>JACCHW010000014.1:2659532-5319064 GCA_018907185.1 Platyscapa corneri
ACAAAGATATTTTCCCTTAGATTTTTTTATTTTTATTTTTGTGTCTTTCTTTTGAAGAATAAACGAAATTTCGAGTGATATGATCTTTCAGAAACCACCAACTTATATATACATTTTTTATTATACTTTCTTATTAACTATTTGTGTTTGGATATGTAAATAACTAATAACGATTATTTTGGTAAAAGTTCTGACGTAGTCTAATAATATACTATGTGAATCATCTTTATTTAAATGTAATCTACTTTTTACAATTTTTGCTATTTACGGAATACAAAAGCGTCATGCATTTAAATAAATTTATCAATTATTTTTATTAATTACATTTTTACCAAAATAAGACTAAAACACTCAATTTATGCTAAATTTTCACTCTATCTAAAATTCAATAATTTCAGATCACATTGAAAATCGTCTTTCGTTCGGAGCAGTGTTCAATAAATCACTTGTTTCTACTTTTTACCGAAGCTCTCCTCCTATACCGTAAATAATTACTCTAATTAAGATTCAATGTAATATAAAAATATCTGCATGACCTAAAATTACTTTTTTTACAAGTAATCAAATACTCTATGTAAGATCATGATTAACACGCGTATCTTGATCCTTGAAAATTGTCTCAAGTGTCGACTAACTTTTCGATTAATTTAGAGTACGCACCTCATAGTTATGCATTATAAAGCTCTATTCTTTACCTACCGCGACAATTGGATCCTGCATCGCTTATACAGTTTTATTATTTCGTTTTTTACTTGTCCGAAAAAACAACAATCCCCGCTCCTTTGAGCAGAAATGCTTATTCCTTGAAATTATCGACATGAAATTTTTCTTTGTAAGCTCTGAAATTGCGCAACTTGATATTCAAACCTATGGCAAGATAGTAGTGGATTTTTACTAATCGTTACAATGTTTTCCATATAAATATTAATTATTTTCACGCATATATATATATGTATGTATGTATGTATGTATGTATGTATATATATTCAGAATTGACGTGTATTCAATTACGGGATCAAATTTTTAATATTAAAAGTATTACCTTCAAACATCGAAATTCACCATTTCAACTAATAATTTTATCATCGCAAAGAATGTAATTTGTATAATTAAATACAATAAGAAATAAAATGAATACATAAGAATATGTACATATATTAAAGAGTTGTATATAAAGCAAAAGCATTTGACTCGGAAAATAAAATTATTCGGTTGCTGAATGAAAGTCCATTATGAAATCGAGCTGCTTAATCTTCAGTTTTACAGAGAATTTATGTTCGTTAACTGAAATTTTAGGAAAGCGTTCCAAAACTGGACACATGTTGGAGCGATCGTTAATGCAGTTCTGTTTTTACAGCTGGTAGCGGGTAGTGGTAGCAGCACAAGTGATCCAGCGGCCGGTGCCCCAACGGCGGGGCCTCAGACGGAAGCAGTCCCAGGACCCGTCACGAGGCTTTTCGTCATCGCTAATCGAGGCATTTCCAACCTCATTCAAGATCTCATTCTTGTAAGCTGAGCATATTTTCTATTTTACTTTGTACATATTTTCTTCCCATTCGCGACATTTTTAATTATTATTTGATAACATTAGCTTGTCTCGATTTGACGATATGAGACTATTCGTTTACATTCAACTAACTATTAAAATAATAGAAAGCTTTAATATTTTATGCGGGGGATTTTTTGGTCTTAGAAAATATTTAATTATCTAGCGAATAGTATAAATACACGTGTTATATTTAAAATTTTTCACTAAAAGAGCTTATCTGATTATTTAGTGTAAGTTTTTTAACATTGTCTCCTGAATATGCCAATTAGAATATTCAAAATATTTTTTCTTAACTTAATGTGTAGAATAATATTTTATTTTTCATATTCGTATATTATAGTTTTATTCAATGTAAAAATTCGAACTATTTAATTATAATATAAATTATTAAAGACAAATTTTATAAAGATTATTATTTTTAATGTATTTATTAACAAATTAATATTATTATTCGCAATTTATATAATAATGCTATAAATTATATTTTTTTTTTTATTTTTTTATAAACTATATTTGCAAACCAGTAACTAAAAAACTAATCTCAATATATTACAATTATACAAGTAAAATAATCTTTATGTAATTTTACTTTTAAAAGCAATAAAACGAATTAAGTTAATTTAAATTAAAACTTAACGGTTGTATTACGAATAATGCTTTAAAGTTGATTGGATTTAATTAAATATACGTGTTGTTAAATCTAAATATATAATTAAAACTCAACACTTGAAAAAGCTTATTATTATAACAAATAACACTCTACTGTCTAAAAGAAAAAATATATATAAATTAACGATTCGATCTAAATTATTTTAATAACACTATTTAAATTATATGTGTGTATGCGCGTATAATATTCAACTAATATCGTTAATATTTTATAACTATTTATTCATCTTTATAGTATTAATTAGTTGTACTTGTATTTCTAACTTTACTCTTTATTTAATTTAAATTTGTTCCAAATTAAAAAAAAATATATTTTGTTTGTTGACAATTAAAAAATTTGAAAATAACATGTATAAAAGTATGTTGTTCGCATAATAAGGATTAGAACGAAATAAAAATTTTAATTAATGATGTAATAAAAATAAAACTTTCCTATTAAATAATTCTCTTAAACAATAATTTTCAATTATTGATGTGTAGATCTAGCAAATTCATGTTGACTGTTTAAAAAAATTTATTACTATCTTTCTTTATCTTTTTAATAATATATTGATTATAATACAATTTTTTAAATTTACAGATATAAATATATACGTTTTACTTAATTTTGATTACATTATAATACATATACAAGAATATATTAAATAACTAAACTTTTTATACAATAAAATTTACAAAGTATTAGTATAAAAATATTGTTTTTATTAATGTATTATATTTTTCCATTAAAATATATTTTTGTCTAAATGTTTGTAAAAAATTCGTGAATAATACGTTATATTGAATTCATTTGAATTACCAAATGATAGAAATTATGAAAAGTTTATTTAAAGCAGTTCACAAATAAAATACAAACAATTAATCACCTAATTAAACATTTAATAAATACTACCAAACTTATTGAACTACTACGGGTAAATAGATATATGGAAAACTCATATTTAAAGCTTAAATAGCCATTCTAATTGCATATTTCACTCTTTTTCTATTTACCTTTCCCTTTTATTTCGTTTATTTTAACTCTATCTATTCGTTTAATTTTTAAGAAAAATTGAAAAGTTAAGAAATATTTCAATGCAGTATACCATAAAAAGAAATGTTCTTAAGTTAATAAGATGTTGTAATCATTTAGAAAATATTTTATTTAGTTGGAAATTTGGAATAATTTAATCGTTGAATTTGAAAATTAAAGAGTGTAACTAATTTAAATAATTTTAATACATATTTTAATGTAAGCATATTTAAAAAAAAGTATGTAAACTGTTTGCAAAATTGAAACGTACATCTTGAATATAATACTCTAATAATTTATAAGTATTACTTTAACAGCTAATCAACACGAATAATAGTTTAATAAAAAAACTACACTGCATAATATATTTTTCATCGTTTCAAAAATTCAGGATATTTTAACTGCTTTGAAAATATAATAATTTTATAAATTATTTAAAATATTTCAACTGTGAATATTAATTTCAAATAGTTTGGGCAAATTTATATATTTCTCTAAAAATGAAAGTTAAACACTAAAACTTTATTTTTTTTTTAATTCTGCATAATATTTCATGCGTTGTAAGTTCATATATAAAATCTATAACTTATTTCTCTCACATATAACGTATAATAAAAATAATAAAAAAATTTACTTTGTAATGAACCCACATAAGTGCAGATATGCGTATACTAGAAGTGATAAGAAACTATGCCACCGTATATATACGAATTAAAATCAAACAAAGAAACTAAGTGCACAAATTTTATTTTTAAAATCCACAAAAGTTTGAAAAGGTCGTTAAGCCTAACTTTTCAATTCCTCCGTCCTCGTATTTTCCTTTCACTTCGTATCTTCGCGAATCGAAATACTACGAGCTAAGCTGTACGAATTAAAAGGTCAATTTTGGATAGAAACATATGGTTTATAAAAGTAAAGGCAAGCATACTGGAGTTCTGGCAAGTTATATAAGTTTAGCGACGGCTGGTCAGCAACGTTGGAAAGCAAAAATTTATATCCACGCGATACTTTCTCTGCGAAATAGCGCCCGAGTGACCGAGCAACTTATGCAAGGCGCATTCGACTCCTGACACGCGCAAATCCAGATCGCATCAGAGTTTTTAATATTTTGAGCAAGTAGCTGCTGAATATGCAGATAGACATTCAACGAAAGAGCATTTTTTGTTTATTTTTGTTTATGAGGCACGAAATTACCCACTAATGTTACCTCATATGGCGTAAACACATACCGATTGTGGGCCACGTCAGGCGCATTCAGGGGACAAAAATTAGTTCTACGATTCAATTTTATTGGCCTTGTATAAACTATGAATACTTTCACAATTTGCATGCACTATTATTGCTTTTCGCCTGCTTATAATTTTTCATTTATGGTGAACGTTTAAAGAGCTGTTATCTCTCATTTACAAACATTTTTGATAATTATGTTACTAAACTGTCAAAATTTGTTCAAAGTCTGAATTCGCTAATTCGTTTGTAAAGTCGATTATAATATATTGTAAATGATAAATTATTTGCTAATTTATCAATTTTGTTAAAAATATTACTGTAATTTATATTTTTCTATACAGTAAAAGCCTTAAAATTTTCAAAAAATATATAACAAAATTAATACAATTTATTAAACCAATATAATTAATAATAAATTATTAAATGTATAAATCAATAATTCTCTAAAATAATGGATCATAAAAACATTATTCATTACTCTGGAAATAAATTTTAAAAAATTTATTTAATATTTTGTTCTTATAAACACGATATCTAAATATTTCTACATAATTAAATCTAAAAATTTTAATATAATTTAATATAATTCTATTATATAGTTCTCGTCTATGTTGTTTAAAATATTTACGCATTTTAAAAAGAAAAAAAATTTTCAAAAATATGTTTTTTACCAAATAGTAGTTAAATTAACTTTAAAATGTTTGAATAAGAAAATTATGTAGAAGATATTAATTTATTATTTAAGACTTAAAATAATAAATTAATCGAATTTTTAGTTGCAATTTAAAACGCTTTAAACTCATATTGTTAACAGTTGTTTAAAAACATTAATTTATATTATTATTAAAGCAAGATCTTGAATGTCTTTTACCTAAAAAATAAACATTTTCCAAATTAAAGTAAATTTCTATCGAATCACGTAGTGTAAAACGCTGTACGAAATAATAGCAAGACGACTTTATGATTCGAAACCAGATTTAAATTCCTATTTCTACAAAAATATTATGATCTATTTCATTTTTACGCACGACGCAACAAGGATAATCGCACGCGTAACTTTCCTCCGACTCGGTACCATGAGTATTCTTTTCTTGCTATCAACAAATAAGAATTCATTCTTCCTTCCGTATCGAGTCTATTATAACTATTGAATAAAAATTATTCTAGTGGAAAAATATTCTTATATAAAAATTCAGAAGCCATTTTATATGAATTTTGAAATTTCAAGAAAAATTCTAATACACCAGTTGAAATGTGTGTTCAATGTGCAATTTCTAAAATATAAAATATGAAGCAAAAACTTTTAGAAAAACGTTATGTTTTTACAATTCATCGGGCATATTTAATTCTAAATTAATAAAACATCCATAACATTGCAGAGATTTAAGAAGATTGTGTTACGTATAATTTTATGTATTCTCTAATGCTTTGCTCCAATTCCTCTACTGTAAGTAGTTTTTATTATAAAAATAAATTCCGGCTTCTAATAATGTTAAGGTCTAACAACTTCCTTCTTTTTTTCATCTTTCTTTATTTCATGAAATTACAAATTACTAATTTTCCTTGTATATATACGCGTTTTATTCGCTCACCGTAAAATAGGGCTTCTAAAATATGCCCCACTAGCTATAAGGAAATGATGCTCGATTATTCTTCTAGTGATCTTAAAGACGATTATGCTAATTATTATACATTTTTTTTAAAATCATTTTAATTAATAATAATTTATTTGATTCAATAGAATTAAGTTTACGTTATTATTAACATTGAATAAAAAAGTGATTGATATTTTTATATTACTTTTGCTAAATTAAAATTAATAAATGTTAGATAATCGTGCTATAAATACGTAATCTACTTCATAATTTAAAAAAAAAAATAATGAATTGTTTATTAGATATATTGATTTACAGATTTAATATGGATAATTGTGAAATGAATAGTTTGAAAGTCTTCGTTTACACTTAAACTTGTTTTATTCAAACCCATTAATGACTTACAATTTTTGAAATAACGGAAATATCGAATTCCGTGTGGATAAAAAATTTAAATAATTTACTATTTTAACTACGTTTTACTTAACATTTTCACGATATTTGCATTTATCACATAGTTAATAGTCGCCATTTAATTCCATCGTCATAAGTAAAAAAATAAGATATAAATCATAATTTCAAATTTAATTCAATATTAAACTATTTTTTGTTTTTATTTTTTATCATTAAAATGTTTTAAAATATAGGAAAATGCATATTACAGTTTCGTATATATAAAAAATCTGGATAAAAATATAATGTTTTTAAAAAGAATATTATATAAAATTACATTAGATTTTGAATTACGTATATAGTAAGTTATGTAGGGATTTTGACCAAGAAAACATTTTCTACTCCATAATGTAAAAACTTTAACCATGACTTTATTATTTACATGGCTATAATTGATTAATAATTTCTTCATATTATTATTTAATCTTTCATATTATTAACTATATCTTGATAATTATGTCAACAAGTACAAAAATATTAATGAAATATCGATATTTCAGCGCCTAGCCGCAACGAGTGAACGCATCGTCAACTTTAAGGCGCGACTGATCACTTCCATCATCTAGGATACGGTGACGAGGTCTCTGATAAGTTTCATTGATAAGCCTAGAAAAACCAACGGAAAATCTGCAGCTAATAGAATAAATTACAATCTGTGAAACTTTACGAGAGAAAAAGTGTTAATGTGAAAAATGAAGAATTCAATAAGAAATGAATGGGAGTGCCATCTCCCTTAAGTTTGAGTTAGGGAGTGGACCACGGGAACGATGATAGCAACGTTACACATGAAATGTTATACACACACACGCACACACACATATATATATACATATTGAGAAGATTGGGGATGGGGTATACAAATTGTGTTCCCGAATGCTAGTAAAGCATGACGTTGCTCCTTGTGCCCGCGAGATCCAGATAAAGAAGCTGTTCTATTTTCAAGAATGAAAAAGAGCCAACACAAAGAATCCGAAAACAATTTCAAACCTTTCTTTTTTCCTTCTTTTCTTTCACAAATTATATTATGTGCATACATATTTACGTATATATGTATACTTACATATTTATATATTTATGTATGATCTAATTTTTTGTCTTTATTTGTTAGATTTTACTATTACTACATTTTTCTTTTCCTAGACTAATGGAAATTATTCTAAGAAACCGTTAGAAAAAAATCAGCCTTTATATATTTATTTTTGTATGGCTAATAATTATGTATTACATTTATGTCTTCTGAATGCTTAAAAACGTAAAAATATTTAAAATTAGGATTTTCATCTCATTTACAGTGGTTATTATATTCCATTATTAAAAATGTGTCAAATTCCTTCAAAGTAATTTTTACCATACTTTTTTTTGTTTTTCTTAATTTCCATTTCTTCCTTTCATAGTCTGTTGTCGATATTTGTGAAATTTCATCAGTCGTTCACTACATTGGTACTTATAAACTCACAACACAATTGCATGCGCGCGCGCAAATATGCATACACACGCCTACATATGTAGGATTGTAATCCTGTTCAACGTCTTTTTTCCTGCGTATTTGAGTGATTTAATACATATGTATACGTGAAAAAGAAATATAAAATACTACCTGCCACTGCGCTACTTTATAGCGTAAGAGCACTTGTATATATTCCCATTTTTCGACACAAACATTGTGCCAGGCGTTGATTGTTTGTAAAACGAGACGCAGTGATGACGAATTTTTGTTCATTATAGACATTTGTATGGTCAGATAAACATTACACTTTCGGCAAAAGTTAAAAAAATTTGTTTTTGTTTAATGTTAAATTAGCAGTTTCATCAATAAAAAGTTTTAATACGTAATAATATTCAATACAAAATATTTCGAAATTTATTACAAAATTTATTTTAAAGTTCTATGATATTAAAATTTTTTTTATGATAATTATTTTAGTTGTATGTGTTCTATTCAATCGTTGCCAATTATAACTTTTCTATAAATCATTTTTTGTAAAAATCATGCTTGGTTATGCAACTAATTTGCTTTAATACGCAGTTGTGATTGTTATTTAATACATCTGAGATAAAATTATTGTACTTCTATTTTATATGATATATAACGTTATATACGTATAAATACTTAAGATAGAATTATTCTCAAAAAGTTATTAATAATAAGTCTATATCACAACATAAAAAAATGAATTTTAATTCAACATTATTTTACTCGAATAAATATCAACTTTTCACTTATTTGGTTTTTTTATTCCACGTAATAAAAAAATGAGTAGAAAACGCTATACGATTTGTAAGAAAGAGAAAAAACGAAAATTATAAAAGCCATAAAATCTATGTTTCGTTTAAACGGTAAAAATATCAAAAAAATTTGTTTACTTAGATTTTATTTTGGAAACTTAAATACTCTTAAACTCACTTAACTATGATTTTTTTTTTACATACTAAGGAAAAAATTCAAATTATTTTCATTCTTATATTGTGCAAAACGTTGGATGGGTTTGTAAAAGGATATCGATTTGAATGATATCACATGGCGACGGATACTTTTGTAAAAAATGTTTCATTATATATATATGTATGTATGTATCGAATTTGTTATTTTCTAGTGTAAATAAATTTTATTACAATAAATATTGCATGTACAATTATTTAATGGTTATATGAAATCCCTTCATTAACACTTACTAAACTATTATATTTTACCTATGGAATACAACCGTAGCTTCCATTCAAAAATGTACAACGGCACTTAAAAGTGAACTTTACTGTTTTAATAAAAGAAATATTTAAAAAAATTATAAATTAATACATTAATAAATGAATTACCAAATTATATATCATAAGTCAAATTTTTTAAGAAATTATATTGGTTACATTAAAATTTATACAATTAGTAATATAAAGAAAAATTTTAATAAAAATTGATATATTTATACAATACATTAAATTTTTCTTTGATTTAATTTTTGTATAATATGATATATATATTTAAATTTTCATTAAAGTTTGAAATTTCAATTTATGATATAATTCAAAATTTTATACAAATACAGAACAATTTATTATTTTATTATTTATTATTTAACAACTTTGACTAGACTATAACTATCCAGAACATAGAAAAACGGATATTATATCGTCTATGTAAAGTAAATTTAACGGGAAGGGTAAGTTTTGGCCGTTGTGGTTTTTTGAGCATTCATCGATAGGCCATTAGAATGGAAGAGGCTTTTCTGGGAAGCTGTTAGATGCTCGTTTGAGGACACAGATCAGTCTTGTCAGGTACCACTCCGACGCTACCTGGAAGTTCCTCGTGCCTGCATAAAATTGCCCGAGTAATCGAAGAGAATAGCAGAAACTCCTGAGCGTATCAAGGATATATAGTGCCAGACTTTTTCAGCCATAAACTCTTGTCGTCGTATTCCCCCCCCCCTGCCATGAATCTCTTTAACAGCGGCTCCAAAAATAGATGTGGATGTTAAATTTATGCACCAAAATAGTATATAAAAAATAGTTTTTAAAAGTAACAAAGTAACTGCTTTAAGCACAGAGTAATATAAATTTCAATTTTATATTTGCTTAATATTAATAAAGAAGACGCGCGAAGGGAATTATCCTCGAAATAAAAAATATTAATAACGAAGAATTGAATGAAAACGAACCAAGAACGACTGGATATTCTATTTGTTCGATGAAATCTCAAGGGTCGTGAAAATGTTTCTCCGTTTTAGAACCGCTGACTGCAAATATTGATATTACGCGCCTGCCTTGAATTATTTTATGTTTATTTCATACATAGATGGTCGGGACGCGTCACTTCAATATTAGACTCATGGTATAGCAACGGCGTGTATAATAATAATTAAATTATAATACTGGATACGTCTCTCTAAAAATGCGAGAACATTTCAAATTGCATTGCAAAAAGTCATTCGATACCAGCTATGAACAAAGTGGTTAGAATTCTATAAATAGCCGTAGGAATACGATTTCTTAAGGGTGATCGACAAGTTATTTCCGCTCATAAAGGGTCTTTAGGGTTTTTTATTCAATTCCTGAAGTTGTAGTCACGTAGTCAATACATGATGTAATTATTTTTACGTTTACTTTATTTACCGTGCACACGTATTTGCTGCGTTTGGCATTTATATTTTTGTTGTTTTTAGGAATATAAAAAAAGATTTAAAAATAAAATCTTTTTATCATTTGTTGATAATGTAAACTATAAATAAGAATTGTATAACAATCATTACATATCAAAATTTGTGAGAAACTTAACACTGCAATAGTGTATTTAGGTTTTATTTATTATACATTATTACTTACATAAATTTACAGTTGGGTTACTAAGTGATTTTACACTTTAAAAATTCGATCACTTATTATTTGCTCTATTTGCATCTACGATTAATTATGTACAATCTATATTATTTTTTTAATAATGTTTTAAATTATTTTTTTACTGAATAATTATTAAAATAAAGCGTATTGAACAATATTGTTAAAAGTAAATATAAAATAATGGTCAAATAAATAATCTTACGATTCACAAAAATCTTCAAAGAAATTTTCTTCTGCAAAGTGCCTGCAATAAACATCAAATCTGTGTAGATTTTCTTCTGAGTGTAGTATAATTCTTTCAAAACTAAAAATAGCAATACAATTTCGTCTATTTAGTTTCAATTATTTATATAGAAATATAAAATACATTTACATTCTGTTGGGCAGTTGTTTTCAGTGATGTCATAGTTTTGTTTATCATAATCAAATAATAAGTTATATTTTATTTCATAAAATTTTTCGCTTATTCTATGTAAGAAACGAATAATGTACATATACTTTGTAATTGTATTTTATATTTTTTATTTTCAAAATATCTTTTACCTTGAAGATAAGTTTTGCTAATAAAACGTATATAGTTTAAAATTACTTTATTTTTCAGATGTCTTATACATTTGTTTGGTTAAAACGGTAATAATTTCTTTAACAGTTTAATTAATTTGTTATGCAAATTGGTAAGTGTATTAATATTACACTTATTATTCTTCTCGTGAATTTGTATTTTTTCCGTAAACCGACGTTTCGATTTTCCCTTTATATTAAAATATTTGAAAACGTTGGCACATATTATAAAAATTTAAAAACTTCTTTTATGAACTAAAACTATATAATTTAAAATATACACACGCTTCCCTTTTGTAGGTCATCATCATCAATTCACTTCATTGTTAATCAATTTATCCATTTAAAAATATTGTATTTTTGCATATAAAAAATACATTTACGAGATATTTTAATTCAAAAATATGATTCTAGTAATAGATTGTTATGTTCATTTATACTAGCTAATGCATATTTGTTTATTTTATTAATTTAAAACAAATTAATTGAGCTGCTAGTTCAAAATTTTAGGCATGTTATTTTTTTTTTATTGTAGTTATTTATAATTACTATCCGATCAATACCTTCTCCACAAATTTCACTAACTTTTTAATAATAATTGTAATTTTTTAAAAATCCTAAGTCCTGGTACGTTTAGCAAAATTATTTCTATTGTGTAGATGTCTTAAAGATTACATTCGAATTAAAGATGTTTTAATAAATATTTATTATCTATTATATTTATATAAACATATTTTACTAATATTGTACAATTTACAAAGGGTTGAAACTTATTTGCATTCTTATTTATTGATTCGTTTAGTTTATACGAGACTAATATTTTATTGTAAATTTTTGCAAACAGTCTATTTTATGAATTAAAAAGTTAGATTTATACGTAAAATTATTTGAAAACTTTAATAAATTATCTTATTGCATGTTGATAAGTATGTTGTGTATAAAACACTATTATATTATATAGTTATGTAAATATAAGATATTATTTTATAACGCTGAGAATTTTTTTTAACGGTTAAACGATCAGAAACAATCCAATGTAACATAATTTTGTAGAAAAAAAGTAGAAACAAGTATGAAAAGAATTAAGATTAATCCATATTAAAATACAAAACAAATGGGAACATAGAGAAGAAATGAGGCAGCAGATTTGTGAACATTATTGGAAGCAGTATACAAGGCTTATTTGTTTAATATGTTTATTTTGACACGTTACATTTTTTAATATATATTGAAACATCTGTTTATTATACACTTTCTATGAAATCTTATTATATTACTATAAGTTTTATGAATATAAGATTTATAAAACTTTTTAACTACGTGCATAAACTAACTTCCTTAAAAAGAATATAAATTAAAATGAAATCATGTCAAACACACCAACAATATTTTAATTTAGTTTTCAGATATCTTATATTTATGAAAATAAGTCTGTACGTGGTCATTTTTTTTTTAATGAACATCAATTCTTGTGCAATATTGCTTTTTATTGAGAGACTTATTTATTCTTGTATTTAACAAACGGTTTGTCATCTTTATTATATTTTACCCAAAGGTAGATCATACGGTAGTAAAAATTCGGTACGTCCAAGGAACGTGATTCTTTCACTGGAATGTGTGTGTCCAATCTACAAATAATATTTTATTGTATGTTTAACTTAAAAATTACACTACCAACAACTTCCCCATGGTAATATAATTAACTAAAAATTATGGAATGATTTTGGACTAAATGTTTTACTTACTATAATTTCTGGGATGAACATTACCCCTACCTCAATGGTGGTTAAGCGTTAAAGTATCACAATCTTTTTGACCCCCAACCACTTTTAGTTAAATTGCTGGAGCTCAACATAAACCATGAAATTTCTGTATTATCTGGTGAAATTCTTGTATACGTTTTTATATTCGGCATGGAAAAATCTATACATGCTTTGTTTGAGTTCCATTTACTAATAAAAAAAATTTTTTAATTAGAAAATTAATAAAATTTAATAAAATTTCAAATTAAATATTGCATAGACAATTGATAAAATAATAAAATATACTCATCCCATAATTATTTAAATCTACATGTATGAATCATTATATAACTAAAAAATATAAAAATAAATATATAATTTAAGTATAGTTTTCAATTTTATATCACAGCAATGTTTCAGAAATATATTTTAACTATTACTGTAATACGTATAATATTCATTATGATTTAGTAAAAAGAATGCCAATATGTAAAAAAACATTACGGTTGCATTTATGGAGTTATAATTTATTTTAATATATTTTAGGAATATATTTCAAAAGATATACTTACTATAAATAATCTTTCATCCAACTTTGAGAAACTTCATAATTTGAACGACGAGAAAAATGTGTTTCGAGAGATTTTGGTAAAACGCTTTTATTACAATCATCTATGGTGGGACAAATGAATTTTATCTTTGGTATAAAATTTTTATTTTTTTCCATTGACATGGGTTGAACACCATTTTTTAACAGCCATGCATCAATACTTGGTCCATAATTCCCCAAAGATAAAGACTGAACTACAACTGGCCAGTTTCTTGAATCCTTGTCAATGGTAACATGGTTTGATAAAACTTTTTTAACTTTTTCCTGGCCCCATTTATTTTTACCTTGACCTCTATGTTTTCCAGGAACCGATCCAATAAAGAAAACATTTACAGAAGAAAAATCAGCTTTCTGCACCAAAGCGATCCAATCTAATAATTCTGGGTTTATATATGCAAGTAAATAGTCAATAAAATCACTTTTGAATTTCGTTATAGATTCTCCATCACTTGGATTTGAATCATCAGGTAGACATGGTAACATTGGTGATACCCATAGGCTGTTAATAACAATATTAAAAAATTTGTTAAAAATATAGAAAAAATATATTCAATGTTAATACACATAAAAACGATTTTTACCCTTGGCAATAAAATTGCCAACTTTTAAAGTCCAAGTCACCAGTAAAAATAACAATTCTTATTCTATTATCACTATATTTGAGAATTGAGAATTTTGACCGATGACAATGTTTAAAATCCTTAGGATAATAAACTACTCTAATAATATCTGCATCGAAAGGTATATCACACATAATTTCATTATCTAAACAATGTGTATAAAACACGGTCATTTTTGGTTTTTGTGCAGCAAGCATATATTCGGTTACAATCCAAGACAATTGAATAGTTTCACAGAAATGAATACTGTCTACGATTTCTCCTAAACTATAATCAATTATTTCATGAAAAGATACAGCATAATCTATATTATGTGTATCTTCTATTTCAGGAATTACTGATAAAAAGAAAAAATATGGGCTTGCCAATTTAAATTTAGAAGCAAAGGTTCCGTGTTTTTTAACAACAACTTTTCCTTTACGAAGCTTAATTGCAATATCAATGCAAACATCACGCATTTGTGCTCTCAATTCTGGTTTCTGTAATTTTTTATAAGACTCCATCCAAGATGACACTGATAAACTTAATTTCTCACTGCCCAATTCACTATCGATATTTTCTTTATTTTTTTCATTTCGAACTATTATTATATCATTAAGATTCATAATTTCGTTATTCATATCGATTTACTAAACTACTGGTACAATATTCTTGTTTAATTTAATTAAATAAAGTGAATTTCAATAAAATGTAATTAAAATGAAATAAAATAAAAATTTCACCTACAAAAAGTTTTTTGAAAAATTATTTTTTCTACTTGAAGATTGAACAAAATCCAATATTATAATTACAGATTCCTACCGCAACACATTGATGTGGTGTATTCCTATTTAATTGTTTCTGCGACACTTATTACCTATATCAACTAAATTATAAAGTCACAAATTTATAATTCCCGGATTCAAACTGTATTCCCTCCTTGTTAAAATCGGATGTTAGAATTGAAAAATCATGCACGGAGAAGCTGAAATCTACTGGACTGTATTAGCTGAAACCTTAACAACAACTGCTAAATGAAATGGGTTTAACGTTTTTCATATTATTTCTTCCTAGAAGAGCGATACAGTGTGGAAAACAAATGATTGAGATATAGAATTACATTTTCTTTTTAGTGTGTACTGTTTTGTCTTCTGTACTGTTTTGTCTACAAACGTTTACACGATATCGAGTAAGAAAGGCTTCCCCTCCTCTAGTACACGTTTTAAAATTTAAAAAGGTTTTAAATAAAATAATATAATTTATAAAATTTTTCGCTTATTCTATGTAAGAAACGAATAATGTACATATACTTTGTTTGTAATTGTATTTTATATTTTTTATTTTCAAAATATCTTTTACCTTGAAGATAAGTTTTGCTAATAAAACGTATATAGTTTAAAATTACTTTATTTTTCAGATGTCTTATACATTTGTTTGGTTAAAACGGTAATAATTTCTTTAACAGTTTAATTAATTTGTTATGCAAATTGGTAAGTGTATTAATATTACACTTATTATTCTTCTCGTGAATTTGTATTTTTTCCGTAAACCGACGTTTCGATTTTCCCTTTATATTAAAATATTTGAAAACGTTGGCACATATTATAAAAATTTAAAAACTTCTTTTATGAACTAAAACTATATAATTTAAAATATACACACGCTTCCCTTTTGTAGGTCATCATCATCAATTCACTTCATTGTTAATCAATTTATCCATTTAAAAATATTGTATTTTTGCATATAAAAAATACATTTACGAGATATTTTAATTCAAAAATATGATTCTAGTAATAGATTGTTATGTTCATTTATACTAGCTAATGCATATTTGTTTATTTTATTAATTTAAAACAAATTAATTGAGCTGCTAGTTCAAAATTTTAGGCATGTTATTTTTTTTTTATTGTAGTTATTTATAATTACTATCCGATCAATACCTTCTCCACAAATTTCACTAACTTTTTAATAATAATTGTAATTTTTTAAAAATCCTAAGTCCTGGTACGTTTAGCAAAATTATTTCTATTGTGTAGATGTCTTAAAGATTACATTCGAATTAAAGATGTTTTAATAATATTTATTATCTATTTATATTTATATAAACATATTTTACTAATATTGTACAATTTACAAAGGGTTGAAACTTATTTGCATTCTTATTTATTGATTCGTTTAGTTTTACGAGACTAATATTTTATTGTAAATTTTTGCAAACAGTCTATTTTATGAATTAAAAAGTTAGATTTATACGTAAAATTATTGAAAAACTTTAATAAATTATCTTATTGCATGTTGATAAGTATGTGTTGTATAAAACACTATTATATTATATCGTTATGTAATATAAGATATTATTTTATAACGCTTGAGAATTTTTTTTAACGGTTTTTAAACGATCAGAAACAATCCAATGTAACATAATTTTGTAGAAAAAAAGTAGAAACAAGTATGAAAAGAATTAAGATTAATCCATATTAAAATACAAAACAAATGGGAACATAGAGAAGAAATGAGGCAGCAGATTTGTGAACATTATTGGAAGCAGTATACAAGGCTTATTTGTTTAATATGTTTATTTTGACACGTTACATTTTTTAATATATATTGAAACATCTGTTTATTATACACTTTCTATGAAATCTTATTATATTACTATAAGTTTTATGAATATAAGATTTATAAAACTTTTTAACTACGTGCATAAACTAACTTCCTTAAAAAGAATATAAATTAAAATGAAATCATGTCAAACACACCAACAATATTTTAATTTAGTTTTCAGATATCTTATATTTATGAAAATAAGTCTGTACGTGGTCATTTTTTTTTTAATGAACATCAAATTCTTGTGCAAATATTGCTTTTTATGAGAGACTTATTTATTATTGTATTTAACAAACGGTTTGTCATCTTTATTATATTTTACCAAAGGTAGATCATACGGTAGTAAAAATATCGGTACGTCCAAGGAACTTGATTCTTTCACTGGAAATGTTGTTTGTCCAATCTACAAATAATATTTATTGTATGTTTAACTTAAAAATTACACTACCAACAAACTTCCCCATGGTAATATAATTAACTAAAAATTATGGAATGATTTTGGAATAAATGTTTTACTTACTATAATTTCTGGGATGAACATTACCCCTACCTCATGGTGGTTAAGCGTTAAAGTATCACAATCTTTTTGACCCCAACCACTTTTAGTTAAATTGCTGGAGCTCAACATAAATTGTAATAGGCCCTTCACTGTTACAGATTATTCAAAACTAGGAAAAATTAGGAAACTGCGAGAATAATATATCAATAGAATTTGTAAATACAAAAGAAAGACAGTACGTAACTGACGCATCTTTCTATTCACTTCATTCTGCTTTTTGTTGTAAAACCTAAATACCTTAAAAGAAATAAAGAGATTTCACCAATTTAGTCTTTTCTTTTCGCCACATCTAAAGTATCGACATTTTACAACTATAAATAAATTAATTTGTGTAATTAGTTTATAAGGCTTTATGCCAAAGTAATTACTGAAGTGAGCAACAATTATACCCGTGTCGCGGGTGAATACGAGAAATCCCAAAATATGAAGTTCTTATTGTCGCGGATTAAATTTAGTAAAAAAATGCACAAGGAATAGCGTAGCTGTAATGAAAAGTAATTAAATAATAAAAAACTTTTGTCCTGAAGGAAGGAAGAAAAGAAAGAACACGTAAGTTTAAAAAAAACAATGTTAATACCGTGGAGGACACTTTTCCTTTCAAACTGTCGTGTTGAAAGAAGCAACGCAGCTTTTACTACTTCCTATCTTTCCTTCCAACTCTTTTAAATCTCGAAGTATCGCAAGACGCAAATCAATTGGCATACGCGACAGTTTCTTATTTGAGGAACGAAGACGAAGAGGGTAATATCAGTATAAGCTTATCTGCGAAAGGATGTGTCATAACGTTAAAACAAACGACAAAACGTGTCGTGGGACTGTGCAACAAAATGAAATGCAGGTTACGATATCGAAAATAATCCTGAGTACGGATTCAATGATCCAAGAAAATCTTAGAATGAAGCTGGGTTCCGTCGGCTCGCAACCCTGCCGAGGAATCTAAGCGAATAAAAACGCAATCTGGTTTGATGGCCTGAAATATTTACTCTTCGCAAAAGTAGAATGGCCACGAGAAAAATTGGTAACTTCAACAGAGGTGAAGGAACTCGACAAAATAGAAAAAAGCGAATGTTCTCAGCGTGGAGAAAATAAACCCGAATTTGAGTTTAAAAAATAGACTGCTTGGGTTTCCGAACTTGGGGAGCGTAGTAAAAAGGGGAATAAATACAGAAGGAAACGCCAACGAAAACTTTTGATTCCGATCTACTCAAAACGATTTCTACCAGCAGGAAATACTAGATGTGAGCTGCGGTGTATAAGAATTAAAAGTAGTAGTCGCGTTGTTAACTTTAATCCGTTTTTTGAAAGCACTGGTCTTTTTCAGATTAAGTGGTGTAATCGTTTAAAATCGCATTAAAAACGACTATTTAAACAACTACCCAATTATTTCAAACGAGTCGAGTTTTTCATTGCGAATTAAAAATGAAAAACCAAATCCAGTAGGTCAGGAACCACACCCACCGTCATATTAAAGTAAATTTGAACTTGGACTGTTTTGTGAAGGCTGCCAGGGAACATCTTCCAGATGCAGTCGCCTTTTTGGGAATAACTTATGCAATATCCATGATAGTGGAGTTAATATACAATACCAAATTATTAAGCAAAGTGCTAATGTAAAACTATTAGCGGCGCAGATGTTGTTGACTTTACTGACTTTGGCCCAGCGGAATTTTACGTATCATAAGATTTTTAATCTAAGAAGTTTCATTAATAGTAATTGTATTAAGATATTGCATAATAATTTCAAGTAGGTGCGTGCAGAGAAGTTATTGACTAATCGGCCTATATGCATTGGGCTTAAGAGATGTGCGGATTTGGTTACCTCTTACTAGAATTATAATGATGGGGAAATCATTCAAGTAGTTGATTATTCTAAACTACTCACTGTTGAGAAATTGTTCTATGCCGGGACTTTGTCTTCTATGTATGTGCCCCGGGATGCGTATTTGAATGCAGACTCATCGGTGCGTGAGATCGTCGATGAAGCCAATGATGAAGCTGTTGTTGTTGACTGCTGAAGGTGATGTTCATAGTAAGAAAGGTGTTGGTTTTGCCGATATTACTGATACTGGGAACTTGGTGGTGGTACTTTTAAAGAAACGACGGAGATGATAGCCTCAAATCCTAGTGTTTGTTATATTGTTGCTTACTCTGCGTCGTCAGGGAAAAAGCTTGATGTTGCTGAAGTGCCACGGACATTGTACAGGCTACCATAACGGATATTTTGAACGCTACAAGTGATGTGGGAGCGTATTTTGAGGGTGAAGTCATTAAATTATTTTGTAAGGCAGGCCACGACGTGTAGTGACGCGCGCCAGTGTCTGGCACCAGCCAGACACCCTCGGCCCGTATACTGGGAAGGCCCAGATGATCCGGCCAGAATACGGGCCGAACATGCGTGAATCGGTATATGGCGCCGGTCAAGGACGAATGACCGACGACCTTGACACGGGTTGAACGATCAGGGCCACGGGGGTTTGCGGATTGGAGTGGCCGCGCTCGATAAACCGATTGGCTGTTCGAGAAATAGAACAAGCTAATCAATTGTGCTCGGCTTCCCTTCAGCCGGAAAATAAAAAGCCGAACTTCTTCGACAAAAGAATAGATCTGACTGGAAACCGGAAGCAGTAGCGCGTCGAAGAGTCTTGCCACCACTGCCGCTGCCTAACTCGGAAAAAACATCCGGTTTTATTTCGCGAATCCGCCCTTGGCAGGGCAAACCTTGCGAGCACTGAACGCGGCATTTACCTCCGGGTGAGTGCCAGTCCCTTCCTCACGGAAGGGATCTGGGTCAGAGGAATATTTCCTCTGCCCGCGCGCATTGACGCCGAGCCTCCCCGAACCTTGTCAGGTTTATAAAACTAGCGTTTGTGTGCATTATTTTTACAAGGATAAAGTGCATTGTATACTGTTGGGCGATTCTGATGAAATCATCCATTTGGAGTTGATTGTTTCTCATTTTAATCCTATTGTTGTGGACGAGAAAAAAAGGGTGGAGTCGGTTAAGACGAGGATGATAAATGATGTGAAGTATGTAGTATTTTATGGATGGTTTAATACATTATGGACCCTTAGTGGGAATAATATTAAAGAATTTATTATCGATAACGCTAAGTAGATTATGAAGTTACTTATGAAGCGATTTGGGTTTGCTGTACGTAGAATTATTACTATGTTATGTTTTATTAGGCCCTGGTTATCTGGGTTCACTATTGCTGTTGGCTAACGTAACCAAAGTCATGCGTTTGTTTGTTAACGCTAATTTACTAGCGATGTGATGGCGGAAGGCAGATGATCGGTGTTGATTTTCGTGTGATCCTGGGATTATTGGTGTTAACGATAATGGAGAAGCTCGGTTGGAAAGTTCCATAGCTTCGGGATCGTTCGTGAATTTATGGAGAGTTGGTCGTCGTTCGTAACTGGTTCCATTGTGCTTGGGCGAGTGTTGTTAGTGAAGTTGTGACGGTTAGACGTCTTTTCTAATCTCGGAGGTATGACAGCTAGAGCGGAGAGTTATTTTATGCGTTTTCGAAATGGATCGAGGTGTTTTGGTCAATTATTGAAGTTGTTTGTCTCAGGTATACTGCGGTTTTTACGAATAATGACTTCCACCGTGATTGTGGTTGTTGCTGTAAGGTTTTTTATTCCATGACGATCTATCTCTAAGACACCGGTGACAAAAGATTGGCGAATAATATTTGCCTGGATGTGGCAGTGATCATTGCGATCCCGGTGCTTTTGTTCTGGTTTCTGTTTATCTGTTTGGTAGGTTTTTATGGATTGATACTGAAAGGTTGGATTTACTGACCGCTTACTTATTTTACTTTTTTCGATTTCCTTGGTAATTCTATGATAAATTGGCATCGGGTTCATCGATGTGACTTCGTATAACTCACTGCTTTTACGTATTTAATGAAGCTCATTTTGAGGTTGAAAGACAAACATTACGTTAATCGTCTTTACGTTAATGTTATTACACAATATGTTGAATATGACTTTATTAATAGAAGTAGAAATAAAGATGATTTAAATGATGTATTGTGTTTTATTTACTGTTGAGATTTAATTTTGGAATGCATCAGTTTATTTTATACTTCAAATTGATATTTCATAGTAGGAGTTTTGATATTTCATAGTGGAATATTTTATAATCAATTAGTTACCAATGCCTTTGATACCGGCTGATGGGAACGTTGGCTTGCGCGCGATTGGCTTACCCATTACGCCACTAACTACTTCAGATCAATGCTAGTAAGACTAGGCACTAGGAGAAGACATTGGAGCGTTTTTCACTTGCTTCAAACACAGACAATTCATATAGAAATCACAAAAAAATTAGATACTCTACTACAGTAGATACTACTACTAAATAGATTAGAATCAACAATACTGGCGATTCAGCGGATGGCCGCGGGTCACAGCATACCTTCTTCGATATAAAAAGGGTGACAGTGGTAAGAATTTCATAGCGACAAGGAAGTTGAATGGGGTATGCAGGTTTCTGAATGAAAGAAAACTGATAAAGGATGCCAAGGCGAAAAGGATGAAATGGCAGTTCAATCTACCATATTCGCCGCATACGGGGATGAAGCGTAGGAGTGTTAAACACGAAGCAACAAAAGAATGATAGAAGCGATCTTTTGCGATCAGGTAGTGGCAAAAGTATTGCATACAGTGCTAAATTATGTAATACTTAATGAATTCATGACCTCTTATACACCTATCGGTGGATCTGCACGATAAAAGAAATATTAAATCCGAATCATTTCCTCTTAGAAACATCATCAAGGGAGATTAAAATGGGAAGATTCTTGAAAAAGAATTAGATATAGTCTCAGCATCGATAGAAGTACCACCGGATTTTCCACCAACAGATCCGGAACTACCCAAGACTATAACCAGTTGTATAACACCTGGAAACAACAACGCTCTGTACTATTAATCAAAAGATTCAAACAATGTAATTCAGTAAACTAAATTATGTAAAATCATATAGAAATATAATGTATGTCGATGAATATTGTCCGTTATTAAAAGATTATTTCAAAACAATACTTTTTTTTCACATTAAAAGTAGATAAATGTAGAATATCTTGTATAATTCTTAATGTATTTTCCGAGAGTATATTTAGCAAAAATATTATTTGATATTTGTTAATTGATACTAATAACAGAATAGAATAGACATTAATTATATATTTTTATTGTACAGAACGATATAGGTAGTTACACATATCTGGATAATGCATCATAAGTATTTGGATAAAATTTTGTTTTAAAGTCTTTACACGATCAGAATGAATTATTTACCATTTGCATGGTTGAAAATGGTAATTCTAATCATTGAATACGTCCAAAATACTGTATAATTATAAAATTATCATTTATCTCAGTTACTAATACGATTGTAACATAGTTTTCTGTACATGTAATTGATGATGTTCACGGCAAGTTTTCTTTTTGTTTGTGCTACTTTGATTAATGCTTTATTGAGTAGCGAATTATATGATTAGCATTATCAACATTAAAAGTTAACTTGAAAAAAGTAAAACATTGCGTTTTGGCGATGGAATGCCCTACAGTTGTTTTGCATGCGTAGGCCACGCGAGATCAAGCCAGTGCAAGCAACCCATAGCCTGTTCAAACCGAGTGGATGTGCGAGGGAAAACCAGCCAATAAAAGGGATTTCTCTAGGGAAATCGGTAAGGCGCAAAGTACGTTTAGCAAGGCAGGGGCCGATTGTTTTAGGGAGACAATCAGGCCCATTTGTGCTGAAGATTAGACGTGTACAGAACCTTTGTAAAAATTTGTATTCTTACAGGATAATTTTAGTAAAAAGTTGTTTGAAGAAACATGTATGTTGGAAGTAAGAGAGAATAAGCGAACAATAAAGCTTTCCCTCTTTAATCCACTTGAACCACTAGCGGGAAACCATGAGCTAGCACCACCGAGTTGATGAACCTGCAGATACTGGTATCAAGGCGTCGTTCACTGGACTGTACCATCTGCGAGACGGGAGAATATTCCACTAATCGACGAATCCGGAGACCGCGGGAACTTCATAACGAGTACCCTACATATTACACGAGCTATCGAATGATTAAATTAGTATTAATAGTACAAGTCTTGATTCTTACATAAAAACCTGATCACCACCTATTCCTTCATTCCTACATATAATTGAAATAATTAAATTATTTTTCATTGATACACGAGATATTTCATGTAGCGATGATCGGTGTACAGAGTCAGATGTAAGAAAATTTTTTGGTGCATAATAAATAGAGTGGATAACAATTTATAAGCAGGTACAGTTCTCTTTGTCTTAGAATATATGCTACATTAACTGTAGCATAGCCCAAATATTTTTTATTCCCACAACCTGCAATTATCAACAACATATGCAAACACAAAGCAACGCCATACTCCTACCCATTTACGAAATAGATATTTATTAACAGTTTTCTAATATTCTGCTAATGAAATCTCAACATGTATTACTTAGTGATACAATAACAAGACTTAAATATATAACAATTTACTTTAGAGATTATTCTCCAGATGAAGAATGTGGATACTTCGTTGCGTGTCAAGTGTTTATCAAATAAATGACAATTGATGTTGCAACATTACAGATGTCAAAAGTGTACTTTAACCAAAACCTCATAATGTAAATGACAAACTGATATGCCAACAATAACATTTCGCATTTTACCCAAAAAAAAGTATAAGAATAGCCCCCCAACATTCAATTACAGAAGCCGAAATTCAAATAATGACTCCCCACACTTATCTAATTAAGCATATGTAAACATAAATATATGCAATTATTAATCTATATGTATAACCGACAGAATTAAAAGTGTAAATATGATTCTAATTCTATCAAATACAACTATCAAAACCCAATGCTGTGAGGGACAATAATTTGGTTTCATCATTGACGAACCATTTTATACATATTCTGCGTCAATACTCTTTTGGTTAGCATTCGCCATCTATCATTGAAAATTGGAACACGTGTAAACGCGAATGCTGTATGCCTCAACCTCAACTCCCTGCTCGCCATTACAATATTATAAGTGTCTACTAAATTTTTTTACATAGTGGAAGTAATATTTTTATCTAGAAAAATAATATTATTATTAAAAATTTATAAATACTTATAAATTATTTTAAATTTAATTAAAATTTCTTAAAAATTAACATTGTTAGTAATGAGTTTTTTTGTTTTAAATTCGATACTTTATAAACGTTTCTAACATATATTATCCGTTTGCAGTATATACGTTCATATATTTTATTAAAATATATCTTTTTACTGAATTTTGTGTACTTACATTTATGAAGTAAATATTTATAATGTGCAGATTGTTATTTTTAAACTGATGTAACATTGGAAGTCAATCCTTTTTTAAGAATTCCTAAATATAGTTATTTATGTTAAAACATAATTTATGTTAAGAAAATCAGATTATTCTTCTCTATTATCAGATGAATTATTAAAAAAATAAAAAGATAGTTTTTATTTAAAAATTCTTTAAATGTTTATTATAGTCAGTAAATGTGTATAAAGTTATGACTATTTCACCATCACTTAAATCAAATATATTACAATTATATCAATTTTTTATTATTTGATTTAATAATAATTTTATCAGTGATAATAGAAAATTATTTGCATATAAATCTTTTACCATTTTACAAATTTATAGTTTAATGTAATAATTATATATTTTTTAATTTTAAATCAAATTTAAATTAGTTAATAATAGATTATATTGAAATTAGGATTAATATGATTTTATATTTAAAAATAAATTATAAAATTTTCATCAAATAATAAATTTCTTATTTTGAGTGTTTAGTATTTAACAAGTATTAAAATACAGTAGTTCAATATTAATTTTAGTTAAATAAATGTAGTACAATAGGTACTTCTTATAATTCTTTTAAAATATACCGAAGTATAACTTATACCCATTGTAGAAAAATATTAAAATTATAGAGTATCAAATGATTAATAAAAATTAATTAAAAAACAATAATTATTGATTTAAGTTAATACATTCATATACAAATTTGGTAAATTATTTATTAAATATTATTAACAAGAAATTATCATAATTTATAGTATTAATAGTAGATTAGTAATAAATTATTACAATTTGATATTTATATTACAAATATTTTAAAATATTTTGTTAATACAAATTCCTTTTTGCAACCTTGTACACAAATATATTTATTATATATGTTTTACATCTCCATTTTTTACTGGATAGCTTAATTAATTGTCATTAAGTTTAAACAATTAATATTAATTTTCAACAAAAATAATCAATAATTTAGCACATAAGAATTGGCATTTGTTATAAAATGAATCAGAACAGAATTAAGTTTATTTTTAAACATCAAAATCGATTAGATTTAAGTTTGTATGCACCAACTATATCTTTTTATACATATTTATTGTTCGAATTTATGATAGATATTTATATTAGTATCAATTATTCCTTATATATCAAGTTCTTCTAATACTATTATCTTTTACATGTTTATATTTACAATGGTAATGAAATGAATGCTTTAATAATGAAAACGATTTTCAAGGATATATCGATTTTTTTCTTTCTTTATATATCATTACATAAATATATTTTTCTCAACGATATCTTATGTACATTATAAACTTTAAGTAATTTATAGATAAATGAAATAATATTTACTACATAATCTTAAATTAAATAGGAAAGTTTTTTTTATAATTTTACAACTGATTTTGATAATCTAGTCGATGATATAATTTTCTCATTCTTTCAAAGAATTGAATACCAAATAAAAATTAGTAGAGAAAATTCAAATACAGATAAAAGTTTGCATAAAAATTATTACTTTCTATTTAATTATAAATACTTTATAAACTTTTTGACATTTCCACTAACTCTATAAAAGAATTATATAAAAGCCAATTGAGACGTTTTTGCGTTACATGACAGTACGAACTTCTTCATCGCTGCAAGAACCCCAACAATAATGTTATGGCGGAGATGAAGATATTGAATTTGTCATATCCTCAGGTTCGCTAACGTATACCGGATCTCCCAATCTCACGAAACCACTCGAAGAAAATAGACCCAAATGTATGCCCATTACCGGACTGTCTAAGGTGTAGGAACGCAATTCTGGATCCGTGATGGTACGATACCTAATAAAAGCAAATGTCGAATTATATTATATAATTTTTCAAATTACTCGTAATATAAATTTAATGAAATTTATGAAAATAATATGATAGTAATAAACTGTTTAGTATTTATGTGCATAGATAATAATTTTTACCATTAAATTATTGTGTTAATAATAATTATTATTATGTGTAATAGTAATTAAAATATGTAATAGTAATAAAATGTAGTTTTTTATTTTTATATAGCCATCGATACAATTACAATTCGTGAATAAGTTAATTATAAGGCGTTTAGTATTTATTAAACTAAATTACAATGATTCGTATATTGATTAGATAAATTTATTTGTAATACTAAATAAGTTTAAAGGCATTTTTATTAGAAACTTTTTTTTAATTTTTCTAAAAAATCTTATTTATATGTAATATTTTATTGAATATAAATAAATAATACATAATTACACAGAACACAAAAAATTAATAATTGAATACATTCGCTTTAATTTTATAATTATGCAAATTATTTAAAGCCTAAAAATTATAAATCTTGACTTGCGTAAAAAAAAGTTATCTTGCTAACGCTGAATAGCATTAATAAAAGGTAAAAAGAGTAAATAATTTGTTGACGTATTTTAAAAAATTAATCTCTGAATTAAGTAACCTGCGTCGAATTAAGTCACTAAATATAGGTATTTATTTTACGTTTTATCTTTGCACGTCAAACAAATCTAAATGAAATCGAGACTCAACAAAACACGAAACCGACAAAATATTTATAAAAATAATTACTGATAAATTAAGAAAGAGAAAGATAAAGAAGATATAAACACAAATAAGTGAACGATAAACAATGAAACTATGCAGAACGAGTCGGGGTAAAAATGATAGAGTAGACATAAAAATAAGTCCCGTTAAGTTTAAGACAAAAGCTAATTTTTTTTTTCAACTGATATTGAGTTTGAACAGGATTGAATCCAATGTTAGTGTATACATATTATTGCGCTATATGATCAATAAACCGTTATGATTTATTAAAATCCCAGTATAAATTAATCAGAAGTCTGTAATGTTTTTGTATTTTTCTGCATTGTAATTTTGGAACATATTTTTAACAATTTCAGTATAAAATGTGAAAATATAAAATCGCGTCGGTACTTTTTATTTTCAATTACTTTTTAACTCATTACTATAAGAAAGCTAAATAAATATAATGTAAATAAAACGTAGTGTTATTTCTTAATTATGTGTATCATGAATATTAACTAACATTTTAACTTATTATTACAGATCAATTCTTAATTTATTCTAATAACAAATCTTAAATGCATGAAACTCAAATATGAATAACTTTTTGCTTTATAAAATAACTTTAAAAAGTAAACTGTGACGATTAACAGTACTTTATTCTTTCTTATTAAAAATTACTCGTAGGCCAAGCACTCATGCATGAATTATTGGTACTACTTATCATTGAACTTTAATATGAAAATTTTTAAACAGTTATAAAACCGTTCATAATTTAGTGCCTGTGACTTTTTTATGATATCATTTAAGATTTGTTTTATAATATAAAACTGTTGATCAAATCATTATCTTATATTTATTTTTTTATTGGAAAAATTTAATTTTTATTAAATAATTTTAACACTAAGTTTTAATCATATAGTGTAATATATGATATATTAATAATAATAAGTTAGAACTTTTATAAAATTTTCAGCACCAATTTATTGTGATTAAATTTTAGATATTTTAGTTAAATTTTAATAAATTTGACTATGCTCATTTCTTAAAATTTTTTGATTAAATAAAATAATTGTTAGTTAATAATTAATTAATAAATTTCCTTACAGAAAAATTATACTATGTAGAATTTTTAAAGAAATCATAAATAAAACCGGCAGAAACTCTCTTTCGCGTTAAAAATCTTAATTCTATTATATATTCCATTAGTATTACGTGAGATACTGGATTTAAACCAGTTATTTAAATAGATAATTTATTATTATCGATATAATGAGTTAAAGGATTAAAAAGGCAACGTTTTGAATTTATCGAACATTTCTATGACTTTTAAAAGAGATCACTGTGATACTCTAATACTTCATTTATCTAGATAGGATATCATATTTTATTTAATACTGTTTTAATTTAGAATTTATAATAAATTTCAATATAATTTTATTGTTTATTATATCTTTTTTTTTAATATAATATCTTTGTGAATACACGCGACCGTGCGCACACACTCACAACATTTTATCGTTATTATAAATATCTTACTTCAAATTCTGATAAGATATCAGATACAATAGATCTTAAAACTTTGACTTTTTTATATTCGTAGATAACGTCTTACAAGAAAATATCATTTCAAAAATATTTTTCTAGTCTCAATAAAAAATAAAAATATGTCATAGCTTCTCAAAAAATTAAATATAGAGTTTATTTAATTAAAAAAAAATCTATTAGACGATGAACGATATTTTAATAGAATCAGTAATTTCTCTACAATAAATAATACTCACTTCTTTAAAGTCTTTAATGGCTCGATTGCTGGATTCTTGATACCCGTTTCAGGATCAATGGTCGTAAATATGCAACGTGTACATGGTTTAATGTTGCGAAAAATAACGTTACCAATTTTCACCCAATCCCAGCTGTCCTCCTCTAAAACTTCTGCTCCCTTAACCACGAAATTTGGCCTAAAATGCAGTGGTGTCACTGGTTGGTTAAGCTTTGAATTCAGATCATTTATCGAAGCCTCGTTTTGAAGTGTATAACTTGTGTTATCTGGATACGCACCCTAACAGTAACATTAGAGAAAACTATTTATAGCTGTTTAGTTATAACCAAATTCAATCTGAAAATATAGTTTCCATAAGCTCTTTCGTACAGCTTGTAGTGTCTTCCAAATGTTTACAAACTTTTATAATATGCATAAAAAATATATCAGCAAGAAATGTATGAACAATAAATAGTATCTATAAAACATAATTATGTGTTTTATAATATTTATTTCTTATCATTTGAAAAAAATTCGATATTTTTAATTATTCTCTACATCTATAACTAATGTAAAAAATATTTAAAAATTCATCTTGATAATTTTTTACAAAAATGATTTAAAATTAATTATGAAGATTTATTATATAGTCAACTCAAGATTCAAGGAAATAATTTGCACAAAATTTAACGAATTTTTGTTAAAATTTCATTTAAAATTGATCTGAGATATATAGGTATAACAAACGGTAAAATATGCACTTTATAAAGAACTATACACTCGAAAGAATAGAAATATTTAAATATTTACAAAATGTGAGAAAAAGTTATTTAGAAATTCTTGCAAAAATGATATATATTTACATACAGAAGGTTTGTTTAATTGCGCATTGTTAAATTTTGAGTATCGGTAGTGTGAGAAAAGATATAATCTTAGCAAATAACTCCCATACATATGCTACGGCACAACCACCTTTACTATTTTAATAAATGATTGTATTCTATCCAATAATTTCTATAGTGGGAAAGATTAAGAGCAAAAAATACTATACAAACTAAACAAACTTTTCTGAATTACATTAAATAATTTTAGCATAATTTTAATATCCGTTGCACTCTGTTTCCAATTTATAATCTGGAAATCTTAAAAAATTGGAAGAAAATTTTAATCGTATTGATATTGTAGCATTAATAATTTATAGGATTAAAAATTTTCCAAATTGATAAGTTTATCAAATACTCTACTACTACTGATAATTTTCAACATTTTCTTTTTTATTTCAACCGTTATAATATTACGTAATATAATTCTCGCGCTTCTTGTAATTTTTTTTTATAAAACTCTGAATATGCCTGGTATGCAAAGCTATTGTGTAGTTATTTTTTGCAAAGATAAAGTACTATTTATGTTTAATAAATAAACAAAGAAACAAAAATTACCGTGTGCGCGCTCTCAGTGAAAGGGAAGATTTTACTTTTACTACGGACTTCACGCGCTGGTTTATCTAATGGATAGTAGACAAGTCTAAGTCCCATATCCTCTTGCAAAAGAAAGCGCGAAAGCCATCGTGCCATCTCTTCTCCACAATCGCATGCTGGTACTGCTTGACCCCAAACAGACGCTCGGAAGCTTCCACGTAGTTGCGCCAAATCCACGGACACTGACATCATCCCTGGCGCCTTCAATGTTAGCACCGAATCCAATATTTCTGGTGATATCTGCAGTGAAATAATCGATTATTAGTTATTAATTATTAAAGTAATGTATCTTAAGTTTTTCCATACAGCTTTATATCATCTTAAAAGGTCAAAAAAAAGTTCAAATAAACTTTACTCTCACGGCAAATTTCAATTGTCTAATTCTATTTAATGCAGAAAATTTATAAACATCAATTCCGATATTAAATTCATTTAATTAAAATGAAAAATTTTGTTTATGGTTAACTAGAAAATAATTTTAAATACTACTGCGTTCCATAAACTCCACAATGAAAATCTCATCAATAATTTGTGTTGAGTTTTTAATAAAAATTAATATCATATTAATTTCATTTAATACATAATAGATGGTAAGTAAAATGAACTTTATACGTTAATTTTAAACATAATAAATTTATAAACGTGTTTCTCAATATATTAATATGTAATTAATCATAATTTAAAAATAATATTTGAAAAGTAAAGTGAAACGTGAATAAGATACTTATAACTTGATATAAATTATAAAAACAGCTACTGTTGTAGTTTGTAATATTCTATATGCAGTTCATAATTGAACAAAATATGCATAATATATCCATGAAGAAAAGAACATATTGATGACGATGAGAGCAAATTTACTATGACTTTAATATTTAACCTAAAACTTTAAAACTTAATGGTTTATGAACTTTTGACAATTTCCAAATGCACGCAAGACAAAACTTTTGAAAGTCATATTCGATACGGATAAAAACAAACTGAGTTTTCAATTAGAAGACAAACTAGATTTGTAATAGACCGAAATTGTGAGGGCAAACATGATTTAAGTAAGGAACAAAAGAATAAAAAAGAGGTCTTTTTCCCGATCTACCACTCTAGCATACAGACTTGGTAAAAACGAATTATACGATCTGTCTTCCTATTAAACGAGGTATTTATATTCAATTAATTGTATTATTAGTTGAATTTCCATCTCGAGACACTTTTGTAGCCTTAAATATAACCTGAAATAACGAACTACATATGCTTACTTAATGATACAGTTACAGTTGAAATTAGTTCACTAATGCAAATTACGAACAAACATTGTTAATACTCGTTCTTAAATCTTTTTAATTACTTCATATTACTTCCACTAATTTAATAATAAATGAGTTATAAATATCTTCTTTAATATCACTAAAACGTTTTAATATGCAGATAAGATTTATTCGCAATGGTTAAGAAACTAGAATGGAAATGTTTAGCTTAATTATATGTTACTAAGCTAATTAAATATAACTATGCATGTGACTTAACAAGCTCGAAATCTTAAGTCAACAGGCATGAAAGTACCTCTGATGCATAAATGACGTCTATGATTACTATACGTCCATCTATTCTAGTGCCGGATACACACGTGGTTGCCTTAATTTAACCACGTTTTCGAGTTCGCTGAACATTCTAATTATTCTAATTGTTAAACGAACAAGATTTATTATGTGTGTGCTCAGACGCTATTCATAGATCTTTGTCTTCTTGCATAAATAAAAATTTTCTTTTATAATTTTACAGATCTTATCTGCTATTCAAAGAGAAATTTGCATCGCTCATCGTTTTACAGTTAATTATAAGAGTGAAATCACGATTTTCTTTTTTTTTATATCATATTTGTAAAAAATTAAATAAATGTTTTAGAAAATAAGTTGGATTAGAGTAAGATTTGAAGAGCAGATTTTAAGTGCTCAGATTTTACACGAATTACATAAATTTACAATAATATATTCTTGCCGTTCATTAATAATGAAAACATAGTTTAGATAATAGATAATAAATAATACTTAATTTAAACACACTATCAATTTGATTTTAAACATTTTTTATATTATTCAATATTAATGTGCTATTTTTTGTACTTGTAAAATAGGAGATGAAAATATTAGTTATGAATAATTTAGTATTAAAATCATATTCTACTATTTAAACATTTAATTCAATACAAATTTATAATTCAAATCATGCTAAATATTTAATGTATACATAAATTATTTTTAAAGATATTTTAAAAGAAAAGGGGAATAATACGCGTGCGCTATTCTTGTTTTAATAAATAAAAAAATTTATATTTATTATTATTTAATACTATTAAGTGTAGCTTACAAACTAAAACGAAGATTTTTACTTATAAATACTAAAAAAGTATGGATATAGTGATACCTGGACCATCTTAGGCATCTGGCGTCCGGTGACAAATTGGCCGTCAAGGTCGATGACCATTAATATTCTGTCCCTCAGCCAGCCAGAACGCAGGCCCATTTGCGTACACTCCATTGAGTTAAGACGAATAGCTCCAAGAGATTTGACCGGAAAGCAGAGGAGGTCACTAAGCTCGCCAACCTTGCGCCATTTAGAAGGCAGACGCTGTTTCTGATGTCTAGTCCATAACCACCAAATGAAGAAGACTGCAGTGCCAGCACCGACTACCGCCGCACTGACATACGCGAATTTGTTCCTGTCTAAATACCCAAAAAATTGCATTATTTTTCCTCCGATGCCGATTTTTAATGGTACTCTTTTAAATTTAAGTTAATAAAATACTCGTTAAACAAATTAGGTAAAATTTATTACAAAGTTTGTTTTAATTTAATTTCTGTTACTTTTATTTACAAAATGAATAAAAGAAATAAAAATTTTCAACTGTGGTTTAATTTTCTTACAATCGTACATCTAAAATAATTTATATTTACTTCATTTTAATTTAATTTTAATTTTAATAACCGATTTTCATCATATTAATTATTTGTAACGCATATAAATTATCTTGTAACTTAAATAAAAAAAAGTAAGCAACAACATTTAGAAAAGTTCTTTAAAGAATTATAATAGATTTAAATGAAATATATTAAATCTCAACATTCATAGAATATATGCAATATTCGTATGCTACAATGTAACTTGAAATTAAAAATTAAAATATTTTATAATTTACTACACATGTGAAAATACCTACTAATTTTCAAACATATTTAAATTGAACTCGAAGTAATGCACAACGGTAATCGTAATATCTTCAAAATACTTTTAAAAAATTTCTTCAATAAATTACTATGTTAATTTAATAAAGTTTATATACTTATTGAAATATTAAATATAATATAATCGATATTTTTGAAATTTGAAAAGAAAATTACAAATTAAATCGTTTTGTGGCTAATTTAATTGCCTAATATAAATTTAAGACTAAATTTTCAATCTTTAAACAGTTTATATCATAATGGCAACCTCGACTATTTATTGAGATTTTTTAATTTACAATATATAATTATTATAACTTTAAGAAAAAATAAATTTGTAATACTTCAAGGTATAAAAAATATAAATTATTTACGTAAATTTTTAAACACTGATAAATATTTTATGTGTTTAAGAATTATACGTAGACGCGTGAAAATTCAATGCATATTTTAATATACACTATTAAAAGTATATTTACGTTTATAATCAACAAAGCAGATGTTTTATCAATGTATTTGAATTTGATGCAAAAATTGTTTTAAAAATTACTAATTATTTTCATTCAATTACTAATTCTTTTCTCTCTTTGCATTTGGGATTGTATTGATTAAAAAAAATTAAAAATAAAATAGAAAATATGGAAATATTATTTAAACATTTCAAATAATAGTTAAAATGAACTAAAATTCTGGATTGAGCTAAACTCGCACCTGTACATGAAAGTTCATCTTATGGATGACTCGGACAAATAATGAGATAAAATAAATATAATTATAATTTATTTAATTATACTTCAGATTGTAAAAAATACAATTTTTCAGAACAAAGGAAATACTCGAGAGAGTAGCGTATGTGTAAGTCTGTATCGAGCGTGTTAGCCAATTAAGAGCAAACTCTTACAATTGGATGCATGTTAATTTTTGTATAACCCGTGTGAAGTCAAATTTTGCAACTCACTCTGCTATAGGAAGTTGGAATCCTCCAACTGTTTATTTTACAGGCCTTCTGACAGGGGACCAGAATACTGTGCAGAAGTTAGTTTTTATCTTTGCGACGACCCCCACATTAATTCATTCATCGCCATTATGGCTTCGTGAGAGTTCATATGCAGAAAACGTAGTCGAAAAATCAGATTTTAAAAAACTAGCAAAAATGGAGTCGCGGAAACATTGCGCAACTATCAAATTCTGAAATTCAAGTGTTTCTCCGACTCGTATGGTTTCCCGATTTTCCTACCGTGTGTCTCTAGTATAGTCTTCTTCTTTTTTATTCGTCTGTTTCGTTATATTGTTGCAACACTAAGTATAGCTCTGGAGCATGCCTTAAACGCCTGTTGAATTACCGATTCAAGAGAAAAAAATAACAAGTATAAAAACTAGTGAGTGTTTATAAATTAATTATTTATATGTATCAAGAATTAATATTAATATCAATCAAAAATAGTAAAATATATATGTGTGTGTGTGTGTGTGTGTGTGTGTAATATACATACCTTCTTTTTATTGGTATTGTATTACAAATTCTTTAATTCAAAATTTTCTCTTAGTAATAAATTTTTAACAAGTTTGTTTTTCAAATAAAATTTTATTATTTAAGTTATTCAGAAAACACGTTTGCGTTATTCCCAACTGCTTTTTAATTATAAGAAAATTTGTATAACGGCTATGTACCATATAATTAACGAGACTGAATTGCGGAACAATTTGCTAAAGAAATCGACCCGCACGTACAGAATTAAGATATGATGAGAGTAAATGACTAGTAAATATTGAAGAATAATTAGCGAATTTTTAAGAAGTCTCCTTTCACGGAACCAGTCGAACAAATTATGAGTTATTCAGAAGCAGATATTCAATTTGCTCTACCACTTTATTCAGGCAGGAGTATTCACAGGAATGTCACTTCCTATTCAAATTTCAACAGTTGATAAGCAACGAGTACAGTAAATTCATTGTACAATGAAAGTTATTAAATTATGTCGATGCGCATCCCTTGATATATTCTTCAAACCAGTATTGTCTTGAGAAATAAGAGTAGCGAGTAAACGCGCGTGTGAACACAGTGATTCGAGCTTACCGGACGAATGAAGGTGAGTAAACCAATGGCAGATCTTTCTAACCAGTGGACCATGGAATTAGCAGAACAGCACATAAAGAAAAGGAGCGCTTTGATATTGACATTATTAATATAGTAACTCAATTAGCACTAAACAGATGGTATTCATTCGCAGATATTATAGTGACTGTCGAATAAATTCTTTCTGGAAAACTTTTATTAGAACTTTCATCGGAAATAACAAGAGTTAACAAAGAAAAAATTAAGTTATAATAATAGTGCTTAAGCAATTAAATTCTTTGGTAAACAGGTCAGCCTAAACATTACTAATATATTTTCAAACAAAAAAATCAGTTTTAATATCTTGCATATAATGAAGTAAAAGTTACTGCTGTGAATAAAAAGGAAAAAAACTTATGCTTAAAAAGTAATTTTTTCATCCCATTTTTAATTAGCTTTTTTAATGTCTGATAAATTTTATTAAACATGCTTTTTGAATACAGAACAGTACATACTTCAATTAGGTGATCGATTACATTACATACTCATTGACAAAATTGATTCTTACCGAATGTCAGATCCTATAATGGTTCATCTTTTTATTTTAACAATATCATTCCTTATTTTAAGTATGTTTGGTTGATTTTTCTTAATTACATATGAATAATACATTAATATAAGTATATCATTGGTTGAATAATATTTTTCTTAAGCCATCGTTTTTTTCGTGGCATACAAAAACTTTTGAAGTAATCTAATTCCTTTAAATAGATCATAATTTTTTCTTTATTCAAAACCATAATTTTATGAACAAATATTATTTTTTCTAAGAGAGTAGATACGAGCTTGATGTTTCAAGTTAAAATCTTTTAATGTTCTTATAATGATCTTAACTGTTGTAACTACAGTTTTTCTACTGCCGTTACTCATTAAACATTTGGGTCAACATATGTTGTGCATCATATATTGTTTCATAAGACTCTCTAATATTTTACACCATATTTTTTTATGACTACCGGTATCTTATATCTAAACAATAAATCTTTGTGTTTTTGCATAACATCATTTTTTATTATCAATGTCACATTTATAATTTTATAAAATTGTAAATACAGTTATAATTAGTTTTATACGTTACTTATAATGTGAATAAATTAATTCTAATTTTTTATCGTTTTCTACCAAAAGGTTTTTACTTGGCAAATAACTATTGCAAAATATTACCCGCTCAAATGTTATATAATAATGTTTTTTACATAAAAAATTACTTTTAAATTAATAATAAGATAATGAATATTCTTATACTTGATTCTTCGGAAATCGTATATTTAAACAAAGTAACATAAGCATTTATCAAAATTACATTAATACTCATAATATTTCTATACATTCTATAATAGTTTTTTATTGTTTTAGAAAGATAATTAATCATAAAATTTATGTTGTTTAGTTTAAATTTCAAAACTACCATTATCTTAAATGATAGTTGTTTGTAAGAAAAATTGTTTGTAAGAAGAACTGAAATTAATCACATAATAAAAACGTAATTTAATTTATTATTAATTTTATTGATGCCCCTTAATTTATCAAAGAACCGTTATGTTTTATATTATAACTTGTAATAGGTTTCTACTAGAATACTATTTGATATTATTAAATTCTTAAATTTATTAAGTTTAAAAATGCGGTTCAACACTCTCATCGTTATATTTGCTATATTTATAAAGCATTTTTAGAGAATTATTTTAATTCCTTATAAAAAAATATGTTAATTCGATGATAAATAAGAGTAACTATTAATACAATTAATCTCTTTTTTTTAATATTCAACTTAAATAATAAAATTTTAATTCAGTGAACATATACTCAAATTAATGACGTTATAGATGCAAATCAGAGATTACATGAAATAAACTTTGAATAATGAATTAAATATTTTTTTAAACTGTGCTCTTTATGAAAAATTTTTTAAATAAAATTGAGTTATTGAGTTTTTATAGACTAATTTGAAAAATGATTCTTTTTCAAATAAAATTACTTCTTAATTTTTATGATCTACTATCTTGTACGAAAAATTAAAAAATTTTCATTCAATAACATGTTATTATTAAATTTTAAGTGATATGTACGTATATTTAAACGAATTTAGGAAAATATTTTAAAAAAATAAAAATTTACTTTTTACTAAACGATGATCTTGCAGTGGAAGTTCTTTTTGATAATTTAATTTTAAAAATTTATAAATATTTTTATATCTTACGAAATTATTATCAATTACGATACTTTGTTTTCATAATTTAATTAATTTAATAATAATTAGAATTTTGTCTTTAAATTGTATCTTCTGTTAATTAAATATTAACGTCCAATTCAAACTATTGAAAGTATGAATATGTTAATAATATCAAAGTATCAACTGTTTATAATTATTATTCCAATAATAAAAGTTCTAAAAGTTCTAACATTTTAACTAATACAAGTTACACCGATATTTTTTAATTTTATTCTATATTATTATTCTTATTAAAATATTTATATACGAAAATCTTTATATTATCAAAAGTTTATCGTTGATATCTGCATTTAAAATTCTTGACTTTGCAACCACATGTAAATAATCTTGTCACGTGAATTTTAATACTTAATTAAAATTAAAATTCTCATTCATATCTATGTACTTAATAATTGATAACAGCAATCTTTATTATGATTATGAGTATTTTTGTAATTGATATTAATTTTCATAAGCAAATATTGATAGATTGTATTTAAACTCATTAATGTTAGCTCTATGTCTTAATAAACTACAAGTTAAGTATGATTGTTAATAGATTTTCGTGATATAAGATATATGTGTAAAAATACAGTCTCCGATTTAATAATATTTGATTATTTTATAAAGATTCATGTATCAATTATAAAATATTTTATAATATACATATATATTTCAAATAATTACAATTTATTTTCTGTTACTATCATTTTCAAAAAGGAATATTTTTATATTTTAATGAGAAATTTCGTGTCTAAGTAGCTGCATTAATAAATTAATTTGATTTTTAAAAAATAATTTTTTTATATTTCTTTCTTGACATTCAATTATATACAGTCATTTATATAGACTTTTATTTTAAATTGAAAATTTTGTAAAACTAAGTCTCATTAATCATCCAAAGCTTTTAAACGTAAGGCTACAGATTAATTTCTGAGAATAAAAAATAACATTCCTTTTTTATTATACACCTTTATTTAAAATGTTTACAATAAGAAAATAAACATTCTAGATATTCTCTCAAGTTATAAAGATATTGTTAAATAAATAAATCAAGCTGTTGTTTTTTACGAAGAGCTCAATTTTCCCAATATGTTATATCAGCGATTGCCATTTTCTTTTTAAGTCGATCCTTACATAAATTATGCGTACAAATTTAGTTTTATTTATGTTAAAACACGCTTTTACAATTTTATCTAAAAATTTTTATTATATCAACTTTCATTACTTTTTATTCTGTAATATATATTTTTATTATTGTATACATTATGAAAAAGTTTAAATCAAGTAATTTAATAATTTAATCATTTTAATCTATATAATGGTTTATGAATTATAAAATACAATTTTTTAATATCTTCACAGTAAAAATTATTAACAATTATAATTTCTATCTAAACTTAATTTTATATCAGAATTATGTTCATTGAAATATTTAATATTATATATTTATTGTACGCATAGAAATTCCGCTATCTCGAATGCATATTTTTAATTATCAAAATTTCAAAATTTAGAAATATAAAATATAATAATCGTTTATATAATTTTCTTAGATCAAACTTTAAATCGATTATTTGTAACCATCATAGATAAATATATTGATTATTGACAAAAATTTATCGTAAACACTGAAATTAAGTTGTATAATCTTAAAAATGTTTCTGATCAATTATAGATATTACGTATTTGTAAATTTATAATATTATTTTTAATAGAAATGTATCCAACAGTTTTTCTATATAAAAATACAGAAGAAAAACTATCTGTCAATTCTATAACAATTTAGTTTTTTTACGGAAAACAGGTTCTATTTTTAGATTTAAAGTATATTGTGTCTGTGTAATTAAATAAGCTAACTTTAGCTTTTTATTTTTATTTATCCTTGCTCATTATTACTACTAAATAGTTCTCACTTAAATACGTGAATAGAGGATTACTTTACCTTACCTCTATAACATCATTATTAGGATGAAATATATGGTCAAAATTATATTAATTATATAATGTATTAGATTTATATTCTAAATTAACAGCATTATTTATTATTCTTTATCAGTACCTGTTATCTATGATAAATTATTTATATATTTACAGGTATTAATTTTCAAGCTTTCCTTTATATGAGTAAACAAAAGTTTTTTTTTAAATTAACTATTTACAAACAACGTGAAATAATAAGTTTGCCAATTTATTCTACAAAAAATTAAATGATTTTTTAAACTGTAAATTAATAAAAAAATCTCCAAGGTTCTATTTTAATAGTAACTTTAATTTATAACATAGATTATTGCAGCAATAAAAATAATTATTGTGCACTTGACAATCTTATGACCCAAAAACGCTCTATTGAAATCATTTTTCGTCAAAGTATTCAATTTGATTTAAGCGATTGCTTCTAAAATCATACAAAATCATATCCGTTAAAACGTGATAAAGATAAGAATAAAAATATTTATAATCAATACAATATGAAATTTTTTTATTCCAAACTGAAACGAATTAGATTTTTAATATATTATTTTTTAAAAAGGTATTTTTGAAGATTTACTATAATAGTCAAATTAATTGAAACTCTAACAAAAAATATTATTCAAAGTATGATATTCAACATTTAAATTTCTTATTGCAGCATTTATTTGTATTTCTAATATGCAGATATTTACATCTCTATGAATATAATATTTTCATTAGAATTTAGGTACTACCCTAAATAATTTGACCAATAATATATTTAAATGATTTACAGATATTTTTCATCGTTTTTTATTAATAATTTGCAGGAAATTAATCAAATATTTCGAAGTATTTTAGATAGTATTTCATGTGTGCAGATGAATTTTATGTTCAATCGAAAAAGAATAAAGATATCTTGTCTTATCTTCAAAGATAATAAACGTTAAATAGAAATTGAAAAAGCTTAATTATCCAATCATATGATCTATAAATATTATCATTATTTAAAATAACAATAAAGTGTAAAAAGCAGATTTTAAAATAATCTCACCTACATTTAAAAATAAATTTTATATACAAATAGACATACCTTGAAAGTGTTGATTTAAAATTGAAAAATTTATTTGAAAAAAAAATGGAATATATTTTATTCATTTAAAATAAGTATTATTTATAAAATTCATTACATTAAATGCTTTAATAGAACGTATTGTTATTGTTGATATTACTGCTTTCATTATATAAATTGTTTCAGATAAAAAAATTTATGGGTAACATTTAAGTTAAAGCTTAAAGATATTAAGGATTAAAAATATTGTATTTTTTAAAATACATAAGTAGGTAAATATTATAATTAAGTAAATTGTAATTCATATGTTAAAATAAAAATTAAATTCCTATTGATATAATATACAAATGTGTTATTTCTTTCAACAATCTTAAATTAAAAATATATAATAATATAAAATATAATAATAATAAATAACAATAACAACAATATAGAATTAGTAGCTTCTTGTGTTCAGTTTTCAATAAAAATTTTGATACAAAGATTTATAAATTCTTGTGTCACAAAAATAATCACTCTATAGAATAATTTATTTTCACATAACAACATTGAATGTACTGTAATGAGAAAACTATAAATTTGAATTTAATTTCTTAATCAAATACAGAAAAAAGTTTATTACAATTATTTGCATTTTACCTTTAATTTTTAAGTTAAATTAGCAAAAAGAGCTAGGATTATTGGTCAATTTTCTGACTTTCTAATATTTTCAAGGTTATTCGAAGAAATTTACCTTTATATAAAACTGATTGGATTAATTTTCATAAAATCTATTTTATAATTTTCAGCTACAGTAAATGTACTATAAAAATATGAAATTTCCTGTTTCTTAAGATGAACTTTATGTTAAAATCATACCCTCACTAAATAAATTATGATTAACATTTTATTACTCGTAATACATGATTATAGGTTCACAAATTTATATCCATAAGGAAATTAAATTAATATTACTGTTAAAAATAAAAATATAAGAAATTTGAATTTTTTGTAATTTATACAAATTTTCGTGAATATCATAAATATTTATAACTACTTTTTTAAAATAGAATATATTTAAAAAGCATTTTATACACAGAAATACGAGTAAAAGTAAACCATTAAATTATACCAATGAAAAAAGTATATATTATGCATTAATAAATTAACCATTAATGTATATTAAGTATATATTATGCATTAATAAATTAATGATACTGCGTTCATTCGCAATTTGTAGTAAACACCTTCAAAGAGTAATGATGAAAAGCATTACATGAATCTTACCCATTTCAAAAGTTCCCCGGTCGAGTTAAAAATCCGGCTGAAGATCTCCTCTGAAGAAGCTTAAATAAATATAAAAAAACTAATCGGATCACAAAAGTTTATAAAGCGCCTCGAAAATAGAATCGAAAAACTCGCACACAGATGGAAGATGTTGGAGCAATAGTTGTAAATTCGTTGCCGGTTGTCGCAGCACTGATATGTTTACAGGTGCTCCTGATCATTCGGATTTCTTATTTTTTCTTTGATTGCTTCTTTCACTTCTTTTTCTTTCCAACGAGTAGACGCTTGTAACTTTACTATATACTCGTTTGTCGTTGCATTCCTTCCCTCTCCATTCCAACAGCAGGAATACCTTTTCGATTGGAAGTTTTTGAAGGTGCATAAGTCCTGCAACCCGACTCCAAGTCAAGAAGGCATTATTCTCAACGCCGAGTCGTGAAGCACTGATGATGCTACGCACACGGACACGTTGTTTACTGGATATTGCGAGAGAGTTGCGCACACGTACGCCGGCGCAGCTGACGTACATGCGCAGCAAAGATTGTCCGACCGTAAACCCGTATGCTCTTCTTCCTACATTGTCCTTTACTTATAAATCTCCTGTAGCTTCTTCTGCTTTTTACACTACAAGTGTAAATACGTCGCTGGCATTTCTTGAGAATATTCTCTGCTCGGCTGCCTTACGCAACTTCTTGTTTTGACGGATCTTGAAAATTAACTTTTAAATATCTTACTCATTAATCTCCTTTTATTTCGACAACTTATGGGACAATAAAAAATTTTAAAAATTCAATAATAGAATTTCATTTGAAACTATTGATATGATAGTTAACATGAACGTTACGCTCAAAAACCGATTTCTAGTCAAAAATTGCTACGTTTATCGTTCAATTATGCTTGGCACGCGAAAATCAATCATTATTAATTACAAATATTTGTGAGATCATTAGCATTTGAACGATTATATTTATTCCGTAAGACTTTATTTTTACATATTTTTTCGATTAAATTTTACAATTAAATTTTACAAAATACACCGCTAAAAAATTTATTTAAAAAATACATTTAAAAAAATTCCTTAGTACTACATTTTATTTTTTGCTGTAGTAAAATTTGTGAATCGTATTATTTTTTTTTTTATTAAAATAATAAAAATAAATAATCTACATACGAAAAATCGCAGGACAATTTAAAGAATTTGTGTAAAATTATAAAATAACGACAAATAAAAATCATTTATATATATAAAATCATTGTAAGACGAAAAAAATAGACTTTCTATTAAGCAAATGGTGAAACTTCGATTTAATAATATATTACACATAGTTTTTTCAATCAACCTTGTTCGTTTATATCGCACTTAATAAAGAGTTACGATAAAAATTTACCGACTATAATATTTTTTATCACACAATCTCTTTACTAAATATTAAAGGTCTAGGCTGGTTTATAATTGATTATTCTATTTAATAGAATTATAATATGCATTTACGTTTATAAAAAAATAATTTTCAATTCAGTATCAAGTATATTTTCTTTAATATAACTAATATTTACCATCTACCTGAATATTTTGAAATACAATGTAAAATTTTTTTATTTTTTAAATTGACTAAACTAGAATTTTTCAAAATTTATTTAATCTTATGCGTTTACTCTTTACATGTATTTAAAAGAATAAAATATTTTCAACGTTATTTATTAATAAATTTTTTACAGATCTGATGGATTTTCTCTTTTCTTTATGCAAGGCTGATTTTTCACTCGACTGAATAATCATAGAATTAAAAAATCATTAGACTGTAAATATACTATATTCTCTAATATTATAAATAAAAATTACACAAATTGCTTTTGGTGAAAGCATTTGATTTTTATGAAAGAAATGTAATTGAATGTACGAGTTCACCTTCGAAACTTTTTTTAATTATTATTATGTATTGAAAATGGCTGCTCGAAAAATTGAATAACATAAATTCACTAAGTGTTAAAACACTTATTATTTATTTGTTATTAAATCAGTTATCTGTTAAAGATTATAAAATTTACTAATAACCTTTTCAATCAAGATTTATGAAATATGCTTCATGAGAAACTTTCATTCGACTCGTGTAATTTTTATTACATCTACTATTGTCTGGGAAACAAGTGATCTTATTACTTTAAGTATTTTCTCGTATAAAAATCACCTTATGTATATAATTGCTTTTATAATTAATGCATAAATATTATTAACTACACTTATATTTATATATGTTATTTTTCAAAGTACTTATAATTTCTATGCTTATTGATCGACATTTCGAATACAATAGTCATTAAAAGTTGTTGTATTCTTGAAAATAATTATTAGTTCTTATATTATGATTTGTAATTGTCTTAAGACTCAAATTTTTTTTCAATAATTTCAGAGTTTCCCTTATTTTAAATAAGTTTTAAATCACGAACCAAAGAGTTTTTACAATACTAAATTAGAACGTGAAAATTGCGAATTTAACTAATTAGTAATTTGTTAAAGGTTTAAATATCTTACCCACATACATTATATATTTCGCACAAATATTTATAAGAAACTTGTAACGGCTTTTTTCCCAGGTAACCCGTAGGGTGTTTGTTACGTCAGAGACAAAGGAAAGTATATGAGGTGACTAAAGGTGCAACATCGAGGAATTAGTAGGTGTTCTCAGGAGCAAAATTGTTACAAAAACTAATTTAGGTATGCATGCGAAACGAAAAAAGGATCGTTGACCCAAGTGTTGACCCTGTCGTAGATAGGTTCAGCATACACTTGAAACAGTGGAAGGACCCTTTGTCTCTTATAATAAGTCCCGGAATAGTCAGCACTCGATCTGCGAGATCACCTGGGTGCTACTGAAAACTCGAAAAATTTGTAGACTTCACTGTTTTTAAAAATTTCCCAAAGACAGCTATGAAAGAAATGTTTTAGTAAAATTATGGAACAGAGGAGAAAGCACTACAATCATTACTAGTTTTGTAGTCGAAAATTAATATTGTAAGCAACAATTGTTGTATTCGATTAAGTCGAGCAATATTATTTTAGTTAAAACTAAGGCTAATAATACGTTTAACATTTTTATTTGATTTCTCTTTATTTCCTTAAAGTTTGCCTTTTCACTAAACTTGCGAAGAAAACTTAATTACTATGATGCTTATTTCATATTTCTTAAATAAATTATTTGAATTTGTTCGGTAAATGTAATAAACACATAATTAATTAATTTATGTATTGCTATAATTATTTATTATTTTTATTGCTTTTATTTTTGTTATTATTATTATTATTATTATTTGTATAAATATAGAACTATTATTAGTGGGTTAATAATAAAATTATTGATTTGATTTTTTTGCAAAAGGCTATCCGTTGACTTTTTTACAAGTACATCAGAGGCTTGTATGATTAAGGAATACATGACTTATGATGTTGATATTTAAACTTGAAAAAGCCATATAATATTTAAGTATGACAATCTGTTAAAAGCATTTTTCTATTTATAATTTTTAAGGCAGTAAAATGTTTTTATCTGAGTTACTCAAAATTTTTACTAGAAATATATGCACTTCAATACTCGTAATTGCTTGTTACATAAGATTTTCTCAAATATTTTCTTGTTATCAGTTTGGAAAATATTTATCAAATTTTTCGTAACTTTTGCCAATAATAAATAAATTTCTTAAAAATTGTAATAATGTAAAAAATCAAATTAATTTTAAGTAATTTATAACCGAATGCATGAGAATCAAGTTAACAGATAGGTAAAAAATAAGAAAGACAGGAAATTCAATTTTCTTCAAATCATGCATACAGAATACATGTATAGGTGATAAGAAATAACTGCGGAACATAAATCATAAAGTTTACGAGGTGAACATAGTTTTTACGTTAGGATAGATTTCTTCTGCTTCTAAATTTATTAGATATTTGAAGATCGTGTCGTTTAAAATCGATGCAAAAGAGGAAATGATCAGTATTTAAACCTGAAGATTTCGGTATAAAGAGAATGATAGAATAATTTTGAAACCTATTAATTTTTAATTCGTTAAAACTTCAAATTTTTCTTAATTTTGTTTACATAAAATCAAACGCAATTATCATTTGTAATAAACTCTTTAAGTCTTTTTACTCTTTCGTATTTTAATTCAAAATTCTTACAGATAAATAAATAAATTTATTTTTCTTTGCATAGTCTACTCTGAAATAAAATTGTTGCATTATTTCAATCATAAATATAAAAAATGCTATGTATTATATGTTACTAATGTAAAGATACACGTATTACAATATACCGTACGAAACGAAACACATTATATGGAATCTTTTTAATTCTCAAAAATTTGCATCATTTAATAAAAAAATTTATAATTTCTAAATATCAACAATTGTATATAGTCGGAATACATTTTGATAATTATATATTATAAACAATTGATTAAAGAATCTAATTTCTATAAAATATTAATTATAATCTTTTTTTAATAACTTTTCATAATTTTAAAATTAATTTTTAATAAAAAAACTTTCGTATTATTCACATGTTGATAATCATCTTTTAAATGATACACTTTGATTTAAACTTTGAAATATATTGCACAAGTTCAGTAGTCTTAGAAACGATAATAATGTATCTTTGTAGAAAGTTTCAAGCAAATGTCAATGATACAGTTTGAACTAATTAGAAAGCTTTAATTGCTTGATCGTTTTTGTTCCACTAACACGTAATTATACCACTGATGTAATAATAGTTTATCCATGTATAAAATGAAAAAATTTAATATAAATAGATATTTTTATATCCAACGAAAAACAAATCACAAATAAAGCATAAATTTTATGAATTAATAAAAACTAACTTTGAAATTTAAGATAAAATAAATACTTTGTAAAAGTTTTATATTATTTAATAAAAACTTAGGAATTAATTTTTTATACTTAACATTAAACTTGTATAAAGTAATTATTCGAGGAAATTTTAAAAATATTTCTAATTAAAATCACTAAAATCATTTCTGGATAAAACTACAATTATGTTTTTGATAAAGCAATTGAAACTTATCTTTTATAAGAATAAAAAATTTGAAATAATAAAAAGATTGTATATTATGGTGTAATAACATTTTCCAATACTGTATTTTGAATATTTTTGTACTTTTAACTTGTTTTTTGTATTTTAAATATCTTTAAAGCTTAAATTCCTTCATATATCAAACCTATAAAAGGCAAAATTTCTGCGATTAACATAGCACATAATGGTACATTAATGAATTTGTTTTTATTTGAATTATTTTATAAATACAGTAAAATAAACTACAATAATGAATGATAATACACCTATAAATAAAAATTTTATTATTAGTGTAGAAACAAAAATATTTAAAAATATTTTATTTTAAAAATTCTTCTTTAAAAAATAATAAATATGTTTTTCATTTGTTTATCCTTAAAAATAAGAAATTTTTTATATAATTATCTTATGCATTAATTAAATAAGACTTTTATTCTTACTAATTTAGAATTGAATTTATTAGTATGAATTTATTACAGTCATAATTTAAAAAATTTTCAGCTAGTAGCAGCATTTTAACGGTTTTTATCATCAAAATAAAACGTAAAATACTATAATAATATTTCTCAAGTATTACAATAAAAATATTTCTTTAACACGTAGATCGCGTGCGTTATATTATCAATAATATTATATTAAAATATTATTTAAGTAATTCTTAATTTACTATTGTAACTTTTTTATAGTGTATTACGATAAAAATATATAAATTAAATACGTATAAACATATATCTATTTAGAAACTATTGTTATTATCGGAATACGAAAAAGTAAATAAATGTAATTAATTAATAGGTGTAAATACTGTTTCAGTGAAATCTGATACAATTTACATATAAGAAACTCTGAGAACTTATTAGAATATTTGTAAAAATTCCTAATAGAAAGCAATATATAGATTAAAATTTAAATTAATATTAAAAATCTTGTGTAAAAATCATTTGATCGTAATATGAATATATTTTGTGCTTTACAAAAATTCTAAAATATATTCAATTACATCAGGTGTACTTAAGTACATTTTACAATTTTATAAACTGATGTAAACACAGAATTTCTACTTTAATGATTTGTACGAGATATATATATAATTCACTAAACTTTAAATATAAGAATTTCAATCTATCATTTAAATTAGAATCAATCCATGAAATTACAATAACTTATAAAAGATAAAAGTAAATTTTTCATAAAATTTTCAAAACATGCTTAATACTGTAATATTTTTATCATAGTTTTAAGGATTTTATTCGTTTGAATAAATTCTTCAGATCTACAAAAAATATTCGTTAAACTGAAAAATATTATTTAATGAACATACAGTTTATGTTTGCAGTACCAACATTGTTAGATGGTAATACTTACATCCTACGAGATCATACTCATTATTATTATATGATATATTGATATATACGATATTAAACCTGTGTATTAAATTACTCTGTTCTGTTTGATAATATACTTTTTGGAAAAAAATTGAATTTCTGACACATAGTGTATTTAAAGAAGAAATCGAACATGTATTTTATAAATCAAAACATTGATCTAAGTGTATAATCACATGTGCATTTAAATACTTGCTTGATTATTATTTTAAAAGTATAATTATTTAAAAAATTAAGAAATACTAAAATAGAATAATCTTAAAATTATTATTTTTGGCCAATAAATTAATATAATTTTTTTATGAATTAAAATAAGTGTCATTGAATGAAACTTCCTATAAATATTGATACTTTATTTTTACTGCTTAAACTAGTGGACAATTGATTCTTTAACTAAAGTTGAAAATATTAGTTTGAATTGAATAATTACAGAATTATTCTACAATGTAAACTACTCGTTACCTTAATAATATGTTTAGGTTTAAAATTTGATTTTTAAAATAAAATGTAAAAAAAACTAATGCTAAATATTTACTTTCATTACATTCAAAAACACCTTGTTTAGATATATGTTTACTATTTCTTCTAGAACATTTATGACGTTTTGACGGTTTCATACATTAGACGTATTATTAACTTATTTTACATGTGTAATAATTCAGACCTGTACTCTGTTATAAACGAAACACACAGGTAATTTACTCTTGTAAGAATAGAATATATATTTATGTACGTCAGATCCAACAACAAAGACAGACTGAACTTTGTTCATATTGGATAGTTCGGATTTCGAAGTTGAAGAAACAAGATATTTGAAGTCGTAACATAAGAAGTGGGTGTTTTGACTTGAAATTTTAAGTTTATAAAAAGTTTGTGAAACTTTTTATTTAACATTTCTAATGTGCACCATGATTTCATGAAATTAATTTATAAGACTTCGCCGTTTTAAAGGCGTAGTTGAAAAATATTACATTATTAATCTTCTATTGTGACTATATATTTGTATTTACATCCAAGGTTAGTCGTTTATTCATATGTTTAATCATTTGTTCTAATGAAACTTTTTTAATTTTGTAAAATATATTTTTCAATTAATTTGTTATGATTAAAACTTCAAATCTTATGAAAAACAATAAGAAAGAATTAAGGTTAGAAAATGAATGGCGTTTCTGATTAATTATTAATTCGATGACATCATATTTAAATAACAAAGGTTTTCACGTACAATTATGATTTAATTTTAATTTTATTAAATTTAATTAACTGTAATGTACACTTATTTAATTATTTTAAAATTATTCCTAAATTTCAACCAGAAAATAAATTTTTTTTTTTTATTTTAATTTAAGTTTGGATGTAAATAGTAATTTTAAAATCCATTGTTATTATTTAACGAAAATACAAAGTTAAATTTAAAAGGTAATACAATATCATCAAATGAGACATATTTCGCTTATACATATCAATAAGTGATAAGAATATGTAATTATCTGTGGTATATATTCTTATCATTATTTTATTTATATATTTATTAATTATTATTTATTTATTAATTAATTAGATATAATTTCATTTCTTTTGAATTTAATATTTAAAATTGATTACATATTTCAGAAGTCATCATGCCGGTTCTTTACAGCGTTGTTGCAAGAGGACTATCAGTTCTTGCAAAACATGCTGCATGTACTGGAAATTTTGAAGAAGTTACAGAACAGATTCTTTCAAAAATACCACCACACAATGATAAAATGACATATTCACAAGGACCTTACTTATTTCATTATATATGTGAAGATCAAATCGTTTATATGTGTATTACTGATGATGTAAGTATAAAATTAATTTTTTTACCCATATCTTCATTCTCTTAATATATATAAATATATTATGTGAACAAATTTATATATCATTATTTAATAAATCATATAACTATTGATTTATTAAAAAATAAAATATGTAATAATAAAATGTTAGTCATAATGACTAATATTTGATATGCAATTGAGTCATGACTAGTATTTTCATACAGTACAAGTACAACCCTAGTCATATTGATATACGTGATGTTCTATTTAGGTTCTTTACTTCTAAATAAACAATCTAATTTTTTAAATTTATATACCAATATATCTATAAAATAAATAATTTTAATAAATCGGTAATTATCTGTATTGTATACTAAATTATATAATATATTATAATTGTAATAACAAAGAATATATAATTTAACTATTACAATTATTTTTTAATCTTGTGTAATAGGACTTTCAAAGGTCAAGAGCATTTCTGTTTCTTAATGAAATCAAAAAGAGATTTCGAACTATGTATGGCGATGGTGCACTATCTGCATTACCTTATGCTATGAATACTGAATTCGGTAGAATATTAGCTAATGAAATGGTAATTATAATTTATATTTAAATATATATTTTTTAATGTTCCCTTTTCAATATTTAACATATGTCTTTTTTAACTGCAGAAGCACTATAGTGAATCGAAAGATTTAGATACAATATCAAAAGTCCATGGGGAATTGGACGAACTCAAAGATATAATGGTGAAAAATATCGACAACTTAGCAATGAGAGGAGAGCGTTTAGAATTACTTGTAAACAAAACAGAAAATCTTACTAATAATGTAAGTTATATAACTATTTTTTTTATAAAATATTTTACTTTAATATGTTTACAAGTATCATTAAACAATTTATCTAAATATAAAAAAGTTTCATATTAATTATAAAAAAAATTTTACTTTACATAATAATTTGTGTCAAGGATTATTGATGATATAACTGAATCTATGGTAATCTACAAGTTATACTTCTCTGTAAATAATTTTCATAAGAAATTGAAAAATTTCATCATAAAATAACGTTTTTTTTTATTAATAGAAAAAAATTTTCAAAACTAATAATTAACTTCTAGTATTAAAAATTCTATAAATTCTATTACAACTTTATTAATAGGAATTTATATCAATAATATTATATTATTTTTATTTACAGTCAGTTACCTTTAGAAAATCCAGTCGTAATTTAGCGCGTTCATTATTTTGGAAAAATGTTAAGATGTATGTTATTCTTGGATCTGCTTTAATTGTAAGTGCTATTTATTTAAAAAATAATTATAAGCCCTTAGTTAATTGATTATCAGTTGTAACATAACACTTTATTTTTTGTACATTTAATATAAATATTCCATTTAAATTATTATTTCCCATCAAATTCTCATTTCATTATAATTACCCTGTATTAAAGTTTTTTTTTATTAATATTACAACTAATTATAAAAGAAATTAAATTTTAATTTCTAATGACAACTAATAATTTTATATGTAAATATCAATTTTAATTCAATTTAAATAATTTCAGATCATAGTTTATGTGATACTTGCATTGTCTTGTGGTGGATTAGGATTACCAAAATGTGTCGCAAGTAATTAATCGATATGATATTATGTTTCCAAGATCAATATGGATGAATTAATTATATCATATGTGCTGTAGAGAATAATATGGAAGTTATATATATATATAGATAAATATATACATTATTGATTATCATGAAGTATATAAGTGATATTAAGCACATGTACAATTTTATAAAAAAAAAAAAATGCGAAATGATCTGTAAAATTATTCCAAGATTAAAAATAGGAGTTTGTAAATATATAATTTTATGCAAATCATAAATGCAAATGCATAAAATGACAAGTTTATAAGTTAAAATGGAAATTTATATTACTTTTGCTAACACAACAATTCTTATGTCATATCTTGAATAATTTTTTCATTAATTTTCAATATACGAAAACTTTAATATGAAATTTTATGAATCAGTTTCATATTTTTTCAAATTTTTTCAGTAAAATTTAATTTTACTAATAAAATTGAAGTTTTATGTATTCATATGTAATTTTATTTATTGTAATATTTTTATCGAAGAAATTATGCTATTTAGGATATTATTTTATTATGTTTTTTATTATAAATTAAATAATGTTTGGCTATTTTTTAAATTTACGTTAAATTCTTATAAATTATAAAATATATTATTTCAATAAATAAAATAATTCTAAAATCTATATACCGTTTTATGAAAACCTATTATAAATAAAAAAAATTTGTAAATTAAAAAAGTTAAAATTAGTTCATATCGTTTAAAACTTAATTTTGTGAAAATATTATGAAAATATACAAAAAATTTTGTTTAAGATTTTATTACAAAATTTTGTTCCATTATTTTTTTTTTATAAAATAATTTATGCCTAATTACACTATAATAAATTAAGGTGAAATTTTTATAATTTATTCAAACATACTTTGATGTATTATACATAATAATATGATCTTAAAAAAAGAACAAATATGAAAAATTAAAGTAATTAGTTTGTATTTAGTGAAAGAATAGAAATATATATTTGAATAAATGATAAAAAAATTTAACTTTCATCAGTGAATAATATATTTATATTTATTTGTGTACAAATAAATTATATTATATCATACTTCCATAGTATATATAATATAACTTATAATTAAGATTATTTTAACGTTATTTTTTATAATAAATTTTATAATTTTATAATAAAATAATGTATATTATTGTATTTAATATTATTGCATAATTATTAAATAAAAATTTAAAATAAAAAACTCGCAAAAAATATAAAAACTTGTTTTTTTGTTATATTACAAAGATATACTTATTATTTGGAATTCAAAGTATGATTCCTAAAATAATTGATAAATGCTAACATCTTATTTATTAAAACTACAAGTATACAAGTACATTACATTTTTAAGTAATAATTATATAATTTTAAGGATTAATTTTTCCTTAAAAATTGAGGAAAAAATTAATAAAATTTATTTCATTAGTTGATAGATATATTAGCTTAAAATAGTGAATATTTGAACATTTGTCTATCAATGAGAAATATTGATTTTTTTATCGATGTATTTTGAACTTTTATGTTATTAAAAGACTTCAAATTTAAAAAGCTTTTAACATATTAGAAATATTATTAACATATTATTAGTATTTTTCATAACTATAAAGAATATGCATTGCACAACAGTTTCAAATTGTAATAATAGAAACTATAAACTTTAAAAATGATTAAAAGTAAGTTAATTTCAAGATGATAAAACAAAAATTTGTCATAATAGCTTTAGAACCACCATATTAATTATAGACATAACTTAACTCAAAATTTTCGCTATATAATCAATGCGAAATGTGAACTTTAATTTATAATTAATGAAAGAAAGAGCTTGTAAAAATAAAAAATATTTTTTAAAATAATTATTATTACTAAATAAATACATTATATAAAAAAATTAATAATTATTATATTTAACTACAAAAAAATTGCACATTCATTCATTGAATAACAAGTGGATTTAATTGTATAATTAATTACTAAATACTTATAAGTTTATGTTAGTATTTGATATAAAAATTAGCGAGTCTAGTAGTTGGTAGTTTATTTTTATTCTCAACTCAAACACTGCATCTTATTTAAGTATTATCGTTGGATTTTTTATGTAGAATTTTATTCTTCATAAAAATTAATTTTTCAATCTTACGGGCATTAATACTGAATAATTATGTTTAATAATTATCAATAGATAAAAATATTATTACTTATAATTTTAACATTATTAAAGTATTTGTCAGATAAAACATGCACTTACAATAAGGAGTATTGTATTTAAAAATTAATTTTAATCATATCTTATTTATTCAACATATATGCAATTATATTTATACCAGTCTTTTTTCCGTAATATTAAAAGTTATTTCGAAAAACTGAAAATATTTTAGAAAAATTTTTACACGGAATCGAAATCTATCAAGAACTTTAAATATTGTAAATTATCATCGTTCCCTTGGAAAACAATGTAACCAAATTATTGAGAAAGCAGAATTCGGAAAATTAAGAAAAATAAATGGTAAAATATACTATAATTAGGTTCAAAAGTTAACATTCAAACATGTGACCGCATTTTCCATAAATTTTATGGATGTCACGAAATTTATTAAGAATGATCGTTTCTTTCTCCATCTCGTTTGGGATCGCCAATTTTTACATACAAGCGTATGCACGTGAAGAGCGAGTCAGCAACAGGCGTTAGGGACTTCTCAGTGGAGGAAAGAATGACGGAAGAAGAAAAATGAAAGCAGGGGTAGGAGCGGAATAGTTGGTTGGCAATTTATCGGCAAGCCGTGCGTGCTGGCTTTCTGTGCCATTAGCCGTCGCCGACACATCACACACAGTCGACGTGCTTTCTCTCTCTTCCTCTAAAGCTCTAGGGAACTCGTGTCCTGATGCAGCCTGAACGGAAACCGGCGAGGGAGGCATGGAGAGAGAGAGAAAGACTACGCGCCAGGGACGTGCATTCCACGCGTCGTTCCCCGGACCAAGACGCTATGGTATTTTCCAGCTTTACTAGGCACCCTTTGTCTCAAGCACACTTCTATTGATTCCGAGACTCTGTTTGTAACATCGTGTCTCAGTTTTCCTCGAATTTTTCAGCGAACGAAGATTTTTCGTGCTATCTCATTACCCACGTTGCTTTTATCATAGTCTGCCTTGAATCTAAAGAATGATTCCTTTTTTTATTCACTTTTTACTATTGTAAGAGAGTACGATACTTGACATTATTTTGCATAGCAATGCGTTCATTTGAAGGAAGAAAAGTTCGTACTTACATCACTTGTTACGTCGTCTTCAACTGATAGAAGGAAGGTTTATTAACAGCACTTACAAGCTTAATTACTGCACCGAGGAATACAGAAAAAAAAAAAAAAATTATTTTATTTGTTAAATCGTACAAATACTCGTTTAATCTGTACTTGACAAAATAAATTTATCATTGAAGAAAAACTAAAATAAATCAATTTCAAGAAATTCGATTTATACAAATTGATTTTCACTTGTATGTTAATTTAAAATATACTTAATTTGAATTCTATTCTACTGCTTTCTATTTCAGTTGAACAATTTTTTTAATCTTGAAAGCTATTTTACCTTAAAGCAACCCTCTGGGAATTCAATTATTTAAACCTCTAAACTTTTTTCTCAGATGTGTGTATTAAACATATTTAAAATTTCGTTAGTGTAAGTTGTTCAAATTATAATTTGATAATAAAAAAATATTTGAAGTATTAAAAACTTACTTCTTTACAAAAATAAAATTATTTAGAATTTAAAAGGGCAAATTATTATTTCTAGAATAACTCTATATAGAACAAATGCGAAATATTAGTTTTAAATTTACGATTGGTAAAGAAACTAAATTTATTTTACTTAATAGAAAAAACTTTCATGGTACTAATCATATTCATTAAATTTTTAATCTTCAGGTAACAATCCTATAGTTACAAGTGTGTATCACAAGTACACAATATTTTTTTCCCAAAAGGTGATTTCTGCTTACACGAATTAATAAATAATTAATTAATTTTGATGTTTAAACAGATCAGTGTTTTTTTTTTTTAGATATCAATACTTTAAATACTTACAAATTATTTAATTTTAATAATTAATAAAAAATTAATTTTAATTATCACATGTTAAAAATTAAATAGAGAATGAAAAAGTTTTTTAAATTTATGAATTAAAATTAACTAAATATCATAATAATTATAATTACAAAACTAATACGCATGCAATAAAAAAAATTAAAATAAACGTTAACTATCAAACAGCGATATGAATAATTTATTAAATTAGTTAAATATGTAAACAATTGATGAAATTATAAACATTCTTGTTTATTTAATTTCAAAATAAAATCATAAAAGTGTCAATAAAAGAATTTAGAAAATTAAAAGACTTTCATTGAAGTTGAACGAAGTTTTTTGCACAATCAGTATCATCAATCGATGAATTAGAAATAGAATATTCCCTTCTTTTTTAACTTCACAATAAATACTTTTATTAAAATCATATTTAGTACTATATTTTAATAAAAATTGTATCTCTATTATTTAAAACTATTTTTTGCCGTATAAAAAATTTAAATATATATTCAGTACCGAAATTAAAATGAAACAAAAAAAAAAGTAATTAGAATATTCTTATTTATTATGCAGAAAATAGATAAATAGGTTAGTTGTATCCAAAAAAAGTACCAATGTATACTTGAATATACTTTTGAACTAAAATAATAAATTTTAATTATTAATGTATTTATATTTCTACATAATTTTCACTTTTAATCATTTCTCATCTTATGAAATAAAAAAAAATAGAAAATTTTTCTTTATATATTTTTAATAAAATATTTGGTTAAAATCATTTGAAAAGGTCATTACAAAAGTATAATATAAACTTTCATAAAAATAAAATCATTAATTATCTTAAGGTCATAGAGTGAATAAATTAAATTAAAAATTTTTAAATCGATATATGCAGTCTACATTGAATATTTTATTATTTATATACAAATAATTATTATCGCATAATTACCGTAGTACGGTGTAATAATAATATTATAATATTATAATATAATAGAGGGAATACATGCAAATACAGAAATTTATCATATTTTTTTGAAAAACGAATAAAGTAATAATTGAAAACATCAGAAATTTTTTTTAAATATTGTAACACGTGGTTTTTTTATACAATAACTGTTTAAATAAAAGTTATTTATAAATTTCCAGGCTATTAGGTTGAAGTAATAGATATTCTTCAGTTTTTCCATATACATTTGATTTTTTTTGTTTATTCTAAAATTTAAACGACAAAATTAATTCTTCGATTGCCTCACTGATTTTCAATCCCGTATATGAACGTGATACAATTTTCACGGTATAGACGTATCTCGCAGAGAAAAAGGAAAAGCCGAGCATAGCCACATAGTCTCGCAATTTTCTCCTCTTCATTATTTATGCGAAGCTCACCGCGTCTCTGCTACAAGCTTGAATTGCAAATCCCCTCCCCCACCGCGCCGGCAAAATTTTTAACATTTTCTCGTCCTTTTATCGGAGGTGTTCTCTTTTTTCCTCGTGGGTGAATTGTAAGATTGGAGTGACGATGTTTTTAAGGGAATTAAGTCAAGTATGTTGGATAGATATTCTTATAAACCTTTCTTGAAACTGATTCTTATACGGTTTATTGATTTATTTCTAAGAAAAGCTTGAATGTATCAACAAGTTTTATGAAATTATATACAGAAAAAAATGATAGAATAGCTTTTCATAGCCAAGTTTTTACTTAATAAATTAAACAAAATTATAAATTAATTATATAAATTTTAGTTTTTACTGTATATTTAGAAAATAAACTTTAGTTATAATTTAATTTAATTTAAGAAATATCATTTTTATTTTATCTATCCATATATTAAAAATCTTATTTAATTGTGATATATATAAATATCAATAATATAATTACACATGGTTTTATTTGTAAACATTTATATTAACTTTATTTAATCATTAAAATCCATTTTCAATTCATAGAATATTTTTCTAAATAATATATATTAATCATAATAATTTAATAATTTCATAACTTAAATTAACTGTCAACACTTACTTGCTTCCAATATTTTTATGGAAATACTGAATATGATAAATGAAAGCTTTATATTTACGGCCTTCAGAATAACCATTAATCGTATAATTGCTAATTTAAGTACTTTTATTTCATCGTATAATCTATAATTATCTTATAAAGTTTTTATTTGTGACACAAATTAAATGAAAATATCACAGAAAAATTTTATTTTTACAAGTTTCATTAGAAATGAATACAAATTTTATTTTATTTTACAAAATAAAAAATATAGTCGGTCTTATTGTATTTAATATAATTTTTTATAAATTTATATAGCATAATTTAGTATAATTATATTTAAAAAATTGTCCTAAACTTAAGAAATTGATTTCATTAACCTTGGAAAATTAAAATTAATAATAAATATTTTTTCTTGACTTTATAGGAATATTAAATAAATAAACTATTTTTATGGAAGTAATTTCCATATTTATATTTTAATTTTTTCAATACAAAAGTTTAAGTTATTTTATCTTTAAGTATTTTTCATTTATCGTGTTAAATAGTAATAATATTTAAAATAGTATTCATATTTTTATCATAAGTATCGTATGTTCGTATTTTTAATTTAGATAACACTCAAGGTATAAAGTAACAATTATATTCGAAACAAATGTATGAAGAATTTAAAATAAAATTATTATTAATTTATAATTTAAAGTATGTTTAAATAAGTTTTTCATTTGCGTAAATATATAAATCTTTTTCTGTAAAAGACTTTTTTTACAAATTTTATGATTACATACCAACCAATTCAATTATTTTTAATTTTATTTGAAATTTTTAAACACTTTAAAAATTTCTTTAATTATTAATAAATATTTAACACTACAATCAAATACTGTATATCAAAATAAATTAGATAAATTTATAAGAATTTTATTATATTTGTAAACAAATTTAAGATCAGGTTTTTCTTATAAATATAAAATAAATTTTTAAGTAATTAATACATAAAAATAAGAAAGAAAAATTTAATTTTTTTATTTCATATTATTACTTTTAAAATGACGCAGTCGATTCAGAAATGCATATTGAATTTCTAAAAAAATTGATAAGTCAATATTATTTTATGTACATAAATTTTTTGTATTGATTTAATTATTATGAATTTTATACATAACTATTTGCTTCATAATTATAATCTATTGAATTTAAAAACTCTTTTATATATATAAATACACGCCAATTAATCTATAATACATAAAATATTCCTACTCTTGGTCTTTTTTAAATATTTAAAAGAAGACAATTTTATTTTTTTTCATTCCCATATTTTAAATCTTAATAAAAAAATTTTTAATTCAAATGCTTATAAAGAAAAATATATTTCTGTTGAGCATATTAATAGATTAGAATAACTTCCTCAGATATATTAAAAATTAATTCAAGTTAATGAAAATTAATGAAAAAAAGTTCCTAACAATTTTCGTAAGACTATAAACTATAAAATAATATGCGTAATAAATAATGAAAAATTATATATTGTAAAATTGCATTTATAATTTTCTATCGTTAATTGTATCATAAAAGTGCAATTGAAATCTGTATTTCGCACTATTTGTAGTGATATTAAAAATTTTTTAAATTACAAATAACGGGAAAAATAACTTTCTATTTTTAGATCTTTTTATTTTAAACTAGTCAATTTTTTCATTGTTCACAAGTGATTTATAATAGCATATAATATTTTCCAAAAATTTAAATTGATTTATTATTTCATTAATTTTAACATGAGAATAAAACTATCTTTCTATTATATTTGTCCGGTTTTGTATTATTTAATACTATGTAAGCGAAACCTTCTCCAAAGTATTGAGTTTCATAAAATATATTAGTTTTCGCTGTCAATAATATGATGTTTCATTCAATTCAAATTATATATAATTATACCATTTTAAAATATATTCAATCGTAATAAACTAAAATTAATTTTTTACTCTTTTATGTAGTGGTAACTTACAAGAGATAACTTACAAGAGATTCAAATCGATCGATACCCAATAATATTTTGGATAAATTGATATTTGAAATTAAAAAAATCTAATTTGTTGGTTTTAGTTTGTAGTGCAAATAAAATATAATCGTAATGAAAACAATTTTATTAAATTAGTGGTATAAAAATATTTTATGAGTTTATAAAAAGATTCAAATTTAGTGGCATAAAAGATTAAGTGACCGCAGTTGGTGAAATAAAAAATGAATATTCTTTTTGAAAAGCGTCGGAGTTTACACTAATCGAATGTCGTATAAAGAAGTTTTAATAGTTGGTTGACTACAAAAAACGATCGTAAACTGATAATAAAATTTTTGTGTGACGTGCATATATTTATAAAGGTTGGTTTTTATATGACTTATAAAAGTTTAAGTTTGATGTTTTGATTCGCATGTATCGACAGAATTTTCACGCGTGAAAAGTAAAGTAGAATTGCACCTATTTTAGCGCCCCAGCATCCGAGGATCTCTAGAACAATAACTGCCCTATTAAAAACACTATGGAGTTAATGAAATTATTCGGGAGCCTGCACACAGATTTCTCTGAATTTTTAGCTTTAAAGTTCGTTTTCACTGCTTCAACATTTTGTAAAAACAAAATGAAATGAAATTTTGGAAATAGTGGAAAATGCCACATGCCACCAAGTGCTGGACGTTCCCAATCCGATTTCCGCATCATCTTTTCCGAAGCCTCGTCAAAAGCACCGGCATCTCCGGAAATGATGTTGCGCCGAACTGCCCAGCTCCGGAGAAGTTACGACACGCTCCTGTCAGGAACCCCTCGATGCCAGACGGCCCTGGGGTCCGCAACATATACACGCGCGTCCCCTGTGCTCGCCGCGAGGCGGGGGAGCGCCGGGATGGTGTCTCTCCTCTCGAGCCGGCTGGAGGGGGATGGAAATACGGGGGTGCGCCGACGGCGGAGCGCGACGCCCGGGCCATTTCAGGCTCGCGCGTCTCACGCGGCTGAGCGTGGCATGTTGCTGCGAGGTACAGGTCGCTGCGCCCTCGGGGTCACGGGCAGCCCCGGTAGTCCGGCTCGACGAGTTCCACCCCTGCCGATCAACAAGTACGCGTACGGAACGAGCCGGTAAATCCCGAGTCGCACGTACTTCCTTCTCGGCGGGTCCTCGCGTGTGCGCGCCTGTGCCCGTGTATGTGCAGTGCCCCGAGCCTCCGCGACTTCACACATGTACGCACGTGGGAGGGAGAGGCACTGGAGCGAGTTGTACATCGCTGAGTTGTAACCCCTGCCGGGCCTGTTTGTTGTTTTCCGAAACTGCAGGGAGTCGAGGTAGGTTGGAGGTAGATTCCGAGGTAGGCTGCGCACGCCGAGGGGCTCCCGATGGACGCCTTGAGGATCAGGGTGGCACGAGTTGCCAGCTTCCGCGAGGCGATCGATTATTTTATTTGGCTGCTCGGGTATGGCTGTTGCTTGCTCTTGGCGGTTTTCGAAAACGGATTTAGAACAGCTTAACTGGATGTCGGAAATTCGAGGACTTTTCAATAATTGGATGTTTCAGGATGTTGCTTTTTCTCGGTTTATTTTGGGAAAACGTTTGCGAGGAGATCCTAATTAATTTCTTCTTATTGTGTCATTCTCATCGTTGAGAGAAATGTTTTTAACCACGAGCACAGTTAGTTGGTATTTTTCCTCCTTTCCTGGCTTTCAGCCTTTAGCAGTCCTGAACGAGCTCGAGTCATTCATTTGAACTTTATTTTCAATAAATAAACCGTCCATCGAGTATTCGTATTCAAACCATCAAATATTTAATAATGAATTAACTTTGTACGCGTGCTAGTGAAGGAAATTTATGCAGTTGTGTAGATGTTGCGTACAAATTAACACAAATTTCATCAAATTTTAATAAAATTTATAATATTGAACATTAAGATTCATTCTAAATTTTAATTAATAAATAATTTCATATTTTTTGTTTATATTTCCACTAATAATATTATGAAAATTATACGGGTTTTAATCATTACACTAATGTTAAAAACACCTTCGAACAAAATTTTTTTCGATTTTACAATAATTAAATCATTGTCGAATATAAAATTAACAATTTTCCCTTTTGATTATTTATTGCATTCCTTAAATTTAAAAAAATTAGTTTTACATATTAATGATGATACACGACTATACAATTGAATAAAAAATTAATAACAAAAAAATATCCGTCTATTACTGTATTGTTTAAAAAACCACAATTTTAATAATAATTGTCTTCATATTTTCACAATTTCTCCACCTTTTTTTACTGATATAAATATTGCAAAACACAATAATTTTCAAATCAACACTTTATTTGCAATAATTGATTAAACCATTACACTTATCTTACTATTGCATTTTTATAAAATTTTCTAGAGCATTTTAATATATTTTTATAATTATTGTATCAAAATTAACAACACATTAAAAACAAGTCTTGTTTCTTGTATAAAATGTAAAACAATTAATTAAATAAAATTATAAAAATGTACTTTTTTATTATTATAATTAATACGGAATAATAATTTATAAATATTACAATAGAATTATTAAAAAAATTTTCTGAAACTTTCTTACCTAATATATAACATCAACACCTTTCATTAATTAAATGAAGGTATTAGAATTTCGATGTAAATTTTATAATAATAATATAATGATTTTAAATTTATGTATAATAATATAGAAATAGATAATAATGAAACATTCAATTATTTTGATTGACATTTATGTTACTCCGCAGAATTTTAGGACAGTTATTGATAGCTATAATGAAGTCTAAAGCTGACGACAGATATTTCTGAATGATTGAAAACATTCTTTGTCCATTCAGATATTTACTTTTGAATACATTTTAGTATTAGTTTTAGAAGGTTTACGGTACATAAAAAAGTACAAAACTTAATGTAGCATTGCTTCTTGACTTTTTTTATTTATATCTTTTTGTATTTTTTATTCTGTATTATTACTTCAGATATTTTGTGTACTTTTCATTGTCTATAAATGCATGTTATGGAGGTAAAGAAGAAAAATATTAATTAAATTTAAACTTTTTTTACGTCTGTTACACAACCTACATACAGATAGGTTTGTGTATATTTATATATTTAATATATAAATATCCTAAAGCAAAATTATTCAATATAAACAAAAAAAAACAAAAATGAAATTTTTTATATTTCGTAGTTTTACGAAATCATGAAAGGTAGGAAATATGGAAACAATTTACTGCAAAGATAATATGTTTAGAAATCTTTAAAAAATTTAGTTTTATAATTTTTATTTCAAAAATAATTTGATTTGCAAAAAATTAAAAAAAGACAGATATTTATTATATAGCCTAATTAGTTGAGTGAAAGTAAAGAAGAGTTGATGGCTCTCAGTAATTTACTGTTTCAAGCGAAATTTTATAATTAAATTACTTTAGACGCACTAAAAGCATGTACTTCACTTTACCATCAGGTAACTAATTGATGTGTTTACAAAAACAATAGCTTTTATATTTTTTAATGAAATCACTAATATCTTATAATACGTGTATATTATTAAAAAATACTTAAGTATATAGTACAAATATTAGAAATATATGTAAATAATTATCAATAATCTAAAATATATAAATTGTATATTTAAATTTAATTTTATTATATTTAAAGTATTGAATAATAGTTTTTCATAGATAGTTTTTCACTGAAAACTAACCAAAATATAAATTTGTATATATTATAAATATATTATTTTTTGTAATATTTTATAAAAATCTTAAACAAGGTAGTAGAAAAAGTTAGTAAAATACAATTTATATATCGCAAAAGATAAATAGTATACAATAATTTTTGTATAATCATAAATAATATGAAAAATATGAATTAAAAAAGATAGAATTTTTGTATATTGGTAACATATTAAGAAAAGTGAAATCTAGTTATGAATATTAAATGATTTAATATTTGAAATATGTAATTCGTACGTAATGTACATAATTTTTTATTTACATCTTCGTTCACTTAATTTATAAAAATAAGTATTTTCAATCTACATAGTATTCATATATTTTACATTGCATACATATTATTTCATACATTTTTTCTATTTGCGAACGTTTTTTTTTTTATTTTCTGAAATTATATAAAATTATTCATCAAATTATTAGAATGAAATTAAATAAAAATAAAAATATTAATTGAAGTGAACTTTACACATTTTGTGCGATTAATTATTATTTTTATTTATTTTCGTACTTTCAATTAGAAATTATAGATTGATTTAGCAAAAATTTAACAATCAATAATATATACAAAATTTTATATTTTTTAATCGTTAAATCATTTCAATTAATGAAAATATTTAAATAAAGCTGAAAACTAGAAAAAGTAACGATATTTATGCATACGCGGGCACGCGTCGAACTTGCTTAAACATATACGTACATTTAAAATTTTACGTATCACAACTATATTTTTGTACAAATAAAACAACATCGAATATAAAAAAAATCATTATTTGAATTTTTATAAATTATAATGTAGTCATTTGTAAACTTAAGATTTGATTCACATGTCTGTTTTCAATTTCTATATGGATTTAAAATTTCATGATTCTTAAATTATCTTATTAAAAACTTTTAAAAAAACTGCTACTTTTTCGAACTCCGGTACTATCTAAAAGCTATTCATACAATACCTTAACTAAGAGAAAACTTAAATTGTTACGATTAACATGTATTAAACTTATTTATTTAATTTTTTATTTTTTATTACTTTAATAAATTTTTTGCAATGATTTTTTATTTTTTATCGCTCTATTATTATTCTTAATTGGTTTTTCACAATCCTATTAAAAAGTAGAAAATTTTATTATATTTTAATAATTATTAAGAACTAAAATATATTATATATAATATCAATGTTCTAGTCTTTTAAATAAAAGATATATTATCGATTAAAATAAAATTTCAGTTTCACAATAAGTTTCTTATTCAGTAAATATGAAATGTTTTAATTCACTTCAATTAAAATAGATATTTATACTCAATATAGTATTTATAAAAATTATTAAACACTTTGTTATTTTTTATATATTCGTATGGAATTTCTTTTTCTATGGTAGTTTTTAATTCTACGGATTTTTTCGGAGAACGCGATATATTTTTACGCTTTTTAATTGCTTATTATTTTACTACTTTCTTTTTTGCTTTTATCTAATTTTATCAAAATTCATAATGAATCTATTTTTTATATATTTGGTTTTTCTAATTTCTTTTAATCTTTAATATTAACCTACTTCTGTTAATGTTTGATTGTTTTATTTAAATTTTCCATTCACATAAACTTTAATTAAATATTTCATAAAATCAAATATTCAATTATATTTTTATTAAGATTTTTATCCAATATATTTATAAAAAATTAATTTGTTTTATTATTAATTATAAATTTAATTATAAATTGTAAATATAATCATATAAAAATTATAAAAAGTAGTTCTAATTGCAGTTCTCTCTGTTAATTAACGTTTTACTAAATATTACATTATACAAAGAATCACAGTATTACTTCTTAAATGAAAGTTTTAATTCATTAAATTTATCATTATGTTATTATAAGTTGAATTATTACAGAAAAAATCAGATTAATTTTTCCGTACAGGACTCTGCTTTAAATAAAAATAAAAATCTTTATCGAATGCGTGAACAATTCAATGTATCTTAAAATATAGGAAATATAGAAAATACAATTTTCGATAGCATCTGGTTTTCAAAATGTTTGATAATTATGTTTCGAAGAAATATAATGGTTTGATATTTTCGATTAAAAGTTTACCAGACTACTTTTCGCAATTTTAAAAATAATAATTGCTAAAATAAACATAAATAACGAAAACTAATAATGTAAAGAAAGTAAATACCTCGAGATGGTAGCATCGGAGAGACAGTTTATAGATTAAATAGGGACAGCAAATTGCTTCATTCGTTAAAAATTCTTCGATGAAGGTTTCGCGCGCCAGTCGCCTATACAGGCATAATTTAATTCTTGCTGATGCTGAAACTCGAATATTGGCAAGTTTGACGCTTTCAGTTACGCTGACAATCCCTCGTCGACGAGTTTAACGATGTAGTTTAAACAAATATATACACCGGTGTTGCTAGACATTTTAACCACGCCCTCTATTACGATTAAACTTTTAAGTCTATGTACATTAATAGGCCTATGCTATGCTACGACGCTTCTAAAAGATTTTTCGTTTCCTTCGCCAGATTTACTTTGCGCTCGTTTACTTTTCATCCCTCTTCGTAAATCTAACACGTCTAAATGTGATTCTGCTTATCCGTTTGTCTTTTATTCAACAAGAATAAAAAAATTTAAATTGCTTAAAGAAGTATGTTTATCTCAAAATTTCGAATGATTCAAATCAAATTTTTAAATTAAACGCGTTTTACTTTCTTATGCGAATATCACAAATGACTGAAATATTCGAAAGTTACCCTTGAATATATTTTATTTTATTTAACGTATTTAAATTTTAACGTTGAAATAAACTTTATTCGATTCGAAATTTATAGCTGATATTGTTCACATAATATTACGTATTTTCGAAAATATGTAAATATTCAATAATGATGATGATAAAAATAGAAGAAACAACTATATTTCGTACTTTTAAAGTATTTCTAATGCTGCAGAAAATATCGCTTCAATTGTTATGCTACGAATAAAAGGATAAGATATTTGAGATACTTCTTCATAATGTGCGTGAAAGCATTAGCGCGAAACAAGCCTCATTTTTCTATTACGTTTGTACAAGCACGTTGCATTGTTGTCGGTAAATAATAGAATATGATTAGTCAAAAAATTTATTAAAAAATGCGCTCAGAATTCACAATGGCAATAAAAATCGATTCCACAAGGGCAGCATCCGAGTTACCGGAATTCAACAAAAACCACGGGTCGAGCCCCAAATAATGTAATTCAGTAGAGACTCATAACGGCCGCGCGAATAAAACAGAGAACAAATGACGCGCATTAACCACGCACGTATACCAGCGAGAATGAAATTTCGTCTCTCCCCACGTTTTCCAAAGTCACCCACACGCAATCCTAGCTCACTGCTTCTCCCTTGCCCTTCCATTTTTCTTGCCGCTCGAGGAGATCGGCTCTTTCGCACAGGCAAGGAAAAGAAAGTCGTGTGCAGCTCCTGCCGCTGCAGGGGAAACGAGAGCAGCAGTCAAAAACGAACGCGCGATAGGGTGGCTGGCATTATTCGATGGCGCTCGTAAAGACGCGATAGGAAAACTAGAATCATCGATGTGGCAGAACAATAACCAGATTCAATATGACATATTTCCCGAGGCCTGCTATTATTTTATTTTTCGATATTACACACAAAAAATACCAGCTAGATATTTATGCAGTCTGCTGTTTATTGCTTATTGAAACCAGTTGGAAAATTAATACAACCAGCATTGGACATTAATATCTGCCTGGTGCAGAATACGAACCATTTTTTTTACAAATACTTTTTAGCCAACTTAATATAAAACTCGCCTGAAAGTGAACGTGTCTGATGAAATTTTTTATTCAAATTAACTTATTTCGACACTATTGTTTGTATAGTTATTTCATATAAATATAGTAGGGTGCACAGTTGTATAGTTTCGTTACTCATTACATACGTAGAATGTAAAACTTTCGTTATTAGTGAATAACATTGAAAATATAAATGTGTAAATTTCATTGCGACACATATTTTATGCCATGTAGTTTATACAAATCTATGAAAAAGCTGTTGATGTTTTTTAAGAAATGTGCAAAAGTATATAAAGCTTTTTTAATATATTAAATACGAAAAATCAGTTCAAAACTACAATGTGACTTCTTTAATATCTCTTTAACCTTCAAAATCTTTTCCAACGTGTAAAACTGAAGTTCAGTGTACAATTTGGGTATGATTTCATGTATATTACATGTAATTATGTATACATAACTTAAGTACTGTTAAATTAAAGCTAGATCATTCAAGTTTATAACAATTAAATGCATATATGAATATATTCATTGCTTATGATATTAATTTGTGTACATTCATTCGTGCAGTATATCACAATTTCATAGATTACTAATTCATATGTGTATTTTGCTCTTTATTCGTTATAGTTTGTCGGTAAATTCACTGTAAAATGATTAGCTCTTGATAAATTGAATTGTTTTTATTGAAAAGATACATCTATAATTCAAAGTACAGACACTTTTGATATAACTGTAGTAACACGATAAAAAATTGTTTCCACAGAGTTTTCAAAAAATATAAATAAAAAATTTTTATATACATAGTTAACAACTAATGTGAGCTAATAATTATTATTAAACTGTGTACAAAATTTTGTGAAATTTTTATATATCATATTTGTACCTTATAAATTTATCAAACTATCAGCTTTTAGATTCAATTTTAAAATAAAATTGAACATTTTAATTATAATTAATTATAAATAATTATACAATAATTTAATTATCGCAACATTTATTATCTCGTTATTCCTAAGATTTTTAAAATAATTTTAGAAATTGAATCTTTTCTTTTCGTTATCTGTGTTATCAAAGTTAAACTGATTTATAAATACTTTATCCCAGTACTATTTAAACATGGTCATTAAAAGAATTAATTTTTATAATTTAAGAGATCTTTACCTGAGAAGACAGTTAACAAAATAAACAATTTGGTTTCGTGAATAAGAATAATTGAAAAGTTGATTGTCTTCTAGTTTTGTCTTCTGATTCTGCCTAGTTTTACTTTCAAAATGAATTGTTGGTTGAAAATTCAATTGCAGACACAATATCATTATAATTTTCTCAAGCTTTTATCCTCAATTGTATATTATCTAATGAGCAATATTTCGACAAAATGGACCGCTTTCATTTTTCTATACTGAATTCTTCGGCAGCAAAAATGTCAAGATAGTTCAATACTGCATAGGCATTATAAGCAGGTACACAGAGATAGCGATTAATTCCAATTGAATAAAGCAACGAGAAACGTGCCTGAAAGGTATTTAATCGATAAATCAATATTAATGTATTATAGAGATTAACAAATTGTATTGAGTCCTCCGCGTGACTGAAACCCTTACAAACTCATGCGATCCTTTTCGAATTTCTAATATCCACACAAATAACAATAAATAATTGATTGTTAACGAATGCAACATAAAATAAAAGTTTTTTTTTCCATTATTATTATTTGAGCTTTGTAAATAACGATTCAATATATTTCTGTAACATACGAAGCATTTGAAAAATGAATAAGCTATGCATTGTGCAGTTCAAAAAATATGCATCCAAACACACTCTGCTCATTTTTTTATCAAATACCATTCTTATACCCTTGCAAAAAGTTAAGTGATTAAGTAAATATTACAATCTATAAAGTAATTTCATCGTACAATAAAAAATTACTTATTGCATAATCAATGTAATCGCATTACGTGCCGCATTTATTATTTCACAAACGATAAATCATTTGCTAACATTTTCCTTTATGACATTAATGAAATTAATATAATTTAATTAATTTTTCATTATTTGTTACTTCAAAAAATCACTTCAATTATTTTATGTAAATGTGTAATCTATTTTACAAAAGTGAAGTGTACATAATGATATATCGATATATATATTTATTTGTTTGACTGAATGAATGAAGGTACAATGTTGATAGTATAAAGTAAATATAATACCAACTGTATCTAGAACTTTTGAAATTCAATTTAATTGAAAAAACTCCTCTAAAAGATATTTTGAAAACTGTAGACACAAATTTTTTTCAAACAAAGACACAATCTGGGGAAAAAATGAAAGTATTATAAAATCCAACGAATACTTAAATATTCGCAAAGTATTTCAGAGAACGTGAGTTTCAGAACTTTACCATTTTGAAATGAATGCACCCCAGATTTTTAGACAAGAGCCTTCTCATATATATTTCGAAAGAGAATAGCATAAGTTCATTAGTTCTGGTTCAGAGTGACAAAGCTGTAGAACAACGTAAGTGAACAGTTGAGGTGGAAAAGCGCTAGAATTCGTAGTCGACTGGATTCTACGTGTTAACGTTCATGAGTTTTCAATATTCACGATTTAATTCATTAATTTAACGGCAAAGTAAAACTTTCACACTAAAAGTTATGACTATACATTAATAATGTTTAATGATAAATTTCAGTAAATATTCAAGTGTTAATCAATATGTACGTAATTTATATAAAAATAAATTCGTAAACGATCGCAATCTATACAATTATAGCTTAAAACTATAAAAGCAATGATTTCTTTTTATATTTTTTGTATTCGATCTGCATATGAAATTAAATCTACAAATTGTATTTTCTGATTTCGCTGGTTACTAATCATTATGTTCAATGTATCAATCTGTGTGAATGTTATCAGTCATATGCAGAGAAAATCTTGAACAATATTCTCTCTGCTATTGTTTCTCTTTGATTGACTATTTTACTTTATCCCTTGTTTTCCTGTTTTATACATTTCAGTTTTTTAAAATCCTTCAAGTGTGAATTTTATTTCTATACTAATAAAATATCATCCCTTTTACTTTTGGTGCTATACAGTAAATAAAATAAATGAAAAAAAATCGATGTATTATTATGTGAATACAATTTTAATAATATAAAATATTTTTCAAAATTTACAAACATTCTTTAACTTTAAAAAATCAAAGAATTGAGTTTATTTTAATTTATTTTGTACTCAATATCTCCCCATGTAATTTCATTTGTTATATATAATTCAACATATAATTTATTTTGTATCAATTTACGTTAAAAATACATTAATTTTATTACTGTTGTAATATCATGAAATAACTAATTTTTAGTGCGTATTTAAAATTATAATTAAATAAATTTGCAATTACAATAAAACATTATGAAAAATATCACCTCTATATATTATCAGAAATTTATTTAGATTTTTCATAAATTTTTTTATTAATATTCAATTTATTGAGTAAATGTAATATATTTTAACAAATTTTGTTGAAAATATTAAGAAATTGTACATGAAAATTTATCTTAAAAATTAGAAATTACTATTTATATTAGAAAATTCAAAAATTTTCGAGGCATTTATAATTTATATAATTTAACTTAATTAAAAGTAATCGATATTAAAAATTTATCTAGCCTTTTAATTTACTTTTATGAGATTTTATACCGATATTTTACTATTAATAAAATAATTTATAAGTTATATTTATATACATTATACGTTTACTACCTAAATTAATCTAAACTTTAAATTATTTTAGATAAAACTTATGGAGCCATTCAAATTATATTTTAGATAAAATTATATTGACATTACTATAATTAAAAAATATCATAAAATAAGTTTAATATAATTATCAATATTAATAGTTTTTAAACAAAAAAACTTGTTTTACTTTCTACGTAATGATATTTAGTTTTCATTGGAATTATTGATTAATTCCTATATTATATTATAGAATTAGATAATTTTATTATATAAAAATTATATGACATAACAGATTTTTATTCTTAAAATAAAATAAGCGATGCGATTTGTTAGATTTTATAAATCTTTAATAACAAAATTCCAAAAAATAATAATTAATTGAACAAATACATATTAATAAATTCAATCTTTCCAGAATTTTAAACAAGATTACAATTTATTTAAATAATTTGATTGAACATATAAATGTTTAAATAGATATACTTACTTTTTAATAAAAATTCTACGCAGTAATACATAAATAATGGAGAAATAAATAAAAATTTAGATATTTTTATATTTATATTTTTTATATAATCTAATGAAATGTATTTTATTTATTTGAATTTGCAAAAGCAATAATTAAGATTGAGTAATAAATATAATGAAATAAATACAAATAGTAATTATTAAATAAAATTCTCATATGATTTCCTTATCTTATGCTCATTAAACTTGTTTGCATATTAAGAATTCAATTTTTGAAATTTATCCTTAATAAATTTAAACAATATTTAAGTGAAAATAAAATTCAGTAGCTTAAATTAAAAGATCTAGTATGATGGAAATGATGGTTAAATTATAAGGAGCCATTTTTATTAAAAGTGTACCCGAAGTGCTATAACAAGATAACTTATTATTTTGAAAGTTGACAATTACACTTAGGCATATGTAATAGCTTTTTCTTTAATTTGCATCTGTCATATGGTAAATTTTACTATACGTTTACAACAAGCAGTATTTATATTTCTTATAAACTTTGTACAAAATTATTTTGAGTTCAGAAAATTGAATAATTTCTGACGTAGGATCGAAATAATAATTATTTCTTAGTTTTAATCATCATTTAATTATCAATAAGAATAAATAACATCTATTTATGTGAAACAAATTAGGGCTAAGAATAATCGGGATAATAATTTATCATCCAATGAACAATAAAATGATTAAATTCATAATTATAATGGTTGCACGAAATTTGAATTCATAAATAATATTTCAAGTAATTACCTAAAATTTGAATAATCATATTTTGTTGAAGAAAATACATAGAATAGCCTTTGTTCGTATCTAAAGCACCACCCTCGTATTAACAGTGTAGCATTCGTGAAAGTGGAGCTTTTGTTTATCGGGCCTCTTCTGGATGCTCACTAACACTGGATTCACCTTTCCCCTGCATTTTCTTAGTGCAGCTTTAGGAAAGGATACACGATTTTTGTATGTGTATATAACAACCAAAATAATAATAACAACTATAATAATAATAATTCTATAATAACAACCAAACTCTCGTACACGGTCTTTTATAATTATGATAAAATTGAATTTCCATTATCCTGGCACATAATTTTTTGAATGCAGATCTGCATTATCCTGTTGTCAGTAATATAAAAATAATTTTAATATTATTATTCTGTTATTTTATTTACCAAAAAATATCGCTTATAAATGAAATATTCTTAAGTCATTTGTTTTGTTTTTTTGGTTGATTACCTTATAATTATTTTTTCCATTTTTCTTAAAAATAAAACACGGGTACATCAGAAAAATTTATTGTTATCTGTTCACTGAAATTAAACTAATTCTTTTCCGAATAAAAATTATGTAACCTAATGTAAATGAGTTATTAGTACCAATATTATCCTCAAGCATTAAAGTGACATCTGTAATCACGATTATAACGTCTTCGACTTGTACATTACGCAGATGAGAAATGCTCTCTATTAACAACAACGGGATGTTAGTTTCCTTCCCTGCCATTATCAATCTCGACTCAAACTTGACTTTGTCTAAGACAAAATACTTCATCTTATTTGGTTACTATTCAACAGCCTCTCTATTTCTCAGAATAATTATAGAGAGTCTCATCTGTGAACTCAAATGTAAATACATATTCAAGCCTTTGCGTCTGCAAGACATCAACCCATTCGACATTTTGCATATAAATAATTCAAATTTAGAACTCTGAGCTGCTGAGGTATATACTTTTCGAATGTATTTTGTCTCATATATAAATAACTCTTCATTAATTAATTTTCGACAGTTAAAAATAAATATGTGGGTGCTCCTACATGACATAAACTCTCAATTAGTCTCAAATAAAATAGATAGCTCTTACCTTGAAACCAATACTATACAAATCATCTAAGTACTCTGAATAAATACAAGTGCCACTGTAGTTGAAAGTACACAGTTTTAAATTTCCTTCGGTATTAGCTATTTTTGTATTATCTAATATAGTAATTCATTTAATAAATTGCTCTTGCTTTTTTTATTCCTTACAATTATTGCTAAGGAGAGCTAATTTAAATTAGCCAATTCTTAAAACCATCTAACGCTTATAATTACAAACAATTTGTACAAATAAAGATATACCATTGCTAAATTAATTACGACATACAAGATTAAATTTGTAATTTACATCATTGAATGATAATTGATGCATAGCTGCTTAGTAGTCGCAGTGAACATAATAATAACGATAAAGTTTACTTTTATCACTCTCATCATACCTTGTATTCCATTTCTATTATGAATCATAAATAGACGTATACTAACCCAATATTGTCTTTTGATAGCAACTTACAGTTGACTGTAATAAATGATTTTCCTTCGTGTCTTTTTAACGATTTTTTTATTTTTTTCTAATTAGATATCATTACACGAGTATATTGAATTTAAATTATTTTGACAAAATATTAGTCATCTTCTTCTGTAAAAAGGCTTTGTAATAATTCAGTAGTAACAATGATATTATCAAAAATAGTGATATTAATATTAATACGAATAAAAATAATTATTATTGATATATTCTTATTAATATATTGTTAATATATAAGAATTTATTATGAAAAGAATATAAGATCTTAAACATTTATTTTAGTAGTTAATGTTGACTAAGTATTTTCACCTCAATTTTTCATTTTTCTTACGTAAATTTTCATACAATATTACTTGAATCTTTTCATACATCTTTCACCAACTTTAACAGGCTAGCACCCTCTTTTTACGCCCCGTAGATTTTAAACACGCACAGACGCAATCATTGGACTGTCGTGTCGGTTCTCTGTACGCCTCTGTTCTTTTTTTACTCCATTCATGTGTAATTATAGTCAGAAAAGAGTACCAGAAGAAGACAGAGAAATATGAAGGAGAAAGTAAAAAAATTTCAGAAAAAAGCAGAGAACAAAATTTAAATTGCGAGAATTCAAGTGAACACGTACACAAATGGTATAAACGGTGGCGTTCATTGAAGAGTTGTTTATTTTGTCTTCATTCTTCTCTTTTCAATTTACTCGTCTATTCAAAACTTCAGAGTTTCAAGTATAAAAATTTTACGGAGATTTTGCACGGAAATCATTTTTCTCGATAAAATATTTTAAGTTTAGACGTTCTATTTTATTTTAAAAATACTTATTACGAAAATAATTGAGTTTTACAATGTCTGTGATCTAAGTAAAAGATAAATTTAAAATATTTTCCAAAGAATTTATCACTGATACCTTAGCTTATAATCAAGAATTTATAAAGGCTCTTATGATGGATAAGAAAGATTTACGTAATATTTTACACCGAACGTATATCTGCCTGATTCGTACACCTGTACTTTAATATTAATTTCGTAAATTTACACACGACAAGTTATTCGAGTAATCAAAGTCACCTCCACAAGTTCTTGGGACTAAATCAGTTCTGTGCATTAAGAAGGGTGTGTTGGAAGCGATAACTTTTTATGCTAGTCTGTGCATGCAATCGAGTACATTCACACAGGCGCAAGGTAGAGTACGTTCGAGTTCGAGAGAAGCCCCGTCTGACAATGCGTGGATGTAGCTACTCGAGCTTCTGAGCCTTTTGCAGCAGCTTCAACCGAAATACTTAAAAGTTCAATAGTCGTTACATTGTATTGTTTTTGAAATTTTAGCATTCTTTTAATAAACTGCGAATTTATATTTATATAAATTTATTATTACATTGAACCTTGTCTAGTTTTTGAAAATATGAAACTGCTCATACGTTGAAAATTGTACGAATTTTTTAAGTTGATATTTATAAAATAAGTTTCCACTAATAAAATAATGTAAAAAATACATTAGAATAGTTTTTGATTGTAGTTAGCCATTTGGTAAATTTTATTATTTCGATGAGTTTATTTGCGAAAATACGAAATAATACTAATATTCAGCTCAAACTTTTATTTCAAATAAATATTACGTTCGTGAAGAAATTATGATGAATATGCAGTCGTCATTTGCGAAAAATAGTGAAAAAATTTCAAATTCTTTTTAGAATACTGACTAACACTAAAAATGGAGTGCTTATGTACACTTACTAGTAAAGTAAGATATTATAATAATAAGTCCCTTTGTATGTCCCTCTAGCATTTTAACTTTAGATTATAATGATGACGACTTGTGTTTTCGCAAAGAAGAAATTTTGTTGGCCTCCAAAAGCCAGAAGTTAGTGAAAAATGTTTTTTCAGAACTTTCTGTAGAACTGAATGTGTATTTAAATGTTGTCTATATGTAAAACACTCTGACATAATAAGACTCGTAAATATATTTAAAAGTAAAATCGTTAAACGATACTAGCAGTTTTTATCGATACGCAATATTTTCACTAAATTAACGATTTCAATTACTTCAACTTTGCATTATAATAATTTTCAATAAGTATTCAAATTTAATATTTGAAGCGTATTGAAAAGAAAAATGATCCTAAGAATAAATTCATAGGAATGTATATGACCTAGAATTATAATTAAAACTAAAACTTCTTTCGTCCAAATTCGTACATGAAAACGAGCCGCGACTCATAAGTTTCAGACAACTCGAAATGTAATTCTTCTTGTACTTGCACGTCGTACGCTTGAGTAGAACTAATATTTTTCTCTTGTACCTTTAGATCGGCCCTCTTTAAAATTCTTCGCGTGTCGAGGAAGGTCCTCCTAAGAGATAAACACGGAGAGTGAGGCATACCAAAAAAGAAGACACCGATACAGGCAAGAGTTGAAGGGACTACCACGAAAGTAGAGAAGCAGCGCGACAGAAGCTAGAGGAAAACAAGAAAGGCTCTCCAGAGGGTAGAAAACGTAGGAAAATGGGAGAAAGTTCACCGGATCTGAGCCTTCGGCTGCGCCGAGGAAGCTCCGATTCCAGGGACTGTTTTTATATGGACTTTGCTCAGGTAAGCAAGATGTGTGCATGGACGAGGCTGGGACTGAATTTAAAATTATTATACCAAGCCAGCAATCGATTCCACATTTTCCATCCTTTATAAATTGACTCTGTTTATTTGAGAATTTTATTTTCGCTTTTTGTCGTTTTTACAAATATTGACTACTTTTTTTCTCGAGTTTCACTGATACTATTAGAAACTTACGAATATTGCGAACAAATACTAAAAGATACTATTGCATATAATATTTCAAAACAAATACACTTTCAGAGTTTATCAGATACAAGAGATAAATAAATAAATCGGGAAAATCGAGATGCATTCATCTAATATATAACTCTTTATACGTATATTATTATAAGCTTATTAAAAAATCTTGTGTTAAATTCATTTCTATAAATTTATTATATAAAATACATTGTAGTTTATAATATTTTACTTATTTTTTTTTAAATTCCGAAATACTAAATAAAACGAAATTAATGAATTATAGCAGCCAATTAGCAAGAACCCTTAACAAGGATGCTACAATGATTTATTTAAAGAAAAATAATTATACTCATAATCTTATTTTGATTATTAATTTAGTATCGAATTAAAAATTTTCTTTAAAATAATTTTAGAACTTATTGTTAAAATGAAATATTAACAAAATCAGTTTTATAACCTTTGTGCACATTCTTAAATATGACAATTAATAATGTGAATTAAAAAACAGTAATAATTCTATATTATGATAGAAGTCTTAAATTTTTATTCAAAATTTAGTTAGGGTAGTAATCAACAAATTATTGTTTTACTGCAGCCCAAATAATAATTGATTTTCTTATCACTTAATTAATTATATCTATTTTATCTTATCTGTAATAAATCAAACATACCCAACTTGTATCGCATAAAAATCTTTTATACTTTTATAAGCTTAATACTAAATTTAATTCATAACAGAATTGTAGAATTGTAAACAATAATTAATATATCCGAAAACTAAGAGAAAAATTAATAGTTATACTGTGTTGTACAAGATAGTTGTTACATTGGAGATAAAGTTTAGACAATAATATTTATAAACTTAAATATATTTATGATGAAAATATAGCGAAAGACTTAAAAAAGACTAGAGAAACTTTATTAAGCTAATATTTGAAGCGAGGATTTTTCATTTTCGTAATGAATTTATTTTTTGGAATACATTCGATGCGATGCCTATATGTTTCTTTCTTAGAATAAAATTATTATAATCATAACATAAAATAAAACAATTACGATACATAAAATATAGTATGTAAAAATATAATATTTCTATATTTAAACTTAAACAAATTAAATAATTAATTATTTATTGAATAGAAAAATTTAAGAAATCAATTATAAAATAATTTATCTTCTTTATAAATATATAATATTGGATTCAATATAAAAAAATTGAAGTTATTCATATTTAAAAAATAATAATTAAAATCATTTCAATAGTATTGATGAAAAATATACCTCGATCTACCCTCGAAACAGATACCTTCCCTTTACCATAAGAATGCTAATCTTACTAGTTGAGTTACCGAGAACTTGACACCCTCTTTTATCCCTTTTACAAATGCTAACCAAAACGAATTATCTCACAAGACGTGAATATTTGAATATTTGAATTTTAATGCATTTAAACATTTATCATATACATTTATAGGTATAATAGTCTAAGCAAGCGACAATGCTTAAATGTTTTTAATTAGAATTTATCAATTCAACCTTCATGATTAAAATGAATTTAATAGGTTTAATGATAAATTAATTTTAATATTCGTAAAAATATATATTACAAGTCAGTTTTCAGGCTTTGTGTTTTAACATGATTTTCAATATTCTTAATAAGTTAGGAATTTATACAGTCTATTAATTTTAAATAATTAAAATCCAGCTAATTAAATCCAACTTTAACAATGTTAATTTTATATCATACTTTGTAAATACAACCTTAATTAAGTTTTTTTTAACACAATGAATCAATGATAAAACTAATAAATAATATTTTAAATTAAATTAATGTTGTTGATATTATTTGTAATTAGTACTTTATTACAATATATTCATAAAACTAAATAATATTTATTGCATCAATCAAGATCGAAAGAGAAGTTCTTATTTTCCAATGGAGAATTTTGTATTTGTTTTATATTCACAATAGTTTCATATTTTGAAGTTTTTCAATGCGTTGTTAGTATTTAATAGAAGTATTTTATAAAAGAGTATTAACGGATAAAAAGACAATTGGAATAAATATGTAAATATAAATATATTGATATATCTTCATTTAGATTTCTGTTCTTATGCAAGAAATTTATTGATATAAGTAAATATTTAAAACAATGATTGATTATTTCTATCTATAAATAATGTAATAGAGATTTATAACATGCACTAAATAAAAGTTATTCAATTAACTGATCGTAAAAGCCTTTGTCTTTTCAAATGAAAAAATAAATGCATAATAAAATTCTCATATTATATTATTAAAATAAAAAACTTGAAACTAAAATAATTATTGAAATCTGAAAAATTTAATATTACATTTAATAGTTAAATTAATAAAAGTATTTTAATAATTAATAAAATTGAAAATGCATGTTTTAATTTTATCATATACTAATAGTAATAAATAAATAAATATTATAGTAGAATAGTTATTCCAGTTTATGGAATAATATAATTTAAAATGAGGAAGTTTTTATCAATTTACGTTTTTAAAAATATATTTTAAAAATAATTTAATTTTTAAAACTTTCAATAAATAAATAAATTCATAAACATTAAAAAAAAAAATATTAAAGCTAGTAATATTATTATGTATTTGGTTTTATTTAAATAATTTTTATTATTTTTAAATATAAATTCAAATAATTATGTGAATCATTAATCACTTTAATATGCCTACTAATTTTGTATCATAATGTTATATAACGATAAAAAAATTTCTATTGTTCTTTTTCTTATTTCGATAACAAGAAAATTTAATTATTCTATTCATTCAATTAATATTCTATATTAGTTACCAGTAAAAATAAATATATCATTCTGATCATCTAATTTAAATTTTAAAAAACAGTTCGCATAAATCAAACTTAATAAAAAGATTATACATTTGAAAAAATCTCTCCCGAAATGAAGCATTTCTACCATAACTAGTTGTCTTAATATATATTGCCTGTTCATTACTCGTCAGCCCCCTCGAAGCCTCTTTTCCTTGGGGATTGCTCAAGTGTGTGATTTTTACGTGATAAAACGGCGAAATCATTCATTTCCCATGTTGAGTATAATTAACACGTGGAACGAAACAAAGCACGAAAGAATAAATATATAAATAATGTATCGCGATTCAAAAGAAAGCATATGCATTAATGCAACTAAAATAGCGATAAATAATAAATAATGGGTGGAGTTTATAAAATATTGAGGTGTAACTTAACGTAATGTAATTCATTTTACAAGAAGAACGTTAAAACTTGCAAATTTGTACATTGAAAATTGAAATCTAAGTAAAAAATAATTAAATCAGTATTTATTTTTTAAAGAATTTTTTAATTTAAAACAAAATATTCATTGGCTTAAATTTTTTTCTTTTCTTGCATCATTATAAAACCATAAATTATTTTTATGGTGTTTTGAAATTCCTAACGTTCATTTTTCTTCGCGTACTTATTGCGAAAAACAGTAAAGCTTACGGTTTACGCGTAAGAAAAATGCTTGGCAAAGATATACTCGAGTTATGTTAAATATTCGTCTAAAGCTTCAACGAAAAACTCCAGCTACTGTTATTATTATTATTATTATTATCATAGTTCTGTCATAATAATTTTACGACATCTCAATAAATCAAATACATTTAACAATGTTTTACGATTTTATTAAATAATTAAATTCGTAGTTTTATTAAATATTACAATTATTCTCTCGATTAATGTCAACTGCCGAAGAATAAAGAGATTAATAAGAAACGTGACTGACGGTTACAGGGCATAGATTCGGACATTGAGGAAGTCTCAAGGCCTGCGGACAACCTTGCTGCTTTGATGGTAGAGTCATTAGAGGATAATGGTAACGATATGATGCCAATGGTGGCCGAAGATATACCGACGATACCCGAGGAAGCATCGGAAGAGCTTAGGCTCGAGGAGGAGGCCGACGCCCTCGAAGCTGCTCTCGCCAGTGCTAACGAAGTGTCCGTCATGAAGAGAGAGAAGGACAAGATCACTGTCGAGTGAGTCATCAACTTTTCATTCATAAAGTTATATTTGCTCTTTGTCTTGATACGGTGGCTTTCATTCCGGACCGAATTTTTCCATAAACTATCAAATAAAATGGATTGTTAGATTATTTTTCATAAATTGCTTTACTTATTCTCACTTAAATATTTATCAATTACATTTATTTGTCGATTAATCTTCTATAAAAGAGACACAATCCGTTTATATTGTACTCGTTTGTTTGGAATTTAAATTGTGATAAGTGAATGAAGTAAAAAACTGTAACTGATTGAATTTTCAATTCATATATAGATACAATTGTCTGCTTTAAAAAATAATATGTTTGTCTTGCAACGAAATATAATATTTAAAAAATATTTTATAATAAAATTATAAATTTTATTAACTATTGCAGTAAAAGGAATTCAATAAGTCGGTTAAATCAATAAATTATTTTTAACTTTTAAGTAGTTTGAGATCTTGCACACGAGAATCCATATTATTATTTAACAGCTTAATTTAACAAATGGCATTTGAAAACAATTTTTTTTAATTTAAACGTCTATTGAAGCATAGTGTTTAATTCTCAACTATATTCATTAAAATTTTTAAGTTTAAATAAGTTTTTAGTTATACAAAACACATATCTTCGTAGTAATTGTGAAGTAAACAGGGAAAAATTGTTGAATATCATTTTTAAAAGTATAACTTATAATATATTATACCGATAGAACCAATATTATACATCTAAATTAATATCTGAAATTGAAATGTATAAACAACAATTCTTATTCTGCGTGTAAATTAAAAATAGAAACTTTTGTATGCCTTGTTATACATTTTTGTCACCTTTTTTTATACATTTCTCCCTAATATTCATAAAATATCTAACTCCATATAATAATGCAAAATAAGCTCTAAGAGAAACTTTATAAAGAGCAAACGTACATGTGTAAGTGATCTTAGGCAACTATACAAATTATGTATCAGATTCCTAAATAATTTCTGCAAATTTCTATCAAAGTTTTCTTATACATATTTAACCCCGTGTGTATTCAGTCAAAGTTTTCACTCTCCTGTTCGAGTGTATTTCCCATTCTAACAATTTCAAAGTTGTGTCCGTCAATTTGCATACAGATTCAAATAACATAATATCTTAGGAACCTCGCAACATCAAGATCGAGCAGGGCGTGATATTTTCCAATCTGTTGAGAATGCGAAGGAAAGAAATTTAGTTTGTTTGTCAAGCTTAACTTAGTTTTCTCGAACTGAGTTTAAAACATTATTGTTGAGTAGGTGCATAAATAACATAAATTATAATAGACAGTGCAGTTGCTTTTGTTTTTTCGCAATAAAGTTTTTATTTGACTTTTACGCGACATTTCGTCCTCTCTTTGGTGAAAAGAAAAAACTTGATGTATAATTTAGATATAATTTTGTATATAAAATTGTTCCAAGTTCATCAGTATTCATTATATCGATAGCATTTATAAAGTTGGCTAAAGAGAAGCATAAGTATTTAAAAAATTGGATTTTCTCTCCCGCCACTATAACTATTAGAGCATAAACAATCAAATATCTATGATAATAGTACTACCAAAATAAAAATGTATTTAAGTCTTTCCCTTATACTAGAAGAAGATTGCAATTTCACCAGTTGACAGCTTTTGAACTTCAACAGTTCTACAGCATTTGAAATACAATGGAAGGTTCTTTTCCTTCAAAAGCACAGATAATCTCTGGCCCTCTCTGTTGCTGTCTCTCTCGGTAATTCTCTCTTCTGAACACGCGCTGATCAAGAGGCGCGCAAATCGCCAGCAATGCCGTTCGGAGTCTGTCACGCGTGGCTGTAGTGTAGGCACGATCTCTCACAAGAGCTGCGATATAGTGAGAGCAGACTGGACTAGAGTCGAGAGACTAGCGTTGCGCGGGTACCGCCGAGTCGTTATCGTCCCAGTCCTCATCCTCGTCCTCGTCCTCGTTGCCCGGCGACATGCCGACCGAATCGTAAGTCGACTTTGATATTCGTGCACACCCAGCAATTCGACCTGTACGGAGGTGTAGATATGCTAATCAAGGAGACCTCCCTAAGGTAAATTATTTTCTCGATTTTCTAGTAAGCTACAGTAGTAATTCTCTTCGCCACGTGTTTCCGATTCAAAAGCCTGTACTCCTTTAAAGCTATTGAAATATTGCACGCTCAAAGTCACTTTCAACGGTTATTATTTCATCAACATTAAGAGCTTTTGTGCGACTAGATAAATTAATATCATAAAAGGACCTGAAAGTCAATCGAGAAAACTTAGTCGAGCTTAGGTTGGATAAAATTACATACACCATGATTCGTAATCTAAACTAAATAAACATTAATTGATTATTAAACGTTTTTCATTTGCAACTACATACTATATTGGCATGGCTTTAAACGTAATTTGGTTAGATCTTGTAAGTTCTGCAGCACACGATTTATCAAATACCCAACTTTTTGTCTTTTCTAATTATTATGTGATTCTGATGAACGTTATAGAAAGTTTTATTGAAATCGTAGTAAAAACTACTGGTAATATAAAATAATTATCTTTCCGAAGCTTAACCTTTCGATATATTTGATATATAAATTTTTAATATACCGATCAACGATCTATAAATAGCCAAAATGATAATATGCTATTATTTTATTTTTTTTATCTTCTCTTCTTATATTCTGTTCTTAAATATTAAATCTTTTTTCATACTAATGGCACTAAATATAAAGGTATGTGGAAGAAACATTTCAGTATCATCATTATTCATAAAAATCATTAAAATTTTGCAAAGAAAATGAGATACGATTCAAATATATTCTCAAATAAAATAAATTTATCATACAATTTCAGAATTTAACTTATTTAAATTAATACGTGCATCTATAATTGAATACAATTGTGGCTAATATTATTAACAATTTGCTTTAATTACAATTTGTAATTAATGAAATTATAACTGTCATTTTTAATTTTTTACATAAAGTAAATCTTCTGCTTGAATCTCATCCACTTGAGCAATTACTTAAGTACCAATTAAATCGTATAACTATTTAATTTTAATTTATTGCGGGCACACTTTCTTTTCAATCACATCCCTTCATTAATAAGTCAGTGGAATCGATGTAGTGTTTATGTACAGACATAAAATAACATATGCTCATTATAATTAGCTAACGAAATCTAGTCTCGTTTTCAAAAATATTTTCTACGATTACTTATGCTTGCAAGTAAAGCAAACACAATGTAATATTCTAAATAATAATAAATAAAAAATGTCTTTTTCTATAAATATACTCAAAGAAAAATAATTTTCAGTAACATCAAATCTTGTACGTATTATTTAAGAAACTTTCTATGCACCCATGTAAAACAAAAATTTAAATTGAAAACATGCAAAATTAACGATGAAACTCTAATATTATTTCTTACGTGAATTACAATATAATTTACTTATTATTTGTTTTGATATTGTAATAAAAAATGATGATACTTATTTATTCATTAATCTTACTTTGAAAGAAATCAAACGAGAGAAGAAATTTAACGAATTCATTTAACATACGCTTGGGAAAATCAAATGATAGAATTAAAACTAATTATCAATATGTACGGAGATGGAGCTTATCATTTTGATAATGAAAAATGGATATGCATAAATATTTTCAAAAATTGGTCAAGGATCTTTACGAAAAACATGCAATTTTATATTTTTTCCGTAAATTGAAAAATAATTTTTTCAACGACTAATTTATATGCATATTTACATTTCGAGCTATATAATAATTTTAATATTAGATGTTTTATTATTAAATTATTATAAGTTTTATTATTAGATAATAGTTTTATTATCTTTGCTGTAAAATAACGAAGCACAAAATAATACAGAAGAATTTCAAAATTTATGCACTTTTTTCAATTTAAACTAATTCTGTATAATATAATAATTCAAAACAATAGTATTTTGAAATTGCAGAAAATAGCTGAAATTCCAACAGTTGGAGCAGTAAATCAATTACGGTAGAATGTGATACCAAGCTGGAGTAATCGTGAGAGAAATAGATTAATTAATTAAAACGAAAGCAGGTACTCACATTCGAAACATACAATAGCTTTTAAAACAGAAACCATTTATTTTTATATAGCCAAAAAAATCTGGTAAATAAGATACTTAACTTTAGATTGATACTTCTATCCTATTTCAAGTCTTAGTTAGCAATGAAAATAATTTACTTATAAAATGATACGTGTAGAAGAAGATAGAAGAAGCACGCACTTATAGATATGTCCGCAAGCCACATCTACACGTATGCCAATATAAAATTCCCTTTCATGACTTATACACGAATGTACACATACATTGTAATTCGAATGTTTGAAGCCGCAATAATTTTGATTCGAGCTCTCGTCGTACACATATTCGCAAGGGGGGGTTGGAGCATTCGTTGCTAGGTAGATCCCAAGAGACATTTCACGTTTCCTTGGATATGCATTTAGAAGTTGCTCGAGCGGACTGTCGTCTAAGGGTAATACCGCCGCGCAAGTTACATGGGGTTGCGGATAAGAAGGGGAACGCAATGCTCATTTACTACGGGCATTTCAAAACAACAGAAATGAATGGTATGCTTGCACAAGGAGTGAAATATGCATCCAAAATAAATGAACAGATGTGTTAGGTGTACGCGTATTGCAAGGAAATTAAAATTTATCCTTCTGATATTAACAACGAATTTTAAGTTTGATGGAATTGCTTATACGTTACCAGTACTACACGGTACGCTAACCGAATAGATTTTATTATTGTATACAAGAGTAAATATATCGATCGCAAACTTACTTTTTGTCGAAATATTTTAAAAATACGACCATCTGTATTTTAAGACAACTTGAGTGATTTATAAACTAGTATTACTTTTAATTGGGTTTCGATTAGTAAATTTAACTAAGTCTAATTTAATTACTTAAATAAATTCAAGTTCTTTTGAATCTCTTTTTTACGACTTTAAAAACTCTAATTTTATAAAAAATAATATCCCAATGAAAATTCCTCCAAACAATCTTTCTTGAGGCATTTCGCTTCAATTGGACTTTAAAATTAAACTAATATTACTTTGACTCTTTCAAACACAGTTTTAATTAAAAAATATTACCTAAAAATCTTTTGAATTAGCTATTACATATGTTTGTATTATACTATAGTTCTTAATTAAACACTAAATTTAAGGAGTATCATTTAATTATTTTTAACGCATAGACCCGACAAGAAAATCTGCAATAACAGTTTATATATTAAATTCATGGTGAAATTTAATTAATTAAAATGTAATTAATGTCAGCTACCGCCTCTTTTAATTAAAATAATATTTTAGATTATATTTTTAATATATTTCTGTAATTTTCTTTAAAAAAGAGAGTTTTTCATAACCTTAAACGATTTTATTCGTTTTAAACTTGCATTGTCAGATCGATCTGAAATATTATTTTAACTTATATCAATGATTCATCTTCTAATATAAAATGTCAAGATCTATATGATCCACTATTAATTTACTCAATCCAGAGTGAATATATCACTCGAAACTCTTCGGAAGCTTCGTATATCTCTGCTCCAGCTGATACGCAGTAAGATAAAAGAGAAGAAAGCCGAGGGCGCGCGTAGTGGGCGAGGGACCTATAAGGGTTCAGGTCGTAAGGCTGTTCTTGAGAAAAGTTGGAAGGGATGAACGCTACTCCTGCAACGAGACAATAGACCAAAAGGGCGGTAGCTCTCGAAACGCTGAGTCAACCCCTCGCACGAACGGTGCAACTGCTTTCTATACTTGTTTCGCTCACTAAGCCTGATTTTTTTTACTTTTTGTTTCATCGATCACGCGACGCACTATTTTTTTCAGCTCTAAATCACTTTTTCATCGCCAAAGAACACTTTACAATTATATGAGAACAAAAAACAATACTCGGACTTAAACAAATTTATTCTATTTTATAAAATAGTTGAATATCATAAATTACTACGGTTTTTGCTAATTTACTCTAAAATAATTGTATCATAAATAAAAAATTAAAAAATTGAACTTTATCAAGAATTATTAGCAGCTCTGTAAATTAAAAAAATGTTTATAATAAACTATTTTTTTATATTTTAATATTCAGTTTATTCATCAATATCATCTATCTAATTATTTTATTTACGTAAATTTAATTTTCTACAAAATTTCTTAAACGAATTATATAAATTTCATTTTTTTCAGATACATAAAATAATATTTCGTTCAAAAAGTAAAATATTAATTAAATAATCAAAAAACTTTTAAAAACAAAATAAAATAGTATAAAGAAAATTTAAACACAAAAATTAAATACAATTAAGAATTTCTAGAATTTAAAAATTTTATGTAATTCATAAAACTTATGAAGTAAACTAATTCTTATTTTAATATCAAAATTTCTAATGTAATATGTATTTTAAAGTTCTTCGGGTTTTTGTTTGTACATTCATATTAAGTTTGTAAAGGTTAAGAAGAATTTTTTAATTTTACTTTATAAAAGATGTTTAGATTTGATGATAAATTTAAACAAAGTTATGATTTATGTTACTTATTTATGATAAATTAAAATACATGAATATTTAAGTTAATTAAAATATTTAAATTTGCAAATTATAAAATTTAAAGATTAATGCACATTCTGAATTACATGTGCTTAAAATTATACTAACAAAAAGAACTGCTGAAATAATTTTATTTAATATGCTTCTAATTTTTTTTATAAAATAAATATATCTGCAATTTAATAATATATATTTTATATTGTTATATTTTAATAATTATATAATCATAATAAAAATTATTCAATTGTAAAGATTTATAATTCAATTGGTTATATGAATCAAATCTGATTTATAGGTTTCCACATTTTTCACTTCAATTGAAACGCAAAAAGATAATAAATCTTAATTAAATGTATAAATTTCAAATTTTTATAGTTAAAAATGTGAAATTTAATTAATATTATTTAAATAAAGATTATATAAACAAATAATTAATGAAGATTTGGAATAATTGTCAAAAAAAAAATTTAATAAAATGTTGAGAATGTAATAAATTGCAATAAATAAAAATTTGTTTTTAATTTAAAAAAATTAATAATATTAAAAAAAACTTATACGACATTTGCGCAATATTTCTAAAATTTAATTTTGGAAATAAAATACTCAAAAATAAATATACTACTCATATCAATTTCTCATTATTATATTAAAGAAATATTTATATCGAAATATTCTTGTACATTTAATTAAAAATACTGTAAATACGGGTTTTATGTACATAACTAAGTACTTACTTATATTACTTTTATTTATCCATTACATAAAGAATCTCGACATTTATGTATATTGTACCAAAATAGAATCTAAAATATTCATTTTTTTAGATATGGAAATATATCGTTAAATAATTGTCTATTGTCGTTGCTATAATTTATAAAAGAATAAAAGGAAATCATCATTTTTAAAAAGTGTGAAAAATTTAAGTATTATATATATAAGAAAAACGCTAGAAAAAGTGTTGAGACTGAAAAGAAAAATTTTTAGGACGTCTCCACATTAATAAAATTATATGACATTATAAATACCAAAAGATTAAAAGTAACTGCTACAGTAGTTTAAAATCGTAAAATGAAAGTGTATGTAATACAATTATCGACAAAGTTCCTCTAATTAAGTTTACTATTATAATTTAACCAGTGAATAGAATAGCATTAACTTTTTTTGAATAATGTATCATGATCAAATCTAATGTATCATGCTGCTTTTAAATTCAAAAAATTAAAATATGGTTCTGGAATATGCGGAACTAATTATTCTAAGTTAAGAAATCTTTTAATACAATGTATGAACTTTTTGAAACTTCTATAGTTCATGTAAACTGTTCCACAATTTAAAGAATATCTGGTTAAATAATGCTATCAAATTTTAGAAAAACAATATAAAAATTAATTTTAAAATGAATAAACTAAATTTGTTCAAAATTATATCACTGATAATTTAATTTAAATTATTTTTTCATTTTGGTCTCCCTGTCTTCTTGTTCTAGCAATTCTGTTACTCTTTCTTTCACTTCTCTCATCATTCCATGTAATTATTAAGAACTTCAAAGATATAAGGTACTGAAATATATTACATTCCCTAATATAAGAATTTAATATTTTACGAAAAAAAACTTTTTGTTCACTTATTCTTTAGTCTCTTATCTTACATGTAACGGACTGTCACATCTTATATTAATATTAAAAAATATTTTAATTAAACGAATTCAAAAGTAATTTGTATTATTTTGTATCTGACAGCTCATTCAAATATTAACATCTAATAGAAATACCTAAAATAATAATAATAATAAAACAACAAAATATGCTATATAATATTTATAATATTAATAAAGTATTTTTTAAATTTAAGAAGTTTCTTTAACAAGAGTATTGGTCAATCTAATGAACAGTACAATAATAAAACTTAAAAAAAATTTTAAATCTGAGGAATTAAAAAAATCTTGTTTTATAAGTCTAGAGATCAATTGAGATTTTTGATATTAGTGAATTTTATACATATAACATTTTTTATAGATTATATTTTTTTATAATGGAGAATTAATATTTTATACGCTATAAAATTTTGATAAACTAGGAAAATATGAAAATAAAACTTTACTTCTTAGTAATAACTCCGATAGTCGTTTCTCATAAAATGAATAAATAGCATCGTCTAATTGTTCGAAAGCATTAATTTTGAACCAAGTAGAAACTTCCTTTTCTTACATTAAAATAGTCTTCCAGTTTAGTTTCATCAAATAATAGTTTTGACACAATTAGTATTAAAATATCAATCTATAAAACAAATAACACAAAAGGTATTAGGAAATATGTTAAAAATTAATAAAATAATAATTTTCAATTAAATATAATATAAAATTTGTTTAAGGAAATGTAAGTGAAGGTAAACGAAGGAAGGCAAGTGAAAAGTTAATGATTAATATCATTTAAAGAATGATTTCAACAAAAGGTTTCCTGAACGTTGATTTCGATTGTTATTGCTCATGAATTTATGAAATGTATAAAAAGGCACATATTAAATTAAATCAGTTTAAAATTATATTTGATATTTAATTCAAAAACATATTGAAATATTTATATTCTATTAGCATTTAATTGCATATAATTTATTTTTATGGCTAAATTTTTATTACATAAAGTTTTCGGTAAAAATAATAAAAGATAGAATTTTGTATTACATTTCGAACGTTTTTAGGATAAAATATATAGTCGAATACATTGAATATTAAAATTTAAATTAACTAGTCTTTAATAATCTCGTAAAAGACTCGCTTTTTAATTAATTAATTAATTATATTTTTATATTTAATATAAAATGAATGATTTGTTCGAATAAAAAATTTCTAAACAATGACAAAAAAAATTTTTTTTCGTCAGGGAAAAATATTCTACTTTTGCTTTGAGTTCATTGAACAATTTTATAATGTTCCCAATTTATCTGAAAAACTTATTCACGTATCTCTAAAATATTAATCATTTATTTAAATTTAAATTTCTAATTGAAATTTGGAATTTCACGTTATTTAAGAAAAAATATCCAAGTCCTAACGTCAGGCAGTTAGTACTATTGCTTATCTCTTCTCGCCGAGCGAGAGAATGTCAATGTGACTTAACTCGTACCCATTAAAAACCCGTTGTATTTGACCTTAAATTAGAAGTGTCGTGTTAGTGCAACGGATTGAGTGTCGACTGACCTGAGGTATCGCTGTTATGATTACCGCATCATTGCGAATCCGTTCTCTGCTTGGCGCGCGCTCTAAAACTAACGCTTTTCTCTTTGTCTGAGTAATACGAATGCTCGCATAAGCCAATGATGCCAGTTTTTTCTTGTCGTTGATCCAGTACACAAATGCTTAGTCCGATACATTGATGCCAATGTTTCTCGTTGATTTCTCAATTCTTATACTGTGCGTTTTGAAACACTTATCTGAAGAAGTCTCGATTAAGACTTATGAAATATGCCCGTAAACAAGAAGAATAGAATAGGAAAAAATATTGATATGAATATTATAATATTACATAAAGTACATATAGCAATGGATTCTTGTGATTGATGTTGTCGTGAAAGTGTGCAAAGTTTGAAGGAGCAGAGAAGAACTTTCTCCTAAATAAGTTTCGTATTAATCGAGAGCGAATTATCTTCTTCGCTTTTGCAATTTTTGCGGCTATTCAAAGTTTAGTTTTAAGAGACGCTCTCGGCCCCAGAATTTCTTAAGGCATTTTATAGATCAAAAATCAAAGAGAGGAAGATCGAATTCCGTAAAGTAAGTTTTAACCAGGAATATCCCGATCTGCGGTTAGATACCCTTTAACTTTGAACCATTAGTCAAGAGCACTTAGTAGCCAAAACCTGAGCTAGGGAAGGGAACTCGATCGTTGAGGAGGAACGTGCACTTTGCAATCGTCGCTCTGACAATAGGATAAAAGCTCGTTTCTTCACTTTTGCAGCTGGCCGGGACTGCCGGCGGCTCTGCCCTCGCCTGCCTCGCCCTCGGCTGTGATCGTCTCGCCGGAGACACTGTCACGCCACAGTAGCAGCTCACCCTCGAGGAACAATCGCCAGCCGCAATACGTGTTGGCTTTGCCGTGTCCCACGCAACCAATTCCCGCCGTTTGCTATCCAACACCCAACTATCTTGAGCTTGAGGTCACCACAGACAGGAATTGGAAACATCTTGGCTGGTGAGTAAATATTTTGTTCGCGTGCTCTTTTAGCTCGGAGTGTAACAAAAAGCGAATTAGTAGTACACCAAATATGACGTATGAATTTTCTTCGAACTAATCGATGTGCTAGTCAATCAAAGCGATAAAATTGACACAACACGATTTCTGAACTGAACTTAGGACGTGTATGATACATTAATCCACTCGTAGATCGCTAAATCGGCACGATCGATTGCATCGATTGTATCCTGAAAAAACCAATGCTAATTAAAAAGATACCATTTGATTGCACGCTAAGTGTATTCCTAATACAAATGTAAAAGGAACAAATTTAATGTTGACATCTTATACTTTATAAAACATTCAAATAATGCAAACTATAATGTTGTTTTATTATTAATGGATTAAAAGTAATTTAATGTACTAGAATTTGCAAAAAGATAATATTTAAGAATTTATTCGAATGACGTATAAAAAAATAATATAAATATATAGGACGTAAGTAAACCAACGTGAATATATTTCTAGAAAATGTAAGTTCTAAAGAATTTTGGTTACTGGTATCTTTTTAAAAAACGGCTACATTATTAAAATTTTATTTTATTTATTAATTTTTAATATGTGTACTCAAACTTCATGGTCAAAAAAATAATAATAGATCTCAATCATAGTACTAGTAATAGTTTAATAGACATTACAAATTACCAATCTGTACTTCTACAAGAAAGTCTATTTTGCAAATTTTTCGAATATTTCAATGCTTATAATTTAAATAAATATGCAATATTCTTAATATTTTATTTTTTAAATCGCATTATATCGAAAGCAGATACAGTATTTTATAACATGTGTATAATTGTGACACCAACTAATGTAAATATGTAACTTTTAATTTGAAAATTAAAAATAGAAATAGGTCTGTTCAAATTGTTTACACTAGAAAGATGCGACATAATATTATAGTTGGAGGTTACATTAAAAATCTAGTTGATAATAATTTGAAATTTTTTATTTATTATGATATTCACAAATATAGAGAGTAAAATTATTGAAATTAACTGGATCGTTGACCGCATACAACTTAATTAAATAATCAAAGGCAATTATATCCGTGAATCTATGCATAAGTATGTATCGGTTGGCGTTTTACCAAGAAATCCGACAGATGTCAGTAAATTTGTCCTTCGTCAAAAACTTAGTTGATGCAGTAAAATTGTTGATAAACAGCCATGATTGCCGGTATGGTAGAAGCCACGTATCCTCCGCCAGGTATGAGAAAAACCGGAAACGCGTTTCCACTAGCCAACTAAGTAATGCTCGCACGCGACGTGGAATTTTCACATGATCCTCTGGTGATCCTGAATCCGGTCTCAGTGTCCGGCTCGTCCATCACAATTACAGCCACTTTATCATACAAACCGGCATCAAATCTATACACCCCCTTAGACGGGAGCGCGTGCACGCACTTACACTTGCACGGTCATGTGTACATTTGCACACACATGAGTATAATTGGAGAAAGAGAGAGAGAGAGAGAGAGAGAGAGAGAGAGAGAGAGCACATTAGAGGCAGAAAGAGAATAACACAATACAGTGCATATCGGCTAACGTGTGGAAGTTGCGAGAAGGACCGATTACGCGTAATTGAGCCAATTTTTATCGACCAAACTACGTGTACACCAACGTGTCATTCATATTATGTACTTACAAGAAAGAGGAAAGGATATATACAGATGATAAGAGTGAGAGCGAGTAAGAGAGTGAGAGAGAGAGAGATAAGCTTATTCCTCAGTGACAATGATGAATGATACAAAACATTGGTCAAATCGTTAGAAAAACGATTAAGCATAGTAGCTACACTCGGTAGGAAACGATTGTTTTCCGAGTGCCAGAAGAACATTGATCACATAATGACGAACCCTGTCTTTGTTTCTTTTTTAATGATAGACCATAAAGCACAAATCTTATTCCAGTGCACAAGTCAACTAAATCTCCTCGCTGTTGCGTTAATCTAGTTGAGCCGCAATTGGTGTCGGTATAATTGCCGAAAGGGGAGCGCGTATCAGTGATTAAATTGTTTACGGATGAGATTCAATAGCGCTCAATCGTGAATTTCACGTGGTTTACAAATTCAGTATTATTTGATTTTTAAAAAGACGTAAACCTCAATTTATTTGACTAGTACTGGTGTACTGAATGTACCCCATGCTAATTTACTGAATATCGAATGCCATTCATAAACGAGTCATAATCCATAACAATTATTTTATTAAAACGAGTAATAGACGCATATTTTCAATTAAACGAAACATTTATATTCAATCCCTTTATTATACTGATACATAATTAACAATTAGCGTCACAAAACCAAAATACTGCATTCAAATTTTAAGATAAAAAAATACTATTGAAGTATAAAAGATTAATTAAACTATAATTGTTTAAATAAATATCAAGTATTTGATTGTAGAATCTCAGTTTTATGCTATTTGATCTCAAAACAAACAACTTTAGTTAATATCAAGAAGTTTTACAGTTGTAATCAATGTATTTAAAAAAGTTTATATCAGTTTAAAGAATAATTATTTATTTATAATTAATTTACAGAGCCTATATTATTTAAATATTATAAATTTTGTATTATTTTTATATTTCTTATTGAATTTTAATTTTATAAACGGATTAAATATTAATTAATATCATTTTTAATGATTGAAGTTAATCGAATACTTTCAGTTTAAATTCCCAACAATATATTAGAATGTTCAAATCTACATTGATATTCTTAATGCGCTAAATTCTACTCTCTTTCTCTCTCTATCTCTCTTTCTCTTTCTCTCTCTCTCTCTCTTTTCTCTATCTTTCTTTCTCTATATCGCCTATTCTCTTTCTTTCTATCTCTCTTTTTACCACGCAGGATTTGTTGCAGAGTTTGTTCACAGATTGGGTCATTCGAGCTATAGTGTCATAATAATCATACATGCTCAGGGGGAACGCACATCGCATTGAAATTGATGAAACAAACCGGTAAAATGTGCATAAAATAAGGATTATGACTAAATGACAACATTAATACCAAGTGAATAATGACGTTATACGTACATACTTTTCTGTCATTTAGGATTATAGATTAGCATTTATGTGATAAATTAATATCTTGAAAAAATTACAACCAATAACTCTCTTTATTTTTTATGTATCACTTGCGACAAATTTATATTCTGATTCAAATACATCTCAAATAAATAAATAATTAAAAATAATTTAAATTTAAATAATAAAAATTCCCCAATTCGATATAATCTTTTTTCTAAATATTTAATACCAATTTTATCTAATATTTAATAATTTTAATCTTGTATCTTTGACGTGTCTAATTTCTTCGCATATAGTTATCTCAATTAAATATCAATAGTCTGACAAATAATCTAGGGTTAGTTTCGCTTCAAAGAAAATTATATAATTTCTTTTAACTAATTTTCATACAAATAATATTTATTTATCATTGAAAACATTATGCATCATTTTAATTATTAATATATATCATTTAATTTGGTAAAATACGTTCTATTAATTTTTATGTAATAAACTAAAATTTCTCGTAAATAAAAAACATATTCATAAATAATCTTATGCATATTAGAATGCAATTAATTTCGTTAATACAAAATTTTAATTTACAATAAATATTATGTAACAAGAATGTATAGATTTTATATATTTTGTACCTATTCTTAATTAAAATTGACGTATGTAAATTATACAAATAAATTCTTCAAAATTATTCTGATAATTATTTGTTTTTATTTTAAAAGATCATATATAATCATTGAACTAAAACAATGTAATATGAAAAAGGCATTAAAAGGGTAGAATAAATAAAGAAATATAATTGTCTTCATTTTTTTTGGTTATAAATAAAATTTTAAAAACACTTTCATTTTTAATTAATTGTAAAATTGAAAAGAGAAAAATTAAAATTAAAAAAATACAAATACTTAAAAACTATGCACATTCTAATGTATAAAACATTTACTTACTAAATTTCATAACATGAATGAATACATAAAATATGGAGCTGAGATAATCGATGATTAGAGAGAAAGGGAAGCAAGCATGGAAATTTTTTCTAGATCACGAGATAATTTTATGAAAAGAAACATGATTAGATTAAAGAAATAGAATTAGAAAAGATGAAACAATTTAATAATAAATAACTTATCAACAAAAATTTAGTGATTAATTAAAAGAAGATAAACATTGAAATAATATATTAGAAAAAAAAATAATCGAAACGATTGACAAAATATGCATGGTATGCGAAGAGAGCAAAGAAAAAGTAATAATCTTGGATGGGAATTTTAATACGAGAACAGGAAAAGAGCGGAGATGAGTAAATAAAATAGAAAAAGGTAGATAAAAATCGAATAAGAATAAGATAAACAAAGAAGACAAAAATGTTAATAAAATAAAAATGAATGGAAGAAAGAGGACTGAGTATTGTGAGAGGAAAAATCGGAGGAGTTGACAGTGATTTCACGTTTTGCAGTAAAAGAGGAGCATCTGCTGTGAATTATATGATAGTGAACACAGAGGTGAAAGATGAGACAGAGAAGATAAAGCCGATAATGCAGACTGGAATACGTAAAATTTTAGATTTCAGCCATCTCAACTAATAATCTATTTAATTTCTCAAATAAATGAGAAATAGTCTTATAAATGATATTAGAGTTTTGAAATTAAATGATTATTATTTATTAACTCGTTAAATAATTTTAATATTGACAATTTTACCAAGGTTTATTATTAAAATGTCTTGCAAATTAATTGTACAATATTAGGCCATCGAGTAAATTACCAAATTTAATAACTGAAATTTTTGTAAATCATTACACGTCGTTAAAATAAAATAAAATAATTTTGAAAAAATTTTAGCGGATTTAATGAGCTGGATTTTGTATTTTCCATTTATTTTCAAGTAATGCTTAATTTGGAATCTTTTTAAATCTTTTGTATAATTATTTAGTTATTTTTACAATAACTGAAGAAAAGATCGAGAGACGTCTAAAATAGTCGAATTTGAAATGTATAAAGCGAGTTTGAATGTGTAATAAAAACGCTGAACGAAATGCAAAATGTGCGCGATTGGAATTAAAACTGAAATATGCAAAATCGTATCTTTTCGAATGTAAATCATTACAAAAATTGACTGAAAGCTACAAGACATTTGACAAAGTATCTATTTTAGTAGGAGCACAGTAGGGTATATAGGTATAGTAAACGAAGAGACTAGTTTCATTAAAGGTTAATTTCCGTAAAATCTGCCGTAGCGATGCATTCGCTACGACGCTCAGCGCCCTTTATGGAAAGCTATTGGTCGTCATGGGCATCGCCTTCCCCATGGCGGAAGTCATTTCTACATACATCCCGCCCTCATTCTACGAAGCCTTCTACCTCTATCTTTACATCGGGAGCATGGTATTCCTGCTCGTCATGTACGCCACCATGTGTGGCGATAGCAAGTCTAAGCAAAGTAAGCTTTATCAAGCATTTTTCTCTTTAATTTCTGAGTTTCTTTTCCAACACGCAATTTTTATATTTTAAACAACTTAACTTATTGAAAACCGTAGATTCGAGTGCTTGAGTAATTACTGAAACTTAATTCGTTAAACAAATCGATAAAAACCATCGTTTTTCATTTTTATTTAAAATTTCACGTGAAAATATTGTTTTTTATCGAACGTCTTTGATTGCTAAAACAAAATTCATAAATCCAGTTTAGTTTTCGTTCGTTAAGAAAAGACGCGAAGGAAATTATTCGTCACTCAACTTAATTTGTCCAATTATTTTATTTAGCTAATTATTTAACCTATTTTTTTTTTAACTATTTTGCCTGAAAAACTAGTAATTATTTAAATTCATTATAGGTATTTGAAAAAGCTAAAGTGTACAAAGCATTTTTTAATTATTCCCTTGTCTCGAGTGGTGCCGTTCCTTTTTTTTACGGTAATTAAAATTTTCAGCTTTAATATTCGAAAGTTACATTATTTTAGGATTTTTTTAAAAGTTTCAAAGATAAAAACTTAATACGGTTTATTAATTGAAAATGAAGGATTATCAACTGCGGGACATAAACGCTCAAAAGGTGATCGTCATTTTCCGTGCTTTTAGCATCTCTGCAATTTTAGCATAATAGTTAATCACTAAAACTTTTCCCTCGCTTAAAAAGCTTTCCGCAACCTCAAACTCGCAATAAACTTTAATGACAGCCATAATAACACGATCGCCTTTCTTGCCTCCAGAAAAGAGCAAAGAGGTGAGTGACTTGGACTCCTCGCAGTCATCGAGCGGCGTAGGTGCTGACAGTGACGTACCTGATACCGGCTGTCCACACCTAACCGCGGCCAGACCGGCCCAGCATTACGGCAGCTTTTACCTACGCATGGGCGCCGTGGCCTTCGGCATCGGCTCCATGATTTACTCGGGCCTCGAATTCGGCCAGTACTTTGAACTCGAGCGCAACACTAACTGCCACAATATAATGCTGGCGCTCACACCGGCTACCCGCATGGCCTTCATTTTTATCCAGATGTACTTCATCTTCCTCAACGATAAGGTGAAGTCGCTTGATAACTAAATTGATCTCGAGACCTGGTCATTTAGTTGTGCGAAATATCAACATTGAACATTATTTAAAACATAACTTACATTTTAATTATTGAAAATTGTTTCATCTATACAACTACTGCATGAAAAAAGTACCGAATTAATATTTCGACGCCTTATCTCGCACATTTAATCTGACTGATGGTCGGTTAATTTACCCGTAATACATCTAAATACCCATGATGAGAAAATTTAATAAATCGCAATTTCTTACAATAAGTGAACTCTGATGAAAATGAAAATTAGGTTATAAAAATAATTTAAATCTAAAAAGTTACTGCAATTAATTTTATTAAAAAGCTTTAATACGATTACCTTTAATTGACATTCATACAAATTTTCTTTATTAGGTAGACACTATCTTTAGAAATGTACAAATTGTCGTATCCGCTGTTTTGAATCTTCAGAGATGTAATTTAATAATATTCTTCACGAAGAAATTAAATAAAACTTCTATTACTTAATAGTTAGTAAGATGCCATAGTTCCTAGAATTAACGAGATTTCAGACACTACGAAGATTATCCGACAATTACATTAAATCGTCATCTCTTGAGTGTATGGATTAACTAATCTTTAATTCTTTATTTTATGAAACACAAAAACTACTTTCCTACAAATTTTCATTTTGATATTTTACCTAAAAAAAAGAGCTATAATTTAGTTTATGTTTATTAAAATTGGAATTAAAAAAGAAAATATATCAGACGGTATTCTTTTTTTAAGTTTTTAGCTGACACATTATTTTTCAGTTTAAAAAGTTGTTTTTATTAAATTTTATTACAGATTTCTATCTTACTATTCAGAAGCTCGCTTAAGAATCAATAGAATTATTTTCTTGTATTAAATTTCTTACACGTATAAAAAATGCTTATGATTATTAAATTTTTTTTACATAGATACGTAATAATACTTTAATTAAATATAATATTCGTAGATTTTTCGCAAAATTAAATAAAGATGATTATGTATTTAATTCATAATTCTTCTATATAATTTTAAGTTTCCCAATATTTAACTTTTGTCTAGTTAATTCTGCAACAATAATAACAAATTTTACTCTTAACATTCAAAAAGGTACACGAATAGAATGTAAGAAAATTATTTGTTACAATATTTCGTACTTATAACTCAAAAGTTGCCTTGGCGCAATACTAAAATACCATTAATTGAGATATTTTATAGTACTTATCTTTATTAAGATTGCAATATAAAAATTTTATCTTCATATTATTATTTATATTATGGTTGTTATTTACATAGTAATATAATTTTTTTAGACCTTTAAAATTTTGTTAGCTTTGCAGCATAAAGAACGATAATTAACACAATACCTTTAACAAACTGTCGATAATAGATTTAAAAAATTCAATCTACATAGTTTATCAAATAATTTAAAAGTATTTTTTGACAAAAGATGGACGTCTCGTATCAATAGTAGTAGTCGAAATTGTACGATTAAAAAAATCTAAAACAAACCATGTTAAAAATTAAGTGTCCTATTTGATAATTAGAGTACATTTCGCAATTATACTACAATATTTCTATGAAAAATATAAAAATATTTATTAATAATGTGACCGCAGCGTATGCAGATGGATGAGTTAAAATTTCTAGAGCCAGATTTGATTCCAAAAGTACGTTCAGAAATGTATTCTGACTCGAAAAAAAAAGAAAAGATTCCAAGTATTTATATAACTCGACGACGTTATGTCGTTCGGTTGCGCATCGTTGCAGTCAGGCAATGCCTCTACAGTTTAATGAAACAGAAGAGAAACTGGGGGAGAAAGAAAAGCCAGCAAACTTATGGGGAAGAGCCTCACATCCTGATCACTTGCTATTTTCCTCTTCTTTCTTCTCCTTCCTATTCGCTTTTCTCGTTAACGCGCCCTCGCGACTCTTTTACAAAGATAATACGGAAACAAAAACGACATCGGCTACTGAGACAAAGAGAAATGAGAAAATTGAAGAAGCATGTTGAACGCATTATTATTAACTAAAGATATCCTCGTAATATGAAAAGATTGAAAATTATTTGTATAAAAGTAGTAAGCAACTTTTTTATAAACACGGAAAATATTTAAAATAATACGGTCGTAATAATAAGTGATATGAATAAAAAAATTAAAAGATTAGTGTTAATATTTAAAGCTAAAAAAATATTAAATCAAGGTAAAAATAAAAATTTTAATGTGATAGTTAAAAGCAAGTTCATTAATTATTAATTATTTACATATGGGCAAAATGAAAAATAGACTCGTGCCACTTTTATCACATGATTAAATATTTTGTACATAAGATGTTCTTTTTTAATATAGCGAATGATTGATACAAGTGATTAAATTTTTATAAATCAGTTTACGCTTATTTTATTGTAATAAGCAAGCTTATTGACAATATACTTTAAAAAATATATTGAATTTTTACAAAATATAAAATTAAAAAATTTCTCATGATAATGAAAAACAATTGATATTATTTTATTTATTTCTTGACACGAACAAATATACTAAAAATAATATAATTAAAACTTTCAGATTTAAACGAAAATTCTATTTTCTTATAAATTTTCAGCAAATGAAAGTTTACAACCACAGAGTTCTTGCACGATTTGGACTAATGCACATGATTGGTACGAATCTTTCTGTCTGGTTAAACGTTTTAGTACAGGAGACCAAACACGAGATCCTTACATTTTATAATCCGGAAAACAATTCACTGAGGATCTCACACAGATTAGGTATTTTCCAAACAATCTCTTTATTTTCATTGCATACAACATAATTATAGTAAGAAATACGAACAAATCATAATAATTTAAAAGAGCATTTCGATCAAATGTAAATAATTATCAAAATATTATTCAACTTTATGTCAACTCAACGAATATTTTAAATTTGCAACTTAATGATTTATTAAATCATTTATTACCAAGTATAATGTTATAGTGATTTATGAATTTAATTATTATTTGAATATTAATAACTCGACTGATAATATAAAACACTGATCAAATATTTTTTACTTTTCTTCATATAATTAGCATGCTATATCTATATAAATAATTGAAAAAGTCGTTTCTTAATATTTTCACTGCATTCGTATTCGTGTCTGTTGTAAAATGTACAATTCAAATATTAAGAGGCAACTATATTTTATTCATACGTATAGTAAATGATGGATGTACAATTACCACGCAATTAGAATAAAAAGTGACGTGAAATACAAATAAAATCGGAACTTGCACGTTGATCGACATATTAATTATTTTCAAAAAATGTGAAAAAGCTGCAGTCACATTCTCCAAGTTTTGCACATTCATTGTTCTTCCTTTTGCTCGACGTGCAATAAAGTATTAACTACGCAAATTTTAAAGGCACGAAAGCCGGACACCTGCATCTAGGCGGCCATGGTCACGGCCACAATGGAGAGCAGCACACGCAGCACACAAGGTTACCTCGAGGTCTGAAAGGTCCGCACCACATGTTCGAATGCCGCCGTACGAATATCATGGGCTCGCTCGTACAGGACGCAAGTCCGTTTCTCTTCCCATGTACCATCGAGTACAGTCTCATCTGTGCGGCCATACTTTACGTTATGTGGAAAAACATATCGAAGGCTACGTCAAAGAAGCCGGCGACGCCACCAGCTCGACACCACACTCATGCTTACAGGTACAAAAGGTCGAGAGAATGCAATTAAACTCGAAACTCGGACATTGCTGCGGGTTATTAAACTATGGGTGAAATACTTGCTTGACGTCGTCATATTCGCGACGACGTATCAAATATCGATATCGAAGCGAATTTCTTGGGTTTTAACTAACGATTGCAGTTAAGACGGCGAGGATAATAGTCGCTTGAAAATTACTGCTAAATAAAAATATTGCTCGCGTCAAAAACATAAAAAATATGCGAAAATTACGTAGAAGTCTATTGCTATGAAAAATTAGCACGAGTAGAAGTTTTAGAAGAAGAATACAGTTTTGCTGTCAAGGTAAATGTAGCAAAGGTCGTCTTAAAATCCGTAATTATCGTTTGCAGGAGGTCGCCACATCACTACAGCGTCGACTGCGCGCGGGCACACAAGGGCCTCTTCCTAGGAATTCTGATACTCGTCCTCACCATTATCTCGCTTATCCTCTTCTTCGTGTTGACCTCCCGGCCTGAGCTCGTGAACCTCGCTGTCACCGAAGTTAATATCTGCGAATTGACGCTTTACGGCATGTCAACCCTGGCCACGCTTATCGGCATGTGTCAGATGCGCAGGTTACGCTACGATGGGAGTCGCAATCTCGAGCTCGATAATATCCTGTTGGTTGCCGCGCAGACTGGCATGTTCATATACTCGACGTTTACGATAATCGGCAGCCACTTCACTCTCGAGAAGCACACGATTCTCGTAATGATAACGGCGCTGGCCAGCGTCGTGCAAACGACCTGCCAGACAATCTTTATCCTGGATGCATCGAGACGATCGGTCGCCACGGCTGACCAAATAAGACACAAGCCGGGACGGGAAATCGTCACGTTTTTATTGGTCACAAACTTGGCTATGTGGGCGATAAACACTTTGGAAAAGTCGAGAGCTGAATCACATCCAGTCCAGCTGCACTTTTACGGGCTATGGGCATGGACCATTATAACCCACGTCTCGATGCCTCTGGCTATATTCTACAGGTTATTATTGTATATTCTCCTTTTTATTTACTTTTAATTTGTATTCCTTACAATTTCGCCAGCATTACTTCCTTACACTTTTCAAATATATAGGTAAATGTTACCAGAGCTACTCAACAACAATACTTACTCATTTGCAGTCATAAATATTACAGTTATACGTACTATATATACGAAGAACACTTAAAGTCATATTTGTACCTCTAATTTTTAATTTCTCGAATGTTTCGATTGGCGTTTATTAATAACGTTGCTCTGTAATATAATGCGAGCACTGATTTTGAGCTTCAATATAACAACTCAAAGGGAATCCAGTAAAATATTTTATTTCTTTTATTTAATATATTTTATTTTATTTAATCTACGCATAATGATGCTGGTAACGTTAAACAGTACGTTTTTAATTTATGATAGATATTAAGAGACTACAAAATTAAGACTCGATTGAAAATTCGTACGGTTTTCGGTGTCGCAACTTTCTCTTAGTAGCTCTTAGTAGATTTAATTACGTATAGCAACACTATTTAACGAACGCAAATGTAGTAAATATTGGCATGGAAAAGAATTTATCATTTTTATAAATTAAATATTTCAATGCTAGTAAATTTATTAATGCATAGTATGAATATTAAATATTTATTATAGATAATAAAGAATTGGAATTTATTTTAAAGCTAATTTAGATATTCAGTTTTCAAAAAACAAATTATTATGAAGGTAACGTATCATTGACGAATATGTTGATCGCAATATAATGTCTCGAAAAGCTTATAACTTAATTTTATCTACGAAACGTATCAGAAAGTTAATGCGATTAAACACAACCTTGTATTTTGCGTCTAAGACGTGTTTACCCGACAAAATTGCTCGAAATTTTAATGTATACGTAAACCAATAAATTTCAATTCAAAAGTCGTTTCTACATCTATTCGAACGCAATGGAAATTGAGCTGCGTAGAAATAATTAACTCTTTTTGTAACTTATTTGCAGGTTTCATAGCACGGTATGTCTGTGTGAGGTTTGGAAGAAGGCTTACAAAGTGAAGCCAACTTACATGTGACGCAAGGGATCGTCCGAGGCGTCGAGGAAGAAGAAACAATCGGCTGCTCCGAAGACTTGTGTGGTGCAGCGTCCGAGCAACTTACCCGCGCGACTCGACTGCATAACAGAGAACGATCCCACGTACTTCATATGATCGCTTACCCTCACGAAGCTTCAGCAGATCGCCGCTCAGCGGGTCCCTCCGCGCAGATCGATACTCATCCTCAGAGACGAGCTTTGAGCTGCTTCTTCGCGCCCTCGAAACACTTCGAAAAAAGCTCTTATTTTTCAAGCTTGGGCTTTTTGTGAAAAAGCCGCTTGTACTTTCGCAGAACGATTACTATTTGGAGAATGCGCAACATGAGTTGGTATTTCGTTTACAATAATTGAAAATCTCGTACCACGTGCTGTATCACGCCTAAATATCGGATACGAACTCAAATCAGCGAATTTCTAAATGGACTTAATGCAACAAAACAAGAACATTCGGTAAAAATATGAAATAATTCGCGAAAGATATTTCGTGCAGTTGTGATTACACTTGTACAATCAAGATTCGTATTCAATCAACGATCAAAGTCTTAATCAAATTTTTGAATTTAAAAGGACAAGCTCCTTTTAATACGAATAGTGTTTTGCTAAGCAGTTGTTTTATGAATATGCAACGGCATTTTCTGCTTTCGAGAAGGGATCCAAAGGATAATCCACTGGAAATTCGTGAGAATCTATATAACCGTTTGCTGTGATTGCGATAATCCACCTGATTTTAACCAAACAGTCTTTAACGAGAAGTTTCCAGTCGAATTGACCGAAAATTTACTCCATCATTTTTAATACGATGTTTCTAGAGAAGAATAGAGGAAATTAATATTACCATTTTGATATCAACGTACCTTTGTAAAAATCAAAATGTCAGGCTTTTCTACTTGCGCAAGGTAAATGTATATTATTCATCGATTTAAACGAATCAATAAAAGCATCGGTTGATTCGTTTAAATGGATAGTATTCGATCATATATTTGACAAAGAATGTCCGTTAATCCCAAGTCGTTTGAGGATAAACGTGCAAAATCCCAGCTGTGATTGTCGAAATTCAACGTGGTAAACTCGAGAAACGAATGAAAAATCTTATTCTTCGCAACGACCACTTTGAACATTTTGTAGGTTAGTTCATGATTTTTTATATTGAGTAAATCCCAAATTGGTTTTAGGCCAATCGCGAAAACGTACGCTTATTGATAAAGATATCCCGAGAAAATATGATTTCTTTCAGTGAGTAGCAGCGCGGCATTAGTTTTAGGAAGAAAATACGCAAGAGAAAAATAAACGATAAATTCAGCGCGTAACTGCTTCGTGAGTATCGCTTTAAAGCTTCTGTCCATTAGTTTTTAAAAAACGATGACAGCGTATAATGTTAGTGTATATGATTTTTTTCGTTCATAGTAAATGAGATCGCAGAGAGGGGGACTTTTTTTAGACGGACTAGCCACTTTCAAGGCTCTTAGTGCACGTAGACGATCTTATGTTAACGATAATATTAAACGATGAACCAACAAATTAAAAGGACCACTTCGATATTGTAGAATTATTCGACGTAATGTTTTATACCTTTTTATACGATGAATTTGTCCTAACAAGTATTTTTTCTATAACTCTGGATCGATGGTAACATTTCTAGGGGAAGATAGCAAAACAAATATTAGCAAAAGTACATAGTTGGAGCTATCGGGCATCCAAGATTTAAACTAAAAATAATAACGATCTAAATAACTTATATTGTCTGACATTACAGTACAATTCGATAATAATTTTATAATCATACGGACCACTCGTCTTCCATAGTGTTCAAAGTTCCAATTTTCTGGATCCAATTTTAGTAGTGAACATTTTTCTTATTACTTTTTTGCTTGGAAACATTTGAAAATATCGCAGATATACGGACAATTCTTCACAATCGAAAGGTACCTGTTGTGTGGAAATAGTATAAACACTAAGTGATACGATTTGATCAAAATTTTGAAAATTAGTTCTTTATCGAAACAAAAAGTATCTGCGTGATTACCGAAATTTAAAAGGCACTCAAAGAAATAAACTATAATAAGTGTAAAGACTATAGTTTTAAAAGTTTTAATTTTTCTATCGTCGACTTAAAATCTATTTATATGTATACACATGAAATATTTAACGCGTACGGAAAAGTGTAAAAATCTTCAACCGTATCTAATCTGAATGGTAATTAACGAACGTAACATTTTAAATACACAAATATACACCACGAATTGTCGATAGGAAAAATCAGTGCTATATCATTCAAAACTTAGCCAATATAGCAGAAAGCAGTATAAATAAAAAGACGTAGTGTAGACAGACCAAAGATCAAAATTATAAAACACGTGCGTACAATGGCCAGTCATATCAATGAGGATTAAAAATCGCTGGCGATCGGTAAAAGTAATCGACGAAGCTAAGCCACTGAATGTTTACCTGAGTGTAATACTCAAACCTTGTTTATTGTGTATCCGGCGGGAGTGTGTACTAGTGAGTGTCAGAATGCTTTGTTTTTGAAGAACGCGCATTTAAATGAAAGGTAGGAATGCGCGCCTGTTGATTAAATCATAAAAGAAAGTGAATAGCGAATAAGTTTCTATTTGATAGAATACATTTTTTCTCATTTCTCGGAAAAGTTGAGCGCGATTCTATTGATGTGCCGACATAATTGACTAGAATATTTGACTGTGTTAATGATATTTGGATGAACATACGTTATTTTTAAGGCAAACGAATCGTACATTCTCACTACCAAAGTAGTCAAAAGTCGGTAAAAAGCTGCACAGCTGTTACCCATGCTGAGCCATAGATTTCTTCTAGATGTAATAAAAATGTGATATTTTCCATTGTTTAAATTTATTACGTTTATAAATATGACACATGCCAACTAAGTTAAGGTTTTAATGAATGAAATGTGAAAAAATATATTCTAGTGCTGAGTATAATATCCGATTCCCCAATGGAATAAGGGATGAACGTATTCGAACCAAAAGAAGAAAATAATCGTTCGACCGGATCTGCATCGTCGATTGGTCGCTAAAAGAGGATTCAATGGAGTAATCGTAGCTGTAAGATAATAGTTGACTAGTGTAAGAGCGACAATTCTGTAAATACGAGGGAAAATATTCTTGAGTGTTTTTAGACTAGTCGTGTCGACATGTTTCTTCCTATTATATTGAATTATATAATATATACACATACATATATACATATACATAAAGCTATATATATATATTTATTTATTATTGCGTTGTTCTATTGTAATATTTATTGTAAACGTCGCATTTGACGACGCGTTTTATGGATGCTAATCTTCAAAAAAGAAATGCTGCATAGTCACTCCAAATCATAGTCACTCCATTTGTACTGTGTATAATATGTATTATAACCATATCAAAAAAACTAGCCAGTACTCGATAGAGAATTTTATGCATTAATTGAGAAAAATTATAATTATTATATGTATGATGCTGTATTGAATATCATTATTATTATTATTATTATCATTATCATTATCATTATTATTATTATTATTATTATTATTATTATTATTATCATTATCATTATTATTATTATTATTATTATTATTATTATTAATCGAACTATTCTAATTACAAAATTGTTTGCTCCATTTTTCACTTTTGTTATTGTATAAAAAATTTATATATCGAAATAAATATATGTATGCTACGAGTATACTCTAATGTGAAGCTGAGAAAAAGCGCGTTATTAATGCTTGATTATTATGTTTTTAAATTAATCTCAAATCTAACACGCATAATGAAATAATTCAAGATTTTTGTAACGCGATTATTCTACTCAATGCATCAATGCATCACTGCATTTTATTATTTTTAATAAAATAAACAGATAAAATACTACAGCACGAATATGAAACAAAAATTGCATTTTCTATGTCCGCATACTCTAGTTCCTACGCAATGTTTGTACTCTTGTACCCTTTATACTATTTGTACCTAATGAATCGCAATACACAGTCGTCCGGAATAATCGTCGAGAATGAAAAAAATAATAAGAGAAAGATAAATAAAACAACATTGTCTAGTCTTTTAGTTCTTCGGTTTACGCCCTTAAAATAATATTCATTTTAATTTATTAACTATTGCAATCTTTTTATGATTTTATAGCATTGTTGTACGTATAGAAATACAAATATGTGAGCCACTATATTAAAATTGGATTAAAATTATATAAGCATAATTACTGCACAATATACATTTAATTGCGACGAACTTTTTAAATTTTTTTAATTATTTAAATCTGTATATAATTTGTTAACGTAATTACAATAGATATATATATATATATATATCGTACTGAAAAATTAATAAAAATTAAAATTAGACAACTAGTTGAACGTAAAAACTTATTTACATGTGTGAAAATAGCAAATATAATCTTTTTTTGATTTTTTAAAATATTTTTTATTTGTAAATATTTCTATAGTCACCGATTATATTTTTCTGTACTATGATGCATTTCAATGCTTCAAAAAAAATATAATTTTTTAATTTTTAGTATGTTATTGACTTAAATTATATAAAATATTACTATTATATAATTATATATAATACTACTATTTATTAATTATTAATTATGCATGATTAACAAATGATAATTGACGTATAGCGTTCTTTTTATAACAAATATTGTTATTGTACATTTTACGTATATTTTTAAATGACTATAAAGCTCATACTTTATTAAATTACAATGCCAATTACAGATTCAATTTTCTTATAGTATCTTATAGTATATTTCGTAAATCTTTTATTTATTTAAATCAAACCAATATAATATAATAACAAATATTTGTCAACTTCCAACTTTATAATAGATACATAAAAAATGTATTTTCTAAGATGATTAGAATTTTTAGAATTGCTATATTTTCATTTCTCTAGAAATTAAGTTTATTCGTTTTGAAATACGATGTTTTTAATTATAATTTTTATTTATTCAACATATTTTCAGATATATTGTAGTAAAGTAAGTCTTATTGTGAACAAAATAATGCATATTGTGTATATAGTATCAAATGAGCAGAGATTATATTATTTTTATTTTACAAAATTTAGATTATCTTATAAATATCGTTATACATACACAAATGATAGTAAGTAATTGTTGTGTTTACTTGTTCTTACTTCGAATATGTTATTTAGAAATATTATATGTAATGAAAAATGAAGAAAATGTCAGCTCTTTATTACGTAAGAATTTTAATTTAACTTAAATATGACAGATCATCCATTTATAAAATACAATTAGGAATTATTTTTTTTTATAATAATATAAGTCTACTACGTTGCAAATAATTAAGCTTTTTATTTTATTCTTAAAGATAAATTATCTGACTTAAGAAAAGAAAAAACCCAAATATCAAACGAAGCGAAGAAAAGTTTTAAAAAAGTATCTGATATTAAACAGTATCATGTATATTAAATAAACACTCAATGTATAAATAATTGAAAAAGGAATAAAAAATGTGTACTCGAATCTTTATTAAATTAAAACTTTCCAATTACATGTATGGACACTTTTTAAAATCTTAACCTGCACGAGTGAAATTTGAGTCTGTAAATAATATTCTCTATTGCTAATCAGTTTTCTACACTGATTAACAAGGCTAACAGAATTAATTACAATAGTTATTTACTATTTTAATATATATTACACAATTTTAGCATATTTTCAATTGTATTTCGCTAAATATAATCTATGGCGATCTGTTGTATTAAAAAAAAGGTGAACGAAACATTTTACTTAATATTATTAATTGGAACGTCTTAACGTATTCAGAGACCTCGATGCTTGTATATAAATAACGACTAATCAAAGCCTAATGACACACACAGCTTCTCTGTAATTTGATCGTACTATCTCCCAATCCCACATTCAAAGCTCACCAATTGGATCAAAAAGGAGGAATAATGCAATGCTCGTGTGCCGACTCCTGTTCCATTAACCTCGTGCATCAGAGGTGATGCGCTCTAAGGGCGGTTGTATTTACGCATGTCTCCAATGATTTCTCTGTGTGGAATGAAAAATGTATTGTGCTGTTGCTCATTTATTTTCATATAGTATATCGAGGAGTAAAAATATAAAACAATGTTCTCTAGGATTTTTTACAATTTCAAAATTAAAGCTTTTCATAATTTAAAAAATTTCTTATACAATTTTCCGGGCATTTAAACTACTCAGATAGAAGTAAAATCTTCATTATCTAAAAATTATTTACGGTTTATGTATAAACAAGTCTTTAATTTTATAAAATATTGTATCTGACTTTCTTTTGAGTAATTATATTTAATTGGAAATGAAAAAGAACTTAATTTGTATCACATGCTGTGTTTAAAATTTTTTAAAATTATTTTAATTAATTGTCTATTTATGACGATTACTTAATTATCGATATAGCAAGTGATCTAGAATAATTAATAATACTTTTATTTAATAATTTTATAGAATCCAATAATAGCTTTATAGTTTTCTAATTGATTAGGTGAAAATGAAATAATTTGTACAAATTTTGAAGTTGAGCTCCTTCGTAATTATTATTATTCGTGGAAACTACCTGGAAATTTATGTAAAATTTACCAACAGAATTTTTTTTATGATTTTATACAATAAAAATAACGTTCATTATTATAATTATATATATAGATAGTAAAATAATGAACAAAAATAATGGAAAAAGCAAAAAAATAATGAACAAATACATATATAAACACATTTATTCCTATTAATATAGTACAGGGAATTATATTTTTCATAAAAATATCAAATCTTTGCACGAATTTAACCTTAATTCGGGCAAACTATAATTACTCATAGTGCCAGAAAACGTCGCGAATTACCATTACACTCATTTGAATCTCCGATTAACCTACTTTAAGAAAAAACAACGTATTTAAAATCATTTACTATCTATTTCAATTACATTTACCTCACTCGCTTGACTTAGTTGCGCGGCACCCCTCAAAATATACAACTGGAGTATAACAATGGAGCTGAGCTCACTCCCGCGGGAAATTGTAATAGTACCGACTCTTGAATAAGCGACCGTCAATTGCTCAGAAAAATGTAGTTCTTCGCGAAATGTGCGGATAGCGCGAAATTTTTAACTACAAAAACGCGTGTTCTTAATCAGGACGGGCCGCATAACGGAACACCATTTCCGAGAATTTTCAGAAGCCTTGCCTGCATTGAAGCATACCACGGGCTCTTTAACTAATTTACACAAGTATATATGCTGCACACACGAATAAAGGAGTTTGGTCCCAGTTCTATCGTGATGATGAGTTATCGATGAATGTCCCTTGCTTTTCTATTCTCATTTTCATTTTGTTTTGTTGGTGTAGCACTGAGAGTCGTGACACTGGCTTTTAATCACTACAAGTAACTTTATCTAGCTTTTTGTCGTCTGCACGAATGAAAATAATTCTCTCTTGTGCATATATACTTTTAATCGTATGTTCAAATCATTTTGATTTACGTGACATAACTCATTATTTAGTTATTCAGTATTAAATTTATTTTACGTCAATATACATTGTAGGAAATAACATTTTATTTGATATTCTTGATTAAAGAGAGTAAAATTTTAAAAACGTTCGTATTGCATGCAAATTAGTTTCAATTGGTAATGTGTATCATATGATTGTCACTATTTGCAAGTAAGACTTATCGTTAAACGAATATGTTTTAAAATAATTATTATTGAAAATTAATTATTAATTTTGCACTTAGTAATTAATATAGTTTATATCAAAGAATTAAAAAATAATAGCATTAAAAGTATTTAACGGGTATTTTCACATATATACAGTTGGCTTCTATGTTTTTGAAACTGTTATTAAGTATCAATTAAATATATAATTTTCGTACAAAAAATTAATTTTAATTACTCGATCAATGCGTTGTACCGCTTTATTCGGTAATATTTAACGCGAATTGGCTAATGAAGCATTTAAAAATGTTTCATAAACTTTTTTCCTTTACACGAGCAGGAGACGATGTCAATTTTGGCTGTGTTACACAAAATCAATGATGCCAGACTAGCGACGTAACAATGCAAATTATAGGAATAGTCTAGCAACAAGATAAGGGTACTCGATGAATTTGCACTTTAAGGTAGTGAAAGTCTGTGCAAAACGTCACGAGTAAAATTTCTTTTCTATAAGACCTATACTTCCATTCTTCCTTATCGATTGGAAACTATAGCGACTACAGCTCTCCCCAGTGTCGAAGAAAAGAAAGGTTTACCCGCGCGGACAATATAAAAGACAATGCTTATATGCATTACTTTTAAGTATCTCCCGTTCTCTCCCCCTCCCCCTGCTCCGGCGATTTATTCATCTATTTTCTCTCCGCTATATTTTCGTATCTCCAGCCAGGTTATAGTTAGCCGAGAGTGCATCAGTTGCACACCGGCGGCTGCATACTCACCGAGTCTATACATTTAAGCACCCTTTCAGCACGAAAATGCTAATGTTCTAAAATAAGCTCTTTTTCCTGCATCCATTGGTTTCGCGGATATTTACACACAGCTCACTCTCTCTCTCTCTTCCTTTCTCCTCCCTTGCTTTAGCTCCTCATGGCCTTGTTTATTAATTAATTTTACGAGTTTCGTTGTCTTTACTTATTCATCTGTGCCAAAATATACGGGTATATTTATTTGACATTATTTCGAATGAGTTTTAAGCGAATTTTAACATATATTGACAAACAAAATGCATTGCTCGTAACTTTATTAGGGCATTGTGCCCATTGTCCGCGGATATAAAACTCCTGTTACGTATAATTATTGTCGAATATCTACCTATATCTTTATCTCTCTCTCTCTCTCACTCCGACGTTCGATATCCTAATATGTATTTATAGGTGGAGCTACATGGAAACAAGCCATCCATCGCTAGTTTTGTATGAAAATGTAAGCTGGCCATATTTTATGATTGTTTTTGCGAAAGTCGGTTGCGCTTATGATGAAAAATACTTTGACTAGGTGTACAGGTGAAATCGCTTGAGAATTTAAACATAAGTCGTTTCGTTTTCGAACACAATAATTTTCATTATAATTCACCTGAATGCGATGAGATCATAGTGAAAACTTTTACGTTAAAATGATTTGTGAGAGTTTCGCCGTTTCGGATTCTTACGATAAACCACTTCAGCTTCACCGCACTTTAATCTATTGTTCAGCTGGTAAAATAAAATTCTTTTGAAAAATAAAAAATAGATTTAAGATTAAATATGTAATGGACCTTATTTCACAACAGGAAATGTTGTATTTTAAAGAAGTCGATTTTAACACAATAAAATTATTTTACCGTAAAATCTTTCTATAATATTAAATTATATTAAATAGAAATATTTTGAAAAGGGCTATTTTTTTTATAAAAATTATATAAATTTTTAAAATATTAACAGTAGAAAATATTATAATCTAATGTTACTAAATACAATCTATTCCTCTAGCTTGACTACAAGTATCATAATTTATAATGATAACATTGTGTAAATCCTTTTTCGCAATGAATAGTTTAGATTATAATTAGCCTTTTTCAACAAACGATAAATTCCAATATTAACTAAAAGTACTAATTTGTAAAAAAGCGAAATTGGGAAAAAATTTTCGAAGATTTTAAATGCAATATTTAAATGTATCTCACTATTGTTTTTAATTTTTGATAATCAAAATCTTAATATAAAAACCATATTAAAACATCATTTTTATATTTAGTATTTTTATATAAAATTAAACTTTGCAGTTTTAAGCAAAAGAACATAATATTTTCAATATTAATATAAATTTTAAGAGGAAAATTACTTTTATTTTTAATAACTTTTACATTTTATATTTTTTCGTTAAAAATTATTTTAACATATTAATAAAAAGAATGTTAGAAACAAATTTTTTTAAATAATACTATATTTTTTTAGTAAAGCTATTTAAATAAAAAAAATGTCCTTTAAAACTTATAAAATATAAAAATTTTGTAAATCTTGTATGTTAATAAACTTACAGAGAAAGTGGTAATTCCTTGTCCTAATATTTTAAACATTATTTTTAAAACCTAATTACTTTCAAAAATAATTTAAAAATCAATATCTTTCACTCCAGACATGTCATAAAATCTTTATTGCTACCTTTGGTACCTTCATTATATTTTGTATTTTCAGAAAATAACTTTTAGAAATACAATAGTTTTTGTATACGTTCATCGCATTATATTATTATATTACATAAAAAAATAATGTGTTCAATACAAATCATTCAACTAAGAATTATTCGAATGATTAAATTTTTATACTTAATTTATTTTAATATATTTATCAGCAACACATAATAATCCCGAAGCCTCTTTAATCTCTAGAGTAGATTTATTTTCTCTTTGCAAAAAATAATAATTTATAAGCGAATTATTCACTATTTTTTTTTAAGATATATTTTATTTTTACTTATGCCATTTAATATTTGTATTCGAAATTAATTAGATTTAATGATTATATTATTTTATGTGAAATCAAATAACTATTCTAAAAATTGATTTTTTAAGTTTTTCTAAACTTATTGTTAATAATTGTTAAAAAATGAAATCAACAAAAAAAGTAACTAATATATTGATGTGGTTTCTATAAAATTCGTTTATAAATTTTGTTTATGTATTTACTTTTAAATTATTACAAAATATTACTTTAAACTTAAAATTAAAATTTTAATTTTTAAAGTAAAATCAGATCAATTTTTAAATGAAGTATCCTTCGAGCAATTTTAAACAACTACTGTATCGCGTATATTTTAAATTTATTATTTAAATTTTAAGTTATATGAAAAATATCAAAACCAGAACAATTTATTTGATAACAAATTATCTTTGCGTGAAAGAGAAAATTTATCCTCATCTGCCGTGGGGCTTATTCATGTACTATCGAGAGAGAAAAATAGAATTGATAGGAAAGAAATAATTGAGCAAAAAATGAATAATGACGAAAAAATACGCGTTTACATGGTTTTTGTTCATATCAGCGGTTTAAATTAACCGATGTGTCTCGTTACGCTTCGTCATGATCAGGAATCAGTTAATACCTTATATAATCAAAATTGTGTACAATAGAATATATATATGTTTGACAGCCAAGTATGAACCTCTTTTATTTGAGTAATTACAGTTTAAGTTTCACAAGTTCTTACTTTTTCATTGCTTTTTCTTTTATTTGCACTGTTATCTTTTCCTCGCTTTTTCCTTTAACTAGTCGCACTTATACTCGTTTTTGACAATTTCATAATTATTGTGTCTATTTCATTTGATTTGCAATTAACGCCATCGGTAATTTTAATTACTTATAATATTTTTTGATGTTATTGCTTCATATTAATTGTTGATGCGCGTATTATTCTTTGAGAATTCATTGAGATGATAATTTCACTCAAACCGTTTTAGTTTCGCTATTCGCTATAGTATTAAATTGTATTTATTCTCTGTATTCTTTTAATATATAAATTAGTTTTAAATAGTTTAAATTTAAAATCAATTCATCTAATTAATTGAATTAAAATGACGATTATTTTTGATACCTGATTTTTGTTAATAAAAAAGAATTAAACTAAAACATTTATCATGCAAGTAATAAAAAAATTCTGCAAACGCTCGAATAAAGTAAATTTTAATGTCAAATATTTGGTGTTTAATACTTTTCTACAATTCTTCATCAGTGATTATACACTCTTTAAATTGCTTTTTTTTGAATTAAAAAACAAAACGTATACAAATGTATTAATTATGCAAAAAAGTTTTAAAAAGCACAAGATGTCTTTTTTCTTCCAGAATAGCATGTTGTCAGAAAATAATATTCTTTTCATACACATTCTTTGCTGTTCTTTCTCTTACAAGTTGAGGTTCGCCACCACTCTAGAGCGAAATACACGACGAGGACTGAAATCTCTCTTTGAATCAACAACAGCTCGCTGGTTACGCATTCGCACACAAAGATCAAATTGGTAGAAAAGGGTGCCACGTTGACTCAAGAGCCATCATACCAATTTATGTATAAAAATATATGTTTCATGTCGCACTAATTTCTTTGATATGCTTTATAAATCCATTATTTGGTATATTTTTCATTAACATTTCTTAGTATTATGAAAAGCACTTGAATATAGCTTAGCAACTTTTAAATGGAATTATTAAAGTACTTTTAAATATAAACAATAGTTAGAACAAGTCTTTTGTATTTAAAAAATAATTAGAAGAAGCATTTACTCTAATTTCAAATTTATAGATCTTTTTTAATACGTTTTTATTTAATACGTAAATACCTTCCTATTCTTTAAAACACACAATTAAACAATTCCTGTATTTTAAGCGACACGTATTCCAAAACAAAATCGCTCTACTGTGTTATGAAATGGCGATAGTAACATATTGTTACGTTTACCATGGATACGATCACAAGTTTTTTTTATAATTCCATGTTTCTCATTCCCTTGTTGGTACTTTATTGAAAAGATAAAAGTTTATTACGACTTAACGACTATTGCCACAATACAAACGAATGTTTTCCGTTGGCATCTAAAATTGTGAAATCGATTAAACTAATTGGATAGTTATAAGTTATTTATTATCAAAAGAATGTATATTTTGAATAGGTCATTGAATTCATTGGGCAGAACAAAAATTATTGCAATTAAAAAGCGTTTATTAAATCTAAAAATTCATTAAATACTTTCGTAAGATGAAGTCATATATTTAAATCCTTGTAAATAATAATTTATAAAATGATTGCTTGTGTGAATGCAATTGCCATTGGTTTTATATCTTTCAACAAAAGAACACCTTCCAGTTCGAAAATTTGTAGTTTAGTATAATGCATTTTACAGTAATAAACGATTCATACATTTAACAACTAAAAAAAAATGCGCAATGCAAATATTAAAACTATAATAATGATGATGATAAGTGTGTTTAACGTGGCATATTGCAAGCGAGTCGACGTAAAAATAAATTTAAACGGCGATCGATAAATTGGTATTCCGCAAGCCAGACAATGAAAAGCGATAATAATAAAAAATGTCACATAAGAGGTTCCTGAAATAAATGCAGCCGATAAAGCCAACCATAATGAACTAATAATTGCAGACGTCCGAAGGAGAGATCGAGCATGCAATCGCCGTGTAAATCTGGAAGCCGCGGCGCGAACGCGTTCGTGCAGCAGCTCGTGGCTTTGCCTCCAACCTTGATGCGTGCATCGGTGGATCATAACCACGGCTGTTGGAAAGCATTAGCCCCAAGCACCAGCACCGATACAACACACTGACCATCCTCCCCAATTCGTCTCAGCCCCTCTCGCTTTCCCCCAGTTATCGTCTATCTCCGTTCCCAGGGAAAGTGTGAAATGTACACCCCTCTCTGTCTCTCCGTCCCTATCTCTCTGCCCTTGGTATTGATCGTCTTTTCTCATGGTACATGCACTGATGGGGGCGTAGTTGGCGCTCTCGCGATGCGGTGCGACCGTCGCTGCTTCAGAGCGAACCCATGGATCTGCCGTAAGGACGAGGGAGACTGGGGCTCTCCACCTATGCCTTTTCTCTTGGTCTCTCCCTTTTTCGTTCTTTATTTCTTTCATTCTGCTGTCGTTTGCCCGCGTGCAGAATCGCGTGCACGAGGGATAGACGAACACGTCTCTTTTCCCTCGCTCGGGCAACGCACGACACAGACTTTGTCCCCTCACCGACAGAAAGCGCTTTAGGTCCGTGAACGCGTGACGCGCGCTGCCCCATAAGATGATGCTGCCGAGAAAACCTTGGCCCCGGATTTTTCGGTGAGGGGTGTAGAAACGCCGCGCGTTCCCGGGGGTCGCTACCGCCACGGGGGACGAGCGCATGCGCACAGATGTAGCGCGCGGACCAGCGGCAGCCCACGAGAGTTCAGGCCGCGTGTGTGTTTACATCGCAGCCGTGCACCCGCGCATCTCGTCGCCTCGCGGACGATGTCGTGGTCGCGTCCTAAGTAGTGACCCGCGATTATAAGTGCCCTCGCGTCACGGGTCCGTGTCGGGCAGTCCGCAGTGTGTCGTTATCACTCCGAGGACGAGCGCGCGATTCGCACCAGGAGTAGGAGGAGGCGAATACGAGGAGGCGTCCATGGCGACCGGCTCAAGACGCGGATTCTCGTGGCTTCGCCGGCAAGGCAACTAAGGCGACTGGTGAGTTGTTGCGAACTCCCATTGTCCGCCAATGGCGTACATTGCTAATATTAGCGAGTCCGACTTAGGGCGAAAGAGCCCTTATTGAGTCCACTCCGTAATTTGGCGCGTGATTGTTGTTGACCTATTTGTTTACCCGGATCAGAGAATCAAAGCATTCTGCAAAAATGAAAATTATTTTAATTCGCTCGGATTTATTGTCCGTCTGCGTCTGTTACTTTTGATTATTTTTCAAAATAACGGAATCGACCTGTTGATATTAGAGTGATAAAATATTAAATATTTTTTAATTCACTTTAGAAACTTTAGGTTAGAGAATGTTGTTTATTTGGGAAATTTGTTTTAAATGAATTTTCGATCGTAAAAATATATTTTTACTCTCATTGTTATTGGTTTTGAATATAATTGCAAGGCAATAAATTTTTTTGTGCGAGTTAAAAAATAATAAAACATAAACAAAATGAAATGAAAAAAAACATTTATATTTTATACGTAACTGTTTCGCAATTTTTTATTATAAATTTATTTGGCTATAAGTATATTTAGCTCATAATTAAAATGCCAACCGTCTAAAAAACAAATATTTTCATTATACAGTCCATCTGCTCTATTCAATGCTGTGACGAATTTTATGTAAACAAACAAATAGCAGGAGTGCCACTACAGGCAACATCTCTTCAGTGCTTCTCATTTTATAATTCCTTTAGAAGCCAATTTTCTTAGTTGCACGCATGAAAAAATAACAAAAATATTATAAATCCATACGCTCCGCCTTTGACCACTGAAGAATTTAATCACGCTCAAACTGACACGCGAGTAACCAATAGTGCATGAAGAAGCGAGACGAAAGATTCGAGCACGAAATGGTAGCTAAGGATCGTCATCGTCAATTTACATAGTATACCTGGCTTGACCGACGGTCCTTTTTTAAATTTCTCGTCAATGATTAAAAAAAAATTCCATTATCTTAGCTTCATTTTGCGTGTACCAACTTCGTATTATTCGCCACGTCGTGACTGTAGGAGTTGGAGATAAGAATGCAAAAAGGGAACAGTAAGGGGAGCTAAACAGTGGATTATAAATATCCTCGTTGTATTTTCTGTTTTTGCTTATGCCATAAGCTCTTTAATAAGTCGTTTAATTTATATTTAGAAATGTGATTATTCAAATCAATTAGCTACGAAATTAAAAATTATTTCTAAGTAGAAGTGTAAAATACTCTGACAATATTTTTTAATAATTTTCACGTAATGATTATAAAAGAGAAACTAATGAATAAAATCAATATACAATTTTCTGTCAATCTACAAAATATGATTGACGTTTAAATACCTTCGATGCTTATAAACAGATTTTTAGATTTACAATATTTCACATTCTTAATTGAATCTATGAAACTTTACTCGAAAGCTGTGAGTTGATTACTAACGATGACGAAAATTACTAATTAATTAAAAATTCTACCCGAACAAAATATCTACAATTCTAAGCAATACACGCAAAGAAAGCATTTAAAATAATATATTATCCCTATAATTAGTGCACGTATAGATTGACAACGATGCGATTTGAAATATTTCATTATTAAATACGTAATCGCAGTAATTAGCCCATTCATATTAGATATAATTTTTCGAAAATAGATATTTTTCCGTGATGAGATATTATAAAAAAATTAATCAATATATGACGATTGATAATCGCTTGCTCTTCCACAGGCTGATTTATAACTCTAAGAAGCATGAAAATTGTTAATCAAGTTAATTAGCAATTGCTCGATAATGACATAACGCGATCGATAAAAGTTAAAAAACAGATGTTAGGTATAAAATATTAATAACGTTGTAGTACAAAGAAACAAAGTAGAGTTGTAACGATTGAGCATAATGTATACCTTTCGTAGATATGAAAGATAATCAGAATCGATAGAAAGATAATAATAAGAGACGTATAGAGTCGGGAAAGTAAAGGAAGCCTGAATACGAGGGAGCGGGAGAAACGGAGGACTAACTTCTCGATGAAATTTCCGCGAGAGCTTTATCGATCTCGTGCGTGTCAAGCACATTTATGTGCAACAGGCCCTTGCACACAGAATTACATTGGCGTGTAGACGCCAAGCATTGACTATACTATAGCCAGTCGGCACGCGAATACGAGCGCCTACTGTGCCTGTGTTGTAGGTGAATTCAAAAGCGCGATATCTCCCCTTTTGCAGCAACTTCCGATTAACAGCTCTTTCCCTCTCACTCTTGTTCTCTCGTTCTCTAGTTCTCTCTTCTTCTTCCTCTTTTCGTTCCCGTGAAAATTTAACTTTATCTTACAAGGTCTCTAGTCTAAATAATACATTTCCTACCAATCACTCACTACTAAATATTTCAGCGCCATCGTAATGAATTTATAAAAATTTTATATTTGCGCTTATTACGGTAAACTTTATTTAGAAGTACTTCGCTGTTAAAATTTCATTTCGCAAACCACTGCACGCGTAACTTTCCTTACAAGGAAGTTGACTAGAACGAAATTAATTATTGGCATTTTTTATTGTACAATACGTGCAATATGTAGTAGTGTTGTCCAAATGTAATATATTACTCTGAGCATGGTTAGCTAGTCTTACATTTGAAAATGATTTAGAAATCGTGATTATCCTTCCTTCTTTTGTTTTGTAACGCGAGTTTGTTTATTTAATAATTATGAATTGTAAGTCGTTTCGAGCATGCGAGTATAAAGAATAATTTGGTTACATCATTGTATATAAAAATTTTTAAGACTATAAAAGCCTGCTTTCAATAATAGCTAATGAATTTTTTAATTTTAAGATACAAGTATAGAGAAAAATAGAGTTTCAACTATATGTCGATATCAACATTATAGAGTTATAATTAAAAACCTCTTAGGACATTTATTTTTACATTTTATTTTTAATTTATTAACAATTTATAATCAATATGTAATAATATCAACTTTAAAAGAAATAAATCATGCTAAGGATCTTAATTTTTATGATTTAACCTTAGCAGACGACAATCTGTGATATATTTAAAAACTCATTCCGAATTCTTTTTTGGCAAATAAAAAATATTTTGATTACATTCTGCGCTTTCATCGTAAGTAAACGACGAGCAGCAGCGTAACAGTTGAAAACAGCTAATTCTACAAACGAAACCAGATAAATTAATAAACAGAAAAACGTTGGCTTTCATGAACAACTCGAGTGAGAAACAATCGGTAAGAATTTATTTAACACCTAGAAAAATTTGCAATTTGCCTTGTTAGTGAAACAGCGAGACATACACTCGCGTTGAATAATAATGGCCTTGCATAAGAAGAATACTTCTATATGGCATTGAACTATGATTTTCGCTTACATGGATGCTGGTGGTAGGTAACCCTCGTCAGAAGGGAGATCGCGTACCGAGACAGCGGAACAAGAGCAAATACGAGAGAGACGGGGAGCAAACCGAGTCGAAGTCCAAACTCATAGAGAAGGGGACGGAGAGTAGAGCCGAGATCGAGAGAGAGACAGTAGGAGTAGAAAGAGCGCGAGAGGAAGCGAGAGGCGAAGAGGGGTATGGAAAACGGCAGAACACAAGAGAGATTGCGAAAAAAGAGTTGGAACGAGAGATGTCGAAAAGAAAAAAGTGCAGAGAGCCAAGTGGAGAGGGACGAAGAGGGAGAGATAAGTGCACGTAGACGGGCGCTAGAGAGCGAGAGCGAGAGAAAAGCAGTAGCCAAGGAGATGGCGTGTGCGGGGGTGGAAGCAGCACCGGGGGAGGTGGAACGGCGCTGTGCACGGCGTCCCGACGCTCCGAACGAGCGAGGGGTCGCGAGCATCGCGACGCTCGAATCCGCACGCTTTTTGTTTCGCGCCTTCGGACACACGGGACAGACGGCACGCAGGAGCTAGTGCACTTTGGCTGTTGCATCGTGTATGCGGGCCCCGCTAGTTTTAATCTCGAATCGAGTGGCTTGAAACCTTAGGCTTGCTAAGGCTTACGTGCTCCGGCTAAGGCATTAGTTGGCCGCAGATGATAACGAATCAGTGCGCGCATTTTGAGCCTCGTAATAACTCAGAGATTGCTCAGACAAATGAATCCTCGGGAGTCCTTAGGTCGAATAAGGTTCGTCCGATGAATAGCTAAGGAGTAACGAAGCGAAACGGCAATGTCGTGGCTGGAAATATTGCATCGAATCGGGGCCGCGAAACACTCGGCGGCGTGCGTTAAATTGGTCCGCGCAAATCCTCGCCCGTTATTTGTACACCTTGGAGAGTGCTAAACAAGACGTACAGCAACACGGTTAGAAAGTTCGCGGCCGATCCTCGAACCGGCGAAAAAGTGGTCGGCGAACGCTTGCACCCGGAGCGATTACCGCTGAGGAACGGCTAATTATTAAGTGCGCGGAAAACCCGCGGCGAAAATTGCGATATAAAAAAGCGCGCGGAGTCCGATAGAAAGGCAAATTGATCTTTTCGTTCGGCCGGCACATGTACACGCGGGAGGAGAAGAAAAAGTCCGCCGCGGAGAAAGAAAAGGAGTGCGAGCGAGAGGAGGGCCTGCAATTTAACTGACAGACATCGAGCGCAGCTCCTAGAGAAAGGAGAGCGAAAGGAGGAATCGTCTCAGCCTCGGCAACTTTGCGCTCGTGCACGTGGGGCCCTTCAATCCTGTTAGTGCATCGTTGTTCAGTGCATCGTCGGGCGCTGCTCCTCGCCGCGACACTGCATTGTTCCCCGAGGGAGACAGGTGTTTAATAAAAACGAAAAAAGACGAAAAGTGCGCTCGGAGATTAGCACCTGGACTTGCAGCTCTGACGCGCTGCCGGAGGTACTCTTGTTCGGCTGATACGAGAGAGCGAGAGAGTGCCGTAACTTGGGAACTTCACTTTGTGTAGCTGTCGGTCAACCCGTTTCAGGCTAATCGTCTTTTTCGAGCATTCGTTTATCATACACATTTATCAAGATGGTGAGACTCAGTTATAAGCTCATTGATTACTTTTTTACACTAACAATTAATATGTTGAAACATGTAAATGCTTGTATCCCCGTTGTTAAAAATAGATTTTTAACCTCTTCGGGAAATAATATATTTCATTTTTACCAATTACCCGTATGTTTGCCTATTAACACAGGAGTATATCTGTTCGTGGAGCAATCTATTTTTATATCTGAGAAAATCTTAGAGTTTTCAGAATGTCGGGTTCATTGAAAATTTACTGTAATATCAAATACGAAACTTAACGATACGTGGAGTTTCCTGTCGATGTATTTGCTCTCGATACAACAGTTTATTATAAATAACATCTTTTTACCTGCTTGCAGATTTTATAAATGAAAAAATAAATAAGATCGTACTGTGAATAAACAATATACATTAAAACAAAAAAAAATACTTTCATCCTATATGTGTACTCTGATAATTAAATGTATAAAAAAATAATAAAGCACGGGGAGTATTAGTAGTGATGAATTTAAAAATAAATTTTCCATTATAGCAATAAATTTATAGCGACTGCTGCTCTACGTGCTCAGTTTTTTAAAATTATTTTATTATTAATATTTAACTTTTTACAAAGCCAGAAAAATTCTGAAATATTGAGTTTCAAAGTTAAAAATTTGAAACATACATTTTCTATTTAATTCAAAGTGTGTGTGTTAAAAATGGAATTGAAACCCACATGGCAGATTTCGATTAATCCACTATTTGCTTTACGGATTCAGTCTTATTGGCAGATTTCAGGGATTTGATGGTTTTATAAAACGACCATTCGACACTGGACCTATAAAATGGAACTGATATTATGTTTGGAAATTTATTTCATTTTACAATTATTTCTTACTTTCGTTCGCTATCATAAATTGTTTAAAATTATAAAATTAAACGTGGAAGCTATTTTGAATCACTAAACCTTAGTTAATCTCTTCGAAATATACTTTCGCGAGCCTTGAAATGCACACAAATCTTAATTAGAAAACTTTTAATCGAATATATTGATAAAAATATTCCCTTTAAATCTCATCTTCGTTTTTTTTATAGCAGCAAAATATTGTTAGCACACCGTTAAGCTTATCAATGTGTTAATATTGTTCAATATTTTCGATATTTGTGGCATTTATCGTAAGATTTTAATTAGCTAAAACTGCAAAAAAAAAAAATATTTGATTTTTATATAAGCTACAAGCTGAAAATGAAATATGGATAACCAATATTCTGAATTCGTAAAATATGAGTATAAAATTTATAATATCCAAAAAATTTCAGAAATGATATAGGAGTAATTATTAAATTATTTTTCGTCGATAATAAGCTATATTACTAATAATTATAAACATTAAAAAAAATTATTAAGGTGATAATAATAGTTTAATTTATCAACTGGTACTACACAGTCACACGAAAACTTAATTTAATTCCCTCTTGAGCTTATAAAAATGCGAACAAAACGTTCAACCTAGAAGCAAGCGACTATTGAAAATTAGCAAATAACACTTTTTATAAATGCTTTGATGTGTGCACGTACAATCATAGAGCGTCGCCCTCCGATATCTGCATATCTCTTATGCTTTTGTTAAAGATTTGTCCAGTTCAATAAAGAATATCTGGTTCGTGTCTGTTTGAATAACTTGTTCTCACCTTCCTCGCTTCTATCACGGTAAATACATCCGAGCAACTCGTGACAAGGACTACTAGAGACTATAGCATTTGACTGCAAAATACACGCTGTATCATTGATCTCGGACGTTTCCGGCCTATTCACACTTTATGCTATAATACTACTCATAATAATTCAAAAACTTTCTGTATCGCGCTTTTATCTGTTTATCTTTGGAAGCTTCCTATACTGGTCATTTAAATGTAAATAATAAATTTAAATTTAAATTTAAATGTAAACTAGCAATATCTTTTAGGTGGTCTATAGTAAATTCGTCCTTCTCATTCATTTGTCACGAATAATTATCAATTGTTTATTCGCGTTTCTTTTCAATGTATGTTTCTGTAGTCGTATTATTTTTTAAAGACGCTGAAATAATTGTAAATTAATTTTAAGTGTGTCATTCGAAGATGAAATTACCACAAAGTCTTTATATTAATAAAAGACAGTATGATTATTAATAATTTTCCATATTGCAATGAGTTCCAGTAGAAGTAATTTTCAAAAATCTTATTATAATTTGCCAACTTTATATCAACGTAAAATAAATACGATAGTAATGCTCTACGAAAAATTCATTAATTTTAAATTATTTTAAAATTCCTGTCAGGTTAATGTTTAAAAATTGGAATTCAAGCACCAAAATATAGAATAAAAAATTTTTGAAATTGATTATTTGTGGTGTAAGATGTAGTATTTAATTTTTCTGTCTATAATCATCTTTTAAATATATAAATTATTAATGAGCGATGATAAAGTTGAGCAATTTCCGTATTATCGTTTAAAATGCAATAATAAAGAGAAAGTCCGGGTACCAATACGTGTAATTTAAAATTTCAGTAATTGTATCATTTGCCTTCTTCAAATTAAATGCGGTAACTTTCGTGGGAGTAGATTCATTAGACTTTCCTTTCTTGTACTACTACCTTTCGTATACTCATCATTTATTTTCAGACTTATATAACGAGGTGAATGCATTTAACGGAAACTGAACCAAAGATACTAATAACACGTTTGAATATTCAAAATTAATGGAAAAAAGAAATACATTGCATTAAATATAGTCTTGAAATAAAATCTAAGTCTGGAAAATCGACGCGATTGGATAAATCGTTAACACGAGCGATTTAAGCCTAAAGTAAATTGTTCTTATTAAGCGAGCAATTTCTTGTATATTGTGGCTTAGTGCTGTATGAGTGGTTGGTAACGTGTTGCATGCCTTAGAATGTTATGCATCTTATAGCCAAGCACTTGTTTTCTAGCTCTTTGTCTCTCATCTTCGTCGTCTTAAGTCGCCCATTAATAGAGCAACAAACCCCCTTTTTAAATACACAAGAAGAATTTTTAGTTTCTTATTTATTTTTTTTATCAGAAGGAAAGCGTAATTTAATTAATAATTAATTCTTATAGTATTTTTTAATCCGTAATTCTTAGACTACAACTTTTATATTTTCCGCTATGTAATCGATTGTTTTTAATAAATTACTGCAGTTAAAAGAAGTTTTAATCAGCATAAATTGAGAAGTAGAAACTATTAAATTACATCCTTTAATCTTTAAGAAAACTTCAATGAGTGATCATACGATAAATGAACCCGTTTCCAAAATTCAAATTATTAATCTTCTCAAGAGACCTATTCAAACTTTTATAAGCCTTTCGTGAGTTACATCTTTATATTAAACTCTATAGAAAATTAAATTCAATTATTCCCTCTTTCAAGCAATTTTAGCAAGTCTATTGTTGGAATCTTAATTTTATGTTTGTCCCCATTGCTACAATTTATACACATACAATATTTCTTTATAAAAGAAACAATAAAATAAAATAATTTAAGAGTAATTAGAAAATAAAATTAGATCTTTGCATAACTTATAATATCTTGTTTTTTCAAATATCCTATATATTAATATTAGTTTTAATACATAAATTTGAATAAATATTATTTTGAGTTAAGTATTATATAAATTTTATTAACGCTATTCTCATTTTTAATAGGTATTACATATTTTTCTCATATAATTTTCCGATAAAATTGTGTTTTTTTTAGTAACGGCTTAACGTAAAGAATATTTATAATATAAACGCTATATATAGCAGAGAACAGTCGATATTGTTTAAATCTTTCAAGCGTAAAATTTACGAAAAGTGTAAATGCGAAACAGACATAAAATTATACATTTTTAAATAAAAATTAATTAATTCTATTCAATTAAAAAGATTTATATTTTTATTATACACTCCGTACCGAGTAATGCCGTTTATAATAAAATTAAATTAAATATCATTCAGTCTATCTTCAGTCTTCTGGTTGGTTCAAATTAATACTATAATCATTACAATTATTTGTTTAAAAATATTTCTTGTAACAAAATTTAGCAATTATTCAAAATTGTTTACTACTAAAACTATTATGGCATAGAATATATAATATACAGAATTACACGTAGCACGTTTACATAATGTTTTCTTTAAAATTTAAGGCAGAGATTTCAATGTAACGAATACTAGTACTAACGATTATCGAATATTTTAATAAGCTATATTTATAATATTTAATTAAAAATTAAAAATTGAAATTGAAATTGGTGCTTCTATAAAATATAAATTTTAAAAATGATGAAACGTATATTTAAATAATAATATATTAATAATAATATATAACAACAATAATATATAATATATTTAAATAATATTTAAATATAAGTAAGCCATCAATTAAATACATTTAATCATTTTCTCTAATAGATTTTTATTCTAATTATTTATAACAATATATTTTTTGCTTTAAATTCACATTTATAATATTAATTATTGTACATAAATATTTTTTAATGAAATTTTACATAAATTTTACATAATTGGTTTTCCGTTGTCCTTCGCGGGCGAACTCGTTCAGCTTGGGCTTGGCTCCTGTCTATCCTGTCGGCGCAGGCCTGGGCGCAGCATCCCGATGATGAGCTCGATAAGATCTTGTTTTTTCGTCTCTGGTTCCAATCTTCGCGTGAGATCCACCTTGTTGAAGACGAATGTGTCCGCGGGTTGCCCCTCGTGCTGCATCTTGGCGCGCAACAGCGATCGCGGCTGCCGAAGTCGGGAACGTGTTGTACTCCCGCTCCCGGACTCTCGCAAATTCCGTGTACTTGCGAGATCCTTTGAACCTCGTCTAACAGCGAGGCGCATCACCTCGCAGTTGTCAAGCTGCTAACTGTGCTTGTTGAACCTGTGGAAGTCCTTCGGTACTTCGCAAGCTTCGCCGTGGAACGTTAGGACGAAGGCGGTCCATTCTGCAAGGGTTGTTTTCGCTGTGGTTTTTTTCCTCCCTCGCTGAAATTGTTTTTTCATTTTCTTTGGGCACTACCGAATTTTCTTTAGGCACTCCCGGAAGTGCTGTTTTTGCTCTAAGTCGTATTCTTGGTGGAGTTTTCCTTGTTAGGTTCCGGCTGGGCTCAGTCGGTGTCATCGATGGATTCGTCACGCCTTCTGGCTGCGTCGGTCCCACGTTCTTGGGCGCCAATTGACGAGTTCGCTTCATCGTGAGAAACACGTCAAGGATTTTCGAAGGTAGTTGAAATAAAATAACGAATTATTTGCAAAATATTAACGAATACACGGATGTGGCCGAGGGGTTTCTGCTGCTCCGGATATGTTTCGGAGCTGTTTTATAAGCTAGAATTACAATGTTCTTTTTGCAGCTGCTAACCGATGTCGATTTTGAGAAACCTCAAAATAGTGTAGACACTTTACAAAACGTCAACGGTAATAGCTTCTCTATATCCCAACAGCGCCGGGGTTCCGAAAAACCTCGGCAGTCGCTGATGGATTGCTTAATCAAAATGCGCGTGCGAAAATCTTTTTTAAACGTGTGCTAACTCGTTGCCGATGGGCAACGCACGATAAATATGTATTTAATACTTACATAAAAGCATAATTGGTTAGTAAAAATCTTAACTAATGAAAGTTAATAAATAATTTTTTTTTATATTAAAACTTCGAAATGCTAAATTTAATAATTGTTAATCAAGCTCTCAGGTATACAAAAAATATAATCCAAAGCTTCTAATTAAAAGTTAAAATTAATTTAAGAACAGTAAAATCTTGGTTTTAAAATTTAAATATATTATTTTTAATTTTTATAGTATTTATATCTAATTTATGAGATGAAATTAGATAATCAACAAGTACTATTATGAGATTTTTGAATAAATGAATTTACTTGAAAATAATAAATGTTCAACCTATGCCCCGATGTATCTTATACAGTTAAAGAGTGTTATTATTAGTACAGATTATTTATATATCACAATAAATTAACATTTCTATAGTTTGAATTATTTAAAAGTAAAGGTTACCTAGTTATCAAAATTACTTCACGCCCCTGTATATTTATAAACATGAATTAATTGAAGTTCTATACATTGATATTGCTTTTTTTAGCTGTGGTAAACAAAATATCAAATAATTTATAGCTGATATGCAAGTTCCAACGATAAATATTTAAATAAAAATTATTTAAATAAATTTTTTAAATAAAAAATCTTAGAGAATCATTTTAGATCATTGTACAGATACTTATACATAATTTGTTTTTTTATCATACCTAGAAATCTGTATATCATTTTCTAAGTGAATAGAAACTATAACCAAATTTTATTGTAATTTGTAAATACAACTATATTTTTTAAATTGTAATATCACAAGAAAATGAAATAAAAATTAAAAGAAAATTTATTACTTTATTTATTATGTAATTCAATAAAGAAAATTTTTATAGATTTTATATTCAATTATAGTATTCAAAAACTAAATTACCGTTATAATTTTTTTATTTTCACATTCATCTAAAAGAAAACTTCTATAATTTATCTGTTTTAAACTCCAATATTTTAAGTACTAGTTTATTCATAATTCTTTTAAGTATTGCAAACCTATTAACAAATAAGTAAAAGTGTAATAAATTTTTAATAAAATCTAGAGCTTCGGTGTTTTATGAATTTGAAACAAGACATTTCCGTATTAATTTCACTAATTATATGACTAATGGTATCACGTAATACGTGGCTTTAAGAAATGTATTTTTAAAAATAAGTAGTAACTTATATTATTCTGAATAGAATGAAAGTTACATATGCAATAAAATAATTGAAATTTTCGACGAATCTTTTTTAAGTTTAACGCATCATAATTATTGTGAATACACGGATGATACTTCAGGGAAAAAAAAATTCTATCATTCTGTTTCTTTAACTGTGTATGTATCATTTATATATGATATAAATTACTAAACTGCACTAAAGGTTGTAAATTTTATACATTGTCCTGGTTGTCAAATCAATTCTTCATGCAACAGCTAAAGCCGAGCAATTTATCGAAAGAGAATTTTCTGCATAGATTGTCTTACGTATTGCTTAAAGGAGCTTTTGCTGATAAGCAAATATCGTATCCTGTGCACGTGAATTCTCAAAAGTGCCGTTCGTGTTTGGTAACATTTAGCGAACCATTGGAGAAACGCCAGGAGCAGATATCATCCCACGTTTTCGGTCTCGTACGACGTGAACTCGGTTACGCAGGCGCTCGCGCACAGCAACGCGAACCTTAACCCCAATCCTTTTCTCCCTCCATACGAATGAGTGCGCTGCATCGGCACCGTGAGGAACGCGCGCGTCTCTTTTAGTGGCAGCTATGATCTGTTTCTCCGCCTCCCAGTCTGGCTGCTCTCTTTTGTCTCATCCTGCCTCATTCGCCCAACGACGCACGCGTCCACCGACACGATAACACGACACGAATATACTAGGGAAGATTGCAAATGAGCCTTGATTTCATAACCAAAGATTTGTCAGGAGTTGTTTCTGTGGTTCGCTCATACCGGGAGGCTGTGAATTGCGGGAGTTGGATGATACGAGGAGGTTAAAAGGTGCTACGCACTTTGAACTTTATACCAGTGATACAGTTTTACCGATTGGAATGTCGACAACGTCGTTGGCTTTTCTTAATTTAGTTTATTAGCGTCGGAAGTTTAAGTAAGTTCAACTTTTGGAAATACGCGAATTATTTATAGGAATTATTCATATATTTTGTTCTCGTTCACAAAGCCCTTCAACATTAATTTAAGATCGCGATTTTATCTCTCGCTTTAACGCCTTTTATAAATAAATTATACCAAAAAGATTTACAAGCTCTTTTTAAAAAAAATTAAGATACTTCATTTCTAAACGATGTAATTTTACGTTATTAAAAACCTTCAGTTTGACAATATAATTCATATTACGTAGAAATTTGGACAATGCCACAATGTTTATATGTCGAAATATAAGTGTAGTTTTGGATTTGAATGTTAATGATTAAATTCAAGAATAACCTATAAAGTTTATAAGTATGGAGTAAATAAATATGAATATACCCTGTGGATACTTGAAATACAAATTATCTGTTGGTACTTCAGAAAGTTCTACGTTGCTGTTCAATTATTTATTACCATTCCGTAAATTTCGTTAACAGATATTTACTGCAACAACGAGTATTATCACTTGGTTGTCTGTACTTTTATAGTCTTTGTAACGAACCGAATTCATTAAATGTGTAAGCACATCACACAGTGCACATATCATTAATGTAGTTTTCCGTTTGCTAAATAATTTGTATATTTATGCATTAAAATGAGCAAACTGTACGTAACTTAAATGTCTATTTATAAAATTATTTGTAAACTCATTTCATTATTCGATATCGTAGATGTGATATATTTTCTGTACACCTCAGTAGTAACTGTAACTATCATTTTGTAGTTTATGTTATAAAATTATCTGTTCCTATACAAATTTTTGATCCTCCATAAACCACTTTCATTCCTGATTCCTATTTCATTTTATTTCCTTTTCAGACATTTAGCCCACTAAGTAACAAAAAGCATATAAAAAAATTTCCTATCAAGACAATGGAGTATGATAAACGACGTCATTCATACCCTGAAGTATTAATACCGCTATATTTACCTCTAAAGATATCGTGTGACTTACATTCAGACGATGCATTCAGAATATGTGAGAGAAGCAGGTCAACAAGTTGTGTGAATGATGAAAAAGTGCATGCTGCCGTTCGTATAGACGTCAAATCAGGTTCCATTATTAAATTGTAAAACGTTGTAGTTTGCATCTTATGACACTTATATTCCTCGGACACACATAATCAAAAATTTATTCAAATGCATTTTTTTCTTCCATGGCATGAATTGAACACATAATTTTCATAAATTATTAGACGTAAGTCATATTTAAAAATGCATATTTATAGAAAGTAAATTTGTTTTAGTGCCAGTTTGATGATTTTGTTTGCTATCAATCAATACACGGATTATTAATTTCTGTGAATTTAATTTTAAATCTCAAAAAAAAGAACATCGTTAACAAATTCTTAATAAATTTTTTTTTAATTTACTCGAAAACAAACTAGTACATCTTTGTTGGCAGTAATATTAAAAAATAAATAATCATGCTAAATTAAATAAATAAATTTTTTAAGTATACTTTGTACACCTACTTGAAAAACAAAAGAATTTGCTTTATAAAATGTCTACCTTATTAAGCAAATGTCAGCATTCAAACACGAACATAATTTTCATATGCAAGAAATGTTACTAAAAACAATCGATAATTTTAAATTAATACTTTTTGATAACTCGAGATTAATGATTTCAAAACAAATAATAATTAACTTTCCCGTTGTTTCCACGAAAATCATTATGATTTAATACATATGCAAGCACAAAAAATAATAATAGAAATCATTATTTTTACATTCATATTTATATATTTTATAAATTTTATACATGTGTAAGATTTGAATGCATATCTTATACAAACTTTTCATGAATTAAAGACCTTATTTTATATGTTTATCAACAAAATTGAATTATAAGAGCAATAAATAAAGAAAAATCTAAAAGTCACAAATAATGTGTAAAAATATATGTCGACTCGAATATAAGCCATGAGTCCATTATACGAGACGAATGGATTAAGAAAAAATAGAGAAATAAAAAATTTTGCCAACAGAGAAATAGAGGCCTATTTTCGCTTGCGGTCTGCGCAAACAAAACATCTCGGATTTTGATCGATTGCCTTCTACTCGCTTCGTATTTACGAAAATTTCTGCTTTCAGTCAGAGAAGTTGACAGCACATAAGCTAAAGCATCTACCAGAATCACAGAAATAATTATAAAATATAATAAGAACATAATGTCAAAAACGATAATAGTCGTATTTTTGTCGTAACCCATACTAGTATGTGTATAGATACTCGAGCTGATTTAAAAACTTCTAATGATTTTCAATTTCCATTATGGTTTTTAATAATTCAATACTTGCCAACTTTTGTTCGTCATTTTAAATTAGTTTTCATATTTTTATATCTGTGTACATCAAATTATATGATATATAAAATTATTTATTATATGAAATTCCTAATGCGTATGCGTACATATATATTAGGCACTGTCCAAGTATTTTTTCACGTAGTCAAGCTTCGTTTATTACGCTTGAGTAAGTTTTTTACAATGCTTTTTTAGAAAAAGTCTGAAGTAGAAAACTACAGGGTTTGAAAAATTGGAATTTGATGTATCGATTTCTCTTTATTTTATGGAAGAAACTTAAAATCACTTGGGAATATTGTATTTAATACCTGCACAAATCTTTTATATTATACTTTACTTCGTAACGCTATTATATATATATATATATATAATAATAATAATAATAAACTATTTCATCTAAGTTATAAAAGTGTAGATTTCAACGAAATCGATCTTTATCCTATTTTATAAACCTTCATGTTTTTCACGCTTATAATTATCTATATGTTTATTATAAATTCGATGTATAAAAAACTTATTACTTCTATTGTTATTTGTTAAAATATTATTATTTTCAAATAAATAAAATAATTCTTATTTTTAAAAAATTAAATGTAAAAAAGGATAGTATTTTATATTTAAAATTAAAAAGTTTAGAGCTAAGGAATATACAAGTTAATATATTTCTATATCTTTTTATTGTCTATAAAATGATTTATTTTTTATACGTACGATCAATATTTTCATTCCAGGAAAACTTTAAAAAACATTTTTATATTCTAAAGATTGTATATTAATTTCGTCCTTGAGTAAATAAAATAAAAATGCAAATCACTAAAAGTTTTAGATTTCTACAAAAAAATAATAGAAATTGGAGATCAAATAACAATTTATTAAATTCCAGAAAATAATCATTTTTATTTATTCGGTGTTTATAGACTGTACTTTAGTTCAACATTGATAAATTAGACTTCAAATAAATATTTTCTCTTTCGAATAAAAAAAGAACAAAAACTTAAGAATAGTCATATGTATTTAATACATTCGTTTACATTAATTATCGTGCAAATAAAACTATAATTCTCCGTGATTTTAAATAATATTATTTTACGTATAAAGCTGTGCATGTAGTTTTGTCACTTCAATTAGTAGTATCCTCAGATACAATGATTCTTTAGTTTAAATTATTAGTTTATTTTAATATTTTTTATGCACAGAATATAAGTAATAATTAATTTATGATTCATCAAATTATAATTTTATACAATTAAAAAGTAATATTTATACGACAATTTAACTTAAATAGTATTTTAAAAGTAAATATGTAAAAAATATTTTGCAGGGATAGAAATTATTTTTTTGTTAAAAAAATCACGTTGATAATAGTTCAATGCCGATATGAATTGTAGCATACTGTGAATTAATAAAGATTCAATTTACGCATATTGAAACAGTAATACCTCCACACTTAAGTAATAAATTACGATAGTTATTACAAATAGAAGACTGAATTTATATTAAAAAATTTTTATTATACAACTGAAAAATAAAAATAAAATTTTATAGTTATAAAATTTTTCGAATTTTTGTCTAGAAAACTGAAAACGAATCGGCTTCGAACAAAGCCATTCTAAAGCCATTGAAAAATATTTTTTGGTGGAAAATCTATAAATGAATAATTTAATGTATACTCTAGCGCGTATCAAATTAAACAAATTGAATATGGTTTTATTAAATATAATGCCAAAGAATTCAATTTGAGCAAACTGTGTGTACCTGGTGAACTCAATGTATCAACATGTACAAACTGAAAATACATTTTTATTTTATATTTTGTAAGACAAATATTACAAAAGCAAATGAATTCACGAGTGAAGTAATAAATAATAAAGTCAATTAAAATATAATTAAATTAACGAATGTTTTATATTATGATTGCGTAATAAAAGTGTGCACGAGAATTACCGGTGAACCCTCCGAATGTTTTTTTTTTATATTCATCTTTATACAAAGCATTATTATATTTCGACTGTCAAAAAGTTGTTTGAAAAATATTCTTAGTAATCAATCCAACTTATAAAGCTACCGTTCTCGTAATAAACGGACCTTTTAAAAGCAGCACCGTAGACTTAAAACTCGCATTGCGTTCTTCTTGAACGTAACTATACCATTGTAAACAAACAACCACTTCCCCATTACTAACGACCATTCAACAAAAAAACAAGCCAAGAAAGCTTTAACTCGCGTCGTTGCAGCGCAACACGAAAAGAATTATTCACCTATGCAAATGGCGTTGAGTCGCAAGGACACGATCTCTGTGTGCGTTCGTCGGTCGACTATAAACAAACACTCGGACGATAAAAAGTTTCCCGCTCGCAATAGTTGACAAAAACTTCGTGCCACAAGGCAAGGAGCGGCTCTCGGGCGCATACTATGCATAAACTCACGAACATGTGCATATACAAGTTGAATGCCGCAGCCGAATAAAGAAAAGGAAAAGGAGAGGGCATAAAAGTCTAGTTGGCACTTGCGAGCCGATGCGCACGCGTTGATCATGATTAAAGCCCGATGGCACCGGTCGACGATGACTCGTAGATTATTCTAAAAATACTGCGCCTACATTTTCACAAGGATGTGTAGGCGAGAGAGAGAGAGAGAGAGAGAAGAGAGAGAGAGAGAGAGAGAGAGCGAGCAGGGAAGATAAGTGGAATGGGGAAGTGATCATCGCTTAGTCATATGATTATAAGAGAAAAGACTTGAGAATTGTGGTGATATGCGTTATTTTAATGAATTTATGAAAGAATTCCTACAAGTTACGAGTTTGTGAAGTGAAGTGAGGAATAATTCAATAGTTCTCCTAGTGCGATAAGAGTAAACAATCATCACTTGCAACCGAACTGAAAAGAAATGCATCTAAACTATAGTTGGTAGATATTTAAAAAGACGTGCGTCAATAATTAATAACGATTCGATTTAATTAACATTAAGAAAAATTTTAATTATATTGGAATTTGAGAAAACTGACAGGCAGTTTTTTAATTTTTAAACGTAATGAAATTACAATAGTCGTAATTTTGACGATGTCGTTAGCCTTTGCATTCTTAAACCACGACTGAAGCGTGAACAATAACAATAACAATGCTAGTTTACCGCACCTCTTAAATCACAGGATCATCGGAACCATAATTTTAACGCCAACAATTAGAAGTGTTCTGTGTCAAGATCCATTCAATGTTTAAAAAATATTCAAATTAAAGTTTTCTTATCTCACCTGTGCACAGATATTGAGTAGACAAATCGAACATGATAAGCCTAACTTAGAGAAAATTAGGCTTGAGGGATTATATTCTAAGGAGATTTTCGAGGAAACTTCTAAGATAGAAATTATGCTCTACAGAATAGATATTATAAACAACTATTTTTGTACCAGAAAAAAGCGATATTTTGAATCCTGAAAACTTAAAATAAACTCCGTTGATTTTGACGTAAAGAAAAAGTAATTGTATACACACGGGTTAGCACACACACGCACACATAACTTATTCTTACCAAGAATATACAGTGTTCGAATAAATAAGCAATTGTTTTACTGATTTAACGATGGCTTTAAATATAAACATTGTTTTATAATAGTGTGATGTTTAAAAGCAATAAAATAGCTTATATTTGCAAGAGTGTTTTTCTTGAAATATAATATATGGCAGTAAAAAATGGTGCGTTTGCAATTCTAAGCAACTATTTCTTCGTAAAACGAAAATGTGAAAGCCGGTAATTTTCGGTTGATTTGTTTTCACAAGCTGATTTGGCCTATTTTCTCTTCATATTTTACAACCTGTTACAAAAAAAAAAATGAAAAGTGTTACAAAAAAGTATTACAAACTATTGTCGGGTCCAAGCTACACGTGCTTTATATTTAAAGTGTCAATTGTTTATGAAACTTGAAAGTTTTTAAATATTATACATATAATTATACATCGTTTTATTTTTAAAATAAAATTTTGAATATGAAAATCTTACACGGAAAAGATATTTAGAAATAGATTCTTTCATAAATCTAATCTATCCATAATTCTGCTCTGATCTGCAATAAAATTCTTCTTTAATACCAGCACTTCAGAATCTTCGAAGCAGCTGCCCTTGCATAAAGATACACACTTGCATATTATGAAGTCAAAAGAAGCATAAAAGAAGATACTAAAGACTTTTACTTTTACTTTGTAGAAATATATTTATTTTGAATTAATCGCTTGTCTGAAATTGATGGAGTAAATGGATATAATGTATAATTAATTCGTTTTTGTATGAAAACTGGAAAATTTGCTTAGAATAATATATAATCCACACGCGCGCGCACGCACATATATGGATTCTCTGCAAACAATCATTAATTAGTATATTTTATATTTAAAATAATAATAATAATTCAATTAAATTTTTTTTTTAAATATTTAGTTCTTAAAACAAATTCAAGTCGAACATTTTGTATGAAAAAGACCCTAATAAAATATTCCGAATATCAAAACAGTATAAAAATGTATTATAATATATAATACAAATAAATAAAAAGTCTGATAATTTTGAAATAAATTCATTGATATTAAGAGAAAACTTTATACTACTATAATTAATTTTGTCAGAAATATTAACATTAAATTCGATTATGTTTAAAGTGACAGGCAACTAAATGGTTTTCACACTCGAGAATAATCTAAACCATATAAATCATACTTTTACAAAATATAGTAAATAATAATTTTCAAATGAGATTGTATACACAAAGTTTAAAGAAAATATGTTGAATAACTATTCAATTCACTAAATGTCTTAATGCAATTAATATTTATGAAAAATTTATCAATAATTCTGTGTTGAATCATTAAAATTAAATTGTGTTCATCGTTCTTTTATAAAAAATGCGTTTATAATTTTCTAATTTGTTAAGGTTTGTAAAAATAATTATCTAATGACATGATATGAAAATTTATTTTGATAGAGTATATCAAAGAAAATGATTATTGAACTTAACAATCTTCTTTAAATAAGATCTATTTCAAATAATTACAAAATAATCGGGATAGTTATTTATTAACAATAAATTAATAGATTTTACTTTAAGATTCTCATAATTATCAAAACTTATTCAATAAATTTAAAAGAATAAGTTGCATTTAAAATTACTGCGAAAATATATAAATTTTGCAATATTTCTCTATTAAATTGTATTTATTTTTAAGTAATCACATGTGTGTGCAATAAGATAAATTTCATATTAAGTGCTATAAGATAGATTTTATATTAAGTGCTATAAGATAGAACTGTAAACAAATAAAAGAAAAACAAATATTATTAAGGATTTTGCAGATTTACTTTTTTCATAGTTTATTAACGTAAGTGTGTCTATGTATGCGTTACTAAAAATAAATGCGCATGAACGCACGTGCTATTCGTGAAATATCAAAAGACATAAACAGGCGAGCAGAAATTAACAAATTAACAAACAATCACTGCAAATGCGCTTATTTGTGTGTTTTATAAGTAAAATATCTTTAACAAACGAAGGCTCAAAGAACGTGGAAGGAGACGCACGGGTCCAAGTATGTCGTACGAAAACATTCGACGTGCAGCAAATAAGTGCGAAAAGCGCAATCACATGTGCGCGCATAAAATGCGCACCTCCGTTAAGTCCTCGGAACGCGAGGAAATACAAACTTACGCACGGGTTGAGTGCGCCCGCGACAAAGCGAGCGGAACGTAGAAATCCCACCCACACAACCGAGACAATCGTTTTCGCACACATCTCGTAGACAGGCGATCGCGCGCGCGCGCGTCTCTCGGTAAATATAGAAGCAGGCGCGACGGCGAATAAAAACAAAAGAGGGGGGAGCGCCGGGACGCTTGCTCGGGGCTTCCAGTACGTCGAGCGTCGCGAGGAACGGTGTCGCCGCACAAGCTGTGCTGGGGATGCGCCGGGCTTCCGCGACTTTTGCCCTTTAGCTCTATCGCGGAGCTCAAATTGGCTAACGCGTCAAGACCGCCGTTTGTGGAAATCCTCCAACTCCTTGGGACGCGATTCCCTTTCTGCGGCGGAATCAGGAACGGCGTTTTTTATCTCCACAAGGAAAGCGGATCGAGGAATGCGTCTTTGGTGGTAAAAACATTGGCTTATGGACAAATGTACTTTTTGCTCTTTGCAGAAGTTTCACGACTTGCGCAACATTTTCAATATACGTCTTTTAAATGATAAAGTAAGCACGTCTCACGCACTTCGGAATTTACTCGTTCTATTGTATGTGCTTATCTATATAAACTTAAATTAGCTAACTTGATGAATTTGAATGTTAAAAAATTAAACACGAGCCATGAAATATTTATGAGTGAAATAATGTGCGCTTTAATGTTGGCAAATTGTAGGTTTGGCTTTAGATACAGCATTTCAAAGGAAGACACTGTGCATTATTTATATTTATAATTTGATTATACGTAAGTAATTGCAGTGACGTACTTTCACGTCATAAAACGAAAAATTTACAAAATGTTTTTTCGTCGAGTACAAATTTTAAATTTGAACATCGGAGACTCGCCAAAGCACGTGCTTAGAAATTTTATAACGTTCAAAACATTTTCCTCGCAATTTTTTTTATTTACAGCATGGTTTTATTTTATAAATTATGTATTATGCCTAAATCATGTTGTATTACTTCACTTGAGTTTGTAAACTTCAGTACAATTGGTTAAAGCATTCTTATTAGTAGCATAGCAGCAGATCTATTTATTATGCGGCTAATTTTGAGTCTTAACTCCAATTAGTTATTTTAATAACATGTACTATTTTTTTATTCGATTTTTATATTTTCTTACTAACCTAAGTTATAATTATAATATAAATATTGATTTTTGAGTGGAGTTAAAATTGTTCAGCTTATTGTTCGTTATTTGAATTTTTAAAGGTTTGAGACGAAATTTTTATATTAAACTCACTGACATTACCCCGACAATAGATTTTTAAATAACCTCCGAATATAAATAAGATATTATATCGATGTCAACCTTTTAAGAGTTAAATTCTAAAGTACGCGTACGAGAGCGTGTTTCAATATACAGGTTGCTACCGGTGTATAATCGACATTAATTATACAGGTATTACGAACTAAAAACGGTATTAAAAGAAACTTCGCTACGATATGCGTGACATTTCTGCGTTACGCAATAGTTTACTCCACAACTAGATAGTGACGCATGGCTAACGGAACCCACACTAGTGTGCAACGTTTTCTACTCGCATACAGTGATCTCGTGCTTGCCGGGATTTGCGCTCTCGAAAAGCGACCGTTACGGAAACGAGATACTTACTTTATTTAATGGCGTTTCAATCTTAGTTACTTAGGGCCTGGCATCATTATCGCGAGAGATAAGTTTACTAACCTTTACAGCTCATTCGCCATATCCTGGCTTCATTAATTTCGGCTAGTCGAATTAGATCGTTCGTGTTTCGATTTCTATTTCGATACCATTGTTTCCAACGTTTAATCAATGTAAAGTAATGTTTAGGTAAGTTAAAGTAATGTTTAAGTAATGTTTAAGTAACTCTACGCAATATACAATTAATAATCTATGTGCAAAACTTACTCGTTCGTTCGCTCGCTTTACAATACTTTATACAGATTCTTTTCATTAGCAGCACCGCAATTCAACCTATATTCAACGATATCGCCATAAATATAAATATACTTTCATTGCTCATCTTTACGAGATATTTTTGTCGACTTCCCGAAAAATAAATAGTCAATGATGGCTATTACTTCTGCAGTATCTCTAGACAACTTTATGTCCCTTAAAACGTTTAATGCAGCTACTGTGATAATCAAGTTAGCTGCAGTCTAATTTTAATAATCACAATAAAAAACAATCGCTAATAATGCTTGTAATAAGTTTTCCTTAAAATCAGAAATAGCAGAAGCCTTTATTTTATATGCAAATTTATTTAAAATCACCTTTCAAAAAGTACTCGATTATTACTGTTGATAGTAATTAAGTTATCATTTTATCGCTTTTTTCTCGACGTAGATTATATAAGTTTATTTGCTAATAATTCATCGTTCAACATAATTCTCTTTTTTCAACAAATTTTTATATCTCTGCGTATGTATTAAACAAGCCTTCCGAGTTCTTTATTTGCATCTGTCAAGATGCAAAGTGCACATTCGTTCTGATTTCTTTCTACAAAGTTTTCGCACCTTCAACGCTTCTAATTTGATTATATTGCGCACACGTTGTAAAAAATCTTTTACTTTCTCACGGAAGCATTAATATAGGTAACGGAAGATTCTAAAATAAGTAATAAACCATTTATATGCAATTGCTGAGTCGGAAAACGTAAAACTTGACAGACTCATGACTACTGTTAATGGGTGCGCGAGTAAGACTTCGATATGTCTCTCCGAAGGTAAAATAGATCCTGGGAAAAAAATTACACTTTCAGCCGATTTACCGAGAGTTCGCTGTATTGCAAACAAAAAGTTATACAAGTCAACTTAATAACTGTTATTTTCTCTACTAACCGGCCCTCCCTCCTCTCGCACTCTATTCGAAGCTTTTACAAGCATCTCGACAGAGTACAGCGACGATTCTCACACACGTCCCAAGGTCTTGAAATTCGATAAGGGTTCCCGTCATCGGGGATTCTTCCTTTCCTCGGATATATGCTCTTCCTCGTTTTTCATCACACGTAACTCGACCTACTCCACTCAAAAGTCCAAGTTCAATAATCTTTTGAACCCGTTTACGCCTAACGCTTCGTCTCATTTTTCTTCTTAAAATTCTCAATCCTAGAACTCATAATCGTTACTAAATTCAGTATTAATGATTCATATTATTATTTTTGCTACGTATTTATACGCGCATAAAAGACCGATAATTTTACGTTTAAAAAATATTAAAGTTGTATAGAAATAATCTTACATTGAGTGTTTTACGTTCCGATGGATCAACGTGTATCTTGTATATAATGGTACCTTATTTAAAGACAGTGTAAGCAATTTATAGAATAATGCTTACATGTTCATTTTGAATATAAAGTTATTAACTTTCCACACTAGGAGTTTAGTTGGCTTAGTCACACGTGCATTCGTTGGTATTTTAGGAATATCACACTAACTCGTACATCAGTCTAGTAGCCTCGTTCAGAGTTTCAATTTTTTTCGTAACTCAGAAGCTCTGACCCTGATTTTGATCTGCATATCTCACCTGCACGTAACAGTGTATTATTTCAGATTTATGGTTTATCAGGCTGTAAACGGATTCTTACGATTATCTCTCAAGAAATGTTATTAGATACTATTGGCTTATAAGGCCCGCGCGTTCAGTTTCTTAAATTTCTCGATCATATTAAGCTCGATATCCACGGTTGACTAAGCTTAGCTAATAATCCATATTACCTATAGCTAAAGAAGGTCTTATCGTCGTACTACCCAACTGCTCCGCACCATCTTCGTGTCTTGGGGCCAAGTATCAACTGAAGGAGCTACTAGATGTGGCCACTTCTTGATCAAATAGTTCAGACATTCAACGCTTTAGGAGCTTTAACGTCTTTCATGATGTTTTTTCATGTATCAATTTGGATTCACATTTTCAGGCTATTGAATATCTTGAAAGTGCTGTCCGAATAAGTTTGAACAAGAATATAATGAAACGGGTAGACCAAACATAAAGGACTTATTTACATTTGATGTAAGACTAATTGGAACATTTACGAATAGATAAAATTCGTCTTGTTGATTTATTATATTACAAAAGAAAAATCGATTATGCAAATTAAATTTGTACATGTATATTTAATATAAAAAACGATCTTAAATTTTTATAAATTAAATATAATTATTCTTATACTTATTTGTTTTCTTGTCTGAGCTGTTTAATTGAGATGTGTTTTCAATTATTTAGAAGAGCTTCTTTGGCTGCTTTACGTTTAATTAATCCTAGACAAGCTTACTTCAAGCTACTTAAAGTAATCCAACTACGAATTTCATGAAATAGAAATCTGAAATTCAGAATAAAATATATTTTTTTATTGGTTAGTTAGGGATTACTTTAAAGGTTCAAAAGTTGTATATGTCGTTTAATAAAAATTTAATTTTTATTAATATTATTCATGATAATTTTTATCCAACATTATTTTAATAATTTATATCAAGTAATATTAATTTTTACTACATTTACTTAAAACATTGAAAGCAATACTTGTATTTAGTCTTCAGAAATTCTTTCGTTACTTGTCGTTCTCTAGCTCATGTCTTGATATCGACCATATGATTAAAATCATGAAGACCTACGAATACAAAAAAACCCTTATAAAAATACGGTTCGTCTTTTACAAAATATCTTTTAACAAAGTTAATTATTATTTGAATAAATAGTTCAAATTTGATTAAGTAACTATTTGTAAAAAAATTACTAATTACAATTAAACATCAAATTAAACGTAGATATTTTTAATTTCATTGCTGAAAATAAAATAACAAGATATTAAAGCATTTGAAAGATTCAAAGATATTTTATAGAAAATTAAAAGTTGAAAGAAATAAATAAATTAAAATTAATAAACTTTATTAGTTCCAATACTAATAATAAACCAATAGAAACTTTGTTAAAAAATAAGCAGCCGATAATTTTTCAGCGATATAAGACATCAAAATACTAATCAAATTTTTATTTTCAATTATATATGTTTATATATATATACATATATATACCAAATATTTTAATAATCTCATGATTAATATAATATTTTAACCATGCAATCATTATAAAATTAAATTAATTTTATTACATAATTGTAATAAATCTTGAACTTTTTCAAGCGTATAAATCGAATTCTAAATGATCGATGTATATAAAATTTAAACTTATCACGCCAATAAACGTCATAGTTATGCAAGAAAAATGGCAACCGATGAGATCATAAAAATTATTGTCACTTAATACAGATATAAAACAATTTATAATTATTTCGAAGATGAATCTAAATTCTTTAAAAGAATGATTGAAGCAAAACGATACAATAATTGTTTTAACATTTGAAAAAATAACATAATCACTTTTTACAAAATTTTAAACAATCATAAAATTACATGATAGATATAAAGTAAGACAATTTTTTTTTACTAGTATAAATTAGCAATTATGGAAAATAACAAAAACTTTAAATCTAAACAAATTAAAATATTAAAAATAAAATAATATTTTGTAAATTATAATTGATACGTAAGATTGATTATTGAAATATTAAAATATTATATAGCTAAATTTGTTTAGGTATTAATAATTTTAATTCTTTTTTTTATAATAATTATTTACATAATATATATGATTTAAAATAAATATCTTTAACTTTAATTTATTTGTAGCTTTTTGAATGTCATAATATAAAAAATTGTTTTGATGATTAAACATGATATTTTAAATTAATAATTGTCAGATTAAGAAAGATAAATAAATAAAAATCCATAAACTTGCTTTATTTAAAACCTATGATAGTGTTAGCGTAAATTTTGTTGTCTCCGACATCTCAAATAGTTATTAGACACTAAAAGATTTCTCTTTTTGTAAGTCATGTACGCCTTGCCAAGGTGGTAAGGTTTAAAGTTATAATTGTTAGATTTTATTTCCTATTGTATTCGAAGTTCCATACACTTGGTACCTGCGCTACTGATAGATCTGTCGCAAGACGTATGGACAATCAGAGAGAGAGAGAGAGAGAGAGAGAGAGAGAGAGAGAGAGAGGAGAGAGAGAGAGTTCAGACGCATGACCGTATACGACCATATCCTTAATAAATAACCGACAAAAATCCAAATAAAAATGAATAATTTAAGATTTGTAGATATTCTGTTACATACATACGAACACCAAAAATATTTGTTTATATCATTAGAATGCTCTAAGTGTATATTATTTACATTATTTTTTAAAACTAAAAATGCAATTTTTGCAAATTACACAAATTTAAAAAGAATGGAATTTATAGATTTATGTTGAATAATTATTATGATTAGAATTAGAAATGCATTTTTCAAAGATTATATTTTCATTTAAAATGTACATGTTTTTTAATAATCGACAGATTTTCGTTTGTTTAGACAAAAAATTGCGATTTATCTGTTGTTAATATCTTTGGTGGAGGATAATTATTAAAAAATGTTCTTGCATAGCTATAAAACTGGAACTGATTCATTCTTGTGATAACAATTTTCATTTTGATCGAAGACTCTAATTTTATAGTCGCATAAGCCCAAAATGATATATTTACACATCATTTATAATAAATTCTTTAGAAAAAAAATTCTTAAAGTGACTAATTATTATTAGATTAACGTTGATTAGTCGTTACTTTTTTGTCTGGGAATTATACGAATGATACAACATATTCGTCTTTTCCAACTCATTTACCACTGAAATATATATATATATATACATTTCAAACCTCTAACTAATCCATAAGCAATATAAAATATTTTATTTTATCAAATCTACATTTTATATATAAGTTAAATTGGACTAATAGTGGAAGTTGATGCCCCAGTTAAAATGGAACAATATTTTCATTACTTATCTTTTTATTATTTTCACGCAAAAAACATACACCAAGATTACCGTCAGTAATCATGTCACGCCAGATATTTATAGTAGAACATTTTTTGTTTCTATTTATCTGCACACGTCAAGATAGTTATCTAATAAGCTCAATCTAATAAATCTATTAAGCTCTTTATTATTTTTAAATGCAGTTTCATCATTCATACATTAGTGATAACATTATGTACGTAAATTCCTATCATTTTTGGATAATGGCTTATCCTAACGCAAAGAATAGAAATTGTAGTATGAGTTTTTTTAACGGATAATTCCACTAGAAATACCTATTTGTCTTAAAATCAAAGATTCGTTTTTTTAAATAATAAACTACTTTCAAAACTGTTTAACAATATGTACGAGATTTTATGGTAAATTGAAGTTACACTTGTATTTCAACAAATTTTATATTTCAAAATTTAAATGCTATCATACTCCAAGTTCCATTTATGATATTTATTATATTTTAATATAAATGGATGAAAAATGATTTTCAGAGATTACGCTATAGTTTTATATCTAATTATATATTCTTTTCCATAAGTTTTTATGAGAGATACACAAATTTTTGTAGTATTGAGCAAAGTACGCGGACAGTCAGCAATCAATTATTTGACTTTTTAAATATTATTATTATATTTTGGTTTTAGTTTGGGTATCAATAAGATGAATATATGTTCCATCGTAAACTTTTTCATTGGAAAATCGACGAATTAATAATATTATAAAAGTATTTTTCTTTTTTAAGCAAATAATAAGAATTTTAAAGTCTTAAACTATTATATAGATGGATTATGAGTTAGTTCTCTCTTGATTCATTAAATGATTATAGCATAATTTTGCACTTATTAGTGTTGAATGGAGTTTTCGGTCGGTAAAACTGACGAATATTTTCCTAGATTCTGCTAACGTGTTTAATACGGAATACTTTTTCCTGTCCTTAAATGGCAGGAAAAAACTCAGTTATATTGTTTCAGTTGTAAGTAAAAATTAGATTTGGTTATGCCTTTTACCAAAGCCTTCAAATTTCATAGAAAATGCTTTTTTCTATTCTTTCCTCTAAATACCTTCAACGAACGCCACAGTAACAGCAAAAGTAAATCTTTAAAATAATTTAGTGTTTAACGCGAGGTAAATTGATATGGTTTGAACCGTGGTATAATAATACATTTCTTACATTTCATACATTGTTATTACGTCGTGAAGTTGGTAATCTTGAGCTAATTCAAATATGTTTTTAAAAGATTCCTCACTTTTCAAAATCAGTTTTTAATTCCTTTTGAATGCTTGGACAGTTAATTATTAATTTAGAAAATCCAAACTGTTCTTGCATAAACATACCATAAATAATAAAAGTGATCAGGATAGAAACGAGTAAAATTTTTAAAAATTCAAGCGTTTGATGTACTAAAATAATTAAATTTTTAATTTCATGAATGTAAAATCGTAAAGACTGAAAAAAGTTTTATGTAGAATATACTAGTTAATTAAATAAAGCGAGTATCATAAAAGAAACTATCGTAGAAAATAAAATGCATTTTTCCCTTGTCTTTACTCGTAAAATAATACGCATAATTTTTTAATTTAAGCGAGAGCCTAATTAAAGATAAAAAAGACTAAATCTAGGCGAATTCTAAGCGAAAAAAGTACTCGAAAATCGTTACGAAGCAAATGAACGATAATGCAAAGATGGATGCGAAGTCGGCGGGAATTCTCAGCTTCAAAGATGTCACACTAGACGAAAATGAAGAAAACATGGTAATGAATAGCGCAACGGTGACTAGTACATTCCCATCGAAACCTGAATAGCGCTGCGACCCACAGTCGTCCTACGCTCTATCAGAGAGCCGCTGAAAACAAGAGCCAGCGTCGGAAGATGTATCGGTGTTTGAAAAAGAAAGAGGAAGAAAGAGGGGCAGCAATCGCCTTGCTCGGTCAAGTCTAATCGATTGCGATCGCAATCCTCCGTTGCAAACACATGCGCGCGGGGGCAGCCACGCATGTACCCACCCATACACGTGCTCGGGAGCCAGGAGTGACTTCTCGCTTCCACTCCTTACGCGCTCTCTCGCGCTCGCGCACGCACACACAGCCAGAGGAACACGCGCGCGCGATTACAGCGGATCGAGAGCGACGGCTGGGCTATCGGCAGTCCACGGCAAGCATCCGGCTCGCGCAGTTACCTCCTTTCCGCGTGTGTTGCGCTGCACTCGCGCGGGATGCGGCATGTCTAGGTCCCGGCACAACGGATCGCACTGCGGCAAAGTAGTAACGACGGCGGCGCCGCGACGCCGCCTTCGCATCCGATAGTCACGCCAAGAAAAACGGAGGAGTCCGAATTTCGGCTTGCGGCTGCTGACGCGCTGCCCGTCGCGGCTCTTTTCGAATCGCATTTGCCGGGCGACGTGAGCGCGCATCGACGCGCCGAGGAGTGTTAGCGCGCGTGAATAGCAATGAGGGAGAGCAGCCCGACGCAGCAGAAGATTACGCCGGCCGGCAACTCCAGAAGCCGGGTGAAGGCGTGGTTTAGGTCCTGGCTCTCGAGCGACAACTCGACCAGTTGGTTCTTTTGTCTTTTCTTTATCGCTTCCGTTAGCTGCTTAATACGGTGCTCTCTGACTTTGCTTTATTTATGGAGGTGTCGCGAGGTGGTGACAATGGTGACGAGCGCCCGAGAGCTCTTCGTCGTTTTATGGCTATTGTAAACCGAGCTAAGCGCTGTCGTTTCGAGTCGGCGGCGAAAATTGTTGCGTGTGTAAATACGAGTTGCGGCGTACGAGGTCGGACAATTTTTGATTTATTATTACGAAACGGCGCTCTTTTGTTCGTCTTCTGCGGCCAAGTTAACCAATTGGGTTATTTTTTGACAGCCTTTCTGCGGAAAATTACTGCCGAAAGAAAGCAGAAACAGTATTTAATGATTAACCGATGAGCTTGTGCTTGTAAGCGTATTCTCTTTGCCGCGGATAAAATCGATCTTTTTTAAAAATAGGAAAGGGTGGATATTAAATATTACATCATTATTTAATAATAATTTTTTACTAGCGTAGCAAAGTTATTGAACAGTACGTGCTGCATAATTCTTATTCTTATTACAGCAATCTTTAATTGTGAAACATTTAAATAATTAAACATTAGTGCACTCCCTTTGTATTTTGAGTGAATTAGATGATTTTTTAAATACCCAAACAAGTTTAAATAAAATTTACGCAACAGATGATAACTTAATCTGAAAGCGTAAGAAAATTATTATTATTATTAGTTTCAACTATTAATTACTCAGTCTTTTAATTGTGAATAAAGAGGAACCGGTACTAATGCACAAAATCAAAGTAAATTGTGAAAGGCTGTATTTTTACATAAATAACTTTATGTAATGACAATTTATACAAGTGATTAGTAAATATTTCAATTTTACATTTTCAAAAATATTATAATTAGCTTTTTCAATTTTTACAAATTTAATTAAATATTATATATTATAATTATACATTATTAGTAAACATTATATATATTATATATATATATTATACTACAATTCTAATCAAGCATGCATTATTTTTATAGTAACAACGTTTTATAAGCATGTAAATTAAAAAATGGCATGACTTAGTTTATCTCAAACTGAATACGGTAATGATTGTATGTCAATAATAATCACCAATACGTTAATCAACTAGAATTATTTAATAAAAAAATAATACGCTAAACTCTCATTATTCCAACATCTTGTGTCCGTAAACAATTTTTTCAAGGATTAGAACTCGAAGAATGATTATATTGTATTATTATTTAAATTAGCTCAGTTCTTCTAACCACTTACAAATGAGTTCACTTGATTTATTTATTCAGTTGAATAGAAAAAATAACACTCGAAATTATAGTTATTTCTTTGTCTTCTTCTTACACATACTAACTATAAACAAACATCTGCCACTCCCCTTACAAGCTTCGATACTACGAAAACTTAAAGTGAAACCTAGTTAGTCTCAATATTTTTCAAAATGAAAAATGTATATTTAGGAGCATTGTTATTTACATATCTTTTTACGTATATTACTATTACTTACATTAAATACTTTACACATACACGCACACACGCACAGAGCATACTTTATTTATTCATTCGTCTCTCTCTCTCTCTCTGCTCTAATATATCTTGCGTATAATATGCCATATCTTTCTTACAACATTCCATAATGGTCTCCCACTTAATGGCTTTGGACCTTCGTAACATTGCATTTCTCAAATGTATTTTCTTAATTGTTTTTTTTATTGCGCAGTCGACATATTTTTTCCTTTTCTACTAACCAATTTCTTTTGTTTTGCGTTTCATTTCCTATTCTAAATCTCGTCAATAATTTCATTCCTCATTTTCTTTTTTATCCTTCCTTTTTTTCATGTACACATTTAATGCAATGTTTTGTTATTGCCCTGTTTTAATATCTTTACTTTCCGCATTATATCCTTCCTCTCTATTTTTTCTCCCGAAAAGTAACTTGATTATTCAATATTTGATACAAAAATTTATGCAATTTATTCCATAATTTTCTTTCTGCCCTTTATCTTTACTTCTTTCTCATTTAAAAACTTTTTCTTCTTCTATCCTTATTTATATGCACTCCTTTTGGATTTTCTTCTTCGTTTATTATTTTGTTTTCATACATGATTGCTCTTTTAGCTTCGTTTATTTCTATTCTGCTTCTTTTTGTTTCTAACGTTATTATGTGTTAGGTGTATTTTTTCTAGATTAAATATCTATTTTATGTATTTTTTACACTTTATCTGCCTTTTCGCAGCTTGTTTATCCATGTATCTCGACTCAATATAATAATATATTTTCTATGAATTATCAATTAATTTTATCTTTATTCTAAAGTTCTCCTTGAACCATCTTTCGGCTGTACTACATTCTACTTTTCTTGTAATCGTATTTACTCTTTTAGCCATAAATTTGGTGCATTCTTATCCTTGTTCTTTTCGCTTAATCTAAACATGTGAATTGCTTTACTAAATCTAGTTAATTACCACCAGAACTTAATTTTTTTTTATTTGCCCCTTCTTCGTGAACAATATTATTTTAGTTTTTTCTGTATTTAGCTCAAAGTTTTTCCTTTGTAAGAAGTTTCTGAAAATTCGAAGCATCTCGTTTAACTCCCCCTCGCTTTTTGCAAATGTTGCTGTCCTCCGCGTATGTTAGCGATGTTATCTTGTTCTTTCTTATTTTAATAGCTTTTGGCTTTTTTAGTTCTTCTTCCGACTTGCAATATTAAAGAATATATGACTCATTGGACATCCTTGCCTCACTCCCCTTTCTATTAGCATTTTCGCAATTATCTCATCTTTTATACTTATTTTTGTTTTCGAATCCCTATAAATTTTTTAGTGTAGTCAATTAAATATTTTTTTATTCTCGCCTCCTGCATCTTTCTTCATATCTCCTCTCTTTCTATTCTATCTAACGCTGTTTTAAAATTTTTAATTATATAATACAGACTCAAATTTCTTAAAAAAAGTTTATATATATATATATCACTTGTTTAAAGCACAATTTTTATATATTTTTTAACATACAAAGAAATGAAATAATGAGTTAAAAAATCATAAAGAATTAGTGTTTTCACGTGTGATAAAATAAAATTTATATTTACTATACTACAAATTTTATTTATATCAATTTTGTATATGAATTTTGTAATTTTTAAAAATAATAATTGATAAAATATAACTAACTGTTTATAGTCAAATAATTATTGAAAACTACTTGTTCCTGCAAAAATTAAAAAAATTAGATGCACATTTATAACAATATATAATTTTGATTCAAAAAATAGTAAATATTAATTTAAAAATGTGAGACATAATATTTGAATTTCTTTAATTTTAAATTTTATTTAAAGTATCATGCAAAAATATCGATTTTAAATTCAAATGAGTTGTACATTAATTTTATTAATTTATACTATAATTTTTTTACCTGATCTTTTCGTATAATTAAAATATTTTTATATATTTCGTATATAATTTTTTTTTTTATTTTTATTTATTTCTCTTGATGAATGCTATATTGAAATATTACAAATTTTTAAAGAATATCTTATTGTTCTTTTGATAATTTAGGCTTAGGAAAACTTATTAGTCATTATAAAAAATGAAAATATAATTTTCAGACATTTACATCTATCGAATTACGTATAAAAAAAGTTTAAGTATTCGTTCCGTCATAAAAGATGCCTACGGTATATATAATTTTTTACGTGACCTGAAAACTTTTACCATTTATACATTGTTCAATAATATAAAATTCAAACTAGCTATACTCGTGTTTATGTAGAATAAAAAGGAAAATGATTTTATGATTGTTCACTCAATATAATGGTAGCATAAAATAAAAAGTGATGGCACGAATATGATCTGTTATGACGAAAATGCATAATAAATTTAATTTATACGAGATTCAATAAGCGTCAGTCACAGTGTATTAAAATATTTTTATGCTAAATTTTAGTTTAATATTATTATCTTGAATTTGAATAACAATATAAAAACAGCATAAACATCATTAAACATATATACGTACATATGCACGTACATATATACATATAAACAAAAATTTTATTCTTTTTATGCTCTTACTTTGATCATGTCTTCGATCGGAAGTTAAAACGAAACGTTAACCTAATGCCAAAAACAAATTCAAACCGAGGGAATGAATTTGGCATGCGATACTTTGGTTTTCAATCATTGCATGAATAAATAATAAACAGTTACGCCTAAAATTCATGCATTTAACACCCACTGATCAAATGTAATAAGCAAGCAATAAAACTTTTTCCAACTATTGAGCTAATAAAATTGTAGTTAATAGTCTTGATTATCTTTTATGACAATATCCGTCACATCACTGATAATATCGTTATTACTTGAGAAAACAAAAGATAATCAATCTTTCGAAACACTTCTACGTTGAGTTATACTCCAAGAAAATAAACGTGTAGAAGTTTTATTACCGAATACAGTGATTTACATTAAAATTGAAGCAATAAAAAAGTACCAAGACGACGTTTGTTTATTTATGAAGGGTAATTAATGCGTATCCTATAATTGCTAGTGAATCTTCAAACTCGATTTGTTGCTCTGCGTAATTAAAAAACAAGCCACGATTTTCAACTTCTCCTTGTCTGAATGTAGGAGAGAGGGGAGCTGTAAGTCATCCCGAGTGCTTATTACAAACGGTCTCTTATCTCAATTTGCAGATCGTGGAAAATCAAGGGCAGCCGGAGCAGTTCGCGAGTCTGAAGACATGCAGCGCTGTCCATACCTGCACGAGATGAAGGAGCGCCTCCTGTCGCAGCCCACGCCGACAGATAGCCTAGACATGGATCGCCTCGACGGCAGCGGCGGGACGCCTATCAAGGAGCACCACCACCACCACGGAAATAACGACTACTCGTCCCACGCTAACACCGGGGTAATACCCGAGCCGCCGGAAATGCCGCCGGACTCGTTGATCGGCACCGTCGTCAAGGTATCCACTCACTAACGGAATCGCCCGCCGTAACTTTCCGTTTCTCTCTTCTTTTTTTCTTATTCATTGTCGTCTCCTCGGCTGTGATTGAGTGTGCGAGGGTCTCGGGCTACGGAGACGACCAAACGAGCGTGTTGGTGTGAAAATTAAAAACCGATGCCAGGCTGTAAGAGCCTCGATCGATAATTGGCACTGTTCATTAAGATGCTTACATAAATACTCTCGAATCGCCTTTTCTAATCTTCGGAAATTGCAGCAATTATGCTCTAATTGATATCTCCTTTTGCAATCTACAAAACATCGATATGTTAATTAATACTTGAGTATAATTAATTTGTTCAAACTTTATCTCATGAAACTGCAATTTCGATCCGTGTAATTTGCTTACTCTAGAAAAAAATTTTTTAAAACACTTTTACTCAAAATCAAAGGCTTTTAAATTTTTAAAGATGATCCTCAAACGTAATTAATTTTTATATATGCTTTTACTCGAATCCATTTTTTAAGTCGACTAGTAGAATTATTTTATTAAAACATCTTTCATTTAGTGCAATGCGTCTTCGCAATACAATTTATAATATCGAGTTTGATACACTTGCATATGTTATTGTTTATTAAAATTAAAATATCTCACGTTAAAAATCCAGAACTAACTTACTAAATTAATACTAAATTATACATAATACAAAGAGCTTTTGTTTAAAAAAGACATTTTTTAATATCTTATAATTTTTATACACAAAAAAATCGTAGATTAGTAAAAAATATTCCTCTATTTTTATAATTATCTAAAACAGACCCGATTAAATTTTAAATTATTTTTATTTAAGAAGTCGCAACGGAAATACATTGTTGCAGCTGAATCTCGATTTCAACGAAAATCGCGAATAATCTAATAATTTTTAATAAAACTCATTAAAATTAATCATAAGAATGATTACTTATTCATAAAAGTATTATCAAATATTAGTAGAATATTATAATATCTATTAATTCCTGTGTAGATTCAATGCGTGAACTTGAAATTAGTAACAACGTCGATCAACCAAAAAAGACGTTTACAGCTTATCTACTTTCATTGTAATCGACTAAACTCTTTGAAACGAGGGCAAACCAATGCTCGAATGAGAAAATCTGTCTCTTCTCACGCTCGTCGCTAGAACATCACGAGTTAACCAGTCTATTCAATTTTTGCAATTGAGAGTAGAGGATCGCATACTTCCTAGTAGAAAAGTTTCACACCGCGAAATAAACTAGCGGTATAATGTGAAGTACACCCAGTTTCATGTGCTGTGTTTGCGCACGTGTAATTTTTCATAGGAAGAGACTGAAAAATTAAAATCTAATGTTTGAATTGGAAAGTTTCAAGCTTTCTATTGGCTTTTCTAAAAGTTTTTAATTAAAAACTGAAACATGACAGTCATTATATAGCAAATATTAATAGGAATTCATTGAGTTAGAAGCTTATTTTTAGAAACAGGTTATGAGAAAAATTATGCGAATCTTAATAATTTTTGTATCGTTACTTTATGAATTAAATACGAGTTATTTATAAAAAATGTAACATCTCGTAAAATGTATTAAAAGTAATAACCAAATAAATATTACCAAATAAAATGAAATATTTAAGACAATTGTAATTATTGGTGAGTATTACTTTAAAACTAATGAATTGAATATAAATCGTATTAAAATATAACCATTTATTAATGTTTTTTATAAAATGAAGTTACCACGTATAATTATTTACTTCGAGAAAGAAAAATTTTACTCTAAAATTATTTTATTGTAAAAGTAGAACAAGAGTCGTTTTCTAAAAAAATTTAATCAAATTAATATACTATAATTCGGATTAATAAGCGTAGAATTTTATAACAGAAGAAAAAAATAAAAAGTTGTACGAAATAAATATTTGAATAAACCTTTCGCGTTAACATACAAGTCTAAAAAAGATGCGTAACTAGATGTTTTTTTATCCTCGTTCCATAAGATCTCGCTGTATTAAATAGGGGAAACCCAATAATGGAGACAAAAAATGCACTACCGTACAAAGAGTAAAGCGTGTACAGGATTAAGAATAACGCTAACGCGTTTGCTCAAAAATGCATAGAAAAAAAGAAAAAAAGAAAAATCGACATCGAATAGCCGTCCTTTGAGCGGGCGGTAACGTTATGGAGCCTTTGACAGTGCATAGCACCATTACAGTGCGCGAGAGCCGTAAGAAAGATAGAGTGAGTCACGCACGCAATGTTATAGCCTTTTCACTCTTTCTCTCTTTGCCTCTCCTTTCAAATACTGGTACAGCTTAAATTTTCAAAAAATAGGAATTCAACTGCAATTATAAGATGAAAAATTCATAAATACAGAATTTCCATAATCGATTTGTTACTACTTGATCATAGACATTATTTTAGATAATTAATGTAGTAATTAGCTACAATTTTATATGCATTTTATTTATTTGTTTATTTATTATAAATAACGGCTAATAATAGCTCGCGTACTACAATATCTAATGTATGCACGTATTGTATTCAAATATAAATATTATTCAATTATAATTATATTTTATTTGAACGAGTTCAATTATTTATTCTCAAATAAATAATATCAAATGAAATATTTTAAAAAGTTCGTTTTAATATAAAGCACATTAACGCATAAAAAATAGCTAACGTACAATGATAAATACGCATCAAACTTTCTATCGATTACAAAAATTAAGACAATTAACATAATATTACTAGAAAATATACAAGTTGTACTAAACGAATTATCTTCTCAACCGCATAATAAATTTGAATTAACAAAATTAAAAGGTTCACACTAATTATCAATTTTAATCTCGTTATTTTCTTTAATGACTTATTTTACTAATTTGTTTCGCGTTTAGAATATTTTGAAAGTTATACTTCTCTGTTTGTGCCAATAATATAAGAATTTGAATAAACATCTTATTTTATAGTTGACAAATTGATTAAAAATTATAAATACAATTTTATCTGTTTTTTTTATGCAATAGGCTGCTATTGCACTTTTTTATGCTTAATTAATCATTATTTGTCGGTGAATTGATCTTAAATGGGATTAAAAAATGATGACATAAATATTAAATTAAATTATATATTGTAATATAAATGTACATTGTTTTCCAAAGCATTGTAAAATAAAATTTAAATAAACTCAATTTCTCTATTATTCTTTTGTGGTCAATAATTATAAATATTCCATTTATATATATTATTTATTTTTATTTAAATTAATAAAGTTTAAATTTAATAAAGTCATCAGACCGAAATTTTAATCTGAAATATTTTTAATTTAATAAGATTAATGTTAACCTGCATTACCGAAAGTTTATCATTTAAAAAATTGTTCCATTAATTGAAAAATATAAGCTTATGTATTTTTCTAATAAAAAAAGCGTAAGTATTGCTCTATTTTTTGGCAAATGAAATGAATTTCATATTACTTATGAAAGTAAGGAAAATTAAAGTATAGATATAAATGAATAGAAAATTATAAGCTGCATCAGTACTTTTAAAACTAATTAGATCCTTGGAAAAGTATCGATAATCCATTAGGGAGAAAAAACAGCAGTCCCTTTCATTCTTGTGTTTTAGCTCAACTCGGATGGTTATGGATCTCATACGTCACCGGCGCATGCAAGACAACCTTTGGTGCCTCAAAACTCCAATAACCAGCCAATTTGCCTGACACCAACACACTCATCGACGATAAATAATGATTTACCGAAAAATGCCAAGTAAGTTTATTCTAATAATATATATTCAACTATTGCGCGATAATAACTGCATTATTTATGTATTCGTTTTTCATGTAAATTGCACTACGCATATTAAGTCGATTATTAGTTTAGTGTATATGAACAACTACACTAAAACATTGTTTTAAATGCATTATTTAGTAATAACAATTTTTAAGAATATATTTACATTTTTAAGAATGTATTTATATATTTTAGACATATTTATGATATATTTCTTTAAGTTTTTATAACGTAAAACCCTTTATATATTTAAATTAATTTGACAAAAATTTCTTAAGAAAAGTACCCAGAGATTCTCTATATTTCACTATCTTGATTGATTTAATTTTACGCATTTTTCCCAAATTCATATTATTTCTTGTCATTAAATATATTATAAAACAATAAATTATATGTAACTTGGATACTTATTTCTTGTATAAAATAATTCTAGAATTAAAAACAATATATATTTACAAACGACTTTACAAACTAAAAGGCTTATAAACATCTCAATTGTATTTTAAAACTTAATTTTTGAAGCATAAAGCAAAGTAGAAAAACAGATATATCTTTGATAAATAACTTTTAAATTTAACAATATTTATATAATTAAGTTATAAAATATTGTATCCATTGATTTATACTTTTTTGTACATTGTAATATTTTACTTATTCAGTTGTTTAGTTTCTGCTTCGTCTTCTGAATAAAATAAAATGATTAGTTAAATTTTTAGTGTAACTAATAAATGAATAACTAATAAATGATCAGTTGTAAATAACCGATATATATGACATATAATTATTTTATTTAATTTACTTAATTTAAAAGAATAATATAATAAAAAAAAAGTTTTTCCACATTTTATAGTTTATTTTTACAAAATTTAAATGTTTGTGAGGTATTAAAAATAGTGTAAATTATGTATAAATTATTTATAAATGTTCAGTTAAATAACTGATTCAGAAACTTTCAAACGAGGAAAGCAAAAATATGTATCTTCATTATATTTTACTAATAAACTAATACTATAAAAATGTATGATATAACTGTTATTTAAAAAAAATACTTTGAAATTTTATGACTCAAAATAGAATTCTGAATGTGTATGATATACATAAGAGTGATATTTTCTTATAAATATTCTTTAAAATTCTATATCTTTAAATTTCTATTAATATTGAAATGTAAATTCAAATAAGTTTCGAATTTTTTATTTATTATTTATATGTTATAAATACTTACGTATATTTATACATATATCGTTTAGAATAATTTATTTTAATTTTTAAAACCATCAAATTCGTTTTACTCTTTTAAATCATTCGTTTTATTTTATTCAGAAGAAGAAGCAGAAACTAAACAAGACTAACTTATCTTGTCCAGATATAATAATCTTTAATAAACTTCTATCGTTAAGCTGCAAAATGAATAATTTGGTGACTATTATTAAATTACCTTTTTTCTCTATGATTTTTTAATATAAAATATTAAATGCAAAGATGATTTAATTTAATTTAAACTTTTAAATATTTAATATTTAAAATACTAATTTTTTTTGAACTTTTCGAATTACAATTTGATCAAATTAGTTTCTTTAATATTTGTTAAATATTTAATAATAGTTATTTGTATTTATTAGATTTATAATATATATTATACAAAATGAATATTTTTTTAATGCATAGTTAAATCTTGGAATTCAAAACCTGTGATTTAAAATTTTTATCAAATTCAATTCTATCTTTATCCTTTCCATTATATTGTTCTATAATTTAAAAATAATTAACGATGTAGAAATTATTTAATAGCTAATCATCAATATTATGATATGAGTTTTAACTTAAATTTTTAATAGAACTCTAATATTATTATAATGAGCACTATACTATTCTAATACACTAAATTTTTTAATTTTGTAATATAGTATTTATTGATTCATCGTTGTAATAGATTAAATCTTATAGTTCATTATTTTCTAAATAAAATTTTTATTTAATCTGTACAAATTTTACAAAGCAAACTGTACAATATTTCCCCACCAAATATCATAATACGAATTAGGAACTTAACAATTATTAAAATATTGAAATTTCGCCCCAGAATATATAAATAAAATCGACAGTATTTATCTAGTAATGTAAATATCAGAATTTCTTAGTGGAAAAAATTCAAATAGTTACTTTTAAATCAATATTTACCAAAATATACCACTTTTAGAATTTTTTAAATTAATATTATTTCAAGAAAAATAGATTCCGCTCGTGTTAATGATGTAAGTAAGCGAGCCATCAAATGTTATATACTTAATAAAAAAGTTTATCCTTATCGTGTACAAGTATATTAAGATATATTATATGTAATTCAAGTACAGCAAAGGATCAATTTTCCGTATTCAGTATCTTATCTGAAAAAATTTTTTTTTACATATTTAAAAAAAGTTAATTCCTGTTTAAAAGTAAATGATATAATTACGAGATTATTGTATGATATTAAAACATGCTTAATGTTCTCAATGGATGAATTATAAATATTTTTACGTTAAATAAAATTTCTTATCTAACATTCGATTATGTAAGTATGTCTGATGACAAAACAAACACCTACAATTAAGTAAAAGAAGTAAAAAGAATATTAATTAAAATAAATTACATAATATACCAAATACTATTATATTGAACTTTAACAATATACTTTACCTGCATTAAATGCAAAATAAAGTAAATAAACTAATTTAAGATAACAACGAAATTATATATTTACCTTATCGACCTAATGTGTTTTTATATAAATTAATTTGAAAAGAACAAATTTCAATCTTTATATCGGGTTATAGAATTAATTTAATGTTTGATAAATGAAATAGACACTCTGTCAGCTGATTTCAATCTGCAAAATTCTGTCGTGCCCCGCCCGTCGGCGACGGGCCGGCGCGCGTTAAAATTAAACAATCGCACGCGCAATAACAGATCGGGTAACATCTAACGGTTTTTTAATTTTCCGCGAAAGATAAAAAGCCGTTGGAGTTCTCGATCTATAACAATGGGTGGAAGGTCTCGCGAATTATCCATTATCCCCCCGGCCACGCTCGCGTATCCCTCCGTGCCTTAATCCCATATTGTTCTTTATTTTTTTTCCCCTACCCCCTCTTCCTCCATCCCTTGACACTCTCTTACAAAATGGTGAGAACTCGTCAATTCTCTTGAATAACTCAATGTGAAATTTAACCAGAAACCTCAATACTTGGATAAAGCTGATCTCTGCTTTTTCATTTAATATTAATGAATTTTCATACCATAGTTCAGAGTGGATGTTCAACTGTATGTTTTAAATTAATAGTTAAATATTTATCCATAATGCTATTTTTTAAATTTAATTTAAAATATCAGCGTTATGAAAACATTTTAAAAATATATCAAATTAACAAACTTATGAAACGGTTATATAATTTTTTATTAATGCATTATTGTAACGGCTTTGGTGTACATTATGTAATTCATTCATTATAAATTATATTTGACTATTCAAATTTATATTTACCCAAATTATGTTGTTCAATATATTATTATTTAATTTTGCAACAAAAAATTTGTAAATGTATTGTATATATAAGACGATTAAAATTTTCATATTAATTTTTTAGACTATGAGAAAAGTACATAAAATTCTACGATTATTCGCACCATAGAATCTATATGGTACATTTCAAAATAATCATTGTGTGTGAGATGATAAAATAAAATCATATCTATTTAAAACTAATGTTGTGAAGTGTTTTAACTCTCAACGAAAAAAGTAGTAATATTACTCATCACGAAACCATTAGAAAATATGTAGGAAGGAAACACATAAAATAGAGTTAAAGGTATAATAGAACAAGCTTACTTCGTCCTTTTTTCTTCGTTATTTCTTTCTGATTCCTTCTCTTTTTCCTTCTGTTTTTGTTTGTCTCTTTTCTACCCCTCAGAAAGATTTTAGTTCATAGGACGCGAAACCAGTGGCAGCACTGCTAACACGAATCAAAATCAATACTTCCGTGCGTGAGGTTCTCTCACACACGTTGCTTTATATACTTGCAATACTTCAAATACGATATGGTCCATCGACATATTGCAAAGTATTATTGAGTATTTTCTTGAATTACTAGTGATAAGGTAATGATAAGTAAAACTTGAAAATTGATTAAGCAAAATATTTATTATTATTTATTTTTCTAATAAAATTATTTTATAGCAATTATACACATCAAAATATTAAATAGTATTAAAATTTCTGTAAATATTTTTATAATTATAAAATCACTGTAGTTATAAATAAAAATGTTTTAAAACACGTATATGCATATGATTAAAAGATGTTCATAAATATCATTAATTTAAATAATTTTTTTAAATTATCATACGTAAAAAATATCAACACCAAATTTTTTCCATTTATGATATTATATTTCGAGGGGAAATACAAAAGTCAAATTTTTTTATGTAAAATACTGTATTGGGATTAAAGAAATAGAAGGATACCAAATATATTATACTTACTCAATGTACTAAAAGATTTGAAGAGTTTCTTTGAAAACTCCATTCAACAAACTAATCCCTAAGGTCGTTTTTTTTAAATTATTAATATTCAGGATAAATCACTTTAGATTAGTATTATTTTATAAAGCTCGTATAAGATAAAGTTTTAACCTTTCATTCTTCAAATATTTATTTTCTATATTGTAATTGATATCAGAATAAATATTTTCATACAAAAATTTATAGATTAAGCGCAAAAGTTAAATATTACATATTAAACTAAAGTAATGAAATTTAAAATGACGAAATACAATGTATTTTTAAATAATTATATTAGCTTATAACAGCCTATGGAGTTATTTGGAATGTAAATGAATATTTCAAATAAATGTCTTTATATTATAAAATAATATCCAAAATTTTTATATCTAAATTCTCAACACATCAGTACTTGAATATACTTAATTTTCTAAATAAAATATAACCTGTAATAAGTATACACGATTAAAAAAAATCACCAGTATCTATAAGGTAACTATAATAATAAAAGTCAGATTTTCAAAAATTCAAAAATAACTTTTCCTCAATGTATTAATTTAAAGAATAAATTATAAAAAGCAATATATTGAAACATTTAGTTACATAATAGTTCTGTTTGTAAAAATATCAGCAAATTAAGAATTGCAATACAAATTTTCAAAACTTTAGACAACATCGTAAATGTAAATATTTTTATTTACTAAAATATTATGGAAATTACAATATTTTCAAATTTCATGTAATAAATCAAATATTAATCTAGAAAACTAGAATATAAAAATGTGAATTAAAATGCATAAAATTTATTAATAATTATTTAGAAAACTTTAGTATTATTAATGTATAAATAAAAATTATTATATAATTATTTAATTATAATAATCAGAAAATTTATGAAATACATTTAAAAATTACAAAAATAAAGAAGAATAATATCGACATAATTACAGTAGAATACGACTGGATGCGGTCAGACTTGTTTGTAAAGTAATTGATTTCAAGGATGTAGATATTATTTCTTTAAACACACCTTCTAGAGATTATAATTTTTTATAAGAAATGTATATATATATATAAAATTTAATTAATAATATTCTTAAAATTATTGGTCATCGAAAAAAATATTCTTGAAACAGTCATTAATATTGTAAAATGTAATGAAATTATTTAATAGTTTTAATAAAATATTCTTTCAATAACACAGAAAAAAAAGCTTATCGATTTTCATTAATTATACATTTAGTTTGTTATTCTTAAATTTATGCTTAAATTTATCCTTTTATATTCTGTATGAATAATAAAACTATGAATCAATTAATTATAAATCTGAGATCATATACACTGTTTTTCGTAATTTTTCAATTTGTTGATAAAAAAATCACTCACATTAAAAAAATTCTACAATACGTCGCTTTTAATTCAGGTATTTGAATTGAGGTATTAAGAGAAAATTTTCTAGTATAGAGTGATTTTGAAATCAAAATATCAAGTTTTAAATAATCTGCGTCACAATATGAAAAACACATTGTACATAATTAATTTATGTGTATAAAATTATATTATATATTTTTAGATAAATAATTATCAATGTAATTATGAATAAGATGTCGATATGATCAATGTTTTAAAAATAGCATAAAAGCTTTAGTTATTGAATAAAAAAATTTAATTGATTTGATTCATATTATATTTACAAATAGTAAAAAGTGACAAACATATATACGTATAACTTATTAATTCGTTGTTGGTTATTAATCAGGCTCTCTTGCAATAAGTAATGCCTACTGAATATTATATAAATAATTCATCTGAAAAACCTCTTCTGTCTGCTTTATTGGCGAAATTCACTAATGAAATATTTGTAAATTAATCAATTGATATATAAGATATTTGATTTAACGAAATTGAATTAATTTTGTTATGGATCATAAATAGCAATAAATATATAATTAATATAGGAATATTTCCTATAAAATTAATATGACTTCGAAAAATTGCAACGATAAAATAAAAACGAAGTTTGGTTTGAAGCTTGCTTATGGAAGTTGTTAGTTTTTTAATAGTTTTGTAAACTTTTATATTGTCACTTCATTCATAATGGTATTCATTTTATGATACATGCTTATAAATATAAGAACCGAGAATGTTGAGTGTAATTCGATTAAGCCAAAAATCTTCTCGATTACGAAACAAAATTAAAATTGAAATCTGTAGTATTAGGGACAGAATAGACTTGGTGATGAAGAAAAGAAAGCGAAAAAAAGAAAAGACGGAAAATTCTTGCATCATAGAGTGTATAAATTGGAGACGGGGCGCGTCTCGCCGGTACCAGAATCAGAAGCGCGCGCACCCTCTTGCTTGCTCCTCTCTGGGAAGGTCACTGACCTGAGTGGTAGCGGGCGGTGTGTTATCGAGCGGGTCAGTGGGTCGCCGAGAGAACCACGGAGTGAATTCGCCCTCTCCCCGACCGCTTTTGCGTCCTCTCCCGAGTACTCCCGAGTGATGGAGAGAGAGAGAGAGAAACTGAGAGAGAAGGAGAAGGAGAAAGGCGTTTTCCCTCTGAATCGGAGCAGCAGTTGCAGCAGTAGCCAACGACGACGCTAATACCGTGACGTGAACATGGACCGGCTTTCTCCTTTAACAATATGCATGCATTTGTTTTTCATAGCACATTCGCCATTTCTGATTTGAGATGTAAATAGACTTGATCAAAGACTAGCGAAATAGACACTTTTTATTGGTCTTTCATTCGCGACATTACCTGTGACGATTAACGGATGTTCAGAACAATATTTTTTTTTAATTACAATCTGATAGCTGCCATAAATTTTAATACCACAAATACTGTCGTCTATTTTTTTAAATATTTTATCAATTACACTTTTCTCTATTTTCATTCGTTTATATAAGTCAATGTGTCTTTTCATTCGAAACACTAATCTATGGGGAAGTATTCCAGTAAATAGAGAAAAGAAGCCAGTCAGTGTTCTCTGTAACAATTCTCTTATTAGCTAATACTCGTTTTGTATATGAAGGTTTGCGATAAAGTATTTCTACAGTTGCTAAAAGGCATTTGTTCGTTACACATGCGCATACTTTGTTAAACTCTTCTTCCTATTACATCTATTTATGGTATACCATTTTTTAAGTATAATTAAAAGTTATATTCATTAGGTTATATCAAGGTATAATTCAATCTAACTCATCATACATTTATTATCTTTAATACTTTCTCTATTTTGGTTTTATATTAAGAGTTAATTTGTGATAAAATTACAAGCATGGATATTAGTAATCTGAATTATAAGTTCTAATCACTGCGTAGAAAAAAATTTATATAAAAATATTCTTATACTCCTACTGAGAAAAAAAGTCTGTTATTTTTAAGTAAAAGTATAATAAAATGGGTTATTTTCCATTTTCTTTTTAAAGTAGACTTAAAGACAAATACATATATCATTAATATGTTAAATCATTAAAATTATTAAAAAGTATCATGAATTATTTATTTTATTTCTTCTATCAACATTTAATGAAAATGCTCGATGTTGATAATTTCTAAAAGCTTGTAAAAACAATGAAAGTTCATTTTTTTTAAATATGAACTTGTATAAAAAAATAAAACTATTCATACCATTTTCAATAATTACTTTTCGTTATTCGTAAACGGTTACGAATGAATTTTATAAAGTAAGAACATAAATGTAGACATTGTCTTGTTCAAGTCGTTTTCACATTAAATTTATTCAATTGCAGATTCAATTACAGCCAAGATTTATACTAAACAGCAAATATAAATCAGTATACTTTATTTATTTTTTTTATTAGATTAAATCATTTTTGGTGTAAAATAGATTGATTCTAAATTGTTCAAAATACATTTTTTAGCTTAAAAATAAATAAAGTGGAAAAAATTGATTGAATAAGTAAAAATAAGGTTATGATGAAATTATTGTATTTTATGGAAATTATGACCCATATTCAGACAACATGTAATAACAATAAAAAACTTAACAAAGCTCTTAAAGAATTTTAAGTATACTTAAAATTTTTTTTCGAGTTGCTAATTATAAAATAGAATTGAAAAATACACCACCTTATAATTTCAACAAATTTTAATTGTTACACAGTAATAATATAACGAGTATTTTATAAGAATTAACTTAAGGCAAATTTATTTTTACATTTAGTTTTAACTGTTATTAAATCGTTAGTAACTATAATTTATATCTTGCTTATCTATAACATCTTTATTAATTAACATATCAAAAATATTCAAAATAAATACGCTTATTAGAATTAAAAAAATTATTTGGAACATCATTTTTTAACGAAAATAATTTATAAATATAGCGTTGTTCTATTCAACTCAATAATAAACTTCTGGTTTCTTTAATTAATTCTCATTCGTACAATCTGACTCAATGGAAACCAAATCTGTACGAAAAATAGAAAAAAGGTTGGATAGCTGAACGTTCGTTGCAACCAACACAATAAAGTATACATATAAAACTGGAGGCATTCAATACAGAAGCAACTGAAATTGAAACAGTTTACTGATGTAAAAGAACAAGATGAAAAAGTTATAAATTTAACATGGTCTATCGGACTCCTGTACATTTTTTTCTTGAATAAAATAGAGGGATGTTAATCAAAGAAACAAAAGCGATAAAATAAACCATTATAATCTGTAACATGTTTATAGAGTACTTGTAACACCAAGAAACTCAGGAATTGCTTTTATAATTTAAGTAATTTTACTATTAAACAAGTGATGCGTGCAAGCCATTCAGTCTTTACTTATTGGTTTGTAATTATTGGTTAATTATTGACAATCCATTAGGCGTAAAGTCTAAATATCGCGGCAATTGCTCTTGTTCGTATTTGTGCAATGAAGTGGACCAATTAATTTCAATAATAATATTTTATCGTCTCCTATTTACCGAGTGTACATTTCAAAGCGATCTTAATTAGCCTCCATCCCTGCGACAACTCTTAATTTCATGTCTGAGCGACGAATTTTAAAATTATAAAAAGGCGCCATGAATAATAATAGCGATCAATCTTCAGCTAAACGAATTCCGTGATTCAGGAGATTCGCACTTAAGGTTGCCGCCAAGTCCAACTGCAGCTAAATAAATGAATCGCAAAAATTCAACCCCCTGTACTAACTGTAGTCTGCAACGTACTGGAAAATCTACATCGCGTACGTACGCGGACTGCACGCCTAGCGTTGAGTAGGTGTCCCCGATCTCCTCTCGGCGGCGAAGAAAAAATGGAAAAACGCATTCGAGAAAGCCAAGACAAAATCGCGAAGCTGTCACGAGAGAGGGAAGGAGTGAAATGAGATGAAAGTCCTCTCGCTTCCACCTCTTCGCCATCCTCCTTCTACGATTCATGGGAGGAACCGAGAGGGCGAGAGAGGGAAAGAGAGAGCGAACGCGATTCCGCGAGTGCGCTTGTGCAAGAAGCTGGCGCTGCCCGGGGAAGAGGAGCAACCTCCCGGACCAGGCAAGAGAGGCAGCCCCCAGTCAGTCTCCGGGATGCTGCTGCGGGGGCGGCGATACTCGTGATATTCCTCTCTGACCCCCTACACAAAACCAGCAGAGTACAAGTTGGCCGTGTCGTACTCCGGCTGTTACTACTGATCGCCAGTGTGGACCTCGAAATTCGCGCGTTACTAACGCGTACCGTAATTTGTTGCACGTACTAGATTTCCGAAAAAGGCAAGAGAAAGAAGATGGATTTGGAGAGAAAGAGAGAGAGAGGGGAGGGGGGTGAGGGAGACAGAAGAGAGAGACATTACAGCACGTATAATATATAGTGCGAAGAGGGATTGTTCACGCACGCCCTCTCTCATCTCTGTCGCTCTCCAGTTTCCGTGCAAACACACACGCGCACTCAAACCCCTGCATACGTTACAACTCATATTCATCCGTATATACAAGCCTATAGTCTCCTGTTCCAAACCTTCTTGCGTATTTTGTAAAAAGTCTCTATAATACCCTGCTGCTGAGGTAATCTGTTTTCTCTTCACCATCCTAGTTCTCTCTTATTCTTCTGTCTCCGTTCCTCTCTTATTCTTCTTTCTGTACCTGCTCTATCTGCCTTTATTTATGTTGTTTCTCTCTCTTCACACATCCTTGCTTTTTATTTAAGTTTCGCTTCTCCGTCTAGCCGGTTGATCGTCCTTGTCTGACTGCTGTACTTTCGATCTCCATCCATTGCAGTTGGAACGCAGTTAGAGCTTCATAGCCGTGCACGAGACGGCTGTTGCTGTGTAATCGCTCTAAAGACTTTTTGTAAATCAAGATGCAGAAAAACAATTGGTGGTTTGAAGAAGAGAGGCTGTTTGCGTTTCAACTGTCTTGTTTGTGTGCAAAATAGGAACCGAGAAATAATGGATTTTTGCTTCTCGAAGATCGGTTCGATCGAACAAATTCGTAGTGTGTAAAGAGAAACGCTTGCAAAAAGACAAAGTGACTTTAGCCGTTGATCGTTTGTTTTTTAAAGAACAAATTCATGAAGGATTGAAAAATATTTTTGTTCGTGGGAAATTGCGTTTTAAGCATTATTTGATTTCAGTGAACGTTTCGTGACTTGTCTTTTTGTTCTTCAAATCTTACTTCTACTCATTCCCTCAACTTGATTAATATTTCAACAATAAATCCTGCGTCGCTCGAATTAATTTTTGCAACACATTGTTTGTATAATATTTACTTATTTGTCTGCACAACGTTATACGGTATATTTTCGAAGCTTCCTCCTAATATTTGAATCCATAATAACCCGGTGACGGCTATTAGATTATGATTTACTTATTGAATCGTGATCCGTGGTCTTCTCTTTTAGTTGCTGCTGATACCGAAGGTTTAGCAGCCGTTAACGGTTCACAATTCACCCGCTTCCATCGAATAAACGCGAACTTACTCTTTTTTGCAGCTGCATTAGCTTCCAATTAACCGAATAGCTATCTCGTTACGCGTCGCTTTCTGGATAATTAAAAAGTCTGTTGTTAAGTTAAAGTACATCTTTTTTATGTTTCCGCGTAAATATGTACGAATGTAGGGAAACGTAGTATTGCATACGAAATCTTAAAAATACATTTTTTTCTAGATAAATACGCGAGTTCGCAGGTAGCGACGCGATTCGAATTCGGGTCCGCTCATTTGCAAGGTATTTTTGACATTAAAAAGGTAATTGCATTCGAGATTCTTTGTACTTGGAGACTCCAGAAGCGATGCGAAAGTCCGCAGAGCCCTAAGAGAGTAGTGGTAATACACAGGAGGCTTCCACAGGGACGCGCGCGCATAGAAGTACATCCGCAGTGAGTGTCGTATACGCCCGCGTGCACATACGCATGCACCGCGAGTTGCGCGCGCTAACGGCTGACTGGGGGTGGGCACGAAGCCTGAATAGAACGCGCACGATGCGAAGCTGGGCCACCGCTGCTCGAAAGAACGGCCGTTTTCCACAGCGACGCTGCACCGTTCGCTCGTTCTCTCATCGATTCGAACGCCCTATCTCGCGCTCCTATCCTCTCGCTCTCTCGAGCGCACGCAAGATTTTCTCCATTTTCGCTGGCGCATCTCGAAATGCCGATACAACGATTCTCCGCTTTCCCTTCTAGCCCCTTTGATTACCCTCCTATAATCAGTTTGGCTCTTAAATACTCGCCCACTGTTGTTGCTTTCGATTGATTCACACTCCTGTTTATTTGGACGCGAGCGATATACTTCCTGTAGGTATTTTTAAAGAATCTCTAATCTCTGATCTCTTCGAGCTGCGGCTGCCTGGTATTTTTGGTACAAACAAGAAGGAAAAAATCTGATGTGGTCTTAAATTGCAATGGAAACATTCTAGAAACATAATCGTTTTCAAGCTTAGATATTAAATAATCTACCGTGTAAGAAAACTGCTCCTTTTCACAAAAATCTGTAGGTGTATTTATAAACCTTTGTAGAGTAGTAGTACCAAATACATTTACGATTCATCCACTGTCTATTAATCTTTCGGACTAATCTTTGAAAATACTCAAAGACATAAAGCGAAGAGTTCATTCCGAGTCGTAATTAAGCTTTACAACGGCCACGAATTCCATGATAGGATTGTATTATTTCTTTTTTGGAACAGCCACTAGGAGAATAAGACAAAAGGTTTCTAAGTATAGAGTACAGATGTACTCTTCACTTCTTTTATCTCGTTACGAACTCGTTCTTGATCCAGCGTCTTCTTTCATTTTAGAATCGCCTTCGATTCGAGTTATTTTATTTCGTGCATTGTCTCGGTTCGTGTCGAAGTTTATCAGACAATGAAACTGATGCCAACGCTCGAAGCTCCAAAAAAACGTGAATGAATAAAAGAGGAAAGAAGGTTCTCTGACGGCAAGAGTCGTGAAAGGATCGAGTTCACCAAAATGGCGGAGGAGAAGCGCAGGCGCGCACTTCCACCCTTTCAATCCAATCTCTTCTAGCTTAGCACCGAATGTGTAGACTTTTCCGACATTCCGCGCCCTAGTTTTCTCGTTGCGCTTGATTCACCGATGCAGAAGTCTTTATATTGCCGTTTCTGGAGCTTTCAAAAAGTAAAGGTTTTGCATTGGTGCTTCAATAAGACTAAATGTGATGAAATGTATTTCAAATGATTCCACACGAAATCTGAGCTTATATTCAAGATGCTTTTAGAATAATTGTCTTGAATATACGTGCAATAAAAATAGCGTTTTCTTTTAATTGGATGGAAAAATAAAATTTATTTCACAAGCGTGAATTCTATCGCTTACTTTTTTAAAAGATACAAGAATTTCATCTCTTAATTTTTCAAAAGATGCAAGAATTTCTTAATGATATCTACTCTTACTTCTAGTTTTTTTTTAATGGAATTAATTTGTTAACAATTTAAGTGTACGAAACGCGCAAAATAAACCAAAATCAATTCGTAACAAATAAAAACATAACGCCATTTTTTAATAAGAATTAATTAGCTTATAAAAATATTGATAACGTGTAAAATAATATATTAATTTTCTTTTCCACGTATAGAAGCTAGTCGGTTTATTTATAATTATATAGAAATATGATGAAGGCTAAAAAGAAATCTTATTGTTGATCGAAATAAAATTTATTTCCACAACTGCTTTTCTCTGGCTAATGTTTTCTTCGCACTACTAAAGACGAATCCGTCCTTTCGGATGGATCTACATTTCGAAATCCCGAATCCACGGAATGTACATCCGTCCCTTCATGCGCTAAAAAACGAACACATTTACCTTTTCATAGTCGAAACATCTTCACACAGGAATAGAAAAAAATTACAACACTCCCTGAAACAGTTTTATATAAAGTATACGAACTGCCTTTACTCTTTGCAACAGAAGAAAAAAAAGGTGCCGAGATGGTCGGTGGCGGCGACTGCAAAGTTGCGACCGTCGAGGTGGAGGCTTCCGCCGCCGGAGATAATACGGCGACTCTACCAGTGACGCGGCCTCGTAACCCTCAGTCTGGAGGCAACGCCGGAACACCACCGAACGCCCAAGACAACGCCGAGAAAAATAACGCGGCAAACAAAGAAATGGAGCTCAAGAACGTCCGCTCAACTCCTGCTAAAAAGTAAGGCCACACTTGTGGACTGTCGGTGGGCTGTATTCGAGCGCACAAGTCAATTACAGCAAATATTTAGTACTAAGTTGGTGACTCGAATCTTTGCTTATCTCAAAGAACGAATGGAAAAATTGGCTCGACGCGTTTCATTTTTGAAATACTGTCCCTACCTTGTTGTCTACATGATTTAAAGTTTTTACCAGATTTAACTGTTGTTGGAACGTTATAAATATGCTTATAAATAAATCCTGCTCGTTTAGTTCTTTACATTTTTTAAATAACCGGATTTATTATGAGAAGTTTAAATTCAAGTTTGAGTCAAGCTCAAAATATGGTTTTGCCTTTACAAATTACTTTATATGTTGATCAATATACTAATTATAGATATTCCTGTAATTCGTTATTCTTAAAAAGGATGCTATTTAAATGTTACTCTGTCAGATCGTGTTACTTTTTTCTCACAAAAAATTTATCAAACATTTTAATGTAGAATACTTCACTACTTTAATTTGATTTTCAATTCTGAAATTTATTGACTAAAACCATTTTCAGTAAAAAAATTTCTGTTAACGCAAGGACAGGTTTGAAATGAAAATCTATCTTTCACTCGTCTCTTTTAATTTTCCGATAAACAACAATTTTGATACTTGCATAACAAAAACGGTAAAATACAGATAGCATATCCTTTATAGTGAAAATGGTATGAAAAATATTAAAACAATATATGGAATAATTTTACGAATATAAACAAAATTAATTCAAAAAATAGATATAAATAATTAAACTTGTAATAATCGTTTGATGCAAAAATTATTCATTTTATAAAGGAATATCACTTCAAATATTTAAAATTTTTATTAATAAATCGATCCAATTATAATAATACTCAAATTAAATGAAAAATTAATATTCATTACATATTGCATACTAATTACGAGTGTGTGCGATTGTCTAAAATTCAACTACTATGTAATATTTTACATATAAATACACTACAATTTTATTTGTGTTAAGTTTATATTTTGATTTTTGAATGATTATGTACAAAAAATTCATTACATTTTCTAATAATATTCTGACATATATTTAGACCTTTTAATATATATTTAAGTATTAAAGTACGCAAGAAAATTTTTTCAAACATTCTTTAGCTTCACAACGTAATAATAGTTTATGAAAAGCTTCACTTAACACTTAAATTACCTTCATAATTCATCTACGTCCTCTAGCATCTAAATTTTTCATATAAAAATTAATATTAAAGTATTATCATCGGTAAAAAAAATATATATATATAAAATTTTATTTTTAAAATACTTAGTACAGAATTAACACCTAGTATATAGTTGAATTTATAACTATTCAAAATTGTATTTTTCTCGATAACATTTCATGTTCACTCCTGACATAACAGATATGTGTATTAAGTTCTTCGAATTTTTATGTATCGTCATCATTTTAATCTTCGTTTTTCCTCTCTCTTTACAATAATATTCACTCAATAAACACAATGTTTATATCAAATAAAATTATTAATTCAACTTATAAAAAATTATTTTTCACAAGCTGATCTTCGTTTATAAAATTTTATAAAAAAGCTAGAAAAAATAATTGGGAATATATTTTTAATGGAATATATAAACTATTGATGAAAATATAAGTAGACGTAATTAATGAGTCTAAAAAGTCCATTTACCATAAATTCATAATCAACTCAGAAAATTATTGACAATTTATTCAAACATATTCAAACCGTACCATAGTTAAGAATAAATGATTTTTATTATTGTTTTAAAAAGAAAAACATAAATATCAAATATCAAAAATTATAAACGAATAAATAAATATATATGTTTGTAAAAGTATAAAATGCAATATTAAAAATATTTTAAAATTGTAATTGATTTTTAAGAAAAATTTGTTAAATGCACGTGATATTTAAGTAAATTTAAAAATTAACAGTATATTTTAAATAGTAAATTTAATATGGCGAAGTTTTTTTTTGTTTTGGTTCGTCATACGAAATTTGCTAAAGTCACTTTAGAATTTTTATTTTCAATGTAATATATATTTGTTTTCACGTATACGAGTGTTGTGGGAAAGGTCGAATTAATTAACCCTGACTTTTACGTTAATTATTTATTTAATTAATTGTACAACAAACTATATATATATATATATATTTATACACTAAGCGGCGTGTGCGATAGAGTCGCTTGCACAAATCCAACTCTCTCGTGCCGTCGGTGTCGGACCGAAACCCTTTTCACTTTTCCGCTTATTGCCTAATATTAATATTTGTTTAAAATCTAAGTAAAACTAAAACTAAGGCTAAGGGCCTGTACCCGTTGACTCTTAGGAGTCTTAGGACGCCCGATCCCTTTTGCAGTTCGGGCCGGGCCGAGTTGTCGTAAACCTCGGCGCGCGGCAAAAAACGGTCGGGCTCGTCGCCTGTATGCGGCGCATATTTTCTTCTAATATACGCTACACAAGTATATTAATTATTTAATAAAAATAGTCAGTTTCACACAAAGAAAAATTTTTTTAATGAATATATAACAGAATAGTAATAATAATAACAATAATAATAATAATTCTGAATATATATTTATAAAAAGTAATAAGTGGTGATACAACATTTTTAATAATTAACTAGTGATTGTTGTAAACTTAATTTTATATAACAATGGACAATAATTTATCAATAAAGTTACATATTGATACTTCGAAACAACAACTGGCGGTGTAAGAAAGAACTAATATCAGGAATTTTTTGTATGAAAATACTTAAAGAAGTGTCAAGAGGAAAACAGAATAGCATAATATTTTGCATAGTTAAGTTTCTACGAAACAAACAGACGAAAAAATCATGAAAAGTTATATAATACGACAGCTATAAGACGGAGAGAAAATAGCACTTGACAGAAAGATAAAAAGAATCGTATGAAGCTCCTGTACATTAGCAACGCGTGCCTCGTTAACCTCGTCATCTTACTCTCGCGTACCTTTTTCCTTTTTCCTTTCCCGATTTCCTGTCTCTCCCAGTTTAACCTTTGCCGACGTTCAGTGACGCTAGTGCCACTCGTGTTATCTCTTGTCGCCGATGCTCAAATTACCACAACGCGTACGCACACCCTTGACACGTTAGAAGGGAAAATTACGCGCCGCCGACTGCGGATATTTGAGACATGCATTTCCCAAGCACCTTTACACCAATCCTTAGACAACCATTATTGCCGCTCATGAATAAAAAGATATTTTCATCCGTCGACATTCGATTTTTAGTGAGATCTGCTTTTTTCAAAATTACACGTCGACATTGATGGCTCTTACGGTCTAGAGAAATAACAGAGCGTGAAATGCATGGTGCATAATTAATGCTTTAATAATTTTTAACGCTAATGAATTATTTTTTTACACATGCCCGTTATTACAAGTAACGCCAAGTATTTTTAAAGATAGAAGGAACTAATAAGGAAATAATAAGATTCATTATTAATTATCATTGCTTTTACTGTGTCACTGATTTGTCACGTGAAGTGACACCAATAGATAAATGTATGCTGTTAATAAATTATAAACGTTAAAGCTATCTAATCAATAATTAATTTTAATAAAATAAAAATAAATATTGTCCGCAGTTTTTTAATTACAGTAATTTTATTATAAAACTAATAAATTTTCAATATATATTTTAAAATAAAATATATTTTCAAATATTTATAAGTATTACATTGCTAGTTCATTAGAAACAAAAATTCTATTGGTATATAATTTCTTAAGTATCGCATATCGCTAGAAATATAATATTCAGATATTTATGGGAATTTAAGTTTGTGCTTAAAAATACTTCACGAAGATGTTTGAGAAGATATAAAATGTAATTTTTCTAATTTTATTTTTCAATAAAAATTTATGAATAATATATATAGATGAAAGAAGAAACAAAATCATAGCTAAAATCATTGAAAATTTTTTATTATATGTACCATTAAAACTATTTTCATATATATTTATATTACAAACTATAATATCCAAAATTTTCTTTGCTTTATAATAAATATATGAATACATTGACCGAATACATTACGTTGGACGAGACAAAAAAATAATCAAATTGAATTCATGAAAAATATATTAAAAGTTATTTTTCATTATAGAAAAATGTTGTATTTATGCGAATATTTTTAGTATTCAAGTATTGACTTCATTTATAATTGATGGCTATCGTGCATCAATTAACGCTACAATTGCATTTAATATTACATTGGTTATACTATAAATATTCGGTTTTAAAGTTTCCGATTTTATGTAAGTGTTCAGATTTTAGTGAATATATTTTATCAACTTAACGAGGTTAGAATATATTATAACTCTTATTTAAATTTACTGCGACACTAATCAGTATAAAAAATTCTAACTAATTCTCGATAAAAATATATTTGACGTAAAATATAACTCTTGATAAAAATATACTAATTATCGAATGCATCTTCCACGATGAGGATAAAAACGTATGGAAAAAAATCTACAATTCACGAGATCAGTAGTATTTTCTGGTTTGAAATTAATTACCACCATAGGAAAACGACATCTTATGACGTGTGCAAATTGCCTCCATAATTGAATGCTAGAAGAACTGACTCAAGGACATTTGTGCAACTTTTCTCTCTTGCTAATGAGAATAACTTATAATGAAATGGGGGGTAAATCGAAATCGAGCACGTGTACAATGTATTCTAAAATAGCAATCTCTTCCGAGTCTACTGCAATATACATGAAAATGTAAGATGAAGCGAATAAAACGGAGAACGGAATATACAATGACGCTCGAATGGCGCATACGAGAAATGCGATCATTATTGGCAATGAAAAGAAAAAGGGTCCCGGAGGGAGAACAGCAAAAAACGAAAATAAGGGCGACGGAAGAAAAAGTCATCAAATGCATGCTAAAAATTTTCGTTCATTCACAGTTGGTAAAAAAGATGTAACCATGAAACAACATTCTGAAATAATATCCTGATCTGCGTATTCTCACCGCAGACATTAGTGTCTTAATATCGCTAGATAAACTTTTTCATTTCGAATATGATGGACAAATTTTATTTCGTTTGAATCACTTTATTATAATTTATCAAGGCATCGGTTTTATTTGTTGGTTGTAAGATTATGCAATAAATAATACTAGAAAATTTATTATTTAATTATTAGTTATAATATTTAAAAATGATTTTTAAATAAATCCTGTACGTAAAATATCGAGTATTAAGTAGTAGTAAAACCGTTTTAGAATGAGAGTAGAAGATTTAGTTAATTTTAGATAATTCGTTGGTCATTCAAGCAATTTACTATTATCAAAATAAAATTAATTGTAGTTATGTATGAAATTATATAATTATCTATTTTCATTTGATTTTTAAATTGTCTGCTTTAATTTAATTCCCATTGACGCGGCAAGATAATTAAAGTGAAATTAATATAATCTTAATCTATTATCTTTAATTAATTTATAAATTAAAAATATTTAGTGCAAAGCTATAAATATTCTAAATGTAACGTCACTAAAAATTAATAACATCCTTTATAATATATTTATGAGTGTATTATTTTTAGAAATTAATAATAACTACTAAATTAATATAATCGAATCGTCAAATTATAAGTTGACCTGACAGAACCAGGTTGAGTAAAAAATGATTTTAACAGACATTTTACGTACTAATGAAACGATAATTTGTAATTTAAACTAAGTAGATCATGAAGTATTTTTTCTCTTACAGGTATACCATAATTTTTAATTAAAACATTTTAAAACTGCCTACAGTTGCACACTCGTTTACGAAAACTCCAATGTACCATGCCCTAAACAAAACTAATAATGATGCTGCATAAAAGAATTATTATTTACGAATTATTATGCGATATATTTTTTTTAAATCTTTGTTTATTATAAATAATACCATTTTTTTATAACATTTGCAACATTTAAGAAAAGATGAGAAAATACACAACTATCAAAAACAAACTCTGTTTACGAATAAATATTCAGGTTTTTAAGATTTTGACGAATTTAAGATATTTTTTTATCCAACTGTTCCACTGTTGATTCTTCCTGAAAAAGCTTGGAAGTTCATAATTGACTTTAGAATTGATTTTAGAAAATGAATTGATTTCACAGAAAACGGAGTAATGAGAAAACCAGATCGAGTTGACAAAATGGAAAAGCTAGGGAAAGCACGAAGGAATCTCTTGCCAAATAGCAATAACTATTACTTCTCAATTTCTCTCCGCGTTCACGTCGTTTCTACGAATACACACGAATGAATCTTTCATTATTGATCTTATTCAGTAATGTTACATGTATGTGTTTACTCGCGTGTGCCGGTCTGCTATTGAATTGCACGGGAACTGCACATACGGGGAACCTCTAGATGCACGAATATGTCACCTGTCAGTACCTACATCTCTCTCATTTTCTCTGTCTCTCCGTTCCCCCTCCTCTCTCTTTCTCTCTTCCTGTCGCGAACGAGCACACAATTTGATCCGCCATGTGTATTTAATCCAGTTCGTATTGAGCACTCGATCCCGGCGCCGACGCCGAGGTCATCGTCTTATTTCGCGTTATTCGTTTGCTAAAAATTAAAAAAATGCACACATGTATCTTATTGGCAAGATGTAAGAAAACATATTTTTCGGTAGTGACAAGTGCTTGTGCTTTTGTTTCTTACAAATAAAACAATCGGTAGTTGCTGGTACATGAAACCAAAATTGATAAATTTTACGAACTTTACAGGCTTTATTAATAAAATTAATAATATCAATACAATATATTATTATTAATAAAAAATTAAAAATAGATTTATATTTTTATTTATTTTAAATACTTAGTAGTTACATTAGTTTTTTTAGATCGCTTAAACAACAAAACTTTGTGGAAATAGATAATTTAGTTAAGTTTGTAAAAAAGACAAGTTGCAAAAATTTAACGTAATTATTGACGAAACTGAATTCAAAATGCGGACAAATTGCAATTATTTGTTGGTTAATTTCAATGCAACGTGATTATTTTTATATAAATTATAATGCCAAATTTATTAAATATTTTTTAAACGATATCAAAGTTTTTCTAAGTTACACTTTAATTGAAAAAAGATATGAAAAAAAACAAAAAATCTTATTTTTTAGCCTTCGTTTCAAACAAATTTATTTATAGGATTTATAAAGTACTCAAGACATAAATTTATCGTGAATCGTTAATTGTCTCTGTACTCAGAAGTATGTTCATTTATAAATCATAAAATATATATGATGTAACTAAATATAACTCGGCTTGATTAAAAATAATTTTAAACAAGCAATATAAATTATAAAATCCTTTTGTTACATTAATTAATCCCTAATTATTTAGTATAATCAAAAATTAAAAGTGCATTATTTTATCATTGATTAAATATTTCAAAATTAACAGGAAAAAAATTAATTATTTAAAATGTTTTCTCGTATATTATTAACATTAAATTAAATATAAAAAAAATAATTTTTAGATAATCAATGTAAAAAAATACATAAAATAAATATTGTATTGAAAATAAAAATTGTTTTATATGATAAATACAAAAATTGAAAGACGTGTTTTACAAAAAAATTTTATTAATTATAGTAGTGAAATTTTAAAATTTCTGAAAATTATATGTAAAAATAAGATTGATATAAGCGTATGCATATAAATAAAAACAAAACAAAACAAGGTAAAAATATATCAATGCAAATGTTCATTAAAAATTTAAATTAGATAAAATGTAGAAATTAAATCATTTATCATTTACAAATAGAGCAAAGTTGTATAATAATTAACTAAATTGCATTATTAATTTTCACACAGCAAATTAACTTTGAGAAAATGAATAATATTTACGTAAATATATATTTACCGTCGCAGTAACTAAACATTTATTTAAAACGATCCAATTAATCTCATTAATAAATGATTGATATAAATGAAATTATTTATATTTTATATTAAATATATATATATATTATTATTATTAAAAATATGTATTAAATTGGATTGTCAGCATAACTCATCACCATTACGCATACTTTTATTAAATATACGCGTAATTATATGCGCGTAAATAAATTATTATTAAAATTAACTAGTCGATAATTAAAGATTTGCCGATATTTAATTTTCTATTCAGAATAAAAAATGTCTTGCCCTGTTAGCTCATTTTGCTGCATCTAAAAAAACCTTAAATAACTCGTTTCAATTTTGCCTTGTTGAGACGAAAAAAGTTGGAAAACAACGAGTACGTCACGAACAAGATCCGAGGAAAGAGATAGAAAGTCGAATATCCAAAGCTAAAAGAGGGAAAGAGAGGAGCCGGAAAGTAGATACTTGGAGATATCGACCAGCAGGAGCAGCTTCGAAGCACTCGGTCGCTCGCGTTAGGGAGTCTGTACCGCGTTGCCACTTGCGAGAAAAACGACAGAGCCTCTAAAGAAAAAAAAGCTGACTGATGCTTCCGCTCCTTTTATAGATTGTCGCGAGCGTCGAGAAAAACGTGGCATATTCGCGGTATCTCACATTATGCATTCGAAAGTTCCTGACGCCGTGTAGAAATCGCGGATGCGCTAATTAATCGCTCCGAAGCAGAGCTTAACCCGTTTACCGTTGCGAAGCTAACGTGCATCCAAGTGCTCGCGTGTGCATCTACGATCCTTTTTCCCATCTCGTTTCGGAGGAAAACGAGGAAAAAAGGGAATTTTAAGGATGGATTTCAAAAGATTGAATGTCGGTCGCTTCGGTACTAGGTCGACCGGATTACTTCGCCGCGTTTTTCACTTTAACGCCAGGCAATCTTCAACTTTGTAATGGAAAAATAATTTCAAGATGGAGATCTCTTCTAACTTCTTTTATAAAATGCAGTAAAAACTGGACCGGTAAACAAAATTTACGACTCCGTTGAAAATTGAAATTTTAAATTTACATCCGAGCATAAAGAGCATGTAGACCGCATAAACCAAAAGCTGCGTAGAAAATTCAATTATCGTCACCAACACTTTAAAAAATTAGAAACAGAATCCATCGTGTTAAGAAAAATTTCGTATTGTGCAAATAAAATTAACAAATTACAATTGATCAATTGCTGCACATGTATTAAAATTAATATTTATAAGTCAAATAAGATGAATCATTCTCGGAGTAAAGGCTAAAGAATAATGTTGTTGACAGATCGAACGTTCAACTTGATAAATCATCGTTCGTTCACCATGAAATGTCATTGACGACCACTTTTAGCTCTTTTTAAATTTTTAATCTATTTTCAGGCTAATTATTCAACATCTTTTACGCCATTAAAAAGTTTTTTATATATAATTTATCGTTCGTTGGAACAATATTAAAAACTGTACATATATAAAATAAAACGAAATATTAACCAACCATTCACCATAACATATTTTCGAATTATTTTTATCAGTATAAATTAGAGCAGCAAAGCTGTATTTGTATTCTTTTTAAATGTAATAAATTTACTAATGCTGAAATAGTAATTAAACCTATATTCATATTATTGTTAGTATCATACGTTGAATCTTAAAGTTCGTTATATTACCAATACATAAAAGTCATTATTTCGATTTATAAATCGAATTTTACATTTAAAAGATACGTATACGTATATCGCAATATCGCATATTTTTTCCAAAAACTTTTTTAAACTGGCTATCGTTACGTTATAATTTACATAACAAGCTTTTTAATCAACTATACGTTATATAATTTAAATTTATATAACAAACTATTACAGCGATTCAAGGACTTGTTAGTGACAATTATCTCCTTCTGAAACTAGATTCTTATCTCATTCCAATTAAAAGCAATATGTTTCAAAAGCTCAACGTGACAGAAACGCCGCGAATTACAAACCAATACACCTTCATCGACTTGTAGCATCCTCCGTCTCCCTTGCGCGAGGGATCCGAGGTTTTGAATCTGAAAAGAACAACCTCGTTTAAAAACTAAAAAATGGAAAAAGGGAAAACCGTGTGGCATCATGAGCGCGAGAAAACGCGCGGCCTCGTTGTCTCCGCAATGCTCGTGACGCAGCACAATGCGACCTGTCGCTGCAGATCTGCAAGTATTGCAGGAACAAAGACTGCTTAAGTTCTTGTTGACAGAGGTGTAAATATGCTGAGCTGCAGCGAGTCCGCCAGCCCTTCATTAAACGCGATTCTCGCATTCTCGCAACCCCTCTGACGGTCGCGATTGCGCGCGCTTGACTTTGCGTCCGTCACGCCCACCCGGAGAGCAGCAAACTCGATTGCCGGGAATTCTTAACCTTGGTAGGTTACTCGAGTCGAAGATTTGGCATCAGCGTAACACCGGTCTAATCCTTTCGTGATGCAACGGACCCAAGTTCATCCGTGTTGCTTGTCTTTCAACTGCGCTAACATCCGACTGCGAGGTGGAAAATAATTTTTAACAAAAATTTAAAGCTAAACGCAGTTTTTCGCGCATTTTCACATTGGCTGTTTATTTTTATTAACTACCGGTGCATTTTTTAACGAGTACGCATAATAATTGCGGACGAAGACAGCGACTGAAAATACTTTTTACTTGCAAATTATTAAAGAATGTACTTTTTCAAAATAAATCTTTTCAGCCTTTTCAAGCTTTCGTTACGCCGTTGCTCCCGCTGCAGCTATTGAATTTGCATCTATCTAATACTTAAACAACAACACATTATACGGCGTGACAAAAAATTTTCAAATTACGCAGTTGGCTCGACTGACTTGGCTACTCGACTATGCGCTCCATTAATGCCTCAGTTCCAGTGTGCGATCTCCAAATGAATAACTATTGAAATAAGCTTACATATTTGAATGCGCCAGCCAACGAAATGAAAAATCTCAACGAGATTCGCGCCTCTGGAGGAGGTCGTAGAAGAGAAATGACTCATCGCGAATAACGAGGAGCATTAACTTTTCACATATGAATGGAACTCTCCTCGCAAACGGGCGAACCGAATCAGGACCGAACAGAGTCGCTGGCTCGAAAAGTGCCGAGTTCCCCGAGCGCAAAAGAGCGGACGTGCCTGCATGGCCGCTCGTTGCATTAGACAGCGCTCGAAAGGTACACAAACCCACGTCGCACGGAAATAGCTCCCGTCACCGATGTTCGGCGGGAGGCCGGGAGTCGACTCGGTAGAGCTAGAACTGGCGCGCGCGCTATCGCGGGGGAAGCCTGGGGATGCTTCTGAGATCCTTGTAGAAGTGTGTGAAAAGTGACGAGGAAGCGGACAAGCGGTTGCGCCAAGATGACGAACGCGGACCTGGACGTGGAAATCGCGCCGTTCGTCGGTAACGAGGGCAGAGGTCCAGTGATGCCCAGGAGGCGGCTCAATCTAACCAAGAGAATACGGTAAGGACGTCCTTTGACGTGCCAGATCGCTTCTAAGCGATCGGACCAACTGTCTCGATTGGCATTTATCCGCTGTTTGTCGGATCCAGAGAGGAATTTCACGAGATCAATGTTTTACGAGATAAAGATTGATTTCGTTATGCTCGCTAAGTTTACTTTTCGAAGCTCCTAACGTTATCTCACATATGCGTTTTATCTTAAGTTGGTTTTTTTTTCAAAACGTTTCCGCTAAGATTTTTCACATTCTAGGCAGAATATTAATATTTAAGATTTGTGCCTCATTCTTCGCCCGAGTATCGCACGTAATCAACGAAAAACTTAATTGACAATTTGTTAACCAAAATTAAACTAAAACACAGATAAATATGGCTAGACTTAATAACAGAAATTAACGACCTCGTAACTGTCCTATCTACCCTACCATTTGAAGAAAGAAAATTGCTTCTCCGTTATTAAACATTCGAGTTTTCAGGTCAAGTTTACGTTTCTCTAATTAACGGTGTACCCTAGAAGTCTTAAGAGTTCAGACTAATGGTTGAGGAGTAAGAATTTATTTGACAACAAAATAACTGCTCTAACGGTATAAGGCAACTTTTTTAATCAAACTACAAATATAATCGATAAGAATTTTTATACATTACCAAGCACAGCAGAGTTAGAATTTATTTTAAGTCTGTTGTGCTACTAAATTTGCATTTAATTTGTCGTAAGCTTCGACGCAAATTAAAATTTATTTTCCCGTTTTAAATCCATGTGCATAATGGCCCCAGTCGCAGTCTAAGAATTATAAGCTAATTACGCGTTTACGAAAAGCTGCGCCTCGTTTTTCTAATTACTCGTCGTGCCGCGTATAATTTGGTTGAAAATTTGCCGACGAGCAAAGTGAGGAAGTTTTTTTACACATGAATCCTAATTTAGCGATAACATTGACGAAGTCGCATATCTATTTTATCTCGAGTAAAAAAAATCTCTAGCTTAAAAATAAAGTAAAATATCAATAGCGAAAAGGGGCAGGCGGCGTCTCGACAAGTGCAGCCACCCTCGATGACCACCCCCAACGACACGAACGAGCGCGCGCATACTGATATGGCGTAAAACCGTTTATCTTTGCAGAACCTCCTTATTCATAATAATGAGCTTCATCTACGCGAAGCTGCTGGTGGTCGTGTGCATCGCGTACGTGATAAGCGAGGTGGTGACGCATAAGCTACCCCTCTACTACTACGAGGGTTTCTTCACCTACCTTTACGGCGTGAGCATCCTCTTCCTGCTCTACGTCTTCTGCTTCCTACTGCAGGAGAGCGCGTGCTGCTCGCGTGGCGCTGACACGCCACCGCCGCCTCCAAAGCCTCCTAAGCCCCCCAAGGAGCCCAAAGACAAGAGCAAGAAGAAGGACAAGAAGGACAAGAAGGACAAGGACGCCAAGAGCAAGAAGGAGTTTCAGGTACCGATGTCAAACCTAAACGTATCAATTGATACCGTAACGATATTTTACAGGAAACACTTTATCAGACTTATCATAGCCGCCGTGTCAAGCGTCGCTGCTCGCACCCTAGAATCTTATTCGCTTGCACGCGATCGTGTCCTTAACTTACACTGACTTCCAGACCGTTAAATAAAATTTGTCGAAAGTTAAACGATCTAAAGCTCCTTTCTCAACTATCGATACGCTTGGTTGTAATTTGTTCTCTCAGCGATATTCGGAAGGAATTGAATAGTCTGATAAAGTGTCCATTGTAATTATTTTTATTGCAATGCATCCCGAAAAAATGGTCTAACTTACTTTAATGGAAATATTTTAATATTAGTTGCAATCTTACTACATCTCCGTTCATTCTCGTTAACGTGGTGGACATTTAAATGCCTTGAAAATTATAATGTATCTTTTAAACTTTTACTTCCGACTCTGTGGCTTTTAGATTCGTAAATTTTCCAATTTACAAATGAACGATGTGACTGTTTATGAAATTAAAGTAAATCGGTGAACTGCTCGGCTCGAATACAAAATGTACCTTAATTTAAAAATTAGAAAATTCATCGTTAGTACACAATGTGAATGTATAATATACCATCTTTGAATAATTAAACTCTGAATAAGGCCGTCGGGCATATTTATATCAGATATTTCCCAAGCATCTGTTAACATTTTAAACCGCGAAAAATATCACTCCTAAGTAGATTAAAATTCACTTTTCGCACAAAAATACGTGCTGCTGTCACTTACTTTCTTGTTTACCGTGCAAACGAAAACATTACAAATCATATTCTCGTGACCGACTCGCTAACGCAGCAGCAGCATTTAAAAATAATCCAACGATGCTTTCCACGAAGACGGAACTAGAATAACGGAATTGTAAATAAAGACGGGCATGGATAATGACGCAATGTAGCTTATGGGGAAGTCGTGCGAAATTTTAGAGAGGAAACGAGATTTCCCGAAATAGAATCGTCAAGCTTTCCCTTCTGCTTACACTATTCTCAACTTACAAGCCTTGCCGACTTCTTTTTTTGAACTTTACGAAATGAAACTAAAGCAATTCAACCATAAATCTTTGCCATATTTGTTGAAGTGTCGAGAGTTCGGAGTTATGAAACCTCAGTTTTTTCGTAGATTCAAACATTTAAAAGCAAAAGAAATACTTGCGTTACATTGCCAAAAACAACGTGTATTGCCATTACTTTACCTCTGAACGATTTTGAATTTTTCGTCCGTGCGACACAATTTTTTAAATTCAAATTTTTAAATAATCAAATATTAATATTGTCCTCTAAATATTGAATCGAAACGGCTTAATTGTAATCATTTTGCGTAATGTGCATAAAATCACAGCGGAACCAATTTATAATTAGTTTTGCCATAATCATACTCGCGGTCACTGTAATTACGTCCTACTATAGTTTGCGAATTATAACGTTACAATTGCTGTTCTTAGACCGGCAATTGCGATTTCTACAATTCGAATTGTAATTATGGTAACGCGAAACATTGAATTTTGTCTGTCAGTTCCTCGAACTATAATATTTCTTCGATGCGGAGTAAAAATTTCAATGCAGAAAATTTCCTCCTCTACGCACACGTAAGTAATAAATTCCGTTTGAGGTATTGATTTTATTAATAGTTTTGCTGCTTAAAATCAGTTGTAATTATAGTCCTTTCCAAAGTTATCCTAATTGCGTGAATTCATTTCCTGATTCCAGTCAACTTTCTTCACCGCATTAAAAACGTTAAATAGCTTTGTTATTCCCGCAAAACGTCCATACTGCAAAATTTGATGCACTCGCAATGTATTTATTAATTAGCAAAAGCCTAATAAAAAATTAGCGGAATTTTACTCAAATGAAAGTCGCTTGAGTTTCTCTAATTCTAAAACCCTGCAGTTTAAAATAAGAAAGTTTATTGTTACGTGAACTCGAAAACAATACGTAAAAGTGAGTGTAAAGAAATGATAAATTGGGAAAAGTAAATACGAATGACCGTTGGACGCGAGGGTCGATACGAGCTAAAGTTTTACTAATCGCTCGGTATTATTCATCGCATTTGCCGACTGTGGAAATGTAGTTAATAATTTCCACCTCGCAAATGAATTCGTACATCTCGTACGTTAAAAAAAGGATAAAGTGTACGTGACCAATGCACTCGTGCAAAAATGCTTGTTTCAGGATGCCACGGACGTTGAGGCCGGCGTTGCTACTCGTTCATTACGAAAGCGCAAGACCTCTCAAAATGACTCCAGTCACGGAAGTTTCTTCCTGCGAATCGGCGCCATTGGTACGTGCCAAACATTTTTAAATGCGTCCAGCAACTTGTTGAGCTTGGCCAATTGCAACTTTTGGTCGGATTCACTGCACAGCAAATAATATTTTAGATTATTCGCTGTGGAAAATAATGCCAAGCATATCTAATATAATTCCGAGTTGATGCTTATTTTTATTTAACTATAATATATATACTCCAAGTTTTAATGGCCAATTCGACAATTCGAATCTTTGGGGAATCAACCTTTTATTGGCGCACGTTAATTTCGGTCTTTGAACATTTAAGCGTTTATTAGTGCATTAAAATAATGCATTAAAATGTCTGTTCGAAAATATTTGTGCTCATTTGTTTTCTCTATATCTATTATTACCAAACTGTTGTCAAACTCTAAAGTTCATTACCTCTTCGGAAGAAGAGAGTATTTTTCCGTATTTTATTTCTGGAAATTAACGCGTGATCAAATAATCTAATTTAGTTTCACCTTGAAAATTAATTGTTTAAATTAAAAAAATTAAAATTAATTACGTATTCAGAACATTAACAATGCAGTAAAAATTTTTCTTATAGTGTGTAATAATATAGGTGGAAACCCTAATTCTTTTGCCTCATTTTTATTTCATTCTATTCCGAATTTTTTTCTAATCGACTCGCTTTCGAATATTTTAAAGCTTATTCTTTTCTGTTTTTAAGAGCCTTTATTTCATATCTACATATGATTATCTTTACAATCATTATTTCTCAGCTCCAAACTTTCTAATAAACAATACTTCTACGATTCCAATAGGCACTTAACAATGTTCAAAACTTTTAAAATCTAAATAGTATATTTTATTTCGGTAATACTATGCATTATATATTTGCTCTCTTCAAAGGTGAAAATTATTTGATATTTTACTTTTTTTTACTCTACTTCATAAATTTATATACACGAAATAATAATTGCTTAATATTTATTTATATATTGTATCTTAAAGATGTAATTCCCGTATACGAGTGCGCGCGCGAACGTAATACGAATATGTACGAAATATTTACAATACGGTGATATAATTTATAATATAATAAATTCTTTTGCAGGATTTTTACTTTATAAATAATTTTAAAATAAAATATTTAATTAATAAATTGTAGTTTAAATGTATAAAAATCAATTGCATAGCTCGTAAAAAATATAAATAAAATCGTGTAAGCTATGTGCCAAAAATGTAAGCGATATTCATTAATTTATATTTATTAACGAAACGCCGATTTAAAGTAGATTTTTAGCAAAGAAACGAATACTGCCGTGTGTATAATTTTTTAATCTCATATCATACTCATTTTACGTGTTGGCGGAAATTTGAATTCGTTTAATTACTAGCTTTTCGAAGTAATTTAAGTACAGTACGAGGTAGGTTTCATAAGTAATTCATCAGAAGCGCACTAATATCTAATAATATTCAAGCTTTTGGCCTGGGAACGATGGTTTACAACGGATTGGAATTTGGAGTCTTCTTTGAAGTGCCACCAACGTCACCTTGCTATCAGATTCTCCAAGGCGTTAACCCCGTTCTTCAGATGATCTTTACTTTCATGCAAATGTACTTTATCTTCATGAATTCTAGGGTAAGTACTCTCGGTTATAAAGTGCTTTACACGCTGTTTTTCATTATTTTCTGCTCAGTTTAAGCGAATACACACACACACACACACACAACTTTCAACGTGTAGCTCAAGGGGTTCAATAGTGTTCAGGGTTCAATACCTTCAATTTTTAATTCAACTTCTCTTCGATTACAGTCTGTGCTTTTATCGTATCAAATCGAAAATTTCTCCCGAAAAAATAAAATTTTGAACACACGTACCAACAGCACAAAAAGCTTTTGATACTTATCTTAAATTCAGCTAAAGCAATTAAATAATGGCTTATAAACTTTTTATACACAATTACTTCGAAATCATACGAGATACTTGATTAATAGAACGCTATTTGTACTTTTTATTATCGATTGTGCAATACTTTCCGCACATCTATTTATGAATTTAATGCATGTTACGTGTCATGCGTAAGAAAGAACTCCTCTATAGTTATAAGTGCTATACTGAATTCGTTTACTTCCCCCCAGCTGAATATCCATCGATTTAAAGTCGTGGCAAGATTCGGACTAATGCACGTAGTGGCCACGAATTTATGCGTGTGGATCCGAACTCTAGTGCTTGAGAGCATTAAAGAAATCGCCCAGTACCACCAAAATCAGGGACGCGCCGAAGCCGGAATTTTAGGTAAGTAAAAATAGTCGTTTGATCGACAGTTCAGGTCTTTCGCATTCCTCGATTTTTTCAATCTTCACATCCATTACTTATTCGCGGCAATTCGATTCAAAATTCGAGTTCACTCGAATAAATATAGTCGATCGTCCAGTAATCGGTTTTGTAATTGCAATCTATGCCTGCTACGTCCATTAAAATTGCTTCCATTACCAATAATGTTAAAGCTTACTCTGTTACATGATATTGTGTAAATATTCACGATTGATTTGGAACAGAATTTTGCTTTTCATTTCGTATATGAACATTTTTAACGGAAATATAATTCTGAATTTTCTCAAAACTAGAATGCAACCTATCGTATTCTGATAAAACTATAAAAATTATTAATACGATATTTTGAATGACTGACAAAATTACGTCTTATAAACTAAATTATTTTTTTATTAAAATAAATAATAATTCATAATTTATTTCATGTTTTAATTACTGATTTTTTTATAATTATCCTACGAATTGGATTATTCGCTAAATATTTTTGTGTTTACACTTTTAGTATCATAAATTTTTGTACGAATGTTATTCAGGAGTCTGAATTACTTAAAAATAATAAAGTTAAAGCAGAATAATGAACGAAGAATAAATAATAATTAACATTTGTGCATTGAAGTTAGAATGTAATTTACAATTTATAAACTGAAAATGGTTTTGACAACTAAATTACTCAAGAAATTGCAGTTTTTGTTAATTTATCAGTACATTTGAATTATACAGAAATAAATAAATTTTATCATCGTTCTGATTCTTAAAAATAAATAGATCTTCTATATATTGCATTATTACCATTTATAACGTTCTTAATATGTTATTCATAAATTACAACTTTTTACCAAAAAATATTATTAGAAATTAGAAATTGGGAATTTTAACTCTTAAACTTAACAAATACTAAATTTTTTATAATCACAGCAAAGATTACTAAAAAAGTAAATTATTCGCTGGAAGCTTATAATTTATTTTTAAAAAATTGAAAAAATAAAATCTACTATTTAAATAATTAATATGTATCTATTTTTATATTTATAGTGAAATAAATTAAAACAATTTTCATAAATCAATACTTTGAGATAATTTAAAATATAATATCGGATAATAAACTATTGCATTTATTCTGAATAAAAAATATATCTTTAGATTTAACTATGAATTCTATTACAAAAAACGTTTTTAAGTAGATTGAATCTTCAAATGAGTAAAATAATAAAATATAATCATTTTTTTTAAATACCGAAAAAATATTTAAAGTATATCAATGAAGTTAAATATTTGATAACACAATAAAGTAAAAATAAAAAGTTTCTAAGGATGCGGTAGGATTTTAAATTGAAAAAATTGATTTTTTTTCAACAATCAAAATTCTATTTATTTTGTTAGAGAAATTTAATTGACAATATCATTAATAATTTTGTGTCCAAATGTTAAATATCAATTTCCACAAACGCCAACCAAGTAGCTCTAACGTATCAATAAATTATTTTCTCATACTTTTAATTTGTTTCATATTAGTTTTAAAGATAAAAAAAAATTATTAGGTTTAAATTTTCATAGATGAAATAATGTTTATTGAGAAGCTTATTTATATTATTCATCATTGTAGTATATATGTACGTGCACAAGTACAGACTAAAGTAAATAAACAATTTGATAAAAACATAAAAACTGCTTAAATTGTGTAGCTCAAAAAAGATTTTGTGATTGAAAAAATGCCGAGTACTGCAATTTTATTAATGTAATAACAGCGATGTAGCGACGTATGAGTACAAATTTTATAAATAAAAATGTTGCATTCGGTGGCACAAGCCCTTGACTTTTTAAAGTATCGAATAAAAATCATATAGTTACATTATTTGTAAAGTAAATTAATGAAGTATATCCTCTGTGATAGATAAGATTATTGAAAGTTACAGTATATATCGTAGATATACTGTTTGTGCGAGAGATATAATTAGTATTAAAATGTAAATAATGCTTTGAAATATTTTAAAATGGTAGATCGTAATAGTGAAAACTAATCTATTTTTGCTTTAGCGAGCATAAAGGAGCACACTATGCGTAATGCCGGTGCCATTCTTGGAGAGCGTCCCCGCGACTTGGGTAATTTACGGCTGGGTTCGGGCGTACCAACTCCCTACTCCAACAAATTCGCCCGTACAGTAGCTACAACCTCAGCCACCTTCAACCGCATGGCTCGCTCCACCGTTCGACCGGTAGCCCGTGCCGTGACCTTGGGTACGACGTCGACGTCGACAAGCACGTCAACGAGTACCGAGTGGCCGATGTCATCCTCGACCTGGTCGTCCTATATGACCTCGACGACCTCGGCGACCTCCCCTACGTCGACAATGTCGACTGAAAGCTCCTCTACTGCAGCGACGACTCTGTCCACGTTCTTAACAACTCTCATGCCGACCAGAAAGGACATCATGACCTCTCCATTAATGACTACAACGTCTGCATTGACGCCAGCATCCACTGGCTTCCCAACAGCGACCTACGCCTCTGATGAAATTTTCAGCGACTTTGATCTTCAGTCGGATAGCAAGAATAACATACCACGCATCTTCGACGTAACGAATGCGACGGCGAATCTGACCAGCGCTGCAATTGGTACTAACATTGGCAGTCCCCTCTGGAACCCGAGCTTCAACGTCTACGCTGAGGCATTGATAGCAAACGAGGCTGGACTTATATCCACCAACTCCTGCGGTCGAGTGAACATTATGGGCACAATTGTGAAGGATGCTGCACCTTATCTCTTTCCATTCATCATTGAATACAGTTTGATAGGAGCCGCGGTTATTTATGTGATGTGGAAACACATTGGCCGCCATCCACGATGGCCCCATCAAGCTGAAGCTGATTTGGAACGCAGACTCGAAGCGATGCTGTCCCGACGCGCCGTTGCACTTGCTCATGCAGGTACGCCTATGATTGCTATTAAGCTATGAATGCTTTTTATTTTTGATGAAAAAATTTATTTTTAATTAATGCAATTATTATCTTTTTGAGAAAAGGCACGTTATTATCAGTAAGAAATTCTGACACAGTGTGCGGCTTGCTTACACGGATGCTGACTCGACCTTTTATATGTCATTTGTAAATATAGCGTTTACATTTCTGCGTCTGCTTTTATAGATTATTTCATTGCAATATCTCAATGTCGTGATCTAAACTATTAATATTGGTTCAAGTAGGCGCAGAGACATTAAGTAATAAACAATTAACAGATGCTTCGGGTGAAACGTGATTATACGATCAATCGATTTTCTTCGAAGTACCATGAGTTACCTTAGTTAAAGCATACATCGTTATACTTGTTTAGGAAATGACTATAACTAAAATACGTAAATTAATCATATTTATAATAAAAAACATTGAACAGATTGCACAATAGAAACAATAAAAATAAGCTCAAACGATTATTGAATCTCAATATGACAAGTATAAAAAATAAGATACTTCAGTTAACAAAAAGTTGTTAAAATTTTTATTTGGTATTCCAAAGAAACTTCACTGATTTTATAAAAATTATTTACCCAAAGTACCTAATAATCTCTTGTAAATATTTATAAAACGCTTATTTACAAAAATATCGGTTTTTTGCCACAGTGTATTGATTACTATGAAATAAAATATCTATGGCAATTGCTTTGATTATTAATTAATTAATTCGTTAATTAAATCGTTAGTAAAAATCAATTAATACTGTAGAAAAAACGGGTATGTTTACTTGCATATGATAAGCTCAGTTGGCAATAAGCATGTATTATTTCTTAAGAACGATATGTAATACAAACGGAAATTGGTATTCTGGGATTTTTTAAGCTTGCTGAATGTAATTCTATTATTAAATTTCAAATTAAAATGCCAGCATCAATATAAAATTATTAATATGGTTACTCGGTTACCGTATTTTATCCTCCGTTTATCAACCTTATTATTATACACATATCATTCATAAGCACTACTACCCTATAAGGAGCATCTCACAAATATTAACACCGACATTTTCATTGAAACACTCTTTCATAATTCTTGAACCTTTTTCCCTGTCTTACTCATTGCTTTTAGATGAGTCGGCTGAAAATGACGAATCAGGAAAAGTCGATAAGCAGGAAGAAGTCAAAGTAGAAGCCAAAGTAGTCAAAGGTACGACTAAATACTTTAAATTGAGCAGCTTGAAAATTCTTGAATACCAATTATCCAAAAAGTGGATAATTTCTCAAAGCTTCGATTTGGCAATACGAGCTGACACTCTACAGATAGCGTCTCGTAAAGATCGATATCAGAACTGCTATTGTGTGGGTAAACAATGATTTTAACACTCAAAATGTGTGAATTTATCAATGAGATATATATGTAAGAGAGTTCAATCTTGAAAAAAACTTTTTGACTTTTTATTGTAAAACTACTTATCCGACAAAATATTTGACAGGAAGCGAAAGTAGATAGATAGTATAATATTTTTGATGAAAAGAAATGCAACTCAATAGAACGAAAGATGCATAAAATAGCATATTGTTGTTTAATGAAATTTTTATTAAAAATCAAGGTAAAGTATGTTTATTACTGTATTTCTGAATTTAAACTCATAATCTTGTGAGTTAAAACTCAGCACATAAGTATATTATATAAATAAATATAGTTTTTCAATCGCACTAGCTTCAAACTCTTACATCGACAAATATCATTTCCCTTCATTTTTACATTTACACATTTAAATATGTACCTGTCATTAACACAAATGTTGGCACACGAAATAGGTTATCGAAATACGTAGGCAGTTATCATCATTTGTCATACTAGACTAGAAGAGAATTGCGTTTAATAAGCGTTATCTAAATAGCGATTGACAGTTCTGAAATCGATAACTACGTGATAATATGTATAGAGTGGAAGCGCCTCAATGTATTAAAAAATTTTATTTAAACGAATGATGTTTAAAAACAAACAGGTCACGGACGTGTGGACTGCGTGGGAGCCAGCAAAGGACTCTTCTTCGGACTCCTTCTTCTCGTCGGATCGCTCATCTGTTTAATCCTCTTCTTCGTGCTGATTCATCATCCGGATCTCGGGTTACTTGCCATTTACTTAGCCGATGTCTCTCACTGCGCTCTTATGGCGCTTTCTATCATCGCAATAATTGTCGGCTTTATACGCATCCAAAGCCTCAAGTTTAAGGCTGAAGAGCAAAGCGACCTGAACGACATACTTCTGCGCGTTTCTGCCTTCGGTTTATTCATCTACGCCGTTTTCAGCGTCATAGCTGGCTCTTTGGCAGCCTTTACTCACGAGCCCAATCTTCTCGTCATGATCACGGGGCTACTCGCCGTGTTCCAGGTTGTCCTGCAAATGCTTTTCATTGCTGACGTATCACGCAGGCGCGTCCACCTCCCTGAACACGATCGCAGCAAGCCAGGACGTCAGATCGTGACTTTCTTACTGATCTGCAATGTCACTATGTGGGTCATCTACACTTTCGAGGCGCAGAAAGTCGCTGCGAATCCCGTGCAGATTGACTTTTATGGATATTTGTCATGGGCCATTGTGCAGAGGGTCACAATCCCGTTGTGCATCTTCCATAGGTTCCACAGCGCAGTTACGCTTGCAGAAATCTGGAAAACCAGCTACAAGGCGCGCCTCGAGTAAGGCGCTTGATGAACATTGTCTTTATCTACAATAAGCAATGACGAGAGGAAACATATGGATCGCAGAACATAAAAATCAAAGTTGCAGAATAATTTGTAATAGATTTCGGATGGAGGCGAATGTTGTCAATGACTCGATTCCCTCGTGGTAAAGAATTATAAGTTGGAGATTGGCGAGGAGTTGTTTTAAACGAGTACGAAGCAAGAGATGACAAAAAAGATTCTAAGTGAAAATGCATGACAACGAACTACGAACTCGTCTCTCTTAGCGCCTCGGGATGCATTAACAGATCTAATGGAGTTGTAAGAATTTATTTCAATATTGTTCTTTATTTTTATATTTTGCATTTTCTGCACTCGTAAAGTATTGACTATAAATATGAAATGTCTGAGAGAGATGTAGAAATTATCAATGATACGTAATAATGGTGATCAAACATAGATTCAATATTAACCGATTATTGGATTTTGATGAGTCAAAATAGTCTGTAAAGATAAATACATGATGATATTAAAAAAATACATTTAGTTTCAAACGATTCTTCGAAACATTATGCGACTATTTGATGATTCACATGTTGCATTTTCTACTTTTATACCTTTGCTCAACAAGTTAGCGCGTACGTCATACAAAAACGCTAAAATTTACAAAGGGTAATTGTGCAAACAACATAATCCAACTCATTAAAATCAACGAAGACCTGAACATTTTATCAGTCTCTCATCAATTTTTAGTATGTAGAAGCTTAGCAAAGAAACTAAAGAAATAGAAAAGCTCGAAGTATCGCGAAAGAGACATGGAACGTCGAGAACGTTGTCAAAGGCTTAGAAGATTAAAAAGATGAAAGAAAGTAAGAGGCAAAAAATCTTTTTATTAAGAATGATCTTATAAATTATGAATATTAATTATGTAATGTCGAGGAGTTTACCAAAGAGACAAAACAGGACGAAATTATAAACAAAAGTTACGTGTTTCATTGATAAAAGCATGTGTTCAATATCGGTCAATCAGCACGAAAATAAACCAAATATAAGAAGTACAAAAATTATTCATACATTTCGAAAGAAAGCATGCAACAGTTCCACAAACTTGCATTTAAAATCACTTAAAATAAGTAATCCTCATCCCTTTATTTACTGCAATAATGAGGATGTAATTATTAACAAGAAAACGGATAATATGGAAATATAACGACGGCAAAACCCATCTTTATTTTCCGAAAGAAGATTCCTTTGAATCCTCGAGGACGAAACAAAATAAGTAAAACGATGGAAAATATTACATCAAGAATTACGTCAAGAGACGCCATATTCGAGTTCGGTAAAAAAAAAAAATAAAATAAAATAAACATTGAAGTAGCCAACTTGTAGATGATGTACGCAGTAATAGTTAAAGGAGGAAAAGAAAAAATAAAATCGTAGAGACCGTAGTTGAATACAGAGATGTTTTAGAAAAAAAATAATTCATCCATTTATGACTAAAAAATAAAAAATAAAAACGTAAACACACCTTTTCTCATGAAATATATGATTAAAAGAAATATTAATTATTTCGCTATTGATTAGTGTCTAAGGCTAGACGTTTTGGCCACACGCAGGGTCGATACAGCAAATTGTGTATTGTTAACGTCGCTAACACGCTGGTGATATAAAGTAAACATGATATATTTCAAGATGTTTTAGGAAGTGTAAGAATAACTATAACCCAAATTCCCTAAGCTAGCGAAAGCTATTTGCTCCGTGAGCTTCCTCCAAAAAGAAGCATAAAGAAGATAATGGAGAAGCTCTCTTTAATCATCATCGTACACTCCGTCTAACTAATAGCTTTTCGAGTCTACGTACTAAAAAAACAAAATTAGATACATTAATACAAGAAAAATGGATAAAGTACATTATAAATAAGATATTATATTATACATATAAATGGAAGAGATTACTACGAGTGATTCTATTGACTGTCGATATCGAGGAATGCGAAAAACGTTAGGATCACATTCGTTATGTAAAGGGATAAGAAACACCAGAATGACAAAAATGATTATACGAACATTATACATATTCATACATTAAATTACCCGAACCGACAATGCGATATTAAGAAAAAAAATACGATATACAAAGATAATATAAATATATATAATAATTGTGTGAAGACATAATTGACCGACTTACTAAGTGCGTTTGAAAAATATGTGTGCGTCTGCGTCTGTCTGTCTGACTTGCAATGCTGTAAATATCAGTAAATTGAATGATGAAATACAAGTATGATTGCGTGTATTAATGAATTTACTTCGTGCATATAGTTCTTTTTATTAATCGTTCTCACGTTATAATATTGGTTTTTTTATATTTTACAATTATAATCATCGTCACAATTATAAGTCAACTAATACAAACACTATAAGACACTACTTTTCTTCACTTGGATTGAAACTAAAGGAGCCTCGGATACATCGAGCCCTAGGGTTCTGTAGTTTCGTATTAATAATTATTTCGCTATGTCTATGAGGATGAGAAAATGTAATGCGAAATGTCCAATACGAAATATAAAGAAAAGAAAAAATATAAACGCCAAATCATACAAATTGTTTCTTAAAGTGTAATTTAACAAGGCACTGCCACACCGGACCAAAAACCGTGGAAAGTTAAGGAAGAGGAAGAATATACAAAGGAATGGTTCACATTAATCGATGATTCGGATGATAACGGTTTCAATTATAAATAAATGATATTTCCCGGTTTGCGTAGTGTTTGCAAACGAGAAATACATTGCAATAGTTGTGCTGTGTTGCAGGCGCTTGAAAAGATTATAAAAATGACTGTTGTTAGCGAAACTAACCGGTAATCATTATTTTAATTCGATATCTGTGTTATAAATGAAATGATAATATTATAACAAATTTGAAAAAGAACCGACTGTTTTTCGAAGAGAATTATAATATAATAAACGATAATTAAATGTTGATTCAAAGGAAAATGCTGATTATAAAACGAATTTTCAATGTACGCTAATAATTATAATGTGAATTAAAAAAATATAAGAGCGATTAGATTTTGAATGATTGTGATGATTATACACAAGCAGAAGATGGCAAGAAAAACAGGCGTTCGATGAGCGAAAAGAAAACGAAAAATAGAAAGAAAAGAGGGAATAATATTAATATTAATATAGTAATAATAATAAATAACTAAATAATAATAATATAATATTATAAAATAATAATAAAATGAGAGATAAAATGACAAAAAGTGGGCGACGCGAAATTAAAAACATTCTTGTATAAGTACACCGATAACTTAAAATAAATAGTAGTTGTAAGCCTAAACAATTAAAGGCCGTGGATTTGCAAGAAAGGAAAAGAAACGTAAAATATTTTATATTTACTTACCAAAATTTGCAACAACTTTTACAAGAATGGTGAACAAAGTGAGTAAGTAAACTAAAATCAAACCCAAGGCAAGGAAAATTTAATTTGTTAATTTTTTTATACCAACACGAGAAAAAATATATAATACGAACTATTTTTTTAAAATGTTTTTTCAAGAATAAAATATCTGTAGAATTAGAACACGGATGCTGTGAGGTCGGAAAAGGTCCTACGCAATCATTTAATAATTTTAGTAAGTAAAAAAGAAAACAATTGTGATTTTAGTTGTTCGATTGCCGTTTAAAGATAAACAATCTATGAGCTTATAGATGTTCATATAAAATTTTGCACAAAACAAATGATAGCGATACAGTAATTTTGAATAATTAGAAATACAAGATTACGACTGAAAAAAAAATAAAAATGTAGGAAGTCGAATGGCAAATCCACGGTCTCGTTATTTAAACATTACGTAGAATGTTTTTGATGTCTTCGACTATAGCTATTCAAGTTTGTACACACACGCACAAGTAACTCTTACACTTTGACTATACAGCGACACAATCGAACATTAAATGTAAAGGAACACATAAAAATGATAAAAGAAAAAATCAAGTACATGTTGTCGAATAACCAGTTCTTCATGAGTCGAGTAGAAATTTTAAAATGTTTAAAAAAAAACCTAACAAGGTATATTGAAGAGAGGAAGGTAAAATAATCTACAATGCATAATACGTGGAAACAAATACATTCAAAAATTAATATAAATCAATAAAAATGACAAAAAAAGAGAAAAATATTCACCACATTACCATACTCTCAATTCGTTCGCCAATTCATTGACTGTAAGAAAATAAAGCGCGATGATATAACGTTTCATTGTATCCGTTTGAAATGGCATGAAATGACACGTGCAATGTCTCATCCGCGTAATTTGTAACGATAACGATGAAATTGATTAATAAAAGTTATCTAGATGTAAAAAAAAACCCTAATAACTTGTTTAATCGATCCCTCGTACTTACACGCAAATTATAGTGCTAAACGATTTCAATGCATGTTTTAAATACTTATTTCCTAAACATGTACACTTTTTCCATACATTTTATTAAAATGTATTTACTTTATTTATCAAATGTTTCATTGTTTTGTTATATTAATAAAATGTAAACCACACATTTTGTATATGCTGTTTCATACAAAAATGTATTTTTATTCGATTATTTTAATTGTACTACCTTATACAAACACAAATTTTGCTTCTTCACTTTATTTTTATTTTGAAAATAATAATGCATAAAGTAAACTTGATTGCTTTAAAGAAAACATTATTCGTATTAACTATTTAAAAGTTTCGAAATCGTAAATTCAATTTTACAAAAAAATATTCTATTTTGCAAAAATAGCTATGTTGCAAAAAATTTATTAAGCGAAAAATCGTTCATTTTTTTCTACCCATACGATATATATAATCGCTTATTACTAAACAAATATATTTTCCAAAAAAAGGATTACTACATAGCTTGCACAACTTAATCGAAGCAGTTGAGTAATTTATTAATTATTCAAATAATTTGTAAAAAAAATTATCTAAACTTACTGCGTTTTTAATTTTAATATAAAAAGATAAAAAATAATTCAATTTTTTTAAAACAAAATTGTTATTTTAAAACTAGGGTCAATCAACATTATAAAAACGTGTAGTTTACATTATGGAAACGTTAATTAATAACAAATATACAAATTGGAAGTTCCGTAGTACTTGTTTTTAAAAATCAGTTGAATACTTGAATAATAATTGAATAAGACATAAATTTTCCAAAAGTTTTCCTCTATAACTTATGTGAATCGTAAAGAACAATTTTGAAAAAATTAATTAATAATGTATTTGATCTTCCGTTTTATTTTTGTAAACCCCATTGTAAAACATCATCAGCCATGGTAAAGGTGTGTTGGTATTGCCCTCCAAAAACCTTCTGGACGAGTCACCTTCGCCTACGTTACTGTTAACTTTGTTTTCTGTACGTGGACTCAAAATCTACCGTAAGAGGTTTGCGCGTGTGTAAAATAAAAGGTATTAAATAAACATGAGAACAAATTAATTATTTAAATACCAATGTAACACGTACTAAATTAATTTTGACGAAAAACACTCGATCAGCTACGTTAATACACTAACACTCGTTAGGTCTAAGAATTTTTTAATTTAGTTTAAATAAAAAGATTGTATAGAATTTCGTGTCAGTTGTCTAACTCTATTCTTAATAAATAAATAAAATTCAATATTCTTAAAAATAGAATTTTGATTATCGTAAAATACAATCGTAATGTAAAGATTATATATTTGAAACCGACTACTTCGTTTTAAAATAAATGTAAATACAGATTTCAAAGTTTTTTGGGATCTTGATTATAATCTTTTGAAACCTGAATTGTAAAATAATAAAATAACATTTGCTTTTAAATTTTAATGAATAATTAGATAAAAAGTCGTTAAAATAATTAGCGATATTTTATATATAGTTAAATGATAATTAATAATCAATAAGAATTGATAGTAAGAGATTTAAAGAGTTATTGTAGTGGAATAATTTCCTAATAACTGGAACGAACATTTAATATGAATAATAAATATAGTTTTTTAAATATATATTTATATCAGAATTAAAATTAATAAGCGATTCAGTTAAAAAATTAATTAATGACAATTATTAAATAAATTACACGCAAAAACACATCTTGATATTAAGATTTATATGTTTAAAAAGGAAATGGCTATTCCCAAATATTAATCTTACACACGCGAACTGAATGCTTAAATATAAATAATTGTAATAGACTATATTAGTTACTAAAGTTTTATTTATCTCTTTATCAGATAAAAACGGTACAACAAAAGTAATTATTAAATATTTTTTTCAGTACAAAATTTGCTCTTTTAATAATACAATATTTGAATAATTTTCTTGAATATTGAAATATAAAACAGTCGTGTTGGTTGGTTTGCAATGAATTTCGTTTGCAACTGTCCTTTAAAACTGAAAAACCAAGTCGTTTCGATGCGCAGATTTCACTTCTACGCTGTGAATATACTTAGGTATTTGTAAAATTATTATTTGATTAAAACTAAACATAATATCAATTTCAATATGAAAGCATAAAAAGGAAATATCATCGTGCGAATATCAATCACGATAATCGCCAATCGTAAGAATAATATGGATGTATCCAATAAAAAGGTAGACCGCGTGTATTGAAGGCAGCGAATGCAATTTTGAAATCTTGTTTAAAGTTGCAATAAATATCAATAAGCGTCGGCTCGATAAATTTCAATGACGCCACCAGATTCAGTTGTAAATGCAGCCGCCTCTCTTATGCAAAAGTAATGGTTTCAAGGTCGAGAACGAGGAAAATGAAATAAATTCCCATTCCTGTTACCGGGCTCTTTGGCTTTTATCCACACGCGCGTAAGCGCCAGCTGATGCCTGCACGTACGCAGACACGCCCATTTACCGAATCAGCTGATATGCATACTGCATAAGCTCGAGATTTATCTGCTTACCTGTGCATTCCGACTCGTTTGGCTGTGTGCAGTCGGAAATCGCATTATTCAACGCTCATGGGAGGCTGCAGCATCGATGCAAGAGCAATAGACCCGATCGGGAAGTGAAAGTAATCCGAGAGGCTCGTGAGAGTCAATTACCCCGACCGAGCCCCCAACTCGCGCTCTTCCGAAATCGGTCCACTTTCGTTTGACACACATTCGACTCGACATCACGTGACTTGCTCTCCTACACCACACTTATCGCGCCTTCGTCTTGCCAGCACAAGTGCACACGGATTAGGGCGCTGAACCTTGTTCGGCCGCAGATCCGGGTCCTACCAACGAGTTTAAAGATAATTATTTTTAACGAATACTTTGATAGAATACTTTCAAGCGCTTAAGCTTGCTTAAGTTTCACTGTACCGTCACAGTAATTAATAACCCAATTCGTGAAATTGAATAGTGATTCTTTTTTAACTATATACGCTGAATGTAACAAAATTTAATTATTCTCAGATATTATAAAATGTCTAATTAATTAACATTTTTATCCACTGAACTTTGTTTTAATTGATTTCGTTGTAAGCAGTAATATCGATTCAAATAATTTCAATACAAAATGCTTTAGTTGATTATTAATCGTGTTATTATTTGCATACCAAATTTCGCTATTTATTCGTAACAGCAGATTTATTTCTTATTTCTAGGGTTTTTGAAATTTTGTTTATTTTTCTGATGAAGCAAAAATGACACCAAAATCTAATAAACGTATATTACTTTTGAAAGTTTAGGAATATTTGTTTAACAAGAGTGTGAGATAAATTGCAGCAACCACATGTAATAAATCATTTTAATTAAATACACACTCTCTTACGCAAAATTAAAATATCATTTTACTTCGAATAACCAAGGTCTTTTATATTCAAGATTCAAAGCGCATATGTTTTTAATACTTATCAAAACTTTATTTATCCTAAACTTTTTATAATAATTTTTTTCGAGCTACTTCATTGATTTTTCTTCTCTTTGTATATTTAAAAATAAAATATATGAGTGTTACGAGAAAGCATCTATTTTATTTAGCTGAGACATCATAGTAATTCTACTTATAAACATTACATAGTTAATATCACATTTTTAATTATTGAAGTTTTTATACAAATAACAAATTAATTTTATTCAATGTTATAAAATATATTGAAAATTATAATATTGTATTTATATAATAAATACATAAGAAATATGTATTATAATAATATACTGGTCAAATTCAACACATTAAATATTAATCTGATTCGTAATAAATATACCTATTATTTAAAAAAAAATGTAGTATAAAGGCATTTATAAAGATTTTTTAAAACTAAGAAATTCGGTGAAATAATAGAATTATGTGCATCGAATATTTCATAAATATCATAATTTATACATTCTTAATACATAATTTTTATTTTTACTAAAATTCTGGTTATTAAATATTACAAAACAAGATATAATTTTTGTTATATTAGAATAAAATGTTATCATTTACAAAAAATAAACCGTTGTGATATATATATGTAGAAAGTATTTATTTTTCTTGATGCCAGAAAAATAAGGAAATAATATTTTTAATTTGTCATAAGCAACAGTTTTTGATAGCTAAAATGGTTTCTTTATAAAATAGTTATTTCATACTAATTCTGTTGCAGTGTCTGCAATCTATTAAAGTAAATAACGAATAGTTTTACCCGTAACTCGTAACAAACAGATAATTACAAATATCTACCATAACCAAATAATTTGAAGTATTAATGCTGATTTATTATTGATAAAAATATATCGAATAAATCTTTAAACAATTTTTATAATAAGATCAGTATTATCAATATTATTTTAATTTCACAATTCGATTTCGTACATTGTTAAGTTATAAATATCATGTGTACGTTGTATGTATATATATATTATATAATACTTAAAAATATAGAAATACTGATTTTTACAAAATTATAAATAATAATTTAGAAATTATTATAAGTAATATAATGTTGAAAATTAAAATTAATTTTTTTTATTCTTTTCTTGATACTTTAATTTATTCAAATTAATAGTAAAAATTTATATGTAAATTGATATATGGAAATGATGGATGAAAATTATAGATTCATAGAATGAGTAAAGTACACAGACGATACTGTTATTATAAGATTATTATAAATTACTTTTAATATTCTTATTCTAATTACGTAAACTTGATAAACGATCACAACCAAAAACTGAAGTACTTTTATCATTTTTTTGATAAAAATAAAATTTCTTTCATCTTTCTTATTTTGATATCGTATATTACACAATAAGATTAGAAATGTTAAAGGTATTACATGATTTAAACATTATTCCAATACATATTAAAAATCTTATCTACATAAATAATTGTATTTAAGACGATTCCCGCCTGAATTCCCGTGCTCTTAATTTCCTTGAAAATAGAAATAAAGTAACAAATAAATAAATAATAACTTAGTTAATTTAAAAATTAGAAATTAATTTCAAATTTTACATTGAGATGCAAATTGTAAAATATGTTACCCACAACTATATAAGCTAAATTTCATTATAATAATAATTTTTATTTTTATTTATAAAAATTATCATAATTATAGATAATAATTTTGAATTGTAAAAACAATGAAAATTTTTTTGATTTACACTTTCGTGGATGACGTAAAAAACATGGCTTACGCAGTAATGCTGTCGCTCTCTTGCGCTACACTTCTCGTTACGGTACATTCTTCGACTCTTTCCTCAGTCAACGCTCGACACGCTTGGCCGTACGTTCACATATCGATGTGCTGCGCTGGAACTCGAATGCCTGATGTAATTAGCATTGACTCAATCGGTCTAACCTCTTGTGCAGTCTGCTAATCTCACGCACGAATAATTGTTATCCTCTGCTCACATAATGGGAAGCCTGCAGGAGCTGATCCAGAAACAGGGTGATCTGGTCCGTCAGTTGAAGAGCGCCAAAGCTGATCCTGCACAGGTACGTCCCGTATGGCATCCCGAAACCGTTTTCAACTTACAATAACAGTAGGAAAGCACGTGGAGACATTTTTTCCGCTTTTTTCTATCTCCGATTCGTATGATCATCTCCTTCCATTATAAAATTTTAGAGAGTTTATGTGTATAATCAGCTTAGTATTTGGAATAAAGTTCTTTTACAATAATCTTTTGCAGTAAAATTATTTAGTTTCCACATTTTCTTGTCACAATTGAAATATTAATTAAGTCATTGTTTAACATTCGTGGTTATCTATAGTTTTCTGTATTACGTTATAGGAATTGCTAGTTCATAGCTCGATAAATAAAATTATCATTTAATTATTCATCAAAATATAAAATTATATTTACTTATAGCGGCTTTTGTACTTTGTTAATATAAATTTAAACGCTTATAACGTTTCATTTAAAAATTATTTCAAGATGTTTTTATACAGTGTTCCATTGCCTACAGAATAAAACATTTACAACAATCATTTCATCAGTTTTAATAAACTAACTTTTTAATGAGAAATTAAATTACATTAAAATAAAATATGATATATCATTTCATACAAGTATTTTTAATGTTGTTACAAACATTAATCCAAAATATCAACTACTTAATTATTTTTTTAATTTTAAATAAAACTTATGAGAAAAAATAAAAAACCTTTATATTAGATAGTATTGAGTATAAAGAATTATTGATTGTAGAGGATTAAAAAGTTGAATGGTTCAGAGGTTATAATATTGTTTATTATAGGTTATATTTATAATTCAAAATATAGCCAGTTGTGAAACCACCAGTATTCTAAAAATATATGCATTCAATATTATATTTATTCTTCACAATAATAATAACACAATTATAATAAAGTCAATAAATTTTGTCCCTTAGGAGTTTAAAAAATCCTTGAGAGACATTAATCAATCTTTATCAGACTTCAGCTATGTATGTGGCTGAAATCCTTAAAAAAAAGATGCCGAATTCTTTAATTTATGTTGCAAACATGAAAATAGTGGGTATAGCAACTGGCCTTGCTTAAAGAGATGGTTCGAACATATGAAAAACTTTAATTCATTGAAACTTGGAACACTTCCTGTGTTAAAACAATCTGATAGCTTAATAGCAAACAAAATAGATCGTCTCATTTTGTCTTCTAGTAAAGAATTAGATAAAAAGGTGAGGCAGTAATTGCACGCTTGCAACACTGCCACAGATGTTTTAAGTTTGTTATATTAAAATGTAGAATCTACGCAAATACATATACTTTTCTTTATATATCAGTTATTATTTAATTTAAGTTAATTTCAACAAGAATATATTTTTAAAGAATTTAAGAATAAATATGCATTGCGGAGAAAAAAATTGCTTAAATAATCCATTATACTATGAATGTTAACTTCAAACATATTTTAAATAGATACCTGTTCTTTATTTATATAATGATCTGTATAATCAATGATTAATATTACTTATAAAATTAGACTCCATAAGTTTCCAAAAATTTATTAAAGAAATAAACCCAATAAATTATTAAATAATAGGATGTTTGAAATTTTATATTTTTAACTTGTGGCAGTGTTATGCTAGCTTGCTAACTTAAATTTTATCTGATCTTTTATGTAGTTCGATAACCAACATTGAGGTGGATTTTACTTTTCATTCTGGTTGCGGCACTCCTCATTCTTGCATCATGCTACACCTGATATTCACAAATCGTGCAATTGCTACCCGTTGTTACACGACTGTGGTCGCTACTGCTCAGGTATGCGGACCTACATGTCGTCGGATTTCATTAGCTATTACATACCCTAAAGCAACATTCAACTAATATCCTTTTTACAGATACAAAAAGAAGTTTCAAAACTCTTGGAATTGAAAGCTCAATTGGGTGAAGAAAATGTCGGTTCCCAAAAACTTTCACTTAAAACACCAAAAGGAACAAGAGACTACAATCCTGAACAAATGGCGCTACGCCTATCCGTTATGGATAAAATTGTTTCTATTTTCAAAAAACACGGAGCTGAAACCATAGACACACCAATTTTTGAATTAAAAGTAAAAAATATTCTTGATACTTATAATTTAATTTTGTCATTTATTATAATTATTATTATTTTTAGGAAGTATTAACTGGAAAATATGGTGAAGATTCAAAACTTATTTATGATCTAAAAGATCAAGGTGGAGAAATACTTGCCTTAAGATATGATTTAACTGTTCCTTTTGCCAGATATTTGGCAATGAATAAAATAACTAACATTAAGAGATACCACATTGCGAAAGTATACAGAAGGGATAATCCTGCGATGACAAAAGGACGATATAGAGAATTTTATCAATGTGTAAGTATAATAAATAATTTATTTATGTAGCTTAGAAAAAAATTTAAAGTTCAATATACGCCAATTTTTTATACAAAATTGAAAGAAACTTTTTTAGTTACTCATGTTTAGATATTTTGTTTGTGGTTATTTTTTAAAATCTTAATCGAATAAATGTCACTGTTACAATTACAGTTTTGATGCAATTACAATAAATTTTAGGATTTTGACATAGCTGGGCAATATGATCCAATGTTACCAGACTCTGAATGTCTTCGCATTATTTATGAGGCTTTGAAATCTCTAGACTTAGGACCTTTTCGTATAAAAGTAAATCACAGATGTTTACTAGATGGAATATTCGCGGCGTGCGGAGTTCCTCAAGACAAATTTAGAAATATATGCTCCTCTGTTGACAAACTTGATAAAAGTCCATGGGAAGAGGTTCGAAAAGAAATGACAGAAGAAAAAGGGCTGGATGGAACTATAGCTGATAAAATTGGCACCTATGTATCAAAAAGTGGAGGTAAACAACTTGTCGAAGAGTTAAGGAAAAACGAAGAATTAATAAAACAGTCTGCTGCGGTACAAGGACTCGATGCAATGGAGCTACTTTTGAAATATTGTGATCTTTTGAAAATTTCGGATAACATAAGTTTTGATCTTAGTTTAGCCAGAGGCCTTGATTACTATACAGGTGTTATCTTTGAAGCAGTATTAACAGGTGAAATTTTAATATTAATTATGCTTTTTAAATATTTTTAGTTTCAAAATAGTTGGAGGAATAATCAAAGTAAATAAGTATAATTAAAAACTTCACCTATTTTGATAAAATTTTAATATATTTTTTAGTGTTAAATATTTTAAAAATGTAATAATATAATTAGATAAAATATCCTGCACGATTGCGTCAATGTGTTTCTTTTTAAATAAAAGTGTAGATAAGTAGATTTTCGTGAAAATATACAATATATTTATCATTTACGAAAACTTAAAAAGCATTAAAAATACACTGATTAAAATATATACATGTACTTTCAATTTAATTTTACTACGATCTGTGAAATGTTTAATAATCATATAATGGCTATTCGTTAATTCACAGGACCCGATGTTGGTGTGGGTAGTGTCGCGGGTGGCGGTCGCTACGATAATCTCGTCGGCATGTTCGACGTCAAGAACAAGACTGTGCCTTGTGTGGGTATGTCCCTCGGTATTGAACGCATTTTCAGTGTCCTCGAGACATCATTGGCTACTCAAGGCAAGAAGACTCGCACCACGGAAGTCCAGGTATACGTTGCTGCTGCCCAGAAAAATCTACACGAAGAGCGAATACGTATCCTGACTGAGCTCTGGGAATCGAATATTAAAGCAGAGCAATCGTACAAAAAGAGTCCGAAATTACTTGCACAGTTGCAACATTGTGAGGATCACGGAATACCACTAGCGATTATCATCGGAGAGGGTGAACTTAAGAGGGGCGAGGTCACACTCAGAACTGTCAAAACAAGGGAGGAATCCACGGTGCTTAGATCAAATCTTGTAGAAGAATTAAGAAAGCGGCTAGAAAGTCTTTAATTATACAGCAATAATTGATTTCTTAATTACCGATGACATTTCTTGAGTACATTAATCTATATTTTAGTAATTTAATTTCTTTCTTTTAATATAAAATAAATGGTTTATTTATTTACACGTTGTCAGCATTTCTGGAATAAAAAAAATTGTATATTTTGAAGTGTAAAAATCAATATTCAACAGATTATTTATCAAACATACGAGTTTTTTTTTATAAGTAACCTGCATATTATTGCCTGGTAATCTCTTAATAACTACATGCAAATTTCATTATAATTTTAATTCATTAAGTTTTATATTATTTTATATTCATTTTAATAAAAATGTGAATAGATGTATAATTTAATATTTACAATTAGTTTTCATAATAATTAGTCATCATTCACGATGATTAATGTATTGTTTATATTTTATTTATAGATGATAAGTTCATTCAACATTAAAATTTAGATAATTTAATATAAAACTGACTACATGTGATTTCGAACAATGTATTTCAGTTGTGTCATTTGTAATATAAGGATTAGAAAAGTGATATACTTAAGGAGGTTGCAAAAATTTAGTACAAAATAATGGTTTTACATAATATTTTAATATGTCAAAGTATTTATAGAGATTATATTTAAATAAAAAATGTATTTGTAGCAAAAATGTGTATTAAAATTAATTTGCAATCATTCATTATTTGTTTTATGTAAAAATTAGCTAACGTTTATATATATTATTTTTCAGATAAAACTATATTTAAGCATATTTTCTTAAAAAAGACATTTTTCAGCTTATTAATTATAGACATTCGTTTATTATAAGTTTGAATTTTAAAAAACAATTATAGTATTTACTGTCACGAATAAATAAACTGATTAAGTTAATATAGTTAACATGTAAACTTTCTCGAACGTTTCACACGCTTTATTTATTTTCAAGCAATAAAATACAATTATAAATAGACAAAATAGTATTTTTAGAAATATAAAAACAAAATCAAGTAATATACGAATGAAGATTATTATGAGCATCGGTTTATATTTATAATTTTTTTTTATAAAATAACATTCTTAAGATAAATTATTTACCTGAATTATAATCTCTAATATTCGTAATTAAAACTGAAATCGATATTTTGACACGATAGCTAATTTGTTAACCTCCTTAATTTTTTCGTGGTATAAGAATTAGCAAATAGAAGTTATTAATTTTAATAAAACAGACAAGCAGGAAAACTTTTTGTAAATATATTAGTCGCCATTAATTTCATTTACATTGAGAAAAAAAATTTATATTTCTTATTGCTTAATAAATTATCATATAGGTTTCTTGCGAAAAATCATATTTTAAAGAACTATGTGAACTTATTCAAAGTTTAAATGTATCCTCGCTTCGATGATCTTACTGCATCATGTTCAAAGTAGCTTTTGGATCTAATGAAGAATAATCCAAAGATATTCACTCTAATACATAACAAGCTATAATCAATTTTTTAATACCATGTACATTTACAGTGAAGAATAAAGTTTTTAAAAAAATGAATTCCTAAATTATCTTCAAAAATATATATGCATTATGAAATATTTTATATACAATCTTCAAAAGCTTTAAAAAATGATGTTTCTAGGTTTACATAATAAGATTATAAGCAAAAATGTTAATTTATATAACACTTTGTTCTCGTTTTAACTTTGAATATCTATCCACCATTATACTTTATCTGTAGCACACTCAAGATATGAAACAAAAGTAGTGAACAATGAAAGACTTTTTATGAGCATAAGAATCAGTTTTAAACAGTGAAGTGTTAAATGTCTTTATACGCGTACTGATTACTAAAAATTAAGTTTTTTAAAAAATCAAAATATATATCAAAACTTTATTTCAATTATAATTAAAAGTAAATCCATAAGAAAAATGCATACAGATCAGTCCAATCAATTCAACATTCAGTGATTCTCATTTTTATTTTTTGATTACAAATTTTTCTAAACAATTTCAAAATGATTGAGTTATCTCAGTTATCGAATGTACCTACTCGCTCAAATACAGTTTATAGTCTCCTTTAGCCGATTTGAACAGCGTTTCAGGTTGTTTTCATTTCCATTTTTATTATTCTAATTTATTAGTCGCCGAACTTTATAATTAATATGAGAAGAATATAACACTTAGGATAATAATAAATATATTTTTTGAATGATTATAGACTAATCACCACACATGTTTCAAAAACTTTTACATAAAAATTTGTTCAGAATCATGTGAACCACATTATCGTAAAATATATTTATGCAATAAAAAGTAAACTTTGTAGCGTAACTCTGATTGTACCACCTCGGGGTTCATCAAAGGCTAAAGAAACTTAAAACCGTATATACCTATACAATAATTGGCAGTCCATACCTCGACTCATTATTAATCACTATTTAATGTTTGAGTATACGAACAAAACTTTTAAAATTATATCCAAAAACTCAATTTTAAGAATTGTAAGAAAAAAATTAATAAGACAAGAAAAAATGGTCGTGATTACGCGATTTCACCTTTTTAAGGAATTAAAATCACTATTTGTTAATTTTCTCGTTTCTTTATTTTACTTGATGATGTTGATTGTTGTATTATTAATAAAGTCAAGGAAAATTCAACAGTGTTTTGCAATATCTTTTAATTTTATATCATTGGTTAGAATTGCATCAAACCTTCAGAATGCATTTGTTACATTTTTTAATGTTGCAGTTTAATAAATTATAGTAATTTCTTCATACCAAAACTTCTGCTGTTGTAATAATTTTATTATCGTTTGTATAATACTTTTCATTTAATTACAAATTAAGGTTGCACATTTCGTCAAGTGTTTATACAAAATTATTTACAATGTTCAGGACGAATTATACTTTCACGGTGACTATTCAATTCACTTTATTAATTATTATTCAATTGGTATGAAAGTATATTATTTCCTATCATAAGTAAAAAAACGAATATTCCTAAAAATCGGATGTAGATTGATGCAAAACAGTTCCATGTAACACATAAGATTTGATGAGTGAATATAAGAAAAATTCGAGTTTGTAATTAAATAGTCACCCTAAACCTTAGATAATAGTTACTGAAGTTTGAAAAAAAAGAAATACTAAACTCGTACCTGCCGAGTACTGCTTAAAGTAACTAAGGCTCGCAGTGCTATCACAGTATTATTATTCAGTATGGGCTTAGTGTGTCTTTCGCTAAAAATTTTTATTTCCCTCGTTACACGTATTCACCAGCATAAAAACGTACGATCTCCCAGACCACAAGCTCTTCAAAATGTCCTAAGAGAATCCTAAGAATTATACGCTTCCGCGACGGAACTTTATAAATATACAATGCACATGCCACACGTACGTCTCGATTCTTTCTTTATAAACATAAAATTATCCTTCGGTTAACTTTCCGTATTTTTCATACTTTCTGCAGTTTTCTCGCCACGATAATTGTAAATCCAATTATATCTTAAGTTTACAGAATTTTCAAGTATGTAAATATTTAAAAATGCGCAAAAATACGTGGGCTTAAAACTAATTTCGAATAGGTAAAATTTTATTTCATTATTTCACAAATTAAATTTTTGCAAGTAGAATGAATGGTATATTACGAGAGCTAATTAAGATTGAACCAAAATTATATTCTTTCTAAATTATGATTTTTTAAAATGTTTGCGTTAAATTTATTAACTCTAAATAATAAGTTATAAGATAAACGATAAATTGTATTATCGATATAAATTAAACAATAATACGTATTATATATGTTTGATATCGAAGTAATAAGAAGTATAAATATTTGAACTGTTTACTAACTAAAAATCTTTAAAAACATTATTTGAACTTTTTTTGATTAATCCATGTTTATCAATGCTTTAATAACGGAATTTTCTGAAAGAATAGATATTTAACATTTAAAAACATATACTTTATAAAAGTTACACTCGGCTAATAAATGAGAAGAGATGGAGGAACAGAAAGTTTGACAATTTTTTTGTACTAAGAAAATATTTACACTTATTTTAAACACTATTTTATTCCTAAAACATGAAACTCACTTTTGTTTTATACGTAAGAAATAATATACTCAAATCACATTCAATTTCGAAGTGTTACTTACGAAACACGACAATTATTGCTCATAAAGTGTTAAACTATAAAATAATATTTTTCTAGTTAAAAATATTTTCCAAACCTAAAAACAGGCCTCACGGTACATTCTTTCTTACATACGTAATTTAAAGCTTAAATTGTTGTTTAAAAACTGTTTTTCTTGTCTGATCGAGAAAACTGCAGTAACTCGAAACAAACACTTTCACACAACACGCACTGTCTAATAGATCTCAATCACAAGATCTACGATTCTCAGTTGTGAACAGACAAAACGACAAGATTAAAAATTAAAATACTCGAACGCAAAAAATCATCGCCGACTCGTCAACTACTTTTGTATAGAAGGGTGTTCAGTTTCGATGTTAAATATGTCGGGAATATCGATCTTTACGTCCTGAGTCTGCGTCACTGAATCCCTCTTAGCGGCTATCAATACTCCGGCAACAACCTCATCTGACTTCTCAGTCCTCACGTCCAAGAGTGAATCGGGAGACTTGGATCTCATCTTGTCGTCACACGATTTCGCGCGTATCCTCTTTCGACACCGAGGGGTCGAGATTGCTGACGTTTTCGTGCTTTGCGAGCCCATCCACGACTCACTGGACAGGACAGCCGATTTCCTGTCGGCTGAGACTTGCTCGCTTTTCGAGGATGGGCTGCTGATAGGCGCTTGGAGTGATTCGTCACCAGGTTTATCGTCGACCAAACACAGATTTCTGGTTACTACGTCCGACTCTTTAATCATGGCAGCTAAAATGTCGTCGTTCGCGCCCAAGGGAGCGACTTCGTCTTGCTTGCTGACGTCGAAGTTGTCACTCCGAAGGAAGATCCATTTGCCGTCGTCGCTCGTGATTTTCGAGCCAGTTGCCGTCCTGCTACGCTCGGTCATGCCACTATCGGAGCTTTTTCTGCTGCTGCTCTTGGAGGAGCCTTGGAGCGACTTGGACGAGTGGCTCGAGCTCTTCGAGGAGATGGACTCAATGTCACTATTGTAGCGCCTGAGGCCTTGGGAAGCTGGGAAACAAGATAAGCTTCTGTCGTGATCCGAGTGTGAACTTTCCCAGGAGCTCTGCTGGGATTCGCTCTTAGTTCTTGAAAGATCCGGCGAAATGATGGTCACGGTTTTCTGTACGGACGTCATCTTCTGACCTTGGACGGAGGTGATTGTGCGCGCATTGTCGTGCAATGCCAGTGGACTGATTCCTGCAATAATCAACAAGTATGAGGACGCGAGTAATAAACATTGTCTATAATACGAGCGAACCGCATCATCTAAACGAAATTTTATATAAATTGCACTTTATACGGCGTTTTATCGAGCAAAATTCGCTGTTTCATCATTCAAATTCAACGAGACTCACCAATTCTGCGCTCGGACTCCTCCGAGTGCACGTCACTTAAGCTGAAGGCTCGCACCCTGCGCTGCGCGTTCTTTTGACTGATTTGCCGTTGAAGAAATCCGGCCCGCCACCTGGGCACGGGTTTCGGTGGCTGGGACGTTGTCGAGGGTGCGGGAGTCACGGACAACGAGGACGGGGCAGGCGGGACCCCGATTTGGGCCGGCCTCAGAGAGAAACGCCGGCTGCCGGTGCTTGAAGCGGGCACAGCAACCGGGGTGGAGACGCCTGGGGCCCCCTCCATCTGCACGAACGGCTTCTTCGGGCAGTCAAGGACGAAATGCTCGTTGGAGTAGGGCGGTGGACTCGGATGCTCCTCCACTTGAGTTTGGTTCTGTTGACTCAACTAATATATTTTACTATTTACGTTTTTTTATTTCTATTTCGAGAAAGAACTTTTTTATTGTATATGGAATTTTCAACGAAGAGGATCGCTCATACGATTCTGCATCAAATTTCAAAATTATTCGTTAAATAAATATTGGAATTGGAAGTCTTGGAATTTTAAATTTGAATGGAACGAAACTAATCATCTTATTAATTAAATCAAGTTACCTTTGTATATTTATTATTTATAGACTTAAAACCAATTTGTGCAGACCATTTAGATTTAAAATTGATAATTTGCCTTTCATAGTAAGAAATTATTGCTTTTATTCAATGTTAACCTTTAATACATAAGTTTTAAACAGTTGAAGATAAGAATATAGTTTCATAATATGAAATAATGCATTCGTACAATATATATATAATTTATTAGCTTTTTTACAATTTATTTACAATAAAGAGTTATACTTTTTTTATTTCTGTCAAAATATTATAAAAAAACATTAAAATTATGAACACGTTAAAAGTTTAATTATTAAAAAATTTTAAATAATTGCAAATTTGATGTAATTGTTGTGTCAAAATTACAAAATTTTAAGTGCATAATTAGTTGTTTAATTTACAAAAAAATAGCTGGATCTAAAGTTAATAACTTGATACAAGGCTTTACTGAAAATCTATGGTATGAATAGCTTTCTTCCTGTATAATGATAATTACCTTGCAGAGATAATTTAAGTATAAATAAATAAATTACACTTTATAAAATGTAAATTAACCGTACGAAATTTTTATCGAATCTTATATGAGCAAAATGTCTTTTGTACATGAGATCGAGCATAATTTTTTGAATAATTTAATATAAAATTAATTTGTGAAATAATCTTTAGTTTGTCGATAAAAATAAAAATAAACTAATATTTTTATAAAGAATTTTAAAAAAATTTTAATTATTTTTACAATTAGATATGCTTAGTTTCAAAATACCTGAGTGCATGTTTCTTCAAAAAAATTTATGAACTATTTAAATCACAGTCATGAAAATTGTACCTTAGAATTAATGAATTTGAAAGAAATCAAGAGCGATGAAAACAAAAAATTCCAAGTATTTTTCATTTTATGTTATTTGGTTGATAAAATAAATAAATGAAAATAAAAGCTTTTGGTATTCGTTAAGGAAAGTGCAATATTAATTTATCGAAAGAAATAAATCATATATAAAGCTATATTTTTATAGATTTCAGTTATTAAAAACAAAATTGTATCGAACATATGAAAAAATTTAATTATTTAATAAAAAGCCTATTGTCATTTAGCTATCGATGAGGCAGATGTAGATAAAATACGTATTACACATTTTCATAACCGACTTGATAATCGATGAGAAAATTTAAATAAAAATTTTAGTAACAGTTTGGAACTTGGCATATGCGCTTAGGGCGAAAAAAAGGTACTCACTGTTGCATAGGAGTAATGGGGGGGAGTGATGACAGGCCTGAGGGAGAACCGTCTAGTAGGCCTGGCCATAGCCTGGGCCCCCTGAGTGGCTCTCCTCTGGTATATCGGTGTGGAATTGCTGGAGGTCTCGGTTGTCCTGAGGGAGAGTCGTCTGGCTAAGCCCCGGGCCCCGGGAACACTCGTCACCGTGTTCTGTTGGCTCTGACTGTGACCCGCGGGTGGCGAGAAGAGGGCGAGAAGACTGGGCAACTTGGGTGGCGTGAGCGAAGCCGTGCCAAGCTTGCGCTGAGGCTGGGCCTGGCTCTGGCTCTGGGTTGACCTACGCATCCCGGTGAATTCATCGGGCACGGCACCGACGCGAGTGTGCAAGACCGTCAGCGCGCGGAGTAAATCTGCCAGCGACGTCTCCTCCAGGAGACTGCCGCCCGTGTGAGTGTAGTACGGCCGGGAACAGGAATGGCGGCGATCCGTACCATCGACATTCATGTTGCGACCTGCGTTAATTATTATTTCTCGATTACATTATTCCGAACAGTTTCTCGTTCTCGAGATACGCAACATTTAAATACGATCACGGATTAATGGATGTAAAATAATTGAGATAGAAATGCGAATAAAAAATTTTTAAATTCTAATCGTCAAAAGCAGCGGGAGAACACTCGACAAACTTACCACCAGGAGTCTGCGGTTGAGAAGCAGATTCCCTGTCCTCGTTCGCGGCTGCCTCCACGTCGTTCACCGAGGTCGAGAGCTCCGGTTGCGTCTTCTTTGTGTTGAGCTGCCTAAGCCAGCGGGGCAACAATGTCTTCTGCACGGACTTGGGTAGGGCGAGACCGAGCGAAAGGAAGCGCGACCTCCCAGTCTGATCCTTGGCCATTGGCGCGGCCTTGCGAGCCCGCATCATCTCCTGGATCTTGCTCGAAGCTGCCGGACCTGACCAGGTCCATTCACAAGCGCTCGGCTGTGTGAAGAGCTCGGGACGCTCGAGGCGCACTTCGCTGGAAGCTCGCGACCTGGGCCTTGGCGAATCCCCGCCGAGTCTCCACTTGAGGTCGTTTATCTGCATCTACACGTGTTATATGTAATTTCAGAGTGACTCGATTATCAGCTCCCCTGCCCCTCCCCTGACTCACACACCGCAAAAATTGAATTTTTTCAACATTTCAATACTGGATTCTCGTTGAATCAGTTTTTTAAAAGTACACAATGCTGCTTTCAAAAGTTATCCGAAAGTGAGTGAAAAACAAAACTCTTAAGTTTCACATACGAAAAGCAACTCACCGGACTCCAAGGAGAAGTTTCGCTAGCGAGTATTTCCTTCTCGCTGAATCCTTGCACCCCGGCGGTAACGCCAACTTTGTCCGTTGCATCCGTAGTAGTTTCATCGTCGTCCATGGGTGGCGGAATATAGCCAAGGATGTTAACAAGCCTCGCAAGGAGCTCAGCTGGTTGAACCATTGCGTGGGTGGCAAAAGTTGCGTGCTTGTCAATACGCTGTAAATCTGTTTCAGAGACGACGCGCGCCACTTGTGCCTCCTAGTTATAAAATAATTATTATCGCGTCTCTCCGAACCCTCGATAAATTACGCATTAAATGTTCTCATTGCTGTAAAGATTTTTCAACAAGTTTTTTCCACACAAAAGTTATAAAAAATGGAACTTATTCGAATAATTTGATAGATTATATAAATGCCTTTTTTCTGAATCGTGTGTCAGTTTGTCGATTTGAAAGAATAATAGGAACCTCATCTTAAAATTAATCAATAATTCATAAAGATACCGCGATAAATATAAATTGCTGAAAAATAGTTCAAGAAACTATTTTATGCGTAAAAATACGTGCGCAATCATTCGTTTAATCAACTGTTTTAAATGTATACAAAAAAAATAATTATTTTTTTGGTACAAAGAAAAACAAGTGATGCTGTAAACATTTTTTAGAATTATTCGATTTCGCATGTAACTCCCAAGAACTTTACAATGAAAATAATTTATTTGTAAATAATAAATAAAATCGAATGACGCTAACCATAGGAACGACTTCGCTATTTGCCCGACGTCTTGGATGTGGAGGCGTTGGTGGCTCTAGACCTCCATAAACGAGTTCACGTAAATCGGGGAAGCTACTACTGGTAGGGAAATGAGGCGGAGGCGTCTCGTAATCATACTCATCCATGTAAACTCTCTGTGAAAAGTGAAATTTTAGTTTAATATAGTAAATATCGATAAATTGGTGGTATATTTTATAATAATCAAGTAATACTTTAATTACAAAGTGCTTAAATTTTCATTTATGTTTTTTTTTTAAATTGTTATAAAAATATTTTCGGTTTTATGATTATTATCCTTCCAAATTAGAACTTACATATTTAAGTTTACGCATTTGCTTTGGTTTCTATACGAATGCTGTCTAATTAATGCACACAAACATTGGATAGTTCTTCTTATAAATGTCCAAAATTCAAATTCAAAATAAAAATAATGCATAAGCGAAAGAAACAATAGATTAAAATTTTAAAGAAATGTAGAAATTCCAACAATTTGAAAGTTCGCTCAACTTTAATCATTTATAATTTGAATAATCTTTATTTTTATTTAACTGCTTTAAATAGCGAAATGGAAGAATGAAAAATAATACTAATATCAAAAGGCACTGAAAGATCATTTCACATACAATATGGAAAAGCAAAAGGAGAAAAATGTTATTTCGAATTGAAAGTAAAATACCTTGACTTTGGAGAGTTGAAGCTCATTGAATACCCTTCGAAGGTAATTGACGTCTTCATTGAATTCGTTCCAAATTTTACTTTGTGTGTGTTTAAGCTTGATGGCAAGCTTGTGTTCGAGTCTGGCGATTTTCTTACTGGTCATACCCCGACCAATAAATGTCATGATCATGACAATGTATCCCAAGCCGAATGAAATCCAGCAAATGAGGAATGTCTTGTAGAACCCGAACCAAATACCAGTACCTTTAGTGTTGTCCTGACCTACGGAATGTAGTGCTCTCATATATTTTACATTTCAACTAAATCCACTAGATCTACTAACAGCGAATAATAATAATAATAATAATAATAATAATAATAATAATAATAATAATAATAATAATAATAATAATAATAATAATAATCATAAAGATTTTAAACTTCTTTAACCTTAAGAAACTTATTTTGACGAGTTACAAAAGGCTTGACTGACAATACGCTATAAATTATAGTCTAAACGTACTTCAGAAAAAATATAGTTTTAAAAGGTTTAAGAATTTGAAAACTGAAACATGCACGAAATAAATATAACTTAATAAGCTAAGATAATATAGGAAACACATAATTTTATTTATAGTCTACACGTACAATGTATTAAAAATCATTATAATCTTAATGAAGCAAAACAGCAATGTGTCGTTTAAATTCTACTTTTAAAAAAGTGTATCATTGTTTATTATTTTATCATAAATATTATGGACAAATAGTGATTATTTTATTTACACGAGTACTTTGTACAGTTTAAAACTGTACTTGTAATACAATATTTATTTGCAAAGACGAATTAAATATATTATATTATGAAAGCCAATTTCACAATTGTTTTCTTACTTACTAGCTGTAATCTAAATCAATATAATATAACATATAATTTTAGCATTTAGAACAAAGTAACGCTTATTTTTCAAGATTAATGTTTCATTAGGTACGATAAATTAAAATTGGTTATCACGTATTAAATGTAATTCTTAATAAATAAATTAATTAATGTGTACTGCTTAAACAAGTGTTTAATTAACAATTTCATGCAAATAATAACGAAAATGGCAATTAACCAAAAACAGTTAATGTTAAAAAAAACTAACAAATGAATTCTATAAAAAGAAAAAACTCAATGTTATAATACGCAAGATACAGATATCAATATCGAAGTATATTAATTAAAGTTTCATGCTAAATGATAACTCACAGTGAAAACACGCGCGCGCGCATGCCTCCTCCCCCCACACACGTGCTCTCCTCTCTCTCTCTCTCTCTCTCTCTCTCTCTTCTGACAAACACATATACGCATACATAGCGTACAGAAAAGTGCGACTGCATCCGATCGTGCAAATTACAAAAGCCAAACGAACGGCGCGCACGAACTGAACGATCTTCGACCTTACTTACTTTAAACAATCTCCTTCTCCTGGTGTGCGTGAACGAACAGATTATATTCATCAATAATTGGTATAACACCCGTGAAGATACACACGCATGTACGTGTAGGTAGCGTGATCTAGATATTGACAAATGATTGCAATATGCGAAAGGCTACATCCACGATTTTTAACTTATACCTATTTAAAACATAACCGAGCATTGATATTGCAACTAATCATTATTATAAAAAGAAATGTATTTATGAAATAAATGTATATTTTATGCTGTTTATAATAAGCAATCACATCTTACAACAAGTCAATATTTTAATGCTTTTTATAATTAATTACATTTATTTGAATTGTGAGCACTAAATATTAATAAATATTGGAATTCATTCAAGAGAATTTGCTAATAGCATTACGAACAAAATTAATTGTATGAGATGATTCGACGACATTCAGATTGTTATTTAAAATCGGCGAAAACATTTTAAGCACGCACCGGATCTGGTTGCCCGCGACTTTTTTCTATTTCTCTACATAAAACACGACTCGTGGAGGAAAAAACTCAGCTCAAACAAGGAGGTCATCGTCGAGACAGTAGCTTATTTTAAAGAGGTTGATAAATTGGATTTTTTAAAGAGTTTTAATGAATTGAGGGGACGTTGAAAAACGCGTTACTTATCCACCTTCGTACAACTTTACAAATAAAAATACAAATAAATAAGAGTCAGATGTGGTATTGAAGAAATATACGTATATCATCTATATATTCCGTTGAAAATTAGATTTCAGTAGGCATTTCATGCATTCAGTAGTACTTAAAATATTTTACGTAAAACAGTTCTACATATTTTCAGCTGTTTTAATTTTATTCGATGTTTTTGATTGTAAAATAAAAATGATTAGATATTACAAACTGTATGTAAAATCTGCAATTGTTTATATTATTTTAATATAAATTGGACAAAATGAGGATATTTATATTGTTAACTATAGAAATATAATTTTAACTACATGGTACGTACGAACACACTACTAAAGCTAATTATTGTTGTCCACACTATGGGTCAACTATTTAGACGGGTTAACTTCAGTTACAATCATTTCGTATACACATAACAGCAAATTGTCAACATAAAATCAAAGATTACATAGTATTTTATATAAATATTTTAAATAAAGGAAATAATACTTGACAATATTAATACTCTAATTACACCAACAGTAATAGTTTTCATATATTTTTTTATTTGTAAAATAACATATCTTATCGATTACTTAAATAACTCTTTTATTAGTTTTTGAAACAATGTTGTTTTTCTTATTTTCCCCTAGTAATACTTAAATGATTTATTCCTTAACAAAAAATTTAAGAGATTTAGATTACTACAAGTAGCTCACTTATTCAAACATCATTGTAGAAAAAAGTCTTTTCTAAAAAATTAAAAAAAGTGAAATAGTAAAAGATGAATAAACGAGAATAAATATAAGTTTGAAATTATAAAAATACTTATACCTTAGGTAAAAATTATTTCATAAAATTTCCAATAAAAAACATAGAAAACATAAATTAAGAATATTCTGTCGAAAACTTGTAGGATTTTTTATATTAAATTAAATACTATTATAAATAAAGTAGAAGTAATTGTTAAAAAAATTATATATATGCACCGGCAAAATGAAAGAGATAGATGGTAGGAAACAAATGCCAGTAATGAAAAATAATAATAACTGATAAATATGAATATTTAAAATGTAAGACTGAAGAAAATAAAGGGTGTTTTTAAAATATTAAATACAAGAAATGTACATAAAGGTAAACAACAATAGGTAAATTGTTCGTAAATAAATATATATATGAGGAGCGAATAAAAAGTACGCGTGACCGACTGCAAGCACCAGTTGTTTTGGCTACTTTTCTGAATACGCAGCTCAGACTTAAGGTCAAGAACGACCAGTTGTTGAGCCACTCTTTTGAACGTTTCCCCTTTCTTTACTATACTTCCAAAGTACATCCCACAGTTTGGCATAGCGAAGGTAATTCATAGACTCACTAGTGTACGTGTATATATATACGCCCTGTGAAGTGATGGACACTAACGTCTCCTTAATTACTTCAATTTTGCATTTGGATTCTCGAATCATTGATTCATTAGTTCCTCTGGCGTTGATGTTACTTTCCTGTACTGAAACAGAAACCGGAGGGTTGGTCGCAGGTTTTCCAAAATGACCTGAATCACTTCCTGCGTGGGAGCTATTGACATCTGACGCTCACTGATGACAGAAATGACGGCTTCACTCTCGGTACGGCGTGTACCGATATAATAATAATAATAATAATATAATAATCCGAATCCTAACTTTGCTAGTAAGCTCGGCATGTTGTATCCCCGCATTAAGTCGTGCGTTAATTCGGCCTAAAAGAGACGCATCCGCAGTATGCGGTTTATTAACGAGTTACGTTACCATGCGGACCTTTAATTCTTCCTCTACTTCATTTAGAAGGACGACATCGTAGTTTTTGAGAAACGCTTCTGTATTTTGATTAACTCGTCAAAAAATTTGGAATAGCAATACTGACGACGTTTCTGGCTTTTTACCTGTGCCCACGTTTGTTGTAGCGAGATATATATACATACACATAACGTAAAATGAATTTCAGAAAAGGCGTGTAAATTGTAAATAACTTTTAATATAAAAATAATTGTATTTACAATATTAAACATTTCATTCATTCCAGTTACGTTTTAAATTACCATCCATCTAAAATGATACGAATAATACGGCAAATAGAAATGAAGGATGTACATCAATTGATCAAAGATAAAAATGTATATTTTTAATGATGCTTTAATTCATGTGCAGTAACTTAAAAATTACGGTAGACTTATTTTAGGTATGAATGAATAATTTTAATTTATTCGTTTTAACGAATTTATAATATTTGATTCATAATCAAAATACAGCATAGTTTGAGATATGTCAAATAAATGAACATTATCATCATTTTTATCGAATTTTAAATACTTTTAATCAAATATTGATCCTTCTTAATCATGCATTGAGAAAAATATGTTTTGTAAACTTTAATTTTAGACCATTTAATTGCAATTATATGCTTTACTGCTTTAATTTTCAATGAATAATATAAAAAATGTAAAATTTAATATTTCTATTCAAGATTTGCTAGTAGTTTACTAAAGTCAATTTAAATTAAAATAAAAATCGGTATTTATAGAATAAAGAATATACATAATATTTTTGATATTTAAAATGAAGTAGTTATCAGAAAACTATTTGCTTCAATAAATTTTTACTTATCACAATCTACAAGAAAATCGAATTTATATGAAAGAAACACCTAATCTTGGCTGTCGTATTATTTTGAACGACAGATTTAAAATAAATAGTAAATACTACATTGTTCATCCCATTTTTTATTGCTCCAGTATAATGTAATTTTAAAAGGTCAGTTTTCAGACTGATTACGGAAGTCAATACCAAAAGAACACCGAATAAAAAATAAATTAAACTAACAAATTGAAATATCTGCACATTATTAAAGTAACAACACCTTAAATTTTTTATTGATAATTTAATAGTCCACAAAATTTTATTCTGTAATAAAAAAAAACACATACGATTTGTTAAAATTAATAAACTGTATTTTTTATTTTATGTGTATGTGTGTGAATTAAATAAAAAGCCTTTGTTAGCGTAATACGTATGATTGGGTAAATAAATACTTTTCTTTTTTTTTAAGTACTATCCTATTCATTCTATGTAGGCTAGTTTTTACGATCATTTTTTAATTCGATGATTTATTTCCGTTGGCACAACTTCACTTCTATTGTCTGATTTTGATATATATATATATTCAATATTATTAAAATATCAGTAGGTGTGTCTAAACAAATATTTCAATATTTCACGTATGTTGAGAATAACATTGTTATTTAATTTATTTTAAAGAAATATTTAGATTTTAATATTTTAATTAATAAAATAAAAATTTTTAAATCACTTATACAAAATAATTTAATTTAAATTACTGTTTTTGTAAAAATTAAATTTTTATTAAGTGTTGAAGAAATAAAGTCATATTTTTATTGCTAAAATAATGTTTTATTAAATTTTGTTAAACATTGCTAGTTTTAAAGGTTTAATAATATATTTTTCATGATTTCTTTACCATTTGGTTCACATAAGCTAATAAAAATGTATTTCAAAACGTAAAAGATGCTTAATTTCATATCATTGTACTTTTAATGAGTTTTATACAGTCTAATATTATTACATTTGAGTATTATAAAAATAGGTTGTCCTCGCGGTAAAGAGATAAGCTGATTATAAATCTTATAATTCTAATACGATACTGACGTTTTATATAATAATTAGAATATAATATTTAGAATAATATTCTAAACCTCATTTAATTTTTTAAAAATTGTAATAGTTTGTTACAAATTAAAAAACTATTTGGTGCGTTTTACTTTTAAAACATAAAATACAAACGTATAAATGTATTTAACATTTAACCCAAGCACACTGTAGTTCAAACTTCAAATATTATAATTATAAATGAATAAAATAATGTAAAAAATATATAAACAAGTTCCAAATTTTTAAAAAATATTTCAAAATAACAGTCTCTGTATTAAAACTGTTTCGTAAATAAAATAATCCTAATTAAAGATTTATTATATACAAATCATTAATAAAAAATACAATATAAACAACTTTATTAAATAATTTGCAAATACTTGTAAATGATTTACATAATCTTTGACTAGTCATAATAGAAGGTTCTTTTCGTTATTTTCTTTATTAAAAAATATTTTAAAGAATTAGACTAAACTTGAATTGTGCAAAAAATATTAGTTATACATGTTTAATTCACGAAAATTTATTTGTAACAATAATAGATCTAATAATAGCGTTCTAATAATAATATCAAATAATTTGAAGTTTGGTATGAGTTATAAAAAATCGATGTATTAAAATAAGTGTCTTTTCCTTAAGCTTAAGTGTAATAAATAAAATCGGGTACAGGCTCGTACGTGAAGGATTTTTTGCGCAAGTAAAGAGTAATTAAAAAAAAGTAATAATAAAAAATAATTAAAAAAGTAATAAAAGATACGCCAAATGTTCGCGCGTTTCGTCCTAGTTTGGTTCGCTACAATTCCTCTCCCTTCGCTATACCTTACTGTGAATCATACGTCTACTCTAATGTTGATTATGTATTTATGTGCGAAATGCTCTGATAAAAAAGTAGATCAGGGGTTGTCTTGTTCAAAAACTGTTTTATCACAATAAAAATAATTAACCGTTTATTGCTTTGCTAAGTATTTTCTTTGACGTTGTAAATCGGCCGCTGATAAGTTATCCTACTTACATATATTAGAATTTTATCGAAAACTCTTAAGAATATAGTTAAGAAAAATACAGCTAAAAGTTATCGCAAAATAAATAATTTATTCCGAAATGGCAATTGAGCCTATTAACCTGAGAATAGTTCAGTTTGAATTTTCGAAATTTCGAATTGTTTCAAACTCCAATCAGACCGCAACGAGGATTCCAGCCCCACGAAAGTGCTGCCAAGGTAAAAGCTGCAGACTTACCTGCGACATAGTCTCCGAAACCTATGGTGGTGAGAGTAACGAAAGCATAGTAGACTGCCTCGTCGTACGTCCAGCCTTCGTAATGCGAGAAGAGAAAGGCCGGGAAGAAGATGAACATGACGAAGCCCGGCAGCAGGTACATGAAGATCTGCATGGCCAAACCAGCCCTCCGCTTTTCCAGTGACGACAGCGACTTCTTCGAGTACTCGTTTTGGTTCTGCTTGTAGGACTTGTATTTGCGCACCGCCGTTACGAACACCTGGCCGAAGAATTCGCCTAACTGCGCGAGCAGAATTCCATTCATCGGTATACCCACCAACGCGTAGAAGATCATGAGGACGCGACCCAGCATGTTCGTTGGTGCCAGATTTCCGTAGCCTACGAACATGAACGTAACGAGTAAGATGGCAACATTTTAACCGACGATCAACACCGCAAGCCTCGTAAAGTGTGCACTGCACTCGTTTTACTTCGCTTGCCTCCCGTTACAACCGTAAATCTCATGCGATAAATCTATAGACATGAATTTGGAAAAGACCGAACTTTTTTAAAGCTCGAGAATACCAAAAATATTCGTAAAATTATATATATATAAAATAAATAAAATATCCTTCGACTACGTTTTGTACAAAGGTTAAATCATTAATAACTCTATGATAAAGAAAGATAATTAATGACTGTTCATCTGGCTAAATGAGCGGATAAAAAATACATTTTTACGCCATACGTTGAAAGCCAAGAAAAACACTAAAAATACACGTATTTATTCTTAATTTTCCATAACCAAGTAAAAATGACTTGTTATCTTTAGTTTACCTAACTGAATAAGTAAATATTATTAGCCTTCACTTGCTAGGAATTTATGTACTTTTCGTTACTATATTATATAATCAAATTTTAAATTTCAGACGACGGCACATCATATCAAAACACCAGATACTGAATTATATAATTGATCTTATTACATCATGGAATTTTAAGCAATATTGCTTAAAAAATCGAAGATGATAGATAAAATAGGCAAAACCCATGTTTACTAATTACCAAAAATTGTGTACAATATTACAAAAACTCTAACTAACGTAGTCATTCAAATATCTGTACAGAGAAATATGTTTTGAAAAAAATTTATTGTACAAATCACTAATGTTTCATAGATAATTTTTAAAAAATTTTAAGCTTCTTTATTTTAAGAATAATACAAAAATTAATTCAAGTTATTTCTGTTAAAATCTAATTTTTTTTCCTTTAACAGTAGAATCACTCATCAAAATCATAAATAAATTATAAAAAAATACTTAAAAAGATTGTTTATTAATGACGTAAGTAGAAATAGTAGTGTTGGAAGCTACGACCAAATTTTCTTGAAGTCATATTTTTTTATATACATCTTATTTTAAGCATTCCCAACCATTGATATAATAATTGATTATATTAAACTATACTAATGAGTAACTACGAGTGTGATTTCTCATATTATTAGCATTGAATTAGAAATTATTATAAATACATGTTGATGCACACATTTACAAAAGGTTTTTGTGCTCAAATTATAATTAGTTATGTTTAAACTTTCCAAACAATAATTATCTAAATTTTCGGTATTTTATTTTCAGATGCAATTTCGATTTTTATTTTACGCTTGTTCAAATTGCATTTATCAATAAATAAGTATAAAAATTATTACAAAATCTTATAATATGTCTACCATTCCAAAGCTTTACCACTCTAAATAATAACTTTAATCACTATATTTACATTAACTTATACTTTTCAAAAATATATTGTATTTTGTTTTTTCAAATATAAGAATATTTAAATTAAATTATCTACCACTAATAAAAGGTTTACAAATAATAATTTTAAACTTGGATATTTTAAAAACTCTCCAATATATTAATAAAACCATTTTCTATTTAAATAAAAAAAAATTTTTTATTTTTATAATTATTAGTACAATAAATGCTCTCTTGACAATTTATCGTTGCTGTTTGGAATATTATTACATAAAATTATTTTATCCAAAAAACAAAAATTGCTTCGAACCATTTAAAACTTTTCCATAAAATAATTACTAAAAAATTATTAGAATAAAAATATAAATAAATATAAGCCGATTTGAGATAATATGATTTAGATAATATTTTAAAACTTTAATCTAATCTGAAAAGTATATAGCAAACGTTTCGGCTCCATAGAAAAAAATCAGACAAGATATCAGTGATATATTGATCATATAATCAGCTTGATATACTAAACACATCTTCGTAAAATCTTTTGTCCAAACCGTGTAAAAAATCAGAATTATAGATATACGATTTATTAAGATAAGATATATATATATATATATATATATATATTTCATTGAATTATAGCTGTAACTTAAAAAAAAAATTATACACAATTGAAAATATCGATTAAACTAAACAGGCTAACAATTCAAGTGCAAGTATCATCAGCGGTTCGCAATCGTAGATCGTTAAATGTAAATTTACGTGCGAGATCCATATTTCCGAAACCTCGATTAACTTCATCTTTATTTTAATATTGCAGTAACTTACCAATGGTACTGACGACTGTATATGCAAAATAAAAACTGTTGTAGAAATCCCATTTTAATGGATCGACTTCACCTTCGGTATAGTTACGAACAGATTTACCGCAGTATCTTGTAAGTTTGTCCAAAATTTCATGTTGATCATGACCTCCACCCGGCATGTAATGTTCAATTAAGAGAGCTAAAACGAACCAGAAAATATAAAAATATCAGTAGATCAATTTTATACAATAAAAGATAGGTAATATAGTTAAGCAATTCATGAATTTATGTTTTTGAACCAGAAAGAAATAAATAACTTAGTTTCGTTTTTTAGATTTATGACTCAGTTTGTCTTAGAGCTTCTTAGATAATATTAGAAAATTTCTTCACGAACACCAAATTCTGCTAATGTCGATAAAACTTAACATTAGAAATATTTATTTTTATAATAAAAAATTTTGAGATACTATAAGATACTGCTATTGTAAGACTGAAAAATTTTCGTAAAAACCTACTTAGAACTTTAAATTTAATTTATTTACCATAATACTAAGTGCCTTCATCAAACACGAAAAAGTGCACATTTAAATAATGAACTTGAAAATCATGAAGAATATTTCAATGCAATATCATTAGCTTTTATGAGTTTTCGTAATATTTTAATACAATGTTAACGTCGTTACAACTTTTAACGGGCTATCGTTTTGAATTTCTAAACTGAAGTTAATGCGCAATGGAACAATTGCTTTGTAATGAAACTCGAGCTTCAAAATGCACGAAAGACGTATGAAATAAAAAGATACAATTAAAGTTAGGAAAAGGTAAGAATTTTTACAAGCAACACAAACTCGCTCACTCTCGCCAGCATTGTACACACATCGTTACCATCGTCGACGTGAAGTTTTTCCAGACACAGACGCTTAAATTAGAAAAAAAGTGCGCGCGCACATATGCGAAGATCTTGCACGAATCGGCACGTGATTTCCGAGATGCGTTCTGTTTATGCGCTACGTTGGTAATAATCATCGAGAATTTGGTAAATCCCCGACTCGTAATGAGGCATTTAATCGACGCTCACACTTTTGGGGTCGCCGGGAATTTTTTTACGCCGAAATGACGTGCCGTAGAGTAAACTAGACGAAAGTTAAATTACCAAGCATCTTGGAGGTTGTCTAAAATCCGTCGATAATGTCGATCGATTTTAAGTTTGCCAATAAAAGTGTACACTTTATAAAGTTTTGCTTAAAAAGTTACACTCTTGTTTTAATACGCATCGACTGCTATTATTCGGTTGTGATAAAATGAAAGCTTCGATAAAATGTTAGTGCTAATGCAAAATGCTTCGAATTAAACGTTGAATTTGAAACGAATACATTTGAAATTATTCCAAGAGCTTGTAAACTTAATTTTATTTAACAGCAAGTAAGTTTATAATTATAATACTTGTATTGTTAATTTATTTTGGCTGTTGATTAAAAAATAAAAAATGAAGTTACTGAATTAAAACCAATTTCATAAGCTATATCCTTATAAATCTTTAACAAACATTTTTTTAATTTTCTTGCAACATCATAGGGATGAACAAACATTTTAAGTTTTTTACCTTAGTAATATGCTTTACGTATAATATAATCTTATAACAATCAACAGGATAATGTTTTTATTGTATAAAAACATTTTAACTTTTAACTTAAATTTACACAAACCATTAAATTAATCTTGCTTGATATGAAAGCATCGATCATTTTTTATTTGATCTTTTAGTTGAAATGAAAATATTTTGATATATAATATGTCGATATAAAATTCGTTAATTATTTCTCAAGAATATCATTTCAATAATAGTAAAACCTTTGATTAATAAGCGACGAATTCATCAACCACTAAATTTTGAATTCGAATTAATTTTTCATCAATAACACTTTTTCTCAAGCGGTACAAGAAAAATTTCATGTAATCGCACTCATATTTGTCGGGATATTGTTTTTAGAGAATTGACAGCAACGGAATGTCAAAATTAGCACGCGATAAACTTTATCTGTTATACAGTTTAACCAAACATGTTATAATGACTGTAATCATTGATATCTTTAAGTACACTATTTTATGTATAGTTGAAACAATTAAATTTTTTATCATAATCGCATATTTTTAAATTTAAATTTAAAGTATTTTACACTATACAATTATTTTTCTATAAAAGCTTCATAAAAATAATTCATGTCAATTTAATTTTATTTCTAATTTATTGTGATATTATAACAGTATAGTTAAACGTGTTAAACATAAATAAAAATTTATAATTAATTTATTACTTAATTATTTGATTATTGATAATATCAATGCATTAAAAATATTATTATAATATTCATTTATTAAAATTAAACCAAACTTTAATTTTATTTTCTTATTTATTGTAGAAAGATTTTTGTTGATACTTTTGACCACATTACTAAAAATATATAAAATTAGTTTCTTTCAAAAGTAATGGTAGAATTAATTTTTTTCTTTTAAAATATCATACTATATTTGAAAAAAAAATTTAATTTTTAATCGAAATGTATGTACTCGTGAAAATAAAGTTTTGTTAAAATTAATTTGTCTCATATTTTAATCCATATTTAAAAAATATTTTTCATAATCACTTGTATACTATAAGTTTCTTTTCGAAATTCATAAATATGATAAAATACGGTTTAATTGCAAAAGTAAAATTAGCGAAGGAAAAGATGAAATACGACAGTTTGTTTGAAAATAAAATCAGATTCTTGAAAACTTTAGAATAATAAATATATAATTTTCAACTAAACTTCTTGATATATATAACTTTTTATTCACAAATTTATTCGTTAATATTTTATTAAAGTTAATCATAATTATGAATAAAAATAAAAAATAAAAAAGTCAAATAAGTTTATTTGTATAAATTTAGTCGTGTAAATTCTGTTACATAAATCCATTATTGAATTTAATATATTTGCATAATAAAAAATTAAAGTACTACATAATAATATTTAAAAAACATAAACGCAATATTAAAATACTATTTCTTTGTAATAAACTTTTAATGTTAAACTAATCGTCAAATTGGCGTACCAAGTTACGAAATGAGAAAAAATAAATTATATTCCAAAAGAAATATTGAAAAATACTTTATTTCTTTCAACTTGTTTAAATTAAGTTCATAAATTACATTGCGGCACAGGATATTTATAGAACTGTATATAATACCTAGAGAGAGGTTAAAGAACATCAATAGTACCAAGATGAACACTGGCAAAATATCGTTTTATTATGGCCCCACATAAACTTCGCATTATTAGTACTACAAAAACTTTTGGTTTTACTTATGTAGTTGTATTAAATTTTAGAGTATCAATGAATGAATTATTTTCGATCGCTCAATTGCAAACATTTCTTCTGTAATTATCTCATTGGTGGTCCACCAGACTTTTCAAGTCAACTTAATCCTAGTATTTACTCTGTAAACAAAAAGCGTCGTTACCACCCAAGTAATTTTAAATACTGGGCGCAGCTTCTTTAATAGAATTGCTTCTTATTATCTTATCAGTAGCGACGCTTCTACGTTTACATACATGGTATTTTCGTACAACTGCGCGGCTCTAAGTCGAGAGCACAATAGGTGAGTCCGTTTTCCAATTACCAAGTACCGAAAAGCGAATTCTAAACGATTGTAAAGATTTATTTTGATTGATAAATTGTTCATACAGTCTGTAATCGACTGAATATTTCTTACGATTGATGTTTGGTTTACCTTAACCGGTTCACCTTTATGTATAAAAACTGTAATGCAACGAGGTTGTAAGGCACTACTTGAAAACGTATTTAGAAAATAAAAGCAAAATAAAAATAAAATAAAAAGTTTATAGTCGCACTCGGGAAAAGAAAAAATTTAGATTTATTTGAATATAAAGTGAAGTGGACACAAATGAGTTTTTCAATTATTTAACTCTTGTCTTTACTAATACGAGAGAAAAACAAAATAGTAAATTTAATTTATCTATTAAAGTAACGTAAGTTATGCTCGACTTAAGGCTTCATAACTTTAACCGTTGAAAAAGTTTAGGCTTACAAGATAAAATAGAATATTTTATTTAAATCATTCGTGTATCATTATTTATCGTAAATGACAAAATATTCTAGTTTTGAGTTAATTATGTGCAAACAAACATCACAAGATGATTTTATATTCCACACATAATATTTAATTATTTTACAAAAGAATAATCCCCTGATTTACTAAATTATAATAATTAAAATTGACGTTGGAGCGTCAATAAAATTAATTTTCGGGAAAAAAAAACTTATATTTTTTCGTATTTGTAATAGATACGATTTGTGTTATAAATAGATAAGCGAGATTTTATCTATGTACTTAGATTTTGTGTTGAATATTAGAGTTAAGATAAGATTAGGATAAAAGTACCTACTTAATAAAATAAGTACTTATATTGGATGTAAATATCTAAAATCAATAAAATATCGATATTATATATCGATAATAATTATACACGTGTTTTTTAATGTATCTTAAGGCTTTCTCTTGTAAATTTCATTTTCAAATTATATTTCAAAGTGATTTTAACAAAAATAAAATAAGAAATGCCATCTATACATTTATTTGGCTCTAATCCTTATTGAGCTAAAAAACTTTTTGTGCAATAGTGCGTGTAGAAGAACAATCGTTCTAAACTAAAGAATTAAGTATCGAAAACTACGTATTTTATACTTCATTATAAAAATTAATAAGACTCAATATTACTGTTATTTAAAATGAATTGTAATTACTGTTTACTAAACAGCTATTTATAATAGAAATCTCGGAATTAGATCAAAGTTTCTATTACAGCTATAAATATCGTTGTGTTTGTTTTCATTCAAAAGTATTTGTAATTAACAACATTGGAGGTTAATGATTATATCACATGTGAAATACTATATAATAGAAACCACTACATTTTATTCGACCTCAGGAAGCACATCCATTTATTGGTGTTTATCTGTGCACTGACAAGATAAGTGCAATTTTATTAGTTTTCAGAAATATTGCATATTGTAAACACACAACATAAAATAATAATAAATATTAGATTAAAAACATATCGCAAAGTACATTAATAAAATAAAAAAACGTATCCTGCAGACGATACAGCTTTTAATTGTTTTAGAATGTAACATAAGATTAACTAATAATGCTGATATTAAAGCAAAACACACACAAGACTTACAGTATCGTTATGTATTTTAATAATTTTGTATGATAATAACGTTTTAAATAACTGAATTATTAACTTGAATGATGAAACCGTATTTATCTAATATAGACATCATTTCGACGGTTAGTTTGACGTCCTTTTATGAATCAGTCGACAAAACATCAGCTACGTAGATAAATAATGTCTCATCATTCTAATCGATAATTTATTACATTTAATAACATGATACTAAAACAAAAAATAAAATTATAATTAGTTTAATTACTTTGAAAAGTTACCAAGAATATTTTTTAAAAAGTTTCTCGGATTATGTATCGTAGTAATTATAGTAAATATAAAAAACGATAAGATAATTTTTCTTAAATTTTCTGCTAATATATCATGCGACACAAACGTTTGCTGTTTAAAGATATTTTTTTAAGTTTCTACTACATTAATAAATTTAAAAAATGAAGCTATTAAGTAAATAATAAACGGCGCTTCCAAGTTATAATTAATATAGTGTTTGATGCTTTTAAAGTTATAATAATAACTCGTTGGATGTAAAATTGTGTTCGATAAAACATTCTATACAACTTGTTACCAAATTTTAAACGGTTGTAAACAATAAATTTTTTATGCAACTTTCCTTATTTTATTTATGCGATTAAAGTATTTAATGAATATGAATTGCACGTGCCGGAAGATTTGATTTATTACAATAAATGAAAATGTGTGCATTGTAGAGGTCAATGTTATTATCAATGTACTTTTCTAAAGTTTTAAATGCAATAAAAGTGTTTGCATCATTTTATCAATTTTTTGAGAACTTTTAATGATGAATCCCTCTTTTATTATCTATTATTGGAATATTTATGATCTGTATTTATTTCGTAGTGTTATTTAGCGAAGATCGGAAATTGAAAATAATCGCCTTAGTAATCCCCATAAGGAGCTGCAGCTTAATCCAACCACCCTGATACCTAAGAAGAAAGACAGTATTTTATGGCATGGTTACATAATTAGTAACGTATGTGCTTTTTGAAAGAGTAATTTGATGGATGTGGATATGAGCGCTTTGATTGCATTAGCCGTGCAATTGATAGAGAATAATTTGTCGTTTATTTTGGACGATAATTTAGAGAGACAATTATCGAAAAGCACAATAGTATTTTGAAATCTCTCGGTTGACAATTTTTCTACCACAGTGGGAAACTGAGTCGCCTTTCTAGTAATTTCCAGCCTTTAATTCAAACGAATAAGGAATAACAGACGTGATCTCTACCATATTCTGCTATCGACATCACAATATCTTTTAGGTGTGAAAAGCATTTGAAAATATAAAAATACAAAAATACTATTTTAGAAAGAACCTTATTAAGAGGTGCTTGTAAAAGCATTGAACTTTATTGAAACGAATTTTTAATTCTAAATTTAATAAAAAAGTGAGTGTAATATAAGTTGGTTAGTTCAGTTGATAAAAACTAGTTTGGTTTAACGTGAACTAGATCGTTCGATAATCTTGGAATCTTCACTTTGATTCTGTCTTTCTATTAAACAAAGATCCAGTGTTTGCCTTCATTATTGTCACATTCTTGAAACACTTTTCGCACATTGGTCTACATAACAGAATTAAATATCTAAAAGCTTTCCACGTGATCTGTACATTATTTCACGGCTTAAACCATTCTTTTAAATCGTTGCTGTAATAGTGCTTTAAGGGCTTGAATATGATTTTTAGTTGTGATCGTTTTTAGTTTTTAAGCGAATATGGGTTTAAAAGCAACAAAACTCTTAATATAACCGAAAAAAAGACGCAACTTTTCTACAGTGAACCTGCAGTGACTTGTACGTAACACTTTGCAATGATTACGTATTAACGACAAATTTTTTATCAATCGTTTATCTTTTAAATATCTTTTAAAAGTTTCACGTACATCTGATCTTTCAAGAATGATATTCAGAATCGATAAGAAGAAAGGGACATAAATTTACTTCGGGCAAAGATGAAACGGATTAATGATTCGTAGCGATCCTTCAAGATTCAACCAGCAATGCTAAATTTTTGATAAATTAGTATTGAAAAGAAACACGTTGATGTAAACACGTTATATCTAAATCAGTTGGCCAGATTGAGTTTGTTATTCGATACTCTCATATTTCTTTTAGCTTTTAATATAAATTGTATTAACCATGAATCCTGCTTACATATAGAATTTTGTAATGCAAAGCGAAATTAAAATCTAATTAGTCATAAAAGTGCAAGCGAATTACTCAAACTTTGAGTCATAACGTGGAAAACAATCCTTGCGATCATCGCACAAACCGATGTAGATAAGACAAATAACGAAAAAAGTTTCGTACCGTTCATTCCGATCGATCGAACTTGATCCCGACGGTAAAAGGTGAATTGCATAATTAGTAAACTCGGATAAATATACAGCGAACGGGATTTATCGCAAGCAAGAACTAAGGAGAACGTTTAAGATGGGCCTGGAAAAGCACGTGATAACAATTAATTTACTATCAATTTAATCTCTTTTTCATGGTGTTCCATAATTTGACTTTTGCGCGTAACTCCTGCATTATTTTAATAAAAAAATGTACCACCCCTCTCTTGCAAAGTTGAATTTTATTTAAACACGAACTAACCTTTTTTATTACAGATTTATACTTAAGGCTAAATCGCAAAGATTGGTAAATGCGATGGACAAATTTGTCCATTCTTATTCGGACATTTAACTCCGTTTATTAGATGCTAACGCATTTTCAAGAACAACGAACGCAATTGGCCATTCGATGTAAGGAAGTCGACGGTCGGAATCGAAGTTAAAATCTATTGCCATGGCTGAGTGCAATAATTCCGCAACAGTTGAGAAAATGGAGGTACGCAACTAAATATACAAGTGCAACATAGAAACTCCGTGCAGTTCAAATTTTTCCGATTAATTTAAAAATAATAAGTCCTAAATTATTAAAGCTTTAGAGTATCGTGGAAAGCTGATTCTTTTCGAAAAGAGAAATAACTTGGCTCGATTATGTCGAACCGATAGTAAACCCATTAAAGCAATAACTGCATTGATCGAGTATCGCTTTGATCTTGATCCAAGAATCAGATGATTGCAAAAGGTATAATTGAAAATTTCCAATAAAAAGAAGAAGAAAAAGAAAAAAAGGAAAAGTTCCCGGCCATTAGAATTCTGAAAAGCGCGTGAGAATAATTCCTTGGAATGGCAAGACTCGCGTATTATTCGCGAATCACGCTTGTACTCTCTATCTATCTTTTTAGCGATTACGTTATTGTTTCAGTTTCAGTTTCGCTGCGACGCGGTGCGGCTGTGGCTATGGCTTAATTTTCAGACGATCTCGTCGCCTTGTAACACATTTTATCGATGCGCGTGCTTATTAGAATAGTACTAATACTGTTAGACGACGTATGTAATGCAGAGTAATCGCTTATATCGCGTTATGTCCGGGCTTTCGTGTTTATTTTCCAGCGAAATTAATATTTGGCATTTTTATTGGTTTTGCGATAAACATTTTTAATCTAATTAAAAATGTATAAGTGCACAATACGTTTGCTTATCAATTATTTGAGATGATTCCGATTTTTATTTTACATTGAAATTCGTTTTTTACATTATTTAATTTTAATCGTTTTTCTGTTGAAAAGTTTCGCATAAAACTAAACAATCTGTTAAAAATGTTAAAATCCATCAAGTTTTTCCACTAATTTCTTTTTTCAATAATTTCTCTTTACCTATCTATAACACCTTCGTCGTTAACTTTTTCTTCAATTTGTAATGAAGTTTCATTTTATAATTTATTATTTAATAATTCAATAATTGGATAGTACATAAAGTTTAAAAGATATAAAAACTTAGATTTCTTTCAATTAAAAAAACTTTATACGCGTAAAAAATATGTGGAGAAATATTATTATAAATTATAATTATATAATTTACAAATAACCAAAGATATATTTACTTTTAAAATTCAAGGAATTTTCCAACTTAAAAGGTTTTGAAATACAGAATTAAAATCTTTTATCATACAGCTTTTATAACGTTTATATACAATTTTATATTTATTGTTTTATTATCTGATAATTTCTAGTCTTCTAAAACATATAAGTGCTCATTGTTGATACACAGTGAAATGCGTAAATTTTATAAAATTCTCATTATGGCTTGTTTAAAATTTGTTGTCCAAATATCTTTCTCCTTTTCATTTATATTCCATTGTATTGTCGATTAATTTTATCTGTAATTTTAATTAGACGTCTCAGTAACATTTCTTTATTAAAAACTGACACTAAATGCAAAAACATATAAATATATTTATAGCTTACAGCATGAATTGAAGTTCAGTTTACAATAGAAGATCAATATGTTAAGTACTGCTGTTTCTCAAAATGAGTATTCAAATAATTTAGCATACAAGTACAAAAGTTTTATTGTCATTCAACTTACACTTACTTATCAATAATATTTCTTTAACTTTGTTGTTTAAGTGCGATTTACTAAAAGTATAAATAAATTACGAGACCTTTTTGATGATTCGTGGAAAATGAAACTCAAATCTGGTTAATGTTAAAAAAACTATACAAATAGTTATAAAAAACGTAAAGCTCATTAATCCGTATTAAGTAACTTATAGCTGGATTTTTTTACAAAAATTCTAAATTATATCCTTAATAATCGAAGATAATTGCTATGGAATAAAGGATCGTTTATGTTTTTAAATTAAATAACTACTTGCAAACTTCAGGAATCACATAAATTAAAAGTGCACTTACTTAAAACAATCGTTGTAAACACTTTCAACAGTTATCGATACGCTATAAATTAAATGTAAAATTACTTTGAATTATAAATTTGTAGATTACGTTTCAGAACGAAATTAATTTTTTTCCAATTTATAATAATTTGCTGGTAAAATTTTTTTAAATTGAATAACGCTATCTTAAAGTTTCCAGCGAATAAATAATTCGCGCATCAAGCTGAAGACTCTTAATTTAAAGGAATGAAAAATCCCTTTTATATTAGTGGAAAGGAAAACAAGCGTCAATTATAATTCGGTAGTTTCGAACGAACGAACGCTCGTTCAATGCTGCAAAGAGATACAAACCTCCTACCCTTCTTTATTTAAATGAAAGTTCCAAGAGCATATACACGAAGCCGAGTATCAGCATCGGCATAATCGTTGCTTAAGCGAAGGTGCAAAAAAAAGTATCTTTGATGAAAAGCATTGATTGCGCGATGGTAAGGGTAGCCGGCTCTCCTCCGAAAGGAGATTGCAGAACTTCTTCGTGTGCAGTCATGTTTGTTAAAAAAGAGTTGTCGCCCAAATGTTCAGGCAGCATTTGTTGCAGAACAAGAGCGGCGATATTTACAGCGTCTCAGTTTCGACCGATGAGAGCGCGAGTCAATTTGATATTATTCAATTTAAGAGGGGCAATTCTAATTGGAACGTGACTCGTTTTACCGCCAGGGCCGGCCGCGTTCGCACGTTTACGCTGTTCCCGGCGAGGTGGCACAGCCAACAGCTCGAATTGCATGATTGCTCGATCTCGTGTCAGCTCTTCGGCCTAATCTGCAAAGAGGAAATAAGGAGAGATCGCGCTCGCGCGGATCGCGACGCCAGTGACGGGGATGGCGAGGAGCGGGCGAGCGAGCGACCGACCGACCGGCCGACGCAATGAGGAAATTAAGAGGCGCGGATGAATCACACTACGGTGGGATTTGCGTTCTCACTCGAAGGCACCGCTTAATTGAAGACCGACTTTCTGAAATTGCCAATCCGTCTGACTCCGCTTCGCGCTACACCTTTTCCTTTGCTTTCCTTTTTCTTCCTGACCCAGTTTCGCATGCGCTGAAAAAGCGATCGCGCACCGCCGTAAATCATGCGCCGCTCGCTCTTGAATACTCTGAAATATGAAAGGACGCCGGTGGATGGACACTCGAGTTTATCTGTAAGGCCTGAGAAGCAGAGACCAATTAAAATCGAGTTTCAAAACGTTTCCTACTGGAAAAAAACTTTATCTCTTCTTAATATGTTCGATATCGTCTGGCTGACCCACGTGCCCGAAATGGAGATGTATCCTTGTAAATATCTGCTTGTAATTACAGAAGCGTACAGGTGACGCTCCGACTCGTGCAGCAAAAGCTATTTTTTATTTCGTGTGGTCGCAATTTATTATTGGTTTATGCAGCTTTTAATTAATTTCGGCGCTGCACAAGTAAATACGAAATTGTTTCGTTAATTGCAGAATTGGTTGCGTTCGCAGTTGAGATTGTCAAAAGACGCGTGCGACACGCTGCCAGACGGGAAGACTTTTTTTAAAGAATGAAAACTTTCGAGAGTCCATTAAAACAAGTTTTTATTTCAAGAATCGAATTTTAACCTTCCTGGTAATAATGTATAATAAACTGAATATATTAAAAATATTTTTGTCACGAGTAAAATTAAATATAAATGTTCAACTGCGCCAAAAAGTTTTTCTAATTAGTCAACGATTCCTATTTGATAGCCGCGTATGTACAAGTGCTACGTTCCAATCATCCACATAATGCCAAAATTAAAACTCTCTTGTTAAAACGAGTTAACAAATTTTATTGACTAAAAATAAATCTCGGTGTATTCGACGATATTACAATCTGGGAATTAAAGTATACTAAAATCGGGTGCTAACCAAACGCCTTTCATTTTAGGATGATATTGCTAATAATGGCAAATAGCATATATTGGAAATAAAAATTTAAACACACGTATGACGTACGTGCATGCATCACTGAGTCAACGTACTTTAATGCAATATATAAGATGTCTCTACACTGCTATTCAAAACACAATAAAACCATTCAAAACGCATTCAAAGTCTCTTGTTGATCAAAATTTTAATAGACTTCAACTCTGCTTCAGATATTATATTTAAATTGTTTGTTCGAGCATCGATATTAACCGATTATTAGGAAAAGAAAATTTTAGTATATTAGTTAATAAAAGATGTTGACTATAATTTATTCGCCAGTTCCACGAGCTTATTTACATTTATTCTATTATTAATTTATAAAATGTGATATTGTGAAGAAATTTTTAGAGAATCACGAGTCTCCGTATTTAAATAATATTTGCAATTTATCATAAACATTTAATCGTTGATTCAAATTTTTTTTTTATGCGATACATTTCAATGTATAACCACTATTATAATAAATAGTGGTAATGTTTTTTTTTTAAACGTTTGTTTAGTGTAACACGTCAGTTTTACATTAGTTTTATATCATTCTCTATAACAATATATTGAAACGATTATCGTAAAACAAAGAAAAGCTAATCGATGCGAATAAACTAACATTTAAGTATTATTAACACTGTTTGAGTAATGAAATGTTGTAAATTATTGCTTAGTTTACAATTATCACATTTCAAACGAATAAAATCTACCCGATTTTACTCTAGAGTTTATTTGTTCAAGCAATTTTATTTCAATACCACTGAATAATATTAGAGTTTTATTTTTTACGAAGCACGAAAATGATAAATAACTATGCTTTATAAATTAATTATTGATATAAACGTATTTTCTTTATGAAAATCGTTAAAGCGTTTATTGAATAAAACAAGGTTGTTAATTTAATTGATGACAGTTGAATAAAAAATATTTCGTGAAGGCAAAGCAATAATTTTAATCAAGGAATTAAAATTCTTTTTTAAGCTACTAAGAAATTTACTCTGAAATTATACAACATCATTATTCAGGTAATAATTTTTTCTGCGGCTTAAGGAAACAAATAAAAATCAAACATAACTGCATAAAATTAATACGAGGAATGGAACAAGGTTTCAAAAATGCAATTGAGATCAAGGTTAATGCACCCTTTCGCTTTTAGATGTATTACCCGAGGAAGAAAAATGGTTTTAATTCGCATAAAGGTACAGCTATTAAAGCCAAATATGACTTTATGTAAGGAATTGATTTACTTACGCACAGTCAGATAATCTTAATTTCAAATCAAATTCATGTATAACTCAAATAGTCGAATCTTTTAAGCATAATATTTTTTTAATCTCCTATTCATTAAGTTTTAGAACTTTTATAAAAATCTATTAATCAAATACACGATGTAAAGATAAAAAATGGTAATTTATAAATTATTTATTTTTTTTTATTACTTTGTCGGATCAATAAAATTGTTGCCAATATAATTGCATGTTCGTATAAAACATTAGTATATTAATTTAACTATTTTCGAGTTTTACTACTCAGTATTTGATAAATAAATATAAATTTACAATCTATCACAGAGTTTTTAGGGAAAAATGTTTTAGTAGAAGAAAGAAATTATTTTTTTATAATTTTTTATATAAGAAATTAAATTTTTAAAGACAATATTTATTAACATATTTATCCCTTTTTATAAGAAAAATTCCTAGTTTTTGTTAAATAAATTTAATAAATTTTATAATTATGAGTAGTTTTATTTAAGGCAAAACAAAAAAAATATACTATAATAATAATAATATTAAAAAGTTTACAAATAATAAAAAATATTATAATAAAATATTTATTTGTATAAATTCTTAGAAATTTCCAGAAATTTAAATTTTAACTTGAAATAGCAATATAATAGATTTTACTTATTGAAATTATTTTATTGATTATATAAAAACAATTTTATAATTTTATTGCTTTGTTTGGGAAAATTTTATTTTCACAATATTCTTATAATTATTTTCATTTTCATCTAATTAGTTATAGTTAACTGCTAGCTAACTGACTTAACATAAAAAACAAACTGTAATTTTTATTTTTAACTACAAATTCATGTGACTGAATAATAAAAATGATCTACATATTTATGAAATACGATTTTTGACAAAACTCGCTAAAAGCATAAGCATAACATTGAATAATTAATTAAATTATCGTTTTAATAAGGAATAGAACTATTTCGATATTTGCGTGAAATTTAAGAAATCAAGATGGTATACATTAACTTAAAAAATATTCGTTTTTTTAACAATTTCTACGAGATGATACTTAAGTATGTATTTTTTAATTTTAACATTTGAAAAGGGCTAGAACACAGATTTGCACACAGAACAGAACTTAAATTAGGAAAAAGATACGACACTAATCGTCCTTTTCATTCGATATTATAACGAAAAAAATCTAACTCTTGCAAATTTTAAATAACCATGAAACATTCTATTTTTTGGAATAAAATTGAAATGAGATCATTGCTTTTTAATCGAAGATATATTAGTAGAGATTTTACAAATTCAATTGGGTTCTAAGCAATATACTGAAACAAGTATTTGAAAAAAGTTCAAATTTAATTAATAATTCTAAGCAAACGATCATTTCAAATACACAACAAATAATTTTCTTAGAGCATTAACAATGATGGAAACACTATATCGAATGGCTATTTTTTCACTTTGAAATAGTTAACTCTTATATAATGTAACGATCGTACGCGCGTTATCCGTAAAATCAAGGCACTGGTAAAAACTAGGGGAACACTGCTCACGGGTTACAGGGTTCAAGGGTGATCCACTCCTAGAATAGCCCAATGGAGATAATTAGAAAAGAAGGAGAGAAATGTCACTGCCACGATTGCATCGCGTAACGAGGTTTTTGTCGCCCGCGGCTCTCGGGAGTGCCTCGTTTTATTGCCACTGCCTTACCTTTCGATCGCTCCACTTCCTGATATCACCAAACAAAGAGACAAAAACTGCATTGCGTTCTTTATCGCTTTTGACTATGTGGAGCATTCGCCGATTAAAAGGCATTACGAGCCTCTAATTATGAGAGATTTCAATTGCTTTTCAATTTGAAATTGATTGTTTAACTTCCGTATTTTCAAATATTTTAATTGTTTACAGTCACCGTCTACAGTCTACAATATACTGTTGTTTTATCTGCACTGCTATTGTTTCATCTACGGTTTAAGATTGTCTTTTTTTGTAATTTAATTCAAAGTTATTGTAAACTCTTATTTATATAATTAATTTGAATATCAGGTACAGTCTATATTTCTTTTATGACTTAGCAAATCGAATATTACATTAATAGTAGAATTCAAAATTCAAGCTAAAACAAAGACAAAAGTATTCTATTGCTTTACAATCGATAAAACTAGAAAAATGATCTGTATAAACATTAGAAATATGACTATCTTTCTATTAATTAGATATTATGTGTAAATTAGTACATCGCAGTTTTACATACCTTGTCTGTGCACAACAAATGGATGCTAGTCGAACGCTTTAAACGGTGAAATATTTCAATTTTATGTGAAAATTTACATTATAAATTAACGAAAACACTCGAATCGAAATTAAAATTATGAAATTCAAATACCATGAAAAGAAAATTGACTAAAAATATATAAAATCAAATTGTCTTAAGGCCCTATTAATTAAAATATTTACTAGTATTTCTTTTAAATACGTCATAAAACAAAAATATCAATATAAAAATTTAAATATTGATTAAAATTTAAATAGGGAAAAACTTGTTTGATGAAAAATAATTACTTCTATGTACATTTTCAATTTATTTAAATTTTTTTAATATCTATTTCCAGTAAAGTAAAGAAAATACTTTTCTATAAAAACTTCCGGAATATTGAAACAAAGTAAAAAGATGTTTACTAAAATAGATATCAATAGTACTATAAAACTTTATGTAAACTTTATATCCTACAGATCGAATGAGAATCGAATAGAATTTTTTTTAATATCTTTTATGAATTGCCTTATTTGAATTTAAATAATAAAACATTATTACGAAGTTCATAAATATATTAAATTTTGTACATTAATCTTGAAATTGTAATGGAATTTCTTACAGTCCATCCATACATTAAATTATAATTTTTTATTTTCTTTTAAATTTATCTTGGAAGTGATTCTTTCTTAAAGTTTTCAATATTTCAAGAGATAATTTAAATATTATTAGAAAAATTTTGTCTGCTTTTGATACCTTTTTGGTGAATTGAATCTAATTGAATATAAATGTAAGACTTTACATTCAATCTAGATTTCCATCCGCTGAAAAGTGGAGTGCTTCTTTTTTATTTTATTTTTTATCAGACTGAATTGAAGGAAATAGAGAATGCGAGAGAAATATTTTCCGCGTACTATTAAATATTAAATTACGACAATAAGAACGAAGCTAATGCTTGAAAAGTTTTAAAATCAATTTTAAATGTTTTGTTTAAATACGAGCCTCGATTCTTCTGACGTCGTAGCGATCGTAGACTATTAGTATGTCTGCCAAATGCAGAGTTCGTCTACATAACGACTACGCGTATCATGATAATACAAGCGCGGCCTTTTCTCGCCAAACACAAGCTTCGCATACTGAAACCTAGCGACGATTCAATGCGACAGCAAAAACGGCATACGTTCATTAATAAAATATGAGTGAACAATGTGAGCCTTTGCATTGGACATGATTCTTCTAGCAGTTAGTCTTTAGATCTCGGGTTACAAAAATCGCTCGTTGGGAAGAAGTTCAGTGGCTTTAAAATGTTCACTTATTCGCTTCCTACGAGTAATTTTCGACACTAATCAAAAGAAAATTATCTGATTAAACTAAAAATTGATGCTCGGTGCAAGAAATGTTAAAACGTTTTATGATTTTTGTTTTATGGAACATTAGCGATGCAAAGCCTTTGTTACGATTCGTGAAAATCAGCAAATCTCTTTGTTTAAATTATGAATTTAAAGTAAAAGCGTTAATTTATCGAAACAAACTTATCACTACTGCATATGATAAAAGTTGAACCACCTGTTATGAATTAATAATTGATTATTCGTCAATGAATTAAAAAATAATATAAATTTGTAAATAATTATGTACTTTAAATGTAAGCGTTATAAATTAAATTGAAAACTTGACTTATTCTATAGCACGATTTAAAAAATTAAAATAACCGTCCAATAATTAGCAGTTGCAGTGGGATTTGTCATTTTCATTCTGTAACATAGTTATTAGACCTATAGATTATTTTAATTTAAGTAAACGATATTTTTAGAAGTTTTGTAATCAATTATATTTTTTATACAAACTAAGCAATATTTACTTTCTCATTTAATTCAAGGTTTATCATTATAAAAGTAATATTGAAATTGAAAATTACAAATGCATTTGGAAATGGAAAAATCAAATTAAAAACTATTATTATTGAATTGTCTACAATAATGGTCTAAACAATCCAGTAAACTTCTTAATCACTTTTGTTATTAATAATTGATAATATTTTGAGTAACAGAAAAAAGTTAGTTTTTCTAGTGATCCGTATGTAAATCCGATGAAATGATTTTTCGTTAGGATACCATTCGAAAATTGTGGAATGAATTTAGAAATCAAATACTTTCGGCTTACAATTCATCATAGAAATCACCGCAAATTTTCAAAAATTCTATAGTGCATGCATCGATTATATAATATAACTAAGTGGTACATTGAAATCATAGTCCGCTGATAGACTTATCGTTGAAAACAAGTGCAACTAAAAGACCAATGGAAATAACCAAAACTCATCGATATCTCTAAGGCTTTTCCACGCATTTTTAATTGACATATACATGCGTAAGATAACGATAATTCGCACCAAGAGAATAATAATAAAAAAGTGACATGTATTAGAATTGCGCAGATATTTGCACACATCGGAGACGATACCGATCGCCCTCGTACGCGCTAGACTGGCTTATCGATGCCACACAAACCGTGACGAAAAAAATAAAAGAAGCGAAAGGCGTCGCGGGAGTTTGCGATAAAGTGCTTCTAGTATGCGTGTGCACGCGTGTGGGGGACAATGAAATAATTGATTCGGAGGATGCGAGGCGCTCGTACGCGTACAACTCGGCATCTGAAGGGCTCGGACGGCTCCGACAGCTTAGGCGCATGCGCGCTTTCACAGCTCGATCGTGAATGGACAGCGTAATTGCCGGCGGCGTTCAATTGTAAAAACGGCAGTGCTTTTCGTTCATGAACTTTTCGCGGTCAAGTGTAGTTATGCGACTCCGATGATCTCGCGCACTCGATCTCCATACGACTTCTCGATCCTGGTACTTCGCTTGCCCTAATATCTATTTATCCGATTACAAGCGCAAACTACAATTTTACAAAAACTATACGAATTTTACTTAAAGCCCCGTAAGCTGGTGCTTTAATGCTTGCTAAATCTTCTCTAGTAAATTCCCCCGTGCTCCATCAATTTTAATTATAATTAACGAAGTAAAAATATTTGCATTCAAGATGTACGTAAAATATATTAATCTGCATCGAGAACATTAAAAGGAAAATAAGTAATATAGTAATATGTTTAAAGATAGAATGCCACATCCGCGGAAATTATAACTCGTGATAATTGAGAAAACAGCACTTTAATCCTTGCAAAAGAAAACAAACAATCTCCTGCCTTCCATTATTTTCAGTTTTACACAATCGTAAACTGTTGCGATACGAAAAACGGATAATTTATTTTGAACAAATTGAACCATTTTTTACGCGAAATCAAATATTTTGAATCTAGCCTGAATAATGCGAAGTACATTAGAAAACTATTATTTACGCGACGATTGTTACAAATTACTGACATTCTTTTATCACGGGTCTGCCTATTTTGAAAATACTTCACTTATTCTCAAAAAAAATTCGATGACTTTCGAACATTTTATCAGGCGGTATATTGCATTTTTTTCTCCTAATGTAAAAACTATGGTATTGGCATTCGCAATGGAACTTATAGAAGATATTTTGAAAAGCATGTTAGCGTATCTCATAAATAGGTTAATAAGGTCTCAAAATCTTTGGTTATTTACTATCGAATTTATTATTAACAGATGTATTAACTCTTAAAATGACTATATATCATACAGAATACCGTTTTCGTTGAAAAAATTTATAATTTTTATTACTTCTATTATTTACATATTTTTCAATAAATTGTATCTAAATATTGAATATATTATTTGTAATTAATTTGAGATTATTTTTAGATTACCGATATAAAAAACCTGCTTTATAAATGATTTTGCTTTGATTAGAAATATCAATCAATTTTATTTAAATATTTTAATAAAGATGATTAAACCATATAGTGTTAAAGAATAAATACGGATCCGATAAAGGACATATACATTCGCACGAGAGAACGTGAGAACTCATACCAAATAAATTTCAGATGTGTATGTAATGTTTTTATAAATAAATGAAATTAAATAATAACTCGTTTCTGAAAATTTCAAATGTAAATTTTCTTGTATTTCGAATACAAATAATTTTAAATAAGACTTTTACGTGTGTAAAATTGAAGATGATTGATGGCTCAACTTTTTAATAAACACGCTGAAAATTTTATGTAAACGCTAACGTGTTATTCCGTATTATAATTATTAAAAATTTATATTTATGCGTATTGTATTAGTATTTTATCAATATCGATGCTATTTTACTGAATAAATTAAAAGTAACTTATATATTTTAGAAAGTAATTTTGAAACAATTTCTTGTGATAGTAATGATTGCAATTAGAACTTGGAAATTGTTGAAGAAGAAAAAATTGAAGATGTTTTCTAACGATCTATTAAGAATTATTGCGATAAAACTTTGTTTTCACTTCGTATAAAAATAAAAATATATATACATTTAAAATGTATTTTTTATATTTACTCTTGCAGAATGCATTAAGCGTTTGATACAATATTTCTGCGGAACTTGTAATATAATACAATTAATCGTTCCACTTCATCAATGATTCAAACTGCATTAAATACTAAACTAACAAGTTGGTTTTTAACAAGTTGATGCTTGCAATTTTCAGAGAATCCACACGCAACATTCTAGTTCAATAATTTTATAATTTTATATTGTTATTTTCATACGCGCAAGATAAATATTCACTTTAGAAACATAACCTTAAAGAAAGACGCGTATTTGCCTCCGGGCACAACAAATTAATCGTCACCGCTACCATTAATAGGAAAAAGGAATATAGCTTATATTTACTATTTGCATAAACTCCTGTCTGGTTCGGATTAAATTAACACTAGTGAACAATAACCTTACTACAAGCGAATCCTTGCCAATTAAAGCTCGAACGGCTCACAGTTATCGGTAGAAATATGAATGAATCGCTGGACTGAAAACAAAGCCTGGATGAATGAAAAGGCAGCCGAGCTCTTAGTGTCCAGCCTGCGGTTCAATTGCGGCTCGCGAGACAGTCGAACGAGGCTCGAAAAACCGAAGACCATCCCCCGGTAGTTACGATCGGCAAGAGTGCGAGAGCAACTCGCGCCAAAGCTTCGCGAGGATCGCAGACGTAAACAAAAAGGTTGGTAGGCTCGCAGGTTCAGGAGCCCAGAGCGAAAGCACTTACCGTTGATCTCCATCCGCTCCTCCTTGGCGACGCGCACCTTCTCGACCTCGAGCCGACTCTCGATGTGGTAGAAGATCGAGGCACCGAGCAGCAGGTAGGTGAGAAACAGCATCAGCAGGACCAGCCACTGTTTCTTCGACATTCTCCGGGGGCGCTTCGAGGTGCGAAGCCCGAGAAGGAGCTGCGGGGGCCCTTCGTCATGAGATCATCGTGCCGAGCGACACGCGACACTCCGGCCGATTGCCGCCTCTTCCTCTCCGGCGATCGCTCGGAGCGTAACTGAACTAATGAGCCCGAGGCGCTCCTCTGCTCCCCGACGGGCCGCCGCGTGGGAGGGGCCGAACCTTCGGGTGGGAGAAACGGGACCCGAGAGATAAGGGAGTCTGCTGCCCTTATCTCGAGGCACGAAAGAGGATTCGTTCGACTCGTGTCGCGCTTTTATACTGCCTTTAGAACTCGGATCCGACCGACTTGTACCACCGAGATGCGCTGCTGTGGTGGTACATACCGGAAGAGAAGCCCGTGCACTCGCGTGCAGACTGCCAAGATGGCTACTGTTTCAGCCAAATTAGTAGCCCCGCTTTGTGAATTATCAGCTCACTCCGATCGGAGTGGGAAGAGTCTCCAAGCGGGCAACAACAAGTGTCTGCCGTCTCTCTCTCTCTCTCTCTCTCTCTGAATTTTCCTTAAATCGACGATTGTACGCTCCGAGACTTTTTAAACTTAACGAGCTGCCTAATTAATACGACACACACGAAAAATGGAATTCCTGAAACGATACCTTGACGGCTTGTACGCGACAAGATTCGCGTCCACCGGTTGGTGCACGTGATGCTGCGCGTATTTTCCGATCGCCGGATAGAATTCAGCGAATGACAGGAGTCGAGCAAACTATTTCAATTGTTTCAACGATAAATTTCCCATTTCGTGTTTTGTGCATTACCATTGCGCTGACTAGTACCTGTGCTTTGTTTTATTACGTAAACTACAAGTATATTTTATTAGTTTTTATCGAGAGTATTTATAAAAATACAAAATTCGAGGTTCAGGATTCATCGTTCAGTTGCTCTTGTGTCGTCAACTATGGATGAAAGTCAACGTGAAATTCGCTGACTCCTTTAAAAGTTTCAAATGAACTTATAAATCGATTCTTCTTACGAAATTAATTTTTTTCCGAATTTTTTTAAATTCTCGACTTTATTGCTTAACAAAAAATCATATAATTATAAATTTTTTCAAATAGTTTAACATAATTAAAAATGATCTTAAATCTTTATAAGTACTAAGTATTATTTATTTAATGAGCAGCAAATTCAGTTAATACAAAAATATTTATTGTGTCCAATATTAAAAGATTTGTCTACGCGTTGAATTATTCGAAATTTTGCTGAGAAATTTTTTACAAACCTAATACGTGAACGTCGAAAATTTGTTCCAGCAATGAGGCTATAATTTTCAGATAATTTAAAAATATTGATAGGTAGCTATGTTTTTCTAAGAAATATTTCATATTTCTATTAATATTTATATTATAATTCATTATTCTTGTAACACGTCCAACTAAAACAAAAAACTTGTCTTAACTTCGACTCGTTTTATTCAAATTTTAAACAATTTTATATCGAAAAAGCAATAAAATTGTGAAAATATACACGACATTTTTTAAATAAACAATAGCGTGATTATTCATTAACATTGTTTTGGCACCTTACAATAAAAAAAAATCACGTTTATTTACGTTAAAACTTATTTTAATAGGAGCGACTTCGACATATATTATTCGTGCTTACAGTATATTTTATAAACATCGACATAACTATTATATAATTAAACATTTTACATTTACTATACGTTGCTCAGAACAATATTCGCAAATTTGTTATAATTTTTTTCTTAATTGTTTCTTTATGCCCATTTATGAAGCTACTTTAAATTTCTATAACTAAGTAGTTCACTTAGAGTCGATCAAAGTTTGTTTTCTACATATATACACATGCACAAATATTAGTGTTACCTTAAATTCTGTAATCAAGAATAAATCAGTGTCAACATCAAGAAAGTCATAATTCCACGTAATATAATTGCTTCTTAAGCAATTTAACAACTTTTAAGAGAAGCGTTGATAAATATTAAAAAAAATTTTCTCAACAACTAACGAAGTTATTTTACAAAAACTTGTATAATTTTAATTTTTAATTTAAGGAACTATTGTATAAACTGGATTAATGATAAACGCAGTTTTCATTGATTTAACTCAACTTATATTTATCATTAATACAACATTCGATAAATACATTCTACAATTATGGCTTTATTCATGTTGACATTGACTTATACTCGATTTAAAATGTTAACGCAACACCAATATTTATGCATACATTATACATCATAAATATTTTTAATGTTGTTATATTGCAAACGATAAACTTATAAATCATAAAATAATTTCATAATTTTAAATTAATAAGTGTTAATTAACATCTTTCATTTTAATTTGACAATTTTTTGTATTCTTATAGGTTATTCATTTTTAAAAAAGTTTAAGACTTTGTAATTACTTAGATAAGATACTTCTTTATTTTTTAAATAAGTAAAACCAATTATAATTTATAATTTTCATATACTATAAAAAAACTAATTATTTCTTAAATCTGATTTAGTAAATGAGAGAATATTAAGTATCTAATACGACTTGCATAGTATTATTTAGCATTAAAATTTGATGTGATAATCAAAATTGTATATGATAGTTTCTTTGGGGGTATTATAAAATATTAATATTTAGTTAAAATAGTAAAATTTACTTTTCGTTTTACTTAAATCAATTACCTGAATAATCCAAAGCACTTTTATTTTTCCGTAGAAACATTGTTTTAAACTAATTTAAAAAACGCTAATTTATGAAATAAATAATTTTGTTTTATAAGCTATTATTCATAATATTATATAAAAACAAAATTTTATTAAAAATTAGTAAACATCATTTAAATAATTTTCTAGATACATTGTCATAAATGTAATTATTTTTCTAAAAATTGTATTTTATGGGTATTTTAGGTTTTAGGAATCCTAACGCGTAAATGAATATGAAACTGCTAATGATGAAGTATCAATGCAAAATTTTACTCTTGAATTTATTTATACTTCTGGTAATATAGATATTATTAATTTCTTTTATAAAATTTTTATCAAGATTTGAAACGAATTTCATAAGTTTCGTAAATATTATACAACAAAGTAAATATATTTTTCTCTGAGTTCAGTAAAGTTACAACGATTAAACAATTAGATAATAATTTTATTCGTTGAATATGATAAATTAAAATGAATATTTTTAAAAATTATTTAAAATTCCATGAGGTTTTAAATTAAAAGTGTGTTTATTTCAATACATCAAAGATTTAGTTGTATTCAGCTTAAATAAACATAATAATTATTAAGTAAAAATTTATTTCTTACTTAATAACAAATATATAATTCAAAATTTATAAAGAATTATATATTTTCTAAATATTTACATAAAATTAATTTATTTACTTGTAGGTACTAATAGAAATATCAACTAATAAATTATATATAGTTTCTTTCCACGCTTAAACAATATGCATAAGAGTGACTTAAAAAAAAAAATTTATTAATGATAATATATGTAAATAGAAATTCACCTAGTTTAGTTATATATTTTTAATCGTACAAGTACGTAATTGTATTAGTTACATGATTCTATATTTTTTTTTAAAGTAGTTACTAATTAAATTATAAACTATGCCTATATTTAAATTTTTTTTACATATTTTAATATTTGAATTCTTTTCATTTGTATATTTTTATCTTTTTAATATAGTAAAAATATTTGATAAATATGCACATTGTAATTTACTAAATTTTTATAGACAGAAATATAGTAAATAGATTATGCCGACATTTCTACCATGTGAAAACAGCTGCTTGATAGATCTTTAAAATAAATAAATCATTGGAGCTCTACACAAAATTTTAGAATATATATTAAGACTTTTTATGTATCTTAATTCACAAATACCTTGATATTCTCAAAAATTTCTTAAATTACAGACTAATGATAGATTAAATAAAACTAGGTTATATTCCTCATCAATGTTACTTATAATGTTTTTTAATCTCGATTAAAATTTGATTAGAATGATAATAATATTTATTTTGTGTGATTCACGCAATTCGTGTTTATTTGAAAATCTTTATTTGCATTTAGTCATTTATAAGCTCTTACTCCATTTTTCTATGTATTTTGTATTATTATATTTATGATTTACATAGAATTATGCCTAAATATGAAGCAGTTGTTTGATGTCCTTCTGTTTCTTTTCCTGTCGAAAAAAACGATCCGAAATATCAATCGGTATAAATTCATATGTTACTCCTCAGTTTCTTTAAAATAAAAACTGTTTAAAGTATATATTAAATTTTTGGAGCCTGTAATATTAGATTATACTATTTTCAGAAAGTATTGGTCTTTCTAATGCTTAATCCTCGCATTACAAGTATCCGGCTTAAGTAGTATAAAATAATAAAAACAATGGATTACTATCTGTTTGTATATTTTTGAAAATGATGTTTAAAAAACGGTTTTTTCCGGCTCTTTTATTACTCCAGATTTGTTTATGGGCTTTTATTGCACTTTTTCCTTTATGCGTCTACAAATACGATCGGAAGATATTCTCACTCGAGTTTTGTTGCGGCACTCGTCCAGTGACGATTGTAGACAGATACTATTAACGTCTACAAGTTTGCAGTTGAATTTTTCTTGTGTAAATCAGTTTGATTGGAAGTTACACAAGACTTCAGTTATTTTTAGTTACTTCAATACCTCACCCCTTCAAGTTAATGATTGATATATGGTAATTTTAGTATAATAAATTTAAGTAAACACAGTTTCAATAAGCGAAAAACAATTAAATTCAACAGTAATTCTAAGTTAATTAATAATTTATAATAAATAATATATGCAAAGTAACAATTCCATAAATTACATTTAACTTCAAATTTTTTAATTTTACTAAAAATTTAACCCGGTATTTAACTTTGTTTTTTTCAAATTAAATGCTAGTATATTTTCTACTTATTTAGTTTTGTAATATTTACAATTATGCGTTTTGAGTTTAGTATATATATTAATATTTTAAAAATTAAAATAGCTGAAATTATTAAAAATTATCAAGATCAAGCTTTCGTATACAACTGATTTATCGTTTTACGTATTTATTGGAAGAAATTTAACTTTCAAGAACGTTTGATGTGTAATTTCAATTATAAAATATTCTCTAATTGAATTAATTTATTTTATATTATTCTATAAATTTCACGTTTGTTCGTTATTAAAAATAAATGCACATTTTTAAATATAACCATTGTACTTATAATCAATTGAAAAACATTATTTTATTAAATTATTAGTCGCTTCAACTTATAATTATTTTTTTTTTAAATAGATATTCGATTAAAAGTCGATTTTTTTATTTTACATAAATATAGGTATGATGTTTTTTATTGAAAATTGAATCAGAATATATGTACATTTCGTTTCATGCAAACCTGTGAGTCTATTTATAAATTTATATCAACTAAATTAATTAATAATTTGTAATATACAAATATATTGAATAAGCAGTTTTTCACAAATGAATATTTAAAAAATTTTTCTAAATTTTAGGGAAAAAAAATCGGTTTCTATTGTTCATTTTCAAAATAATACGTTTAATTATTATTTTTGATATTCAACGTCATTTCCAATTAATAAAATGATATATTATATATTTTTTTTAAAACTTTTAATAAAGAATCTATTAAGTTAAAAATTAAATTTAAAATATATTAATTTAATTGAACCATTAAGTTAAACAATACTGCCTGCAAAAGTATTTACAAATATAAATAATAATTTATATTATTTTATATTATACTTGTAAAAAAATGATAACTATTTATAAATTAATACTTTTTAAATTAGCAAATTATGTTAATTAATATCACTAACTTCATACAAATATGTACATTTTCAATATGAATGAAATAAAAAATAAATTATACTTTTATAAAATATTACTTATATACACCGATATAAGTTTGTCTAACTTGTTTAGATTTTCCTCTTATCACTAAATAATACAAAACAACTTTCGGTTGAAATCTTTAACTGTTTTTATTTATTTTCGAATTTCTAACTATGAATACAATTTAATTTTTAATCCGAAACCTATAATTTGATATAGATAATGTATAAATTTTGTATGAAAATTAGTATAATTATAATTAATATTATTATGCTTATTAAAAATAATTAATAATAAGATAAGTGAAAAAAATTCGGAAAAAAGCCATTTTAAATTTTGTATAAATTAAAAATACTCTGATTATATAATAAATTAACTATTCGCACTTGAGCGAAATTGTATTGTACAGTATGAATAATGTTCTAGCTTGATTTGATGATATCAAAACTAAATCGTGAAAAATAGTTTAACGAAAACGTAAGAATTAAATGAGAGCTATTAGAGAAGAAATTCTGTAATGTATTTCAGTGATGGTAAAGAAGATATATTATATTTTAATATATGCATTATTTTATTAAGACAATTAATTATTGGTTTGTAAATATTTTAATTTCTGATTATTACATTTTAATTAATCAACGTGTCGATATTAGCTAAAATATTTATTTTAAATACTTATTACATGTTATATTTTTGACAAAAATTTGTAACAGAAAAAATTTTAAGAAAAAAATATTTATAATAACTGAGAGGATAAATTTTTGCATAAATATCAACTTCCTTATAAGCAATACTCATTTGTTTCAGATAATTTATGTAATTCCCTATATTATTCTTATTGCATATAAATCTATTATATATAAAATTAATTAATATTATAAAATTGCGTATATTTAACTGGTTTGTAATTGAAAATTATGAATATTGGAAAAATAGTAATTTCTAAAACGAATAAGCTGCCACATCAAACGTATTTGAAGATGCTACAAATATTCAATAAGCAATATCCTAATCAAGTAATTGACATGAAAAATTGATAGAGGAATTTAATGAATAATAACTTGATCAAAAATCGACAAAATCATCAAGAGTTTCAATGAATAAGATGCTACAATATATATGAATTTTTAAATAAATTTTGCCGATAGTACAAACACGTGTCCTTACGTTTTTAGGAAGCGATGTTGCAGGAAACGCTTGGACACACCTACGTTTTTTATTTTTTCTAACTCACGTATGACTGAGCGATACAATACTAATATGCGTAAAATACATGATATAGAAATATTAAAGAATTATATAAATGATTCTATTATTTATATTCAACAAAGTAAAAGGAATACTTACAAATTACCAGTAATATTTACAGTTGAGGTTTATCTTTATATGCAAAATTACACATATACATGTTTTACATAACTTCTAAAAAAATGATGCAATTTATCTCGATTATTATCCAATTTTACAGATTATTTTTACTACTACTAATGCTACTACTATTATTAATTAAATTTTGTAACATAAAACATATTTATTCGATAAAATTTATAATAAAGTTGTAACGACGATAAAGTAGAGCATAAATACTCTTAATTTTACCTTAATATCATAAATATTATTTCTTACTTTACAAAGTTCAAATTTTTAGAGTAAAAAATATTGCTAAGTATTTTATTAACAGCACAGTTCGTAAAATATATATAAATATTTACGTATATGTCGGAAAACACTGTTGCTATGATGAAATTTGTTGCTGGTTTAACTTAGTTTGTTACATGAATTATATTATATCTTAGAGGTAGAAAATAAAATTGACCTGTATGAGAAAATATATATCATCAAAAGACGAACGCATACTAATTACATTTATAACTAACATTTCTAAAGTCTGTAATAATATATTTATAATTTTAATTAAGTTGAAAGATACTCTATTAAAGGTTATTGACGTGATTTAATACAAATTGATACTGATTTTTAATATGCTACCTGATGTAATATGATATTTTATCTTTAATTTTAGCTATTTATTAAATACAAATAGGAACGAATTAAAATAAAAAAACTTAAAAGATATTTAATTTTATGTAAAAATGTATAAAATATATTCAATAGAATTGAAAAAAAATAAAAAAGTTTTTTATGTTTATTTATTTTCAAAAAAATTTTATTTTAATAAGTTGCCAGATAATTTTATTCTTTGATATAATTATAATGTATTATAATTTAAACTAATTTATATGATAATACTTATTTAATTAATACTAAATTATATATTTAAATAATATGTAATTTATTATATTTTAATATAATTTAATCTAATTCAATATTCGTTTGGAATTTAAATAATTAATAGTCATCAAAAAGGATTTTTCTATAAATATAATTACGAAATACATATACAATTACTTATATACACATACTTTTGTTATTTATATTTGTTTTACGAAATAAAAAATGAAAAATTATGTTATCGACAAGATCGTACAAATTACTCTGTCATAATCTTATACCATTAATACATTGATATCTGACACTACAATTAAATTAAAAATAACTCGGTTCTTATAAACAGCCTCATTAGTATAAAATACAGTATTTTTTTTTTCATTTACTAAAAGTATTGAATATATTTCTGCCTACAATACTTCTTAATAATCTTATTTTTGCCCATTTTTCTTTTGTACCATCACTCACTAGCGTTACAGAGACACCATATTTGTTTAGTTATAAAACAGTAGAACTAAAAAATCAAAGCATTTTTTTCCAAAGCTTCTTAAAGAATTATTGCATCTTCAGAATACTGTACACGATAAAAATTTATGTTCGTACATATGTTAAATTTATGAATACAAATAAAATCAACGAAAATACGTATATAACATCTGAGTACATTTCCAGTAAAATATCTACAATTACATAATGTTACAGCACTTTCTTTATTGTGTATAAAAGTTTATTAGAAAATAATTCGCATTTTGAAGATGCGGATAATATCAAAGATAATATTACTCTAGTAATGGTATATTCATGAATTTCAATACTTGAAAATATTTGATATTCACTAGAGAACAATTTGTCAAAGATATCTAGAAAATGATTAGGATATTATTTATCGGTAAAAATCTATTGCTTATTGCATTCAATTTGTTGGCGGTACATATAATACAATCGAGAATCGAATTATAAGATTTTCTTGTCATTTTGTATTTTAAATATACTGATATTAAAGAAATATTTATTCATATTAATTATTATCATTTCTAAAACTTGTTACAAGTATATTTATTTATGCATAGTTTTTTATTTGTTTTTCGGATTTTTTTTTAATAAAACACAATTACCTAAAGAAAATTATGAAATTTTTTAATTAATAAAAATATTAATATAAAAGTATTATATCAGGATTATAAACGAAATTATATTGACTGAAGAAAATAGAATTTAATAGTTTTCTTACGATTTAAAATAATTTAAATATTAGTGCATTTATATTACAACTATTATTGTAAAATTCGCTATAAAAATAAATAAAAATAATTGTATAACTTATATTTTTATAGTAATAAATAAATTGATGCAATTATTAAATAAAAAATATCTTCTGTTTAGTATTAATGATATTCATGTAAAAATATATAAGAGAATACTTTAAATAGCTGTACTCTATTTTTTACTATTTGAAAAAATTTGTAGCCTTGAATTTAATCTTTAACTTAATTACTTTATCGTTTTTATTTTTTTTTCAATAAATAGTTTACTCATATATTTTTATAAAATTTTAATTATTTCATAATTTCTTTTTTCTTTATTGTAATTCTTTTTAAATTATCTATTATTAACATATTATATTAATTTTATTTTTACTGAAATACTTTATGAATATTTGATATATTTTAAGGGTTTAAAACTTATAAAAGTACTTTTATAAACTGTGAATATCGTCCGAAAAGGAGTAAAATTTAAAAAAGTACAGAGTGCGAAGTAAAACTTAAAAAATAAATTTTTCATCTATAATAATAATTTTATTATAAAAAAACTAAGTGATACTAAAATTGAATAATTTATATTAATTATTAATTATTTTAATGACCTGAAAATCTATTTTTTTTAATTTTAATTAAATAAATTCTATTCAATAATATTTTTAATTAATTTTTGTTTCAAGCTAAATAGATAAAATTTTGCAATAGATTTTTGTAAAATATATATTTCCTTATTATACGATGATAAAACTTACATAGCTCTAAATATTTTACGATTATATTGAAATATTAAAATTTTAAATTCTAGAATTGTTAATCTTTAATTAGCCGTTGATTCAGCACAAAGATAATAATTTATCAGTATTTTATTAAATGAAGTCAACAAAACACACGTGTACATATAACAATATTTTTACTTTATATAAAATTTAATACAATTTAAAAAATAATGCAATGCTTTTTGAATTTTTCAATATATTTCAAACCATTTTAAACCAGTAAGCTTGTAAGTTTATTTATGTAATACCTTTTTATTTATTTGAGGGAGTTTATTTTTATATAAAAATAATAAAAATGCATTATATATATACTTACTGCTATTCTAAAAATAATTCTAATAAAGATTTATTTTCTAGAAATGGCATCCTATTTAGTTTCTCAATGAAAAATTATAAAAATGAAATCTATAAAATAAACAGTAGATACACTTTTTTATTTTTTATAATATTATCTATAAAGTTATGAACTTTTAAAATATAATCTCGATAAGGCAAATAAAAATAATAATACTCAAGTTATAATTTGTTTAGAATTTTATCATATAATGTTACAAAAGATGAGGATTTTGCTTTTAAGTTTCACATTAATTTACGTTTCATTCATATATTATTCGATGAAGCATGTTTTTAAGTAAATATTGTTTACAAATTTATAACTGTGTATTTTCTTTTAGTCTCTAATTAAGGAACTCATTTTTCATATATACCCACAATCTAACAAATTCAATATAAATTTTAAATAACTTTTGAGTTGAATAGTATGAAAAATAAAAATATAACCATCACGATCAAGTGCGACAATAAAGTATATTATTGTAGTTTATCATAGTCATTAAGAGGCATTATCATCGATAATAATTTTTATTCTTCCGCAGTTGCGTTATAAAACATATTGAAGATTACAGTTACACTTCCCCGAAATTTTACAATAATATGCTTTACTTATCTTGAAGTATCCTGATGATAGAAAAAAGGAAGCAATATTGGTAATGATAATTGCATCCGATATATTTTTAAAAAATTTTGTCTTTTGCAACCTTTAACCTTCGCAGCCCTGATTTTGTACTGATTAAAAATTATCATTTGACCAGTTTAATGAGAAAGGAGTACTGCTCGTCCGCAATTTTGAATCATCCGAGAGATTAGCATTTTTCCCGATCTGCAAGAGAAGCTTTGCGCCTCTTCATCATTTTTTCTGGTGATTCACGATTGGTAAAAAATTATATATTCTCCGTCTGAGCGATGTACCTTTTGCTTTTTCGGATGTGCGCTTCTCGTTTAAACAAACATAATAACACCAATGAATTTATGCGGTTCATCCAACATTTTCTCAAATCATTTAAGACTATTTTTATATTTTATATGTAAGATGTGTGCACATGGAGTAAAAGAATATATTATCCAATAAAAGGTAAGAGCATTAATTACCTCGATAATTATTTCGTGTGAAGAATGAAAAGTTTATGCGATATAAGTTAGTTTTTCGTTTTGATAAATTTTAAAGGAATCTAGTTGGGATTATTACAACACTTAAAAAAATTAAAATCGATATAAATTAAAAATGTTTCGTGATAATTAATAAGTGGTGCAATGTTTCTATGAAATTTTCGCGCAGAATTTACATGATGTATGCACTACAATACAAAAAATTCTTTCGATGTAAACGAATATTGCAAAGTTCATTTATTTCAACTTTTCTGACTATTAAAATTTTATTTATTACTCTTATAAAGTTACAAAGAAAATTATTCTGATATACACAATGTTAGAAAATTAAAATTTTCGAAAATCATCAGAAATATCGAGAGTTTAAATTTTTATTATACCCAGTGCCGATTGAATTTGAGTATATGAATTTAGGTGTTTAAAGAACGCAAAGTGAATCAAGTTTATATAAACGTAAAATTTATCTTAAAATTTATGCACGAAGCAATTAAAACCTTTATTTGGTTTTATTCAAAGTTAACGATAGTAATATAAATGTTAATAAACATGAAACATACTACTACATGTACATAACTGATTAAGAAAATACAAAAGTCATGGTCCAGAAGCTTCAAATCTATTTACTCATGGTGGGGTCTAACTATTTAACTCATCAAAAGCATATAAAACATAGTCTATCTGTAGTTAACCATAGTCGTTTTCTTAAATGATATTTGAATACTTAATAAGAAGTGTAATGTAATTTATGGCAGCTCATGAGAGAAATTTATCACATAGACGTTAATAAAATTTACATAGAACATTACTCAACTCTACAATATGAAATAAAAATCATTCAGCCGGTCTATTTATTAAATTAAAATTACGTATAATTATTATAAGGTAATATTGCATCTACATATCAGGAATAGCGGCTTACAAAATAATGAATAAAAAATTGCAAGTAATTAGTCTTATATTTTTAAATTTAAACGTTTGATTAAATTCCCCTTTATTCTGGTATAAAATTGTTCATTTGATCACCAAAAGAGTAATTCTCCATTAAATCTTTATTGCATCAGTTAGTCACATTTTATTTCGACATATTAAGTATCTTAGACTAGTGAGAATATGTTTTAAGGCGTTAATATTTTTTTTACAGTGTGCTAACAATTGCCTACACTTTACGTACAAACGTAACATCTTCAGTAGACGACGCTACAAAATGTTTACATCTGCAGTTCCAAACATAATTTTATTCCGGATAGCGGTAATCGTACATTACTTTAATATTATATCTTTATACTATTCAGGCAATAAATTATTAAGTGCTTTGTATCAAATTTGATTATGTGCGGTAGCTAATGAAATGCATTTGAATAAAACAAAATAAGTCTTCGTTTACATTTATAACTCTATTGAAGGAAATAAATTTATTTCCTTAAACTTTTCAGTACGAACAAACATTAAATTTCTGATACGAATCGTCTTCATTAATGGTTAACTTATTATTCAAAAAATATCGTATCCGCCCATATCACAATTCTACAATAGCGCGGTCAAATATAACTTGTTATTAATGTTTGGATTTTTTGTGATTTGTGTGACATAAGAAAGTAATGCATTAATTTACTCAAGTTATTTTTTTTTATAAATCATTTTAATTGCGTGAATGCAAACATTTCCAATAGATTCAACAAATTTTACAGATGCACGTGGGTTACACTGTAACGTAGACACTGAATAATTTGTATAGTAATTGAATGCAACTGCTCTGGTTTCAAAAATGATATCTTTTAAAACCCGAATTTTTTTAATTAATCCGCACATATTTACGAGCATTTATGGTAGTGGTAACTTATATTGTGCTTATTTACATCCGATACTCATAAATAATGAATTATCGTATTCTTATGCGATACATGAGAATTATATAATTGTAATTAAAGTTTTAATTAACGTTTTAATTGAAAATAAGGATAATTGCGTACAAGTAAATTATTTCATTGGCAACATTACACGTTGAAAGAGCTTCGTACGTGTGTAAATCAATTAAAATTAGCGTATAATTTATTTAAGCAATAAAAATAAACGATTACAAAGTCACAAATAACTTTCTGTTATTTTATTTAGAAGTTTATTATTCGTGTACAGCGGTACAACAGCAATAACTTATCTCGAAGTTCTCGTTTAAAAAGAACGATAAATAGAACTAATCTCTAGAAATAACTCGGTTCAATTACGAAAAATGTGTTAATCAATTTTCGAAAATTCTTGTGTCAACCTTCATCGCGAAAGAAATAAAAAAAATACAATCTCTTTCGAGATTGAAAATCCGTTCAAATATGAACCGCCGTCCAACTACGAAAATATTTGCACCAACTTGTAGCCGATTTCTGTCACAACTACAAATGCACATGCATACTAATATTTTTATAGTACTTGATTCGGCAATACATGTACTAATATTTTTATAAAGATAGCGCGGTTTTAATCACTGGAGTTGTAGTGCATTTATTGTGCTGCTTTGGCACTTTTTAATTTTTGTTATGTGAATAAATGAAAATGAAAACCAGAAATAATAATGACAGGAAATTTATGAAGGATTAAATTAAACAAAGTAATTTGTTGTGTTACAATAATGTTAAAAATCTGAAAAAGTTTGAAAAAACAATTTAAAAAAATGAAACTTACTAAGCAATTATCTTATTTAGATCAATATTAAAGCAACAAAAAAGAGATGAAAGGCATAAAATAAGTGCAATAAATGTCTTAGGTGAGAATACTTGGAATTTTATTGCCGGAGCGAACTGTTCGTAGTAGTGAATTAATTAAGTGAATTACCGAGTTATAATAGTACTGAATTAATTTAGATTAGGATGTATTTTAATTGTGTAAGTATTTAAAATTAGTAATATAAAGTTAATATTTTATTGAACACTATATTCTTAAATTTCCGTCCCATTAATAATATATTTACTTGTTGAAATCTAGTTGAACTGTTAAAAGCTCAAGATTTCGATAATTATATGATTTTTATTTGCTATTAATTTATTCGCTGTAAACATTTACAGATTCTATTAGAATTTTCAGCTGTTATATTATTTTTTTAATTTTATATTCTGAATAACGTAACTATATGTTGATTATAGAAGTGATGTTATACAATATTGAACAAATAAAAAAAGATTTGGCGAAAGAAATTAATAATGAATAAAATGATTCTTATTTATTAATTTGACATTTATTCTGCAAAATATAATCTCAAACTGAGAATAACCGCAAATTTTAGGAAAAAAGTCCCTTCTTTATCCATTTCGATCAATCTTATTTCAACTCATCAAGTCGTTATAAAATATCACTAAAAAAATATATCAAACCAAAACTGTAATAGCTTGTTTAGATTTTAAAATATGAATATTTGTTCTGTAAAATCATACATTATTTTTATTAGATAAGTATTATTTATCAGATAAAAAGCAATTTTTAAATTAAAATTGCTTTTAAATATTTTAAAAAATTATTTGCCAAAGAAAATAATTTCACGCGATATGTCTATACGCTCTATAGGTCTACTTTTTTAAAGATATTTTAACTAAACTTATTTTGATGATCCGCACAATAATGTTCCAACATAATAAAAAATGTAAAATATATCAAACGTAAAATTGTCGTTTAATATTCTTATGTTTATTAGTATAAGAATTACGTAAAATCTGTAATAAAACGAATTTATGAATAAATTTGCTTTTTGAGAAAAGAAAATTTTCAATATTCGTTCATAGATAGCAGCAATATGTAATGAAGCTCGATGCATCAATGAGAATCCTAATGTACAGCGCCATTATCTTTTTATGAATTTATAAAATGTAAATAAAATCGGCAAGCAAAGTAAAAGAGTAATTAAAACAAACTTAAGATATGATTTACAAGACTATTAAAGTAAAAAAAAAAAACCACTGAAGTATAATTGCATCAGACGAGACCGAAATCTGTTTACTTAACTCAATATAGCCTGTATAATAGATATAGTATTACAAGAGTGAAAAAAGAAGTCGTGGGGAACAGAGCCAAGCAGAAATCTATGTTCTTAAAAGAAAAAGAGACGTAGAGAAAAAGAATACAGAACGAAGAGAGCTTGGGTAGAATAGTGTGGCTTTAGTGGCCCCATTAGACTCATTTACATTAATTTACTAAATTGTTTGTCAAGCAGACCACGAGACGCTTGAAAAATACGCGTACGTAAAACCGCATGACCGTATTGTTGTTGTACATGCACAAGAGAAATCCGTTGCTTAACGCTTACCACGATTTGTCCTCAAATCGATTATATTCTTTGGTGGGTGCTTTGATAGAGTCTCTTGAATAAGTGTTCGAAAAATAATCTCTCGAACAAATAATTTTTTATTAATTTGATCTGAATTTATTTTTTTAAGTTTACGCAGCCAAATTAATGACTATTTGTTGATCGTAAACGCAATTTGTGTTAAATATCGCTTGTTTGATTGTCGAGCTAACGACAACATCGATGCCACGAAAGAACACTTTTACGCAGAGCAAAAGTCGACGAAGCGTTTTCTAATATCTCCACAGCTCGTAGCGATTAATAAGAACTCGCGCGATACTCGTTAAATAAATTGCTCTGCAAATAGAATTTACATGCATAACTCAAATATCGATATATGTATTAATGCTGAACAGCTGAGAAGGTGTGGTAAGGGAAATTCGAACGAAGCGTGCAAATCTGAAATTTAATCATCGAAAACTTTCGAGTTCCTTTTTCACTTGGCGAACAACGAATGCGTCAGTATTATAACTGAAAAAAATGTTAATTTCAATACTTATTGTTTACTTCCAGTTTGCGCCATAAATAATATCGTATTGAAAACGAGTGCATTTTACTTAATTCACACGGCATTATTCGTAGGATTCTCGTAATCCCTAAAAGCCAAACATCATAACAAATAGTCTTCTGTATTTTCCTTTCATTTTATGGAGCTTTATTTGTCATTCGTATTATTTAAACTATTAAATTACAATCGTCAATACACTTATCTAAGGCTTAGTCGTCCATTATTAAATATATAGTTTTGCGATAAACAATACCCACTCTCACTCTCTCTCTCTCTCTCTCTCTCTCTTGCTTCATTTGTAACATTAATGTTTGGTTCACGTGCGGGTGTTCGTTAAAATAAACTTTAAATACGCAAAAATTTATAGATGCGTCGAGTAATTTATAGCACATTAAAACTATTAAATTAGTAATAAATATATTTGAATATTACTTTTTTGTTTTATCTATTCCATGTGTGTGTTTAAGGTCTTTCTTTATAAAAATATTATTGTAGAAGTTTTTTCGGTGTGTCAACAATCGCTGGAGAGAAATTGAAAAAATGCATAAACAAGAAAGACTCTTTATTTGTTGGAAGAAGTAGCGGAGCTTGAAATCTCTCAATAACACCTTCTCAACATGATTATGTAGTGCGTAACATAAATAATTTTAAATCATGCTCTAAAGAAAATGTTTTCGCACCACAAGATTTATTCGATTTTGATGCTGTAAATAGATAGGAATCCACGTAAAATCTTTTAACAGAGACTCTATCCATCCATTCACAAATGCATATTTTAAATTTTTAAAATAGACAGTAATGTGCTAGTATATAATAAAAATAGAAACGTAACGCATTAAATTCGTATCAATTGTAGATATTCGTAGAATTATTTGTAAACTGGTGTCCAATCGTATATTTAAATTTACGATTTATTTTCACTCCAAATATCATTTCGCCATTATCTATAATACTCTCGAGCAAACGAAATGGTTAATCGATAAAAATTGTTCGTTGCAACCGCGAGTATTGCTGCGCGCGTCTTAATAGCCTATTAAAATTATGTTTTCAAAGTTGATTAATTAAATTAATTGACAGAGGCATTAAATTATAATCTTGATCTTGAAAAACGTATACACAAATCAATGTGTAGTATTGAATTTCCGAATATTGAATTTATTTGTAAAATAGGACATATTGACTGTGAGAGTGAAAGGCAAGTTCCTGGTTCGTCTGCAATGAACAGAAGTTAAGAAATGATATTACCTTGTTAAGCGCTTAAGAATCTATCCACTCGGTTCACGATAATATTTATTTATCTATCAAGAAATCAAGGAGCAGTTTCAAATTAAAAACAGGCTTATCTCTCTTCTACGTGTATTTAGAGACGATAATCGAGCGAACTTCGTGTATCAAATTTAGTGCTTGAGATTATTATAAAAGCTTCGCGTGCTAATGGACCTTAGTGACAAGGCGGTCACTATCAATGGCCGCTTACTTTCAAAAGAATAAACCTCTAAACTTCAGATTTCCGAATTGCTTTCTATTATTTCTTGGTAACACATGAAAATTATAATCTATTTTTTTTTTTAAACAATTATTGCTTTAAATATTTGCAGTAAGAGTTGCTTCTTTTTTGCAAATTACTCGTTAATTTTTTACTTAATCAGAATCATAATTTAAATAATGTCAATTCACTTCGAAACCACGGAAATAAAAACAAGAGAGTACAAATAATTTTATAATGTCGGCTCGTTAAAAACAAAAGCTCACTATTATAAAGGATAGTTTTTGACGGATTTGCAATTAAATTTATATATTTTACCTTAATTTATTGAAAACTATTTTTCTTTCTTATTGCTTGCTAAAATTTTACGTCTCGTGTTTTATCGATTATTTTTCATATTTTAATGTTGTTACTTTATAAATGAAAAAGTATAACAAAACAAATATTAAATTTATTTAATTGCGAGGCTTAAAGAGGTTAAATGTGCAGATAGTGCTGAAATAGAACAAAATACTAATAAGATAATGTTTAAATAACTGAATGCTGCGTCTGTGAAAATAGCGATAACGTTTTTTACAATTAAAAATTGCTCTTATCGAATTAAATCTTATGCTCTGCTGCTTAATAATTAAATATAAAACGATTTTTAATATTAAAAATTTAATCGAAATAATATTCAATTATGATTGAACTAATAAAATTTAAAATATCATCAGGTAGTTTTAATTTTAACGAATTTATAATCTTAACTTGTGATGAAGTTTCTTTCAAGTATTACCAAAATTGATTCCAAAATTAAATTTTTTAAAATATTCGCCATAATTCATAATGAGTATGAAGTTTTCGCGAATTGAATTCAATTTTTTCATATGTTCGTATGTGCAGATACAATAAAACTGCAAAAAATAGCAAATTTAAAAATATTGTGAATTACAAGTCGTTCTTATGACATATTTAAATACACATTTAAACACGATACTTTCTTCACTGCAATTTTTCTTCAGACTTTTAACTATTCGTTTATTATCTCTGGTAGCTTATCAAGACACGATCGACAGATTTTTTATTCATCTTGTAACAGGGAGATAATAATGTAATGTAAGTCTACAATTCACCGATCGCGCATAAAAATATTTCCCGATTAAACGACGTGACAAGAGTGTTTAGTTTTTTCAATGAAGCTTTAATGAATAAACAAGTGTTATAATATTCGATTTTTTATATACGCATCTATCAAATCGCCGGTCAAAATCAATACTTGCATACTTCTATTTAATCATTATGAAGTAAACAAAACTGATGTAAATGCAATCCTTTAATAAGTAATATTGTTTTTATTTAAAAAAAAAAGTGCAGAAATACGACTGACTATTAGTGCACTCGTAAAAAATTTAAAAACGTCAAATTAGGCGTAAAATTAATGTTAATGTCGAGAAGCGTTGATGTAAGAAAAAAGTATCGTTTTATTTCCGATTCTTGTCCAAATGTTTTCTTTAAATATAAATTACTCTGTACTTTATCAAACGATTTTTTGTTTTTTACTTTCGTTCCAACAGCAAATGGAATTAATTATTTACGAAACATGATATTCGTAGTTACTCGTGATTATCTGTTTAAAATTAATGAATATATTACCAATCAATCATTTATTTATTAGCTATCAATTTTTAATAATTGAAATATATTTTTTTGTAATTCTTGTTTAAGATAATTATAATATATTTTGCTTGTTTGGTATACAAAGATGAATTAATTATTACTTTTTAAACCATTATTCTGAAATCTTAACAGACTTGCTAAATTTATCATCTAAATTTTTCATTAATTATCTTTCAAATAAAAATATTATTATTAATGATATTATTACAAAAATGAATTATTAAAAAAAAAACTAAAAAAACATTTTCCAAAAGAAATTATTACTTCGTTTTTTAATAATATTTTTAATATTACGGAATAATTATTTATTAAAATGTACATTTAGGATTTTTCTTACAATGTTTATTTTTGAAAATAAAATCTATATGAACTTCGTTTCTCATAAAAATATTGACACTTTAATTGTCTTAACTACAAAATTTCATGTCTAAAATTATCCTCAATTTATCGCTACGATATAATAAAATATTTATTTTTTTAAACTCATTTGAAAATTTTATATCAAGTATTATGATTATACATTGTAATTAATATCTCTACCAATAGTCTATTTTACTATAATTGTAGTCAATAATTAAAATACTTAAAATTTGAAAGTGGTATTATATTAAACATAAGGGTTTTATGTTGCTCGTCGCATAAACGAAGCTCATAGACATTCTTCTTTTCAAATAGATAAACCTTTTGGAAATGTGTTTTGCGCTTAAAATAACATTTATTCAAATACATGTAGTTTATTAGCTGTCCCACGTAAAAAAGGCCAAGTGCATGGACAACAACGTGACGATAACGTGCACTAGATTTCGTATGTCGATAAAAAAGCACACGCGGTGCGTTATAAGATAAAACAATCAATGCACAGTTTTTTTCGTGTCGATGTCCTCGGAGTATAGTTGTTGCAGTTTATCGATAAAAGCGTACCCTAATCATGAATACAATCACTGCTGATTCTTGAAATACTCGTTTCTAACGCACACGCAGAGGCGGCAGCTCAATGGAAAAAATTAATTTCAGGGGTTTTTATCGACGCTCGTCATTGTTCAATGATCCATTACTATGAGAATGTTCAATGATTATGACATAAGCTTTCGATAATTTTATTTCGGTAAAAGGCACGGGTATTGACAAAATATGGAAATTACATTAGACTCTTATTTTCTGAAGAGAATACTCATTCGCTGTTGAAATGTGCTCAGAGAAAGTTTTAAAGGGATATTCGATATATTTAAAAAGGTATTGAATAAACCATAGAAATATTTATAACAATTAATTCGTTTTTCCAGAAATATTGAAATACATAGACTTACACTTTTTCAAATATTCCTTCTTGTGCAGCTTTAAATATTAGATTTATTATGTGCCAATAATAGTACAAATAACTTATTTTTAACTTTTTCTTCTCTCAAATTTCAAGAGTATTAATAATAAGACCAGAAATATTTAGCATCTTATTATTAAAGCAATACTTCCGCGAAATAAATTTAAAAAGTAAACATCAACTTAACGAACGAGCAAAAAAATTTTGAAAGTAAACGCTGTGATTTTGAGTATAACAACAAAGATTCGAGTAAAGTACCTAGAAAAACAGTATAAATACCTAAACCAAGTATAAGGCAGTATTAATATGGCACACCAAAAGTCTATTGAAGTTTACATTCAGAATAAAAATCAACGTTTCAAAGAGTTTCAATTAGTGGAAGTTATCGAACGAGAACTTAGAGAATATAAAATCTAAAGCGTCCAAATAGAATGACAATAAATAACCAAGAGAATTAATTAGTCGAGTGATTAAATATAAATTAACGAGTCATGTGATAATAAGAAAACCACATCAAGATTCGAAGCTAAAATTTACAAATGCTTTGCACGAGCTATTGCCAAAAATCAGGTAAGATAAACTTTAAGAACCCACCGTACAAACACCAAAAGGACATTAAACTTAAGCGTTATTATTAAGTTTAACTTATTATTAATACATAAATCACTTAAATTCATAAAATATGCATTATTTATTTTGGACAGGTTTCCAAAATGATTCATAAAAGGATCTCAAAGTCGATCGAGCTGCCACCAATGTTAACGTGTACAGCATCGACTAAGTTAAAGGAGGTAAAAATCATCTGCGGATCATCAAGACAATTGATCATACGAATATTATTTAATATAGATAAAATAGGAAAAATAGTGAAAGTGACATCATGGTAATAACAATATCTTTTGGTGAAAAATCGAACTACTAAGATCGATAGAAATATTTCGATGCACTTCACTTGCAAAGTTTTCATTGCTACACATGTGCTAATACTAAAAATTTTAAAATAACATCAAAAGTAATCTCTCATTGCGATAAAATAATACACACTGATTTTAATAATAGTTTACACGAATATATTTGAATCAGTTGTTTATTAAAAATATTGTAATATAGGAATGTAATATATAAAAGCGTCAAATCGAAACTAATTAAACGTGGTTGGAATTTTTTTATCTCTGAGAAAATGTGCGTGAAAAACTGCTAATATGAATATTCATTGGGCAGAAGTTTTAAACTTATAATGCGTAAAAATAAATTTGATTAATTAACTGGAAAGCACATATTCAAAACATTAATTCGTTCGGTTATCAATTTTAGTTGTGATAGAGCATAAACTTAAACCTTATCGTTAATTTGTTTTTCGAATCCATAGGCCACCAAGAGCTCACCATCAATACGATTCGGTATCGAAAAATAAGCGAGATACCGACAACCATCACAGATTCAATTTCAATCGGCTTATTACGCAAATAGCTGCATTAACTTTTTTAATATTAAGTTTCTCCTAAGAAAGTTTCCAAGTACTTATTACTACTTTAATCTACGCGGGAAGTAAACGCTTGCCAAAAAACGTCTTCTTAAAAAGAGTAAGGCAAAATTGAAAGTCATTGCCCGAATCAGACTTGTAACGTATAATTCTTGATGGTTCTGGAGACTTATTTCTAAAAACATAGTGTATAACTAAACCTTTATAGTCAAAAGTAATCCAAATAATTTCACTTTTATTTTATTGTGAACCTCTTTTACTGAAATAAGTTTCGATATTTGAAATCAGACGCAAAATCCAAGATTTTAATTTATATATACATACTGTGGCTGTGATTTACTTTTGAATATAAAAATTAATTATATCGATTAAATTCTGGGATTAAGATTGAAAGCTGCTAATTAGGTTGTTACGTTTGACTTTCCGAGCCACGATGTATTACAATAATCGATACGACAATCAATTACAAAGGTATTTATAAAAATATCGTAAACGAAGTGGGGAAGTGAAAATCAAAAAGAACTCCCTTTTGCGATTCAGTTTCGAACGGTAGTAATTCGCTCTTTTGTGATCTAATGTCTGAACCGAAACAACATTTATAATTACGAAGGCTTAAAACAATAATTGATAGTACTAATTTTTCAATTTGGCCAAGATATAGTTTTTATTTTAGACTGGATCGTTAGTCAATTCGAAATTGCCCCTTCCTCCAAAAGGTAGTTTCACGTTGAATTCTAATTATTTATGCACTTTTTGGCGCCGAATAAAATTGGAAGCATAGCTTCGGCTCGAATTGACGGGCATTATCTAATTTATTGCGTTTCCACTTCCATGCATTAAATAAAAGGTCAACGATTAGTCTCAACCGATCGAAAATTGGATTCATGATGTTATGCACATTATAAAATTACATCTATTATAATGCGGGAGGCGGGCAAAAAAGGCTTGCGAAGAGTTAATGTTGCTGTTGTTTGCTGTAAAGACACGCATCGGTGATTAGCGTTGAAACGGTTAATTTTTCGCGATAGGAACGAGGAGTCGTCGAGCCTCTCGCATCTGAATGTAATCGAACTCGGACACAGAGGCGAAGAGGCGAAAAGGCCAAGGCCCTGACTTCCGTCTCACTTACGCATCCCATACACTTCACTCCGACGTATTGCTTGAGAAAAACTTTAAACTCTTCCGCGAGTAATTGTGCTTTTTATTGTTAAAATAATTGAGAGACGATCGCTTGGGTTACTTTTTTCTCCGTGCGATGCTATTTTTTTTTTAATTATTTGTCGCCTCTGAAATTTTCCGATGTTCCAATGTATGTTTATCGGTGTAAAAAACAGTCATTTTTTATAAACCCCAGTTGGGCAATTTTTTTCAAATTTTATAAACTTCGTTTAAAGGGCAGCAAAATTAAATTCGTTCTATATCACTTTTTTTTTATAACTAACATAAATAAACATTCGATTAAAAAATTTGACGATTATTCTTTAAGCAATTTAATATTGTTTGACCATAAAGCTACGTTTATACTCATATTAATAAGAATAAACGTATTATTCTCGACGTAAAATATTTTTTGATGCATTAAAAGTAATATAAATAAATATTTATACCGCACTGCTAGAATTGTTCTACATGTCCAATGAATGATAGTATTTTTTATATTTTAAAACTAATTTTCCTTAAACCAACGTTCGTTTTTTCATGTTCATTTCAGTGGATATACATTGTAATAATTATCGATTATTTGAAAATTATGATGTAAATATTAGTATTTATGGTAAGCCGCTTTTTTTAATTGTAAAAAAATTTACTAATTATTCAAATATAAATAGATCTTTTAGATTTTATATCAATATTGTTACAATCATGATTATAATTTTTAAAATATATAACTTGTAAAAGGACGGGAACGCCGTATACCAACAATCGCATTTAAATTTACGCGTCACCTTTGCGGTTCTTGCATACCATTTATTAAAGACTCGTATACTATGTAAAAGATGTAATTTTAATAGTTCATTTTTTTACTTGTCTAAACACGCTAAATGGTAATTGCGTATATCTTTAACGTAAGCGTAAAATGTAAGCTTAATGATTTTTTTATTTTTAAAAGTAAATATATTTAACCTGTCATGTGCAGTGCATTACTTTTGTTCAATTTTTATACTTTAAAAAAGCATAAATTAAATTATAATCTAATTTAATTGATGCTCATCTTTATGCAAAAACTCTTTCGTTATAAAATATTTGTATTAAAAATAGTTATTAGTTATTATTATTAGTTGTTATTAATAAAAGGATTAAAAAATCTTTTTCTCAGCATATAAGTTAATTGAAAATGTTTTTAATTTGTGATCAATTTAAGTCGCTTTTGATTTGACTAAATATACGTAAAAAGCATAATTAATTATAGATCAAATAAAGTAATTCCACTTATTCAAAAATTGCTTTAAAAACATTGTATTTTTTCGAACATTCCATTGAAATTTGGCGCTATAGATGACACATCGAATTCTTTGGAAATTCGAAAAATATCAATGAACTTATCTTGAATAAATTGTCGGTCGATCATTCAATTCATTAAACGAATTGAGAAAATTATCAATATTTTGGACGTCTAAAATTATTCGAATACCTATTTTCGCTAAATTGCATGATATCATCCACGGTATCGTGGTATATCATAAAATGACATGGCCGCCAAGACTTTTGATGTAGATACATGAAAAAGGACACCAAAAAATTAATACAACATATGAGTGGATAAAAAGTAAAGCACACAGGAAAATAACAATAAACAGGCGCTTACGCTGATCTGAACCTCGAAAGTTAAACGTGTGACGTGATTCAGACAAATACGTTGTCGATCGTTGAAAAAACTCAAGTTATTACTCGCTTTTTATTTGTAGTCGATTAAGCGGGGATCAACATCTGTATAAATTCGTAATTTTTATTATTTTAAGAAATTGAAAGTGCAATCGAATGAAAGTTTGCCATTTACACTTTCGTTAACGTTATATGCAAAAAATTAATTTTTAACAAAAATTATTATTGTATTATCTTTTAAATTGGCCTCACAAAAATATCTTTATATATTATCTAGATTAATACAAAATAAAATTATAATACCTTACGTACATTTAATTAAAAAATAAACAAATTGTTACGTCCAATTGCACCATCTAAAATATCTGAAATTAAAATATCGAAGTTTTACCTTAAACTTTTTTTCTTCCAGCATGCAAATTTGATGATGATTAGCGAGATCTAGTATTTTTGGACAAACGCTTGTCGACAAGTTTACAAATTGTGTTATCGACCATTCGAATACTTTATCGCTAATTAAAACCACTAAAATCAACGATGAAGTCGTTGTAAAAGTTGACTCCCCTAGCTAATTGACCCAAACGAAAATAAAAAATACTAAATTCCCTTAAAATTATTCGCTAAAAGTAATTTCGACTCATTACTATTAATTTCTGGTAGTCCATTAAAATATGTATTTTACTTTTTAAATTTTTTATCTGATAAATAAATCTTCGGTTATTTTGATTAAAAAATTTTCTTTTTCAATAACAAATATCAATCAATATAATTTAATATATTTAATATATCAATATAATTTAAATATCTATAAAAGACTTTAAAAACTTTTACTGTGCTCGTTTTGCTAAAAACTTAATTAAAAATATGGAGCAGATTAATTAAAACCTTTAGTTATAACATTAGAAATACTGCACAAACGCTTAAAGAAAAGCAAATAAGTTTTAACGATAATATAGTTCCGTTAAAACCACCTACATTCATATTTAAAAGAATTATTAAAAATATTGAATTTTAGAATGTGTTAATAATAAAATTAAGATAAGAAAAAAAAGAAGAATTATTAAAAAAAGCACACAAATTTAAAATAAAATGTATTCTATATTCTCAAAATGTACAAAATGATTTTAAAGTTCAGAATTTAAACATTACTAAGAAGTAAATTGACATTAACAATGATAAAAATCAACCCATCATATGGATAGTTCTTGATCGCTTAATTCGATACTTTCACATTGTCAAAATCGAGAAGTACAGGGATACAAAATTTTCAGCCTTTGAAAAAGGAAACAGAAGAAAAGCAAACATATGTATTGCTTTTCGCGGATTATACAAAAAATATCGTATGACTATTTTTAAATTTTGAATTCTTGGTAATTCGCTTTTTTATGCGACTTATTCTTACGTATTCTGATGCAAACTTTAACATGCACGTTGTAATGTTCATTTTTCATTTTAACAAAATTTTAATATTCACGCTCATACAATTATTGAAATTAATATCACATTTATGGAAAATATGAACATAGATAACCCTTTATAAGCAAACCTTAAATATATGATATTTTAGGTATTACTGCTAACAATATTGATATATTATTCAAATTTTAGAATTTAAATTGTGAAAATCAAACCATTGATTCGTAATCACATGCTCTAACGTCGTACAAAATATATACATTTTTTTACAAAACAAATCAACAATTTTAAACTAGTCATATTCATTCATCGTGCGATATTCACGGCTGTAAATTTTACAGATTTAAATACCGATACATACATAAATTGACGTTAGTGGATAAAATTAACAAGTATATAATAGCTAATCTAGATTCAGTTTTACGAATTTTATAATTCAGTCAATTCATTTTAAAGTCTACTATGCAAATATGTTTTAACAAATTTAATTCAATACTCAACTGAATAAAAAACATAATAGACAACTAAAATTTCTGTGATAGAATAAATACACAAAATTATAATTTAATGCTTGGCTTTCTAATACTATTTTAACTCGTATTGTATTTCGATCGTTTTTGCTTAACTGTTTATATAGAATTAAATTAATTTGAATATAAATCATAAACATCATAATTTTTAATAATTTAATTTCCCAATGAATGGCAAGCTGTATATTTAAAACTAGATAAGTCAAAATTCAAAATATTTTCAAATAAAAATTTATAGATTGATTTGAATATTTTATGTAAAATATTTATATTAATTTATCAATTGATATAAATATAACATTCAACTTCTCTTACCCTTATTTTTGTATGCAAAAAAATTTATAAAAAAATTTTTATTAATTAAAACGGTTTATCAACTTTTTTTGTCAAAGCTCGCCTCTAAATTTATCAACTACATATGTAAACATTTACTAATTCCATCTGAATTCAACATCTTCATATTTAATATTTAATTCTTCTAAAGCAATATTAATAGGATTCTCTTCGGATTCATCGTTAAGAGTTCCCATTGTCTAAAATAAAACATAAAAATGATTTTGATATATTATGATTTGATATAAATTTATTTAACCAACCTGAAATGTAACTAACTGACTCGGATCTTCAATGAGCAAAATTTGTGTTTCATTCTCTGCACCACAATCAACTGTTTCTATTTGTTTATTTTTAACGTAAGAAAGATGCTAGAATAAATATTTATACATTGATTATAACTTAAATTCCCAAATAATGTTAACAAAAGTTATTACTAAAAAAATTTATTTCTAAGAACAAAAATTCAAAAAATTCATAAAAAGTTATATTATTACTTTGACTAATACATCAAATACGAATTCAAGTATTTACATTAAAAATAGAAATTTTATGTATATTAATATTATATACTAGTATTTAAACAATAAAATTAGATATTTATTGTTCAACTCTTTAACAAACTAAAAATTGTTTATTTTAACTACTTTTACTTACTACGAATCATTCTTTGGAAGAGTATTTTTTATTTATTTCAATTATTTTTATTATTTAAGCACAGATAAAATGATTTTTTAAATTTATTTCTAATTAGGTTATATTTATTCAACTTTTGAATAATATACGAAAATTAATATTGAGTAACATTATTCGTCAAAAAATATTAATTGAAAAGTAAACAGTCTTGAGAATATTTAACATATTGATAATTTTCATAACCTTGAATATACTGATTTTATTATGAAAATTAAATGAATAGTGTCAATAAATTATATTTTAAATAATAAGTCCTTTTTTTATTAAACTAAAAAGTATTTCCAAATAAATTTAAAAATATTAATAATTTCTTTAGTATTTTTATATTAAATCATGTATCCCATTTTATTCAATGAGATTTGTGTGTGTTTATGTGTGTGTATGTGCAGTTTCTATTCTAATTGCCAATTCTAATTAAAAACTTACCTTTTCTTGGTCAATCATGTCAACTGAATTTTCTAACAATACATCTAGTACATTGTCATGATCGTTGTCAATGTCAATTATTGAGTGCGTCGTTTTCTTATGCATAATAAGTGTGCTATGTTGACGGTACTGTCTATGACAAATTTCACATTCGTAAGGCTTTTCTTGTGTGTGAACAATGTGATGCTTGTAAAGACTAGAATACTCTGTGAATCGCCGCCCGCAATTGTTTATTGAGCAAACATACGGCTTTTCACCGGAGTGAATACGTACATGGTTTTTATAATTTGTTGAACTAGCAAAGGCCTTGCCACACTTTGGCTGTGGACATTTAAAAGGCCGTTCCCCTGTATGTGTCCTTATATGTACCTAAACAAATAAATAAGTATTTAAAGAACATCAGATTTTAAAATTATCAATAATTTTTTATATGTACTTGAATTTTAAAAAATAAAAATGTAAATAAATATTAATAAAAACGATTTTTTTTTAAATATTAAAATCGAGCAAATTTTATATTATATTGTTCAAATTTCCAAAGAATATTGAAATTTTGTTCAAAGATGAATTTTATTTATTTATTTATTATATAGAAGTCAAAATTTTCTATTTAAAATGCATAACTTTTTAAATAATTTTAAAATTAATTTAGTTAACTTAACTTTTCTATAAGTCTGATGAAAACATATAAACACTATTAATTAGTTGATATACAAATTGTTTAGCCAACTTTATCACTATTTTCTAATTAACACAAATTTGTATTTAAAATTTACCTTTCTAATATTACTTGTAGTAAATGATCTACCACAGCCTTCAAATGGACAAACGAAAGGTCTTTCACCTGTATGAGTTCTAACATGCTTCAAAAGATCACCTGAAGTTTTGAAACTTTTATCACATTCTTCCATAGTACATTTATATGGCTTTTCACCAGTATGAGTACGTAAATGAGCTTTGAGACTATACCCAGTAGAAAAACTTTTTTTACATTTTGAATGTGTGCATTTATATGGTTTTTGACCCGTATGTGTGCGTTCATGAACCTAAAAATTTTTAAATCATACAAAATTATATTCATTTTTTTAAATTTTGATTTACAATAAATATTTTTTAAGCTAATATAAATAAATGATTAACTTTATTATAAATACAAAGAAATTAAAATTAATTTTAAATTGTAAAAGTACGGGTATATTCTATCATACTGAAATTACAATTTTATATATTCTTTAAATAAGCATTATTTAAAAATATAAAAATGTATCTAAATATAAATAAATGTTGGTATATGGATGTTAAAACATATATTAATATGAAAAGTTTTGTATAAAACTTTTTATATAATAAGAGGTAAAATTGTAAAATATTTTACACATATTGACAACATTATTTTTGTAAATATATAAATTTTGATATAGTTTTTACATTTATTTCATAAAATCATAGGAAACATCTTAATTTTTATAATCTTTGTCACATCTACCTTTAAATGATGAAGTGTACTATATACTTTGGTACAATCTTCCCTAGGGCATTCATGTTTACTCTTAGACTTTTCTTCATCAATTTGATTATTTGCAGAAAATATTGCATCTTTCTTTGGCTTTTCATTTGATATTTCCCATAAATTTTGACAGTCTTCAACTTCATTGGTTACAAGATATACCATTCCATTTATGATCTGCAAATGGGGGTATATATTTCCTTCATCACTCAATAAATTATCATTTTTTTGAAATTCCAAATCCAATGAATTTAATTGTAATTGTATGAGTTTTCCATTGTTAAGCTCTGCAATATCACGCAAAAATATTGCGCCATTTTCAAGTCTCAAACTTGCTTCTTCTTTCTCAGATTCTGAAAAATATCAAAAATAACAAAAATAAAAAATATTGAAATATAAATATCTTTATATTTTTACATGCTTATATTACATGAAAATTAAAGAATTTTAAAACAAAACTTTATCATACTTTCTAAAAATCATTAAACTTTAAATAACAAATGTACAACATATATATAAATAAAAAAGCAATCACCATTTGAATTGAGATTCTGTGTTACAAAGGCTTGAGTTCCATCTGGCAGTGTTACAGAAGTAAATGCATTAAGTAGTTGATCATTAAGTACTAGTTCCTGCACTTGTGTATTATCTAAATTATTTTCATTTACCAATACTGACAATCCACCTAAAATATCTTCTTGGTAATCCTGCAAAGTAAAAATATTTTACAATCAGTATTTTATTGTACATTATTATTGTACATGTATATATAACATACTTTTAAATCTTGGAGAAGTGCATATTCTTCATGCATATAATTAGATTTATCTAATGCTTGTGCATTTTCTGCTGACATAATTCTTATCAGTCTGCAAAAATAAATATTTAACAAATTAAACATAAACATTAAGCAATAATTTTTCAAATCACAATAAATTTTTTTGAAACATTTATCAATTCCATCTATTGTAATTAGCTTAAATATATCATGTATTATGTAATTAAATTATATCTGAATGCAAATGAGTAAAGCAAGATATAAACAATATCAAACCTTTTAACAATAACGGCATTCAACTATGAGAGGTTAGAATCGGAAATTTCTCCTAGACAGTTCCTTTGATTTTACAAGACAACATTGAAATTCGTTTACATTTATGAGTTATTAATGTCACAATGATGAAAAAGGGATTGTGATAGTGCAAAAGTTTCGTTAAATCGATGAAAATGATCCCCATTTCTCAGCCACCCCGCACACACACTCAAGACTGAGCATTGATAAGTGTGTACAATTAATTTTTTAAAGCAACAAACGTCTCGAATTCAATCCACTGCAAGGATAAAGTGTATGAAGAGTAAATCCATCGTCGAACAAGCTCAAAGAATCCTGCCTATCCATACAAAAATTAAAGCTTTTTGAAAATTTTATCGAAATACGAAAAAAATTTATTCCTAAAAATATCTAAGGCCGGATGGCCAATGGCCAATAATCACCGGAAAGCAACCGCAACGACACCATACGGCTTTCATTGAAATTTCTATTTACTAATTAATTTTTTCCATCTTCAAAGTACTCTGTTAATCTTTATATGAACAATTGAAAAAACCTTCTACTTTTTTTCATTTCATTTCACTATTTTTGTTTTAGCATTATGATACGAGCAAAGCAGTAGTATTTGCACAGCAAAATTATAAAACAAGATTCCAAATAAAATAAGGGTAAAATAAGTTAGTAAATAAGCAACGTAAATTCCAAACCAGACTCATTTGAACATCTTTTTCTCTTCGTGATAATAAGCTTTACCATTTTTATCACTGAATATGATATCATTTAAAATATACGAATTCCAGAGCTATTCAAGATTAGATTTATATTAAGATTATCGATTTTATTTGTATTTCTTCTCCACGTTCTAATTTAACCAACAAATTTAATATTAAAAACAATATCAATAGTTAATAAAATAAAGGAATAATTTGTTCGTTAAAAAAACACTTATTTAAAAAATATTTTTATAAATTTTATAAATCATTTCCATTTTCAGACAAGATAAAATTATATTTATTACGTATGCATTGAATAAAATTCTATAATTGCCCGTTCAAATTATTCTATCCAACTTTAATACTGAATTTTAGCAATTTCTTGATCATTATTAATATGCGAGAAAATTTTCTGTGTTAACATGTTTAGTAGAAATGGGTTACTGGAAAGGAAATGCACTACTAACCAATTACAGTTGATAACAAAAATATTCACATGTTATGAATAGCGCTGCTGGGAATCTGAAAAGTAACGCGTTAGCATTTTATTTAACTCTATACTTTTTTTATAATTATTTTGGAATCTTAAATTTGCTCATTAAACTTTTCAAATCGATACAAAAATTTATATGAATATTTCTTCATTTGTTTAAATAAAATTGGTTAAAATCGTAACCTGGGTTCTATACAAAATATTAATATTAGGTATTTAAGTTTCAAAAAATAATTAAAAATACTTTTCTGTCTATAAAAACAAAAAAGCAGTCTTGTAAGAGTTGCTCTCAACCACACATGGAATGCACTTTTCTATGTACGGAATGAGTAATAAAACTAAAAACAACAATAATAAAATAATTGTAACTTTTAAGTATAATATTAACTGTTATAATTGACATATCGAAACAGTAATGGATAGATTCTGTCAGGAAAGACACAAAAAACCTATTTCTCCAATATTTAATAATAATTATGTAAAAAGTAGAAAATTATTTGTTAAAATAATAATTGAAACTTAATGAATAAAAAATAAAAATGTTGATTAATCAATGTAATGTTTAAAAGCTATTATTTTTAGTTTTTTAATAGATATAAAAAATTATGAAACAAAAATAATATTAATAAAAATCTTAAGTTTTATAAATAAACGCAATAGTTAAGCTTCATATTTATAAAACAATAACTTAAACATTATTTATTTTAAATTTTTAAGGAAAATTTTTATTGGAGGGAAAAAATCTCAATGTCATCAAAAAGAATAATGGAGAAGGATATAATCAAAATACGCGTTAATCCATTCAATAAACACAATTAGCAATAAATCAATGAATTTTATTACATACATAAATTAGCTCTTTTTGTAATATATATTCAAATATTACAAAGTATACGTACTTGTACTTGACTTATACAAGAACCGTTATTGTAAGGTAATTTAAGAAAATCTTATTTAAACTTCTTCTTCGTAGATATAATCGATTTCAATTTTTCATCGCATTCTAATCAACATTCAGAAGTATTTTACTCGTATAACGTGAATAAATTTATAGAAATATTATAATAAAATTTTTAGTTATTAATAATTATTTAGACGAAACTGCCACATGCCCTAATGGAGAAAAAGTATTTCATGCTTGCCTACGTATTCATTCCTAAACAATTAATTGTTAATAGGTTGACTGCGTTATATTTTCTATCCGCAGCTCTATTATTCATTAAAATATTTTAATGAATAATACTATAAATAATAAAACTGTGTAAAGGTGTAAAAAATCATAACAACGTTTTGAGTGAAACATGTATCAAAAGTGTATCAACGATTAATTCAAAGTTAATTGCAGAAGTGAATTTATAATTTTATAGCTTTTAAAAAAGGTGGTGTTAAACATTAAATTTACAATTGTTTATGGCTCTGGCTTGTATGTAAAGTTGTTAGTGCTGCTAGTACAGTCATTCCATAATAATACGATATAGTCTTAGAAGCTAATTGATAAAGTTCAAAGCGCAATGACATAAAATACTGATTGTCAGCGGAAAATATATACAATTTTACAACGTACAAAGATATGAAATACGGAGTTATATGTTTTATTAGATACAAAATCATATAAACTATCATTAAAAAGTCTGAAAAATAATTATCTTTGAAACAATAAATTTTCTATTTGCATAAAAAGATGCATTTATAAACATTTTTATTCATTTAGAGAAAGATATATTTTGTATTATTAAATATAAGGAGAAAAAATGAATAACATAAATATTTAAAAATAGATATTTAAATTCTGAAAAAAAATTTGCATAATTATTAATATATATTTAGTTACTTGAAAATAAACAGAATTGTCGAAAACTATAATTTAAGCATTTCAACAGAAAAAATATTTACGCACTTGTTCAAAATATTTTTATACGTTATAGAACTTAAACTACTCAAATTATTCTTAATAAAATATATATATATATAATATAAAGTTTAATAATATTTTATAAAATTTAACACAGCTTTATACTTATTTAATAATGAATTATCTCTTGAAAGTAACTGTATTCAGTTTATTAATAATCTTGTCATGTACATATTTAAAAGTGCTAAATTTCCATCGATCTTATTTAAGAAAAACCTAAATGAAATAAATATACTAATATCTCATAATTATTAAATATTATCTATACTAAATTTTAAATACACGAATTTATTAACAACAATCATTAACAATAAAATAGGTAATGATTATAAGATTAAAAATAATGAAAACAATGAACATGTGATACCCATTCCGTTGTTAAACGTTTAATGAAAATTTTAATACTATGTTTATTTTTAGAAATCATCCAAGTGTCTTAAAAATAGATGTTAATTAAAAACTAATTAGAAATAAAATCTCTGATTATGTAACACTACACTTAAATAAGTTACATTTAAAAGTTAATCGTTAATTTAGTTCTTAGAAATGTATTCAGATATGAATATAAAGTATAATAGAATAATAGATTAGTTATCTTCAACAGCATTATTACTATAATGATCATTATCCGAAAATCCCTTCATTACATTTTAATATTTATTGATTCAGTTGGATAATTTAATTGCAAATCATCTAAAGAAAGAAGTTATATAAGTATTCAACGTTTCCTTATTTTTTAGAAAGATAAATCCAATCACTATAAATAAATGATAAAGAGACGATAGATTTTATCGACCGCTGAGTAAGATCTAATCACTGGCCCTTACAGATACTCTGTTTTGAAAAAGTAAAATAGATTTCCTTTGTGTACGTGCGAGATATAGATAACATAATATGATGGTTTTATTGATATTATTAAGAAATAAGCATATATATTGCTACATTATTTAAAATAAAAATCTGAAATTAAAAAAATTCTGCTAATATTTTTATTTACAAAATTTAATTCATTCTCTTAATAATGTTTAATATATGATCAATGGAGCAATTTGAAAAATACTACACATTTAAAACAAATTCTTAACGAATATTACAATGAAATATGCTAGTACCTTTCCTTATAAAATACTATAAAATTATATTTTATTAATTTAAACGATATTTTACCATGAAATACAAAACAAAATTGCATGTTCAAGCAATCGCACTGGATATTTGGAAAAGAGCTCGCAGCTGTAGAAGAAGGGAGAGCAAGATAACGGAAATAAATATTACTAATAAAAGAAAGTTGAAAAGGATGAATCCAGTGAAAAAATATTCCACTCGTATCTTAATTAAAATATTATAATATTTGATTTTAAGCGATTGTAGGAATCCATATATTAATCCTTTAACTATAAATAGCATCTAAATCAGTAAAATGTTAGAACAGTTCAAATCATAAATGAAAATCAGGTTTAAAATACAATTTTTCTAATTTGACCCATTTTTATTCCTGTCAAATTCATTTTTGTATTCTAATATTTTATCCAATAAATTAAAATATAAATTACGTAATTTTTCTTTAAAAATAAATAATATTTTATATTTGTAATAAATTACATTAATGAAATACGTCCTATAAAAACGTAAAAGTGTTAAATATAAAAATCTAAAAGTGTTATATAAACTTCAATATTTTCTCTATACAAAATCAGATTCAAATTATAAATTTAATATAAAGAAAATAATTGTATTTTTATAAAAAAGCACGAATAAATGAAATATTTATTTAATTTATAAATGAATGTATAAAAATATTCTTTAATAAAATATAAAAATCAAAATACTATCAAATTATGCTTACCTAGAAACTTTCAAATACAATTTTATTTGTTATTATTTTTTCTTATCAAACTCTAATCTTTATTTACATTTTATTCCAATCTTGTAAAATATTTTAATTAACGTAAAATTATTAATCTATTACCCAAATAATAGTCATAATTGTATTTTGTATTGATAAAGAAGTGTTACTACACAATTTTTTTAATACAAGAAATTATAACTCATTCAGTCACGCAATATTATTTTTCATTTAAGTTTTTTTCAATAAATTTGAATCCTAAAAATACTTTGAAAATTGGTTGTCCTCACGTATAAAATTTTGTGAAGAGGGACGCTCCCATCTTTAAATAGAGGAAAGTTTGATGTTTGAAAATAAAATATTGTAAAGCGTAATAAAGTATAGAATCTTTAATATGAAATAATTTTTTTTTAATTGCACATTTTTAATTTTATAATAATTTTTGTTACGTCGACAAGTAACGAACTGATTACGTATTTTTTTTTTAAACACGCTTCATCAACCCTCTTAATAAGTTGATTTTTTATATTTAAAATATTCGTATTTGATCTTGTTGCCCTTTTTTCTTTTAATATATGTCTTTTATAATATTGAAATTCTACTAATTTTCTACGAATGTCGAAATCTTAAATAAAGTTTTTCTTATACCATAACTATTACTTAAAATTAAAATTTAAATATTTGTAATAAACGTAATTTATAAATAAACGAAATAATCTAGATAAATGTTTTCATTGCAATATGATAAAAAAAATACTTATTACATTATTCAATATATTAAATACATGATAAAAGATTATTTAATATTTAAAAATATTTTTAAATGTATAAAATTATTCTTATGTTTATTACTTTCCCTCTACCTTGCAGTTCTATTTATGCTGCAGAAATGTTTCATTGATTTCTTTTAAATAATTACCTCTTTGTTTATAGAAATATTATACTATCGAAATCTGGTATCAATAATAATTTATTATATTAGTTTATAACTGAAACAATTTATAATCTTATGCTATTAATAATTAATAATTATTAATAAAAAAGTCTAAAAAAATTTACTCATTTTAATGTATTAGCTAATATTTGCTACATAAATGTTAAAAAACCATTTTCATTATTCGAACTACTTATTTCGTCAATTTTTGATTGACCTCATCATCCTATAATTATACAAAAGACAGTTACAAACTCTTTTTGTAGGATTTGAATGACAAATGCTTTGAAATTTAAATAGAGAGAAAGTAAAAAAGTTAACTCAGTATAATGCATATATTTGATGGACATAAAGAAACTTGATCTTAACTAATCTACATAAAAAGTAGTCTACATAGTCATTATCAGAACTACATCTCATTGATTGCGTTGAAAGCTTTTATTGTAATTAATATTATTAATCGTAAGTGTTTGGATAAAAAAACTTGATTAGTTTTGAAATTCGAAATATAGTAAACTTTCATCCGATAATACGTTCTGTAAAGTTTTATAGATTACTGATATATATATATATATATATACATATATACATTCATTTATTTCTTAATCGAAAAGTTTATTATTATGAAGTAGTTTTATAGATTAAAGATAACTTTATTGTAAAATAATCGATATAGTTTTTGTGTATTATTTTTTAAGACAAAAGCTCGTAAAAATGAAAATAAAACAAAAAAAGACTATATTAATAATTAGCTCAATATTTTATTGGATCATATAATTCCGAATAAATTGCTGTAATTCTTGATTCACAACATTATTTTAGATATTTCAATTAAAATTACTTAAGAAAAATGTATTTTTATACTATGAAGAATGCGAATCAAGTTGTTTAATTAGTTAAGAAAATTATAGATTTACTATGTAACAAATAAAAATATAATATAACTCATATAACTTGTCTTTCTAAGAAAGTATTGATCAGATAATTTATGTATATTTTAATAACATTGTTGTATTTTTAATATTTTTGTATTAATAATAATTTAAGAAACTGAAAGCACGATAGATCCAAATTAAATTTCAACAAATTTAATTAGTTATTGAAAAAAATATAATGAAAAATCAAAATTTTCATACACATATACTTTTAATATTTTATATTTATAGATACTTTTAAGATTTAAAAAAAATAGTTTTAAATACTTTTATGGTACTTTTAAATACTTTAAATACTGTTTATAATTGTTTTACAATAATGAAATAGCAATACTCTTAAACTATTATATTGAATTTGTACAATAGCTCATTGCATATTAATATTTAAGAATATCTAATATTAGTAAGTACACCAGAGTAAAAATTTCTCAAATAATGTTAAATAATTTTTTAAAAATCAATTTCTTTTATAAATGAAGTAATTTATGTTCGATTTTAAAGTAATAAATAAATCAACTAACTTATATTCAAAAGAAGAAGTGTACAAATATAAAGCTTTTTCGAGTGAAAACAGGGTTTTTTTTATATTTCAAGATAATTAAATCTAATTTACACAATATTTTTATTATCTCCTTGGTAGTGTGTAAGAAACTGTTTTTGAATTGTTCGTTTACAGCACATACATGATTATACAACTAATCTAGTGCTGCTGTTATAAGCATTGAGCAGAATTTTTTTTATTAAACAAAAATGTATAAAAATGTATTTATAATTCGAAGGTATATTTAAGAAATACAACACCATGTCATGTGCATAAAAATATTATTATCAAAATACATTATTTTATTTCTTAGCTATATTTAATTGTTTAATGGTTCAAGTGCACATTTTCAAATTTTTTTTATTAATTAATATGCATTGAAATAGCGCGTACTATGGATTTTCAAAAACAATTATATTTTGAATATTCTATTAAAATTTGGACGCTTATTAGTTTATTTACGAGGCTTTATATATGATATTAGGGTGTGATTATTTTTCACAAGATTCTTTGCGTATAATAATGAAAAAACTCTGTGCTATTAAATGGTTAATGGCAATAGTACCATTTGTGAGTTATAATTTAAAAAATACGTTTCTATTCACACTTAATCATTTGTACGTAAATAATTTCAAACGTAATAACACGTTTTTCAGACAGAAAAGCTCGTATAACGATGTATCGAGAAAGTCTATTATAACATTGTATACATTAGTAATATTGGAATTGAAATGTAGGTTACTTATCGGAGTGGGAAAAAAGTGGACGAACAAAAGAAGAGAAGATGGTTTATTTATTTAAAAAGAGAAAGAAAAGAATGCATCAATTCAAAGTACTCGAGATGCAATTTAGCCGAGAAAATTAAGCTGTTTCGAGAATTTATTTCAAAAGTCTTATATCGTCGACTTTCGGTCGCTCAGAGAGTATAATAGCTGTTGCAATCATTTTAATCTGCCCGTTTTAAAAGGTGGATCGCCCAATTTTATCCCGAGTCCGGTATACTTGCGACACTTTTTAAAATCTACCGATTAAACGAGCGATTGCGTTGTTGTCCTCGTCATTCTTAACCCTACGGGCTTTCGCGACTTTAAGTAAAAGTGCAGAATAGTAACGCGCTCGAGCACTAAAGGAAGAATTACTTGTGTAAAATAATTGTTTCATTAGTAGGCCGCAATTTTTCAGCGATTTCCCGAGCATCGCGATTACAATATTCCATCCTTAATCGTCAGTAGCGCGTGATTCGCGTTTGAGCTGTGGAACTTGAATGAATAAATAATTGAACCGCGAATGCAACTTTTGCCGTGCACTCGCTCCACATTGATGTATGGATGCGCTCTTCTCAAAGCACCCAAACTACAAGCGATACGATCGTACAATCTCTAATTGCCCCTCGAGTGATTAAAGATCCCATTCCCGATTTCCAGGTCAAGGGACCTAGACACGCGAAAAATGCGCCAAAGACGAGAAGCGTTTAGAGGGATTTACTATCGCGGGATCCATCTCCCCTTACACTTGGCGCGAGCGAAGAGCGAAAGTCGGAGATCGCGCTCGCGCCTACGCCAAGTCCTCGCGGTTAAAAAAGGACCTTCGGATCCTCGCGGACGCGCGTGGTGGGCGAGAAAAGGGAAAGAGAGGAGGAGGAGGAGGCCGGTCTCTCGCTCATCGCGACATTCTCTCGACAAATACGAAGTGCTGCGGTTCCTGGAGCAGAGCTCGAGACCTAGAGACCTTACTCGCCTATCCTCAGAAGTTTGCCAGTGCGGTCGCGCGACCCCCGTGGTGCGCCTCGTCGACTCCTAGAGGAACCGATGAGGAACTCCCGTGAGCCCTCAACCTCGTTCCCATGACTTCGAGCTGAGTGCGGCCAGGTCTTGGTTCCTTTGGTTCCTGCAGGGACAAGAGGACGCGTGGAAATGTTGATTGTGAGTTGAACTTGTCATCTATTCGGTGGAAAGTGCCGACAGCTTTTCCGACACGAGTATAAGTGTAGCATCAAATCGGTGGTGAACTTTTATTCTCGTCTCTCTCTCTCTTATTCGTAATTAATCAAGAAGCCGGTGAATGCTCGGGAATACCATTGAAAAGTTAAAAGCTGTTCTTTTTCCTTTGTGGAACGCACGACCCAATGAAAGACAATCGCCTATTGGAGTTTGCATTTGCAACTGCATTGCATTGTGGAAATAACATAAGAACGATATTTTCAATGTAATAAATGCAGTTCGGCTCGCTCGGTTACTTTAAAGGCAATGCGGCTGTTAAGCATATGCTTCTTTCGAGCATTCGTTCCTAAAATATAAAAAGTGCAAGTAGGTGAAAATGGAAGGATGCGCGTTGTAAAATCCTACAAATAGCTTTGCAGAGCCGATTGAAGCAAACGTAACGCAAAAAACAATTTAAAATGTTTTATACGTGATGCAGTATTTCTTGAGGAAATTCTTTGAAATTTGCATAACTTTTTAGTAATATATGCGAAATTTCGTAAACCAACTTTAAATTTAAGCTGAAATCTTACACGCGGGTAATTTTGCAATTTTTAGATTAACGTAAGAAGATCACAATTCACGTAACGAGTGGTATCTTAAAGAAACCTACAACCGCTAGAAATTATGCGACTACGTATTAAATTCTCAAGGTATTCGTATTATCGAGTCAATGAAAACTTAATCATCTATTAATCGCTAATTATGAAAAAGTGTTGAAATCAATTGTTCTGCATTTTCGTTCGGTTAAAAAAAGAGGGATGCAATTTTTTTTAATCACCTATCAGTTCGGAAACAATTACTCAGTTCTCAAATTAATTGTAAATTGTCGCGAAAAAAATTTTCCCTTTAAGTAAATCGCTTTATTCATTATTTAATCTCGGGCGGTATTGATTCATCGGTTGCAGTGCTCGCGTCAATCCTCGGTTCTCGAGTAATGAATCGATTGTACGTGTTCACGAGCTTAGCTGGTTTCATTGAATAAGAACGTCAATAAAGATACAATGACTGTTCGTTTGAAATAATTGTTTCCGAGAGATTATTAAGACATCGGTAAGAATAATACCGAGAAACTATTACATCAAAATGCAGATGATAAATGTGACAGGGTGAGATTAAGTAATTGCCTTTCAAAATTTCTGGTATTTCGATCGGAAATAATCTTTGCGCATGCATTTCTTGGATTTAACTAATGGAAATATTCTTTAACAGATTTTTACGGGACGCAAATTTATATTGAATAAGAAAATGGGTATCAACAAAATAAAAAAATCATCATTTATTCAATGATAAAGCACTAAGAAATTCGGACGTACGAACGAAAAGTTGGTTGACATTTGACGATTTAAAATTATGTTATTTGTATTATCATTTTACAACATGATTTATACGTATTTAAATATAAAATTTAAATAAAAATTGAGTCTAGATGGTACAATCAAATCCGATTGCTTCGATATTTCCGCATTCCATTGGGCTCATTTGGGAACTTGAGAGAAATTTTTAAGTCGAAAAGTTTCACCAAAAGTTTACGATTAATAATAATTGTGAAATACAACGCAATATTCCAAAGTAATTTGTAACTATGAAGCTTCTGATTGTTGATTAAAAAACTAATTATACTCTTAAATGTTAATCAGTAAATAATTTCTACCCTGTTCGATGTGAAATACGAAGTACAGTGTACACTGCACTTAAAGTTCGCGTTCGATGCTTCATAAGCAAAGACACAGACGTATTTAAATACGATAACGGAGAAGGCCTTCGGAGCTCAGAGTTCTACGCAAATAGTGCACACCAAAAGGAAAAAGGATTAGTAGCAAAAAAAGATAAATCAGCTCTCATCGAAGCGCGTATTAACACGAGCTGCATGTACACGTACGTACTTAAGCATGTGTGCATGTGTGTGCACGCAGTTACACATAGTATTCGGTAAGCGTGATTCTCTATGCACTTTCACCGAGCGAGTGATTGATCGTCGATGTGGAATCGCTCGATGTATCACGTGCTGCTCTGTATTATTTCACGGCGCGTGCGTTATATTCGCGTTGCTCTGTAAATACACGATTTTATCGAGATCCTCGCTGTAGACGAACGAATCGCGAATGCAGTCGCGATTTTTTCTTCCCCTTTCTTAAAGCGAAAATTATTATAAAAGAGTCCATTTTCATTCAACTTTGACGAGAATATCGAATAATGTAAATGTTTATTCGGATGAACTGGAAGGAATGCAAAAATTCGTTGTGTTTTAATTATATAAACTTTTTCAAGTATGTGAAATTACTATATTTAATGTGATGAATAACAAAAATTCCGGGAAAAAATGGTTTCAAAAGTTGTAGAATCTTTTTTCTGAATGAAGGATTCTAAAATTAATCAAATAACCTGATAATGTGTACTTTAGTAAAATTTAGGAAAATTATTTATTGAAAACTAAAGGAATTATTTAATTTCAAAAATAATGCTTCTCAGCCAAAAATATAAAAACCACGCCTGTATAAATAACATACTGTGAGTGCTTTGGATTTTTGAATGTTCACAAGGAATCACAAAACACTAAACGCACTAAATTTAATTCAGGTTAAGCAATTTTATCAATCGACTTAAAAACACAAAATTATCTATTTTACTAATTCATACGACATATATTTTAGAATGCTGATGTACGATGATTTTTACTTACAACATATTAAATTAAATACTGACTCACGCGTTTATTATCTTAAGTAACATGAATAATAATATATCTTTATATTTATTACTCCCAAATTTAAATTTTTCATTACTAGTCTTGCCGTTTCAAATTAAACATCTCTAATAAAAAATAATAATTATAAATATAATTTATTCTACAGCTTTACTCATCTAGTTTTACTCGCAAAATTTTCTATATAAAAATCATATATTTACGTTTAAGTTTCAGATATTTGGCTTATAATTTAGCTATAATTTATTGATTAACACATTAAAACTATTGTATATCGGTGTCGTTGTGAAGCAACACTATTGTATTATAGATTATTATTATTATATATATATATATATATATAGTATAATACAATACAATGGTGTGTTTCATAACAAGTTAGCAGGAGGTAACAATATGTATCGTGTTTATATATTATAGACGTATAATATCGTGAAAACATAGAAGTAACATAGTATATTTTATTTGTATAATTATACTGTTTCTTCGTTTACTTTTTTTTACGTTTAAAATTTTTCGAGCAAAATCAGATTTTTAACTTTTGCAGTCAAATCAATATTAAGCGAATAAATTCGTACGATTCATTATCAATTTTAATTCTTTGGTAGTAAATACTATTGAACAAGTTTAAACACGAAAAATAGAAAGGAAAAAATCGTAATCTAATGAATTCTTAGATAAAGTGAGATTCCGTAATTGAGCATCATTGCTTTAGAAAAATAATATTTCATTCAAATTTCAATGAAGAAATCAAATCTCTGCTCTCACTGTACTTTTAAACTTGTACATTCAGGAAAATGTATTTACTATAAATCATAGTGGATATTGCAAATTAGTCTTAATTATGTCGTTTCACAAGATGAACATTACGAAAATTCTTGATCGATGCATTTGAGAATGCACGGAAATTTATTACTTCTTCTTTACGCAGTTTTAAAGATATTTTTCCGACCAGAATTTTTTACGAAACATGAATTATAATCAATAATCAACATTTTTTAAAAATAATTAAAAAATACACTGTTGTAATAAATTATCAGTGTTTATAAATGAAAAGTTTTAAATTTTCATTGGTGTGTAATTATAACTGCATATAAATTATACTCGATCAATATTGTGTAAAAAAAGCTCAATAAATAATATAGACGCATAGATTTACATCTTGTAACAAAATATTATATTAATTTTTTTACATCACATTTTAACCGAAAATTTATAGAAACTGTAGAAAATATTTGCATTTTATTTATGAAAGTTAAATATAATATTTCACCTGTTTATTATAAGTATCTTGGATAAACTAAAATTATACGAATATACGAATTGAAAAATATTTAAAAAAAAAACAATAGAAGGTAATGTATATTACGAAGTACGACAAATCTACTCATTATTAAAAAAAAGACATAAGTGCATTTTTTTAGTAAATTCGAAACCGTAAAAAACAAAAGATCATTAAAAGTAATACGAGCCGTCCTACCGTCAAGGTATTTATAAAAAATTTTAAAATTTTTCGAGACTTACAAGTGTGTGGTGTAACGATTTACATTTTTGCTGCTACAATTAAGATAGGAACTATTTAAAATAGTCGTGATAGCGGTAGAAGACTTGAGATTGAATGAGATTGGAAAGACAACAGGCATCTTGAATAACCAGTTATTGAATATATTTCTTTTGAAAATCATATACGAGCAGAAGACGTAGATGATTATAATGAATTAAATATCATTCGTTCTAGTAATAATGAAATAAATGAAGTGGAAAGTGAGGAACCTATTACAAAACGCAGACCCGACAATCCGTCCGATCACGAACCAGGACCCCCTAGACTTGCTACATAAGGTCCTTTACCAGGTCAAAGTTTTTAAGATATCGACAGTATTAATATTACTGATATTATTAGTATGGCTGATATTCAAAATAAAAATTATTAAAGCAGAAGCCAGCCTCCTGCGAACGTTGCGCAAGGAGGAAGAAAGAACAATAGAACTAAACACTAAGATAATTTTAGATAACTAAACACTAACTAAACACTAACAATAGAACACCTAGAACTAAAACGTTATATATTTCATTTAAAAAAAAAAATTTTCGATACATTTATGGTCTAAAACATCATGTACTTGATTCCGGTAAATAAGTGCGTAAGTTATTTAGTAACTCCAAATGCTTATTATCCAGTTGATCGGTTACCATGGTATTTAACACAATCACAATATAAAGCATTACCGAAAAATTGTAACAAACAAATTGTACAAGTTGGTTGTGAAATTAGTTTATTAGGAACTCGAACCACTTTTTAACATGGTACTTCATTGGTTGGAACTACAACAACCTAATACATACCAATTTCCAAATATGCAGTAGGTTTAAATAATAAAGTATTTTTACAAAATAAATAAATAAAATGTAGTGCTACAGAGCCAAAGCAAGCGGGATCGTTCGAAGCATCATCAGTGTTAAACGAATCAGAATCGCCCGTGTATAAAGATGTTAATAATATGTTAGAAGTTCCAAGACATTTAAATTGGTATGGAAATATTTTACACAATAGAAATACTGATGCTAATTCTCCATATGATAATGGTAGTACTGGATATTCCAGACCTGATAAAATCTTAGCTACATTAATGGTAAATGAAAATTTAGGTAAAGATATTATTAATTATAAAAATACTCCAAAAAGTAGTTATATTAAACCCAGTAAAACACATTAGCTATAAATGCTACAAAAAATAATGGATTTTCACAAGATATTATTAAAACAATGCCGTACAATCATATTTTACCGACATTTGAAACTCTCTGCGTCAACAAAAGAATGCCAACCAAATTCCACAGCGGCCTCAAAACATATAAATTTCAATATAAGAGTAGAAGGCAGTTACTATAAAACTCTCGAAACGTTCGGTTCTGTTCATTCTCAAGAAGGATCTGATTGTAATTTTCATCCTCAGCCGCAAGTTCATCTTGAATTATTTGCTACTCCAAGTGTTACTCCTGCTGAAATTATCTGAAAATGATATTATATTGGAGTTTAATATCGATAGTATGTGTATTGATGATGAACCTATCTGTTGGCCTGAAGACACCAGATTCTTTCTCGATAAAAAACATGAATTTCAAGGAGAAGGATTGCAACAATACCGAATTATTTCAGCTACTAAAAACATTGTTACCTCAAGTGGAATTTTTGAAGAATCAAATAACTGTTCAACAGAATCAAATTAAAAAAATCAAAAGACAGATAAAAAAACAAAATCAACTGATGAACAAATTACAAAAAAAATTAGATCTACGGCAGTTACAGATTAAGAATTAGACGACATCAATATTACATTTCCCGAATCAAACAATGAAGACTCAATTGAAGAGGAGTGACGCTTGTCATGGAGTAGCATTTTTAGATGGAATACTAACTGATATTGATATAAGGCAAGCTATAGATTTAAGTGATAAAACAATGGGTGTAATTTATTTTCATGTAGTGATTATAAATCTTTAACTTGGGAACAAATTAGTACGGACGGAATGGTTTGGAATAAGAAGAATATTATTTGCTTTTGTTAATCATATGAAAACACACAAATTTCGTACAATAGATATATTTGAAAGAATATTACAAAATCAGAAAGTCATATTAGATATTACAAACTTATTGAATAATTGGAAATCAAGAAATTTAGAAGAAATTTTAGTTCCAGTGTTTTTATTTTATATTATTTCTTTGTAAAATTTTATACTTTAATAAAAGATAAAACAAACATTGAATGTGGTTTTTTTTAAAAAAGCTTTAGCTGTGGAGCAAATTTTCATTGATATTTGAGAACACGTGTTTAAAAAGCATCGACACTCGGTATACAATCTTTATTAGATAAAACTATTATTGGAGTTCTACGAATAGATGCGCCATTTTTATATTTTACTTTCACATTACACGTATCTCCACCAAATAACATTTTTAAAGTATCCAATGCTACTGGTTCGTAATTTGGTTCATTTCATAATAATATTCTTTTATTTGCTGCTTCTTGTAATGGAAATGAAACAAATTTATTAAAATTACCTATTTGACCATAATTAATCAAAGAATGTAAACATAATGTAACTATAATATAACCATAAAAAAAAATTTTTCGGCATTTGTTTATGGTCGTCCTTTTTCAATAATATCAAACAAATCTTTTAAAAACTTTTGAATATTACATCGACATTCTACTATGTTTACCGATTGAGTTATTGTAAAATATGTATTATGAATTTCATTCCAGTTTGCAGAATAAATTAAGTTTTCTAGAGAAATTTTATGTGCATATAAAAATATATCATAAGTACTCATATCTCTAATTTCTTGACTAATATTATGTACAATAGTTGAAATTTAAGGATTATTATGTGGTAAATATCGATAATTACTATTAATCCAAAAACCTGTTTATAAAATATTATATAATGATATGCTATTCAAAAGCCGATTCAACGATTATTCAAAGAACGAATTATCACGAACGCGATTAGTTCGACATAATCGGGTTTAAAAAGTACTTCACTCTTTTTAAATTGGGAAGAAAATCGAATTTATCCTTTAAATAGATGTAAAAAAATATTAACTGACGTTCTGACCCAGGATAAAAACATATGGCGAAAAAAATTTCTCGTTCAACAAAACGCTTTGGATCGAATTTTCATAATTACATTGGTAAAAACGAGTAAATTAATAAATTATACAATGAATTCAAATAATGTTAAAATTTATATTATCTATTTAACAATATAAGCAAATAATGCTTTACGTCCCATTATGTAATTTAAAAAGTCATTTTATCTTTCAACCTATGAATATTATTAAATTCAAATATAATTTTCTAATTTTATTTATTTCAAAATTAATTAATCTATGAACATAATAAAAGTTGTTCTATTAATTAAAATAAAAGTAAGCATTTTTTTCTATAATTTTTCTCGTGAAAAGAAATTAATTTTTTCAAGTGTACAGTTATAACTGAATAACTTTTAAAAATCTATTAAATTAAATTGAATACTAAAAATCCAGAAAAATAATTACAAGCCATCATTTGAGTAAAGCAATACACAAATTAAATTAATGAATCATTTATTTATGCTAAAATCTGAACTAAACTATATTTGTATGTTATACAATCTTAATTTCAAGATAATCGATAGCTGTGTTTCTTGCTCTTTACAAAAATACATTTTTGATTAAATATAAGACTCAAATTATAAATAAAAATAATTTATCTTGATTATAAGAGAACTTACCTTATTATAATTTCCTCTTTATTTATACACTAGTTATTTTGACATCAAATTATAAGTGCACGCGCTGACACGTGATGACAAGACGAAACCCAAAATATAATTAAATCTTCTGCCGTAGCTCCTCGGTACCCATATTTTCCTTTGGTAACCTTTTCAGGTAACTGCTTACGACCGGTACGAAATTTTCCGAGCGTCCGCCCACATACACATAAATTTGTTAAAATCATACCTGGACTTTTCTTGAAAATAAACGGTTATGAATTCCAAGTTAATTACTTGCATACCGCATATTCAACTTCTAGTTATCGGTTATTATTATCAAAAATTGAAATTGAAATATTTTTGTTATAAAGGAAGTCAGTTTTTATATTTTCTCTACTAAATCTGTAGGGGAAATTTGATCATAACCTTCTGGTCTTAAATTCTATTCGATAAAATTCTCTCATTTTTAGCTTAGTCTACTAATAAAAGATCGCGGAGCGTTTACTCTCCGATTATCCCACTAAATCCTCATATGCAGTTCTTTTGTTACTCATTCTAAGTTTTAACTGCTACCTTAAGCCACATGATTAAATTCTCTTTACAAAGGTACAGCATATGTTTTTTTATCTCATATTATTTATTGTTAGTATTAATTTATTTAGCGCCTGAAACAATAGTAAACATTTGGATAATTTATTCGTAGATTATAATATTACTGTATTGTAATTAGTTCTAATTTTATACACGCATATAACGACCATCTCTCTAGGTTTTAATTGTTGATTGTTCATCATGTGTATAGTAGTAAAACATCTACGATATTTCATTTGGCTATTTTACAATTTCACTCTGACGTGTCAGCTTACTCTTTCATTTATGATCTTGAATCGACTAATTTTGATTTTTTTCAAATCTTCACTTTTAATTAAAATTTCCTATTAGCTTCCAACTAGTACATACATATTCGTTACATCTGTTTCGTTATAATTACTCCGTTTCGCGTACATTTATAAAACTTTGTAAAGCCTTTTAATAAATTAAAATGATGAATTACAATTTGAAAATAATTTTTAGAAATACGTACGCTTTTAATTATTTAATTATGCCAGTATCTCATCTCAGACGTGTTATCGTACATTATTTATACATTCTGTCATAGTACAATTTTATTTTGTTTGAAATCTTATTTAAAAATTAAACTACTTTATTAAAGACTTTTACGTGATAGACACAAGCTCGTGATTAAATTATTGTAGAAAGTCAAGAACAACGCAGAAAAAAGAGCAACAGAGAATAAATAAATAACAAGATGTCGTTTAAATAACCACAACGAAGTTCCTTCGTGTAGCGCAAGCTTCTCTCAATATATGCAAATCTTATCCGGTTTTCCCCATCGTCTATTTTGTATTCGCTACGTTTCGAGTAGAAACGGTTTTCCTTCCTACAAAGTGTAACAGAACTCACTAAGAAAACCCCCTGGTGTCATGCTTCTCTCTTTCTTCCTCCCTTCTTTTCTCTACTTTCTTTCACTCTCTACTTTCACTCATTTGGAATCTCACAATATAAAAATTGTTTTTAGGCTTAAATATCAATAAATATATACTCCAAGTAAATTTCCCGGCAACTAACGTGTAAAATATCACACACCAAAAAAGTTCAGCGTTATAATCGTGAAGATATTTTAGGCGCAGTAAATAAAACCCTAACAGATACGTATTAATCACTCTGTTATACCTTCAAAACGTTTTCAATTAAAATTAACAAACGCGCAATCTTTTTAGGAATATTCGTTTAAACATTATTTAGCCAAAATTTGTAAGGTTTTCGCACTTACATTACATTAAAAATTAGTCTGCTCCAGCTGAAAGTGATCTATATTGTAAGTAATAGTAAAAATAGGTACAATTAGAACTTTAGAGAGGATTTAAGTACATCAAGAGTAACACCTTTATATCAAAACTATTTCCATTATTTGTTATATAATAAGTTTTTATTGTAATTTAAAATAAAATTTATGAACTTTTTAATCAAGAAATTTCATTATTAAATATTGATATTCGTGTTCCCATTTTTAGCTGTATAATACGTTGATTGCGATTGCGATCGAAATTAATTAGATACAAGCACCGTGTGTTTTTCATATATTATATAAGATTTATTTTCCTTTACAATTTTAAAAAACACCACATCTTTCAAAAATTGCGTGCGTTGAAAAAAAGAAAATATTATCCTTGCTTGATACATCATTGCAAAATTATAGAAATAAATTCCAAAATATGATTTCATGTACAAAAATTAGTCGATGCTCTTAAGAGTTAATTTACGTTGACATTGTAGAGAAAAATTTTTAAATCCACATCAGATTTGACATAACTTGGCATAATTTGATTTAATAATTTATTATCTATTTGTAAATGATGAATTACAACGATTACTTAATAAAACATTAATTACTTAAAGAATTATTATTGAATTATTAAAGTTGAACAGGATAAGTTAATATTTATGTCATATTTTCAATTTTCCAAACATTTGACATAATTGTGATAAAAATCAATTAAAAAAAAGGTTAAAATAGTTTATACGATTATTATTAAGTTTTTCAGTATTTTGAAAACTTGAAACAGTAATTGTTTTTTAATGCGACTATGAAAATTTTTGAAACTATATTTATATCTTTTTGCTTTTTACTGTCACTAATTGAAGTTTTGAATAAAGATAAAAATAAATCAGATAAAAATTAGATCTTCAATAATTTTTTATTATGAGGCAATGAATAGTACAAATAATAATACAACTGATATAACAAATCCCATAAAAGAACAATAGACATTATCTCAAGATCTAAATGCCGCAAATAATTATATATCTATTTATTTCATTACAGTATTTTTTCGTGCTCTTGTTTCTTCCTCGTTTATTATTATTGTTAGTAATAATAATTACGTTGTGTCGTAAAAGCTTGAATTTGTTTATAAATCATTCAGCATACTTCATGTAGCGTCGTAAAATTTTATTTTATAGTCAAGTTTAAAATGTAAATGATCTTATAAATTTCAAACGTTACTGTACTCAAAATTGCAAAAGCGCCTTTCTTACCCGTTTAAATGCAAGCAAAAACTCGGAGAGAAATCTTTTATATTGAAATAAAAAATTCTTGAATTACTATCTTTAAACCGAAGCAGACTCATCGCTATTTTAAATTGCGGATAATTCATTCAAACTGAAGTTATAAATTTGCGCGAAGATTGTTTGGATTAAGAAAATTTGATTAGCATATGAAGATTAAACGATCTTTGTTATACGATTCCGGTTTTTTCTCTCTCTTTATTTATTTCTAATATATAAAAATAATCCTCCTACATCTGTAGTCGGTACTTACTACGCGTAGTTTCATCAGTTCATTTATATTTATTCATCGCACCTAGATTTGCGTAATATTTTTTATGCTTTTATTGTTGTAATATAACATAAAACATAAATTACGACAAAGCAAACTACTGTCTCACAATAATTGAAAGTTTCTTACATTACTATAATATATTATATGCATATATTAAAGTTTAGACATTTTAGAGTTCCTTTTAATTATGTTTATATTTGAAATCGCGGTCGAAATAATTTCTCTTCGTATAAAATATAAAATTTATTAAAATTACTCCTGCAATGCCTTTAGAAGAGGATGAAAATACGAAGCCAATGTATATAAAGTAATTTTAAGACTGTGACTTTGGTTACAAATTATTTAACTAATTTTCTCACGTATCTCGTTGATGGGTGGCTGCTTTTATAAATATTCTTTGATTGAGTAAACTTGATGTCACACTATATTCGAATTTCTTCATAAAAATATCAATTTAATCTTCACGAATTCGTTTTTTTTTTTATATAACAGTAGCGCATCCATATGATTGTATCAGTGAGATGATGGATAATACATATTTTATGTGCAAGGACAAGGATACACAAATCATATTTCTTTGATCCGAGCGGATGCGACGAGATCTGCACATATTATATCAGATATAACTTTCTTGACTTTGTAACAAATAAAACTAAATATAGTACATTATCTGTCTAAGCACTATGACGATATTTTTAAATACATATAAAATATATGTATATAAATATCTATTAATTAATTATAACGAACTATCGGAATATTTATAATGACCTACTTTATATAAACAATATTTTTCTTCATTTCCTTGTTCTGAGCTGTTTTTGTTAAGATTCTCGTAGGTACGTTGATAAAATTTATTCATAATTAAAGAAAATTTAATTCATTATATTACTATTATAACGTACCTTTAAAAAATGTACAATTTTTCATTTACTCGCGTTATTAAATTTTAGTAAAAAATAGATGCATTCAAGAGCAGCGATTTACGTGTTTAAAACGATCGAAATTACACTTAGTCATGGACAAATAATTCTTTTGAAAACAGAAATAAAAAAATTAATTCATTAGTTTGATGAATTTAATTATATTAAATTTTTGCCAGACTTGTATTTTTTCCCGTAACAATCTTGTAACATTATCCCAAGTCTAGATCTTATTTATATGAAATTATTTAATGCTAGTAAACTACATAATGCAAATTCTAAAGCAAGATCGTTAAAAAATTTCTCCCCGTAATTAAATGCATATTTTAAAAATTCTATTAATAATATTTTAAAAACTTTCGCAACAAACGTCTAATACATTTAGACTGAAAATATATTCAACGTCACAGGAGCTAAAAGTTCAGCACAAGTAGATCATCAACCAAGAATATACGGTCACGTATTAAACCTAATAGTGAATAATTGACATAATTTCTCGCTTAATAAGTGATAACTCATCGCGAATAATTTGTTTAAAGAATGCACGCAAAAAGTGATAGCATTGAAACTAGTTCCGCAATAATACCTTTACATAATATTAATATACGCACCTCAATTAATTCGAATTTATTATGGTTATAATATAATAATGATTTGGTTTTTAGATTTGAGTCTTGATTTTTACTTTGCATCAAGTAATTGTTGTGGCTCCAGATCTTACAAGGAACAACGCGTAAACAATACGTTAAATAAATTTTTTTAACTTCAGTGCTTATTACAATATGCAATTTTCTATAATTTCAAAAATAAAGAGCTAAGCAACTGAAGCAGAAGGATTTGCATACGAAAAAGGCGAAAGCCACTCGGATTTGAGTTGAGTATTTATTCTTGCGACATTATAGATCCCGACGAAGTGGCTCCTGCGAAGTAGTGGCATCACGTGGTGAGACGCCTTTATCTAATTTTACGTAATTTGAACGGTGAAATGGCAGCTCATGTGGAGCTCGCGATCGAGTGATCCTCGATCGGGGCAGGCGGTCGCGCGAATCACGTGAATTTTGCCGTTTTGCTGATTTACCATTTTACCATAATAGCGGCTGGCACTCGCGCACACGATGATTATTACTATTATAGATGATCCAACCACTGCAACACTCTAATGCAGCCGGTACCAAGTATGCGGACTTTTACTTTCAGAAGAAAATTATAATGTGGTAATGTTGGTTAGAGAATAGAACAACAAGAATTGTTCAAAGTCTAAAAATACCGGGTAATCATGGGTTTCACTAATGCTAATGGAGGAGCTTCTACTGCATTAAACGCGCCTCCTTTATCCTGCATTTTTATTGTATTAGGAACTTGATTGAAATTCTTCAATTACGGCTTTTAAAGTCAGAGTTTTTATTAGAATTTTTGCTAGTACGTGCGAAGCATAAGAAATAATTTCCATCCTGCTAAATATGTAATTCAACTTTTTTAAGATGTTTTGTGGTTTCCCGCGTACGGGCGTGCAGGCGCGCGCACACACACACATCGATACAATATAAACTTTAAAACATCAAGTTTCATCTTCGTTCTTGAAACTGTGTCGATAAATATTATTTACGGATTTTTTTCAATTACAATCTTATCATTCACATCTTATGATTAATATTGATTTATAGGAGAGAATATTATTAAACAGCAGTTGCTCTCCATTAATAATAGTCTTAATTAATATTTATAGAAATCTTATAAAATATTTAATTCACCGATAAAGATGCAGTTTATTTTTATTTTTTATTTCATATTAATATTAAAGCTGATTTTTTCAATTATAGCTAAAGTAAGTTAAATTACAATTCTTCTAAACAAGAATGTCTGATTTATTGCTGATCCATTGTTATCATTAGGTATTTGAATACATGAATTTTCTTAAGTAACAGAGTCAATTATATTTTAGAATATAATAATTTCAGCATAATATACATAAAACTTATCAATTAAAACATAAGCATAATATATTAATTAAAAATTCATTCGTTACCGCAATTTTAAATAAAGCGTTTCATAAATTTATTATAAAAGGTTTCGTATTAAAAAACATTTTACAATATATAATTTAAATTTATCTCTGTGACTTATTAATTATTTGGTATTTTTAATATTACCGATCATATTTAATAAGCCTTCTTATTTTCTAAAATACATTCTCCATCGCATAAATACGAGAAATTAGATAAAATTTAGAAAATTATAAAATTCTACTGAGTAATCGTAGTATTAAAATTGATTTTCAGCTTACAAACGTGTCAATCAATAATTTAAAAATTACAATAGGACATTTAAAATACTTTTACACATTAATACAATTTTATTTCTAAATTTGTAGGAAAAACTAAATATAAAGGGATTGGAAGTTTTCCCTCCCTAAATTTTTAGAGGCTTATTAGCTATCAAAGCATCAGCTATCGAGACAAATTCTGGAAGAAGCAGATAAAGTTATTTCCTCGCGAGAATTCATAAAATACATCTCTTGCATAACGAAGGTGTGCCTGTAAAAGACCATTAACTTGTTCGTATCTGCTCGTAAGTGAAACGCAATTTATCTAGTAAATGCGATACAGTAATAGTAATAAATTTAATTCTTGTTTTATTTGTGGCGTGACATAACTTAACGGCTACCCTATTTTGTATCCTTAAACTCATTGCTCATTGAAAAAACATTTATAATTACTGTATTATTAAAATATTTCGTTGAAATAATACAAAAACAAGCCTTTAATTATTGATATCACTAATAATTTCCGTATTCGTGTACAGTAAAATTTAGTTTATTTTTTGTTTACTTACGAGACACTGCCTTTAAAAGCATTGCATTTGTTCCGTTATAATAAAACTGCATCAATTATTTAACTATTTATTGCAAAAAGTAAACTATAAAAGTTAAAAGTTAAGAGAACGTTTTTACCTCTCAGAGCATTGAAAAATTATACTCGTACTCACCTATACCTTTTGATGGATGCTTCTATTGTATCTATTGGACAGGATTCTCACGTTAATCTTCGATAAAACAATAAGTTGTTTTAAAAATGCGATTAATACGTTGGTATCATTGAAAGAAGAAATTCTATAAATACTTTTGAGTAAAAACAACTTCGTACTCTCTTGCAAATTTTTTCCATTCGTACTATAAAATAAAATCATTTTAAACAAAGATACTTTTAAATCAAAGGATTCAAATAAAAAAATTTAATAATTAAATCGAAAATATTTAAAATTACATTATTAACATACTACAAGTAGAATTAGCTGTGTGGTAAGATAATGTTACGGTCAATATATACGTACAGTATCGTTTCAATGAAATAATATTTTTATGCAAACTTGTGCGGTAAATTTAAAATATTTTAAATTAAAAAATAAAATATTAATTGGTCAAGTTTTTGCATTCACCAAATTCACATTTAATATCGATGTTGAAGTATTCATATCGAACATAATAATTAATAATTTAATCAAGTGATCATTTCGTTTATTATCTGATTATTCATACGTAGTTTAAAGCAGTTATAAATTAATTCTTATTACACTTTAAATCAATCATTTTCATTATTTTTCTAAATATTAATCTCCCTATCTTTGTGAAATAATAAATTGTCGCTTTTAAAATTCACGAGACAAGTATTTAAATAAACTGAATTCGATCGAACGCATTAGAGTTTGATGAAAAATTTCTAAAAAGTCGAGAATGCATATTATTAGATCCATAATTGCGTAAAAAAATCGGACAATAGTTTTTATTTTAAATTGACTTCCAAACTTTTAATAACTTTACGCGAGGTTTGATGAATGATTACGTATTGCAAATTTCAGATAAACAAATACGTCGTTCATTTTTTCTACTACGATCCGTCGGAATTGTACGCTTGCGGTGATTAGATTTTAAACGAGTACATCAGATGCTACGCACGTATTACGCGTGCAACTCATAATTATACCCCATTTCCTTGCGTAAATTAATTAAACAGTCCGAGGCTCGTATCGCGATCCGTATCCCCCAGCGCATACTAGCGGGTGCTAATGCTCGTATACCTGTACAAAAGATAAGCCCAAACGATTCGCCTGGGAACTGGTAAAACGGAGAGTGCAGTTCCTTTATAGCGCATTAAATGCATTGCATCATTCGCGAGGCACTTAACTAAATCTGCACGAAAGCGCTATCGATGTGCACGCATTATTGCAGTCTTATTTGCACTCGCAATGATACCACAATTCCAACTTGATTTTTTTACATCTTCCTTTGTACTTGTGAAATCGTGAACCTTGACTGTCCGTACGCGGAGGGACGCAGGTTCAAAAGGATCAAATGAAATCGCGTCGACGGCTCTTCGCTATAAATCAAATTCGTTAGCGATTCAATTTTCCGAGAGGATTTTACGATTTTCTTCTTGCGTCAATTAGTTGAACGTTTACGACTTGATAATCGTGCGAGCCAAATAGAAAACATTGGAGCGAGTTTTTTCGCTCTGACTCTCGCAGACAAGCTTTTATAATATCAGAGCTTTGCATTTTTAATGCGTACAGTTTTGGAATTCATATATTTTCTTAAAATAAAGATTAAAAAGCGAGAAGAAATATTCGAGTCCTCGAGAAAATTTGACTCTCTGGTATCACGAAACCGAGTAAACTATCCATGCGGATAAAAAATTGCAAATGAGATGTTAAAAAGTTTAGCGAATTTATAGCGCCGGAAAAAAGTGACGACGAATAGAAATACATCGCATTAATCGCAAATAAAAGGCTTCAACGGCAACCCCCTTATCTCGATAGTGCGTGTAAAGTTGTAGAGGTTCGCTTGCTACGAGTGAATTCGTACACGCGCGAAGCCTCGACAACCGCCGGAGGTTTGTAAGTTAACCGAAGCGCGAAACAAAGTTGCAATCCAAGAAATACGGGCAACTTAACGATTGTGTTAGCAAAGAAATTTCAAAGACAAACCACCGAGGCATCGCCTAATGGCCACTTAATTACCTTAGCATTGCCTTCTCTATGCTCGCGGCGGTTTTGGGTTCGTTACACGCATTACGCGCGCGTCATTAGCCGAGTGCGCGCGAACCGAAATGAAAAGACACCGAAACCGCGAGCGGAGAAGCGACGCACGCGTAGCTGCAATTAAGCAAGTCGCGTGTTCCGCGAGCGGATCGCTCGAGAGGGAGACATCGCCGTACTTTCCCAGCGTCTCGGCACCGGTGGCCGGTGCTCGCGGATCCTCGGCGCTCGGGAGAGGCTCGCATGATCGCGCTGCACGATTCCCGCATAATGGGATTCCCGCTCTCGCGAGCGGCGAAACTCTCCGATTACTTAATGCAGCCCAGCGGTGAGAAGGTGCGCGCGGCCCCAGAGCCTCGTGTGCATTATATGCGTGCATTATACCGCCGCGGTAGCCGCGAACAAGAACACAAGAGCGGCCGCTTCATTATGCACTCGGTGGATGTGCTCCGGGGCTCGTGACGCGGATCTCAGATCTGCACACGCAGCCAGACGTTCTCTCCTGTTTCGTGAGACCGGCTGAGGGCAAGGGAGAAAGGGAGAGGGAGCGCCAAGTTGTCAATGCTTTACTCTAGACAACGAACGTCAAGATTTATCTCGAACGCGGTGCTTTTAATCGAGGATGGAGTGCACTTAAAGTCAAAACTCATTCGACTCGAGCACGAATCTACGGCTGGAACGCTTTTTGTAACGGTTGCACTTGCAAAATTCATATTTTTCGAACGTCACGCACTTTCATTTCCCTGCAATGCCTTAAGAACTTTGCCTTCCCACCTGTTTCAGGACAAATAAATCATTCGAACATTTTTCTTTTAATGGCCCTAGAAATGCGCGAGGTCTTTGCTAAAAATTTGAACGAATGCGATTAGTATTAACCTGGCGATTCTTTTATGAAACCCGTTATCTCTGTGGAAGACTGAGACATAAAATGTACCAAAAGCTGTTTTGTAAAGTTCGAGCTGCACTGCAAACTCGAGTTCTGGAAACTTACCGATGCCTCAAAATTCGTTGATGTATGTGATATATCGTATATTCGCGACAGACTTGTGTTACTGAGAAACGTACAGGCCGCAACAGTTGAAATAACAAAAGTCACGCAGAGACAAACGAGCGGCAGATTAAGTATTATAAGCCTAGACGTAATAAGGTTTAAAACTTAAAACGATTGCATCGGCGGTAGATTTTTCAAAGTCACCACGGCTGAAAAATACACCTTGAAAGCGCACGATAACACACAGTAACACAGTCGCACTCTCAAGCAACGCTTAAGTAATTTGCCATGAAAATGTTACAGGTGAAGTTACTGGGGCTGCTGCTATCGGCGGCTGTGATCGGAACAGATGCCTCGCCACTCGCCCGCATCCACGTGAAATTCGTTCAGCCGCCACACATCCAAGAGCACGGGATTACAACCGATGGTGAAACATCAATTAATACTATACTAATAAATCGATAATTAGTGGCGTTACGACGTCTAAAATGTACCTCGTTGAAAGCGAGCTTCCGGAGAAATTGATCACTTTGACAATAAGTCCAAGTCGAATGAAAGCGATCACTTTTTAGTTTAATTAAATAACTAGTAAAGTAAGTAATAATTAAGTATATCTACCGATGCAACTCAATTTATCGAATGAAATTAGCCATAAATGGGCATGACGATTAAATGGAAAAAAGAGTGAACCGTCATAAAACTTCATTCGTCATAAACTGCCAAGTCGTGTTTCTATAATTAGCTATTGATTGACCTCGAGTTAATCGTGTCTCATCGCAAGTCTACGTTCGACATATTTCCAAATACAATACCGTCAGCTGGCAAAGCGACACTGTATAGGAGTAAGAATACATGGTTTCTATTTTTAAAATACTCTCATTTTTCTTATTCAGGAGAGCGACTGATTTCGCAGCAATCATATTTATCGATAGGAAGAAGAGACCCGCCCACTACATACATAACAGGTAAAAATTATTTTCACACGTTTACTACCGCGCAATTACACCGACTGATTGCATAAGTTTAATTTATTTTTTGACAGCGCGTCTTCGCGTGCTTTAAACATTATTTATTGTGTAACGATGTAAAATCCATTGTAAATTTAAAAACTTCAATATTCGTGCGAGAAATACAGCAGCGTAAAGTAAAAATAGATTTACTAACATTATTAAAGAAATTCGAACGTGAGAAATCTCGAATTCATATTTAATATATGTTTTTGATTATTTAACTTCGAACTGTCACGTGTAAATTAATTAAATTAATTAGGCATATTTATAAACAGGTTAATATAATAAAACTAACGATTTAACAAAAGTATTCAACTGCACGAGTAAAAAGCATCATTTTTAAAATAAATGCTTTTAAAGTTTATTGAATCTTTAACTAATGTAAGCATCAATTTGATTGGTTTTATTCTCTCCGTAGATGTATTTTTATACGCTTAATGTTTTAATGTGAATTAATATTTGACGGTAGACTCATAATTGCATATCTTATTGATGGCTACGTGAACGGTGTACGTGTACTCGTTTATGTTATGTAAAAAGTGAAGCTTAAAGAAATTTCATTATTCTAATGTATTAAAATGTCGCTATTTTTACGTAGGGGAGCAATAATTTTGATTTCATTTCAGTCAAAATTTTTTAATAAATTGATTATGAATAAATAATTTTATAAATCGTAGTTTTTTATAATTAATGTACACGACTACCCGTTTTTCATTCGAACGAAATATTATCGTTTTATAAAATAGATAATAAACTTTACATTGCACAACAAATTTTCTATATTTAATCCGAGATATTATAATTGATAATTTACGTGAAAGAATTAATTAATATACAGTTATATAAAAATATTAATTGATAAATACGAAGTTCGCAATTGGTAAAAAAAATTTTCACAAAAAACTTGATATTTTTAAGCGTCAAAAGTTAATATAGAAAATTGATCCGTGTATTTTAATTATTATGGTCTACAAATTTCGTTCAATTATTCTAGATTTCTTTTACAGCAAACCCCTACAGAAGTGTACAATATTACCCGCAATATTATCCACAATATATATCCAATTCGTACGTGGTTCCACCAAGTACAGTATACTTACCTTTTGAGCAAAACGATATCAATTACGGAGCTCCAGAATCCGATCAGCCCACTCCTGATTACTCGAATGGACTTGGTAATTTTAATACATATAATAGTAATTTATTCATTGAAATAACCGATTGAAGCGACGATTCGGTTAATTTGAGCAGCTCGTAACGAGCGGCAACCAACTGCCACATCGCGGTTCAAAACAACAATCGCATCGGTGTTATCAGCATCGTATTTAAAGTAACGTATGCAACCGCGAATGCATTCCGAGAACTGAAATACACTTTACAAAGTGCGAGGGAATGGGTGTGCACGTGTGGGGAAAGGGGCGAGAACTCAAACTAATACGGCGCTATTGATTTGTCTCAGACTATCCGGATCCTCTGCTACTAACGGGGGACGCAGCAGTCCTGGCGGTAAACTACATTTACGGACGCGGGGAGCTTTTCTATCACGACATACCTCACGCGCGTGCCCTCCTGAGAAATCAAAGCGAGAGACGGAAAAACGGCCTCAACGGCAACATCCTCAGCAGCTCGAGACCGGACTCGCCCTGGATCCGCAGCAGCCGTTAGTGTTTTGTTTTCCAGAACCAAGTGATAGTTTTGCAGCGGTAGCCTTACGCGAGAATCAAATGTCTGATGAACTTGTGCCAGATTTTACGTGTAGCTCGTACATGATTCGATTACCTTCACCGTTCTTTACCAGCAGCAGAGGGTAGCTTAGACGGGAGTCGGCATTTCACGAGGAGAATTCGAGGGGAAGGAGGAAGGAATACGCACGGCATATGAATTTTTGAACGATTGCATTACTCACAAGGGTGTAACATAAAGGAAAATCATGTTTAATAAAATATTTGCACAGTTTACACAGTGTCTAGTTTTGTAAAGAAATGCTCGATTTAAAGATTCATCGGGCTAAATCTACATCGTCGATAAGATTTACCTTCGACCGTCCGCGTCAGAGATTCGTTTGGAGACGGTTGAAATTTTTTTTCAACCTATAACTGTAACTTTAAAGCTCGCCGTCGTGCGTCAACTTAAGATTGAGATTCCAATTCGTCGGAGAAAACGCAAAAATTAAACGCTAATGCTAGAGGAAGACAAGCGCTTTGATGTTTATATCTACTGTTGTATTTGCAACTTAAACTGAAGGATAAATTATTGGAAATATTACGGTGTTCCGCTGGTTAGTATTCGCTTAAAAATATTGGAAGTAATTAAATTAAATTTAAAAATTAAATTTTTAAAAACAATACCCACGAATCTGTTCATATACAGCTTTTATTATTATGTTACAACATTATGTGGTTATTTACATAAATTATCTAAAATTTAATTAATTTGAAAGCACACGTCAATGTTACCACGTGTTTTACAGATAAAACAATGTAGAGATGTTAGAGAATTATTAGTCATCCGTTAAGATCTATGAAGGTATAAGTTCTTTACATATATTTATATACATTGTACTACAAAATTTCTTGGGCAGCTTTAAAATAACTAGCGCATGAATAATAAGTTTTTACTTTTGCAACGCAAAATTTCTTTTAAAATTTTCGCAACAGTCGTCGAATCGCAAACTTTAATGAATTTTGGTGGACTAATTTAAAAAAAAAGAGCATATATTTTACAATATAAGATTTAAAAATTTCAGTTTTTACAAATGTACAGCATAAAATACCTGGGGCTCGCAATAAAATAAATATCGCCACGTATAAGGGTCGAGTGTTCGTGTCCGTGTGCGCTCGCGGAGGCGAGGAAATCGCCGAAAACATAGACGAGGATTAGGAAGGCGATTCCTGAGAAAAATAATAAATCAAGTCAGAACAGAAGCCAAGTGAGCGGAAGAGGCAGGTAATACGAATCGTAAAACCAGTGATAAATCCAAAATATCTTCTCATCGTCCCCGGCGCTTGGAACTCCAGGGAGAATAAGTAACCCCGCGAATGCGTTTTCCCTCCTTTAACTCCCTCCTTTCATTATTCAAGGGCCCCTGTGTTGTCCGCCATTGCGATTGCAACGATTGATTAGAAAGTTGGGGTCTGGCGCCTCGACGTCGCTGATGCGTCGTTCGATTCTTAATGGTGGATTCGCGAATTTTTTGCGCTATCGGACATGCGCTACGGTATCGTACGTGACAGTAGCAATTGAATAATTAACTGTCGCTCAAACTTTTTAAACTATTCGCGATAAATAAAAATCTATAATTTTTGTTAAATTTTTTTTATTTCATTTCGTATTTTTTTTATTATATCGATGAATAATAATCTTATCTAATGTTACCAGCGGCTTATAATTAGGACAATTTCTTTAGTTTCACGTTTCACAGCAAATAATTGTAAGATTTATTGTTAACTCATTTCTAGTTATACGAAAACACGTTCCAAAAAAATTCGATAACGGATATTTTCGATCCATTGGACTTGAATAATAAATATGAAACGCTAAAAAATGTAAGTAAAATTTCATACGCCTTAGTTTTAATAGCAGCTGGAGCTTCACTCGCCGAAAATCGCTCAAAAGACAGTCGCAAAATGCGTGCAAATCAGACGAGCACTAGTAATTCAATTTTTTTAAAAATTCGTTTTACAAAGTGAAGAGCCGGTCTCCGGGCGCGAATCGACAATCCGTCCAAGCATCGAAACTCAAAGCGACTGCACCAGGAGTATGATAAGTGCGATCGCATATAAGGCTGGAATTATATGGAGCCTCGTCGCGGCGTTGCACAGATCCCCGTTGCAGAAGCACATGTACACGTTTTTGTAGTTCCACTTGGTGTAGGCGCATCGTTCCTCGTTGTCGTCGGGTCCGCGCTGGAGGCACGAGCGCTCGGTTGCCGTGCCGTATTCTAAAAGATAAACGGATAACAGATTATTCGACTGCGAGTGACTCCGTGGGTTCGCGCCTTCCTTTTGCTTTGCCCTTCCCAGCCCCTGGCTTTGCAAATGTTACGACTTTATTTGACGTTTTAAGTGCCAATGCGCTGCAGTTTTAATCGCTGTCGTTGATTTAATTACGGCGATGAAAAAATAAGTTCAACTCCATAAGACAAAGCTCAAGAAAAGCCGCTTAAACTTTATTAAGCGTAAAAAATCGCGAACGAGTGCTCGGGTTCTATTACCTATTCAACTATTTTCAATAAAATTAATGTATTCTGATACACATCCGTGTTACATTATACATCATACTTACACTTAGACTTGAAAAATGCCAATTTTGTTTCTTACAGGCAAATAATAAATCATCTGCTTTAAAAAGTAATATTCGGTACGTTAATGTCCATGTAAGTACGAATAAATTTAAATTATTTAAAGTTAATTACTACGGCGAAGGAACTAAGCAAAATACAATTTAGTTTTTATTTTACACTCTTAATGCTTTTCGGCTTTGTTTTGCAGTGATAGCTTTTGCCTGCATATGTCTAACTTTTCTAAATTTATTATTCCGCTGACTCACTTGGCTTTTTTAACTCCAACTATAGAATTTGCTTGTATTTCTGTAATTTCATTTGCATAATTTTCCCTATTAAAGTGTACACACGTACATGCAAATGTGTGTGCATGTGTAAGCTTTGTTCCGATTGTCAAAGTTATTATTTCAATCTTAAGCCTAAAAACATTCGTTAACTTGTAATTCGTCAAAATTTCTAACATTTACATACATTTTCTCGTTCCTCTTTGCATAATTTTATCAATTGCTGTACCTTAATCTAGTTCTCGAAATGTTTTATATAAAAGCTGCGATACAATTGTGATGTTTCCAATTCTTGAAAAATGTAACGCTTAAAAGTTTGAACAAGGAAGCTTCGTTTAAAGCTCCTACATTCTTGGATGTTCTGAGAGGATGACGTCAATTTAAACGTCACAACGTTTAAAAGAAACTTAGCAAATTACAATCTTCGTAATAATGCTACTTTAAAATGAGTGCATTTAAATCTGTTTAAATACGAAAAAACGTTTAATTATTAACCAAAACGTATTTTAAGACCGTTTTTAACGTCGATGATGTCCAATACTAATATATTTTCAGAAAAATCAAGTATGAACAATTGGTCATAAATTATAATGTTTAAAATTTCCACTTTTGAAAAAATATATTTTTAATTTACATCGCGGACTAATATCAACGAATAAAGAAATTTGAAAAAAAATCCTAGAACGATGTACAATTTAGTAAATACTCACACGTTGTAATAAAATGTATAAATACTCGTTAAAGTAAATGACAATTTTAAAACATTTAAATACATAATTGTTAAAGTGTGCTAATTTATTGTGATAGTATTTGTGATAAAATTATCCGTCAAATTTGTTTTGTGTAAGTTTAAACGATCGTGAAAAGTCCGACCATAGCCACCAACTCTGTCACCACTATCATTATAAATTATTTGCGAAAAAGACTGTTTTGTATTAGTTTCAATATCCATAGTTTTTAAATATAATAAGCGCTTATGATCTTGTAATTTATGGTTTTAGCAATCGTATAAATACGCATTAAAAGACAAAGAATTCATTTTGATGCAGTGAAAAAGGTTTATGGTAGCGAGCAAAGTAAGTATAAAGATTACAAATTAATGCGATACTCGCGTAAACGCATAAATTAATAATAAAGTTTATAAATAAATAATAATGAAGCAAGCGTATTAAACAATATATGTATGAAATATATTTACCATTATTGAGATTATGACTTTCTATGATTTTGACACACCAACCGGAGGCACAAGGCACAGCCTCGACTGCTCTGTCCTTTTCAATTTGTGTCGAATTCATTGTAAAAGGATCTTTACACGACCCTAACTCTCCTCTTGATCTACAACGAACGCATCTCTTTAAAAGACCTGCAAAAACATGTTCCTTAATGCCCTCCAATTATTTTTTAATACTGGAAAACTAAATGTATAACTTGTATCTCAAAGATAAAGCAAGATATAAAAAGTTACACCGATATTTTTCATCAAATCGGAATTCGATTTCCAAAAAGTATTCGGCAATATTTTCCTCTCGTACTTAATTTAAAATTTTATCATCGGCATTTCCTTTTACAATCACAATAATAAATTATTAAAACCAAGAAAGGTGGGGTTTTACTTGAAATACATACGAGATAAGAAACACGACCAACATTTGATAAAATAAAAGAGAAATCGCTAAAAGCTTCAATTTTAATGTTGTTTTATATCCATTGAGAAGCTGCACGAACACAGTTGCAACTATTTATGTTTTTAAGTGCAAAAAAATCAAATACGCTTACTTCCATATCTGCACATCTAGGTTGCGCGAAAGTGAATTCAAGTTAATGTAAGTAATCGTTTTAACAAAAATGTTCATTGTAAAGTGAAAGTCATACAAAGTGCATAATTCCCGATGTATGGGTAATTATCGATTATCTTTATATTTAAGACACTTTAAACTAATGCCGTTATTTTATTTAAAATGCTCTCACTTTTCATAATTTAACGTGTGCAACATTTTTCAAAATTTCGCTCAATCTATGTTTCGTTTAAAGAAAACATTTTAAGAGGTAAAAAATTTGCTCCTCGAAAATAGCTTTCTGCATTTATTACAAAAATCAAAATTTATCTATCATAACTTTAAGTGCACTATTACTGTAACGCGCGTGTAAAAACGACGAGCGCTAATTAAGTATATTTATCTTCGGTCATAAGTTCTTTTGTAAGTCTTGTCGTTTCATTCTGTCCAATAAAATACGCGAGTAATTATAAATCGCGATTCTTTATTGCTGCCGCGCATTATTACTTCGCGTTTACCAAATATCGTACAAATACGTTTTCCACTGCGCTTGTGACAAATTGAACATCTTCAATTTTACTCGACGGAAGTGCAACTGGACACCGCACAAGCGCACAATCCAGCGTTCACGAAAAAGGTTGTCAAACGGCACTATTCGGAACTAATACTTCCGTCGGCGGAAGCGCCAAAAGCACGTTTCGAACGACCGAAACTGTAGTGCGCAATGCTCAACGGTCCCCGTGACGGGCGCTCCCATCAACGCGGAAGCGACGGCCGACAGAGTCGCAGTTCCTGAGGAGAACCAGGAAGCTCTCGTGGAAGCGCTTACCTTGAGCGGTGCGCGGCCGTTCCAGCAGAAGGATGGCCGCGAGCACAGCGAGGGTCTCCCGGAGTTTCATCTGGACGTCGCTGGAATAATCCTCTGTTGCTCGCGATTCTCAGCGGCGAGCGCACGAGTCGACTCGCACAGCCATCTTGTGAGTCGCCACTCGCAAGAGTTGGTGCCACGCCGATCGAGAGAGAGAATCCGGACTCACGCCGCCGTTGTTGTCTCTCGCACCTTTCACTTTGGTCGAGTCTCTCTTGCCTTTGGAGGCCACGATCGGCGACGGTCCTCCCGATCGCGCACCGCACGTGTCGCGCGTTTCACAAGACGCTGCCCCAATGGGCGCGGATGCGCCTCGCGGCTCCGCTTTCGCTCACCTTTCCTTTAATAATAATAAATACCTGCGGCTGCCTCCTCTTATTTCCCGTGAAACGGAGCGACCCTACGTAACTATTGCCCCTCTGCTAGAGTGACTCTCCTTAACGGTACTTGGCGTTGCAGCTACGATTTTCCTCTTATATTTCCTTTTCGGCAAACCAGTTGTAGACTAATTAACCGAAATGCGTTATGCGAGATTATCGATAAGCCTTTTGCTCTTTCCGAGTGGCCAGTAATGCATGCAATGAAATATGGAAAATCCAAATTCTAGCGTTGAAAATTACTCAGTCGAAGTTCGTTCGCTGTTGTTATTCTTCTTTGAACATAATTCAGTGATTAATACAGCTCGTTTAGCAATAATGCAACTCATATATTTAGGTGCGCTATGTATTTTGTAGTCTTCCTTTGAATTCGTATCAAAAAAATGTTTATACGAATAAGCAACCAAAGTAATGGTACCGTTTATGTTAAATAATCAGACTGACCATAGAAAAATCACTTATATAATAATTTTTTAAAACTCAAAATTCCAGATTATATAATATATTACTGTTTAGACCACTGAATTTTAGTATTGTTCAATTATATTACTGTTTTTATTCTGTTCGAAAAAGTTTATTTTAAAATAACAAAAAGTTAAAAATTATGATAAATTAGTTCTTGTTTTGACATTAATTTAATCAAGTTTTATTAACACATGAATAAAAATATAACGTCTCATTTATTAAATGGTTTATTAAAACATATAATTTTAACCATTATTTATCTCTAATAGAATATTAGAGATAATTTTTATTAAAAATTTAAGAATTAAAATATTCTCTGAGCAATTGCTATGCTGGTTCAATTATTTTTTAACTGTATAACAGGAGACCACCGTTAGAGTTATGAGTGACAAATGTAGCAAATGTCTTAGACAAGCTTGAAAAAAAATAGAGAATCGTTATTCGACTTATGACTCTTCCTTTAAAAATTCAAAGTGTTTGAATTCACGCGCGTCATTTGTGTCGTCTGCATTTTTCATATCACGGGCGCATAAATAGTGGTGCGCACGCGCAACTAAAACTGAAAAGATAGTTCGCATAAAATACCGATAGGTGGTTATACATTTTAAATCATTTCTGTAAGCGATGAAATTATTGTTCAGTTCGTATATAAGAAATTTCCAAATCACATCGAATGTACTTGCTTCGGCAGTACATATACTAAAATTGGAACGATACAGAGAAGATTAGCATGGCCCCTGCGCAAGGATGACACGCAAAATCGTGAAGCGTTCCACATTTTTTGCACATTTCAGAACAAAAAATTAATTCATTAAAATTCCTTTAAGTCGGTTAATTAAGAAAAAATGTGCACTTTTTTAAATTGCTTTAATTCGAAAAGTCGTAATTTAATTTCAATTCATGAAAATCGTTCAATTGAATTATTATATTTCACATTTCACCTAATAAAGAAATGTTTCATTTAAAATTTAAAAATTACAATTTTGGTTAACGTTAATTTTAACTTGTATAATGAGTTTATTGTTAATACTGTTTGTGTAAATCTCTTGTTACTCTATAGATACATTTCTAAATAATTATTCAATTATAAAAATAATATAAAATACGTGATTAGCTTAGAAAATCTTCCTTGCTTTTCAGATAAAAACTATTGTAAATATCTATTAGAAATGGTTGGTGGCTTCTTTTCTATCTTTTGAAAAAAATAGCCCTACCTCTTATAAAAAACCCTTTCTCCAATCGACATTAGAGATGATTCAAGATTCGAATTAAGAAATGTCTCGCGGCATTTAAATTGTTTTAACCATTAACAAAAATAAATTAAAAATTATTTGCTAACATAAATATTTAAAACTTAGCTAATTCGTTTTTTACGTCTTCTCTCTTATAGATAGTACTTATGTAATTATGTTGTATCATAATAAAATATATAAATAATCTAAAATTTGTGTGAAAAAAATTGTTTTAAATAATAAAATAAAATTTATACAATTGAGAGAATGAAATGCAATTTACAAATGATTCGTGCATTTTGAAGTTAACGCATGCAACCTTGAAACGTGTAAAAATTTTCCAAGTGATCCTATTTACTATTGTCAATAATCAAGAATTACGTTTAAAGATAACTTACGCAGCTCCGACAGAAGATGACACGATTAAAATTTTAAAAACAATATTCGATGTCTTATTGAATTTTTAATGGATAAATAAATATCACTGACAACTAAAACATTATTCTTTATCGGTACATTTAATGCATTTAAACACGAAATTTAATGAGAGTTATGATAAATTTACAGAGAGAACAATGTACTCAGTATACGTAAAAAGCATGTAATTAAATCCTAAGTGTTGCATAAACACTTGCTGTACTTAATTTTATATAAAACCTTGTATTTAAGTAACATGTACGAAAGACTTATTTTTAAAATGTGGCCAGGATAGAGAAAAATTTTTATTACGTTCCATCGTAAATTTTTTATTAAACATTGTTATGAATTGTTGAAATAATAGTATTATATAACTTTTAAGTACAAACGAATAAATAATTGAAGACTCAAATAAATATAAATTTTAGTGTAACTTTGAAAACAATAAAAAAATACTACTTTATAATTTAATATAAACAATGCGAAAGCCAGCATTGTAGTGCTACTACGACCTCGAGTGTAATTGTTTTACTATATATAGCTGGAGATAATAATATAGAGAAAAATTGTTTTGGACAAGAAATGGTTACATGTGCTGCTTTATCAAGAACACTGCGTTTTTTGTATTTGAATTTGTAGTTTTTTTCTACTTTTTCCCCCTTTTTGCAGTGTTTACAATTTTCAATTGGTGCAAATTCTTGTAAGAACCTTGTTGAATTGCCGAGATTTGGAAAGCGGTCTTGCAAAATTTTTGACCTGCTGCGAATGCTTATTTCAGAAAAAAATATTTCAATGTAAAAAAATAATTGTGTATAAATTTATGTACAGACGTACAAGGAATTAATGACTTCATTAAAAAAAAGCTTCGCTTTCAAACTCTACCCAAGTTGTACTGTCTGAAGAGGATTTCATCTTATAAAAATTTTTCAATTTTTTAAAAATATTCTTTCTTAATGCATTTGTAGGAAAAATAATTTACAACGTATAGAAACATTTTTATTAATGTGTATAATTGTATCTTAATACGAATGCTCATGAAATAAGCTTATAATATAATTTCATTTTGAAACGAATAACTAATAATAATAATAATTAGGCTGTATTATTAATCTAAATAATTTATGGAATTAAAGAATAATCGTTAATATGTAAGAAGAGAAATTATTTAAATTATAAAAATATAATAATCAGTCTGCAATCAATCCTCTTCTAATTTTAATTTCTTTTCTATCCACATGTGCCTTCTACGACTTTTAATTTAATTCTTTCTCTTCTGATCTCCATAAATTTTTTCATTTTAAATATTAATAATACGTTAAATGTTTTACCATTAAAATAGGATTGATGAAAAATTTTATATATAATATACTTTTTAATAAATAATAATTAGGATTAACTTGCAGAGAAAAAGTTTTTTTCTTAGAATTAAAAAATTAATTTTTCAGCAAAATAAACTTCACGTTTATTTTTTACATATTTTTTAATACCAAATTATAGTTCTTTAATAATAAAACATCAGATTTTATATTTACTGTAATTTTTTAATAATTTATAAACTTAATTTTCACCATCATCGAACATTTTCCGTCATTTGTTTTGGACACTTACTGAAAAACATAATTGTTACAGTTATAAATTAAATGAAATTATTTAGATGGTATTTTTTCCAGTTGATTATGTTGTTTTACTCTCCGATTTTTTGTTTAAGAACATAATTGCATTGAAATAAATAACAATAAGTGATATGAAATAATTAAACAAAAAATGTTTCTATCTTAAATGGAACTACGTATTAAGCTATTGAATTTTCTCAAATAATTAAAATCTACAAATATAGTCGCAAACTATTATTCAAATATAAAAATGCAACGATTATGTAAGTTATATAAATATTTCAATCTGCATAAGTCTAATCATTTTCGATTAAAAAAGTACGTTTAATCATTTATCAAAGAAAAATTAAATAAATGACTAATAAACAATGGCAACACAATTGCAAACAAAACACTGCTTACATATAATCATTTTTCTAAATTAAAAAAAAACATTGTACGGATAAAAGTTAAATTAAAATGAAGTTTTAAGCAAAAGCTTAAATAAATATATTATAATACCGAAAATAAAGCTTTAAAATTAAAACTATATACAGTCTGATATATATTTTATATAAAAAATGAACAAGTTTCCTTTGCAAAGGAAATTTTCATAGCAGCAAGTATTACTAACGTTCAACTCGATAGTTCTATTTGTTCTCTTCCTCCTTGCCCTTTTGGCCGAGGCAGCAATAAATGGCTGTATCCTCTAACAGGAAGCCGCAAATCATCAGCGAAAAGTCGACGACTGCGCTGACACGATTCAGAGACATTTTTTCATGTCGAGGTCGATTTCACGAGACTTTTTTGATTAGTCGTGGTCCTGCCGAAACACTTTATTTTGTCCTCAAGATTATATTCTAATGTATTCAATACTGTTTAAGATTTATTATAAGTTGAGAAGAAAAAATTAAAAAATATTAGTAACTGATAGTTACCTTTTACGAAAATTAAGTATAATATTTAAAATATAGATGAAATATTTAATTTTGTTATCATTATTAGTTATAATTAACATCATTTTTCAGGAATTAATCGAATGAAATATATTTAAGTAGTAATATTAATACATATTATAATTAGAAATAAATATTTTAAAAATTTTCTAAATTTTTAATAGATTAAAATGCATTGTCTTGTATTAATCACATATTTAATTTATAAAATTATAAATAGGTTAGTGTGCGAGTTCTTGATTTTTTAATATTTGTTTATAATGTTAGTATACTTAATACCATTATTAATAACATATAACAATTTCATTCTGCATTTTATTCTAAAATGAAATAATAATAATAATAATAATAATAATAAATTAATATTTCGAGAATAAAGTTTGAAGCTTAAATTAAATAAATCGCCTTGAAAATGGCGGAGAAATTACATTGCAATTATTATAAAACTATTAGAAACTTTACCCAACTTTATTTTTTAAAACTTTCGTTCGCGCCAATACACCGTTATAACCAATGTGAATCATCAATCAGTGTCTACACCTCGTAAACAAATTTTGAATATGAATTTGTGTCGCTCAAACGTTTTATGTGATGTTAAAGGCCAACATAATGTAAATACAGTTGTGCAAGTTTTAGACATAATAATCATAATATAGTAGTACACAAAATAATATTCTCATACTCTAAAATATGTCCTGTATAATTTTATTTCTCTAATAAGTAAAAAACGCAATTTTTGTTTAAAAATTTTTGAAACTATAGAAACTAGACATAATAAAATATATATAAAAATTTATTTCAAATACCTAGATATATAAATGTTTACAATATAAATAATTCTTATTAAAATTTTTATTATAGTAAGGGTGTTAAATTAATTTCGACATCATTGATCAAATATTCATCATTTTCATCTGAAGTAACTGTAGTTAACCTTTTTCTTCGCAGTACTTTGTTCTGCTGCACCAACTTCCGCGCCATCTATTTTTTCCACGATAGTGACTGCAAAAAGTGCTATTACGTAGCAATTCGTTTTAAAAAATGTTGATTTTCTAACAATTTAAGAAACATCATTAGCGTCTCTGCATTACCAAATATTAGAGATTCGTAATTTAAATCAACATGAATGAACATATGAATTAAAAAACATTAACATTTTGTATAACGTTATTCATTAAGCAATAGTGACTATTGTTATTATTATGTCGAGAATTCTAATAAATAGCATATAACCTTATATTTTTTGACTTGTAACAAGTCTCTGAAAAACAAAACAGATATGCCCATCATCGCCTTGATTTAAAAAATTATAAACTGATATATGAGTAATCCGAGTATCAGCTGCTTTCTCGTTATCATTATTCGTCCGAGCTGTGAGAATTTAAAATTCAAGCACAGTCCAGTTGACAACAGGCAAAGCTAAAAGGAAAAAGTTAAAACCCCTTGTTGCTAGAATTTTCGAGTAATTAACTAAACTATTATCGATTGATGATGAATTAGTAAGCGAATAATACTTTCCCGCAATGAAAATGATGGCAGGGCAAGGAAAGGAGGACGTAGGGGTTCAAAAATTTGAGTTGGGCAAGTTCGCGCAATCGCAGAAACCTGTTTACGCAGGCGCAATAGGTGTCCCCGGGGCGACCAACCGGAGTTGACGGCGCGCGCCGAAATGCAAGGGGCGGGCTGTTTGGCGGAAAGTCGTAAGGCGCCGACCCAGCATGCATCAGTCGAGCTACTACGTCAACATGGCGGACGCGATTGAAAGTAAGTAGAAAATTTCACGAATTTCCCGACGCTTTAAACAGTGCCTTAGTTTTTCCAACTGGTCAAGCTCACCTCAGCTTCTTCGAGCTACAGAGTCTCGCTTGGTTCCGTGTCTAGTGCGACATTCGAGCCCTCACGCGAACTTATTTGAATCACCGTTTGAATTTCGCTCGGCCCGTACTTAGGGTTCAAAATTTCAAAAATCCACAGAAGGATTGAGTGCAAGAGCCCGAGCAGCTCGTATTTGTGTCTGTGTACACGGACGTGTTAAATATTCGAGCGGTCGGTTACCTTCGGAATCTGGAGTCGCGTATTCAAAGTTTCTTCGCCGATGTTACGGCTTGCAAAGACCCGAAATTGTAATTAATCGCGAGCGTTCGGGCGAGTTTCGCGCTCCACTCTTGCGAGCTACTACCGTCGTTCCGCTCTGGCTGCGGCTGGCATTCGATGATAGCTTGGTTATGTTTGACTGGCTTTGGCTTGCAAAAATTTTTTCTCTTCGCGCCTCTCGAAAGACTTGCAGGGAGGTATCGCCTTGGTTATTATTCTCGTGCAGCGGACGTTTTCGGGGCAGACTCCGATATATTCCGCAGAGGAATTTTGACTTTGTCCGAGTGCTTTTTCGTTTTATCGGGACAAAGTAAACAATAATTCGAAAGTCGCGCAGGGAGGATGCTCGCTCGTTTGAAAAACAGCAGCAACAGCAAGCGCAAAAGTGACGTTCGAAATTGTTGCATGTATTTTATATGCTTTACTTACCTTTCGTAGAGCATTTAGAGATAGTGTAATGTTTTTTTATCGTTCGTCTTTATTTTCTTTCACCGTTTTTTGTTTTCGAATCTTGTGCATTGCAAGTGCACACTGTGTTTAAGATTTAAAAGCCAATATCGATTTGTTTTGAGTTGTTAAAGCACTTATTATTTGCTTCGTATTTTCATGACATGCAATATTTACGTACATTTTTTTATAAATAATTTATTACTGCTAGGCACATCGTTTCATTTTGCATAGTCTTTTACTTTATTTAACGATATTCTTTGATAGAATTATTTGAGCTCATAATTAAATGAACAAACTTAATACTCTTATCTTTGGACACTCAGTGAAATTTTGGTTATGTTATTGATATAAAATCTTAAATATTTAAAAACACTGTCTAACATTTTTTGTTGATTTCTAAAACTAAAGACATTGCAACTATTTAAGAAATTTTATTGACTGCAGTATTTTTACTGTTGTTTATTGCTATATTATTAACTTTTGAGTGATAAATATGTGTGTTTATTTATTCTGATAAAAAAAAATTTTTTAAACAGAATAACAAAAAATTAATTTTTCGAAAATTAAATTGAAAAAATTGTAATAAATCATGTCAAGTTATTACTGTTTTCTGTAAATGTATTTCAGCTAAAATAAAAATAATTTTTTTTATATATATCAGGCTTTGTGTTAGCATCTTAGTTTCAGCATTTTTCTTTATATTTCTTAAAAGTAATTATATGTTATCATAATTATGCAATTCTTGTTATAACTATTTTTTATAATGCATTTTGCTTTTATAGATGAGTCTGCTGAGACTCTATTGTCAATCAAGAACGGAGGTATTTCTTCAATTGAAATTAAAAGTGAAATTATTGAAGAAGAAATGAACATCATAGATGATCATCGAATTTCAAATAATAACTCTATGGACACAGAGGAATCAGAACCAATGCAGGAACTTGGTCCTGCTGCTTTAGGATTACAAAGAGTTGGCACAAAGCCACCGCCAAAGCCTATTCCTCCCCAACCCGTGCAAGTTTTAAATCGTAGAGGAATGCCTGCCAGAATAAGGAAAAAAAATAAACTTTTTTATGACGATATTTTAGTCAACCATCCACATCACAGGTAATTTTGATTATTGTTTGAACCTAGTTTCAAACAGCTTTGTACATTATACACATCCATTATATAAAAATCAGATCTATTTACTTTTCACGGTTTACTAATTATTTTTACTTATAATATTTATTATTATAGAATTGTATGCATATTCATAAAGCAATTCTTATTACATTTTATTATAGAGTGAAAAAAGATCCAGATTCTTTATCAATTACTAAACCATCGCCAAAGAAAATTTCACGTTTATCACCCCTCAAAAAACAGCCAAAACTCTTTCATCATGAACCTAAGCGTTCAGTTTCAACACCAACTACGCCTGTAACAAAACCTATAAAAATAGAAAAACCACAAACAATAGAAAAACAACCACAACCACCTTCTTCACCAGATAGAAAAATTGGTCAGAAAATTGGTATGAGACTAAGAAATTTGTTAAAATTGCCCAAAGCACACAAATGGGTTTGTTATGAATGGTTTTACAGTAACATTGACAAGTAAGTTCATTTGACAATACTTTTTAATTATAAATTGATAAACATAATTATTGTGAAATGTTACATTCGAATATTATATTTTAGAACTCTTTTTGAGGGTGACAACGATTTCATGATATGTTTGAAAGAATCATTTCCGCAATTAAAAAGCCGTAAACTTACCCGAGTAGAATGGTGCAAAATTCGACGAATGATGGGAAAACCAAGAAGGTGTTCACAAGCATTTTTTGAAGAAGAAAGACGAGAGCTTGAAAGAAAAAGGCAAAAGATTCGAATGCTTCAACAAAGGAAAGCGGCGGATGTTCAAATTTTCAAAGATTTACCATCTGAAATTCCATTACAATTAGTAATTGGTACAAAAGTCACAGCAAGACTGAGAAAACCACAAGACGGGCTATTCACTGGGAGTATAGATGCTGTTGATACAAGTAACAATACTTATAGGATTACCTTTGAAAGAGCAGGATTAGGAACGCATAGTGTACCTGACTATGAAGTTTTAGTAAGTTTTTTTATTGAAAAACTATCAAATCTATCTTAAAGATTAAAATTTAAATTCATTTTTACAGCTCTAATTTATTTATTTATAACTCATTTAAGCAAAGGTTTTCATTAATTTTTAATTAGCTCTAAATTAAAAACATATTTATTTTTAGCAAATCAATTATTAATTCAATATTATGTTACAGTCGAATGAACCTCCAGAAACCATAAGTGTTGCCTCGTTTACCCACAAATTCAGGCCTAGACATGTGCAATATGTACCTTCACCAGCTTATGCGATGAAACTGGCATCACCAAGACTGAATAATGATCCTTTGATATCAAATGCCAATATCTCGAAAAAGTCTCACATGGGAGGTACAATGAACGGATATCCTCTAAAATTATTAGAAAATATGGTAAAAGTAAATAAAATATTAGCTATTAAGAAAATTAAAATAAAGAAACTGAAGGAAATGAACAGTGAAGCTGAAAAACGAAGATCAATAGGAGAAACATTGCCATCAGATTTTGAAAGGAAATATGCAGGGTTAGTTTCTTTATTATAAAAAAATTATTAATTATCATACGTTTAGGAAACAAGAAAAAAATTTATCTGAACAATTATTAACGTAGAAAATTGAAATTGTTAAAAATATACACCTTCATAGGTATGAATTATGACAAATTAAAAATCATTTTTAAATTATAAGTTTATTTTCTTGTAAATGGCTTGTTTGACTTAGATAACTAATTTTATAAAATATTTGTAAAATTGCAGAATTGTAGTAGAATTAGAAAAAATGAATACTGATCTCCAAGACATGTTAAATGATGTTCAAGATATGTGTCACGAAATCGCGCCCGAGCCAAGTGTAGCAGCAATGTTAGCGCCTTCACATCTTAGGGAAAAATGTCGTCAAGAAGCATCTGATATGGTTGCAAAAAATAATATGATCAATGATAATGCACCAACGAATATGAATCAACTTGTTACAGATCTTACAGCTCTTATGCTTCAAGTCAAAGTAAGTATTAAAAGAAATAATCTTGATAAATATATTAGGACATTAAAACGTTTAATATGAATTTAGACTGTAAAATTTGATATTTTACTAATTAAGAAATTGATAATTAAACATAATTTAAACAGTAATTTTATTTTTTTTTTAATTTTTAAGTGTCCACAATGTCTTTTATGATACATTAAATATTTAGAGAGAAAGTTAAAGAATGTTATGAGAGTTTACACTTGTAATGTCTCAGTCGAGACTGTGCTATTTCTTTTTAAAATTTACACATTCTCTGAGATTATATTAGAGTTAACTTGTTTCATTGTATTCTTACAGTAACAACGTTTAGTGATAGACTAAAATTATACAGGGTACCTTTATTGTGCTTTACATGAATCTAGATATTTTTGTGTTCAGAAGCGATGCAATTTTAGTATCATAAAATATTATGGTATGTTTACAATTTTTTTTTTTTTTTTTTTTCAGGAATATTAGTTGAAATAAAACTTAATGGCTATGTATAATTTATTATGTTTTTAAAGTAATGTAAAAATAAACCTATAATAATAAGTAATTATTAAATAACAAAACTTTTTTCAGTGTTTATCAGATTCAGATAGAAATGCATATGAACTAAAAGTATTGCAAGGAACGATGGAACAAATTAGATCGAAACTGACGCCACAGAACCAGCAAGTTTTTCAAAATTGTGTTGAAATTCATATGCAACATATTCAATTAGGATTAGGACAAATAGGAGCGTTAACGCCATTTATGGCGCAAAAAATTTATCAATAAATTTTTAAATATTTATAATTGTATTAAAGGACAGAGTCAAATAACGTTACGACAGTTTATAGTAATAATGGCTTATCGTCAAGAACATGCTATTTCTTTAAGAAGACGTTGATGTGTAAAGTTTATAATTTCATAATTGTAAGAAAGAACAGTTTATATATATATATATATAAAAAGAAAGCAAAAAAGAAAAAAAATATGAAACGTACATGATATATTTTATGTTTACTTGTAAATACACATTTCATATTGACGATAAAAATGTCCATTCACAATCGCATCCACATGTATCATTTAATACTTAAAAAATTTATTGGGTGGTAATTCATAAAACAGATTTTTTTATGTTCCAATCACAGAAGAGTTTGGAATAAATGATAGGAAAAATTATATATATATATACATACATACATATACAGACATATATATATATATATATATACATAACGTACATACAAAATAGTCATGCAGTTCGAATATTTTATAGTAAATAAATAAACGTAGAATGAAAATAATTTCTATGTAAAAAGATTTCTTTAGAATTTATATTCTACAAATGATAGAGATAGTATTGAATTATGTGACTTATTTAGGTATCCAGAAAATAAATTATATTCTTAAAATGTGTATTTCGAAATGAAAATAATAGTTAGTTGGAAATAATTAAATTATTAGGTAAATTAATTGAGATTTTCTTATTTATAGAATTCACTGAAAAATGACTATTTCAGTTTAAATAAAATAAAAAGAAAACTAGAAAATTTTCGAATTATGCATTTTAATTTAAATAATTATATTGTAAGTGTTATATTAAAACAGAAGTGTACAATAATACGTTTATTAAGTCTCTACTGCATTAACAAGAATTCAATTTTTGCAATTTGCAATCAACTGCAAAAGTAGGCTTAGGTGTTACTTTTCACGTCATAATAGTCCTTGTATTTAAAATTTTTTTCCATTCATAAATAAAGTTTTATTTCAAGAGTTGTGTAAATAAACTATAATTAAAAAAATTTGCCTTTATTTAATATTACATTACCTATATATAAGAAATGTATATTTTTACAATATAACATAAGGTTGTAATAAATCCTTTTTTGTTACTTTTGATACTTTAATATTATTTTTATGTACAAGTAACTTATATTCATTAATTATTACTTTTAATTATTTGATAATGACAGTGGAAATATGTTTTCCACGATTTACTTTTTAAATTCATTAAAAAAAAAAAATACATACGAAATTTTGTAGAAAACAAAAGCGTACGGACAATACATAATTTATGAAAAAATTTTAACGGTAATAATGAACATGCACTTCAAATTTTATTAGACAAACATTTTATATTATGTAAATAAACGTTTCATGATAGAAAATGCTGCATACCCAGCTACCTGAATGTTTCAAACAAATTCGAGCATTTGTTTGACGCTCTAGTATTGAATCTATTCATATCTACAATTCAAAAACATTAAAAAATGCTATAAAATACACAGAACAAAAATTACCTACAAAAAATTCAACATGTGTCGAATTTTATTTACGAATCAATTCACTTTTGTGCTCTTTTGCACTTCTTAAATACTTTCTATTCGTTAATACGTAAGATTCAAATGTATAACTCTTTCACAAAAAGCACTTGCGTTTTAGGTACGCAGCAGATGCATTTTTACATAAAACGGTCGAGTCACTTATTATACTGTTTATCTGCAACCAACGCTTCGCTTCACGTTATAAATTTCTATATTCACTGATGGTAGATTCGTTTAGAATGTTTGTTATTTTTAAATATTGCATCGATCGATTTCACGATGAAAATTGTTGGTTAAATGCTGGTGGTGAACAATTATTATATATTTAAATAACGTTTTCTGTTTACTCGCATCAATTTATAATTTCAGTGATATATGTATTTGCGTATAAAATGAATTTTCTGAATTTCTCATGCAATCATGGAACAAATATTTAAACATCGAAGTATTTATAAACCTTATGGATTATTTTATATACCAAATACTAAATAATTTAGTTTTAGACAAGCAGTACTTTGATTTATTTGAGCTTATATTCGTATAATTTATCAATATATAAACATTTATATAAATACGATTGGAATAAAATTTTGAAATATTCTATCCATGAAATATTTATTGGAAATCGGACGCGATAAAAATAAGTTTTATGTACACGGTGAAGAATCAATTATAATTATAATAAAAGCCAATTAATTAGTATTTGGTCAATAATATAGCCCAATTTTATAAAAAAACTTGTACAGTGATTATCCTCGAAATTATGTTTATTAGTATAAACGACATTAAATCTCTCGTGTTATTCGTAACTATACTAAGAAATATTTAGCTATAAATTCTATTACGAAATTATAGCTCCTTTCTTCTTCGTATTCTTCATTAAACTTACGGCGTAATTGATCTACATTTTTGAGATTTGAATATTTATGCTGTAGACTACAGAGTTGTAACGCTGAATTTTATTTTTTCTATTACGTAATTAAAGTGATGGATAATTAAAATAGGAGAATCTTCACGACAAAGATTGACTCATCGATATCCAACCCTCTTTTATACAAATACGAACATCGTACGGCAAAATTATGAAAGTATTTTAGCTTTTGATTAAACCTATCGAAAGGATTGTAAAAAACATTGAAAACGTATCCATTTTCGTTGGTTGTGTTTCTGAAAATGTCGCGTAATCATTGTTTCTTTTTGACATTCGCGAACGAGAAAAGTGTGCGTACATATAGATTATAATATCAGTTCAAAAAAGGTTACGTCGATCGATAGGTACACTATTTCCTGTGTTTTTCGAGGGCCTCAAAGAGAGCATCGGCCTCCTCGGGAGTCTTCACCCTGAGTAACGTTGCCGTGGGCGGTGGTTCTGAAGTTGGCAGTGGCAAGCAAACCAGCATTATATTCGTTTTGTTCAAACGCTTTATCGGTATACTTTCCGTTAGAAGTGTATTTAACAAAAGGTTTCCTAAGGAATTCACTGCTCGCACTAATCAGCTGCATCTTATCGTTTGGAGCCGGTTTCAGGAACAAAGTGCCAACTCCTCTGTCACTGTAGTTCCCGTCTTTTTTCACAAAAACTTTGCACCTGCAATTTCATATGATAATGAATCGATTGTATTAGAAAACCACGTTATAGAAAAATATGCGTAAATTAACGAGTTGAGATATTCACGATCGATTCTAAAAGTTAATGTTAAAATGTGAACTTCAATTGAAACAGTTAATAGTTAAATCAGCCGAAGATAACATTGATATTTCTCTTATAAGACGAGTATAAGTGCTGAAAGGTAATCTTCAAACAAAAAATTGACAAGATTACAACCTCATCTGTGGTCACGAATTTTTCATAAAATATATATCTATGTATTTAGCTTATTTCTAAGTAATTCAAAAATTAAAATAATTAAAAATTTGAAATTAATCGATAAATTAATGATTTTTATCTTTAGAAATGATTGAAGAACGAAGATTGTTTATTAAATAAATATTAGTTTAAATAGTAAACGACATGTCAAAATAATTATCGACCTACTTTTGTTCATAAATAGATCCTGCCTCTGAAACTGGTTTAAAGTCTACTTTTGGAGGCTCATCATCTTCATCTTCTTTTTCCTCTTCCTTGGCTGGTTTTTCTTCGCTTTCCTGTGGTTTAGCCGCTGCACCTCCAAACGTAAATGGTTTACCTCTAAAAAATATTCACAGCATCAATGAAACATCGTAATATTTGATAATTCGACACAAAAGTAAACGAGAGTATTTTTTATATTAAATTAAACTATTAACACTTACGAGAGTTCCATCAAATTCAAATATCATTTTTATTTAATTATATTATACAGTTATACAAAAATATATAAAATATATAGTTTTTATCGTTTCAGTCTCTCTACAGATCAACTATCTTAAATATCACATTTAAATACACGATTTAAATCTTTGATGAAACTATAATTTGCTCCATACATCGATTATTTCTCTTGAAATTTAGTTTTTCAAAAGTAATATTTTTAAATTATAAAAATAAATTCCAATTTTGTTTTAATATAATTTATACATATGCAGAATTCGACAAGTCTATTAAGAATAAAAAATAAAAGAACATCAACGGAAATAAATTAAAAAATGAACTAGTTTAATAATAAAACAGTTGATAAAATACTACCAACCAATAATAACATAAAATATTAATATTTGTTTATGGCTAAGTTTGTCATGTAAATATTTTTGCAAAACTTAAGAACACACAAATTCAAATTACAATCTATGAATATCTAACGTTGGAATCTATTTAACGTACATCGTGAGAATGATTTAATATAATACTTTTATCAAATACCTTTATTAAAATAAATATTAGATAAAAAACGAAAATTGTTTACTATTATAAAATAAGAAAAATCAAGAGAAAGGGAGTGACATCAACATAACAAAGAGAATTTAGTTATTGTTAACTACTTTAAAACAAAATGTTAATTTTCGAAAAGTCTACCGTTTTTGAATTTGTAACACTTTTTAGATTTTCTTAATAACTATACATTTCCAACGTACATTTTAAATAAAATATTAATTAAAATATTAATTCAAGCAACAGATTTTATAATCTAAATTCTAAATATTTTATTTTATTTAAATAAAAGTTTGTTTAATGTTAAAATTATAAAATTATACCGAAGAATAACTTTTCCTTTTCTATCAAATAATTAAATTTTCATATTGTAAATAACATATCAACTTTATAATAAATAATTGCTACTGTAACAATTATAAACTAGTAAATCATGATTGTGTGACAACGATAATACAATGTAAAAATACATACTATATTTGAGAAATTTCAATTAACTTTAGTTTGACGAAAATTTAGTAAATTTAATAAAATAAACAATTAAAGTTAAATTCTAAAGAAGACATTTTACAAAAATAAGTTAAAAAAAACAAGAATCACAAAATCAAATTGCACTTAAAGTAAAAAAATATTATAAATGAATTACAAACTAATTAATTGATTAAACTCATTTAATTGGTATTAAATTTTGTGTAAACTTACCCCCCAAAACTAAATCCAGCAGAAGCTGTACTGGCAGATGAGCCTTGACCAAAACTGAACATTGTAGAGTTTAAAGTCGTATGTGGGAAACTCAAACCAGTAGACGTTTTTTCGTCTGTTTTTGGTAATTCTTGCTCTTCTTTAATTTCAGTCGATGACTTATTTAAAAAGAGATTTTTGTCACTAACAGCATTAAATGATACACTGAAAGGACTTTTACTATCGGATTTTTCGCTAGAAGAAAATATCGATTTAGTAGACATGCTTGAACTTCCAAAAACTGACTTTTCCGGTTTCCAACTGTCAGTTACTTCAGTCAAAAGTTTAGAGCTGGAGTTACAAAAAATGAAATTTTCCTGTTTCTTCTCAGCTGAACCCAATGACTCGGCTTTCTCGGCCGGCTTTGATTCCTGTTTGATTTCCGACTTTTTTTCGATAGTCTTAGAACTATCAATTTCCTTAGCATACTTGAGCTCAATTTCTTTCAAGTACTTTTCATAATCACGGAAAATTGGAGTTAAGATACATACAGGATTTGTATCTACATGTGTCTTTATCCACTGTGCAACACTTTGATTCAGACCTTTTAATTTCGCGTAATATTCCGAGAGTTTTTTAGGTGACGCACTTTCCTTTTCAGTAGACACTGACTTTGTTGTTTTCGCATCTTTTGGATTAAACACACTTAATGGTGAAGGAGATACTGAAATACCTGTACCATTTTCTAAAATTTTCAAAGACCCATTTGTTGTAGGAGTTTTGTTTGGAATGAAACTTGAACTTGTAGAAGCTTTTATCGTATTATCTGTGTTTCCCGCTGATAAAAAACTAAAGGGTGAAGGAGAATTTGAAGCTCCTGTTGTTTTAAAACCAGCAAATGAACCAAATGCACTTTTTCTAGTATCCTAAAATTGGAAACAAATAGAGAAATTTTATGTCAGTTCAAAATTTTTCTTTTATTTTCTATTATTACTTATACAAATTTTCAATAATAATTATTAAAGTGATAATTTTACTAGTTAATTTAATTAAATATTTATATATACTAATTTAATATTTTGAAGTTAACATAAGGTAACAAAATCAGGTTAATTCTAAGTTATATTCAACTTCCACAAATATATTTATTATAAAATTGTTTTGCAAAAAGTTTTATTATTATTATCTAAACAATACATTGAATAACATTTATATTCATTATACAATAAATTGATTAATATTTTACAGTAAACGCTTGATCGATTATGTGGTTATAGTTCTATAACTGATTAGAATTTTGTAAATAATTAATATTTATTGTTTTCAGTAGTACGTTTTATATATTTACTTATTAATTAAGAATATATTAATTAGAGCTTTAATGAAATCAGTTAACTTATATTTTTGCAATAAATTATTAATCATTAAATTTTAAACAAATTCTTAGCAAACTATTTTTAATTATAGTATTTTATTAACTATATTTTGCAACAAACTTTCATTTTTTTTAACAATTTTTTATTGCTTCTCAAATTAAAACAGTTTATTTAAACATAATTAACCATTTAATTTATTATAAAATTTTTTTTTTATGCATATGAAAAAAACTTTACATTTTCTTTATATGCATATGATATTATGCACATGTAAGTATATATATATATGTGTGTGTATATATCTAAGTATATATGACAATTGATACATGTAACAAATTATTCTTTCATAGAAGAACATTTTTTTAAAAATATATTTAATGTATTTACTGATAAATATTAAAAAATTAATTGCATTATCTTGTTATTAATTAAATACATAAAACTTTTAAAATAATTATAGCTTATTTAATAATAATATGCAGAGATTATAAATAAACAAAAATATTCCATATAACTATTAGCCAAATGTTAATTTTTTTTATGATGCATTATAATAAACTATGAATACGTACATCTTGCATATGTGGAAGACGCCGCCTTGCTGTTTTTACAACACGTTTATTAAGGATATCATCTGCTGCTTTCTTAAATGTTCCAGCTTCTTCAGGTTCCTCCTCTTGATTCCAATTATCAGCATTAAGATCTGACGTTGCGTTTCTTTTATTTGCCATAACTTTTCATTAAGTTAAATCTTATAAACAAAAATAAATTATTATTTATGTAAATTTTAAACATAAGTTATTTTAATAAAATATTTATAAATATAAGAACATAAAAGTCTTGATAATAAATATTTAAAAACAAGTTTATAATTACAATTTTTAAATTAAAAACATAATTTCTTGTGTAAAAGTTAGATCTTAACCTATAAATGTATCGAGTTGAAGGTTTATGCCATGTATGTATTACTGTATACAACAAAGATCATAAAATCAGTTTACCTGTAGAAAAGGCTATTTTGCTTAAGAAATCTCCAGGACTTCAAAAAAACCACAGTCGTTTCTAAAAATTTAATTTAATTTTGTATAAGACACACCTCAAATACACATGCAATAAACCAAACTAACGCAACAGCAGCGGCGCCGTATTACATTAGAATATCATATACGCGTGTAATCGACTTGAAAAGGCGCGCACTAACTTAAGTTACTTTCAATATCTACCACTTTAAATGAAAATTTTCAGTCACTCACGATTTGATTTCGTAACTTATGTAAATATTCGATATTGTAGATAGCAACTTATAAAATATTTGATTCGGTCTACAATAAATAAATAAAAATACTTTTTAATTATCTCGTGTAAGAAGTCCTTTAATATTTATTTAAGAATTCACTGTGATAGTTGTATATTTTGCTTGCAACATATTATAAAAAGAATCTCCGGCTTCCGGCGATTTATTATTTCTCCGACAGATGTCGCTTTCCCTGACGCATTGTAAAATTTAGTGCATTTGATCTTAATTATCTAAAATGCATTAAATGCAATATATAAGTTAAAAAGATTTTAAAATTAGTTTTTTTATATTGTGAAAATAAAATTCAATTTATTATATTTAAATGCATATTAAATTCGAGTAAACGTAACATTTAACTTATTTAAAAAATTAAAAAATATATTTGTAACACAAGATACAGTTTTACTGTACATTTTCTTTTTTTAATATTTTGAAAACATCTTTTTTTTAAATTTATTAAATAAAACTTATAAAGTAATAATAACAGTTACAATTACTATTTGTTTTAATTTTTGAAAATAATAAATTTATGTAGCAATGAAGTAATGCAATAATATATTGACAAAATAATATAAAACTGTATATACATATTAGTACTAAATTATCTAAGTATTGTTTTATAATTAATTTAAAAAAAACGTAAGTTATGATATAATCTGTCAATATTTATAAAATTATTTGATAAATAAAACAAACATACTTTAAACAAAAAACATCTTTATACCAATTTATTTAGTGTTATTCTTAATAAGTTTACATTAAAAATAAGTTTTATTTCATAAAATAAAAATTCACATGCTACATTTTTCTATTAATAATTTTTTTATTAATTATGGTTAATTATGAAATTGACTTGTATTTATTCAAGTGATAAAGATCAATTTTAATTATGAAATATAGAATTCTTTTAATTATTCATGTATTATTAAATAATTTTTTTATTTATAACTTATTTATGAAATAATTTTATTATTGAAAAATTTAAACTTAAAAGTAAAGAAAAACCTTGTATGTAATTTATAAAATAATTAATAATTGATCATTATTATTGTTTATAAAATTATATTAATACAATATAATATTCTTAAAAATTTTTCTAACTGAACGTACAAAATTATTTTAGTATATTTTTTTTAAAATCTAAGTTGACTTTTATATGCACATTATTGCACATACAACTTTTCTTTTAATTACAAGTATTAAAAATTTTAATTTCTTTTATAGATATTGATGAAAAGTCAAGTTATCAATAATAAAATTCTCATTTAAAATATCTTTAAGATCTTATTCCTATATAATTATTATGAAAATTTTTCAAATATTTAAATAAATCTTCAAAAATAATATCTATAAATATATATTTTATGAACCTTGATAAACAATCTATTTTTATTTTTTATACCACTTAATATAGTTCATACCATAAATATAAAATCAATGTTCTTTTTATCAAACTAGCTAATAAAATATATTGTATTTTATTATCAAATTTTAATTATTTGATCAATGAAACTATTATTTAATTATTATCAAACTAAATGTAAATTTATTATTATAATATTACTATGATCATAATATGAGTATTAGTATTTATCATATATATTGTAGTAATAGTATTAATATCAAAATCAATATACCTGTATTAATAATCATGAATGTAAAAATACAATGAAAAATAAACACAAATTAAAATTACAATTTATCTGCACACAAATTCTATAAATTTAGTTTTGAAAGACATTTTTGGAATAAATTATTATTGCAGGAAATTATTGACACTTCATTAAAATTTAATCATCTTTATCATGATTTATATAAATATGAAAAATTAAATTGTCAGCTACTAATCAAAACTTATTATTGAAATTAATCAAATTTAAATATATAAGTTATTTTAGTGTATATGTTATTATTACTATTCTAATTCTTATTATACAAAAATTGAAACTATTTATAATCTATGAGAAAATTTTTCATTTAGTACCTAGAATAAGTGCTTTAAAAATGAAATTTATTAACATTGTTAACGTGTAATATTAGGTTAAGTAATAGTTCCACGTGTCTTATACAATCTAGGGATATTACAAGTTACTAAAAGAAATCCACTCCTTTTTCCTTTCACCACTTTCATAATTTTCTTGAATAAATTTATATTGATTCTATGTACTCAAGAGTTTCATTTCTTATTTTAAATTATAGATAACCCGAGATATTTTATAAATAAAAAAAAAAATTGATTTCCTATAATTTTCTCTTAAATATATCAAAATATATTTAATAACAACCTCCATTTACATAAATTTTTTACTATTTATTTGCTGTCTTATCTCTATTTCTTGTTGCGAGTCTGATAATTCAATCAGTACCCAAAAATTTGGTTTTAAAAATGATTCAGAAACATATGCAACCTAATTACTTTTTGAAGTACATTGAAGCTAGTGGTGGTTCAGGATGAGTATATAATTTTATTTAAAAAAATTAACTTTAAATCGTAAAACTTATGCGTATAAACGCGTATTCAATTCAAATATACAACGAAGATGATTAAAAATATTTCATTAAGGTTTTAATTGAATAACTTGTAAAAACAACTTATATAATAAGAAAATAGTTTTGAAAAATTTTTCATATATTTATGTAAGCTAGGAAAAAATGAGTGTTCAAAAACATATGATCGTAGATAGTTGGCAATTTTAGCCTAATTGACTTTGCTGATGCGCGCATCAATCAGGGTTACTCCGCATTATCCTGCTAACTGAATAAGCCTTTAAAAAGAATTAAAGAACGGAACTCCTAAACAACGAACAGTGCAAAATTAGTGAAAAGAAACGGAGTTACAGAAACATTTCCTTTCTCTCACTCTTTCAATTTTTGCCTGTATCAATCTTCCCACTTTTTTCTTACTTCACCCCTTCCTCATTATATCCACTTTTTCTATCTCATTTTAATTTTCCTCATCGACAATGGCTATGTTTTGTTGCTACAAATATACATTAGATAATACTTGCGTCCATCTGTATACGAAAACATGAGCCGTCACCAAAAAGTGTGAAACTGTGCCAGCAAGAAGTAAAAAAGGATAAAAGTATGAGGCAGGTATACGATTAATAAGAGAGACAGAGAGAGAGAGAGAGAGAGAGAGAGAGAGAGAAAGAAAAAAGAGCGGCCGGGACAGAGAGAGAGAGAGAGAGAGAGAGAGAGAGAAAGAAAATAAGAGAACGAGTGAGAAAGAGAGCTCAACACCTGGTGCGCGACAGTCGCGTCCACGATCCCTTCCCCAGTAACTTTTCCTCTCATGCCCCATCTACGCTGTCACTTATAATTTATAAAATCTTTATTGATAAATCACGTTATGTGAAAGTTATTAGATAAAATGATGTTATTTCATTAATTTCATGAGTAGCTTTTAAGGTTATAGATGAAATTTTTGGTGCAACCGTGTTTTATTATTAGTTGTAATTGATTTAATATTGTTTTAAGATTTATCAAATGAAACATTTAAGCGAGCATCGCGTACTTCCAAAGTAAAAGTGTAGGAAGGGCTACCGCATGTACGTACATTAATACGTATGCATGCACAATAATGTTTTTTGCTTCCTAAGAATTAACTCTATTGAAAGTAATTGATTAATTACATTAAAAGGTATTAATAATAAATATATCTGAATTCTCAAACGAAATATGGAATTATTATTAGTTATTAGCAGCGTATTTATTATTTCTATTAATATCATTGTAGTATCAATATTATAAATTAAATTTAGATCTACACATTTCGACTAATGTAAAATCATTAAGAAAATATTTTATGTATAATTTCTATATTTTAATATGTTTACATATATTAAAACAAAATTGTTCGTTTTAAATATAAATTGAAAAAGAAATCGACATTATTACATAATATATTATAATGAAATACAAATATTAGAGTATACTTGACTATTCACAACCACCTTAACCTTATAACAAATACCGTCATGTTACAAAGCTCCATGATGATAAGGCTGCATTCACAATATAATTATGCATATGAACTTAGAATATACCAAAACAAAAAATTAATCTTAATGTATAGATTAGCTTTTAATTTATATATCAGTTTCAAAGTCTATTTTAATGTCTAAATTCTATTTATTCATTAAAAATATTATATTTATACCAGCGATGTGCTTAATAGACACAACAATATAACGTACGAATAAAAGAATCTTTGAAAGTTGTTAGATTTTATTGTCCGTTTTTCTAAATTAATTTATAAATGAAATCTAACTAAAAAAAAGTATTGGATTTTTTTCAACGATTGAAACTTTTATAAACTTATATTCATTCGTAAATACAAGAAGTTTTATTTGACATGCTATCGTATTTATGACAAAAGATATTAATTAATATAATACCTCAAATGAGTTCTACATGATTTTAATTTTTGCAATTAGGAAAGTTAACTTTCATTTTTTAAATAAAGGAAATATTAAAACGAGATATTTTTAATATTTAAGTCGTGTAACGAGTAATTTTACGATAAACACGAAAATTAAATATTTCAATGGATTAAACTTAAAAAGAGGCTATATTAAATTCTAAAAACACGTAAAATTATTATATTTACAAATATAAGCAATCATTATATACGTACGAATTAAAAAATTTTTTTTAATATTATGTACAAATTCATTGTAACAAGTATTGATTTACAAAAACAATCGAGATATTCACTATTAAATATGTTCAGAATATGTTTATCTAATAATTCTTAAAGATATGCACGTTCGTTTTAACAATATTTTTATTAGAAAGTATCTTTTTAAAAGGATTTATTGTATAAAAATCTATGGCACTAATGTTTTGAAATTTTTTAACCAGTCTAAATTGAAAAATAGTTGTAATCAAGTATTTTAAATATTTTTTAAATAAAGAAACAAAATTCGTGTTAAACTTTATTTTCGTGAATGCGTATGGATGCGTAAGAATGAGATAGCGTTAGTCTGTAATACTATTATGCATATACATTTAATGACTATATAAGTACAGTCAAACATAAATATCCGGCAATTTTAAATTTATATTTATCTTGTATATTTAATTGTAATAACAAATTTGTTTGAATTCCTGTATTAGTTACAATAAAAAAGCTTATTCTTTTATTTAGTAATTCATATGAATAAAGAAAAAATCATTGTAAACAGAATTGAATATCAAATTAATATTAAAGTATTAGATATAGGATCATAAATATATTTAATTTCAATGATCAAAAGTTTAAGACGAGTAAATTTCTTACTTTGTTTATCTGCATTGACTAATATATTTCACTATTTATTTTGAATTTACACGTTTAAGAGAACAATATAGAATGTTAACGGCTTGAATGAATGTATCAACTTTTTAAATTAAGCTTAAATAATTTACTAGTCATTTTAGTTGCTTAAAACTTAATTATCAGAATTGCTATTAAAAATTTCAAGAAATAAATTTCGTTAGTACAATAAATCAACTAATATTTATACAATATAAAAATGCATTTCTAAGAATATATTTATTTATTCTAAAACAAAAAAAAAAATTGCTTTACATATTTATCTGTAATTACAAAATCTCTATTAAGGTTATTCTTAAGCATAAGTTATTCATTAAACAAATTTATTTATTAGTTATTCAAATTCTTCAAAATCTTTTTTATTCAACCCTTGATAATAAATTAACATTAATCTTATTTTTTTGTACAGTTTATAAATCTCTAATTATAAATAAACGATAAGTGTTCAGAAAAGCAATATCGGAACATACGCTTAAAACATTTGTGTAACAAAATGTGCACCTTGTACGAGTAAAAATTAATTACTTAAAAGAATTGATTTCTAGTTTCAATTGAGCTGAACTTTTATTCGAAATTCCGACACAAGCTAAAACAGTGTCAACATGTTAAATAAATTCAATTTATTTTAATGTATCAAATATTTGCTAGTTTAAACGTAAACTTAACACGAAACAGTAATAACACACTTTAGGTGGTAATATTTACTTTTAACATAATTAATTCTGTAATCGAAATTTACTTATTTAACATATTCATAAAGTAATGCAAGTATATTTAAATATGAAATAATATCAATGTCATATATATATATAGAAGGCAAATCAAACTTGTACAAATCGATGACTCATTCAATTAATTAATGAATTCAAATTTATTGTTCTACAAATTTAGTATTATTATTGTATTATAAAGAACAAATTCTAATGTTTTAAATTGTAGCGAGCGTTGAAATATTATTTTAAAAATTTTTTCGTATAAAATATAAAACTGGAATAATTTCTGAAATATAATTGAAATATCATTTAAAGAAAATGAAACAATTATTACTTATATTCATAAAGTATAAAAATATGAACGTATAAATATTTCAAAAAGAGTTCAAATTAAAAAAAAACTAAAAAAATTTAGAATTTTAAAATTTTGATATCATGCAATATAAATATGTATAAAGTTTAATGATACTGTTTTCCGTTTTTTAAATACTTAAATATAAATATTAAAAACATTAAATTTTTTACGTTCAAAATAAATAAATAAATTTTTATTTTATTTTAGTTAACTTTATTTAGTGATTGCCGGAGTAGTCAGTGCATTGTAACAATCATACAACTGTTTAGATTTTTCGACGGCGATTTAATATTTTTTTAAAATAAAGAAAAATCAAGGAATAAAAATTTCATTGATTTTCGATGAGAATATTTAAGCTGTATAATAACGACAAATAAAAATTTCACTTACTTTCTAAACACTTCAAAGTTCAAGTGGCAACTTTAGTAATGATTAAAAGCTTAAAATCAATATCGAGTTCAAAATATTAACTATGAAAAGACAAGTTGCTTGTTTATTCGAATTTGGAATAGGATTGTTTCACAATCTCTGTGCACATTTATGAAAGTAAAATGCATACAACATATTTGCTAATAGAAAAGTAAAAATAAAATAAAAAACGTTACACATGAAAGAATAGATTTATTTTCTTCGACGTACATAAAATAATATCTTGTTTATCGGGTCGGTTATCGTAAACGTGAAATTTATTAATGTTATTATAAATTTTCACAATTTTATTTTTATTCTTAAGGTCTGTAGGCGTTGAGAGTCGATTTTACTATTGTCAAGTAAAAAAATGTTATTACTCGTTGCGTAGAAGTATTCAGGAAAATGAAAATGGAAATGGAAATGGAAATGGAAATGGAAAGTGAATATTATCGGAACGAAAAATAATTTGCCTTATTGACATTCGAGATTCTTAGTCCAGTATTGACCGTCCGATGGCGAACAATAATGCAGAGAAAATTGAATCCAGTACTTATGTAAGATATAAATGCCCTGACGCAAAACTGATTCGAATTGTTGGAAGAGCACCTAAATCGCAAACAGCATGAGTCTAAATTTGCAAGTTTTTAAGAAAAAGGAGAAAATTGGAGCATCTTATCATACCCGTTGGAGGTGTGCGTATGCGGTAAGCAGGAGGCAGCTATTCGAAGTAGATATAAAGAAGTGAGAAAGAAGCCGGGAAGATAATCTCGGCACTGTCTGCCATCGCGAACTACCCTGTGTATCCTTGGGGAAAGCAGCCGCCAGTTGCAAAGAAAGCCTAACGCGCTCGTCCGCCTCGTACTTTATAGGTTAGGCGAGCCCGCAGCGGCGGCAGGCAGTTGTCCGTCTCTCTTCGCTCGTTGCTCCACTCTTTCTTACTCTCACTCTCTCTCTTTTTCTCAGTCACCCTTCCCTGTCTTACTTGCTCTCTCGCACAGCTAGGGCTCCTCAGTGCTGCGCGCACCCACTCGAGAGCGCGCGCACCGAGTCTCGGCGGCTCGGCGGCGCTCGTTTCTCGCCCGGCGGCGGACGGCCAAAGTACCACCGCCGTCGCCGTCCAGTGCGGAAACGCTCTCGTAGTAGAGCGCGCGCGGCGTCTCCGATTCTTCAAACTCACGCAGACCGACCGTCGTCGTCGCCGTCGCTTCCTGTGACATGCACGCGCGCACGTTACAAACTTTATCCACACCTATATATTATGTGTAACATATACGTATAACACATATAGATTATATATAGTATAGATACATAGATACACATTTAATTGTCTCTCTCTCTCTCTCTCTCTCTCTCTCTCCTTCCGTACACGCGCCTATACGTATAATATTTTTATTATTCTTATTATATATAATATATATATATATATTATATATTATATATTATATATATATATCTATATATAATCTATATATTATATTATATGCCTATTAGATGCCCGCGTGCACGAACACATAGGTATAAGCAACTAAGCTTGCGAGAGGCTGTGCGTGCGCGCGCGTGTATGTGCACGTACCCCCGTGGCTCGAGAGGTGGAGAGGAAGGAGAGGACGAAGGCCGAAAGACGGGAAGAATTAGATTTGAGAAATTATGGAGATATCGAAGGCCCTGCAGGAGGAGATCTTGTCCGTGCAGAACAAGCTGAAAAACGCCATCCGCGATCATCAGGTGAGTCGCTTAGCCCGGTCGACTTTTTGTTTTCTTTTTTCCCTTTTCTTTCCTCTTTTTCTCTTTTTCCCTTCGTTTCCGTTCTCACTTTTATAGCGATTCGCTTTCTTTGTTTTTCGTATAACATTAGCGGCGACGATACCCAGGGAAGTCTTACGTGTTTTTTATTTGTTCTTGTTCCATGTAAAATGTGTTGGCGAGCTCTGCTTCGGCGGGCGCTCTTCTGCTTTTTTCTATCGCACGCTTTTATTGGACTCGGTAGTTTCGCTCGCTCGTGTCCCGCGTACGTATTTACACACACTCGATTTGCAATGTGTACGCAATATTTCGCACCCGTGAAATCGCGGATGATTAAAACGTGGGCTTTCCGGTACTCATCGCCACTCGATAATCTTTGGCCGAGCGACCGCTTAAGTTAGAAATTCAAAATAAAGTCAACCTAAAACAAAGTAAGACGAACTGCTGGAATGTTGAATCGCGCTAGCCGACCCGTGTAATGGAATAACGATTACTTTTCATTCGATTATCTGGCTTATAGTGCTGAATGTGCGGGGTAGTGCTAATAAATAGGCACGCGTATGCGTGTGCGACAACTTGGAATCCAAGTCTATGCATCATCTGTTACACATTTCATGCAGTTGAGGGATCGGTGGAAGAAAAAATGTTGCCGCTGCATGGCACATTCGCACGTTTATCACAATGTGCGACAAGACAAGAGAGAGATGATCGACGAGGCTCGGCGCGGTTCAGGCGGGCAGGGGGAAGGAAGATCGCCGCCGCGCGGCGTGTGAACAACTCGCTTTAGGTATGCGTGCACGTATGCATATGTAACACGCCTCGCCGAATTTACAAAACCTGCGTGGCCAAGGTCGTGTCGTGCAGTAAACAAAGTTCCTAGATTTTGTTTTTAGAAATTTCATCCGTACTTTTTCTATTTTGTCTTTGCGCAACGCATTTTCATGTGCGTGCCCAATCGTGCAGTAAGGTACGGGGGCACGGACGTAAATTACGCGTGTAACTTACACGCGTAAGAGAACAAATGTACGTGTGATTCTGGTTATAATGTATATAAGCATCCCGCTATGATGTCATTAGGGAAAAGCGAGTTCTATGAAAGTAAGCACTAAAGTAAATAGGAATGGAATCTTAAATTTTACCACGAGGATGCCTACTTTCTCAGCTTTTACGCTATTTTTTAACGTTAAAATATACGGGAAAAAATACCAAGCCTAAGCGGAATCTCATTTTTAAAGTTGGATATCAACTTGAGCCAAGTTTGGTAGCCCATTGTTGCTTATCTTTGATATGTAATTTTTCTTTGTAATTTTGTTTTTTGACTTTCTTGTTTTTAATATACGTAGTCATTGTATGTTAAAAAATTTTTTTAATATCTATTTTGAGGAACCTTCAAGGTTAATTAATATAAATTTAAAGTCAAATTTTTAATTTCAAAATGGCGGATCTAATATTCGAGGTGGTGTTAAAAGTACACGGTATATATTTATCTTTTTCTAGTAGCACCTTATCTACGTTTAAATACTTTTTTAATAAACCTTTTAATATTTGGATTTGCAAATAATTGGTTAGTTCTATTATCAATTGTGATTTAATAAAACTTTGTATGTAGAATACCGATTCGTTTCGTTCTCCGAGACAATCTATTGAACAAAATTAAAAGTTTCTAAAGTAGATATATAGATAATACGGAATTATTCATCGCATTAGCGCAGTCATCTACCAACTACTTTAATTATTTAATTTGTGATTTTAGCGAGTACATGTTAATAATTTATTTAACTATTTATTTAATTTAATAATGAGAATATCTGTCTCTTTTACCTCTTTGATCGATATGTTTTATCTGGGTCAATTTTGAAGACGAATTAACCAAAGAAAAGATAAATAGGTACACAAAAATATTATTTATACTGTTCGTTTTCTAAGAAATTGTTAAATAACAAAGTTTTTGTTAAAAGTCCATCAATTTTAATCGAATATTATTTAATAAGTAATACATAAAATATTTTACTCTGCTAAAAATTATTCTATATCTTTGATTATTCGAAAAAAGAAAAAAATTTCTGATTATATTTAAAAACTATTTGTAGTTATACTCTAAGTCAGATTTTTGATACGTTTTTACTTTGAATTGGAAGTATCAAAAAAACCTTTCTGTCTTCATTTAATTAAATAATGTATCTTGTTATTGTTGGATTATTGCTATTTAAAATGATTGTCACTGTTGTTGTTACTATTACTATTGTATTAATAATACTAATGCAATTACTAATTTTGTAAAGTGGTTCCTTCATTTACTTGCAAAACCATAGATTTGTACATGAAATTCCACTTATACATTTTATTCACATCGGGTATACTTACTTATATTATATGCGTATTTCACGTAATGTAAATGAATAAACTGTGAGTAAGTGTGCGCGCGTATTTTACAGTAAGACCCTTTGAATGTATGTACCTCGTCGTATTGCACCAGTTCTGGATGAATTTACTTGAGAAACGAGCAGGTGCAAGATTTAAATTCACTTTAAACTCAGAAGATACTAACATTAATGCTTAATGTGCGATATATATATATTGTAATGTTAAAAATTTTCTGACTTTATTTTTTACGAAGAAAATTTATAGCTCTGTGCGTACAATTATGTTATTCGGACGAGTAAAGTGAAATAATCAAACTTTCATTTCTTTGTACAAATAAGTTTACCTTTCTGAAATTATCTACACAATGTTTATTTATAGCTGTAGTTTATACCTAAATTTATTATCTTGATGTTGGAATTATAAATTATCTTTAATTTTAATATGTATGTATGAATATGGATTTTGTTAGCAGTGTAAAAAAGAACAATATTATAGTTTAAAATAGGTATTCCCTCATTTCAATAGTCGCTTATGAAAAGTTAAATTATACGAATACAAATAATATTTCTAATTAAAAATATTTAGCAACTAAAAATTCTGAAATCCTGAGGTGAATCTGAACATCAATATCAGTGGACAATTTTTTTTTTTTTTTAACTGCCTTGAAAGTCTGCAAAGATCATGAATAGACATTTTAATGAAAGTAATAATATACATTCTATGCAATAGCAATATTACAAGTAATATTGACTATTGGAAAAGAATTTCTGTTTTTTTATTTTTGTAACTGAATATGCTTAAATATAATAATAATAATTAAAATGAACTTGAGTAGAATTTCATTTTGTTATTTATTTCGAATAAATAATAATTTCGCGTTAAAACACAATTAAAATAGTATAATTTTGTGCATTCAAGTGGAGTCAAAATAAATTTTCACGATTTTCTCCGTGATGATTTATGGCGGAAACATAGCTTTTTAGCTTAAACTTTATAAATTCTGTTAAATAAAAAATAAAAAATTAAATTAAATGCAAAACGATTTACGACAATCCGATAAATTATGCATATATGTTATAAGGTAAGAACATAAGTTATGAATTTGACTTCGGAATTGCTGAAATTAGAATTTCTCTCATTCGAAGCTGTCATTTTAATTTTCAACGTATAGTTTGTTTGAATAAAAAATCACTTCAAATCGACAAATATTTACTCGCAATAACTGATACGACTCGATATATATGTAAATTCGCACATGTAAAATAATTTGTTATTTAAAAAAAAAAAAATTATATTTTTACTTTAGAGAGAATAACAATATGTCTTTCGACAAAGAGGCTTCACTGTATATTATTTTGTACTGCACAACAATAAAAGTAATGAAAAGTATGAACATTTAATCGAAAAAATTAAGAACTTTGTAAAGGGTACTTATTATTATTTCAACGAATAAAAACCATTTTATACACTAATGTTCAAACGTAGACACGTACACATACGCAATTGCCAGCAAATGACAATGTTTTCAATAACAGAACGCGTATACGAACCCCCAACACAACAAAACCTGTCATTACGTATTTTCTGAAGCGCATAATTAGCCTGCGTACTCTGCCACTGTGTCGTATTTCAAAAAAAGAAAAAGAAATATAAGAAAGAGTGAAGCGTTACAGAAATTACGTTGGGAAATTATTTCGTGCAATACGAAGCGCCTCCTGTGTTATCCAAGCAACCGCACGACTCTCCTTCTCTCTCTCTCTTGATGTGCCTCCAGACGAACCGAACTGTCTTGATATTTCGACGCGTAAATCCCCTTGGACTCGCCTATATTCAAGGGATTTGCCTGCGATCTGCCGCGAATCTTTGCTTCGAATCTCTAGTCTTGGGTGAGTTAAGCTTCCTCAAGCGGTAGCCCCCAATGCATTCGCACTTTGCGCAGTTTTATTCCTCCTGCCCGAATCCGCGTATCGCACGGATTGGTTGAAAGGAGTGAAACGGGCATTCGGCAGGAGCGCGCAAGGTGTTCGGAAAGCAAACCAGTCACCTTTGTCATCTCGTTGAGATTGTTCGATGATTTATACGAGCGACTCTTTGGCATTTTTGGAACAGACGAATCCCGGATTTAATTTTGAAGGGTAAATTATTTGCAAAACGGATATAATTATTCGAGTACACAGCCGAACAACGCTGCTACTAAGCTGAAGGCTGTCGCTCGAATAACTTTGCTGCGAACCTGAATTATGCTGTAACTTACGAGTAGATACTAAAGTTTATCTTCGTACAATGAACAATAAGGCAATTAAACAGTTATGGAAATTATTGGCATAATTTTATGCAGTCCAACAGTTCGGATGTAATATAAGAATCAAAATACGCACTAATTGCTTTTCACATATCTCTTTATAGACGGTGCCAATCTATCTCCTTCTCTCTCTAGCTCGCATTTATTCTCAGGGCCCGTTCTACACTAGAAATTTTGAAAGTGCTACTTCGTTTCATGTTCACCCAGAACCGACCTACAAAATTATTTTATTTTATACGCACTGCTATATGAAATTTTTCCAGTGCTGCATTTGATTCACGCGACCTATCCTTTCTCAATGATATTTATTTTTTCTACGCCTATGTATAATATTCATTTTAATCGTCGATTTCCTAACTAGTTAATCGTACATTATTTTGATTTCAAAATTTTATGCTTTTTGTCTGTTAAAAGAAATTAATCCAACTGCTGTTAACTAGTCACTTTGATTTTACTTTATAATTCCATTCCACGCGAAAATTTCTTGCTTGGGAAATTTTAACAGCTTGCTCATATTCTTATTTTAAATATTGTACTAAGCGCCCGATCAATTATCTACAATTTTAAAAATAGTATTTCATATTACATCAAATACAAAACTTTAATTTTAAAGAAAGTTTTTTCGAGAAATTTTTACGCAAAACAATAAAAACATATTTGGTGTATTATAAAAATGTTTCAGTTTAATAAAATAATTTACCAACAGTTATCTACGAAATGCAAAATTAATCTTTGTACAAGTATGAAAGAAGGATCAGACATTTTTATTCAAAATGAATATTTAAAAATATCACACAACTAAAGCTTCATAATAAACAAATACCCACAATTTAATGTTGTATTTATTCATTCGTATAAATACCTATACATATTTGTGTATCGTTAAAATGATTAAAAAAGGAAACTTCGTAATGTTTGAAAATATTTATGTATACTCTTCATAACATTTAACAACAGCATAAAAATGCGTGTAAATGATTATTAAAACTTAACATGCGCATAAAATTATAAAAATTATAAAATTTAAAAATTGTAAAAACTATTCGCAAGTAAACAATTATGTGTTTACGAACAACGATTTAATCACAATTTTTTAAATATTTTCATCGATCAAATATTTTTTGGAACTAAAGTAATATACATATATATAATTTCCTCTTGTTCAACAATTTCTTGCTTTGCATCTACAATGCAAGTATAAAATAGATTTTAAATTTGTTCAAGCCGTTATAGATATTAATTAAATTTTATTAGCTGAATCAACTGATCTAATCAAGTTAAACCAATTTAATTAAACTTTATTCCGACAAGATTTTTTGCAATTTTATTCCCCATTTATATTATTTTGTCAACCCATAAAGGTCCATTCTTGAATTCAATTAACAAAAAGCAATGAAATAGAAACCTAATTTTAAATAAAAGTTATACTTTCTTACCACGTAGGGCTATTGTGTTTTACGTTCTTATTGGTGTAAGCACTTTTTTATTTATGTTTTATCATAATGATTTTTTTATTTTTAAACGCTTATTTTAATTAATTATATTTTATCAGTGAAAGTCTTCATTAATGTATAAAAAATAATTAATACTATAATATTCACACGGTACATGTATTCGTACACGAATCCATGATTACTTATAAACTTTTTTTTTATTTATTTAATAAAGTTTCTAAAACGTGGTTGTCATAAGCATAATTTGTCTCTACGCCGTTCAATCGTAATTACATTTGGTTTTTTGGTAACATGATTCAATTAGAAGTAAAATATTGATAGTAGCATTAATTAAGCGAAAACAGGAATTTAGTAATTATACCAGACTAGGCCAACACATCAATTGTCATAGGTATGCGATTCGATTTCAACAATTTAACATAGAAAATTTGCTAGAAAAATTAGTTAAATTAAAGCATGTGTGTCTTAATGTTAATTTAATTAAAAATAGTAAAATAACAATTATTTATAATTTAATAAATTTTTAAATTTGTAATCATTGTCAAATTAAGATGGTATATCTTTATAACAAATCTTTTGTGAGGTGAAATATTCTTATACGTTAACTAAGGAATTGAAAATATAAAAATGCATATTCCTACTACAATGATATACCGATAAAATTTCTTTTATCGAAATATAAATTGAACGTTAAAGTTTATAAGATAATAATAAAATTAATGGCGTTATATACATATGAAAAACAAACTAATAAAGTTTAAAAAACACACAAAAATTATTCTTAAATATAGTGATAAGAAACATTGAATACAGTAAATTTTGTAATCATAAGATAGAATTCGTTGCTTCACTTCATGGAATAGTAACGATAATTAATTCATATAGATTAAGGTAGGTAGAACATGTATCTAGCGTTACAAGTAAAAGAGTTGAATATTGAGTTTTTGTAGAAACGCTGTATGAAAAAAGAGCTGTTAGCTAATCAAGACAAAGAATTGAAGGTGATATTAAAAATTAAAGAAAACTCGCATGCGACGAGGTGAAAAAGAAAATATATAATTTCAAGTATAACATTTTCAATAAAAAATAAAAAGACACGCGCTAGATTTTCAATTATTTACAGTCTATTCGAGAATTGATTTAAAGGTAATAAATTTTTTATAAAAGGATTTATTCTAATTATAATAAGTATATTTCAAAGAAACTAACGAATAGTAACATTTTTGTTCTCAACAAACAGTGATACATTGTAAGTGAAATTACTTATTTTAGAAGAAAATCTTCTTTACGATGTTTTGATGTATTTATATATCAACAGTACTATTGTAAACAATAATGTGATTGTGGATATTTGAATTAAAAATCTACAGTTAACAAATGTAAATATTTATTTTGTTATTTGACATTTTTAATTTAGTATTCGCTTAATTTTACCAAGGACTAAAGATTTTTTTTCAATATATATGATAAAAAATGTATGTGACCTAGAAATTTTCTATATTGTTGTTTTATCGACTTTATACTAAATATAATTATATTCAGTTCGAAATATTCAAATTGGCACAGGACATTAATTTATTCATCTTTAAAGACTATTTGCAATATTTATATTTTTTAAACGCAAGAATTTTACCCATTAATTAATTTATCGGTAATTTTACGAATAACAATATTTATCTGTTTCAGCCTTTGAAAATTGAAAAAATAACAACTTTTCTACGGTCATTTATACCATTTATTGTTAATTCGTACAACTACATAATCTATTTTCTATTGATTCCCGAATAAACTTCGCTCGATAGATAATATTTACATTTGTTAATAAACTATTGCTTTATCATATTTAGTGATATTCTCAAAATGTTAAATAGATTTAGATTTTATTATCTCAGCTGTAGCGATGTTTTGAGAGATTAAGTTACAACCGAGACTAATACGTTTATGTTGAAAAGTCGCTTAAAAAATTGTCAATTTTAAAATTAGCCTTTATTTTCTTGGTAATTTATCAAGAGGCCGTACGCCTTTTAAAAATAGCAAAATTAATGTTTTGGCGAAATAACCAATAGCACGATATCAACTTGAATATATCATAATTGAAACGAAACATTCACGAATTCGAAAGATCCAAGAATATTTTTTGTTTATAATTTTGTTTATAAAATACTTTGAAGCCGATAAAAGTGAAAATTTCACAATGCGCCGGCATTTTAAGAAGTAATTGTGTTCCTGATTCTCGTTGCTCGAGACTTTATTAATCACGTTCAATTTCTGTTTAAAGCTGCTCACTCGTGAAATATTTAGGGCTTCTTTATGCCATACCTCAATATCTATCCGTGCACTTGGTGCACGCACACTTAAGCCTGACAAATCCACGCGCACAGCCATTTCATCAGCGCAGATGGTTTAATGCAGGTCGATATGACTACGTTTATTTACATAGATATTTGACATTTTTTTTATCATCCTGGCTCAGACTCTGCGTTTCTTGCGCAATGCATCGGCGCAAAGTTGAAAGTAGCCTTTTTTCACCTCCGAAACTCTATTGTTAAAAATTATTAAATTTACAAGGGTTCGATTAATTAATTGCGTGGTTTTGACGTTCACTCGGATAGAAATTTTATTCATTATAGGAGCGAGTCGTCTGCGTTATTTGTTATCTAATGAAATCTGTCGATTGTTTCCAAGAAAGTTTAAAACTACTGCCAGAATGTAGCTTCGCCTCTCAAATAAATTGCGAAATATGTAATTGAAAAAATTTGTCATATATCGTGCAGTTTCAGTGGCTCATAAAATTGAAACACGCCGAAGTTTAATCAGCTATTTTTACGTGCATGGACTTTGCGGCGAGACGTTTCATCGACCACTTAGAAATAATCAATTATGCAACGAAGAAAGGTGTTGATTTCGTTTTAGAAATTTCATATAACGAATTGAGGCGGCAACGAATCCGAAGGAAATTTAGTTTCAAAATGAAATATTTAAGGTTTAAATAAAAGAGTGTATCGTTTGGCAACATCGCAGCATGCGGAGGCGGCTACGTTGCAGATACGCGAAACTTTGAAAAATGTTAAAAATTCATGCGCGCGTGTTGTTTATCAAAGGGGGAGGCGACAATTGAATCGTCAAATTTTTAGCCCCCCGTTTTTAATTGCACGTTGCAGCGTCGGCCGAGTTTTCATTACGAACGGCCAAAACGACGCTTCGACTCTCGTCTCTACCGTTTAAAAAGTAAATCAATCTAGTTTAATTAGGCTCGCGACGTCTCACTTTCCGCGAGGCGGAATATTTTTAGTATAAGCGCGCGGGGGGCAAGTGCGACGTTCCTCAGTTGTTCCAGGGAGTAATGATTTTTGAGTGGCGTTGCACAAAAATGAAAGAGTCGCCACGCTAAATAATGTCGAGTAACATTCCTCGAGCACGTTCACTCTCAATTGGACTGAACTTTCGCGCGCAGCCTCTGTTTTCGTTCTAAGCAAACTGCGATTGCAGGACATAACCTCACAAACCCGTTGCGAGCGGGAGGGAAGTAAATTTCCTTTAAGTAGAAATTGCTCGAGTCGTCGTCGGCTAATTTTTGCAGCGAAGTCTAGTCCCGTCTCGTAATTAGGCGCGCCGGAAGGATTCCACTCCAAGGGCTTTTCTCGCGCTCGAAGCGATTTGCGCGCACACGTGCCTCTAAAACTTGTACTCGGTGTTTAAAGCCAATTAGTCGCAGAGCCGAGCTTTGACCGAACTGGCAGCGTAGAAAGGTTTGGCCGCGCGCGTTCCTCTTGCTCCTCCACGCCCTCGTTTGCGTTCCGCGGCGTCGTCCCGCAGCCCGCTACCCCCGTCCTCCGCCCCCCCGCTCCCCGCCACCGCCGCCTTTGCTCTTTCTACCCGCGTCGTAATTTCAGGTCTCTCTCGCTTTCGTCTACTCATCTGCGCGGCGCAGTCGTGAGCGCCTCGGTACGTCTCCTTCTGTCTCCTCGCACCCCCACCCGCTCGCATTTTCGAGGTCTCGCCGTCGTCTCAGGGCGGCGCGGCGCGCCGTCGCAGGCCGCTCGGCATCAATCGCCGCCGTTTACCTACAACAACGCGCTTCAGAGGCTCTGCCGAAAGAAGCCGAGGGGACCGCGGCAAGGATCGCCTCCCGATGCCGATAAATAAGTGCCGCCGTGCTGCTGGCCGTCCCCTCGGGCTTCGTTGCGATAACAATGTCTTGTCGATTGATGCGCACAAGACGGCCGTGTGCGCGCGCGGTGGATTATTTTTGTCGAGTACTTTCGCGACTCGACATTAGCGCGGTGCACGCATTCTTTCGCGAATCTCTTGGACTTATAAGCTGGATTTCCCTTTTGCAAGCCGCTATTAATAGAATAAGAGGCGATGCGATTATTTGATACGCGAAGCGTCCCTGCCACCTGGAGGACGTTTTTTGAAGATATATTTGAATTCGTGTTAGCTCGAGGCTCGCTGGATCTTTAGCGACGCCTTTCATTAAAGCTCCTGCTTTTTGTTTGGCTTTCAATTCTGTTTGGGCTACATTGATTGCAAACATTTTCTCAGCCTTGGCGGCTCATCTCTTTAGACCGGAGTCGTTGTTTCAGGTCTCCCGCGTAGGGGTCACAGGACACCAACCGCCGTCATCGGCAAGGCACGTACGCGCGCATAATAACATTTGGCCGCTAATCTACCAATAATAATAATAAAATATCCCGTGTCTCTTGGAATTATAAACAACTTTTAACTTATAAGAAATTCGGTCTTATGTAAAAATAGATCTCGAATTTGTTGGTGCTCAACTTACATTGCCTTGATTTTAAGCGCGTGACTTTTCAGATAGCGTCACTTTTTTCTTCTTTGAGCGTCAACTGAATTCTTGTTATACACGTTGTTACATTGCACCAATAAGCAAAAATACCGATTAGGATTTTTAGCGCTGCATTACTATCTTGATATCTTTACTCCTTATATTGTGGCTTACTTTTTTAATTTATAGTTACGTATTTTCGATAAATGAGGTCGGATATGGAATCGACATTTTTAACTGGTCTCGTAAAATTGTTAAATTACTAGTTCACGGGATTAAGTCGGAAATGAAAGAGTAACTTTTTATGTCGTTTAATAATATTATATTGCATAAGTTTTAATTGGAAACACGTATTACTGTATCAATTGTCACGTTATAGACTGGGAGTGAGCCTCGGAGTAAAAATTAACCAACAAGGGGTAGTAAAAGTAACGTACGCGTAACATATTTTTATCACGCCTGGAGAATTACCCTCTAATTCTCACGGATTACATTCGCATTTTCTGCTAATTTGATTTTAGTTTCCGAAATAGAGATTCGAGCAGTAAAAATAAAATGGAATTTTACATTGATTCTATAAATAAGTGCTCATAACCAAATTTGAGGCGCGAGGTGAAAGTGGACATAATAAATAGAATTGTAAGACGAGTTACGTCGTTCATCTTTAATTGCAAAGTTTAAGATTGCACGCGATTTGAGCAATGTTCAAGTTCTTTTTTTATAACAAGTTGTTTCGCCGCTGGTGTATCATTATATCATTTTGATAGGCAAATAAGTCACGGGACGTGAAAACAAAGTTCGTTGTTAAAGAATAACATGTACCTTCAGAAGTACGATCAAAATTTTATCCGCTGGAAATCGAACCCCCAGTTGGAAGTACCATTTGTGAAAAGGGGATATGTAAAAGGATACTACAAAAGTTTTTATAGTCTAGTGAAACATTGTTCCAGAGGTGAAATTGTAAATTGCGTGGAAAAATATAGTCATTCGTAAAACTGAAATCTTCGAAAGAAAAAATAATGATTTTGGATTTTTGCAATAATTTCAGCCGTCAAATAATTAAAAATGTTTCAAATTTAGACTAAACAACAATTCAGATGCTTTCATGGCAAAGTAAATTTTTAGAAGCTTTAATCGAGTTTATTAACACCACGTAAAATCAATTTCGTTTTTAAAAATGTATGCTAATAAGTATGTGTCCCTTCTACGTATATTATATATTGTTATCACACAGATAATAGCTATCTTTTGTTGTTGATGCTCTACGAGTATTCTCCTTCTTTAATTTGTCTGTATTACTTCGTACATGTTGTACACACGTGCGTATATTTGAATTAATGTTACAAAAGACAATATAGCAATTAACTAATAATTATTTGCTTTAAAGATTTTTAACGTAACAAGCTCTCTTGTCTAGATTGATATTTGTAAAATTTGAACAGTTAATAAAAATTGGTTACCTGTGGATCGATTTACGTGTATCCTTAATTTAATAGAAAATCTGCGCATAGGTTTCACGTACGTAGTATAGTATCAGCGAATGCGAATGACAATTTCATTTTAACGACAAATTTCGATATGCAGAAGTAATATTGCGAAGTAATATTTCATATTTCAAGACTATTTGTTTTCTATCGAGCGTTTGGTACTTAAAAACTTATTAATGTTATTATTGTTGGTTATAGATTTTTTATCGTCGTCTTAAATAAAAGTACTTTTATGAATGTATAATAAGTAAAATAATTTATTAATTGCATTTAAAAAGAGCGATCGTAGATTTAAAGCTGTATTATGCCTAGTCGACCATGGTGACTGTAAGAAATCAATGCCTGACAAGGTTGTCCGCGTGCAGGCGCTTTTGATGTGATTATGTGCGTTTTATTATTGCGCCTGGAAAACAAGTTTACCACGAGTTTTCCTAAATTTTCTCGCAAACTTTTAATTTTTAAATCAACTACGTGTGTATAAAAACAGAAGTTGCATCTTCGCTTTAATTGTTTTCCTTGCAATTTCAATTAAAACGCGATGCAGACAATTTTGTAAAGGTCTCGCCTATAAGCGAAACTCGATTCGTATAAAGTTGTGTAAATATATTTGTAAATTACGATGCCGTAACTATAAAAAAAAATTTTATCGAAATGTTTGTATCCTAACGGGATATAGCATACCGACCTTCGCTGCGAGACCTGATGTATCGACCGTGCATTAATTAACGGTTATTTAGAATATACTTAGAATTTTATATTAATCATAATCTCTGATGAAACTTATAATAATACAAAGATTATTGTTTAATCGTTCAAGGAAAGACATCAGCGTCGTTTCAAAGGATATAGAAAATATTAATACCTCGGTAATTTTATTTATACGTGGACAAATAAAAATATCCAGAGAAGCAATGATTTCTATTTCACCAACCATTTTTTCTCTATTTATTTATAAAATTATTATCGCCTCGGACACGCGAAATTTCGTTTGGTGAATCATTCGACGAACAATCCTGATATATATTTATCACTAACGGAGATGTGTAATACAGACGTTTATTCTCTAGCCACACACGTGTAATTTTCATTTGTGTGTCGTGCACCCACTATTATATAATATGCACGACTAATTAAGGAATGCCTATGAATTTCGTAAAAAAATATTTGGAATTAGAACCGCTCCTGATATACGATCGGCACGACAAGTTGCGTGGTGATGAAATTTGGTATTATACATTCATCAAATCAAATTATGACCTTTCATCTAATGCCACATTATCTCCACTAAAGTAATTCCCATCATAAAATACGCTTACACCGATGTTGTTCGAGATACAAAAAGATTTTTCGAATAGTTTTCTAAGCAATTTGGGTGCAGCATTTTAAATTATTCAAAGTTGTTCATTTTTCGTGATTTACAGAAATACAGGAATGTGTTATGAAGTTTCGTATGATTAATGACTAATAAGATAATCTAATATCCTTAGGCTATTGATTTTTATTAAATGCGTTTGGGAGCGAATATTAACGTTTAAATAGATTTATTATCATAGTATTCTTATTATTTGTTCTTTCATAAATTTGATTACTTTTTCAACGTATCTTCAGTCAAAATTCAAAAATATATGTAAAAGCATATTCTATTTTAACTGTAGTATTTTGTAGCAGAATTAATTATAAAGAAATGAACAATCTCAGTTGCTCTTTAATTTAATTCAGAACCATATATAATGAACATAAATGAATAATATCTAATAACTTCTCTGTACGATCCTGATTTTTAATTATTAATTTATTATTTCGTGTATCAATCATATTATTTTTAAAATTAAAATTTCAAGGTATTAATTTAATTTTTATACGGCTCACATTAATTACAATTGTGATTTCCATTATTATTATTAAGAGTTAATAATCCATCTAAACATATTCTCGCTTTTCTTCCTTGGAATCAAGGACAGATTGAGAAACAAAGCAATGCCCGTTAGTAACAGATACGTAGGTTCTATTTTTTTATCTTTTGTCATCGGTTTCATAGTTTATAATTCATTGGCACCAACCTTTCAAACTCGAATTGAATCTACGTAACTAACTTCTTTACATCGATCGTGTATGAATTTTTCGTTTAAATATTTCGTTAAAAAATGTTTAAATTTCAAAATTTATAATATTTGTATTATAAACGGAATACTTTTTTTATTAAAAAAATTAATGCTAAAAATAGATGATTTAACTGGGAGGGGATTGGGGTTCATGCATAAATATTTTTCATTGAGAAAATTACAAAGTGCTTGGTTAGCCAATGAATCTCCAATATACACACACGTTTTCCTAACTATTTTATACTATTTAATCTTATTTTTATTATCCTCGTTCCATGATTAATAATAGGATTTTGTAATAAAAATTATAATGAGTACAATCACCTTCCACTTTAAATTATAAATCTAGTAATCATATATTTCCAACTATTACATTTATTTCTAAATCAATAAAAAAATTAAGAAACACTTTAGCGAAGCAAAATATTACAAGAATCTGTCGATGTTGTTTGTTTTAATAGATAAAAATATATCATAATTCTACTTTTATTTACCCTGTTTTATCCTTTTTGAATATTTCTTCTAAATTAAAAAACCTTATCTTTATATTTGTATTTGTATTCCAAAGTGATTATAAGAGCACGTATTTATAAAATGAAATAATCGTTAAATTATTTTTTTCAGTTGAGATACAATCAAATTGCATTAAAATAAATTCAATCAACGAAAACTATAAAATTGTTGCTAAAGTGCATATTTTTTAATAAAAGTATTTGAATAATAATCACTGTTTTCGCTTTCGACGAGCTTTTTCAACGCAACGAAAAGTTTTCAACAGCTTTTTTGAAAAATTAAAAACATTTCCAGGCATCTACGCAAAAATGTTAGCAGTTTTTGAAATATAAGTAAAATATTTCTTGGCTCGATAAACAAAAATTTGTTTTGATAATGTTTCTGATAGCATATAGATCATAAACCAAGAAACCGAATTTTCCTCTGTTTTAAGAGAAAAATAATACTTTGATCAGAATGTCAATAAAGTTTTAGTTTTACAGAACATATTCCTCGTTTGAAGCCGTCGCATTTTCATGCATTAAAATTATGCTGCGACTAAAATCTAAAAATGCTCTAAAAAGATCGAAACTTCCTTCTAGTGCAGCCATAACTGTCAGTAAGAAGAGGTTATCGCTTTTATTTGTTTTGAATACTTTTTCGCATTACAGTTGTGAGTTGTAGAAAAATCTGGTTTTATAATTTTTAACGCGTATATTAAATAAATATTATTTTAAAAACAAAGTCGTAGTTATTCGGAAATTGTAAAAATAATTCATTCAACACATTAGGGCAGGTTTTATCAGAGGATTTAAAAATTTTAAATATTGTTGAATCTAAACTCTTCAAGCATAATTAATTGAAAAAGTTTTTACTATTCTTAATTAAAAATTAATTTTACGTTTCTAATTGTATTTAATATACATTGTTTTATCTATATTCACTAGTATTCATAGACAAACACGGAGCAAGATAAAAAAATGCAAGTGCATTACATGAATAAATTAAAAACAAAAATTTAGATGAAATATAAATCGATCGTGTTCCCGCTATGTAAAATGCTGATAAGTACTTTAATCTTTTTCAGAAGTAATGCGCAAAGATCTTTCTATTACGAGATATTTTTTACATGAAAAAATGTACTCTAATCAAGTTCTAGCCGTTTTTACTTTAGCCGGACATTCAATTATACATTAGACAAAAAGATCTTCGTATACACGCAACTTTTTTTCCGTATGTACTAAGGCAACTAACCTTTAAGAAGCGTAAACAAACTTTTTCGACCCTGTGTATATACTTTCGAGCACGTTTTCAATTTTGCTGATAAGAAAAATACGTCTACTGTTAATTCACTATATTAGTTTGCATGTAATATCATTGCTAATTAAATTTTCAGTTTTGCATTTTTAAAATTAAATTCTTTGCAATCATTTATTTACATGTGATTGTTTGTGTGAACTTCAAAAGCAGTATATACCATTATTGAGTACAAGTGAATTTTGCTGTATTTTTTATTTGGCATTTTAGAAACATATTTAGATGTTATATGTTTAATCGAAGGAAAATTTTTGTCACATTTTGTAGAATTTATATAAATTATCAGAATTTTTATGAAATAGCACAAGTGGATATTTTTTCGACGCTCTGTATTCATAAGTAGTTTTTAAAAAGCTGTAATTGATAAGATATATGTATATATGCGTTCAAGTAGAATACAAAATGTAAGTTTGAAGTAATTTCATTAGTCTGATTATTTGATTTGTATAATTTTGTATATTACACATTAACGCTTTGAAGTAAAATAGTGATTTACTTTGTAAGTAAAAGTCTGTAAGATAATTAAAAGAAAACCTTAGAACGAATTTGTTTGTTTATCAAAAAAAAAAAAAATATTGCGTTGATACGTAGATGCATCAATCTCATCCCAAAATGGTTATCCACACATGTTTGTTGTAACATCACTTAAACTAAAGTACATCGTAAATTCGTCTAAAGTGGAGCAGTTACTTTGCACAAATTAAATAAATACATTTCTACAATGTTTTCGCGCGTAGATGTTTGTTTGAAAACATTTGTACGCATATAATAAATGTTTTTTAAAAATTAGAGCTAAGAAAATTAGAGTTATGAAACGATGTACATTGTCGTTTTAGTTGAGTCGCTCAAAGTAGAAATGTACGGATTTTATAACATAAGTAGGCAGTTGAATTAATTGTAATTATATAGGATCCAAAATTAAACACTTTTACTAAAAATTGAATTTATCGTTTTTTTTTTGCCATTATTTATCCTTTTTTGGCATGAAAAACATTGTTGATGTTTTCAGGCCAAATTAAAACTTAATTGTAAACAAACAGAAAAGACGGACTAAGAAAAATTATTTAAGCACATAACTAAAGTTATCGTCTTTACCGAAATTTAATATTAAGAAATTAGATTTTTACTTTAAAAAATTTAATTAATTGGCAAGTGTTTTTATAAACAATCTCTTACAATATAAATACACCGTTGACTGTGCACACTAACGCTTAGTGTCATTTAATATATACAAAATAATCGTATTTTATTTTTAAATTTACGATTGTCTCAATATATGTGTTAATTGAACATTTTATTATTATACTACGTATTTTGTTTTCCTGAAATCCAAGGAAATGTGTGATTTTCATTAAAATTAAAATCAAATTGGATTGTAATTTTTTCTTTTGAAATAGAGGAAGCGATTTAAAAAAAATTTTATACAAAATGCTTCTTTAATTTACTTTTTCCTATATCGAAGACAATAAAGCAATTAAAAAATGATAAAGAATTATAATTATTGCATAACTGATTTCGCGATGATTTCCTACTTTTGTAGTAATTAATACATCTTATCAATGAATTTAGAATCTTTAAAATGGCAATGATTTCTTCATCGCGAACAACATATTCCTCGCAATGTGATATAATGAGATCGAATAAGGTAGAAATATTATAATGCCTAACTCGATAATATTGTAGTGATTCGCCAAAGCAAAACCAAAAATAGATTCTACAAATTTGACTTGTGATCGAAGATTAATATTGCGATTTTAATTGTACGCGAATTTTTATTCATTGAAGAAAGGCTTTTGGTTTAAATATTGGAGAAGTTCTTATTAATTTAATTTCAGTTAAATGGCTAATTTGAAATTAAATAACCGAATAGTTTCGGAACTTGATTAAATCTCGCTTAATTTTAAATTACTTTTGCACATTAACACAATTGGAATTCTCATAATAATTGTAAATTCAATTTGTAATAAACGTACGTTTGAATAATTCTCTTACAGCCTTAAACTTAAAATTACGTTAAACGTACATATGGTAGATTTCAAAATAAGGCCATTAGATATTTTTAATTGAAAGTATACGCTGCTGTTTAATGGTACGTTATATTAAGAAAAAGTTCGAGTCAAATTTATTTGAGGGGCAAATATCATTTCATCCGTAGTGGATTCTTGTAAATTATTGGTTCAAAAATTACAGGGATAAACTCGACAGTTTTTCCTGGCATGTGGTTTAAATAAGAATTTGTTTTTCCGACGAATCATGCATAGCAAGCGAATTTCTGTTTACACTGTACGTCACGCGATTTGAATAATATATAAAGTTTAGAATCTGTTGAAAACGAATTTGTTCTTCGCTCGGACGAGGTTTTATTCTTACAAATGTGTCATCTCCTGCTCCTTAATATCAATATCGACAAAAGTAATATTCAATGTAAACCTTTTATTTTCGCACGTACATCCACATAAGCACTCCGGTCGCTCGCCAGCAATTTATTCATTGTTATTTACACGCTACGTATTCTCTTTTCTCCTGTAACCTGTTCCGGCAACCGCTTGACGATCGTTACGGAATTTCCCGGCCGGCCGGCCGCCCGCATGTGTAGAAACTTCACGGCTCGGAACAATACCTGGCTTTTCCTGGGGTTAACGTTTAAGGATCGTTTATACACTGCGCACAGTCCAAGAAATTTGAGATTAAATTGCGCACATGCGCACAAAGACCGAGAGACGAGCGCTGCTCCGCGGAACCTTGCAATATTGCCAGAAACTCAGGTGCAAAAAAATAGGTAAAGCGTTGCGAGCGCTTTAATCAATAAGAATTCCAAGATATTTCTGTTATTTGGATATAAGATAAGGCGCGATCTCGCATAGTCTTGCGCCGTCTACGCGATAGGGATCAGTTGATTTGCCGAGAACGCGGCTTGCCGATCGTCGCAGACGTGTAAGCAATCGCGCCAATAATAAAAAGTTCGCTCGACCGCGCAGCAATTAAAGCAATTAACATAAGCAGGCAGTTTTCCGCGATCGCGTCTCCTCGCTATTTCATATCGAACTCATTACTCGCGCTCGCTCGCGGAACGCACATTTCAAGCGCACCTCTCGAGCCAATAGTTAGTAACGCCTCTGAAAGTTTTGCGCGGAGCTCGGCAACGAGTGCTGCCCGGGTTTCAGCATTGAAAACTAACATCAATTTTAAATAAGAAACTCCGCTGCTAAATCCTTCATCGTCCATCCCTCATATCGGGGTTGCGCTGAGCGGCTACGGAACACAAATATCGGCCGATCCGATGCGCGGAAGATAAATTGCGGCGCATGGGAGGAGGAAAAACGCACACGTAGGAAGCGAGGCGAGGCGTGTCGGTGCTGCAGTTGCGATTCCGGGGTGGGCTAGAACGGAGGGGGAGGGGGCGCGAATGGAGAGAGAAGCTGCGCTTGGCGGGAGCGAGTCGATAAGACCACCCCTGCGATCTCGAGACGCGACCGCTGCCGACGCCGAGAACGACGCGTCGAAAATTCCATTATTTTCCGTGGAGATGTAATTTCGCTAGGAGGGAAGATCGGCTGGTTAACTCCTATTAAGCTCCTCGGAAGCTCACGCTCCTTGTTTTTTTATCTCCTCCACAATGCTTACAATGCAGCTCCGTGATCTTGTAGAGGTGATCGTTAATGCGACGCTCGGACCATTAATGGGCTTATTTAGGTTTAGCTCCAATTGAATAATACAGATATTACCCGGGGGAATTGTACAGCTTGTACAACTTGTAAAACAGCATTTTCGTGCTCGAATTCGTGCCTTTTTATAGCGATGCTCGCGCTAATATCGAGACGGACGCTCTTCGTTATTCGCGTTAATACAACGCATCGAGGAATTGGGATTATCCTTTTCTTCTTTTTGCAAGTTCCGTCCGGTTTTTCGCTGAAAGTTTGCAATTTGACTTTCTAAATTAAATCGCGATTTTCGACTGGGAAAGTCCTTGTGCGCGAAATGTCAAATAAATCGAGCTAATAATAATATAAGCTTGAAAAGGGCTGGTTAGCGCGCGCGAACAAAACATCGCTATCGTTAAAAATTAATTTTCACCCATATTCTTACGAAACACAATGCCTTTCAAATATATAATGAAAAGACTGTCAAATACAATAGTTTTATAAATTTAGATTAATCATCGTGAAATTATTCAATTTGAATGTTATTGTTTTCGCAATGTATACTTTGCAAAAAAGCCGGCTTTGTTTTTTATGTTTAATCTACTGTTTTATTAATGCGATGGAAATATCATTGTTTTAATTCTTCTCTTCGCGATATTACGTGTATTATTCAAACGCTACTTTATTATTTATTATTTACTTTATTATTACTGATAACAGCTACGCGATAAGCTTGATAACGATTGTGTAAAGCTCGATAATTTCGAGTGTGTTGGAAAATTTATTTATATATAAATTTTCTTCTTTAAATATTTTATATGTTTAAGTGCTTCTTTAAACGAGCGAAGAATGATTTGATTAAACGTTATTAAATTTGCGCTTACAAATACATCAATTATGCTTCTTAGTCTAAAATTATCACTTCATTATTATGATGAAAACGATTGGCTAGAACGATCAGTTTTCATCTTTTAAGTCCACTTAAACAAATTACTTCTATTTTTTCATCAAGCGAGCAGTCGGAATAGTTAAAATAATAAATTATCAGACATATCGAAGCAAAGCTAGACTGTAACGCTTAAGAAGAGAGCTTGTATTTATTCCCGTTGTATCGACACATTTTGAATTAAAACTAGATTCACCGGTACAATAACGCCAACTTTTCGACAACAGCAGTTTCGTCTCGGCGTCTCGTTATTGCTCTTTTTTTTAAATTTGTCTTTTCTCCGAGAATGCGTGTAAACCCTGAAACATTCGCCAATATGTCGCTAAAATTTTTTGCACGAGTGCCGAACACCCGCTCTCCCTTAATACAGCGTACTGTTACGCTTTATTTGTCAATAACTCGAGCGATGAGAAGAAATAGATTTAACTTTTTTGTTAACTGACACATATTGTTTTAAAACAATTTAACAGTAATCGATAAGCGTCGGGAAAAATCTCTTATCTGCATATTGGTTTGCGCTACTTTTATTTTTTTCCATAACATTTATAAAACAAAATTAAAAGGTACTGCAACGATATGAAAATAGCTGATATTTATGAACGGGGCCTACTTGCAAGTTAAAACAATTATACGTAGTATTTATACAACGACAGATAACTTTGCGCGATATATTTTTGTAATGTTTTTTATATTTTATTATATTGACGTAATAATTAATAAAGAGTTTCTGAAGATGCGTTTGAACGAGCCATCGACCAGTAAAATGCGCGATGCAAGACTTAAATTGTTATTGCCATTACTCACGATTAAGACGGATTCGTACTTTTACATAATATTATTCGTTGAAATTTTCAAAACATGTTATTTGTATCACAATCATACCAATCCTGATGAATCCCCGCCGACATCCGTCAGAACAAGTGCTGTGAAAAAATCTAGTTTATTAGATGCGAACAACTTTTAAAAATGCATCACCTGTATCTGTCACGGTGCATTAATTTGAAAGGAACATACTTGAAAAAAGTTTATGCTTAAGGCTTTAAACATCCGCTTGATAAATTGGCATTTGTTCAACTGGCAGCAGTAAGGAAAAAACAAACCATTGGACCAATTATCCTAAAAGGTTTACTGCATTTCATTTTTTAATATTATAATATTTTCGGAAAGTGTTCGCTAATTTCAATTATGTGGGCATAAGGTATATTGTATCGGAAAGTCCATGTAATTTTATTAATCTTGATTATTGGATTATTTTAGTTACATTTAACGTTAAAATTGTATTGATTAATAAGGAGTTTCAGTTCCTTCTTACTTACTAATCTTTCTTATAAATCATCTACTGGAATGTAAATTCAGTCTTGAAGTAGGACACCGACGTACAGTAAATTTAATCATTACATTTTTTTATAATTTTTAATCAGTAGCTAATTTCATTCTATGAAAACGACATTTGCCAAAACTTAAACGTCATTATGGAATTGCAGAGGCGTTAAACGTGTGTTTTTAGGGTAAAACCGAAGACGTATAATATTCTGCATAATTTAAACAGTTGTTTTACAGATTTTATATAGTAATTAAAACGAGGTAAATATAGGATGATTATATAAATTATGGTTTAGAAACTTTGAACTAGAGAATAATTTGGGATATTAAATGTATGATTAAATAGCAATCTGTTATAATTAGGATTAGCCAGTTAAATTTTAAATTACATAATGTAAAATTTGAAAACGGAGGAGCTTCCTGCAGTGCAGCGAAAGAGTTGGAAGAAATTCTCTTCTACAATAATGAAACTACGAAAAACTGATAAACTTTTACACTTTTCTTATCGAAAGGGGGAAACACGCGAATCGAATAAAATTTTAATTGCATTCGTGATTCGTTTAATTTAATACATCTATCATTGTTGTTTATTTTTATAACTGTTTTATTATCTTGTTTCATTCCTTGCGCATATTAAGCATCTGGCTGTATTTCCGTCCTTTTACAATTTAACTGTACGCGCTTAACTTTCATCTTTTATTATTGCATCGAACGGCCGATATTGATTACAGAGCGCTTGAGTGAATTATGTAGGTGTGTAACAACGACGCTCTTCTCTCTGTGTGCACGCGTGTTTTTAACATTTTGTTATGTACGTATTTTTCCCTTCGGATGTCACCCATTCGAGATTGATGAACGCGCAAAAGGTAAAATCGCAGTCCGAGCATAATTCTCCTTTTGGCAAACTTTTGCGCGGGAAAGAATATTAGAAAACGTTCTTAAGTTTTATGTCCGTTGTTGCGAGAACTTAAGTTTATAATGGCTGTTTTTCCTTGGCTCATTGAAAAGATTCGGTAATAAGAATCCATTGTTCCGTATATCGGAAAAATGTCGCCACTACTTTATATCTATCTTTTATTATCGGATTCGTTTAAGCCTTAATAATTACTTTAATACGAATCAATATTGTTAATATCGTATTAACCGTGAACTGGACTTTTGTTAAGCTTTAAAAAGAGGGTGTGTTCGTTTAGCGAAAGGTTAGCCTTGTAACGAAAAGTAAGGTTGCAAATTGTAAGAGGATTCCTCGCAAAGAAATTCCCCCATTATGTTAACTAGAGTTCCAAAAAGTTGTACAACTTGAATATTTTATAAAATTACTATTTGAAACTCGGAAAATTCATTCCCAAAACTTCCTATAAAGATTAACGTATTCCCGGAAGCTTATAGAGTGCCGTCTTTATTTTCTACTTCGGTATGTGACTAAACAAACTTATTCGGAATTACGGGAAGCCTTTTGACTTTCTCGCCATTTATTCGCCTCCTTTATTGCAACATAAACGCAAAACTTAATACGAGTCTATTGTAAAAATCGAGGCCAGTTTAATTAACGTCGCAATTACTGATATTTTGCGCAGCATAAATCAACGTATTCTAATGTGAAACTTAATTTTGATACAGACGCGCGATGCAATTAACAATACCGCCATCTCCTATTTTTAACTCGCTTCCTCAGAAATAATTAACACGAGTAGTCCAACAAAATAGCCGTTTCGCTGAAAACGAAGTTTGCTCAATCGTAAGGCGTCGCTCCTTTCGTTTCGCTAAACAGCAGCGCATCTTTCCGATGTGCGCAAGTACTGTAAAAAGACGCGATCGTGACTTTGTACGCCAATAAATGTACTCCTCTTTCCAGACTCTGTAACCGTACAAATTGGATTTGCAACCTCAATATAGAAAGGCTGTTGATACGACGTTGTGTTGTTATATCGGTCAATGCAAATCTCACACAATTGAATTGGTGAACAACTGGCGTCGAACTTTGCTTCGTGCGAAAGAAGAATTAATGATTGATAGATCCAGCGTTTCGTTGCTCACGACCGGACCTTTCCGCGATGGATATTATTATATCACCATTTTTCTCCCCCGAGAAGGAATTCGGACCGTTCCTCCAGCCATATTTCATCTGCTAATTAACGAGCATACGTGATTCGAGAAAATTAAATCTTATGGATTCTCGAAATAATAATTATATCGCTAAAACTCGTGTGCTGCCGTAGAGTTAGTCTGTTTAATTGAAGTTTAAAATGAACTCTATGCAGCTCCTGCATACAGTTTTCTGATATACTTTGATATATTAAAGTTAATATTGGAAAAAATCGATGCGACTCTCTGCCCGGGCGGACAACAAATCCGATAATATGCACCGGCCATTCGGAAAATGTTTACAATAAAAGTTCATAATACTCAAGCAGCTTTCCTAGGAATTTTTTGTTCTTCGATGTAATATAAAAAAATTGAATAGTTCGAAATATTCGATTAGCTTATGAAAATTTTTTCACCTCACTCGTGTCGAAACTAATTGCCCGGAGATCAGGAGAGAGCATTATAAAAACAATAATCTCATGCAAATGTCGCCATTTGACGCTCACTTGTAGACGAGCCTTAAATTTTAAATTATAAAAGTTTTAATAATTGCTCGCCGTGTAAAAGCGATCGCATCCAAGTGTGCAAGTCGTAAACGAATTAAAAGTTAATTCCGCAGCTTCAATATGCTAATCTTTAACGCGATACACATATTTAAAAAGATTTATTCTCCGTGCGATCAGGAGCGCCGCAGCGTAAATATATCGGCAATATCCAGTAAATTGAAGAGACGATTACGATCGTTTAGTTAGAGCATTATTTCATATTATTATAGCCGTGCACTTATTAATGCTGTTAAAACTATAAAAATGCAAATTTTGTTTAGCGCTTGCATTACCGAATAATTATAGTATTACAAATGCGCGAATACGGTAATCTGACTCCATTTCCTCTCGAGGTAATTCATACTTAAGCTCAACTTTCGCTCATACGCGTTATTTACAGGCGTCGGACCTCCCCTTCGCAGCCCCTTATTTGTTCGCTTCAGATAGTAAATAAAGGCATTGCAAAGAGCCGCGAGCGCGTTTAGCTTTTGTTAAATCTTCGCTTTTTGTCGCTTCTATATTAGACCCTAAAATGCTGGCAACGATTGTAAATTTATTGCGTTGGCGAAAAACGCTTTCAGTGCGAACTCGGCGTAATAACCTCCGATTTTAAAGTGGAATTAAGAGTCGTTTTAGTGTCCTTCGATCGAAATATTATTTTAAAAATCAGCACTCGAGTAAAACTTATTTCGAAGCGGCGCACAAATATTGAAAGTAAATATTTATCTTACTATTTTTCTGCTTTGCAAATACTACGCAATACATAGAGATGTCTTATAAATATATATTAAAAAATATCTACAGATAAATGTACACCTCGGGTGCGTACTTTTCTTTGTATCGTAAACACATCAAAATCAGAATTTTGATTTTTATCTCGTCTGATATTATCGCGCTTCCTATTATTAATATTTTTAAAATTAGCATCTCGTTCATCGCAACACAATTATTGTAAATTATTTCTACGTGTATAATTTGCTGGTTTCGCTCGTCATTACATTTTATTGTGTTTCTTATTCGGTCAATGCTTCGTCTCGATAAATGTTGATAATTCTTTTATCTCACTTTCCAATTTCTATTCAACTTTTTGAAAAATTTAGTTGATTAAACTTTTTTCTAGAATGATTAATATTATTATTAACCGATATGATCTTGTCAATTCACAAGTATAAATATAATAATTGTTGCAAAGAGAATTTTGACTATAAAAGTAACCCATACTTTCATATTTTTAATTACATAATCCTATTAGTTTTTATACTGGAAGATTGTTGTGAGATTCATTTTAACTGGTGTAAAAACTTTTCGTAACGCAAGTCCGGAAACGATCGTTAATAAAAACTATTGAATTCACGCTTTTTTATACGGAAAAATTGCCTTGAAAATTTACCGAATATCAAATGTTTAATCACTTTATTCACGCGATGTTGGTGTCAAGTATTTTTTCTAACTCTACTATCCTCGACTCCCCCCCCCCCCATATCAACAAAATTAAACAGGTCAGAATTATAATCCCTTAGACTACATTATTAAAGTATTTACTTTGGGCAAAGTTTCCTGTAAGTATAATCGCATTTTTAATTAAATTTTCCCTAGGCTCGTCCTATTATTTTTATTCGCGAAATGTTATAGTAGCAGATAAAAATTTAAGTTTACGCTTAATGTTATTAATTGCGTTTGAAGGAATATTTTTTGATAAACTTTACCATTCGAATGATTTTTGATACTTCGAAGTTTTTCAGCTTCTTAAAAGGTGTATTTTATGTTTTTCTCTTTTTGTTTTTAGACGAAGTTAATCGTAATTAAGATTTTCTTTTTACAATTTGAACTGACTTTTTTTGAAAACTTTCAAACGCACGAACCGGTAAAACTAAAGTTTCCATTTGATATATATACTTTAAGGTCCAAAAGCTATTGCTCTCCATTTTATTTACAATATTTCAAATCTACAAGGAAAACTGTTTCGATGACAAGTTATACTTTTTTAAAAAGCGCAGAGAAAATATCCGTTAAAATGCTTTCGTTTACAGTAGTTGGTAAGTAGATTTCGATCTGTGCGCGTTTATTTCCAACGCATTCATCGTTATTAACACATAGAAAGAAGGAGAATATGTTTAATACCACACAGCAGACTAGTATAGCTCTATCATTATCGAGTAAAATTAATCGAGAAATCGAACGTGAACTATTTAATGCTTCGGTAGACTCTAGACGCGGAGATCGCAGTGTCGTCTCTTTTCCTTTCGATTCCCCATCTGACACAAGTACACTCGGGCGAGGTGCGCGTTTTTTACACAGACAATTTATTATTGTCATATGGCGTTGCTTTCCATGGTAAATGCGTTGACACCAATACGCGCGCGTGTTGCCCAGAATTTTACGTAACGTCGGTGCGCGAGTAATCGCGACAGTTTTGCGGCTGCGATCGAATGAGACGTTGCAAGCGCCTTCGTTCGCTTGGAAAAATTCTGGTGTCCTCATTAATGCACGAGTGAGTTGATTTATTCTACTGGGATTCATTTTGTTTTTGAGTTTGTCATCGGATTATTCGCCTTTTTCGAATCATTTATCTTTGGAAAGAAGAAGAAGAAATGCCAAAACTAACGAAAACGACCGATTAAAATTTTTAAACAAACTATTTTTAGTGGTTGATTAAGTTTCGGTTACAGGACTAACCGCTAACTTTTAGCTATAAATCCTCGATTACTAATTTTATTCGAAGAATTAATTTGTCTGTCCGTAATTCGAATGCTTATTGGATGCGAATGTGAACAAATCCTTATTTTTATAAAATTATATAATGTAATTATCATTTACAATATGTAAATATATTATGTGACTGCAGAATGCAAGATAGACGAAGGCATTTCTAATGCACTTAATTAGGAAGGAAAATCAATTTTGTTTCCTTAAAAATGCATTTAATCCGACGTTTGTTTGACCTAAATATAATTTTTTAAATTTGTTTATAAATTTTTTTAAAATTAAGAAGTTGTTGGTAATCTTTCCAACTTTTTTGTATTTAATGCTTATAAGTATAACCGTAAAGTAGCCACCAATTACCTACAAGTTTTATTTATTGTATTTCAATATAATAAATTGAATAGAAAGCGAGACCAATGATTTAAAATATTTCAATGCGCTCGTAAAACTCTTTCTTAAGTTCGTATTGCGTTTTAGGCAATGATTTTTTTTTAACAATTCTTTTTTTTCATGTTTCAGATCTGCGTAGTGAAGCTGAAAGATGATCCTAATGTAAGTAGATGTGTTTATTTCATGGTTTCTGTTTTGTACGCGTGTATTATTCTTGTCGCGAAAAGAAATTTTAATCATTTATAACACCTTTTTTCATAACTCATATTACTTATAGAACGCAGATATTTTGGATCAGATAAGAGAAATTCAGCTTCACATCGTCTCGCTGGGGAGGTGGCAGGTAACGTATAACTTGCACTTGGTTTTCGCACTTTTTTCATCGGCTCTCGCTTTCGTTAGTTCATTTCCTCGCCCATTAAGTTATTAGGTTTACCAGGGCATCACTGGCTCGAAGCGAACGATCGCGCGAATAACACAATCTATTAAGTAAAGGGATTCGGGGAGAGAAAAAATTATTCGTTTTATTCTAAGAATTAAATTAAAAATTTTTTAATTATAATGCTTCGAGACTGCGTCCTTATTATTTCATCGACTAAAGAAATTTTTACAATGTTGAGTAAAATTGCACCGGGAACATGTTCGTTTATTTAAATAAAAACGTAAATAAACTTCTTTCAAATTGTTGACAAATTGTATAAAACTTTATTTATAACTTGTATTTTGGAACAATTTCCATTTAATTACATATTAATGTCGCCTTTGCCAGTTAAACAACTTCTTTTCGCAAACAGATTTACAACATCTTTCGTGTCGTGGAATCGTCCGCGCCTCCTTTTATTGACTTATTTCACGACGTCAGTTTACAATTGCTTCTGTCTTAAAAATAAACGCTACCGTGATTCCAACAATTATTCAATTAAGCGTTCGATTAAAAATTCACATTTCTCTAAGTTCAAGAGAAATCGGTTCCCTTTATTAAATAAGGAAAGAAACGGCAAGATAAAACGATAATATCGGTCAATAAGAAAAAAAAAGTTGGAAGAGTCTAGCGGCTGTCTGAGCATAAAAAGTAATGACACGGAGAGGCCCAATTATAGCAGAGACGTATATTTTAAAGAAATGCAGGAAGTTTCTTCATCCACGCGGATTACATAAGACCCAGCCGGCACTATCTACCACCACTTATGCAGTCGTGAGTAGTGTGGTCTGCGATAATGGGGCGGGGGGCGTTAGGCGGCCGGGGGTTGGGAGGGGGAGTAAGCAAAAGATTTCTCGGGAGACGCGACGAAGAATATAAAGAAAGGAACGAGAGTAAGAGAGGAAAGCCGACAGCAGCTCTCGGGAGTAGTCCATCGACGCGTCGCACCGAGACCACCGCTCGCTCTCTTTCTATTTTATTTATAAACTAGCAGCGCGCATCGCGTGTACGCGCTCGTCGATAAGGTAGGGACCGGTCGCGTGGCGCGTGCGGCCTGAGCTTGTTACCGCATTACCGAGCCGCACGACCGATGCGGCCACGGCGACTCCCTGTGCTGCCCGTGGCTCGCTTGACCGGAGCCTTCCAAATCGAATTACGCAGAAGCCATTAACGTGTACTTCACTTCACCCCAGGCAACGCGAGGCGACGCGGCGAGTCGTTCCCCGACTTCTGCCGTCGTCTGCACAAAAGCTTTTGGGGGCGCGTGTCCGAACGCTATTTTAAAAGATGATATCTAGGGGGGTCATGCTGCGCAGTTACCTCGGGGACGGAAACTTTTTCAAACGTTTCTATTTTTTAAGGCAGCCAAGAGGGAGGCTTGGATCAGGGTACGAAAGATTTACCGAGTTCTCAGTGAATTTGACACCGATACTTAATACCGGCTTCGGGACTTCACGAGCACGAGCTGCTTTCTGCTGAATTTGTCACGAAAGTTTTCGCTTTGTAATTAATATCATTCGTCGATGCGAGCGAACGTGACGAGAGCGTTTAATGGAAAATCCTTCAAATGGATCTGACGCTGATTCGATTATCGGAGCGATTTATTTCGTTGTTATCACGGCGGACGCCTCAAAACCTACCTCTAAAACCTAATTCTCGAAAGATTTCATCGAATTAGCCAAAAAATAAGTCGATCTCGACATTTTCCGCAAAAACTTCGTTTCAGCTAATACGAGTTAATTAGCAACGGAGTTTCGATGGCTCCTAATAAGATTCCAGATTATTCGACTTTTTTGTCAGTACCTGGCTGAGTCGGTTCTCCGTTTCCACTGTACACTTCTCTTGTATCTTGAAAGTTCGCGCACCCGCCGTAATTGCACTACGCGTGCGAGCTTCCGAAACATTATCTTTATGCGATAAAAAAAAAATCAGCAATCTCGCCTGCATTTCTACCGAAAACTTACTCGTGAATATTAGATTAGATTCGCGCTTTACTCCCTACACGTGCGCAATGCTTGTATTTTTCTATTCCACCGAGTCGGTCGGTAAAAATCGAACTGCACACTTAGAACTGTAGGATGTAGATGTGAGTCTATGAAAAAATTGTCGATCACAGAAAGTTCGGAAGTACTATTGAAGCTCAATTCCGAAAATTGAGGCTAAAATGTGATTATGAAAGTTCCAGTAGTGTTGAAAGTTTATAAATTCTCTTTATATTTCAATTTGTCGTAATTTATGTAAAAGTTTATTGATAAAGTTTGCATTAAATTTTTTATATTGTTAAGGAGTTATTAATTTATGAAAATTTATAAGCTTCTCCGAGATACTTTGAAAAGTTGTGCATCTTTATAAAAAAGCCTTTTAACGATATTATTTATGCTTAGGTTTGCAAAGCTGAATTAATATTAAATTACGCGGAGCATTTGAACATGGATTTTTAAATTAAAAAAATATTGCTCTTAATGTTGCGAGCGATAAATTTTCAACATTTTACAATTCATCGAATCTCGACTTTTGCGCATCTTTAAACAGCCAGCGATGACGAAGTTTAATATTATTTCAAGTAATTCTGATTCGTTACTGCGGCGATGACACGTTTCTCAGAGATGACAAGAGAGTATTTTATAATGTTTTATAGTATTTACTTCACCCATTTGTAACGATCGTAAATTATTTTTTCCAATTTTCGCATTCCTAGTTTATTCATAGTTAAATGCAAATTTTTTCTTTTTAAAAGAAAAGTCCCGAGAATAACGTTCGCGCTAATCTGAAATTGTGAAGAGCGTGTGATCAAAACTAACGTTCTTAAAAATGCAATCGCCATCAATATTATTTTAGAACTGTATGTGTACATCATCAACACCAGCAGCGCCAGTGGAACCGTAACTAATGCAAAAATTTTGCGTTTTAAACCAAAGCAAGTGGGCGCCGATTTTTCAAGTTTTTACAAAGCTAATATAGCGCTTTCAATTATTTTTCAAAGATTAAACAATTTTATGTTGTGTAAATTTAATAATATCTTTCGTGGTAAAATATTCTATTTCGTAGAGTTTTCGTTTAGTTTTGCACACTTTACGATCGCAGTGCTGTGACGTGGAACATAAAATTGACCGAAATTGCATTTTTATACTCGTAACTGGCTCATATTTATTAGCCTCGCCCTAAATCACTCACTTTGTATACCTTTAATCTAATGCAAGTCAAAATTCAAAAAACACATTGCTGTACAACTACTATCTATTACACCATACGTACGTTGTGGCTTAATAACTTTATCTGAGAGTAAATGTGTGATTTGCTTCCCGATAATATTGCGATCTTCTGTTATAAAGTTACGGTCACATTTCGCAGTAATTAAAGATATACTATTTTTACAATAGATCGTGAATTCAAGAGAACACAAAAAGAAAATTGAAAATTATATGTACGTAGTCAATAAAAGTTTGAATTATTCATTCGGTATCCAATCGACTTATGTGTAACAAAGGCGTCGACTCCTGTAACGCAGCATAAGCTATTAAATCTTTTATATTATCAAAAAAAAATTAAAACCTTACCCCGCGCCATTTTATAAAAACGCATGAAAGTATTTTATGTGGTAAATAATAAAAGGGAAAACATTTGATGTAACACAAACTCTTTTTATTTTTAAAAGCTGCAAATTATATCAGTATGTTTTTTATATGTTTAAATATTGAAGAAACCAAATAAATTTTTTTACGTCGTACGATTGATGGTAAAATAAAAAGATAAGGAAAAAATTAAGGATTTCAGATTTTAATTTGTCAAAATTTTGAGCAAAAATACGATACTTCAATAAGTTGTAGAATTCAATATCTGGAAGGGAAGAAAAATGAAATTACCAATTGAGTATTGATGTAATTTGTGTCAGTCATAATGCAGCTTTATTTATCAAACTTGTGATTTTTGTTGTCATATTCGATCAAAAAATTGTTCAGCTTTCAAATAAAAATATCTGCAATTTTATTATCAAGTAGAATCTTTTGTTTAGTATCTTTAGAATAAAAACACGATTCCCTAAATAATAATTGTCCTCAACTTATGAAACGTAAAAAATTCGCGAATTCCTTTTCAAATGCAATTAAAATTTTTTAATTCCTTACGAAATAATCAGTGTCGAGTTTTGGTTTTATGTAAATTTCTTGACACGATATTACTTCTTAATACAATTAATAAATATTCCATTTTTTAAATTTAAACTTAAATTTAAAAAATTAAAAACCCTGCATATTTGTAATTGTTAAAAATATTTCTAAACTTTTGCTGTCACTGTAATAATACTTGAAATTTATTTAATTCATGTGTAATTTTACTTCATGAATACAGATTGTTTACATTCAATTCGTCTGTTACGAACTTGTAATTCATTATAAATATGTATAATTTGATGGAATAATAACTAGATAGAGAGAGAAAGAGAGAGCGAGTGTGAAAGATTTTATGAAATAATAAGATAACTGTTGATTATTTTTTCACTATATTTAATGAAAATTGTAGTTATTTGTGTGCACATGTATTGTAAGTGGCCATGCTATAAGTATTTAAAAAAATTATTTTACAAAAGCTCTTTTATCCGTTATAATTTATTTTTATTGCAAAGTAGTTTGTTGATATTTTTAATTTAAATATTTCTTATCCGCTAGTCTGGTTCGTAAGATTTTTTCTTTCAGACTATAATGCAGCTCCTTTTTTAGATAGGCGTTAATTAATTTGAAAGTTTTATATTATTAAGACAAATTTTATAAGACTTCAACGTTATAAATTTCTTTTCTTTGTAGCAAAAATTTATCCATAATAAATGAGATAAAAAAAGAACTTTATGTATACGTGTATAAATAATACCGTAATATATATAGAATACAATTTTTTTTTAAGAAATAAGATTATGGTGTTTCTCAGACGTTTTTCTATTTTCGGCTTTCTTAATTTATTTGTATTTTCGAATTATTAGCGCGTTCAACAGTTCAAATGAAAATGAAATCATGTGTTTATGCAACTATATTTTTAATGACAAAAATATTTTATAACTACCAGTATATATTGAGATTTATTTAATGTTTATAATGTTAAAATTTTAATTCTAAATAGAAGCATATGTACGTTTTAAATGACATTCTATTACATTTTCAATATAAGTTTTCTGTACTTTTATGAACGCAACGCTGGAATTTTGTACAATGAATTCATTATTACAGAACTTTTAATAATATCAGACATTTTAAGATGAAGATACATACATACACAAATGTTCATTTGTTCGTATATAAACGTTGATTAAAATGAGTTTATTATTTATTGTACTCGATTTACTTATTTGTAGGGTAATATTTTACAATTAGTTGAATGAAAAATGAATGAGAAACTTTGAAAGTAATCTGTAAGGGATATATTTTTCATTTTCACGGTGTATTCGTTGGTATTCGTTGATTTTCTTTTCAGGCAAATCCGTCGGAAACTATTTAATTTATAACACAAAATGAACAAAAAAATAGGTCGTTAAATACAGCAAGAAACATATTAGAAAATACCTTTCTCAATTCTGATATTATTTTTTACAGTAATCTTTATGGTTATTTTATATTAATAATGTTTGTTTAAATAGATATTTAGAAACGACTTCTCTCTACTACGTTAAAGTTATATTTGTTCGTGAAATGTTTCATTTCTTCATGCAGTTTTCCTCATTTCGGGTGTAATTGGGTATTAAAAATATAATTCGTTCATTTGGTTAGGGTTTTTAATTTTATCACCTGACACAAGAGTAAAATAATTTTAACAAAGCGTAGAAACGACGCACATACCTGAAATAATATTTCAAGTAAACGAAATTTACTCAACAAAACTTTTGAAAATATTGGTTGATGGCTTTAATTAAAACATTCAGGACATTTTAAAACGATTTAAAAAACATTAATCTCAAATTCATCGGAAATCGATTAAAATTTGTCAAAAATTTTCCTTTATGGATTTTAAGTTAATAATAAAGGTCGTTTAGTAATCGGTTTGCATATAACTGATAAATACATAAGAATTTCTGAATTTTATATTATTTTCAAAATATTTTAATAAAGTACAAAAAAAGTTTTCCAACAAGCACTGATCGCTAAAGTTAAAGAAGCATTTTTGAGATTTGCTATTGCATTAAATAAATGAAACCTACAATGAGTTGGAAATTAGATCACAATTTCCAAAGGAACGCGACAGCAAAAATTATGTTATTTATCTCGTATTTCGTTCATATGTAACAGTGATTTTCAATAAATTAGTGCCAGGAAAGCACGTCATTGATATTTGTTAAACTGTTTCGACAATTTTTATGCGACTCATTTCAATTTATGTTCCTAATTTATTATAATCCATACAGATCCAGATTTATTTTTGATCAATTTGAAAGTATAACAACTTTAAATTAAGTCCTTAAAGACTTTTTATTGTCGAAATTGAATTCAGTTTCCATATAAATTACTACAATTCTATTCCAACTTTCATCTTTAATAAATTGCATTAACAAATTTATAAAAAAAAAAACAAAAAATTATCCGATAGTCGTTAGGAATCACTGCAACGATAACTTTTTTTTATTTCAAATAATTTTTAAAGCAAAAGTTCCGTTGCCTAATCGTTGTAGCGTTCCATTTTAAATATTAGACATTACAGTCGTCTGGGGCTCATCGAGTGCAAAATGCGTAAGAAATTCCATTAAAATTTTAATGGATTGTTATTAACAATAATAGCCGGTCTTTCGGATTTGAATATCGTTAAGTTAAAAATCGTCGAAGAAATTGCGATTGCTTTGGTAGTAATGATTGGCAAAAGAGTAATAAATTTTCGCGAGACTCTCAAGTGGGTCGACTCGCAGAAGTAGGTCGATTTGATTCATAATGCCTCACATAATAATCTGCAGACTTTAAAGATCCTAGTTACTTTACAACTTATAGCATTTTACAATTATTATAAAAGATGCACATTCCTTCGTTGCTTTTTGCATTCAGATACGGGAGACGATTTTTAGCGGTGCAATATTGAGATGTGAAATATGCTATTGAGTAATAATTAAAAGGCAATTACTTTTGCAAAAAGTGTTGGCTTCAGTTTATCTGGAATGCCTGGAAATCGTGCAGCAATTGTAAGAAGCGCAAAAAACCGTAATACGCGAATTAATAAACATCGAGAAATTTATTCGTCGTATCTTGATCAGAAAATGTCTGCTTACCAACACAATGGCTAGACTATAAACGAGAGATAATCAAACGGTCGATTAAATATATAGGGACTTTAAGACATGCTGCAAACTTTACAACTAAAATAGCTTTCTCGACATTTTGAGATTATACCAACTGTTTTATTACGGAAGTTTTAAAAATTACGGAACGCGCGACTAAGGCTCTGGCGTTGCTACCATCGTGTAAATTATTCCTACGTACCTCCGTTGCTTTAATGCTGAATTAAAATTAACCAAAAAAATAATCGCCGCTTGAACAAATCGTGCAGTCAAGAGTTGTTTTTGCTTTAAATAATTATCACAGATGTCCAATGTTCCAACTAATATTCTGCAATGAAACCTTATTTGTCCACTGAGAGATGCGCAATCACCCTGGATTTGGAATTCGGGCATAACGTTTGATAATAATAGGAAGAACTCAAGCTCGGAGAATCAATCGGAATGTTTCATCCTTTAAAATCTCCTGGAGGTTCTAAAGAATGTAGGATCAATGGTAGCATTTCTTAATGATAAATTACGAAAAAATTGAACCTAAATTCATTTTTAAAACTTTTTAATCTTTTTAAATATTTAAATAAATGCTTTCGAATGGTCAAGCGCTAATATACTTTACAGCAAAACATCAATACTGAAATTATAAAAACTCGTTTTCTCTGCCTACCGTTTGTAATGAATGCCGCAAAGATTTTTAAATTATATATATAAATATAATAGATTGTGTTATAAGATTGTTAAAACAATACCTTCAAAGTTAAATTATTTTAAGTTTTCGAACTTTTGTGAAAAGTTGTAAATTATAAAAAATATCAATATTTATCCTTTAAAACGTACCGTTATGCGAAAAACAATCTTCTTTAACGAAATGAAAGACAGCTCGGTTTATTATTACGCACTGATTAAGGACAACATCAATTTTGTTGCACCGAGTAATATTACAAGAACTAGCGAAGTGCACTAAAGTCTACAGTAACGAATTCAGGTAGAGGAGTGTGGGGGTGCGCTCGCAAAAAATAAATTACGCCAAAGCTGGTCGCGTTAATTTAACATGTAAATGCTTATCATTAATTAGAAGACGGCGCAATAAGAGCGCTTAACAAGTGATAGGTGTAACGTTGCTTAACAAACGAAAAGCGTTTTAATGCATCGAGTCGTTAAAACTATTTGCCGCGTGGTTGCTTTTGTTGTCGCTCGTTCGAACCCCCCCCCCCCCACTATCTCCCCTCAGAATTAATCCTCGCACCTCCGCGTCTGCGTGGAAATGCGTTTAAAAATGCCATTGATCAAACTGAGCCTATTGTCATTGAAATTTCTAAATTTCCAAATCTACTCGATAACAGCGCAAGTGTGTGAAAATTAACAACAAAGCTCGTTTTTATTGTCGCCTTTTTATTGTCCCTTTATTTTTAGATGAATCGCCTGTGCGGTATTGGCTTTTCTTTTTATTGGCTGCAAGGTTTGGCTAATCTTTGCGATGGTATGACGATTGTCGTATGTTTCTTTGAATCCATTCCTGTATCCGAGGCACGCAACCCATGAATGATAGGCAAGTCCATTTTTCAAGCCGCGCGCCGAAACCGATTCTGCGGATTTTAAATGATAATCAATCTCGTGGAGAATACGTGTTATATCATTTTATACGAGGAATAGTTCTTGGGTTGTGTGCACGTTGTGAAAAATCAGCGAGCAAAATGACCATTGGCTCGAAAAAATGACTGCAATATCGGGCACTGATTCGAACGCTCAATTGTTCGTTTCTTTCAATTAAAATTGGCAAATTTCGCAATAAAATACAAATGGGTTCTGATATGATGTCTATTAAATGTTTATCTCTGTAATTTTAAATGAAATATACAATATTTATTGTTATATTATTCCAGAGTAACTGCTACATTTATTTGATTACCTATAAATTATTGTGATAAATTCATCGGTATCCGTTTGTTGTACATTCAATAATAACAATATTATTTTAGAATTAACAATTGCTTGTTCATTGGCCCCCGTAGTATCAATTACAAAATGAAAATGTTTGCGCTGGATTGAAAATGATTTAAAAATATGTTGAACAATGGAGTGAAGCAAACACTGAACTATACCGATGGCGTTCGAAAAAGTGAAGTTTTTTAAATAGTTAAAAAGTCAAGAAAGAGAAGATAAACGCGAAGAGCATCGTGTTGCTGTTGAGAAAACGAAAAAAATTAACGTTTGCTGCATTTATCCGCAGTCGCTGGATCAAAGTCTCACTTTCCCGTTCGGAAATTCAGGAACGACTCGGCAAAAAGCCGGAACTTCAAATGGAATAATTAACGGCGCAGAAACGTAACGAATAAACGGAGGTGCATAAATCTCCTTTAAATTGATCGATGCGCAAAACATCTCGGTGTTTCCTTGGCGCGTCCTCGCGTGGATTTTCCGACTCCCGCGGGCTTCGCTCTCACGCCGAGAACTTCCAAACGGCGGTGGCCGCAGTGGCGCTCAACCTGGCCTCTCCTGTTTTCCGCCTGCTATGCGCTTATTGAAAACGAGATTTCCTCGGCCTCGCTAATACGGCTGCCTCGTTCCAGGAAACTCCGGGACTCTTGCACCGATTCCGTGAGCGAGACAGCGAGAGGGGGGGGCGTCGGGTTCTGGACGCTGGCGCGAGTATTTCGATAGTATTTCAATGCACAACTGCGGCGTCGGATAATCCGAGAAAAACGGTGCTCGGGATGGGAGGAGACGTGGAATATTTGGATAGTAATTAAATACTTTTCTAGATTTCTAAGAGAAGCCTTTGGCTTTGCGGAAAATTTAGTTCCACGGATTACAAGAATTTACATTCTTATTTTTACAAAAACTTTTCATTCTTAACGTCTATCTGCAAATACGCGTTCGCACACCATGCGACCCTTGAATTCGACAAAAAACGTCAAAAAACGTCGCGTTGTTATTGAATTTACACGACCCGAAATTATTCGTTACCAAATCGTCACATTAATAAGTACATTTTATTATTATTACTATCATTATTATTATTATTGTTGTTGTTGTTGTTGTCGAGATATGCTTTTTCCCATTTTTCCTTAGAATATTTTTTATTGATTTCGTAGAATTTGTACCGTAACTACTGCAATTATGCGGTCCATTAGTTTATGAAAGGAAGTTCCCATTAAAGCATACACCGATGAAACAGTTTCAAATACCGACATCGAAACGAACTGTTCACTTAATTAAAAAATACGCGGATTTTTTCTGTAGATGGAAAAAGTAGCGAGCGACCTTACCTTCGCAACTTTTTTCAGACTCGTGGCTTCTATACGTCATTCCCCGTTCGAGTGCGGGGATCGAATAATTAACAAATAATAACGATAAATACAAACAAGCATTGTACCTGAGCCGTATAAGTTAACGGTAGCGATAAAATGTTTTATTGGTACCCATGGAAATAAGCGGTGTGCCTTTTAGAACTTTTCGCCCATTCGCTATTAATTACAGCACCGAATGCACGTCGAAATCAAAATTCGTAATTTGCTTAGATTATAAAAGATGCGGCGAAACGGTGTGTCAGAAAACTCGCGAGTTAATTTTCGAACGAATCGTTAACAGAGTGTCGGTATCGCTAAACGCCTCGCCTCGTTGCGACAACTCAAAATGTTGCAAATTTTGAGATTGTAAAATTGCTTCAACGATATGCTGAATATATAATTGCGACTCTGTATAAGTTATTGCCGATAAAATTCATATTGGAGCGGCAAATACTCTGCCAAATCTCGGTGTCGTTAATTTTTGCGCGCGATATTTGCGATAAAAGCGAGCGACCGAGCCAGACTTTCGACGCAAAGTTCATTTTACTTTAAGGACTTTTGGATAAGTATGGGAAATAAAATTTACTTTTAAGACCTATAAGTTTTGAATTTCAATTTTGCTCCCAAAGCCGAGAGGAGGGTCTAAGGTGACTATACTCTTCGTGTCACCGCATATACTTTTATATTTGAACAGGAGATAAGTTACGAATATGGGGCATCGTACATCGATCTGAATCTTATCGCGAATAAAACTTTTCGCGCTATCCGACCGCCAAACGTAATCACTCGCCATTTCGATAATGAATCGTCGCCCGTAATATTATAATAATAACCCAATACCCGCAGCCTCTGATATTTATTAATCAGCGAATTACAAAATTTTAGGAGGTACTTGATTTTCGGCGAGTGTAGCTTACGCTGTGTTAGTGCGGCCCACTTGATTATAATTGGTATTCGTAGTTTCTATTATTCAGGATTCAGGGGGTTGCGGCGATTGGATCCTATAGCTCGCCCAAGATTATGACTAATAACGTAGTCAATTTTGACGAGCTTCCTGGACTCGGACACGAACCCTGTTATTGTCCGCCGAGTCAGCGATCGATGAAAATCGGCCAAAAAAAAATCAATGTCCTTGTTTGCGCTGATGATATCTTTAGGCTGTTTTAGCGCTCGAGACGATGATTCGCAAAGCTGCGTACCGACTCTAAATTAGGTACTTGAGCATGTGATTGCTGGTCCCAGCGGCTTTGACTGCTTTGGCAATAGATTCTTCGCCGCGTGTAAAGAGACGGAGACTTTACGAGCCGCGCATCGCAAAGGCGCAGCCAAGGTTTCCCGGTTGCGCGACACCACCACTAGTAATGAAAGAGCATATTTCTGACAATTCGCAGATGTTGGTATTCGTGTTTAATATAAAAATGGCCGGAATTTAATAACTGAACAGAATTCGTCGTTCGTATTCAGGTTATGCGTGCTCGTACTTCATCGCCGCACCGCTTACGTATAAATGCCCTTCCTTAATTAAAATTATTAAAGCAGGCCCTTTGCGCGCGAAAGGCGAAAAATGATTTCGCTGCTTAAGCGAATCCGTGGGAGTCTTATTTGTCGATTGGGCGCGAGCATCGCCGGAATTACCGCTAATAAGGGGAACGTTTGCCCTTCGATTAAAGCGAAATTTCCCCAAAGAAGCGTGCGACAACGGAGATCCGAGTTAACAATCGTCGGGGATCGAAAGTCGCAGCGCCGCCCTGGCCACCCCCATATCTTCTGGGCATTTCCATCCCCCGGGCGGACGTAAACTCTTAAGATTCTCGTGTACAGGGCCGCCCCGGTATCATTTATAATAAGGGCGTCGTTAAAGTTTCTGCGGGCCTGTGCTCGGGAGGGAACGCAGGTCACGGGGCTCTCGTTGCGCGCCACCAGGACCGGGAGTGGAAGAGAGGCGGGGGGGGAGGACTGGAGTCAGCCGCCCCCGCCGCCGCCGTCGTCGTCGAGTTGGCAACGGATGGTGCGACGGGGCACGCTTTGACAATTTGGAAACTCATTGTTGAAAGTTTTAATCGAAGCGACGATACGGTGGTTTAACGAACTTCCGCGTGCGTAATTGGTTTTTCACTTACGCCCCCGCGTCCTTTGACCTCGGCCGCGCTCGCCGCTCTTTATTCGAATCCAGCAGTCGATAAATTCTGTTGCGCGGCCGCGATTATACCGCGAGTCTTTTTTTAAATTGTCCGTCCTCCGCGCTTTTCTCATCCGTGAGATCGCCAACAACTTTCTTCGTCCGCGCCATTCGCTTCGCTCCTCTCGTTTTGCTCGGATGGCGCCGCTCTGATTTACCGATTCTCCTGCAATTCGGCTCTTTATCGAAAATTTTATCACTGTGATACATCCTCGTTATATCCTATTGCGGGGCAAAAACTTTTCTTTTTCAGCTCGTCGAAACGAATCTCATCGAGCTCGCGAGTTATTTTTCTCCTCGTTCTCCAAAACTGATGGATCCTGCTGTTAACTGAGATCGATCGTGCGTTTTAAGCATAAACAGCCGCCGTGGCGAGCGAGAAATTTGCATTTTCAGGTTCGGGTGAGAAGAGGCTGCCGGTGTTGCAGCATTCCAGGGGCTTCCAGTTTCCGCAGAGATTTATTTAAATTCGCGGCGCCTTGAAATTTATTCAAAAATGAAGTTAAAATTATACGCGTACTTCGTTCGCACCGTAAAATTGCCTAATAAAGGAATACCGAGTTGGATGTGCGTGTGCGCGCGTGCGCGGGCGATTGGTGCGATACTGGCAATCGTGTGACATTTTTTTCGCGCGATAATTAAAACTTAGATATAAATACATCTGTCCGCGAAATTATAAAAGTAGCAACGAAACGCTGTACTAAAATCAAAGCGTTGCGTTAAAAAACTTAATTTAATTACCGATTTAATTGCCGAGTTAACTGAATTTGGTATAAAACTTTCGGAAACTATAATTTCCCGGGTTTTCTTAAGTATCCGTAATGCGATTAGAGGATTTATGTGCGATATAAATGTGTAATGGGTAATGGGCACTCTGACAGATCAACGTAACACTGTTCCATTAATTCTAATCTAATCTGATCAATTAATATACAAACCTTATTTCCATTATATTGCAATTTTTCTACGCTGCGTTGCACTAAAAAGTTTGCTTTTATAATGCAGTAGCGTAGCCTGGAATTATTTCAGCAACGTGAGCCCTGAAAATATAATTTTTAACGCCTATCGTAATTCAAAAAAGCTATAATAGAAATGTTGCACGAATTGTGTTGTGGTTCTTTACGAGTATCATATTTTAAATATTGAAACTATAACAATAAATTATTTATTATTGCAGTGATAAGGTGCATTAAAAATTAAATTAACGTCTGCGTGTACCTTTTATTAATAAATGATTAAAAATTTCAGATATTTGGAAGTGCGTTGCTGCGATAAATGCTTTCGAATAACAAATTTAAAATATTATTAAAACGTCTAACTTATTCGAACTTATTGAACCTATGAATGCTTCCGACTTAAGTCTTGATTAATTTTAATGAAAAACTACTAAATCGCGTTATCTACAATTTGATATTTTAGCGTTTCGTTTCAATCAACTTTTTCTCTTCCATATTGTCGTTAATTTGTATTCACCAATTATCGCAATAATAATACTAGAGTAACTGCAAAATATTTAGAGTTGTAAATTTTCTTAAGCCTTTCCTTAAGTTCTAAAATTAAAAGTGTAGATTTAAATATTTGCTACAAAAAAATACGAATAGAATTGATGTCATTTCTATTTGACATCTTTTGTTTTGATCATAAGTAAAAAAAAGTTTCTAAATAGTAAAAAATGGAATTTTTTCAATTTAAATTATAGTAAATCAAGTAATTTAAGATTTTAATCGAAGAAAAATGTTTTCAAGATCATTTTTCTTTCGAGCTGAATCTTCTTTTTTTATATCTAGTGATGAAACATGTCCTTGCAATTACAGATATTGTTATTGGATGATTGTTGACTGGAAAATTTAAGGAATGCAGTTTTCTAAAATAGTAACGCGTTAAAATAAAGTAAAAATTTTTCCATGTTTTTATAATTATTTATAAAATGATTGTCGATGTATTGAAATTTCTTATGATGCATTAAATTAAATATGAAATGGAAAATGGAATTAAAAGTAAGGAAATATTAATGACAAAGTGTGTTTTTCTTTATTTAGATTTTAAGATTAAAAATATATGAATTTTATATAACAACGCAAGGGCCTATATTTAGTGAAAGTAAATTTTATTTGTACAATTAAATATATTTAACTTTGTTTAACTATTTGTTCTTAATACATTTTATATAGATTTTACTAAATTAGTTGTATCTGGATAATTACAGTTTAATCCGTATTTTAATGACTTAAGCGTAAATTAAATTTGTTATTCATTAAATAATAGTAAATAAAATAGTGGTTTTTAGAAAAGTCGCGAATTTCCAAAAAAACTTTTAGTGTGCAATTTAATAAGTCTTTCAGACTTATCATTATATTACATTTGTACATAAAAAAGTGTATTTATATATAGAAATCTCTCAAAAAGAATTTTTTTAGCTAAAGTCTAAAAAATCTAAGTAATTCTTAAAATTAAAAATATACATATACCTTATTAAGTTTTACATAACTCGTAATTAAACATTATAGAGCAGCGAAAAAAATAAAAATAAAAGTTCAATGGTAAATTCTATTTTGAACAATTAAACTTATGCTTCTCAGATAATTGATAGGAAGGTCAAAGCTTACTTTTAAATATATTTTTCGTTCTGTATAAATATAGTCCTTAAAATAAAGTATAAAACACAATGTAATCCAAACATAAAACTTTAGGAGTTTTATTTTCTTTTCTTCGATTTCTTTTATTTTTGTATTATAATATTTCAAACAAGATAATTTTCTGATAAAAATTTAATGCCAGTGAGATAAAAACAATTTCACTACTTGTAATATAAAAAAACTGTTTTATTATCTACATATTAGATTTGTCAATTAGCTTATTATGTGTTTAATATTTATCAATATTTATATAATTTATCTATAAGCAAATAGACGTTTATTTTAAAACTATAAAGCACTATATTCATCCGATTCACTCGTAGGTATTAAAATAACCTAAAAAATAATTTTCATACTATAATTTTTATTTAAAACAAATCAAATATTTACGAGTTTTATCTTTTGTGTAAATGCCATATGATTTTTGACTAATTTTTCCAATACACACAAATGACACTTGAATATTATTATGAAATCTGCATTTTTCACTGCAGTTCCATGGTTACCGCATCAAATACAAACGGGTTAACATATTATGTAATCGAAGCAAGTGGTAAACACAACCAACACAACTGTTTAACATTCTATACTTAGCTGAGGCTTGTAATCATTACTTTCAATTAGAATAAAGATATTTTAAGTGATTAAAGACGTGAAATTACAATTAAAAATCTTTAAGCTAACAAATTTTATTTTGTGCTCGAATATTTACACTGCAATGGCTGATTCTTTATTTAAGAACTCGGTGAAGCTATTTTCAGGCTTTTCGCGGGTGCGATGTGATGAATAAATTTTTCGTAAAAAAATAGATTTTAAAGGGGATTCGCAAACTCATTATTCTTATTCACCAGTCCGCGAATGACTAAATACATTTAATATAAATTTTAGTCGAGCGTAATTATTTGCAAAAGAAATTTTTAAGCATTGAAGCAAGACAAATAAATTGCTTGAAATTCGCAGTTGCTCTCTGGCACTTAACGGATTATTTGTCTTACAAAACCAAAAATTTCGCTGCCTGCATATACAGTCCATACAGGCGCGCGCGCGCATACACACACGAACTTCACGAGTGTTTCTCAAGTTGCTCGCTGATGTGGGAAAAATGCTCGCCATTGTGTAGCTTTTGCTGCATTGCCGCTGTGAAAAGAGCGAATATTTACTATTTTCAATGTCAAGAACGAACAATATTCTTCAGTCTATGTGAAAATTCAGAGCGGCATTACAAAAGGAATGATCACGGTGCTTCTGCTTTTGATTACTTCCCTTTCATGAATCATTGTACTCTAGTTACTTTGTAAAACCCTTTTTTCAAGGGCTTATTATTCGATTTAAAAAAGTTGCCTCCTCGTTTCCTTTCTCCCGTTTTAATGAGGTCTCGCATTCGTGCAAGAAGCTTCGTTCTTCCACCAAATTCTGCACTTTCTCATTAATTCTTGATCTGGTATTTTAGAAAATTCTAGGCACAAACGTAATTATATGTAATTTGCGCATTAGTCGCAGGGACTCATAGTTAAATTCACTCGATCACATAATGTATCTATAGCATAATGATTTGGGATGAATCGATTGGCCGTCGAGTGGCGTTTTAAAATACATGCGATATCAAGGGAAAAACGTCATTGATTCAAGCACTTGCTCTTAAATAAAAATGTGCCGTCGCTTAGAAGGTTTAAATTTGCACAATTACAAGAATGTACAACTTTAATGCTGAATCAATATCAAGATGGTTAAAAAAAGGCATGTGAGTTTACTTTGATTAATAAGAAAAGTGTTGATAAAACGGAAATAGTATTATTGCGTAATTAATTTTTATTCGTACTTACCTTCTGACCGTCTCGCGGAATGAAATACGGATCGTGTACATAACCTAATTCACTCTTATAGCTAAGTTTAACTAAAATTAACATACCTGTTAGGTAATTTTACGCATTCGAAATTGTAGAAATAATTTATAAATATATAATATGCAAATGCATTCGCAAGCTAAAGTAAGCGGTGGAATAAAAATCGACGAATAAATTAATTTAATATTATTATACCGTTAAAAGTTCGCGAACGAAATATAAAAAGCTTTTATTCGTACGTATTTTTGACGGTCGTGCGTCTTTTAATAACTGAAATAAATAAAAGTGGGCCTCGGTTAAAAGAATATTCTTGAAAAGTGCGAGGTTGATAGTTTGACGAGTTGGCTGAGTTTGACAAAAATTATCGAAATTGTGATTCGTGCTAAAAGAGATTTAAAGGGACCGAATTTTTCCTCTTTCATGATTTTTAAAAACTTTATAAAACTTCTTTATATTACGAGTTGTTTTAGTCTTACGTATTTATCGGTCTCGTAAAGCAATAAGCGATGAGATCGATGTTTTGAGTGATAAATTTAAATAGTTTCAAATTTATGAGAATTTGATTAAATTATTCATGCGGGTAGAAAAGCGCAGCCAATCGGCGCCAACTAAATTTTACCAACATTTAAAGACGCAAAAATGCAAACCCTTAATTTCGAGTGCAGTTTGTTTCTGTTTTCCCTTTCCGACGAAAATTGCAAATGCCCGAATGCATTAAACGGGGCGACACTTTTAACGACATACGGCGCGTATTCTATCGAGCAAAATCCTCAAGTTCATAGCAAATAAGCCTAAACTTTGCACGAAGCATTACATTTGATAAGTTCGAGCGCTCAATGACTCAGATGCAAGAGTATTGATTTTAAAAAATGTTGCCGTTGACGTTTTTACAATTGCGATCTCTTACAAATGAAAATAAATGATAAACGGTTAATAAAAGCAAACATATCCGATCCGCGGTTCGCTGTAATTTTGGACATCAAGCGGAAGGCCTTTTGAGAAAGGAAACCGAGTGATTGCCGCGGTACTTAAATCCGACAGGAGAAAAGTGAAGTTATTATTTCGCCATTTGCCAATATTATTTTTAACGCTCGACGTTCAAGGTAAACACGTGGCCCAACGGCGTGTCATCGTACGACAAGAATTGTTAACAAGGAAACACGAGATTAAACGTCGCCGCGGATGATTTTGACTATCTTCATCGATCAAGGTATTGTTTGGCTGAACACGATCGCACGCACACGCACACGCGGTGCAGGTGCGCTAAGATCAATCGAGGCTGGTGTTCTCGATTAGTTTCTTCTTAATCGCTGGAAGCTCGCTTGCACGTTTGTTGACAAACTTTCCTTTAAGTGTTTTGTCGGCGTCGCTTCCTTTGTCTACGCCTCCTTCCCTCCCCCTGCTCTTATTCTAGACGCTACAAGTATACCAGTGTATTTCAATATTTCTGAATTTGCCACTTTGCTCGGTTAACGCTTTACATCAACTTTGTTTGTTCCATGCAATTATGCACACTCGAGTCGTAAATCTTGATTCGCTCGAGTCAGTTGATTAACGATAAATTATATTGCGCTATTAAAATGAAAGGGCCGCCTCGTTGCTTTGACCATCGACTGGCGAGATTATTTCTTTTTAACTTATTCGTTGCAATTCAGCGCATTTTGAGTCTGAAAATAAAAACGAGAAGTTGGAGCTGCTGTTTGTTTGGCTCCTCCTTCGCCGTAGCCCTTCTCTCTTCAACCTGTTCGATTTGGAAAGCAGTGGAACGCCGTTATCGCTGCGCGTACATATCGACGCAGTGCGCGACGTCGGCTGTCCGAGGTGTCATCCTCTTTCAAAATACTGCGAGACTTTGTACAATTGTAAAACTTTCTAAGTGAATCAGCGATATTTCGCTCCTTCTAATGAACAGCAGGAGTTTTTACTTGGAAACTCCCGGTGGGCGCGTGGGCGGCTCCCCTCCGTTAAAGTATCAAGTGCCATTTTGCGCAAAAACACATTGCCCTTTGTTTCTTTAAAATTATGAAACAATTTGAACGACTATTAATTTGCGTATCTGCCGCGGCCTCTTTTTAATAGAGCTTCACATTTAGATGTATTGGTGTTTTTCGAGCGCAGGCGAAAATTTATTACCTCTTTTCCGAGCCGTCAGTGTTTACTTCTCACTCGGTTAAAGCAGATATGCATTAGCCTTAAATTGAAATTTCTCTTTTAATCAAAAATGAATATTTATTCAGGATGGGTTGTGTTTTTCAAAATGAGCTGAAATTCGCGTCGGCAAAATGACTAGTCGCCGAAGACTATACTCGTAAATACGCGAGTCTCGTCTGCGTTTCGATGAAAGGCAGTATATTTCTTTGTGGCTAATTCGGCCGAATTTCCAACTAATCCTTTATAAATTTTTTGCAAATTAATGAATTTGTATTTTGAGCGAAAGCTGCGTGATTCGACGATTGATCTGCTCCGCGTCAGCCTTGTCCGGAACAACTAGCGGTCGAAGCACACGTCTAAAAAGAAACGAATTCGAAAGCCTTTTTTGAGAAATGTATAAATCAAGTATCGTAATATGCGAAACGCCGTGCGGGGCTGACGTCATCGTATTCGCTTTAAAGGTTAATCGCAATACTTTCGCAAAGCATTAGATAATTTTGCGTATTAAATTATGTTAATCGTCCTATTAAACGGTCGCGTGTACGTGTGAGGAGATAAGAGATAGCGGATTCTAGGTACAAAGGCATTGTCGTTTTACAAGCTTGGATGTGCTATTTAATCATACTCGAGTTCTGCGCCTAAAGATATCCGATAACAGGATTATTTAAGTAGTGGATATAGATCTTCCTTTTTTAGTCGTTGCTCGGAACCTGATATCTCGGTTGTAGACTATTGGTGTCATTGCCTCCAATGAAAATACAAAATGCTGTAATGGCATCTTTTGCGTTTGGGGGGAGCCTTTGTTTGTGAAAATAAGGAACGGATGCCACTTGGAATGAAATTCGTAGTTTTCAGAGGTAAACTAAGAGCGCGTATTGCAGATGCAGCTTGTATTAGTTCTAATAATAAACGATAAATAAATGTTGCGATTCAACTAATTTCAGTATGTACGGTTCGTGTTTTTTTTTTTTTTTTTTTTTTTTTTTTTATCACAGATTATTTTTGACTCAACTAGAATAAATTAGAGTTTGCTTTCGCTAATGTTCATCAAATTGACTCATTCGTAAAATTTTTGAAAGAACGTTACTTTCTTTCATTTAGTAAAATCTAATTAAAAAGTATAAAAAATATATTTGCCAAAATGTATTTTAACAAATTTTTTTTGAAAAATACGAACTCGGCGGTTGCTCGTTTAAGCCATTTTTTATCAAAAAAATAATAAGAAATCGAAAAAATTCATAATGGATTTCATAATAATAAATATTGCAATTAAAAATAATGACGGAACTAAACGACAGAGAAAAGATTGATTTTAAGTAAAATAACTCTAATTTTTGTTGAAGAGTCTATCGATTGTCGATAAGAAAATAATATATTCATTAGAAAGTTATTCGTTCATAAATTTGTTTTCCTACAAGAAAAAGCTGTAAAATCTGAAGTGGATTGATGCAAGAGAGTTTTGTTCTGCGATTTTAAAAATGAAATGTTGTTATTTACAACAAGCATAAAATTTCAAACTATATTCCAAAGGTTTCTTAAATCTTATAACTTCGCTTTAAAGAAAATTTGGAAAATATATATTTAAGATTAATGCGTTTTTAAGCTGATTTTTTTTAATTCAAAATTGGTGTTTTTCTCGAATAAAATATCGAGACAAAAACAAAAATGTGTACAGATGAAAAAGATCGCTTGGCTTTATTGATTCGATTGAAAACGATGTTTTTTTTTAATTTTGATCTTTCCAACGCAATAAAAGTAATACCTAATTTTTAAAAAAGTTGACCTTAATTACGTAAATGGATGCCTTATTAATTATTCTTACAATTATTGTGTTATCTTAACAAATTAACTTTTGAGAATATAGAATCGCTCTATAATCCGATCGTGTAATCGTCTGGATCAACTATTCTTAACTATTCTTAACTATTCTTACGTCATCAATATTAACCTTTAAAGCTGCTCATGTAATCATTACATTTTTATGACATTAATATTTAGATTTATCAATGGTAATTATGTATATATTAATCTTGGCTTTATCGTTAGAAACCACTGTTTAATTTCTAAAATTCAATTGCACATTCAGTGGAAAATGAAACCAATAATTTACTTATGCAACCATTGAATAGTGACACAGGGCTGCTTCTTTTTCGTGTTCTTAATTGTTAAGGACAATAAAGAATTGGTTTAAACAGAGGAGTACTTAACGCATACAGAGTACGTAAAAGACTATTTAAATAGTAAAAATTTGTAAGATACACGAATGTGCGCGCGCGCGCGCGTGTGTGTGTGTGAGCAATGCATAAGAAAGCCAAGGTAAACAACTGACAAAGTTGACATGTTGGCAAAGTTTTATTTTCACAGATAGTTATTAGCTAATTTATTTTCGTCGCAAATTTCAACCAGAAACATTTTTCAATTTTTATAAAAAATATTATTTTAAAAGGTAGTTTTTACGTAAATTCAATACGTATGCACCTAAATATATACTTGCAAAATAAATCTCAGAACTGGAAACTGTATATTCTAGAAAAATACCGAAAAAAATACGAGGGATATGTTTTAATTTTGATTTATTAAAAAAATGTGACCGAGACGCGAACATTAATAAAATAAAAATTCGCTGCTGTAATATTTAATATTGGAGATAAACAATAATAAAATGCCGATACAACTATAGGTAGAGCGACAAGTATCTTTTATCAGATGGCCGATTTTTTAATTAAAATGACATTTCATCCGCCAGGATTTCAAAAGGAAAGAGGAACTCATTTTTTACCAGTGAAAGCATTTTAGTTAAATTTTAACCGAAACATAAATGTAAGATATTACCGTCTAACAGGCAGAGCAATAAAGATCAGCTAAGTGCGCTTGTGAATGAAATAACGGTACCGAGATCACACGCGCGCGCGCGCGCGCGCTCGCCAATTTTCTTCGAGTGCATTGTTTTATTTTCGAGTTCGCGCTGTACGTTTACCCGTGTGACACAGCAATGAGGCGCCCGATGCATTTTTCACAGTCAACGTTATTATTATAAGAATTCGATTGTATTCGTCATCCATCAAAGCTCATTCTTTAAGCTAAACGTAAGTCTAAAAAATTATTCCGAGACAAAAGAACTTTAACGTTTTTTGCCCGTCGTAATTTGATTTCTGCACGCGAACTAATGGTACTGTCGTGAGGATCCGCTCGTTCGAAACGGGCGTCCTTCAGAATTTACTCCAGACCGGCGACGTACGGGGTTCGCGCGAGCGACCCTCCCTTGCACTCCATCACCTCAAACCCGAATAATTACAACTGCGAAAACTGCAGATTCGATCTTGGAGATAATTGATAAGTCGAGCCCTGAGAGTGTGTCGTGTGCGTCATGGAAGCTCTTGCATAAACAATCGCGTTGGTAGTGGAGTAGTGGATTAAGTAGAGCGACGTGGGGATGAACGTTACCATTAATGGGAGGAGGTTACGGATCGATAAACAATTCGCCCAGGGCCAGTTTGAAATCAGTTTGAAATTCAGAATTCGACAACAAACGCGGAAGAAGTACAATTTCTTGGAGAGCCCTAATCCCGCTCAGTCGCGCCGGCCAACGCGGCTGCGAGATGGGCATCGGGAAAATGCGCGGCGTGCGCGTCGGGGTTGCATCTATTAATCCGCAGCCTCATCGGGGCGCACGGCCAGGCTTAGGTGCGTGTGTATGCACGTTTTATCAAAGTAGCCGGCGAATCGCCGCAACTTTTTGGCCGGCATTGCCAATGGGGCGACGGCACGCGGCCGCCGGGGGCGGTACTTATTGATCTCTCCCTCGCGACTGCGAGAAGAAGGAGAGAAGCGTCAGGACGTCGTCGGCGTACGTGGCCCTACAGTACGACTGCGCGCCTCGCTCGGGACGCTGCGACCGGGATTCGAACTTGGCGCGCTCTTGGGCTCGCGCATGCGGGGCCACCCTCTCCCGCCCCTCTCTGCCCTCTCCGGGCCGCTTTACGTAAGAGTCCGCTTGCTGATAATGGCTCGGAGCGCTTTTTGGGGGAGGACCCCCGGCTGAAGGTGAATTTTGCTCGATCATCCGAGACCCTCTCGGATGCTGTGTAGCTTCGTCTCGACGCAACAATAGTCAAGGGACAACGAGAGCATTCGATAATAGCTGACAGTCGCGTCTGCCAAAGCCAAAGCTTGAAGAAAATCCTGCAAATTTAGCCATTGATGAATCAAATTTCGGATAAGTCCAATTTAATCGACGCTTTAAGACCTTTTACCAAAGTCTATTTTCGCCAGACTTGGACTTGTTAATCCTTGAACTTTTAATGAAAATTCGGCCGAGCACGAGTGCATTCGGTTAGCGACTCGAGTCTCCGCTACTCCCTGTAAAGGCCGTGTAATATTAAATTTTTGCCTTTTAAATGTATTTTAAATTGTTCCTCGGCTTATCTCTCGGCCGTCCTTATCGCACTATAATTTCTAGTTAAAACAAATCCAACTCAACGCGGACGGTCGATCAACCATTTACGAGTTTTAGCCTTTGTGCAAACGCCTTTTAGCATTTAAGATGTTAATGCCAATTAATGAAACTCGGCTGGAATTAAAATTAAAGCCTTGATAATGAAACTGTGAATTCGGAATGTAAACAGAATATAAAAATATAAACTATTGATGAAAAACTATTTTTATCGCAACGGATAGGCCATTTCAATTTGCTTCTCGATTTGATAAAACAAACCTAAATTATTTATCGAAGGCTCGCAATTAGACATTAAGGTATTCAAATATTGCCTTTAATTTGGAGAAAAATGTATAGCTTTTTTACGTATTTCCGATATAATAGATATTTTTAGTTGAAAAATTTTCCGACTGATGGCTTGAATACATTTCTTTTATTAATGCAATCCTATAAACTTTTCCAATTAAAAACGTTTGTATTTAAATAACATCAAAGTTTACATGATTTTATGCGCTTTGATTTCTTTGTCTGCCAATGAGAAATCTTTTTTATTACATTTTAAGTAATTAAAAATACCGAATAACCAAAAAGAAGTATATCACGATATATTTTAACATTTTATCTTAAAGTTCAAGGATTTCTTAATATTTCTTTAATTATCTTATTCACAAATGTGTGGATTTTTTTATTAGATAATCGTACGTAATATTGCATTCGAATGCATATTTATTTCTGTAATTAATAATAAGTAGGCCTGTGCGTCTGAAAATGGAGAAGAAATTCACTTTCGAGAAATATAAAAACTCGATCAAAGTGTTTAAAAGTAAACGTATCCTTATTCGACTCTGTACTCGGAATTATTCATTTAAAGTCATTTGTTTTTTATACTATGCATGGAAACACGAAAAACAAATTTCCTTGAAAATTCGTGCAAATATATTCCAACAATCGATAAATCCAGTATTTCTAGACGAAACAATTTTTGTTAATGTCACTCTCCTTAATAAAACATAAAGGCGTTAAATGTTATAGGGATTTTTAAGTTAATATTTAAATATGCATTGTAAAGAAATGCTTGTTTAAGTTGGCTATTAATGTCATTTAAAGTTCGCTGTCGAAATAAAGTTTACAATTGGTAGTTTTATCGTCACATACTATTACGTTTTTCATTAATATTTTAATGCCTGGTTGGATATTTTCGCGATTAAGTTTATTATCGATTAGTTGATTAAGCTTTTGCGTAGCGAGTTTAAATAGAACGAGATGTTTCTTCACTTTTAGCCTTTATTTCGATAAATTTGTTAAATTATTAAACTGCACCGGCTATTACGTACAGTACAATGATAAAAATATATATTGAAATAAAGCGCATCGATGATTATTGGCTCAGTGGGGGATATTTTTAAAATACCCACCGTTAAGAGTAAAATAATAAGAATTTGTTTTGCATCGAAGGGCACTCGCTGAGCATTGCATAATTTATTGAACAATAGTTACGACATTATTCGGTTAAATGGCTGTCTGGAAGAAAAATTATCTCATAATTAATGATATGCGATAGAATGTGTCGAGCCGAGTACGAGTGCGTTTCTCCTTCTTTTACGAAACTATTTATTGACGTGTGATTTAATTTTTTCCTTTATAAGAAAATATAGTAAATTTCCAATGTAAACTTACACGTGTATGATATCACGATTTATTGCTATTCGATATTTTGTTTAAAGACTCGTTAACTGCTATGTAAATAAATTAATTATGTTATTGATTTTCTGTAAAGTGAAATATTTTGTTTAGTATTAAAATAAACGTTTGCATAATGAAAATGCGCGCACGATTGTACGCATGTGCAGATGCGACTAGAATTTTATTTTTCAATCCGTAGGAATGTCGTTTAATTAAGCGAAGAAGAAGAAAATTGACTGATCGATATCTAAAGAAGACTATCAAAATTTGCTAAAAATATTGTCTTGCAGAAATAAATAAATTTACATGTATGCAATTAGAACAGTAATGACTTTAGATTACATTCTTTTTCGCTATTTGCGTTATTGATATTCTACAAATCGTAATTGCAACATAATTTCATTTTTTTATAGAAACATTTAACGAAGAAAACAAGCTACACAAATTAATATTATTTATCAGATTAGAACGATTTATGTCATTAATTTTACATTACCGAAGTTAATTATCAAAAATGTTTTCTCAATATGTACTTTGTTTCGCTTTTACAATGTGATTCGATAAAAAAAACTGATACGTTATTAGTCGGTATATTGCGTTGACTAAGTTTGCATTGATTTATGACTCATTTTCAAACTTTTATTTTTTCGCTGTGGCATTATTTATAACATATAAGAAAATTTTTACGAATAAAGTGGAGAAGTTATGTTCCAACGTAATTGTCTTTATTCGGTGCGCGACTTTGTTTTAAATAAACGAGAAGTGTTTGCGTTATAAAAAGCCCAATTTAGCGAGCGTAGATGGACGTTCCTTATTCATAAAGTCATATCATATCTCGGAAAGAAATTTAAGAAAATCATATTTCCTCGTGACGTTTAAGGACGACGTATTTTGGAGATGCGTGTCAAAAAGCTTTATCTCATCGTGGGAATAATTCGGGAGAAAATGTGAATTTATGTCTTGGAGGTTGCTAAATTTGTAATCAGCTCGAGGGAAAAACTGAAACAATACCATTTTGCTCACTTTTTGCAATAGACGCGAGCGGAATTTTAAGAATTTTCAAGTCCCGCATCGATTTTTAGCATAATATCTAGTTATTGGATTACGGAGAGTTTCGCGGTAAATCTTTGTTAACCCGTTGCTGTTACGTAACCGCCAAATCGCATAAGACAATTGAAACAATTGAGATTCACCGCGTCAACTTTTTTTCGAAGCTAATCTCGAGCTTCGCTCTTTTTTCAGCGAGCGCGAATAAAATTAGTTCCTCGCAATGAATCTGAAATAAAATTAGCCCCTCTAGCTGCAATCGGTCGAGATCCTAATTAAATTTACGCTCTGCTCGCGGCGCGCGAAACTTCTCGGAGCTGGTTTGCCGAAATTGACGGTAAGTGCGAACGAGCCGATCCCGGCAAGAGTAGGCGCAAATAAGCCCGTTAAGTGTACTACGTAATTGCATAATCAGCATCACAAAGAAGAAAATTAATGTTTTCATCGTCGCACTAAATTCACGATAAGGTTCTTTTAAAAGTCCTCGCCGCCGCCGACATCTCCGATAATTAGTTCCCAAGGTTCGCCCACTAATGCGCGCTCGTGGCGCAATTGGAGCTGCCGAGCGAGTCCCAGTCGGGGGCGCGATCTTTGCGTCTCTAGAGGTGAAAACCCGGAACGCAGCCCGGAACGACGACGCGTCGTTTCTCGCGCAATCGCGGCGACGCTTTGATCTCTCGCGGCTTCTTGATTTTGCCGGGCTTTAAAATAATTCGCGCGAACAATCCGCGGCGATGATGTCGAGTCTGGGCGAGGGGGGACGCCGCCAGTAACCCTTAGAGACGCGTTTTCAAACAAACTGATAAGAGTGTAAAGTCGCGTGTCGAAGCTTGTTAAAACGTAATAATTGCTGGTCATTTCGGCTACTTTCACCTCTACTTTTGCGCTACGGAATATTAATCGAGCGATTTGCTCTACACTCCTACGGCTCCTGCACAATTTCTGTTTGCAATGCATTAAGCAAATTCATTGCTGCTTTTTACGAAACGCGATGATAGCCAGACGTTTTCGCGCAAAATTAACTTTGAACGCAATTTACTTTTATTAAATGCGATTTAAATTATATACTTTGATCGAGCAGAGACTACTTTATTCAAATGTTCCGTCTTAAAAGCATATTTATTTGTCGTAACTGATACTCAAAAATTTTCGCGTGAAATTATACTCGGTACTAAAAATCTATATTCAATCTGCAACTGTTAATAATAAATTATCGGTGCGAACGGGTCGCAAAGGAATAATTTAAAGAATAGTTTTGAAATTTCGTTTCTTTATAATTTACGTGCGTTTTCAAGCATTTATCTGCGAAATGCTTCGATAATTTCTTTCGCAGACCAAATTCAAGCGGACTAAAAAGATAAAAGTAACAATTCTCGATAATCTCGTGAAATATATTGTGTAAAATATAATATATTTACAGGGAGCGCATGAGAAGTGATGCGTTAGAATTTCCGTAAAATTAATATTATCTCACAAAGTACCGACGAAGTATTGATTTTAATATTTACAAAATAATTTTTAACGACATCATCGAGTGTAGATTTTACGCAAATTATTTTTTTTAATTTCAACGTGTTTCATGCATAATATTTCACGTGCAACCTTGAAGAGCAGATATTGATGAAGAACCAAGTTAATTGTGGGCGAAACTTTTGTTTAATAATTAATATTTATGATGAGCGACGCGGTTGTTTTTCGAATCCAGCTCGTTTAAAACGACGAAATAAGTTAATCTCGATGGCGGGCTTTATTATTAATGCTTTGGCGCTAAAATTTTACAACTAACGCAAAATTACCGCCTGCTATATTTTTTCATTAAATCTTTAACTAGTGTTAACTTTGATGACATTAACGCTCATCACGATCAAAAGTTGTATTTTCGCGCACAATGAAAAATGAATGACGCTTCGATGATGTATTTGCTCATTACGATGATTTTTAATCATAGGCAAATCCGAAGCGCGAATATTAAATCGCACGCGCGTTGCATTCGTATTAGTAGTTGTTAAAATTGAAATGCGCCAAAATGACTTATCGTTATGATTTCAACGCGTAAGAACGATTATCTTTCGCTGTGGTTGCTATTCATAAGTCGTAATTTCGCAACCTTATTAACTTAAGAACGCCATTGTTTCCCATTCGACACTGAACTCATCTAGGATTTACTCCGGTTCTCCGCGGTCTGGCACAACAATACACGGTCTTTTTGCTGTAGCTTACCAAATGCCTTTGAAATTTTAGTTCCGCCCAAAAATCCTCCGGAGTTTGCGTTCCGCTGCGATTTATCGAGGATAATGATACGGGATCGAGCATTAAACTGTTTCGGCGCGCATTAATACCAACGTATTTTCAGACACTTTGCGCTTTACTCGTCTTATCGCGCCGAACGAATACTTTTCGCAGCGTTTTACTATTGAATATTTTCGGCTTGTTTCCAAAAACGCAAACGTCGGGGAGTGTAAAAGTAGTAGCCGCCGCGACACCTGCGCCTGCCAAGCCCAATAATCTCATTTTGTATTTAACGTCGTTACTATTGATTATTATTGCGTCGGGATACTGCTAAAAATCAATTATCCAATTAAATATTCTATTCGCAACAGCAGTTGGGCCGTCCGCTCGATTCAATTAAGTGCTATTAAAAAGTTTATTCTCGGGTTTTCCCGGATCGGCTTTTAATCTCGAACGGTCCAGTCCAAGACGGCCGAAACGTCGCCGTTGGATGAATTAAAAAGTTTAAAAGTAACGCTCGAAAATTGGCAATTCGAGCGTCGACTGAAAAGACGCGGCGCATCGAAGTAAATTAAACGCACGCGAATGCTTGCGATATACAAGTGTCAAAGTGGCTCAAAAGCTCGGACGATTTATTGGTCGCGCTTCGGAAAGTTAGTGGAATTTTCAAGGGTCAAAGGATCGTGGCCAGCGGCAGGTGCGGACAAACTCGGTGCTCCGAAATTCAAACGATAATGGCACTAGTTTCGTGCGGCTTTTCCGCATAACTTTGTGATACGCACATCCAAATTACCGTTGTAATCCTAGATTTCGACCCCCCCCCCCAGCGACATACAAAAATAACACTCCAAACGCTGTTTTGGCTCATTTTCCTTCGTTTTCGCTTATTTTTACGTCGTTGGTGTTATTTGAGCGCATCGGCTCCGATGTTGCATTTCGCAAAATCACTGATTATCGTAATTGTGCGCCGCTGCCTACAGACGCGATCAATAGACCCTCGGGAAGAAGACCTCGAACGATTAGGATTTTATAAATATTTCTTCTGTCTGTTGCGAATTTCGTCGATTCGCCGAGGAAAAAGTTTCGTCGTCGAAATAACTTAAAACTTTGCCGCGATCCGATCCGGTTAATGTTAATTGTATTACTTTTTCTGGATTCGCGCGATTCTAAAGTCCAGGCGAACTAAATTGTGCGAAACTGTTTCGGAGGAGGGAGCAGGAGCAGTGGGAGGAAAGAGGGAAAGAGCGAAAGAGCCTCGAAACGACGTAAATGCGAATGTAACGCAGCCGATAGCGACGCGAGACTAATGGGAAATTAATTTTACAGCTTCCTGTGATTAATAATTCTCAAATTTTCAAAAGCGATCGAAGCGCCGATGAAAAGCATTTTATCTTTTTTATATTGAAAAGCGCACGACTGCCATTTAAATTATTAATGTTTATTCACTGAGCAACGAGTTCGCCGGCGCTGAATCATGACAGGCGCTATGATATATTTGAGGAAACGAGCGAAAAAGCTGCTTTGCATTTAGACGAAAGTCAAAGGAGCTTTTCCTCGACTTCCTGATATTTCTTCCTCGGTGTGCCTCATTCGTCGAACTGCAATTTTCCAGATTCAACGATTATTAATTGCTATTTAAGGCACTCCACTTGACCTCGTTCCCGTTCTTCCACTGGCGCCTGCCTCGAATCCACTATCAAAATGATATATTCCCATTCATCTGTTATTGCTTCCGACTCCAAACTCATACTTATCCGCGGCGAGATCTTAATTCAAATTTTAAAAAGTGAAATTCATCGTTCGACGTTTTATTGAAGTATCGCTGTAGTTTTCGATCCGAGTTGCCGAATCTGTAAATTACAGGCCGCGAGTCAATATTCGCGCGGCCAAACTTCTGCCCGCGCCGTCATAAATCCTTCGATTCTATAAATTATGGCAATCGAGTTTGCGCGTCGCTCCCGCCAAATTATTAATATCGCGAGCACAGCCTCGTAATTTGCGTCTATCTTATTTTGCTAAGTACCGGCGCTGAAAGATAAAGATAAATACGTAAGAAAGTTGAAGCTCGAACGCAGCCACCACTAGGGCAGAGTAAATTTCAGTAAATTTCAGCAAATTTCAGCAGATCGATAAAGCCTATGACTACATCTAATATTTAGATCGTTTACTCGATCCGACACGAAACACTCGGAGTTACGGCTCCTGTATTTATATCCGACCCTTTTTAATTCGAACGCTCGTAATTTTCGAAAATTAATAACACTCCGTAAGATTGATTCCAGCTCTCGGATTTTTCCTAAATCCGAGCGGAGAAAAGAACAAAGGAACGTGAAAATTTTAAAACGTCATCTTGTGTCGAGTTCGATCAAAGTTGAAAGCGATAAACGGAACAAGGCGTCGGGAGCATTAAAAACCGCGGCGCAAATTCATTATCGCAGCGAAGAACAATGTGTCTCTTCCGCACGAAAATGGAAAGGCAGTTTGAAAAAGATTTCTTATCCGCGACGATGGAAAATCCGATTCGTTCCGACGCCCTTTTCCGTTTTTCCGTTTCCCGTCAGTCTCCGAGAGCAAATGTTAGCTTTCCGCGAATTTTTTCATCGCGCGCGTGCGTCGCGACGATCTTGGCGTGCATGTCACACAACATTGGCAAAAAAGACCGCGAGCTCGATAAAAGCTCGGAAAATACAGCGCGAGAGGAAAATAAACGAGCAAGGGACAATGCGGATTTTCGCTATTCGTTATTGTGCAAATTTGTTGTTGCGCCTTGGATTTGAATTGTCTTTGAACCTGATTTCCCCAAGCACGAGTCCCCGACCTTCGGAAAACACAATGCGCAAGGGCGGCGTCAATTATTATAATTTCGTTTTCGTATTAACAGAGCTGCTGCCGGGCTTTGTAATTTTAAAATAAAGGCTTGCCCCCCCCCCTGTTTTTTAGACATTTTGGCGCCCAGTCTTTTAACCTTTTAACCTTTTAATAGATGGCTTATCCGGACTTAGCAAAGCAGCCGCGAGTACAAAATTCTTTCGGGACAATTGCCGAGGCTTCGCTTATCTGTAACGAAGAATAGCAATTGTTGAAAGTGTCACGTGTCACTTTCAAAAGGAGAACAATCACGCATCGGATTGTAATATTAATGCGTGGGATGTGGGAAGAATTGGCGCAGTTTCGCTGAAAAGCTCGTTTGATTGAATGCAGTACAGCGCGGCGCTGTTTAAACATTATTTGCGCTCGGCTTTATAAAGACACTCGAGAGGTGCACGTAGAGGAGGAGGGCGGCGGCGGCGGCGGTGTAAAGGCGATTGGAAATATTTCAAATGTTCCGAATAAATAATTTGAGCACGGCGAATTATATTCGGCGCGTCTACTCCAACGCAACTTTCGAGCCGCACGGGGCTGCGATTAAATCTGCTTGTTCCTTCTGTATCAGCGATTTCTCCCCCGCCACACTGGGGCGGCGCGCCTCCCTCGACTACCCTCTTGCCTTTTATTTCACCCGGCGGTAGTTTCGCGCCCACTAATAGTCTGCATTGTTGGGGGACAAGGAGCGCCCTACGCAACTTTGCGCTGGAAAATATTTACCATCGATCATAACAACGCGAGTTAAAGCGAAAAAAGTCGTCTCTCAATTTTTCTTCCGCCGCCGTCGCTGCAGAAAATCGTAACGCAATTTTATTCCTCTCGAGGATGGCTCCTCCCACTCGCAACTTCTTACGAATAATTTTACCGTCCAATTATACTAATGCTGTTATTTGTAATAAATGAGTTTTTGAAAGCGTCTGAGCCGTGACCGGCGGCGCGGCAGCACAGGAAATAATCTGTGAGAATTAATAATCCCGAAAGCCCTGGCACTCGATGCTTGGCCCTTAGCCCTCGGCCCTCGGCCCTCACTCCCGTCGATACGTCGCAGCTGACTCGAGCGCGACGAAAGCGGCACTTATTTATTCCTCTGGTGGTTCGGAAGAATCGTCGTCGCGCGACTACCCGGCGACGGTGATGCACGTCTTCTCCCGCCGCTGCCGTTCGAGAATTCCCCGAGTTCTCGTCGAGCTCTCGGGCCGCGTATTTATGGCGACTCCGTGCACTCGGCATCTAAACATTGAAATTGAAATGACGCGTAGGAAGAGAAAAAGAAAGGGGGTGCAAGGGAGGACCGCAGAGGGGAGCGCGACGGGAAGGGGGGGGCAACGGGAGCCAGGACGGGCGAAAAAGAGCCGCGCACCAATCAATAAAATATCCTGCGGAATATTTTCGTGGGCGCCAGGGCGCGCGCGCGCGCGCGTGTGTTTGTACGCGTTGTGTCTCGGTGTGCGCGCGCGGGAGATTAGGGGTCGCCGGAAGAGAGGCAGGCACGCGAAATCCAGCAGCACCTCTCGAGCCGCGCCGATCGCTGCTTCGTTATCCCGGCCCGTCGTCAGGTTATGCCGAGGACGAGAGTAACAGCAGCAGCAGCAGCAGCAGCCGCGCGCCGTTTAACGGGCATTTCATTAACGGGGAATCGCGCCGAGTGCGGCTCGTTTAGTCGCAGCGGCCGAGCCGTGAATGGAATCCGGATAGTGTCGGCGGGGGCAGACAGACGCCGCGTCTCTTTCGCTCGGCCGAATCGCTCACTTTTACCGCGGCCGCGCTCTTCCTTATCGATTCTTAAATTGGTCTCCTCCTTCGCTCCCTCGGCGCCCAGTCCAACCGTACATATTCGTGCTCCCGTAAATAGGGGCAGGGGGGCAGTTTTCCGTCGGGAAAAATGGGGTCGCTGATGATAATCGGACGTTGGCTGAATCGTAATTCCGTTACGGGGAATTATCGCTCGCACACTCGACTCCCAACTTGTAAGCTCTGCGCCTCGGCCAAATGCCTGCAAAGCGAATAATAATAATCTCTCCGGTCGGATAAGGTCCGGCGACATTGAAAATCCAAATGGCGGTATTGCCGACGCGCCGGATTCGTATCTTTGAGGAATTAAAGGCGGTGCCTAACGTCTTCTTCCCCGCTCGAAATGAATTTATTAAACGCCCCGAGTGAGCGCCGCTTCGTTTTCAATTTCTTTTTTGATGTCAAATCGTTTGAAGTTGCCAACAATGAAGTTTTGATAATTATTTTTATTTTGAATTGCAAATGCGCTGCTGGCGCTTCGAGAAAAGGTCTCCGCGTCCGCAGGCATCCAGGGAGTTCCTAAAAATTTGCCCAACGATCCTCGTTTTTCAAATAAATCCGCGGCAGAATCTCCCGTTGTTTTTTCACCCGTAATTTAAAGTTATTTTCATAAACTAAAAATCAATCGTAAATCGTGTAATAAACTCTATTGTGCTCGCTCTGTTCATTTTGACTTCCTGGAATTCGGAGCATCGAAGTTGTACACAAACGCGAGCCGCACACGCACGCGGGCAAGCAATCTTTTTTTTACGCGAAAAATGCAATAAAAATATTAGATGCAACGCCGCTACTAAATTACTATGAAAATATCTGGAAAACATTGTAACCTTTGATTTGTAAGAAATGCTCTTCGGAGCCTGCAAATGCAACTAGCGAATATTTGAATTCTCGTTAGATTCGAAATTTTTCGAAACGTAAAACTTTTTCGTGTACAGTATTACATTTTTCGAAATCGTATGATTTCAAAATTTTGTTCCGGAGACGTCGATGTCACAGGGAAGAGATCAATAACGCATTGAATAACGATAACGATAACGATAATAATAACAACAACAACAACAACCACAACAACAATAATAATATTAAAAGTATATTTAACGACTAACAATCTTATAAATGTAATCGATATCTGGCTGTAATTGAGCTACAGAGTCATCTTTTATTTGAAAAAACTTGATTTTTATTATCGACGGAAGAAATTTAAGAACGAATTTTCTTAAATTAGATTGAAGAACTTTATTGAAACGTTCGTACAAGTTTTTCTTACTATTTTCTTCGATATTGATAGGGTTATTTCCCATAAAGTCTTATTACAAGTTTTGATATAACCAATCAGAAATTCTATTTAAGTATTTTATGTTTATTAAAAATAATCGGAGACGCTTACATAAGAGTAATTCATACTACAATAATTCCTTTGTTTCCACGGGAGTCCATAATTTCCCGTAAAGAAAATTTTTAACGAACAATTGTCTACGGCTGCGTTTATTAACTTTAACAATCACTCGTAATTTAAAGAAATACGAATGGAAATATTAATAACCGTATTTCTTTTACCAAATGTCATTATATTTTTTACGTGTGAAAAACCACTACACGCGTATATTCTATTAAAGTTGTTTCATACTTCCAACAAAGATTTATCAATTTGTTAGTTGCATCATTTTCCACCCATTACACGTTTTTCTTATTTTTCAGTTAAAACAATAATTCTATAATTTTCGTATTTGCAAAATATTTTAACTTATTTAAGTAGAAATTATTGCGTATCGAGAAGAAATTTTCCGAAGTGTAGGACGCACCCAAACATTAGTTAATTGACTCTGCAATATATTATTCAAATTCTAATTTTATGAACCTAAAAGCCCCCAAGTATCTTGACGCGCATTTTTTAATATCGCAAATACACACCCATTTTAATGAATTTCCTTCGTTCGCACTGGCTCTTGAGATTTAATGCGGGAGGGAAAATTTTCATTAGGAAGGGAAATAATCTTGAATAAATACCTAAACAAATATCGCGCGAATAAAAGTTAATTAAATACCGTGAAAAGTTTTTATTCGGGTCACTCGATGAGATATCGCTGAACAAAGATAACGAATATTACGTTATATTATGTGCGCTAAGCCAACGTGTAAATTCGGTGCGTTTCAATGATTTATTGCAACGCGATAACACGCGGCACGAGCAACGCTATTTTTTAAAGAACCGAAGCTCGTTAAAAAAACGATCGACTCGAGTTTGATTAGATAGCCACGTGATTTCGAGTCTAAATCTGTCGAAATTGCAGGATTAAGGCGCGACCGTTGCGTGCGTCTGGGTGGGGGGGGGGGGGCTTAAAACTGCTTCGGACGCGCTCGCACGTGTTTGCTAAGGAAGGGACCAGGGAAGCAAACGCGCGAAAGCGAGAGTCCAGACAATGTCGCGCAAACTAATGAGCTTCCTTTTGACGTTCGCAGAAACAAGTGGTCCAGCGTCTGAGGAAGGAGGTCGCGTCTCTAAAGGCGGAAAACCCATTGAATGGCGCCAAAATCTCGGTGGCCTCGCTCCTCGGGCTCAACAACAACAACCACATAACCAACAACAACGAGGCGGCGAGGCGGGGCGTCGAGGTCGGCGCCGTCGGCGATCACGCCAAAGGCCTCAACGGCCACTCCGAGAGCCGAGGCTCCTCCAAAGAGGACTACGAGGAGATCGTCAGAAACGGCGATGTCGGCTCGCCGCTGCGCGAGAACAATGCTGACAAGTGAGTTAATTGCCGGAGCTCCTTCCAGAAATCTAGAAATAGAAATATTGCCGTTTGAATACCTGCCCCCCCCCCCGCGCGCCGAGCTTTCCAGCAACGTAACCAAGGCGGATCGATGCCTTTGTTCCACTAATTGAATGCGATAATAGGTCGATTAATTGGGAATCGGACCCAGGAGTGATTATTTTTAATTGAGCAAACCTTGTGACCACCAGCGCTCTATTGGCGACTCTTTCCTTTCCTTTTGTTTTATTAAAGAAGAGACTAAGCATTACAACGTCCGGCCGACGGCTGCGGCGCCCCTACTAGCCCTTAATTAAGCCATGTAAATAAGATGTCGACGAAAAAAGTCCTTTATTAAGAGCAATTTTCGCCCCTTCTCAACGCCCGGCTTGTGCAAAAGGAGAACAAGTGCTATTCGATAGAAGCAGAGATAGCATTGTTCGAATTTCCGACTGCATTTTGAAGTATTTAATAAACTCGGTAATCCGAAAACGAACGTGATATCCCTCGTATCGATTTCTCCACTAATCCAGAATTAAACAATTCCATTTCGCGCGATGCGCTTTCGGGCACTGCTTTTGACCTTTTAGATAAGAAAAATTGCGTTACGTCGGCCGATTTTGTGCAGAGGACGCCGATCTTTAAATATTTTTCGAAAATCCGCGCTTTGAGGAGCGAATTGAAGCAAATGCTCTCCTTCGTAAAAAACAAGATTAATACTCCGCGTCGCGAATGCCGTCGCGCCATGTTTCCCAGGCTAATTTATTTTAGAAATTGCATTTATTTTTCATTTGAAATCTGTGGAATGCATAAAACGAGAGCTGCAATTTGTCTTGAAATCAAATATTTGATCATTCTCCTTCGAATGCCGGGGATAAAATTCATCTCCTCTAATGCGCTTTTATTCGCGATAAAAATAGAAGTTTTATTAAATGCCCGGATGCTTATTGATTGTATAAAATATAACGGCGGCGATCAAAAAGTACGGCGCGCACGCCTGAATAAAAGCAACGCTATCGTCCAACAAATTGTCGACATTTTTTAATTCTGCATTTTAGAGGGCAATGGTGTTTTTACTTGTATTTCGCCTAACAGACACGCGATGCACGAGTCTCCGCAGTTGTGAATTGCACTGGAAACGTAAAAAGTTTTGCGAAATTATTCATACGTCTGCTTTTACAACTGAATGTTGAAATTCGTACTCGGTAATTTTGCACTTTTGTTTCCTTTCTTTTATTGTCTCCTGATTATTGTGTCTTGTTTTAAAAGACAAAGTGCTTATGTATTAAGACATTTTCTCAAGTAAGAACACAGCAACTCTTTTCCTCTCTTTTCCGGAATTAGCGAAAATAAACTTTTCGACGAATGCATTACGAATTGATTAAAATCTTAATTTTTAAGCTCAACCATTCCAGTCGTTGTTGTTGTTGTTGGACTAACCTAATTTATTCAATTCTTCAATAAACATTTATAATTCAATGATTTAAATTCATTATGTACGGTTAATTAGCCTTCGTTTAGATCAAGTACTCGATGCCTCTGGTTTAATTTTATTTTTACTAAGGGAAAGCCAGGCTCACTTGTTCGTACCTGCAAGATAGAAATTTGATCATAAATAAAACTAATTTGCTTACGCGAACAGACTTGTTTTCAACTATCAAAAACAAGACTAAATTACATAAACTGCGTTTTAAATCACGAAACTTTTCACGTCTTTTATTTAAGTCTCTTATTTGAATAAAATTAGGAGGAACAAACATTGCTGGTTTTTTAATTATTCACAAATGTCTTGTTCAATTGTTGAAAAATACCCGCCTCCTAAAAAATTAATTACTTTTTTGAGTTCAGTAAAAAAAAAAAACAGTATTAGCCACCCCCACGCATTTATTATAAAAAAATGACGTTTTATCGAACTTTTTGTAAATTCATGCTGTTTATAAATAATCGAAACGTTAAGGATTATAAAGTATTTAAAAGTGATCAAGACCGAAGCTTCTTATTTGAAACTATACTTCCTCCGCTACATAATCAACTTTAACCATAATTTTCTCACTTACCGAGGCGAGATAGGAAGATTTATTTCTTCGAAAGACTCCGGTTTCTCTCTCAGAATTTAACGTATTTTTCACATTTACATGCAGCTGAATAATTAAAACGCAACATCTATACGCAATTTATTAAAACAAAAAAACAACGACAAACGTTTACGCTTTTACTTATTTAAATTGCACGTAATTTAGTTAAAGCGTGAGTGTATTTGTGCAAGACACTCGGCCCGCGCAAGTTAAAAAAGCTAATTGCTCTTATGCGTTAATTATTATTAAAATAGTACACGGTATTCCAACGAGACGAGAAAAATTAAAATGATGCGGTGACATTGGAGATAACGGGAGAATTTTATTCGTTACCGTTTCACTCGCTGAAATCATTATTACTTTACACAATTACACAATAGTAGGAAAAATCTTTAAAAGCCTCGGCCGCGTTTCTTACCCTAGTCCGATCACTTTTCTCCAGGCTGTTCTCGAAAGAACAACTAACGCCGGTTTCGGGAAAGTCCTTTGCGAGTCGAGGCGTGTCAGGAAAATTGGAAACCCCGAAAATCATACGTAGCTCCAAGCGAAAAACAGAACACGGAAAAAGAAACGCGAGAGGAGAGGAAGTTGTCGTTAACCAAATAAAATTCACAGGGAGCGACGCTCGAGCTCGATGGACCCGGTTTCCGGCGACGACGAGGTCGTGGAAGTACCCCTAAAGGCCGAGAGTCCGGAACCCGAGCCGGAGCCCGAGCCCGAGTCCGAGCCCGAACCCGAACCCGAGGAGGATCCCAAAGTCTCGCTGATGATGGTTCGCGAGCAGCAGTACTTCCTGAGCTGCCTCGGCCTCATCACCAGCGCGCGTCTCCTCGAGCTGCAGAACAAGCGGTCCGAGCGCAAGAGACGCAGCACCGCCAACTCGCACTTCATCTACTCGAGCTGGGAGGTGCCTATGGTAAGTACGCGTTTGCGCGGATGGATGCTGACCTCGTTGACGCGCGATCGCGGCCCGTCGTCTTCCAGCCCCGGCTCCATCTCCGGGAGAGCGGGGGCAGGGGGCTTTATCTGCTTTTGACGTGCAAAAGCTCCGGCCGATAAGCTTCGTTGCCCGCTGCGGAGATGCGACGCATGACTGATGATCCGTGGCGCTCGTTAACGCTGCGAGCGGCGGTTCCTCCGGGTCGGGTTGACGCGACGACGACGACGACGACGACGACGACGACTCCTTCGGAAGAGACACGTTTCGCCGTGCTCATTGTCGACGCCGGGAAAGACGACCGGAGGAATCCGGAGTTGGGCTGGGGCCCGGGCGTGGGATCCGCCGAGCAGGCGCGGTTTTAAGGGCCGAGGGGGGAAACTGGTGAAAAGAGAGGAGCTTTGGTAAAGTCCTAGTTGCTTCTCTATAAACGGCAGTTACTCCGGCGTAAAATTTCACTGCGTCGAACCGAAGTTTATCTTCTGGAATTATAAGGATTCGATTACTTTATACTTTATACGTAGTGGCTTTTTACGGCGCCGAGAATAGATGTCGATGCAAGCAATACAATTCCACTCGATTTTACGGCCGAACGAGAGCCGCCCGGCAAAATAGACTTTAATAGTGATTAATTTTTAATTTGTAACTTAAATCCCCGATACCTGCAATTATATCACTTTGAGTACTGGCAGCGAGCAATTTGCTAATACATTACTTTGAGGGTATGTCGGGATGGCCTAATGAATCAAGTATAAAATGTTGCGCTCCTTCCTCTACAATTAAAAATCTATGAAAAGAATTTAACGATAGTTTGCAGTTCGCAGTTGCTTTTAATTTTAATTTATCCGCGCTACCGTTCCTCGGGAGAAAGTAACAAAAAATGATTTCCTCTTTTATAAAAAACCATAATAATAATAATAATAATAATAATAACAACGTAAAAGTGTAAAGACAAGCGAGGAAAAAGATGGAGCAGACATTTTACGGTATTTTTTAAGAATCCTTTTACGTTCGAGCGATTATCGACTCGATTTTAAATAGAAATAAGTATAATGATCCGCTCGATCAAAACATCTCATTAATAAACACATAAAAATATTATAGGCAGAAAGTAAACGTAGATTTTAATTACGACGTTGGTATCGTTTAGCTTTTAATAAAAATAACGCCTTTCATTTCATCCGCGCACCATTAATTAAGAATTATAATTCTAAAATCGTGTCGCTGCTTGTTCTCGCAGATTTTCTTGTTCTAATGAAAATTCACGCGAGACGGTGTAGTTAATGCTTGTACCGAGAATAGAAAAAATCGGTAGAACGTGTCTTTGCGAAATACGTCTTATTATCTTCTGTTAAGGGACGATTATTTTACCATGTACGAGCTGCGTTTCCTTAACACAGTCGAATTAATTCGTGCAACAACAAAAATTAGTAAACTGCTATTTTCAAGAAAATGTATAAGTTATTGTACTAATTTACTCCGTTAAAATCGTAGACAATAATAAATATAAATTTACGATAAACGCTAAGTACATTGTTATAATTTATAGAAACTGAAGACTATGAATATTTAAAGGTTAATTTCGTGTCTTTGAATAATGTTTACGTAAACTGCTGCTTTTTTAATTCCGCTAAACCAAGCGCATAAAGTATAAAATACGATTTGCTTTTTTTCGCATTTAAGTAAATTCGAATAAAATAAAATAATTAATAATACTTTTTTCGTAGGAAAATTTAAAACCTATTCGTTCTTTTTCCTACTTGAATTCGTCGAGAATATAAATGCGATTGCTAATATCCGGTGATATATGGACTGTGAAAACATTTCTTGCATTCTTTTAAAATTGTCCTAAAATATGGAATAATTAATAGAATATAAATTGAATTGTAAATTAAAAACGGTGCAGTTTGAGATGAACTTTTTAAACTAATCAAAAGTGAAATATTCAATCATAAGTTTTAATATCGAAGTAAAATTTTAGAAAATAATACGTCGTAAGTTAATAGGTATGGTATGCTTACATTTCATTATTGATAAAAATTAATTATAATTTATAAATTAGAAAAGTATTTTAACGCATTGATGTACAGGAGATTTTCGTTTTACTTTGATGTTGTGGATAAATTAAAGCGCTTTTAATAAAAGTGTAATAGAAATATTTATTCCTGAATTCAATATCGAGTTCGCGTCACAATAATAAGGTTCTATCAAATTTTATTTAGTGTTCGCACGAAATAAAAATAATTTAGCTTTAGCATTATAACTAATTTTTTATTAATTTTTATTAATATTCTAATTAAATTTGTAATTTTATTGTAACGCGATATTTTAAATCGTAGTCAATCAATCATCGGCAACTCTTTTATCCGTATATAGTTCCGATTAAAGTTGCTTTAAATAATGTCTAATTTTTTATCGAAGCTACATTTTCTGCGACTTTTCAACCTTAAACCATAAAACCATTTACATTCGCTACACTTAATTTTATAGCTATGTGAAAAAAGCGCAGTAAAATTTTTATTTATTTTAAAATTAAGTGCGTCCTTAGCTTACAATGCAATGAGAATAATCAATAACCACTCGAATTCAGTTTACCATTAAATTACTGCTAATAAGCTCCTTTACAAAATTGAAAATTGGACGCTGGTGTGTATTAGATTTCAAACGTAGAATCATAATTGGTGCTAATTAAATCTATTAGATATTTTAATACAGATAGCGACCGAAACAAATAGTTGATCGCAAATAGCAAAGTATTAAATATACGTGGAAAAATATGAGTCCACTTTTGACGAACATTCAAAGAGATTTTTTTATTATCAACCGCGTTTTTAATACGTAAATGGCTTCTGTCGACTGCGCATTCAACGAGAAATAACCCTATTTTCGAAAATTCTTTAACGCAAGAAAATGAATTGATTTGTAAAAATCTAAATTCTAGACGATTTTTTGAAATTGGTTAAATTGTTCGGTCAAACCCTCGTAGGCGATGCGGTGACAACGAATTGTTGGTAAAAAATTTGATTTTTCTCTTTCCCCGGTTTCACAAATATTTTAAAAAACAAAATGCTTATGGAATAATGGGAAAATATTTTAAACACTTCGTGGTGAGGACAAGTGCCGCGATATCCTTCATAAGCTATTTATATATTTACAATAAAATTAAATTCCCCTAAACACCTATTGTGAAATTTTTAAACATGTAGATGTGTACGAAATAATTAAGAAAAAAATTTTTCAAAATATTTTTCACGGACTCGTCGTGAGAAAGAAAAAGCGCACAAACCTATTCGTATCTGCAATACGACCTCGCGCATTAATTTTATATTTTTATCTTATCTGTTTCACTAAACTGTTTAATTACAATGCATTAATTATTCTACTATTTATTAATCATTTGCTCATTTTGATTATTAATGTTCGGGGTTTATAGCTCAAATTTATAGACACATATTTTTGTGTACTAATAAGTTATATCGTGCACTTACATTGATAATTAAAGCATCGAGTACAATTTAATTCTGATAATTAATAACCTATTAATTTATAACGCGTGATTTTTATTCATTAACAGAGAAGTTATGAAAATTACGACTCGAGCGTTTAAAGCAACGACTATAAACGGGAAAGATAATTATCAAATGCATTAACAAAATTAACTTTATCAAAACGATACTCGAGTCGAGTAATACTCGAATTTTTTGTCCAATTAGTATATCAACGCGATGGCTCACTAATAATTATAGATTCGAAACATCTAAAGAGACCATTAAGAATAGCATCTGGTCGAGTAGAAATACTGAAATAATAATATTTTGTCGCCCTCCGTATTTGCAAAAAGTAATTATCGGTCCAACTGAAAATCATCGATACAGGAGCGGAATCGTTGCAAAGCAATTGGACGCAACATGATCCAGTTGTTAAATATTAATTAAATATCGGGTCAGGCGAAACTGAATAATTTTCCTCGTTAAAGTTTTAGCTGTTTGGTTATTTAGCCGAGTGACCGAAATGCGCCGATGAAACAAATGCGATGCGTCAAGACGCGTCATTCGTCGCAAGGGAGGGAATAACCAACAAATGTGACAAAATTACAATTGCATTATTACTCGGTAAGAAAATCTACAGCTTGAATAAATTTGAAATTTCGAGTCGCGCGAGCAGCGCCGGGAGGAAAAATTTCGAGCACAAAGAAAAGGTCGACAGCAGCGCGTCGCCGCATCACGAAAGAGAAATCGAACGCCGCAAATAGTCACCGAATGGATTGTGATTTTGAAGACGCAGCGGCTAATAATTTCCGACTCGCTTTTTCGGAGCCTTTCTTCCGTAAAGGCAAAGGCGAACGCCAGAGGGAGAGGGACAGGAAAGTTGCGTGAGGGTGCGTCGGTATTGGCCGGATTCGTCGGCAAGACGAAGGAGAGACTCGGAGCTTGCGAGTCCCTCCTCCTCCTCCTCCTCCTTGCAAACCCTCCGCACGATCGTTTAATTAGCGTACGGCCGCCTAATTAGACGCCCCGCCGTCGTCCGACAGAGTGCGCGTCGATTTTAGCGATCGATCTATTCCATTTGTTTCCCTTTTCGCGCATTCACTCGTTCTCGGCTGACAATTATTTTTACGCTCGGAAAATTATCCCTCCGATAGGAGCTACGGAGCTACGCTGGGCCCCTCCCCCGCGCGCACTTATCTCCCAGCCACTTTAAATCACTCGAGCTCGATTCAAATGCGCCGAGTATTTTACTCGAATACGCCTTTCATGGCACTTAACGAATATTGCTCGACTTCCATGGTCTTCTAGTGGGAACAGAAGCTCTCCCTCTCCCTCTACCGGCGAATTATTTCGTCGGCGCGAGCGAGCAAAGCGCGCCTTTACGCATCCAGCGCGTCGAGTTAATCTGTCGCTCTACAATGTTTAACGATCCGCTCCTTTATTAATGGACGATAATGCTTTTCGGTGCTATCGATCCGTCCAGTTTTCTTATTTTATGGTTCGAAGCATTTCTTGGTATCGAAAGACTTTGTAATTGCCTCGCGCGACCACTCGGACTTTACGAACGCTTGGCGCGAGACAACGAAACGGATAAAAAACCCGCCAATTGGCGGAAATACGCAGCGGCTTATAAATTCGAGCGCCTCGTGAAATATATAATTTTCCACTGCGCACAACAATTAGGACATCTTTAATACTGGGACTATAAAGTTTAATTTCAATTTGCTCCAGAGCCTGCGCTTGTTTTCAATTAGCGCTAAAATATAAAAGAAAATATTATTAAGAATCAAAAGTTCTAGCGTTAAATTTAATTACCAACACTCGGCAATTTTCACTCGTCTTCTCTTTAATTTACGAAATTAAAATATTATCATTCAAAGTGCGAAGTCTTGCCGCAGACGCCATCGCGCTATGGCTGTCAAATTTAATTTAAAAATTTTCCACTCAACGTGTGACTAAATGCACTTGCTTTAAAACAAATATCAACGTGGCGATGTGTTCGTAAAACGATGTGCAGAACAGCGCATTGATTGCTTACTAATATAGACCGTCAATAAATTGTCATTCAAATATGCGCGACCGATTTACACTTAATGAAATAGTCGGTTATGTTGGAGGAAGGAGGAAGGAGAAAACAGCTTATAACATCTGATCATCCGATCGACGCGCGACGCCTTTATATCGAGACCACGTCTCACACATTTGCGATTTTTTTCTTCGTTTTAACTAATTATTTTAATTCTGAAAAAAGTCTCGGTTTAAAGAGAATTCGCAAAATTTCAATCTTTGTCGTGTTATCGATCAATAGTGTTGTGCATTAGCTAACACGCGCACTCAGACATCGCGCATAGCACAATTTACATTATGTATACTGCACGGTTGCACGTGTTACGTACGCCATACAATTCCAAGTGTTGTGCTTGAAAAAAGTAACGTTTGCAGTTTCGTAATGTGCAACGCTTAATTGGAGTAACGCCTTTTCAAATCGAACGTTTACTGTCGAATAAAACACACGTCACGGTATCGCAGGTATAAGCAGTTAAAATGTGAAAAATACTGCGCCATAAATAATGCGCCCGAGCGTTTAAGCGATATTTTCTCAAAATTCGCGCAAGAACCGAGTGAAAACAATAAATCAATCGGCAGATGTTACCGGCAAAACAGCTTGTAAGAGCAGAGCGGCTGCTCCTAGCGAATATACAAAATGGCGAAAGAATAAGCAGTGACGACGAGAGTTTGATAAGAAGTCCGCGCGCAGTCGCTCGAAAATAAAAGAAGAAAAATAAAGATAGTCGGAGCGTTTGTCAGGGTGTGCCGACTCGAGTACAAACACGTCGGGCCCTTTCGCTGTCCCATATACGGAGCAGTGCGAGCACTGAAGGAGCATCTCCTCCCGACGGCAAAAGCTAACGGGGCCTGATTACAATAATAATGTTTTACAGAAGCGCAAGCGACACGCCTACCTGCAGTCGCTGGGCAACGCGCCGCAGACGCGCCAGACAACCGCGCGACTCAACGGGCCGTCGCCGCCGCCGCCGCCTCCGAGCAAAAATAATTCCGGGCCCAGGACCGGAGCCGCGTCCAAGGTCGGGCCCAAATCCCTGGTCTCGGTGGCAAAGACGTCGCACGTATTGCGGAACGGCGATGGCAAGCAGCAGCAGGCGGCTTCGAAGGAGCCCTTCAAGTCGGTGAAGCAGGAGACGGAGAAGGCGAGCCCGCGGGTCGTCGAGCCCCCCGTGCACCAGGACAAACTCGCCCAGCCTACGTCGACGGGTAGGGCGGTTCATATACCCGGACTGCCGTCAGGGCTCACGATCGAGAGGATCGAGAATGACTCGACGGTTTGCATTACCTGTAGAAACCCAGGTGAGACCTGCATTGCAGGACCAGCGACTCCAGCTGGATTCAGCGGACGGAGTGTCAGCGCGCCCTTTTTTCTTTCCCTCTTGCTTATTTCGCGTAGGCACTCGCCTTCTAATGTATTCCCCCCCACCTTCTTTTTCGTTTCGTCTTCGTCTAGGCTTTTCGCCTGGCGATGAATATTTATTATGTTTGCAAGCAGCCGCATTAATACGATTCGCATTGCACTCGAGTGGTTTTCTTACTCCAACAACAATCACGAGTATTAATGGCAAGTATTGTTTCATCTTCCTCGAGAAGAAGAGGAAAAGGCTCTTGCAACTTTCTCGAAAAGTAATATCTTAAAATTTATTTTGATACGTTTCCCCGACACTTGGAGATTAATTAAAAATAAAATCACATTATTTCGTATCTCCGAGCATTTGCAATTTGATCCGCTGCACATTGTTTCTAGTACGTTCTCTTTGTCAAAAGAGGCAACGAAACACGAGCTAAACAATTTTATCGATATTTCGCTTCTGTTTGAAGATTATTTGACGCGAGCTTGGTATCAATTTATAAATAACTCGAGCTATTTAATTTTTTAAACCCCGAGAAAAAACATTTATCGGCGGATGGAAATTTGTTACAAAATGCCGATCTCCTACTCGTTATGTAGATTGGCCGTGTGTACGTGTGTGTTAAGAGTGTTAAAATAGGATGCGTCCGCCTTCGACACAGGGATAACTTTTCGATAGAAAGCATCAGTCGCGTATTTATTTTGATCTATTAAAATTACTTTATTATCGATTGTTAAAGCTTTTAACAGACGATTAAACGAAAATTTCGAGAAAACGGACTCGTTAGCCGAGTTTGGCCGTTCACCTAAAAATAAGCAACCGTAAAATTGCTTCTCGATAAAGAGAGTATAATTTAAAAATAAATCTCAATTTTAGTTTGGTTTAACGCGAGTCTGAATCGCAGCGATCGAGAGTAGTATAATGAAATTGGAAAGGCGCGAACGGTTTCACCCAAAGTTTTTGCACCCCCAGGTACTTTAACGGTCTGCGACTATTGTTCGGCAAAGTTCCACGTCTCCTGTCACACCACGTCCCCGGCCTCTTCGTGCTACTGCCCAAAGTGCGCGGCCCGCTTCCGGAGCAAGGGACTCACCGCTACTGATCTCGAGATCCTAAGGCTCGAAATGAAGAGCATCAAGAAAGATAAAGAAGCAGGTAAATATTGACGCCCCATACGTCTCCAGTGCGCATATACGTACTTGTGCCTCTAGGGATGAATTTTTTGACTCGATAAATAATGAAACAAAAGAAAAGAAAAACGATCAGATCGATGGAAAGTTCTGTCCATTTGTATAAAAATTTACACATATGAGGAAACAAAGTGCAAGGCCATTCGCTGTGTCTACATTAACGTAAATGTGTTACCACTGTATTTAACCTTTAATCGTTGACGCGCGACACCTTAAACGACGAGCCTCGGTTTGTCGCTCGCGCCGCCGACTTTTCAATGTGCGGCAGACGCCCAAGATTGTACTTGGAATTACTCGGGTAATCCGGCGATTGAATTCGGGGAAAAAAGCCAACGTAATTTTTAACGGCATTCGCATAAATGAGGATGGACGCGTGTAGCAGCGCGAGGAGGCTATTCGTTTCGCGTAAGCAGCCGTTTTGGCGCCTCTGCAAAATTTAAGGAGAGAGAAGGAGCTCCAATTAAGTGGAAAATTGCATTTGGAAAAACTTTGTTGATACGCTTCTTAAAGTAAAATAAAAAATAAAGTCCGCTGTCGAGTTTCCGGCGCCTTGGGCATCTTTGGGAAGAACTGGGCTGGCCGCGCAGTCGCCTGGAAGAAGGGCTCGGTGCAATTGATTAAGGGTTAAGTATTGCAAGTCATATGTGCGTATATTTATAGATGTATATATAATTTTGACATAACAACAACGACAGTCGAACCCTGTGAACAAAAAAGTTTGAAGGTTTTTGTTGCTTTCGTAAACAGAACTTTTCGCTCGACGTTGATAAGACAGGAGTAAGAGCCGAGAGAGCAACGTAATAAGCGCGAAATATCTTGCAGAGGAGAGAGAGAGAGTGAGATATGAGCTGCGCGAGCGCAACACAGACCTGAGATTGCAGGTCTACGAATTGGAAAAGCGCTCGCAACTAATCAGCCAATCCTTGCAGGTTCGTGTGACGATCGTCGCCGAGTTTATGATAGTGTAATACTCAGTAGAGCAGACGCATTATATGTGGAACGATTAACTCTTTATTTTCACCTACACCTTTACCTCCACCTCCACCTTTACCTTTATTGGAATGATGTTCGTAAAGGCTATATAGTTTGTACGTATTTATAAGACTTGGACTGCATTTTCATTTATAACTAGACATTACACGCACACCTCGTACCGACTACCTTTTCCAAATCCACCTCGCGTTGTTGTTCGGCAGCGATGATTATTGTTCCGATAAGTTTACGAGTTTACTTAAATTAGCGATTTGCCGGCCGCGAAACAAAGTCCCTAAAGCTCTCAAGTGTTACTAAAATGTTGCCGCTGTAAATGCAGACGATCTTATATTACATTGCAAGATAATTATTCTCAAAGAATGACTAAAAATTGCAAAGCAGAGCTACTCTGCCAACAACCGCGTAGCGAGAGTTGCGTTTTAAATTTCATTTGCAATGCAATGTCCGCTTACTCGATTCGATAAAATTCTCAATTCTCTGTCCGTTATTTTTAACTATTCAAAATGTGCGCGGCGCAGCGCGTGTCATTACTTAATTACACTTTGATTAATCACTGCGACGTTTAAGATCCTCGTCCGTTACTTTAGTTTTCTCGGTTTCATTGTCTCGTGCATCTCGTTACGCGATGCGTATTACACCTGATCTTACGCTGACACACGCACACGCACACGCACACACACACACAAAAGCGTGGTTGAAAATGTTCCTTTGACATAATTAATACGAATTTAGATTTTCGCATAAAGTGCATGTCGACATATGTACATAATCAAGGAACGGCTTATTTACTTATAAAATGTTGAAATCATCCCGTCTCATCGTTAAAAATAAAAATTACACAGCTTACTGCATGATTAATGAAAAACATCCAAAATTATCACGAATAGTTTTTCTAATGCCTCTTTAGGAGTTACCTATTATCGCTTGTCAGCTAAGCCTTGCTTTCGTAAAACAGTTTGAGCTTTTATATTATATTGTCTGTGAATCTTTCCAAGGAATCTTACGTGTACGTATGTGTCGTAATCGTTTCCGTGTAAGAATGTATCGTACTGTACTATATTTTATTGCTTTAAATATGATTTTTTTTTTTTTTACTTTAATATGTCGTTTTAAATATTTGGTATGATTTGGTGTAACGTAGATAGCTTTTTGTTATAACGAAACCTTACGAAATACGAGTAAAAACCCATGCCGATCCAATTCTTGGTGCCATAACTGTATGTAACGTGTAATCGGTTTGAAACGAGACTGCGCCTAAGACTTTTTCCTTCGTGACAAGCTTAAGTAAGAACATGATAAATTAGTCGGTGAAAAACTTAATAAGTTATATTTAAAGGCAATTTTATGGAAATCATCGCGCGCAAAATGTCGTTGATTATTGCAATCAAAAGCATTTTCGTAGGATGGCTTGGTCGTAAGTATTCGAACGGTATTTTAACCAAACTATAAATTATGCGGGCGTTTAGCTTTATTTCGAAAAGCTAAAAACTCGAATAATTATCGTGGTATTTGTATAAATTTTGCCCTCGACGAGCTTATCGGAGCTGCAAAATTTTGAAATCGCTTTTTATAATTTATTTAAGCGCGCGATGAATATCGATGGAAAAAATAGTGCGTCAGAAATGACATTATGCAAGTGTGCAGTTGAGAATACTTTGATGGTAACGCAAGGGGGAGAATGATGAATAGGAACGATAATTAGGATACGCGAAATAAGCATTTTTATGATATATTTTCGGAAAAGCAAAATCATCTTTTTCAAGTTTGTAATAAGTTTGTCGTTGCGAGTCGTAATCACCGTAACTATTAAAACAATTCCGATCGGGCCACTGCTTCGTATAGATGGCGCTCACTGCTAAGTTGTTGATGTTTTGTCGTCAACGCGTAAAATAGCTTCAATTCCCCTGCTCGTAATACTTTTCTGAAGATTTTTATTAAATTCTGCGCATAAAAGTCTGCCATTGCTAGAGATGCCCGATGCATTATTTTAAAAGAATTAAAAATTTATCAAAAGCCATTTTCTACCGCGGCCTTCGATACTTTAGATGGAAAACAAAAGAGCGATAGATTCATTTTGCCGGAAATCTTCGATCGTTCCATGCTAATATTCACAGCAAAAAATTTACTCGGTCTTGTAGTTATTATTAATTATTAATTTTGGTAATTTTCAACATTTTCATCATTCGCGTCGCCGTAAAATATCGTTTAAGGGTCCATTAAAGACCAAAGCTAGCCGTCTGCCTAATGGCTGAGTTAAATTTTTTTGGACATTTTCCGCGTGTCTTTTTAAGCTCCTTAAGAAAATCATGCTCAGACGATGGCAGCGAAATACAAGTATTTTCCCTAATACTCTTGGCATTCGCAGGAATAGGATATTTTTTCTCTTTTTCTCTTTGCCTGCGATTTTGCGGATTTGCTATTCGAACAACGTGTCAGGACCTTGTGTGCAATTTCGCCCGTTGGTTGTTTTAAAAATATTTCGATGCGACTGGAAACAAAATGCCCAAACTGCCGCTTTCAGGACGAATCGTCGACATTTTTCACGCCATTACACATTAGTTTTCGAAAGTTCGAAATTTCCGAGGGCAGCTGGGAATTTAGAAGTAACGTTGCAATTACACGCAGATGTAGCTACTGCGAAAAGCACGTATAAAACACGTATACGTATACGTGTGGAGCAGTAAATGTAAGAAGCGAATCGTATAAAGCCCAGATAATCCTACAAACATAAAATCGAATTTTCAGATAAATGGTTGTAAATTGTAAGGCAATTAGAAAATCGAACCGCAGCACATAGATAGTTAGCCTCACACACGCTTCATTTCCGGTCTACACATCTAAAAGCAAGTTGGGCGTTCTTTTAGAACTTTATAAATGCATTATAAAGATATATTACCGGCGATCGAGACGAAAGAAATAGATTGTTTGGATCTGATAAGGAACGTTCGTTCCCCCCTAAGTACTTACAAGAGTTCCGAGTGAACGAGAAGCTGAAAATAGTTTTTCGAGAACAAACCCGAGCGAAATTTAAAAAAATTAACGATAAAACTTGGAAAATGAATAGTTTACGGTCGGGCCTCGCATCGATTGCATCGACTGCATCTCATTTTCATTGCCAAAGTGAATTCGCGTAGCGTCGGTCGGAACGCGAGCCGCTGGTAACGTGCAACTCCCCCGCCCCCCTAGTCCCATCCCCGACGAAAGTTGCGTTAAGGAATACACATTCGCACGTCTGCAGTTGCAGCAACGTACGCGTCGCGAGCTTTTGGGAACCCAGGAGAAGACCAAGAGGTCCATAAATCGTCTGCTGGACTTTGCGAAGCTGATGCAGCTCAAGCCCGGCAGCTGCTCACCGCCGCGGCACTCGGCATCAACCAGCTGCCGTCCTCAACCTTCCTCATACCGATCGCCGCCTCTCCAGACGACGACGTCTCCGTCACTCCCGTCAACGAGCAGTTCGTCGCCGCCTCACCCTCCTCCTCCGCACTGGTAAGAGCTCGCGCCTGCAATCGCAGTGCATTTCATTACTGAAGACTCGCCGCAATTGGTCCGATTCACTTCGCTAAATTCGTCATTCGTACTGTTATTGTTATCGTTCTTCTTGCCGTTATCCTTATTGTTATTAAAGAATTGAATTAATACCAACGTTTTGATACTTAAATTTTCCGCGCGCGCCCTTCTTCGGATAAATTTCAAATCAATTGTTAAAGATAGAATCCTCGAGTGAAAACTTGTTTTGTACTATGATCGATCGATAGCTTTATTTATGGTCAATTTTTAATACGTTTTTCGTGGATTTCATAAAAATGTAAATTTGAAGGACATTTAAATTTTTACCGTAAGCTAATGTCCAACCCATAAAAAATAACAAACTACGAAAATATATTTTTCAAGCTAAAATCTTCTGTATTCCGAAAAATTAATCGATGCTACTCGTGTCTGCAATTTTCAATAAAAATAGTATTGCCGATAATACTAATTTTCCTCGAGCGCTTCTCGACTGCAAATAAAAAATGACTTTGGAAGTGCAATATAAAAACAATAAACGCTTGCAGCAATTTTTACGGACCGATTGAAAGTCGCGCAAAGCAGAGTAACATCGAGTGAAAGGAACATTAATCTGAAAATGTTTTATCGAATCTTTATCAGGGATTATCGACTGGAACTGTCGCAGCAACCGCAGCATTGCGACTCGGCCACGATGTTACCGAGCAGCAGCAGCAGTCTTCGATCCTCCTCAACAAGCTCTCGCAGCCAAGCGTCGCCACCTCCGCCGCCGCCGTCGCAAACGCCGACGTCGAGCCAAGGCTACTACTGCGTCAAGGCCAAGAGAACCTTCCCCATAGTCAATCGTTCCTCGTTGTCGAAAAAGTCTCGGATCAGTCCTTCCGACAAAGGTTCGTCTAAAACAGCCTTAAATTTACATTCGTATTCAGTTCTGAAATATTTGAATAGTGAAATTCACGCGAATGAAATAATTACTCGCAGAAAAACGTGTTGTTATTGTTATAGCAGCAGTACTTTCTTTTATCGCGCATTTAATTATAATGCTCTTTAAAATAATAATCGATTTAATAACGTGAAATTCGAATACCGAATATCGAAAAATGCCAATTAATTTCAAAGGCATAATAAACTCGGCTCTTTTAATAATTGATTATCTAAAGAATTGAAATCATTTTCATTTTATGGTAGGGAGAAAAGAGAGCGAGAAAGTCGAGGAGACCGTCATGGTTTCGAATGGTTTGAAACAGCATTGTGTTTAGTACAAAAGAAAAGTCCACAATACTAGTTTCTACCAATGAATCTTTCTTCTCTAATCAAGATTTATTAAATTTATTAAATCACGAAAATGTATTATGCGAAAAAAATTTATAACGTAATAATTTACTTTCACAGATAATATTTATGCATACCAATAAATTGTTGAAATAAAGTACTTCTATTATCGTGTACTTTTCAAATAAAAATAATGCTTTTGGGCTTAAAAGATAACATCGCTAATGGTTTTAATTTTTAGTTTTTGAAATAACTGCGGTTGACAAAAATTGTATACACCCCGTCTTTGATGGAAGCAGACTGGTTAAAGTAAATAAAAAATGAACAGGAAATTTATAATTGCACTTTGCCTTATTTAGTTAAATCAAAGTAAGCGGGAATAATAAAAGAACAAACGTACAAAACTAAATAATGAAAATCGCAATTATCTTTTAGACGATGGAGTGCTGACAAAAGTCCAATCAAATCCAAATCAGACCTTGCAGTTCTCGACTACGAATGGTCGGACAGATCCGCTTCTGGATCCGAGTCTCAGCAATCTGGGCTCACGATCACCAAGTCCAACAATTTTGTTACCGTCGAAGTATTTTGTAACGACGACTACGCCAGAGTCGAGCCATCCAGCGAAAATTCGGGCGACTGCGTTTACATCTCGGAAAGCTCCTCTGGAGCACCAGACCTCATCGAGTTGGACTCATCGACAGTCGATGGAGCGAAGAACCGAGAGTCGAAGGTAAATCATGGATTTTAACCTAGTTTTAACTGGTAAAGTAAAAACCTGTTATTTCTACCGAATGATTTTACCGACTGAATACTTGATGGTATAATAGTTAACCTAAATTAATTTCAAACTGAATATTTTAGTTGCCTTCTTAATAATAATAATAATAATAATAATAAATAATAATAATAATACAATTATATTGATATTAATATTAAAGCTTAATGAAATTTTATGAGTTTAAATTTTTTTAATTATATTAACTCAGTCTTCCCATTATAATGACGTTGTTCTTTAATAAACGTTTTTTATAACATTTGTTAAAGTTTTACTTTTACAATATTTCTCGTTCCTTGATTATTTTTAATAATTATTGTTAATTGACATATTCATATTTTCAAAATAACATTTGGAAGAACAAAATGGCTTTTTATGGTAATATTCAAGATTATAAGTTTAAAAGATTAGTAAAATTGTTTCAATACTTTATTGGTTATTTTTGTTGACAAACAAATAATAGAATAATTAATCAAAAAAATTTTCCCAAAATAAAATTGCCTAATAATACAGATGTAAAATAAAATTAATAAATTGATAAGTGTGTGTGCGTGAGGACGGCGTACTAATAAATGACTAATTTTTATTTTATCCTTTGAATTTGATACATTATTATTATAACAGTTTTTAATAAATTCTTGCCATTTTGAGTATTTATTTGTAAAGCAACATGATATTTAATTCATAGATTAATAATATTCTTAGACTACTCAATATAAACTATTGAAGATATTTTTTTATTTCTTTCATTATTGCACATCAACGTATTAATATGGTGTATTCGATTAATAGATGCTCGACGTCTCCTCCGGAAGCTCAGAACTGCAACGAAACGATTCGCCAGAACCAGCAGCAAAATTGTACTGCAACGGAAACCAAGAACACGGAGACAACGACAGCAGTGAGAACGATGATACCAACGACGGCGACAACGAAAGGGACAACGGCTACTTTCTCGAGTCTATCTTCCCGGGTAGATATGGTTTCAAAATTGACGTTGTCGACGTCGACTCCTCCTCTTCTTCCTCTTGCGAATTGCCACCAGACTGTTCCGACGCCGATCCCGCTGAATCGAAAGCCGACGAGCACATGAAATTGGAAGAAACACATATATCAGCGTCACCTGGAGCAAAGCTAGTTGTCAAAGTATCCGAGGACGACGGGAGAGTCGATTCCGAGGACATGAAACTTAAGGGCGACAAGGTGAAACTGGAGCACGAAGACGCGAAACCCGAGGACAAGGACTTGAAACTCGAGGTCGAGGATTTGAAACTAGAAGACGAGGAGTTGAAACTCGAGGACAAGGATGAGAACTCTAAACTGGAGGACACGGACGAGAACTCTAAACTGGAGGACAAGGATGAGAACTGTAAAATGGAGGACAAGGACGAGAACTCTAAACTGGAGGACAACGACGAGAACTCTAAACTGGAGGACAAGGACGAGAACTATAAACTGGAGGACGAGGGCGTCAAACTCGAGAAGGAGGACGTGAAAATGGAGGTCAAGGAGACGAAAATTGAAGCTGAAAAGATGGAGGCGGTTGAAAGGAGTGATTCCGAGCAGCTCATGATAGTTCCTGACAATAAGTCTGATGATGCTGCAAAGCAAGACTGTCGTGACGAAGACGACAATCGCGTTGAGGGTCAAGAATGCCCTTAAGACAATAGCGATCATAGACTGAAACTTCGTCTCGGTGAAAAATGAAAAAATTCTATCGAATAAGAATTTTTGTTTTAACGTTCTGATTGGAAAATTTCGATCGATGACATTGACTCTTATTGTATGTAACGTTTCATTTGAAGGAAGCGTAATAAAATTTTATTTTTTCATAGATCAAAAGTGACTATAATTACCTAAATTACCTAAGAAAATTATATTTATTTTTATTAAGGAATTTTTTCAAGACAATCGTTGAAAAATTGGATTTAAACTGAATACTTATGTCGCTTTAGGAGTTTAATTATATTGGTGAATTCCTAAACAAATAAATGATTGTTGAAAATTAATACTGTTACTTAATATTAATAATATTTTGTTTATATCAATTGGGTATTTGAAGCTTTGTGAATGGAAATGATCATATTCAAGTTCACCTCTTAATTAACTGATTATTATAATGCTTTTAAACGTTACCGTATAAATTAAATTTCACGAATCTTAATCATACACAGGGAGTATTTCTCTTTCGTTTTATATTTTAATTGTTCATTATAAACCGTTACAAAATTATTAAAATTTTTTAATGACGGTTCAAACAAAATTAGCTTTTGAATGAAATACAAATTTTATAATTATTTTACCTGTCCTAACTCACATTTAAGATTGTATCTTATTAGAGGTGCGATAAAGTCTTTGAAAATTTAAACAGTTCTTTTTTAAAAGTGAATTAAAAAATTTATCTTTATGTTTGAGTGGTTAAAAAAATCTTTCGTCAAAATTTTCCAATCAGTTGTATCGGTTTTGCGAAGCAACTTTAGTGAAAATTTTTGTGTATCGTATGCGTCCTAACCAAAGCGCTGAAAATTAATTTGTCGCATTGATTGTACAGGGTTATAATATTTCATGCATAATTCTTTATTATTACTCAAATTGCGTACGAAACTTAAAATATAACGGATTATTAAGTCTTGTGAAATTAATGAAAAATGCAAGATTTGGAGCGAAGTAAATTTTAAGATGTATGAATTTGATTAAATGCGTATGAATTAAATGAACATTCCGAATAATTTTTAGGTCAAATAAATCACAACGCGTAACACTTTCGAACCTTGTAAGTTCATTTTAAAGTTCAATTACGAATTGTATTGATCTTTAATTAGATATAACGTAATTAATAACTGTATACCGCTAAAGTTATTAGTTTTAATTTTTCCAAAATACTACATAACTGTAAGGAATAATAGCAACGATGAAGATTTTATTTAGCTAAATTTTAGTTCGATCTAAAGCAGTTTTTATTTGCTAGTGCGAGGAATTTATAAGGCCTTACATACTTCGATATCGAATGACTCCTGCTATTAGATTGGAAGTAAAAATTACGCACATATCCGTGTAAAGTAATAATATCTATCGATGCGAGAGTAATTTTGAAACGGTATTATATTTATTCAAAATTCCAGAGATAAAAATAATATGTCAAGCCTAATAAGGGTCTTGTAAAGAGTCTTTTACTTTGATTCATTTTGCTTGTTTTTCCAAAATCGGAGTAAGTTTTATCAATACTTAATAAACTTATTTTTTTTTTATATAATCATATCTATCGAATAGATTTTAAATTAAATCTAATTATAATGATAAAATTACAATAACAATAAATAAATAGAAATCGTAAATTGCGAATGATTGGAAATTATCTTTACAAGATCCAAACGAGTACAAGAATCTGAATTAAGGAGAATATGAAAATAAACGAAGAAATTTAGGAGTTAATGTTAATAAACAAAAGGTAATGTCTCAATTGAATAGCATAAAATTAAAATTAACATGTACATCAGGTTTTTCTACTCACCCTTACGAATAGTTTAATATTTTTCAACAATTCAGTGTCTTGTTCTTTAGAACCTAAATCACGCCATATTGCCATACTGCCTTAATAGCTAGTTTAAAAGGTAACTCCTACCGTTCGAAACTAAAAAAAAACAGAAAGTCGTGTTTGCCGTGTGTGGCATGCTTTAGTCTAGGATATTATTTATTCTAAGCCGAGAGTGAAAATAAGAAGCTCAAGTGAATAATATCTATAAAGAAAACAATTACGGACAATGCCGGAGAGTCGAACTTTGTATATTCAATGGTGCAAGATCTTATGTAATGTACATATACTAATTTAACGAGAAGATTCGAGTATGCCAATACCTGCGAATCGTCAAATATAATTGACGACCAAGCGGTGCGTGAGTCTTGCGTTTAACAAAATCGAGCTGTCGCTCTAAAAGCCGATACTTTTTTTTTTTTAATTTAATCGTTTGGAAGTTTCAAATTTATGTTTGTCTTTTGGAAGACTTTGTGGTTAAGCTTAGAGAAAACAGTTAAGGTTTTCTATCATACTATTATATACAATTGCGTTTATTAATTAAGGTACATTGTTTCCTGTTGTTTCCTTTTAATTTTTCGCCACCAAAATGGCAATCTTGAACAGTTGTTTTTTTCATTACAAGCGAAAAAATATTGTTGATGTTCATTTCACTACCGGAATATTACGATTGAATTCGTATTTTTATTAATAAATTAATACAATTGAATAAATGATTTTGCAATTCGTTTTTTTTTTTTTTGTTTATTTTTTCTGTACGAATTCTTCACTTGTACAGTAGTCGATAAGCGTAAACGCCTAGCACTTGTTAATTCAAGATTAATTTCAAGAAATGTGAATTGACAAATTTCTTAAAAATAATAAAACAAGTATATCGTAAATTACTTTAATTGAAGCAATAATCTCTTATTCTGAATAATAGTATTTAAAATATTCTTAAAGACAATTTGTTAACAATTTATGAATAATTCTAAAAAATAACAATTGAAACTCGAGTAAATTCATATAATACAATATAAAGGTATTATCCAAAGTTTATTTTGAATTACTATTTAATCTGTACGAATGTAAATATATTCAATGTCGTAAATTACTGAAGTACTTAAAATAATAAAAATAATACGTTCAATCGATTTCATTCATACTTTAGTATACATTCAATTGTAGTATAAATAATTTTTGCAAAAAAAACTCATATTTTAATTTTTATATGCGAGCTTCTAAAATTTTCATATACGTATAAGAGAAGCTTATTATTTTTTAACTATCAATCGCTGATGATATCATCTTACTGTATCTGTTCAAGTGTACTATTTAAAAAAAAATGTTCTTCACGAGGCAGAAAAGTATATAAGGCAATTCTTTTTACTATAAAAACTTATATTTGTAAATAAAATTTATTTGCTTTTTTAGTAAATTTAATTCTTTAAAAATAAGTTTGATTTCTGATGGGTTTCTACATTTTTTTAAACAAGAATACAAAGAATTAATATGTTGGTTGCATTAACCAAAGTCCAGTTCACTTTACAATTATTTCATCACATCCATAAAAATCTTCATAATTTACAAGTAATTTTAGATTTACATCTTTCAATTATTTATTTATTTTCCTAACTATTATTATTATTATTATTTCTTTACGAACAATGTTTACATTGTTATTTACATTATTTTTATAACTGTATAAAAAGAGTATACATTTAAGGACATTGATAATACGATGGCACCGTATAAATTTTAGACATTTTACTTAAAAAATATGACTCAAAACTCAATGATCACAATGTAAATCATTTATAACTAATGAAGGAAAAAACAATTTATGTTTAATTATTATTTTTCATATTTTTAACCATTATTGCTTAATTTATTGACGGTTGTTAAATCGAACAACTTATAAACGATTAAAAAATCTTCACGTGAAAGAATTTAAACCAAATGACGCGTAATTTAAATCAAGTATTGAATAATTTTTGTTAATAATAAATTAACGTTAAATGAATTTTTCAAAGTGGAATAAAGCAAATTTGAATCGATAAACGTATTATCGGTTACTTAGTCTCGCTTAAGTTGAATACCATTTTAAAAAGACACGAAATAAGCTCATATGTCGCTTGATTTTCAATTTCGGCACTAATTTGTAAAAGACCAAGAAATTTTCATAATCCACGGTCGGAATTTCAGCGAAAATTCGAACGCGAATTCGAGATCTTTGACAGAAGTTGATTGTAGGCGTTGAGAGACGATTAAAAGTTACGAAGTGAAATTCACATGAAAACGACGCGTCGGCTTTCGAAAACCACTGAATCGTATCCGCGCAAAATCAATTGGCGCGATCGTAAAAGGACGAGAAAAGTTACACCGCTACTGTGGCCACGAGTAATTGCGAGCAGCGAATTACTCAGAACGGAAATTCTAGTGGACGATCGAGACGTCGAAATGGAGGAGTTGATTAACCAGCTGTGCCGCGATACGCCGTATGCGCTAAGTATTCGAACAATCAGATGCGCGATTCTTTCATTTTGCCCTCGGTTATTAGTCGGCAATGATCTTCTTCTTCGCGGTTCCGCCATTAATACCTTTTGCCGAACCCGATATTACCCTGACCAACTCGAGCAGTCGGCAGCGGCAACGAGGGCCTAACAAAAACGCATTGTCTGCAGCAATTAAGTCACCGATTTACGGTGCCCGCATGTTCTTGTAATTTGTGCCACGAGAGTAATAACCCCCGCGTCATCGATGCACGCGAAGCGCAAAAAGATCGAACGATCTTTCGACGTCTTTCTGATCCTCCAATATTTCGCTCGGACGTAAGAACGACTTTTCGGTAAATTGTAGTCGAACACTATTTCGGGACCAGACAAAGGATGCGTTTCGCAAATTTTTTCGCGAATTTTAAATATAATGCCATAGCGTTTTTAGGTCTCGAAGATAGTGCACTTTGCACTTGTACAGCGTCTAGTTTTAATTCGAGAGATTCTTAGACGTAATCAAGGGGAGGAACGAATCAGGATGATTACGAGTTTGCAATTGAATAAAAAAAGTTCGAGTGCATTTTTAACGAATATTTTTTGCCGCATTTAAAGGATACGAAGAGGCTGGTCGAAGTATCCGATTACAATGATAATAAATCGAGTCACGCGTTCAAAGAGAATCGTAAATTTTGAAAAAGTACTTTAATGAAATTTGAAATTAAGAGAATCGATCAAAGCGACAACGTGTAGAATTTATTTTGTATTACTTTAATAATATGTACGACATCATAAATTGCAAATTGATATAATTTTAATTAGTAAATTCTAAATGAATTATTTACTTTTTGAGAAACGGATTTTAAGAGTGGCTTAGTGGATTAAGTTGTACGAGTGTTGCGTTGACGGTCAGCTACGTTTTGGTACAACATTAGTCAACAATACTAATCAACAAATCCATGATTGTCGATTCCCTTGGACAATTGTTCCTCTAATGAGGTATTTCTGCTTCTAATTCCTTTGCTTCGCTTGGTTTCCTCCTGCATTTAATTTCACGCAACCTCCCCCGCCCCCCTCTCCATTCGTCGAGAATATTAAACGCCGTTAATACAAGAAATTAATTGCCACCTGTTTGTTAATATTTTTCATTCGTAACTCTTGAGAGAAAACTAACGAGTTTCGCCGATCATTCCATTAATTTTTAATCGAATCCATTTGCGATACGAGGAATTCCGTGAGATTTAAAGAACAATATAACTCCTCGAGCCGAGTCGAGTCGCTTACTCAACTCACTTATGCGATTACATCGGTCCGCTTTCCTTATTTTGACGTCGCGCACATAACTCAGAGGGGAAAGCACTTAGTTCGCCGGCAATTACAGGATGGGCTCCGCATACTCCGAATATTCTTTTGTCGAATTCTTTTTCGGGCTGTTTGCCGGTTTCTCGGATTTTGCATTTGCCCGTCATTTTCTCAGCGATGGCGAATGTGTCTCGCTCGCGATACTAAAGCGCAAATTTAAGCCCTCGCGTTCCTAAATCTCACGGCTGGCGACGAGGTCGTAAAATTTTGAAGAGCTCGAGCGCGGAATTCGCGAGGAAGGAAGTAACGGAGCGAGCGAACGTCTCTCGTCCCCACGTGAGAGCAAGACGCGGATAGACCCGGAGGCTGCGCTCGCACACCGCGACAACTTCAAGCGCTCATCCTTGTAAAACCGCCAGTCGCCTTTTACTTTTTAGCCTCCTCCTCCTCCTCCTCTCCGCTCCTCGGCTACAAGCTTTGCGCGAGTGAGTCATTTTTGTCAGCGATCCCAAGGGAAAGCGGCGTCTCCCGGCTTTTATCAGGAAGCGCCCCACCCCCCGCAGTCTCTTCTCTCGCGCAGTTGCGCACGTGATTTGAAAAGGATATCATCGGCCCCGATTCAAATCGCTTTCGCTCTCGTCCTGCGCAGACCCGAGCCAACTGTCCTTTGAAAAGTGTTATCTTGTTTCGTGGCGCTCCCTTGGCAATGGCACGCGAAAGCGATTTAAAACAAAAGCGTGGCTTCCTGGCTAAAACTGCCACGCGATCTGCACCAACGACGTTAATTCAACGGCCATTGCTCGGAATTCGCTCGCTCGCTCGACTGAAAAAAGAGCATTTTCGTCGGTTGGCTCCTGCCTCGAGTGTCGGAGAAGTTGCTCGTCGGGAGCAATCGCACTCGCAACTTTTGCTTGCCGCGACAAAACCGGAGTGGGTGCAGACGTGCGAGGCGAAACCGAGGCGTCTGCCGATCCTCGTACGATCGAGTCTCCTCTCGCTTTATCCAGGCTCCAGAAGCCCCTCGAACTGCCCACGCGTACGTCGGCGGAGTCGCGACTTAAGTTTGCGACGCCTCGGCCGAAATAATTTATTTATAGTGGCCTGGCGCCGCAAAGCCGCATTGCAATTCCCGTGAAATATCAATTTCCCAGCTTATTCTTGTGGAGGCTTAATTGGATGCCGTTAAGACATTTACGAGGGGCTCGTTTGTTTACCTTGGACACGCTAAATTCGCGCCGCGTTTCTTCGAAGCGGACTTGGACCGCTTTTTCCGTCTTTCCCCGTTCGCACCTCCATTACGACTCGTTGATCGAGTCGAGCAATTTTCGATTCGAATTCGCGAGTGGAGATCGTAATTGCGCGCTTCCTCCAGAGGTAATCGACGTGGGAAAATTCGCGGACTCGCTTCTAATTCAGCCCCACAATTAGACGTTGCTGAAAAAACTGGAACTTGTTCCTGGTATTTGGACGCTGATACTTCTTCCCTCGCTGGCTATTTAAAGTTTGTTTACGTTCGTGCCGCCAAATGCCTCTCGCTCCTCTGATCTCGCGGCTCTCAAAGCGCATTCTCGTTCAAATGCGTTTTGCAGTCGCGGACAGTCTCGCGTATTCTAGCGGGAATCGCTTTAAACGCTGCTTTTATTGGGCTTTCTCCGAAGCAGCGTTTGAGTTTGGACGCGAGTCGCGCGAGAGGTATTGGAAGCTCCGGAGGTGAGAGACTGTGTTGTCGGGAGAGAAATGAGAAATAGAAAGGTGAAACGCGCTGAAGTTCGTTTCTGCAGGACCGATTGCGTGGATTTTATTACGCGCGTGGTTAAGATTAGAATGTCTGCTGGTAATTTACAAATTATCGCTACCTATACGTTGTAAATCGCCGCGCGATACCCAATACAAATTACTTTCGCCGCTGTGAAATTCTAATAGCAGTTTCAATATCTAGTGTTTCTCTGCTTACTTATAGTGTATAATTGTTGAATCTAATAAACTTGATTTATAGTGTCTCGTGCGCTCGGCAGAGTTGCTCGAGTGCTTGGGCACATTTTAGGAGTACGACCGTGTGTTTTCTTCCGAGATTTCCAGCGGATTCGTCGGTACTTATCTATCCATCAAAGTTTGCTCTATTTACGATTATCGATTTACAATTTCTCAAAGACTTTTCCAAATTAAAAAATCCTTTGCAACTTGTACTTACGACGCTCGATATTTTTTATTATTGGGCTAATCGATGCGATCAAAATTTAGCCAACTTTAACGTACTGTACACGTATACTGCCGATATTATAATAATGCTATTGTTCCAAAAACAATTACGAATACTTTCACAAATATTTTTTTTCGCGTATGCAAAGAGAAGACACTTCGACGTGTTTTCAACAGACCACGAAAGTGATCACCAAAACAAATTTTATTCGTTTAAGCTTAAAGTTAGGGGGATATTCGACTGTTAATACGTTTTCAAATGATAATAAATTGGTTCGCCTTCGTTATTTATGTGTTACGATCGTTAAATTGAAATTTTGCAAAACATTAATCGGTTGTTTTGTAAACTGCTTGATCAATCTATTGACTCGAGTCGCAATTACTTATGATTTCGTAATTTATCGTTTCCGGTAATGCGCGGCACCTAGTATTATTATTATTTTAAAAACAAAAAATTAAGTTAAAAATATACCGCGACTGCTTATCGTGACTAATATCAGATTTCTGAATTATAAAGTACCATTATACGAGTCAAAATTTTAATAGACTAAGTTCTCTATTAAAATAATTATCGATTAATCTTTATTAACTTTCAGGAATCAAATTTTGTTTCGCGTTCAAAGCTAAATAGTTTCTAATTAAATTTTTTTATTTATTAGGTGGGGACCGGCAGTCAACGTTTTTATCGAGCTAAAATTTCATTAATTTTTTAACGATTTTTCATCAACAGAGATTATACGTTAAGTTATTTTAAAAAAAAGTGTATAAAAATTGCGTCTCGTCTAGCATTCTTGCTAAAAATTTATTCGACCACGCGTCTTGCGTAAAATTCTCCGAGATTATGTTATTTAAAAGATTTTATAAATCCCAATGCAACGTTACTCAACGAGAAAATGTCGCGATTAATTGCTTTGTTTTACAATTTCTCGCTTTTTGGATCGTGAACAATATGGTGAAAGCAATAAACCATCGAGGGCATTTCAAAGAGAACGCAGTTTAAAGTCAATAATAGAATTAGAAAAAACGCCCGCAAACCGATTAAATATTATAAAACTTAATTAATACTGAGCTGGAAACGTTAACTGCCTGCTCGTTTAAGATTAACTAATAGTTATAAGTTTAGCAACGTGTTATTGAAGATTAAAGATAATGCAATCAGCACTTTATTAGTATTTATTTTTCGATTTTTATCTTCACGCAGAATCAAATTAAATCAAATAATTGAATAAAATTCATCAGGTGCGTTACTTTTCTCTACGTTACCAAAGACTTGTTTCAAAAATTAATTTTAATTAATTATTTGTTCAATTTGAAGTCGTTGCTCTTATCAATGTCTGCGATCAATTACGTACTGCACAGCATCGAGTGCAAATTGAATATTTTCCCTTTAAATATACATTTGAATTATATTTCAACATCTTCCCTCAACATCTAATAATCCGGCTATATTTTTTCATTTGCGCAACAATTTATTTTTCTGTCTGCAGGAAAAAGTGAATTCTCATGTGAAAGGAAATTGAACGGAAGTAGTGAACGAATTTTGCTCTCCCCCCCAGCCCACAAACCCATTTCCACTTTGTTTGCTCGAGTTTTCATATTTTTCCACGAGTCTGTCTCGTAAATTAGCGAAGAAAAGAGTTTAGTCGAGAAATTTCCGCTTTGCAGGATCTTCGACGACACGTAATAGGTCATTCCCAAAGGTCATTGGGTTTGGTCTTTAAAATTTTTACTTCATTCGGAAGTTTCTTTATTTTTTACTCTCATTTTTATTCTCATTTTTAATTATTACACGTATTGCAATTTTTTCCTCGTTTGGTTTCTTAAACACTTATTTTCGATTCTATTTTAATTCTCGAAAAAGTATCCTAGTATTGCTATGGCATATTTTTAAAATAAATAATTTGTGAAAATATTTTAAAACGTTATTGCTTTGAAATCAAAAATTTAAATTTTATATTACGAAACTTTACATTAATAGACTTTTGTATTACTATCATTATTTATCACCAAACAATTTATGTGTTGTTATTCGCATTCTTGCACATTTCTTATTTCTAAGTTACATTTCACGCCTAACTCCTATTCATATTACTTACCTTTAATTATATACTTGTATTTATATACTTTATTTATTCATTCGTCTTCTCTTATTTCTTCAATCTTCTCTCCTTCCATCGCCTTGTTCTGCCGACTTTCTTTCGCTCTTTTACTTTTTTCTCTCTCTCTCTGTTCCAATGTATCTTATACAATACTTTTATATCTTTCTTATCACCTTCCATAATATTGTCCCACTTAATTGCTTGTACCCCGTAATTTTTGTTGTTTTGTGTTTCATTTCCCATTCGAAAGAAGAATTTTTTTCTTACAATAAAGAATAATTATTTTTACATAAAACCAAGATATACTTGTTCTTTATAAGATATTACAAAAGTACACTTGAAATTCTACTTTTTTATAAGATCAATCGATACAATTAATCAGTGAAAAAAATACACAAACAAAAATATTTTTTAAATCACAATGAACCGTGCAATATTTTCTATCTCTTCAACATATGAAAACGGTGAGAGAAATATTTCTTTTATTCTGTTAAAAGTTAAGTTCTGCATATTCACTGAGATTTGATAAAAATATATTTCTTACGTGCAGAACTGTAAACTTTGACACAGTAGAAAATAATTTAAGAAAAGAATACATTTTTAACTTTACTGACAGTAACACGTGTGTGTATACACATGTACATATTAGGAAGAGCTCTTTGATTCTTTATTTACATTTAAGATTCAGTCAACGAATATCGCTTTAAACGACGATTCTCACGATAGGGGTTCTCGTGATTAGTGATGGGTTTCCCCTTAAAAGGACTCTCCCATGCAAATACTACTGTTCAGGCGTGTGCACGCGACTGAAGAATGAAGACATCAAGCCTAGTCAGGGGATGTGATGTTGGATTCCCGCGGGGGGAACATTCCAGATATTTCGTACTTCCAGATACTCGCACAAGATGGGGCGAATGAAAACGTCCCGACGCCTTATTCGCCGATCGAGGACAACCTCAAGCTCCCACTTTGGCGAATGCGGTAGTCCTGCCGCATTTATAGGATCGCACTACTCCTATGCTTAGATAATATAGCACTCTGTTACGCATTTTAATGCACTCTACAGTGCGTGTCACTGGTTGCCGTTTAAAAATAGCAAATGTTTGGGAAAACTTGGTTCGGGTAGAGGTACTGTAGAAGAAAAACAGAGTCTGGCGCACTCGATGGTACAACCAACTCCTGGTTACAGAATCAGCTATGCGATCGAAAATCCAAGCTAACAGAAGACTTTTATTTAGATGCTCGGGATCCCTGGAAAATTAAATTCCAGGTTAACAAGCTCACCGGCTCTCTAATTAAACAGCGAATTATGAATTCATAACGAAGCCAAGGTTGGGGGCAGAAAGCAACGGAACTCCGTAGCTCACAACGAGCGAGGAAGAAAAACTGGGTAACCGCGAAATCAGTTTTGTATACCGATAACGAAATTAAAACAACAGAAGCTGATTACACGGTAGTAAAAACGCACTGCGAATGATATGAAAATCCCGAGGGAGTTTGAAAAACTAAAAAAAAGTAATCAATGAAGTGCCACGGGGGCGAACAAATTAATAAGCTGAGCTCGAAAGCCACACAGGCTAATACAATATACATGTGGTACTCCTGCTCATCTTCAATCATGAGAAAAATACAAAAGCGTAAAAGTAAGTCATAGTATAAGCAGCTTATATGTTTTGCGAGCAAATAACGCGATTGGTTTAATTAGGTAATACGAGGTCGTAGGGACTCATTTTCCGATTGCAGGACTTTAGTTAAGTTCAGCTTGGGCTTCTTCATCTGACAGATTAACGGAACTGAAGAGAAGAGATCAAGTTTGGAGATAATTTAAAAAGCAGGTTAATACAATGGACAATAGAAAAGTTGTCTCGGTTTCTTTTTAAAAAGATTGGTAATTACTAACACTTGCGACTTAAAAGCTTAAATTAACCGCTACTCTATAGAATTATATCTCGAATGATTTTCCTCTATACTTCTGGGCTTCCTTGCATTGTACATTATCAGTCAACCTGATTTCCAACTTTCAATTAATATGCACAGATTAATTGTGTAAAGTATATACTCTTCATTCGGTGTATTCGATCATAATTTCGAATATTTGTTGAGTACGAGTTAATCTAACGTTGCAATTTGATACACTTCGATGCAAAATATTTAAGCCACAAACAAAGAACGTATCATTTGACTAAAAAATTGGATCGAAATTCACAACAAAGAGAATAGCAGCTTCACTAATTATTGACGCATGATCGGTGATGACTTTTATTCCTGACAGCAAAAACAGTAATTCGAATAAAAAATACCGATTTTATAGAGCTGCATTAATAATCTAGACATACGACATTTGGCTAAATTTCAATAAAAATGAAATTCATTATTTAACTTCGACGAATTATGTGAGAAAAATTCATAATTTCACACAAGTTAAACAATAGATTAAAAAGAAAAAGTCTTACTGTATTCGGCGAACCTCGTGAAATATTTAATATAAAATATATTTTTAGAGGTCAATTTTGGTCTTGTGAATATTATACCTTATAATACTTAAAATTTTTTTCTGGCACCATTTTATTTTTTTCAATTTCCTTTTTATTTTCATGTATTAATTTCATTTGAATGAACCAAATTTTTAATGAAATACCTAGTTAAAGAAATCAACAATCCTGTTTAATTCTTTAATATAAATATCAAATTATTGATATATATATATATATATATATGTATGTATGTATGTATGTATGTATTGAAAGTGTAGCCGTTGATTTTGAATTTTTCTTAATTTCAAGCATTAAGACACAACACAATTATAAATATATATCTTTAATAAAATTTATCAAACCTGAAATTCAATTTTATACTAGATCAATTATCTGAAGTAATAACTTATTTTAATAATTTTTCCGAGATTTAATTTCATATTTATATTTCATAAAATAGATATTTTTCCGAGAGTCGGTTCCGAAAAACTAACAAAAAAATTTAAAGAATTTTCAAGTTTAAAGTATACATTTTTCATTTACAATATTCACAGAATCACCATAATATTCTTACTTAGATGAGGTCATTTAGGTCATTTAAACCTTAAAATACTATTAAATTTTAAAAGTCCAAATAAGAATAGAAATAAATTAATATCGATCAAAACAGCAGAAAAAGTAAGGATACATAATAATTTGTAATCATATTTCAAAAACTAATCAAAATTTAACGAGAACTTAATATGAGAACTCGAAAGTCAACAGGTTTTTACGTATTTTTATGTATTTATTAAGAATGATCGATTTTTATTTATATACACAGAAAACATCCATAAAACAAGAATTTCAATCAATTCTTGAGTTGCTTTTTATACTAACACATGCGCTTTTACGACGATCGCCTAATAATTTGTAATCAATTTCAGCCTTTTGAGACTAAAATTTTTTTAAGTTATTAAAAAAATTATTTATGGCACGAAATACTTCTATACTAGACATTGAATTGACTAATTATAATATTTCAATATTTTAATTATCGTTAAAAGAGTTTTTTATCAAGCACCCAATTAACTATTACTCGTTAAGAAATTTTTGATACGATGTAAACTAAGCCAAAGTTTGTTAGCGCAGGTACGAAGTTTTTAAAAGGTGATAAATTTTAAGTTTAAATAGTGCAGTTATAAAAGTTTACAAGCCTAAAATTTAACCACGTTTCTTTTCAAAACACTTTAATTGATTTATATTAACGTCAAAAAATATCAATTTTAACACGAATCTCCTTATTTCGCTTCGTAAATTAGAAACCTAATCTGACTTTAATCCACATTTATATTAAAAAAGAAAGTTGTTCACCATGCGTCATATTTTTTTATTAACTTGGAATAAAATTATTATTTCATGTGAAATATTACATTTAGATACTAATTATTAAATAAAATTAGTGACACGTGTAATTTTCGTTCAATTTCGATTCGCGCCGCGCATCATATATATAAGAGAAGAAACTAAAAATGGCGTTAGAATAAAAATTATACTAGTAAGTCTACAACGATATTCGAAGTTGGATCATTAAAACAGATAAACTAAGATATTTAGGTTTTGTAGAAAATCATCTCGTATCCGTCAGCTACAAAAAAAATTGAACCTGAAATCAATAGCGTTTATTAAAAGTAAACGATTTGATGTAGAAAATTGGCAAAGTTTATGATGAGTAAAACTTAAAATATGGGTATAAATAAATATGAATGAATGAAATGATTAATTAAAGTAAATAACTGCAAGTAAATAAACGAATGAAAAATTTACAGGAACGAATGGTTAATTATCTAAAAATAAGTGAACGAAATTTCAGACGGTCGCTCGGGTAAATTCGAATGATGTTTTGCGCCGATTTCAGAAAGACGCGTACAAAGCTTTAAGTCATATTAGCAGCAACTATTTTTAAATTGTAAAAATTCATCTATTCCAAACATCAACATTCCATTAGCACCGTGAAAAATATTTATTCGATGTTGATAACTAAATACTTCACTCTCCCTTCTCCGCCGTTGCATGCGTTTTCAATCGCCAAGTACGTTATTCGTCCTCGAATTTACAAAAAGGGACAATATTTATTTCCAGTGCCAAATGCAATACTTAATAATCGTTCCTTGTCTTTATCGAATATCCAATAATCCATCCGAGCTTGTATATATTTTTATCGATAGCGTCGCGATAAGATGCTTTCGAAGCATTCGGCAGGCACTTCAAGTCGTCCTCGTTTGAAAAACTCAGATTTTTAATAGCGATTGCCGGAAACTGCGATGGCTGCAGCTGCACTTTTGCGTGTTCCATATCCGGCGAGTCGATTTTCACAACTGGAAACCATAACAGGTGGCTGCGGGACTCGTTTTTCACGCTCTCATTGGGCATTTAATGGCGAAGCGTCGAAACTGATAAATCGTCTTTTAGTAGCTGCTCTTGTAAAATTAATAACCGTAGAAATGACCCGAGCGTTGCGTCGACACGTCCGACTCGTGGCCCGAACACCGTTTCGCCGTTTAAAGGGCCACTGGCCGGTGTATGGAGGAAACGCGGGCGTCGGCGTCGATTCGACCACCGATTGAAGAAAAACGTCCGAAGGGAGGCGACCCTTCATCCATCAGCTTCTTGAAAGTTACCATGCGTGAGAGGCTGGGAGGGATCCGAGTGACAAGTTGAGTTGCCGAATATTCCCTCAGCATCGAGAAGACAACGGAAATTGATAAGCAGGAGGAAAAGGGTCTCCTCTCTCCTGCCCTACCATTTATTACTGCTTCACGCTTCGATTTTCCTCGTGCGCCTTATCCAGACAATAATTGAATCTTTTTTCCGGAGAAAACTCGAAACTATTTAAGGCCGACTTATTTTATATTTATCAATTGCGAAGGTCTCTTATTCCGCGTTAAATGGCTGCCGTGTGCATGACGTTTAGCGTCATTAGATGCTGTCAGACGATGAGAATTGGCGCATCATCATTTAGAACTTAATCGGATCCAATCGTATCTTCGAAAATGTTCATTGCTTTTCGTTTACACATTCGAACCCACCGCTACGCGACAATTCAACGTATTCTGTGAGATACAGAAATCGATGCATTATCTAGACAACTTACATAAAATTGTGCACGGAATACTTGTTTATTTATTTATTTATTTTACAGATTAGGGAGCAAAGTAAGAACGATACAACACGTCCAAATAATATTAATTCATCATCTTTATATAAACAGCACATTATCATCGGCACATTTCAATAAAAATTATTCAACCTAATTTTTAATCCATCGTATATTTTCTTTTAAAAAGTTTGATCAGTGAACAAGTTTGTCGAAAAATATTTGAACGAAGAACGAGATAAATTAATATCGTGCGTGCTGCTAAATTCAAAATTAGATTCGTGCAAAATCAAAATAAAATGCAATAATCCATGGTATAATCTAATTTTTATCATATACTCGCAAATAAATGTTTGACTTAAGTTATTTTTTACGATCTAGTTATAATTGCAGGATTTTTGCAAATTATTTTTTCTCTATTTTAAAACGATATATTTCTTTTTGCTTTTTTTTATTAAAAAAAAAAAAATGTGTAACACGATCGGTAATGTCTAACTTATTTTTTGTTTTTATCAAACTGTATACGTTAAGTTGCGAGAAATGAAAGCGAGAATTGTAATAATAATAATTTATTATTTATGTTTATATAAGTTAGCAGCAACAATAAAAAGTACAAAAAGAAAATTGCAAACGAAACTTATTAAAATTTATTATTTATCAAACTACGTAATATTATATTAATTACGCGCCCAAATGATGCAAAGAGACTTTAAAATTTCATTTCTATCAGCCATTTTACTAATATTGTTTGTAAATAACTGAATCTCTGAATTGTATTTCCTGTAATTAAATTTTTTAAGTATGACCACACTACGCTTCAATTAATACTCATTCTTAAAAATTATTAAAATTATTAACTAAATTTTGTTCGAAGGTGAATTTTTAACGGGCTGTAGTCCTCATCTTTATTAGCATTGTAATTTTTTGTCACCACTACGGTTATGTCTGCGATCGTGCGCGCTAATCTTGATTCGTCAAATTTCTAAAGCTCCAAATACGATGTCACAATCGATAAAAAAAATAAAAAATAGAACTACTTTTTTCACCAACTTTCCACACATATACATATTGCAAAAATGTTTTACCGACATTTGACCCGTTCTAAAATTGACGAATTTTTGCAAGCATAATAAGGAAAAGTGTTGATAAAACGATAAGCCGAACTGGTGCGTTTTCCGCAGCGATCAAGACGTCGAAGGCAAAAAAGCACCCCGAATTGGAAGAATGAGTTACAATTATACTTTAGTCCACGAATTTGTATCAGGAATTAAGTTCGAAGCAAGCGCAGTCAGTCGTTATATTTATTAGAAATTACGCATTGCAATATTGAGTCGTTGTGACTTTTACGAGCGCGCCGGGCCAATTTATGGAAATAACCTCGAGCCGTCGGTAATCCTCTTTAGTCGTTTATCGAATGGAAATGACTAATAAGGGTGGTGGTCCAAACGCAACAAGATCTCGCAGTGTCCCGCGACCACTGGACCACCAGGAGGCGCTGCCTCTTCGACAGTCATCCCGCTCTGGCCGCTATTCATCTTGGACACGTGACAGCGCGGAGGGTCGATCGTCCGGACCCTTGGAGATAAAGCCGACGGGACGTTAATCGGTGTCGCGCGAGGCCCCCTCTCGGGATCTGCATAAGATGATCCATCCCGGAAGTTGGAGCGTCGGCTAGATAAAACTGGCGCGCGTCGCTCCAGAAGATGGTTGTGCGCTGCTCGCGGTTCGGACTCGACCGGAGCTGCTCGGGCTTTCGGATTTTCGGCACTTATTCGGAGTTCTGGGCAGCGAGCGAGTTGCCTGGAACAACGAGTCCTTCACCTCGGCAACCGCTATTAGCTGCCGAGGTGGATTCCCCATTCCTAATTTCCGACTCGTCACCGCCGAGAAGAACCGTATCGAGAAAGAAAATAATGATCGGGCTCATCTAGACGTGAAGGAAGCTACTTTTTCGCTAAATCGGGCGCAATAACATCCGTTTAAAGCGTCAGTCGAGTGCAATATTTGCGTAGTTCATTTCACAGTGAAAGGCGCAGGTTCCCGTGGCTTTGGCTCGTTCAATTAAAAGCCTTTGCTCGCGGCGCGCCGGTCCCTGGAATTGATATTGGAAACAAAAACTTCAATTTCAAGCGCGTCACGTCGTACTAGTCTGCACCGCTGGTAATTGACCACTGTCCATTATACGATTGATCGCTATGACTTTTGTTTTTCCCCTTTTTGCCTTTTTGCCTTTCTTCTCTCTTCCTCTCCTTTTTTACGGCCGCGTTGAGCATTATTAGATGTGGGAATTCGTTATTTTCGAAACGAAGATTCCTTCGTTTCCTCGAGTGCGCCCCGACGACGCTTTTCCTTTTCCCGTTCCTCGAAAATCATTATTATTCCTCGACGACAATAATTACCCTCATTTTTCTACCTTTTAAATTCGCCTTTATTTTCGGCATAAATTCCAATTTACAGGCAATTTGCATAAAATTTGCATTCCGAGATAAATTAAACGCCGAGCCTTTTTACGCGAGCTTATAAAGCTAAGTAAATGCTTATTCGATGCTTGTGGTAATAGCGCGGTGATAAATAATTTTTAATTTGACTCGGGGATTAAAAATTCCAAACGGGATTCCAGGTGCTTTCGGATAATTCGGATAATTCGGAAAATAAAGGTCAGGCTTTCCAAACTAAAAATTTTATTAACAACTTTGTAAGCGTGATGTTTGCGATGGGTGGAACCTTTTAGATCAAATAAATACAGAGAGAGAGATTAAAGTTACCGGTTTTAATCTCCGGGCGGTTAACGAAATCGCGGTTTCTTCAGGCTCCTATTCTTCGTGGTCTTGATGCTCCGTTGATTTATCGATAAATAACAACACACAGACGCGTCGGGCTCCCTGTAAAAGATTTTTCAAACAGCAATGCACAAATGGACCGCTTGTCAATTCGTAAGAAAATTAATTGAAAACAAGCAAATACTGAATTTCTTGGGAAAACTGCGGCTCGCGTTAGCAGGACCAAATTTTGATAAAATTTTGATGAAATGAAACTAAGCTCTGGCTTGTCGGAAGCGATGCGTTACAAGTGTGTGTGCCAGCAATTTGTACGCTTGCGCAAGCATTATAATGCACTCGCACGTGCGATATAACGTTGCAACAGACTAATATTATTTAAATATAGATTGGATTATAAATGGATAGGAGCTGCGCAGGTGCGCGTGAGCAGAGCCAGACATTGTACGAACGTGGCGTGTCATTGTAGGAGGCAAGCAAGGAATGTAAGTCGCAGAGGCAGTCCGGCAAAAAGTTGTTGTACAAGTGAAACGGCGTTAAAATATGTAAATTAACAATGTTAATGGAAACCGCTAACCGAGTAATGAATAAAAATATCAATTTACCGCGGGGCCGGGCCCCCGAGCCGAGCCGTCGCTGTCCGAAGGGCAGCCATTCCGCGCGATCGGTGGAGCGTCAAATTGAAAATTGCAATTAGTTAATCGCAGCTCGTGTGCAATGCCTCTGCAGAAAGAAACGTACACAGTTTAACGCCTCGTTTCGTCATTCTGCTCATCGACGTCGAATCGGAAAGCGACTCGCGACGCGATCGCGAATTCATCCGCGCGTACTGTTGTTGTTCGATAAAAAATGCGCCGAGTAGTCGTTTCACTCTGATGCTGCGCTTGATTTAGCCGCAGCCGTCCAAACTCTCGATGACTGAATTCCCGCCGACAGACGTAGAACGTGTCGGCCGGTAGTTTGTTTAAAAATCGTCGTCGGCCGCGCGTTGAAACATGGAAATGCCCGACTCGGACAAACGCGCGTACGTGCGCGAGCGCGCCAATTAAGTGCAAAATGAAGAAACGAAGGGGCGAGTTTCGTTTTCCGCGAGAGTCGCGCCGGGACATTTGTCGGCGAGCCTTTCTTCAGAAATCTCGAAACAACCCATTTTGAAAACGTCTCTTGCGCGGCTCTTCGCAAACGTGACTCGCGATAAATGCTCGTTATTGGCCCGCCCAACCAAAACAAATAAACCAAGTTCGCGAGCCCTCGAAAAGCTCGCAATTGCAAGCCGATTGCTGACGAATAATTCCAATTGGCGATACGCAGCCACCGTTGCACCGCCAAATCTCGAGTCGCGAATCCAAGTTGTAACCGCGAGCGGCAATTAACGGTCTTGACGCGCGATCTCTTAATTGCGTTGCGAATAAATTAGGCGGCCATTGTCCGCGACAGGCGTTCGAATAGCTTGCAAATGCGGACGGGAGCGTTATATTTTTAGCCGAAAAAGGAATGATCGCCGAGAGCCAGTGAAATAAGAGAACGAAAATTCGTAATCCACTTGCGCCTGAAATGATCCCAACGCAATTTTCTCCCTCCCTTGGCACTTTTTGAATCACCGCGTAATAACGTACTGAATTCATGCACGCGGACGCACTCCCGTAATACGCGCATACAAATTTCTCCCCGTCTCTCTCTTTTACCCGCACGCGCACTCCCAGTCCCGTTCGTTTTATTTCGTCTATCGACCCAGAAAACTGCGCCCCCGGCCCCTCCAGTCCCAATAGCGTATAATTAATATACGCGCAACCATTGTGTATTATTATTACAACGCTAACAAATGCCGTATATGCGCCTAATGTGAAAAGCTCAAGACACGCGTAAAATTTGCTGTTCTGCTCGCTTTTCTATGCCCGTCGCTACACGCCGTTTTATCGCCTCGAGCCTATTGTGTTTACTTTGACAATTTTACTTTATCGCGTGGAGGGGCGTAAGTTGAAAAAAGCTTTTGGGCAGAAAAACGAGTTTGCTTTTAGGTATGAAACGATCGCACGTGTGCGTGTGCACGTGAAGTGGAAACAAATTCTGAGGATTGGGAAAAATCGGTTTCGATATAAATATAAAAGTCAAAAAAGTACCGAATCCGAATTCGAAAGGCTTTTTATTCGTGATATCTGGTGCAGCGACTGATCGAGGAGGGATAGTCTTCTATTCGATGAAAAATTCATGCTCTATTTTTCATTTTTCACTTTTCAAATTTAGACTCGCCAATACAAAATTTTAAATTACAACTTTTGCATCTGTTGGCTTTGACCAGTAATTGATTTTTGCTCTTGCTAATACTCGTGCATATTATTAACGATTGCTTGGATAAGAAACGTGTCTTTAATCATTATTTTTACAGAAAATTAGTTGGAGGTTAAGAGTTACTTTTGAAATTATTCTTTACGGTTACGTAAAAAGAAATTGAAAGTTTTGTATTGTAAACGAATAATAGAAAGTTATAGCAATGACTTTATGTAATTACACGTGACATTTTTCTTGCGTTATAAATTATTTACTCATTCATCAATAATAAACACATTATTATTTATAGTTCTATACATTTCTTAAATTTAAATCCTTTTTTACACCTACACTTATTACTTACTATTATACACGATTACTTATTATATTTATATACTTTATTTATTCATTTGTCTTCCTTCCTCTTGTCTCGTTGCTGCAATGTATCTCATACAATGTTATCTGTTTTTTTTTATAAAATACACAGATGCAAAACTTTGATAGATGTATTGATTGTTAAATAATCAAGCCTTTACAGGTACATTTGAATTTATTAATTTTTTACGAATCTGGTCTTTTTATCTATAGCACCCAATATGAGCCTGTTTTGAAATGCTTACTACTCCATAAATATTTGTTTTAGTCAGGTCATTTGGATAGGTTTTGGCAAAATATTATATAACTTTAGTACAAGCAATATATTATGATTTTAAAAACTACCAGTTCTTGTACAGAATATCAAAAATTTTAAATAAATAGTTCGAACAAGATAAATAGGTAAATTTCTCAAATTGCATTTTTTATTGCTTTTTTCTACTTTATTCAGATTAAAATTCGATCTGTTAATTTAAAGAAAATAAGTCAGCAGAGATTTTAAATAATTTCTAATTTAAAAAAAAAATATGAATTTCTTTTAATGGAATATACGGCCAATAAAATGCCGAGGCCGAGCTGAAATAATAATCCTAGTGAAATCGCTGCTCAATATCACTAATTTGTCGGATAAAAAGCAATCGTCTACTTTTCAATGAGAAAACCGGCCACCATAAAATCAACGTATTATTGAATGCCTCGAACGTTTTTTAATACAAACTGCACTTGGGACTTATTTTTGTAAGTTTCGCAATAATTTTGAAAATGTGGATGAGGCACTTAATCAATAAATGATAGGGAATTCCTCGATCGTAATAAACAATCGACGTGCATTGAGTCAAATGGTTGATGCCCAACACCAGAATCAATCTCTGATTAAGCTGAAACCTACTCGAGCAACGATTGAACTTCTTAGAGCGAGGCGTCGGAGACCGAACGAACGTAAAAAGCATCGGCAACGAGTGATCGTCGCGGAAGCTGCAGCTGAAAATCCCGACAGAAGCGACGAAATCCTTTAATTAGATTCGATAATATTAGGAGCCGCACACTGTTTCGTATGTCAATGCACGCAGCTTTTCAAGTGTCCTCGTGCCGCAATTCCAGAAAAATTGGAGTTTGGCGGAAAGTAACGCGTATGGGCAGTCGCACGCAGGCGCACGCGCACGCGCATCCCGTCGAATCGGCGGCTGGTATTCGTTTGTCGAAACAGAGTCAGGGGAGGGCATTAAGGTCGAGCCGCCGTCAGATTTGACCGCCGCGGAAAAGGAAAGGTCGTCGAGCCTGGGGCAGTCGCAGGCTACGTTTCAGCCTCCGCAAATAATTTACCGAGAAAAATTCGATCCTTTTGCGAACCACGAATAATTGGCACTTATGCAAAGGCGCACTGCACATCAGCGGACGGCGTCGCCGGCGGCGTCGACGACAGATGTTGCAACTGTTGCACAGCGCAGCCGAGATTAACGCTCGGGAAGAATGAGCGAGGGGCGAACGCCGGCCTCTCCGCGTATGTTTAATTTCAATTAATTTATGCAATGGCTGAGGTGAGCGAGCCACTATCCCCGCTCTCTCATTTCACTCGTCTATTTGCTTTTTAATGGAATCGCCGGGCGCATCATCGGCGCGCTGCACATTTCCGAAGGGGTGCACCGCTGAATGCCGCTCGTGAAAGCGTCTGTAATTTATTAGCCCGATGTGTGCGAAGGTAACGAAGTATTGAATAATCTGTGGCGGTTTGCGCTTGAGCAAAGAACTGTAATAAGATCTGCTTTCGAGGATTACCTTTCGCTCTTTTTATTCGGTATCTTAACAAATAGCCCCCGAGGTTATTCCTATTAATTGCTTCGGGGCTATTTTCATTCTTTCATAAGCTGATAGCGACATTGCGGTTCAAGGCCAATCGCATTTTAGCGCGTCAGCGAATTCGCTATTCGCTCAAACAAAAATTAGTTTAGGAGTGTTTACCATATTTTTTACCGCTTGAAATATTGGAGCCGCCAACGGTTTATTCGAGCATTTGTGGCTGCGAAGATAAGCAGTCCGGCTGATATTGAACTCTCGTGGAACAATTGTCCTTTCTTGAACAAATTGTTGCAACATCCGTTTCGAGAAATTACCTTTTGCAACTCAGTATTGCCAATTGTCGACGCTTCCAAATGTACAACTGTTGTCTGTCCAGCCAACGACGCGGCGCTTCTTCAGTCGGTTCGACGATGTAAGATCCTGCAGGATGTAGCGAGTTCAGGAAGGGAAGCTCGCGCGTTCGGACGTTTCCCTATAATATGTCCAAGCTTAAAAAGCACCTCCAAACGTTTTATTATCGTCTGGAAAATCGTCTAAGAAATTACAAAAGGCGATGACCGTGGCCAGGCTCTTCAATCATCGCTCGACACTTTTTATCCGGAGCCAAGTGAAAACAGCGAGACAAAAAGTTGTTCAAAAATTCCAAATACGGGGCGCGGGGAAATGGCTGCTCGAAGATAATACATAAATCTAGAGAGGTTTGCGCAGACTTGCGTGGAATCAGGTAAGAGTCGGGAGGTGGGCACGTGCTCCCAGAGGACGAGGAAGTAGCGTCAGGCTAATCCGCAACGCCGAGCTCGGGCGCAAAGGTGTGAGTGTCCGCGTTCGTAATGCGCGTGTTAATTAGCCTCGGGGAGGGCAGTTGTTAGCATGCATTGCTTATGGTCGACGCCAGCAGGCAAACTTACTGGGCTCACGTCGCCTGCGTATAATCGCCAAACTTGCCGAGCTCGCGTGCACGCACTTGTTCCTCCGGATGCGCTCCGCCAATCGCCTCGGCCTTTGCAGTAACGCTTCTCGACTCCTCGGCGCCCCTCTATTTACGTTAACGTAATTGCAAATCGCAGCGGCGCTCGGCGTCGATCTTAGACTTGCCCGGGCCCGAGGAAACGGATAGCGATGCTCCTCCACTCGCTCGGCCCAGTAGACTGTGTTTCTAACGTATAACCTTCGTCCGTGCTCTTACGAAATTTGCAGAGGATGTCTGTTTATTGATTTTTTCCTTTTCTCCTTTCAGCGCCTCCTGCCCCTCTCTCTCTAATTTCTCTCAGCTGAATTAATTACCCTTAATATCAGTGCGCGAGCTTCGACAATAATTACAATCTTTTCACTCGACTCGTTAGATTTTAACGGTCTAATAATAATTGATGCAATCGATTACAGGCGCACGTGTCCACGGAGTGCGATTTCGTGAATTGATCTGCTGTTTAATTAGATCCAAAGGACTTGGCTGTAATTGGAAATTCCATTTAATGCAATTGCAGAGACGAGAGATTTATTAATTATCTTATACTTTTTTATCCGTTTTTCATCCGCAGCCTTCGAAATTTGGCATTTTCGAGTGGCCGTCTAAGTTTTTTTTTTTTTTAAAAAGTAAATTTGATTTCATACGAGTCTCCGATTTCTGTATTTGTTATTCAATGTTTTACCGTTCGCATTATCGTGGCCGCGTAATTTTAACAAACAACTAATCGCGATCACGACTAATAAATGCGACTGTTGATTCGTTAAGAATGAATGCAATACTGCGCAACACCTGCTTGTTAATTAATATCCGACTCGCCGTACAACAGCGACAAATAAGAATTGTAATTGAACCCAGAATATCCGTCATCGACGTTGAGGTTACAACATTCTCGAAGCGGCACTTGTAGTGTTGCAGATTCTTAAGATCTCGTAACATCATCTCTATGGTGTTAGCCATAAAGCTACGAGCGCGTCGAATGTCAATTCAACGAATTCGCAAAAAGCAAGCGGTTGCGCGAGACACGTTGCGCGTGGCCCCAATGTATTTGCACCCTCGACGATCGCAGCCAGTTATGCGATTGTTGAACTTGGGCCTTTGCTGGCACAGATGATTCGCAGACTCGGCATTGCCCCGTTGAGATCGCAGTCGTTCGACTGCAGGCACGCGTGGCTGCGTAAGCCAATGTGGAGGCGGATCGAAGAAACGAGTAGTCGGCCTCTGTCTGTGTTGGTGCGCGCGCGCCCGTGTGTGTCGATGCGAAGGGCGTGGGAAGTCAAGCCCGCGTTAGTTATTCTAATTACACATGTGCATATGCAGATTGCGCGAGCGGCGCGGTGGAATCGAGGATAAAGCAAAAGTAATTAAAAGAATCGATTAAATTGTTAAAAAGGAGCTGCTGGTGCTGCCTTGGGAGTTTGCGCGAATTTCTTAGCTGCCGCCGGTGAAAATGGCTGGTCACGCGTCCAAAGCCCCTGTTAAAAACTCTGAAAGCCATTCCTCGCTTCGCCGTTATTTGCATTTACGCCGCGGAATTAGCATTAGTTTGGAGAAAAACTGAATTGGCGAAGGAAGGCAAAGGCGGCGCATTTTGCATGAGCTCTTTTTTGTCTCGGGCTGCAAGACGTTGTCTGCGATTTATCGAGAAACGTTAAATTCCGCGCAAAAAGTGCACTGTACCGTGAACTCAATCAATTAAAGTGCTGCGCATCACAGCGTCGCGCATTTTAACCGTAAAACTCGCAAACTCGTCTCTCTCCATTTCCTCTTTTATCGCCATATCTTTTCCCATAAAATCGCTGCTCTCTCTCTCCCTCCGCCTCTGCCTGCACTATCACCTGCCCGCGGAACCCACACGTCCGCGCGCGCATTTGAGAGACGGACGCGACGGCCTTTGCCAGCATGAAATTAACCTTATTTGAGCGAGCGTGAGTGCGGTGCGCTAATTAATCGAGTCGAATCGAAGCTGACATATTAATGAGCTCGTTATCGGGGCGAGTTTTTTCTCTCCCTTGGTTTTTCTGCCTAAAGATTATCGCTTCTCGCATAGTGCACGCGTTTCTGTAATGAGTGACTTTGTTAGGCTTAAAAAGAGTCGAGAATTGCGACTCTCTCTCGGCGCGCGCGTGTGCGTGTATTCGCATTATGTAAAACGAGGCTCCTCCGAGATTTTCGACCGCCTAATAAAAACGGCGCTTTAACTACCGTTTAACGCGTTTCTCTAGCTTTCGAACGCTCGGGAGCGTTTAGCTCGACCAGTTTATCGCCCAATTTCTCCTGCCTCGTTAACTTCTATTTTAAAACCGATGTAAATATCCAAAAACGAAGCGAAGGGCCTATTAGCGAGGGCCCGAGGAGTACGTCGGAAAAAGTTTTCTGCGTTCCAGGCCCGGGGACGCCTTAGTTTTTTCGCCAATTTTTGAAACTTGCCATCGCAACGGCGGCGCCAATGGCCTCGAGCCCAGCAATTATTCGTCACAGCCGCGACGAAATCGACGCGCACTGGACAGCTTAAACGGCGCGGGTATTAATTTGCACGTCCGTCGTGGAGTCAAACGCATCGATGGGTGGGTGGGGGGGGGGGGGACAATAAATAAATCGAGCACTGGAGCGGCCGACCGTTTATTCTCCTCCGGTAATGGTCGGGAATAGGAACTTTCGAGAAATGGCCGGTCCACCGGGCGCCTCTTCCTGGAATGCGCGACGCCCGCGAACTCGCCGCAGGAAGACGCCTCCACCTCGCCGACGTAATCGACGACGGTCGCGCCATCGGGAGTCGGTAACGTCGACTGAATAATGCATCTTACCAACCGCCCGCTCGAGTTCCAGGGAATTCGAGATATTCAAATTCGAATTCGAACTCGAATTTCCGACCAACTCGCGCGAATTCGTCCTTCGGCGGAGCTTCTCTTGGGGCCGAAGTTCTCAGTTTTGCGAACGCATATCGGGAGAGGAAGAGTAATGGAACAATTGTTCCACATTCGCCCCTCCAAATGATTCTCCGTTCTCGCCATTCGCTCTCTCTCTCTCTTCAATAGCTCCTTGTCTATTAAGCTTGTATTGGAGATGTTGGGTAATCCCAACACTATTGATTATAATTTACGTGGTATCGAGCCAAACGCAAATATTTTTAACGATTCCATTCTACCGATCAATTTCAGGAGGTGCGTCGGACTTTTTGAGCATCGCGCGATAATTGCTTTCGAGGAAATACAGAAATGAATTGCTGTTGCTTCGCCTTTGATTCGTATAGTTAAAAACGAAAAATATAATAATTGAGAGGTTTTTCGGGTTGTACATATATATTCTTATCTTTGTTATTTCGTGATATAGCATAAGTAAAAATTGGTCGAATAATTTGTTGTCTCGATTGAAAAGTTCTCATTGTTCTTCGTATGATACTTTCTACGTGTAGTTATAATTAAAATAAAGAATATTTTGAAATATCTGCAAAACTATTGAAATCTTGAAAACGAAGTTCATTCGAAAGAGCACAATTTTTATAGAATAATTGGCTTTTCAGGTATAAGTTGTCGATTTGCGAATAATAATTATTTTTGAGTGTTATTATTAGATAAGCGTTAAATAATTTTCAATAGTTACTTTTAAAGGCAAAATTTAATAGTAATAAACAATTGCAACGAAAAATCTAACAACATGAATAGAATTTTACAAGTGCTGAGTTCTGTTATTTCTCGTTTGAGTAATTTCTCCGAATGTTAAAAGGAATCGATAGAAAAATTTGCGAGACTGGAGTCAGTGTAACAATAAAACAACCTGCTTATCGTAATAATCACATGTTTCTGTTTCTCCGTTTAATTAATACAATTTCGAAATCAACATCAATACTAATCTGTGTAAGCTGCGCCGGAATTTATTTAAGCTTATGTAAGCGTTGGAGCCTAATTTCACGTTAAACATAAAAAAATTCTGTAATACTTATTATTCGACGGTCCAACGTCCGCAAATCGACCTTTTTATGTTTGCGTTTTCTTCGCATGCGCAGAACTCGACTAAATACGCGAACAGATATTGCTTTTAAATTCTTCAATTGGTATCATTGGATCAGCTCTTAATTAAGGCAAATCCATTGATTATCGGTGAAGGTTCGAACGTGGCATTGTAAAAAGTGGATATTCCGCACAAATACAATACACGCAGTGTTCACACATCTGCTCCCATGTGAGAACAAAGAAGACCTATAATTAAATAAAACAAACAAGCTAGAATGCTCGAAGGGAATTAAGGGAGAAGGAAAAGTGGGCACACGTCCGCACATACGTCGGATTAAATTTAATTTCTCTCTCCGTCTCTCTCTTTCTCAACGTACACAATTACACATACAGCTCAGCTCGCTCAATGTCAGTAGCCTAACCCTCGCCTTTCCTTTTGCCTGCGCTTAATTTACCGGCGAATGACTTCTTGGCGCAATCGCCCAATGAGATTCGCTCGTGTTTTACGGGGCAACGATTTAAATCTACCTTTCAATCTCTCCTTCGTTATTTTGTATTCTTTTTTTCGTTATTACGTATATATTATTGTGTAAATAGCAGAGTCTGTAGCACTTTCATTTTATTTCGCGTATCTCTCTCTAGTTATTTGGAACAATTCGCAAAGTGTCTAAAGTGGACGGCGTCACATATGCAATATTCGTTTACTAATTTCTTGCGCCACTTCGCGTTTCTACAAGTCAAAGTTATTATTTACAAGATTAACGCTTACCTGCATCCACGCGATACACGAGCCGACATTGTAATTTGGGATTTAACAAATAAACGGCAAAGTCGAAATCCAAGAGAACGAAAATAAACAACAAGACCGCGGATGACGGACACGGAACGAGCGTTACGTTCCAAGAAAACTGACCGGTCCTCCACTCGTCCTACGTCGAAATATTCGCGTGTCGGTGACGTTTGCACGCGTAGAGCAACTTCCTCTCCCGTAGAAGCCAACGGATATCGCGGCGAAACGCGAAAATAGTCGAAAGCACGGGGTTTGTGATTAGTCGACGCTGTAAAACACGACCTTAGCATTGACAATTTTCAGACGATTCAGAGATGGACGGGAGAATCGTTGGACGTTCGAAGCTCGTAAATTTCTCAGGACGCCGACGACTCGTGCCGACGAGTAAAGTAAGTAAGTTGCGGAAAAGTGCTCCACGTTTTGCGCTAATAATTGTCGCGAACGTTGCTCGAGAGCGCGACGAACGAAAGTTTCGAGCCGCGGCTTCCCCTTTCCCCTCTTCTCGCTTAGGTCTAAGGTTTAAGGCTCTTTCGCGAGTCTGACAAAAGACGCTTATCCCTGCTGGACATTGCGAAGAAAATTTATCCATTTCTATCGTAATCTGCGTTTGTATTTGGAATAATTAATTAAAGTGCGTTGTTTCTAATTAAGAATAATTTAGAAAAATTTTTGAATTTTGACTTATTTTTCCTGCATCAGGTACACACACACATTTTTTTCGAGTTACACCAAGAATATTTAAAAGTGTATGGCAAAATGTGTTCAATGTTCTTAGCATTTCTTGGATTTCATTGCTTACGAGCGATACAGATTGTAGACACTTGATAAAGAAAAAGATCACTTCTTCCGGAACGGATCTGAGATTGAGTTTGATTGCTTTTGGTAATCAATATCCCGCGTGCACTCGTAACTTCGCAAAAACGACGAGTGGCGGTATCAATCATCGATGAAAGAGCAACTTTCCAAAAATTTAAAAGAAACCGCGATTAAGCCAATTGCTGAAATTACTTTACACTGGTATTTGAAATATTCAACGCGAAAAAATGCTTGGAAATGTAGCACAACGACTTTTTTATTAAGTTTAGATATGAATTTCTCTTAGATTAATATAAATGCGCGATACAGCTGGTGAAACAAACAAACACAATGATAATAATCGACTCGTGGAGAGAAACGTTTTTCGCTTTTCCCGAATGGAAAATATTTAAAGCGAATATTCGGATTCAAGAGCTGCCGAACGTTGCCCAACGATAAATTTAATATCAGCCGGCAGCTAATTATTTATTTAAGGGACCGACGAGTGACGCGTCGATACCTTTTTGTCAGTGTCGCCCCAAACGGACGCTTAGCACCCACGACGACAAATTCGTATTTATTTAATTCAATTTGTTAGGGCGTATAATCCGTGCGATGGCGGCTCGAAACGTTAGCCTCGGGGACACTTATAATTAACAGAGAATCCTTATAATACTTTCTTAGGTCCTAAGCCAAATTGGCAAATTGGGGTAGGCGACGTGGATTTGGCTTTGAAGAAAATTCTAATCAAGAGTCCGCGGTCGAACATACGGACGTACGCCCGTGCAATTATTCTATCGCTCGACGTATTTGCAGGAGCAGAAGAGAGTGGAGTGCGAGCGAACTCTATTTGTTAAGTGTAAACATATTGATTTTGTATCCGCGACACGGATGTACGAGCACATTGTTATGTATAGGCTCGAGCGTATTTGTATTGACGCAAATCGAATCTAGCAGATTGTTAGCTTTGCGCTTGTTTACCTACGCAATGAGTTGTTTAAAAATCCATATTTATGGGTGATGGGGTGGCAAATGCACTCCTAGAGCTGTTTTGAACGTGTTCTTTGATGATCCGATTGAGCCGCGCTCCATCGTTCGGCTGCAGACGACGAAGAGAGCTGCCAATATTGGCTCTCTAAGGCAGAAACATGTTCTTATTTGGTCTACGTGGGGATCGAAAATATTGATAATTATGTATTGGAAACGCAAACGGAAGTCCAGCGAGTTATTCTTAGGTTTATTGAGCCTCGTCTAACGATGAAACGGTTGGAAAATTGCGCGAGTGTTGTTTTTCGGATTACCGAACGCGTATCAAAGACAAAAATCGATTTCTCGCGCTCGTTAGTTCATAATTCCAGACGACTGATGCACTCGAGCAACAATAATGGGACAGGCAAAAATAATCCGATATTCTTTATAAACTTTATCGGCTTACACGAATGGAACGAATGGAATACGATTCGAGAATTAGGTGTTGGCGTTGCATCGCCTTGGAAGATGTTAGTTTTCACGAGTGCGGAAATACATTTTTAGCCCAAAAAATCTGCGAAATATTTTTCGCAGGGGTCTTTTACGGGCGGAAAACGAAGTTCGCGCGTTTCCATCATCGGAAAGCATTGGAAAGCATTAATAACTCCATTCCATAAGTTTAAAAGAACCAATTTGGCTAAGAGATAAGATGAAAAATAGATCGCGGGTGTTGGGTGCGTCGGGAGACGTAAAAGTGTGTCACCGTAAACTGGAGGACGAAACACCTTTTTCCGAGCTTTTGCATCGCAATACGAGTAACAATAACCATCCTGCAATGCGTCCTCTTAATAATAATTCTCGACGAGCCGAGGAAGCTGAAGTCCGTCGTCTCGGAGGCGAGTCGCGCAACGTGACTGAAAGCCTCGATCGCGAGCGAATGGAAAACAAAAGAAAGCGCGTGCGATGGAAATGCGTTCGCCAAATCACGAAACAGGAAATCGCGTCCTGACCCGGCGACACATTTACCACCACCGGCTCGTGTTTGGATTCGCGAAAGCGGCTACTAAGCGAAATACGGCAGCGGCGGCAGTCACGATTATGACGGGCACGTCCTCGTCCTCGTCCTTCGCCCTCATTTTCCCGCGCCCCCGCGCACTTGTTGCGCTCGAGGAGAGCTCCTTTTCAAATGGCCCTATCTCTCTCTCTCTCTCTCTCTCTCTCTCTCTCTCCCCCCGGCCCGCTTTTCTTCTCCTTTCCTTTGTGCGATCGAGTGTCACCGCTCCTGACGCGTCAATTGCGCAACGCTCTCGTCCTCGAGGGTCGTTACTCGTTAACTTCTCCGTCTTTCGGCTTTTCACTCGAGAGAAAAGTAGGTTTTATCGGTTAATTCGAGATTGTGCCTCGGCTCTCTCACTCGATAAATTAAATATTCTCACAGCGGAGTAATTTTCTTATCTAGCCGGGGCCTTTCTTTGTTTATTCATTAGTGCTCGGCTTTCGTGCAATTGCGAGCCTCGAATTCGACAAGTTTATTGCAGCCGAGAATTCAAAGGCGCAAAGTACTTTGCGCTTGAGATTGCAAAAATTTATATTTTCATTACCACCGGCGCATAATTAATGGGACGACCTCCTTAATGCCGATGTTTTACCTCCGTAAAATAAATTTAACCTGACCAACGCATAGTGCCATTATCTGACCGAAAGACTTTTTATTTATACGCGCGACTCGCGAGTAGGACGAGGAACTCGGACTGACTCCTCGTCTCCTCACAAATTTCGACCGTCGACGAGTCTGCGTTGTTTTTCTCTCCCAACACTCGCATTAGTCCTTTCAAATTCCTCCCCCCTTACCTAAAAGCCTGCAAATATAATAAAGCGACGTTTCACAGCGACGTTCTCCCCCTGTGTGTTCCGCAGTTTAGCCTTAGTTTTATCAACTTGGCCAAAATTTAAAATCGAGCAAAGGTTCTTTGACTTGGCGTTACAAGTCTTTTTAATTCAACGCATTAGGGTATCTTTTGCACGCTCGCAAGCGATTCGACGATTTGGGCCAATCGCGCTTGCATTTCCAGAAAATAGAAAAGCTGAGGCCCTCGCGTAGTTAGTAGCCTCCGGACGAATCGAGCGCTTTGGTGCCGCGCGCAGGGCTGCGACAGAGAAACTCTCGCAACGACGCAAAAGCGAAAGAAAATTGCGCGCGATAATAGTCGCCGCGGCGATCGCAATCCCTCACAGAGTCAACGAGGACACGCGAAATTGCGTAAAACCATCAGCCGCGACCGGACAGGAGGACAAGCAGCAGAAGAGGAGGGCGAGTCGTTGTGACGAAACGAATGTCCGTTCCCCTCCCCCGGAATAAATAATTTAATCAAGGAATGTAAGAGGGAACGGACCGCCGAAGGATGTGTCCCCTGCAATGGGCCTCGGCCTCGGCTTCGTAACGAAGATGCATCGGCCGCGTCCTCTAATGGTTCTGGCAATCTCTTGCTGATACGTTAGTGTCACTTAAGGAGGCGCCCTCTGAGGAATCGGCTGGCGTCCGGGAGTTCTCCTCTTCCCGGGGTTTTTACACGCGTTCGCCGTCCTGCGGCAAAGTACAAAAATCGCCCAGCGAATGACTTAATGACGTCGTTAAATTCGAGGTCCTAAGCTGCGAGGAAGAAGGGTGGAGGGGCCGCGGACTAGTTTTTGCCGCTCGAAGACATCGAGGAGGGCATGTCCGTCGGCTGCACTCCGTGGCGCCTTAAAATGGAGCCGCGAAAGACAAAGTGCAGGCACGCCTGGAAAATGCGAGATGGACGAATAATCGGTCGGCGTTCCCGCGGCGGTAATGCACGCCGCCATCGACTGAGAGAATAAAGTCTGTTCTATTTTTCCCGGTTGTACGTGGGGAGCGGGAGAGTCGAGGGGAGGAGAAAGAGCCAGGGCTGGCAGGTAAAGGGCGAGCGAGAGGGAACGGGAGAAACCGAGTGAACGGTATATGCGTTAAGGAACACGAGAAAGCACTTCTGAACTTCTGACGCTTGCATTTCCCTCCATCCCGTTGCCGTTGTCGCCGTCGTCCCCGACGTTGCTACCCATTTCACCCTACACTTTTGTCTCCTTTCTCTAATTCTATTGCTGGATTTCACGTTTTTAGGCGAAACGAACTCCTTTCGCTCTCCGACTCTTCCAATGCCATTGCGGCGAATCGCGCGTTATTGTCGCGTATCGTATTTAGAGTTACTCCACCCTTTTGCAGCTATTAAATTGTCAACATCCCTGAATTATTCTCAACTGGGGTAAATCGGCAGCGTAAGCGTTTATTGGATTTAGATGACCGAAACGACTGCCTTGATTTCTTGCCGCGTCGGAATGATTGTTTCACAAAGTTCGGAACTCCAAATTAAAAAAACCAGCGGGTGTTTTTTAATATTCGCACAGATTATGCACTTACTAACGTCGAAAATCGTTTTATAAGTTAAATTCAAGTTTTTGGAAGCTCCCGAGAAAAGAACAATTTTCAGTTTGCCTTATACCGGTAATAAATCTTTTCGAATACTTTCAACTATTAGCTACGATTTGGGGAAGAACCTTTTTAAAATACTATTGCTTTCATTATGCATTATAAAATCACCGAGCATGAAATAACAAAATCTGCTAGCTAATCGACATCGCAAGACCAACCAGAGTTTGACTTTCTAAAGTTTTAGCGATATTTTTTTCAAAATATCTTCGTATTACGTTCGCAACGACACATTTTTTCCTTGCGGTCAAAGAACTCTTTGAACAAAACAAGATTTTGCAATGCCGATATTTAAAGCGTTAATTTATCTTTTAAATTTTAAGCACGAAGCTTTTCATTTTTAACAATGAACTTTGTTTATAATTTCGAAGATTTAACAAAATATTCATTTGCTCGCTCCGACTAAATTCTTAAAATGTTTCTTTAAGACTACGTACAAACGTAAATTATATCCGTACGAAAAACAATTTTATTCCTAACAGGTTTCATGCGATTACGTTCGATGTAGGTACTGCATTTGCTTTTAAGACTGAAGCTGAAATAAACTTTTCTCATACAACACAAATTAAATTTTGTTACGTTAACGTTGGCTTGCACGTTGATTCCGTCGTTATTTTCTAATTTTATTATCACGATTGAAGCTAATAAGCGTCTAGTTTCCTTAATAAATAATCGCGTGTGTCGTGTAAAAAATTGAATGATCTGTGACTTATTCATAAAATGCTCGTGAGTTTTATTCATTTATTAGCTTAACTTTTCCCAATTCCAGTTATTACGCAGATTACAATCGTCGCGTTCTTAAAAAGCTTTTTAACCATCCGAGTCTTTTGTTTGGGCGTGAATAATAAATGATTAAGAGGATATTTTTTAGTATTTATCCGCGATAATCCCCGGACACGTATCAAACGCAAATACAATCGTGCGTATAATAAAATACAACTTTGAGTGCAACGCGATGTTTATAATTATAAAGCAACATCTTGTAGCAATAATTTTTGCTGTAATTTGGCAAGAATAAAGAAAGAGTTGGGCAACGTTTTCAGAGTAAACAATGGAAGACTCGAAGACGTTAGTGTTCAACGCAAGAGGTAGCGAGCGCAAAGAGGGCAGCATTTTTCGATCGAACTATAATCATTTATCAATCGCGAATATTAGACGGGAAGCGAATCAAACTTTTATCCGAGCGCGAAAAGCGTTTCAATAATTTAATCAGAATAATTCCTTAGATGTACATGTCCGATAAGGGGGCGTAATTAATGGCCAGTCCCTTTGTGCGTGTAATTGCTCATTACCCTAAGTAATTTCATAAGATTGGCCTTTAAAAGGAGGCGGCCCTTAAAATAGCGACTGCATTAAAGACGACCGACGCAGGTCGCGCGGACATTCGAGGTTATCGTTTATCCACAAACATTCCACGCACCCAGAGATTGTTGAACAATGTTTAACATTCAATAAAGCGAGAGCTCACCGACGCCAAATCTCTCGTAATCTATCGCGTTTTAATAAAATACCTCGCTTTAACTTATCCCCGACTCCGAGCGAACATTTGCTCCGCGAAAAGTGCAGGAGGATGTCAGCCACGGCGGCGCGAAAAATACCAAGGTAGCGGCACTCTCTGCCGATTTCTTTGCCGCGAATTTTTGTCGAGCCTCACCCTCTCCCCCGTCCCGAGCCGATAGCAGCGAGATTATTACGACAACATTGTCGTGCACTTAAAAACGCTGGCATCGCCGCGCGGATAATAGAAAGAAAACAGACGAGATATACTCGGCGCCCGCTAAAAGCTAATAATAAAGAGAGAGGAAACTCTGAAAAATGAGCGACGACTTTTTCGCTAAATTAATTATGCGCCAATTACGTCGGTGGACGCCGGCCTGGGCCGAGGACAAGAGGAAGGAAAGAAGGAACGAAGGAAAGGAGGACGGCGCTACCTTTTTCTCAGGATGGAAACTGTGCCAGACCAAAGCGCCGCCTCTCTCGCTCTCCAGAGGCCCGCGCCGCCATTGTCCGCTAAGAGGGTTTGCTTGTATCCCCCGAGATGCGCATGCGTCATCCGATTAAAATTACTAATTAGCTAATTAGCTCTGGTTCGCGAGCGCAAACCCGACTAAGTAAGTTGACCACCTGATTATGATGCATTGCCCTTAACTTGCGCCGCGAGCTTTCGAGCCTCGGAAATTGTCGCTCGCCAAACTGCTGTGGGCGGCATTCATTCGAGGAACTCCATAACTTCTCCTTTGGATTGCACTCTTGCGCTGATACGCTGCACTTCGCCTTCGCCGCGGGCCCTTCCAATTCCGGTCGTTAATGCAGCGCCCTGCAACGATTTACAGCTGCGCTTCGCGTCTCCGACGAAGGCTCGTTATTTGCTTCTTGCTAATTAACCGTTTCGTCAACGACGACAAAAAATTCAGCCAATCCAGGCGTGTTCTCGAGCAAAGTCTCAAAAGCAAAATCGGTCCACGGCCGTTTTACCGTCGGTCGATCTATTGTTCCCTCGAGTACATTCGATTTTATATTCAGAATTGCACGCAAAAAATAACGGCCGTTGCGCGCGCTTAAGTTAAAAAATTGCCTTCTCCCAGTGCAAAAGCACATTTTAATCGTTGAGCAGTAATGCGTCATTGAATAATAATAATAATAAGCGACTCGTCGAGCTGCGCGTCAAAACTCACGTTTCTCCCGGTCCACGTCATCGGTCGGTCATGAATCCCCGCGTTCGAAATAATCAACCGATCGCGGCTCGATTAAACACATTTGTTCCCAGTGTTTACGACTCGAGGCTGAGCTCTAATCCTTGGGGTGGACTCGACGCGAGTTCCTCCCGCAGATGACGAAGGTCGCGCGGAATAGATGCACGATGTCATCGAATTACCCGTAACGAAGCTGTCGGAGTCATCCACGAGCATAAATTCTCAACTCAGGATTCTGCGGAGACTCTTCCGACTCAGCGGTTAGCGCTTGGCAAAAAATTTCAATTCGATATTTCCCCAGAAACCCAGGGCGATGCGGGCGAGCCTGAGTCAGAGGGCGCAAAGAGCCCGTGACGATTTTAAAAATTAAATTTGCTTGCTCCGACGGTCGATGCGGCCGCAGCAATCGGAAACCCGACAAACTCACTGCACCCGAGTGCATCGGGGCACGGGGGAGCCGGTCCATTATGTGTCACTCGCTTCTGAAAAAAGGACGCCGAGCGAGCTGGGGTGCGGAAAGAAGGATAAATGACACGTTGTGTGCGGTGGATTAGAAGACATCACAAGGGTCCTGGTGATAAGCCTGTGCACTCCGTTCCGAAAATAAAAATATGTATTTGTAGATCGTGTGTCGCGTTCCCTTTCTTCTCGGTGTCGTTAAACCTCGCGCTGACTTCCTCTCGAGCCATTTAATCGGCTTACGAGTTTTTAACATCCGACAAACTCCGTAATAACAATAATAACAGAGCAATTCCGAGCAATGCAGCTCGTCCTATTTTCAATTTCAAAGCGAAATCAAAGGGCCCGACTAGCGATCGTTGCGGATTGCGTCGGTGCGAAGAGACGAGCGACACTCGCTCCCCGATAAGAGAGCAAAGATCAAGGGCGCATTTTAAGAAAGCGCTTTCAACTTAATTCGAAGATGAGTTCTCATATTGACGACGAGGTCATCGTCGAGAGCTGCTTTTCAAGCGACGACTTTTTACGCGTTCGATAAACGGTGATTGGCTGCAACCGATGCCCACACGCAAGCCCGACGTCCACGTCCGGATAGACGGGGGCTCGACCCAAAATGTAGAAAAGTCATACATAATATTACAAGACCGCGCGAGTGCAGGAACTTCTCTCGTGCTGATAATTCGGAATGGCAAAAGGAAAGAGGCAGAAAGTAAGTATCAACTTAGAAATCAGAGCCCGACTGGTTTACGACGTCGAAAAAAGTGCCAATCACAAAAGTAATAAAAAATGGACAGGACGGGCAGGAGGGAGAGAAGGAGACGGAGAGTGCGCATCGGAAGCCCGGAGAAAAGAAGCTCCCGATCGAATAACGAATTCAAAGTAGCGTATCGCTGACTCCCGAGGCCTTTGTGCGTGACGGGTGTCATCGTGACGGGGGGTCCGGCAGGCGACGCCTCCCCCCGCTCCCTCGCAGCGCCAAATCAAATGCGAGTGACAATAATTCGTTTAGCCGAATAATGGTCGCGTGCATCGGCCGGTCTTGCGTCTGAGTTACACGAATAACTGCTAATGGCTTCGCAGAAGCCAAGGATGACGTGATCGCGATTCGACGCGATTTGCTTACGCGGACGCAAGCAAACCGGATCTTCCCCTAGCGATTTCACGCTGGCCTGGCTCCGTTCTGTTGCGCTGCGTTGCAGTCGTAGCAGCGGCACCAGAGCCTCGCGCCGACACTGGAGATCATTTCATCAGGGGCTGAACGGTCGAAGCTTCTACTACATTCCACATTTGGGCTTATTCGTGGAAAATACCTTGAACCGTTCACGCATCTCGATTGCACGAAGATTTACAAATTTCTTCGGACAGAATGCATTTGTAAGGGAGTCAAGCACAAGTTAGCGGTAACGGAGCGCAGACGCGGAGCGTGATAAAAATAATCGAACGAAACAATGAAGGAGGATAATTTAAATACACATATCTACGACAATATTCGTTTACTAATTTCTAGCGCCACATAAACGGCAAAGTCGAAATCCAAGAGAACGAAAATAAACAACAAGACCGCGGATGACGGACACGGAACGAACGTTACGTTCCAAGAAAACTGACCGGTCCTCCACTCGTCCTACGTCGAAATATTCGCGTGTCGGTGACGTTTGCACGCGTAGAGCAACTTCCTCTCCCGTAGAAGCCAACGGATATCGCGGCGAAACGCGAAAATAGTCGAAAGCACGGGGTTTGTGATTAGTCGACGCTGTAAAACACGACCTTAGCATTGACAATTTTCAGACGATTCAGAGATGGACGGGAGAATCGTTGGACGTTCGAAGCTCGTAAATTTCTCAGGACGCCGACGACTCGTGCCGACGAGTAAAGTAAGTAAGTTGCGGAAAAGTGCTCCACGTTTTGCGCTAATAATTGTCGCGAACGTTGCTCGAGAGCGCGACGAACGAAAGTTTCGAGCCGCGGCTTCCCCTTTCCCCTCTTCTCGCTTAGGTCTAAGGTTTAAGGCTCTTTCGCGAGTCTGACAAAAGACGCTTATCCCTGCTGGACATTGCGAAGAAAATTTATCCATTTCTATCGTAATCTGCGTTTGCGTTCGTTACCTATTTATTTTGAGTTTTGTAATTTTACATCCACAGAATTCGAGTCAGGTTTTTCAATGTACTGTTTAATATACTAATGTGGTACATAAATAAACAAATAAATGTAAGCAGTGAAATAAGATCGATTTGTCGACGTTGACAATAACTCGCCCGTGAGACTGAAATACATAAACAGCAGATGAAGGAACGACCCGCGGAGAAAAACAAAAGCAAAAACGGCAGATAATCATTAAGAGTCAGAAGCAGTCAAAAGCTTGAGCCATTTATTTACCATCAACGTAGTAATCGGGACGGGTCGCGACGTCTTGTCGACGAGCTCAGTTAGAATTAATTAAGCTCCTCGGAGTCACGTAGGCGACGAGGGCACGACGAGTATTGTTAAGCATCTTTGGTATTTTGCTGCTGCCGAGGTACGTGATTTTTGTTTAACAATTATGATTTTTAAAGCGAATCGTAACATTCTTTTGTCGCGTCTTTTATTAGGAAACGAAGGGTGATTTTCAATTTCCTTGATTGTCAGTTAAAAACGAAAAGGAAAGGAAGCACCGGACGAGCCAAGTTTGGCTCGAGATTCAGTTCAACGGAAAAGTCGAGCCGTCGCTGAAAATTCAGTAGCACGTGGAAAAGCAAGGAAGTAGTAGCTCGGTCTAGGTGTTACCTTAGAACGAGATATGTGAGAGTATTATAATCAAGTTGCGTGCGGTCGCGTCAGAGCAAAACGGGACATGGAAGATGTCTGCTTTGCCTCTAATGGTCCCAACTGCGAAGAGGATTATTGTATTCAATAACTGCTTCTCGTGCTCAGCTGTTTTCGCATAATTTCTTCTTTGCGAAAGCTATTTTCAGTAATTATCAAGTATTTATTCGTACGTGGCGAAGTAATTTGCAAGCTATAATTTCAATAAGAATTAATTATTAATTTATTAAATAAGAAGAAATTTTAATAAATTAATTGACGTTGCTTGTCTGTATGTACGTAGACTAAGTGATTCCGTAATTACAACGTTTTTCCAATAGAACTTCCACACAAACTATCTGTAAATATGTTATTGAACATTTTTCAATAATTCTTCGAGAAGCTTCTTTTTGAGTCCCCATCACTTAATCTTATACTTAAGGGATTAAGATTCAAAAAATGTTATAAATTTATAATATGTCAATTAGTTCGTTTATTGGATAATATGTTTCATTATCATGATATTATAAATTTGTGATCGGTCAGGAGGTTTTTTCAGGTTTTTTTAAATGACACCTTTTACTTAATTACTAATATAATTATTTATTTTTACTTTTATGTTTATAATAATTTCACAGATTTTCGTTTGATAAGATCTTCGAGTTAATCGATATATTTAATGTGTTGAAAGTATTAGTCGACTCGAAATAATTGCACAGTGAAAATGAGTGAAAACGGGGCGAAGTGATATGTTCCAATCAATTTGTTCTTTGTTTACGTAATATTTTATATAGTCTGCTAGAAATTCATAAAACTACTAGAATTATTTGTCTGGTATTTGAAACGTGTTTTCTATTAGATATCAGCTAATATGAATTGTATTAAAATAAGTTACTATTTTCTAGATAGAATCATACAATTTCAATTACTCAACATAATCATCATATACTCCAATTAAAGTTCAGCGATTGTATAATTTTCAGCAATTGTTAGTGTAATCTGCAGCTCTCTTCTGTAACAAAGAGCAGGGAAGAGATTATAATTATAGCGAATAATTGCGACGTTTTATTGGTTTTATTACAATACGGCGTTTTATTTAATCAGTTATGTTGAACATGAATTTATTAAATCTACCAGGTTTAGATTTACGTTTGCGTTTATATTTATGATTTTGAATATTCTTTGAAAATTTCATGCAGCGTCGAAGCATAGATTTTTCTACGTTCTTCTTACTTTTCTTTGTTGTTTAAAATAGCAAATCTGACTTTGTATGGTTGATTATTAGTCGACTTTCATGCCTTACCATGTTGGTGGTCGTCGTTATCTTATTGTAATATCTCTATTTCTATTTATTTCTTTACCTACTATGCTTCTTAATAGGCTCATAGTCGTTTTAAATTCTTGAGTGTTTTTAAATAGAATCGTAGTTATAAATTCTATTCTGTTCTTAAGAGGTTATAGTAGCCTCGATATTTTAATTCTTCTTCCCCAAGTTTCGTCTCTTTTTTAATTTTTTGAAACTTTTCGAAAAAAATATCTTTTCAACTTCTGACACCAACTGTGATGGGTCAGGATAGGTTTTCTTATATTTTTATTAATAATACTTTCCACTTGGTTATTAATATATAATGATGGCAGATCTATATGCAGAGATATTTATTGTTTTCCATATGGGGAGGGCACTAATAATAACACCACAGCTTCGGTTTATGTTTATAGTATTTATTATATTATACATTTATCACCTCGTCACTCGGACAGATAAATGCTTTAGAAAAAAACGGAGTTTTCAAATTGCACGACGTCCTATGTATGGACAGAGACCTACTAGATGTTATGTGGTCGTTAAGGAGACACCATATACACATACAGACGTATCTACTCGTGTGTGTGGCGTCGTGTCTGTGCACTGTGCAATATCTTACGCCGATGTCGAATACACTGATTTCAACAATATAATTATTTATTTTCACTCTTATTTCTACCTTGCTGTGAAATACATCTCTTCGCCCCGTTTACATTCATTTTCTCTGTGCCATTATTACAAGTCGACTAATACTTTCATCACTTTAAATATATCGATTGATTCGATTAAATTAAATTGTGCAAGACGAAAATCTTATAAAACGAAAATCTGTGAAATAATTGCAAACATAAAGATGTAAAAAAAAAAAAATGTAAAAACGATATCGTACATTTATAAATCTAAACTTTAATTATACGATAATATCAAAACCCTTATACGCACGAAGTTTTTTTATAAATTATATTCACAAATTACACGTCTTATGAGAGTATTTATATTTATTGAAATTATAAATAATATTACAGTATCAAAAAATAATTTCACAATGTTAAAAATTAAACCGCTTAAAATTCCGCGAGCGAAGATCATCGGTGCGAGACTAATTAAAATCAACATTCACCTCAAATGCACAATTTGAAATTTTGTAAACCTCAATTATTTCATGGGAGATGAAATTGTTACAAATAATCGGGATTTTACGACACTGAAATCGAATTAAACGATTGATCTGAAAAAATAATTCTTTTTAATAGAAGTAACATTTTTTTAATCGGATTCTTACTAACAAGGACCGAGCACCCCGACGTCCGGGTTGGCTCCGGGAGTGCGGCGTTCGAAGTGTACCCCAGGTCGGGGGGAGTAGTTCCTACGGGGGTGCAGGGGACCCGGTGTACGCACCGGGTTGAGCTGAACACTACGTTAAAGTCGTCCTGATAAGGGCGGGTTGGGAAGGAACAGAAATATCCTACTACATGTTAGTGTCTAGCGATAGGGTACCTGTGATGAGCACGGCATTCAAAAGGTGATCCCCTTCAGTCATCCGAAGAGTGTCTGAATTTTCCTCGGGGGTGTCCGGCTTTTATACCCTTGAGATCGGGCAGGAACCCTAGCGTAAACGGTGATGCTCGATCGGCACGTCCGAACAGGTCGAAACGATGTACCCCGACATGTTCCGGACGCGTCAATACGAGCAGTCATTGTCGTCATTGGCACGGGTTTTCCCCGATTGTCTAAACGCGTCGACTCGAATTGTTTTTACGAGTCGACAGCGTGTGTCGTTGCTCGATGACTCATGTCATCAACTAAACACGTCCAAATTCGTCCGGCTTAGGGCCGTATCGGGGTAATTAGCCGGGCCTTGGCGCGCATCATTACATTAAAATAATTATGATTGTTGATCGCGAGAGTTTGTGGGTGTAGGTTGTGGTGAAGTTCATTGAAAACATTGATTTTTTAAATAAAATGTCGAAGTTTATTTTTCAGCACTCGGACTTAATTAACATAACGAAAATTTTTACACGATTGGCGCAGAGGAAAGGAAAAATGAACACTAGCCGGCTTTTATCCTAGTGCTCTAAATTTACACATTTTTCCTAACCCGCTCTAATATTTTTTAATCTGTTGATTTCGCTCGGCCACGCAATTAAGGGATCACATTTGCATTATCGAAACCTGAACGATTTACCGGCGTCTCGATTTTCCAGGGAAAACCCCCGGATTTCTCGATTGTGTGTTCACTCGGCACCACCCGATGTCGTCATTTATGACCCGGACTGGCCCGATGCCGGCTGCCCCCACGGATTCCCTCGGGGCATTCTTTTGACAATAATGCTCAACATTTACATAGAATTTTGAGAAAACTGGCTCCTCCTAGAGCCGCTGTCAAGGAAAGAGAGGTGGTGACGACGAGAATTGACTTTGAATACAGTGCTGATATTTTACGTGTCACGATACAAAGGCGTCGCATCGGTCATTCCTCGCGGTGGATTTTTACTTGTCCATCGAGGCTTCTGCTCGTTGGTGGCCTTCTATCGTCATCCCGTTTCTCGAAAAGCTACTGCCCTCTTGTGTTGAGGTCTTCTGCTACGTCGAGGGTGTCTACCCGTCGGCGAGCTTCTATTCCTTGTTAGGTGCTGGTTATCGGAAACTGTCCACGTTGAAGACGTCCACTGCGGGGAGCTTCTGTTACTCGTAGGTCGTGCTACAGATATCACAAGGTTATTTATAATCTTGTCTCGTTTTTGGGCGAATTTATACAAGTAAAAAATTCGTTCGATCCGTTAACCCGGTTCCACGGAAAGTCCGAACGCCGCTTGATGCCCTCCTAGAGAGTTACGACGGTTCGTAAAACAACCCCGTTACTTTTCTATTATTCGCGCAGGGGACCTATTATTAATTGTTCCGCGTCACTGCTTCTTTGTCGCAGAACAAGTCAGGACACGTCAACCTTATAATGTTTTTTCTATTCGAAGAAAATGACTAGTACAAAATGCATGAAAATGACTATATTTAATTAATTACAATCGATTAAAACTTAATCAATAAACTCGAAAAATATAAATATTTACTAATTTGGTGTACCTTTTAAGCAAGAAAAAATATATATATATAATATTGACAGAGTAACTTAAATAATATAATAAATGGAGCCTATAACATGCGAGGAAAAAATTAATATTAATTAATGAGTAATTTACAAATAACATATACCTTAGGTAGTTGTTGGGTGTCGCTGATAAAAAAACTACTTGTTTTATGCAACTTGGCTTGTTGTCGCATCTTTGTCGTCTAATGCTGTCCATAGTGTCCGAATATACATGCGGGGTCCTTCTTCATTAATGGAACTCGCCTCGTCATCAGCGACTTCGAGTTGCTCGCTGTCTCTCTTGGAATCGTAGTCGGTCGGCACCATTGTAATGGTCGATATGGATCATCGGGTATGATTTGACTATCCTCCTGCTGGTTGACGTTGACATCAGCAGCTTCTCACTATTTTTGTTGTCGTCATCTGCGTCTCGTGGTAACATTCTTTATTCGTCCTCGTCACAGGGGATGTAGTCATCTAATTTTACGTTGTAGCACTGATTCTGTATAATTCAAAATTACCGTAATACCGTAACCTTGCACGGATAAAAAAATTGCTCTGTGTGCGACGAAAACAACGTGCAACCACAGAGAGTTCATCGCTGTTTTCCGGAAACCAGAGTAATGTCTGCGCGGGTTACTGTCCCTTTTAATAGTTATAGGAAAAATTTCGACACACTAACAATATTACCAGCGCTTTTATTCGGTTCTCTTCTTCGACCGTCCTTTAGGCGAACAACAGTCTAGCATACTCAAAAATGTCGTGGACTCTAAATCGCCAATCGTGAATTTACAAAGCGAAGATATTTCTCGATGGTTCTTGGTTGTTTCTCTTTCTCAGCTGTGATGTTTGGCTTAAGGGTCGCACAAATTTCACACACTGACACAATTTGAATCGACGGGCCGACGAACGTTTTTCTCTGATTAATGTTCAAAACTAAATTACTTTGGTTTAATATGAAGAACTTGTTTAAATAGTCTCAGTCGGTAGCGAACATATTACAGTCAAATTTTGTGGCTTATTATTGGTGCGTTCTGATCAGGAAACGCCAATGGTGGGGCCTGCGTTTCAAATTTTAAAGATTCAATAAATGAAATCCTGTTGTTGTTTATTGTTCGCCGTAAATCTTAATAACCTTAGATTAAGGTTGATTGCTAAATATAAATTTGTTTAATTAACAGTTCGTGGTCCTGAAGACTAACGATGTAATTCTTGTAAATTGTTTCCTTTCCTTGTAATCCACTTATATTTCGTGTCCCCGCGTTAACCCGCTATTTTGTTATTGCACTATAATTGTTCACCACCTGACTTGAACCACTTTTCGTTAGCTAAATTTAATAGACTCAATTTATAATATTATTTATGTTACCTTTTCAACAGTACATACATATATTTCTATTTTTAAAATGTAAATTTAAAGTTCTGTATTGAATAGTATGTAAATTTAAAGTTAACAAAAATTTTTAAGGAATTTGAATGTGATAATATTATTATTTTATTATGTACTAATTATTATAATAACATATTATATAATATATTGGAAGTGTAAATATAAATGATGTAATATATAAACAAGCCTGGCATAAGTAAAAATATAATAAAGGTATTGATAGACACTATGCATGAATAAAAGAAGTTATATGAAAAGTTATATACATATATAAGTTAAGATTTAAATCGTAAGGTAATAAATTATAAAAAATGTGAAAGCATTGTATGTTAGTTTAAAGTTATGTAAATATTTAAGTGTGAATGTAGATAGACAGATTTATGAACTCATATTGTAATTTGTGTAAAATACATTTTTATGCGCTCAATTTCCACATAACAATTTACTACTCTTCACCATTTCAAAAAATTTTTTCTCTTTATGCCTATGACATATATCTTACACGAGCTTCTTTAGCAGATCCCGTGTAAATGTAATCACATTATTATTAATATGTACGAATTTAGTTATGTGATGTATCATGGTAATGTATTATATTTTTCAATGAAGTAATAAAAATAATAATATATTCTGATTTTTACTTGAAAAATACATCACATTCGTAAACGGTTAAAGTTTTTAGAATTTATTCATGAAGTTTTAATTAATTTATATTTATATTTGTAGAAAAATGCGGAAAGAACTTTGAGATACAAAGTTAATTTCAATATTTTTGTAAATAAAAATTATCTTTGTTTTTTTATAAGCAGACTTTTTTTTAAAAACACGAGTCAATTATCGTAACAGTTGTATAGCGTATGCCTGTACAAAGTATTTTCAAAATGTGAAAATATAAAACATTGCTAAGAAATTTAGATAAATATTTTCCCGGGAAACTGGAAAAACGAAAATCTCGAGGGGAAAATTTATTTGGCAAATTTCTGTATCTTTTACATTTACAAATACAACGCACTTAATGATATTAAAAGTTTAAATTTATATATCAACATTTTACGATGTTAAATTTGTAGATATCAAATTACATATATCATTTTCACTTTGCTTAAATTTATGAGAATTTATTTGATAAACAAATACACTTTTTTATTCTAATGTAATATAATAAACATAAAACATAAAAAAACTCAATCGAAATCGTAAAATTATAAGAAATTTTATCGTCTACGTGTGAATTGTTAAATTTAATTCGAGTAATTGTATTAATGTTTACGTATTTTCAAGTAGTTAAATTTATAAATTAAATGCTCACACGTCATTAAATCTTTTTTAGTATCAATCAATACTATTGAATTCAAAATTTCTAATAAATTTTTGACGCGAACGATAGATTAACGTAAATTTGTATGTATTGAACAATGTTCTGAGACCGACATGTTCAGTGTTGTTCATTCACAGATAAACAACTATTTTCTCTCACAGAAAATAATTTTCTATTTTTTAATATTTCATGAATATATATGGAGAAATTGTAAAGCATAGCAATTACATAATAGCATTATTTCTGCAGTACCTAGTGAAAACTTAAATTTATCGTTCTAATATCTAATAGATGTAATTAAATGTAACGTGTAATTTACCAAATGCAATACAATACACGATTATACCGTAATCTTAAAATAATACATAAGATTTTATTAAAAGCAATTTTTCTCAACGAGATTAAATTCCTTTTAATTAAAGTTAAAATAAGAATTCTCGCATACTTTCGCGGTCTTGTAAACTCGATTTTTGGCTTTACGTACGAGTTTTTGCACCCAAAAGTGTCTGAAAAAAAATGTTCTCACAACTGAAGCTGGTATTTGGATAATTTCAACGAACGATTCGCATCTTTTATTTTGATAATTCGACGATTGAATTTACGTTCAGCCGTCGCACGCAAACGAGGAGAAGTTTGCATCAAGCTTCGGTAACTTACTCGCCAAAAAATATGCGCCATAAAATAAAAGCGATGGCGCGTCTCGCTAAATAATCAGGCAACTAACGAACGCGAGCAAACAAGGAAGAGCACCTTGAACAGATTTGCAGCGACGCTAGATGGCGCGCACGAAATATAATCGGTGCAATTCTAAAACGCGAGTGCATCGGACATCGTTAACGTCCCCAGCGCGCGGGTAGTACGTGCGACTAGAGTTTCATTCGGGATCGCGTTGCCCCTGACACCAGGCGGCGCAGCAATTATAGACCTCCTAATTATGTTCCTCCGCCGCGAATCTCTTCTAGACACCTGTCGTCGCACTCCTCGGCGATGCAACTCTGAGCATAATGAACAGCCCGCGTGAAACGAATACTTTAATTAATTCATGGCTAGGCTTTTCTGATAAAAGTTGCGAAAATTTAATTCGCGCCGTACTCAGGTTTAAGGCAAACGTCGTTATTTTTCAACAGTTCGAGTTGCCGTGAAATTCATCCAAGTGCCGTGCTTTAACAAAAATCTCCCTCATTCCTAACGGAAATTCGCTCAAGTTAATTGTTTGCAATATGAATATTCTGAAGGATTGAAAAATGGAAAATGGACTGCTGCGAATGCTTCGTCGATGCTCGGAAAATCTTTGGCGAATATGAAACATTTGGGCGAAAACGAAAACGAAGTGCGAATCTTCTCACGATTAAAGAGACAAATTTTTTACAAAATAAGCTTTATATTACAAACAGTATCGAGGGTAGCCATTTTAGGGCCTCGTGAATAAATCAACCTATGAAATAAAAACGAATCTTCGTCAAAACAAAAACTCCTCTTTGCGAGTGAAGAAAAAGTATTTCGGTTATCGTTTGGCCATCTAATTGAACGGCGCTTTAAAGTTAAAAGAGTTAAAAGGGTGTGGCTTCTGTTCAGACTGATTGAAAATTGAATTGTGGTAAAGTAGTCACTTTCCTTTTTTTCTACACGTGTACTCCTTGTTCAACTATAAATTTTTAGTACTTAGAGCGACGTTTATTGTGTTTATATTTTTTAAAAGGGTAATATCGAAGCTACAAATATTTAACAAAACTTTATTTATAATTATTATATTGCTTTTAGCATAAGTGATACGAGTGTTAAGGGTCCTTTTTGTATTGCACTACCATTTATTAATCTAATGTAAGGACTTATAACGAAGACGATTGCATAATAAAGACTAATTACAAAAATTCATATTTTCATTATTGTTCTATTTTTAAAGTTTCTTGATTAATTTCGTATAATGTACGTAACTTTGAGCCTCTTTGTCTATTTTATTATGTTATTCGAAGGCGACTTATGCACAGTGACACGCAAAAATCAGTTTACGAAGTACATTTTTTTTACCACGTGTCATATAAGAAGAGAGTTCCTTAAAACACCAGAGTATTACATTAGTATCATCGTGAAATAGTAACTATGATCAGTTTTCACCAATTACAATATAAACGGTGCATGAAATTACCAATTTTTAATATTATTAAATCGAAAGAATGTAGGAAAGTCGCCTGCCGGAAGAAATAAGGACGAGTAAAACGTCGTTAAAAAAATTAAGCTTTAATGATTGTAGATTAAAATTCCCTGTTACCTATAAACCATTGCATTGCCTTTGTTTCACGGGAAATCAGTATTTTTTAAGACCAGGCAACTTGCAAATGCGACGCCAAAATGTTTTTGCCGAATATTGAAATTTCGCGTCATTCCACAGTAATGTACGCACGAGCGTTTCAATTAAGGCTTCGTTAGGTTATTTATTCGTGTATTGTAACCGGAGAATTCGGCGAACAAAGTAAAGTGAAACGCGTAATCCGATATTGCAGGCATTTAAAAGAGATTTAGCTCAATACTTTCATAAGACCAGCTCGTCCTTCGAAAGATTACAGAGGCAATAATTTCGCAGCTCGTTGCTTATTGTATACATCGAATGCAGTTGATTACTCAGTGCACAATGCACCGCTACATACGTCGTGCACCGGATAGATTCAAATTGATTCAGGCGAAGTCGAAGATTCAGCATTCATTGCGTGATCTCCGAATTTCAACCGCACAATTTTGCCCTTGATTTTCTATTCATTCGACAAATACCCAATACGTAGGCGGCGTTTGAGAATTGATTCACTCGGGTGCCCGAAATTGTTTCGCGAATTTATTGCATCCGTACGCAGCAATCAAGGAGTCGGAGACAGCAAAAGAAGAAAATTAAATTTGTAGCCAGAGTGTGTGAAAATACTTATATAACGAGAGCTGGAGTTGGCAGCCCCACCCTCCGGCTCTAAACTCCTTCCCGGGAGTTCTTATTGCTCGTTCAGTACAGCCGATGTCTCGAAATTTCCCCTTCGCTTCGGTTTTGCATTACGAGCATTTATCTCGAAAATATGCGGTCTTAATTGTCCGAAATAAGACATCCGCTAGAGCCTTGTTCGAGCGATAATCGACGAAGCAATAATCGCCGCGAGGTTTCGCACACTTCAAAAGAGGAGGCAACGCCGTCGCACATTTTCAAACTTCGCTCGGGGTTCAATGTCGAAATGAGAATGGCTACCAGTGGGGTTGAAAAACCAGTACAATAACAGGAAAATGAAGTAGAGCATAGCAGAAGTTGTTATTTACGAGTAATTTTCGACAGACCGAAGATGTTTATGGTGCGATTAAAAAATCAATTCCATTAAACGTGTTACAGGTACTTTGGAAATACGTTAAGCCGTAAAAATAAAAATGCAGGTCTAAGCTAACTAACTCTATTCTCGATTAACTTTGGATTCCAGAATTTTATTAAAGATAAGAAAGTTAGTTTTGCAATTTAACTTAGTTACGCTGATTTTGTTAAATATATAAAGAGAGAGAGAGAGAGAGAGAAGTATTGGTATTTGTAACGTATCGTAGCGTTTATTTATCAGCTCTCGATATTTATAAAAGGAGTACATCTTCGTCTTGTTTCGAGTTGTTCAAAGATTTTCCAGGTATATTCAATCGAGTTAATTGCACCGAAATAACGGTTGCACCTTGGCGCGTTCGATAGTAATACTTTAGGGAAAATGCTCGGTTACAAGAGCAATGACTTAATAAAGAAGCAGAGCTTTTGTTTTCTTTCTCTCGTGACTGCACGAAACGACGGCGGGGGGGGGAGGTGAGTGAAAAATGCGTGAGCGCAGAACAATCCTCCACGACCACAATCGAAAGGTTATATAAGGCAATAAAGCTCGTGTGGCCGATAAATAAAAAAGCATACGCGCGCGTGCGCGCGCGCAAAACTGGATCCCGTTTTTTCCATTAGCTCCGCGGGCTTATTGAAAAAGCACGAGAGAGAACGACGGGGGTGGGGCTAACCACCACCGAGAGAATGAGTCGTCAATTGCGATCGAATGGCCGTGTGCGTTCTTACACAGATGACGCGCGGTGCGCGCGATCACAGATGCGTAAAGAATGCATCCTCCACAAAACGTCATTCCCGGAAACAATTCGATTTTCCCCGTTTTTGCTGTCCGCTAGCCCGTAAATTGGATTCGTGAATCGAATTCTTGCCGTCGAGAAGAAGTGGCCCCTCTACACCCTCCCGACGCTGCACTGCCTTCGGAGCGTCGCAAACAAAAGAGAGTTACGCGACCTTTCGCAACTGTTTCCCCGTTTTCTTCTCCGCGATGTAAAATCCGAGATTTGGATAGAGACGTTTGAGCGGAGGAAGGAGGCGCGCAAAAACGAGAGCGAATACATTTTAAATGAGACATTGGATCCCTTTTTTGCAGCAGCAGCAGCAGCAGCAGCCAGGAACGCGCAAAAAAGCTTTTATCGATGAATTTACCAACTCTAATTTTGCATGTTTTCGACTCACTCTGGCAACACTTACTCTCGAATTTTTGATTCGTCACCACTGCGACGTCCTCGTATTGCAAATAAGCCACCCCCTCCCCCTCGCATCGGCTCTCGGTGGATAATCTCAGCGCTAAGCGTCGTTATAAAAAGTTTCATTCAAACGTTAATAACGACGGGACGCGGATCTTCGCTTTAATTAAAACCAATTATTTCGAGCAGAATGTAAGTAATTGAATTAAAAGCGTGATAAATAAATTCTGGCAAAGAAAACTGCTCTCGGGGCTTCGTGATTTTATTCAAATTTGCGAAAAACCTTTTGAATAAATTGCACGGAGTAAAAATGTGGCGCTCTAATTAACCGTACGCGCGTATATTATTTATCAAGTTGGTACAGCTTACGCTAAAATGACGTACACAAGCAATGCGATTTTATGAAAGAATGCCGCTGTAGCGCTCGCGACGTAATTTAATAAGATGGTTCGCGCGCAACGCACGTGAAAATCGATATTTCATACTTTAAATTGCCGGAGAATTATTGTACCGAGAATAAAGTATTGCAGCCGATGTAAAATAGAAGTATATAAATTAACGAAACCGGCTAATGTGTTTGCAGAACTTTTAATTAAGTATAAATCGATTTCTTTTAAAAAATGCGCAATTAATATCGGCAATGCTCCGACAAATGTGAAATTTAATTATGCTTGTGAATTTCGTGGAAAAGATAAATACTGTCTGCCGGGACATCGAGGCTGAATTAATAACGATGACCTTTGGCTTTAAATTAAAAGCGTTTTCGGCGCTGGCGAGCTCATTATTTAGGACATTGGGCTAAGAGTTGTTTTTAATCGCAGCTGACGTATATTAGCGGGAACACGAACGTTTCCAAGTACAATTTCGTTGCCGAGGCAATTGGATTAGGAGCGAAACGATAGCCCAGTAGTTCTATTCCTAACTCGGCGCCGCACCGCGCGAACCCAATTAACCCGTATGATATATAATACGTATTATTTAATAACGGCCGATAAAAAGAGAAAGCGAAAAAACGTCGACACAAAGAAATAATTGTAAAGTCCGTGAAATCGACCTTAATGCTCGATTCCACGTGTCGGTAAGTCCACTTGCGCCGATCTCTGCAGTGCCTGGGAGCCTCCACCCTCCCTTCATTCGCACACAGGTCGCAGATTTATTCCCGTCGACACCAGAGCCCAGAGCGAGCCGTGGGAAGTCCGCGCACCAAGGGCTTCCCCGCGCTCCTGCTTTTCTTCTCTTTCTCCAAACTTTTATCCTCGGCGTTAAGGGGACACTGCAACACAAAACCGCAACGAGGCGCTCGTTACTCGTAAACGACATTTTTGTATATTTATCTTCATTCGTGGAAAGAGCGCGAGCGTGTATCGGGAGAACAAGGAAAAGACGAACGACTGGCTTCTATACTCGAATAACCAATTTTGCGTTTATCCAAAACTCGGCGAGCACGAGCGATTGGAATTGTCGTCCACTCCACTTACCTAGAATTCGGGACATTTTCCCGTTGCCGATAAACTTTTGCTGCTCGACGTTGCTTTTAACGTGAAATCGAGTAAAATAAAGCCTGCGGCTTGTGCTCGGGTCATCGTGACCGTTTAATTGGGTCAAGTATCATTTCGATAAACAATCCATACTGCCACTTTCGTATTGAAAGGCATAAATACATTCTCGGTTAAGTATTTGCAATCTCGAATAGCCAGAGCCAGTTTGCAATAGTTAAATCACTTCGATTGTCCGAACCATTACGCTTCGCTAATAATGTTGACGCTTATTTTGATTAATCAATCAATTCGTTTATATTGAATTTATTTGAATTGTTTTAACCGTTAAACCGGAATTAATAATTTATGTTTGTATTATAGAACATTACGTACGTATAGTTGGACTGTCGGCTAGAGTTTGTAAAAAGTTTAAAGTTGTTAATCGATAGACTAAACAAAGCTAATACATTTGCAAATTTAATGCTCAACTTCATTATTATTCTCACTATAGTAGTAATTCGCCATTTTATCGAGTATCTTTCTCTTGTACGAGAATAGTTTTTATTTTGAACAAGTTTGTAGGTCAGTGATTATTTGGAACAGCCACGTAATTATTTTTAAAGCTAAAAATCGATAATAAAGCAAATAAATCCTGTTTATTCAGCATATTTCACTTTGATCTTTTTTTAATTTTACAGAAGAGCTATTTAAACGAATCACAATCCTCGAATATTTTCAAGAGACTGGTTAAAATTGCAACTCAACTCACACGCTTATCGCGCGTGTAAATGTGTGCGTAAGTTATTGCATATAACGTATTAATTACTGAAATTGCCTCGTTAGCCTTCGCGCACGTTTTTCCAACAAAGCAGCTGTATAATCAAATATTGTTATTTTACGTAACGCGGTGGTGCGATATTTTATATTTTTTATATTTTATATCCGGTGTTTATCATGCGATTGAAAAAAGCTCAACGCTCTTAGCTTCTCGGTACAGACTTGTTAGATAAACTTCAGGGCTTCGTTGGGTTCGCGATCGGGAAAAAGTGAAAAATAAAAGCTGAGATGCAATCATCCCAGGAGTTGCGTCTTACGTAATTCACGGGAGAAAAAGTTGGTCGCGCGCAGTCAACGATAAATTCCAAGTTAGCAGTGCGACAATTGATAATTCGGAGCCGCGACACGGAGTTGGTCCAACTTCCAGTTTTGGCTTTCTGGGAAGGAACCGCTTCTGACGATCGTCCGCTCGGCAGCGACGGCCAGGACTGCGTTTTTCGCTCGGCGAAAAATAACGCGTGTAAACGCGCTGGGGAGGAAGATAAAGAGAGCGGGAGAGCGCGATGCATCGGACCGATAAGGTAGATCGGTCGTTCATTGTGCGAAGTGTGGCGAAGAGAGGAGAGAGAGAGAGAGAGAGAGAGAAACGGAGGTTGAAGACTCGCTCGACTGCTCATTTATTAGGATTTCACGCCCGTGATCCCGTTACTGTACGGTGCGGCTCCCATTTTATGGGGTATTACGTTATTGTTGCATTCACGTTAGAATTTCTTCTCCTCCTCTAATCTTTTTTCCCCTTAATCGCTCTCGTTCTTTGTATAGATTCAAATTATTAGTTTACTTATCAACGACTGCAATTCCCCGTTGAGCCTCGCTAAATATACATTTATTACATTGGGTTGTTCTTGCGTCAAAATAAATCGAACCGAGCGGATTTGTCATCGAGTGCCTCCATTTCATTATTACCTACGCGTGTGCGTATTATTCTTATTCGTGTCGTTTTACCGACTTTGCCTTTACGAGCAACAGCAACGATAAATTATTTTCATAAATTTGTATTCGCGCTCTTATTTCTTAGTCCGAATCACAACGTCTGCTTTAACGCTTTCAAAGGCTTGACACACAAGGGAGGGTCGCGCCCGTTTTCAAGAATCCAATTAATACTGAAAGTTCTTACAATACCATTTATCGATAAACTTTTATTTTTTAACATAATTGAATCGCGGCAAAGTCACTCGATTTCACCTTCGATTTTTTATCTGCTTTTTTCAAAGTCTTCTAATTCAATCACGCGTTCTGTCTCTCGAGTTGTTTTTGCAATATTTAATAATTAAAGTGTGTTAATTGCCTCGCGCAAAAAACTTCGCGAGCGATAATCAATTTGAAAAATGTCCTTTAGAGGGCACAGAGAAGCATCCGAAACTTATCCCGACAACTGCTGCAGATCGCAGATGTCGCGTCTGTCGGAATAAAAAATTGTCCTGCCGCTTATTGACAATCACCCACGCAACAATGCATTCCCAACTAGTGCGCCAACTAAGCGGACGTTAAGGATCGAAGGTCGGCGCGTCGAAACGAAATCTCGAACGCGTTATTACTAGAAATGTTTCGAGCGAGAAGCCAACGAAAATTTACGCGATCGGTCCCATTGTCGGGCCTCGAGAAGTGGCTTTTTTAATTAGTGTTAATTCTTTGTGCGCTGCGCCTAATACGTAAGACTGAACGCGAAAAAAGGAAGGCGACTCTCGGTCTCGCTGCAGTTGCCGCGACTTATCATGCGCCCGATGCGGTTTACAGTTATAAACGGGCGCCACGCCGATTTCGCGCTCTTTGTTTTTTTATTCGTAATTCGCACCAGCGGATTCGCCCGTGGAGCCCGACATCCGCGCTTTTAAATCGCAAAGCACCGGCGGGGAATAAAAGGCACGCAACAAGAACCAGTCAAACGCCGACATTTGTTGTCAACTGTTTTTTACTTTCTCTCTGGCGGAGCGTATTGGAATGGGATATTACGATGTGCGGTTGCGTGATGAAGCTATTGCTTACAATGGACTTCTAGCGTTGGTTACGCGACTCTATTTAGTTTTTGTAACGCGAGCGGACGTTTTGCCGCTCGACTAATGCGCCGGCGACAAAGGCGACAAAGGTGACGCGACGTTCGATGCGCTCTTTTCTAAAATGAAATAACGAGGCGCTGCTCGCTACTGGAATAACGGACTTTCCTCGCTTCCGAATACAAGGATTGGCTGGCGAGTGAACGACATTTTTAAAATTAAATTATCTTCGCGTTCGGGGGAAATTCTTAATTCCTGTTGCGCGTGCGGATCGATGCAACTGCAGCTGTGATGTAAAACTGAACGAGAGCGATGACTGCCGATACTCGCGCACTCGGACATCATTGCTTTGTGGGAGTGTCCTATCGATGCCCATTGATGTGACCGTTTGCGTAAGACTGATCACTCGAAAATTGGCCAAATTATTTCCGACTATCGTTGTTTGGAAGATTAGCGTTACAGTCGAAACATCGTTACTGTAACTAAATAGTCTTGTCCTAACCTCCAAATTTTTCAACGATCATCGCTGCTTCGGCATTACTGTTTTCGTGCTAAGGTTATCCGCTAATTTAATTATACTTCGAATTTCATCAATAACTTAGCAGATTAAAAACGCCCGCGGATTGTCGCAATTGTTCTGAAATAATGCGTCGTTCAATTTATAATTACGCAATGTATAATGAGATTGTAAAATTTATATAACCAAGTGTTAATCGAAGCGCTTATTAATCCATTGAGTAATAAACATATTTAATAGCACAGTTTTTCCGCAGTTCGAAAAAAAATTATGCTTATTGCACTCGCTATTGCTTTGAAAAATTATACTGAAATTAATTATTGTCGTGTTTTGCTAGTTTCAAAGCAAGACCTTTTTTATATCAAGATTTAAAAGGTATGTATTTTATGTGACACCTACTGAGCTTGATATTGTTCCACAAATTTGCAATTAACATATTTAACATGAATTTAGAAACTTCTATTCACTAGATACAAGAACAAAACACAATATTCGTGTCTTTGATAATATTAATTGAGATTTATTCAAATAATTCAAAACTGATTTATAAAATTGAGAAAGCCCAATTTTTAAATCTGATCATAAATTTATTTATTAAAATTTTGGTTCAATTGCAATTTTTGATCATAAGAAACTTTGAATAGACGACATCACGATATCGGACATCGTCTATTTATTTATTTTAAAATGTATAAAAGTTATTTTGTTGGGTTAACGATATATTACACGTATATCATCTATTAAAAAGTGAAACTATTTTCCAAAGAAAAAGCATTTTAATTTCAAGGATAAGAAATTTTGGTTTTATATTCTTTTTTATTTACAATATAATCGAGGTTGAAACTTTTGTCCTATTTATAAAAATTACTTTTTGATAAAAAAACAACGATCGTGTAATTATCATTTTAGAGTTAAAAAAGTTTAACTTTGTCATCGATAGCTTGTACATTTGACCAAAATCGTTTTTATTTTACAATTACGCGATATAAATCTACGTGTGTGGGTATGTACTGGGCACAGCGAACCACACTATCTTATAAAAAAGCGCAAAACGTAACTGAGAAAGATTGAGAAGGTCAAACGAAGCATGAAGAGAAAAATACGAGTGGCTTTCGTTTTTCGACTTTTGCCTCTTGTAACGATTTTTCTCTCCGTATACAATCAATAATGGGGGGCTCTTACATTGATGGATCGATGTCGTAATTAACCGATTATTAATTACACTCGAGGATGGTCTATTACTCCAAGTTTCTCGCGAATAAGTAATGAACCCGCATCGGCCGTAAAAGCGCAAAGACTAAGTATAAAGCTATTATTTTTAACGTAATAAACGTCAAGTCAGGAACGTTCGCGCGAAACAAAGTATAATAAGTAGCGATAGCGGCTTTAGCGAAATATTCGACCGCCTCCAAATCTAGTCTGGGGTATTGCGGTTCACTTAGCACACACTTCAATAGTTTCGCCTCAATCGATATAGAAAATAACGATCCCCGCCGCGACGGACAAACGTTTTTCTATTCGAATGGGCAAACGTAACGAGAAAGCAGCTATAGGGAAAAAATGGCCGCTCGTTTTCGATTGTAGCCGCGCAGAAGGTGTGCTCGGTCGGTTCCCTCCGGATCCGCTGGCCGACGGGGGTGAAGGGCCCCGCGTGACCTTGAACGGGAAGCTGTGTCAGCGGTTGCCATCGGCGATCGCCATTACCGTCATCAAGGACTTGCGGTTCGCGAAAGTCGTCGGGCTCGCGGTTTTCGCGACCGGCTTCTGCTCGTCTGTAATAAGGCAACGCGAGCCTAAGTTGTGTAACGGGTCTGCCGTCTCCCTGAAAGACTTATAGGAGCACTTTGTTCTCATCCTCTCATCTCCTCATCGGCTCGTCGTCGGCTCGTCGTCGCACCGACACACTTACGGGCACCGGTGCCATCCCCAGAGTCGTTCGCTCGCTCACTCTCTTGTCGCTCGGGGCAAAAACGGAGCTATTTTTATCGCGCGTCGATTCAGCCTCGAGAGTCCGTTCGAAACAATCGGCCGATTCGCGAATGCCTCGCACACGAGAGGACATGCACCGTATCAAAGTTCCGCCCCGATTGAATTAGATTCGAAAACCTCGAATGCTGATTGGAACGGCCCATTTTTACTCGGGGGAATCGTGTTTGGTCAGCGCAGCGTTCGCGTTCAAAATCGCCCTCCTGCTCAAGGTCGAATTTTTGCGACCTCCCGGAGTCGAATTAAAGTTTTCTCGACGAGTAAATTACGTTTACTTATCTCGAGTACTATTCGAGCCAATTAATTAATTATTGCCGCATATTAAACGTGAAATTTATAATTTAAAATTTATGTATTCAGCGCCGATACTTTAATTGATATTTCCTTAAGATACTGTAATTCATCTCCTTCGGGACACTTGTGCGTCTTTGGCAGTAATCGCTTATAAACTCCAGGTATGCAGATGTAAGATTATAAATGAATTTTACACGGATAAGCGATTTTGAATTTTATATCTATAATTTGCGGTTAATTTTAACTTTAAAGGAGAGCTAAAAATCTTTGGCTGTACGATCGGTACGTAATGCCCTTCATCTGCAATTACACGGAAAATGAAAATGTTCTTTTGAATTGTATTCGAACTGCAAAAAGATAAGTTAACAATTATAACAATGTACAATTATCTCTGCTACATGATTTCAAATTGTATATTCCGTCAATTAACAATTTTAACTCGAACTTAAAACGCAGGAGCACTTTTTTAGTCGAGCGTGTAATTAAATCTTTCGTTCAATTTCATATGCAAATGAGTCGAAAACGCACGAATCCGTTTTCTTCGGCAATTTGTTATCGGAGCATAATTTAAACAAATAATTATGCAATTTCCTAAAATAAATGTTACTCCTTCAACGATTGCCCCAATTGAGATAAGCAGCGGCAAATAATCTCAGTTGGCCGCGCACGAGAAAAGGAGCAGGAAAAATCGCGCGGCTCGAATAATGCCTTTCAAAATAGTAATATAGAAAAGATCGGCGCTTTGTCGAATTATCCTCCCGAAAGATCTCCGAAAAAGTGAAAGGAATTGCTAGTTATTGCGGGTCGGTGCATCGCCGTCGTCGCTGGTGAACATCAGAGGACGCCAGGATCAGTGCAATAATATTCTTGTCGGCGATCTCTTCTCTCGCGCGTAATCCGAATAAGATATCCGGGAGCGATAAAATCCATAAGAGTCCATTACAGCGCAGACAAGGCGAGATCGATAAAGCAACGATTAATCAAAGCGGCCCTTCTCCTCGAGCGAGAGCGAAAGCCCGGGAAAAGGCAGCTTTTAAGTACACACGAGCACACGTACACCACAAATGAATGGAGCGGATAAAAAAGGTCCACGCGTGTCGTCGGCAGGCGACGGGCGACCGGCGGGTCATCCGTCACTCCGTCGCGTGCACTACGTGTTGTGTGTCTGCACAGGAGCGCGTGAAAGTGTCGCCGCTCGGGTTCACCCTCCCGAGGCTCTTTAGTCTGCTGCGATCCTCCGCGCTGCTAATCGTATTCGCCGAGGCGACCTTTTCCGTTGGCCTCGGAGCCGCGAAAAGCGTCTTGTTACGACCGCGACACTCGGACAGCGATCCTCGGCTTCGCCTCGCAGCTTATAAATATGTAACTCCAATCTCCTTAATGACAATGGCGCTTTCCATCTTCGTCCCGCGCAAAGAGGCTGACATGGACGGCGGCACGAACGAGGGGGATTATTAGCTTCGGGACTCGATCCGACTTTTCAAAAAATGCGATAAACCAAAGACAAATCCACTGGGGAATTAATAAATGTGCCCGATTCAAACTTATCCTCGAAGAATAATAGGCGTAGTTCTCGCGTTTTGTCCGCTTTAATGCGGCTATCGCTGCGCGAGCAATTGGAATTTAATTATTGGCTCGACAAAGGCGTCCCCCGCTCTTTTCCACCCACCCGTGCGCGTACGCGTCCACGCATACACATTACAGTCGCTCTTTATCCCCCGCATTATATTCTTTTCTATGCGTTTAATATTATCTGCTCATCGTTGTGCTGCTTTGGCTACGATCTCTTGCTCTCTGGCCAAGCCGGCGCTAACAATTCCAAATTCAACTTCCGCTCCGTCGTGGAAACCGAGCTGAAGCGTAATTTTCGTCCAACGGGCGTAACTTTTCGAGCAAACCATTGAAACTCTTATTCGGAAGGGCGAGTTGTAATCCGCTCGAATACCCCAGCGTTTCGTTATCGGTATTTCGAACAAACGCCGCGAGTGTGCGTCGTTATATTTCAGGCGGCCGTCGCGCGCAACGTCAAACTCCAACAGAGTCGAGCCTGCAAAGTCCATAATTAATCGAGGCGGTCGGTTTTAAGAAAAACGAAAATTGATTTTCACTTTTGCAAATGAAAACGGTTAATTTTAACTGCTTGCGTGCGGTAACGGCCGACGCACCCTTAACAAATGTTTACTACATTTATCGTGGAAAAAGGGAAAATTTACTAGCTTGGGAAATATTGCATTGTTTACTAGGAGTGCCGTGGCGCTTTTCCAAATATCGATCACAGATTGTTTGAAACGCTGATTCATAATTTTGCCGTAAGAGTGGAATAACCGAGCGCAATCTTTTAATGTTTTACTCGAGATAGTGCTTGCACTACTTTGCAGTCTAAGCGCCTCTACAGCTCGATTCGTATTTTACTTTAGGTATGTATTTGGTTCGTTTGACGTTGGCCTCGTTCACCACTTCGTTAGCGATGGAATTCTATCGAACTTTGGCACAAGTGTTTTCGTCGAGTCTTCGTCACGTTTCTTACGTCGTGACAACTTTTTCTAATATTGTACTATTAGTCGAAGCTTCGAGGCACTCCAGGTCTAATCAAATATGTTTCTCGTATATTTCCTTGATTAATAAAATCATCCGACTCATCGGCCCTTTGTGTCTTTACAACCGTAACAACTTTTTACGCACTCTGATCCTCGTCATTTTGAATGTTTTTAATAAAGAATGGCACGACTCGTCATCGAGGTTTTGCAAATAAATTTAATATTGTCGATATCGAGTGAGATAATTAAATTGTACTTTTAAAAAAACCTCGCGTCGTTTCCTATTCGATTAAGCAAATTGTCCGGGCCACCGAAGGAAAGCGCATCAAGCTTTTACACGAAAGCGATTTTTTCTTTATTCCCCGTGTTCGTAGTTATTTAATGAAAATAAAAAATTACTCGGCTATTTAAAAACTAATCGACTTTGGTGCTTTCGACAAAACCGAGCCGCTGGAATATCAATTTTGGTAATGTGCCGAAGAGTAAATAATTATATCAACGTCGGGGGCGGCACGAAACAGTTTTCGTCGAAAGTTCCAGCGGCTCGATTAGTCGTGGAGTCGCGACGAGTGAAGAAGCCCAAGAGGTGGGGGTGGGGGGAATAAGAGTATTCCGATCGGTGGTACGAGTGCGAAGCCAATTTCGATTTTAAAGACGTTCGCGGAGGTCACGGGGTCGCTCTCCGTCTTCCCGAGCGCGAGGAATCCGATTAAAGTGCACGAGTGCCAGGAGAGCAAAAATCCATAAAATCACGGCTCCAGGTCGAGATGGACAGATACAGGCGGAGCCTCGTAAAGAGACCGGGAATTCATTCAAATAATCGCGAGCTACAAAGGTGGCTTTATCGGACTTTTCTCGCTGTTGGCTCGCTCGCGCGTACCATCAATAAAAGCAAGTGTGCGTGGGACGGGGGAGGGAGTGCTGACCTGCAGCAGCAGTACCAGCAACGTACGTATTTCCAAGATAAAGGCGGCTACAATGGGGCGTACAGCTAACCGATGGTTTTTGGTATTCGGCCAGTGTCGACCAAAGTGCGCTGCCCGGCCTCAATCACTAAGCGCGCCGATAACAATGACCCGCGGGGTTTATAAATCTGAGCATTGTTGCCAACTTAAAAGCAACCCGGGAGGTTCTCGCTCGCTCCTTCACCCGTCCTCGTCGTCTAGTTCTGCTTTTCCTAGGGCCGTTGCGGGAGTTCGATTTTTGTTCTCTCCTCGTTCTTACCGGCGAGCGCTTTGTAACGCTCTATTCTCTTTATTCCATTTTATCTCTGTCACAGGTTCTAGTTCGCTCTTGCCTTTTCTCTTTCTTATTTCTCAGCTCGGTTATTCGGCTTATTCCACTCTCTCGCTGCTCTCTTCCTCGCCTCCTCGCGTGCTCCACATTTTTATTTCCTCTTTATTGCTCTCATTTTCATCCTTCCGCGACAACTTCTTAATTCTTTTCGTAGATTTATCGACTTTAAGCTTCGCTCGGAGCTGGTTTCGTTTCACTTATTATTCCTTTCAGTCGAGGCTTACGAGCTTTCCTCGCGCTTGTCCTTTCAAGCATTGTTTTCGAATTTTTACGAAAAGCCACGGACTTCGTTGGTATCCGTTGGACAAAAAATTTCTCTCGCTATTACAAGCGAATAAGGACGAATTCTCGTTGCTCTTAAACGGAAACGGAAGGAGAAAAGGAGAATACTAGATGGAATTATAATTTAAACGCGTGGGCGAACAAACTTTATACGGACACGAGGCCTTTTTCGATCCAATAAAATTTAATTTACAAGAAAGCTTATCCGCAGTCGTGTATTTGGCCGCTTCGGTGTCTCATCCAGTTGGTCGTTAATTTATTTAACCAAGAGAAATGTGTCGCTCGAGCGAATCGCGGTTATAATAAAAGGAGCCGACGTGAAAAGTCCTTGCTGTTCCAGTAGGCACAAACATTTTTCATTAGTCGCGAGCGAGTATCAATTTCAGCGCGTGTCTTTAAACTTTAATCATCGCAAAGGAAATTCAATCGATCGCGAATAAAAAGGCGACGCGAACGTTTTATTGCCAACGACCAAACGCTAATGTCTTGGGCAATAATGTTCAAGGGGGGCATCAACCTAACCTCAAAGCTCGCGCGGGCAAACGAGAATTACTGGCATCGCGACGTATTTCGCTTAACGAAACCGCAGGTCCAGACGCTGGCGGCGAACTGCGACGTTCCGCAGCGATTCTTCGAAAATGACGCGTCTCCTCGGCTCGGCATATCGCAACGTCGCAGCGTCGTGACGTCGTGGCGTCGTGGCGTCGAGTCTGTTTGAGGACCTTTCAAAGCGATTAGAAGCAATAAGCTAATATTGTGCAACGAGTTTGATTAGATGCCCGCACGGAGGAAAGCTCATAACGAGGTAAGCCATCAGAGATGGCAAATAGAGGCGCATCGCGATTAAGCTAATGCTCCTGAAGCCGATTAATTGTGTCCCGGACCTTGTTTTCTCAAGCACTCGAGCGGTGTTTGCTCGGGCTGCGCCGACTCTCGTCCGGAGCGAGCGAATTCTTTCACTCAGCGCGGCAATAGCGCGCGATCTCGACGATCCCCGGGAAGGGCTGCTGGTCACGTCGCGTAGCGCGACTCCGCAGCCAAAGAGTGCGCATGACCTGGGAAGCAGGTTGCCAGGCTGAATGTACTCGACCCGAGCGAATCCCAAATCCCCCGGCGTTCTCACCGTCGTTTTCGGACCCGTGCAATCGAGCGACGCCACCGCATCCAGGAGAACGCGCGCGCGCCTGTCGCTGGCATATAATTACGGATAGGATAAATGAAAGTATGATGGCGCGAGGGACTTTGCAACTGAGTGACACGTTCGCTCAACTGTTCCGCAGGGGCAAGACGCGGAGCTCCGCCGAGGGGTGAATCCCGGCGAGCGTCCCCGCGTTCGCTGTTCCGTCGCCTGCTTCTGTTTGCACGTTCTACTGATCTTCGGGCTTTTCTCCTCCTCCTCAGTTTTCGGGGACTCGGTCGCGCACCCCCTTCGGTGGTCTTGTTGCGATATCGATTGACACCGATTGTATCGAAATCTCCCTTCGCTGCGAGGGGCTGAATTTTCGAAATCAAGTCTCGAACCTCCAATCCTATTCCATCCTCTCTGCTTGGGAATGGCGATACATACCTGAGCTCCACTCGCACGTGTCGAGTGTCTTGTGTGGCTTTTTTAAAAGGCTTTCGCTCCCGCTGCGACACATTTCACGCGAAAATGGCGCGCGAATTGGTGTGCACCGAAGCTTTGAAAGTCACAAAGACCTTATTTTCATTAATTTCGCTATTCTGGTAACCGTTTGACGATTGGCATTGTTGCGATCGCCGAATCTGAAAAGTAAAGAAGCAAAGCTGCACAGATGGCTGAATAACTAGAAATTCGGTCGCAATTTGTCCGGCAGTGCACGTATTGCACGGAGATAATGAGAAATATTCTTGGGAAGAAAATCCTCGGAAAATTATTTTGCAGATTTTGCCCCCGACCGAGCGATAATTAATTTTTATAAATTTACACGTAGCACAACAGTAGCTGGATACACGAAGAAACTTACTGTTATTATCAAAGGGAGAATATCCGATGCGATCCTTCGGTCTTCAACTGTCCACTAATCGCTAATTCTCAAAACTGTACAAAATTAGTCGCTCGCGTTCGGAATATAAATTAAATGTATTAAGTCTTTCTACGAGTTCACATTGGTAGTCCCGTAATGGGAAAAGTTTTTTAATAATGCAAATAATTGACATTAAGTTGGGTAGAAACAAGCGCGTCGCTGCCGAGTTTGATAAAAATAATTTCACCAGGCTTTAAATAATAGCTGCAGGCGGAAAATTATGAATTTCGCGTTTCCTGAAATTTTCAAATAACATTGCGCGAAGACGTTAAAAAGGCAGTCCTCTAATTAGAAAAATGTCTTGGAATTAAGTAGTTGTGATTTTGGTGGCGCGAGCGTTGAAAAGTCGATCGCAGTTGTGCGGATGAAGCGAACGCTAAAAATAAATGTTTGCGAAGAAGAATGCGGAGTCGCTAATGGATTAGGTATCATAAATAAGGAAAATTAAAATGATTAAATTGAAATTAAAGAGGAGGCAGGGAGAGAGAGAGAGAGGGGGGGGGAGGCGGAGAGGAAAGTTAATAGACTTACAATTAGAGAAGCATTTCGCTGATTATACGCGTATCGATGTATAAAAATTGCCGAAGCGCAGGCTAAGGAAAATTGAAATAATTAAAGAAGAGAGAAATGATCTCGTTCAATCAATCTCCGTAAATCGAAAATATTAGACAAAAGCCCCGTAAATTTATCGCATTGGATGTTGGAATAAACATTTTAATCCACTTCGGGCTCGGCTCCATTGAATGCTCCAAGGATTTCGAGCTCGAGACAACGGCGCCCAACTTTTTTAATTTCCAGGCGGCACGGAAAAGTTGGCCGCGCCGCCCTAAAAACGGGCTCTTCAATTTTCTTAATTTCTTTATTACAAAGGAAATCACTTATCGCGCTCGCGCTCTCGTCAAGTGTGCGACACAATTTTTCGAGCCGGAAAGGAATGCGCACTCGGTCCGAGCCCCGACCCCCGTCGGCCCGGGGGTGTCAAGACAATGGACAACGACAACGGCCCTCGAGAGGAAGGGATGATCTGATTACGGGTGCGCGCGTCATGGGAAAGTCAGGACTCGTCTGCTCGTGCGCGCGTCGGGGATGCGCGCGAATTAGCCGAAGGGGGAGGGGGCCGGTGCATTGTGCCCCGTACCTTTGAAATTAATTTAAGTTACACGCGCGTCGCGGCACGCGCGCCTCGTTTCCTCTAGATTTTTATTTATTTTCGAGGGGCGCGCCGAGACCGGTTTCAATGCCAAATTTCAATTATTCGTTCGTTTCGCATTCTTTGCCAGCGATCCTCGCGCTTATCTTTTACAAACGCTCCGCTTCCAATGTTTCACAGTCGAGTGTCGAATTTTAGCGGCACTTTTGTTGCGCCCTCCATTCTTCCCGCCGCTTTAAATCCGCTTCCTCCTTTTGTAATTATTTATTCGAGGCGTCGACTCGAACGGGAGCCTGTGCTCTTGTGTTGGCTCTTTGTGCGCTCTAACCGGCACAGTTTTGGCGACAGACCGGCACTCGAATCGGTCGAGCCTCGCGCTTCGGCAACTCCAGTTTCACGCCGACTCTTGCGATCGCTGCCGTGTAGTTTATCCGACCATGAATCAGGAGTTTATTGCGCGCCGACGTATAATTAGCAGGAGGCCTCGTTTGAAGGCGACGTACTTTGGTCGAGTTATTTTGTCGAATACTTTTCTCCGGGTGCGTTGTAACTCTGGGCACGTCTCCGCACTAAAGACCTGCGTGCGTCGATGCAATTGCATGTTAATGCCTGCGCCGTTTTGTCCGATCATCGCCCTTGGCTCGTCCTCGAATTATTCGTTTTATCGTCATTTATTCGAGACTAGTTCAAGCTGCCGGATTTCGAGGAGACAAACTTGTCCGATTCTGCATTGGAGCCGTGAGATTTTTGCCTCGGCCAATTGGTTATTCTTTCATTTTCAAAAGATAAATGACGAATGTTCAAACTGCCACTTAAAGGTAGCAAACTCGAGAATCGCCCGAAAATATAAGATATATTTTTAAATGATTACAACTTGGATAAAATATTAGATGATCGTCGTTTTTTACGGCGATTAGCTTCGATTATTGTTAAAAAAATTAGCGAGATTTTAGCTTATGATTCGCAGTTTGAAGTTAGAAACGAAAGTGTAGAAATTGAGTTTAACGTCGCTAATGGCATCGACGCATTTTAGTCCTAATTGTAACATAATTCTCGTTTAACGCAATGCAACGATCGATCAGTTTGAATTTATCTCTAATAAACTTTGTTCGACAATTTCGTTAATTGCCAAGTATCAATCAATATTGTCGATAAGAAATCGAGATTATCTTCGAGACACAACGTCAGCATTAATACGATTTTCGTCGCAATCTTGCGCAATACGTAACTCGCGTGCTTAAATGCAATTCTGACGGACGCGTAAAGTTATTAAAGCGTGCAGAGGCGATGCGCACCGGCCGAATGTAAAAAGGCTTTTCCTCGCAGCGCATCGACGTAACGGATGCAAGAGAGGATGACATACGTTTTGGTGAGAAATTGGTTATGCGATTGGCAAATATGTGTGACGAAGTAAGAATTCCCGCCGGCATTGGAAAAATTTATCTTAAGTTGATTTTCGGAGATTTTTGGATCTGTTTATCGAAAATTCGCAACTGGAGCTTCGAAAATGGAATTTCATTAAAGTGCTTCGCGACTCGACTCGAGTGCGATCTCGAGAGCGTCGATAATTTCAATACAGTGCACGCGTACGTTTCATCCATCAATTACTCCGGGTGTCGGCCGGTCCCCGCGGCACTTTTGGCCCCAAGGCCGTAGCGTAAATAAATACGCAGGGGGAGAAATACCACCATCGGCTACCGAAGTTGCGAGCGAATCGGAAAAAAACGCGCGTTTCCGGCGCCGATATAATTACGCGAATGGGAAATAAATTTGATAATGGAGTCGGGAACGGCACGTCCCTGGGACTCGTCTCGTTTTTCGCCGTATATTAGACGCGGAGGGACGTGCGATCGGAGGAAAGCGTTCGCGCGCGAGTCCACGAAGGTGGGGGTGGCTCTTACCTAAATAACCACTCAGTCACTCGGAGCTGCTTCGACGCCGCCGCCGCCGCCGCCGCCGCCGCCGTTACGTGATATACAAGCTCGCCCGGGCTTCCGAACCGTAGTTCCTACTACTCCTCTTTTCCAGATTAACGAGGCCATTCTCAGATTGATTTCTCGAGGAAGCTCTACTCCCTCTACCGTCCTCCGTCTCTCGCGTGTCTGCGTTCGAGACCGGACTCGCCCCCCGTTCCGCTCCCTTCACTGCATATTTTTAGGTACTAACCCTCCGAGCGGACCGTTTTTGCCTCCAGCGGTGCGCGGAAAAACCTAAGCTTCCGCATTTCATCCCCTCCGCAACCTGGAAAATGGACTTGACGCAGCTTAGCTCTCGGGTTCGGTTGCCGGTGCGGTTTTCCCGACCGCCCGCACAATTACATGACTCTGAACCGAAGAAAGTGGACCTTCAGCGCTGCGAGTGTTTCGTCGTGTACGAGCGCGATGAGCGAGGAGGGGGCGGCTGCTCGGCGCGATACCTTTGGTTTTACAATAATTTTCGCAATTTTCGCTTTGTAATTCGATAAAGGCCGGGCAAAGGGCTGAATAAAATATCGAGATATTTCAATATTTCATTTTTATAAAACGCGTCCCGGAAATCCGGAAATTCGTTTAGTTGAGATATGCGATGTGCCGCCGACACTTTGATTTTGCAATATTGACAAAAGATATTGCACGCCCATTGGATTGAAATTTTTCCTTCGTAATGAAATTCCATTGGAATATTGGCAATTTCCAATTCGATTCAAGCCCCAGAGATTCTTATTACTGGTTGGGCTTTAATGAACCATCGGAAACTCATTATTGCACGGTCTTTGAAAAAAATTTCCTACTTTACGATGTTCGATTGACGGAGAATAGCGTCGATTAATAACAGCAGCATTCACTCGCGGAAAAATAATTTAAACGTTTTCTCCGATTACGCGGATCTGCGCGCGTTTTTGAGCAACTGATCCAACGAGTGACAACTGACTAAAGCAGTTGGCCTTTTGAATATTTTCAATAGTTTGGCCCTGCAAATTTATCATTGCACCGGAATACAGTGTAATATTTATACAACGTTTACATTGGATATCAAACTATTGAACGCGTGAAAAATACTTTATCGAGGCTATTTAGACTAACATCGTTTTTTTCGGTGAAAAAGAAAAAAACCAGAATTACATTTTTAATATCCTCGTAATTCGCAAACTTTTGAAATAAATTTTTAATAATCTCGTGAAAATTAATTTTATTTTTTACCCACTGAGCGTCTTTCAATGATCATCGTTCGTTTCAGTTATTTATCGATAACGCGTATTTACGCGAACTGCATACCATTATTTTAACAGTTTGGTACGGGTTTTTTTTTTCACGAAATATCTTTTTTCGCGGCATTTGGATAAATAAATTTACTCGGTTACGAGAATATTTAAAAGCCACGATTTTTTACGTTCGTCGATATTTGAGGCGCCATTATTAATGCATCCATAAATCGCACGTCTCCGTACCTAAGTAAATACATTTGCAATATTAATATCCAGGCGATGTAAAATTAATAAAAATATGCTCGATATTGACGAATGTGTTGCGCCGCTGTTTGATAAAGCGCATCGATAAATATGGCTATTAATATTTTTGAAAATGCGCGTAATCGTCCGAATCATTTTGTTTGCCTCGACTTTGTCACGCGTAAACTCAAAGTTTGAATTTTTGAAGTTCGCGTAGCCCGTTCTCGTATTTACAAATCTCGCGTGGACATGCAAGCGTTTACTCGACTCTTTTAATAGAAGAGGTGGAGTTTAATATGAAGAGGCGAAGCGGCGATATCGTGTAAAAGTTCCAGTTGCACATCCAGTGCAGACTTGGCTCGATTTTCGCAGAATAATTGCAGAGGCAGAATGCACAGACAGTCTCGACAAACGAGTACAGCCACGGGTATTGCTCCATTTTGAGCCGTCGGGATGAACGAGTGGGGGTGGGCTTCTTGGAAACCACTGGAGCGCGTTGATTTCAGCGGAGCTTAGCCGCGCCATCCCCGCGGCAGTGGGACGCGAAAAAAGCAAAGGGCCGCAATGTCGGGGCTAAGAGAGGGAGAGAGGGCTTGGGTGAGGTCGCAAAGTATCGAGTGTCGCGGCGACGAGTTATTCCGGCCGCATCGGCGATACGCGCGGGGCTCGCGTCGAGAGTAATGCGCGAAAGCAGCCGCTGACGGCCTCGGCGTCTCGTGTTTCTCCAGGTACGGCGCGACCGAGTTTGCGCCGTCGTCCCCGTGAAAGGAGAAACCATTACGCGTTTGTTTCTTTAGGCCAGGCATTTTTTCGGTCTCGGCACGCGAAGAGAGTCGAGGATGCAGCGCCGAAAGAAAAGAAAGCAATCGAACCGATATCCCTAATTATCAAATGTCTTATTATGCTAGACGCGTATCAATTTACTGCGGGCTCCTCCCCCCCCCCCCCCCACTTTCGCCAAAAACAAAGCGCCGAGACCGGTTCTTTTCGGCTTTATATTCATTGGATTAAGTTATTAAAAAAGTGTCTTTCCTCAAAGCAGCTGCCGAGGAGTTTTTCTAAGGTTTCGCAGTGGTAAACACCGCGGAAAATAAACCTTTGAATATTTCGCGAAAATAATCGAAAAACATTCTCTCGAGACGTGGAAGATTGCTTTTAATTTTAACGCGTGCGAGTGTTGGTGCTAAATTAAGGATGTGCCAGCACGAGATAAAAACAGATTAGAGGCGAGAACAGTCGCGATCTTTTTTAAATTAAAATGCGCTTACTTTATGTTCTTTTAGAATTAACAGAGTGACTATGCCAAAATGTTTCGGTATTGCAAGTGACCCAGAGATTTTGCCACAATATCAACGCTATTCGGAGCATTGATATGATAAAAAGATCGATTGCGAAAGAGGATATTTTTACAAGGAAATAATCCAAAAGTGCATTTTTGGGATGAAATATGCTAAACGTTTGTCAACTACTCGGCGGCATCGGCTACCGTAAAGAAAAAATGTCGAAAAATCCAAATGCCGGATAATTCGGAAGAAATTCGCGCAGACGATTTATTAGGCAATATTAAGCATTTGCGAGGGTTTCTGAAAATTTTTAAATAAACACTGAAACAGCGAGGCCTGATCGACTCGATCCCTAGCAATGGCACGCAATTTAAAATACGCGCACCGCGTTGTGATTTTTCATTTCCTGGATCGCGGATCAAAGATGCGCTTGTAATCGCTGCCAGTTCTCTATATTAGCTTTGATAGGATTCTTCCGATAAACCAGGAGTAGACGAACCATCCGACAAAACGTAAAGCCGCTTTACACTTAATAAAAAGGAAATTAAAACTGTAGCGCGTAATAAAACACCTTTTGCAGCACGACACGGCCGAATTACCTGTAGCTACGAGAACAAGGATTCTCGACGACTGGGGCAAACGGTTGCACTCGGCGAACCTCGACCTCAGCGATATGATAAAATAAAAAAACGTCTACTCGTCCGAGGCTCTCCGTATCTTTAATTTGTGCATTGTTTTCTCCTGTTGCTCGTTAGTCCGCCGTGGTGCATTCGTCAGTCGCAGACGAAAAGTAACGTTTTTGGCTTGCAATATACGTTGTTTGCAGCCGCAACGCCATGAAAAAGATATTATTAATTTGATGTATAGAAAAGGGGTCGCCGCCTATTCCCCACTATTCCCCCCGCATTTGTCATACACGATTAGAAATATATAACGAGCGTCGTAAGCCTTCTATTTGTCATTTTTATTGCGCGGGGAAATACTTTATCTATTGCATACAATTCGATACGAGCAGCTTTCGTCAAAATTAATGCACAGCCGACGTAATTTATTTTAAAATTACATTTCTAACTCGAAGAGCTTGCAAATTAAAAGAATTAATTAATTCTGCAAAGTTAAAATTTTCCATCGCCCAATCTTTCGTTGTACGAGTTAATCCGAATCGTTGATAACGTAGGTGCATTTGTGAAAATAGCATGGCATTTAAATAATATACAGATAACCCAGGCTATAAAATACGATCAATTATGCACTCGTAATTTAAGCGAGCGGCGATCATTAATTTAACTTTCGCAAACACTCGTAAAAATTAACATTTAATAAATTATTAAAACTTTAATTGAAATTTGAGTTAAGCCAACTGATTTAAAAGCAGCGAAGCATAAGTATTGCAAATTGCGCGTATAAATGGATTTCTAGTAATTTCACTCGTATTTTTCCTAATTAGGAAAGCTTCAGAAGTGCTGATATTCTGATAATTAACACATAATTACAAACATTTTACGTATAAAATGGTACGCAAAATACGAATTTAGCAATGGGAATTAGTTCTGTAGGGTCTTATGACGTCAGCGACAGCATTATGAATGTCGTTATCGTCCATATCATCGAAGTCGGTCGCAGTGAATTCAAGTAAATAGCGCTAGCAATTTAAAATAGCAATAACACGTCTAGAAAACCGAAAAATGTTTTTCTTTGTTGGCGTCTAACTAGAAATTGACGATTTCCTCTTCAAACAGGAACAAATTTAATGCAATACGCATCGAGTGCTACGTTAGTTTTACAGCTTCCTTATCTTCGCATCACACACATTTATTATGCAAATTATTAAGAATTTTGCCAATATGGAAAAGCAAAATTTAAATTAACTTCACATAATTGAAATCGCGAGTGTCTGAATTGAATTAAAATGATTGTAATTTTGTGCAAATGAATCGACGTGCATACATACATAGATAAGTACGCTTGTAAGTATATATATATATATAAAAGCTTTCGTAAGCCAAGTAGTTAGAATTTTTGAATTAAAAATGTTTACGACTATAGTTGAATATATATTTTACGAATTATTCGCGTCGAACTGCCGTCGAATTTTGAAGAAAATTATATTTCCAAATTAAATTTTTTACCCTCGGGAGCGAAATAAGCTCTTTATATTCATGAATATTATGAATTATAATTTTTTTCGTAAAAACCGTTTGCGGTCGCAGGATTATTCAGCACGTAAAGTTGCGTTAGATTGTTGAGTAACGAAGTCGATAAATTACGCGTAATAATGACATTCAACGTAAGAAAGTGCTGCCGTAATTAAAAGCGTTAAACATTGAAAGCTCGTTAAAACTTTAATTAGTGCCTGACAGATGTATTAAAAAGACTTTGTATCGGTTTCGTTCTTTCGCAGCCGATCAGCGTCGGTCTTTAAAATCAGCACTACAATCGAATCGAAGCGTCTAATCGCGATATCCGACACGAGGCGATAAAAACGATAGAAACGATAAAACGATGAAAACGATAATAACGATAAAAGAAGAAGCATTCGTTCTCGGATGTCGAGTCATTTGTCAATCCCTGGGACGTCTTGTACTTGGATTATTTAAAAAATGGCCCTCACGGACTAGGGCGGGGGGAGGGGGCTTTAAAGTCACAGTCGCGTAAAGGAGAAGAGGCAAGGAGCGGAGAGGAAAAAGCAAGAGGGAAAATAAAACCGCGCAGCCCCTTGGACTTGACTCGGCCGCCGCCGCCGCCGCCGCCGCCGCCCCCCAACATCCCCGTGCGCTCGCGCAATGTTTTTAAGCCCGGACGAGGCTTATCTGCCCCGGGCGCACCGAGGTAGAGCCGAGCGGCCGGCGAATACATTACACGCGTCGTTTAGATGATTGGCGAAGATTGGCCGGCGCTAGGCGTTGGGCACTGGGCGCAAGAAAAGAGAGCGGGATCGCCGAGATAAGGGCCTGCGCCGGGGTGTTTGCTTTATAGGACGCGCGTGCGTGTGGCTGTCGACGCGAGAGCCCCGACACACCGAACCCCAGCAGGGGAGTCGCCGTAATAAGTCGAGTCTTTGTACGCGATGCGGGTGACCCTGATGAGGCTTTGTGTGCCTCGCGATACGCGAATGTCGCCTTGGGGATTCGGAGTCATTTTTACAGCAGATGATCGCCGATAGTTCGGGATTAGCGATGCTCCTTCCTCCAGCCGTTCCAGTCTCTCTCGTCTTATAGCGCCAATTGCAGTCGCGCGCGAGTAAACACTATTTTCGCCCAATCGCAGCCAACTAACATCCAATGAATCACCTTCGCCGATCTGCGACGATAACCCTGTGTTTTTATCAGCTATTAGCCGCGCCGCATTTGCCAATCGTTCGACAGCAGCTCCCGATGCTGGCCGCCTCGCTCGCCGTTAAAGCCCTCGATTGCAACTATTGAACGGAGCAACTTTGCCGACATCCCTTTTATGAATTTGCGACGTTTACAATTCGTTCGCTCAACGCCGTCAGTTCGAGCCTTCCTGCCTTGCAATTTTTTATTCGCTGTTTTTATGCGTTTTAGACTCCGTTTTTTGTCGCCCAACGATACTTTCAGTTCTCCAAGACGAGAGAGCGAACGGCGCGCCATTGGTCCGACGAGACGGACGATAGTTTGACGATAACAAATTCGCATTTTGTGAATTACTATTTGCGTGATTCGGCTGATATATCGTCGGGTAGTTTGTGCAAATCTCTCATTTTTTTTTACCAAGACATTTATACTTGGTCAATGAAATAGATAGTTGCCCGCACTTTTTACCCCGTGCAAATTTTGTACGCGGAAAATATTGCAAATATAATAATTGAATTTCGAAATTAAATATTTAAATAATCTCGCTGTTAGTTCGTATCAGATTCTTAAAAAAGTTCAATCATAGATCGAGTACCGTAAGGTATTTTACAAATAATTTAAAAAGATAGATTTGTAAGTTTTATTGATTATTTAAAAGACAAATTTTCAATATAATTACAAGATTGTACGTACCCTTAGAAATAGTGAACGGTGATTGTTTATCCGAAAAGGAAGAACAACGATATAAATAATTGAAAAATTACAAGTAATTATACGTAAAAAACCAACTTTATATTTACGTGTTCAATGTGTTTTTATTAAATTACGTTTGTCATTATACCATTAAATATGGATAATCAATCGGTATAATTCAAATTTTTTTGTTCAAATTTTAATCTTTCGCAAAACGAATATAATTTTTTAGTTTACGTACTGTATAAGCATTTGGAAACAATAGTGCATTTACACAATTTTCCGGAAATATTTGAGGTTACTAGCAGATAGATTCTTTGCTCGGTTATTAAGCAACAAAAAACTGCATCGCCAGAAAATGTTCTACCTTAATTTTAAAGTTTGTAAGCTTTAAAGATATTGCACTAAATTTTGTAGCTGATATTCAAAGAAATAAATAAATTTGATTAACTCGTTTAGCTGTTATCCAATTGTGGTATTTCGAATGCTACATTAGCTGTATTAAAGTACAATGGATCCTCGATATCGCAAAGCCAAAACTTGAATATCATCGCCTGCTTGATTCAATATATGTGCATAGTAATAGTCTCTCTCTCTCTTAGCATTCGATCGCTATACTTGGAAGGTTTGCATCGATCTTTGTTTCGGTGGTTTTTCGCAAGTAAAGCTCTGACGGCATCTAGTTTCCGTGAAAATCTCGTTGGCGTCAGCGTGTGCGTAAACATGCCCGGGTACGTATACAAGCGCGTGGCCGTGTGCGCGTGCCGGTACACGAGACGAGAGTGAAAAAGAGCGTGCGTGAGAGAGGCAGGGGTGGGGCGCGAGAGAAGAATAGTGAGAGAGAAAGGGAGAGAAACAGACAGAGCGCCAGCCGAGGCACGTAATGGCGTGTCGGAGTTAACCGGTTGATAACCATCAGTTATAATTAACTCAGGCCAACCAGCGAACAAGCCAACCCTGGCAACTGTACTCCTTTCCCTCTCTCTCTCTCTCTCTTTCACTTTTACTTCCTCCCACCCAGCCTCCTTGTCTTTCTCATTATCTCTCCCATTTATTTGAGCAACCCTCTCGCGTTCTCTCTCTCTTTTCAATCTCTAGCGCGTCTTTCGTCTCGTCTCCTCCCTCTGATTTGGGACGCAACTGTGTTACCGACGAAACCCTAATAACTACAGCTGCGTTCCTAAGATACACATACGAGCGTCGCGCGTATAAAATTTTGCTCGCGTCGTAGGCAAGCACGTGCGTATGCGTACAAGCCCAGGCGTAGGACATGTCCTCCCTCGCTTGCGTGTTGTCACGGCAAATGGTAAATGGCGCTCACTCGCGCTCGCCCACGCGCGCGTAGCTATGGATACATTATGCGTTGCGCGTCCTCCAAATTCTTAGAGTCTCGAATTTCCATTACCACTGATTAATTCGCGTATGAAATCTCCTCCGCTGTATTCCTATTATTGAGATAAATTTCCGTGCGTTGGCGCCTGATTAGATTCCTTTGATTAAAAGTTCCTCAACTTCGCAATGAATCGGATGAATTCCCGGTCGGTGCTTATGTTATTTACTCGCTTGGCGTGGATTGGCTCACAGAATAATAACTCTTTAGCTTCACCCACACTTGCAACGGGTCGCTTCTGACTTATCGCGCCAGTCAGAGCACAGATTTGACTGTTAATGCTCTTTCTAATTGCTGATCGATAAGCAGACTGGTTTTTTCAGTAGTAAAAACGAGATAATGGTCGGGCGCGGTCTCGACGTTCGATTGTTCTCTTGAATTATCGCGCATATTGATCGACAAATACGGTAAAATTTTGGAATTTTATCTCTAACATAAAAGCTCGCGAGATCTGCGTACAGTTGGAGCTTAAAAATTATAATTTGAAGAAACAAAAATGGATTAATGCTAACTATCATCTGAATTAAAAGTGTAGATCCAGGCTAGACTTTCTTCTAATTTTTTTTCGCGATTCAACTTTATCCCTTTTAATTCATATTTTCCCAAAATACTGTTGAAAAGCTCAAGGTAGTTTTTCAAGTTCTCTTCCGCGAACGAAATATATTTCAAATAGTAATATTTAGCTTCGTTGCTTTACGCGAACGATTTTTGTTTACTCCTGGTATTTCGATAGCGTGTAATTAATGTGCCTTTCTCCCATCGACAAAATCTTTTAAACATTTCAGTATTAAACAAAGAATTTTAATTAAAAGCTTATTATAAAATGAAATTCACTCAGTTTTAAAGATATTCTAATAACGAATAATAGAGTTTGTACTGTGTAGAGTCTCGTAAGATAATAAATGCGTACGATATATGAAAGAAAAATTGCGCTGAAATTTGATTTAATAAAACTTTGTAAATAACTCGTACGTAACTTAATTAATAAATAAAGAGCGTACGAGCTCAAGTGACGCGGCAATACATCACTTTTAATTAATTTTTCAAAGACAACTTTTCCAAGATTTTTATAATTGAAAAAGTAGTTTGAATACGTTAAACGAACGATGCAAACAATAGTTAAACGATGTAAAAAAAGTAGTAAATGACAATCAAGCTGTGCGTACGAGATTTAAAAATAATATAACGCTAATCAGTTTTAGTCGCAAATCAAGCTTTCTTGAGAATTTCGAATCAAAAACTTAAACTGTGTACGATATAACGAAAACTCTGAATTTTCGCATTAGGCACAACTGCTTATCGGGTGACTGCACGAAATCTAAAAGAAAATTGCGGCGTTTCTCACAAAATACGAATAAAGGGTGACGCTCGCCATCCTTTGAAAGATGAGGGGGGGGGGCGATCGCAACATTGCTAGTTGTACACGATTGTGAAGTCCAAAGTGTAATGCGGCTCTTGGCAAAGCCACTGCAAAGCATCACCAGCGTATAAAGGCTCTATCTCCGGATATCTGTGCAGGCGTACCAACAATCGTTGCCGCTTTTCTTAGCCGGAGTGTGCCGAACCCCATTGTTGGCATACGTAAGCTGATAATTGATCGGCAGGATTCGCGGACTCTGCGGGTGCGAGGGGAGCGGCTAAATCTCGGCTTCCCGGCTCAAAAGTCGCCCTCGTCGCCACGTCGATTCGCACATCTGCATGAATTTTGGTTGGAATTTAAACGAGGAATCAGCTTCGCCCCCTTCAGGGCCCAAGCACTCGAAAAATCATTAAAATTAGCCACGGGGAGGGAGAAGCGCGCGGATAGTTTGCCAGAGTTCCAGCCCATTGTACTTCAGTCATGAAAGGGTGCGCAACATTCTACAATAATCTTCGAAATAAGGTACAACAAACCCGCGCTCGATCCTCGTGAAAATAGCAACGGCGTTTGACGGCAGCAACAGCTAGATCCTGCATTTTCACCTGTTCGCTAGAAAAGAAGTTGAAATAAAAACGTTTTGCTCGAAATTTACAGAAAGAAGTGCATTTTAACAACTGGCTACGATCAAAGTTGCCGTTAGACCATATCGTAATTTCATTGATAACGAATAGTCTTGCGCTAAAGATAGGATCTGCCACTTTTACATAAATGGAACACACAATTGATATTTGCGATTAATAATAAAGTGCGCGTGTTCGTATGTTCCATTTGATGTAAAGGATAGTACGCGATTGCTGCAAATTTGTACGTGAATTAATTGGACGATCAATGAGTCACTCGAGTAAACGAATCAAATGTAAGCCAAGCGAAGCTTTATAGGTTTAGATAATAAGTAAAAAAAAGTTTATTACGTTAATTGCCAGTTGAAAAATTGGAACAGATATCGAATTAAATTTTACACGTTCTCGGTACGAATTATTCGCAGTTTCCAGGTTAACGGTCATCGACGCTTTTCAATTTTCAGCTATTTGCAGCGCGACATGGCGTTGAAGTTGCTCGAGTACTGAAGCCGATCGCCGATGAGAAGTTGGCCTCGGCAAAACGACAGGATCGAGGATCGAAACTGCCGTCGAACGTCACGTGGTCGCCGAGCTCTCACTTAGTCCTCGTTAACAGGGTTTAACGAGGGCCAAAAATGAGAATCCCCAACTTTCTGTCAATTATGAAAGTCTGAATGAGCGGCTCGTCGTTGTCGAGACGCTGAATCAGTCTCGGCGATACTCGTCCTTGCGATCCTTTGTGCCCAGCAGCGTCTGTATTAGGTACATCGACTCAGTCGCTGTTTCGCTGTTGTCACATTCTCCTTCTCCGGCGCTCGCATTCGCCGACAATGGCAGCGACGGCCGCTAAACTAGATGAGCGCCGCGATACAATCGCGATTATTATCAATGGATTTCGACTGTCATTAGCCCTTGCGTAAGCCAACTGGATTTCATGGGAAACGCATTGGCGTCGATTCGTGTCGTCCGCAAATAAGAGAGACAGCGAGCGGAGGGGATGATCAACTTTGTGTCTTGCGTCGGAAATTCGCCTTCGGCAATTCGACCATTTGCATAATCGATACTCCTGGATGGCGGGTGGACGCGAGTGTGTGAAGCTAAATAAGGTGTGTCGCGCGAATATTCGCACCAATACTCCTTTCTCGTTTCGCGGATGTGAAATTAAAAGCGGAATGTTGTTTACGTTGTCGCTCCAAGTGCTTTTCAATTACTCGCTCGTTGCATATTAGTTTCGACGTTGCTCTGCAGATTATTCCCTTAACCTTCGAATTATTGGCAAATGCGGCTATTTTTGCGACGAGTGAAAACGCAAATGTCGAAAATAATTAAGAAATTTTAAATGCCGAACGAACTCTAATCGATAACGAAAATTCGTTTGAAATAAGAAGAGCAGCGGCCCGTCGTTTAAACGCTGGCACTCGCTTTTATACCTCAATCTTTGAGGTTAATTTTAAATATCACTTTTTTCTAATTTCAAGGGCAAAAAGCTAAGTCGATAAATTACGATTCCTTTCGATTTAGAACTTTTTTTTAAATAACTCTTCCACTCTAATCTTACAAAGCTACGAATGGCAATAACAGCGCAGTAGCAAATTTAATTCTACTAAATTTTTGATACAGCAACACTTGTGGAACAATTTGTACCATCTACAAGACTGAATGTTTGACAAAAATTATAATAAGATAGTTTTAGCTGATTACAAGCGATCTAAGATATTTATTCAAACTTTCGATGAAATTAAAAAATTGAGCTCAAAATTGTGATTTGAAATTAGAATTTGAAAATTTTAGGTAACCTTCTATTTCCTAAGAGATTGGAGCACCAACTCGCAAACATGAAATAAATTAACTTATCTCAATCTCTTATTGTGTTTTACACAAATTAAATAATTTTTTAAATTAATGCCATTAAAATATTCTATTTAATAAAAGACCAATTGAATTAAACATAAACTTTGAAGTTAACAATTATTCAAATCGATAGTTTATTATTTTGCTATAATCAAATATCGATCGTACCACGTTAATTAAAAAAACTTTAATTATGAATTGTTTATTGAAAAAACAGTTTGCAACGTGATTTTCTTACGAATAAAAGACTTTCACTAATTTTTTCACTGATAAGTAACATCGCGTCACAAAATCCATCGTTACATTTTCCGCTTTCAATATTTTTATTGTAATATTATTATTCGGCACTTACTATTCGCGTGCAAGTGCGCGAGTGTGTAAATAAACAAAGCGGTAACATAATGGCTTCACCTCTCGTTTTGTGTACGCTTGTGTACGCTTGTGTACGTAATCGGCAGGAATAGCGTTCGATTAGTACTTAAGCGAATCCTTGGTATTCAGTCTTAAGCTTATAAGGGAGGATCGATACACACGGTGGCAATTATGAGTCCAATGGATCGATCCAACCAAATAGATACGTTTAACATTCGATATATTAATAAAATCTGCTTCCACGTCAAACATTGATAACAGAAAACTAAACGACCATTACACGTTGGCTAGAATTATTTTACATTAGTATCGGATAAACCTTATACATATTTAAAAAACACTTCTTTAATTAGTTGTCCTTCTTACTTGAATAAAAAACTTGATTTTTATTGCGAATACGTGAAAATTATATAGAAATGTATCTATTTCAAACTATACGAATAAATGAATAAACTTACAATACGTATTGAACAACAATTTATAGTAAAAATGAAAAAATGTCCACTGAAATTAAAACAAAACTATTTACATTCGATGCAATTAAATAAATTTTATAGTACAATTAAAAGGTTTTACACATATTTAGAATTTTCAATATCTCCAAACTAAATCACGGATATTATACGGTTGCTTGTCATTCTAATAAATTTAGAAACTAAAAATATTAAAAAACGTATCCTTCCATCGATATTGAATGCAGTAGCTAACGTCGACTGAAATTTTAATTATATCCTTGAAAAAGCCCATTCGGAGAACTTTTTAGGACTAAGCTTACAACTGACTAGAATTTATCGACGATTTTTATCGAAAAATGATCGTATAAATTCATATACATATACCGCATATAGCCAGTAATTTCTCTAAATTTTATTTAAATCGATCGAATATAATCCCTTAACCGTTAGCAGAATGTTTTGTTTATTATTGTTGAGGATATCGGCACAATTAAAATACGAGAATTCGAAACTAATATTTTTTATTGTTTATCGTCTATTTTTTTTTTAAATAAATAATAAATTGACGAGAGCGCGAGAGAGGAAGGATTTGATTCTTTTAGGTTAATTATGAACTAATTGAATTGCTGCAATACTTTTTGCACGTTAATATACATATATATGCATATCTAATTGCAAAATAATTATTTCCATGGTAATAATTTAATTTAATATTTAACGTTCTAGAATGTTTAAATAAATAATTCCAGGGTAATTTATTGGTTTTATGATCTGAACGTCGTTGTCATTTGTAGTTACTGAATGATCGTGCATTAGATTTAAAAATGCAAAATTAAAAATAATTAATTTTATTCCTCTGTCAAGAATTCGAACAAGTCACAAATAATCAAAGAATTTCAGATTAGAAAAGAACGAAGATCGATAGCTCGAAGCCGCTATCTATATATTTATTCGACTCGCTGAACTTTATCAGGTTATTAATTTAGGAATCGGCAAGTTCCAGTTTTGTGGAAGCTATTCGATTAATTATAATTTACAATTAGCCATTAAGTGTACACTGAAAAGAGAAGATGTAGTCTTTTCGATCGATTATTCCACGATATGTACAAGTAAAATTAACGGCAGCGTCGAATTCGTCGTCCCGAAGAAGTTTTAAAAATTCTTAAACAAAACACGCGACAGCAAAATGCGATAAATGTTAACGCGTCGTTTCATTCAAAATTTGAACGGAGATCGTGCGATTGGCTGCATTTGCGCGTTTGCACGTTGTACCAGCCCGTGCACGTGCACGTTTACAATAAGTGAAAAGTGAGATTTGCACTTTGCAACTTTGCAATTAGAATCGATTTTGGCAGTTGAAAAATAACGCAACGTTCAAGGTCGAAATTAGTCTTCGCGCGTTTTGAAGAGACGAGCGAGTTTTGCTTTATCCCGCGACATAATCGTCGCCAAATACAGACTCCTCGAGGGCTCGAAACAACATCGGAAGTTGGCGATTGTCATTCAAGCCCAACTAATTATATAATAGATTCGCTCTGGAACGTGACTAAAGGGCTTATTACGCAATCCCGTACCGCAACTTATTGGTGCAAATCGCTATTCGCACTCCTCGACAAGTGTGTAATGCAAACGTAACAACGAAGAAGCTCGTGTACTCGGACGAGAGATTATTCGAGGAAAAAATCGAAGTCGCGGTTTGTTCGAGTGGCAGTTTCTTTCAATCAAAGCTTATTTTATTAACGGAGTGACTAATTAAGTTGTCAGCCTACCGGTAATTACAATGCACCGAATGTTACTCACAGTTATCCATGCAAAGTGGTTGGAAAAGTTGGCGCCGATGAGTATCGGGCGAAAATGAAAATGAATTTAGGGGGCGAGCGAGGGGAGTTGGCCGAGGTTCGAAAATCCCCCAAGATTCTTCGGAAAAGTAATGTAATTATTTTTTCGGACTGCCGAAATTACGCTTCACGGTTCACGCTAGGAGTAGTTTTTAAAAGTAAATTACTCGAAGCTCCAGCCATCCATCTTTGCCTCTTTCCTCTTTCCCTCGGCGCATGTTTCTCCAGTAAAGCATGCTCACTCTTTTGTGAGCCGCCCCCCGTTCCTCGAGTCCGCACTTTGCCCTCTCCTTCCCTCTTGAGCCCGCAAACTTGGTCCCTCCTTCTCGCACTACTACCTCGCCCCGACACCCCGCCCTGCCGGTTCTATATACTGCGTGCCACGCCGATGGAAACGGTGGCTTCTCGTGGCACGGAGAAGTTAATTATAAGCGATACCAATCTCTCGGGGTTGTTGGTCGGTTGGTCGCTCGCCCTGTGTCTGTATGTGTGTCGTTATGTGTGTGTGTGTGTGTGTGTACACTTACGCGCGGTACTGGGGAAGCCCTGACAGCCAATTACCACCCCGTGTAACCCTCGTATGCACGAGCCCCGCTCGTGCGCGCACCCGCTCTCTCTCTCTCTCTCTCTCTCTCTCCAATATAGGAAATTAAAAGACTTAGCGATGATTGCACTTGCGCGATCTACGTACGTATGTGCCGTAACTTGCAACCCCACCGGTGCGAATGTGTGCGAGCGAGAAGGGGGTTGGTTCAAGTAGAGATAAAAGTGTTCGCGGTGTATGACTTTAATTGCCTTGGTTGAGCTTTTCAGAGCAGGAGAGGGCTGAGTTTGGAGTTCGTTAAAGTTTTCAGCCGAGGTTGGTGATGATTTTTTGAAGTCGGATTCGCTGCCAACTGCTGATCGGGATACGGGCTTAAATTAGGAAATGATCGAGGCGTTCCACTTTGAATTTACTGTCTGTCCACCTATTGGCAATTATTTGTACCTGCATCTACTATTCCTTTGAGCCATTGTGATATCTACGTATGTAAAAAAAAAAAAAAACGCGAGAACGACTCGATTCGAAATATAAGACGCGTATCGTTCGTTTACATTAGAAATTTTACTTAAACTAAAAATAAAGTCTCGCAATATAATTATCCGATTTCAATTTGATTTTAACGAACTCGGAAAGAAGTTTGTAAAATAAATAAAATGCGACTTGGTAGCAAAGTATATTGAACTTATGATTTATTAACTATAAAGAGGCATTTATTCTGCCGTTGTACCTTTTATTAGCTATAAAGAAATTCAATTTCAATATCGCCAACATAATAGTTAAGAGGATTAAGTAATCAAAAATTGGTTATTTATATTTATAGATTCTAATGTGCTTCCAAGAACTTTATACCATGCTCTCAAATACTTTGAAAAAAGTTACAAATTCTTGTTTGCATTGTCCAATTTTTAATAAAATTATAAAATTTTACTCAATGCAGTACCAAATCAATCCAAATTACCGAGTGCTAATTTGCAATAATGTTCCATCTCAAAGTATAGCAACAGCGTACTTTTAATTAATTTCATTTTATCAATAAACACAAAACTGAAATTTAGGTAAATTTCTATCGCAGGCAATGTAAAAACATAAAAACAGTCAATTCGAGTACCTCAGTTAGTCGGATAAACATTTCTCGAAAGTTCCTTCTTATTGAATTCCATTACACTAATTTCTTTTTCATTCGTATCTCTTCGATAAGCTTTAAAAGTTATTATTTGCAATACGTATTTAAGTAGCTTGTATTTTTTCCGATAAATCTAAAATTTCTAATACGATCCAGTGCATAAAATTTCTAAATACGTTCTATAGCTTTTTTAATCGATACAAAATAGCATTGTAAAAAGTCCACAACAACAAGTTTATTCGTTGGTTTTACCTTTCTGACATCATTTACGTATGTTCGTTTAATTAGTGTCTCTTTCGGGCAACGATGACGAATCGTGGAGGAATCCGATTTTTAACAGCCACAAGCACGTGTAAGTGGCGGAGCGGATTTTCCAACCACAACCGAGTGTGCGGCTGAAGCACGCGTTGCAAGCGCAATGCAGTTTCCAATGTTACAGTGACGACACAAAATAGGACTGCATTGGACTCGAGTCTCCCTAATTATCTAATAAATTATTGCAATCCAAGCGGAAATTAGGAGGATGAAAAAATCACAGCTGTTTGTTGGATCGATTGGATCGAAGTTGAGAGGATGAAATTCGGTTGAGAAAACTCATACTCGTGGAACTTTTCGATGGTCCATCGATTTCTGATCGAGCGAACCTTTGCCCGCGTGACTTGGGCCCCTTCCTTTCGGCAACACTGCTACAGACTTCAATCGACCATCAACAAAACTAAAAGTCGTCCACGATCTTCTTTCGATCGTGTAAATAATCCGTTCCAGACGCAACACCAGCAGCACAGGGCGCAACCTCGTGCGAGCCGATAATCGCTGCAAATGTCAGGGATGCAATTTCCTCGAGCCTCGCGCAACTGTCACGAGGCCGCGCTGCAGCGAAAATAAACATAAAAGCTCCCCGAAAATTGAAAAACCTTAATTTCGCACGAAACGCGATAGCTGGAGGAGGGCAGAGGGCAGAGGGCAAGGCTCGCGGCCCAGCCACATATTCATCATGTGCACCGAACGATACCGAGCCGCATAAATCACACGAAATAAACAGGGCGATGCATCTTGCAGCCGAAACTTGCTTTCGCGGAGTGAAAATCCAGGCGCGGGAGGTTAAAAAAGCGCATCCTTTATCTCGTCGGTAATCGCGCGAGAGCGTATAATTTCGAAATGCTCCAATCGCCGTAAAAGCAGCGGAAAAGGGCGACGGGAGGGGCAGGGGCGGAGGCTTTGCTCGAGCACGAGAGAGCCGTGAGAAGAAGCAGCGGCAACTTTGACTCGGCAGCCGAGAGAGAGAGAGAGGGAGAGAGGGTGCTGCAAATAAAAAAGCCGACTAACGGTAGTAAGTAAAGTATAGTGAGGTAAAGCAAAGTAAAAGCGGTCGGATTTGCCTGCCTCCCTGGAGGTGGAAATGGATGTTACTTAGACTTCAGAGGACCTTACTCCATCTTCCTACCACTTACTCTCCCTCTCTCGCTCCCACCCCCCCCCCGCCCTGTCCACACGCATACGTTGGCTTTATTTCGTATTCTACTTTTTAAATTTTGCATCCCTTTCCTTTTTACGCGCGCGCCTTTATTTACGTGGCTTATCTTTTTCTCGCTTTTATATCGCTCACCCCGGGCTCTTTCATCTTGTCCATTACCGTACGTTCGCTCGCCGCCTTCCCTTCCACTTTAACCAGTTATTTAGTTATTATTTCACTTCTTAAATCTTGATATCTTCATTCTTTCGTGCGCCTTTTGCCCGGCGGAGCCTCGAGCCGCTCTTCCTCGCTTATTTCTTTTTCCCCTCGGAGCCCAACCCGATTCCTCCTTCTCCTCCCCCTCCTTGCCCTCTCGGATAGTTGACGCGCGCGCGCGCCACCCGCAATCCCGCGTCCACGTCTCCTTGTACGTAAAATCCACTTTGGAGGACCGACTCTCCTCCCCTCAGCCTTTATCTACGTGATTCCCTGTATCCCATGTACCGTACATTTAGATGCAGCTGCACCTTTTTACATACGCAAACGTACGCTGACTTTGAATTCCATTTGCGATTCATTTTCGTCGGAGCTCGTTTCGCCAACTCCAACTTCAAAAATTCCTTTTTTCCAGTCCTCCAAGGCTCCGACTGCCCTCTGAGCTTTACCTCCACCGCCTCTGACAACTTTTTATTCGACTTTTACGACTCGTCGTTTATTGATTTTAAGGCGACTGCCTCTCCGAAATCGTTAATTCGCAGCATAATTACGCGCTTCATCGCACAACTTGAGAATTATTAATTTAACGCCCGACTTTCAAATTAAACGTGACTCAACTCCGGCGATACGACTTTACAGTTATTTCACTCGAGTCACTTTTACGCGCTTTCGATTCGACTCGATTCGTTCGAAATTATGTTTAATTAACCTAGCGCCTCGACTAATGCACCATAATCGCAACTCTTTTCGCAATTGTGCAACTGAAATTGTGAGATTAAGTAGCTGATCGCGATAAAACTCACGAAACGTAAATAAGCATTATTAAGAAATTATAAGACGCTCGAGTTAAATTACCCGGGGCTTTTATTTTGGCCCGACCGATGCCTCCGCCGATATAAGATTTTGAAGCAGGCAGCTGCTGCTTTAGTTGTATCGAATGCGATTGCGAACTGTGCCGAGATGTCGTCGTGAATTTTGATACCGTGTACGAGAAATCCTCGTTAGGAAATTGTAATCTTTAGCATTTGGACGGATCCTGCAAGAGTCAATGTAACGCACCAACCAACGATTTTTGACACACTTGTCTGTCACTTTGGATCGTCAAATTATTACAAGTCGCTCTTTTCCACCATCAACAGCTTATCGTTACGGTCGTTGGATTTTGTTTCGCGTTTCCTAGTTCTTAGTCGAATCGACAGCGACCCTGATACAACAGATAAGATATTCGCTCGACTCGACGAAAGGCACCAAAAAAGTTCGCCAGCTGATGTATTATTCCACCTTTTGGTTACATCACCGGCGCACAATGCGCGATAAAACGGAATGTATCTCCACGCGAATACGCTAATTGGCAAAAATTGTTCGTCCTCGAAATTACGAGAGGAAGAAATGCTTGCGGTAAAAGGCGCAATCACCTGCGAATCAGAGTACAAAGTGGGAGCATTAGCTTGTAGCAGCGAATTCGCGGGGCGTGAATAAGAAGTTAAACAGAAAGGAAGAAAGGAGCGAGGGGGCGAGAGGAAGACGTGGAAGCGCCAGTAGCACGTGGTAAATATCAGTAGCTCCGGCTGGGCGGCAACTAGTTTCTGAGCGGGTCACCCCAATTAACGTTTCCACATATACAGAGAGGCGCTCGCACGCCGCTGGCATCTCGCGCGCACAACTTATAATTGCGAAAGGAGTCGGCAATTATAATTGCTCCTGGCACGTCCGTCGACGACGACGACGACGGCGACGACGGCGGCGCGTCCATCGGGGCACGGGGAGGAGGGAGACCCGAGTAACTAACTGAGCGAGAGAGAAACCGAGTCGCTCCCTCCACCTTCGCCACCTTCTAATCCGTTATTGCTATTGTTATTGCTGTTGTTATTATTTTATTTCGGACGCTTTTCGCCCCTGGAGTTTCCTTAGGGGCCTTCTAAATCGCTGTTGCCGCGTTGGATCGCGACGTCAACGATGCTGAGTAAAGATCGAAGTTTCGATTTGTGCCGCGGTATATTCGACTTCAATTTTATTTATAATCGATAAAATTACGCTGATCCTTAGTGAGTTATTTTTTCAAGCGCCAATAGTGTAGTTGCATTTGTTAAGAATTAAGCGCAGTTTTCGATTTTCACTTTTCGTTTAGCGACGTTATCGAATATTCGGCTTGGCTTCTGCCGCATTTGCACGCGAATCCCGTCAAAATGCTCATTGCTAATTTGCGCAAACTTCGCTTTCGTTGTTAAATCGTGGCATTCGACTAATATAAAAAAGTATCGAGGAGAATAAAGCGAATCGGAGCCTTAAGTACGAGCACTGAATATTCAATTAAACAAAGGTTCCGCGCCGCTAAAAGGATGGAAAACAAGCCGATTCGTTCATAATAAAAACCGTGCTAGTAAAAAGCTCTATATTTTATTTAAAAACGTCATGAATAATAATGTATAGTAAAATTACCTTAGAGCAGCAAAGCTGGAGTAGCTACGAAGTCGTTATTTTTAAAGAAACTTAAATTAATCATCAATTGAATTCGAAATGAAACAGGATCTTTTATTTGGTTTGTGTGGGAGCGAAAGCCAGCGCGTTAAATATAAAAGGATGCAGTCGGAGTTTATTTTTAGGAATTATTAAGTATTAAGTAAAACATCGCCGACAAACTATACGACGAAATAAAGAGCGAAATAACGAGCCAACAAAGGGGGGAATAAAAAAGGCGAAGCATCGGAAACGAAATAAAACAGAAATCCTTCGATAAAATTACGAAAATTACGCAAGTAAAAGCTCGAAGGCAGTAAAACAAAGTAGACCGAAGGAGGGGACAATAAAAGCCCTCCAGAGAAAGCCGCAAAACAGAGCAGCGCACGGGCGGGAGGAAGGGAGGAAGGAGCGGCGGCGGCGGCGGCGGCTTATAGAGTAAACGAGAAAGAAGCCCGGGAGGGAGGGAAAAGCCGTTCCCGAGCGACGCGTCAGGATCCGCGAAGACGGCCACTTTGGCGGGCGCCCGTCGCCAGCCGTCGATCGATTATTCTAATGCGCCGCGGGTGCGCTTTAGACTTTACTTGCCACATAAAGCACAATAAGCGCGAGCTCCTTCCTCGGGAGGAAGCGGCAATAACGAATCGCGCCGAACCTCCGGAGGTGGCTCCTCTTGCACTCCCGTCGCGGCCGTTTCGGCGAAAAACACAGCCCTCCCCCGACTCCGAACTCGCGCAATCCAACAAATTAGTCGACCAGAGTGCCAACCAATTTTCATGCCTCGCCAATTTTGCGAGCGACGACGCGCCTCTGGTAAATTTCAGCCGCAGTTTATTGGCGTTTGTTTGGAGGCGCGTATCGATGCCGTTCAGACTTTGTTAAATAATGGAGCCCGCGAGTCGATGGATACGCGTGTTCCTCGGTTGCGGCAGCACGTCATCCTCGGATCGTTTATCCGCACCCGATCGCTTAATATCCGACTGCTCGTAATGAAATTTAAAATTTCCGAACAATTGCAGTCGGCGATAAACTTGGATACCGAGTTGAAGGAACGCTTGAATTTAGCCGATTTCGTTGCCGCGGAGGCCATTTTTAAATCTCTTCGCTTCTCGGTCTCGGTCCCGGTCTATCATTGCGCTCGAGAAGGGGAAGGGGCCGGAGTGTACTTTTGCGTTTGCAAAAAGAGAGAGTGCGGGGGCGGCGGGGCTAAATGGAAATCGCGCGAGACTGGAGGAAGAGCCGAGTGGAAGGTGAGGGATCCAAGACTCCGGTCAATTAAGTGCAGGAAATTAGAGTTTTAATTACGCAGTCATTCAGAAAATTACATCGGCGCGGCTCGAAGACGGCCGGCGTCCCGTCGCCGCCTTGTAAGTGCAAAGCCGTCAAAGCGCGCGCTCGAACGCGTGGATATGTACCTTTTATCTCCTCCTCCTCCTCCTCTTTTGCTTATTTCTCTCCCCCTCTCCTCGTTCGCTCGCTCACCCGCTCGTAAACCAGGAGCTGAGGCGTCTGCCTCCGCGCGCCGCACCTAAGCTTCGCTCTTGTTTGGATTTCATTTTTTCTCCCCGAGAGTCTCTCCGTTTGCTCTCTTTTCCTTTCGCCGCCGCGTTATGGCCACGTGTTTTTATGCACTTGTTGGTTTCCTTATTTCCTTTTGGAGTTCGCCTGAGTTATGAACTGCTTAACGCTATGCGACCTACATTCGGGAATTATGTGTTTTTCTATTAAGAGGATGTTATCGTAATTTATCATTTCCTCGGCGTAAAGAGCGAAATTGCTAAATTTATACGGTCCCTGATTGTTTTGAGGATAAGAAAAGTTCCTCATCTGAAATAAGTGCAAAAACCACTTTGTTAGCGGAATTTTCATTGGATAAATGATAGTTTGTAAGTTTCAATCAAGTTTAACCTTCGCCGGCTCCGCAACTTCCTCGGCTTTTTTCGCCAACCTAAATATTTATTTCACTCGGATAAATTAGGTTCGTAATTGTTGTTTGTCCAGCATTAGTTGCTGTGTTTATACGACGGTAATTGCTCGTACTTTGTTCTTAACGAGCCTAAAAGCATTTCGCAAATTATCTCGAAGTACGTTATACTTTAACGAGACAGTTAAATGTAAATTTTTTAACAAACGTTTACCTTAACTTACTTGCTCCGATCGAATCTTTCTAATTCCAGAGATACGTCTAATGTAAAAACTTCGTTTCGCGTTCGTTACCCATCGATCGCGAGCCGAGCTTTGAATAAAATGCAGCAATTTAATCGGGACAAAATTCGCAAACGTGCCAAAAGTGATTTTCGCACATTTTAAATAAACGACGAAGCTTCGCGTTCGCGAATATTACTTCCGATCGGACATTGAAAAGGAGACTATTCCTTCGAACTTTTTTCGATGACATGCATTAAACAATAATTCATCCAACGGGCATTTTATCAACTTATGTTGATTAAAGAGACGAAACGGTGAATTGGTAATGAGCCGAATAGGATATAACGAATGAAACTCCATTTTAGTAAACACGAGAATATAATATTTTAATAATTCATCATAATTTATGATATTTCGCGATTGACGGTGGGAGAGAATGAATTATACCCGAGCAGATAAGCTGGAATGATATTGCGCGTAATAAAAAAGATCCACATTGAATGCGTTTATACTTGTACATTCTTGGGTTCAACCGAGAAGTTGAGGAAAAGAAAAAAGGAGACGGTGTAAGTGCGGATGTTAACTTCCGAGATAGTGATAAAGAAATAAAGTGCGGTGCTGAAAAAATCGAGTCACTGTGCGGAAGAAAAGTTAAATGGAATTTCAATTAGGTTTTTTAATATTTCTTAGTCACAAATTTTCCGGGTGACGCTTTAAATAAGCTCACATTGTTTTTCAATCCTACGATTTGCTGCAATTTTCTCGAGATAAACGTAATTAAACAGTACAAATGACGCACAAGCGATCGTTGTAGCATCGAATGTAGGACAATTACAGAAACAGCATTGAGTGGAAGCGACTTTGTTTCGACTGAATTCAGAAAGCGGGAAAACCATTTCGATAAAAAAAAAATGAAAGCGATCAGTCGTTGGTGCATTTCTAACGACAATCACTATATTATTGAGTTCCAAATTGTACAAGTCGTCCGAAAACTAAGCGACATTTTTATTGCCGTTGACTGCACGAATAAACAGAGATATTTTTATAAAAGTTGTTTAAACTGTTTTTATTAATTCCAAGAGCAAATAGACGAATTTACTTAATAATCGGAATAACGAGACAAAACTAGTTTTCAACACAATGTCTTTCTCTCTTTATGCAAAATTTACTATTTGAACATCAACACCCATACACAGAGATAAACTAATAATGCACTTGTTAACTTTTCATTCGTTTAAAGTAACACGACTTCTACCTTAATTCTTTCGCGCGTTTTGCCGCCAATGAAAATTGGAAATTCAAACCTAACGAATAAATATAACTTTAATTGATTATTCGTAAAGTTATAAAGTTGTATTATCGTATTCGGTTTGTGCAATGTCATCTAAGACGCTTACTCGAAATATCATTCTTTTTATGGTGCAGACTGTGAAATTGTATTAAACGCATAATATTTTCCAACCCGTGACGCGTAAATCCATGATTTCTTAATAATCGTAATATTTACATATAGTGTTGTTAAAAGGTTAAGCTGACTAAAGCAAAAAATTGCAGTTGATCTCTAAATTATAATAATATGGTTTTTAATTGCACAGACATAAAAAAGATAAAACGCAAACAGTTAGAAGTTGAAAATTTATTTTAAAAATTCCCCGTTACACATTTATAAATATAATAATGTAGAATATAATTTGAAGTTAATAATATAATCAATGTAACATATTATTTCCTACCCAATTAGAATATCGTGTCTGCTGCACTGAAATGCATCGAAAACGAAAATCATTGGAATAACGATCGTCGAAAAGGTAAATTTAAAACATTACAGATATTATAAACTGACCCATAAAATCGTAAATTTTAACGAACGAAAATGAAAACAACGCAGCACCGGAGATTTTTATCAACTGCATTGTCAGTATATTATTTCGAGCAAATTTTCACGCCGACGAAAGACAAAAAATTCATTATTAGCAAATTTTAATTATTTATCACGAACCTGCATACGAGTTGAGTAAGTTAAATTGGAGAATAATTTATTGGGTGTGCTTAATGTCCATGATCACGCACCCTTCGTTCAATAAATCCGCGGAAAGTATTTTTCAAGTTATGTAACAGAATAAAAAAGCGCTTCTATAAATTATATAATAGATTGTTTAGATGTACGATTTTCGTTGCGATTAGATAAAAGTTTCAAAATATCAGCGACATTTTAAATAAGCATTCTGCATCTACTTAACGAACAACCATCTGGTATTAGTAACGAACAGTTAGAGATTGAAAAATTTTGTTTACAACCGCATTCGTGTAACGTGCACTTTTACCTCGATAAGAAAATATTGCAATCTTAGTTATTATTATTTATATCGAGCAACGCGAAAGTTATAATTTATAAAGTTGTAATAGTTATTTAAAATTTTGTTTTTTGCACGATTTATTCAGAAATATGAAAACAGGTAAATGTTTAGTAAGTGAAAATAAATAAGTGGATCGTGAAGAACCCTTTCATCGGGAATAAACGAAGAAAGCGAGATTGCAAAAAATCATAGTAATTATGACATCTAGGAAGGTTTATATTTCATCCAATACTGCAGAAATAATTAAATCTCCTCATTTGGAATGAATCTATCATTAAGGAACAAACAAAAGCGAAGAGTTGAGTAACCTAATGGAAAGATCAAAGAGTAAAATGCTGCGAGTAAACAAAGACAAGGATGGGAAGATGAAAATAATTACAGTGTAATCACATATTTTAGCTCAATCTATTTAAATGAATTTGAGAGGGAATTTGAAAAATTACTCGAGTTGACGATTAGAGCAGTGAATTTTTTGAAGAGTATCGATGAACGAGTACAAATACGAGCGGCCGGGATGGTAAGAGGTTCCGTTTATACGTTACTCGCGGATTTCAAAATGGTTGAATATTACAACGAAAGACCATTGTTATCGTTAAAATAATCGTGTTCGATTATTGCATTTACTTTAAAATTTTAAGTTTTCAAAGAATTTTAATACCTATGGTATCATTTTTTGGTAGCACTTAAAACAAAATCTTTACAATGGAGTAGCGGTAATTTTCCCGACTGCCGACGTGCGATCGATCGCTAAAAATCCGCGATTCAACTATTTTTTAGCAAAGCAACCAGAGCTGCTGCTCGTTGGCAATACGCAAAAATATCTAAATTTATCCGAGGGCTTTTAATCTTTGGCCAAGTAACGCTCTTGCACGTCTTTTATCTCGCGTCGTCTTGCACTTGAACTCGCAGATAAGCACAGCCCAAAGCGTCAGAGTGAAAATTCATCGAAAATATTTTGCGATACCGCAGTCGCTGGAAAATAAGTCTATCCACCGTTATTCCGATGGAACAAATTTTAAATTACTCTACAATATCAGGCGCGTGCTTTCCAAAGTAAATCTCGCGAAACGAAGAACGTCGCTAGTCAGCGGTGGGTAAGCGGGAGTGGCTGGTGTCACTCGAACCCTGGCCCCGAACGATCCTCGGTTCGGCGTCGGGGTGCAGCAGTGGCCAAGTGCGCCTGTAACCGATGCCCGAATTTCCCTGGCCCGTCGTCTTCGGAGTCGCACGGCGGGAGTGCAGCGCTCGAAGGTGTCACGAGAGCTGTCCGGCAGGTTAAATCTAATTACATGCTCTGCGACGGCTACTCGACGGTCAAGTGTCAGTCCACCCTCGGTCCTTCTGTCGGCCCTTCGTTTCTCTCGAGTACCGTTTATCTTCGTCCACGCGTGTGTCTGGCTCTCGCTCCCTCTTACGTGGGTACACGGGGATTCTTGTTGGCAGGATTGCTATGACTGATTTACCGTCAACGCATAGTTGCCTAATGCAAAACTAATTACAATTATGACGATTGAAACTCCGCTCGAATGCGACGGGATGAGCTCCCGTTGCTGGCTGGCGTGCAGACATTGCCGATCGAGTCGATATTGGCTTCGCGCTGGCCAACGACGGCTCATCTCGACGCCATCGACAGAATATAAACAATAAGCCGGTGCGAGGAGAGAAATGATTCGAGCCAAAGAGAAAAGATACCGTTCTAAGGATATCTAAGGAATTACGGTTAATCAATGGCTCAACGCACCTCCGTTGCAGACCACGAATCGGGTATTCGGCTGGAAATGCGCGCTACAAAAAGCATCGACGCGTCCAAATTCGAAATCCCTAGGGCGGACAACGGCTTATTTTGTACTGCCCTGGCGCAAAAAATAAGCCACCTTTATTTATTCGCACTTTTGCGTCTTCGCAGCGGCGAACGACGACGAATCATGATGGAATTGTAATTTCACATTCAACTCGCAGAACGTGCGCCCGATTTTGCCTCAAAAGATGCCATTAGTCGTGTGAATCGCGTTGACTCGAGAGATAAAATCGTGACCTAGGAAGCGCCCGAGTAGCAATGCAAAACCGCAACCAAAATCCACCATGGGTGCGGACATTATCACTCGCAGAATACGCGAAAGCGCGAGTTACCGAGCGATCGTTAGCTCGGGGAATCCAGTGTTGGCAATGATAAGGAAGGTGAACGAACAGGTATCGAGACAATTGCCGCTTATCTCGTCGCGATAAATCACCGAAGAAAAGAGGAGAGCAGCTGGCGACTCGGTCGATCCGGTTAATGCGATAATTATCGAGCGGTCGAGGGACTAACCGTTGTTTTCAAAATGAGACACACTACAACGCTCCCAATGCCCGAGCGACCGATGCACTTGACTTTATAACGTATCGTTCGAAAAGCGACAAGCAGTTTTCGCGCATTCGGAATGAGGCGTCGCGCACGAGCTCGGGGCGCGGACCGCCGAGCGCACCCTCCGGGGGTCGGCAAAATATCGAAGGGCGCCAAAATTAAAGTCACAGTCATTCGCCGAGCAAAGATGTCTCGATCAACGTCAGCGGCGAGTAATTGGTGTGCGTGTGTCGCAGGCGGGCCTGCCCCTCGAGCCCCGGGAAACGAATCCGATTTCGCGTCTGCCTATGACGTCCTCGTCGATGCCGCTGAAATTGGAAGCTCCATTACGCGGACCACTTGACGCTCGGCTCGGGTTGTCCTTACCCGGCTGGCTGAAAAGCTCGAGCTCGTGCACGGCCACCGAGGAGTGAGTGGGCGGCAGCCGGCAACGCGGCCTTTGTGCGAGAAATTGCAAATTGAGCTGTTCGCCCGCTTCATTGTTGAAAAATTTGTTGGGGCAATAACCAGGTTGCAGCTGCAGTTAGGCTCGCGCGCGCGCAAAGATAACTTATTGCGCTTAATTAAATGCTCGGAATGACTTCTGTGTTTCTCGAACGCTGCGTTTGCGTCGCTGCTCCGATGCTGCACTTTATAACGTACGGGTGCGCGTTACCGCCGGGGCTAATTGCAATTCACTTGTCAAATGTAAATCCGATTGCACGCTTGTGGACACGGCGACTTCCTGTTCTCTGCTCGACCTTTTCCCCTCCACAGTTGTCGATCGACGATTCTAGCCGGTAAAAGTGAACGCGACAATTTTTGTAATATTCCTGATCAAACGCGAAGTAGCAAATTGCGGACGAGGAGAGTCGAATAAAAAGATCGAGGCTCCGAGATTTTCTCTCGGGAAAATGTCGGGGCCACTGTTCGGTTATTCGAGAAGCTGATTTTGAAAATTCGCCCCCATCGCTCGATTTTATATTATTATTTATTACCTATCGGTTTCAACGCCTCCGATCTGCGAAACTAATGAAATAAGTCAAAACTAATTACGCAACGTTCACCGTCTTGCTCGTAATTTCCTATTCGCGTGTAATTGCTTCGCCATTTTAATCCTATATTTATATTAATGACTAACAATACCATTAATGAATTAGATTATTTAAACTCGATGTAATGTGTTGGCGATATTTACGAGTTTTACGCGATAAAAATTGATCGATAATAAAATTTTCGATGTAAATTTAAATTAATTTAAACCAGTCAAATCTTATTTTATCTTCGATTGTTATCAAATGGTATCGCCTTCCCATAAATAAGAAACTTTCATTGCTGTGAAAATTGCAACTTTGATCGTCTATTGCTTAAATAAATAATTATAAGTTGTTTATAAAAACTTTTTGCTTCGATTGATTATGAATGTTAATAATAATGTTTTCCGATAGCCTAACGGACGATGAATTAATAGTTTAAAAATTGTGGAATAATCGACAATTTTGACAAAACTGTATTATAAAATATTATCAATGAAGCTCGTTTCTGCCAATAATTATTAAATCATCTATAGACAAAAATTTACTCGTCGGAGAATGTTTTTATGATTTTAGGAACTTGTACGATTTATAAGAAAAAAATATTACAATTATTAAATTTTGTTTATTTAATTAAAACTTTGCTTTATTGGCCATTCAGCGTCGATTATTGTAATTTTATACATTATTATATATATTGTAGGCGTAAATTACACACACGTACGTGAAAAATTAGACGGAACAAGCAAAAGCTGGTGTAATAACATTCGATAAATAGTGATCCGCGCAATTGATTAATAAAAAAAATTTTTTTTAAATATTTGCATTTTATTTATTAATTAAAATCGTCGAATGCAATTTATTTACAAAAGTGGGTACTTTTATTCGGCAAAGTTTTTAATTAATTTAAAATTATATTAATAAATCATTTGTACCCGTAATTTAGGTTTATGATAGTGCAATTTGAGTAAATGCACCTGCTATGTTATGAATTATTATGTTGCTTTGTCCCGGAGTGCTTTTAATCTAGGATCAGATTGATCAATCAAAACTCTGAATTGAAGGCCTTTTAGTGTACTGATACGCGCACTGATAACCGATAAAATACGTGATTGATCATTTTCAGTTATTAGGAATAACAGATACATTTGTAACATAATTAAAAACTTAATTTTGTTGAAATTAAACTTTTGAATTACTGACATTTATTGGGAATTTCTCTGCAGTTGTTTCAAAAGTCACATCACTTTTTCGATACGAAATGTAGGTACGCGACAAATAATAACTCGAATGGTTCATTCTCCCTAGTTAATGAAATTTTTTACAAGAAGGGATTCAACAATTCATAGCAAAGTATTCGCTGCAAAGTATATTATTAAAATAATAGATTTTTATGACGTGCGCGTGTGTATTAATTTATCGAAGCGACGATTTATAAATGAACGTATAGCAATAGCCGTGGAAAGCAAAATATATTCCGAGTTCAGCTAATAAAATTAGTATTTATTCGAGCGAATGTAAACTCTAAGCGCAAATCGTGAGTAATAATAAATTTGAGTTAAAAATATCTCGGTTTCAGGCTGTGATAATTGCAGGTAAGAATGAAATTAATTCAAACGAAGAGGGAGAGACCGATGAATTTCCAGTGCCTCTTATAAATTTACTCGCGCTTTGAAAACGTCGAGAAAAATAGCGATAAAGTTTGCAATGCTAAGTTGCAAATAATAAATTGCAGTTTTTAGAAAGTAGCAACGGTTCCCCCGATATCACTTAATCGCAGCAGTGGGAGATTTTTAACGGCGCGCGACTGGAAACAACTTGAAACAACGTGAATTTCGTCCGTATCGGCGATGAATATTTTGAGTAAATCAGAACTTTGTAAATCACTGATAAGTGTCGCCAATTAAACGGAATTCTCGGGTAGCCAGGCGAATTTATCACACATATTTCAATATTTTAAAAGTGCGCGGTACCGTTCGAGCGGACTAATGGCGCTCCGAGACAGAGAAAACAAAACCCAGAAAAATGATCGGACAAATAAAAGCGGACAATCTGGTTTCCATTAAGCTGTTAAAAAATGATTTTATCGCGGGAACTCATTAGCCTAGTGTCGGTGCGCGATACATTATCGGCTTATCTATTTATACTCCAACTGCTGGAAATCTGAATCCTTAAACGCGAGACCAGAAATTTCATTCGAGCGCTCGGCTCCGGGCCGATTGGCTTCCCATACAAGGCGTCGAAGCCATCGATCGATCGCTCGATCTCGAGCCACGCACTCGCTCGACCATTGCTGCCGCGTGTCGCCGCTCCCGTTGCGCCTCGCGCAACCGGAAACCGTGTACCCGACAATCGATTCACGCTCCTAATGATCGAGTGCACGAGCCGCCTCCAGAGAGAGAGAGAGAGAGACGCTGCGAGCCCGAAAGAACAGAGGAAACCGTTTAGGAGCTGCCTAAGTGACGGCTAAAACGGACGTAACCGAGTGTCAAGAATCGCACCCAATTGCCGAGTGACGTGCCAAAATTCAGGTCCGACGCGCCTTTCGCTCAACGTCCTTCGCGATTCCGTCATAAATCCTCGAACGCAATCACCTCGTTTTCATCAACACACGGCTATTGATTTTTCCGCCCGCCGACAACAGATTACTGCCCTTCCACCCAAACAGAATCATCATATTTTAATGTTGGACAGAGCAAAGTTTAATCGAGAGCCAATAACCCAGTTTTGCGCGCCAGCACTTACCGCACAAAGTGATATTTTACGAGTTTCGAAGCGTATTTTTGAGGTCGCGCGACCCACAAATTCTGTGGAAACTGTGGTTCTTGACACGGAACCTCTGCTGAACTTGCGCCGATTGATACGAGCGATACGCGAGAAGACGCGACTGACCTCGAGGGCGACTCCGCGGCGCTCCAGTCATTAGAACCGCGTCTCGAAAGTCGCGAAATTACGGGAACGTAAAACCGAAAAAAACCGTCGATCCAGATTGCCGGACAACGGGTCAAGGAGAGCGAGAACGAGCCCTTAAAAAATTGGCCAACACGGAGAAGTTCCGCGGCCGCAAAGGGTCGGCGGAGCTGCCATTTGCCGTTACAACGCCCAACAATTGCTCTTTGAGCCGTCGCTAACCATCGAGTTTCGGGCTAAGGTCAATGGACGTAAACTACCCGAGCGTTAGCCTGATCGAACCAGCAGCCGCAGCACAAACCGTAAGCCACTGGGCTCGTTACCTTCGGATCAATTATTATTACTGTTTAAGGGATGGCTTGGACAGCCTGATCGAGTTGGCAAGCCTCGAGTAAGTGGGAATGGGAATTCGAAATAAATTTGCCAAAATCCAAAGAGAACGAACCATCCCATAAATGAATCGAATGGCTTAATAATAAGCGCCTAAAAAACTGGATCTCTCAGTTGCCTCTGTTGGGAATAATTTCCAACGAGCTCCTCCAGGTTTCGAGTCTACTGAATTTTTGTCTAAAATTTATGAACTTTCAAGAGGTTCGAGATTTAAAAAAATGTCCGACTGGTCCGCCAACTCGAACGTTCTCTGGCACAACGGAATCGGCGACGAGTCTCCACGATTTTTCAGTTTCGTAATTTTACTTAAATTTAATTGAAATGTAATCGAGTCGACTGTGTTTCATCCATCGGCGAGACAAAGTAGTTAATTAATAATAGGAGAGAAAAAAGCCGAAAGAATTAAATTTCGCTTTGCTAATACTTGGATTGCGGGAATATCATTAAGAAAGTACATCGATAGCTCTCGTACCATTACCCGTAATATTCGCAACATAATACCGAGTAAGTAATTTCGAGGTAATAATGATGCTCGAACAAGATTACGTTTAGTTACGCAACTCTTACAATCTGCGCCTCGGATACTCGAGATATTAATTTAAATATACGGAGCGAAATTGAAAAAAGTTCGCGGCCGCAGTTATAAGGCTCTCCTGATTGCATCTACCGAGCATTTCGCTTGAAAATCTCGAATAACGAAAAGAGTCGGCGCGTTTATTAATTGAAAAAAATCGGTCGTCCGATCGCTTGGAGCGGCGCGACGGAGACGAACGGAATCGCCCGAATTAGCGCTTAATGTTTAACACGACTCTGTTCACGGCTACGTTCACGAGCACACGTGTGCAGCAAAAATAAAGAGTGCAACGGAGGGAGGACGACGAGACGGAGCGCGACGACAGGAAGAAGCGGTTGAGCTAAAGTGCTGCTACTAATCGAGAAGTGCTATAGGGTCGTCGAGGAGGATAAAAGTAGAAAAAGAAGACGGACAAAAAGAAAAATGGAAAGACGCCGAGTGGGAAATCGCCCGGCGAGTCGAGCGGCTGCAGACAGGCGCGTGTACGTGTGCGGCCAGACCCACACACACATCTCCATAATGGAGAGTGTTAATTTTCGCAACGAAAACGAGACATCCATCTTTGGACGAAATGCCTGGCACTCGCTCCCGAGCCATTCTCTCAGCGCATTAGAGTAATGAATTAATTTCCATCGAGCGTCGGCTTTTATACGCGCAGCCTCCGTCTCCCGCCCCCTCCATCGCAATCTTGGGCCATTTACTGGCTCACCTATGCAAATATCTTGCCCCTCGCTTCCGGCAGTCTCCTGCAATTATCCGCGCTGCCTCTCTCCTTATCTTTTTATCCGGCCAACTTTTCCACCAGTTGTCTCTTTCATTCGGCGATCCGAAGCCGAACCCGACCGCGCGACCCGCCTTCCGACGACGGCCTTGTGCCCGAGACTTAAGGTCGCCTTTCTTAATTATGACCGAGCGACAATTGCGCCCCGGGCCGAGCTTTTCCTGAAAGCCACCCGAGCCAAAGTCAAAGTCCGCCTAAAAGGATCGGGTGGGTGTGACGCAGTTGGTAATTGCGCCATTTGAGCTGCCGGGGAACGGGAATAAAAGCGGAGAGGAAATCTCGGGTGTGTTGTAATCGTGTCCATTACACATTTATCCGACGCGAGCTCTTGATGGACGCTTCAGCGTGTCGATGCACTTGATTCTTTGGCCAAGAAACGTGCCCCACGAGTAGATTTGTTTCGCAAACTGTAACTGCACTCGAGCTTCTGCGGCACCACTGCGGTGAAATTGAATTTTCGATTTTTAGTTCATTTCTTCAACGAATATCCAAACTCGATTTTCCGCGAGACCGTTCTGTGAGCGGAGGTAGATTATTCGACTAAGATGACCGCCGATGAGTTTCGGCGGCCAACAAACAAAGTCGCGAACGACGCCTGATTTTAATATTTTCGTTTTAGCGAAGTACACCCGAGCAATAATAAAATATTCGTCCGCAGAAGACGCGACACGTATCGCTTTCGCCGTTCCCGAGGTTCGCGAACCTGCAGAAACACGAGAGCGAAAGGTTCGTTGGCTCTAGACGCGAGATTATCGGGGACCGGAGGCGAGTGCGAGGATTTGGGCAGGCCAGGTTTTCCGAAAGCACGACGGTCAGCCCCGGAGAGAGAGAGCGGTTGACGCGTTCCAATTAACGGCGACGAGGAAAGCAGAAACGAGTCCTCCGTCTCGATCGTTTGGTCTGCGAGCGGCACTAGAGTGCGGGGGTGAAACACGAGAAGCGCCTTGTGTGAGAGCAAGAGAGAGACAGTCGAGTTGCATTTGTTTGTGCGTCGGAGGCTCGAGTAAGGAAATATTTATTGCTTTGATTTATAAAGTGCCTCCGGATCTTATTTCGAGTGATCCTTCGAAACTCGTTTTGTCGTCGTGCGAACCCCAGCGAACGAGACGTCGGCGTCGATGGCAGATCGAGAGGAGAATAAGTCGAATCAAATGAATATGGACGAGAGGCTCTTAACGAGGATGTCACCAGCACTACACGTGGATCCGAAAGATTTGCGTGGGTAAATCGGTGCTGCTAAGAGAAGTACGCGACCCCGTTTGTTCGGGAGAGTCCCAATCGTCCCCCGCAAACTTGGGCCATCGAGAACGGGGTGAAATTTCAAATTTCGCATCAAAGATGGAGGAACGCGGTTCGATTGTCTTCGAAGGTACAGCCTCCCGAGAATTCGAGGCAGCACAGCCCGAGTTTTTAGCAACAGTTCGGACAGCTTTTGTAAACAATCCTGCCGGCGGCGCGTCCAGACGCTCGTTTTTAACCGTGACAGTCGGTTAAAGTCGAGCTTTCGAAAATTCGAGAAATCCCGCAAAAATCTCGCAAGATAAGTAGCGAGCGATGGTCGCTCTTAATTTAAAAGATGCGCAATGGATCCGTCTGCAATGGACGCCCGAGCGCGTGGGAGGATCCGGGATTTAACAATTATGCAAATTACCGCGTGGAGCTTAGCGAGCGTTGACGAGCCTCACATACATAATCTCGTTCCTCCCCCGCTAAGGACATTTTTCAACTCGAGTTTTTGTAAAACACGCGCTTCCCGTGACCGCGATTTTTATGCCCGCGCACACGTACGTACACACGCGTGCAGCACCGGCCGAATACTTTCCTCTCGTAATTTGTTTCCGTTAGGGAAAAAGTTAATTTTACGACTCATTAGCTTTAAGTGAAAGCGATAATTTTTCATTTCTGAAATGAAGAGTTATTGCGAGCATTAGTCTATAAAATTGGTTATACGGAAGTGACAGATTCTTAAAATAGAGTGGAAGAAGGAAAAGCCTCATTGCCATTAATTGTTGATCGCGTATCTTAATAAGTGCGCGCAACCGTAATCCACGTCTAGTCGCAGCGCATCTTGCGTCGCTGCGTTTGTCGCGCAAAATCCACGAGAGAGAGAGAGAGAGAGAGAGAGAAGCAGCCGAGTATCGGGGAACGTGTAAATTGAGGAGTGCGAAAAGGAGGATGAATTTTGCGATCGTTCCTTGCAATTTGCGCGGCTCGACTTTTTGAGGATGTAATTTAGTTGGACTCGGGAAAGGGGCAATAGAATTCGATTACTCGGCAAAATAAGCGAGAATGCCGATGCTTTATTAGTCGCGAATGAAAATCTCGCTGAAATTCTTTTGGGGACGATTATACAAAGAGCTGATTTGCATATTGCACCAGTTGGTGATATAAAAAATTTGATAATGAAAAGTGCGCGAGGAAGGTGTAATTATAACAGCTCCACAATAAATACAACAAAAGCGAAAGGGGATAAAAATTCGAGGCACTCTTTGAGCGAAAAAAACCTCCTCTTCTCATTTAATAAACATGCTCGAATGTTCAGTGGCGATGTTTAATTTCTTTGGAACCGCGATTTTCAACTATAATTACGCATAATTTCTCTGAACCTGCAATATAATTAGAAGGCAGAGGACGCGAGTGTATTTCCATAATATCAAAGAAGCTCGTAAGAAACTCTGCAACTTTTACGCCTTTTACAAAAAAGAGAGACGGAAGGGGGTGGGCAGTAGAGAAAGGGAGAAAAAGAGGCAGAGAGAGGGACAGAGATCGGCGGCAGTTAGCAAAAAAGCTCAAAGGACTCGAGCGGGAGAGAGACGCAGCGCAGAGGGGTGGAAAGAAGGTAGGCGGAGGGAACTTTAGGGAATCCGACGCACACTCGAGAATAGCCAAGCTCGTTAGCGTATTCATGGTTTTATGGAACAATTAACCCTTTGAGGGACAGTTTAATTATGGAAGCGATTAAACATCTTAACATATAAACACACTTGGAAGTCGCGCGAGGTGGCACTTTTACCTACCCCTCGCACTCGTTTCGTTAGCTTCCGCTGGAGTAACTGCAACGGCCAAATAAGCGTCTCCGCATTAACTTGGGTTTTTCTTTAATTACGGAATCATCGCCACACGTCCGACTGACTTACGCAACTTCATAAAGGAAGTCACCTTTTTACCTTCAGCCCGCGAAACCCAAATCGGCGACGGAGTTGTTTCAGGGCAGAAGCTGAGCGCCACCTTCGGAGGAGATAAGTAACGGGAATTCAAAATGTTCTTATGCGTCGAACTGTGGGAGAAATGTGCACATGGGTTTTGGTGCAAGATGCACTCGAGCTGCCCGATCAGCTGATCGATAAATGGTGCAACCATAAACGCTGATAAAAATTGAAAATGCATCGCGACCGAATTGCTCGCGATTCCGAAAACAATTCCACGCAAAAGTTAAACTTCTTAAGAGACTTCCTGCAGTTTGGCGATTTTATTATTATTGACGACGCGCTCGTAAGAGCCCGAATTTTTATATGGGAAATACCAAATCGACGAGGCAAACTCGTAACGATATTACTATTCTTATTTATCGAACTATTTTTTCGTTTTTTGTAAAACAACAGGTATTGATTTGAATTAATTCGTTCCTACCAGCACACATTTATCCACTTTAAAATTTTATTTCTTTTCGTTACATTTCGAACATTTCGAATTCGTTAAATGCTGCTTTTAATAAATCACGACATAATCTACAATATTACGGCTATTACGCCATTAAGATGCAAAAATTTATTTTTTTCAACTTAACTAAATATATACTTGGACCGTAGATTTTTATATTTTCATAGATTATACAAATCTATATTTTGTCAATACAATATTTTCAAAAAACGTACGATTTTCTCTATCGTTCGATTATTCCATTGTTACAGTGTATTAGAATTATACTTGTGCATTTGTAATAAACGAGTTGCCAATCCCATAAAATCAGTATTGAAACATTACTACATCAAATTAAAAGTATAAAAAGTTAATTTATCTAAAATATTAATTTATAATAATTTTCATTTATTAATTATAAATTTTATTTGCTTAAATGATAAAATATTTATAATACACGTCGTTGTGTATCACATAAAATTTATCAATGCTTTATAAATATACAAAATAGTTTTGCAGATTCAACCTTTTATAAAATTATTTATTGAATATTCAGCTTCTAAATTCATTCATTTCAACCATAATAAACTGAATAAATTTTTTTTTTTACATTCATCACTTTCGACACAACTTGATTAATGCTAATTTATATAAGAATGGTACTTTGACATTTAAAGTACTCACTCATTATATCTGTCATAATTAATTAATATTTATTACAACTAAGAATGATTAATAGCAATGATAGCAATTACTTTAATGCCGCAGTAAACAATTTATTCGGTAAATATTTGGATAAAATTATCAGTTGTGATTGATAGTTGGAAGTTATAATAAAAGGAAAGGATGCGAGAAAAAGAAATTTCCAGAAAAGGCACAGTTATTTTTAAGGAGTTTGAAGTTTCCAAGGTTCAGCATCGAGCAACAGTTACTGTTTTTCCAAAATCTCAAAAAAAATTATTTGAAGCAGAAATTCGTACGAACTCGTTGATTACACCATAAGACAGCGACACGAAACAGCTACCCTCGATTACACACCCCAAAAACCACCCCTTCCGCTAAAATTCAGGGGAAAAGATTCGCTTCCGATTTTTGGGGGGGGGGCAACATGGGCATGTCTCCATCGATGGCAAAATATCATCGATCCATATTGAAATTGATTCGATTGACTTTATTGATTTATACATAGCTCGTGCACAAAAATGTTTACTAGGATCACGATGAAAAATGTTTAACAATGGTTATAAATAATCTGGGAAAGAAAGCACTTAGAGACTTAAACGGGTAAAGATAATTGTGCGTGGCAAAGTGGGTTGGTGACTCCCGCAATTTGTAATTTCTTTAGCTTAGTTGATAACCATTAGTACAGCTTCGTTTCGGATGTCGTTTTGGAAATTGACGTCCAAATACTTGTAACGATTAACAACACATTCAGACGCAGATGTAAGGAATATGGAGTCGCCTTATCTCTTTCGTTGGGCGTCGCAACTGTTCAACTCGCCTATAGTCTGGTTCTTTTGCTTATTTTTCTTGTTTCCGTTTAATTCAACGAACGCGTTTTATATTTATATTTTCGTAGAAAATCTCATTTTCCCTTTCCACTCGGTCTCTTACCTCTGTTTACCGCGATTTTCTTCTCCCAATCATTCCCGTTTGCATATCCGATGATAAATTTGTACGAGACTATTATATTTATAATTCATCTACACGTTTTTTGTTGTATATTTTTCATTAAAACAAATCACGACTTTTAACAACTTTCACAGACGCAATATCATTTTTCAAATCTGAACAAAAATTTGCATCGGAGTTTTCGAAACGCCATTGTTTCTTATAATTCCAAACGCGTATATAGAGTGAAAACTGCATTTGCATGCGTCTGCAACTGCACGAATAAATAAGTAAATTCCAAACAGATGCTGAGAGTTTGATCTGGCGAGTTGCTCGACTAGAATTTCCGATTCTATTATATTTAAAGGCCGACTATTTTATTCTCTCCTGCCTTCCGTTGAATACAGATTTGCTAAATGAACCAGACACTGTTAACTTTAATTAGTACTTCGTTACCACGTTAACAAACTCTGTCAAGTTTATGCACAATGATAATTTTGCAAAATGCACCGCTACGTTGAAGTACTTTAAAAAAATGTACTTTAAAACTTTTTTCGCTTTTTAAGGAAGACAGTCTCGTTTGGTGCATGAGAGCGAAAGAGAGAGAGAGCGTGCCACGTTTTGTATATCGTACAATTGCAGCTAAGCGGCTTTATCATTACCCCCTTTTACTAATAGACTTTTTAGCGTCCAATTTCATCTCTCTAGTCTAACTAATCGCCCGTAAGATCTTGACGTAATAATAAATTCGTTCGATTAAATACAAGATCGTCGCATTTTTCAACATTTTCGATAATAAATGCCGCCCAGGCAGTCCAAGCGAAGCGCTGCAACCGACGAAACTCGAGAGACAGAAGGGATTATGTGTCCACGTGGGGGAAGAAAGAATTTGGCCGCTGCAACGCCTGCACCGACGGCAAGCCACGCGTGCACTCACAAGGAAAAACAACGGCGAAACGGCTGCTGTGAGCAGGGAGGGGGAACGGGAAAAGGAGAGAAAACAAAGAAAGAGGCCGAGCACGTGTTGCTCCGCAATTTTTATCACAGGGGAGGGGGGCACGCTCTACTCCCTTGTCATTGCAACATCACCGACTTGTGCAAAATACCCGATGATATCGTCGATGAGTCTTTACTTTCGCGACGACTATTTGCTACGATGCGGCTCGTAGATGTCAGCTGATAATTCGCTTTGTCAAACCGTTGAGAACACGGAGACATTTCGTGTTTTAACGAAAATTTACGATCGCAATTGAACGCCCTTTACTGCTAATAAGCGAACGTAATATTTGGTTTGTGTTCGTGAAAATGAAAATCTTGCGATACCGCGAGCGAAGACACGTGCCTGTGTGCGTTTATGTCTGAACAGCTGGTGGCTGAACCTCGTCTGCCTTAACGACTCGTAAGAAAAACACAAAATGACCTATAATCCTTATTTCTAATTATACAATTTGATAAGATCAAAAATTTAACAAATTTTATAACTATAGCGAAAGTTTTTTTAATAAATGAAAACAAGTACGAATCAAATTGATCGACTAAAATCTACTCTGATCTTGCAATGTTCGGCACCAGAACTTATTTTAAAAATTAGTGTCAAATAGTGGTAAAAAAATTTTAAGTAACGCTAATTTATAATGCAGCACTGCATACACATAGGATATTTAATATCACAAGAAGACGAATATTTAGAAAAATACTGGATAACAATAAAAAAATAATTAATGTATTAAAAAACTTGTACGAAAAATATTTATTTTACAAATATTTAAATCAGAAGAAAGCACGATCAAAAGAATAATTAAAAATGTAATACAATCAAGCGAATAATTAAGTCGAGATGGAAACAAGGTAATATTATTAAACAGAGGTAAAATTTGTTTAATAAAAACTATTGTACCAATTAGGTAAAACAAATATGTAAAAATACTAAATATTTCCATGTATACGCACACGTACGAATGTGCAACAGAGCAAAAGCGTTTCCAAAGGATGAGTAAAAAATTTTTTTATTTGAAAAATTAATTTTTACCCATGAACTAGTTTTAAGCAACTTAATTGCATTTTAAATGAAAAAGGTTGCTGAAAATCTTGATTTTTTTAAATTAACAATTTGCAAAGTGTTCACATTTTGAAAGCGATCGATGATATTTTGCCGTCAATGGAGACATGCCCATGTTGCCCCCCCCCCAAAAATCGGAAGCGAATCTTTTCCCCTGAATTTTAGCGGAAGGGGTGGTTTTTGGGGTGTGTAATCGAGGGTAGCTGTTTCGTGTCGCTGTCTTATGGTGTAATCAACGAGTTCGTACGAATTTCTGCTTCAAACAATTTTTTTTGAGATTTTGGAAAAACAGTAACTGTTGCTCGATGTTGAACCTGGGAAACTTCGGACTCATAATTTTTAACGAATTATTACCACCAGGTTAATAATGCTTTGACTCTAATGAATCAAATCACAGACCTTAATGACTTAATAACTTTCATTACAACTTTCATTCAATAACCTAAATTTATCATTTTGGATAAAATGCTGAATATTTTGCTCTAAAAAACCATACAAATCGGAATTATTACTTAGTATCACATTTAGTCTACTTGATCTTGTTTAAATTTTCCGCAAAATACAAAGTTGGAAGAAGGAGAAATGATTTTGTTTTTATAATCGCGAGGTATAGAAAAGAAATTTCGAGGCGAGAACCTACTGTTAAATTAATGCGCCTTCGGCTCGTCTTCATTTTGCACTTTGACCAAAAGTCTTTGCGATAAACTCGGGCTTTGTGTCTTTGCAAAAAAATCAGAACTGAAAAGAAGGCGAAATAAACAGAGAGATCGAGAGAAAAAGAGAGAAAGAGAGAAGGAGAGAGAGGGGGATGGTTTTAGATTTTCACATCACGTACACATGTGTGCCCGGCTCAGCGAGTATTTCTCAAAAGTTTACGAAGCATTGGCGCGCACTAACTCACCCCACAAAGTCATGTTATTAGTATGTTAATTGCTGTCGCCGAAAGAGCACGAGGCAAAGAGGAAAAGAGAGAGATAGACAAAATTTGACAGGGTATTAGAGTGCACACACACGTAAATTTTTAATTTCGCAATTTTTTCTTTAATAACTGATTGAAAAGAGGCCGTTATATATATAATAATGATAATAACAATGATGTTAATAATAATAATAATAATGATAATAATAATAATAGTTACTCAATCTAGATTATTCTTATCGATATTGTTGTTTAAATCTGGTCGCATGATTTATCGATTTTTAAAGGTCAGTGCAATTTGAAAATGGATGAAAATGATAGTTGGATATGGACTTCTTCGTTTTAGGAAAAACTAATTTTCTCATGCACATTTCTCATTTATTTTTTTCGTCGTCAAAGCTAAAAATCAATCGCTTTACTTTAATGTCAAGAATCCAAGTCGATGATTAAAAAAGTGTGTTTCTATATTTTCACGTTTTTCGCCAACTAAGCGTTCCATTGACAAATATTAAATTTATTTTTAAGTTTCACGAAATTCCTAAAAGGACTGTAGTTTTTGTTTTTCCTGGATGCTTAGCGTTTGATTGTCAATCGAGCGATTATGCGAGCGTCATTTAGGATCAGTTTTAAAATGTGGGCCATGACGTTGTATCCATACGTTAGTGAAATAAAAGTCGATTCTTTCATAATTTCAGTGCACAAAGTTACTAGGACAGAAGCTGGAAAATACTCGAATGGCAAACATTGCAGCGAGTAATTTTCAAGCAAATCCACCGTACAGACGCGAAATTGTTTATGATTTATTTATCGAGGCGTCTTCTTCTCCCAAGGCGTGGGATAGAAATTTAGCCGAGATTAATCGAGAAATTGTTTAATAGCTGTATTCGTCGCGTACTCGTGATTATCGGTTCAATTGCTTGAAAAGACAACAAGGCTCTCGCGCAAAGCTGCATAGAAAGTTGGCAACCGCCTTTGAGCGACGAAAATAAAACGACAGGATCTACGGCCTTTTTCAGCAAACAGTTTTCAACAAAAACGGCGCTTTATTTGCTATTGAAAACTGCGCCGTCATCGTCGTCGCTCGTGTAATGATCTTAATAAGTAGACGAATTAAAAAGCTGTCGATTACGCATTTCATTGCAGAGTTAATTAAAAAAAGAGCCATTGAACCGCTAAACGCAATCACGGCGAATCCGCGGTAATCCTCCCGGTGTAATGTATAATCTAGAGTTCCGGCGAAAAGTTAACTTTGGCTCGCTCTTGTCCCGTTGTCCCGCGTTTTCTCGAAAATGTGTGATCGGCGTCCGGAAACGCGTCCCCTGCCCCTCGGCCAGCCGCGGTCGACGCTCGACGCTCGATCCCTTCCGAGCAAATCATTCCCCAGCGCGGCTGGAGGAGATGGACCTGCGAGGATCAGGAGTCGATAACCTGGAGCTCTTTTTCCATTTTGGAGGCACAATCGTTCTAGACATTGCGTCATATTTAATTCTTCGCGATTTTTCGAAACTATTTGCAAGCGCTCGAATTACTGGAATTCGAAAGAAATTCCAGCGCGCAATTGCGCTATTAAAACAGTGCTAACTCTAAACAAAGCTCTACGATTGTTTGTTTAATCAATACGGTATTGCCCGTAATTGCGATCCATTTAAAAGTCAAAGAAAACGAACGGACGAATGATAAATTGGCCAAAAACCAATCGAATCCAACCATTTACGTTAGCTATACTCGAGTCACTTCCTCTCACGAGGACGAACGTGATACAAACTTTTTATTTTATTAATTAGCTCTAGGACTTACGGTTTATTAGCTTATTTGGGCCGCATCATTTATTAAATAAAGTTTCGATATTTATTTTGGGGTGTCACATCTTTTATACGTAATTAATTATTTGTTATTACCAGCGGTAAACAAAAAGAAAAGCTTTAACGAGAGTATAAAGGAAATTAATACAAGATTGCAGTATAAAAGATAATATTTCCTGATTCTGATTAACTTGGTTGAATAAATTACAGCGAACAGTAAAATACTCGTATTAAATGAAAATTTCAATTTCAATCTTAATAATAGGCATTTACGCATTTACGTTTGGAAGCTAATTATAGCATTACCATATTTTTCGAGTAAAAATTAATTAGATATGAAGATTATCCGGAGCGCAGGTCTTATTCTCGTGTTGCTCGGCGTCGTTCGTTGGTCGTCGCGCGCAATCGAACTCGACGCCACGACGTTGTTGTTCGATTAAATTTGCGAGCGCGCGAGTCGACAATTGGAATAATTGCGATCGCTCCAGCATTCCTGCGCGACGTTACGCGTGCAAATGTCCTGCCCAGGCCCGGCGGCGAACAAAAAAAATTGCGAGTGTCGCCGGTAACGGCGCGAAAAGGGCCATAACTAAAAGGGAAAAGCTGCGCCGCGGCGAAACGTCGTCCTCGGCGTAAATCGGCGTCTCGCTCGCGCTCACTTGCCCCTTATAGCGAAGTCGGGGCGCGCGTCAGAGGCGGACAGAAGGCGCGTGGGCAAAAAAGTGCCGAGGGGAAAAGAGATCCCGAGAAGTGGCGAGTAGGTGCTCCTTGGATGGCAGAACGGTGATTCGCACATTCTACGCGTTTTTAGCGCGAAAGCCAACGCTTCGCGAAAACGGCCGGGGAGGGGGGAGGCAGATGCGGGCTGGGAAAAAGGCGTTTTTCCGAGGCGCGCGCGCGCGCGCGCAAGCGTCGGAACTCTCACGGGGCGCGCAGCTGCGCGACCAAGATCATTACGCTTAATGTAAACGCTCGTTAACGGCTCGTCGTTAAGAGTCGAGCGATGAGCCACCCAGAGAAGGAGAGCCGGTCGAGTTGACGCACTTTTTGAAATTTAGCTCCGAGAGTCCGAGCCAAAATCGAGTCCCAAGGACTGCGGCTCCGAGCCCGCGCACACGTTCCCAGCAATTACCGCGAGCGGCGCTAATAATTACGCGAGCGCGACGTCGCTCGAGTCTCCATTTTGTTGGGAGCCGCGCGCGACTCTTTGATGACCTCGTTATCCGTCTAGTTATCGAGCCCGAGTCCTTCCCACATAAAAAGGACTATAGACCCACTCCAGGTAGCCATCACCGTTTCTCCGAGCAAAAACTTATCCGTCGAGGCGCATTTCCTGCCGATCGGTGACAAAATATGTTGCTAGGAGTTTCAGGATTTATCTACTCGAACGGGACAAAAGACTCGGTTGCTGCGGCTGCTGTTCCGTGACTTTTCTAACGAGCTTTAGCAATTTAACAATTCAGAGGTCTTTTTCAGCAGCTCCTTCTTCCATTCTCTTCCAGTTCTGCGAGCTTAAGTGACTCGTGTTTTTCTCCTCTAATTTGTCCCGACGTCTTGATTTTTTCCACCGAACGTTGTGCCGCGCTCGTCGCCGAGAGCAGATCCAAAGGTCGCGCGGCTCCATCGAGACGCAATCGACGTCTGCGAGTGCGGACTACCGATAAAGTATGAAATGTAAAATATAATCTAACCGGGCGGCCGACAAGCGTCTTGGTTCTTATTTATTGTCTACGCTGCCCCTCGTACTTCTATTTGTCGGGGAATCGCTTCCCATCGATCACCGGCAGCCCGAGCCTTAAGACTCGCGACTCGCGCACTTCCACTTTTTATCCGCACACTCGTGCTAATTATATGATTCTCGTTGCTTTTCCCACCGGCTGCTCGATATTCGTCAATAGAGTGGTTTCTTCTTTAATCTAAGTATTTCCAACTTGCAGAGCAAATTTAACTGTTCGCCTTACGGAATAACCGCCAGAGATCCAATTGTAATTCTCAATGCAGCTTCTCTGGCTTCGATCGTTCCCTTAATGCACTTTGATACATTCGCTGTTATTTTATAACGATTTCGAGTATTTTAGTACGAAGATACAATTTTATAGCCGAGGCTGATTAATAAAGTTATGGAGGATAAGGAATTTGTAATATTGTCGTTAAAACCGTAATTAGTTGTAAAAAATAGCCACCATTGCATTTCAATTCATAAACGCAGCTCATTAGTTGGAATTTTTTTTCAAATACATTTCTGCGCGTAATTTAAAAAAATTTCGTTGTTAAAATACGATCGATTTGTTTAATTAAGCTTCACTACAGGTCAAAGTGAATTGGAACTGCTTTAGGAAAAACATTTTAATTACTTAAATTTAATTTAAATTCTAAAATCATGTTTGTAATTAAAGAAAACTTTATATAAACAGAAAACGATTTATTTCCTACTTTTAAGGATTATTGAATATAAAATTGTAAAAAAAAGTAAACGGTATTTTGTTTTCGTGACAAAAAAAGGTTCCTAAAATATTTTTTAAATATATTTTTAAATACATTATATATTTGTTCGCCAAATCAGTGGTAATAATCTTGTAATTAAGTTTCGTGAAAGTCTAGTATTTTTTTTTTGACCTTTGAACTCTCAGAATTTAAAGTTACGAGTATTCAATGTCGCAAGAATCTACTTCTACTGATAATACCTTAATCAATGAACGTAATAGAGATATGCGAATAAAAAATTATCGTTGCGAATACTATTTTACAAAAAGGTTCCGATTACCCAAACGTTCTAGTTTCAATAATTATTTCAATATTTGGAAACATTAGCTCATTTAATTGAATTTTAACAGTTTTTATCAATTTTGTGTATCTCAAAATTAATTTCAGCTGCATACTCGAACGATTAAATAAATCGTTTTTAAAATGATAATTTTTGGGCGATAAAATGGAACGGCGAAATTCGCTATATGAGTTTTAAAATGGAATAAATTTTCTATTAAGGTAGCATTTGTAATTATTTGAGAAGACGCAGTTGGAAATGGTATTGGATTTATTTTACGTTACAGATTGTTCGGAATGTACTTTGTGACGCGGAAAAATTTTAATTGACGATAAAAGTTTTATGGACAAAAGTAATTAAACCGCATAATGTAACGTTGTTACAGATTAAAGTTTTAAGGTATTTGCGGAAAACAATAGCACACGATGCACGTATAGTTTTCGAAATTCATCTCCCTTTAACGCGCAATTGTTTTTAACCTGCAAATTACTTCCAAGAAGACTGATGCAAATGTCCGCTTAGATAAGAGCGCCTAGTTGCTCGTTAAAAGCAAAAGGCGATTCGTAAAATGCGCGTACGATGATTTTGTGAAATTTTCATACGCTGTGATTGCAAATGCGCTTGGCTTGATTATCCGAGCGCACGATCGAGTATAAATGGCAAAATTAAGCGTAATGCTTTATAAATACAGTTATTAAGACAATCAGTGCAGCTGTTAAGTATCTCTTCTCCTCGAGATCACAAGGCGTCGACGCACAAATAAGCTCCCGAGCAATTTAGCGCCGAGGCTCGATAAATCACACGGCGATTGCCTAAAACGCAGGCCGAGAACGGCTTGGCTTATCCGCTCGTCTGGGCCAGTAAGGGACGGTCGCCGCGGTCAATCGGCTCGTCCTATAAAACGTAACGCGAGCGTCGCGAGTGACGAGTGACGGCGACGGCGACGCCGAGACTTTTCGCACGCGTACGGAAAACCACTCTCATCTTCGCGGCCGGCGCAGGGGGAAAGTGGCAATCCTACAAATTGAAATACTTTTTCACTCGGCGAATTGTTTGCGCGGAGGGCAGGAGGAGGGGGCAGAGCCGAGGAGGCACGTGCGCCGCTTTAAAATTGCGGATTTCTGATTTGTTCACACAATATTGAAAAAGAGTCAGTTCCACTCCCGAGCAGTTTCCAAGTGACAAACTTGGAATTCCGCAAATCGAACTCTCGCTTTCATAAATTTTCAGAGATGTTGCTTAATTTGGCGAGCGCGGCAGCCTTTCCCCCGCCCGAATAACTATACGATAAATGCAAATGATCCATAAAAGTTGCGATCGATCGACTATTTCGCCTCGAAGCTAATGATCTATCAACTTTTTAATCGATAAGAAATTGCTTTAATTTCCATGCGTAATTTTACGACGCTGCAGGCTAATTTTCAAATTATTCCAGGCACGTGTGCGCGAGTTTGCGTGGATTTCATTTAATTTTTGCCGCGATCGAGCAATTATTTACGAGAACGCGCAAAATTTTGTTACATCGAAATAATTTCGCTCCACTAAATTAAGGCGCTGCTCGAGCTCAATTATGCATAACGTTAATTTATTATTCATTAGTAGCGCTTGATTTTAATTCGGATTTTAAGGGCCTTGTAATAATCAAAGCCAAAATTTATTATTTATTTTACTACTGTGCCTCTGCTAGATAATTAAAAAGGAATGCACAACGAGAAATATTTAATGTAAGATAATGTAATTTGTAATTTAATTTCGCTTGTTTATATATTGAAATATCGTTTTAATGTTCTTTTCAAAACATTTGCCGCCACATCGTAATAAAAAATTGATGTATAATTATATTACATTGAGCTGAAACTCCATTGTTTTCGTCGTAAATTTTATTATAAGTTTATCATTTAATGCCGAGAGATGAATTAACTTATTAAAATTTTTAATTTTAATACTCGAGCCATTCGATTCCGCTTTTTTCACAGCCGGGCAAACTCCTTCATTTTTAACAACAAAAGAAGAACAAAAGAAACATCGCGCTGTGAAAATATCTCAATGTAAATATGCAAACGAACAAATAAGCTAGAACGAAATGTTGGGCGCTCGAATGATTTTAAATGACTTTTAACTCAAACGAGCATCTCCTTTTGCTCGACAATCTTCAACGTCTACTTATTTAATTTAAGATCGTATGGGCATCGAGCATTCGTGCTAAAATGCGAGGATATTTATCGGCGCTATTACAATTGAATGCGTCAGTGCAATAATGTTTTATCGTTCGTTGGTGTGAATATATGCGATACTTTTATTAAGCATGTTTTTGTACAGAATTATTAATTCGTATCAAGTGTTTGGACGAGCCGTGAAAAGCGATAAGTTTTAACTAGCGTTTGATATTCGTAAAAATTTATCGCAATTGGCCGTTGCGCGTATAAATAAACAAAAACGATTGTCGGAATGCGCGTTTGAGCTAAAGGAGCTTCGGTAATGGAAGTTTTTGTTAATAAAAAACTTATTTCGCGAAAATCGTATCGCGGAAAATGCTTATAATGCGTAAGCTTTGCGGCACGTATTATAATTTTGAAATTTATAAAATTTTAATTTACATACTCGAGCATTAAACTTGTTTTTCGAAACTTTAATTAAAAATTATGACGTCATTTTTCAGACGTAATATTTAAAAATTAAATTAATATTTAATTAGGTCTTCAGAATGCTTAGTTATTACACAAATTGAGTTTTCAGAAACAGTACGAGGGATTGTTCGTCTCGTTAATTAATTAGCAGATAGTGAATCGGCGTTGATTAAGTGGAGCAAACTAAGTCTTAATTAGCAAAAAGTCTGATTATAGTGACCGATTTGCGGTTTTTGTATATAAATTAGAGGAAACGCGCTGATTTCGTTGTTAAGCCAATATTTTTTATTCCGTTAAAGAATTTAAAAAAGGCGACGTTTAATTAGAGGCCAACCGTACATGTATTCTCTTTCGACCGAGCGACCAAATCATAATTATTCTTAATCAGACCGATACTTCCGATAAAAATTACTTCGATGTGTACCCTGTAACAACAATATTAGTAATTTATAAAAAATATCGAGAGTTTCCCATTAGTACTAATGTTCTTACACTAAGAAGAATCAGCAAACAGTAATTTTTAATTAGAGATCAATTTAAGAGTAATGGGTAACACCAAGAGGTTAGACTAAACTCTCATCAAATAATTAACTTCTTTTGATACTAATCAGACTAGAATGTATTTGAGCTCAATTACCTAAATTCTCGTGCGATTTGCTAACTTTATCTTTTTTAAACGCAACTAGAAGAGAGAATTCTGAAAATTCATAATGTTTATTTTTTACAGCGGGCATTGCATTAACTATCGACCAATTAGTTGCGTATCTCCAAAATATGAACATTTTTGGCGCAGTTTTTTGCCATCGTTTGGTACACTTACTTGTATTATCAATTTAATTATCTCTTTGTATGAACTTTTATCATGTTCTAGTTAATACAGAAAACATCCGCGAGCGGTTCAAAACAAATTTTAATTTTCTTCTCACACATAGAATACTTTATTTTATTTCATGTTCCAAAATATGTGTGTGTACAAGTCAAATTTAAAAACGCGTTTGATGATTCTCTGAAAAATTAAAGGAGTGCCATTCTTATTATATTTAATAATAAATTACATTTAATTAAAACGCCGGTTCGACGAGTATTTTTTCAAAAGTTGGAGTTTTTATCTTAATTGTGCTCGATCGAGATTATGTAATAACGTTGAGATTGTATTTTTATTTAAAAATGAGTTTCATGAAGTTAAGAATTTTATCTCCGACAAATCATTTGTCATTTTGATTAACAGTAAGTACAAAGCACATCTGCATTTTAACTTAAAATGTCTTAACAAGCTTCCCAAGTCTTTTCTCTTAAAATCATAATAAATTCTTTGAAAAATGGTGCTTACGATACGCGTATGGGTATGCGATGACGTAAATATTACTCTTAATACAATTGCGAAAAGCATAAACAGTAGAAAATATGAGCTGAGGAAAAAATGAAAAATTTTTAAATAAATAATAAGAAAGCAGATGATTGATCGGTGGCACCGGATGCACAGAACTTGAAATAGTATTCGAAAACTTTTTGCGTCTTTTTCTTTTCGAAAATCATTGGCAAAAATGTAAATAACGACGAGAGGAAAGACGTTAGACCGACTTGATGAGCGAATGTAATGTTATAAGATTCTTCTTTAAGTACCTTAGTTATTGAGTTTTATCTTACATTTATTTTGAACCGGTTTCTCAATTCCCAGCAGCATTAAAAATTGATATAATAAACTAGAAAAAGGTTTTTAGAATTATCTTAGCTAATATAAATCAGAGAGATATTTTTAAACAAGATATTTCACTTTTAAAACTGAAATATTGGCGTTACTAATCGCGTCTAAAATTACGCTGAAACGATAATTACTCGTTATTTAAATTTAAATTTTCAATAAATAATAAATAATTTAAATTTGCATTGATGCGACACTCGTTCTTTCTCTTATACGAACAAAAGTAGAAAAATTTATAAATAAAAATGTTGGCTACACGAGAGTTTTTACGGTAGAAAAGTGAATTTACAAATAGACGCGTGAATCTGCACGCAAGAGAGGAATTAACTAACTTATTACGTTGAGTTATTAGTTCGACACACACCGTTACTCGTCTGTGAACTCGCGATCTACCCAATTGTAAAACTATTACCTTTCATTAGCTCCTAAATTTATATTTGTGCTACACAATTATTTATATAGCGAATGGTGTGTGTGATATTGATAAAGTAATTACCGATCGTGCAAAATGCGACAAAACCCAGACGAACAAACGAGTTAGACGAATAATTAAAAATGACACAGTTTTGTTACAAATTATCAGCATGTGACGACGAGTTTCTGCAACGCAAATCATTTCTTATTAAGCGTAAACGAAGTATTTGAACGAGAAATGTTTAATCTTTGCACGAGGATTAAAACACAAGACAGATTCAACAAAGAAGTGTAATAAAGTTAATTTGGCGTCGTGTCAAGCATTTCGTTTCGCAATGTATTCCTGAGAGCCGCGTTATTGGGTTAATAGAACAATTTATACCAGTAATTATTTTTCAATTTGGTTCGAAAAATTAATTAATCGCGCGCGATAGAAGGGAAATTAATCGGATGAGTTTAATTTGACAGCAAGCATCGGAAAAATTAAAGCCGAATATTGCAACGTTAATTTGACAATGGGGAAGCCTTGTTTCGTCTTTATTTACGATTGAAAATTTTGGAGTGCGTGTGGCGCCGGGCAGTCGCAGGCATTTTACCGCGCGAAACGCACGTGTAACTACAATAGCGGCGCTACATCGTGCAATTGTGAATTCGCCGCTAAATATCGTTGGTACACGTCATTATTAAGCGAGGCGTCGCAGAACGAGTACTAGAGGGGCGGGGGGGGGGCTGCGGCAACTAACGAACCCCGCCGCGATATTACGAGCGAAGCTGAAAAAAGCGACTCATTAACGGAGGCTCAGTAGTAACGGTCCCGATCATTGGGACAAAAAGCTCTCGCTTAAACGCCAAATGCTAAACAAGCGCACCACGGACCCATTTGGGGCTCGCGTCCCGCAGTAGCAACACCTTCCCCTTTTCACGATTTCACTTTTTCAATCAGGCTGGACGCGGATTTCCGTGATCCTCCGTCGCTGCGGTGGCTCGCGGCCGCTGGAGGCAGGACAAGGAGAGGAGGACGGCCGGATATATTGGCGCGCAGGCGCTGGGGAATGATGGCAGTGGCGGTGGCGGCGGTACCGGCGGCTGCGTCGGTTAGCGCGGCTCACACCGAGTCGAACCTTCGCAGCGTCCGGAGCCGCCGTCGCTTCTCACCCCAGCGCGAGTCTGCTCTCACGATTTAATCGCGTATCGCGTGGATCGCACGGCTCGCAGGCAGGAGGTTTACCAGTGGGTGCGCGAGTGCGAGGAGGACCCGGAGAGGGAAGCCGAGACTCCTGGTGGACTCGTCGCGTCGTCGGGATAAGGAGAGGATAAGAGCTCCTCGCGGGTCCCTGCGGAGGACTTGCATCTTCTGGCCGTCGGCTCCGGTGGGAAAAAGCGGACCGGTTGGCTTGACATGTGGATGTGAATCGGAGTCGAACGAAAAAGTGATTATTGTGGTGAGACTGGTGGAGCGCGTCATACATGTTTGTCCGCTGCGAGAATACGAAGGCGGAGGGATAGTCGAGAAACTCATCTTCCACATCGGTGAGTGATTTCATTCCAGTCGTTGCCTGTAATCGAATCATCGCCGCCGATCCTCCTCCTCCTCCTGCTGCTGCTGCTGCTGCTGCTCTCCCCTCCCACCGCATCCCGCCCGCCACCCACCAAACCGCCCCACCACGGGCTCCGTCCGCGCCTCCCTTCTTCGCTTTCTCCTCGTCTCCTTGCGCTTTACCTGCAACCACGACGACTATTGGCTTTTGTGTACCTTTCGGCTTTTTCTGCTGATGTTTAATTAACTCTTAATTGGCAATTTTGCTATCGAGGCTTTGCTCTCCAGCCTTCCCGCCATGGAAAGAAACTTGAAATAATTAATTCAGCGGCTTTATTCGATATTAATGGGACGAGAATTTAATATTTAATGGTTCATGTCGACATTGACTTTACCTTAGCTCGTCCCCCTTGGCTTCGCTGACGCTGCCACCGCCGCCGCTTTCTTTCGCAATCTCTCCTTCTCTCTCCCTATCTCCCTCCTCGATTCGAGTAATTGCAAATAGGTTAGGTTAATTATGTACGATATTGGATCGATTGGAATTTCGCCCCATTGATTCTATAGAGCGCCGATGCAGTCTAAAATCCGGAATCGAATCAAGCATTGATCTCATTATATATTTATTGGCTCAAAATGAGGCTTTTATGGCGGAAATAAAGAGACGCGTTTGTTTTCTGCGCCAAGGTGTGTTTGATGCTCTGCCCCTCTATTTCTATGCAGTATTTTCACTTTTATTTGGCTCGATAAATTCGAGACGAAGCCTCCTTCCTTTTGTTTTTCTCTTTGCATTACCATTTTATCGCGTTCAATTATTTTATGTAATTATTCTTTCGAGGCAGTTTCACCTCATTATTTTCGCAATACTTGTACGTACAGTTGTAAAGCGTAGAATAAATAATTAGACAAAATCATGAACAATCTTATCTTGTCTCATTCAAGGTCGTAAAATTCAATTTTATTGCCAATGTTTTTCTACTTTAATTAACTTGTAAATTGAGATGGACGTATCAGTTCACGAATTGCGCAATATTAACACGAGAATAACAAATCTTATAAAACTCAGTCATACGAGTAACCAAACAAATACTGAAGCAATTAATTTAACTAATTAAGTAAAAACGTAATTATCTTATTCGTAATTACCATTATACGACTAATAATATCGAGCGCTTTTTAATTATTTTTCTTCGATACAATTTTCGATAAATCGCAGTCGCTGTATTTCGAAGAAAATCTCTTGATAACTTTGAGCAAATGAAAATACAGAGCTTGAAAACGTGCAAATGAAAAAACAGATCAAGTTCTATAGTTTCGCGGTGACCCGTCGTAAATTATTATCGTTCTTATTAGCGCTACTCTTTTTTATTATCGATTAAGTATCATTTGACGTTCGAGCTTTATGAGTTTATGTCGAAAATCTTAATCGGGTTTAGTCATTGGAATAATAGGCTTCCGGTCTACATATTGCAGTCGTTAAACAAATAATTAAGAAGTTCAACGATAAAATCGATCGAGTTTATTTTCCATAAAATTCAGTATTCGTTGGGCATTCGTTTTAGTTTGATGATCGAGAGATCTACGTCGTAAAAAAAATTGCACGCGTAAAAAAACTGTATCGTCTCTTTGATAAAACATTCCAATTCAAAAATCTTGCACTGTTCTACACAGGCGCGCGCGCGCGCCCACGAACGCAAACACACATACTCGTAACACTTTTTAATTAAAAAATATTTATCTCGTGTCATTTTTTGAATAAACCAGCATCATCAACGACTTGGATGGTTCTCTATTAGTTTGAACGTATTAATCAGATAACTGAACAATGGAAAAAAGTCTTCGCTAATATTTTTTTTTCAATTAATATTTATTCTCCCTTATTAGGGCTGCTCGTTAAATACGAGATTTGGCTGGAAGCGAAAGCTGACGATTCTCCGATTCGCATCAAATCGTCCCTTGCTAACGCAAAAGTTAACTTGCCAAAAAGAGACTCAGTCCTGCCACGATTAGTGATTACAGAACTCGTAAATAACTAAATTTAAAAGCGAATCGATGGGAGAATTTTGGCACGAAACGAGTCCGTACACATGCAAATAAGCATTGCGCTCGTTAATTTGCAATACCAAAGCCGAGGCAATAAATAAAGTGGTTCGCTATCGAGGCGAAAACTTATAAAATAACAATTGCAGGTATCGAATTACCATATCGCAACATTATTATGCGAAACGCGATAAAACAACAGCTGCAATTGTTTGCAATATCCGAACGCCTATGCGCCACTTTAAAGTTAAGTGGCCTGGCAAGCGCGATAATTGTTAGTAAATATCGTCGCCCACGCGCGCTAAGAAATATTCGAGATCGACTTTTAACTGCAGTTGCAGTAGCGTCGCTCGTTAGGACGTTTGGATGAGCGCAGGAGCGAAAAGCGAAAGTTCCGAAGCCAGGAACTTCTCGGGCACTCGTCTCTGCTGCAGCTCGAGTTCGGGCCATCCACGTGCCCCCGTTGCAGCCGTCGATTCGACATCCGACGTGCCAAGTTGGCTCGAGGGCCAGGGACGTCGTATTCGGAAAGCGAAGGGTTCATCGGAGAGGGGGGAAGAGGTGCCGCGGCGAGACGGACACCGGCGTCCTTTTTGCCTCTCGCGTTAATTAAGGCGCCGCTGGGGTCGTGTCAACGGGCTATCACTCCTCCCCAGCCCCCCCCCCCCACCCCTCACCGCCGCACTTACTCCGAGCGCTTTTCTTCCGTTCGCCGCTGCCCTCGACCGAATCAAGATTCAATTTCGTTTATCATTATTCGTTTATCATATTCATTCATCGCCTCGATAGAATGTTTCGAGCGCGTTTTTCATTTTTTCCGTCCGACACCGCGCGGCAACAAATTGCCGGGCTTACTCGAGGAGGCGGCGTGGTCGATGGCGGAGGGAGGGGAGGGAAGCAGATCTAATTGGGTTACGTTAATTACACATACGCTCAAGTTTGCCGAATTTCGTGCTCTTATCACTTAGTATTGCGAATTATAACATTATCAACGGGACATTAATTTGCGCGCACTCGCTTGCAGTCCTCAATGAAAGCCAATGCTAATTAATAACGTATATTATGCAGCGTTTTCCATTTACGTCAGTGGCATAAAAAGTATCGGAGGAATTACGCCGTAATTATTACTATTATTAATTGCGAGTTAACGTGCATGGAGTAGCAGCGTATGCCTCGGAATGTTAATGAAAAATAAATCGCGAGGCCTTGCGTATTCAAATTTATTTTTTAACGAGGATTAAGAATTAAGCTCGCACGTTGTAATAAAAGTGGAACTTTGTTTTTAATCGAGCAAAAAACAAGGAACAAAAAATAAAACTACACAACGAAAAAGCAGCGAAAAACAAGAAACCAAAAGGGAAAAGGAAAAGAGAGGAAGAAAAAATTGTTAAACATTTTGATCGAAGATTTATTCGCCTTTCGAGGAGTCGCAATTAAGCTTTATTAGATGATTGTATTATTTATATAAAGCGCAAATTGTTTTATGATAATTTTCCTTATTTTAAAATTGAAATTAAGTCGAAGTGTTTGTAATAACGACGGCTATGAATAAAAAAGCCGTTTAAGAAAAAATTAATTGCACTGAATATAATTTTAGATTTTATAACGAGTGTGCCTTTTAATAGGTTTCACTTAAATTAAAACATTTCAATCAATATTTAAGTATACTGATAGTAACAACGATTCATAATGAGTCAATTTAAAAACATTTTTTCAAGCCACTATTACAAACACGCATCCGAAGGAAGAAAAAATCTCTTTTCTACACATTTTGTTTTTCAATCGGCCGATTACCATATATACCACGCATTCTGGTGCGCAATCACAGCGCGGCTAGGAGTCCGCGCGAGCAGAAATGATTCAATTACGAAGATAACGAGAAAACAATCTGCAAAAAGGTAGATAATTCGTAGGATCAATCCATCAGCGGCCTCTTTATGCGAATGCACCTCCAGAAAAGGAGAAAGGGAGGCGAGGCAGAGGCAGAGAGAGAGAGAGAGAGAGAGAGAGAGAGAGGAGAAAAGTAAACCAATAAATTGCATCCGCAACTTCCGAGAGGGCAGTTACCTCTCGCGCTCGCGTGGGCTGCGGCAACGACCACGACGACGACGACGATGACGACGACGACGACGACGAGCACGAGTACGAGAGAGACTCGGCTCCATCGCGCACTTTTGCTCGCTCTCGTTACGCCGACTCTCGCGCGCGCGCGCGCGTGCGTGTGTGCGTCGCCACCCCGACCGCTTAATCACAGCGCGAACGCGCGCTAATGCGAGTGGCGAGTGCAGCCGAGGCGCGCACGTGCGCACACCGACACGCCGCCGCGGGCCCACGGAAAAGGCGAAAAAACAAATATGGGCACGCGAGGCGCGAGACGCGAATGCCGTGCGTGTGCGCCGGGATGGCCGCGAGCTTCCCCCTGGCCGTGAAGAGGGACGAGAGGCTCGGCAATAATTGGGAGCGCCTTAATTGCCACGGCGAGCGCGAGCGATGACCGTTGTAATTGCCTTGCCTAAGGTGCCGGCGGCTCGCGAGCGCGATGTGAGGCGTGACGAGGATGGAATATACGAGTGGATTTAACAGGCAGCGACGCGCGCGCCGCAGAGGGAGAGCGAGGAGCGATAAAGGAGACTGACGAGTGTGCAAATAAAAGATAGGACTCGGAGAAAGGGAGAAGACGAGGCCGAGCGGCGACGACGGAGAGCGCGAACGAGAAGAGGAAAGTAGAAATTCCGTATTTCGGGGGGCGCGCGGGAGGGGCGAGGGAAAACCGTAAACGAGGAAAAGAGTGGGAGCCCCCGGCCCGAGGGGAGAAGAAGCAGTAATGATGAAAGGCGGACTGGAGGAAGCGGCCGAACAAGTGCCGAGGATGAGAGAAGAAAGGAAGACGAGAGGACTGAAGAAATAAGCAAAAAGATGAAACGATAGGAGGAGCGTAGGATGTAAAAGGGAAAAACACGTGTAAGCAGAGCAGAAATGAAGCGAGTAAATTACAAATAAACGGGAGCGGACAGTTGAATCGGGAAGACGGGAGGAAAGAACGGGTTGGCGGAAAAAAGGACGCGCGAGTAATGCGAAAAGCGTACTGGCCGTAGTAGTAGGGGAGAGACGACAAATGTGGGAGTCGCTCGGTGACCCAAGGTCGTCTCCTAATTAATATATTTTAATTCATCATTAAAGTGTTAAATTTAGCCATTCCATCCTCTTCTTTCTTTGCGCATCTGCTTTTTAACTGGTTGGACGCGGAGCCGCCGTCCGGTCGCGCGCATTCCGCTTCTTAATCACTCATTTCGCCACCTTCCTCCTTCCCCCCCCCTTGTCTCTCCGCACATTAATTCGTTATAATTATTTCGTTAGTACACACAACTCACCTCTACACGCCATTAATTGACAAGAGTGTGTACGTTTATTTCATCGGCATTATATTCTTTCTTCTCTCCTCTGTTTGTTGCCATTACTTTCCGTTTGTGTGATGTATATACCGATTCTCATTTTTCTTAATTGCTCCACCTTTTATCGCAGGCTTTCCCATTGTCGTTCTCTCCCTCTCGCTCTCGTTCGCTCGCTCTTTCAACCCTCGTTATTTCTCCAGGCTTGTCTCGTTATTCCTGTCAGTTACTACTTTCGTACCTTCTGTAAATGTGAGTACGTTTTAAGAAAAACTTTTAATGATACTATTGTAACGCGCGCGCGCCTGCGCCTGCGCGTGTGCGTACTGGAAACTTTTGCATCGTACTTTAAATTGCCAATTATTGATCTAATTAATTTCCTTCCTACCAGCTTACATGGTCATGCGTCCCCTTCCTCGTTATTCTTTATTTTATGCATTTTCGTTCCTTTTGCTCCTCCAATTTTAAATTATCTTTTATCATTCTCTTTGCGTATCGTCGTCTGCTGCGATATTTTATTTCTTATCGAGACGAGTAGCGAACGGACTTTTCAGCCTCTCTGTGCTAAAATCAACTCGCAAACGGTATTTTTCGATATTTTACACAAATTGTACTTTGCGTTGTAATTACAGCTAACAATACCGGATACGCGAAATCTAAATCGATCAAGTACGCAAGAGTAGGTCAAAGGTAGTAAAGGGTATTTCAGGTTAAACGAGAATAGGAGATACCCGAGTACGTAGTTGTAGCGATAAGATTAGAAAAACTCCCCCAATTATCGACTTCAAATATGTATCGCAATATTGCAAATTCAGGCTGCGCAACAGGCACCATTAAATTGTCTATGAATAGTTTAATTCAAGTTTTTCTGGCTTGCTCGATTCTTGCGATCCAGCGGGTGCAAACACGCGAATCGGTCTAGTTTATTATTGATGAGAAGAGGAGCAGATGAAACGAAGACACTGTCAGCGGAGGAGCCAGATAGAGAGAAATGCATCTAATTGGCTTGTGCCTCTTAATTATGTACGCGTTCGAGTTTTCGGCGTTTTGCGCTGCAGTACAGATTTATAAATGGAAGTTAGGGAAATTGTAAAATTTCGAAGCACTTGCAAAATTCATCGAATTCGGTCAATCTATAAAACGAAAATTGCAATGCTATTATCGATAGATTAAGTTCAACAACCAAAAGGATATATTCATTTTGCCGGATATTCGCGCGAATACTTTTTATTTGCATTTGTTATTCGTCGGCTTTTGTCACTCGCGAGTAAGAAAATGTTAACCAATGCTGTAAACGCGATTAATTTGCGTTTTTCGCAACGCACTTGCAACGAGTCGTTGCTCTAATAATTCATACGAACGACGTCGGGAGTCTCATCCGCTGCTTACAAATGTCGATTAAAACGTACGTGTGCGACATTTTACTCTCTGAATTAGAAAGCCAATACAATTGCTGAGCCAAAGAAAGCGATGGGATGAAATTTGTTACGTCCGCGAGTTAAATCGGAAGCTCAAATTTTGGCTTTGATCCGCAGCAGTTTTCTCAACTTTTTATTTCGCGACCATAAAGGCCTTTATAGGTATTTTATAAAATAGTTTGGCATTGCCGTGCCGAATCCATTGTAACGAATATTTTACGAATACTTTTACTGCTGTTCTCGGTTAATAATAAGAATGTATTTTCAAATGAGCGGCACAAGCACTGGGTTTATGGCCGCATCCAAGTACAGCAGTTGTAAAATATTTCGCGCCGTAAAAATAAAAAGTTAACAAAACATTATTTGTCTAATGGCACAGTTAAAACTTTGATTCGAGAGGCCAAGTGATTACTCCGGAAAAATCAGCCTTATTCCGTTTGGAAAATATTCGGAGCTTCTGTCTGTGTAAATTTTGAGCGGATCGCGCGAGTTTCGAGTTGGCAGTTGTCGCGTTGCCAAATATTTAAACGAAACAAAAATAAGATCCGCTAGGCAAAAGCTGTTTTCCCGTCGTTTTGGTTGGGCCTCTGACGGAAATGGTGGAGCAAGGGCCTCGGACAGCGCGTCCTTTGGCGTTCGAGCGCGAATCGAACCTCGCGTCAGTCGCGTCCAGAAATTCCGATCGATTCGTCCGTACCAATTGGTAATTACTTTAATTAACAATTTCCTTTAACGCGAAGAGCGAAACGAGCAATTAAAGGCCGGCCCTCTCCTCTGGGCGCAGTCGCGCACATGTAATTACGCGACGCGCGCACCGAATTTCTGGCTGCTGGCTGACGGGGTCCGCGAGCACCAGGACCTTATCGTCGCTCGTACATTTTTAATTGATTTCTCGCAGACCGGCGGCAGGGCTAATGCCTCGATAAACGGCCACTTAAGGTCCGGTTTTTATTAAAAAAGTTGTAATTAACGGAGTATTACTCACTCGCGAGTGAGCGAGCGCCGGCGAACTCGCGCCCTGGGCGGTATAACAAGCTCGGTTTCGGTGGTGGGGGGCAGAGGCGAAGGCGAACCTTAAGCCCGATCTCTTCTCCGAGCTTTTCCCTTTTTCCTTTTTTTGTCACGTAAAAATTTTAATTAACGTCGGAGCGCAGTCGCGCGCCTATTAAGGGGGAGTAGAGAGCAAGAGAGCAAGCGAGAGAGAGTGTGAGCGAGGGGGGGGGGAAGGTGAGGGGAAAAAATGCCCGATAAGGATAATTTATGAAGGGAATCGGAGGAGACTTATTAAAACCGAGTGTTATACGTGCGACAGAGTTAGTGTCCGTGAGCGTAGTAACCGAGGAACGGAAACAGATTTAAAGGTTCGAAGAAAGTCCTTCCCCGTCCGACTGCCAATCCACGGCGTTGCTCCGCTCGATAAAGATTTTTTCGGAAAAGCGATCCGTTAAAAGCTCGCGCTTTTAAATAATTATTTTTTACAATCTGCGCATGTGGGTCAGAAAAACAAAGGAGGAGGAAATGAGATGTTCGAGCGGAGCCGTCGAGGTCAAGTTTTTAAATTAATTATAAGCCGGTTATTTTTCGAGTCGCGCTCGAGTTTAATTGTGAAACAGAGCGCGACGGAATGAAGAATAAAGGGAATTATCAGGATTGAAAAGTTTTTTAAATTCCGCGCTATTTGTAATTTGCGACTGTCATTTTAATTTAAAAGTCGCTGCCAAAACGTTTTAATAAGCCGAGCCCTTTCGACGGGGGCCATAAATTCCAATTCTAGGTGAGCGTTAATAAAGTGGCGGCGAGGGCGGCGCGACAAAACCTTAAAATCGGTAAATGCGAAAGTCGAGTATTCGAGTGTCGGCTGAATGCCCCGTCGAGGAGGACATTTATTCCTCGACAGCTGCTGGCCGAGAAGGAATTTGTTCGAATGTTGTTGAAACGAAAAAGTTGTCGTCGTGTTGGTGAGCCGGCGACAGGGCGACAACAAGGATAGCGGCGCCGTGTCGTCGAACCCTTGGTAATGTTTTAATGTTTGTTCGGGCCGGAATCGCGCGAGACGCGCGCGACAGAGACGTGGCAATTGCCGGAACGCGATGTGGTGCGCCGGCAATAGGTGGGTAGGACGGCGGGGGCGGTTCAAATCAGAGCTGCCAAAAAGCTCCGGGTCGGTTTCCAGAGGCTTCGATTGGTTTCCACCCACGGCGTCCTTTCGCTCGCTCGAAATCGCTGGCTCCCGTCAAGGCGGGTCGGAAGTCAATCTTCGCGGCCGGAAGTGGTTCGCCTTCAGCCCTTCGTTTCCTTCACCCTCCCCAAATCCTAGTCCGTACTCCATCCACTCTTTTCCTTCCGCGCTGCCTCTTCTTCCTTTTTCCTTCTTCTTTTTTCTCCATTAGTTAGATTCGAGCGATTGCTCAATCCTTTGCTGCCTCTCGCTCCCTCTCATCGCGTACTCGGAGCAACACCGAGCACTTTTGCCTTAATTATCTTTGCAGTATACTTAGATTCACTCCAAGTTCGTGTGCGCTCTCTCATTCTCTTTTAATTGTGTGGAAATCAATTAAAAAGGGTATTGCTTTTAGATAACTCCGAGTGCGCATGTAAAACACTCTCCGTTTCGTGCGGATTTTTATTAATCTCGTCTGTTTTATCTAATTAATAAAGTTTTTACAAACTTGGATGTAATTAAAGTCGTTTATCAGCGATTATAGCTAAGTGAGTGAGCTTAAGCTAAATGTATCACGTGAAGAATAAGCAGCTACTACTCGGAGCAGATCGCAATTCTACTAATCAATCGAAGCGTGAACCTTTGAATTATAAAGCACTTGCGAATTTCTATTAATAAACTTGACTAAAAGTTCCTCTAAATTTTTCAAATCAAAACTCTAACCAATCTCAAATACTAATTCGATTTCCACGACTTAATTACTTCCTGTATTATTGTTTGTGTTCGATGCGCCGAAATTTCATCAAGGCAAATGCAATTATGAAAAGTTGAGAGAAAAATATACGCGCGCGCGCGCACGTCTGCACACACCAGCGCGGAGAAAGACAAAACCATGTAATTCTTAACTCGTTCTGTCGATGCAAAGAGTGGAAATTTTAATCTTTTCTTAGATTCGCAAAATATTTTCTTGCCAACGCAAAATAATTGTTTGACGAATGCTACTTTCGCTTAAACACGCGTATGATCTTGAAACATTTATTCGTCGTTGCGAACACGAATATTAAGAAGAACAAATTGAATGGAAATTCGTGTCGAAATCATCAATTATCACTAACAAAGATTGTTAGTGCATTACATTTTGAACATAATTGGCGAAAATTATTTTCATTAATTGCTACGTGCATTATAGCTAATTTTTTAATTTAAATAATTATAACACAGTAGTTAATAGCCAAGTATTTCTGTTATTCCAATTAAATTTCTATAGAGCCAATCTAAGCATTAATTTTGGATTAATTAATGATTATTAGTTCCCATTTGCGTTTCAATTTTGATTGTAGTGTATATAAATTGCGGAGTTTCAATTTCACGTTTTGATTTCGAAAAACGTACTGATCTCTAAATGTAAGAGCTAGAAAACTTTTTCGTATAACTATCGTATATTCTTTCATAGGTATTTTGTGGCAAAACGCTAATGATATCTGACCAATACAATTATCATTACAGCTTATTAACATTTTGAGTTATTCTACCATTTGCTCTTTTGCTCTCTCTCTCTCTCTCTCTCTCAACTTCTTATTCGTGCAATTTCTTATATCGACACCTGGTTTTTTCTTTCCTCGACTTAGAAAAGTGCTTGTTCCCGGACCTTCTCTGTATCTTTCTTTCTCTCTCTTGCACTAGACACGCACTTCTTTTTCAAATGAAATCCCAAAATTAAAGTCGTATATTAACTCGGCGGCGTAGCTTCTAAATTAAAAAACAACATTTTACGACCAAGTTCATGAAGACTTTCCTCTCTTTGTGCTTCTCTCTCCTTATAACCGAGCTCCTTTTTCATCGGAGTAGCAAGCGAAAAGAGCATGTAAAGAATAAGTGAGCAAATCAACGAGGAAGATAAATGGACGGAGAGAAAGAAAGAGAGAGAAAGAAAGAGGAGTTTGATCATAATGTAATTCAGGCGCAAGGATATAAAATCGTAAGCAGAGCAAAGCTAATATGACGCCATTAGATGTAAGCAAACATGCGATAGTCGAGAAAAATTTTTTAATCACTCGTATAGAACGCTCTGGAGATTTATTATGAAAATACAATTAATTCAATAGGGAAATAATAATAATAATGATGATGATGATATTAATATCTTGGAATCAAATTATTTTAATTTAATTTGATTTTTAAACAGTCAAATTAAAATTTAAGATTTATCTGTTTCTTAAATTGGATTTTCAAGCTATTAAAACTTTCGTACTTATAAACTGATATTCAATACAATCCGCTTGTTTATAAAAACTCACTATTAATAATAAAAAGCTGCTGCACAATTTCTCGTATTTAAAGAAATAAAATTGTAATTCGCTAATCTGCAATAATAATTATAACAATAATAATAACAATAATAATAATACAGGAATGAGAGGACAGGGACTGTTTTTCGAAAATTAATTGGAAAATTCTTTATACGCGGAAACCGCTGAAAGGAAAAAAGATGTTTAGGTAGAAGTAAGATAGAGTGAATAAGAAAGAGATGGATAGGAAGAGAGTGAAGAATGAGAGAAAAAAGAAAAGGGGAAGGGGTTACCGGACCCAACCGCCATTCTATTGTCTGTAAATTGCGTTTTCAAATTCGTTGGAGGTGAAGGATTGTACGTGGTTCTCACTCTCTCTCTCTCTCTCTCTCTCTCTCTCTCTCTCTCTTACTCGCGTGCGCGCATGCATACACACATACGCATACAGACATGGCTGCTCTGTCTGATGAAGCACATCCAGAACCTCGACACCCGCCAATTTATCGAGCGAAAATTCTCTCTCTTTTCGACTATTTCCAACTCACTCTTGTCGCAAAAGTACATGCACCGATATACAGTCGTGCACGTGCATGTAGTCGCGCGAGTACTCTAACTTTGTCACCCCATTCCACCCTAATGAATTCTCACGAACACTGTCTCTTAGGGAAAGTGATTTTTACGCTTTATCCAATATAATTGGCAATGCTTTCAGAACGTCAATAATAATAATAAAATGGACAATTAGCAAGGCTGGATTTCGGTAATTCGGGCCCCTTTATGCTCCCTTGCAACAGGAACAAAATTAAATTCGCGAATTCGCGAAACTCCCGCGCTTCGATGCAGTCTGATTAAAAATTTCTGCTTTAATTGCAAATTTAAGCAAATCCTAAGATCGTCTGGTGCGCCTGCGATTTATTACGACAATCAGCAATTCGGTGCTCGTGTTTTGCGAAATGTTGCGAAGCAAATCCCAGGCAAAATATGCGTAAATTTAACCCGACTGTACGTATTTTATGCAAAAGCCGATTATTCATATTTGTACGTAGATGTTGTACATCGAGTATCCGAGAAACGCGAAGTGCCCATTTAGCGCGAACGCGTATTGCAGGCGAAAATGCGCCAAGTGTAATGTCGGGATAAACCAGCTGATATTTATAATTCGGGCGAGACTTTAAAGTAACTTTAAAGCTTGGCAATAATTTTTCGACAACCTTCGCCGCTGGACAATAATAACGAATAAAAAGGACGGAAGGCCACGAATGCGGATGCGAAGTCATAAATTAAAGGGAAAGCCAAGCCAGGCTCCGCGCACTTTTCAATATTTGCAGGAGCGTCATATTTATTGCACTCGCACAGGTTCGCACGTTCGCGCGTCCTGAGTGCACAATGGGAAAGTGTATTTCATCGAGAATCGAATTCGCAAATCCGTCCGGGATTCAAATTCTCGGGAAGAGTGTGTGGGAACGATCGCAGCGAGCAAAAGTGCACGCGTAATTCGCCTTCTAAGCAGCAATACCGGCGGCTCGAAATAAAGAAGTCGCAAAGGGTGGCTGCGGGGCAAGGGGGAGACCGCGGCAGTTTGCGTCGAAAGCACTCGTGGAACGAAGCTCGGTCGAACGGCCTCGAGGCTGGGGGTCGCTATCCGGGCTCGCCCCCGCTCGAAAGAGTGACGGCGGCGGTGACGGTATAAAATCCGATGCTTCTCGCTTGCGCACACGTGCGTCGTCGGTGTTGATGGTGGCGGTGGCGTCGGCGGCGTCACATCGCGGCCAAGGGGTACATAATGGAACTTGAAATTGGTTGGGCCTGTCCCGCCTGGGCAACTCGCGGCGGCGGTGTGTGCGCGCGCTCGCATCTATACTTATATACGTAAGCTGGGCGCGGGCGGGGAGCTATCGAGGGAAACGCATTCCAGCCCGAAATTGCTTCGCACTGCCGACGAGCTTCCCCTCCGCGGCTGGCGCTCCCTTCCCCGTGCTCCCGTCGACGTGCCGCTCCTCGGGATCCGCCGGGGGACGCGCGTGGCACGGCTTTGAGGTTAGGTTCTCGCAAGCCCTTATTGAGACGTACGTAGCTCGCGTACACCGACTCCAATTTAGCCCCGGCCATTTATTTAGCTCTCCAACCGCTTTCTAGGAGCCTCGGCTGACTGGATGCGCGTTTAACTTGCCGCGCTCCTGAAGCGCAGATTGTCGCAGCTAAAGTTTACTTAGTTTCAACCGGCGCTGGCCTCCAAGACGATTCGCTACGGCTGCCTTTGCTAATTACCGGCCGAATCATCACTTGCGGCACGAGCTTGCGCTGGCGTTGCTGCGCCGACACTCGCGCCCGGTACAAAACTCGACGCACTTTCATCATTGGCATCCCTTGGAGCAGCCGATCGCGCCAGGTTCGGCTGTCTGAGAATATTTACGACGTCGAGCTAGAAAATTATCTCGAAAGCGCGTGCACAAATCCATAAATGCATTATTCCGCAGAGCTCGAGCCTTAATAATTCTGATGATTTAGGATAACAGGAGGAGGGCGGGTTCGCGCCTGTCCGAGTAAACCAGGCGCAATGATGATAAATTCGATAAGCCGTTCTTGGAGTCGGCACGGATTTGCACTCGCAGGGACGAGTTTTCCCTTTTAATTTACGTTAATATCGCGCTAAAACGCGCGAGTTGGAAGGATGGGTGCAGTTGGCTTTAATGCGCAGCCAAGGGCTTAACGCTTCGATCGATAAACCGTGGCCCGACGATTTTCGCGGTTCGCCCTCTGGAGCGGAGGCGTTTCAAAAATACGATTCCTCCTTGGCGTCCAATCGCACACTCGCAGTGGCCGCGATAAATTCGCTTCGAGATCCGATGAGTCAGACGGGGGGCTGTATTTTAAAATTCGCCAAGACAAATAATTCGCGAACCGCCGACGGGACAAAAAGTGTGGATTGGGGCTCGTCGGGTCGGACGAGTTGTCGGCATTTGTTAAAAGGTTAAGCGTCAGCAAAGCGCGAGCACCGGCAGGTCGCGTCGAGCCAAAGCTTTCAGCGACGCGACGACAACAGCCAGCGAAAAGAGCCGATCGACGCTTCCCCGCCTTCGGCTTGTTGAGTGCACGCGTCGGAAAATAGCCGCGGTGGAGTGGCGCGTTGATTAAAACGGCCCTCCTTCCAACTGCAGATGGAAAGAGTCGGGGAACACGCGACAAAGTGACGCACTCCTTGTCCCGTCTCCGTCGCCCCCATGGATTTTCGCTCGCGATCGATGGATACAAGGGCGCTCGCTTCTATCCCTCCCCCCAAATTTCTGGATTGGTTTGCAAAATTCACAGGAAATAAAATTTCGGTCAATTGGTCTGTTGGTTGGAATTTCGCAAAAAAGAGTAACCTTTTTATTTCAATTTTGCCGTGAGAAGTCGCTCGAATTTTCGAGCTTGCGCATTAAATTTTAAAAACGTCACTCGGGCTTTGCACGGGAATGAAATTAAATTCAACCGAGATTACAGTCTGGAGTCCACTTTAGAACCACCATCGAGTGACAAAACTCACACCAATAGTCGAACGATCGATTCGATTTTCGAATACTTAATTCGCGCGGACTTAATGCCTTGCCTTCCTTCGTTTACATACCCAAGCTCGTGTGTGAAATACACAGACTCAACAACTCGGCCATTCACGCGTACCCACCTTTTTAAGCTCGCGTGCGCCAAGATTTTTCAGATGCTCCAGAATCCTCCTGATGATTCGACGACGTTCGCTACGACTCTTTAAATTAACATTGTTCCGCTCGCTTCAACGAGAAATAAGACCCGTACCTCGGAAAGAGGAATGAGTTCGATAGAACAAGGCGATTGTCGATCAACTTTTAAAAATGCCAAAAACAGATCACGCGGAGGCTGAACGATGCGTGTGCATTTAGTGATCGGACAATCGGCGCGTCGACCGATGTTGACTGCAATCGCGCGATAACAATAGTGACAGCGATCGGAAGAATAAGAAACTGCAGGCCGAGTGCATTCGGGGCGCAGACTGCAGCAGGCCAATTAAAGCCGGAAGGCGAAAAACCGAAAAGCGAAGGGCGAAGGGCAAATGAAAAATTGGGCTTTTATCAAAGCGAGGCACGAGAGACGATAGCGCGAAACGAAAGAAGGTTGGAGATGGAGAGAGAGAACTGCGGGTTGGCTAGGGTCAGGAGAGTGAGCGAGAACTCGAGGAAGGGAAGGAGGAGAGCAGCGGAGCAAGGCGCTGCTTGCTTAATTACTAAAAGCTAATCAATTCCAGAGGAAGTAAAGTTTAAATTGCAAACTAAAGTATAGCTTCGCCGGTGCGCCCCCGCTTTCGGCGTAAACTGCAAAGCGATATTACCCCTGGCTGCATTCTGCAATTAGCCCCGGTAAATCATTGAATACAAATTATGGACGGTTCCGGGCGTACTTTTGGCCCTCGGCCCCTCGCCCCTCGCCCCACACGTGAAAACCGATCGCGGCCGTTGCGACGGCCCACTTTCGACTATCGACTTTCGACCCGCAATAACCTCCACCCCCGCCTCCGCTGCCGCCGCCGCCAGCTTTTGACGTATCGCACGCTCGGAAGCCCCGAGCACATGGACTTACGGAGGCGCGTGCGCGCCCAGCCGGGGCTCGTTTATTAAATTCTTGCGCGTTACCGAAATTAATTATTGCGCCGAGTGTGCGTATGCGGCGAGATTTGAGGGGATTTGCTTGGAGGGGAAAGAACTCGTAAATTCGATCTCGATACTGTGTGTCTGGCTGTCTTTGCCCCTCGGTCCCGGTCGATCGTCTGCTTCTTTCTTGCCCGCGAGTCCCGGCTCGAGTTGCATCGGTGCATCCCTGCATCGTCTTCTCTCCGTCTCTTCTCCTTTGTTCGTTTGCTACGGCTCCTACGAACTATCCTTCGATTTAACCTTGACCGCCGAGTTTTGTTCTGTTGCAAACCGTTGATGCCTACACTTTTTGCAACGCGAACTTTGGCTGGACAAAACACGCGGAAACTTTCGATTCAGACACTCGGAAAATTTACAGATTTACGTAAAATTGGCCTTTCATTTGAAGCTTACAAGTTTTAAAGCGGAAAACTTTGCCTGGGTGATAATTTTTTATTTAATAGCAAAAACTTTGATGCTCTTTAAAGTGTCCTTTAGAAACGCAAAGCCGAATAAGTCGAGTGGCTGCTCTATACGAACACTAACAGCAATGATAAAATAATAATTGAAAGGGCAATTTTATACAATTAAAGTTCGCTTTATTAATAAGATATCAGGACAGGTAGACGGAAATTCAAATTTGGGGATGTAATTGCTTATTGAAATAGTTTAAAAGATCATTAACGTATTATCGCGGGAGAAAAAAGTTGCTGAAACTCGTATAAAAGTTAGCCGAGTTTTATCAATTCTGATAACGAGATATCGTCCCCACTCCTCGATTGATGATCGTAAGATCCTGCAAAAGAAAGGCCAATCAATTAAAATTCAAGATTACAATTTCTCCTCCGCGTTACTTCATCCTGGACGCCAGTGATTGCCTCGAGAGCCACGAAGTCAAACAGGTATACACCGCACTTTGAGATAACCACGAATGCCTCTGCAGATCTCGCAACCAAATGAATTAAGAGCAAGACAGAGAGAGAGAGAGAGAGAGGAGAGAGAGAGAGACTAATTACGTTATCAATTGCATAAGTCGCGTCGCATCGCTTTAAAGGACTGTTTTATCGATCCACTGACCTCGAATTCTATTAATAAACAATTTCTAACCTCTATCTCTCCCTCCTTTTTGCATCCTCTCTATTTTTGCTCGATGACTCGCGCCCTTCTGATCGACAGTCGATATTTATAACCCAATTTAAACCCACCTACGCGTATTTAACGATTATAATATTACGCGTATTCAATAGATTCATTAGGTTAATTGTGTGGTCAAATTGGTTTTTCATGCAGAAATGCAATGAACGCAGCCTCACCTGGCATTTTTGCATCTGATTGGCCACGACATCCTAATTTCAATTTTTACTCGAGACCTTGAAAAAATGAAACGATGTCGTATTATCATATAAACCGAGCATTTTATACAACAATAACATTCTTACATCTAATACGTAATTTCATCCTCCGAACATGAATAATTTTTAATCGTAAACTGTATTGTAATTATTATTCTAGACTTTCATCTGGCGTGATACAGATTTAGAAAAATTTTATTGAAACTATTTTTCATTACAACTACCGAACCTAATTATTTTACAAACGTTATGACTGGTAAAAGACAATAAAAATTTGGAGTTATTTGAGAGGAGAATCCTGCGTAATTCTCCGATGTTTTTCATTAAATGCGCAGGCAAACTACCAGTAAGTCATAGTTGTAACACGCATTTGTTTACAACGTATCTTTTTTAATTTCATTTTAGAAAAACCGTTGAGCTTAAAGGTGTCAAATTTTGCGACGAATTAACTGCAGTGCCCTTAAATATTTCAAGGCCAAACATTCTTAGCACCGAAAACTTTCGACAAGATCTTCGCTTCCATTTTTAAACAATTTATTGGATAAATTTACGGCCGATGTAAACTGCATCGGCGAAATTTGCTCGATTGATTACCGATATTGGAGCCTTTAAATATTTGACTTCTCGTCATATTTCAAAGGAGCGTCCGAAAAAGTAGTTTTCCGAGACAAATCAATGGAAGTTAATTAGAAAGAGCTGCTCATTTTCAAACGCAAGTGCCGCGGGGGAAAGTTGAAAAAACCCTTGGAGAGTTGGGCGTTTGCAACACACGAGTCGCGATCTGCAACCCAACGCGAGCACATCGCAAGTTACGTAACGGCAGGAGTTTCGTTTGCAAGTACAGCGAAGCTGCGCTTTTTGCCGGTAGGAGTCGATAAAAATCGCAGCTCCCAGACGAATAAAGTCGAAGCCAATTATTCAGCCGACTGATTTTATTGGCCTGATTCTTGGCTCTTGGGCGTCGATTAAATTTTCAGTGATTATATTTCTCGTTTTGGCCGGTCGTCCCGCGCAACCTATTAATGGAGCTTGTTAATTTTGCGCGAGCGCGGAGTGCTTGGAGTGCTTGGAAGCTCGGGGATCGGCGCGACAATTACGCTGATTCCTACGGCTCGCAATTGTTTTGTTTGGAAGTGCAATTTATCTGATTGAGTGATTACACTGATTTTACGCGGAAGCCCCTGCAATTAGAACGTAATCAAGCCGTCTGGTGTCTAGGCTCTGCACAAGCTCTGATCGCCCTTGAGAGTTTCGCTTTTTTTAATTTGCGCCTTTTTGCAAGTCTGCGCTCCTTTCTTTCGAGCGTTCGCTCGTTTGCAAAATTCACTTGGCTCGCTTTAAGACAGCCGAGCAGCCAAGGTTGCTGCGAATTATGCAAATCGCGAGTGATGCCCAACTTTTTCGAATGGTTTTTCTCCTTCTGTCGGTCTTTTACCAGCAACGATCTCGACTTTTCTATGAAAACATTGTAATATCGTGGGAATGGCTCTCGATTGTTTAACGAGATGCTTCCGAGTACAACGCAAATTACCAAATTATCAAGGTGTTTTTTTACGACCTCGGCTCGCGCGTCGACGTCACCCCTTGAGATCGATATGTTTATCGCGCTAATTCTGGTGGACTCGCGAGTCTAATATCGATTCAGGAGGAGGTTTAAAAAACATTTGAAACGAGCCAATAGAAGCTCTTGTATTTGATATTATTGCAACCGGTGCTCTTGGCTCAAAAAGCGAACTATCGAGGCATTTTTGACGATAAACGAAATTTATTTTGAACCAACAACGCTATTTTATTTGCAGTAGAGCTATAGATCGAGAGCTAAATCGAGCGAGTCGATTGTTAGCGATACTCGCGTATTGGAAAGGCTCTTCGTTCGACATTTCGCGGAGAGCAAATTTATTTGAAAGCAAAAGTGCACTTGGGAATATTTGATAAATATTACGCCTGGAGCAGAGCAGCGCGAAAAGCATTAACGTAGCCGATAAATTTGTCGGCCCGAATTGGCGTTCGTCATTGTTGCGACTCGCAACGATCCAGAAATAATTTGGAGCAAATTTTGTTTTCCCCAAGCTCCGAAAACAGGCGCCGACATTAAGTCTACACTGTTTCGCGCACAACACGTGCGCCTGAAGCGGCAGCGAGCGTAAGAATACAATTAAACGACGAATCCAGTTATGCAGGGGGCGACACGAGTGCGCTGGCAAAGTTAAACAAATCGACGGCGGGAGTTTGGCGCGACGCGAAACCGGGCGTGGGGGCATTAAATTAAACGAAATCGTCCATTCGTAAAATAGGCGAAATCGGCAGTAGCGCTCGATCTCGCCGCCATAAAGGTGCGGGGGATTGCCGGAGCATCGATGTGAGGCGGGGGGGGGGGGGTCGACCAAGAAAGGCAGACCAGACCGATAGGCTCTAATGCGTATATGTATATTCGCAGAGGCGCGGCCGCGCACAGCCGAGCCTGACCGACGGCGGCGAGGACGTCGAGGACGAAACAAGCAATAAAATCAGTGTCGTTACCGGCAATTCAATTCGCCCAAGACGCATAGCACAATTTCACGTACAATTTTACGGGAGAACGGCCAGCAGTCCTATTTACCTCGCAGTCTCTCTTTTTCACACACGCGCGCTTCAAAATTCCCGGGAAAGCGCGTGCGTGTGAGTGCGCGCGAGTGTAGATCGTGTAATAACGTGGCCGGAGATCAACGTACTTTTTGCCGTAGATCCGAGAAAGAAATACTTTTCCGAATCGGATTCCCTTTATTCGGCGCGCGGCTGCTACGCGTGTGTGCGCCTGTCCGAGTTGGAGGACGCGCACACTCAAACACAACTACGCTACACTCCGTTCAAAATTCCAACGACCATGACGCATAAATGTATTTTAGTGCGCTTGGAGTCGGAGCGCCGCCCGTAATATTCCGTAACAATGGATAAAATGCTAAGGATGACGAATGTTTTTGATTTTTATTCGGATTTGGTTTACGCGTCGCAGATTGATTCGAGCGATGATTGGCTCGCGTATCCAGACTCCGGTACGAATATTATTATCGACAAGTGTTTTTTACGAATGTCAATGACGCCATTGCAATCCTTTCATTTCGTTTTTTATTTCTCGGTCTATATTCCCGTTGCTTTTCCCTGCTTTATTAGCGGCAATAAAGTCAATTATTTATTTGCGCGAACGAATTCGAATCTTCTGTTTGGATAACGAGGGAAAAGATTCGTCGCAAGTGTTCACAATCGGCATCTCGTCAGAAAACGGGTGATCGCTTTTTCGCTTTCGTGAAAAAGGACCCGCGAATATTTCCTTTCTCGTTGCACACTTTCGAGGCGCAAGAATTTATTCCCTGCTGCTGTTCAGATTCCTTGTATACTTGTACGGACTTGTACCCGACATTTCGCGCAAAGAGTACGCATTACGTAATTCTTTTTTACAGTGCGCAGATGACACGCGAGGAATCCTTGCGTCAATTACGTGAACATAAATAGCAATTATTAACATTGATATTTAGAAATTTTGAAAAACTCCTATATTTAAAAAGTTCTGCCTCCCCGATTAGTTGCAGAATCTTCAAAAAGTTGTTCGAATTTATCGACGCTCGGCTCGCGCGCAGATTTATACAATTTCCGTATCACGATTGTTAATTATAACGTAAAATATATAGCGTAATTAAATGTGCTAAGAGAGATAATTGATACTCTCCATTAGTTGATATCAACATTGGCATGAAAAAAAAAACTGCCAAGTCCGAAAATAGAAATATCTTTCTCTGGTAAAATTTTTTCATTTCCAACTACAATTTATCGCAATCAAAGCTATGGCAATAGCACTGGATGAAACTTTCATTATTTTTCGATTTTCAAATACAAATGTTGAGTCGCTAAAGCAATTTCCTGTGTACAACAGGCCTTTGCTTTGCCTGTTCCCTGAAAAATTCCGTCCCCTGCAAAACTGCACAGCTATAAGTACGCGCCCACTTATACCCGGGAATCGAGGAGGGAGGGAAGAATAAACAAATAAAAAAGGCAGTCGGGGCAAAGACGCATCGTTGCGGGATCTCGAGTGTCGATTAATTATGCGATCGAATCTCTCCGGTTACGCTGCTCTTCTTTTTCATATTTTTACCGTCTCACTCTCGTTCTCGTTGTCCGTTATATTTCTTACAAGTGCCACTTTAAAAAATGACAACACTTCTTCGGTCTTGCTTGCTCTTGACGTCTATAAGCATTATATCGCGTAACATCCCACACGTTTGCTTCTGCGTTCGTGTACGTGTATTTCTGTATGTGACAAAGAGAAACACAGAAAGAGAGAGAGAGAGAGAGAGAGACTCAGGCGAACAGTGAAATTAAGAAAAAGAATGGATTCCTCAAATACGATAAACTGAGCAGTAAATATATTTTCCTTTATTTGTTACTAAATGTTTTCTGTATAGGAAATTTTGAAACGTCGCCTTTTTGTTCTAAATAAAATTTCGTGATCTCCATTTTAATTTATTCCCCATTAAGCAACTCGAAAAATTTCGATGTTTTAGCCGATTTAATTATATTTAAAAATTTCTGACCACTTTGAATCAAATAACGGATTCGCTTATAACTATTGTGCATTCTATTAATTTACTCGAATCATTCGATCATTGATAATTAAACGTAAAATTTACAACCACATTTACGTGAAGTCGTCGGTTAAAAGGTCAAAATAATTTAAATTTCAATAAAATCTAAATATTTCACATATATATATATATATATATATATATATATTACGTCGGCATACTATCGATGTTAATGTATATAGCAAATACTTTCAATTTATATTGGTAAATAGACCTTTTTAAAAGGGTTTTACGTTTTACGTTTATGCAATTCACCTAAAAAATTGAGTGAGGCATAAAAGAAGATTGAAACACAGGCCTTAAATGACCAAGAATATTAATTTAACGAAAGACCCGCTGTAAATATTTTATGTAAAATAAAACGAAGAAAAATATTCTTCTAGCCTTAAATAAATTTCGCACACTTGTACCGTCGGCAAAGAAAGAAAGATAGAGACGAAGAAAAAAAGAAAGAAAGAAAGAAAGTGAACGAAAGAGAAATTGATCGAAAGTAAAAAAGAGTCGTGACAGAGACAAAGAGAGTGACAGCAATAGAAAGTAAAAGAGTGAGACGAATAGAGACAGGGAGAGTTGCAGAAAAGGTAGGAGAGTAGATTGTTTTTCCGTAATTTGTTGAATCCCTTTTATCGAGAGAAGAAGTCTGGTAGCGGCTGAAGGTAAATCAATCGAACGTTCGAAATGAAATGCTTCGCATTGGAAGGCCTTTCCTTTTTTCCATCTTCCTCGCTCACTTCCCCTCTCTCTCTCTCTCTCTCTCTCTCTCTCTCTCTCTGCCCACTTTAGCCTTTTCCCTATTTTCCTATTATTCAAATTTTTAATAAATACGAATATGTCTTATGCATTTCGTTCTGTAGCGGCCCGAGCTTTTCCGAGTTAATTTCACGGCGAGACAATTCGAATCGACGTTTATTACATTAAAAATCATTTCTTCAACGACTCGATGTTTATTCAGCGCAAACCTACTCTTGGTTTACGGTTTTTCGTTTTCCACTCGACGACGTTCGAGGTCTTTCGCACTTGGCCGCAGGTTCTTCCCGAATCTCGAATTCGAGGCTTCGAGGAATTTCTCAGCGCGAGGATGTTAAAGCAGTAAAGCTAAATTGAGTGTCTCGAGTGTAACAGCGGATATAGTGTACATGTAAATTGAGAAATAAAACAATCTTCGTCCCAGGTGCTGCGAGTGCCAGTTGTTCAGTCACGTAACATCAAGACGAAACAACAAAATTGGGAAGCGGATATTGGCGCCTTTAAACCTTCTACTCTCCACCACTCGAGCCTCGACTTCGCCTTCCCCAATTTTTATTCCCTCATTTCAGACTCCCGAGTAGCGAAATTAATCCGCGCTCGACGGCCGACGAAAACACTCGAGTGATCGGTAAGGGCCCAAAAGGCGATTCTTAAATCTCGGATAGCGGTGTCGAGGCAATCGCGATCCTTGAACTCTGGCCGAGTTCAACTCGCAGCCGATGGTGTTCTCGCCGATCCGCAAGAGAGCAGCAAACAGACGATCGCGGTTAATTATACAGTTTTAATGGAATTGTCGCTCCGTTCGGTGTTGGTTATTTAGTAAACAATCGCGCCCCGAGAGTAAAACAACGGGGCGGCAGCCCAAACGGAACTGAAAGCAGAACTGGGATGCCGCGACACTGACTTTCCCTTTCGAGCGTAGAATTGCCCGGGCAAACTTTACTTAAACCGAGTTAACGCGCGAGATTTCATAAGTTTCCTCGAGGGGGAAGGCAGATTTTTATCCAGGGGCGGGAGGGGAGGATACGCGCGCAGCCTGAATTAGCCGGCAGCGCGTGGGTATTCGGGCAGCTGAGGCGAGTTTGCGAGCCTCGAGTCTCACGGAAGTCGCTGTTTCTTTATTGTTTTACAACTTCCTCGCAGAGCCCCGGAGAAAATTAATTTAATTCGCCGGTCGAGTTTGGGAGCGCAGAAGCTCCCCGCCGAGCAATTACGATTATTAAGATTTAGGCAGTAAAGCGTCGAGCAATCAGTCGCTAATGCGAGCCAAAATATCCGCTGTAAAACTGGATAAGCGATCGCTCGCTCGGTTTGCATATTTTACAGCGTTGGCGGCGCACTTCTTGTCCAATAACTTGGTTTTATCCGCGCGGGCAATAAATACGGCCAACTCGGTCACCTCCTCGGACTGGTAGCCACATTCGCGTATACCCACATCGACGTTTCGCGAGTTCCATTAATTTTGAAAATAGCTCCGTCTGCCTCCTACTCTCGAGTTTGAAAAAGCTCCTTTGCGAAATTGCATCGGACCATTCATCACTGCCCCCGGCACTGCACAGACACACGACTCCGACTACGCGGCTCAATAAAAATATCGCGTCTCATATTTCTCGCATCCTCGTACTTTTGCATGCAACTGGAGCAGAGTGTCGCAGTGTGTCGCTCCTGCACCGGTACGCGTAATTAATTATCGGAGCCTTAAGTTTCACCCCCTCGCTCTTCCGCCGGACGTGTGCTTTCCGAGATCAGAGACACGCCGAGAGCCACGTGGGAGCGACTCGCCGCCGATCAATTCCCTCGACTCGTCCACGCGTTCCGCCGCGCCCAGGGCAAAGGGACTTTGTTCGACCGCGTTTCATCGAATGCGAAACGCCAGCGAGGAGTCGAGTCCGCGCTGCAATTCAATCTCGTGCGCGCGCGGCTGCTTTTTCCGACCGGGCTTCCCTCGATCCGGAGAATTTTTAATAAATAATTAACGGAGTCGCGCGGCGATCGCTCGACTGTGAAACGAGATTAACCTTAAAATCGACTCGTCCGAATTGGCGCTGTTAGGAGCGCAGCCTCCTAGCGACGCTTAAACGGCGATAAAATTTTTAAGGAATAATCAGAATTTAGAGGGGCGGCAAGCGCGAAAAAGGTCGGGGGAGAAAATCGAAAAGAAAAGACGGAGAAAAGGCAAGGAAGCCGACGCCGCTCGAGCTTTTGCCCACTTAGAAGGATGGACTGGGCGAAATTGCAAAAAGCTAATTCCATTTTACCGGCGAGCACGAGCGCGGCTACGAGTCTGGCTTTTCCTTCCTGCTTCACTCGGCGCACTGCTGCCAAGCCAGCAGCTGTAAACCAATCACATTAGAGGCGGCAGTCCAGCGTCGTCGCCCCCCCCCACCTCCTGCCGTCCGGCGCTATTTACCGAGCGCCGAGGCGCGTGCTCCGGCGTTTTTCGATGCAAGCTCGCAAGCTCCGTCCTGATTAATGCCCGCAGTAATTAAATTTTAATCCGAATCATCGATGGCAGAGGGCAACGAAAATTGCCAACTTCTACCCCTGCGCATTCGCGAACTATTGGGTGCGTGCGAGCGCGCGCCCCTTTCAATATGCTGCGTATCGCTGATGTATACGAGCTGCTGATTTTCGGGAATTGGCGATTCCACTTTCCAGCCGGGAAAGCCTTCCGATGGAAAAAGAATATCGGCTCCAATGTTTGCGATTAATCGAAAATCGTAATTATTTCAAAACTGCTCCGGCAATCGCTTTAACTTCCGCATTCGTGTTTACCAGCATAATTTTCCTTCCCCTCTCCTCCGCGCTTTCGGCATTTTTTAATTATTCGCTGTCGATTTGCTATCCTTTGCCGGTCTGCGAACGGGCATTATTAGCAACAAAGCACTCGTCGCGACAAATTTGCTGGCGGTCGAGTTGAAAAAAATCAAATTTTCAGCTCGCGTTCGAAGCCTCGATCTGACTAATATCCAATTGTGGATGATTTTCCACCTCGAATGAGATAAAAGTGCGTCCGGATTAGGCGCTCGAAAAGCATCTGTAGCTTAAAAGGAAGAGAGATTTCGTAGGTTCGTACAAGTTTTTAATTAAAATCAGTTGATAATTAAACGATGATTGCTTGGACAATAATTCGGTCGAGGCTAATAAAAGACAAATATTAAAATGTTCGACTTCGATACGAGACTCGATTTTAATCTTAATTACTAATTAAGTCTGCTGAATATTATAACGAATTAAGCTCTCGAGATTTATCAAGATTCTAATGGAAACACGAGTCGCTTATTCCTTCAAAATATTTTTGTCTTTTTAATGGCTTGTTTAAGGATTCGCTTATTAAGTTGACGCGATAATAAATCAAACTCGGCTTTCGTCAGGAATCGTAGCGAGATCGCTGAATAATGCAGCATTGGTGTTTTAAAAACAGTAGGTTGTTAGAACGAGGCAGGGGTAGTTGGATTCGATATCCGCCCTCGAAAACCTTTTCCAAATTCATATTACGCGTCCAAATTCCGGATTTCAAAAGTTTATTTTAATCGCTACAGTCGATGGCATGCGATACTTGCGTCGCGTTGGACGAAATTGAAATATACGGCGACATTTTTCGGTGCATTATTTCGAGCTTAATTTAAAAGTACTTTAAGTATATTAATGATGTCGATTATAAACTCAACTGCGCCGCTTTCGAATAATAATACGCGGATAATTGCGTCGGCGTACGATGAACGAAAATTTCAATCCTTGTATGTTTAATAATATTTTTTGTGCTCAACATACTTTATTGGCCCGACATTGATTGCGTTTTACCAAAAGGGCGATTAATAGAATATTTAATGCTTTACGTATGCAGATCATTAATGAAAGTACATTATTTCGATTAAGCGCGTGTATCGGCGAGTTGATTGATATTCGGTGCTTTTCTTATTCGGCCGTGAAAAATGCCGCGCATCTTTTCCTTTCGTCGAATTTGCAACCAAATCTTCTAATTGTCCGAATAATTCGCCAGCTCGATCGGCAATTGTTAATGTTCGCAAAATGCCATTTCTCAAAATAGTTTCGGTAATATTGCTGATTCATAGGATTCGAAAAGAACGATTCAGAGTTACGCGTATTAAGGAAAAATAATCTTCGAAAGGATAGGTCTTCGAAAAAATTATCTTAATCCATCATCGAGCCTTTTAAGTTATACCTACTCCAGTACTTACTTACTTCCATAAAATTTTCGTTGATTCACTCGTACACTAGATAATTAATTCAAAGTAATTACTCATCTTCCATATTTAGCCTATCGCTTAATGGATTCGTAATGGCCTTAAGAATAAGCTTGCATTCGCACATTTCTGTCTTCCTTTTCCTCCGGCTCTCCCTCTGGCACCTTTTCTCTCTGCCTCTGAATTTTGCTTTCATATCTTTCAACATTACGCAAATGCGCCTTCTAAACATCTCAGCAATTACGACTTTTATAAATTTTCATTTTTTATTCCGAATCACACTTTTGTTCTATTTGCAGTCGCTTATTCTTAATTTTGCAAAGCCCTTTTTTTAAATAAGTTACGGCGTAAATTAAAAAGCTCAAAAGATCGTATTAAAAAATCTTAATTTAAGAAAGCTTAGTCTGAACGCTGTTAACTTTGCTGAAGAAAAAAATGTGCGAAAATGTTGAAATTACTACTCGTATTATTTATTCGCGTATTTTGATGAAACGCCGTGCAATTTTCGAGATTCGCTTAGATTTTTAACAACGAGTTACCAAAGTTTCGCTTAATTTATCTCTCCTTCACTTTTACTTCGTCAAATTTTACATCTCGGTAAAAGTAAGCGAAAATAGTTTTCTCCCGTACGATTGTATGCCCAAAAAAATGCTTATTTAAATCTACACGTGTAAATGAATAAGGAATATTTCCCGCTGGCTCAAATGCGTTCTTTAACAAGTTAACAATTACTGTCCTCGTCATCGAAGCATTTCGTGTTCGTAGTGACAATTTTGACCATAACTCAGACATAAACAATTGCACATCGACATTCGGAAGATAGGTTTTTTTTTGAAAAAAATGTCGCGTCGCTCGAGTTGTCAAATTTGTTTTGTTATCTGAACGAAATGGCGGCACATTTAGCGCGCAGCTGCAATGGCGTTAAGAACACTCTCGCCTTTCTTTGTATTTTTAAAAATGAGTTGGGCAATCGATGTTTTGCCGTTCTCTCGCGCGTAATACTCGAGGACGACTACGACTGCAGTTTTTCAATTAGATCGTGTAACGTTCCAGCATCAGCAGCGTATCCAGCGCGTGCGCGCGCCAAATTTGCAACTCTAGTCTATAAAAGTAACATAATTTCAGGCCGCAAAATAAAATTAGTAATTTGAATTTAAAATAAAACGGCAAGCAATTTACTCGAAGACAATGCACGCAGTATATCATGCAAAGTTAGTCGTTCGAATTTATTTTCAGCGGTTTACACGTAAAACGACTGCTTTCATTAGCAACGGTACGGGTTTGGCCAATCTCTTTCTCCCGGGGTTTCCCCGAGTCGCTCTGCTCTGGTGTCTTTCATTCATCAGGCGCGTAAAAGTGCTGACAACTTAATGGCACGCCGAAACCAAAAACGAAGCGCTACGTCATAAGTGTTACCAGACTGTGGCGTTTGTTGATAAAACCAAGGGAAGCGGGCAGTTGCGCCAACCTATTGCGAGACGACATCGATGCTTAATTTACGAGTAGATCGATTTCGCGCGAGCGTACAAGAACCAATGCAATTAAAGATCGGACAACCTGAGTTATTGTCTCGCGCTCGGCTCGTCGTTTACTTTTCACTTATAAGCATTTCTACGATTTGCGTTGGCTTGCCGGGCCTCCAGGCTGTTTCGCTAAAGTAGATCCCTTCATTAGCGAGCACCGTTGGCCCTCATCATTAGCTTCGTTATTATCGTCGTTCTATATTTAAGTCCCGGTAAAATCGCTCGCAAATTTGATAAATTCGTTTTGCGTTAACAAGCACTGCTTTTAGTTTTTAAATTTCGCACACGATTGGCGAAGAGGTTGGCTTAGGTGAGCGGCGAGTCGCGCGAATCGCACTTACAATTGAAACGCGAAAAGAAACGGATTTCAATCAATATTATCGTTCGAACGTTAGTCGTAATAAACAATTCGCTTGCCCGAGCGACGAATGGGATCGTTAAATTTTTCAAAAATCGAATCAAATTCAATCGGCGTAAATAATCCGGTCGGATAACGCGTGTTGCAGCCATTTTTTGCTCGTTAAGCGCTGGCCTCGGAAAATCGTCCGCCAATGTAAAGTATTAGAAAAGTTTGGCAAAGACGACGACACGCGAATATCAAATAGGAATTACTGTAATCTTAGTCTCAATTGTTAATAGGGACGGCAAAATTTATAACTCTATTATCGGAGTGAGGCAATATGCGGGCTTCTTGATTAATTCTTTCGAGCTCTCGTAACCGTGTCCGCTTCATTTTGACGCAGTTTAATATCATCGTTTCGTATTCTCAACGTCTTCAATGTCCATTTAAAAACACGCGATTTACGTCCCTCCGAAAATAATAGCTGAGCGCTAATCCTCGTCTTTTTGCGAGACCGACGTCTCCTGGTACTTTCGGGCGATATATTTTTTCAAAAACTCGAGCCACTTTCTCCGTCGGAGCCAGAACAGAAGTTGAAGAATGGCGGACGAGATCCGAATTTGGCTCGTAATCACGGCTGATACGTCCGACTTAAAATCGGATAAATTGCAATCCACTCGAGGAACGTCGTCGGTTCGCTACTTTTCGCAATTGAGCCTCGCTCGAGCGAAGAGAGTAAACACGGAGCCAAGACAAAAACAAAGTCATGCTCCCGCGAATAAGCAATAAATTAATGGCCGAAGGTAGGGAGCAATCGATCGACGCGCTCGTGCCGTTGCGGCGAGAAATTTTATTCAAGTGCGCGAATAGTCCATTACGGCGAGTGGTAGAAGCGAGACCTTAAGAAATTAATATCAATTTCGATAAATGGAAAAGTATCGAGATCTCGGTCGCGGCTACGCAGACATTTTCATGCCCCGAGTCGTCCAGGCGATTCGATTTGCGAATTTATCGACTGGCGTATTATAGCCGAGCGCGAGCGGCGATCGCGAAAAATATTACGCGAGATCCCCCGGCTTAGATGTTTCGAAGAAAACATTAATGGAATCTCCAATTGCTTTCTCTCCGTATCGACTCGACGTCGATGTATATTGGGGGAATGACAATTGAATCCGACGGTTTAGAGGCTTAAAAAAGCGATATTATCTCCAGAAGTGGAATCCTCTCGTCCTCGTACGAGGAGTTTACTTTTAACGGGTTATTCTGAGAAATCTCGTTCCAACTCGAACGACGTCTCATTACAATGGCTTCCCGCTTCGAGTGAGGCGACATTTTTTACTCGACTTTTATCGCGGTACACGTTTATGCAATATTTATGCGACGATAAGGACGCTAAGAGTGAAGCTGCCGCTTGATCCACGGAATTTTTACCTTATTACCGGATTTGCTTTCGTTGCTTTCCCAAGCTTCGAGTACGCGAGCCGAGCAGTTTTCGAATCACGGGGCAAATAAATTACCCACGAAAATAAACAGATTTTAAATGCGATTAAAATTTTTAAACGGCGCCCCAATGATATTGTCTATATAATTTCCATAGATTATTTTGAGAAATCCATTTTTTGCATCCATCTTAGACATTCGTTTCTCGAATAGCAGTTGCTGTAAAATAGGTAAATTTTGCGAAATCAGATTTTCAACATTGGCATCAGCGTCCGTTTTTGGCAAACAATTCACCGCGCACTTTTTAGCTTTAAGACAACGTGCGTTATTACACGCCCTCGTTAAATTATAACTATACACTCCATAGTTTAGGTTTCCAAATCCAGACAGGAATCGACTAAACTCATCGATTGATAAAGGCATACATTATACGATGCATTAGCATCAATTATACGGATTGCATTAATGACAACCTAATACACCAGTAGAGCGGAAGTTTATTTTTACAAAGGAATTTTAATTTAAAAAAGTACCTCGACATTTGCATAATCTTCGAGTAGGATAAAATTACTATGTTTAACGATTGAATAAATTACTAAGCTTTTTAATAAACAGAGAAGGAGAGGCCAGACGCGCGAAGGATGTTGGTGAACAAGTTTTCCTTACGCCGAGCTTAATGCAACGTTTTAACGGTTCGAGCTCGCACTATCGAACGAAACGTTGCGTCGGAGCAATCAAGGCGGAACGGCAAAATCGGAGCTCAATCGCGGATGAAAAATAGTTGAAAATGAAAATTCGGCAGAAGTTGCGGAAAATTCAAATTCTTCAGTCGCGTCAAGGACAAAGAAAAAATAAAAAGGAAAAATAAGAGGGAATAGGTAAAAGAGAAGCAAAAGCTCGCGCTCAAAGGCCAACAATTAATCGTCCTCTTGACAGATTAAAAAACTTGCTCCAATCCTTCAACTCTCTTTTTCTCCCCCGCGGGATACGAAGAAATTACACTTTTGATCGGTGACCTCAAGCTCTCCCTCTCTCTCTCTCTCTCTCTCTCTCTCTCCTTCTCTCTCTGGAATTTTCATTAAATTAGCAATCACTAACGAAATAACGAGCGGTCGAACGCAAAAATAGGAGCGGAAGAGTTGGGAGCAGCCAGCGGATCGGATCGGCTCGACGCTCGGAGCCAATGCTTCTTCTTTATCGGGCGAGGGACGAGGGCTGAGGGTGAAAGGCGACCGGAGGAGAGAGGGAAAACAAGTGGTCGAGCATTTATAGACGCGATGTGGCAGCTCCAAGTGGCTATTTTCCGGCGAGTGCTCGCCGATTAAAAATCCAATTCGATCGACTGGGCAAGGACTCGACTCGACTCGACCTTAGCTCCCCCGCCGCCGCCGCCTCCGCCGCCGCCGCCCCTCATCGGCTCCATCGCCCCCACTTTATTCCTTTCAATATTTCAACGAAAGAAGCCAAGTTTGTTTGATAAAGTTCAAGTTGCATAACCGAGGATAAAGAAGGCGGATGATCGAGTCTTCGAAGGAGAGGCAATTCACTCTCTCCGTCCGGCTTTGACGATCCAACGCAATATAATTGAATTATTACTCGGGGCGAGAAAACTAATATAACAATTAGTCTATTCGAATCGAATAAAGTTTGTATTGCGCGCGGGCGACGCGTAGGCGCGACTCGACCGATAAGCCGCTAATGTTGAATCGCGCGTTGTTAATAATCTCAAAGGTAATATTTGAGAAGCGCCATTGACTGTTTCGTCGGAGATCGCGAGACGGTAAAGATCGTCGACCAAGCTCGAGATAAAACTAGAAATTCGCGGGAAGCGTGAGTTTGCGAAGTAATTCGCCAAAAATAGCGATCGAGTTATAAATTCAATTCGAGCGTAAAGGAAAATTTATTTTCGTAAAAGAGAACGATCTCGGAGTTGCAGTGCATAATCTGTTTTGGAGAATGAACTAGCCTTCGAATAAAGAGCCTCTGCCCGCTGCGCTCGCAATTTAAAAATTCCACTTCAAAGTTGATATTTATTTTAATAACGAAGGAAAAACACGCGCACCACTGAACAACTTTGATTGATTGCATTGTCCGCAAACTTTCTGCGAGCATATGAAAATGTATTTGATTAATGAAACTTATTTAAGATATTGGAATGCCTTTCGGTTCAATATCGTTTTAAATCGCCGTTTCATCTCACGAATACGAAAAAGCCCCGAGTTTCCTATTTTCTATTTTCTAGTTTTCAAATGTATTTCACGCGATTTTCGAGGTCAGGCAGCATAAATCAAATCCTCGAGCAGCGAATCCAAAAGCGCGCCAATGATACGAAGACAGGAAGCTCGTAAAAATTCTCGGATAGTTTTGCGGAACAAAATCAGAAGGACTGCTTGCCAAAGGGAGGAAGGAAGGGAGCGAGCTGAAATAATAAGCTAATTAAGTGGAAAACACAAGAGGGGGAGGGGCTATTATCACCGCACGTCCAAAAGAAAGAGCGTCTCAACAGCGATGCGCGTAATCCAGTAGATGCAATTTCATCTTCAAGTTCGCCGAATGTGATTCTCGATCCTGGAAACGTCGGTTGCGACGTTTTCCAGTCTTAAACTCAGTTCGCTCGACTAACGTCGTATTGCACTCTATTTGTTTATCTAACAACTACAATTTGTCAACGAGTGTTTTATTGATAAATCAGAGGTCGGCAGATCGGAGACTAATCTAATCTCGTCGCTCCCCCGCCCCGTCTCGGGCTCTCCTGATATAGAGCGCGGCGAGCCGCGGGGGTGTATCCGGTCGCAGGGGAGCCCAGACACGCGCGCATTTGCGAAAATGCCGGTGCTGCTGCCACAACGGCGTGGCGGGGAAGGGGCGCGGGTGAGGGGGTACCGGGGGGTCAGCGCGAGAGTGATATTAAACTTTTATCCTGAAAACATTAAATTCCTGCATTGCTCCATCTTTTGCCGCCCCGTCCCCGCTCTCGTCCGCTCCTCCTCCTGACCCTTTTCGCGATTGGACATTCGTCTCTCTTTCACTCTGGGGCTTTGCGAAAGGAACTTTTAAGAGCGCGACATTTTTCGTACGTGAAACTTTCATGGGTTAAATTTAATAGATTACTTGAACCGACAGTAATTGATTATACTTTATGTACGTGAAATTTTTATCCCGGCAATCCATTTGCCTTTTATTCTTAATACTTAATTGCATATGTAAACTGGACCAGGAGACCATCTACGAGACGCCCGACGTCCGCTCCGACGTAATAAGTACATTTTCATTTCCTGTAATGATATTACTTTCTTGGCTTCTAATTTATTTTCGCCTTCTGTTGGCGTCATTTTCTTTTTTCTCAACGGACAATTATTTTCACGTCGATTCGAGCTGCTATGGCCGCGTACGCGTGGCATTACACCTTATTCTTGCTTTCCTCGTGCAATTTGAATTTGTAGTTCGGAATCGATACAAATGTGACCGATAAATTAAGAAAATTATCATTTCCTGCTTTAACGTGGGCTGATTCCGCTTACGAAGTACATCTACATTAGGTGGTTGAAACTCGCGAGTAATAGCTGGTCATTTGTCCTCGAATAAAGCGAGCGAAGCGATGCTTAATGAGTTTAGCGTAACCAGCAATTTTTTTAAGACGTTAAAGCCTTAAATTAAATTCCGATTCGACAACTCGAAGAATTCCACCTCCCGTCCCGAGGATATTATTTGCTTCTTCATCGGCACCGATACAGTCCATTATTCGAGATTGTAATCCATCGATATCTCGGAATAATTTTTCTCCCGCTCGCCGATATGCTCCGCTAAATTTGCCGCCGAAGAAATGCGAAAAGGCCAAAGTAGTGACGATAATGGAACCGCGATTCCCCGGCTCCATCTCGCTAATAAAAATTGATGTTACGGGGAGGAGAGCGAAAAGTGTGTCTATAAGGCCAAGAGAGAATCGAAGTGTAAATAAATAGGCGGCACTAACGTCCCATTTGCCAGATTAGAATCAAATATAATTTTGTCTACGCTGGTCTCGTGGAGGCAGACATTCGCCTGGACGCCGTTTCGCGCTGGAAATTTGGGCTCTCCTTTGGCGGGGGTGAGTCTGAGATCGAATTTTAAAAATTATCAAAAATCCATCAGCGCGACGCAGCCCCGGCGTGGCTCTCACTTTCTCTGGAACGCGATTTTTATCATTTTTCAATTTCGAGAGACTTGGACTCGACTTCTGCCTTTTTCGACTACGTATTAGTCTCGATTATTTCACACGAGACTTATGGGCTTCGAGTTCGTATTGAACCATAAGATCAGCGGATTCTTTTTTTAGGAAAAAAAATTGTCTTCAGACGTGTAGTTTTAATTTTAGGGAAAAACTTTCGGAGTTGGCTGCAAACGTTCTCCAGTTTGGATAAAATACTTTAGATATTTTTATGCGACGAGCCCCTGCAAAGTAACGCAAAATTTGGCAGTTAAGGCCACTTTTGAACGAAAGAGCTACTAATTTTAATCGATTTAAGCTTCTTGGCCAGTCTTGCTAAATCTAAGGATGAATATTAACGTTTGCAATATCGAATGATGTGGGAAAATTTAAAAATTTGTAAGTGGTCGAGTAGATTGTTATCGGCGTCTGTAAGACAAATTGTTTACAGCTTGCAAATCTTTTCTGTAATAGAACGCACGCAAGCGGCTTACACGCTAATTAAAGACAGGCTTACACGAAACTTTTACAGCAACACGATTAAATTTGTTGTTCAAAAAGTAAATTTTCAGCTCACCATGCAGCGAAACATATCTTAAGAATAAATTTCTACATAATAACTCTCGATACAATAAAAGCTTGTCCTTGGAATTCATCTTTGCACGCGTAAAAACTACTTTAAAAATTTTACGTCTGCGAATTTGAGTTTATCATTGGCTAAATGTATCATTCGACATTAGTGGATGAACATTTTTCAAAATTCAATTACGAGTTAGGAAAAGAAAACATATTTGCACTATTTCTATCGTTTTAATCTATTTTCAGGCGTGATTCGAACGCAACTCGTTGCCGCAAAAAAGTTCGTCGTAATATATCGAGCCAATTAATTTAAAAAAATTAGCCATTTTATCGTACGTTAATGCCTCGCATGAAAGACTGTAGGAAACGTTTCCCATGTACTTATGTAAAGCAAAGCCGTTGCTTATTCAAGTTTGCATTAATTTTAAACGAACGCGGTTGCTTGCTGACTATTACAGTGCAACGGTGCAGCGTTCAGTTTCATATTTAGCCGAGTACAAAAGAATGGCTCGGCGAGTTTCGTAATTGAAACACTGTTGCACACACGCAGGCACGCGCGCATGCAACAAATACTCTCGAGACAACATTTAGTGCAAAATAATCGCCTCTAATCATGTGCGTGCAATACAAATAAACGCTAGGAATAAAAAGGTTTGCGCTCGCGCAAAACGCGTACGATTGGAGGACGGATAACGCACTTGGAAGAAGCATTGCAGCGGAGAATAAACCGCTCGCGATTCGTCGCGCGATAAGCATAATACAAATAAGACAAGCGGATTAATCGGCGGCTGTGCTCGAAAAATGGCCGTTCACTCGTTAAGGTGCAAAACTACCATTAGCCGTTAAAGCGCACGCGGACAAAGGCACAGGTACGCGACCGACAAAAGCCTTTGATCCGCAATTGTCAAACCCGGTGAAAAAACTTTTTGAAACACAAACGCGCGCAGGGGAGGAGGGGATCCCTTACAATAGGCCGGGGAAGCGGGAAAGCGAATCGGCTCACTGGCAGTGGCCTTTGGCGTACGCGCGCCGCCTAATTACACACCGTCTCTGAAAAACGAAGCGACGGCAGCGTGGATACATCAAGAGACGCGGCGCCTTTTTCCGTTCCTAATGATTCTATTTCTAATTGGATCCCTTATTCGGCGGCGCGATAATGGCCTCCGCCCCCGGCACCGAGATATTAATCGCGGCTTCTAATTCCCGGGGCCGCGAATGTCAAGACGCACGCGCAAACGTATCTCCTCCTTACATCCGCAGCCCGCGTGAAATAGCCGTGGCGCGTGCATCTCATTACCCCTAATTAGGCCCCGGACGGACTCGTTATCGAGCCGCCTGCCCTGCTCTTGGACGCTTTTCTATTTATTTGTATTAATTTGCACGCGAGCTCATCGTGGCTGGGGCCTCGAATCGAGCGTTTTTTCGCGAAATTGGTCGCGCTTCGCAGAAGGGCCTGGATGCGAAAGTTTGTTTACACGTGCAAAATACCGCTAAACGATGCGGATGCGTACTTTCAATCTTTTCATCATTTCTTATTTCTAATTTGAATAACAATGCCGAATACAATTAGTTAATTAAATCATTAGACGTGAATCGGTTCCCGCATCTCGAAGCCTCTCATTACGCGCAGCTCGAGTCCACTTATTCATAAGTTATTATCTGTGAATCGCCAGCAAGAATTCGTGCACGGAACGAGAGGACGATTGCCCGACAATTACTCGGTTAACAAATTTGGCCCTTCGTTTAATAATCCAAAGATCAAAGTTGCAACTTCGCAAGGACCTTACAATTAGCGCGAGCAGTTTTTTAAGAATCGCGATTGACTTTGCCGCGAAAAGATTCCTTTCCAGCACGGCAGCTTGTTTCCACCGATTTGCGGCCGCAAATATTTCTGTGTTTAAATACAACTTTTTGTAATAGTGAGAGAGATAGAGAGAGAGAGAGAGAGAGAGCAAGGCAGAGGGGAACAAAGTTTGCCGTCCCGGTAGCAATACTCAAGGGAACTTGCTTATCGACTTACATCTTCTAACTCTTATTGATGTACAGGTGACCTCGACAACAAATCGGCATTATCGAGCTCTGCGTAGCAGAATATACATTATAACAATATTTGCTATCTTAAACTTTATTCGGGCAGTTCGATCGATAGTTTCTCGAATTTTTGACGAGTTTTCAAATCCGAGTCGATTCGGGACTACGGAACTTTGAAACTTTTGATACGCGCAATAATATAAATAGTGGGCAGATTTTTATTTCGATGCATTTTGTGCGTTTCAGCGTTTAAAGAGCAAATTAATGACTCGTGTATAGTTTTCCTGCCGCGCGCGTCGTAAAGTGATTACACACACGGGTCGAATCGGAGGGAAAAGTCCAAGCGAATTTTCCGTACTCCGAGTATGCATTTCTTGTAAATTGAACCCTTCGGGCATTTGCGTTGCGATTCGTTTCGTCCTACAATAATCGATTAAATCGTCCTTAAATTGTTGGACCAGGAGAAAGTATAAATGGTTTTTACTTTGGAAATAATATTTTTGAGAATATCAAAGTAATCGCGAATCGGTGTGTTTGTTCTGATAAGCCAAGCAATTTCGTGACTGGGGAGGAGTGAGGAGTGGGTTTCGCCAAATTAATAATTTGTTCTAAAATAAATTGATTACGGTAAGCGGCAGTAACGAGAGATTCCTTTTTAATGGCTGCTCGCTTTATTTATATAGCCATTACTTTAGTTTACGAGCTTCAGTTATAACAAATAATGATATACTGTCCAGATAAAAGACATAACCTGTATGCCGCTAATTTCTGTAACAGTAAAACGCAAGGCAATTTATTAAACAATAGTCCGTTTACAAAATATCATAACTAACCGGTCGATCGGCATTCATCGCGCACACGCACGCGCGCCGATCCGAAGAGAGTTTCAATATTTCAAATTTTAAAAAGAGCAGATTGCTTTTGCCATCGATTTCTAATTCCGGTCACAGCTTTGGCTCGAATTAGTCCGCAATTATTACAAGCCGCGCCAGCCCGAGAAAATAGATCGTGATTACTGGCCCGGTTGAAGGAGACAGCGATCTCCTCTGTCCGCGAGTCGAAACTATTCTCGTCGAGCGAATAGTTAAAATAAGGGTGCGAGAAATTGCCCGAAAGCAGCGAATATCCGAGGAGTCCCGGGCATGTAAGGAAGGACGCCGCGGAAACCTAGAAAGAAGAGGCAGCCGGCACAACTCGTTTGCGAGGGCTGAATTATTCCGGACACGTAAGCGCGCATAATCAGATATCAGGAGTCATTGTTAGGTGCAGCGTCCGGTTACGGAGCGAATTAAATCGGGAATTCGAATTTTTCGAGAAGGTTGGAGGAAGGGCCGTCGAGTGCAATCAGCGGCCGCTGCCCTCGCGCACTCGTGCAAATTGATAAATCGCCGGCGTATATTACGGGCTTATTGCCGCGACGATAGCTATGCCCTTCTCCTTTCTCCTTCTGTCTTCTGCCTTCCAGCCAACGCATCGCCGTAAATTGCGCCGCCGCTCGAGCCTCCGCCGCCTGGCTCTTGGCGAAATTCATGCACGCCACGGCAAAATTGACTCCGTCTGCCGCTCGCCTCGACGCCCGCATTCTCAAAATACTTGGCCTCCGCCAATTCCGGCGAATCGATCAACCGCCGACTTTTTCCCTCTCCCTTTATTTCACTCAATTAAACGGCAGAGCACGTCTCTAAGCTGCAGCTTAGTTTTCGAAACGGGCTGTAACAACTCTGTCGCTCTCCTCGCCCACTTCTGACAGCTGAATCGGACGAATTGCCTCCACTGAAAGATCGCTTGCTCCGAACTTTTATCCAGCAGCAGACTAACCAAACTAGCCGAATTCGGCATTAGTGGCTGGGGGGGGGGGGGAAATGAATTATCGGGGGATGCTCGTGCCTCCTTTTACTGCTTTATCGACTAGGCTTCAGCAGCCGAACCGCGCGACGGCGAATTAATTTTTATCGTAACGCGAGGCTTTCCCGAGGTCGCGTGGCGGCATTCCACGGAGGCTCGCGATCCGTCAAGCGCGCGCGCGCGACAGGTTCTATTAACCGCGGTGGGCACACACACACGTGCGAACGAATCCGCGGGAGCGGCGGCGTGTCTCCCACCCCCCCCCCCTTTGGCTCGCAGTGCCGGCGTTAACTCGGCCGGCATCGGCTCCTTTCTCGTTAAAGGAAAATTCTCGGGTTTAATTAAAAATTTCCCCGAACGGAAGTAAAAAGCAATTATAGAATTTTTATTAGCCGCCGAGGCGAGCGCGTGGGCCACGTTTCCAGCCTCGGTGCGCACCAAGTCGCGTCTCCAAGACGAGAGCGAAACAGAGAGAGAGAGGCAGAGGCAGAGGCCGGGGAAAAAGTGCGAAGAAGAGACGGTGGCGCGCGCCCGCGGCGAGAAGCGAGATTAAACGATAAATTGTTTTTGCTAATTTTGCAATTACCGATGCTCGTCGGTCATCCCTCCTTCGCCTTATTTTTCTTGCGTTCGCAGTTCCGTTGGAGAGCGACGGTTGTGCGCGTTGCTACGTACCAAGCAGTCCCGTCGAAAATAAGCTGGATATCGCCTCATCACCTTATTCCGAAGCCTTTGTAATCGCGCGGCTCTCCTTTTCTTTTCTTCCGTTGCTTTTTACCACCTTTCGCCCAAGACTCGGCGGCGCTGCTCCTTCTTTCTCCCGTCCGCTGGCACTCGGCCCCGAACTCGATCGATCGTCGTCGTCGTCGTCGTCGTCGTCGTTACCGATATTGTCGTTGCTGCTGTTATCGTTACCATTGCACCACAGCCGCTGGAATAATGGCTGATTGTAAAGTGGTTATTAATGCGCAAGACACGAACGGTGCCGAGGCCCGGTCACGCGTAACGAGCTCCAATATTACATCCTATGTTGATCCTCCGCACTTGTATCGATCCTGATTACGACAAAATTCGTCCTGATTAAAACAAATTACAACTCGTCGAGGCTGATGCTATCTAATGAAAGTATTTTTTGCACGCGTGCTTCCCTAGACTGGATCGCCGCTTAAATGCGCAAGTAAAATATTTTCTCGGCTTTAAATAATGGGAGAAAAGGCAAGTTTTTAGCTGCCAAAAGCACTCACTCTATTTTACACTGAATTAAAGGAAAGAAACTTTTATCGGTGACGAAGTAGGTAATTTTTGATCGTTGATCCGCGATCCAGAGGCTCGGGCAACAAATCGTACATTTACCTTCGTATTGCGTCACAGCCAAGCATGCGCACTTCCATTGAAAATAAAACTGGTTTTATCCTGGTATCGGGACAAATCATTTTTTATTCGAAATACAGTGCGTCACTATTAGGAGTATCGCTTGCAAATTGCACCTTAAGCATATCTTAGTCACTCGATCGATTATGCTCCCAGTTATTTCCCCGACTAAATTCGACTTCGCCCGTTTTTAAACTCGATTGCATTTCCATTTCAATCCAAAGCAAGAACTAAAAATGTGAGCCGCGCAACGCGTCAAGGTTTGCGTTAAGATGATATCGCGCATCAATTAAGAGCTTCATTCGAACAATGGCTCAGCTGCCATTGTTAATCGAGGCTCGGCGAAAGAACGCCAATTTAATGGTAACAGTTTTGCAATTTTGAATTCGACACTCGAGCTCGAACGTATGCAGATCCGACAACGACGGCCCGCATTAGCGTAATTTTCCAGCGACTCGCCCGGAACAACTTCGGGCAGGATGCGCCGAAAATATGCGAAGAAGCGCCGCCTACGTAGTCGCACGGCCCACTTTTCTATTCAATTACATGCAAATTTCCCGGGCCGAAGGGAGATAATTCGCAGTCCTTTGCAAAGAGCAAGCGAGCGCGTGGACGTTTAAGGAAATAAAAGTGATCGCGTGCTCGAGTGACGTCGCCGTCAGCGCCGGTTAATTAAAAAAAATATTCGTCGACAGAAGTGCCGAGGTGTTAATTATTCGGCGAATATCGCCCGGATATCTGCGGAGGGCGAGCGGCTGCTGCCCGCGTCCATTATCCGCGATGCACCGCAGGTATCCATTGCACTCTCTCTCTCTCTCTCTCTCAGGTTGCTGTTTGTTTCTCGCAACCAGACACCAACGGGCAATCTTATCTCGTGATCTCGCTTTTCCACTCGCGTGTCCGGAGTTCCCGCTTGCAAGACTCAACCATTGGGGTGCTTTTGTCGAAAAGCATTTATTAGAAGGAGTTTCGAGCGAGAACGCGCGTTATTTAGGAGAGAAAAGGAGCTTATCTCGCGACACGTCGCAACGTCACAACACGACGGAGACGCCGTGCGAAAGTAGCGCTGGCGTCCCTCTTGGTCCGCCTTGTCGTCAGGCGTAGCTGCGTGCCCGTGTACCCGTGCGCTCCGAACAGAGTAACAGCGGCGTCGACGTCGGTGTCGGCCAATTTCACGTGGAACCGAAGACAACGGCGACAGCGACGACAACAAGGCGGCTCTATTAAAACGAAGCGCCTGGTCACACGCGCTCCTCCCTCCCTTCCTCCCATCCGCATCCAACTATTCTAATTAACGAACTTGTATTCCAGTTGGCGCTCGACTCAATTGTCAACAATCTTTTGCCGCTCGCCGTATTTTGCATTAGAAAGAGTAAACTAGGCGGACTCAGCAGTATCGGGTTGGCCGGGAGTCCGAGACTCGTTGTTAGCCCTCCTTGCCTCCGCCCCTCTTTTGAATCAGCAAAGCGGAAACAAAACGAGTAGCGATTCATCGTAATTAAAATTCTAAAAAACAGGAAAGGCCGACAGTTAATTAGTATGCTTAAAAACTTTTTAATCCTAGTTGCGATGACGCGCAAAAAGTTTTGTTAAACATCTTCGAATGCCTTTCTAATGTCAACCTAATTTTTTTCGTCTACTCTGTTCTCGCCGTCGTTTTGGCTAAATCTCGTGCTACGGACAGAAAAAACTTTCGAGGTAAATTTTGAAATTGAATCGTAAAACAAGGCTTTTCCTCGTTCAATTCTCTTTTTTTCGTTTATTACGTTTTCGCGTAAAGCATCGCCATTGTGAAATTATGATAATTTTTTGCTCGATATTGTAATTATCGATCGCGTTTGTATAATATTAACCTAAAAATTAAATACAGCCTTGCAAATACCTTTTAATGGTTCGTACAAAACTTTAAAGTAAAGATTACTTTATTAAAAGTATCTAAATTAATCGAGAGGGATAGTAATTTTCTACTTTACAATTAAAATTTTTACTCCTACAGGATTTCGCGACGGCTAGTAACTTGTAATGGCCTTAAAATAATCTAAAATTACGAATAAAGAAGCTAAGAACCAATTAATTTTTTTCCCTAGTTAATACGAAATATAAATAACGGTGAATAATAATTACAATAAGTTATAATGATAAATTACTAAGTCGATGAAGCGAGTATTTCTTTGATGCAGACAAGAAAACAATAGGTAAATAATGAATTTTGTAACCAATCAGCGAGTTGTTTTAATTAAAAACGATATAATTACTCTAATAGATTTATTATTATTTATTGCTACATTATAAGCTAGAAAACTATTTTACGACTAAAATGAAATTATGGATTGTCTTCTATTAATCCAACAACGAAATTACGAAATTGATTACACTTTTGCAAAATTAGTTAAATACACGTACCGATACGAAGTTTCATTAATTTACATACGAATAATCTGTCCTTAATAAATGCATTAATAGACTGCCCGATCTATTAAAGTCTGCAATAAATAATAATAAAATCCAGACTTTTGAATAACAATGATTTAAACAAATTCCCGCACTTACCGATAGAGTAGCGTTTAAAAGCTGCGAGGATTACGTTTCATTAGGTACAACAGTAGCTCTCCGAAGCATCACGTATTGATGAATTTCAACGGAACAGCTTGTGCTCCAAAAAGACAATTACAGGCTCTTTTTAATTTACTGCAAGCTGCAGCTCGAAAAATAAATGTTTTTAGCGAATTATTTCTCATAAAGTATTTGAAATGTCGAAGATGAAACATTTTATAATGAAAAAATAAAGGCATGTTTTGTGACCAAGAAATTAAATTAGAAAGTTAATTAAGGGCTCGCAACGTGTACTACGCAGTCGTGCTTCATTATAAATAATGGTTTTTATGAATTTTAAAAGTATACGATGCTCGAGATAAACAAAAAGACTCTTACTAATTATAAACATTACGAAACGTAATTTCGTAAAAAGGAAATTATTAAATGAGATATAAATGACAAAAACAATAATTATCTGGGCACTCTTTTCTAGATGATATCTCGGCAGGAATTGTTATTTAAATAAATCAATTTCGTTCGAAATTAAAAGCTCCTTTTAATAAATAAAAATAGATTATTGGAAAATGTTAAAAAGAGTGCTCATTCGAAGGAACCGAGGCACTTCTTATTTTCTCGAAACGAAGAAAGAAGAAAATTCAATTTTGAATTAATAAAGCGCGTGTTATCCAGCGATTTACAAAATAACTTGGGAAATAAAAAACTGGACGTACTTCGAAACCAATAAATATTACACGTGCGCATATTTATCCTTCGCAATTACGTTTTAATTAATTTATTCGCTTTTTTATTCCCGCATAGCTGTTGTCGATGAAACTATACCTGAAAGTCGTCGCCCCTTCGAAGCGCGAAAATGTTTACGATTTTCCGAACGGCACTAGAGCCAATTTCGACATTTTCAACGAATTTTCATGCAACAATCGATAATACGGCTAATCCACGGCTTGGCTGCTAAAAACTTAATTTTGCAAAATGAAGACTTTCCAAAGTAATCACGCGCTCTTTAATTGAGACGAAAATAAACGGTCTTAACGGTTAGACAGATACTAATCGATTGTAACAGTCGAATTCGGTTTATACGATCACGTGTAAATAATTATTTAGTTGGCACAGCGAATTATGTCGTCGAGTGCCAATGACACGTGTTTCACAAATAAAACATGGAAAAGGCCGCGTTGAAATTTCTTATTAATGCCAACACCGGCATAAAGAGAAACTCGATAAAAAGTATTTGCAGGCATTGAAAACGGTAAAAGCTCGCGATGAACATCGATAAGAAAATAATGTGGCGCAAAATTTTTATTCGCTCTCTACTTTTGATTCGCTTTTCTATATATAAATAACAGTTTTATTAAACGAGTACGAGAATGGCTTGCGACGTCTTTCACGAGTAGTTGTGCACGAGTTTCTAACCCGTCAATAATCACGTAAGCGTATCAATGCGAAACATTCCTTAAACATTTATTATTATTATTATTATTGTTGCTGTTGTTATTATTATTATTATTATTATTATTATTATTTTAATTAGCGTTTGTTCGATTACATTTAATTCGTTATTATGAATCGTACGTTTTTCAAACTTCAGATTTAATTAAATGATACGATATCCGGCAAAAATGTTATTACTTACGATATCTTAATGAGAAAGCGGATTTATTCTATTTTCAAACTGCTAACTATTATCAATCTAATTACAAAAATCCGTCCAGCTTAAAAAGCTGTTTCGACTTTTTATTCAAAATTCAATTTAATTCGCTTCGGTCGTGAAATTTGTTTAGACAACTTTAGTGAGATATTTGGCAAGAGTTTTTCATAACTATTTCGTTAAAAATCCATCGCAAGCGCTATTGTTCTATAAATGTGTGCACGTGCACATATGAGCGCCATTAAAATTTGTACGATGATATATCAGTGTAGTCGAAGCGTAATAAAACTTTTAACTCCCAAGTATCGAGTGCATTTTAATAATGTAACCAATTATAGATTATAAATGATAACAGGAGATTGGCGCGGTGGTAAAAATGTGCAGAACTTATTATGCCGATGGAAAAAGTTAATAAAATTAGGGTACAAGCAGATCACCTTGGTTGTAATAATAACAACACGTGTTTATCCACTTTTTAACTTATATTAAGCAGACTTCCTCGAAATAATCAGAAACGAGAAACAGCGTGGGATACGTTCTACGCGACACGATAACGAATTATTAGCAAATTCGGTAAATCGCACACTGCTATTGCGGAATTTCGTTTGCGTCATTAACACGGATGAAGCTTCGAAAAATCTGGCGAACACTTTTGCTTCCGTGGATTTGCCAAAGGTAAGGTGCTTTCGGATTAGTCTATAGCTTTACGGCTGTAGTGAAATGCTTTCCCTTAATCGACGTCTTCGATAACGAGTCTCGACCAAAATGTTTCGCAATTTTGCGTTTCACTAGCAATTCACCCGTGGAAAGTTGCTAATCAAGAAACTTTAGAAGCGCTAGATGTACAATGCGAGCATCAAAGAAGACTGACCACGTGAAATTATGGAGCGGAGCACTTTGTGCAGACCACGTGGACGCTGATAACACAATTTGATTCTTGAATTTACAGAGCACTTACCTGGAGACATCGTCATCGGAGACGACGTGATCGAGCGCAAACGAGAGCATCGCGTTTAAATTTCACGAGCTTCCGACTTGCGGCGACGCAAAAAACGCCAATTAAGTGCCCGAAACAAGGCAGGCGAACGATAGTTATCGATATTTACCGACACTCGCGGTCATTAGCTCTAAACCACATCACGGATTATTTCACGGGTTATTAAAATTAGGTTATGTTTAACGAGTGCATTAGCGTTCGGAGGAGGGCAGCGCCAAATAGGAATTAGCGAGTCGAGGAAGAAGCTAAGCGCGCTTAGCGTCAATGTCGACTCGGAGGCGCAGGAATTTTCGAGAAATCGATAAAAATTCATTATCTTTCGGATCCTCGCTAATTGGAGTATGAGTAACGAGCGCGAACAATGGAAAGAACAATGAAAGTAAATTAAAAGAATAGCGTCTAACTGTGCGCGCGCGCGCCCGCTCGGTTATTTCTTTGTTTTGTTCAATGAGCAAAAAGAGCAGCACGTGTGTACGTGACTTTCATTAATTTCACCCCGGTTATTCTTAGATTTAAATGTGTTTTAGTTATTATGCTTTTGCTTTATTTATATCTTCGTGCAGCATAGTTGTGTGCCTCGTAACGTATGTTCTGTAACGATTAAAAAATTTAATTAAACGTCTTTTTTATTGCACGCGATATAATTAAGGTCTACTCAAGATATATTTGATACGCTTAAATTTAAATAGTTTAATTTAAACATTGCGGCAATATAATGTATAGACTCGTATAGCTGACGTGGACGTATAAATTTTCGATTCTAATTGCCGGCAGAATACACATTGGCGTTGGTGTGTTGGTGTGTGTGCGCACGCACAAGCGCGCGGGCTCGACGCGAGTGCAATTACGGGCATCTAGGGAAATGAAGCGGCTAAGGCTCACCCTGAAATTTCGCAAATATCGAAACGCCATTGAAATAACGAGGCAGCGCTTGCTTTAAGTCTTGCAACAGAGGCGCGACTGAAAGACGAGCGACGAATCGGGTTTTTGCCGCGAAATCCAGCGTCGACCGGAGACGGGTTTGACCTTGGATGCACATTCGTAGCGAAAAGCGGCGACTGTGCGGGCTCGCTCGACTCTTAAATTGCCATTGTGAACTTTGCGACGCGGACCTTTTTTGCAAACGGCTCCTTTTGTCGCGGCGGCAATTTTCGGGTCCGGCGATTCAATTACAGCAATGGCAAAAAGAAATTTTAATTAAAATCGGGCTTATTATAATTCGCGGAAAATTTGCGCTCGCCCTCGTTCAGTGCCTCGGCGCGATACATTTAATCGCAATTAGCGCGAGAACAAATAAACGCATAGGGACGGACGCAACGAGATTGCGTTGCGGCTTGCGATGCTTTAGAAAAATGGCAATATTTAGCGAAGCACTTCTCCTCGAGCACAGGCGAGGATAATGAACTGCGAATTAAAGATAGCGGTGTGCGGGAACGTGGACGCGCGCCTTCAATTTCCTTCTTCATTACCCTCATTTTGGTTTTTTGCATATCTTTCACGCCGTCTACGTGCACACGCAAACTCCGTCGATTTCATTTTTTGGCTCTTTTTGCTTCTATTTCGAGCTCCTGTTTTATTCCCGCCTCGGCAACTTTTTTCTTATCTACGGATGGTGCGAGGAGCCCCGCCGAGTGCTGCCACTGCAGGCCTACCACTACCACGGCTACTTTGTTTATTTCGTCTAATTTATTGCCAAAAGCTCGAAGCTAAATTGCAAAGACGCAATCCGCGATGTACGCGCAACGCGTGTGTAAAAAGATAATAGAAGGCGATTACTAAGCGCTTCGGCGTTTTATTTTACGTCAACTCGTGTATTCAACGACAAGGAATATCCGAATAAATTGAATCGGCTTTCGCAAGTTTATACGCGCAATTGTATAAAATTCTCTTAAAGCGAAAGTAGATTTTTTACGCGTGAAAATTTCATCGAACTTGTCGCTTTATTCTAGGTGTATATTTAAAACTCAATACTAAATAAGTGCACAAATTTACAAAATTATTATTGTCTTACAGCAGCGTTCGAGGCAATTCCTCCTCCTCGTTATTTTCCATTCAAATTTAACCAAACGTTATGACAAACTATCGATAATAGATTTTTATTCCATTTGTGATTAAAGAACGCGTTAAATAATGCGACGAATACGTTCACGATATAAAAATCCTCGAATATAATATTTTATTTAAAACTTCGTTGCAAAAGATTTACTATATAATTTGCATATTGCATTGAGCCGTGCAATTGATTAAACACGGAATTAAATATACGAAAATATTTTCCTTTAACAATTTGGTTTCATTAACAATTCCATTATTGCTGAGCTTACGCTCGATAATATTATAAAATAATTTTTAAATAAATTAAAAAATTCTTCCACGGTGAAGAAATTCATTAAGTATTAAACACAATGCTAATCTATCATAATCTCGTTTAATTAAATTTAATTAAACTTAAATTAATTAAATGGTTATTCATAAACAAATTGAAATTAAAATCCACGTTACACATGATAACACGTTATCTGATTGTATCATATTATATTAATGTGTATTATCAACAAGATAATGCTAAGTGATAATTTTTCAATGAATCCAAAGTAATAATGTTGAAAGTCGCGATAATTATGTTTGTATTTTAAGAATCGAATGAAAATTCAGATTTTATTTTTTCCAGTAAAGCATAATTTATCAAATAGGCGTTAAAAGGATCTTTCGCGACAAATCATTTTCTTTTTCTTTGTAACAAACAGGTTTTATATTTTAATGTAAATGCCAAGTTAACTCACCTGTTTAACAGATAATGCAAACGAATTTTTGCATAATCTCGTATTTTTGATAGGGAACGCACAAATACAGTGTAAATACCTCGGCTTTAAATTTTTTATTTTACAGTGCCTTATGTGTTAAAAGAATTATTCCTCGAGCAAAACGTTGCAGGTTTGATTTTTTTATCTTTAAAATAAAAAACGGAAATTTATACGCTCTTTCCTTCACTTGTACATTTAAATTTCTAATAAAGTAATTTTTAAACAAGCAAGTTTCACGGGAACGGAGATTATTTCATTACTAAGATTTCCTTTCCAATGATTTTGCGAAACGTCTACGTAAAATGAGCGTCCGCGTGATTTAGTAAATCCTTAAGCGGAGTGCATCTTTCAGTAATAAGCGAAACAAGTGAAGTCGTACGAATTTATCGGAGAAGTACGTAACGCAGATCTTGCTGTTCGCAGCGAGAAAAAATTAATTTTCTTACTTTTACGCGGATGGGCAAATATTGTTGTGCAGGTGTAAACCAACGCTCTATTTTTCGCATTAATCGTGGAGCCTTGATAAGATTTATGGTAATTAAAGACTCGCTTCTAAGGACAATGCGCTACGGGGCCGGTCTATTATAGCTTAATCCGTCGCAATGCGCGCCTCTTCCTTTCCTTTTATGCATCCTCCACACACACACACACACACACCACACACACCTGGTCGTAATTATTATTTTATAGACTGCACCTCAGTTTTCGCTATTGAATTAATTTTCCGAGGGAGAGAAGAAGTCGAAGACAATTATTGTGCAAAAGCGCCGAGAATAAATAAAGCAAGAGCACGCGGTGCAAAATACGGAACTGCAATTCCCTTGCGAATTTATAATTACTTTAATTACCGAGAGATCGAGTTTAATTAGTATTAAAAGGCACTCGCCGTGAACGGATAACATTCAGATTGGAAGGCTGCGGTTGAAATGAAAATTTGACGCAGAGCCGTGGGACCGGATCGATAACTCCCAATGTCACTCTCGGATTAGCCTTTGCTCAAACGCTGTCTTCGCTTCGCACTACTTGGGCGAAACGACGATCTCGCGTCCGTAGCTGATTCTCGGACTCGGAGCAATTCAACTTTCGATCGATCGACTCGCAAGAATGCAAAGTTTAGCGAAGGAGGAGCACAAAAAAGCACATCCGTGGAGCACGATTAAGGAATAAAAACCGAAGACGAACGAAGACGTCGGAGCTTCTCGAATTTGCTCGCGAGCTCACCGAGCAAACAAAAGAGCTGCTTCAGCGCTAGGGTCGGAAAATCTTTAGCGCGACGACAATTGGCCGATGACGCGCGAATGGATAATACAACTGATATAAATGCAGCGGAAAACGAGAGACGAGATAGTAAAAATAAAGCGGTTGATTAAATTTTCTTCATCGCCGAGAAATGTACAAAAACAATGATTTCGCCCGATGAACCCTTGCAGATTACAGGCGCGCGCGCACGCGCACTCGGAGGCTTTTGAAAATTCAATTATTCCATTTATTTTTGACACTTGCCAATTTAACTTATTTATATCGCGATTTGATTCACACGTAGTATGGAGTTGCGCGGGCTCGGCGAGGGGCGGCCGGAGTCCGGGGAAACCAATTAATTTGCGAAATGACTAAATAGTACTTCAGCGAACGAGCTGCCAACGAAATTGAAAAAGATTGGAAGAGTATCGGGAGCATTCATTGCGCCGATTGAAAATGTCGGACGGTACAATCGCTTTATTTCGGCACCAACGGATATCCGATGGCGATTTAAAATTCGATTATCGCGTGATTTTTACTCCCTTTTCCGTTTGATCTTTGCCCGCTGGCCGGCTCCGGCCCCCTTTAATCGAATAGTACAATTTTTCACGAAACACAATTTGGGGATTAAATTTTAGTCGAGAACTCCGCAGCCGCGCATTTAATCCCCGTAATGGGGCCAACTTTTTAATTAATCAGTTCGCTTGCGTTCGCTGGGATTCTATTCGTTCGGACGAGACGTAAAATATTTATCGCTCGTCTGTTCAAGTGCGAGTTAAATGCGCGTGACGAGCAGCCGATACGGGCCTCTTTCGATATTCCGCATTTTCCAACTTTTCCAACGCAAAGCTCTTACTCTCGGGCGCTTAAGCGTCGGCTCCGGAGTCTTGTAAACTAGTCCCCCGAACAAAGTACAAAAAAGTCCGTCGACGGCCGTTTCCAAACGATAATTCAGTAAAGCGGCTTTCGGCCACAAACATTCAAGTTCGCGATCCTCGACGTACAGCAGCGACAAAAGTCCTTGAATTTTTGTCCCAATTTCCCCGTGGGCCTTCGTTATTTCGCTCTCGCTTTCCACGCTAATCGACTTCATTTTCCGCAGTATTAATCGCGATAATTGGAATTCAGCATCTGGCGAAAAGATTAGAGGCATTACTATCGTCGCTAAACAGCCGGGGTGAATAATCGTCGCGGCGTCGCTGGTTCTATGGGCGCACGTATACGCGGACGACTATCGTCGGCGTAGTTGCTGCTGCCGCTGCTGCAATTGCGATACGATTCGACGTTTATAATCGGATAAGTAGCCGAGCCCCGGCGCCTCGGCCTCTATAGACTCCTCCGCGGAATAATTGCTTCGTACGTATTTTCGAGCGAGCACGAGCAGGTAATACGCGACTTTATTCCCGTTGGGCGTTCGGAGGCGCACCAATTTCGGTATTTTGCGATCGCGCCGTTACGCCAAAGACCATAATTCAAAATAATTACCGGACACTTGCAGGCTTCCCTGGGCAAGTGAAAATCACCCGGTAAATCAAGCCGCGATCGAGTGTGACAATCGTGTATTTACTAGGCGCACCAGAAGCAGTTCGCGTTCGCGACCACCGCTTTTATCCAATGTTTAACCAACGTTTTTTTATCTTTGTTTCAGGTAAGAGGCATTTCGCGCAAACATTCTAGTCGGGAGAGCCGGCGAGTGAGTAAGTGCAGCTTTTAATTTTACCCGATTCGAGCGAAAAGGGCTCGGGATTACTTAACGAGCCTTTACGACCTTTATCGTTTAGTTTATCGCTGAAAAATGAAAGCCGCCAATTTATCGCGAATTCGCGCGCCAGTTGTGGACTGTAATAATTACCTCGGCTCTGCTGGTTTATAACTTTTTTTCATCGAGAATCGGTCGAGGCGTCGCGAATGGGCCGATCGGTAACAAAGCACTGGGGCTTATTATCGTCGATCCGACCGACTCTCGGTATTGCGCAGTTTTAAATTTTAAATTTTCTGCTCGCCAGCGCCGGCGAATCGGATGTAAAAATAGATAAATAATAGGGATGATGCATTGGCGCGGGAGCTAATTAAAAAGGTCGCCACCGCGTATCAACAAATTACGATGTAAGAGTTTAATTTTAAAAGGCTTTTATTATTAGCGTCTATCTTCGCCATTATTTTATAATTAATTTGCGGGCGTTAATTAGGTATTAAAGCGACTCGGAGCTTGTAATTAAATTTTAATTTTTCCCGGCCGGGATTGCAAAATCGCGAGTCTCGATCTTTCTCGCGGACTTTTGCGCATTGTGAGTCGCCGCCGGCAGAAGGAAGTGCAAGCGCGAGTTCACGCGAGCAAACGGCGCCAATTCGCCGCTTTAATGCAGAGTCTGGCGGCGGCATCTCGCAACTGACCGAGTTTCGCGAAAAGCACGTGTCGCTCGTTCGCTCTCGGCCAGCTTTGCGACTCTCTATTGGCTATTACTTTTTTCGATGCGACCGACGTAGCCGACGAGCTACTTTTATCAGGGCTCGGGAGATAACTCGAGTTACGAAACTACAATGTTTCAAAAACAGTAAATTAAAATATAACGAGCTTGACGAGAGCTGATATATAAATTGTAGTTATAAAACTCGAAGGTAATTAAAAAGCTAAAAACAGTATTTATTTACTTAAATTGAAACTGGCAATCACCTTTTTAATTAAGTTTTGATAACTCCCATATTTCCTAATAAACTTTTTTTGCAACGAATCTCGATGCCCACGCTAGAATTTACGCTAAGAGAGCCATTATCTCTTTGATAATTAGGTAAAAGCCTTTCGCGTTCTTTTATTAACTACAGTTGCGCGATCGACGCAACGCGCGACCTTTAGCCGAGATTCGTTAATTAATATCGATGATCCCACGAGACAATTGGAAATAAAAAATTCAATTATACATTTACAGTTGGCCGTGAATAAAAATTGAAAATTATTTAAACGACGCACGTAAAAAGCACTTGCGACTCCCTTTATAATTGCCAATTCATTTGTAAACAATTTAATCCGCGAAATCGGACTAGTAATCATTGCTTTCGTTGGAGCCAAATTGCAAATGCGTTACGAAGCACTGGGAACGTCGCGTTTTGACGTTGATGCTTTTACAAAATTATCGCTCTGCCTTTCGCAATCTTATAAAAAATTAACGAAATAATTTTGGTGCCGCAATCTTCTCATAGGATTGAAATTTTTTAAGCTCTCGTCAACCTTTCCTCCGCATTTCATTACATCCCATTCACAACTGATATCCCGGGCGATCGTTAGAGGAATCCACGTCAAATCCTACAATTTAATTTCGACTGTCCAAACGCAAAGTGGTCCGCGGCACAGGAGCGGCTAGAAATTGCAATTAACAAGATTTAAAAGCGCTAATTACGACGGATAATCTAATAAACATCATTCCCGACAATATTGTAATTAACAATTAACACGTCGCACGCGTTCCACTGACACACTTACTTTATTTCAAATTTAATAAACGCTAATGATATTTTTAACCGCGACGGAAATAGCCGTCGACGGCTTTCCATTTCTCGCATAAGCGCACCTTTAATTACACCGCCGTTTTCGTTCCAAGATTGAAAATTGCGTGCAGTTGCGCACTTGCAATTATCCAATTGTTGTCGCTCAAAGACAAACATAGCGTATTGCGAGATTCTCCCTAGACAGGCGATTGACAAAAATGCAGTTGGAAACGCCGAACGAATGCATTCGTTCCCATTAACGAATCGCGAAGGATTGTCGGGCAGATAATTCGCTCGTGATTGTGTAACGTTCGGCTACTTATCCTAACTTTAACAGCTCGATTAGTCGCCAACTATTCGATTGATTTAATATATCAATTTCGGCCTTTTACAATCCGGCGATCAAAGCTCCCGGAATCTGCTTCCGTAGCGCGTTAAAAAACAATTAGACGGATTTAGTTGGAAGCTGGAAAGATATCGGCGCGAAATTAAGGTCAGGGCCGAGGCGCGCGAATTCGAGCGAATCAGTAGCTTTGACCAACGCAAAAATTTCCTATTCCCTCGAGCGCGAGTGTTTAAGCTCGGCAAGCGCTGACTAAACTAAGAGCACAATAATCACGCGCATTAACAGGAACCGAGGATGGAATGCACTCGAGTGCAGATGCGCGCACTGATGACGATTAGAGCGGATTCGCTGTAATAGGCCGACGGGGGTCAAGAGTGGAAATGCGCTTACAGCTCTTGCTAGATTAACGAGTGACGAGTGGCGGCCAAGTTTCTGAGACGTCCGAGTGCGCCCGCGATCAACGTGTAAATCAAATTTACTCTCGATTTTTAGGCGCATTTAAATTGCTCGACCGCGAGCAGCCTCGCCACTATAATTTTAATTCTAATTTCGGGAGATTCGGCCGAATTGAAACGGCGCATAAACGTCGAATTATTAGTAAACTGCCATAATTCGCCGTAAGCGGCATAAAATCCTAATCGCGCCTATCGCTCGGTAGTTTAACGATTGTTGCTTCTCGCGCAGTTAATGACATTTGCCGGCAACGCCTGATTAAATAATTGTAACGGGCGAGCAGACCGTTGAAAAAATTCAAATGACGCATCCGCCTGGAATTTACGAGCAGTACTCGTCCATTGATTGAAAAATCAAAAGTAATTTTAATAATTTGCACGCCGTCGTTAATACGATACGAATACGATTTTCAACGCAGCTAATTCTGAAAATGGCTTCGGCTGTAAGTGTTGAATTTACATGCACATTTACATTTGCGTTATTATCGACATCTACGTTAACATTGCGACCGCGATTTCGGCGAGAGGTGGGGAAGTGGGTGGAGAGAAATAGAAGAGCAGTCGAACGAAAATTGGAAATTCGCCGAGGCGACTCGTTAGCGGCGCCGAGTACACGAATCCGCTTGGGCCCGCGTGAATATTGACGAGCCACGTGACCGCTCGTGCTCACGTGGTCGCTGTTGCGCTAGGCGAGACAAAAACCAGAGTCACACCTAGGGGTAACGCGGGCGTCCGGAAAGGTCGGTAAGGCCTCGTTTCCACGGGCCGAATCTGCATTGTGCGATTGGCCGGGGCGAATGCGGCAAACAGCATTAGCCGAATATCGGATGCGTCGAATCGCCGCTGCTCCTCGAACCATCGGCTTTTCACGGTTTATCGGTCCATCAATGATCCGGGAAACGGCGGCCAATTATCCCGGCATTAGCAGTCGGTGACGATGAGTTGCATCAGGCGGCGTTGCGCGGCTTCGCGTAAAGCCGCGCGAGAAAAGGACCGCAATGCGAGGAGTTATATTCGCGTATTGGTGCTCGGCCCTTTTTATTATTTTGTTATCGGCAGTCGGTCATCGCTAATGAAATGCGTCGACTCGTGCGCACGCGTCAGCTTTTCCTCGGAATCAGTTGGATTTGGTTGCAGCGCTCAAGTGTAGCGACTTTAGATCGAGTTCGTCGATAACGCGAATTGCACGCGACGGGCGAACGTAACGTGTACTTTGAAGACTTTTGATTTCGTACGAATGTGTAATTTGCAGTTCGGTACTAATGAATTACATCTCTTACGATTTAACAACTTGGTGGACGTAACCGCTTGCTCTTAAGGAGTTCGTTACCTCGAGAAAACTCACAGTAATAAGGATCACGCGGAACCACGAGCTTATTTGATTTAACTGTACAGCGATGCAAAGAAAAACAGAAGCTCTGTTTCCTGACGTATAACCGGGACATTTTCAATACCGAACGTTTCGGAGACGCTCGCAACAAAGACATTTCATTTTAAAACTCAATCTATCGGAGTCCCGTTTGCGAGAGAGAAAAGACAATCGGAGGGACTCGTAGTTTCGGGACGTCATCCACAGAGCAGTGACCAAAGGGCCCCGGTGATTCCAAGAATTCCACCGGGTGCTTGGCGTTGCCTTAGCTCCTCGGTGATTTTGGGCCCAGAATGACTGGGAATCCGGCCAGGGCGAACTCAGCGCCTCCTGCGTCCATGTGGCCGACCGCGAAAAATGCAAAACGTCCGTGGAAGAGTCTTAATTAGCGACGCTTGCCGATGCAAATACCCGCAAGTAGCGAAACGGGACCCTGGGCCCAGAGCGACTCGGACCGCACCGCATTCGAGAAGCGCGCGCTCTAAGGTTGTTAATTAAGGGCCCAGTGCGGGCCTACTTTCATTAAAACGTGCTTTATTTCTCGATAAACGAATTCGTTGAACGCGTCAATGCGGCCCCTCGCGTTTTTCTTATCTCGCCGCCTCGGTGCTTCGCGAAATCCGGCGTTCCTCCTGCTCCCCCCCCCCCCCCCCCCGCCCCGATACGGATGCTAATTTCTCTCCCGGACTCCCAGACTGCCGGCCCGGGCAATCAATAACGCTTTTCGGCCCCTGTTCGTTAAGCTAATGCTATCTCGGTGCGATCTGCGCGTATGTTTCGATGGCTTTTCCATGTACGTATCTTCGGCGAATGCAGCCGCGACTCCCGAGATTGCAATTAATTCGCAGATTAGGCATTTGTGGGAAACTTCTCCTCGGCCTAATGCGCACCGGGCTTACGAGTCGCAGTCAAACTCCAGGACTTGGCTCGAACTTAATCTTGCGCCCGCATTTACATTTTTCAAAATAATCGGCTCCGCGACGATAATCGCTGATTCAGAATTGCATGGCATCCTCGTTAAAATGCTCGAAGGCGCTTATCTACGCGTTATTGTGTCGTTTAGACAACTGCAAACAAAGTAAGGGCTGCTGCAGCTGCGATAGCCGACTGTGCGCGAATGCGTAAATTCCCCCGCCCCCCCACCCCTCTCCTAATTAACCTCCACAAGCTCTGCATACGGAATCGCGCGCGGTGCCTTCTATCTTTTATGATTTCGCGTTAAAATGCAGGTGCTGTTGCTTTTACGCTCGGAGAACCGAGCGAAATGCCAACTCGAGCGAGTTTTTTTGGCCGCGTTCTCGCGTTGTCGAGGCGCGGTCAAGGCGAGGAAAGCCAAGGGACTCGGCTGCGAATAAATTCTCGTTTGATGCTATTTTAATTGCTCAATTACGCAAAGTTCTTTCGCCGACGAATCGTCGCGACCAATTAAGCGAGCGCCACGCCGCGGAAAGCCGAGGAAAGCGCGAAGAAACGGCCGTCCCTGGAATTCGCTTCGGCCGCACACTGCCGAGGTAATTGCCGCGTTATACTCGCTAGCCCATACCCTGGGCTTGGCCGCAGGTCCGAGGGCCGGACCCGAGGATATCTCGGGTCAATCTCCCGACTCTCCTCCGACTCAATTTTCGGGCGCTCATTTGGAAAACATAACCCACTTCGGACGGCGCTATTTACGGGTTCCATTAGGAACCTGTCAGCCGCTTGATCCCCCGCCGTCTGCCGGAGCGGCTTTCGCCCCGAGATGTGTATACATAAACACACGTGTCCCTGGAGCGCATCGAGGATAAAACGCTGTACGCGGTGCCGAGAGTCGAAAAATCGAAACTACAAGCCCGACCGGAGAGCGGGAAACCGGTGTAAAATACCTTATTTCTCGCTTTTATTATTTCATTGGATTTCATTATAACTGAAATGCAAGCCCGTGACTCGCTGCGGCTTTTCCCTTTTACGAATTTATTAAGCCGTGGCTCATCACCACGACTCCCCACCCTCGTCTACTTTAATTAATCGACTTTTCGCGGACCAGGAAAAAGAAGGAGCCTCGCCGTTGCCGCGCGAAAAGCGATGGCTTTTGTTTTATCCGCGATCCAAGTGTCTTAGCAGCCAATTTAGGCGCCGCTATCCTCACACGCATTAGCGATTCGTTCTAAAGCACCGGCTAAGGATCACGCTCGATAAGTGCAGAGTCCGCTGTTATCGATGTTGGATTGCAAATTAAAAGCTGTTCGAGGCGGTACTGCAACGCAGTCGGCCGACTTCTCGTCGTTTGTCCACCGCTGAAACAATTCGCGGCGTCGGTCCGTCGTGAATTTTCCCAACCAAGGCGCCCGTCGGTGTCCAGCTGACATTGGCGTGCACGGGGGTCTACGCACACCCGCGACCTAGGAAATAAGGTGGTTTTGCTAATAGCTGTAAATGGGAAAGGGCTTATTCGCGCGGAGACCGACACTTTAGGAGCTTCTGCTTTCGGCTTTTCCTCGTCTGCCTTTCCAGCAAAAGGATAATTCGCGTCGATGCGCCTCGTGCCGCCGATCTTTCCTCTGATAAAATCCTCGGACAAAAACGCGCGCGCGCATCTTTGTCGAAGTTGCGCACTCGATGCCAAGTAATCGTCTTCCTCGTTGCGTAACCCCGTTACGTATAATTGCGCAACGAAAAGCGCGCGTTTTTTCATCTGGAAGTTCGGGTAGCACCGAGCGCGCAGGGATCAACGACCTCTCGACTCGCTACAATTCGCGTTCCACGGTTAATTTCGCAAATTGTTTATCGCGAAATATTCGAGTTTTCTAATTAATGAAGTATTGGCGCGAGCGAGCAGTCGTGCCGCATTAATCGCACGGATAATCTTCGCGACCAATAAACAGATTACGCCTCTCAAAACTCGAATACGGGCTGATTACGGTGTCCGTAACGAATGTTACGAATGCGCTTTATTCGCTCGCGATTAATTGTCGTTATTATCGTCGCTGACATTAAGAAGCCCCGATTATTCGAGTGCATTATTTTATTATTTTATTTGCATTAATCTGCTCGAGGTATCGCGGCAAGAATGTCGACTCGGGTATCCTCTTATTTTACAGCAGTTCTGCCGAGAGATTATATTAAATATACATTTAAATTGAATACGTGTGTACGTTTCAAAATATGCCTAAATAAATCAAAGGAGATAAATCTTTTTCTCGGCGCGCAAAGAGGATAAAAGATAAAAGACTGTTTGATTTAGCTGCAGCGGATGCTCTTTCGCTCGGCGCAAGCGCGGCGCAGACCATCAGTATCGTCTTGTCAGGCGGCGCTCTCCTAGCCAAACTGCTCTCGCGCGTTCTGGCATCGGTCGCTTTCCTCCACTGGGCTTCTCCTTCGAGATTCAATTTGGACCGCGAGCGATCGAGCTGCGCTTGTTGTGCTGCACCGAGGATCGGGGCGCGCGCGAGAGACAGTCGATGCCTACCAGCCGAGCGCCACGGGGCGAGACGAGAAAAACAAGCGCAAAGTCCAAAGTGTGGGAGAAAGCAAAGGAGAGTCGACATTCTCCCTATGACTCCCGTTTGTTTTCTTTCCATTTTTTCAAGACTTCCCTCTAAAGCCGTCGCGCTGTTATTCCCTCTTTCTTTCTCTCTCTCTCTCTCTCTCTCGAACCCACGCGACGGGTGCCTTAGAGAACTACCACGCACGCGCAATTTATCCGCCGATTATGGCATTACGTTCCGCGCACAACGACTCGTATTATTACCAACGTCACGGATGATTAATCCTTCGAGGCCGCGCATTGGCAGCCACAGGACGGCGGTGCCCGAGGTTCTAATTCCGTCATTTTTTAACAAGGCTTGTAATCGTAAACGAGCATCCAGGTCCAGCGGGTGTTCCGTGTTCCATTGTCGGGGTGAGTCTCGCAGATGTCGCCCAGACTGGATAAGCTGTAGAAGAAAAAAAACAAATAATGTCCCGCCTAATTATCGGAGCGCCATCCGCTAGGAACTCGGTCCACGAGTAAAACGACAGCAAAGGACAACAGTGGGTGCGGTGCCAAAAATGGCGGAGGCTCCCGAGTCAAGGGGGAAAATGCAATCCTCCGGCTATGATTTTTGGGCATCGTGATCGCAAAAAATGCCTTCGGCTTAGTTTCACTCGGGACGGAACTCGGGTGAAATGGAGCGTAACTTTTCTTCACTCGCGGACTTTGGAAATTATTAGGATCGAAGATGAAAGAGCCGAAATCGCAAGTGAAATAACTCGAAACAATATTTTGCCGCCGCGAGAAATGCAAATTTTACCATTGTTATCCGCGGCAGCTGATGCACCGAATCGAAGATCGCGGTTGTCCGCTGTAGTGCCGCGTAAAGGTGAAGAAAAGCGTTAATTAGTTATCTTTGGACAGAAGATTACGGTGCCGGTGACGCGCGACTCTTCGCAGACGCTATATAATCGAAACAAATAGAAGCGAAGAGAGTTCGCGTCCTCTCTTCCTTCTGCGAAGTAAACTCACTGATATTGTGGTCATTGTCCTCGTTAGACGGTAGCCCGAGGTAACCAACGCCCAATTGGAAAACCAGCACAGGATTGTGGCGATAATTCGAGAAAATCGCTCAGCAGACGCTGTATTCCACTTAGTTTATAATTTATATCGCGTTCGCTTTTTCGATCTCCCATCCGCTCTCGACATTATTTTTTGCCCCGAGAGGTGGAGAGAGCAAAGCGAATGCTTCGGATGCATTTCGTCCATAAGTACGGGTGTATGGTTCGGCTGATGCTTCGTCTAAATGCGTGGGTAATGGTGGTTGTTTTTTGAAAGCAGTCCCTGGTCGGGGGAAAAAATTTTCTGCCCGAAGTAGAGTTGAATACAGGTTAAAGAGAAGAGGTCCTTAACAGAAGTAGATTCCCGCCTTTCGAATACAAAGAAGACTCACCCTAAAATAAAGCATAAAAGGGTGCCGGCCGGAGTGAATCCAGATCTTATGGTAGCGAATATGTCAGGGAGGGGGGCTTTGGTAGGTAGGCCATACTGGAAAACGTAACGGAAGGCGAGTTGCGAAAGCCTATGGAGTGTAAAACATTTCTCCAGCCTTCGTGAAAAAAGTTGTCATTGTTGCAATAATCGCAATCGCTGTTGTTGTTATTATTATTACTATCGCTATTATTGTTATTGGGTTATTTGCCATTGTTGTTCGATTTTAGAAATTCAAAAGTGCCTCGACTCGTTAAGATTTCTCTGGCCATCGGAATCAAGGCGGTCCGATTCCTTTGTTCGCGTCTTATTTATTCAGCGCTCGGTTCGAATATTTTTTGCGATCGTACACCTCGTCTCCTCCTATTATTCGCACTTTGTTTTTTCTCGAACACTATTACCAGTTTTTTTTTTTTTTTTTTTATTATTTATTACTTACGCCGCTTCGATTCATCAACTCTTAAACGTTTTGTAAAAAACTTTTAGCAACCTGATAATCTAATCCTTCCTAGTCAGTAATTACCTTACATTTTTCTCTCTCGGCTTACGTTTAACCCCAGTTCTTCTCTGTTTTTAATAAAAGTTCTGCATTTTTAATCAAAGTGTCTTTACTATCTTTTGCTAACTTTAGATCATCTACGTGCGCCATCCCGGATATTTGCTCACGATCATCTGCATACGCTAATACTTAATACGACAATATTAAAGTCAGTGATTGAAAAAGCGCAATTTCTCATTGCACTTAACCGACATTTAAGTACAATTTTAATGGAATATTGCGCGATGCTAACGAATTAAATTTATGCATAGTTAATTGAAGGAAAATAAATTCTCGTTCGAATAAAATTGAAAAATTGACGGATCGAAGAAAGTAGAAATGTATTGTTGATTTTGGCGTTGATTGCAACTTACTGTATTCGGTCAAGTTAAGAAAACAGTTCAAAGTAATTCAAAAAGCTTTGATTATTTAGGAATAATCGAAGCCTAAGTAGCAGTTTGATAATCAAACGCTAATTTTTGCTCCGTTCAATGTCAACAAATACCAGCTTCCAGTTTCTTACACCAGCAATAATCAATACACAAGTGCAAGTATTTCATTTGCTCGCAGAGTAAATAAACAAAAAAAAAAATTGGTCCTGAGATGCGAATGGTTAATGTAGAAAGGATCCAAAAACGTTGTTCGTTTATTGGCGTGTAATTTAAGATATTGAAATATCAGCTGATAAGTAAAGAAATATTCTATGCTCAGTCTTTCATTCTCATTTTAGAGCCGTCATTTTCGAAGCCAGAGCTGGCAATAAATCATTATCTGGCTAACCGCATTACCATACATTCTAAGCGAGTTTCAATTTCGTACAGCTTATTTTTCTCCTTTCCTTTTTAACTCCTTTCTCCCTTTCTCGCGATCCCGTCCTTTTATTCCTCTCGTATTTTTCATATTTTTTATCTGTTTCGATCGCTCTTATCCTCGTTTCTCAATTTTATTCTTTTGTATTTGCACGATCTTCGCTTGGATTTCTTTGTTCCTTCGGGTGACTTTTTTCAAAATTTGCAATATTAGCAAAAATTTGTTTATTCGAAAAAGGTTATTTGCAATTGTTTACTGTTTTTCGCGCAATAAGCGACAGCTTTCAATTAGAACAATTTCAGCCGTGAGTCACCGGACACGTGGAACGCGTAAAACAACATTCGATGAGCAAAATTTTCGAAAGACGTTTGAAAACATGTTTACGCTTGATCATCGGGGCAGAGGAAGCAGTTGGCCGGGTGTTACTTAGAAATCGGGAAAGAAATTTACATTTAAATAATTTCGCTCTCGAGAGGCAAAAAGGGGCAATAGATAAAAGTTGTTGGAAGCAGAAATTTAAAATCTGCAGAGCGTTTTGACGCCGTTGAATGGTGATGCATTTATAACCGTAAATCGGCCTATCGGTAAAAATGTCACCCTCGGGATTTCTGCAGTAACTGCTGATGGATCCATGCGTAAAATTCATTCTTTTCTAAGCTCGTTACGCGTTACAATAACCCACGTGAGAGGCGCTCGCTGAAAGAAGTTTAGTTAAGGTGATTGAAAACGTCGGAGAAGCGCGTCGCTCGACGCCATTATTACAATCTAGTTTTCGCTCGTTATTCTCTCCGCGGGTCTTTTAAAGTGCCCCACCTCGACATTTTGCGCATTAAGAGGGAGGCCGATACACAAAGTCCCTTATTAATCTTCTACCCCTTCGAACGTTCCGCCAGCCGATGTATTTTTCAATTAACTTTGTTCGAAATCGGCGATTGCTACACATACGGAAACGCATATGCATTTAGTGGAAAGCGGCTATTTTTCAATTTATCGCACACCAGACTCGTCGCGAACCCGGAAATCTCTTTGCGTATGTATGTTTGTATACATCGATCCTCCGTTGTTATTAAACGCGTGATTTTACGAGTTTCTTTTTTGTCTTTTTAATTCCGACGCGTTTAAAATTGAATTTCACCGCTGACAGCTTTTGCGCACGGGAGTTGCAGAACACGCGTGTAAAGAGAGAGAGAGAGAGAGGGAGTCGAATCAGCGAACGAGGTGTTTTAATTCGGAGGTTATTTTTCATCGAAACTCGCGATCACGAAAGTGTTTCCAAGGGTTTTGGCGATAATGCAAATTGAAAGGAAGGAGGCACGAGAGGCAAAAACTTAGGCGCCCGCGTTCCTACAAAGGACACTTTCTACACTTTTTTCATTTTATTCTTCCCCTTCCTCTCTTAGCTTTTCCCTCCTCGTACGTGTATATGTACGCCTCCTCGCATCTGGGGAGCTTCGAATCGTATTATGGATCGTATCGTCTTCGGGACTAGCGAGAGGAAGTCTCGCCTATATCGCGATGTCATTCAAAGTGACAGGGTGCGAGAAACAGTGTACATGGGGTGGGAAAAGGTGCACGAGGAGAGAAGAACCTTCGCGCCACACACGCTGAGAAGATGAGAAACAAAGGACGAGAGAGAGAGAGAGAGAGAGTTTTATGGTGGGATATATACGCGAATAGGAACGAGGCGAGGCAGGGAGCGAGAGAGTATGAAAAAGAGATCCATTTCACGGAGGGATGAGCCACCGAACCGCGAAAACAAATAAGCATTGATTTCCTTTTAAATCTTTCCGGCGTTCGAGTCGTTTCTCTTTCCGTTCGAATGTGAAAGAGCAGCGACACATGCGCCGCGCGTGACGCTTCCAATACTTTGCGTAGATGCGATGTTGGCAGTTCAGACGCCCTTCTTTAATTTACCGAAGAGTTGAATGAAAAAAGTATTTTCGCCAAAGTCGCTCGAATCATTTTCAAATAACGCGTTTGTGTAAAGCAGCGTTTTCAGGGTATCACGCGGTAGGCGATCCACGTTATTGCATTCCGACCGTTCGTAATTAGTCGTCTGTCTTCTAAAAACTCGTTTAATGTTCAACGCGGATGGAAATGAGATCTAGTAGCCGTCGATATTTCCAGAGGATCGCCGTTGATCGCCAGCCGCGACTTTCTCCCAATAAACACGGCAATGCTTTTTATCTCCTCTTCATTAACGTTAAAATGCTACGTGACTTTTACTAATTGACCAAAAATTTTCAGGCGTTACGAACAATCGATAGAGATCTAAAGACCAGACGAATTATCAAACATTTTGGAGCGAACAATTATGGCGATAAAACGAAAGCTTGACACGCGAATATACAAATAATTTATTGACTAAAGGCATGCGAGTGTTGGGTATCGATCAACGGACTCGCAGGCAAGTTTCGACGACCACAGCTAAAAGCTAATGTCCGAAATTTCTCTTGCGCGGCAAATTCGTTTGCAGGGGTATATTTAAAGTACGTTCGATTTTTCCGTCCCAACGGCGCAGCATTTTTATTCACCTTTGCGTAAACTAGTGCGAGCTCTCGCGCCCAATTGCAGCTCTGCAACTTTTGGGAGCACGAAGTAAAAAGCTAAGCTAAAAAGAACATCTCCAAGCGCCGACGTTTTAATTATGCCTCGCTCCCCAAGAAATACTGTATAATGGCATGAAAAAAATCGGACTCTCAGCGTTTGCAGTCGAAGCAGATGAATTGCAGAGCATTCGGTATGCGATACGGCAGCACAAAAGAAGAGTGTTGGCCAATGCATAGGAAATGACGCGGGAATTCAAGATTCCCCGTTCCACGCGTTCGAGTGCTCGAGCGAATGTTGTCTGGCGGAAGTGAGGGTTTGCTTTATTTTAATGCGTGTCGTGAACGCGCAACGCACTAACGACTAAATTTCGTGACGAATTGAGCCGAGATCGTTGATTTCTCGACGCTGGTTCTCCACCTTCGCTTGATCTTTTGCACATCGATATTTATTTTATAAGCGTTAAGCGAACGCTAAATAGCGGATGTCGAGCGATCGTATCCGAGCTAATTGTCGCTGGCATTTAAATTGTTCTTCTCTTTTTGTCATTGCAACACTTGATTTTGCGAGTAACCGATTTTATTCTAAATATGCCTGATGCGTACGAACGGCTTTTCCGTTTTACGGGGAAAAATGCTGCTTAAATTTTTCAAAGAAAATCATCTCGGTCGGTAATTTTCCGAAATTTCCTTCGATATTCAATTTTTCACGCGCGCGAAATTTCCCTCGTCTCGCGCGCAAGTTGTATCGACGATAAATTTTAAATTTCAATATATACGTGTACTGGTTAAGTTGAAAGCAAGAAAATCTATAAATTAAAGCTGCTCACTTGCATTGTATAAATAATTTCCTTTCGAATTAAAATTCTACACATTCGCAACGAATTATCGATCGGGAGTAAAAGTGATTCGAGTGCAGTTTTTCAACAGTTCGGCTCTTAATCCAACTTTATTTTAACGATAACAATCGCAACCAATAGTCGACAATTGTAAACATAACCGAGTATAATTCTTTGCAATTATTCGAGCGTACGCGTAACAGGCGTAAATAGTTTCAAGTTGGCTATAGATGGAGAAATTTCAGATATTTTTGAATTAAAAGTTAAAACACTTTTCGATTTTATATTATTTTTTCAGAACCAATCGTCGTCTGCTGATGGATAAAAGGTTTTTATAATAAGCAACACGAGTTTTTACGAAGACTTAATAAATATTTTTCCAAAAAGCAGTCATTTAATACTATTGAGGACATCTGGAGGAATCGCGAGGTCGTTGCCCTTGTCGTACAATATTACGAAATTATTACACAAGTAGAATCAGCCCCATTCGCACTTTTCTATTTTTTCCCTTTGCTATTTTCGAAAAGTGCAAAATCAATTTACTTTATTTTCAATTTGGTTCATTCGTGACCGACAACAAAAACCCAATAATGAGTTATGAGAAAACGTCGAAAAACTATCAAAAATTCCGTTTAAAAGTTGAAAAGAGAAAAGTTGCCGAGAAAAGTTGAATTAACTTCAAATTATATCATATAGGTTTCGTTCGAGGAAGTATCCCTAAGTTCATCAGTGCTCTGCAGGTTGTAAATGCCCTTTTACAAGCGGCCTTCGGTGCGTGGAGCGTCGCTCGCACACTCACCGATCATTCAAAAATGTGCAACGTAGTCTGCCGGTGCATCCTGGAGTTGTGCTCGTCCACTGCATAATGCGTCTGAGACTCAATTTTAATAAGATTTATTTCGAGTCGAGTTTTTTCGTAGCCCGTTCGCTCTTTTGTCGAATAAAAAGCGCTCCTTCGTCGTCGTAGATTAGAGCGACGAGAAATTTATAGCGCGCGCGCGTTACCCGCGTAACCATATACGGCCGGACGTTTTAATCGCTCGAAACCAACTGCTCGGGCGATAATTTTAGCCGAATATTCCGCGCTGCCGCGATGAAACGCGCAATTTACGAATTTACGGCTAAAAGTAAGCGCCGTCGCGAGAAAAAGTGGGAGTGCGCAACAAAGAATAAAGTCCGTATCCTCGAATTCCTTGGCAAGAGCTGCAAATTGACGAAAAGCTACTCGCTGAAAGTTTCGGCCGAGTCCGAATAAAGCAAAGCGCGTATAAAAATGCAGTTAAAGCCGCATCGATAAAAATAAGCGCGCCGGTCTTTGCAGTAAAGGCCACTACGAGTGCATACAATGCCTGCAACGAAAGATGGGGTTGCATCGGAGGCTCGTAAACGTAGCCGCTGAATTTTTTGAATCGAGCCGCGGCAGCGTCCGGGTCTTGAGAACGTGGCGGCAAACTTTCACGACGGCCTTTCTCCGGTGGAGCAGACGAAAATGCTTTTCCGAAGATGAATGCCCGCGCACGCGCGCGATAAAGAGCCTCTGGTCCCGCGCGCAAACCTCATCGAGATTTATTCGGTCTTGTCGACTGCGAGTTTTATAGTCCCCACTCAACTTCCCGTACAAATCCATTATCGGGAATTGATATTTTCTCAAAGATATGGCTGGCATCCGCGAGGATCTGCGAGTTTCCCGCGAATTTTATTGGCCTTTAATTTTTTTAAACCCCTACTGCTGCTGCTGCTGCTGCTTATCGCACTCTTCATTTCTATTTGTGCGAGCAAAAAGCTCGTGAACCGACACTGTAATTTTCAACGCATAACCGACGCCTGCTTAGTGCTAAAATTCAGCGCGAATGGGTGAGACGCGAGGACAAATCTGTCAACCTGTCGTTCGTTCGCAGCTTCAACGACATCGACGATCGCGCACCTTCTAATAAAGAAACTTTAAACTCAACTTGCCGAAGCAACGGATGCGATAAAACTGATAAAATCAGTGTTGAATAATTAACTTCAGAGGGAGACACTATCGATCAACGAGCTGTGATTCCGGATCGATGCCGTCGAATATAATAATGACGATGCTCGAGAGGAGTCGGATGACAGGATCAATGGATTAGCAGTTGTTAGATGGAAATTTTATTACTTTCTCGCCCTCGTTTTTCATTAAGACGTTGGCCCGTAAAAAGTCAATTTCTCGCAGTTGTACGCCAACGTCATCCTCGGATTGAATTTATCCTTAAGAGTTGACGTTTCAAAAGTAAGCGAAAACACAATGCACTCGACGAGGAAGAAGAAGTAGACGTAGGAGAGGAGTCCGGCTAAACTAATTCCGGCGACGATCGAGCCCGCGATTAATGAATTAAAAGGAGGGGAGCGGCGGCTATCGGACGATTCTTGCCCGTGTGCGTTGCGATAACCGAGCGCTTGTTAATTTAACGTTTAACTCCCGCTCGCACAAATGGTCGCGGCGAAATGCAGCGAGCGACTCGCCGCCATTCGCTTATTCGCGATAATTAATCGGAATACATTAAATCGGCCTCCTCGCCTGCGAATATTAAACGAAGTCTGTGGCTTATTCTCTAGCCGCTCGAAACGAAACGAAACTTAAGTAATAATTCTGGAGGGGCCATTAGTCTTAAAGTCCCAAATAAAAAAGGCCCAATCGTTCGCAATAACGCAGCTTTTTACGCCCTCCAAAAAGACTCGTAAAAGTAAAGACTCCGTCGTAAAAAGAGACAGTACGTGCGGAGAAAAACAAAGGGGGCGAAGGGGGAGGCGAGGAGGAATCGAAAAATACCGCACAGATGACGAGATATACGAGGTATGAAGAATGTATTAGGGCCATGGTGACGTGTTGTTTCAGCATAGATTACTACGGTCTTCTGGTGCTCGGAGCATCGGTCAGTCGAGCGACCTACCGACCAGCCGACCACCGGCAAGTTAATAACTTTTAATCCCCCGAAAACCCGCTGAAAGTTAATACTTTACAAAATTAACGTCCAGTTGAGTGTGCGAAGCCTCGGCAGTGCGACTGATATGCTTTTTCGTTGAATGTTCGAGAAGCAACGGAGGAAGCTTACAAAAGCGAGTGTGAGTGGGAGGATGGACTCGGGGTTACGCCTCGACTCTTATTTTTAGTGTCCACTTGAAGCCTCATTTTGTACTTTTGATTTATGTCCTGTAGTGGCTTTTGATGTATAAATTATAAGGACTGGGGGCGAACTATCCGCGGTGTACGAATAACGAATTTGAATTTGGCCGCTGACAAAAAGGCGCGCACTTTTAAATGCAGCCGCTCGGCCTCGGCGATAGCGTCCCTTTCCTAAATCAATCGCCGATAAAAAATGTTCTTATCTAATGAGTTTACGACTACTATTTCATGCTATACGTCTACGATAAAGCGGCTTTTTAATGGTGGACCAACAACTTCTTTAAAATTGTATTCGCTTGTTAAAGCTCAATTTGCAAAGTAACGTTTGCACGCTCGAGTCGTTGCTCACGAATGTTATGAAAGTGCAGCATTGGATTTTAAGAATTTCAAGAAATTAAGTTGCCCTGTATTCGGCGATAATTACACTCGCGAAGAAGCTTGACTCGATGGACACATTGGACAATTAAATGCAAATTTGCCGATAACGTTATTTTAATGGATTAAGTGTGACAATTGAAACGGCGATCAACGTCGGTAAAATTTCGTAAAATCAATAAATCCATAAACGAATAATGTAAAATGTAATGTAAAATTAAGCGAAGCCACTTTGTTTACTGTGGAAGCTCTTGAGCAAATTAAAATTGCTTCTGTTGGCTTATTATGTTAACTTACATCGTTATTTTCGTTTGATTTATTAGTTGTGATTATTATAAGAAGTTTATAGCTACTAATTTTATCGCTATTCAGAAGCGTATAAATTTGAATAACCATTTTTTCAATAACCCGCCGAAACAATAATTTACGAACGTCAAATTATATCGTTAATTACCACGCAAAGCTCTATAAATTCACTCTACAAATGGCATTAAGTTTCGACGTAAGAGTAGCCTTTTTAACGAATTCGCACAAAGCATGTGTAATTAATATTTACAAAGGATTAAAATTAATTTAAAAACATCCAATGTATCGAAAACCGTTAAAAACTTTATTAGCTGGGCTAATTTTTATTCGCAAGCCGCGACGCTATTTGCTTTACTAAAATACCAAATTAAATACACCGCATATTGAAGAAAAATACAACTCATCTAATTCAGAATTTAATTTAAATCACGAGGCATTTAGATGCAATCACTTGCCGACGCAGTAATTATAATTCAGATTATAGCGTAAATTGTAGATTCTTCGGATAGATTATTTTTCAATTTTCTTTCGAGTACAGTAGCCTATGCAAAATTAATATTTAATCTAAAAAGAGCATTGAAGCAATCCTACTAAGTTATTGCTGCGCGAGGCAGAAACTAATTTTTTATCCGAATAAACTCTAAAAAATAAATTTTTCTTTAATCGCGTCGCTCGATACTTCGCATTTTGAATATCTTTACAGGGGTGATAAATATTCCGCGAGTAAATCTATTACACGCTCAAAGACTAAAATAATATTTGGAAAATCTTTTCAGCTCGAGCATTTTGGTTCAAATCGAGGATTAACTTTTTATTCGAGTCTACACGATTCGCTAATTACAATTGTACTCCGAGAATAAAAACTGCAATTCGATTGAAATCTTTTCGACTCGTTGCGATAAATATTCTTAAGCAACTACAAACTTGAATTGTAATTTAATAATTTTCCGAGAAAATCAGAAAAATTTGTCTGGCTTTTTTATATCGATGAATCCTATGAATTTATCGTTACGATATTTCCTTTAATCTTAATTGACTTCTTTAGCTTCGTTATCCTGAATGTTATTTTACGCGAATTTTTATTAACGTCTAACGCTGTCTTTTTAAATAATATTTAGTAGCTCCAATACCACGATCGGAAAAGATGTTTAAGAGTTAATGCAGCAAATAAGTGCAAGTCTCGGATAAAAAATGTTGCCGAGCAAAATATTTATTCGACAGCTAATGTTTATAAATAAAAATCGGAAAGTAAATATAGCGATCGATTTCGAGATTGCGCTGCTCTTTTTTTTAAATTAATTTAATCGTCAATTTTTAAAAACGTTTCCGTTTTTAATATCGAAGCGGTCGTGAGGATTTTTCATCTAGAGAAGACGATCTTGACGACATTTGCATAAAATTTGAGAGAACAGCAGTTGCCGACTCGAGATTCGACGATCCTGGAATCCTTCTAGCATCGACCATTAGAAAATAATTGAAAAGACAAAGAGGAGTAAAATGGATGCGCGCGAACGCCGCGTGTCGTGACGCGGTTCGGTTGTGTTGCAAACAGAGAGTTAACAACTTGCGTTGTCGCAGCTTCAATTCTGCCATTTTTGCTTCATTATCGTTGAATAACCACATCCGCTCGGCCAAATGCAGCAGCGGCAGCAGCCACCGAAGGAGGATTCGATTTATCAAGAAAATGTAGAAAAACTTAAAAATGCCTCGAGTGCTCGGAAGCAGGAACTTTGGAGAGGAAAGTTGGCAGGTATTTACCTACGTCCAGTTGCACACGAGAATTTTTTCGGAGCAACCCGCTATTCCCGTCCAAATAGATGGTCTTTGATCTTGGAATTAAGTATCAATCGGGATGAAAACAGTTGGCCCCGAGAGGTCAAGCTCACCACCGCGTTGCCCTCGTCACCGGCAGTCGGCCGCTTCAAATGCACGGCACGTGTATCGTCGATGCCGTAGCCGCGGTCCTCTATTTTCGAATTTTCGAATGTTCGAATTCAAAATTACGTCCCACGCAGCCGAGTTGCGGTTCGTCTGCGAAATTCGTTTCCGAGCCCCGAGCCGCGTATTTATTTCAATTATGCAAAAAAAATAGCCTCCGACGCTCGGTCGCGGCGAGTGACGTTTCAGGACGATGAAGCTCCTGCCTCCTCGGGCGGGTTTTCTTTCTCTTTGATGTCACCGGGGCACGTATTTATAGATTAAATGCGATGCGTTATTGGAGGATGCGCTGCGCGTCGATACCGACGACTGACTTACTCCGAATGTGAGTTTAGCAGAATCTTCGAGCTATACCTCGACTATCTTAACGCGCCTTTTTTCAATCGATCAATTTATTTTCTCACTTACTTTGACGTTCGTTTTAAATTTTTGCTCGAAAATGTTCGCGAGCAATTCTCCGTTTAACTGGGAAAAATCGATTGTAACGTTGGCGGCTCTAATGATCGCGCACACGGTTATTACCTCGAGTATCTGCGGTCGAAATTAATTTGGAAAGTTCGAAAGGTAATTTATAAAGGCCTATCGCTCACACGCGCCAACTCGAGGCAATTGTTGCAAAATATTTGCGAAATTTGCGGTCGTATTCGGGCTGATTGCTTCTGAAAAATTCTTCGTTTCGCGAAATCCCCGCCAACGACCGCGAACGATTGAAAAGCACAATGAGCGGAAAAAAGACCTTTTTTCGAAAGTTCTTCGAATAATTAACGATAAAGAATAAGCGTTCCGAGTGCTATTTATTTTCGAGGCGCTAATAAATAATTACGCTTTCGGAGACTAGAAATTGGAAAATTATACGAGAAGTCAAAAGTGGAATGGCGCAAGAAAGTGAAAAGGTAGAAAGGCGAGGGAGCGAACCACTTGCCGAAGGGTAAAACGTCGATATTTATTGCCAAACAACGAGCGAATGCAAAATTTAGTATTCAATCTAAATGCATTTGCGTTGGCCGTACAAAAGGATAAGGAAAGCATCTATACATTTTCGGTAAACGCATTTTAGCCGAATAAAATATTTATTGTTTGCATTTGCGAAAAGCGACGGAAGCGGAATTTTACCGCTTACACAATACCGTTTATAAGGTGCACTGCATTTGGCTGCAATTAAATAAAGTAACCGAGCGATTAATGGACATTTCTCGTTGACCAAGTTTATAGAGAAAAGCCCATCGTTCTTTTCCAGCCGAATGTTTCGAATTGGAAATAGTTAACGGCTGCTTTTCGCCCGACGTATTCACGCATTTTTATCGTTTAATCGATCGCGCGATCTCGCACTATTAATAACGTATTTAATTCAAACTGCTAAGCACTAAGATCGGCGACGTAGATTTTTCAAATTAATTCAAATTTAACGGTCATCGAGAGTACGTTTACATAAGATGGAAATTTGTTCGACGCACCGCGATACTTAAATGTCGCGTTAAAAATTGCCGAACGAGAATAATAAATGTAAAAGTCTTGGATGGAATTGAATTCATTACTCGTCTAATAAAATAATCGTCAAAACTTTATCGTCCGATTCGAGCATTTCCAGTTACAGTGGACGGTGAAATGCTTATACCGAGACACGATAGAATTCAAATAAACCTACGATATCCCTGTTGGCCCCCTCCCCAAGGCCCGACGAGACGTCAAGGAAATATCGAAAAAACGAAAGGAAAAATTCGACTGGTGATTAGAAAAGTCAACGATTTTAACGTTAAAAAAGAGCCAGCGGCAGACGATCGAGAAGGAGACGGAGTAAACGTCATCCCCGAAGCATAAATCATGGGACGGCTCCCTTTATCTAAAGAGGATCATTCTTAATACATAATGACATTTTCTTATTAAGCCCGAGTCGGCGAATTATCCAATCTTCCCTCATACGATATTTTTCGATCAGTGAAGGGCCCGCATGTAACGAGGGTCTGCACGCACTTTTTTCCGACCTACGAGAGGAGGCTCCGTCCTTTTCCACGATTATTTTTTTGCTCGGGCTTAGAAAGTCGCGGCTAAAGGATCCTGCCCCCGCTCTTCTATTCTCCGCATGTAAATCGTGATTCCAATTTTTATCGTTATTAACGCGAGCCGATGCCGTCGGCTGCGCGCTCTTCGATAAATTTAACGTCGAGGTGCCGCGCTGAACATATCGAATGCCGCCCAAACTAAGTTTTGGGAAATTGGCGTTCTCGTGTCCAATTATGCCGCGCCGAAAATGAGAAAAGCGCTCGGCATTGGCCACCAACCGGGGCTGGATAAACGTGCGAGACAAAAATTACCCCCAGCGATTGCTGGTAGTGTGGCGTGTAAAGAACAGCGTTATTTGCAAGCGACGGACACAAAGCTTCTGCGGTGCCTCGTTTAATAACTGAATTTATTATTGGTTCGAAAGCGGATTCGAGCCGGAATTCGCGATCGCTGCATTTGTGCGAATTAGCCGTCGGAATCGAAGGAAAGGCTCCCACTTTAGCACTGGGAAACGTCCAGTTCGGACCGTAAAAGCAGTGATAAAAATACGCAATCGCAGGTAAAGATAAAAGTAATTAAAGCTAAGTCTTGAAAATCCGGGAAATTTAATTTTAATTTTCCCCATTGGTTGGAAGCGTTGGATTTTTCAGGACGAGGTGGAGGGGGCGCGTCATTAGCGACAGGCGCCCGTATGATAAAAGCGCATCGAGTTGCGATCGGAAGCATATTACGGCGAATGTTCTCGAAATTTCAATTGGCCCCGACGACTTTTTACGGCCTCGGCGTCGGGGAACGCGCTGCGTTGTACTTACGGGCGCAACACCCCGACGCCGACGACGCCAGCGATTTAATATATTAAAAGCGGATTACGTGTGTAACATTCGATGAAGTGGCACTCTTGAAAATTAATGTCTGGAAGCATATGCAGTGTACACCCGTCGCTCCCCGGGCCGGCGCCCCGACGCACCCGAGCGGAAAGCGCGCTTGTGTGTGTGCGAGCCCGTGCGAGAGCTGTCATTGGAGACTATGGATTTTTTGCGCGCTGCGCTTTATTCAGATTTTCAATTAAATGCTAAACTGCAAGGAGATTGATGTCGACTGTTTAATCGATTGCGCGCACCGGAGTGAGGCCATTCTCCCCCGAGGCCTTCCGGATCTGACTGCGAGCCCTGATTAGCCGAACCCTGTTACTCGCCTAAAACTCGGACTCGGCCTCCCCGCGAGATTCTAATAAGACTTGCTCCTAATTGTCCACCCGATTGGTCTCTTTGTCGCATACTGCATTAACAGCGAGCACTGGCCGGCTCGTAACGTAACCTTTGCGCTCGAGCGCCTCCGCCCCCGGCATTTATTCCGAATTTTATTCTTATTATAAATTTCGGTCCGTTTATCCGATACTCCCGAGCACAAATTTCCCGGGATCTTGATTTAAGTTTCGTTGACTTCTAACCAAATTTGATTTATTCGAACTCAAAGGCGCCCTCGAAAGATTTCGAAAGCACCATTTTCTCCCCCCCCCCGTTAATGTATGAATTTCATTAAAAGCCAGGCGCAGGACGCAGTTTTAGGAGGACGAAGGTGAGGTTTTTCGGGAGGCTTCGCCCCCGAAAGTGACGCTTGGAGCTCGAGACTCGGCTGCGCGACTGTCGCAGTCACGTGTGCTGATGTGCACGCGTACGCGTAAACAAATCGTCGTTTTCGGTCTATCGAGTCGAGGGTCGAGCGCCGAGGGACGGCCAGCGACGCTTACGATAGCAAAAATTGTCTTGGAATTAATTAAAATACAAGGACGCCGAAACGAGCAGCGATGATAATAATAGCCGAGTTAGCTCGGAACGGAAAGGAAAATGCAGTTTTCAATTATTGCGCATTGATTTTCCCCGCTGGCGCTTGAATTTGCAATTAGAAAAAATAATTACGAAAGTACGATCGGGAACTTTCCTTTTAAATTTCACGTCCGTCCGAAGGGAGAATATAGGAGGGAGGGGGGGGGCGCCGAGGACGGAACGTGTTCCACGTATATAAGTACATCGACAAATGCGCTATACCTACACGAGAAGTATATAAGTTTGATTCATTACACAAATTAAAAAGTAAATTGCCTCTTGTGCACTAGCGAGACTCGGAGGGGTGGGGGAGAAATAGAGAGGGCGGCGCGAGTCGGCGAACAGCCGTTCGCGTTCAACCGACGAAAATATTTAATTAAATTCACAGCCGCAAGACGCCACCGCCGACGCGTCGGAGTCCGCGTAGCGCCGCTTATGCCAGGGGCCAAAAGTAATTATGTTATCTGCGCATTTCCCACCCCCGCTTTCGTTTTCTCTTCTTGATTTTTCCTCTTTCTCGCTCGCTCGCCCACCTCCCAGCCGTGTTATTTTTCCCCTCTCGCTCTCTCACTTTTTCTCATTCATTTACTTCTTCTCGGACGGGCGAATACGAATAACGCATGTGTGTATATAGTACGTGTGCTCCAGGGAGAAGAGCGATATTCGGGTAAGAAAATGTAAGTATTGGTGTTTATGGCAACCGCACACTTTCGGCACTGCGTTTTCCCCAATCTCTTTGCAAAAATTGCCTTCGATGGGTATCGCGATTTTTTTCCTACGAATGCTGCGCTGTTAGCCGACGACTATAAACCTCACCAACACATTTCTAGAGCCTAGATCCAGGTGAGCAATTTTTTCGAGTCCGTCCGCACAGCGGATCGCTTATCGCCGATTTTCAATTTTGAATAATTAACGAGTCGCTTTGAAATTAAGCTAATCTACTGTAACGACAAGAGCGTTGCGTAAAACTTTTAACGATTCGCGGTAATTTGCCGGGGAACGTCCTTTAGCCGGTCTCGAACGTAACATTTAACGGTCGCGCTATATTTAAATAGTTATTAAAATCTTTTACATATTCCACTGTTGCTATTGTAAACATAATCATTAAAGCCGAGCGCAGTTACGAGGCGGGACGTTTTAAGACTATAAATCTCGTACGCGTATTGTGTGCCAGGTTGCGCGTTAGAAAGTGTAAAAGAGATTTGTATTTACAGACAGGGACAAAAAATTTAAATAACAATTTTAATATTCTTCTCTCCGCCTTCCACTCGTGTCTCACAGACCATTCCAAGCTTATAAGCAGGACTTTGGCACTGTCAGAGTGACGATTATAAAAAAAGTCCCATTCATTAAAATAACACGACAAATACATTTCGAGTTTATGTAATGTGAGATGCAAAGTAGTAGTGGCCCAAACCCCATGATGTGTCTGCGGTCGGCAACTAACCCGACAGTTTACTCTTTGCCGTGTGCAACAATAATCATAGTTGTTGGTTCAATTATCGAGCAGCCATACTCCTCTTTTTGCACCACCAATTTTTAATGACACGAGCTCTCATAATATGCACTTAAGATCAGTGTTTATTTTAAGTGTTTTTCTTTTGACATAAAACTTTATCTGCGCGGCAATTCTTCCGATTCCTACTCGCAGAGCTTCGTTCGAGCCACGGCCATTGCTATTGTCGTTGCTCGCTCGATGGATTCTATTGAAAAATCCGCGACGTCTGTTCGGAGTTTCGAGTTCGCCGAGCTCTTGTATTTCGATCCTCGCTCCGATCATCGCCATTAATTGCGCTCGCGATGTAAAAAGTATCCTTTCGATCCTGAATAAAAGCATCGACGCTTTTAATTCAAAGCGTAAGCTTGGGCTTGGGCTGAAACTTGTCGCGCTCGCACTTGTTTTCCGAGATTATAGTTATTTCGTTCCGATCCGGATTCGGACGATGTACCAAACGTAACGAAATATTTGGTTGTGCGAGCGCTCGATACGTGCAGCGGTTAATTCGGCTAAAACGGGCTAAAACGAGGAGTTCGTTTTGAGTTTCTTAGCTTTTGGGGCTCGCGCATCATTGCAAGTAATTAAAATGCAGTACTCGTTGCGCAACGAATTTTTTAAAGACTTACATTATTACAGTAATTAAAAAGATTAGAGTAGCGTTTCTTGTTTTCGACCAATTCAAATAGTCAAAGTAATAAAGGAGAACTTATCTTGGGAGGCTCGTAAAGTCTGTTTACGTAACTAATATTTTTACGATATTTCGCTGCACTCGATGAAAATTTATTGATATTAAAAGTTGATTAATATCTCTAATAAACACAAATGTTTGTTTTTAATATTGCACTTTTATATTTGCGATTAAATATTTAACTACACATTATCAGTCTGCTGCGAGTGCTTTTATCTTCAATTAGAGGAAACTTACACGCTCTTTTTATAAAGTGCACCAATTAGCTGCAAAGTTATCTTATTTATATTTTTTTAAACTCGATACGCATCGTAATAAAATTCGAATAAAGTCGACTAATTAGCAGCGGCCCGCAAATTGCACTCGAGATTGCAATTTTTCGAATCCGCAGCCTCTAAGCGCGATCGCGCGCTGGCGCACATTTTATGCAGCACGAATTAAAAAATGTGCATTTCAAATGATACAATCGCCTCTTTCACGAGCAGCCAGCCACGTCTAACTGAGAGTGCAATCGCGTCCCTTCGCGAATTGAAACGAGCGTCGCTTCGAGTATCACTTTACCGCAATACAACAGACTCGACAAAAACGCATTGAGATTTGTTTCCAAGTCAGGCGGTTGTAAAACAACAAAAAACACGCAAAAATGCGCGGGGATACGTGTAATGAAAAAATGAAAGCAGAGAGACTCGCACCGCGACGGAGTGACGAAAGCCGATGGCGAAAGGAATGGCCTGGAAAGGACAAGCCAAAAAAGTGCAGCCCAAAGAAAAAGGAGAAGAGGAGTATAGAAACCCAGAATGAGATTAAAGAAGCGGTCGATGCGGTTTTGAGGAAAAAATCTTGGAACTCTTGCCAATAGATCCTTTGTTAAACAGTTTAAGTTTTAAGAAAAAAATGCGCCGCGCAAAATGATTCGTTGACCGAGACATTTCCTCGAGAAGATTTGCAAGTTGCGCGCAAAAATATTAAAATGCTAATTCCACCAATGTTATCAGCGTATAATAATTATAAAACGCTGATGTTCTATAAATTACAGGCTACGATTTATGATTAATGCAACGTCCGGGGAATGCTAATAGAATTAGGAAAATGTTTCCTATCGACGTCTAATTTTAATAAATCAGCTCGTTTGTTAAAAGCAAAACAAGCAGATTTAGTTTACGTTATTAATAAGAATTTATCACGAGATAAGAAATCCCCTTCGCGTTATCCGATGCACCGCAGGAGCGTCGATTTTTTCACCGCAACTACAACGGCTGCTTTTACGAAACACTATCGCTCACCTACGAACGAATGCAATAATATTGTACTCGGAACGTAATGACCTTTGCATTATTTCCCGACGATCAAATACTGAGACATTACTTTCAGAATTACGATTTCGCAAAAAAATTCTGTCCAATGGCAATTATTGTTTACGCTATAATGTGGCGAAAATTTAAAAAGTACCTTTTAAAAAATTAAATCGAATTGCGAATAAATGCGAATAAATAGTGGAACTTGATTAAAATGCTAAACAGAAAGGTTTAATAACCATTTGTGCGCGCGAGTCGTGATTCATTTATTGATGGCATAATTTGATGGGATGTTTGCTATTGAAAACATTTGTAATTAATAATGGTGAGTCATACTTCATTCGAGGTGCGTAATATTATTTCACCAAGTGTAAACATTTTTGCTGCGTAATATTTTTACGAACCTAACCTACGTAATTAAATATAACGAGTAATTGAAATGGAATTACTTTCGGCAGAATTCGGTCGCGCGCGACGCCATAGTTTAGGCGAACTTTTAGCGACACGCATCTCATATTAACGGAGATCCCGCCGTCACATCTGGAAAAAGCTAACGAAGAATTGAATAAATGCAGTTTTGGTGGATGGGAGTGCAGCGTTTGATTAAAAAATTCGAAACTAATATTTGTTATAAAAATATTAGCCGAGCGGAGTTGCGGGCAAATGCCCGACCGTAAAATTATATAAATAATAACTTTAGAATAGTGTGTGTTACCGTGGGTGTTTAATTAAAGGCATGCATTCAATTAAATTATTGTTAATTATATTTTATGCACGCGGTATATAACGTTTATTTTTATAAATGTTTATATTTGAAGACGCAGCGACCCTAGTTCAATAAAGTTAGAGACATTTTTCATAACCGAACGAATGCATTGAATCGCGTTTAATAATCAAATGAATGCATGGAATAAACGAATCATTGTCATAAATTCAAAGTGGGATTTATCATTGGCGCGCGAGAGCTTTTAAAAAAAACTTAAAATTTTATCAGCCAAAAGACGATTCGCTAGCCCTCGTGGCGAATAAAAATTGCAGCTAGAAAGATTTAATGCCGCAACGCCGACGAAAAATTGGAGGCTCGTAAAAAAAGGAAAGGTGACGCCTATTTTTATAAACTCGAGGAAATATTAATTAGTTAAAGAATCGTTGCGACGTTACGCAAACGAATAAAGAAAGCGTTTTCCTTGGACATCTATAATCAAAACCTAATTGAGAAACTGTTAAATATCGCAAGCAGCTAGGAGAATCCCGGAGGTGGGGGTGGGGGTGGGGCAGAAAAATATCCTTTACAATTATTTAGCAATTACTTACGGTGCTCTGAAACCCGACGACGACGACGCTACAAAACACCGGGCTTAGCGTTTTACATCGGTCGTCGCGTCGCGCTCAATTACATCACTTATATTGCATTAGCGTTATTAGTTTCGCGAGAGATCCAGACGTGCGCGCGCGCGCGTGTAGAAGCCGACTGCGGATGCCGTTTTTATCGCGCCGGTCATCCGACACTCGAGCGGACCGCCGACTTCTGTCGGAGTGCCCCCTTTGACTCCCGCCTTCCGCGCGCTCAAATTATTATTAATTTAATGCTTCGGTTAACGCTGCAACGGTTCTCTCCGTGGATTTTCAGCTTCTCGACGTCTCGGCAGTTGAGAGGAAAGGCCCTTACGGACTCGGCGCGCCTCTTGATTATCGAGCAATTTAGAACTAAGATTTCACTCGCGTCACGAGCCTCGAGAAATGAATTATCGCTTCGAACGTTTCGAATTGGAGGCGAAACGCGCGCTCGCGTCATTGATAAAACAAATGCGGGAGTTGCATCAATTGCCCCAACGGACTGAACCAATGCATCTCTGCATTTTCAAAAAGGAAAAGCGCATTGCTTCGTCGCTGGTGTGTGTGCGCGCGCGCGCCCGCGTCTATCGGCCATAAAATTTCGTTTGTTTCGCAAAACACAGTTCTCGCCGAGTCGGTGAGGGGAAAAAATCTAATGGATAAAAATAATCCATTAAAATGTGTAGCCGTTAACGATAAAAAGGCGAAATAATCCATGGCTGTTGCCAGACCTAGCGCCGGGGGGCGGGGAGGTTCTGTCTCACGGGCTCGGGGAAAAAGGGGAAAACAGGGAGGAAAAAGCGCGAGAGCATAGTGGCGCGGAAAGGGAGAAATAATTACTTCGCTTGCGTTAGATCGGCGAGCGCAGGGTCCAGCGGTGCATTAGCAGATTTAACGAGCTATGCGCTTTTTTATCACAGCTCCATTATTTTGATTCCGGCGGGTCCGCGCTTGCGAAACTTTCAGTGCCTCGAGTGCATTAGTGTTTATATCAATTTGTCGCCGCACGATAGAATTACTTACTCTCGTTATTTGCTCGTAGCGCCGCGTTCTTTATCTTTTCTTCGTTCTCTCTCTCTCTCTCTCTCTCTCTCTCTCTCTCTCTCTACTCCGCTTCTTTTTCAGCGCTCGCCTTGGGTGCTCCGGCTTTTTGCGCGAACGGATTTGGGACTTTCTTAGCGGCCAAGAACGGGACGGACCTCTGAAACGTATGCAGTAGATGCAATTTACCGAAGCTTTTAACGACTCGTATCAACCGCGACATTAATTCCGACGTCTTACGTCTTCGTACGAATGTCCTAATAAATTAATACTCCAACATTAATGCCATACCCTTGTCATAAAAATGTATTTATAGGTTAGTGCTCGGATGCTAATATCAGCTCGTCATGGCATAATTACTCGTGTAATAATCGAGATAAAATTTTCATGTAAGCTGATATAATCAAGGCAAGGAAAGGCAAGAAACTTTTTACTGTCTCTAATAAAAAAGTTATTTATACACTGATCGATACTTTAATCTTATTAGTTAAATGGCATTAGCAGCTTTTTCAATTTAAAAAGTGCGTGGGGCTTTTTGCTTTTCCGGCGCTCAGTCCAAGGATTTGCCGCGTAAAACGATTAGCGGCTGCGGCCCGAATTCGTGGAAAGTGCGTAAGCTGGGGCTGAGACACGCGGACGAAAACGAATTCTTGCCCGTTCAGCTGCGCTTTTATATCGAGAAAATCCACAGTCCCTACTACTAATTTTGAAAAGTAGCGTTACGGGCAGGCACCTCGCGCGAATGAAATCCCAATGGATACACCCTCGCCACTTTCCTAATTAACGAGCGTATCATTTCGCCAAAATCGCTCGGTTTCAATTTCGAAAATGGCGCGCGCTCCGAGGGCTTAATTAAGAAAATGAAAATATCTTATTACCGAGTCGTCGCACTCGGGCCGCGCGTGTACCTACGGGTGAGCCTACGCCGAGAGTCGAGGATAAAAAGTGCGGAAGAACAGAGGGAGAGGGGCGAGGGGAGGAGGGAGGCGAACCGGCGCTGCGCGCAATTTCTAATTTGTATAATATGTCGCGACTGTCCGTGGGGGTTTCTCCGAATGTGCTCGTCGATGCGTGCGCACGCGCATTGGCCCTTTCGCGAATTAGGAACAATGAGGAGTTTTTTGCCCTCGGAGAGGCTTGTGTGTGCAAGCGGATCACGGCTAGATAAATGCACTCCGGGTCCCCGTCGGGTGCGTCGCTGCTCTGCGATTCCGGCACATCGGTTTTGTTCCCCCGACTCTTTGCACGCGCCGAGGCCCTTTCAGTTTAAGCAACGCGCCGTAAATCGCATTCTTACCTCCGTGCGATTCGTTTCCTCCGACGGCGGCACCTCGTGTCCGGCAGTCGCCAGCTCCCATTGCGAATTCATTTGTCCACTTGGTCCCACTGTAGGAGATCGCCAGTCTCGCGTTCACACGCTGCTGAATAAAAGCTCGCGGTTCAATAATCGGACATCGCGCGTTTCATAAGAATTCCGAAACCAGCCGCCCCCTCGACTAAACAGCTCAAAAGTTCGGAAAAACACATCGGTGTCCTACACTCCGCGAGCAAGACACGGGAGGAATGGAGATATTTAATTGTAACGGGAAAAAATCTGCTCGCCAGCGGTGAAAGTTCCCGTTCTTCTGTTCTGGATTCTCGAGGGCAGAAAAACGCATTGATCTCTCGGCGATGAGGCGCTCCGAGAAGTCTTGCAATGGACATCCGCCGCAAAATTTAAAACCCGTGCGAACGCTCATCTTCGTAGTTTTTTGTGGAAGCAGCCATCGTTACTTCCGTTATTAACTTGTTCCGTTTCTCGTAATCCGTTCTCATCGCTTAGGCAGCGATGACTTTTCCCAAGAGCCAAAGAAACTGTAGGAGAGAAGGACGGGAGGGAGAGTCGGCAAAACACATGTCGTCGCGAATTACATGCAAATTTTTTGCGCCACCGAGCAGATGCCCTTCGTTATAGCGTATATTACACGAGCCTTTGATCTGCTTTGCGGCCAATCCTAGCCTCTAAGAAATTCTTTCGCGATCGGCGGCCATTAGCATGCATGTGCGTACATCCCCTCTAATTAGCGTCACCGTTTCTTACACCGTTTCCGGCAACTTTGATCTTGCCGATGGGAGAGAAAGCGCGCGAAGCTTTCGGTCCTGGGCTCGTCAATTTCATCGGATTGAACAACCTGACGATAAGGACTGTCACTCGTTGTCCGTTTAGAACGTAAAATGTGATTTGTGGACTGATGGCTTCCAAATTGCCGAGCGAACTTTTAAACTCGATATCTTCGAAAGCCCGACTGATGATTAGAAATAATGCAACTCTTGTATCAATTTATGGTAATTGAACTGTACAATTAAGTTCGTCCAAATCACTTATCATAGGATTAAAGAAACAACAATCACACGCATTAGATTGTTTGGGGCCGTGTGAACGTGCGTTTTGAAATAAACGCTCGTTGAAAATTTCTATTTATTGGCAAGAAATACGAAGGAAACCCTGCGAGTTGTTTTTGCAGTTATTCTCGACTATTGCCTTCACAATTTTCATCTTCTTATAAACAATCATGCGAATCACGGAAAAAGTACAAAAATTAGTTGTTCTTATGCGTAACAACACTATTGCGAATCTTGAGTGTAAGGTTTAAAGAGTTTTGATTTCATTGTTTGCAACATATTAATTTTTTTATCACTCACCTAAATCCCGATTATGTTTTCTTTGCTTATGAAATCCTGAAAAACAAATTGTCCAGGTAAAGTTGAAATATCTTGGAAGTAAATCGCATCTCCGATTTTTTAGTCGATAATTTATAAGTTATAAGATACTATAATAATAAGTGTAATTGTAACCGTTGATGGAGAGGAAATTTCTTTTACTCTCTTATAAAACCATGGATTAAAATAGTTGCATAAGTCCGTAGAACTTTTATTCGTGCTTTGGACGATTAAAAAAGTGTTTGTGCATATCAATTGTGAATCGGCGTATATTTTTTCGTGTTGAATTTGAAAGTTTAATATTAAAAAAAGTTTACCGCGGTGCGGATTTGCAATAATAGGCAAAATTGATTAAACATAAGATTGCGAGATTTTGCGAATAAAATTTCTTTGGAGTCTCCAAGCGAAATGTCGGAATAAATGAGTAAAAGTAATATGATTTGGTTGATAACGAAAGCAGCTATAGTTTGTTTGGTAACGCCGTTATAATGGCGATGGAAAATTATTTAATTGGCCCCGATCGGATTAAACAGGAATGTTCTTGCTCTCTAGTAATGGGTTGAAAAAAGTTAATTTCCGTTGCGATGAATAGATGAACGAACAAACGGTTTGGCCGCAAATATACGTGGCCAAGACTTTCAAGAAATGCGAAAAGTCGTGTCCGGAGCGGATAAAAGCGTCCGCTAAAAGAGAAATCAATGAACAGCGCGCGCGAGAGAGAGAGAGAGATATATAGGGAGCGTGAATAAAAGAGCGAGGGTAGAAGACGTGTCAAAAGGGAGAATCCATCTGCTAAGTGCGAATAAAATTATCCCTGTAATACCGCCTCCCTGTCACCCCCCACGCGGTCGGCCGAGCACACGCTTTAACACCGGTGTTCGTCGTTCGATTTGCATGTCGCCCGGATTGGTGGTGAAGTGCCACTAACATCGCCGGACTCGATCTTCGCACCCGGAGCTTTTGTGCGAGAGATGGGGGAGATCGGCGAAGATCCCGAAATTGCCTCTGCCTCGTCGCCGTACACACACGCACGCACGCGCGCGTGAGGGGATGAAGAGTGTAAGTACGTAGCTCCGTAAGCTAGATTACGGAGATCTGGGAGAATGCGATGGGAAGGACTTTGCTCTCTCTCTCTCTCTCTAATGGATACATTTACGAGAAAGCAGATAACTTTTTTCCCGTAATATTAACAGCGGCTCCGGCGCAAGATAGGATTCACTGTGCGCGAGGATGGCCCTTCAACTTGTCTTGATACTTAAGCGCCTCGACCCGGATCGGCCTGCAAATGTTTTCTCGGCGATGGAGTTGAAAAATTGGCGTCTTTTTACCTCTTGCTGGGGCCCGAAATTTCCTCCCCCCCCCCACAGTAATCAAGTTAGAACTCGCGTAATTGCGGAAGCTCGCGAAATTCAGTCAAATTCAGAGTCGTAAATCCGCGAACTGGTACGTGCACCTCCAGTGCGAGACTGGAATTTTATTCATAAATTCTCTTTCGCCAATCTGGGGAAAAGTAAAATAACAAGATCCTCCTCGGAGCGGATCTCGAGCCATAAACTCGAGGATAAGAAATCCGAAAAATCCCGAAGAAAATAGAAGAAACAGAAGGAGTGCAGCGAGCATTTGCCATTTGCACATCTCCTGCGCGGGATAACGCCTACACAAAAGTACGCGTGTACAAAAGAGACAAAGGGCATATTGGGTGCGGTGGAGTCTCTCCTCGAGACGGGAGTCGAGAGTCCTAAGGGAGGACATAAACGAACCACAATTTCACTTCCTCGTCTTTCCCTGCCCCCTTCCTTTTCCTCTCTGCCCGCTATTAATCACGTTACATTAATTTCATCGGTTACTTTCATTAAAAGCCTTTCGCTACTTTATATTCCTTCCATGGGAGCTTCACGTGCGCCCAAATGTTTAACACCAAGTGTGAATATTAAATTTGAATTACCAAGCTAAGCTTTAAGCTAATGCAAAATCTCGTGTGAATTACCTCAGCTCGCATCTTAGGCTCTGGCGATTTTCACAACAAACACGTGACAATTTTAAATACTTGGCATTTCATCAATAAATTAATCTCTCCTCTAATTCATTATAAGAGACTTTAAATAAGACCATGGCTAGTAAATTAATTTGCAAATAATAAAATTCACAGGAGTGGTGATGAGTTTAACGATAAAATTAAAAACAGTGACATTCGATTTTTGACGTTATTCAAGTATAACGTGCACGTAGGTCTTGTTGTTTGTTCAATCTGTTTTCTAAAACGAGAAAATGGATGCGTCGATAGTAATATTTCGAAAAAGAGAGTACAAAGGCCATATCTCTATAGACTTTTATTAAAAGTTCGCCAAAATGCATATCCTGACATTTAAATAACTCCCTTAGTTAGTTTTTCGGCATTCATATGCATTTCGATGTTTAACCGCCACCTCGTTTATTTCGTTAACATCTTAAACGTAAAAAATAAAAATCAACGAATTCTCGATGGTTGCAATATCTACGTTATAGCTACATAGTTTTCGCGAGAAAGTTTCATCGTATTTAATAGATCAAGTGTTGGAGGCCTCAGTCGTAGATTAAAATGTAAATCAGCTGTAAAAGCTTTAAGCTGGTTGGGTGAAAGGTTCGAAGACAATCGACAAATTCGTCGAAAAAGTCTCACACTCGCCGTGTTTAAATAAAAAAATAAATTACCAGGGCCGCAAGGTTTTAGCTGTTGTCAAACACTCGGAGCAAGTTAGTTGTCGTGCAACTAGATGCACGCGATTCGTACGAAACGAACAAGAATAACAATTACTCTTTACGAATAGAATAATAATAATAATAATAATAATAATCGTAACGATTCGGTACGATTGGTAATTATTTATCGCAGAAACGAGTGCGAAACAAATCGCGCAGTTTTATTACGCGGCAGCGAATCTTGGCGCTCCAGAAGCTGTCGACTCGTTCAATCGGAGACCTTTCAGACTCGATACCAAATACCAATAAGCGCAACTCGACCAGCCAATGTTTATCTCGCTCGCGCGAGTGCACCGGCGTTCGCTGCTTAGTCTGCGTTACCCTGCGGAAGTCGCATGTTGATAGTTGGCGCGGGGATGAAAAATCATTTGAAGTCGCTTTGATTTGGTATCGCGCGATTAGTTTGCTTCAGCCGCGTCATCTTTAGCCGTTAGTGCATTAGTCGGTCGAATGCGTTTGAAATCGCGCTTTGGAAACTCCTCTCTTTTACTTGCGAATGCGCGCGCGCGCGTCGAGTGTCGAAAAGGTTAAACATCCGAGTCCAGTGCGCTCGTGAATTTCCAGGAATTGATTTAAAAAGTTAATCGAGTCGCAGTGGCGGAGGGGAGGGGAGTGACGAGGCCGAGGTACGCTTTTATCGGTAGATTCGAGTACCAAAATGCTCCTGTGCACTGACATCGCATCTCCTGTAATCGACCCTTTTATCGAACAAAAACCAGATGGCGCTCTTACTCCTTGTTACTCCGTAATGAAATAAAAGAGGGGCCGGCAGAGGTTGTCGGGGGTGGGGGAGGTGCGTCCTCGGAACATCCGGAATCTTTTAATTTCGTGGAGCACTACTTAACTCTCGTCGGCAGCGACTGCCGCGCTGCTCTCGGCCCAATACCCACGAGAGAATGCCACCAACACGCCCTTAGATCGCTAATTAATCTATTCTTTCTGCGATGTTTATTCGGCGCCTCGCTCGCTCTCCCTGAACAAGCTACACCGGTGCGATGCGTCTCTGAAATTCGCATTTTCTGCTTCGCTCGCGCTCCCCTCTCGAGCGCTCCGTGCTTTCCAAGCTTTTCAGGCTTTTTCCAGCAGGAAGCCACTCTGCCGTCGCCGCCACCGCCAAGGTATTGAGTTCTGTATCATGGCGGCTATAATACATTTTTTATCTGATCGAGGGGGCTTTATGGGGGACGGTCTGGGCGCCCTCTTCTCTCTCTCTCTCTCTCTCTCTTTCTTGCGCGCACGACATGTGCACGTGTACGTGATTCGTCTGTATGCGTATAATCTAGTACGTGTACACGCAAGAGCGCGATGCTCTTTTTATATTCATGCCGCTCCTGCCGCCGATCTCATTTTCCTCCTCTCGGGGTCCTTCCTCCGCTATATCGACTAATTTTTATTGCCTCGGTCAGATATAACAAGGATACTGGAGAAATTGGACGAGGGAGGGAAAGAGAGAAATGTTGTCGATTGGAACCTTGAACCTTTTATGAAATTACTTTTTTCTTCCTTCTCATTTTTGGCGAGGATTATTCTTCTTTTTATTTTTCCCCTGTCTCCTTGCGAAAATACAGCTTTATAGATTTATTGTTGCTCTTATTTAGTAATATTCGTTTCATTTATTTCTTACACGTACAGGGCCAGGATGATAATATATTTTTTCGGCTCGAGCGAGACACTTTGCTAACGCGGGAAAACGTTAAAATTGATCGCGTCGACATTGAAGTCGAGATAAAAGTATCAATTTTAGTTTTGCCTATCGCGCGCATTTTTCACGTATCCCGCTCTGGAATCATGGGAAAACTGATCAACGGCGAATTCCGGCGCACGTTGCTTGGAAAATGTCCGTTAAAGATCGGTTGCTTTACCCCTCTCGTGGCACTGGCAGCAGTGCGCGTTGGGCGCTGGTCGGAGAACTCGCGTCGAGACGATTAATTAACGAAACCGTCCGACAGCTACTACAGAGTCCCTGACTCCGAATGACAGAATGCGGAACAGCCCGGGCAAGGGGAGGGATGACGCGTTAATTGAAACCATAATTGCGAAAAACGTGGAAACTCGTTCGATGAGACTTAAATAAAAATTAAGAGAAGACAGAACGGGGAAGCTGCGCAAAGAGACTACGCGAGCCGTATTAATTTCTAAAAGAAAAGTTCTCCGTCTTCTTGACACTCGTAACAAATTCGTTTTCTGTTTCGTCTAAAAACACGTCTCCCTCGCAAGTACAGACTCAGTCACACGCGCGCCTCCAGCACATACGGATGGTCGCAAGCGGGGTCGGGCGGGAGAGAGAGAGAGAGGGGGGGTGTCATATCGGCCGCAGCGGCGCGCCGTCGAGGCTGAAGTGAACGGCTGCGGCGTGGGCGCGGAGTAACTTACCGGGGATTGAAAAGCAATTTTCCCGAGCCGCGCGCGCGCGAGGACCGAGGTGGTGGGGCTCGTTTCGAAGGGGCGAAAGAAAGAGAGGCCGAGACGAAACGATGCGGGGTGAGAAGGGCACAAGCTTTATATTAATGATCCAGATATATTATCGGACGTGACCGAAATTGCTGTCAAAAAACTCGGATATTGGATCGAAGGAGATTGCGAAATGCCGGCTCGGCTCTTCTTCTCTCCCTATCCCTATCCCTATCCCTATCTCTCTCTCACTCGCCTCTTCAGAGATTGTCATTTTCTTCCAACGCGGGAGATTCAAATTCGCTTTGTCTCGTGTTTTTTATGCTTTTATTCGAGGGCCAAGATACTGATTTCGTTTTGACGTGTTTGTAAAATGTAAATAAAAATTTCGAGGCTTTCGAAATTGGCTTCGTACATCCTACGATGCGCGGGAAATATCGAAAGAACTTTATAATAAACATCGATTCGCAGAGTAAAAAACCCTTGCATTACGTAAACCTTTTATTTGTGTCTATTGACACGTTCGTCTGCTCGTGTCGTAATACTGAAGTTGAAAACCTTATTATTGAATTCTGCGTGGATTTCATTTAGCGACGCGATTTTAAAAACATCAAATTATATTCGCGTGTATATAATACTGTATATTTTGTATTCTGAACATTTAAGTATTTATGCACAACAGACGCGAAACTTAAGCATAAAATTTATTCGCTAAAGAGACAAATATTATCGTACCAGCGAGGTTAGCTTAACTACTAAAGAAAATATATTTCCAAGGGATAGCAATAGTTTCTAAAATAAAGTAACGCGCCAATTTTCAAAATTGTATTAAAAATAATCTCTATTTCGTACATTAATCGGAAAAAAATTACAGTAATTTTGATTTTTAATTAAAAATCGATACTACTAACTTCTTTCTGTAAAGCTTAAATATTTATAAAATTGAATGTATGCGACTTTGAAATACTTTTCCAGTTCGAACAGAATTTAGTCGAATTTTATTTATTTTATAAAAAATGAATGCTGTTCAAGCAATAGTGAAGACAATAATAATTGATTTTCGATGTAACTATGCATGGTAGAGTTACGTTACACGAGTAAATATTTTTTAGAGTTATTTGTGACTTAATATTTGATGTGAAAAAAAAATTAAATTTCTTTTATGTTCAATGATGAGATGCTTTGAACTGATTTTAAGTGGATAGATGTGCGATGGCCATCATTAATGTTGACTTTTCATAGTAAACTATATTTTTCACTTAAGGCAAGAAAAATGATGAATGGTTCGAAAAATTGAATCTCGGAACGAAAGTTACTTCATCTTACAATTGCGATATTCAAGAATTTGTGCATTTTCATTGACCCAAATTATGGTTAAATGAACAAATGTTTGAATTTCATTGCAAACAACTGAAATGCAGTCTCGTTAATTCCAGACATTGATTTCAGTAAAGAATTACGAGGCTTAATTAAAAAATATAATAAGCATATTTTTGTAAAAAACCAATTATCACAAATGTACTGATTGGACTGATTTTCAGATGTTTCGTTTTTAAATGCTCTAACACTCGTAAATTTTGTAGCGCAGGCTGTAATTGTTAGTTTAATAAAAAAATGTTGTATTCGTGAAGTGGCAGGATGAAAAAGCATTCGATAAGATAAACAAATTACTTATGTATTTTATGATAAATTGGAGATACGATAATTTCGTTCGGAACGTTGTTATTAATAACCCGTATGAAATAATTTATTATCGAAATAAAAAATCGAGGCACTTTGAAGAAATTGAGAAATAAACGTTTACTTGTTCAGGAAATATTTATTTACAGGAAAAATTCATACATTCCCGTCCTGAAGTTCAGTCCTTCATGCTTCCTCGGGACTTAGATTCATTCGCTGGGCTACGTCGACAAGTTTAAAAAGTGCTGCAAGAGTTTTGCTTCTGAAGATTTCTCCAAGAAGCAGCAGCAAATGTTCCAATGCCAGCTCTTGCAAATCCACCCCCCCGTGGGCTTTAGCTGTAGTTTCGTAGTCACGAATTTCAGCACTTTCATTCACCATCTTCACGAGCAGCTTCAAGTATTCTTCCCTCTCTTTTCCGAACACTAAGAATGAGTCCAGCACCAGCGCGAAATCGCGGGACTCGATTAGGCTAAGAACGATATTGAGGAAGGAAGTCATCTTCGATCGATTGTTGCTTGGGTTGCAAAAGTGTCAATCTCTCGTCTTGCTCCGGTCAAAGTTCGAAACCGAATGAGGTCGCGGCTCTGGTTAACTGTTCTGGCCGCGGCTGTTAAGACTAACTCGGAGCTCCGTTCCTCGTAATTCACGCACCTTAGGCCACATTATTCTGTTCAATCGAGTAATTCGATATGTACATTCCTGGAGCGGAAGGTATTGTGTCGTGTCCTACGAATTCTCGAGTCCCAGTATCGATTATTATGTAAAAATAATTTCTCGGAAGTATTGCGAAATTATTGTTTTTTACGGGCTTCTTCGATACTATATTAAATATTTGCTAAGTTTCGTTAAAATTTACATCTAAGTAAATTAATTTCACGGAATCTCATATTACTCGGTAATTTGAATAAATAGCAAAGGCTTTGTGATACGGAGTTTATCTACAAAATATTCACGATCGACGTAGAAAACAAAACAAGATAGATATCCGTTAGAAATAATTATAATTGCGAGCGATAAGGAGAAGACGATTTCGGGAAACGGGACCAACGGCTCGGATTACGCAATACTTGCGAAAGATCATTTGTGTATTTTAATATAGAAAGTATAAAATTCTGTAAACACCGAGCAATGTTTTAGTCTTTCCATCTTTCTCTCTTTCGTCCCAGCACTTCTCTCTCGCTCACCTTGCGCCGCGCAGCACGATGTCTTTAATTATTTGTGCCTTTTTCCTTCCCTCTCTCTCTCTCTCGCGGTTATCCCCTTTCCCCTCTTGGCGTCTATCAGCAAAGGTCCCGCGCGTCGGGAAACTTCGCGAATTAAATAAAGCTCAAGTTAGGCGAACATAAGACGCGAGATACACCAACGATCGTCGTTTATTTTCGCGCGAATTGAAATTAAATAAAAATCTGCGAAAAAAGGAGAGTGCAGCGTTAAAAGAGACATAGCGCGTGGCTCTCCGAGTTTGATGATTTTTTTGCTTTTTGGCTCTTTTGATGATTATATTTGTCTCGAGGTCCAATTTTGCTAATTTTGCATTTTTTTAATATTCTTTCACAAAAACCGGCTCTTCTACCTTTTAATTCCAAACTTGACACGAAACAAGGCTAAAAAAATAAAAAAGCATAATGTTAACACTTCTTTAATCCGGAAATAATTCGAATGGGCCACGCGCTCCTGATCAAACATTATCGCAAAGTGAACGGGGCAAACTCTTAAGATTTGTCGGCGGCGAATTAAAAAAAGTAATCGACCGAACAGCTCGAAATACTGATAAGAGCCGTTGCCCAAAGTGTTTCTCATCCGCTCGGCAATGGTAACAGCGAATAGATTCGAGTCCCCAAAACCAGTAGTCGAGGTTCGCTGGGAAAAAAGAAGCCCAACTGGCAGTCGCACTTTATCCGGAGCAGGCGACGGCTTATCTGCGATGCGGGTGTACGACAACGACGAATGGCGCGCGCCACTTTTCACAAAACGCACACGCGCGCGCTCCTCCCGTTGCCTTTTTCTTTCTTTTCGTCAAACAAACGAGCCGAGCAGCAGTTCACGTGTGTACGTGATAAGTGATTGCACGGGTACCTCGTTAAGTACAGTCCTTAACCGGAAAGGTGACGGTGATAATAACCGGGTATCGTGTTCTAACTAATAGGTCCGAGCTCTCCTCGTTCCCTTTCCTGCTTTTCGCCGATCATTTGGCTGACCCCCCCCCCCGTCCTTTCGGGACTCCTGCTAAGTTTTATCTGCTTTTTGTTGCTCTTTGCAGACAATGCAGTCGTGGCGTTTTCGTTGCTGAGGAGGATCGCCGAGGAACAGTGGAGGTGAGTCTTGCGGCCTTTCCTTTCTCATTTGCTTTAGAAGTTAAAAGTTGAAACGTGCGATTGCGTGGCTGCGCTCGATCGTGTTTTCTTCGACGACGCGACGCGTCGCTGCACGAAGAAAAGAAATTGGACGGCTAATTAACGGACGCTCGACGATCGATTCGCGCAGTTTAACGTACGCGAATCACAAGCGAGTTCATGAAAAAGGATCTTCCAGATGATTCAATCGAATCGGTAAATCGAGTTACAGAAGTATAATAGTAATAATGACAATAATAATAATAATAATAATAATATTGTTAATAATGGTAATAATGTATGATTTTGCAAGAGTAAAAACTCGAGTCGGTGTATTCGTTTCAAAATCGGATTTTGCTCGCTTTCTCATTAGTCGATTTGTCTCGGAAGCCTTGCGGTTTTCCCGATTCCTCCTCTTTCTCCACAATAAGCTCGAAATGCTCGGACACAGTCAACCCCCCCTCCGGCGCCCCTGCTTCGTGCCTCATTTAACACAACTTTTTTAATCTTCGCACTCGTCTGCACGAGCGATCGAGTTTTCCACTCGTTGACATTATTACCAAGACCTCGTGCTCGGCCAGCTTTAACGATAAGTTTTAATTATTTCTACAATAATCGGTCGAGTGCAGCCGTCGACTATTGCGCGACGATACGATTTCACATCCGTCCACTTTGGTTCTCACACTTTCGGACTCAATATTTGTTTAATTCGTTTATTCCGCGACTCGGCGACGTCTTCATCCTTCGTCTATTACTTAATTGATTTCGATCATCGTTTTGATCATTTGATCCCCGAATTCTCGGCTAAGTGTACGGGACGAATTGTTTTTAGTAACGTTATAACCCGGAGTTGCAATAAACATATTAAATGAAATTAAGTGTAACCTGATCCGCATCGAGTTGGCTAATCGATCATCTCTACGAGAACCTAAACCCTCTTCACAACAAGTATTGCATTTTATCGACTTTATCGAATTTAAATTTTTGGTAGAATCGCGAGGCGCGTTCATCCGAGTCACATTTTCAACCTTCAGCGCGCTCTTTTCGCAATTTCCCTTTAGAAACTCGAAAGCGATTCGAAACCGAACCTCGTGCTCTCGCAAACTCTTCCCAACTGTGCGCGTAACAAACACTATATTCCGCGAAATAATTCGCAGCGGCTTCTTCGCTCAAGCTGGTGTGCTTTTGCTCTAAGCTTGGCTACAACGGACTGTAATGCAGAAATTGCGCTAAACGAACGCAACCGAATGTCAATCTTAACAACAATCGTTCGCCCCGAATTCTTGGAGGAAATAAATGTGGAGCGAATTCGTTTAATTTAAAGTCATAGCCGAGACCGCGTGGAAATGCTAATTTCGCTCGGTTGTGTCTTTACAAATTTAGCAGTGCCGGGAGGTAAAGAGGCAAAATTAAAATAGTAACTCCTCTTACTGTTTGGACTTGTTAGCATAAGCTCCGATGAATAGTTATGGAGTGATAAATATTCATTTTGCGCAACGCGGGAGTGCACACCTTCGCGGCCATGCGTCGGATTGCAAGGCCCGGACTCGCGCGCACCATCGCTAAACACCCTTAATGATCGATTATAATCAAAAGTCAAAGTTCAGGGTCATCGCTTTTGGCGGCAACAACGCGGTGCGGAATTAGCATAGTTTCCGTTGTGCCCGAGCACTCGCAGGTGCTCCGGCGGCGTAAGCTGCTACAGTTTCTTATTATTTCGAGCCATTGCCGCGCGTATGTAAATGCCAATTTTCTTCGCTGGGCCAGGCTTATTTGCATAGTCGTTGCTGCTGCCGACCAACGCCAAGACCGCGGACGGGGGGATGGGCAGGGCCCGCCACGCTCCTGGGAACGTCCCCGCTCGCACGTTCCTTCGGAAAATCGAGAATCGCTCCGGAACAAACTCGGGATTTCGCAATTAGTGTCGAGGCTGTCAAGCCGACATGACGCGACTCGGCGCTCCTGGTCATAAAACGCTTTGGCGCGAATTTCGGAACTCTCGCTTTCGAATTCGCGTTCGGAAGATACCCGCGTCGGTGATCACGCGTGCTTATCGCTACTGGATCTCGTCGACCGCCGCCGTTCTTTTGCGAAACAACTTTAATTTTTCACGGATAATTTGCCCAGAGCTGAACGGCTGCGGAATTTTCGATCGCGAACGTGCGATTCAGGCGTTAAATTTTTACAGAATTATTGGATTGCTTCGCTCGCGCGCAGCCATCAAGCCTAATTACATCGAAGCAGCTAGTCGCGGTCAAAGTTGTTCCGTCTATTTAATAAATTGAAGGAATTTGATAAATAACGAACTGGCAGCTCGGGCGAACATATTTTTCGACCTTTAGGCGCTTCGAGGAAACAGCCGGTAGTTATCCTTCGTGGAAGATCGTAAAGATGACGAAGCGGAAGATCGTGGGCTCGTCGAAAAAATTTGGGAAACGCTCGCGAAAAGTAATTGGTGTCGCGGTGGCAAAGCTAAAGGAGAATGCTCGGCGTCGCAAGAGGTGGGGGGGGGGCAGAGCAGCCCGCGAAGAAAAGCGCAAAAAGCGAGTACGTTTTTCGAATTAAAAACTCGTTCTGGGAATTAGCGGAACTCATTCAACATTAATCAGGCTCAATTCGAAATAAAGGCAGAAGAGAAGAGGAGAAAGACGGAGCGGCAGCGCGTGCGCGTCCATCGCGCATTGTTGCACGAGCGCAAATAAGAGAACAAAGAAATCATCGTTAAAATGTAAAGTAGAATAAACTAGTAGGACGGGAAAAAGTGAGATGTAACTGACTGCGTATTTCCAGTATTTCCATATCGCGAGGACCGACGCACATTCATTAGCTCGCGCGAGCGCGAAATTAACAATTCAACCAGCGGCGGCGCTGCTGCTGCTGCTGCTGCTGCTGGCCTGTGTTTATAAATTTATACTTTCTCATTTATAAACCGGCTTCTTTCCCCTCGCCATTAAACCGTGAGGTTGAAAGGTCGAGGAAGTAATTTAGGGTACCGCTGTCGGGCGCTTTAAATTGGCCGCGATGCGCGACCGTCGCATTTCGTTGGCTACGCTTTTGGCTGTCGGGCGTTGGATCCCCGAGTCGCTATTATCCCCGCGGATACGAACGAGTGTTGATTGTAAATTCTCGTTATGGCCCTACTTCATTATTCCAATTAAGGCACTCGTGATAGTTTCGCGATAAGAGATGTGCCGGCGCGAAGGAGGCGGGCGCGCATCGATTGACGTCAACCAGACGAATATAGCGCGTCCCGAGACCGACACCGAGATTCCGCGAATCCAGTCGCCGCCATAAATTTACACGCGCTTACAAACGCTCCACGAGCGCTATTAATAATATTTAATCGCGAACTAAATAAAATTAATAACAATGTTGCGGGCCATTGATGAATTGCCGATGATTCATTAGATCGGCGAAATTTAATTAGCCGTGAAAGCGCTGCGGAAACAACGGGCAATAAAGCCAAACTCTCCCGATAATTGGATTATAAATTTGTTGTCCAAAAATTAATTGTTTTTTTTAATTAAATAGCTCAAATTATTCAAAGGGCTCTACTACGCCTAGAATTTATGTCCTTCTCTGCCGTTGATGCGGCAGCCTCTTTTAATTATAGAATTTTTTAATTGCCTCGTGCGAACCGACTGCTGCCGTCGATCTGATTTTTAACAAGAATTCTCGAGGATTCGAAAACGGATTTCGGAAGCATCGACGTCGCATACCTCGCACTCGTCGATTCTCCAAATTTCCTCGCTCCTGGGTGAAAAGCAAAAAACAACCAGCCCATATAGTCATAACGAACGAAAGTAATATTCGAGCAAGAGGTTGTTGGCGAATTGCAAATTTAACCCTCCAAACTGCAACGTCGATCGTTTAAACAGGCAAGAACAAGAAACTAAGCCGAAGCCGGCAAAAAGACAGTTGTGCTTGTCCTGCACAAACACAACGGATGTACTGGATTTGGCCGCGAGCGGCTCGATTAGTACATTCAACTCCCGGATTCCTGATTGCGTTGAATACCGCGCGCGCAGCAAGAGGGCGGAACGGGAAACCGAGAGAGAGAGAGAGAGAGTCTTTGTTGATTGACACTTGTTCTTGTCTGCAGTTGCCTCGCCGGTTCTGTATCACCCGAGTTTTGATTCGCACTTGGACGAGTCAATCGCTCAAAGTTAGTCCTGCATATTTTAGCGACGATGAAAAGCATTTCTCAGCAGAAAATCTGGTTTATCGGATATCAATAATTCTGGATTAAAAATCGTAGCGCGCGAAACGCGTGGACTTTTTCACGCTTTCATCCAAGGCGTTACATTGTAATCAAGCGATTAATTGGATTCCGCGGATCTGTTATTTCACGAAGATAACACGTCTGCGTTCGTTCAGTCGGGTAAATAAAGGGACCAGGACAAGCGTCCTGACATAAAACGTGCGCCAATCGGGTGCTTGACTTAAACAGCAATTATTGCGGCCAAGTCAACTTTTCCGCACAAGAAAGGGGTGCAGCACTCGGGGGGCTAACGCTGAAATAGTGGCGCGAAACGTCCTTACCCTCGTCCCCGTGCCTCCAAAGTCGAAAATGAAATTCGGCCGTTACTCGCGTGTCGATAACTTTTCATTAGAGCCCATCAACGGCCTCCGCGGCTAATCAGGAAGCTCGGCAGCAACGGCCGACCAGGATTTCGCTCGCGGATAAACGCACCAGCCAAGAGTCGCGCTGCCGCGGAGAATGGGATCGAGAAAAACTGTTTAGCCAGTTGTCCAACGAGTTGAGAGGCGCTGCGCGGATTCTGCATGATGCAACGCAACGTCCAGTCGCCCGGTGGATCGGTCGATTTTCCAGCTTAGAGTTTAATTCGCTGGAAGTTAATTTATCGGTATGGAGGAATGAAAGAGGAGGTGTAAGCTCTACTCTCCGAGAAAAAAAGATAAAGAACGGCGAGCGCACGATGGGATTAATTAAGCCGGGGCTTATCTTGCAGTTTGCATTGAAGCCTCGGATTATCTTTCTCGATCTCTCGCGTAATTTATTCTCGATCTAATAAAGGAGAGGAGGCGAATTAAAAATGGGAAAAAGAGGCGAAAAATTGTAAAGCGCGAATGGATAATGGAAAGCGGGAAACGGGAAACGGGAAACGGGAAACATGCTCTGTATCTCGCTTTGATAGACTAACGTATACTTCGCGTTGCGCAGCTCTGGCACTCAAAATCAGAGCATAAAAACAGACTGAATTTAATATTCGGTTTAACCTCGAGACTCGCGCTTCAAATTAATTGCGCGTTGAAAAAGAGAGGAAAACAGAAAACAAACAACAAAATCACATCGTTTAAACGAACGTTTGCCAGTCAAGCGATTCGGAACATCGTCGTTCAATTTGAACGCAAACTTTTAACGCAGAAGTAAAAGAGTGTCGGCGCGTGCAATACTTTTACTTTCTCTCTCGCTCTCCGCTTATTCCCCCATTAGTCGCGACCGCGTAATTTAACAAAAAATATCATAAAGATAATCACTTGTAAAGCTAATCACAAGTACCGCATTCAACGAATTCAAATTCAATCAACGCAGCTCCAGCGAAGATTAAAAAATTCTTGCAGTTTTTCACGCCCGCACTTTTGACGAGTCTTAAAAAACAGTGCCAAAAGAGGTTTGAAAAATGCGCAAAATGTTTAGGAAGAAGAAAAAGTCACCAATTTCTAAACGCTTATTTTCAGCAGCTCGAAATTAACCAAACAATCATTGGGCTTTCAAAGCCGCTGTTAAATTTTATTTAACCCAACCTCAAGTCTCCAAAATATAAAATAGGCGATTCAGGTACTATTCGCGGTATCGGATGAATGTGCCAATTTATCGAGTAACAATCTTTAATGGAGTGCGCGAAGTTTATCGAGTAATCGAAAGTCGCAGCCAAAGAGAATATATTCTTTGCACGAATTGCATTGGCGAATGCTCCTTGCGATTTCTTTCGTTTATTATTCATCTCTAGTGCTTGATAAGTGTCGAGCGAAAACCAGATTTATTAATAATATTCATTGTTTAAATAAACGTTAAGAGTCGAAAATGCACTTTCTAGCCGGGATAAGTAAATCGAAAGTAACCAAGTATTTTTTAATTAGTCTCTTCTTTGATGAAATTATCGAACGATGCAACTTCTCTACCACTGCACTTTTAATTGGCATCGCGGAAATTTATACTTTCAATCTCGCTCGAGAATAACTTTGTTATTCGATCGTTAATTTCGAAAATGTTTAATCGCGCGAGATGGAAATACGAGTAGGCGAGACGTAAAATCATCCTCGACTTATTTCGCTCGGTTGTATTTAAGCAGCCGATGCGATAATTCGCAATTAGGAAGCAACAGGCGCGGGAATTTACTATGAAAGCGAGGTTTCGACGGGGATTTTAAAAAGTGAAAACCGCGCGGAATTGGGTATTTGGCAAATTCTACCTTACCGATGTTCGCGTCGAGAGCGAGAGCTGCGTTCGGTAAAAAGGATTATCGGGCGGAGGCAGCTCCGGAGGAAGAGGAGAAAATCGGAAGGGAAGCTCGGCCCGGGCGTCCGCGACTGCGCAATCAGCGACTACCGCCGCGTGTAAAACGTCGACAGGGGCCGGGGAGGCCGCACTTAGTTAGCGGACAATGCGACCCCTAATGAACAGCCGGGGGCGCTCCACCCCCAGCCCCCAGACGGGAATGCGGATTACGTCGTGTCATAGGCGTCGTTAATGCAAGGAACAGCGCCGGCTTCGATTAATTTATTGGGATGGAGGTAGTGGCGGGGCAGCCCCGAGTTGCGACTTCCTACGACTTGACCTCAAATTTTCTTTTCCCGATCTCCATCCCTCGATCTCTCCAGCTTTCTCTGTCGAGCGCTTTGTCGCGCTTTCCTTCTCTCGACATCTGCGGCGCGCGTTCGCCTCTGATCGATAGCCACGAACGCCGACGAATGGCCGAGAGCCGAGATCTCAGACGTCAGTCTAGTTATTTCGGGATTACGATTTTAATTAATTTATTCGTTTACGTTAGAGAGTCGGCCAATTGTGTTCACCCTAATGCTAATCAAATATAAAGCGGCTGCTCGTGTGGCGTGTGTTGAGGGGCTCCTGCGTTTAATTCCTTCGAAAACACAAACATTAATTAATCAAAATTTAAGTGCGCATTATTCGCAAAAATTGCCACTGGCCTTAGGAGCTACGGGGGGGGGGAGGGCGAGATTTGGCCTGGCGATCATCCGGCCATGATTGTCCCGACGAAAGTGGATTAGAATTGTATTCCTAATACCGAATTGGTATTTATTCAAAGCGGCCGAAGTCTCTTGGCGCGTCTCCATCTAGACGATTCAGGTGGTCAATGCGAAACAGTTCTTTTCGATAACTTTAAATTGTTTTTAATTGGCCCGCTCGTCGGCTTTTCTCGAGTTCGATTTCGTATTGTCTTTTGATTTGCTCCTATTAAACTTTTTCGTTGTTCGTTGCTTTATCCGTATTCTGACTAATGCTGGGAAAACTGCAATTTTTCCAACAATTAATTATGAAAACTTCTGTTTTCTCTATTGTCTTTCTTTCGTCCCACGATTCGTTTTAGCTTATTTCACAATCCATAAATAAGCGCTTTATCTCTCGTATATTCGCGTGATATTCCAATCGGCAAATTGTAATTGTTAAACGTCCCTGTTTTATTCTCATGTTCTACATTTGTATTTCTCTTTGATACGGATGTATCATCGTGCGCAGCCGCAGTTAGGTCTTAATAAATGTTCTTACTCAGCGAGGAACACTCGGATGTGCTCCTTTACTTGTATTCCACTCCTTATTAAGAAGACGAGTTTAATTAATTTAATTTCTAAAATTGATGGACTGGATGACTGGAGCATCGTGTTGCTTACTTTAAATCTGTACTCGTAAAAAATGTCTGCTTTTTAAACTACGATTTCGCTTCTATCGGTCAGTGAAGATTTATAATTATTTAAACTTATCTTTTTAAACTCTCGGAAAGTTAAAAAATCTTTTCCAAGCATGGGCTCGCTCGCTTGTAGATTATAAATCTAAAAATAAATAAAAAATTTGAAAAATTGTTAGATCTATTGATATCGCGATAGCAATTCACGTTCGTACGAAATCAATTACAACCTCCGCAAAAACTTAATTTAACGAATTTGAGTTGTTTATTTGAAATATACGCCAACACACGACATTTTTCAAAATTTTGACGAGTCTTTCTTGAATCTAGGGGTTCAGCAATATTTAAGATTTTTATAAAAAACCAAATTCTAATTTTATAAAATACAGATTAGAATGATATTTATTTTGTTTGTTGCATTACATTGAACGCAGCACGTACAACACCAAATGCAAGTAAACCAGTCAAAAATATTGGGGAATAAAGGGTGAAAAGGTGGAGAAAGCAAGAATCGACTTGTTCAATTCGGAGAATTCAATTGAGTGTGCCTTGTGACAAATGCGTGAGTATGTTAATTGACAGGATTGGCAGTAGTTGCCGCAACTGACGCTAGAACCTCGTAAAAACGAGATAGAGAGAGCGAGGGGAGGGGGGCGGGGGAACAGTGAAAAAGTGAAGAAAAGAAACGTTCGTGCAAGCGTCGAATTTCGAGCGAATTTCGACAGTCGGCCGCGCGGGTCGGAGTTTCGGCAGGAGACGCGCGTAAATCTCTTTTTCGAAAATGGGATTGCGGTCACTTCAGAGTCTCACGTTGTGTAAGCTTGTTATTTTGATTAGAGCGATACAAACATTTTTAGAGATTACGCAACCTTTTGCAAAGCTGTATTTCAGCAGAGAGGAGATGGCCTACCTCTACGAGTTTCACCCGCGTAATAATATCTTTTTACAAGAGTTTCCGCGTGTGAAATCCACAACTGTGGAGGCTGTAAGCGTATAAATTTCCGCGCGATAAATTGAGACTCGATATTTCGTTTAAATTTTAAAAAATTGTCTTAGCGTCGATTAATACGTAAGAGGTAGTTAAACTCTCTTCGACTAACGTCAGTTTCTTTTAAAGATTGTCTATTTTCCGAATTCTTAAATTTTGAACTCACAAGAGTGCAAACCGAGCATTTAAAATAAATAATTCAATTACTCTTTTTCCTTTAAACTATTTTACAATTTTCAAGAGTGTCATGTACGACTATTCGAACACATGTGACTGTGTATTTTACTCGGATGCTGGGAATTCCCAACGTGCAATGTACATCTAAATTTTATTCCACGTGCGTTTCCTGATTGCAAAAACTTTGTATTAAGAAAATGTCGAAAGGTAATAATAACAGATTTATCTTAGCAACTGGCAAATAAGCTTTCAACTTCTGATTCAATTTGCGCGGTATTTTATTCTTTCGGATAAAATGCAACGCGATAACTAGAGCTGCAATAATGTCTGTTCTAATAATTACAGGAATAGTTGGACTCGAATCGCATCGATTTAAGTGGCTGCACTTAACGCAGGCCTTTTATGCATTTTATTATTATCGAATATCAAGTGTGCGGTAACAATAATCGTTAAGCAACTATTGAGTTTCGTAGAATGCGCTGCTAATGCTTAATAATTCGGTGAAACAAATCCAACAGTTATTACTGGCGTCAACCTGCGGAAAAGTGGATTCCAGGCAGTTTCGATCTAAATATAGTTTTTAAAATAATTAAAGTTTAAGAGAGCCAATCGGAAGCCGTTACTGATTGCTGCAACGAGCAAAACAGCGTTAATTACTATTTTGATCGATGGATATTTAGTGGTAATGAAACAGACTAATGCATGTATTTATTGTCCCGCAAATGCGTGGAATGTAGCAACAATTTTCAATCGTTAGGAGTATGCAAAGAGTGATTAATAAGATATTAAATAAGAATTAGGAGAGATATATAAGAGGAGGGGAGATAATTTGAGAGAAGTTAGTTATTATTTGAAAGGAGGAGCGTCGAAAAGTCGAGAAACGGTTACCCCCCTTACCTTCGTAATTCTTAATTTCTTAAGCAACGAGCGGCAAAAATAGGGGAGAATAGAAGGCCAAGAAGCAGGCGGAGGGGGGGGGAGGGGGAAATGCATGTAACGCAACTTTGCAACGCCGTCGGGAAGAAAAGAAGACAAGCCGGTCGCGCCGTCAGTAATCCTGGAAAACTCCATCAAACTCGGAACTAAAGCGACGGGCGTTTGGCGTTCGGCGGCACCTCCAACGCTGGTGGTGGCGATCGAACCTACCGACTGAGAGCCGCTGCTGCCCTTGTAATTGGATTCAATTGTCCCGCGTTAAATCAGTAACTGCACTCTCCAGATCCCTTGGCTCGTCCGCAGCCGCCAAGTCCATTCAAATAACTCGCGTCGGGGCGCCTCGCGTCCTCGTGACTCTAGGAAATTGATGATCGCCCCCCCCCCGTCCTCGACGGAGCCGAGCCATCGATCTCCCCGTGTGGGCGTGAGAATGGATCCGTCGACGACGCGCGGCTCCATTGTGCGACGGCTGCTTGTTACGCGGACTGCCGCCAGCCTCGACTGCAGATCTTAACTGCGGCCCACTAATTTCTGTCGACTCCTCGAGAGACGGGACGGCCGATGTAATCACGGATCGTAATATGCCTTTTCCCCACCCCCCCTGCAGCGAATTATGAGCGAATATCGAGCCTGCGCTCGCTGCTGCGACTCTCTAGATTCGCGTTCGTCCGTCAGCTTCGCTTCGGCGTCAAAGTCAGGTCGAAGAAAACGCGGCCTGCTGTCTTCCAGGGCCTTTGTCGCGCTGAAAAGGTAAGAGTATCAGTTGGGGGAGGGGGCAGCAGATGGCTCGCTTTAATCATAATTCATTCGATGTCCGAGCTGATTAGTTTCTTGGGCGGATGAGCGAAGTATTTCCAAGGTCGCCGATCCCCTCCCGGGCAAGTCACGGACGCGAGTCCGGGCCCAAAGGTGCAGTGCGTTGGGCGGAAAGCCGGGCAGCCCGTGCCCATGCCCGTGGGTACGTCGCTCGAGTGTTTTCAGGGAGACGGAAATCATTCCCAGCGAGAGATTGATTAATAACGCCGATGGCCATTGCGTATTGGTCGGCGCACGTGACGCGCGCACCGTGATAATTGGTTATACCACTAACACCGCGACAAAGTACAACGAACCTTTTAGAGTAATAACGGCCAACACGTAATAGTTTCCCAAGGGCTTCTAATTTGTCCGTTAAATTATCAAGTTAATGGGAGCCCGTGGTTAATAAAGTTGCCGCGCTATTTGCGTATCGTTACGAGCGTAATGCGTCTGATGTAATAAAATCGCGCGTTACGATTCGCCACGATAGTTCTTCTGTCGTTGCTGTCGTTGCGAGCGGCCGATGGCGAACACGAGGATAAAACGGTAAATTAATAATTAATAAGTCAACTTTATTTAACGGCAGCTCGTGCAAAATGGAGTCTAATGCTAAGCCCCCGTGGTGCTGCTCCTTCTTCGCACTCGGGCTTGCGCGCGAAAATTGCGAAACGCGTTTTTCTTTTCGAAAAAAATCGAAGACCGAGACCGTTTTTGCACATTTGCTCTTAATTCAAATTTATCGTTATTAATATTGCAGGCGCAAACTATTTCCAGTGAAATCTTTCGAAAACAATTTATTTTGCTGCCTGGTGAATAATGCAGGAATAATAATAGTCGTCGATCCATTGTAATGCGTAACGTTTGCAAAAACGTCGCTTTTAAATAATATTCGTGCATTTCTCGCGAGATTGAATCAAACTGGTCGCCGTTTATGTGCGCTAGAATTGAATTACATTCCTTTCGACAAATATGCCTTATAAAGTCGGTAAAGGTGCACACAGAGGTTTTGAAATATTTTAATTTCGACTTCTTCAAGAGTGCGGAAGAGTTTTTATTAAATTTAGGAAATTTTTTCGAATAAAACACCAGCGATAAGAAAATTTATTCGCACATTAAGGAGACTCTTGAAAAGCCATTAGGAAAGACAAAAATTTATTTTAAACAATTACAGAAGAGAAGTCTAGATTTTCCAAGATAATTTTTTATTAATTATAAATGGTGCAAATGCTAAATTGCTGAAACCAAGAGAAAAAGTATAAAGTGAACATAAATGCTATTAAAAGTCGGTAAACGCGAAATAAGGATCGTTAGGTTGCTAAAAAAAGTAATTAGATTTAAATAGTAAATAGAGTGCCGTCTTGTAATAATTAAAAATATCGATTTGGTTGACTCGGATAAAAGTTTAAAATTAACGAAGTCACGTATCGCGCCCAGAGAGCAGAAGCTCTAAATCTCATTATGGGCCATTGGTTAGTACCGCGAGCCCATCTGCTCAATTTTATGCAACGCTTTAAAATATTTGCTTCGCCGAATCGCAATAAATCGATCGAATTAACGACACCGACTCTTGGTCGATCACTTTCGTGCTAAGGTATTTATAATACTTTATGATATTATCGACGGGGCGTAATCGGCGTATTTATAAAAATCAGGACCGTGAAAGAATTTTTCGCTGCGAAATAAGTTTAGCTCGTCGGGAAATTTAGCATAAGAGCAAAACTGCATTTTCGATATTTCAGCGGCGAGACGTTAACCACAGCAACGTCGTTCCTAAAAATTTATAAAGCATTGCGTCTGTTTTATTGGCATCGATCGTGAATTTCACGAGGCGAAAACTCGACGAATGCAAAATTAGGCTCGGTGGTTTTTCATCGTTTGGCGCAGGCGTCGCCGTTAAGGAAGGCAATTCGAATACGTAAACGGCGTCTAAACAAGTATTGCGAACGCGCGCGCACAATTTTACGCGGTAATTAATCATATTTGCTGCTTATAAGCATCGAATGCAGCGCCTAAACTTTTGTCTCGAGCCTTTTGCAGCGACTGATTAATTACCACCGGCAGAAGGTCAATTTGCATATTTTATTTTAATAAAATACAAAGTTTTCTTGGTTAATAGCTGGGGAAAATTAGCGCGCTAATATTAATCGGGTTTGCGAATTTCCGTATGGTGCCGTTAGTGACGTAATCAATTTCAATTACGAGACTAATTCGAAATAAAGCAGCTACAGGTTATGGGGAAAAGTCGTGCCACGCGTTTGCGGTAAAAATAGACTCGGAGATTAAAATTTAATCGCGGAGAGAAGCGCAACTTTTTGCAGGACGAGGCTCGTTCTCGTAGGAGCGAGGAATGTTGATGAAAAATGTCGATTCGTCTCGACGCGATCGCTCGAATTAAGCAACAAACTCGGCGGCCGGATAGGATAATGTCGAGCGATATTACGAGCTTTTGAAAAACAGAAGCCGAGCAGCTCTTAACGTGTAACAAATTATTGCAAGAAAAGTGAATAACGCAGCGGAGAGGAGGAGAGGGAGTCAGCCGAAGCTTAATGCGCATACTTGCACGGGCTCTTAATTACACAGAGAGGAGCTGCAGATTGTGTGTTTCAAGATAATTTACATTAAGGCGAAGGAAACGCAGGAGCAGCGAGTTTCAATAGGGCGGCTTCCGATTGGCAATTAACATTGAAAGTCATCTAGAGAGTGTAGCCACAAGGTCTGGGCGCAAAGCGGCTCCAGGGCAGCAGCAGCAGCAGCAGCTGCGGCTTTTATTCGCACTCGCGCGAGACGGAAAACAGAGGAGCTCCTTCGGCTGCCGATGCCATTAGTAAAATTACCGCTTACGATATTACCAATACAACATAGTGCCAACTATCTGCGAACTCCTCTTGCTCCTCTCTTGACTTAATCCATTGTGCGAGCCGCGCTCGGGTCTCGGCTCGCCCCTTCCTACCCCTCCCCCCTCTGTCCCTCCCGGCGGCTCTGGCGTCTCCTTTTGTCCCACTTTTCTAATAACGTTGTTCGTCCACTCGCGCGACCGAAACCTCGTGACGTATGGCGACGGAAAGGGCCTCTTTGAGCCCGAGCGAGCGATCCGAGATAAGCTTTTCCGCGATTACACTTAGTTTAGTAAGGGCGCCTTATGCTAATGTTACCGGGCAAAAAAGAAAAGCGTATCGGCGAGTTTCCATAGGCGTTTATGATTTTGCGCCCAATGGGATTCCGCCTTCAGCTTTCAGCCTCTTTCAGCTCGCAGCTCGTAAGTTTGCGCAAAAGAAAATTAATCGGTTATGCTCGGGGTCTCGAGGCACTTTGAGCGATTAAAATTATTATGCATTATGTTTTATTTATTGGATCGCCGTCGCGATAATTAGCCTCTAACCTCGTGTTTTACGAGTGCATCTGCAGATTGCGCGCGAGACTCGCTCGCGTTCGTTTTAAAGTTGCGTCGATGCATCCTGATATCGGGCATTAATTCCAAAAGCACGCTTTCTAATTATCCTCGTTGCGGCGTCGGAGTCGAGCCGAGTTTGTTTATTTTATATCAGAGCGCTCGATGGGAATTATAAAGCACCGCGATATACAACGATTGTTTCGGTTCGATGATCGCTCAAATTTAAGTTGGGTGCCATCGTGTGCACACACGCGCACAAGAGGACAAAGAGCATTAAAATTATTTAAGGCGAATAACGCGACCGGTACAGTTACGAGCTCAGGGGTGAGGCCAATTAGTTTTTGTCGCAATGTTCGGGTCGATAAAGCGAGGTTTAATCGCCTTCTCGCTTTTCAGGTTCACCCATCGATTCGAAAAGTTTCGATTGGCTTTCAAAGCGGAGCTTAAACTTTTTCAACAGAAATGAATTTTCTGAAATACACGGACGGACGTCGCCGAAAGTAGCGTCGTACGCCCGCGTAAAAAATATTTTTACGTTTGGAGTTTTTACGGTACGAGCCGATGATGGACGATAAAAAGCTGCGTTAATGCGAGCCCAACGACAAAAACAACAGCCAAGGCGACGACGACGACGGCGACGGCGAGCACAAATATTGGTAATTAAATAAGCTCCGTGGAAAACGTGCATTCGATGCGAAACCGAGAAGCGTTTAAAAATAATTCCTGAAAGGGAATAAAAAGTTGAAAAACTAATCTCGACGTACTTTAGTGCTTTTTATCTCGTTTGCATAGTATATTGTAGGGAAGCGGCACTTAAAATGCCTGCTCCTTAATTTCAGAAATTACGAGCAGCGTTAACGAGAAATAAAATAAATATATTTTAGTTCTACGGTCGATTAAGCATTTGGAAAAAGGGCTTTTGGAAGACAAGCGTTTAATTAAGCGAAGCTCCGAGCGCTGCGATGAACAGTTTCTCGCATATCCGGCTGCCGGCGCCGATACGCCTCGCGACAATATTCTCGCGCGTACGAGTCGGTGTGCGTGTGCGTGCGCCGCGCCGATTGCAATTGAGTCACTCGCCGTCCTGCTCTTTTCGCGTGTGCGTGCGTACAAAACTCGGGAATAATCTTATCCCGCTCGGCTGTGCCTCTGCGTGTCTACTCGTACGTGTTGCCGCGCTACAGTGCAGCTTGTGCGAGCCAGTGCAAACCAGTTCATAAGCTAATTTTTACTTAATCGCGGCATTTATTTCTCGCTTTAACTCGGAAATACGTTACGCGGCGATACCTCCCCGTAATCTCCTACGAATATTTTCAAAAACTTTCGTTACCAACTTCATTTTTAACAAGAGTCATTTTTGTTATTCTCCGAGTGCCGCGATCCTTACTACTTCTATTTTTATAGGCGCATAAACAGAAATGATAATCTGCAGGAATTTAGTAGCAAACTTGTAGCTCGAAACATTCATAATCGGCATTTTTTCACTTTTATCGCGCGGCCCTCGTGTTCCTGAAATTTAAAAGATTTGGGAAGCCAAAGAATTTTAAATCAGAGAATTAATTTGACTCGAACATTTGATTGGTTGACTCGCGGCTTTTCCTTCAGAATTATAAATTCGTAATTTAAAATTGTTTACTTTGTTCGACAATAATTTGCTTTATAAACTATTTGAATAAAAGTTGAATTGAAATTCAAATTAAAAAGACAATTAATATCGGTGTAAATGAGCTTGGACGAAAAAATTTCATCTTTGTGATTTGAAAAGACGTAAAATATTAAGTCTCTTATCGAATAATACCTATCTTTTCTCCTTTTTTTATATTTTTTTTTTCGCTTTGATTTATTTATCTATCGCAATTCAAATCGTATTCGGTCAAATGCTTTAGCCGATGATAATTATGAAAATAAAAAAATGGCTGGTATTCGTATTTACTGTTAAAACGTGCAATTTTCTCTCTAAGCTTTAGCAACGAGCGACTACAATGTAATTATAAAAGAATTCGAGAAAACTGTAAAATAGACAAACAGATTTTGCGGGAGAGAATTATCGCAGAATTATTATTTGACGTTGACAAAGTGTCTAATTGCAGCCCCTAAACTCAAAGAAAATTACGGAATTGCTGCTTTGAACCAAATATTTATTTAAAAATAAATTATTATCGAGTGCTAAATAATTGTTGGAATGTATTTTCGGAAATGAGGTAATTATCTATTTGGTTGAGGATTTGTCAGCGGTTCGGAGTTCTTCGAATTTTAGGGTTGATTCGTTCAACAACGTAGTATCGTTAAAAAAGTCGAAATATCCACAAACTCTTCGGTGTCGTCGAATCGAAATTATTGTGCCATAAAGTTTCTAGAGTGCGTTAAAAATATTTCAGACGGCAAATTAAGAAAATAGCAACAAATGGTTTTCCCAGAAGAATATAAACTTCTTGTTTAATTATGTACAAAGTTTAGCGCGGGTTTATTTTTCTTTTTAATAACTTTCCGCGCAAATCAGTTGAGCCAGAATGACCTAAATCGATGGAAATAAAAGAAAAGTCTAAAATGTGCCTAATTTCTTTAACTCGATTAGGTTCTGGCAAATAGGTGACTTTGCAAATTTCCCCATATAATTTGTAAATCCAAGTTAAAGAATATTATTAACGGTGGACGGGTAAAATTTGTCAAAGAAAATTGTTGAGAATATCTAATTGTTATAGGCATAAGCCTTGGGATGGCGTGTGTTAAAAAGTCAGTCTATCCTTTTCAAGGGCTACGACGCATTCATCGGTAATGATTCGCACATCTGCGCCGAAGGAATATTTACGAAAATATTTGTCGCGTTTTTTCTTACGCAGCGCAAACATTAATTACAAAAAGCAGTTGTTGAAATATCAATAAAGCAAAATTCGAGTTTAGTTTCGAATACGTTTTGATTCCAAATAAAGTGTCTGTACAAATAAAGAGGAGAGGGGAAGTGTGAGATTATCTAAACGCCATACAGATGCACACAGAAGGGCGCCTCGAGGATTTGTTTGCTTAATTATCAAAACTACAATTCAGCCGCTGAAATTACGATATTTGCGGAGAATAAGGTATCCCCTACGTATTTACATTTTCACATATACGAATGCACATATTGACTTAGCCTTAACGGCAAGATTGTGCCGGTGTGCCTAGAAATCGAATAACGAACAATGCGCGCGATAATTCACTTACGATTACAGGAGTGATCATAATCAGGGTCTCGCGTATCGAAAGCCAAGTTATCCAAACGATTTTGCACCAGCTATCGCGAATACTTCCAACGACTCGGAGCGATCGCGAGTGAAATTTACAAAACATAAATTATAAATATCTCCGAGTGGACTTTTCTCGATTATTCCGTTTCTGTTCTTGTCCACCGAAGAACAGGGAAACTCGGAACACGTTCGAGAAGAAACGGGAAGATTTTTTAGATTATTTAAGATCGTTTAGAACGAGTTGCGCCGAATTAATCAAACGGAATTATATTTTAACGAGCTTGGAATCTAATTTATGCTCGAAGCTATGCTCGATGCAGTCTCGATGGATTTCGAGCGATAAATCCGTTTTATTCGCCCGTACGCGCACGCACACGTACAGCCGCCCAATTGTAAACGCTGCAAGTTTATCCAAGCTTTTCACGACCTTATTTCGAAGCGACACATGCTCATTACTAATGCTGTTCCTAAGCCCCCGCCCTAACAATGTACACTTATTACCAACGGTACGCGTTACGCGTAAGCTTACTTATGAAGGTCGGATCAGGAAGGATTATCTCCGAGGCAAGCAATTCGCATGCGCGGTCCGCGTTTCCGGTCTCGGTCCCCGTACTCCGGAGGCTGTCGTGTCCGGTGCATGTGCCGGAGCAGAATGCACCTTGTTCACAAACACATATGCAGCCCGTACTCGTGGAGCGACGAGGCCAGATTTGGCTCCGCTATAACGCGTACTCTGAAAATCCTGGAGAGCCAGCAGGGCCGCATCCGGAGCTGCAGCTCGTCGCTCGTCCTTCGAAAAAAGGACGCGTGCACCTCGTCGAGCACAACGTGTGCGGCTGCGTCTCGATCCCCGCCACCAATAATGCGCTCGGTGCGCAATCGGTGCTATACAATCGCTGAATAAATAATAATAAGACTGCATTGACAGGTGCGCGGCTGCAACGAGCCGGAGGTGACGATTCCATTAGCGCGTTGCCGAGCGATAACAATTATATTCCACTTTGCGTCGTTGCATTTGCAGCCATTAGGAGTCCGTCAGGCTGTTGCCGGCTCATTATTTGGAATACAGAATGCGAACTCTTAAACGCAGGAGCGTGGAAAACTTTGGAAAATGCTCGAGGACAATTCTAATTCGAGAGGAAAAAGCGGATAATGTGGAGGAACGCGACGAATGCAGCCAAGCCCAAGAGCTTGTTCTTAAGCCAACATTGTAAAAGTGAATACGTGGTAATTACCCGATCGAGACGAGCAAAGCTTATTGCGAGGCATTTCGCGTCGAGAAAACACGGTATTCCCGGCGAAACGTGATTTTCGAAAGCTTCTCGACAGTTGCGCAAGTTCTCGTTGGAGCGGCGCATCCAGGAGACGTTGCAAGACAAATGTCCTTCGATTTAAAAAATGATAATCGCTCGAATCGACGAACGGCCCTGGCGCCGCGATTACCGGTGTTTGCACAAGATAAACAGCACTCTCGAACAACAGCGTACAAACTCGTTCCGGTTTTAGCCATTATTTTCTTTGAGTAAATTATGGAGCGTTCGACGGTTGCGAAGCCGAGCGTCCGCAGCAGGAATCCAATGGCGAACCATCGCGTGGTTGGATATTAATTCAAGCAACGGGAAGACAGGGACCAGTTGCAAGTTTACAACTTTCGAGGCGCATCCAACCGGCATTCATTATGATAAGTTGGGCGCGTCGCTGCAATTGTCCGGATTCGCTTTTATTTACTTACGGAAATTTGTGGGGGAACTTAATGTGCGTCGAGATCCGATTTCGGCACTTATTTGCAGGGGGTTTGCTCCGTTTCGTCGATCGGGTTCGACGTCTCTAACGCGAAATCCGCGCCTTTCTGCGAACACGCTGTAGCGGAATATGAAGTCGCCTCCGCGAAAAAATGATAAAATTAGGGGGGGGGAAAGCGCCGTGAACGCGGAAAAGCGAGCCGTAACGAATCGACAATTTAAAAAGAATTTTCTTTCATAATGGGCGGTAAATTTTACGCGGAGATTTTTCTTGTTTTTACGCGGGGGCATAGTTTACTAGTTTGCTAGTTTACCGCTGCAAAGCTGCTGGAAAAGTTTTCAAATCAGAATTTCATTTCGTCAAATCGATTATAATCTGTAATACGTTATATAATTTTCAACTTGTATTAAAACGATCCCAACGTTGGAGCCTTTGCTTGGCTAAAGACACATTTTTAGAAGCAAATTAACGCGAGCGAATGGTAAATATTTTGAGCGTGAAAATCGCCTCGCTGCCTTCTAAAACTGGAAAACTGGAAAACAATTTTACGAGTATTTACATTGACGTGTCATAATGCACTTAAGCAATAATTTTTCCATTTACTTATTTAATTAAATACCACAACCGCAATAAAAGAGAATTTACTTTTTATAGCACCTAAAATATTTAAGAATGACGCGTCGCTTTAATTGTTTCGGTGATTAAAGCGCCGTTTGAAAACCTTTTAATAACCACATTAACAATGTGCGCAAGCGTATCTTATTAAAGTTTCTCGAAAATTATAATTAATATGCTAAATTAAATTTTCGCGCGTCGCCTAATTTATTTTAATTTATGGTAAACTATTTAATTATCGATGACTTTCGAATGGATCGGTTTTTCTAGCTGCGCACATTAGAGAGAGAGAGAGGGGGGGGGGAAACTATCGAAGATCCATAAAATTACCGCTCAAACTTGGACGTGTGCTCGACACGAATCGCGAGCTATAAATTTTTCTGCCGACGCCGCTTTCAGTTGTCATTAAATTGATATCGAACGCTGCGATCGGTGATTACGCGCACTTGTAAACGCAACTGCTAACTTGTTGGACGTTGAGCGATCGGCGTTAAGCAGTCGGCGCTGTTTTCATCATTTTTTCATAATTTAACCCCGCGGTAAGGGTTAACGTTGGCGTTGGGGCGGCACTTTTATCGCCCGAGGGCATAAATTTGTCCCTTCGCACTCGAGCCATAAATTGGGCGCAATAAGTTCCATTTCAGAAATGTAAATGAATAACAACGCGTACATTCCGTTTCGATGGCGTCTCGCGCGCAGCCGAACGCAGCCAAAAGAAAAACAGCCCGAGTTGTTTGCACAAGGGAAGCAACTGCTAAGTATAAATCAGTAGGGCACAGGGTAATATTACGCGAAACGAGGTGCTGCGTCACGGCGCATACGCAGTGCACGTACACTTTGTGAATAATAATGCCATTCGGCTTAACGACGAAGAGGGAGAGGAGCGTTTGTTTCGTGAATTACACAATTACTTGCCGAGCGAATGAGAGCCACTACTCCCGAGCACTTTTCATTTTTCTCTCGCTCCTCCCGGGTTATTTTTAAACGCGCGTATATGACACCGGCTCATCTCGCTCTCACGCTAATGCCGGCCGAACTCGCCAGCACTCGAGTCTGGGGCCCGTCCCGAGCCGCGCATCAAATTCAACGATCAAAAATAATGCCTCGAGGAAAAAGTTCCTTAATGAAAAACACATGCCCAAGCTCGAATCGAAGTACGGCGCGGCGACGGGGGGGGGGCACCTCGGCAAAAACGAGCTCGGTCCCACTCCGAATCGGAGTTTAATTTTTTGCGCAAAAATGCTCGGCAACCCCTTGGACCCCGAGCTCGGATATTGATTTTGCGCGTGGAACGAACTACGCGCTTCCACCAACTGTCTTTGCTTATCAAGCTCGAGAAGGACTATTACGCCAATACTTTATTTCTAGCGACAACAAAGCCAATGCGCAATGATAATAATGGTAATAATAAAGCGCAAATAGTCCGCTCGGCCCTTTCGGCTAAATTTAACGCTGCGAGAATTTATAAAAGGTTTGAATTAACGCCTCTACGCTCGATCCCATTTTATCCCAACAATCCTACTCGTGTAATAACTTATGCTACTCACTGCTTACGATAAATTTTAACGACGCTAACGATAGTTTACCGGTTCGGCTAAAGCAAATATCGAGGTAAAATCCAATAACTTATTTTAATATTAATGACTGCGACTAGGAGTGAAGTATTAACTGCGCTCTAGAGTGGAAATTTTAATCTAAAATATTAAACAGACGTTCGAGGCGCAATAAACAAATTTTTGCGTTCCGTTATTTCGCTAGAATATTTTGTTTGCCGAAAAAGACGTCGATCGAAACGCACAACGGATATTTAGCGATGCACCGAGCGACGTCCCAGCCTTCGATCGCAGCTCGTGTCTCGTTGCAACAGATTTCACTCTCGGGGATTTTAATTCAAATTGGCGGAAAACTTTAGCTAGTAATCTATGGAGAAGATGCAAGGATACGCTTGCTTTTGGTTTTGAGGCGATCGATCGCAGGTTAATGGCGGCGAGAGTTTCAAATTAAGATTACACATCGTGCGTATCGTTAAGAGCTTGAATAGAAGTTCAAAGTATTAGCAGTGCAATATATCCCTATTGCACAAGTATTTGATAATTATGTTATTAAGCGTGATTTTGATGAAATTTCTTTAGCGAAATAAGCGATTCGTCGAGAGAAGCCATTCCTTTTTATTTAATAAAAGTATCGACAAGTAAAACGATCGACTAGTCGATACCTACTATTAAGAAATCGCAAACTCGTTAAAAATTTGCGACACGACTAATAGCTATTAATTATTATCGTTAGAAAATTACAATTACTAAATTGTAAATTATAAAAATGCAAGTGCGTCGATCGACGATTTAACCGCTTTTCGAAGAAGCATTTCATTCTATTCGTAAAATCTGTAACCAAACCATTCGATCTTGATCCTGCAAAAAACATTTTCGAAATTACAGTCCTCGCAATTAATTCGGATAATTGCAAATAAAGCTCGACTCTCGAAACTAATAAACGCGCATCTCCGAGCAATAATGCAAGATTTCGCTGATTTCGAAGTTGTGCGATTGGTTCCAGCGGCGTTATAAATTTTTACACCTGCGCATACGTTGCGCGCGCAACGACTTGGCGAACCTTTCGAAAGGATCGCTAGTCGCTTTGTTTGATAAGTAACGAAAGGTTGCGTCGTTAACGATAAAGTCGCAAAGCTCGATAAGAAGATATTGCGCAAAAGCGCGGCATTCGCAAATCGACGAAGAATCCACGAGGCGCGCATTTTTCCCTTTGAGCCCCTCCTCCTCTTCTAATGACAGGACTGGGCTCAAAAATGTGCCCGAAAGAGGAAAAAAAGGCGAGCGAAAATCCAATATTCCAATGGCTATCAACGCCGTGTTGGGCATGGATTCTCTTATTAAATGTACGCTGTGGATGATTAATCGAGACTCGGTTATTAGGAGTCACGCCTATGGAAGAATTTCGATAAATGCTTCCCCGTTTAAATGCATTCGTGTTTAATAATCATCGCCCGTTTCGTCGTCCTCCACTTCACAAATTGTAATATTTGATCACGAGGTTGTGCCTTCGTTTGTTTACACCATACTTTAAGTAACGACGTTCGATTCAACGGTCTCTTTTACCTTGATTATAGCTCTTATCCCCGATCTTTGGCGCAACTGCATTTATCTTGAATCAAATGGAATTGCAAAGTTCAATTTCGCTGATTAATCTTCGAGCTTTTTGCGAAATAAAATTGTAAAATAATTTTTAAAATCGGCTACGAGATACTACCTCGAGCCGACTCTTTTACACACGACTTTTATAAAAACAAATTTACCGTGGAAATTGAGATGTTGGTTAACGATTCGATTCGTAATCGGTTATGCATGTAACCCAGTAATGCGCATCGCTTACTTAAATTGCCGCAATTTTATTTTAATATTCTCAACTCGCCCGATAAACATTATTATGCTCGTGTCGTAACCGTTGCTGCGAAAGTAACGCAGACGTTAAAAAAGTTTTCTCAAATCGCTTTATTTATATTGCATTTATTTGTTTGTTAACCTCGATTAAGAATATTGAAATGGACTAATTTCACAAATTTGGCGGGTTAACAATCGATGCGGTGGTTGAGGTTTCGCGAGCAAAATTCGCGCCGTTACGCAAACAACATTACGGTAAATGAATTGGTTTAAATAAAAATTACATCGTCGTCGTGTAGCAACCGAAGCAAGTAAATAGCAGTTAACGCGAGAGCGCGTAGGTATTGAAGTAGGTATAGGAGTATTGAAAAAGAGGAAATATCATCGGGGAAAAGTTAAGAGACTCAATTTCTAATTGCAAGGGGTGCGGGCAAACATCGTTAAGTCTGATAACTTCCATCAAATCGCACGCGACTCTCCTTAAAAAACACGTGGCGTTTCGTTTTAGCAGTCGCACCTCTGTGCTTTCGATGCGAAATCGATTCGCGTCAAGGTACGAGCGATCGCCAAACTCCAATTGGCGCGCATAGACCAACTCGTCTTTATCGCAAGGTTGAGCTCGCGCGCGCGATAGAGAGGGAGAGAAGGAGAGAATAAAGGGGGGGGGGGAAAGCAGGCGTTTGCTAATTATCTTAGAGCGTGAGAAGTTGTCGTGGTTGCGCGAAGGTCCGAGCGCTCGAATCTGCCGAGGTGCCATTTTTAAAAACGTTCGATTGCAACAATTTTAAGCGGCGACACTCGCGGCACTCGGCGCGAGGAGTCCACTTCCAGTCGTCGTCCCTCGCCTCGCACTTTCTCCCTCCCCCTGGACCTCGGATTAAATTCATCGTTCCGAGGTCGGTTACTCGCTGCGCAGATGCGCGCGTCACGTATCTTGTACGTGTGTCGCACACGTCCGCGCCGAGTGTGTGCGTGCACGTGGGTTTGGCTAGAGAAATTCAATTTCGCCAGTTGGCGGAGACTTTTTCTCCGGCAGTCGAGTGTCCGTACCAAAGTGTGATTATAATTCCCTCGTCACATTAGACCGAGCATAACGTTAATTAAGCCAATCGGCCAGTGGTCAAGAAGCATGTAACGAACGAGCACAATTTAATGCTTGTACGAGCGGAATTACACATGCACTCGGTGCGCTTCCGGGCCCGGCTCTTGCCAGTTTTCCTCTTTTCTCCTCCTCTCCTTTCTTTGCGCGTATCCTAATAATTACGACTGCGACTCGATTTAAATTGCAGACTCGATGAATAGCCATTTCCCGTGTAATTGCTTGGCAAATAACGTCGATCCGCGCGTCGTCCGTCAATGGCCGGAGAGGAAGCCCATTATCAGTACGTTTTTAGAATTTGTTTCTTCTTAATTCTTCTCCGAATTATCCGGTCCAAACTCGCTGGAGGCACGCGCATGAAAACGTCCATTCACCGGGCTAATGATAACGTGTCGGCATTTGATTTCGCTTCTTTCGAATTATTCAACTTCTTTTTACTTTTTCTTCCTCTTCTGCTTCTCTTTCGCATATAATGCCCTTTTGTCCCGCTGCACGTCTCGAGGCCCTCGCCATTCATCGCGCGAAGCGTAACCGAGCCGAGGGACTGATGTGGTTTATTAAGCGATTCATTGACTAATGTCTTCATTCATCAGCTCATCGTCCTCCTGGCCGTTGGTTGCCCCTTGTATCAATCCCATTTATCGGCGATTATATAAACCATCCATTCAAAGTTTTTTTTTTTTTATTTATTTGCTCGACTCGGGACGCGCAAGATACAATGGGCGCTGCCAAGATACATTGCGGCGGGATCTCCTTTTCTTTGTGCGGGTCCTGCGACGAGGACATTATTGTTTTGTCGAAGGTCACGGATCTCGACTCGTTGCCGCTGTCGCATCGCAGCTGAACGCGAGCGTTCGAGAGAAGAGGCAGCACTCCTAAAAAACTCCGTCTGGTTACTGTTGGCGATTACGCAAGCATCCCGGGTTGCGCTCATTTTTCAGCGTCCGATTAGAAGAAGACTCCCGAACGGCGGCATCCCAAGAATTCGGCGATTGCAAAAACAACTCGGCGAATATTACGGCGCGCGCGCGCGCGCAGAGGCGCATACGTATTAGTGAAAAAGTTCCATTATCGAAGAATTTCTTGCGCTTAACGAAAGCAGCAAAAGAAGGACAGCTAATGCACTCTTGTTTACGATTGCTGAAAGCGAAATGGTAGTCACGTCGTGTGTCGCGCGCTCCGCTCGAAAATAAAAAGAGGTTAATGCTGCTTTTTCTCCGATTCTCTCTCTTTCGGCTCGTTATTTTCCCTCCTTCTCTTTCGCTCTCTTCTTTTTTCAGGCTTTTTGCTATTCGCGCAATCACCGGCGGGAGAAGAAGGACGCGCTCGCCGCCAGGAATCTCCATAATTCCGGATTACAGTAAATGACAGCTTTTAGCGCTGATGCACGACTTATAGCGCGGCCCACTGTATTATTTCAAGAGCGACCACCTCTCCCCACCCCCGTGGGCCACTCCCTCCACTACTAGGCTGCGTAGGTCGCGTGTGGTTTGCCTTTTTCCTTTTTTGGAAGCTGGAGGGAGAAAAATTGCTTCGAGTTAATTAAAACAGGACCATTTAATACTGAACTCCAAGGATCGTGTTATTCAAAGAAGTTAATGGGGTTGTTTGAAAATTAGAATTTTTCCAATTTATTTCAGTCTGCTAAATTAGATTGTTTGTACATTCGCTTAATCGCGAAACAGTGGATGTTTATTATTTGCAGGAAGTCGAGATTCCAAATTAAATATAAAACTCGTTTTATTTTCCAATCGTAATTCTGAATATCTCTCGATTGCTTCTGTTTGTCCAACTTTGCCTCGCAGTTGCCCTACACTCGCGCGGCCGATCTTTTAAACGTTAAAAGCGATTCTCATCCTTTAAAGTAAATAACTAATTATGAAATTTAATAAAAAGTTAATAATTAATGGCAGATTTCCGAGCTCAAAGACGTTTCGGGCTCGCGTTACTTTATTTGCGAAATGTAAAGCGATTACTTCATAATTTATTTAAGCATAAATATAATTGCACTTAAATGGAATCCCTATCGTAGTTATTTTAAAAAGTACTCCTGTTCCCATTTGCATTAGATACCATAAAAGCTTATGATAATTTAATCCATTTCCTTAGTGCCTCTCGTCATTTCTCTGATAGTAATTAAGAAATTATTAAAAATAATTACGTCGACTGGACGGACATCGTTAAAATCCAATAACCCACCCTGCGAATACTTTGTATTAACTCAACATTTAATCGAAGGGAAAAACTCGAGTTTAATTTGCAAATTACGCATAGGCATATGTAATGGGATTAATTTTAAATGCAATTTCCAACTATGAAAAAATTAATTAACTTCGGAAATTAAATTTTTTGCGCGCGTATCTATCAGGCCAACGCAAACATTAATACTCTCCTTATTATTTTGCGTTTGCAGGAATCGCCTGCTTTTTTTATTAGGTTTGTGACATTATTGCAAATAATATTCTGCAATTTCGCAACGCTTTATCGATACGACCCTCCAGTATTAACATTTCGATGAAATTAATACGCTAACTGGTAATTAACTTTTGCTCGTAAAAGTAAATTATGAAAGTATTGCGTTTAAAATGCTTTATTAAAATTCGAAGTTTAACTGCATTTATTGTAAATTTTTGAAGCCGCTGTGCTATAAAAAAATTAATTATAAAACCAGCCAGAAAGGATGTTTTGAAGAAACTGTAAATATTTAATGCCTAATATCAACGATTCCTTATTTCTATAAATCTAATCTAAGATCGACGTCGAAAAAGTCACGTTAATTACGTTGCAATTAGTTGGCGATGATTTAAATTAAACGCTTCAGAATTACATTTATAATTGAATGTTATGGAATACTTTTGCTTGCTTTATTGCGATGAATTTTTTAATCGAGTCTTCGTTTTAACTCTGCATCGAAGTAAAAATGCAGCTCCTCGAAATATATCGCTCGAGTTTTTTATTCGACGGCGAAACTACTACTCGTGCACGCAATCGCCATTTTAGTTGTTTAAATTAAAATTACTGCAACGCTGAAAAATATTAATATTTTCGCCTGATGGATTATGGAAAGAAAAGCAACTGCATTCGGCTGACACCCATTTTCTATGTTTTTTTTAAAAACCTCAAGCCTTGCCCCTTCACTTTCAATCGCAGAGCAACGCTCTTCTAACGCTTTCGGCATTAAATCGATTTCTTCTTTAAATATCTCTCTTATAACCCCACACTACGTTGTCGCGATCTTGCAAAAGGCTTGTACCACACTTTCGCACCTGATAAATTATATCCAAATTATTAATTTTTTTTTAATAAAATAAACGTCGCGCGGAGCAACGGACAGTTTTCGGCGAAAATATCAGTAATCGAAACGTTACTCGAGCCATCATTAGACGATTTTCTAGTCTAATTCGGGTAAAATTGGTAGCACCGACACTCGCTCGGGTGCGTAATGTCGTACAAGCGATCGAGAGATAAAAGGAGAGAACATCCAAGGGGCAGAAGGAGAGGAAAAAAGAAATGCAAAGTGAGTGCGAATAAAGAGGGCGGAGGAGTCGCCTTGAAAAAGAAAGTAAGAGCCGAGTAAGAAAGTAAAAGGGGAAAAGAAAGATATCGAGAGAAAAGGGCAAAAAGGCACGGAGGAGGACGAGGAGGAGTCTGCTTAAATTTTATGATCCATGATCCTCCCGAGTGCAGTGGTAAGCCCACTTTCACTCTCGGAGCAGCAGCTGCACTACCCAAGACGGAATATTCTCGGGCGGAGGCTGCAATTTGGAGTTTGGATGGCGCGCATTTGCCACTTGAGCCTTCGACTATCCAATTTGAGTTCGATGAGAGAGCCGCTCTAGGAGGGGGGACGATCGCTGCGATTCACCAGCTAATAATCGCGCTTCCCCTTTCCCCTCCTTACACGATTACACAATTCGTTATATTCGCAAAGTGATTCGGTTGGTATTCACCACGCGTTCCGTTGGTTACGGACACTCGAAAGCTGCGAATTAACGCGTCTGCGACAGTCACACGAGCAATTGGTCCTCCTGAGCTGTCTTATTTTCCATTGCCGTATGTGCATCTGTGTGTACATTGCATAATTCGTTCCGCTTATTTTCGCAGTCGGCTAAAGCAGCTGAAGCTCTCCCTTGATTTAACGCGAAACAGTGTGGACGCTTTGTAACTTCTTGCAATTGTCTACTCTCAAGGATCGCAGTTTAATAAACGCGTAACTTCCTTCGTATCGCCGTGCAGATTCGCCGCGCAGCCGAAGCTGCTGGATTCAACATCAATCGAATTAATATAAATTCGAAGCACAGACTTGGAGCGAAGTTGAAGCAGGGAGGGAAAAAATTAGCAAAACACGATCTCGTTGCATAGCGAAGGCTAAGAATGAAAAATAACGAAAATCATGTTTCTTGATTGCATCATCAAGCCTCGAGAGTGAAAATAAGTCGTATATGGAATAAGAAGTAGGAAGAGAGAGAGAGAGAGAGAGAGAGAGAGAGAGAGAGAGGAGAGGGAGCAACGGTACGAAAGTGAACGAAACTAAGCAGAAAAAGTGGAGCCGTTTAACGAACCGGAAGTCCGCGGAGCAGACAATTGCGAAACGAGAAAAGAAAAAGAGAGATAAAGAGAGCGAGTGCGAGAGAAAAGCGAAGGAAAGGGAGAAGGAAGAGGAGACCGACAACCGTGAAGCGAAACGAAACAATATCAGCAGCAGCCGAGTCAAAACATCCTGAGGTCGAGGGACTGTCTGTCAGTCTCTCCTCCCTCCCTGCACTCTCTTGTTTATCTTTTACAGAGGCACTCGCAATAATCCGGATGGACCGCCTAATGGCATGACTCTGCGGGCGCGCGTGTGTGCGTGCAAAGATCAGAAGCAGCGAGGATATCCAAGTTTTATATCTATATACACGTGCAGGAGGTGCAGGACCACCAGAGGCTATTCGCAGCGGCTGATGACGACGCGCACCGCCCCACCGCCTCGTTTGTCTCTTGCCGTCTACTTTTTCCTAATTTTGCCGTGTTCGGTTGATTGCGTGGGAGGCGTATTTCGGAGGTTGTACGTCTGGCCATTCATCTCTCTCTCTCTCTTGGCAAGGCGTGTGCGCGCACGTGCGAAAACCGCCTCGGCTCTCGGTGCTCGAGCGACTGCACGTCTTGGACAGTCCGCTCCCAACGAGTTACGTCTTTTTAACCCTTCGCAGTCTGGTGTCCAGTGACGTACTGATAACACACCCTCTTTTTCGCGTTGACGTTTTTCTTTATAGTGGCTCCTCGGTTTTTTGCGCCCTCGTCTTCGCGCACGCGAGCAGACGAAGAAAGTGCGGGCGAACAATTAGCCGAGATAACAAGATGCCCTTTTACACGTGCAATCGTGATTAGTTCCGCTCACGGAGTCGCGGTGTTGGGTGCGAAAACTCTTTGGCTCGGCTCTGATTACCTGCTCCCACGTTCTCTCAAAATTATAGGAACAATCTGATTTATTCCGCCTCGTTTTTCAAGCTCTCGGAACGCAATTTGAAAGAGCATCACTCAACTCGTCTGGACTTCTTCGGCTGCAAAGTCTTTTCTCCACACGCAGTTCAACCAACTTTAATTTAGAATTTCGAAAAGCTTTCCTTTTTGCACGAAGGAGAGATTAAGGGAGTCCCCGAGCGGTAGGTTGCAACAAATGCGCCTAATTTATTAAAGTCTAACGAAGATACGTGTGCTTTGAACAAGTTAAAAGGATAAATAGGGAAGACGAATGGAGGACGACGAACGAGGCCGTGAAAGGCTTAATTTGTTTGTAAATAATTGTAATTCGACACGCCGTACAACGCCCGATGATTATTATCATTGTTGTAGTCGGTATAATTGAATTATTGCTCGGCCCCTGCGTCATTACGCAGCAGAGCGTTTTGTGTAACTTTGGCAAAAATGTAATTTGGCCGACATTTCCCCGGCTGCGGTGCAAACTCTCGGGGGCCAATGCCTTTCCTGATATTAAATTCGAATATCTGTAGGAGCCATTTGGGCGATGAAGTTAGATTGTGATTAATAAACGACGTATCGCTGCGAATAATCGACCCCGAGCAATCTAGATGTTTCGTTGCACAACAACGACTCGTCGTTATTCGACATTTTGAAATTTGGAGTATTTGGAAATTGCGCTTCTTATCGAGGTGCAGGCTTTTCCGCAGATTATTATCAACGCAGTAGCCCGTCGTCACGTTTATTATAAAAATGGCCCAATACGAGGGAGATGCGTCCGAGTGATGCGAGTGCCGCTGGTCCATCCTTCCATCAGTTTTTGCCGGGAGCTCGAGGAGGGAGCGATTTTAGAAAAACGTTGCTCGAGCTTGAATTCCACTTAGCGCGGAAGGAACGGAAGAAACGAAAAACCCTTGGAGCTGGAGCCAATCACTTATGACTCACTCGGTAAAGCAGCTTGGTTACAAATACGGCGCTCGCGCACACCCTGCCAAGCTGCTCCTCTCCTAATTATGACAAATGGTTTATGACAAAAGCATCGCGAAAGCTTTTATCATAATCACGTTTTCAGCGATCATTAAACTTTGTTCGGGACGAATAGAAATCAAGCGCCGGCGCTTAATCCGATATTCGGAAACTAGCTGCTCAAAGTTCGACGAGACGTGACGGCCGATTGCAGTCGGTCAAAGACACCCTCCGAGCAGCGAATCGCAATAGTCGAAGACAAAGATGAGGAAGACGTTCGCCCGGTAGTGGCGCCTCCTATAATTGCGACCAGGAATAAGTTAATCAAAGTTTATCGTCGATAAGTCGCGATAAGCGAGTGCCGCGGAAAAATTGGCCCTGGCTTGGATGAATATTTGAAATAAAATTGCGGCTTCGGCTTATAAAGTTTTAAACGTCAGGTTTTTCGCGAATATTGCAATGCGCTTTTTAAATAATTCATACACGATTAAAACTTATTAAAACTACGACTGCTCTTTGAAAACTTTACCGAAGCCGCAATTTCGTAACTTCGTCTGAAAAATTTAAATCGTGTCGGTTTAAATTTTTTATGGTCAATTAAGCTCGTCGACTCTCTTCATTTTTATTATTAGGGATTAACATTGTATTCGCGTTGGGGGTAAAAACGCGCTCAACTTTCAATAATTCCATTGCTACTTGTGCGGCAATAATTCAAACCTTTTCACGTTCATCCGATCTTGTCGTTAATTTAAAATAATACGTTTTAAGCGCTCGAGAGCGGGAACAAACTTGAAAGGTACTGTCTAGTTATTGGACTTCAACGAGGCAGTATTTGGGTAAAAACGTGAAAAAATCCAATGTCTCGGCGTCTGGGTGATTGCAAGCGATGGGCGATAAGTCTCATAAGTTCGATTTGACGTCTAATTAGTTGCGGAGGCACTCCCTTGCACTTCCCTCGCACACATTGCGAGAAATACAAGTCTCGGATACGATACGTCGGTGGAGCAGTTCAATAAACAAACTCAAGGGGCGAAAAGGAGTCGTTACGAGGCGATAAATTACGAATGCCGCGTAACAGATGTAAATGCTTAAGCAAGAGCAGCAGAAGCATGTGCCGGGACTCGAGAGTGTGCGCGTAGATAAAATCCCAGAAATCCCGTAATAGATTTATAAAGTTTGAGTCCGATATCTCGTTATTCGTGGAAGCGCGACTTTATAAAGTCAAGGAGAAACGACGGGAGTGCAATGGTGCGCGTGCGCCACCGGGGTTCCTGAAAGGGCTCGGTCCGTGCGCAAGGATTTATCGCGGATCCAGACGTCGCAATCAACGAAGCTCCTTGCCGATCCTCGGCCGCGAGTGAAAAATCTCGTATCCGGGAAGTCGAAAAAAGCGAGGGAAAGCAAATATTTGAGCAACTGGTAACGAAAGATCGTTCGGGCAAAGGGTAAGCGGGCGGCCGCGTGCCTCTGGAGGGTGGATGTGTGCGAGGCGCCGAGGCAAGCTGCGGCGCTGATTGCACCACAAAGGGTGCAATTATGCGGCCCTCCGGCAATCACCACGCATTCTGGCTCCTATTTGACCCCGCGCTCCTTTTCTTTCTCTCTCCTTTCTTCTTCTCCACAGGGCCGCTCTCTCTCTCTCTCTCTCTCTCTCTCTCCAGCCCTGATGAAAATTCACCCTCGTAAACGGGAACAAACTCGCGCGGACGAGCAGATGAGCGAACCCGTTAGCGCTTCTTTTTTTCAGCTTTGCTCTCATCCTTCCCCATCCTTCTCCGTCCTTCTCTTTCGGTCGCAGGTTGTGTTTCGCTGTTAATGCGACGACTGCCGTACGCATTCGATCATCAAGATTACGTACACAACTTGATGCGCGCCCGTGTACGTGTGCGCGAGAGAGCGGCTGCTCCGTGAAAAATGTGTTAATGAGCGATTGTTACTTCAAAAATACAAGCTACGAATCCGAATCCGACTTCTTACTTATTTATTCTTCGATTGTACCCTTCGTGTCATTAACGTTCCATACACGTGTGCGCGCGCGCGCACGCACACTACGCGCCGGCACGTGTACGTATGCCCGCATTAAACAAACTGGCGCACGACTCTTACCTTGAACCTTACTACTACAATTTGCAACCCTTTTTTCTCAATCTGGCTCTATTCTTTTTCCTTTTTTCCTTTTTATTTTTTCCCGCTGCTCTACTTTTTCTCTTTATCCTCTCTCGTGATTTTAATCTCCGCATTAAATTTCTTTTACTAATTATAAGAATTGAAAGCCGCTTTTCAAGCGTCCGGCATTTCTCATTCCATTGTTTACGTTTTTAAGGTCGTGGATGAAAACGTTTTTTCTTTTTAAGAAATCGAATCGATCAAACCTACTTTATCAACGCAAATAGTCGCAAATGTTCCAATTATTAGGAGCACGGAGCGTTTTTAACGTTTTTTTTATCAGTGTCCAGCGATCGAGTGCAATATTTGTCCCCAACTTTTGCGTCGCATCGATATTCTTCTAATTAAGCGTTTTATTTTTGTTCGCGATTGGCAAGTTTCCGAGCGACCAAAAATTTATTGCAGGCCGCGTTCGTTTGTCTTTCGCGCATCGATCGAGGCTCGGATTATCGTCGCCTCCTGCAGTCTTGGCGCTTGTTTTCTCGCAGCGTGCACCTTTAGCGATCAAATTTAGCGCCGAGATCAGTAAACAAAGGAAGCGCGAATGGCAGGAGCGATTTGTGCAAAAATGTGCATTTCAATACTGTTGACATCAGCGTTAATTCAGCACTCGTAGGCCGACGCTTTATTTCCTCAACGTAGATTCAGTCGTTGGGCGGCGGACAAAAGGGAGTGTGAGAATTGCGTTGCGTGCGTCGATCGGAACGCATACGAAGGACGACGCGCGACGAGTCGAGTCGAGTTAGGGGGGGGGGGGAGAGTAACGTAACGTAATGATGCGTGTTCGTCTCGGCTTATTACGCAGCAACAACCGAGGATCCCTTAAAAGCGCATTATTAAGGCGACTTTCTAATTATTTCGGGAGTCACTCGATAACGAGCCGAGTGAATCCCCCCGGTGGAGCGCAGGGCAGGAGCGATTTATGTCGCCTGCTGCTGCAGAGCGAAGAGCGGAGGTTCTCCCCCGGGTAGAGGAGGACCGGTAGCACGAATTTTTGGTGTCGGCGGCGACGGTCGGTGCAACAGGCGGGGCCAGGGAAACCGCAGCTGCCTCCGCTTACGGGGCTCGTGCGGAAGGCTTCTGCGGTCGCTCCAGTTAACGCTGCACTGATTGCCGCCGCCGCCGCCGCCGTCGCTCTTTTTATTTTTAATACCGTGAGATTACCCTTTTAAATGCGCACCCCTCCGGGAACGAGTGACGGCTACTTGCCGAGAAAAAGCAGTGCTCTTTATTTAATTTCGTGGCACCACGGCACGGGGCCGCGGGGGCGAGAGCGGGCAGCGAGGGAAGGGCGGTGGGGGGGGGTTTCGGTGACGAATAGATACAGGGAGAGCTCGAGTATTACAAGCTAATTCGACGTGAATTTAATGCGAAAACAATTTTAATATGAATTCCGGGGAAATTCATATTAAGTTGTGAAGTCACCCGAGTTTTCATGTGAGCGCGCACTTAAAAAATCGATTCCAGGAATTCTATAAAGATAAAGCCCCGCGTTTCGAGGAATTTCGAATATTAAATTTGACGGATCTATGGATTAAGGAATCTCGGAGTGACACAGAACTAAACACGCTTTTCACCTTATCCCTCCCTTTCAATCAGACACAAAAACTTTATTTTTAGTCCGAACCGAATTTTTAATATCGGCCCTCCCCTATTTTGGTCGTTGCCGTTAATTAATACGATCCGAACGCGTTTCAAATCCATTCGGGTTCGTTCGCTGCACCAAGCGCCGATGTTTTGAACGCAACTCCACCGAAAGCATTGCAAGACCCTTTAGTTTTTCCGTGTTTTGCGCGCCAAGATTTTCTCGAGGTCTAACGCGTCTGAAAAGGTTCGAGTTTTCGTCGAAGCAAATAGTGATTAAACGAAGAAATATTAAGCTTATCTTTGCCGCGGTCGTACAGTGCACGCACACACACGAACACACATGCGGTGGGTAAAACGTGTAAATAAAAGTCTGGTAAATATTATCCGTCGCCTCGAGTTCCCTTCAAATTCTAAAACGCGTCGCCAAGGTACCGAGAAAGTTTTTCTTCCAAAACTGCAGCCGTTGCCATCGTGTACTACCATTAATAAGAGGCTTTTGGAATATCGCGAAGGATGACGTTAAGTCGCCTTCGCAACGCATTTTGCTAAATGTTGTGCAAATATACGTTGGTTCGAGTTTCGTGTTTTGCACACCGAAGCTGCTGCAATCACACAAGCTTATCGGTTATAATTCAACGCAATTTCGACGATCCTAATCGGTCACTAACAGTCGGAGACGGTCTCCGAATAAACGGCGGCTGACTTTCGCAGCAGCGATCGCTGAACAAATCCAAAATCAGCGGTAAGTTTCGGAGGAGGGGGGAATAGCGTCGGTGTGGCTGCGGAGGTACCTAAACGAGTTTCGAGCTCGTCGGCCAGTTTGTTTAAGCGGAGAATCCCTTATCACCGAAGATAATCTCCCGGACTAGCCGGATAAAAATAACTCCGAGTAGTCCCGTCTATTTTCGAATTTCCAGAGCGAGGGAGCATTTGGCGTTCGGCTGGACGCGCGATTAAAAGCTCCGCTGCTCGCCTCCCCTCCGACGTGAATGCCGCCGCCTCGGGCACAAAAGCGTCGTGCCCCGTAATCGCAGGTACGCAGCGGAAGGTCACGGCTGCGGTTCCGTTGCGCACCAACGGAAAATGGTCAGACTCGGGCTTAAAAATAGACGGCGACCGCGGACGACCCTAGGCTGCTCCCCCTCCGGTGGCGTCCTCGCCCTTAGGCGGCTCCTCGCGCGCGCGCGGGCCATCCGTTAGAGAGGCGACAGCCTCGGGAGAATCGCCGAGGCGACTTTTCCCACGCTCGGAGTATCTCCGGCGGCGCTATCTCCTCTCGCGCTCCGGCCGTCGTGAAACTAATCTCCGAGGAGGAGCGGAGAGTGGAGTCGCGGCGCGTAACGCGATTCCCGGTCCTCGTTTATAATGCATTACGTTAAACGCCCGCATGATTCCCGGAGTAGTAGTGGCAGCAATGGATGTGGGGTTGTTGTCGTAACAAACGAGAGTTGCGCTCCTGCGCTGCTCGTCGACTGAAAAGTTTGTTGTTCGAGAGTCGTTTCATTGGGGTGCGTGCGATTGTACGGCTTTTATTTTGAAAGGCCGCCGTTCGCCTATTGCCTGTTGCCGGTTGCGCAGAGGAGGCGCTTTTAAGACGCTTCACGCGTCAGCCCCGGCTAATTATGCAGCGCGCACAAAGAAAACGGGACAAACGCCGCATTCGTGTATCGTGGACACCGATTCCGGCCCTTTAACGGCTGGCGGGGGGGGGGGCTTGGGAAATATTTTTATTTCTAAATTAAGGAAATGTAATCTCGACGAGGGCAAAGTGTTTACCCGGGCCGACCTGCTCCTAATCTTTTTTCCTCTGGAACCTAATATCTTTTAATTTAGAAACTCGACCTTGCCGTCGCTTCTCTCCGCGTCTCTCGCGCAAATTAGTTGGCCAAAAAGTTGAAAGCGATCAAGACAAATACCTTCCAAAAACTTGAGTAATTTCGAAAATTTATAAGCCACTTTCGGGAAAATGGAAAAGGCAATCGGTTAATGGAAGGAGTAAAAAGAGTAGTGCCGTGCTGCTTTCGAAGAAACTGCTTTTCCAAATACTAATTGGTTTTGACGAAAAGGAAAAGCCAAAAGCGCGGAGTGTACATTTATCAGCGCGAGTCGTTGCTTATATCGGTATCAATTTTCAACAGAAAACGCCCAACCGGAACGTAAAGCGAATTTTCCTGCTCTCCATGGATTTGTTAAATCCAACGCGTATATTTCGCAAAACCCGCACTCTACGATTATTCGCAAATTGTTTTTCTCGCAGCGTACACGATACATAATTATGCTTTGAAAAGACTAAATAAATTCCGAGATGCGGGGGTTGACTAAAACAAACTAAAGGCAATTTATTAACAACAATATAATAAGATAAAAGTGTCGAGAGCTAATCTGCTTAGCGATAGCCCAAGAACATCAAGAACATCAAAAGAACGAAGTGCGGGTTTGAAATAAAAGAAACGAGCGTTGCACGCGGCGAGCGAATGAGAGAGAGAGAGAGAGAGAGAGAGAGAGTGCGTGCGTGAGAGCCTGAGCGCGCGCCTCCGAGAGAGAAGAATAAGAAGAAGCGAAAAGGGACAAGATACGTTCCAGATGTCCGTGCCCGGATTCAGAAGAAGTTAGGATCGAGTTGTGCCAGGCCGACGTAATCTCCGCTCCCCTCCGCCAGGAGCGCAGGAGCGTCGGCAGGAAGAGCTACATTAAAACCGCTAATCTGCACCGCTTAGGATCTGTTTTCATCTTTTCTAACCAAAAGCGTGACGGGTGTGCGCAGTGCTAGAGCGCGTGAAAAATTTGTCGAGACTCTTAAAGCGTCTTGTTCGATCGGGGCTGCCACCGCCGCCGCCGCCGCCTCTGCTGCTCGGCCTATATTTAGACGATCGCGCGCCAGACACGGCACAGCGGCGCTGTAGTATCACGAGCATTTATTTTTTAAGCGCGACGCGAAAAAAGACGCCGCTCCCTCCTACAAATCGTATACGAGTTCATCAATCACTCGAGTGTACCGTAATCCGGCGTATTAATATTCGAAGCGAAAAAGCGAGAGATTCGTCGGCGACTCGCGCCTTCCAGAGGATGTTTTCGAATAATCGCCATTATTTTTGCAGCCTTTTTGTAAGAGCGCCGTAATCCGCTGCTATTTATAGCTCCGACTGAGTTTGACTCCCAAAGTCACCGGGACGCCGAGTGCAGTTGCGTAAACTGCGTGCCTACGCATTCGCCGGTTGAGAATCGAAATGGCTCCTCGGGGGAGGGGAACTTCTCCTCCGAAGTTGGCCCACCTATCGATAACTGTCCGAGCCCACGTGTTAAAATAAGCCGCATTCCGCTTTCCGCTTTCCCTTTCCAAGATGTAAGAGGAGTATCCGCAGCGAGAGCGACTCCCAAAGACAAACGCCGCAAGACGAAAAGTGGGTGCGAGCGAGTCCTTTGTATTTTTTAGGCCCCACGGGACCGGACGGGAATTTCACGGCGCATCGTCGTTCCAGTGCCGTGCAAATATTGGCTTTATAGATTTTACTCGCAGGGCCCTGGCATTGTGTGCATGTGCGCGCGCGCGCGCCTCGATTCTTTCCATGCCCGAGTTTGGACTTTGGCTCAATGCGTAAATTGACACGCATTCGCGGCGGTGACAAATAACGAGAAGTTCGTTATTTGTTCGAGGATCCGCCGGGTGAGTTTACGTTTAGGTGACGCACGCCGATGCGTTGGGACGACGCGTGCAGCGCGAGCACAATGGATTGCTCCTGAATGCGCGCGAGCAACGCAACCGGTGCTGGCTTTTTTCTCCTCGATAATGCGCGTGCCCCGAGCGAATAATAAAGGGACTGGCTGGCTTAATAAGTGTTGCCGAGAGCCGCGCACGTCCAGGAAGATAATTCTTGTCTGTAACTGTCGAATCGCATTAGCGTTCCGAGTTAAGCTGCGCCCGATTAAACACGCGCCCATCGATTTTTTTCAATAAGTAGCATTGAATTGGTCGGCGCCGGCCGCCGCTCGTTAAGCCATTACGCGTCGAAGTGCGAAATACGCTTTTCCAATGATAATCGGCTAATTAGCTCGAAATAACTCGATGAATATTTGCACTCGGCGGCGCGTTGCGATAGCGCCGGAAAAGTAATCGTGAAAGCGAGCGAGGAAAATCATTGGAAAGCAAAACTCGCGAGCTCGGATTTATTTATCCACGCGCTCCCGAACGCGTCGCCGAGTGGAATCGCGATCGCGACCTTTCCGACATTTCCACGGGGACGACCTTATCTCCCCTCCAACAGCCGAGCGATTTTCCGCCCAGCAAAAGCCTCGTTGTTTCGAAAGCTGAGCCGAGTCGATCTAATTGGAGGAGGAGCTCGCGGCCGCTGCGGCTGGACGTAAATTAAAAACTTTAAGTACTGCCAGCCGATTAGAAGCTGAAATTCATTCGACGCGAGCAGCGAATTCGATATTACAAGCTCGACGAGTGACGTAATTTTATTGTAAATTTTTAATCATGTCGGATGAAATTTACGGCAAAGAGGCCCGCATAGTCTGCCGGCGCTTTAATTTCGTCGCGCAAAGCACGCCATATTATATCCGCGTCCCAATATTATAATAATAAGCGGCACTCGCGTCCCCGTCGGAGTAGAAGCAGCAGTTGATCCATTACGTCGTTTGTGCGCGCGTAACGAGAAAAATAATATCGGCAGTACAGCCTTTAATAATTTCGCGCAGTCTCCTTGTATGGACGAACGAGGCAGCGGATCGACTTCTCCTTACCGGGGTATTAATATTATTGATCAAGACGTCGGGAGCCTAGTTTTTCTCTTCTAGGAGACGCGAGGCGGCAGCCCGAGCAGAAGAGGAGGGCAGATTTAGGACCGGAAACGGAGCGCTAAACCGAGGACGTTTTCTAACCTCGAACGCGATCTCCGGCGCCAAATACTTTCATTTGCATTTGAAATTAATAATTTTCCGATCCACCGAAGGGGGCCGTCTTCGTCGCGTCTTCGCGTCGAATGCAATTACGGGGCAAGTGCAAACAGTTCCTTACGCGACTGGGGTGGCGGCGGCGGCCGCCCCCGCGACTACTACTGTTAGCCGAACGGCAATTTCGAAAGGGCCGCCGCCGCCGCCGTCGCCGAGCCTTCGACAAATATCAAGGTTTCCTTTGCGGCCTTTTGCCGCAGCATCGCTTTAAATTATTTAGAGTCCAGTCCGGGTGCAGCGAGCGAGGCATCCATCCCCCCCACGACGACGACGACGGGACCAAAGCAAACAGGCAAAAGAAAGGAGTGTAGGCGAGAGGCGGTGGCGGTTTTTCGGGCAAGCGGGGAGAATGCGCTCCGTGACGTTATTAACAAGTTGAGCGAATCAAGCGTCACGTTTATTAAAACTCGCAGCCCCTCCAGCATCGGAGGCCGGATCCGCGACCCCCGCAACGGCTCAGCGATTGCCGCATTCGAAGTAGAAAGGCCATCCGAACGCGCGTTCTCGCGCACCCGACCGAGTCCGGGGGTGGAGGCCACGGGGTTATTGCCTGTTGGGTGATTTATCTAGTAATACTAGCCGACAGGTCAGCGGCTCGCGCTCGCCCGCGCCCCACCACCACGAGCCTCTGGCACATCCAACCGCACGGAGCCTCCGCGCGCACCGCTGCAAATTAAAAACTCACTTTATTACACGTCTCATTCTCGCGCGTCTCTCCCCTCGGGCCGTCCTCCCTCTCTTTCCAGCCGCGCTACCTACTTTTGCGTCACGAGCCCTCGAGCTCGAGCGACTTAATATGAGCGCCGGGCCATACCTGATGGAACGAATATTATTAAAGTTCGCCAGCCAGTGGCACGCGAAATACAGCCGTGAAATATCGCCGGAACGGCTTCCCGGCGGCCCCTCCGCGCCCCTTCCCTGTCCCTCCCATTATTGCGGACGATGATAGCGTCTTCGCTGTATACGCCCGCGTCCCTCTTATTGAAATGCTCGACTTTTTCTCCCGCCCACCAAAGCTCCGTCCTTAATTATTTTCTGGAGCTAACGCCGCCGCCCCCGAATTTAGCGCGACGGCGCCGCTTCTGCGCCCTTTCCATTAAAGCGCGACTCGCGCCCGACTGATATTATTCGCAGCTCCGGTAGCGGGCAATTTTTCCCGTCGACGCGGTTCAGCTGTTCCCGCCCCCGCCCCTCCGCCCTACGGAAGGCTTTTCTTTGTGCCGCGTTGTGGCGCCCCGATCGCCGCCAGCCAGCTCCTCTTGTCGAATCGAGATAACGAGACGGATTCTTATGTATTCGGTTGCTCAAGGCCAGGCAAATCCTCCGGAACATCATGCTTTTGAACCTTAACTGAAAATAACCCCGTGCGCTTTGCTTTTACATTTAAACGTCCAACGCGTCCTTTCGGCTGAATATTTATTAGCTTCGGTATTGCTGAATCCGAGTGACATTTCTGATCGCCGCTAATTCGTGTAATTTTTCCTTTGTGTTTCAGGTGAGTAGCAGTTTTCTGTAGTCGAAAATTCGGCCAGAGGCAGTTGAAATTTATGGAATTTCGTGGACTATACGGAGACTGAAAAACGGTGAGTCGTCGAGTGGAGCGAACGAGAATCGACCCTTTGAACGATACGTTCGTCATAGATGCTATAAAGTATTCGGGATTTAGTGCGCAGAAGCTTTTTCGGCATCTTTTTCTCGCCGTCGCTCGGTCGCGATTGTTTTTCAATGGATCTCAACGATCGCGATAAATGCTAATGCCAACGCTAAAACGTAACGTTGGCCGCGCGCCTTTATATCGAGCTGAATCGCGCAAACAAGTGATTTTTAACGAACAAGGACTCCGTGCCGACGATTGAGATACGATGATGGGCGACAAAAATTTTCGCTTCCAAAGAAGCTTGACTTCGTAAATTTTAAACATTTACTACCCGTTTAATCTCGGCTGCGCACATCGACTCCGCACTTTAACTCTGTGTAAGAAATGAAAATCGATATATTAGTATCGAATTCCACGACGAAATTTATTACTTTCATAGACAGTTCAGTAATGATACGTGTGTGTTTTAAGGGAGATTAGATCTTTCTGCCGCGTTATCCTGAAACTGACAAACCGAATAAAAATGACTTTACTTTACCGAATCTCGGTTTTAATATCCTTCAAATATCATTTTTAATATCCTCTTGATATCATTTTAATATTTTCAACAACTCCGTAATTTTTATTTACAAAACGCTGCCTCTCTATTGATACTAAGGTGCGTAAACAAATTTAACGTTGATAAAACACTGATGGTCCATCGACATTTTCGTACCGGATTGTTTGCGTCTGCGCATGTGTGAAATTTGATTCAACGAATAAGGCGCTGGTGCGCTCAAAAAATTCACAACACTCGGGGAATTTTTGGGAAGAAAAATAACGCGTAACGTTATTTTTCCTAGAACACAATATAATTTTTATTTTGAAGCACAGTTTTTGATAAGAATATTAACAAAAATAAAATGCTTTAATGCGTCATAAATCATTCCCTTAGGTTTCGAGACTATTTTATATTAAAAAGTTAACACGCAAACTTTAATATCGGAATATAACATCACTTTTTACGATAGACATTATTGCGCTATCGATAATTTTTGACATTCGCATTTTACAATAACAAACTATGCGAGCTGCTTCAACGCACGTTGTGTGGTTTTTAAGTTCTGTAATCCAAGTTAACAGGAGCTTGAATTTTGCTTCTCTTTAAAATAAAGCGGACGTTAAACGAAAATACACCATTGATCGGAAGAATGCACAGTAAAATGTACTCTTTTTTAATACTAGTTGTTTTGCGCGCGTGTTCGTTGCGATTCACAGCCGAAAATTGAAGATGTTCTTCTATTGTAGAGAAAAAGGAAAGAACCGTCAAACACCATCCAGTAGTTTTTCGATAATTTCATCAAACGGCAATGAATGTGTAATTATTAAGTCGAGCGCGTTGCAATGAACTAATAACATTTAGACATTACGAGCGAAGCTACACTCGAAAGATAAACATTTATAAATAAACACGCGGGGCTTGTGAATAGTTTATTAGTGAAAACTGAATGGCGCTTAATGGAAAGTTTAGCCTTTCCTCGTTTAGATCTTATTTTAACGAATTTAAAATAAGATATTCGTGGGAAAACGCTGGAGATCTGATTAAAGCGGACTATTTATACGCAGTTAAAGTTCAGAGAACCATAATTATTTTTCATTACCGTCAAAGTTGGAGAGTCGAGTTTGGCGAAGTAGAGGCGATTCGTTAAACCATAAGTCGACGAGACGATCCGCTGCCTACTTTCGTCTCGTCATTTTTTACAGGCGAGTCCAATTTAGTTCCGAATTAATAAATCGCACCGGACAGGCGTATGCAAACAAAACGAGCCGAAGAGCGCATCCGCGCTCGGTGCTGATTCTTCTAAGATGCGAGTGGCGCCAAAATTACAGGTACAATCGAACTTTGGAAAAGGAACACGATCTTGCGCACGGGGAGAGCCAACACGGATGGGATGGAGGCCGCGTCGGGCTAATTCAATTGTCTCGTTGGAGAATTTGATGTAGCAGCGTAGATTCTGCGCGTGATATCGCGGAGCGACGGGCACGCAGACGGAGAGAGAGAGAGAGAGAAATGCACTTCCGAGAGCGGCAGTCGTCAATATCCATTAAGGGATTGTCTCGCTCCTTACACCCAGATCGCGTCCCTCCGTCCCTCTCCCTCGCGCTCGGTTCAACCAAGCGACTTATGGGTTATATTACAAAAGAGCGAGAGCAAGCAGAGCCTCCTCGTTTTATTAACGTCAATGAAGCAATTATCGACGGCATCTCTCTCTCTCTCTCTCTCTTTCGGTCTGCGAACGATGCTGGTGGGCATATCCTCTCGTGCCTAGAGCCACCAGATCCAATCGTTTGCCCGTATAGCGACGGCTAGGAGGGGGCGGGAGGACAATGATCGCGCCGACGATATGCGAGGCGGCACGAGTGCGTCTAGTTTGGCATTTCAAATTCATTATTTCAATTTCAATATCTTTCTCTCACTTTCACTATTTGCTCTCAGACTTAATTAGAAACTAGTTTCAACAACTTCTTGCACCAGCCGACGCTCGCCGGGGTTAAAGACGCTGCTGCTGCAGCGGCGGCCAAACAGACGATCCGTTTCACCAAAGTAAATTTAAATGGAAATTGCGCTCCCTCCGACGAAATCATTCGCGTCATCGCCGCTTTGAATTTTTCAGCGGCGGTTCTCGCCAATTTCGCCTCGCGCGCTCCTCCTCCTCTGCTAAATAACGAATCTTCCTCGTTAATGCATTATAGAGCGCGCACGCGGCGGCCGGAAAACGCTGGAAAACTTTTCAAATTCAATATTTTATTTATCGAGTAATGAGATTGCGCGGCCCACAGCCGAGACACGCGATGTGCATCGGTGCATCTATCGGAAGCTGCGCCGCTGGAATTAAAACGCGTCCCCCCCCCGTTCTCGGCCGCCGGAGGAAGAGAGGGATTACTCGCACGACTCGCAACAAGTAAAATTTCAGTCTGTCGGGGACGAAAATTCATTCCGAAACATCAAACAGATAATACGGATAGGGAGAGACGCATCGGCTCGTTCGGCATCGCTCCGAGTTCACATCCTTCCTCGCCTTCCTTCTCGGCGCCGTCCGCGAATGAAAGGGGTCGGGGACAATAATATAGGAAAGTGGGGTTTCTCCAGTCTGCGTTAAGCAATATCCATCCACCCCACATGCCTGCCAACTTCTTCATATTATCCTCCCGTTCCCTCGGCGGCTCTGCGCGTGTGTACGTGCACCGGCACGCTCTCGCCTCCATCGAGTGTGTGCGAGCGGCGGCGGGTCTCAGCAATTTATTTATTACCGTTCTGAAAGACCTATTATTGCATTTTTCAAAACGTCCTATCCCTCTTCCATCCTCCCCTCCGTCTCTCTCTCTCTCTCTCTCTCCACGGGCTCGGCTGCTAAGGCATTACACATATAACACAAAAGGCTTACGTGCGCGCTTTTCGCGAATTAATCTTTACAAGAGAAAGGAAGTTCATCGATCTAAAAGCGAAACGCCTGTAGCGGCCCCCTGCGGCCGCCGCCGATTCCCGATGCGTGCGAGTTGTGCCTTGTGCCCTGTTCCTCCTGTCAGCTCTACCTAGACTGCGCGATCGCTTCTGTTACGACACGCGTCCCGCCGTCTCCCAACTCCGCCCTAATCACCACCTGCGCGCTTTAATAAGTTCGGGGAAAAGGTCGGCGATAAGGCCGGCGGTGTGTGTCCCAATGCTTTAACAAGAGGCGTCTTCCCTGAAACCTGAAATGGAAGGGGCCCAACGTGTTTTCGGTCTCCCGGTGCTCGGCGCAACTTTAACTTCCTCGACGCGATTCGGGCGTTTCACGTTTCAAGCGCCCGTCTTTCGCTTCCGACGAGTGCATCTTCTGCATTTGTTTCACGTACCCGTGTACATTTTAAAGCTAAGCGCATTTGTATCGAGCCACCAAAGAGATCGCCTACTTCTTGCTTTTCATTCGTGAATAATTTTTGTTTTTTAATAATCCGCAATGTTTGGAGAGAAAATTTTATTCGCACACGCGCCGTGTTTATTGCGAATAATTCAACGAAAATGCGAAATTAAAATAGTGACCGAACTTTTCGAAGTCAACGATCTTGTTATCAGACTTTGACAGGCGCGAATTAATTGACTGCACGAGTTGGCCTTGAATTTTTCTTGCAATAAATTTGAAATGGAAAGAACATTCTTTGGCAAATGTAACCGAATAGTAATAAATGATACGCACGAGTGAAAACAAATTATATCGATCAATTTATCGAAATACATTCTTTTCTGCTTATTAAAAAGGTAGAGAAATAATTTACAAAATTTGTCCTGCGCGCTTCGGTCTTATTTTCTAAATCGTTTATTACGCGGTAACAAATGGTTCCTATATTAGTCAATACGGTCTTAATACTTTATACAAACGCCGTCGTTAATGTTTTATCACGGTCAATATACCCGTGTCATACAGTATTTCACGTACTTTGGCAACTTATCCGATACTCCGTATACCTTTTAATATTGTTAACTTGTATTCTTTGTTCAAATTTCGTTTTTCAAACTTGCAAAAATAAGTTCGAGTCAAATGTTTCTATTGAAAAATTCTGAAATATATTTGGACGTTTTGGTTCGCGATTTTTACAAGCGTATGATAAAATTATAAAATGGTAAAATTACGAGACTCGGTGAATGAAATTAAACTGTATCCGGTGGAAAATTTGCAGTTGTGAGACAAATGCTTAATACGAGCGTCAAAATCGTAAGGAAGCAAGGGGAGAATTTTGAAAGTTTTAATTAAAAATTCTAGAATATCTTCGGAAAGCTTTTGAAGATCAAATATTATGGAAAAAATTTCAGAACCATCGCGGCAGTGCGATGCGCTTCGTGTGGAAACAGAAAAGAGCGAGACAGGCTCTCACGGGAAAGATTAGAAACGGAGAAAGGCGCGGATAAAAAGCGAGGTGGAGGGACAGATGTGCAGACGAAAACAAAGCCAAAAGTCGTGCCCGAGACAATAAGAGACAGAGAATCGGGGAAATGCGGTAAAAATAAATTGTAACCATTCATCATTCGCCGTAATAATTAGAACTGTTCCATTGAAAACTTCCAGGCGGACGAATCTTAGCTTAGTTCGTCTAAATACGAGATTACTTTAATTAACCTCACATCCGAGGTTCGCGTCACCCACTGCAGTCCCGTTGCGAAATTGAAGTTTGATTGTTGTTGGGGCCAAATATCTCTTCTGAAACCCGGAGGAGCGCGTTAGTTTCGAACGAATCTGGAAACAGCCACGTCTAACGAATGAAAGAAGAGGAACGACGTAGAAACCCAACTCTTAAATGCTTTCAAGACTAAATTACGCATCTTTAATTTCCTCCAAAAATATGCTCTGTTTACGCCTCTCTTAAGTGTATCTTAAACAAATTTACGTATTTTCACAACAACGAGCTCCGATATAATTTGGGTGATCTACAAATAGTTGCCTCTCCGTAACCAACGTCTCCGAATCAAAAGACGCTCCTCACCGCTATAGACTCGAGCGCCATTTTTATTTGCACGATTCGTCAATTTACAAACGAAGATTGGATTATTAGCTCGCGTTTGAAACCAATTGCAGGAGCTTAAGCTTTAAATAAAGGTGTCGCTGATGCAAACGCAGGGCTCGTTTTGTTTATCAAAGATACTTTGAAATATTTTAATCCGTCGATATTAAGGTCGCATTTACACGAAATAGGCACAATGTTGACAAAAATTTCCGTTTTGCCGTCGCGAGATAAATTAAAATCGCGTCCGCAATCGCTCGATATTCGTCGAATAATTAGCCGGGCTGCACAGCCCCCGATAAGATAAATAAGATAGATACCCATCGATGTAAATATCAAACGAGATCGGCAGATTTAAAAGGAGCCGAAATATGCAGATTCAAAGTGCACTTTGTTAGACGGTGCGCCACTTTAGCTACGCCTTCTCTATTTCATTTCGCGCTAACGAACGTTGTCACCACTTCTGAATGGAGAAACGGATATTCGGAGCTCGAGTCGGAGAGCGGAGAGCAGCGCCAGACAAGAGGAAGAATCAGAAAAGTTGTCGTGAAAAATTTACAGAGTGAATAAATCAGGGGTCGTTGGGTTGCCTTTGCTCTCGGTTCGAGTGCCCGACCTAGACCCAAACGCACTTTTGAATCCGAACCTGTGGCCCCTCGCCGGGACTAATGCTATGGTAAAAAATGATAATTCCCCGGGCGACGAGACGGGAGAAAGATTTTGCGGTAAATTGTAGCGCGTGTACTCGTACCTACAAATGGGCTTACCGTACTCGCGCATTGCCTAACGACATTTTACAATGGCGTGATTTTTCCGTGACGACAGCTCGCGCGGTTTATCATCGGATATTCGAAAATTATAATCCAATAATGTCGCGGCACCGACTCGTATCAGCGGATACGTTCTCCCTTTAACGACGAGCAGAAACGGGAACTTTACCGATCCAAGCCCAACGTTCTCGCGTTGCTACTTTAATATCATTGCGCGCCTCGAAGCATTGCGAGTTCTATTCTGTTGACGCGTTGCAAAATGAAGATGCACCAATGCACGCGTGCCCTAAAAAATTGACGAAGGCGTTTGTACACTCGGTTGATGAGAGGGCAAACTTTTTCCATAAGTGGCTCTACCAATCCGTCTAATTAAATATTTACCAATTGAACTCCAGTGGCCGCGATTTGGCATTTCCAGATAAACGTGCGTCGCTGTCGAGAATAAAAGCAAGCGACGTGCCTTGCTTCGTAACTTTTCATGCCGAATGCCTGGCAGTGTCAAGTGAAATCGCTACGCGCTCAAATTATTTTCTGAATTGCAACGAGCGATCGGATGGAACCGGAACTGCAAACTAATTACAACGCTTTTCAATTGTGCGCAAAGCCCAACAAACGGCTAAAAAATTCGACCAACATAAATAGCTTTTTGTGCGTTTGTTCCTCCGAAATGAACAACGCACCCCTGCACACGCAATTATACGAGAAAACGGGAAAATTGATATTTCCCGAGAGCCAGCGACGATTAGTCTCTCTTCGAGAAAAAATCATATTACTCGCCGCGGCTCCGGTGCTAAAACTTTTAATTGAGATCAATTCGAAGATTTAAAAGCTCGGATAGAGCCGAGCGCGCCCAACAGTTTTTCCGCAACGTCTGTGCGCGACCTCGAGATTTCGCTCTGTGGATCGTTGAACTTTTCCGCATCGGACACAATGGAGAGGCGCGTGTGGACGCAGCGCAGGAGTTACTCGACTCGATCGATCTTGACTTTTCCCTCGTCGAACCGCGTTACTCTCTGAATAGGTTAAATGCTTCTCGTTGTCCGCTAACTTGGAGCTTCCACCTCTGATATAAATTATCGAATAAAATAGCTTTGTATAAACGACGAGGCATCGAACGCAAACAGTTTGTTACGTTTCTCCTGAAATCGACGAAGAAAGAGACGCGGGGATCTATTTAAGCGTCGAAAGCTCAGCAAGATCTAATCTACGAGCCAAATGCTGTAACGAAATTTTTGCGGGGAATAATGTTCTAAATGTGCATTGCGTGCGTAACGCAGCTGAGTCAACATTATTATTCGGACGAGTGTGCGAAAAGTTAAGTTGCTCGCACACTTGTGGCTATGCTAAGTGAACGGTACACAATAGAAACACTCGTGAAGAATGTGTGTTGTCGCGCACGTACACAAAAATGAACAAGCCACAAGTGAGTCGTAGCAATTTTAAAATAACAGTATTTAAACACCAGAAGCAGTGTTGGAGAAAAGAGAGAAGAATTAATCGCGCAGCGGCAAATCAAATTGATAATGATAACAGTATGGCTGTGCGTAAAAAGTCGATCAATCGTCAATCGTAAGATACCTTAATAGAAAAGTATAACAATTGGTTTTGCGTAATAAGACAATTTTAACGTTTGCCGAGTAATCAACTTTTTCGATGAAAGAAGTTGTGGTTTTCGTTTTACAGCGTGTGCGCGATCGGAAATGTAGTCTATCGAAGTAGGCTTACCGCGCACCCACACACGTGCCTGCAGTCTTTTTTTACGAATTCAAAGATGGAAGCGTAGGTGCGACAATATTGTCAGAACTCCGTTTTAAGTAAAGTACGAAGAAACTACATTAGACGTACGCGCGCGCGCACGAGCGTTGAAATTCGTGAAAAGTATTGAAAAAAGCAAAATTTCAAAATGAATGCAGCGATGGGTAAATGCATTCGTTATTAAATGAAAAATTTTCTCGTGAAATGCAAAAGTTTATCGTAGCGCAACATAATCCGCAGTCAACTGAACTTGAAAAGAAACACTCGAGAGGAAGGGCCAAATAAATTACAGAGGCGATTAACTTTTTTCGATTGTAAACAAACTATTGTATAATACACGATTCGCCAGACTCAGCTTTTATCGTAAGATTATTCGCAAAGATTCATCGCCATAGACTGACGAGAGATTAAACGTTCGTAGTTAGGGAATTACTTTTAAAGCACTATTTTCGAGGAGCGCAATATCGAATAAAAACTGCAGGAGGTATTTAAGTCGAGTTCAATTAAAATTTCCCGAAAGTTAAATTAAATTAATACTTATATTTCTCAGCGACAATTTTGGGTTGAGCAAATACGGGAAATAATTTACCAGGAAGGTTCGAGGTTCGAGATTTGCAATGGATTAAAACAAGGCGACGCGCTGTCACTTCTTTTATTCAATTTAATTTTAGAATATATTATCAGATTCCGACTAGAAGAGAATAGAAAAGGGCTTATTTAAATGGAATAACTCAAGTGCCAGCGCGCGCAAATGATCTACATTTAGCGGGAGATGGGGAAGAAATTGCAATTAACATAAAGAAATTTTATTAAAAGGAGAAGAAGAAATGGGCTTTGGAAACGAAACGAAAAAGTCTCAACGCGTGATCGCGAATAAAACATTATCTCGAACTTGCTTAAAGCTCCGAGTGTGTGGGTTATTGGAAGTAGTCGCTTTCGGCTCGAGGCGCCCGGAAAGAGCCTAAAGGACATTTGCAAATCCAGGCGAAAGGAATCAGGCGCTTAGCGCGACATCGTTAAATAATAAAATCACCTGTAGCGAGATGGATGACGCGGGAAATTGAAAAGGGAAAACTTCAAGGGAAGCATAAAAGACTTTGCCGGGGAAATTGTAAAGTAAAAGGCTTTATTTTACGAGACAAAGACGAGGCAAAAGATAAAAATACAGTGTTAAATGGAAATTATGAGAAGTAGGGCACGATCAATTATCCAAGGCAGATTTGACGAGGTGTAGCAGGGAGTGGCATTCATTCATCGATAAACTAATGAAATTTCGCGCTGTTGGCGCGCGCTAAACAATATTACGCTTAACAAGCCCTAACGAGTCCTTTGCCTTCGAAACCGATTCCTCCTTCCGTTCACCTCCGCACCTTCTGTCTCACATCCACGCGTTTTCGCGCGATCGAAACTAATAGGTTATGAAAAATTTGTGTAATGAAATTTCTTAATGACGCTCGGGAGCTGGGGCTCTTTTGTCGCACTGGAGCTGCAATTTTTCGATAACGCATTCGTTAAAAAAGCCGCGATCGACTTTGAAATAAGCAGCGCGAAAAATTAATTAAAATACGCGCAGGAAACGCGGCGCTGTAAGCGCGTATCGCATTCGTCACGTGCACGTAATTAAAACACTGGCGTCGCTTTTACATAAATTTACGAAGCTTGAAAAAGGGAGGGGGCAGAGTTGCATTAAAAATATATTATCTTCGTGAAAACTGCACGAATGCGTCTTTAATCCTACTGCCGCTTCTTTAGCAGCGGATACCAAAGCTATCGTCGCGCATTACAATACAACAGAACAGTGCATTATTGCACTGCGACTGTTGGCAAAGCCAACCGACGCGCGCGGTAAACAACAACAATAATAATAATAATAATAATAAGCGGAATCGCGATTAAGCTACAAGCAACAACAAACGGGGGTGGCGGGAGAATCGTCGAGTGATTTTTAAGGGGTGAGCGGCGCCGCTGTTGCTCGTAACTCAATACAGATGTGATAAAATGAAATACTGGAAATGCTGAAAAAGCTTAGACAGGAGTAATAATAACGAAGCTGAACGAGGCAATCGATAATCAATAAAGCGGGGCTTGATTTTATATTTTATAATTGAAACGTCGCTAAAACAGTCTCGCGTTTTACGTTAAATTACAGCTCGAGTTTCGACGCCGCGATTACTCTTCTGATTATTTCATCAAGAAAAATCAGCGCCCCGGCGGCACTCGACTGCTGCTGCTGCTGCTGCTGCTGCTGCACGTCCAGATCTATAAAACAAACAGACGAGAGAGAGCAGCTCTTTGCCGTTGCCCCTCCCCGTCCTTCTTTTCCGCTCTGCGACGACGTGCCCAGCGCAGGCCCGAGTGAAAGCACCACCCGCGGCAGCAGCTGATTATTAATGGCGTTGCAGCATACAAAGTAAGTTTTTGTCCGGACCGGACGTCGCGGTGGCTAAAAGCATTAGTGCGGGCCAGAGCTTTCGAAAACTCGCTCTCCGCCTCCCTTCTTATTCCCGCTTTTCCGCTTTTTCATCTCCTTCGCCTTGCGCGCTCTCGCTTTAATTCCATCTCGGTTTCGGAGAGCGAAAAGAGCCACGCGGCGGGAGGGAAAAGAGACGGCAGATCGGAGGTTAGGGAGAGGCTCATCTTGTAATGGACTCGGGAGACAGTCGAGTCGGCTAATGGACCCTTGCACTCTCCGCCTGAAAAGCTCTTAGTATCCGTGCCAGGCTGGAGTATCGATGCTGTATCGGTTAATCGCGGCCGTGGCTGCGCAGTTGCTCCTCCTCCCCAAGCCCCGTCGACGCGAATTAATTTTATATATTTATTCGGATACTTGGACGCGGCCGGACTCGGCGGTACTTTTATTTGCTTTTCGAGCTCCTGCGCTCGTTCCTCGTGCCAAAGTTCGATTCCCGTCAGAATGCGTCTGTAGCGTCGCCTCGGAGCGGCCATCTTTCGTCCAGTCACGTGGGTAAACATTTTCTTTGCGCTTCTTATAAGCGCGGTCCGAGCCGCCGCTGCTGCTGTGTAAATGAAACATCAACCTCGGCACTTACGCGCGTCATTGATTGATTAACCGCTTCCAAGTCGGAGTGGACACTTAAATGCGCCTTCTCATTCGCTCGTTTCGAGACAACCCAAATAACCAATAAGCAAATATGATTCTCGTCTAATGAAAGGGCAAGGGGGCGATCGCGGGCAGTTCTCAGTGCGAATCATTACAATCGTCTTCTGCCCCTCGTTGCCTTTTTCTCAATTTCAATAACGTCGTCAACGTATCGACTCGTTTATCCGGACTCGAGCGATACTCCGGTACTTCCGTTTCGGATTCTCCAATCGATGCTGCCAAAGAAACGTGTCCTTTGCGCTTAGTGTTCGGCTGTCGTTCGTCGAGCAACAATTAGGTTATTCGATCTCTCGAACGATCGTCGGTAAGAGCGCGCGAGTATTGGTTGTAAAACAGCGTTGACTGCGCGTGCGCTCCAATTTTCATTTCGGAACGGGTAAACGCTTCTTACTTTTCCGTCATTCCTCCAAAATCCGTCTACCTAAAACGCTCCTTAATTTCCCGTTTTAGCCGCACACCATTCCTATCTTATCCCATCTGCGCAATTTAACTGTCGGAACTATATTTCGGTAAAGTATAAGGTTTCTTTATCTTATGATCGTGTAATTTCCTGCGCGCCCGGTGCCTTATATTTTTTCAATCGCCTTGTATTATTTTCAAACTCTCGACGCTCTTTGACTCTTTGTTAATATTACTATAGTAAAGTATCCGCGTTTCGCATCCGTACGGGCCACGAATAGTAGCGCCGGTGTTGATTCGAAGCGTCGCTTCGGTGCCTTCATTTCAATAATAAATGTCATAAAATAAAACAGCGCAGACGCGGGCGTAAATGCTAAACACGCGTATTCCGCGAAAACATAACAGCGAAGTAAAATAAATGCGCGAATAAAGAGCAAAGGAGAGACGAGCAGCTTCTCGTTCTCTGATTTCAAAGGCATAATCGCCTGTTATATCGAGTATTCTATCGAATATTCTTGCGTCGATAACTGCTCCTTCGATAGAGTCTCCTTTAAATAATTTACCGCGAACGGATAAAAACCTCCGCGTCCCCTTGTAATGACACGGATAACAATTCCGAGTCAATTTGGCGACTTGCTAATTGGCAATTGTACTGCACACGACGACTGCAATTGACTTGTTTCGGATAATAATGATTTTCCAAATTGAACTTTGCAGTTACTCACGCTATTTGGGAAAACTTGAGAAAATCAATGTTTCAGCTGAATAAAGCATTCCGGGCTCTGCAGCACGGACGCGACGTTTTTTTAAAAGCGCGAACGATTAAGTATTTCTTTAAAAAAATTTAACTAAGATTAGTCGTACAGAGGTTTTGTCTGCAGGGGAAAAGGATCCGCTATTTATTAGCAACTATTATAACAAATTGTTTTACTTTGCAGTCTTACCTCGCGAATCATTCGTTTTAGTCCGCGCGATTGTTCGGGGTCGCATAAGGTTGTCGCAACGTTTGGATAAAATTTTGACTCTCAGCCACGACTGCAGAATCATCGGCAGCATTTTCGGTTAATCGTTATTTATACATAATATACGAGGCATGCGCTTCCGAAGCGGAATCACGCGGCAGACGGTCCCGAGCTCGAGTGCAGGAGGAGGATCGTTAATTAAAGTAATTTAAGCCTCGAGACATAATGAATTATTTATTTTGCGAGTAAATAAAGAGTTGCGCACTCGAGCGGAAACAAAGCGAGGCGAAGCCAAATGAAGGGGAAGAAATATGTGCGCGCGGCAGATACAGAGCAGGAGAGGACAAAGGTGTGGGCGTCGGAAGGAGGTTCCGCGACGTCGGGAAACAAAACGAATATATCCAGTCGCGCGGCTCGCGGAAAGAAAGGGAAAGCCGGAAAGTCGCCGAAGGACGTTCGTTTCGACTCCCGACAAAAGCACTCGTCATTCGACGCGGGTACGTTATACGACTCCAAGCCCATCGGGGGCACTGGAACAGGAACGCATTAATAGCCCCCTCCTCTCCTCTCTCGGGACGGCACCTCCGACGACGGCCTACATACATCAGGCTCCCGCATAATAAATAAATCTGGAGATGCTGCGGGACGCGCCGAGGGGGAGGGGAAGAAGCAAAGTGAAATGAAATTGCGGAGCGGGTTCGCGCAGCGCTCGGGGCGCGTGCACTTGTACTTCTTAGTTCGTCCCTTCTTCGCCTGGCAGCCTTCGTGCGGGAGCTGGAGCCACGCAATAAAGCCCCGTGCGTTAGTCTTCGTGATGGAGGGCCCTCCGGATATCAATATCGGGGATTGTCCGAGCGGCAAACTTCGCCATCAAATTTTCGTCAATACGTTTGGCCGCTGATGGCCGAGGCGCCGTCGCCGCTGCTTTTTGGAATTAGTCCGTTTGGTCTCCCTCGCAACGCCCCACCCGTTCCGCCTCCACTTTGACGCTCTGGCCTTTGTTTTTTCATTTTCTTCCGAGACCTCCTGATTACATTATGCGGGGGCCGACTTTTATTAGACCCGGACTTTTAGGCAAATTGAGTTGGCCTTGGACAATAAGGGAGGTCGGCCGAGTACGTGCGAGGACATTGTCTTCCGCGTGGCTGATGAAAAAGTTGCGCTCCCAGATGCGCGGGCCGAGTAATCAATCCGGGCAACGTATCGCCACCCAATGGACCGCTCGGACTCCTCGCGTGCTCACAGTGAATCCGAATCGGATCGATGTCGGACTTGCCAGAAATCAGAGATCAGATTGGCAATTTCGAATCGGCAGCGCTCGAGTAAAGCCGCGAAAAGTTAGCGTATACAATTTGAAAGCTCGTCACGTTAGGGGCGAGACGTTAAAACGGTAAACGAACGAGTGCTCAGGAGCGAGAGCTGCGATTTTTCACTCTCGACGCAATGCTCGTGTGGACGCCGTTCCGAATAATCTACGCGCATTCGTAAGAGCGAACGATTAAAAATTGCACCGACTTGATATTCCGTAACTCGGAATAACCTTCCACCAACGCTGCCTTTCCATGCCTGCAATTACAAAGAGGATATTAACGCTATTTTTAATTCAAGCAAGTAGTGTTATAAACTAATTGAAATCAACGAGCGCTAAGTTAATAAATCTGTAAATTTAATGCCATTCGTTAGGCGAGCTACTCGGAGTATTAATTTACAAATAACAGCTTATCGATCGCGAAGAATGATTGCCCAGCCGACATCCTCGAGAAAAGGGAAAGAGGAAGAGGAGTGGGAGATAGATATGACTGCCGCTTTTTTCGCTTAATGCGAGTAATGATACTTTCGTCTGCCTTTTCTTCGAGCCATTCCACTTTCAACCCGTCGCCTCCTAGAGCCAGAGCGAGAGCAACAGAGGGAGGGAGAGACAGAGAGGGAGCACTCTCTTACTTTCGGAGCAGGAGTAGAATAAGTAGAGGACAAAGTAGACGGGGTACAGAAAACCTCCATTAAAGTCCCTAGAAGTGATTAGTACTCCACCATCGTCCTTACCGTTTTTTTCTTTTGCTTCCTCCATCCGCCACCCCTTCGTTCCCTGAGTCACTTCCCTTACTGCTTTCCCTTCCGATCTTCTATGTATCCGTATAATGGTCTGTTTTAAATTTCATTCCTTCGCGTATTTGATTTGCTTCGTATAAGACTCTCAGGAAATATATTTTAATAGATGAGTATTAAAATATTGACTTTGAAATTAAAAATGAGCTTATAACGATGCAGGGGCTCTTGAGCGAACCATCGGCACTCGCCCGCTATTGTGTGTCAGGGAGCGAGTACGAAATAGAAAGAGACAAAGAAATGCCGTTAATAATTTGCTCGGAGGCGCTTTTAATCAATAGACTCTCGGCAAGTGCGCGGTTGTAAGTGTCGGTTCGCGTTGCGACTGATTTATTTTCAACAACAAAACTCGATCACAAAGTATTATTAAAGTAAGCCGGCGAGTAAAAATTAAGAGAGTGTTAATCGAAGCAGTTTTGACCGCTTAAAAAATCGGTCGGTAAATTCCTTCAAATCCGGGAAGAAAATCGTTTTTAAAGTTTTATAAGCTTTACTCGAGCTAATTTAGAAAACTCGATGAAAAGTTTTAAAACGTCGATAAGCGCCTTAATTTACATTCTTCTTTTTAAAAATTACTCGCAAAGTGATTCGCGATTATTTTTTGCCAGCTTTCCATCGATAGGATGACTCCCTCGTACCTGATTTATTTGACGTGTCGCCAAGTTATTGCGTCTACACCGTCATTTATGCACAGTCCGGTATTAATCGCTAACAGCTTAATTTGCACGCGAGTGTGCCGAAGGTAAAATCAGGCTCGGCATTCGTTAGGAGCGGCTGCTATTCTCAACTCGCCGGATGACTCTAAACATCGCGAAAGTACAAATAAAACGATCCAACGATTGTCTTTAATGGATTGCCGACGTTGGCTTCGAGCATTTATTCATGAGCATTCCCCCAGAAATCACATAGTAATGTATCCGACGAGGCGCCGAGTGCCGCTGCGAGAGGCGGAATTGACAGCGCGAACGGTGACGGCTACGGTGACGTCAGAGTCCGAGAGGAGCGAGTGCCAAAAGTTGCTGCGAATCGAAGCGCGGCACAGCGCAGCGAGTGAATCCTTGAGAGTTCAGTGGCTGGTTTCCGCTGTTCTTTGCTCCGCGTCAAGCCACAATCCCATTAAGACACTTCCAATCAACCCTTCTTTCATTCTCTCCCGCGCACTCGGTTATTTTCTGGAATGACGCACGAGTCCGACTCGCCCCGTGCAATCAGCCGCTCCAAAGTAAATGCAAAGTACTCGGGGTCTAATCAGATTCGCCGTTACGTCACTGCTCGGTCATAACTGGCGGATAAACGCGACTGCGGCAGCGGTAAGGCCGGTGTTACAGGTGCGGTTGTGGGTGGAAAGACCGTCCAACGATTCTCGAAATTTTGCCGGCTGTATCATTATGCGGTGCGCAAAGTCTCTAATTAAAACAATCCATCAATCGGATTTTCATTTGCTGATCATAACGAAGATTGATTAGTTAGTTTAATCGTTATCGAGATCTAACGAATTCGCCGACTGTTCTAAAGTGTGGCCCACAAGCTTGTCGAGATAGAGAATCTCTGCGAAAGGCGCCAAGAGTGATTTTGAAGGGAAATTAGCGAAACGGAGAGAAAGACTTAGTTTTTCAGTATGCATAAATTGTCCTTTTGCGTTGTCAAGTGGAACGATAAGTAAAAAATCTCGGCAACATCAAGGAGTATAGAGTGTTTAATGTTTTGGAGTAACGTTTAATTATCGATAAATGTAGAGGTTAGGAAAGGAAAGAAACGACAAGTGAGATGCTCCGATTAATGTTTCGCGTATTAGACGGCAGCGAATACTTGTCCACTAATTAAATCTCATTTCGCGCTGGGGCGGGAGAGAAAAAGAGAGGATGCGCAGCGATGGGGATAAGAAAAAGGAAACAAGGAATAATGGAAATAAGAGGGAAGGCGGAAGCGGAAAAAGAAGAGTCGATCGGATAGATTTTCTAATTTAATCTTGCGAATGATTCCGTGATTCTCGTGGAAGCCAAGTGAGAAAGACTCGGTTATACTCGCTGTTCACGAGCCATGCGATGGCAACCCTTTCATTACTTAGATTCCCACCCCACTCGTGCGCTTCCGAGCCCTGCGCCTGACACCCCTTCCTCACCCGCCGCGCTCGCGCCCGGACCGAGCGACGTCACTAAATCAGCGGGCCGCTGTAATTTTTGTAATGGGAGGTGTGGCCTTGTAAGGACAAGAACGTGCGAGGGCGACTCCGTGGAGGGGATGGCCGAAACGCGGTGGGGAGCCAGCCCTCGGGGTTGGGGAGGGACGAGGAGAGTGGCGCCCTCCACGCGCCCCCCCTCCATTCTCGATTCTCCTGCGGCTCTTAAGGGGATCGAGCGGCGGCGGCGGCGGCGGTGGCAGAGCGGGGGAGGCAAACGAGGCGCCGGAGGGGGATGGATGGAGCGCGAGGCGTGGAGCAATTTCGCGTGGCGGCCCGTCGCTGAGATATTTGGTTATGTCGACTCTTTGGGGCTCTTCTTCCTTCCTCTCTTCCCCCTTTACCCGCCAATCGCCCCATCACTTTTATTCTTAATTGCAATGAAACGGAGGAAGAAAAGGAGAATCGCCTTTATTGCTGAGGTGTAGCCCGTCGCAACAGGCTCCGTTCACAATTACAAAGAGCGAGAGAAGGAGGGAGAGAACTGGCACACTTAATTGGGATTCTTGCGCGCTTTTTCTTCTTCGGTTTATCGCGCGATTTAAATCCCACACGAGTATTCGTTTGTTGTGACTTGGTGCGCCTTCGAATTCTCGGTCTAGGAATATCACGTATTAAAAATTGTCGCGCTTTGTTTGCTTTCAGAGCAATTTCCTATTGAAATTAAAAGTTGGCGAGTAATGAACGACCGCGCGTAAATTTGCCGTTCTATTGGCAAGTCGTTATTTTTACTATTAAATTTGCAATGTTGCACGATTCACTAAGTACCGAAGGCGCGTACAATTTTGTCAAATAAACAAGAAATTACGGAAGGCGTCGGTCCGTTTTTCATACCCAGCCGTGGCTAATTCGCTGCAAGATTTATGTTTCCTACAGAAATTAATTAACTCAAATTAATCATAATTACATTTGTTATTATCGTTATTGTTTTTTGTATCATATTTATTGAATTTCTCTCGTAAAAGGTAATTTTTTTAATCGAATAATAATTATTTTATATAATTAACTGTTGGCGGGAGGGGGGGGGTAAGGACTAAATGGAATTATATTAATGAGTAAGTAGGCAAATTTTAACGCGTTGAAACGTGACGCACGAAGTAGTGGATTTGCTCACAAATTGCTTTTTAATTGCATATATCATTATTACGCAGAGGCGCACGCGCACATTGCTAGGGTTCGTGGGTCGTACGAGCGGAGGTGCGGGAGCTGCGGCAGTTGTGTAAATAAAAGATTCGAATCAAATATACAGTACTTCATTTAACGCCAGTCGGCCTACAAGTATTTAATGCTCATCGAGCACTCGTGCCTCTAAAGCTTCAGAATTTTGCAAATTGTTTTTCAGCGTCCAAAAGTTAATAACGGGGAATAAATTGTCGCGGAAGAGCAGCATCCAATGAAAATGCCGAGGAGCGCTCGAATGAAGAACAATTATAATGGAAGACACTCGTAACGGCTAATTGAGAATGCAAGACTTTCTCTCACCAATTAATAAACCTCGCACTGCTGAATTCTTTATCATTTTTTCCGGCAGTCACCTCTCGATCCTTGAGATTAAAGCGTTAATAAATAAAGAAGCAGCTACGGATATCCATTTCGTTTTTCGTTGCGAGAGGCGATCCAAAGTGCCTGACCTCCGGCGCTCGCCGAAGCTCTTAACGATTCGAAAGCAGAGAGAAAATAAATAGAGGAGCCTAGATTCGAAGGGGTTAATCGAATAGAGTCGGTCGGTCAGCAGCAGTGACGGTGGCGGTGGCGGTGGCGACGTAGACGACGACGGCGGCGGCGGCGGCGGCACCGAGTTGCGCGCCGAGTCGAATCCGCAGCAGCACGCGCGAGTGAGTGCACTGGGAGAAAGACAAACGAGCGACTCGGTGCGGCGCAAAGTGAAAAAGAGCGAGAGAGAGAGAGCGACTGGCGGATTAGGCGCGCAAGGGCGGCGGTGGCGGTGGCGGCGGCAAGAACGGCGGGAGGAGGGGGGGGGGGCTGGCGAGGGAAGCGAGGAGCGAAGGGGAACACGGTTAATCGCGGCTGCTACACACCCGTGCGGAGGGGAAGCGTTTGTCCCCACCGCGTGGGCTGCCTCCCCTGCGGAGAGCACACGAGTCGCGGTGGTGGTGGTGCACGTCGGCTACGGAACCGGTGGTGGGGCGCGAGCAGTTGGGGTGGGGGCGCGCGAGGGGCCCACCGCTGTGAGAACGGGGAGAGATTTATCGCCGTCGGTGGCGTGCCGCGCGTTCGGCCCTCGCACGCGACAGTTTACTAGCGGCGCTCGGAGTGTCAGGTTCGCTCTCGCTCCTCGGCTTGACTGCCTCTCTGTCGGCGCTTCCTTCGACTCTGGACACGACGCTTTTGCTGTTACTCTCCGCGGCACTTGTGCGCATTACGACTGCCTCCTGGCCTGTGAAGTGATTTTGTTGGACAATACTGGTTGTTGGTTTTTGCATTTTTGTTTTGTTATTCGGTAGAATCGTTGTCGACGACGCCGCCGCCGCCGCCGTCGCCGCCGCTCTTTATTTTTTCACCGCTGGATCTTGTGAAAAGCGCCAAAATTGCTCCCAACGTGAAGTCCTCGAGGAGCTCCACATCATTGTCATCAGGTAGGACTCTATCATTATTTGACAGCGGAGACTTTGCTCGACTTCGCGTATTTTCTGGCTGTACAATGCAATTAACGGGTGAGGATTTCGCGATTTGTAGCATCGACAATTTTTCAACGTAATTAGCTGGCACGAGAGGCGTTAGAAAATAGTAGAGGGCCAAAGCCGCCGTGATCGAAGTCGAATTTCGAATCGGAGTGCAATTTTCCCGGGAAGAATAAAAATAAACGAACGCCGCAGCAGCAGCTGGTTTAATTCCGCAATTAAAAAATTTATCGGAAAATAAAGAAGGTTGCGCACAAAAAAGAAGCATGGAGCGGGAATTGAAGGGAATTTATCACTTCGCGCTGTAATAAAGCTAAATCCATCATTAGGTGTAATGAAGGCGTTAATGCGAAAGAAAATTAGCTCGCCAGCGTAAATGAAGCCCCCCTCGCCCCAGCTATCGTCTTACTCGTTAAAATTATGAATTTATCGAGGAAGCCGGTGCGTGCGGTGCGTAAACGCAGACAATCTCGTTATCTGCAAATATAATCAAATGTGGTAATGCGGAGTCCACGCAATAATAAGGGAACAAAACGCAGGACTGAGCCGAGGTTGCGAACGTCTTGCTCTTGTTGCTCTTGTTACGCGCTCGTCGCTAATGCGATGTTATTAGAGCGAGTAAAAGGATACAAATTCGCGCTGCGCGCTCGGCTCGTATCAATTACTCGCGCGACACATAAGACGTCGTCCCCGGGCGTCGTCGCACGGCTTCCGATGTCGACGCCGCGCCGACGTCCCGCTCCGCGCCGCCGCGTGTCTGCGCTCGCACGTCGAGATTCCGTAAAAGTTGTCTCGCTCCCTAAGAGTGAGACGTAATCCGACTGCTCGACGTTACATTGCGTCACAGCAGCGGCTATTGGCACACGGCCGCTTTTGTTTTTTGCCCGAGACTCGGTAATGTGATTCTTTCCCTAAACAACAATGATTCAATCGCATTGACTAAATCAAAGAAAAGGCTTTCAACGCCTTCAAGAGTAATTGCCACTTTAGAAAAGCATCGCTTATTGCTGTTGTTTTGACATCTTGACACTGCCATTAAAGGTTTCGGCGGAGTGCATTCGATTCGTTGCAGCGCGCGTTTCATCGAGCGCCGTTATTTGTAAATTGTTTTTTCAAAGACGAGGAGGCGCCTTCGTAAATTAAAAGCTTAAAATTTTAGAATCTCGCGACGAGTTGCAAAAAATATCAAATTAAATTAAATTTCGCGTTACGTAAGCTCAATAAGCCTCTCGGTGCGCGTTTATGCCAAGTTTGACAGTTTTAAGGTGCACTCGTCGTTGATAGAGATGCGATAAATTAAAAACCACAGTTTTAAGCCATTTATCGTTCGCGATAGAGAGAGATAGAGGGAGAGGAACAACGTCGAATACGAACAAATTATAATGAAATTAAATCGTGGCAGTTGGTTAAATGTCTAGCATTTCGCAACGAGCACTTTCTAGCTTCCAGAATCTTTCGAGAAATTTACAACAATTTTTGCATCGGAGAGCTCGAGTCTTATTTTTGCTTTACAAGAGAAAGAGGCATCGGAGCGCAATTATGAAGATCGTTAATGCGCGAAAACCATTTAACGCGCCAATCGATACATTGAAACGGTTTACGGCTGGCGATTCCGACAACATTCTTGGAGTATCAGAGTATTTACTTTATGAATCATCGATAAATCAGTTTAAGAAGCAATTATTGTTACTCGGCTGTTTTACAGTGTTTTGCAAACTGGTAATTGTTTCGCGCGTATGCGAAGCTTTTGATTACTTCCTAGTACGAAGCGTAAAATCTTTGCAGGACATAAGCTTGTGTTGTTGGTCGATAATTTAAATTGAAAGCCAATTACTTTCAACTCCGAAATTAACGAATCCATTTGGAGCGCAGACTTAGCCAAACACGCGTGACGCGGGAAAATTTATTGCCGAAAGCTCGCGCGACTTTAACGGCGACGTCTAATTATCTCGGGGAAAATGTGGAATCCAATAAAAAAATAATGGAATTTGAATTTCTTCCTCGGTTATCCATTTGCTGAAAAATTCTGGGAAGCGCAATTAAAAAGTCCAGCAGCTGACAGCTTGGCAATCAGACTCCGCTGCTCGAAAAACGAGTTGATAAATAAATTTCCCACACCTCGTCGTTCTTAAACTTAAGACCAAGTCGGCCCATATTCATAAATGTAAATTGGCGCAAACGAGGTGGTGGCGGCTCGCGGGTGCTGCGTCGCCTCGGCCTCGGATTCGGTGTCGTCTCTCAGGAAGTGAAAGGGGACGAAGTGACGTTTCGAAGACCCGAAAGCGGCCGCTGATTTTGCGGCGGCACGAAAAGTTTGCGAAGGTACGGAGGTAGGGAGAGTCACGTGGCGCGCGAGCCTTTCTCCTCGCTCTTTATCTTTTCATTATCATTTCTATTTCCATCGGGCCGTGGAAAAGGTCATTTAATTAGCAGGTTTCCAGTGGCGCGTCGCGAGTCATCGAATACCAGCCCTCCCCCACGTAAGGAACCTCTGTCTTCTTTTTCGCTTATCCTCCCCAACTTTCCGTGGTATTTTCAAAGCTTTTTATCGGAGCGATTCAAATTACTCTTGCAACTGCTTCAACTATTAACGTCGCTGATTCGGCATATTTATCGAGAGTGATTAATGCCGTGATTACATTTCGACATCGAGAGCGTTTTATGCCGCCTTCAGTTTTGCAGCTCAATTAATCGAATCGTTGACAACTTTGTATTTGGCTCGAACTAACGTCAAACACGGCCGCGTTCAGCTCAAGCTCGACGTCATTATCCGTAAAAAAAGATGGATCGTTCGAGAATTATCGACAAAATTTTAAAAGCGAACCAATCGCGCGCAGAGGCCATTTTCCGTAAAAAGGGAGGAAAACGCTCGAGAGCACGTGACTTAAAGAATCGAGGAACGGGGGCAAGTTTATCGGGAAACTCGGAAACACTCGCCGTTTCCGGAGACGCGTGCATCGCGTGTCCGAGTGGCCGGGAACACGATGCGCCGATACTATTCGCCGCGCCCGCGTCAATGGAGCTCAGTTTTACACAGAGGCACAGCCGCGCTTTATCCTTAAAGCATTGAGATAAAAATTTCATCGAGGCTTCTGCGCTCGCGTTCAAAACGGCCAAAGACATTTCAACGAATAATTAGTTGGAGGTTTGAAAAGACGAAAGGCCTTAAAGATTCTTCCCTTCAGCCGAACTTATTATAAGCCATTCTCTTTCAAGAGGAGCGAGGCAATAAAACGACGGCGGCGCAAAGCGTATGGAGAACAGTAGTCGGTAAACACGCGCATCGCGCCGAGGCCTTGGATTCTCAAAGGCTCGAGCAGCAGCAGCAGCAGCAGCAGCAGCCCTCGAACAAAAAGAGAAATCCCGCACCCTCTCATTAACAATAATACCATTCATGCCGTGCCATTCCGCCAACTGCGGCAACATCCCCGAAGGAGAGGCGCCGCGGCGGTTGAAGGAGTTGGCCCGAGAGTGGATTTCGATAATTGGCACTATTTTCCAGGCGGCAGCGGGGCTCGTTAGCCGCCGCAGCCGCACTAAAGCCGCCTCCCGGACTAAAGAGAATTATTTCGTTTGAAGTCGGAGAAGGGAAGGGTTAAGGTGGTACCGACTTTATAGTTATCCGCGTATGCACGCGCAACTGCGACGAGCTTGAATCGCAGGGCCCGGAGAAGGACGCGAGGATCGGGATTTACGGGCGCGCGAGTGCGACGGAAGAGAAGCGGCTAACGAATCGGGGATAGAGCCCGACGTTTATTTCGTCCAGCAAATTGGAGCGGCTAATTAGCTGCGCTTAAAAACGGAAGTGCGACGTCGCACAACAATTCGCAGTTGTTCCTCTCTTCTCTATACGCGCACGCAATTATTATCTTCCCTTTCGACCCTCCCACCCTCCGTTTTTTACAGGCGGCTCCGGCCCCCCCCCGACTTCCAGGCCCTTTTTTCTGCTTTATTTTTGCGCGCAAAAAGCTGCACGCTCCTTTCGCGCTCGTCCCAATGGAAAACCTCCTCCGATCCGAGCAGTCGAAGAGAGCCTCGTTGTTTGCACCAAGTGTGTCGCGAATTCGTATTTTTACCGCATTAGTTTACGAGCCGAGCTTTTAATTAAGAAGCTTTCTATTTTAATTTGATTATTCCATTACAGGGGGAATTTCGTACGCGACCGACAAACGTATGAAATCCTCTCCGCTAATTTAAACGCAACTAATTTCTGAATAAATCAATACTAATGGCAAAAATTTAAAGCATTTGTTCAAAAATTTGTCATCGCATTCGGAAATGGAAATTCCAAATGGCGACTGTCAAACGATCCCCGCAGCAAGATACGCTCGATTGATTTAACTCGATTCGACAGCAAATTAGTAATTAAATTTTTTTTATACGCGCGCTATTAATTAAAATTCTGATTGTGGTCTTTGTATAATTCGAATGCCCTGAAAAGTTGGCGGATATTTTTACGGGACGCGCGTACCGCCAGGGAACAGAGCGTAAACATCCTCGAGCTCGCGAACTGCTAAATATTCGCGAGAAAATTGGCTCTCGATGGAACCGCAACTGTCGCGAGATTCATCATTTTTATCGTTGTTAGAGCAATTCATTAACGCGTAATTAATTAATGCGTTGTTCGCGAAACTCGGCGAGCTGTTGGAAATATCCCCACGGCTCGGGCTTGTCGAGCTCCCGCGAAGGAGTTACTCGCTTTAAAGGAAAAAGAAGAATTACCGGTGGATATAAAAAAGCGTATAAATGACGGTCTTTTGTGATGCCCGGATTCAAAATAGTGCACGGGAATAATTAGTCGCACACATAGTTAGGAGAGAATCGGGAGCGGGAGCGGGAGCGAGGGGGAGAGAGATGAGAATGAAGGCAGTCATTAGCAGTAATGAAAGCTTGCGAAGAGCTTAATTTCGGTTGATTGTTATGGTGATTTTGATTTGCATTTAATTATATTCCAACGAGTCCTTCTACTTGCGGTGTGTGTGACGTCGCTTTTTACGCCGCTGCGCGATTTAAGTTTGCGCCGCAGATTGCGCACATAGGCGCGTGCGCGCAACCGCCCGCCCCGGCGGATACATGTAGCTAAACAAATTAAAACAAGGGAGCGCACTAATGAATGCTAGTTCGTTACAGTCTACGAAATTGCGTTAATTCGGGGCGATGGCGCAAGCGCGTTTCGTTAAATTTACACTAATTGCCCCCGCGCGCACGGCATCGCCCACCATTCAAATGAAGATAAATGCGCGAGATAGCGCTTCGGATACTTAGATGACTAAGGGGCTGCCACATTTTTTCCTTCCTCCTTCCTCGACCGCGGAGTTCGGCTGCGCTCCTTTCCTTTTCGTTTTCGGCACGCGATCGTCCAAACTGCGCGCAGAATATCAATCGCAGAATATCGTTACCGCGTCGAGTCTTGCTGACGGACCAAACGGGCCCAACTCGCTTGGACGCGCTACGCCGCCAACAACCTCGAGTATCGCGCGATTAATTGCTTATTATTGAAGACGCCGGGAGCGCCAATAGTTGTTGCCAAAAGTTAGCCGGAGCCCAGCGACGGTTTAGCCCACGAGAAACTACATCGAGAGTCCTGGAGCTTTCCGCCAGGTGGCACCTTCGTGATCTTTTCGAAGATTTACTATTGCAGGAAGGGGCGGAGATCTCGGAACGTCCTCGACGAGCCGCTGCTTCTCGCAACTGACTTGGAAAACAGCTCTGGAAAATTTTCGAGTTTTGCGAAGCGCAGAACTGAAATATCGCCACTCGTTATTTCGTTCGCGGAACGCCTTGCGACTGATTATTTTTTTGCGGGTTGCGATCGGCACTTTGTCGATTGTCGGAATTCGAAATCATTTTCAGATTTTACGCCTCCTCGTTACGCAATTATTAATTATACGATGTTTTATTACAAACAGCGCAATCTGTAAAATGTTGAAACAACACGGCGACTTGTTATTAACCGTTGGTAATACTTTATCGCGGACGAGCTTAGTTACCATGAAAAATTTACAAAAATAAGCAGTGCCGTAATTGAAAGATTTTAGAGCGACGATCGCAAATGTTCTTCTCTTTGGACTCGTAATTCTGTAAAGTTAAAATTCTCATCTAGTGACTTTCGAGATAACTGCGACGTATTCGAGTACCAGTACTTTTCTAGGAAACACTTTCGATGATTAAAAAGGCATTTAATTATTTATAAGGGACAATCTTTTATCAGGCCGATTCAATAGTTACATTTTTCTCTTTCATAAAAGAAATCGTAAAAAAGCATTTTAAATGTGATAAACTACCCGAGCTGCCGTCGACATCTGATAATATTTTTCACAAAGTATAGCTGATTTCCGTAGAAAATGTTACTATACAATTTGTTTTTTTGTTTTTTTTTGTTAATTAAATATAAACCTTCAACAATGAGAAATTGGAAATTTAAAGCTCAATTTCTTAACTACCAGTCACCAGTTTATCACAGACGATTTTTGTTCGTGAAAAATTTAATTTTAGACGATGTAACTACTATAATCAATGAATACGAATATAATAACATAATATCGACAATTTTTGTCGCACAGAAATAGAACTGTTTTGATCAAATTTATTGTCTGCTTATTTGTTTTTGTAATATCCATATTTTATATAATTTTTTTAACTAAATTTATCATCTCTCTTGAGTATTGTCGATTACTTTACGGTGATCTGAGTTTTAAAAAATGTTCAACACAATAGACATTAATCGCAAGACTTTCTTTTAATTATAAATGTGCGAAGCTTTACAATGAAAACACGTGTAGGAAGCTTTTTTTTTATACCAAACAGATGAAGATAAAATAAAGAGTCGTTTAATTGAATAACTCTGATTTGTTAATTATTAAGTTGGAGATGGTTCCTTTCGAGGTTTCGCAGTTTTTTTAGTTTTTCAAAGTCAATTTAAATTTTGTCACGTCACAATTTAAGGTTTTAAATCATAAAGATTGTAAGCGATTCAATTTTACGTTTCTCCAATATTTGCGTCATTACACTCACATATTTATTGCTTCACACAAAATATCTAAAATTTTGTTGCTATTTAATTGTTTGATCGAGTAGAAATTTTGATTTTTACAATGTTTAATTGGATGCGAACTACTGGAGACCAATAAACTGAAATATTCACACAATGCGAAGGATCGATACAAGTGTTATTTATCGAAACACAAGTATTATTTATGGAATAAAAATGAAATAAAATGTACTCTGTTTTGAATAATTTATAACAGCAGCATTTAACTTAGAATTCAAAAAAGATTTATACAGTATTAATCTGCATGTTATTAAGAAATTTGGCGCGTTACAAACATTAATAAAATTATTTCAAGTTGTAGATTTATGGTAGCATGAACTTTTACGTGATTGATAAGGTCAAGTATCTTTTATATTAAATAAATATTTATTTACTATGCGTAAATTGAAATTCACAATTGCCGGTTATGAAATTGCCAAGCGAGTAATTTTCATTTTAAACGATACTTAATAAAATGCCACAAGTTAGATTTATTGCATGGATTTTATTAAAAAAAAAAATTATTATTGCAACTGCGATGGTGAATGTACAATACGAATGTATCAAATTAGTTTCATATGTAAATAAATGTAAAACACATATAAATTCCTAGTATTTTGCCGAGAAGCATAATTTCATCAAGATTTAATTAGCGTTGGTTTTCCAGAGAAAACACGTAATGCTAACATTTTTTAAATAAAATGCCGATGAAACTTCGTCGTATAGTAAGTGAAAGAAAATATTAGTCGTCGGAAGGAAAAAATGTTATTAAATGTATTTATAATATAAAAATTTGAAAACATTCGGACGGTGAAAAATTATATCGATAAGATCAGCAAAACGAGGTTTTTTTGAAAATGCAGCTCGAAATACATTGTAAAAGCGATTAAAATTGTATCAACATAATGATTCGGAGAATAGTTAAAAGAATAATTTATGTATCGTACTCAAAGTTTATCTGAAGTTTTAATGCACCCAACGGCCAACAAATACTCTTTTAACTTCACGAACTGGAAATCGCATCAAAAGAGAGGAACCTCGACATTATCAGACAGTTATCAAAGTCTGTTCTACCGACAATCTCTTTCACTTATCTTCGCTTTTCCGGAGTGCATTCCGGTAATTGCCTGTTTCATTCTTTGTCTTTTATTTTCACTTTATCAAATTCTATTCTTCGTTTACTTTTAACAAATTTAACGCACATACAAATTTAAATTTATGTAATTTTTTGCAAAGCGAATTCTCGACGCTCTTCTCTCCGGCAAAGGACCTTCGAATATCTCAACGAAATTTGTGTCCGTATCTGCGCACCTTTCGTTTGCTTCGCTGCGTTTTCAATTAAAACTCAAATTTCAATCGAGCTTATATTTCAATAATCCTCGGTAATGATAATTACATTAAATAGCATCATTCTAGGTATTATCCATTTTGCGAAACTCGAAATATAAAAACAAAAATTTCTAAAGCTGAAAATATTCTTTCGCTTTACAAATATGACCTTTCGGCGTATATTTGAACGTTTTCAAGCCATCAAATAAAGCAAAAATATTAGAAAAAAAAATAAACGTTGTTTAATATTTGCCATGTGAATATTTACTATATGAGATATGGAAGACATGCTTACGGGTCCATTTCATTGCGAAAATGGAGTCGTCGCGTCAAACAGCACGTGCGCGCGTTCAAAAATTTACAGCTTAAAATAATTAAAAATATTAGTGATAAAAGATTACGATTGTCCTTGTATATGGTTAAGTTTCGACGTATTATCGCTTGAATATCGACGTTAAACTTATTGATTAAACGCGGATGGAAGATTCAACCGCGAATGCGTTTCGATATTACAGTTTTGTCGAGATTAGTTTTTGTTGACGCAACAGATTCCGTTAAAATATTACGGGAATGCTGGTAGACGCGTACGCGCTCTATTTATCCGAGCTAATTTATTCATGAAATAAAGGAGCAAATATAAATATCGCGCAAGAGAATTTTAATTCGAATTCGGCTCAAGTTGATTTTGGAAGCATCCGATCACACGCTTGTGTAAGGTTGATTACAGATGCGCGCGTGTATGCGTAAGATTGCACGTAGCTTTAGCAGGCAAAGCGATTACGTGTAATCCAGCGAAATTTTTCGCTGCGACTGACAAGTCGCTGCTCCTCTTTCGGCCCCGGATAGCTAAACGTACCCAGCGAATTTTCTCAAGCACTTATCTTAAGATGGAAAGAGAGAAGTTTCGGCATCCGGCATTGGTTGGAGCAGCAGACGGATATCCTCTTGATTATCGACGGAAAGAAAGAAAGAAAGAGAGTCGTGTCCTCCTGCTGGCTGCCCTACGGGCCTTAGCCTATTGTCTTCATGGCTCTTTCAATTAATGTTTTGATTGACTTCGCTTTAGTGTATGTAGCCTTTCATCGGTTCTCGCTCCGTCTCTCTCCTCGATCCCGGCGAGTTGCTTCAGTCCTTCTTCCTCCGCACCTTTCTTCCTTATAAACGTTTTACCGCTCCTTTTCCCACTTTCCTACTTCCAAAGTTTCGATTTCGCTGTTTACGATTAAGAGGGGGAGGCTGTGTAATTGCCAGACCGCCTCTCGAGATTGTACGTTGCTCGTAGTAGTGACTCGATTGCTCTCCCACGTATCGGTAAAATTTGATTGGGACTCGATGGCGCTCGATCGAATTCGCATTTCAGAATCTGTTGCTTATTTGTTTTGCTTAAAGCTCCAGAAGAAAAGCACGAGCAAATGCAATAAGGATGTGCACTTTTTCACCGGGAATTCGTGTAATCGAGCCAGTAAATACATAAGTTTCATCAAAGCTGTTTTGTTATTTATTCTCTTTGCTTCAAAATACATCTCTTTATTCAATAACTGTACGTTGTTGAATTACCGGCAAAATTTTTTTCGTTAATGGTTAAATCACTTTTCAAGATTAAAATTAAATAGGTCGATTTAAGTTTGCAATTTGGTATTTAAACAATTCCTTCTTGTAGGAAGAAGGTTTTTCAAAATCGATCGATTCTTAGAATCTAAAGCATTTCTCCATCTTGGTACCATTGTTGTATTCGTATTCTTCGTCGATAGCATCAGTACAAGCGTGATTTTTCCAAATTTTTTTTCTGTCTATTTTTTGTCTTGTATCGTTTTGGGTTCTCAGCTTCTTTCATTAATTTAGCGTACGTAAAAGGAAGACAGATCTTCTCAACAATCATACTTTTTCGAATAATAGCGATTTGTAAAAATGAAACGTTTCACCCAAGTTTTTTCAAGTTTCAACAAAGAGTAACTAATATTCGGCCAAACGTGGGCGATCGTTTCAAAGAGAATCGTTCATTTTTTTAAGAATTAGTCGGTGCGATTGAAATTAACAACTGGTATTGAGTGAAATGGCGTTAAAAGTAAAAACAGCAGTTGCACGACCAAGCATAACTCACTTCCAGCGATGGAAATTGCCAATTACGAGCTTTTAAAAATATTCGCAGAAACACGTTGTTTCAGCGAAAGCGCGATTCTGGGAGAGAATTTGCCAAAAATAAAGATTGACATTTGGAGGCTCTCGTAAAGGAGCCTTTGTTCTTGCGGCCCCTCCCCGCACTCCGCGCTTCCCAATTCTCAACGACCAATACTCGCCGCACCCCGCGAACTGCGTAGGAGAACAGAAGTCGTCCGCGGGCGGGCGGTCGCTCGGGGGAGGGGGCTGTTTTATTGCGAGATTTGCGGCCGCGCTCCTCCCCCCTCCTCGTAACAAGACTTACGGAGATCTTAATAGAATCTGAGATCCCGAGCGCGCAGCCGCCGCCAGCCGCTTCTTCCTCGCGCCTCGGCTGACCGAAGCCGCGTCTTTTCCCCTTTCGTGCCTTCCTTCCTCTCTTCCGTTTACGCGCGCAAAAGCTCGAGGCCGAACTTACCTTTCTTATTCGCTCGGCCCCTTAACGATTCGATGGCCAATTTTCCTCGATTTTTTGCCGACCCTTTTCCCAAGCTTCATTTGTAACTTAAGTCGTGGGTTACAGGAGCTTAGTTTGCTGCGAAATAACTGCCGCTATCTTCAAGATCCTTTACGAGGGCTCTTTTGTCGCTTTATTACTCTCCATCGATATTCGGGAATGAGCTGCAGCCTTTCGTTGGTCGTTTCACTTGTTAATTTCGTAACGACTTGTCGCGATAACAACAGTTCGCTGGACTCGCTTTTCTCGGCGTTACGAAAAAATTAAAATTTTCCGCTTTACGGCGACTCCCCGTTTGACGAATAAAGCCATTTCTCCGAGGCGCACTTCTCGTTTAAAATTATATTTCGAATCAGTCGAACAAAGATGCTCTTTCGACGAGCGCGACAATTAAGATTGAATTTGGAAAATTCGTCGAACGTTCTTTCGCGTCGACGCGTGGGAAAAACAACACATAAATAATACTTAAACTGCAGAGTCACCTACCGACAATAAGCTGATGCTAAGAGGCGAAAAAGAGTCGTATAAGGCTACTGGGATTGGAATTCCGACTCCGATGGCTCGAATAAAATCATCTTATGTCCAATTTCCTTCTCCATGATCTATCGGTGCTCTTTTTTTGGTTCATAAGTAGTAGTCACTTGTCTTTGTACTCGCAGAAGCCCCAGGCAGAAGCGGTGCCGGGGCAAGAAGGAGGAGGCCGCAAGTGCTTATTCTAAGCGTATAACCGTGATTTATGAATATTGCCTTTTCACCAAAGTATCGCGCGTCGATTTTGCCGCGACGACGTGTACCGTCTCCTCCCCTCCTTCTATCGTAAAACTGTTTCGCGTTATCGCCCTAGGAGTAAAAGAATTCCTGGATAAAATCAAAATATCTGGTCGTGCGCGTGGCTCGGAAAACATTGTTTTAGCTAATTATTGGAGATGGAATAAGCGATTGCACCCGTGACTCGCGAGCGCATCGAATTCGCAGTTGTCCAGTCCACGTCGTCTCTCCAAAAATACACTCTTTGTCGAGAAATTGCACGCGCCGAGTGATGGCGGAACAAACTTTAGAAATTCGTTGGTGAACCAAACTATCAAGAGTAGTTTGACGACGAGAAGGCTTCGCGAAAAATTCAGCTGCGATTTCGGCGATGATCAAAATAAGCCTCCCGATCGTTGCGTTTGCTCGTCGGTTAAAGTGCGTTCACATTGTATCGCGTTTCACGAATCGTACACAATAAAATTATCGGAATAAATTCGTTGGCGCGTGCGCTTTTTTATAAAAGACCGTGGGGGACCCCTTGTGAATTGTGACAGCATAAAGGAACTGCTCCCTGGTCCGAAAAATCGGGGAAAGTCCAGGTTTTGGGATCGAAAGCTCTTTTGCATCAATTAGCGATCGGAGAGAAGAGAAAAGCGCCCGGGCCAACATTATTATTATTATTAAATTCGGTGCGTATCGGTTACGCCCTCGAGGTTGGCTGAATTCCGGCAGCGATTGGGTGCGACGGGGAAGTTGACGCGTGCGTCAATTGTATGGGCAAGTAAATGCTTCGGGCGGTTGCGTAAGAACGGGAGCGAAAAATCGGGGTCCAGGGAGGGTTCGGGAGGGCCGGGAGCGGCTGGGCGCGGGGAGTCGAAACGGTATCGGCCGGTCTTGCGACTTAATTTATGACCGGGAGCATTTTCCAATTTTCAATGACCAGTAGTAGCCACTCGGTACCTTGCGCACGCGCGTCCTCGTTCTCGCGCTCTCCTCGCTTTATGTCTCCCCTCCCCCGTGCGCCCCTAAGCCTTTGGACGTTGCCTTTTACTCACTCTCCCGACCCCTTGGCAGAGGCAATTTTATATTTTATTCCCGTATTTAGATTTACCATTTCAGATATTGTAAGAACAAAAATAAGTTTAAATTGAATTTCGTCGGCCCCACCTCGTCCTCCGACCCCGTTTCTTCGCATGCTCGCGCTTCCACACGTACACACGCGCACACACGTGCACCTTTGCATTATCACTCGGTTTTGCCCTATTCTTTACTGGCTTTACCGCAGTCTCTCTTTCTCTCGTTTTCTTGATATTCGATTCTTTTTTTAGAGATGCCCGGTATATGCATGTCGGCATAAGCGATGGAAAATAACTCGAGTCCCTATTTTTTTCGCGCCACTGCCTCGCAAGATCCCTTCATTTCTGTTTATCTCCGTAATATTGTACAAGAATTACGAGCTACGCCTATTTGCTATTGGATCTCGATGTTTTTATTTTTCTTTGCCTTATCAGCGAGGCGATCGCGCCTCCTAATGGTTTAATAATCTGGAAAATTCCATAAATTTCGCAAATTATAATAATGTTTGTGTAAAAACAAGGCAGATTGCACAACTGGCTTCGTTTCCTTTCACTCGGACAGTTTTTCCAAGTGCTGCACCTGATTTTTCTTCAAACTCAACGTTTTATTCTTAGCCGAGAATAAAACAATTAGTAGCAGTAATCGACCACCTTTTATATTTAATTTTAAAAAGCGGCTCCAACTATTTCCGCTCGAGAACTAAACTCGGAACGAAGTTAAATACCTTAACAGAGGCTGATTTATCTCGCAAAGAGTAAGGAACGAACGCTAAGCAGTTTGAATTTGAAAATTTGAAAAAGTAAAAAATAGACGCCAGTGGTGGTGTAGTTATTATCGGATGAAAACAACCCACTGATTCGGTAATTACCGTAGCAGCCCTTCGCAATCTCAAACAGCCAGAGCAAATGTTTATCAGGAGGATAACAAAGGAGCGGATTTCTTAGTTAAGCCCGATCCCTTTGTTCGCACTTGCGACACCATGAGCACACAAATTAAAATAATTTAAAATCCCCAGACGCGCCGAGGGAAAGTAAAACACAAGGAGAAAGCAAAAAGCGAGTATCGGGGATACCTGGCGAAAGAGGCGCGCAAGAGGAGGTTGCCGGTGGAAAAAGAAAAGCGCGATTTTAAAGGCTGCGAGCCATCGAAAGGGGTGCTTGAGCACACACGATGAAAGCGAGGAAAGCACGCAACCGGAGGTAGGGAAGGTAGCGCCTACGCAGACAAGTAGTAGTCCGAGCGAACGCCGGCTAATTTTTAACCGGCCGCTGCTCCCCGGGTCTCGAGTCTCGGCTCCTCGCCTATCGCTAATTGGATCCCGGATGAAGGAGCTCCGCGCTGCTGTAAGGGGGCACCCTTCCGGTGCACCCCTGCGGCGGGAACCGCACGACTGCTGCTTGACACGCGCGAGGAGCTCTCGCTCGGTAAGGAAGGCAAGATCGATGCCGCTCCCGCTCTCGGGGCTGTGCTTTCTCCCGCGTTGACGTTTTTAAACCCCGCCGGCCGAGATTCGCGTCGGTAATGTCTCGGTGCGTTCGCGACAGTAAAAAGTTGGTTTTGCGCGTTTCGCTCGCTCCGGTTTGACAATACTACCGGCTAATAAATCTGCAGCCGCAGCAGCGAGTAATTAAGATAGAAAAGCCAAGTCTTTGCCGTTTTATTTTAATAACGTCGAGGTTGGCTTTGCCAGCCAGGGATTTGGGAAAATAATTAAATCGTCCAAAAGTAGGAGAACTCGGGAGAAGTTTTTCGTTCTTGTATCATTCAAAATTGTCTCCTCTCTCGGTTGCTCTTGCGCTCTCTTGCGTCGGGTGCTTTTTCGTCCTCTCGCTCGGTCTCGAATTTTATACCCGGGAAGTTAAACGGAAATCGTAAGAGCGAAGCAGCATTAAATGAGAAATTACACAAAATACAGTAATTGGCCAAGGGACTTGGATGGCAATCTGTGTTTTATTGGACACTTTTGTGATTTAGAGTGCCGCTCTCTCTTGCGTTATCAGTTTTACATTGGCGCGTAAAAAATTGGGCTGATTTTTCTCTTTTCCTTTTGATTCGCGCTCTGCTTGGCCTCGCCGCTAATTGAATGTGTAAGGCTCGGCTTTGTAAAATATCTTTGCTACGCTTTAATCCCCGTCTCCCTCTTATTAATCAAATTATTAGCCGCGCTTGAGCTGCAATCTTAGATCTTTGGCTTCCCTCCGACAATCGCGTTTAAAAGGCCAGTGGTGAGCGCGGGGAAATATTACAAATTTCGCGGAAGTTTATGCGAAGGCCGTGGAGGGGGGCGATAAAAAAGCGCGAACCCAAACGCACGAATAATTGAGCCACTCGTAATACTCGGTGTAATTCGTAAATAATACGGAACTAGTGAAAGAGTAACGAGCTCGGGTGCATAAAATTTCGCAGCCATCGATTAAAATTCGTCTCTCGACAAGAGTTGCAGAAGGTCGGAAAAGACGAATACAGTCGGTTGCCGCCGTCTTCCCTCGTACGCACTCGGGAATATTTCTCCGTCTCGTGCCGCGCCAAATTTTCTCATGCCGCCGCTATAGGTTGCACGGTTCTTCGTAGAAGCCACGGCGGCGTCGGCAACGTTCTATCCTTCAGGATCATTATATCACCAATTAGAAGATAGCGAGAGTGTGTCGTGACGCCTAACAAGCTTCCTGGATGAGGAGGAGGGTGTGGGGCACGGCGACGAGCCGCTGTCGTTACTCTATCGCTGTACCGAGTGACGAGGGAGAGGAGCTCCCCCCACTCCAGCTCTCCTTTTCCTTTTTTCGCAACGCCTCCTCCTATTTACATGCACGGTGGGTCGCAAGGGTGCGCGGGTGCGAGGGACTAGTAAGACGTCACGTAAGTATCCGCGTAGTTATGCGCGCACATCAATTAGAATCCCACCGGCGCCGTAATCAGTAGCGGCAGCAACAACTACGAGCTTAATTAGATCGGAGAACATTTACGCGGTCCCGTCTGGAGTGCGTTATCGGCGCTTTTGGGTGCTGCCCCCCCCCCTTATTTTACGCCGAGAACCGAGAACACGAAAATGCCGCGATGAATTGCGGCGTTACGGAGTTGAGTTGGCGCGGGTTCTGCAATATTCAATCGCTCGGTTACCGCCGATCTTTGCTCTTGGATCGTCACCGAGCCGAGTATTCCAATTACAGTTAATCGAAAAAGTCGTATCAAAATTATATTGCATTATTAAAAAGATATCCTTGGTTCGTAAAATGTTTATTTTCGTTGGCTTTCGCGAAAATAAAAGGCAGGCTCCTTTAATTACGAATCGAACAATTTGCCTCTTATTACGATAACAATAATAAATGCGAATAATTTTTCATTTACGTGCCGAGGTATACGCGAAATATGGATCATAAAAAATTGCACAATTAAGAAGAAAATTGCTTCTTCGATTAATATTTAATCTCAGCTACTTTTATAGCACTCGGTGCGCATCGCCAATTTAATCATGACTCTTTGTGTTTAATTAAATATAAATAAGGTATAAAGCTGCCGCTCAATACCGTGTTCAATGCCACCGCCGAGTCGATTCGCCGATCTTTGCAAGTTTGGCGTAAAATATTTTTCAATTAATTTACTTACACTAATTGATGGGTAAACTCCAATGCCTTGTTTCTCACAATACATCTTTATTGCGGATCTTTTCATTAAGAGTGTCCGTCTGTCCGCCAAGCCGGCATCTTTCCAACTTTCATATTCTTCAAACTCGAGGCGGATTCAAGGCTTAATTTTTGTTTTCCACACACGAGCGTCGGAGCATCGCTTTTTAAGAGGAGGCTATTATTATGGAAATGAAAGTATTAGATAGCATCCTTTGACAACACCTCGGGTTACGCTTCTATTTATCCGACGATCAGCGCCCGGCAAATAACCGTGCCCGCATACGTTGACGCACGCGCGTACGTGTGAACGTGCGCACAATTACGTGGATGTAGCTGCACGTCGGGATCTCCCTCTCTTTCTCGCGGGTAGTTACAAGATCCGGTCTCAATTAGTTGAACTTACGTCGCCGGGGTCCAATTAGACGCGGCCCAGTAGCCGCTCCACCGTGTGTACACTGTTTGCTCAAGCTGTGGTGTGGAGCTGCGTTTCAGCCGTCGCCGCCACTGCTTCAAACGAGGAGGGAAGGATAGGCGCGGAGCGTCTGAGCGAGAGCAACGACGACTTCGTCAAAAGTGTCTTTTTCCTCCGCTAATGACTAATTAGCAGACTCTCCGCTCGTACCATAATGACAGGCGTGCGCGCGCACGAGGCTGCACGTATGTACCCGAGCCGCCAATCGAAAACTCCCGACTCGCTACCTTTTCGGAGCGGCCAAATTAAAAATAGCCCCTCTCGCCCCCGCCCGTACGAAAAGGCGGTAGCCCGAGGTTCGCGCGCAGACCAAAGCTGCGGGACCGCGACCGGTTTTGTCGTTTTTCGTCGCGGCGCTGGTGCTCCTGCTCGGCGGCGTCCAGTTTCCACTTTCGAGTCCATTTTCCCGCATTAGCATGGGTAGCTGGGCATTACGACTTATCTCGCGCAACGGGCGTCTCGATCTCTCGAGAAATAATAATCTGCTCCCCCGGGAAGCCTCGGAGGGGGCGAGAGGCGGCGGCCATAAAATTCGAGGCGAGTGCGAGGGCCTCGGGCTCGGGTCACCCGGCGATATAAAAATCTCGCTGCCGGAGCATGCAACGACACTTTCCAACACTTGAGTAGCCGTCCGTCCGGCGTCGGAACTGCCGATTCCTCAGACTCGGTTCCTCCCAACAATGCAGGGACACGTCCGTCACCCCTTAGCCAGTCGTATAATGTTATAGTATACGGCGGGGAGTGGACGGCGGCGGCATCGATCGGGCGCTCCTCCGCTTATTTATTTTCGTCCCTCAAATGTCCGTCCCCGCTGGCCACTTTATATCTGACGTTTTTATTAAAGTATGTCCGGCTCACGCTCGCTCTCGTCTTCTCTTCTTAGATCGGGCAGCGGCTGTCGGTGTGTGCGTGCGCTCCACAGGCGCGTATCGCTCTCGGAACACTTTCGTCGTTTTCCGTGAAGGGACGCGGGCTTTCATCTCTTCTCCCGACGTTCGAGGTGCGCCGCCGCCGCCGCCGCCACCCGCCGCCGCGTCCGGATGACTGCGCGCGCGCGCGCGCGGCGTAAAGATAGGAGAGATTGAAATAAACGAGTGTAGCAGGAGTCGTCGTAGATCAAATGCGCTGGCTAGTAGTAGTTACAGCTGATACGTTTTCTTAAAACGCCATTTTCTCCCGCGTTCGGCTGCGAAGGGCGAGGGCCCGGGATCAATTTCAATTCCTCCGTGCACGTGATTTTTGAAATTTTATCGGCGAATTTGATTGCCTCGGCTACGCAGCAACCAAGCAATTTCGTAAGGATGTTTCGCATTTGGACAAATGGCCTACGCAGGTTTTAAGAAATTGGGCTCCCTCGACGGGACACTCGTTAATAACTATTCTTTCCTTTGGCCGCTCCCCCGCCAGTCCAGGAACCTCCGACATTTGCATTTATTTATTTATCACGATTTTGCTGGAGCAGCTTGGATCGGGTGCTTCGATGAAACGAGATTAAAATACCCGACGACGAAAAATTCTCGTGGAATTCGTCAGCGTTTACGAAACGGAGCGGGGCGGGGGCGAAACAAAGTTTGTCATCGTTAAAATTCAAACGAGCGAGTCTTTCCAAGCGCGCGCGCGCGTCGAAACGTGGAGGAAGAACTCGTGTCGTCGCGTTGGAGGTTGAAAAATACGCCGATAATATGAGCCGTTAAGCTCTACGGAATATCCACGGGATATCTTGAAAATTGCTTTGGAAGCGAAGGAAAAGGCTGCTGCTATCGAACTGCAACCTATGAGTTCGTTGCTCAGGTTTTAGGGAAAGAAGAAACGCCGAAATTTCGCCATTTCAAAGCAAATTAAATTGAAAGTAATAATTGGCTATGATATGCTTCGGGGTAAATTAACGAGTAGTCGACTCAATTGGAAGTCTTTGTGACACTCGTCGCTCATTAGTGTCGCTCGCACACGCACCCGCATATTTCTGAACAAAAATAAAGATAAAACAAAATGGAAGAGGGTAAATCCGGAAAATCGCAGAAGAGCGGAGGCCGAGATAAAAGGCGAGTCGGCGAGAGCCAGATTTCCGGCAGCGGCGATAATATACTTCGCGCCGTCCCGTGGCGGTAGCAGCGCTAATGTGCAATTAGCGGCCGAATCAAAAGCGATTTCGATTTAATCTGCCTCCGCCCCCGAGCGATGGCTCGCCCTGGCTTTAACCCTGATAAGGGGGATCGGGCGCGTGCATCTGCGTAGCTCGTGTCCAGTGACAAAGTCGCGGGAGAAAGTGCGCGCTTGCAACGCTTCCGGCCATTCTTCGGCCTCGATTCCTAAATGCAGCAGCAACAGCATCAACGCCGCCGCGATTGGACGAGCCAATTGAGCTCCTGGAAGGAGGCGGCGGACTCCCAACTCCGATTGCTAACTGAATAAAAGTGATTTATGGGCAGTGGCGCGCGCCTCTCGTTTCCTATAAATACGCATCTCGTTTTCATGGCCGTCGCGCCCGAAAAATGGCCGCTGACAATTGCTAATCGCTCATTACCGAACTCGAGTGCCGAGAGGATTCGCATCGACGCCCACGATTTGCGTAGACTCTGCTCTGTCTTCGCGATTAATGCCGCTCGTACTCTCACGCGCTCGCGCGCGCGCACTGCCTCCTGGTGCTCGGTCTTTCGGGCTCAGGAATGCACTTTCTACTCCTTCGGTCCGCCTAGCTTTAAAACGTTCGAGTCCCACGACGCGTTTGCAACGTTGGACGTTTCGCGAAAACGTCTGGGCGCTATTATTGTCTGGCGAAGAAATTAAATTCTTTGGAATGGTAATATAAAAATTACCTGTCCGTTGCGGTCGTTCGTAGTCGTTCAGCCGTACTAAACTCGGCGTGCATTTTCTGGGTTTGTATCACGCGAGTCACGGCACAATGGCGACAAAAGCAACAGCGACAAAAGAAGCATCTTTTCTTGGCTCCTCGATTTTTCAGCTCAAAAGAGGGGCGGCAAACTTTTTGAACGGGCAGTAACCTATTTAATAAGCGTTGCTGCTCTTCGACAACATTGCAATTATGTGGCCGATGAGTCGACAACAACCGAATACGAGCCTGCAATTAACGGAGCGACGACTGCCAAATGTCACTGTCGCCGCTCGACGCGCGATTTTTTCCTATTGGCGTTTTCGCGATTGCGACGATCTCGTTACTGCATCCGCTACACGCTTAAATTAGCTCGTCCACGACATTCTTTTTTATCGCCCAAAGCTGTCCCGGCACTCTCTTTTTCGCTTTTTTGCTCGATTAAACGGAAATCATATTAAAGGTATAAATTTATAACTTCCGGCTGGCGTTTGATAAAATCTACGCGCACGCTTAATTTCTGGAGATTTCGATTGTATTCTCTTTATCGCTTGATTAGGGTAATGTGGGCGGCTTTATTGCGAGCTACTTCGCCGAATATAAATATCTAAACATATAAATATAAATAAATGGACGAATGCGAAACGAGTGGGCTTGCAAAGCTGCTTTTTGTTCGCGGCAATTAAATAGAAAGTTTCGTATTTATAGCTGCTTAATTAAAGCCGATTGATTTAAGCGAGAAGGCGGGTAATTTATTTATTTGTGTTGGTTCGCTCGATCGATAACGCTTATCAATATTAGAGTTGTTAAAAGAAAGACTCGTCGTCACGTGTTAGTTGTAAAGCTTAGCGAGTTATTAGGTCACGTTAATAAAAATACTGCAGCGAATTTTAACGGAAAAGTACGTTTGATCGAGCGCGTCGCGTTTTTACGACTGCACTCGAATACCAATACATCTCTTAATATAATATATATTATAACGCGCGGATAATTATCGTTGGCTAATAATAGCGAAATATTAGCATTGCGCAAGCGCACCGGACGAGGTGTAATTCATTATACAATTAGAGCCAGCGATAAAGTTTAGTGCGACTTGTGCACGAGTGCCTAATTGGCTCGGGCTCTCCTTTAACAAGCAATAATATAAAAAAGGCGTAAAACCCTTTCTTTCTTCCCAATTTACCGAAATAACCTTTGGATATTAAAGCGAACGTTAAGCTCGGGTCGATGCGAGCCAAGGGAAAGATGGTGCTTTACAAGAGCCGAGTGTGGGTTGCGGCAGCGGCTGCGCGAATTTTTCGTTAGATTGTAATTCCTCGGAGTGAAGACGCACGCGAAAGAAAGTGAGACATAGCGAGAGAGTGATCGAGCGGGGCGGCTGGTGGGGGAGGGGGAATCGAGCTCGGCAAAGCGAGAGCGAGCGAGCGATACCGCAGATAATAGACGGTAAAAAAGTGGAACGAGAAAAGGTTGACACCAAGCCGAAGGGGGCGGCGGGGGAGGGAAGAGAGCGAGGACGTTTATAATTCTCGTGAGTCGGCGGACTCTCTGAGACGCCAATTAGCAGCGCAAAGCTGAACAGAGGCTCGTGGCATCGTGTCTCACGGCGCGACGGAAGATGTTTGTATGTGTAATGGATTGTTAGACTAGGAGTATTCGACTAATTAATTAAGCTTCTGTGCACTGCTGAATCCCCCCTTATCTCCTTTATATCTTGCTTTTTTCTCCCTCTGCTCATCTCGTGCAAGATTAACAACAATATATATCTTGAAAAAATGATTCGCCTTCAATCAGGAGTCTGGCGCGACGAACTATTGTTTCGCGTCTTCGAGTAACTTTATATTCGCAATATGCGCGTTCGACGCAGTTTGTAGCTCTGCGTGCATTCGATTCGCTGCCGCTGGGGAATCGCGGACAAACAATACAAAGTTGTCGCCGTTCAAAAGGCTGAAAAACGAACGCGCAAGTGGTGGCGCGCGCACGCTTCCGAATGCATTACAACGTTCGCTTAATCCGCGCAAACGCTAAGATATTTATCGCCGATCTTTCGGCTGTCGACGAGAGCAAGCGATCAACTTTGAAATTTGCGCGTCTTTGTCGCAACTATTTTTACCGACGCTTTTCGCACAATGTCGAACCAGCCCCTTTCTCTCTTCGCTCTTTCCCGAGAAGATATACGGCGTCACCTGTTGGATCGAGATTTACCGCAGCCGATTTATCATTTCGCTGTACTTTCAGTTATTACTGAACTTTCGTATTATTACGAAGCCGCGTTGCACGATCCGCGCCGATTCGTTATAAAGTAGCACGATTACAATTGGCAATTATATTTACTATCGATTAACATTATTTATTTGGTCGTAAGGAGCTTAATGCATCCGCGGCATGAATAGTGCATGAAACTTTAGCATAAACCTAAGAATGAATTATATAAATTTCACTTTTATTTGCATTCGGTGCTAAAGTTTTATTTCCGTGCCTTTGAATTATTAATAAAATAAGCGGCGCGCGCTCCGGAATTTATGTTCGCCTCTCCATTTACTTCTGACGATTCTTCATTTAACTATAATTTGCAGTTTTCATGTCAGCGAGTCTAATTCGTTGAAGCGACAGGCGAACGAACGAACACCTTCGGGCTCGGGCTTCAGCTCCGGCTTTCTTACTTATTTGTTTTAATAGGTATGTGCAATTGTCTTTGTTTCATTCTCGAAACCCGCAAGATATGACGGATGGAATTCTTTGTGCGCGTGCGTGGCTTTGTTTCGCCTTCCACTTAATTCTTCATCTTTTCTCTTTCTCCCCTTCCTTCTCTTCTAATGAGATGATAGATTTCTTTATATATTGCGCTGTCAATTCGTATACCGTCATTATCTGCTTTGCGCAATTCATAAATTGTTTTAATTAAGGAATTAATTTTATTACATGCATTAATTCATTAGCAATCATTTTCAATGTTGTAAAATATACGTGAATTACGATTCAATATAAAAGATAATTAAAGAAAATTAAATTCATGAACACACTTTTAGCCTTTGGGCTTTATCTCACAGGATGATGATACGTCATTTAAATTGCGAATACAATCGCAAATGTAAAATATGATATAATAATCTGTGCGCACATAGGCACAAGCTATTTTTGCCATTATCACAATTGTTCGAAAGAGTTAATGTTTCCCTCTAAATTGTTTAATTAAAGAGCGAATTTATTTTTAATATTTATAAGCTGCGGCGGTTAGTGTGGCGTCGCTGTTTTTCTGAAACATCAATCTCGATGTGGAACTTAATTAGACGTATTAATCAACGTAAGTCATGAAATTTCAGATTTAGAAAATTAACTTTAAAAAAGCTATTTGTTTTAATTATGGAGGAAATTACTCTGCGTGCACAGCGATATACTTTTTAAAGACAGACAATTTTATTGGTTTAATTATGACGAGCACTTTGATTATATCGAGTCTTGCAAATTTATTTCTATCGCCCGTGTACATTTTTCGTAGGCGTATGCTCGTACATTTTTTACATTAACAGTTATATTGGGAATGAAAAATTGCGAATTACCAGCTTTTGCTAGGTTTGAAGTTTAAAAAAATATCGTTCTATCTTTAAATACCCTTGGACGTATACAACGCGTTAATACATTTTTATCAACATTTATTAATAGTAATAATCGTATAAAAATATACTGCCAAATTCAGAAGTTTCGTAGATTTTTCATTCTTTCAATGCATCGAGTCTCGGTTGATATCCTTAAATATAAGAAAAGAAGCGATACGTGAAATAATAAAGTAAAGCCATAAAAAAATTAGTCAGAGGGAGAATTTTTACAGAATAAACGGTTCTCCTTATAACCAACACCTTACAAGAACACGTCAAATAATTGAAAGGAATTAAGCAAAATTTGTTATTAGATCTTGGAAATCAGCAACTAACGTTGAGACTACGCATTATCATTAGACGCGATACCATTTTAAAGAACAAGTTTTCGGCAAGTTTGTTGGAAACTTGTGTCTGCTAAATTCAGTTTTAGATTGAATCAGAGGTGCGAGCAAACACAAACAATTCTTTATCTTTTTAATATAATTCCCCCCCCCCTCCCCAACAGACTCACGGCGATCGAGTGTTTAAAAAAAATGCTACTCATTAGTTGAGAGGTTAGGCGAGCTGAACAAATAAAAAGGGCTGGGGAGGCTAGTAAAGTCCAAGATCAAAATAATCCAATGTGTAGCTAAGAATAAAAATAAAAATAAAAAAAGCATGCACAGAGAGACGTAAGAAGGTTTAATTAAAGCGTCGACGCACTTTCTGCTTTATTTTGCAGACGGTGGTTTAGCCCAGATCACGATGACGATGGATGTGAGCAAGTCGGAGACTAGTAAAAATGGTTCCACTCAGCAAGAGTGCCACGGGTGCCGCAAGACAATCAAGGAAAGGTGAGCAACGCAATATACACACGGTGCCAGCGCGCGAGAGTAGCGCCGGCGGTTCGGGGCGCTAGAATCAATTTAATCAGTGACGGGGATTTATGTGTTTACGCGCCCTCTCTCTCTCTCTCTCTCTTTCTCGTGCCCCTGTCGCCATTTGTCTGTTTCTTTCGATACGTCCGTCGCGCACTTGCGTCCGACGTCTCTTATTATCGTCACATCAATGTTAATGGGCCTTAAGGAGCCATTGGCGCAGCTAATTCTAATACGCGCGCACTTTTCCACTCCGGGTCGCGATTGAAGACACTACGATGCACCGATCGCAATTTTCCCAAACGCGAACAGTCATTGATTTCGGCTTTGATAAGCGATAAGCAGGCGTTCCCTCGCTACTTCCCGTTTAATTTTCGTCGTTCGCGCGCGAAAAGTCTCGACGAAAACAGGGTCGAAAACATTGCTGCTTCGGTAAGTGCAGCGCGCGATTGCAGGGCGAGAGTTTTGTTTGGCACTAGCGGCGCTTGCGCGAAAACGACAAATCCGCGGATTCGCGAACGCGAGCGCAAGCGAGAGGTTTAATCGCTCGATCGTCGGCCGCAGGTACCTCCTGAAGGCCCTGGACGCCTACTGGCACGAGGACTGCCTCAAGTGCAACTGCTGCGACTGCCGACTGGGTGAGGTCGGATCGACCCTCTACACAAAGGCGAACCTCATCCTCTGCAGGAGGGACTACCTGAGGCTCTTCGGGAACACGGGCCACTGCTCGGCCTGCAACAAGCCCATACCGGCGTTCGAGATGGTGATGCGCGCCAAGACCAACGTCTACCACCTCGAGTGTTTCGCCTGTCAACAGTGTTATCACCGGTGAGTTGTCGCTCTCGGTTGGTGGACTAAACCAAGTGCTTGTCTTGGCTACTCTGGCGCGTCCACGAATTAGCGGTGCAACGAAAGTTCCGCCTCCGAGGAGGAATACGTGGAGAATTGAGAATTTCCCGCAAATAACCCACTTCGAGCCATCTAACGTAAATTTCCGGCAGTCGACGTTCGGCGCATTAAAATTACGAATAAATCTTGAATCTGTAATTAAAAATTTACAGCAATGAGTTATCGCGATCAGCGTTGCGTTAAATTACGAGAATATCACTGGTACGCGCGCTTTCTTAATTTCTAGTTCGAAACGCAGCGATAAATTTCAAAAATTTAGCTCGCGAATATTTAGAGAGCGAGCAACAAAGTGTTGCGCAACGGAAAATTTATACGCTCGAAACTTTTGCGCGAGCGCAGGATTGCGCTATTTTATTCATTTGCCTTTTAACAACGAAGACGAATGCATTGGCAGTGGCTTAATTTTTACCCGAGCACACCCAAACGAACCGCTCGGATTAATGTTTGTTTAAATTTACGATAAACTTTCGTCCATTAGGAAATCAAATCGGGCGCTCGAGTTCGCGGCAAAAAGTTTTCGCTTTCGCAGCCATAAAACTCGGATATGCCGGGCGAAAATGCGCGAGCTGACCTTCGACAAAAGCGAATTCTCACTCGCGCCGCGATCAGCTACGTTTTTATCTTTGCAAATAAATCATTTACATTTACGCGAAATCGATTCGTCTAATTTGTTCCTCGTAAGGTATGCAAAATAAAAACAGAAAACAAGTCTCGTTTTCTCGTTGTTGAAATTACTTTTAAAACTTTTAGCGTAGCCGAGGCTGAAAGATGATCTAGTTCGCTCCGTACGAGTCCGTTGACAACGAGACTTCCTCGTGTTCGTGCATCGCGCGACGTACCAACACACGCGATATTTTCAATCGCGCCCTATTTACACGTTGCTGCATTAAACAGACACAATGTAAGCGAGGACGCGTAAAGTGCAATAAAATAAATTGCCACCGCCGAGCAAGGAGTGGATTTTTCAGCGGTGAAAATTAGGAATTTATCGACGGACTCGATAAAACGGAACTTTTATTGCGCTTATTACATTTATTACGTCCATTATCCGGCGAGAATCGAATTGAAAATTGCAACGCCCCTGAGTGATCGTCGGCGCAGCCGCGTGAAAGGAGACGCAATATTCGACGGTGCTCAGGGTGGGGCTGCGAATGCTGCAACAGCTACAAGAGCTACAAAAGGTACGGAAGGGCGGCGAGGCGGGGGCAACTCTTTCGTATCAGAACTCCGAAGGAGAATCGAAGAGTCGAGGTGGGCCGTCGTTAAAAAGGGAACGTAGAATGCAGCGCAGGTCTGTCGATTTTTACAACCTTACCGTGCGGGCATGAATCACTCCACGCGGGTGGGCACCCGCCGGCCCCGACCCTAATCCCGGCGTCGGCGTCGGCGTCGCCGTGAAAATGTCAGCAGTATCGCGATAATTATATAACAAGCCGAGCGAGCGGAAAAGAGACGGAGCTCGCGCCTGCGAATCTTGGGGAGGGCGCGGGGGGCGCGCAGCAGGGGCGCACGGGCCAAGGGTGATTTCCCAACTGGCCTCTAAAGAGACCGGGTCCCTGCGACCGGACGCTCTACGTGTGCGCGCGCGTGCACGTGTGTCGAGGCACATCCTTCGTGCGCCCCGATGAAAAAATAAAATAACCGAGCGTGCGGAGAACGGACGGGCAATCAAAACGGATCCTCGAGGTATTCAATTTTCTTGCTGCTCTTCTTCGAACGCTCCCTCCTGCTCCTTCCTTTATTTCATTTCGGCCGAGGTACGCGGGAATACAAATGTGGGAATTAGAATACATTCGCCTTGGCTGCTTCCCCTCTCCGCGTCCGGGGCCGCCGGACTCTGTTCCGCCGAGGTGAGAACGACCGGAATTGAATTCTGATCCGAGCCCTTGGTGGTCGATTAACGGGCACGACTTCCATCCGTTGCCGAGCGAGCGTTCAATTTCGCTCTCGCCTAACGAGACAAGAGCGCGAGCCAACCTCCCAGTGTCCCTCGGTCCCGCGTTCTTATCGGCTTGTTCGGTTGTGTTGTCGGTCGTGGCTCGGTGTAATTACCGAGGCGAATCGCCCCCCGTCGCCTCGATGCGAGTCGAGCGGGGAAGCTGCAAAGAGATCCCGTGCGTTCGACGCGCCGTTGGACGAGAGCAGAGCCCCCGAAAAGGGACAAGCAGTCGGCGAAAACGTAATTGCCGGCGTTGCAGGTTGCAGCGATCAGCAAGGGAGGGGATGGGCGAGAAGCTCGTGGAGCCGACGGTAATGGCTCGCCCGGATGCGCGCTCGCGTGTATCTGCCGCGCAAACAAAAGCCGGACAAAGGAACATCAATTTAACGTTTTTATCGTCGGCCATTGTCCAGCGCCTCCCCCCTGTTTTCGACAATGCCACTCTCTTCACGGGCCTCCGGGCGCCTTGGCTCGGTGTTGCTCGCCCTTGTGTCGTCCCGAGCTCCTCTCGTTGACAGCCTCTGTCTTTATCTTTGCACGGGAGACGCGAATTACGCTCGGCTTCCAGACGTCGGCCCCGTTCGCAATTGTCCGCTGCTGTATTCGCTGCTCGCGCCCGCTGGCCTTTGCAGCTAATTCGTTCGGGGCTGCGACGAGGCTTCCGACGCATGCGCCCCGTCTCCGGCGGATTGTTTTTGATTTGAGGATCGACCGCCTTCGCGGCCTCCCCGATTATTCCGTCTCCAAAATCATTCGCTTGAACTCCGGGGACGAGGAGTTCGAGGCGCGAACAGTTCCTCCAATCTCCAACGCCTTGTTGTCGCAAAAAAGCTGCCGCGTCGTCGGATTTTTAATTCGAATTTCGCGAGGATTCCGTGTGTATTTCAGCAATTTGAACGTCGGTCCGAGTAGTCCGAGTCGTCGCTTTGTCATCCACACAAGCGCGTGTTAAACAACGGTCCCCCGAGCGTGCCAACGTGCCGCGACCATGAGTTCGGCGAAGAAACGTCACTCCCCTCGAGTCGACGGTTGCGCGTTAATCGAATTTCCTCGTCTCTATTTCTCGAAAAGCCTCGCTAGGAAGTGGAAGGACACACTCGTGATTCACACATCTGGGCCAGAAAGTATCATAAAAAGCGGCTTCCTTCCTTCCTTCCTTCCGTCCTCCCCGAGAGTCTGGAGGGAGGCGAGGCTCTCAATATTTGATTCGGTATTGGGAGTCGGGACCGGTTGATCTGCTTTTCGCAGGCACATACGGACAAGCATAAAATGGCCTCTAATGGAATCGTCTTACCCCGCACACATCGGCATTGGCAAGCTCATTTACTTATTCAAAGTGCGCACCGGATATGCAGCAGTTGCTGGTCTCACCCGCGCGCGACCCTCTTTAAAGATTCACCCGAGTTATCCGAGCGCGCGTCCAGATTGAAATTTCCCATGCAAGCACGCGCACTTCGCCTCCTGCGCTCCTCTGCGGATTTTTAATATTTTATCCGTCCCCGTCTCTGTGTGTCGGTTTATGTATACGTGCCCGGAGTCGGGGATGGGGCGGAGCTCCTGCACCTACGCGCCTGGATGAGGCTTTGACTCGCTACCCTCGTGCGAGCACATTTTTCGCCTCGAGTTGTCGATTCGATGCCGCCAACAAAGTTGCCAGCGAGAAAAGCCTTGATTGCTGAGAACGCGTCCGCGCCGTCTTCGAATTTTCTCCCCTCCCGTGAAAAAAGCCCGTTACTACTACTACCCGCGTCAACGAATTCTTGTGGCTTTTGCAAACAATCGGAGCGTAATCTTGCACTGCTCCTAAGCGTTCGCCGTTATTATCCAGAATAATTTCGGACTCGCAATCGCAGTCTTCCGCAAGAATGGACGACGAAGTAAAATCACTCGAACGGCGCAGTTTACGCGTCGTTCCGATTAGAACATTGACGCGTTACTTACTCCGCATTCGTTAAAGAATAAAAAACTGAAAACGAATCGATATTTTCGAATAAGAGCTTTCGGTTTTATTCGATTAGGCGGTGCGCAAATGGTTATCAGTCATCGAAGAGTGTGCAATAACAGCTCATTTTTAAAAGCAACCTCTCTTTATTGCAAAAGTATGAAATTTGCAGTTAATTATTGCACCCGACTGAAAGGGAAACATCGGAGCCGAGAAATAAAGTGCAACGAAAAGCAGTTCAAAAGTTTGAAGATGCAATTTGACATTTAATTTAATATTCCTATTACTTTTCTAAGCGTGAAAATCGTGTCTCGGCATAGGATACGTAGGATTACCTGGAAATCAGGATGGAAATTCGTGTGCAAAATAAAGGCCAATAACGCAGAAAATTCTAATTTTAATTCGAGTTTTACGGCACTCGTTGTCAAGTTGGTACATTATTGCACGAGATAATAGCATTAGAGCGGGGCGAATGAATAAAAAGAGTCGCTCGGTTGAAGGAAGAAGGGGGACGTTGCAAGGCGGAAGAGTCGGTAATGAGAAACGAGCGCGGATTTTCTTTGCAATGCCGCTCGAAGCTAAACGGTCGAGAAAATCGCTTGTAACGGATATAAAAGTGCCCGAAAAGCACGAAAGCAAAATGTCGCGTAATCGAGATTGCGCAATATATATGCGACGGGGGAGGCAAAATAAAAATATGGCTCTGCAGTTTCTTCTTTCGAATCTGGAGGATCGAGCGGTGGGTTAAGGCTGCTCCCCGTTCCCCGGCCACCCTCTCTCTCACTCGGGTGGTCGTTTAGTCTTTAATTGGATGCCCGTTAAATTAGACCGGACATCTTTTTAGGAGAGCACCGGCCGCTCCGGAGAGCGAAAGGAGGGAGAGCTAATTGGATCGGTAAATCATCCCCGTAACCGAGGGAGTGGCAACCGGAGCTTGCCTTGGCTCTCGTGCGCGACAGACGTGCCTCGGCCGCGTATACACAGTCGCGGCTGCGCGCAACCCTTTATTCCGCGTTATTACAGTCTAAAGTTACCCCCCCGCGTAATTGTTGTGCTGTTTAATTGCGAGTCCTGACTTCTGACTCTCGGCTCTCGCGCGGCGAGGAGGAAGAGAAGAGGCCACTGGAGCGTCGCCCGGCGTAATTCGCCTTCGAAACTTGTTGGGCGAGCGGCCGCGTGCGGCTTCGAGACCGAGCGCCGAATAAGGCGACTTATGTACGCCGCCACTCCCTCGTTATTTTCGACTCGATCCGACGGCTAATCCATCGATTGATGGATCTTTAATTCTAGCCGCTGCTTCCTGATTCAGAAAAGCTTGTTTCGAGTAATTGCTTAGTTGGCACCGATCGACTCTTTCTCGCTGCTTTTCAAGCCTCGTTTTACAAACGCTATAACCTTTTAATTATTTTAAGCCCCTCAAAGTTCGCTTCTTTGGGCAATCACGTTTCGCGAAATTGCCGCGCTTTACGCGTTTAATTACGGACCCTCGGTAAAGGAGCCGACGCCGAACGCCGCTTTTTTCGGAGTCGGGTAAACACGACGTTGGCTTTTTCTCTCCTCGAGGAGCTAAACTATTTCGAGGCTGCTGTCCCGTTAGCGTTTCCGGAATTGCGGACTTACCGCGCGTTCGGATCTCGATGCACTGCTTTTACAAAGCTCCTCCTCTCGCGCTGCCCGATAAAAGGGGGGTGAAAAAGGGCCAGAGGGAGGGCGTCGGGCAACTTTTGTCGGCGGCGCTGCAGAGGAGCGCGAGAGTCCAAGGAGTGGCGAGCGCTGACAGCGACTCGAGCTCAAAAGAAGGGGTAAAAAATGCAAAGAGCGAGCGAGCAGCGAAGGGCCGATAAGTCTATCGCCCTCTCGCAGCTCATAAGCGGACGCATGCGACTCGGCGATGTCTCGCGCGCTCGCATTATGGGCAATGGGCAGACGACCGGGGCTCCGCTCAGGCCGCGATTATGAATATCAGCCGCGCGCACACTCCGGCCCTCCCCCGTCTTCTGCTTAACGAGGGCTGGGGGGAGTGGGGAGCCGCGCGTGTCCCTATCGTTCCGTAGTCAGCCACAGAAACGCGCCGGCCGCGATGATTAATTATGTGCCGACGGGGGGACAAAACGACGAAATCCGCGCGCTAATGGCGCCGCCGCGACAATTAGTGGCCAGAAGCTCCGAAAGATTTGCGCCCGATAGCCGCTCGATCCGTTTTTGTTCTCTGCCCTGCGGCTCCGCGTTTTCGGCGATACAGCTTTTCCTCTAAATGATGGATTGGGTTAAACCTCCGTCCGACGCCTTTTAATTATAACCATTTGCGTATTCATTATGCGAATCATTTATTATTCCATTATTCAGTCATGAGGGAAACCAGGACTTTTAAGGCTTATTTAACATTATTTAAAGTAATTGCGAGTTTGTTCTCGCAATTTTTGGCGGTGAAAGCTAATCGCCTCGCATTTTTATCATTTTCGATTTTTTCTTTCAATTATTCGCGTCACTTCTACGCTCGGATCCGACAAATTCACGACTTGTGTTTGCCAGTTGCTTCAAGATTCCCAAATTCTTTTGCTCATTCTTATCTACATATTTGTTCGCGATCTCAAGCTCAATGTGCATTGCTAAGAAATTTTCAATCGATACTTAACGCCGCTTTCTTTTCTGTGATCAACCTTCGTATTATACGAGCACATTACGCTGCTTTTACGTATCTACGTAAAGTGAAGCTAAAATTGACGCTCGACATTTTTCACAAATCAATCCACGACGAATCCACGTCCAGAAATTATAGACAAAATACCAGATAAGTAATCGTCAACAACTCGTTCAATTTTGAGGTAAAATTTATGATTTTTAATAAATTTACGCGAATACGCAAAAACAACGATTTGTAGGAATTTAAATTTTTTCTAATTTTTCGAAAAGATCGTGTAGTGTCACTTATTTGTCAATTACTGAAACAAAATTGCACAGCTGCCTTGAGCATTCATTTTTCAAGGTCGTTGCGTTTAAACACACACGCGCACAGAATAGGTACGCTGATTAACTATGTACGTGCATACACATACTCGGAAACAAACTTAAGTTCTGTTTAATCAAGTGCAAACGTTGTTGATCACTCAATTGTTATTATAAAAATAACAAATTACTTATTTAATAAGTTGACGAATGTGTGCGAGCACGCGGCAATTGCTTTTCTTTCCATCTCAAATTATTTGCAAAATCATTGATTTAAGATGGTGGTGGACGAGCGATCAAGTACCATAGGTTTTTAATCACAAACAGTGGAAAAGCAAATTAGTAGCTAGGCTAACAAAATCGATGGGCAGTGCACTAAAAGCGCGATGTTTGAAATTTGTGTTCAGGTTTTGCGTGGGCGACCGTTTCTACTTATGCGAAAATAAAATTCTCTGTGAGTACGACTACGAGGAGAGGCTGGTGTTCGCCAATATAGCGCTGCACCCGCCTACGACCCTCGCCCATCTCAAGAGGCAGTTGCCACCGACGCCGACCGCTCCCGGTCAGAACGTCCATTCCGCTCACAATCAGATGCAGCAGCAGCAGCAGCAGCAACAGCAACAGCAGCAGCAACAGCAACAGCAGCAGCAGCAACAGCAGCAACAACAACAGCAACAGCAGCAACATCAGAATCAGCAGGCGCAAATGCTTGGGCAACAGATGGGCCAACACAATCACGTGTCAAATGTAAGTCGCCATTTTCCATTTTCCCAGGTCGAGCAATCTTTTTTTTGTCGACTTTGTCGCCAAAAGAAATTTTCATAGTTTCTCCGCGACCAATCGAATTCAAATTGCAATTATTCCGCGCGATTAATGGCCGTTACAGTTATTTTGGCGTACATCGAAGACGAAAAGTCTACTGGTTTGATTAACGAGATAATAATAATATTCGCAATGCGACCAGAGAAATCGCGAAGAGACGTTGCAGCTCTCGGTTTCGCTTGAAATGGTAAAAAGGCACCTTGGCACTTGTTTACCGACTTGATTCGTAGTAGAGTAGATGGGTGGAGCCGGAGGATCGAGTGTTTTTTAAAAGTGTGTCGCGGAGGAGGCGGAGTGAATGGGAATAACTCGCGGTGTCTCTGTTCCAGGGCCAGATGCCGGGCAGCACCCCAGCTGTGAACGGAACGGCGGCGATCGGCATGGGACCGACACGTGGAGGGCCCGGCGACATGAACAACAACGGGCTCTCGGGCCCGGGATTGGGGCCCGTCAAGGCGCCCCCCATGTCGATGCAGGCGCCGACCAGCTGAGAAGAGGCCGCGCCGCCGCTCAAGAAGCTTCGCTGCCTCGACGGCTACTGAGGTGCGACGCGACGCGACGGGCCAAGACGAGGATGAGGATGAGGATGCGGAAGAGGAAGAGGAGGAGGTGCGGCGACGGGGATTTGCGTTTCGCGCGAGTGACGACAGGGAGAATCTGTATATAGATGTCGCTCGTCGCGAGCGAACGTGAAAGGGTTGGCCCGAGGTAACGGCTGATCGGACACGCTGTTTTGCACTTTTGTTGTTATCCACGGCGACCGCGTGGCTTCTATATTATTATTATTATTATTATTATTATCATTATTATTATTATTATCATCATTATTATTGATGCTATTACTATTATTATTACTACTGCTATTATTACTATACGATTATTAACTTTTAAATTTATACATATATATGCATTAACGTATGTTTGGGTGCGCGTGCGGAGATATGCATATATCGATATGCGTGTGCGTGTGCGTGCAAACGCAGGCGCATAGATGCGCGCGCGCGCGTGTGTGGAGCGTCCTATATCGTCCGTCGCTGCTGACTTTATCTTTCGTTGTGTCGCGAGCGCAAAGTGTCGTAAAAGTGCGTCGATCGACGTCGACGAGGACGACGAATTGATAAGTGCGCGCGTGCCTGTGCCATGCTTCGTCAAACTTTTCACGTGTATAGGGGATTCGGAGGGACGAACCAAGTAGCGTCGCACGCCGTGGCTCGTCGCCGGGGGCAGGGGCGAAACGCAAGGCGCTAATATGGCGCGATTGTCGCGGTGGCGGTCCGCGCGATTCGACGTGGATCTATTGTAATCGACCTGTCGATGCTGTATTCGGTGTATCGATCGTTAGTGGCAAGACCAGTCCACGATCACTGAACGAATGCTAATTTTTTCCACTTGCGAATTATCACTCATTGGTAGTGATGGTCCAAGGTCGAGAGATCGCGAGATGCTGAGGAGGCGCGGATCACAATAACGAGTCCGAAGGTAGATTAGAGAAATTGGTTTCCATACAGCTAATACCAAAGATTATAACATAAGATAATTTGCCCTCGTTACGCGATGAAATTAGATTCGGTATATGATTGTCAAAATTTCTACCTTTTAAGCTTGGAATGTTCAAGGCATACGTAAACTGAAAACTGATAACTGAAAGCTGAAAACTGAAAAAGTGTACATTATTTTTCAACGTTAAACTTCCTGCACGTATGTTTCCCCTGCTCGAAGAGAAACTTAAAACTGATAAGTGTTTTCGTTGTTATTTCTTTGCTTGCCGTGTACCGGGGCTTAGTCATAGCTTTACAGTAAAACCAAAAGAGAAACTACTCGTACCAAAAGACCATAACAGTTTATCGGGCGATAGAAGAAGAAGAGAAGCTGATGATGATGATGATGATGAAGAAGAAGATGATGATAATTATGAAAACAGAAACAAAAATAAAGCAAGTACATGATACGATAATGCAACGCGTGTGAGGATGTGAGTGCGAGGTGTTACTGGTCACGTAATAAACAAAATATATACGCAAGTGCGAATGGTACGTAAGAAGAAAACCATTACGACATAATTTCTATCTCATTTTCGGAGAGCGTGAGTGTGCAATCCGTGCGAGAGGAATGTGAGCGCGTGGCTAGAGTAAGAGAGAATGAGAGAGAAATTTGAAAGAATCCGAGAAATTGTATATTTCGTAAAAGCTGTATAATTTAGTACAAAGCATTATGGCACGTGTATAAAAAAAAAAAGATTAATATGGCCGATAAAGAAAAAGTGCGTTCTATTCTTCGGCTCTGTATAAGAATAATATCCTTTATTCTCCCCCTTTTTGTTAATCATCTGTATATATTATCATAATTAGTGCACTATTGTTAGCATATTATGATCAATAGGGTTCCATTAATATACGAAGAAAAAATACATTCTTATTAATACCTAAAATTTGTTTCCCATTTATTGCACCTGATCATCAGCTTCCGTATGTTTTACGCAACAACAGCTTTTATCGTTCCTTCGACTATTGCTTTTTGTTACCGAACGACGCATTACCTGCAGTAGACCCATGGCCGAATCATCTGGTAAGTATATCTGTTATCCATACACCATTTGCGCGCTTTCCTGATGTTTTATTTTTATTGCATTCGCGAAGACTCGGACGAGTTGCTCAAGGTGGACAAATAAAATGCTATCGATGGAATTATAATCGCGATTAATTAACTACGATAGCGCAGTAGTACGATATGTTTTTCATTGAATTTTGCTCAGAGTGAGCATGGAACGACGATGGGTTTTAATCATGTTAATAGTTGAACTCGATATTAGTATTCGGCCTCGCGTAACTTTCCTTCTCGCTACATTTTTAAGGTTAAAGCTCGCAACGTAAGCAACATGGGGGTACGATTTCGGTTTATAAAATTCTACACGATAGAGTTTACACGCAGGATATTACTTTTGCACGAGATAAAAAATTAATTCGTTTTAAAACTTGTGGCAAACTTGAAATCTTTGAACTTGGATATGCTGTTATTGCATTGAATTTTAAGTCGAAACTACTAGTAGCTGGGGTGGAGGATCTAATCATAAGATTATGTTTTAACGTCTGTTTATGCCAAACTATTATAATATGACTGCGCCTAAATTTAATTTTAAGCCAACTCCCTAAATAAAAATCAGTGTGTAGACTTCACGGTGGGCGATAAAACTAATTTGCACAATATCCTTGTACGTGCATTTGGATGCGTTTGAAAAGTAGTTAATTGCAGAGTCTGCGTAGTCCTTGTTATCCGTTTAATGCTATTCGTGAAAACGAACCAACAATAGTTAATAACAAAATTTGTTACAAATAAAAAGCATCTCCATTTCTTCTTTACGAAATTTGCCCTATTTTTCGTCTTCTCCGAGTATTCGATTAAAGTTGGCAATATCGTTTCACCAAGTTACAAGGTTTAATTAATCACCGACTCACGTGCTCATCTCCACCATTAAATCGAACCGAAAGAATTTGACGGGGAGGAAACCGAGCGAGAGAGGGGTAGAGAGAAAAGAGAAGGCCTGGGTAGCTCGTGATCGAGGGAAAATTTGAGTTTGGCGGCGGTCCTGGAAAAGCAAACGCGTTCGAGTCGCTTGCCGAGTTTTAAGGAGTTTCAACGTCCCTATTATAAAGTCTTCACCAAATATAATAACATCTGACTCCGCAGTCTGGAAGACATTAGGGAAATGGCGTCCCCCGCCCCGGCATCCTTCTTCTGCAGGGCTAAAGGCTAGAGGCTAGAGGGTAGAGGCTAAAGGTTAGATCGGCCAAGTTCCGAGGGCCCCGATGTGCTCGAACGTGTCCTATTATTGAGCGTGTATCGACTCGGCGCTGCCACACAGACACTCTCGCGTCATTTTATAGATTGACTTTAGCTCTCCCCCCCTCTGCCCCTTGTACCTTTCCTGTCGCGCCCGCTCGCGCGATCATCCGCTTTCTTCCTCGTGCTATCGGAATGACTTTTCGTTTAACGGCGAGGACCTTTACGCTCCAACTTTTCTTCTCTCGGTGTTCCTTCGGCAATTCCGACGACGAACCCTTTAAATTTGAATTAGCAAAGGCTGACTGCTATTTCGTAGTAAGTGTTGCCAATCGCCGAGACAGCGATTACTGCAATTTTCATTAATTGCCGAGGAAATCAATTGGACCGAACAGGGGGGGGGGCACGTGGTCCCGACGTTTCTCAAACTCCCCCGCCCCCTAAAGAATTCGACGTTTCTGACCGCAAGCTTGCGTCATCTATTTATCTATTCAGAGACACGCGTGTCTTTGAATTGGCTTATTATAAACTTCGACGCTATTTCAACAAAATCTTCACGATTATTGCGTTTTCCGAATAGCTATTGCAAACGAATTGTTTATCACTAACTAACCCCATCGACGCATTTTATCGGACGCAATTTCTTTCGGGAAATGCACAATACATCCAGGTGCAAAATTTTAATCTGGCTTCCAGTCTACGGGAGGAAAATTGGACTAAATTGAATTGTCGGCGTTGAAAAGTTTACCGTTTGTCAAAGCGCGACTAGTAACTTATTAAGTGATTTTAAATTAAAATATCGCCCGAGGATGAAAAATCCGTGGAAAATTCTTTAATCATCATTCTATTAGAGTCGCAAAAAATTTATAATTACTCGTGTTCGGAGTCTGGTTTCTACTATAAAAATGGCCAACGGAACAACAAATAGCTGTCTAGCTTTGCTCGATAATCAAATTTGTATCCGATCTACTCATCGAGTGCTTACCGAGGTCGAGTCAATTGCACTAATTCGAGCCGAGTTAGACGAGGCAGAGTAAAAGAGTACAGCACTTGCTGGGAAAAGGTAAAAGCCACGCCATTTTAGCTTGAATTTAATTTTGGTTTAAAAGCGCGTGCTCGAGCGCTAAGGCGAAAATAGTGGGCACGGTGCTTTTCGTTTTGAATGTTGGCCGCCCTTGTGAAAGAGAAGAACGGCTCGGCGGGACGAGGAGCGCCAGAAAAGAATTTATTGAGTCTGTTATTGGGTTTCCTTCGATTACACGTTTGGCGTCGTCTCACCCTCGATATATACGCATGAAATTTCGCTTACGTATTCTTTGAACTCGGGCTCTGCTTCCGCACCTTCTTCCACGCGAAAGGGCTTTTTTATGAAGAAAGAGAAAGTACGGGGAGGGGGTAATAAAAGAAAAATATTGGGAGAATGTTTAACTGCCCCTGCATCGATGTGTTCCTTTTGTCGTTGTAAATCAACAAACAGTGAAGCAGTGGCGTTTCGTTGCAGGGCCCATACGTGTCCTGATAAAGTTCCGCTGCTGATAATTTTCCGCTTAAACAAACAGAACGCGTCCCTTGGCCAACTTTGGTACTGCATTTTTCCAAATTCTCAACTGTCTTTTCTCATCGAAGGAACGATTTCGAAACAGTGGACGTGCTCCTGCGCTCGGACGCTTATTTTCGTTACAACTGAAAATTTACGTAGTCTATCCGTTTACAGATGAGCTCCAAACAACTGCGTATTATATTAATATCTATAATAAAGATCGATGATAATCTATCAAATTGGTTGCTCATAGGACGCCTTTATCTAATAAGAGGAACGATTGGAGGAGTCCAAGCGACTTTTCGAGCAATAAAGAATGGCAGCTTCGAGTGAAAGCGTAATTTTTAATAAAATCTCCGACGGCAACGTTTTTAGAATTCGGAAATTTAGTCAAACCTGGCAGATTTTTCTTCGGAGTTATTTTTGACTTGAAAAAACGTGAAAATGAAACGAATATTCTGCCTCGCGCTGTTAGTTATAAATAATAGTTTAATGTTTCATACATTGACTCTAGAAATGCAGGAAATAAAATTTAAATTACACGCGAATAAAGTTTGGGCTCAAATTATTTTTGAAGTGCTCGAAATCGTTGCAAAACAAAAAAACTTTCCACTACGATCTTTTTATAAACAGAGCATTACTTAGCAGTAAGTAATAATGAAGTCATTTTCGCGTTATTATGCAAAGTGATTTTTAAATTAAAACCTGTAAATTAGAAAAATCCAGTTAGTTTTCTCCTAAAAGTAGATTAACGCGAGTGCAGGTTGGAAGTCAATTTTTTTCAAAACCTCGTTAAAATATAATCCTCGCGTGAGCGTAGGAACGGATGACGATCGCCGCGAGTTTTGGATTTTTCCAAAAGCGTCGTATTTAAGATAATGGAAAATTCGTCACCACGAATCTTCTCTCCCTTCCAACGATCCCAATTATCAATGAAATATTATCAAAATATCCGAGATCGGGAATCCCGTAGAATTTGAAAGAATTTTTTGTTTTAAACGACCCGTAATGAAGAATTTGCCCTCCGAAGGTGTCACTCCGTATCTCGAAGGCTAAAGTTATAAAACGCAACACATAAATAAAAAGTCGAGCCCCGAAAACAAAAAATAACAGAGGAGGCCGCATAAATTTTCATAATAACCACATCGATCTGTAAAGAGAGAGGAGCGCAAAAGACGTTCGCCGATAAGAAAAGTTAAGTCATTCAGTCGTGGCGCAGAGAACCGAAATTGGATTCCGCGCTGCGCTTACGCGTACGTGCGCACGTACGACGAAGGATCGCCTCTGAAAAATCGCATTAATCATGCCGCACACTTGCAGGGAAGAGAGCGAGCGACACACAGAGAGAGAGAGAGAGAGAGAGAGAGAGAGAGAATAAGATGGATGCAGATAAAGCGCAGAGAGAGAGAGAGAGAGAGAGAGAGAGAGGGAAAGCGAGTGGGAATATATAAAAGCCAGTGGACGCTTAAAATAATCTACCGCGAAATGAAATCAACGGAGGCAATTTCCCCATAGACGCACGGGACAAATGACGGAGTCGCGGTGAGCCGCCAACCCCTCGACCGCTGCGGAATTAAAGATTTCGAGATAAGGGTGTCATCCTTGGCGCGAAGGGAGAGCGCGACCCGATGCGGATTAGTCGTGCGAGCGCGTGCTCACGCTTTTCTTTGTGCGTCCAGGCGGCTCCTCTTTGTGTGCGTGCGTCTGCCAAAGCCTTATTTGAATAGTTAAAGAACGTAACTGTGCGGCGCCCATCGGACCATCGGCCTGCGTTCGCTTATCGCCCGATAATCCCGCGAGGAGTCGCACCTTTGCCTCGAATTTGAGGAGCCGGTCCAGGCCGACCGTTTGTGTTTGGGCAAAGTCAAAAACCCGAGAGCTCGCAATTTATTGCTGCTCGGTACGTTTTGCGCAACCTCCGCTCGCGCCTGGATAAACAGTCGGCAGATTATGAATTTTTACGCAACGATCGAATGCATTTTAATCGTCTAATCGCGCCGCTCTACTTCGCTAAACGTTTGCCATCCGCGTGCTTCGAGAATTGAAATCCAAGCTTTGCGAGGCTCTTGTTTTATGTCCTTTCACGCGTAAAACTAATCGAACGAGGAAGCTGAGCTCCTTGATCCAGTGGATTCTAAACGTTGCCTCTGTGTTTGTTCTTGCGCGATTGTTGCTCGATCGCGTTTCAATTTTCGTTCAATCGAAGGCTTCACCTATAATCAGAAATTGTTGCGTTTTCATTGTTCCAATAACTAATTGTTCTAGTTCGCCCAAATCTTTAATGGGTGCCGTTGATCTGAAAGGTAAAATTCACCAACGCAACGCGAAATAACAGATTAAAGCTGTTGCTTTGATCTGATTCCTTTTCAATGGCTAAGATCATCACTGGAATTGCATAATGCGACAAAGCTTTTTATCTTGTGAATTTTGGAATCTTTGCTTTGCACATGTTTACATTGTTCGCTACTCGAGTGACGTGCGTGGACATTATTCCTTCCCAATTTTCGCATATTTATAAACGTGTGCTTTAAAAAATCTAAAGCGTTTTGCCCTATTTTAATGTGTTCGTTTTGAGTTCTGCAGACATTAATTTGCCACTAACGTTATGCTCCACAGCAACTCGCGTTCAAACTTCTTCTCGCGATCAGCTAAAAAGTCTTAATATCATTATCTGTAACGTCCCGATATCTTTCTAGTCTTCGATTTCAACTAAATCGCTTTATTTCTAAGATTTTAATAAAAAAATGGTCTATTTTTACTTGTTTCTTAAAAAGCTAATCTGTATTTTACAGCCTCTTTTATTTCCCTTTTTATTGTCGGTATACGCTGCTTCTGATTTATTGATATTTTTTTATCATTTTAGTTAAAGAAGTATTTCGAATGGATTAGAGATTTCGATTTAATATTTGATTCTTCCCCAAGTTAATTTTTCTTCGAGATTTTAAAGTTAAATTCATATATCGCGCTTGACTTGTTCGATCATTATCTAATTCTCAATAAAGTCGTTGCTCGTAATTAGAATTTACAAATGCTTTGTGCGCTCAAATTTATAAAATTTAATAGTATATTTGATTGATTTCTTTTAGCGATAAAAAAATTATTAATTTCGTTACCCATAGTTTTATCCAATTAGAAAATGATAGAGATGCATAAAGATGCTAAGAATCAGATTCTTAACAATGTAGCATTCGCTATAAATTATTGCAACCGACTCTAATTCATTTTATTACCCTACACTATCTTATTTCTAATTTTTATCTCAGACTTTTGACAACTCTCTTAATGCCATGATATTATTAATAGAAACTGTTTGAGAATTAATAAAGTTTACTGGCCAATTTCGTTTACGTATGTAATTTTTCCAGATGTACGTAAGCAATACCATTGCCTAGTTGCAATTAAATAATGAGCTGCGAAAAAAAGAAGAAAAGACAGGGGCTTGCCGCGTGTGAATTAGTTATTTACTTTGAAGTACAGCTAAGCTTTCCCAACTGTACAAGTGAGATTAAAAGGCTTAAATAAATTCAAAACTAAATCAATCGAATAAGTATCGATGATTTTTCACGGGTTTTGATTGCGCGTCAACTTTATATTAAGCTCGAAAGATTCAGCAGAGAATGGTTTCATTATTTAGAGCCGTCGTTTGTTCGGACATTAAGGAGAAGCAGAGAGTTTTGAAAGATTTTTGAACGAATGACGAAGGAACAGCGTCAACATTTTTCCATCTCTCGTAACGCGCACGAGCGTCTGTGCACCGAAGCCTCGGCGACGAAGAGACGGTAAAGAAAAGTCCTGCGCTTTTCACGCGACATTGCATCAGCACTGCCAGAGTTTCCGAGGACGAGTCGCGCACTCGAGCAAATCGAAACGAGTAGTCGATCGTCGAGGCACCAGCGGCGATCGGAGCGCCTCGTTCACGCCTTGGCTCATTGTCCGCCAGACGACGCCTTCCTATACATTAAGTATCAAGGCGTCCAGGAATATCTTGGCTCTCGCGCAGTAGAAAGGCCGAGGCAGTGGTCGGACAAATAGTCCTTGAGAGATGCTGGGCGCGACGGTGAAAGGCCCTTTTTGTTGGTGGAAGCGCAGCGGCCCGTGGCAGCGTTACGAGCCGCACATCCTTCGTGCGCGCGACGCGTATTTCATATTTTATTGCGCGAAAGCAGAAGCGGCGACGCCTCATCCTCCCCTTCCTGTCGCGCGGACGCGCATTGCTAGTCTCTTTTACGGCGCATCGAGAATATTCGGAGAGCCCTTTGAATGCCGCAAGCCCATTTGGCGAAGCCAGGAAGCCGACGGGAGGAACTGGCTCCTGGTGCACTCGTATTTCTTCACGGACGAGTCGAGTATTTGGACGAGTGGCACTTCGGAGCGACTAGTTTCTTAATTGACCGCGAGAGGGCGGGGCGAAGTCTGAAAGCGATGCGGGAGCTGACCGATTACCAGCCGTTGATACGGAAATTCGTAAAACTGGCGAATCTGTGGGACAACGGCTCCGATTGAAAATTCGTTAAAAAGCGATTAATTACTGCGCAACTGATTGTGCGAATCGAATCGCGAGTCCAGGTCGGAATCTATCGACACGCGTTTTGACACGTCCTTTGATTTTTTGGACTCGCGCGCGGATTTAATCGAGTTGGCAGCGCAAACGCGCGTTTACGCTTTGCCCTATCGATCGCTGCTCGCTTGCTTTTCTCGAGATCTATTTTTGAAGGAATCCTTTGATTAATTAGGAGATTCGCTCGGAAGGAAGCGACTTTATAGGAATATGGCCGGAATAAATTTGAGTCGGATAAAATAATCTACATCTGTCTGGCATCGGAAGAGCGAGTGCGACTCGGGTTGGCTCTCGATTCAAATCAGTCATGGACCAGTTTGAAATTAGAATTTTTTGATAAATTTTTATTTGCCGATCGAGTCCTCGGAAATGCAGATATCGCGAATTAAACAAAAGGAAAGGCGCGTCGAGAGCCGAGAGCGGAAAGCCGAATGAAAAGCTTGGCCCGGAAAAGCGCATATAGTTCTTGGCAACAAGCCTGCGTACAATGACGAGCCTTTTATTGCACGTCACTTACGCTTCTATCGCTCCGAGTGAGAACTGCAGAGGCGACGGATATTAAATGTGTGTAAGTGGAGGGATGAGCCGGTGATCCTTCGGTAAAGTCGTGTGAGCGCAATTTTGGCCACGTCAACAGCTGGCTAATGGATTTCGCGGACGGGACATCAATTTTAAATGTCTCGTTCAACATATCTAATCCAATTCAGATATGGAATATGGAGCTCGAGTGATATTTTCGGATCTTCGAATTTTGCTCGCCGCTAACTTGGCCTTTATTTTTTGCTTCCAGGCGCACACGCTGCTATTTGCGTTTGTTGATTAATTTTCAGATTCGCTTTTACGAGGCGCCCGGAAAATCTGCGGCTCGAGTTGTAAAATAACAAAAGTCGGCCAAGTGTGACAATCTTATTATTTCGAGCGTTAGTTTCGTCTCTTATAAATACACAGCGCGACCCTCGTACGGCTCCTGTACAATTAGAGACAACATTTATCAATTTAAACGCATTTAAATCAATAAATAGCGAGCGAAAGACAAGTCGACGTTACAATCAATCATTTTCACGAAAATAACCCATAAATTGAGAATTAACCTTGCACTTTCATTTATTATTTACATTAGGCAAAAGTGGTTCGAGCAATTCCGACATTATTGAAAAATTGTGCATTTGAATATTTCAGGAGCTGCCGGTTAAAATGATTAATTCTAATTCGCTTTATGAAACTTGAATTATTAAAAAGAGTTTTACTTTAAAATTAGCATCGGAGTTTAATAATTTTTATAGCTTTTCGCGAGATGCTGCAATAAGTTCAACGCGTGGATTCGGAAAATTTTTATTACGTAGTTTCACGCAGTACACGCTCCCTCCCACTATAAGCAATAACTTATTTAAATATTCATGCTCGAAGATAAGAAAGGTGGTTTTAAAAAATCGATTCAATTTGCTTTTAATTTAGAAAACAAAGCGAAGGGATTATGTATGGTGGGGGGGGAGGGGGGAGGGGTTTAGCATGGTTTGATCTTCAAAAGTTATCTCGCGAATAAAAATTTATTTCTATCTCGGTGCGAAAGGAATTGCACTTATGTAGATGAGGAGGTAAACGGTTTAGTTGTTGTTGTAGCCGATTTACGCCGAGAGGACATAATTACATTGCGAAATACAACTTTTGCATTCAGCGAATACAAATGTTGAAAAGCTGAAACGGTTTTACATGAAAGGCTCTAATAATAATTAAAGTTCAACTCGGGGTCTATGGGTGCAAATGAACTGCAATTTCACTTCCCCGAGTTTTATTTGCTATATTAGCAATTTCATTCATTAGACGCGTTCGAGAAGTGCATCGATTTTCATACTTTTCACAGAGTTATTAATCAGCCCAGTAGTTAAAAATTACTCGAGTATCCGAAATAGAAAATACGAGCCGAAAGAGCAGTTATTAAGTCATGAATGGCTTGTGATTCGTCAACTGCGCAAAAATTATTCCCGGCAATTAAAGCTGAAATTTATCAAATGCGGCATCACGTACGAAGAATAGTAGTTGAAAATAACGCGGAGAATTTAAAGAATTTATAGAGAGAAGGTGGATAGGTAACGTTTCGATTTACTCGTTCCATTACTCGCTTTCTTATCCATCATCATAAGCATTTAATTGTCGGTGCCACGTAGGCTCGAGCTATCGATAGCGTACAATTTATAAAAGTATGTTTAATTGAAATAGTAGATTTTTAATTATTATTTCTAATCGGGTGTTATTTATTGTATTGGTTATCGCGCGCGTCATAAATTAAAATCTGAATCGAATTGAAAAGAAATTTAGATTGTGGGACCGACCAGTCAATGGCAAAATATGTTTTTGAAATTATGTATAAGATACAATTTTGCTCGGTCGATAAGTTTTGATATTTTTCTTTGAAACAGGTAATTATGCTAATTAGATTGCGAGGCCAAATGGATTTTCGTTGTTCGAAATTAATAATCTTATCGATCGAAACAACTACTAGTTTTAATATTAATTTGAAAATATTGCACGAGATTTGTCTCGTGTTGCGTGTTAATTTTTTAATTTACAACTGCTAAAAGTGTTTATGCTAAGGCTCGAAATTTATTTTTCTCCCGGAAAAGAACCTTACGCGTTTGAACAAGGGATTTTATCTGATTTATTAAAATAATTACTGACTGATTAATGTAGTACTGATGTTTAGTCATTCTGACACTCTTTATATACAAATTGTAAATTATTTAATGTTAATGCATATAAGTTAGTTATAAAAACTAACTTTTTTAATCGTAAAAATATGCAGAAATTAATGAATCGAATTTTTTTATTTAAGTTTCCATCTTAACAATTAAATTAGATACGAGTTATTAACGAATTATTAAATGTTTTAGATTTAGGACTTATATAGCAATACCGTATAAATTAAGTCTTTTTAAAGCAAAGATATAACATTACGCGAAGATTTATAAATTTTAACAATTGAAAATATTCAAAGCATTTTCTAACTTTATTATTGCTTGTAAGCCTTAGTTTTATGAATTCAGACAAAAATTTTTATAAGTAATACATAAGAAAATTAAAAAAATTTCTTGCTAAAGTTCAAGCTGCAAAAGTTACTATGATTACAGCTATTTTCTAATTTAGGGAGAACCTTTATCCCGTTAAAACTAACACACGCGGTAATTTTTTTTCCACCCTTGCACATTTAACTTACTACACGCGCACACGCGCACACATTGTGTAGAGATAGATGGATAGATAGATAGATAGATAGACATATACGCAAAATATCGAAAATAAGATTTCGTAAGAAGGGGAGGCTTCGGTCAATCCCCCTTACTCATAAATTTACGGCTGCACACGTACGTACGCGCACAGCGCGCACACGCGCCCGCGGATATGGGTTGTCGGAAAAAACAAATATATACGCAAATGTGATGAACGTACGTGCAGGATATCCCTTTGTTCCATCATACATAAACCTAACTAACTGATTCTCTTTGGCTGTGAAAAATACAAGCTTCTGTACGTATTTATATAGGAACTTAATAAGAATCAGCGAGAGTAGATTTTTCCGTAGTTCTCGCATGATTAATATCCGTAGCGTAGACACACCGAGAGAAACGCCGCCGGTGGAAAAGTGTGCGAGAACGGAGGTGGAGAGATAAAAACCAGAGAGGAGAGATACATTAGAAAAGCACGAGCCTTTCAGATATTTATGAAATCATTTTTATCACAAATATCTTTACATCGGCTTCGATTCCTTTATTTCCTTTCTATTTATAAAAAATACTTATCTCTGGAGAGGAGGAGCCGCAGCCTGAATTCGGATCACCGGACCCTGACGTTACGATCATACGTCCATTACTATTATTTCCACTCGATTTTTCCAACAACGTTTTACCGCCTAATGTCACATTTATTTTTAATTTCTCGTTTTCATTAAGGCCTCGCTCTTAGTTCCCAACTTCTTTTCACTAAATCCTCGTTCACAAATACGCACGCACCCCCGTACACCCTCAACTTCGTTGAACGAGCGATTCATCTCCATTTATTAAAATCTTTTCTATCACGTTTGGATTCTAATAGTTTCTCCAGTCTTTTTTCCTAAATGCCTTGATTAATTTTTTAACAAATTTTCAATTTTTTAACTTTTAAATCGAGTTCTTTCACGCAAACTGCACACGTTTTAACTCAATCTTTACTCGCTTTTATCTTTAAATTAAAATGCGCTTATCTTTTATAATGCATGTATGCGCTTCGTCAGAAAGTCAAAATTTATATTTTACATAATAGTCGACGAAATTAACTCCTACGGTTTATACTTTTGCATACTTAGTCGAGCATAAATTAATTTTATTATAAGCTTTAATGATTTTCCTTTATTATTAATAGGTATTAATAGACTTCCACTTATTTCCGTAACGAATATTACACGCGCAAGTTTTTTAAGCGTTGAAATAAAAATAGATTTTTATTTTCAATGGAATTATCGATTTAATTATTCCACATTTCCATTTTCGTCTTCTTTAATAACATTCAATACCTTTTAATGTCGGAGTCTAACAATATGCATCGTTGTGCTTTAATTTCAGGTAATTAAAAAAATCTAATTCGTTTCAATATTAATAATGTAGCAAGCCCCTCCCTTTATCATTATATCGGATTCAAGGCGACGCGGGTTGATGACAAAATTTGGCCCACGCGGGGGATTTCTCTTAATTAAGATCTCACTTATTTGCATCACGCAGCTTTCATTACTTTCATTGCTGTTTCCTACATCCAAAGTTTGGCCTTCTTTTCATTTTCAAATTTTGGTTCTAAACACTGCGCCCTTACCTTTCATATTATCGCGCGGGATTAGCACGAGTGGGCAGATCTCCCATTTCCAGCTTCAATATTTTGCACCAACAAAAACTTTTCTCGCCACTAGCTTCCGCATTTTTGCTTCATTCCGACTCGCAATTTAAAAGTTAGTCGTGCGCGCCTGTATTGAAGTCAGTTTAATCGTCGATAAACGCATCGGCTGCGCCTAAATATGCGCAGGAGGGCAGTCAAGAAGCGGATGAGCATCGGTTGCTGGCTTTAGTTTGCAATAATTTGTTTCACGCAAGCCAGAAATTTAGAAAAGGCCTAAATTCGGAGGCGAAGATCGAGACGCCCTTAAAGATCAACATGCGCACGAACAGAGAAGCTTAAGCGTTCATAGTTGCAAAACGTACTATTCAAATGCAAGGCTCCGGGTATTTTCGGTGTTTTCCGAAAAGGATGAAAGTAAGGAAGGCCGTATTTACATTTTATGCTCGTGGAAGCAGCCGCGAGGAGACAACCAATATAATCAGCATTTTATAAACCAGTTGACTACTCCCGGCCGAGAGGAGATAAATTCATGGAAAAAAGATGAAGAAGGATGTGTGACATCAAAGTAGAGCGTGAGATTCGAGAGTCGGAGTCGGAGGAGCGCAGAAAATTATGCGCGTAAAGAGCGAAGAGCCGAGGGATGGCGTGACCCGCGGATTCACCGACAACCGCATTCAATTACGATGTTATCGCGTGTACAGATGACGGCTATTTCCTTGGGCACACCCCGGCGTAAGCGCCTCGCTCTTTATGCCGGCGAGAAAGAGAACGCAAAGTTACGTCTATTGTGGGGCGAGCGAAGCTAAGTCGAGCAAAACTGGCCGGCTGCCTGATTGTTTTGGAATGTACGAGGCGATACGTTGGATGAAGAAGGGCTGCTTTTTTCCTCTCGCCGCTCCCCGTCGCCCTTTTCATTTGGGAGATCGACGACCCCTGCATCCGTAGCGACCCCCGCCCCAGGCTCTCCTCTCTCTCTCTCTCTCTCTCTCTCGAATAATCGAATACGGAATAGCGTTTCATGGAACTCCATCAAGTTTTCGGCTTAGTTTATCATCATTGGTAATTAGTTTATTGTTGTTGTTATTGCGATACCGACGTTAGAAGGGACAGGTAAGCGAAACATCAAAGCTGAAAAGGAAGAGGCCGGTAACGAGTTTAGGAGTAATCGTTAGTATTAAAGCGAAATACGCGAGCGGAAAACTTGCAGTCCACTTTTTAAAGACGCTTCTTCTTGAGTTTAATTTTAAAAAATTTCGTTACTTACCCTCGTTACTCCGATCCGAAATTGAGTTCGAAATCTCTAAATATCCTCGAATTATCTGAAAATTACGATAAAGTTGTATTAGCTCTGGACGGGAAAGCAATTTGTTAATATTTTTCGCTTGAAATGCACGATTCTTCTGTTCGTAGTTGTAAGAAAGAATACCCCGAGTAAATGCAATTCGGAACGCATTTTAAATTTCTATTTGTCGATCATTTTCAAACAGTTGCATAATCGTAGCTTTGTTTTATTCCTCGATCGGTTTCTTTATAAAATGAATCCTTGGGCCAAAACGCGAACTAAGAAACTCGCACAACACGCAATCATTAATTAGTTTACAATTTTAATCGTCACGAAAATACATTATCGTGTTGTCAATCGGCGTTAGTTTTACCAAATAATTTGTTTCACGTTCAAAGAAAGGAAGAAAGATTTATCGTCCATAACGCGTGAAATTGTTGCTTAATCCAGTCTTTATGGGTTGAAAAGTGCGTGCTTTAGATTTTGCGTTTACCAACAACCTCGAGTACTTGGTTACGCGTTCAAAAAATACATTCCCAATCGGTTCATTTCAGGGACGTAAAGTAATTAAAATTAAGACAATAAGAGCAACGCTGAGAATTAAATTGCAGTTATAAATAATTTATCGAAACGTATTCCAGAATTTATATCAATATCGATAAGCCCAGAACAGCAATACGCCACAACGCAAAAGTCCTTTAGATTCGGGACAGATTAAAGCAAAAATAAAGTCCTCCTGCAGTTTTTATTCAATTTAGTTTTCTAATATATTGAGATTCATATTACGGAGTAAATCAGACGGTAATCCTAAATGCCATAACTCAAGTGTTTGATCGCATAGGTGTTCTAAATTTAATATAGGATAAAAGATAAATCAAGCTAAATTGCAGAATTTTTATTAAAAGAGCAAGAACATACGGTGAGTTGCAACTAAATAAAGAAAAGATAAGCTGCAGGATTACGCGCGTTCGATTATGTTATGCGTCGAGTCGAGCATTATTTTACTCCGACAATTGACAATAAATAATCAGGAGAAACTGAAACGACGCGAATTTGCGGAGAAATTATAGCGCGCAGAGGCAGTTAGCAGATAAAAGTTATATTTTAGTCCATCGATTTGGGTATTAGAGTCCACGCATCACTATTATTCATCGTTAGTTTTGATTCGAATTAAATAGAAGACGAACAAAAATAACTTATCCACGAAAAGTCTGGAAAAGGTTATTTCTCTTGGGAGGTGAATACCTTTATCATTAACACTTGCCTCTAGTCACACCAAGGAAACATAATCCGAAGTTAAAAGTTATCACTCGTCACCGAAAACCGATCGCTGTTAAACGGGTCTCGCACTGCAAGCCGTGAGAATCGCGTGCTGATAATTACGGTTCAGTGACCAGCAAACGCGCACTTATTACGTTGTCGTTTTTCATGCAGTATTCGAAGTCTCGGGTGACGGAAACTTGCAATTCGCCAATAGCTGTTTGCGGTCATTGGAGTTAATAAATAGACGTCACTGATTTGCTCTTCTCGCGCGTCGAGAAGACCCCGGTGTCCGTCCATTTCCTAGTTTTACCTGTCAAAACGACGCGGCCGTCATTGGAACAAATTAAAGACCGACTTCGGAAAGCCTTTTCTCCCATCTCCCAGACGTCTAATTTTAAAAACCGTGATCGACCCAACGAAAATATCGTAAATATTAATCGCGTTTGCCGAACGAATTCCGCTGACGCCTGTAGCAGCAGCAGCAGCAGCTCCTATGAAAAGCGTCGACCGTTTCAAGACTGAAGGGGGGAGGAGCGAGGCCTTGGACAATACTTGAACAACAGAAGTCACTCGGCACGTCATGGGGGACAGATCGAATCCCGGCGCGGCGCATTGTAGCCATTTAAAATTAAAGAAGCGCCGATGCGCGTTTCGCGAAATAAATAGCCTTCGCCGCTGAATAATTGAAGAGCCGATCGCGAAAAACTACTTCATCTTGCGCGGACTCGTTGCGCCAATCACCGGCCTGACAGTCGATCTTGCCGCGGAACAAGCATTTCCCATCAGGCCGGGGCCAGACTGTCTTTATTATTCCCGGCGCAGCGTTTGTTGTCTCCGACTTATTGTCCGGGGGCGACTTCTGTCGTTTTCGAACGCGTCCGATCGGAAGCGACAGCACACGGACTCCATTGCCCCCCCCCACCCCCACGCGGACCGGGGAATTCGCTTTCGCTTCGCAATGCCGCGAATTCGTTTAATAAGTTTCGCTTCGCCTTCTTTCATCGCCGCTCGCTCGACTTTCCATCGCCTCTGTTGCCATTTCCGCAAATGCACGCGTTTCGGCAATTTGGACGTCATCGGGCGCGGAATATCTGTTCCGTCTTGTACCAAGGCGCATTTTTCACATATAATTTGCTAAAAGAATTGAACAAACGTATTCAAAGATCGCTAAGTCTCCTAAGTTCACCGACTGTTCGCTTTAAAAGAAAAAACCGAGTTTTCGACGAGGGCAGAATTTATATCCGTAACATGCGATAATTTAAAAAATGAATGTTTGACATCGATTAGCAGCTGCACATTAATTTTTGAACAATTTAGATCGTTTACTTTGGACAAGTGGGGGCTTCGATCGGCTGTGAATTAAAACTAAAACGTGGGCGTGTTCCAACAGAGCTCCGATAGTCTTCTTTCTTTGATCCGTCCACCAATCATAATTGCGCCTTGGGATTGAATTTCCATTCGTCTCACGCATCTGATTTTATCTCGACTGTATTAATTTTCGGATTAATGCTCGATGTACGTATAAATGGTTCCTCTTGACTCGTTGCTTTCCTAACTACTTTAACATTTCAAGCGCTTTAACGCTTATCGAGACCAAAAGTAGAATGCGTTCTTGCAATCTTAATTAGGTTTATTTTATTTTTCAATAGTCCGGAATATTGGATATGAAAGTGTATGCGAGTAAAACTTTGTGAACAAGCTGTGATGAAAGTTAGACTAAAAGGGAAAATATAAATTTAGACGTCGAAAACAAATTTAATAATATTCGTAAGGTAGAGAAGGGCCAGGCGGAAAGGGAAATAATCGATGGACTTCGTTTACACATTTCTAATATACGAAATATAGAACAAAATATGAACAATCAGTCGGAGTTCGGAAACTTATTGATATTAAAAATTAAAATCTCTCAGATATTCGCTTAAAGAATCCGAGAGACTGTGTTACCGACCAGGTGAACGCGATTATTTTTCACGAAAGCTCCGATAATTCGGAATTCATTAAACCTATGCATCGCACCGAAAAATCATTTTATATAAAATACGCGCACTAACTTCAAAATTCATTCCAAGCATATTTAATAATAAAATAAAGTGTGCATATTTATTACCAACCGTAGTTCAATAATTATACAATTTCACAATCCACAATTTAAATTGATAATGGAAATATATATATTAAAAGAAACACGTATCTGCATTATATTTAATAAATTAATTCTAAAGAGAAAATAAAGTTCAGATTGCATTTTAAATGTTTATCGACAAGCGCAAAAAGGTGCAGTCGAAGAATAAGAAATGTAACACATTTTTGGTTCGGATCGAATTAGCTAAATACGGCGAATCGCCAAACTCGATTTCCTACGTAATTGGTACAGTCATTAGTTAAAATTTTCCAGAATTGTAAATGGCACTCCAAGTGCACGCTAACGGTTGATTTTTCAAAACTCAACTAAGTTTGCTCACCGATGGATTTATCAAAATATTCGCTCGAGTAGAAAATGCATAAGATTTCGGTTCGCAAACATTAGCCATATTAGCAATTATCAATGTATAATTTATTGCCGGTTGAAAATATTTCTGCAATAATTCCCTCTTAAGCGATAAAAGTATCCATTGAAATGCAGGCCGCGTTAAATTATCACACACACGGATATACAGTCGAAAATATTTTTGAAACAGCTTTTAATTTCGGTTATTTGCAGGAGATTATTGAATAGCAATAATTAATCGAGTGAATCAACCGTTCGCTGTGGCAAAGAATTTATGAAAATTTAATTATTATTAAAATCGTAATAAAACTGAAATTTCATCTAGTAATGGAATTCACCATTGATGATATATAAATACCTCGGTAGATCGATCCAACCTATTCCGGACACGAGGCCTAAGTTTTACAATTATAAATTCCATATCGATTATAATCGAGTTTGCCAGAATCTCTAAAAATATTTTACACGCACTTGTAATTTCAATGTTACATAAATTATCGTATCTTTGTTGAAAAATTCAGCATCGAAAAATCTCATTTCAACACATATTTGTTCCGGCCTTGAAAACAAATAAATGTAATTAACGAAAAATTATTGTAATGTCTCTCAAACGTATTAAAGCGAATGTCTTTTAAAGTATTATTAATAAAATATAACGATATAATTAATACGAATTTTATAAAAAGTTATTTATAAGAAATCAAACGCACAATCAAGGTTCTAAAAAAAGTCTTTACCATTTAATTAACAACATTCGTTATGTTCAATATATGCTGATTACAACTTTATAATAGAAGAAAGTATTTGCAAAAAGATATTCTTTACTTAAAATTTATCGAAGTTCTTCATCAGTCAATCGTCTCTTTAAAATTTAATTCATTGGAAGATATCTGAAAGGTATTGATATGAAAATATAAATATGCACTCGGTACTTAACTTATTTCCACTCGAAATGTCTTTGCACATATACTGTAAATTTTTAACGTATACTTTTTCAACTTTTAATTCGTATACGACGATAAATATTGAAAAATGAAAATGTTTAATCTTAACTGCACTCGATCTCATTGCATAATTTAAAAATAACGATATCGATCTTTCATAAAGTTATTTTTAGACGAAGAGTTTATACGGACAAAAAATTTAAAAAGACACGATTTCGTTAATCATAAATTATAAATTTTCACTTTTGACAAACGAGAAGAAAAAAATAACAAATCAAGTTTCTGTATAAAAGAAATGTTTCAATTTACAAATTTTATGCTTGAGATTTTTTTCGGTGTTTATGATTCTCAATTGATTTAATATATCTGATAAAGTAGTACAAGTATGTGTGCTGTTTGAGAAATATTGTATAAAATTGTATAAAAAAAAGCCGATTCGTGTTATATGTGCAAATGTTCATACATTAGCATGAATATGATAAACGAAGCTGTATTTCGTAGAATTCAACGAATTTAACGTCAAGTACTTTGTACTCTCTATTAATCATTAATAAAGAGTGTAATTCTATAATTATTATCGATTGCAAAGTTAATTCGTTATTAATTTAAAACGACTAACAGTCGGTTACCATACGTAGTTACGCAAGTTGGAAGACTATGGTTTTTCAAAATTTTTGAAAACTTTGACTCGAAAATGCATTAGAAGTAAATAAAGACGTTGCTGTTAAAATTATTGTAAAATTATTCAGGATTGCTCAAGGAATTATGCGTCATTCTAATCCAATTATTACATAATTTTAACACATTTTATGAATCTAGAAGCTCGAAACCTGACATAACGTGTAATTTCCAGCTCAAATAATAAAGGTATTTCAACAAAATGCTTTGGCGAAAAATTTGGTAAACAACTAGCGCTAAAAGACCGTATTACTTTTCAGCCAAGTAACGCGAAATGTACCCTTAAAGTTGCAACTGGTGAGCGGAGAAATTAAAAAAAAAAAAAAAAAAAAAAAAACGAAACGAAAATGTAAAATTCAATAGAAGCTAATAATAACAACGATAATCGTTGTAGTCCGCACTTAAAAGTCTCCGTACAAGCATCTTGTGCATTCACGTTGGGTAAACAGAACGCACAAAAACGTCGACGATCTTAGATACTTAATTTTTTGAGGAGCAAGTGATTAGGCGGAAGAAGTTGTAGATACAAGAACTTAACTTAGTATTAGCGTTCGATTTTGCTCCCGATTCGAGCTTCCCGTCGTTTTACGAAGACAATAAACGCGCGTGTAAATATCGCGGAACTGTAACTCGGCTGACCTCGCAAAAAGCGCAATTCCCTTCGGTGATTACCCTCCGTTAATATCCTCGTCCTCGGCGATATAACAAAGCAGGATGTCGGGAGCTGAAGTCGGGGGTCGGCCAACTTCTTAGCTATGCGGTCTTTCATCCTCTCTCTCTTCAGCTCCTTTTTCGATCGCATTTAAGACCGAGAGATGGCCAAAAACGGACTCGATGCCTCTCGACAAAGGGCTTTTTAAATAATGCACTACTCCCCGATGGACAAATTCTTCACACTCGTCTCTCCCCGAGCACCGCGGCTAAATTACCTTCCATTTCGGCAATTTCGTGGCACCGTCCATTCCAACGGCAGGTCCTGGAATAAACATTTCTTGACGACAGCCAACGACGCAAAAATTAGCGCAACAATTACCGTGCAAATTTCACTAATCCAACGATTTTGCTTCAGGCTGCCGAGTCCTTCGGCTTTTATTCGTCCGGCCATGGAATGCAACCCGTTGCATGACTTTTCCCGAGCAACTGCAACTCGGCGAACTTTACAGAAGCAGCGTCTGCATCGGGACTCGAGGGCTAGGATGGTATTGACGGCCGCCGGATCAATTGCTAGCCCTCGATGACTCGAGATGGATACAGTTGGATTAGGAAGATGCACTAAAAACCAAAAACGGAATCCAGTTTGCGGACAATCAACGGAGTCCAGAGATTCGGACTGCGGCTGCTGCTGCTGAATCCTGTCGCACGACGGCCTTCTAAATATTTAACCTCGGAAATGCACTCTTGACGACGTGTGCCAGTGCATATATTGGCTGTTGCGGCACGAGTGTGTACCTGGGGAGGCTGGGCCGCATCCACGTACGAAGGATGCATGCTTAAGTCGCTGTGGGCGAGCAGCGATTATTCAAGTGCGTACGTGGCTATTGGACCAATTTCCTTGCGACTGCCTTTTTCAAACCGAGTGCTTTTCTCGCGTCTCTGGTTTATCGCTCTATTTTCGCGAAAAAGCTCGCTATGTCGGGTCGATGCGTTCAAATATTTACGCAACGTCTGTAGCGAGAAATTGCCGTTCTCGGGTTAACCGAGTTTTGTTAATCGCCAAACGGGCGCTAGCGCTGATAATTTTGAGCGTTCGCTTCGATAAGCGTCAAAGACGCCTTTTATTTCGGAGTCTGAGTAAAATATAAATTCCTTTGCAGCAAGTGCACAATCATCGATACGGTGCTTATGTTAAATCCATCCTATTTCAGCCTCCGGATCTCTTTGATTCTCTCTGCCTCGTGCACAACGTGAAGAAACAACGCTGGAAGTTAAAAAGCGTTCGCCGTTTATTCGATGCGTCACTATTTGCTCGAGCTCGGGCTTCGTTTTTAAAATTAACTTCTCGCGTCTTTATTGATCGTAACCGAGAGAAGAATTGGCGTTGGGCGAGCAAATTAGTCAACTAAATTGCAAAGCTCCGATTAAACTGTCGGAAAATTCGTCGAGCAGTGTTGAGTTTGCCGTGTGGGGCGCGCGAACGAGTGCAGTTAGACTCGAGTGCGAGGAAGAGCGAAGCCGGCTGTTGCCGGTCGGTTCCGGGAAAAAGAGCCCCGGCAGCCGCTAATAGCCAGCCGAGAACCCGGGAACCGCGTACGACTTTAGGGTCTCGTAGCGGCAGCGGAGAAGATCGGCGTCACAGGTCGATCGACTTTTGCCGCTCTTGCGCGTATAAACGCGGCGCGAAAAAGGCCGCGCCCGGAGGCTCCGGGTAAGCCCTTTGAGTTCGTCAGAGCGAAACACTCGGTTGGAACTGGCGAAAGAGACGAGCGGCGTGGAAAAATGGTTCGATCCGTAAGTGCGTATGGGCAAGCAGGAGAGCTTCTTCCTCTTCGTCTGGTTGGACTCGCGTCGAGCCCAAAGGGTCGACGAGGAGCGATACTTTGTTACTGAGCCGTTAATTTTAACGGCCGCTACGTGCTCCTGATTTCTTTAACTTTTTAACTGCATAACGACTAACGACTGCGCACGCCCATCCCGCGACTCGCAACTCCTTTTTTCTTCTCGTCTCGTCGAAAGCCTCGCGTGACGGCGTGCCCTGGCGTGGCTACTCCTTGGTTTACTGCTGCACACTTATCTCTCTTTCTCCCTCTACGTCTTTATTTCTTTTTTCGCGCGCGATCGTTTTCTCGCTACTCTTACGGGCTCGGCTTTTCCAACGATCGCTCTCCCCTTCCTTCTCTCTTCGGAATCTCGAGGGTTCGGGTGCAAGCCACTGTCTTTCATTCGCTAACGACTTACTTTGATTTCTTTAGGGGTACATTTTCGAAGTAAGGCAGTTAAACTGCAAATGTGCAGGAAATTTTTACGTTTGCCGGACTTTGTGCTTTTGCCACGGAGCAACGTACGGCGTAAGAAAACGAAACGGTCGTTATTCCGCAGCACGCAGTTACGTTTTTTCTTGTAATTAAAAATCTTACAGTGCTGTAAAAGAAATAATATTCGCACCTTATAAATTGTTGATTCGGGCTGCGAAAAATCAGAGCTGAGATGACGCCAGTGGATAACGACGCGAATACAGTGAAATAAATATTCTCGGCTACCGATTCGGCTATTTTGGCAAAATCCTTTACCAATTTGCGGAGCCAATTTTCCAATAGCTTGGCTTGAAGCAACTGCGATACTTTCGATTGCTGATTATTCGTCTACAGTTGATTGCATTATATCCGATCCGGTGAAACCAAAATCTATTCCCACTTACGAGCGTAAGCTCTTAAAAGCGCATTAATAAAACAGACTAGAGAATTTGATTGTATCGTAGAACATTCCCTGATTCATAATTGCATTATCGAGCTAAACATATATTCTAAAATTTACGTATTTTGGAGCATTATTTTCTCGGACGTGAGTTAAGAAATATTATTTCGTCGAAGCGAAAAACAACGAAATGAATTAAAAATTAATCGCAATATTAAGCAATTGACGGTATTTTCTATGTTCCGGTAGTATACCAGCCGTCGGTTAACTTGGGGATTCCACGTCTTCACAGGTCTTGCTTGTGTTTTCATATTTTCAAACGGACAAATCGAATGACTTTTTACGCGTTCGTTGCGATTCGAGTTTAGACCAATAAACGCATTTGTCTCGAGGTTGGCTGATGCTAATTAAGAAAACGTAGCATATTCTAATCTATGACAGTCGGCGACGACTGACTACACTCATAAATGCCCTAACATCGTATTGACGAAGGCGCCTCTTTCGTTCATCAATTTTGGCTGCTTCTACTTAGATACGCCATGCAATTAATCTCCTCGACGAGGTATATATTTGTATTACACGCTGTTTTGTTTTTACTTCACCTAATAGTTTTTGAAAAATATGATTCTCGGTTATGGAGAACGTAATTTTTTGCCGAATATCTGTCTTCGTTGCGCAAACTATGGCAGCTTGTGATCCATCTCTTTCTCAGTGATTTATGTTTTATTTACGGTTACGATTCTTTTCGCCGACAAATGCTTTTCTCGCGTTTTAAGGAATCTATATATTTTACTCCGTATTGATTAAGAGAAACAAAATAACCGGCCTGTTACGTTTAGAAAAGATTCGAGTCGTATTGAATAAATACGAAAAGATAATTCCAAACACGATTGCACTTAAGTGTATGAACGCGGCTGCGTGCGTGTACGTGACTGTGTACCGAAGTTTTTGGAGTTTACAACTTTCAGAGTAATTTATACGCATATTTAAAAAATTATTACGACGGAATTTTCCATAAATACTGCAAGACTTATTAATTTATCCACGTTGAACTTTTATTCCCGAGTTTAAAAGTTTCGAGTTGCGAAGAGCGACGATTCGAAAAGAATGCACCTCAAGTGTCGAGTGAGACCTTAAAGCTACCGATACTTTTTGTTTACGCAAAACTGAGTATTTTCAATTACACGTTAATATGTAATTTCTAGTCGAGATAGCGTATCTTCATAATCTATGCAAAACAACTGCAATTTAATTTGCGTTTATCTACTACTAGTGCTAGGGAGGCTTATTATGCTTTTATGACGATGTCGTTACCGGTACTTTATTCGTGTCACATCGTAAAAACAAACATAAAATTTACACAGTCGGCTGATTTTAAGCTCTGCATTAACCAAATAATCGAAACAAAATATCGTACAACAGTCGCACAGTAATATATAACAATTGAAGTATCATTTGCAATTTAAAAATGGTTTGTAAAATTCGGCCGATTTCGGCAAATTGAGAAATATCAGTTTCGTCACTTACCGTCACTTCTTTCGTATATTTACGAATAGAAGCTAGTTAAATGTTGTTCGGCGTTGCGAATAAATAATAATGCATTTGCACGGAGAGAATCTACGCGCACGATTTATTCGAATTCGAATTATTTCAGCGACGCGGTGGCCGATTTTAATAAGTTAAAATAAGTTAAGCAACAATCGATAATCGAAAATTTTACAATCCACTATGAAATTCGACCAGACCGGAGGATTTACTCGTCGACTCGTTTTGATCAGCGAAGAGGTCTGCAAAAGCTCGAGGGGAAGCTCGAAAGCGCGTGGCAGTGAGTAACACACGACAACCTTGACTCACGTTAATGAGCTAATAACTTTTAAAATTATAGATTCGAATGTTGAAGAGGACATTTAATGGTCGCCACAGTAAGTGGATTACTCTTTATTACCCGAGCCAAATAAAAAATGCACGTTTTACGCAGTTTTAAGTGGAGAGGAAAAATCTCTGTAGTTTTGCTGTTTTTGTAAAGTCTAATACTTGTATTATTCAAAGCCTCCGAGGCAGCTCCGAATGTATTATTTAAGAGTCATTTTGCCTTAAAATTGAATACTAATTGATGAAGAGAAGTACATATATAGCAACTACACTCTGGCATTAATTGCATTGGGAAATTGTCTTCAATCAAGATTAAATAAAGACGAAAAGAGAGAAGAAAAGCCGGAGTGTTAAGTACATAAGGTTCAGCGGGGAACGGATGGCGGGCTGGAGAAAGAATACGCGTTAATGTTTGGGGGATTCCGGAATATCGATACATATTAATGAGTTGGCATTCTCTTACTTATTGCCACAATGACTCGATATTTCCGGCTCTGGAGAGGCCAATTAAAGCGAGGCGAAATCAGTCTCGCCGCTGCCGGGTAGACGACGACGACGACGACGACGACGACGACGACAGGGGGGGGGTAAACTCTATTTCGAGATTATTCGCGGGCGAAAGTCCGGGAGTGGGGAGGGCGAAAAGGGAAGACAATTCATCCTTTGCACAGGATCTTTGTATAAATTAATTAGCGTTCCAGTTTAACGAGAAAGAGCGACAAGCGCGGCCGACGGCTCGAGATACGAGACGATGCTTTTTCGCTCGCTCGCTTGTCGCGCGCGATATTGATTAATTTTAATTAGTCGACTCGCTACACTCAAAATCTCCCCCTCCCCCTTTCAAAATCGATTCCTTCTTTTCAACGCGAACTGAAAATTACATTCTGCCTTAATCTTCTGGGTAATCTATCGACGCGTCTGTTTACTCCGACTCCACTTTTAAATCGAGACTTCATCTTTTCTTATTTTTCTCTCTCAACAGCTCTCCAAAGTTAACATAAATTATCCCAGTTTTACCGTCTCAAGATTGCCTTTGAGAATAAATATTATGAAATTTTTGCGAATCATTCCTGTGCTAATTAAAAGGATAACCGCAACAAAATAATATTAACCTTATACACGGTTAGGTTTTATCCCAAGTGTTCGATGTCGTGCATTGCACATTAAACGTGAAACTTAAGGTCAATCGATTCATCGCTTGTATATTACAATATTCATATCAGCTTGTATCAAAAACATCATTAAATGCGTTAAGCACTGATATGCGGCTATAAATAAGACTTGGAAAATATTTTACGAGAGCAGTGCGTTAGAGCTACAATTTATTAGCTTACAACTAAATGTCCGTACCCTAATAATCATTTATACGCATTATTATTTATGACACATAATGAATGATTGCGATAAACTTGCTTGACTCGAGTCAACTCCAAATTTAATAAAAATTATCGATTGCTAAATTTGTTTCTAATGTTGTGTAGTTTTTTCATTTCTTCTCAACTGATAAATTGTTTTGTTTTTTTCTTCTACCAATTAGTTTGAGAATTGCTGTTAAAAATAAAATATCTTTTGTCATCGGAGTATTAATAAAATAGATGTGTGTTAGTTTAATCTTTTCAGCGGGAATAAGAATTTACGAGTTATTACAATGATTTATAAAGAAAATGTTGATGTTGATGCTAGCGGAGCTCGGATAAGAAAACGTACTGCAAAGTCGAGATGAATTGTATAAACTCGTTGCCAGGTATTTAAAAAATATTGTCCTTAACATTAAAACGCAGGGGAAGGAAAGAAAAGTTCGTTAAGCCAATAGTCGAGGAAAAGGGAAAATGGATATGGTTTTGGCGAATGTCGCGCTGCAGACGCAGGAACCGAGTGTAAAGAAAGTTACCTCGGAGAGACGGGGACAGAAAGTAAAAGTGTGCAAGAGGTTCGGAGAGAGAGAGCGAGAGAGAGAGAGAGACTGAAAAAAGTTTAACCGACTATTAGGGGTCGTAATACAGCGTAATGCCGACACTTAGCGAAGTATAAATAAGCGTTAAATCCGTGCTTAGAAGCTTTAATCTGTACTTTTTCTCTCTCGTCCCGGCGCCACCTCCTTACCGAGAATACATTATCACCCAAGGGACTTTATCGTTCGGCCGATAACGACTTCGCAGTGGCACGAAAAAATAAGGGGATAAAAAGAAGAACGGGATATACTCTGCATTCACCGGCGGTATATCAAAGGGCCCGCCTCTTCTGCTCCTCTGCCTCGTCGTCAAAGCCTAGACGTTCTAATCTCGCTAACCTTCGGCCAACTAGACAGTCTTTCTTCTCCTTCCAGCGGCGCTGCGCGAATTCTCAAACCGTTTACAAACACTTCCCGTAATCCAACTGCAATTTATCGCATCGTCTCGCCTCCTCCGCTTTTCCGTATTCGCCGACGAGGACCAAGATATTTCTTCGCTGCGCCCGCGTTCATTTGCAACGGCGAGTCTTGACCGATCCGAGGAATAATTGCGAAAATTAAGTTGCTCTTTAAGCGGCTCGCGCTAATAAGCGAGCGAAACGCGCAGCTCTTGATTGGCCTTTTTATTAATAATTAGCGATACCGAAATTTTTATTCGAATGTTTTCACGTGGTCGTTTTGCAAAACTGCCTGCCCACGTGCGCGAGCTTGCAGTGTCGAAATACATACGTAATTATAAGTCAGACGAGACTTTACGATAATCACATTGCAGTGATTTTGATACCAACACGTGGCGTGCAAAAAACGCGTTAAAAATACCATTAAGCTAAGCGAGTTAAGCCGAGACTCGCATTTCTATTCTTGCAGCCAAAACGTACAATTAAACAGCCAGCAATGAGCCTAAAAATTATACGTCGTTGCAAAGTGGAAAAACGCTCGTAAAAAATCACGCGCTTTTTGTTCGAAACGCGAAATTCATCTGGAAAAATAGACGCTGACGTTGACGTAATTATCCGGAACAGATATCGTCGTTGATTCAAAAATAGGGAGATTTAAGGCGTGAAAGTTATCGGATCATTCATTAATTTCACTCCACGCTAAACTAAAAATGTTTAACGAGTCATCGGTAGATTTTGAAAGAAATAGTACGTCCGCGCAAAATGAAGAATCTACAGAATAAACTGGAAGCGAAGAAGGCAACAATTTTAACGATTATATTAGGCTGTAGACCTACAAAAATTATAAATAATAAATAGAAAATTGGTTAACAATGCTACGCCTTTTAGTAAAACGAACAGAAATCTACGTTGTTGAAGTAAATGTAGAAACGGTTTAAACGCACTCGACGGTAGTTTCAGCGAAGATAACGGGGATCTTGGGTGCAAAACGACCGATAAATAATGGTAACACCATCACCATCGTATTTATTCGCGTTCGGTTTAAAAAATTAATATTTTCGAAAGGCCTGCGGATAGTTTGCGAGGAAATCACTTGTCGGGGAAAAAGTCTTTTGCTAAACGAGAAAATTTGCATCGGAATTAGAGAAAGAGCGACAACTCGTTCCCGTTCAATAATAATGTTTCTCGAGGGACTATCTCGCAAATATCTACGCCAGTATCCAACACTTGATACACGAGTAGAAACATAGTTTAAATAGTGTCGAGCGCGAAGATAAAATAAAATAGAGAAAGAAGGGGCGGGCCGATTTCGGCACGAATTCGCTAAAAACTCGCACGGGTCACAATTAAAGTCGTTGCAATTAAAATGCCGGACTCTCGTCCAGTAACTTATTTATAATGTATTTACTGTTGAGCAAAAAAGAAAACGAAGAAAATGAAAAAAACGTGTATTTTGATAGCGGGGATGCGGCCCACATGCAAAGTTCATCGATGATACTCATTAATTGCCACAGGTCAAAGCAGCAACTCGATGCTGCCGTAATACGCTAATGACGAGGAGAAGACAAGAAACATTTTCGTTGAATTTCGATAAATAAATGGGTCAAGAGACAAACACGAGTTGAGACGAAAAATAATAGGAAGGATAAGGCCAATCGGTATCAATCGTTAGGAGGTAAATCCGTGCGGAGGGGAGGAGACCCATGCCCGTCATTAATAATTAACCTTCGATCGCGCGACTAGTAAGTCTCCCTTGCTCACTATTGCCGTAGACTTTTGTACTGTAGCGAGCTTTTGGAGCTCAAATGTACGCGATATTTTCCACGAAGGTACTCGAAGCGTCAGCTGCTCTCGAAACCGTCAACTGTACGACTATAGGCCGGCTGCTATTGTTGAAGTGTTAAATCATTAAATGCAGTCTTGCCATTTAACGGCTTTTTCATTAAGGTCAACCATATAATAATAATAATAATAATAATAATGTTTTAAATTGCTTAAACTGGCGAAGTTAGTTTTTAAAATTAATTTTTTTCACTCCATTATTTACATTTTTCCCAATTATACGGCTTTAGAGGCAGTTTACTTTCATTGCATTATTATAATTGCAGAGATTTTTTTTTAAATTAAGAATTAATTAATGGTTTTTTTAAAAGGAGTTTCTAGAAAGTCGCGCTTTAGCGGTCGCCACATTTGTTGTAAATCGTATTTTTAAGTCATTTGCCATCGCGAAAAAATTATGCCAATAAGCACATTAAATTCGAATTAATAACAATGTATTTCGTATAATTTAAACGGTTTTTTTGCAACTTATATCTAAATCGTATCATTAAATAGAAGATTCAGTAACTGGTGCCACATAAGCAACTAATTGTTTTTTACACATTTCAAGTTGATAACAAAATTTTTAACTCTCGCTTATCGGTGAATATTAAGTAAGCAAATTCAATCTAAATTAAGGAAAAGAATTTTAATTATTGAAAAATCATTTATATATAAATGCGATAAAAGGAAAAAAGTTATCTTTACACGTTTAATACAAAACACTGAAGATAACTGGATTATGATTGCGAAAGTTCGCTCTGACAAAATATCTTATCGCGAAGTTTATGCGGTACTCTAATAAAGTTTTCAAATAATAACATTATTTTCAGGCGTTTTAAACATCTACTAGCAAAATCTTTTCGATACTTAATTTCACTTGAACGAGATAAAAAATAAAACATCTACTGGCTTTCGTTAAAACTCATTATTTCATAAATTCTATCTGTAAATGATATTTGAAATTTCCTTGGATTTCCAGATTCAAGTTTTGCAACATAATTCAAATAATTGTTGCGATAAACGAGTATTTGTAAATCAGTTTGGTTCGAATACAATCGGCGTAACGGAATCGACAACATTTGTTCCTTTGCACCTTATAAAATCCGCAACAGATTATCTACTTTCTGGATAAATGTCTCAATTATTGTTCAACGTTATTGTCAATCAAATCGGTTCGTAAAATTAATTCCATTTGACGGTATCAAGAAGTTTTTCGTTTCTAGTTCGTATTTCATAGAGAAGAGAAACGACTCTTTTAAAAAAAATTGTCGTTTCAATCATGAACGCTCGTGTTTCTCTAAACAAAAAATATTACCCTTTTTGCTTAATAATTTGTTAAACCGTGATGTAAAAAAAGAAGAGACAATTAAATGTCAAATAGCTGAGCAGCACTAATTTAAGCAATTCTTGGACAATTACGTGCCGCAGATAAACCGAAGTTCAATGACACTTTTGTTAAATGAAATATACGCGAAACTACGTATAGATTATGCTCCTACGGAGATAAGCGCTCACGTTCTATCCGAGTAAATTCATTTTTCAACACGAATACACACGTAATTGTCTACGTATTAACGTCCGCCTAACGCTTTATTTCTTAGAGTAATCGTTCGTTACAATTTGGCTGTGCGTAAGCGGATTCTTAAATTGAAACAAGTACATTTATGAATTAACATCACATCGAAGTGTTGATATATTTATTTCCAATATCCTTGGTTAATATTAGCAATTCAAACGAATCAAACTTGCGTGCGCTGTTAATGCTGTTTTTGGTTATTAGTTAATTAATAAAACAATGAAATTTTGAAAAATTGAAACGATTGAAATTTCTGATTCAAATCTCATTAAAATAAGCCGCACTATTATCAGTACAATTGTTTTTCTAAATTATATCAGTTTTATTGAGATTATTAGCAAGACTGTGATTTACTGATATTTTTTTAAACAATAATATTTGAGTTTACTCGATAAATCAATTGATAATTTGATTTTAATTAAAAATTAATAAAATTGTCTTGACTCTATTATCAGTGTTTCACTCGTACATGCAAGAAGTGTATGTAAAAAGAAATAAGATAATTTAAAAATTTATTTTGTTGGTAATTATTTTATTTTATTTACATTAATAATCTGTAGTTCTCAATTACAAAAATAAAAAATTAAAATCCGTGTATTCTTCTTTATTCTGTATAGATAGAAAAGTGATTTTGGTTGTGCCGTGCAGAAGTTGCGTGAATTAAGTAATTAAAAATTCTAATATGAATCTTAAATTTTTCGTTTTATACAATAAGACACGGTGTTTACTTTTAATTTTAACTTACGCCCTCAATTAGATGTGACGTTTAATTTCAACATCTGCTGAATTCGAGTAAAGACATTGGGCTTTTTCTTCAATATACCTTTGAACTCGGAGTAGTTAGTTAAAAAATATTCATTTAAGGAATTTACTCGATTTGATATTGCATCGTTGATGGCACGTGTTTTTGTTTTATGTCGAATTGGCTCATCCACAACAATAACTGTTGCACTATTAAGAAATTGAAATTCACGCGAAAACATCACTTAAAATTTCAAAGAGTCCTGAAATGAAAATGCACCTCTTATGTGAAAGTTGCGTTGGACAGACTTTTGATTCTCGAAATTGATTTATTTATTATTGGTCTATTCTTTAAGTCTCCTATTTCATTATTTTTAAACGAAAGGTTAATTTTCAACAAAAGAGAATGAGCTCGAGACTCGGCCACACAGACTCGTAGACGACGGCTACGTCTGCGTCTCGATAAACAACTTAACAACTACGTCATACGAGATAGACGAGGTTCTACTGACCACCGCGACATCAACAGCTTTGGCTCGTTCGACTTCTCCGGCAATTTCCACAAATAAATCTAAAAAAATTCGTCTCCAAATTGATTCTTTATACGTCCGTTACTGTTATTAGTCTTCAAAATTCAATTTTTTAGGTTACGCTGTGAGAATGACTATTAAATGTAAGAACCATCCCAAAATTTCTAATCCCGCGTTGAAAGATTTAACGCTTGAATTTGTATTAACACACGGGAATCTTGGATTCAAAACATAACGTAATACTTACGTGTAACTTATTCAAGATACACGTAATTAACATGTAAATTAACATTTTTGTATGGAATATTATAAACAAATTATAAATTTACAGTGCACATTTGACTGAAAACTAATTTCTTAAAGTTGCCAATTCAATGAAAACGTTAATTATAATTCATTGTTGTGAATACATCATTTATTGCAATATAATTAACCATTTTTATCAGTAATCAATTTTTGAAATAGTAACAGAACTTTGATTGGATGTAGTAACAAGGTAACAATGGAAATATTTATCCGACAAGGAATAAAATAATTCAATACAAACAACAGCGTCTGTGTTTCCATTTGACAGAGAAAGATGACTACAATGAGAAAACATATATTTTTCAGCTTTCCCTTTGACGTTATTATCATTTATACGATGAAGGATTTTATCAGGTGTGTCGAGCTAAAAAGGGCCAATATTTTATCAATAATTTTCAATCGATATAAACATTCGATTGGACTGAAATTTTCTCTCAATTTTTGCCGAATCGGTTCAACGATCGTTTAAATTAACATTGAGCACCGTTTCGGCGTCAAAAAGTAAGCAAAGTTTACTTATAAAGTGAAACGAGTGCGAAGACAATTCGGAGTGAAATAAAAATTTCGAAATAATAATACAAATAAAAATTAATTGGGAAAATGCCGCGTGAAAAATGTACTCGGTTCGGTAATAATTAGTAATTGCGGTGACGAAAGAGCATTTGGTCAATAATTAATCGACGCAACCATTATTGGGAAACAGAGGTCGGGAGTAAAATCTAGACGCAGACTTTTAGAGCCCCGAAGCTGAAATTTCAATCTATACTTGTATATCTATGGAGTCACACGTACGTCAGTGGCGAGGACGAAGGCGACGAGGGAGCAGTAGAAGGGCAGGTGCCCTAATCTCACCTAATCTACGGTTCATAGAAATTAATGTTACGACTGTTGGCGGCCGGTCAATGGCTGCCGCCATCGGTATCAGCCCTTTTCGGCTCCTCCTCGCTTCATCCTCAATGACATTTACTCGCTCAGTTTCCCGAACTTTTCTCGTGACCCGTTCCCGTCTCTCAGAGACGACGATAATCAAGTACACGACAACGAGCTTATATTGCTAATGGAGGTACTAAGCTATTCCGTCCGAAATTTCACTCCTCGGCATGGACGTTTTTTCCTCCATTCTCGCGTTATTGGCCCTGAGTCGATCGCCGTTGTCCGGTTCGCATCGACGGAAAAGTGCGAGCAGCCACTAGCTAGGAGCGACAAGTTAATCGGTAGAGAACTCGAACTCGCGAATTAGCAGGATCAGCATATCGGAGTGGGGGTGGAGTGCGGCTAAATTGAGCGAGTCGACTATCCGACAGTTGGTAGCACCGCAGCTCGACTCCAAGCGGCTCTCCAAATAAAGCGAATTAAAGTATCCCCGCGCCTCGTCGACGTCTGTCTGGCGAAATCGTCGGCCGGAAGCCGTCAGTGGCTGCTAATCCTGGGCTCCTCCACACGCATACCAACGACGAGCTTTCGCTCTCGCATTCTGGCGCATCATCCCTCGGCTCGATCAGCATCCCCCATACGAACGGAATGCCCCGGCAGATCGAGCAGATTGAGCTTGCAAATGCAACGCGCTCGGCCGGACGACAGGAGGGGAGGGGGCGTAAGTACGTGTCGCGCGTTCTAGACGTTGCCGCTCCGACTTGTTTCTTCGCCAGATTTCAGACTAATAACGACTAGACGACGCCCCTCGAGTTGGGTAAGGGGTTGCCAGAGGTTACCACCGCACCGACACAACTGACTTCGACTGCGAGGCGCTACCTAACGATGCACTCGAACACTGTAATTTCATCAGTCCTCGAAAAGCCTAAAAAACCCAGTTTCTTTTATATTCCGAAGGCTGCTGCTCGCTTTGCACGCCAGGGTGCGCCCGTGGTTCGATCGGTGTTCTTCGTGTCAAACTGAGAATCTTTCCCGAATCGCGACGCGATATTTTTCCATTGCCAAAAATTTCATCATCCAACTCTTCTATTGCGAATCGCAACACGTACGCGTGCAACCAATTGAATGCGTGATTATGCGTGAAATTAACAGCTCGACAGTATTTTCGGTTAAAAAGCGGCCATGTAAGGCTTTTGACGCTCGAGTTGCGTTGCAGTCGACATTAAAACTTCACGTTGATCTTTAGTTGGAGAAAGTCTCAACTTTTATTCGGTGCGCAATTTGGTGTTGAATATTTCATACTTGGCACGCTTCCCCCGCGTAAACTTTTGTCTCACTCGCTCTCGCAATCGCGTCGACGACGTTATTTCCATAAACGCTGCTCGTTGAACTGCGAGCGAATGCGAGTAAATGACCAAAAACAAAGATAAGATAAATTTTTAGGTTATTTTTTCTCTTGCCTATTTTCTATTTTTACGGTTATTATTGTATTGCTGAAAGCTTTCGAATGAGTCTCGTGTCGCGACTTTTAGTTACGCATCGCTAACGCGCAACTAAATACGAGAGTTTGGCAAAAGATTTTACGAGTGACTTTTTAAAACTTTTCGAAAACTTTTTAATAATTAGGAGAAACGAGTTGTGCGTCTCGCTCCAGCTTTCGCACGAGTGCATTATTGTCCCTGTTTAAAACATAATTATAAATAATATGTTTCATTTGGAGAAGATAACCGGCAATAATTATGGTATCGAGTAAATTGTATAATCAGTGTAAACCAATAACAAGCTGTTCGTATAAAAAAAGTTTTTTCTCTCGCGAGAAGATTATCGGCGTATTAAGTTTCTTGATAAACGCAAACTTTAACTTCAATACAAATGTTTTGAAGTTTTGAATAATTTTGAAATAATTGATAAGAAACCACGCGATGTTTTAAAATTCATTATATTTATTTTCTTTTGTACATTTATTTTTATCGTATTAAATACATAATTTTCGATAATTTTCGATAATTTTTGTAACGTGAATGGGAAAGAAGATTGAGACCGACTTGTCTACGTTTCATGTCACTTGCCGGTTCTCGGACTCTTTCCCAAAAATTAACATTATCAATAAGCCATTAAAATATATATTTAAAAATATATGAAATATCATTTATCGAACAAAGGTTGAGTGAGTTTTAGAAAAATATTTGTTTAAAATCAGTTATATAATTATTCGCTCCAATTAAATGCGCGTGCGCGCACTTACACGTAATAATTGGGCGAAACACTATTCTTACATAACAATATTTAGCATCTATTAGTTATTTTTAATTATTATTATTCTCGGACATTAAGTTTTTACGGTATTCGAACAGCGGAAACTGTATTTTGTTTTGAAAAATATCGTTAAAGGAGTCTCCCAGTCGCTTTTTGTTACGCAAATGCGGAGTGACGCTTTTGAAAATTTTTTTAAACTTCCAGACAGAATTAATCACGTCGGTTTTCATTGATTCCAGTTAAATGCTTAGATGAACGAGTTGAGATGAATAGTGAATTGCAAATATTATAACTTAAAAGTATGCGTGTACGTAAAAGTGTGGATCTTTAAATTATCGAACTTTACAACTGTACCTTTTTTCATATCTCGGAGGAAGTGAAAATTACTGGTCCCTAGTAGTAGAATACGGCAATTCGAAAGCAATGAAAAACCGAAAGAATAAGAGAAGCGCCGTTAGAAAGAAACAGAAATGTCTGTAATTTTAAATGTTGTCAGTTCGATCGAATGCAGCAAGTTTATCCTTTAGAATTTCTATCCAATATCCAACTATTCGGGTGCGAAGCTTCTTCCAAGATGATCCAACGATTTATTCACATTTTCGAAAAAACTTGGTCGGCGTTCGCAAAATAAAAAAATTGCTTTTTAAAATGCATCGGCATTCATGATCAATCTCCGGGCCACGAGGTCGCTATCTTGCCTCGGGTTTTTCCCCATCGCCTCGGAACCTCGTGGCTGTCCCGTGCGGAACAAGAGGAAAAGCTATAAAACGGTCGAGCGAGAGTGAAAAGGGGCTAAGCTATTGGGAACAATGTCTTGTTAGGTGGTGGTTTGCTTTGCGGTAATCGAGGAGACGACCCGCGACCCAAATCGTTAGACTTTCTCTCCTCCGCTCGTTGCGTCTTCTTCCCGTTACACCCTTCCATGGCTCCATAACACGATGAATGAAATCCACTTTCTCGTTTCCCCTCATAAGTACGCATTATTTGATTGTTTTAACCAAGTCTTTCTCCCATTTGTTAATTTCTTTGTCTATTGTTCAAAAATTTGTAATAAGACATTCGAGGAGAAGTTGAAGGGTCCAATTGAATATTCCTAAATACGACTTGTGATTTATTCATCTTCTTTTTGTAACCAGCATTGAAATGTCGCAGATTCTTTAATATAAATACTTGAATCAAGCGTAGATTTAACGAACAATGCAATTACATGTTTTGGTTACAATTACATTGCAGACAGATGACGTAATTTGTATTAGAAGCAAAACAAGTTATTAATAACACAAACGGTCAACGTTTTACCTTTCAAATCTCGCTTATTTAAATATTTAAACAATCGCTGAATAATCCTAAAGCCCTTTACTTCGTAAAACAGTATAAATATATTGATTAATGTGTCTAAAAATATTTAATTGAAAAGTGCATTCACTAAGTTTACAATTACATATTCTTAGACTGCCCTGATTAGTATCATATGAAGCACTTGGTGGTAAATTACCCGCAACAAATCCAATTCTAAACAATTTAAAGGAGGACGAGAAAGAATAAAAAGATTTTTTAATTTCAAATAAGAAGTGTTAATAATGGGATGGAGTGCGTAAGATTAAAAACAATCCTTAGACTTCAAATGAATAAGTTAAAAAAAAAGGAGAAGGGATGGGACATAAGGAAGAGGTTTTTTAGATTTTCAAAGAAGTTTTAAGAAGAAAAGGGGTGTTAGATTGTAAAAAAGAAAAATATTTTTGGATCTAGAACGAGGTGTTAAAAGGAACTAAGGAGTTACGATAATATATTTTTGAAGATTATATTTATTAATTTGAGGAAGTTTACAGTTTTACTATTAAACTCGAATAGATATGATTAGTAGAGGGTCATAAAACGGTAATTACACAATTAAATATCAGTGCATAATTCAAATAATTCTTTGAAAGGCAACTTAGTTTAAATTTTAAGTTATTTTATTTAATATTTCTTTAAAAGTTGGTTTTACTTTGTAGTACAAATCTATTATTCGACATTATATTATTACTATCTTATTTTTTACTATTTTATCTAAAATTTTTATTTTCAAATATATAACTTTAACTTAAAATAGCGCATTAAAATTATTAAATAAATACATGATATATTAATAATGTAATGCAGTATTTAAAATTGTAAAACGTAAGGGACAGCAATAATTTTTATTAAATATATCAAAGTTTTTAAAAGCGGAGGATTTAAAGTTGTGCAGAAAAAAGAATAGTTGCCCTAATTTGATTAAACTTTAAACGCGAATAGGCATTGTAATAATAATACAAAACACGGAATAGAAGGACATTTCTAAGGTTTCGCAATACCGGTAATCCTGGTCGTAGTTACGTTTACACGCCCTTTCGCAGGGTGACAATGCAATCGAGGAAAACTCTAAGTGGATGATGTTCGAAGGTCTAATAAAACCCTTGTATCGCAAATAAAAGAAACAAAACTGGGGCTTAAATTAAAAAAGGTGCAACGAGACACGCGTAGTAAGCCACTAATTAGAAGGCCTTAATGGGAAAACCGGTGATCGCTAAACGTCAGCTTACGTCCCCGGTTAGAAGACTCGAGTTCGAAGGCCGGGGTCCATCGGCTGAAAGACGTTCCTGATCGATCTCACGGCTAGCGCAACACGGTTCGCGGGAGAACGACGCCGGGGACAGGTTTGAAAGGGTGAAAGTTGGAATGGACGAGTTAACGGAGCAACGGACGGCCAGTTAAACGAAAGGAATCCGGGATACAAGCCGAAGGGCGTGGAGGCAAAAGCAATCTAAATCAGAGCCGAGATGGTGTAAGGCAAGGGCTTGGGTGACGAGAGTGTATTCCCAGGCGCATCCTGATCCTGGGGATGTCCTGCGGACGAGGAGATACGGATAGTCCTCGGCCATCGATCGTTTACGCGCCAACTCGGTTAAAACGCGAACAGCGATGAATAAAGGAAAAGGCACCTGCCTCGCCATTAGCCCCGGAGACTGTCGAAATCGTCGGAATCATTCGGACAGGCCAGCGAACTCGCCACTGGTTTCCGGCTCGAGATTAAGCCGCCGCCGGCCGGGAGTTTAAGCTCGCGGTCGACGACCGTCGCCTTCAATTACGCCAGACGATTCCTCGAGAAATCACATTTGTCAGGTCGATCGATTAACAATTTTCCAAAACGTCTCTGCAGACGGATCATGGTCATCGAGGAGGAAGCATTAGGATCGCAAAACGGGACAAGATTCGTTCGCAGATTCGTTCGTAGACTCGAGTTGACGAGCCTTAAGTTTTCCCTCTGTCACAGAATCGCTAGATTAGAAGCTTCCGATCAACTTGGAACGTTCGTCGTTCTTCGTCTTTATCTTTTTCGAGGAAAATCGTGCAACGGAACAGCAGCGACTCAGCGCTCGTTTTGCTTGTGCCGGATGTTCGAGTTGAAAAAACGAGTTCACGCAATAAGCCGGTAAATCTTGGAGGAGGAATAGGGAAGTTAACGAACGAGATGAGAAACTGATTGCGCTGTAATTAATTTTTAAAAAACAGTAGCCTTTCTCGGAGTTCTTTGTGATTTTAAAGGAGTCGCCTTGTCAGCTTGAAAAATTTCCTCGCTTCAGCCAAGATGGTGTCGGATAACCAGGAAGAAGGAAAAAAACCGAGTCAGACGGAATAAGCTTTTAATAAATTTTTAGATACAAGCGCGCAAAAGGGTTAACGAAGGACCAGATCCTCCCCATAATTCAATCCCGGCTGCGAGATTCGAAAGAGAGACGAGCGGCGCCCCACGTCTTCTTAGTACAGCGTCAGCGGCCGCACGGTAATTGCTCTCAGCCCTCGGATGTAATCGGCGAGATGATCGCGTATCTTACGACTTGATTGGTCGTCATTAAACGGAATGCGTTTATGCCACCCCTGAGACGCGCGCGCGTGCTTTCCTTCACAGAATTAATGCGCGCGTAGCCAAGGAGCGGGAGGAATCGAGAGCGAAGAGAGGGAGGGAGAGAGAGACGCGACGGAAATGCAAAAATAATAAGCGTTTGATTCGAATTGTAAAGCCAAGACAACATCGGCGCCTTTCAAATAGTTTTAAGCGGTTTTGCAACAAATACGCGGCAGCTAATTCAAGCGCAAGCTGCCCCTAACACTAATTAATAACGAGTTTAAAAAGAGCTCGAGTCCGTTGGTCTTAGAATAATGTAGTTATCGTTATAATATTGGTTTCTAAGCGGTAAGACTAAAAATCTTCCCCGTTGATCTGGGACCGTAATTTTTGAAGAATTTTAACAACAAAAACTAAGCAGATGCTTTGAAAACTTTTCTAATTCACTGAAAATCATTGCAAAGATATTCGTTACTCGCTGCTTCCAATCAATATCTTGATAGATTCCGTCGTTTAAACGATTGCAGGGGCTACGAGTATTATAATATTCATTAGCGATGATTATCGATAAAATTCTGACTGGGCGTATTTTCAGCTGCCAATATGGAAACTCGCAAAGTGGAAACAGTGGATTCGGCAATTAATGTTGCGTATCTGGCGGATCGACGTCGGGCTCGAGGTCTGCCTTCGCGTGAATTTTTAGCTAACAAATCGTAAAATAGTATTTATGAGCCACCAAGGATGCCGCCATTGCAATCGAACGCGTAAAACGCATTTCACACGTTCGACGATTGCGCGGACTGAATTAATTAGACGCGTGCGGTAAGACGCGCGGCTCGGAATTATTGGAGAAGCCAATTCAAAGGGAAACGTGAAAAATAGGCGGCGCCAAACGAACTCGCAACTTATTAACGCGGAGAAAAATCGAGATTATTTTAATGCGATTCGAGGCGCAAACTCACAAACTCGCGTAATGTCTTTTTTCAGTCGACAAAAGATAAGGAATGAACGAGCGAGAGGGGCAAACGGAAGCGGGGAGAATCGGGATAACGAGACGTAAGGGAAATGAGGGAGAACGGCTGCAAAGTGCGGCTCAGCACCGGCACTTGCTCAGGGAACTATTCAAAGTTTCGAATCTTACGTCGTCGAGATAATGGATGACAAATTGTAACTACGGATCCCGAATGTGTAATGCGCTGCCACCACCGCCGTCTCACCGTGTGGCCGAGCTTTCGAGAACCGCCGGCCGCGTTTAATGCCTCCCCCGCCCCTCTGCATGATTAATTCGCAGCCCGATCAGCGGTGGCGCTGTCCTTTATTTAATTACGCGCGCGTTTCTTTTAGCCTCGATGTCGATCTCGCGACTCTTCGAACTTCGATTCGTCTCCACGACTGCGCGATTACCACCCGCGCCTTTCACTCCCCGCAATTCCAAAACGCCGCTCGCTCCTGTAATCTGAACTCGGCATTTCTAATTCCGTCTAGTTTTACCGCGCGAATAAAATTCATTATCCGCGCTACTTTTAAGTGCCGGCGCGAGATACTTCGTAATTAATTTCGGGAGGGATTATACGAGTTATGCCGGTTACAGCGATCCGCGTATCGACGAAGAAATCTAGTTGTATTAGAATTTGGGAACAGGGGAGAGGAGGAATCCGAAGCTCCTGAAATTTTATTATTCTTAGCTGGCAAAAACGTACTGGGCAACGAAACCTCACCTGTCGAAATTTGATCAAAGCTTATCCGAAACGACGACTTTAATCAACTGAATTCTATTCGTGTTAGTTGGCGGTGCGAATTTCGCAGGTTAATTCTTAATTCCGTTGCAGTTGTATATCCGATCGTTATTCTTTTTCCGTAAAAGGACCTTCTATTTCCCAAGGTCAGCGAATGCGCCGACATTAATATCGCAAAGCAATGAGTAGAAAGAGAAGGAGCTCGTTAAAAGTCATTGTTGTAATTTGCGCGGAAACGCTCTTCCCATTTACTAAAACTTGTTTCTATACTGCACAGACATGTCAATATTATTAATCTAGTAATGGATATTATTTCCACGATCGAAAGAAGTCGAGAAGCTGTGTTAAAAAATTATAAATATTTGTGCAGTTATTATTGCTAGATACCCGAAACAGCAGCAGCGGGTGAAAAGGTGAGTTATTAGCGTCTGCGGCGATGGAAATCTAATCGAGAGCGCGCGCGCGCCATATTGTTTTAGGAGAATCCGAGGAGCAGGAAGGTACGAAAGAGTCGAGTGCGGGTGAAGAAAGGAAAAAGCGAAAGCAGGAATAACGAGCGTTGACTGCGGAGGGTAAAGTCGCACCGGGAGTCGCGAAGAGACCGTTGCTGGGATTTGCGGCGGAACGCAGCGACTCTCGAAAGGTCCAAGAGCAGTGCTAACATCGAATCGCTCTTCTGTCATAATCACTTTTGGATTGATTAAATTTTACACGCCCCCGTCCCACTCTGGTCTCCGAGGCAGCAGTCGATAGACGTTAAATTTTACGGGCGTCGCGGCAGTTACGCCCCCGATGACCTCAGGCTATTTTCCGCCGAGGGCCCAACTCTTACGCCTTCGCGTCCCTGTGCTGCTCTGCGCGACGCTCACGAGCGCAGTTTTTCGCGTCTTGGGACCGCTAGGGACGAATCGCGTCAGCGTTTTCTCCTAGGGCAGGACACTTGGAATTCCGCTCGCTGATTATCGTCTTTATTTTTGTGGCCTCGTTGCGACTAACGATTTGTTGAAAAATTCTCCTCGATCGAATACTTCGCGCAAAGCTCCACGACCTCGACGGGGACATTTTTTAATCGTCTATCGCGTTTCGTACTTCTTGCAGTTATTTCCTTCAAATTAAGAGCACTTTACTGCTCCTTTCGATTTTTCATTTATTTAGCTCGATGAGTCGACAGCTCTGCTTGTATAAGAACGAAGGATTTAAAAATTCATAATTTAGTTGTACTTTACCAAGTCGCTCTTACATGACTCCTCGAACGGTACGAAAATAAATTTGTAAAGTTTTAATTTTCAGCTCCGAGTGTCATATGCTTCCATTTTTATAGAACAGATGTATTTTGTAGTTGCTCATCGTTTGATACAATGTACACCGCGCGCTCGAATTAAATCAAGCCTGATTTCTCGTGTTGTAGAAAAAAATTCTTGACACACACGGGCTGTCAGCTTTACGAGAAAACAAGCGAAAATCGAGGTACTTTTATCAATTGTTTAAATCTTTTGTAAGATTTATCTACGTCTTTCAAATTGTAAATGATGTAAGAAATATATTAATGCTTATAAAGCTCCTACATTTTTAAGAAAAATCAAACAAATGTAATCGCAATAAACTTTATACTGTCCATTTTATTCGAATGCGTTGCTACGAGCACGATTTTTAAACGGTCATTTTGAATTTTTGTCGTAACATCTTACGTTTAACGTTCATTGTAAAAGTTTTTTCATTTTATAACTCAGGCACGCGCGCGCACGTGAACTCTAACCATGGAATGTTAACCAATTTATCAAGTTTTGTTTAAGCAGCTGGAATTAATATTTTATAAAATACGCTGACGGTAACTAGCTGAAAATATTTTGTAACGTAAATGTTTTAGAAAATGCGCAATAGGCAATGGGAATACTAATTTACCTTTTTTAAAATTTGTGCTAAAGAACGTATCTATTAGTATTATTGCGGATCGATGTACCACATCAAAGCTAAAAATACGATCGACTGCAGATAAAGAATGCCGATTGAACTTAAAATTTTGTTCTCGAACAGTCGGTTAGTTGTCGTTATACGCAACTAGGAGCTAATTTTTTACGATTATTACACATACAGCTGAAAATCACAGTAATGTTGAAGTGCTACGACAGAAGCGGGGCAGTGCTCTTCGCTAAAGCAATAATAATTAAAATCGACGCGAACAAACAGAGAATTGGCTAGAAATTACAATCCGCAACGACATTCAATACATTTATTTTGTTTACATCGGCAATGGTGTCAAAAATAGAAAATAAATATATTCCAGCACTTTTCAAGCTTTTTCCAGTTATTGCAGTATATCAAAGTTTTCCAACAACTCGTAAAGAAATAGCACTTTATTGACAGACTTAAATCGAAGTTTTCCAAGTTGAAGTCAATGCAAAGAAGCTCAAGATATGTAGTACATAAAATGACTTGCCCTAACTTATAAAATTTCCATTTTGTTCATGCAATATATTGTTAATTTAACTTTAAATGTTAGGTACTTTTTATTATCTTGTCACTTTTGCGAAAATTAAATTTTTACTTCTACTTCGCCAAAATATATCAGTGCATACCAGATTAGTTGCATCAAAATTGCGAATAAAACATAAACAATTGTCTTTATGCGAGTAAGCCGAGTCTAAATTAAAGCGGCTCTTTTGAAGAGCTATTGTAAAGGTATTTATGCAACGTCATTAAAGCTAATTTATTTATTATGGCGTTAAATATTTCAAACACAAGAGTATTTTAGGAAAAGTCGCTTTTTCAACAATTTTCGTGAATTCAAAACCCAGTAATTATTCAGTTTTGCGAGGTAGTAAGGCTCATTTGACTCCGTTATCTACCAAGTTCAAACGCAAGAACGAAAAAGTTGAAAAAAGTTTTTTCTCTCCTTCTGAACACTGAATTAGTTAATTACAACTCTTCTCGTTATTTATAATTTCGTAACGTATTCCAACTGTGAAATGGGCATTATTAGTTTTGCTCCGAAATTAAGGGCTTTTATTGTACTCCAGTATGCATATAAGAATTTCGGCATTATGACAGTAAATTAGCACATAATCTCTTTCGTTGTAGTTGAAGATTTTTGTTTATGTTCTTTGCCCGGGGCTTAACACTTCCATCCCATCCTTTACTATCAATATAGTCGACCAAAACGTCCGATCGAACACATTTTTTAAATATTTAACCTCCATGCGAACGACGTCGTTATTTTAAAATTACAATTCTTACAAAAACCGTTGATGCACGAGTCCAATATCAAAAATCTGCTGCGCGTTTAAAAAATAAATATCACTCCTAACGCTCGTGTAAACGTGAAGTTTTTATGTTTATAACTATTTCCTTGACCTAGAGATAAATACCTGCATTACCGTAACTTTTCTTTTGACTTTTCCGTTGAGCGATGCGCGATTGAAAATTTCCACGTAATCTTCGACACTCGCAATAAATAAAAAGAGCCACAATTTTAATATATTCACAGCATAGCACATTTTTTAAGATTTCCATGGAACCGGGGGGGGGGGAGGAGAGGGGCTATATAAAGTACGCCGTTTGTTCACAGGAGCCTGATCTGCTTATATCGTCGCACGAGCGGAAACAGCTGAGTTTTCCTTGGAAACTGCAGAGGAAATGGGCTTTGGGCGAAATTTATAGATAGCAATTGCTTATTTACAATATGGAGCATATGAACCAGGACGCCGTCAGTGCGTTACTCGTACGCGATGGTCACCTACGACGATTGGTGGCGTACAACGACAAAAAACCACACGAGGCATTAACAGTCGTGACTCTATAGAGCTCGAGCCACTCTCTCTCTCTCTCTCTCTTGGATAAAAGGCCACGACACTAGCTCTGGGATGATCCTCCACGCGAGTAGGAGAAGCCGCGGTTAATTGCGGTGTTGGCGTATCTCCTGTTTGTCAGCGTCGGAAAATGAATGTGCGATTCGGAGGAATCAATTGTTACTGGAGTTTACTTCGCGTTATTCAAGTTTGCTAATATAATGAAAATTTCCACAAAGAATTATCAAGTATTAAATCGGTGCTTCTTGAAAGAAATTGCCTGCTACGAATCGCAATTATTGGAGAGTTAAAAACAAATTTAATGCTGTAATCGCGAATTAATTGTTCAACCGTGGGGATGAAAAGAAATATTAAAGCAAAACTTTTAATTAAAATACGTTAGTGTGTGTTGCTGTCAGCTGTCGATGTTCATTTATCAAAATTTAAAGTTTGAATTTTGGAAATCCGATGAGACAAAATTATACAAAATATTGTGTGCCAACTTTATTGTTGGTCATAAATGACGAATCAATATGCAAATGCGAATTAATTTGTAGAAATGTATTTACTTCAAAATACTGGATGAATTTCTGAAGAATTCGTTAAAAAAATTATTTTACCATTGCACTGATTTTTGCATGGAAGTTTGCAAACTACTAATAAAAATAGTACAGAGTGTATTAAAGTGCTCGTGGAAAAGAAGAATTACCATTTGATCGGCACTTACATTTAAATTCACGATATATCATACTAGCAAGGGCTGAAAATATTTGGCTCGTTTCAAAATTCATCCGCATTTCTAGTAATATTTTATACGTAATTGCCAATGGCGGCTAGAATCGAGAATCGACAATATATTAATTCAGGTACGCGTGGGGATTAAAAAATAGTGGTCGAGTGAAATTTGAAATTTCGAAACTTTCTTTGGCACATAAGACAAAGATTATAAGATGTAGTAGTAGTCTGTACTTATAGCATAGATGTAGTACAGACATTTATATAAATGAAGAAAATTGAAAAAAATGATGGAAACAATTCTTTAGAATGGTGTGAGTTAAAAATATACGTTGGAAAGTTACAAATTATATACATTAATTATTATTAATATTATTAATAATTATTATTATTATTATTAATATTACAAATTAAATACTGAAAATATTGTTTTCTTTGTTCTCGATGTCTCATAATCAGCTTCAAGTGCAACGCACTGGTAGTGCCATTAGTTCAATTATGATTGGAATTTGAATATCTGCGGTCTAGTCTCTAAGATTTTATCGGTCGACGCATCGACTCGAGAAGCCGTCGACGATTTACGTAGTAAATCACAGAACAGAGAACGATAAATCTATACGAGTGTACTTAACGGTAGATCGGAAGAAAATAATTCAATCCAAAATTCTTCGTCGTGGGTTTTCTTTTATGATTCAGCGACGAGAGTTGCGTTTATGCGCCGCAATAAAAATGCATCGCAGACGTACCGAAAGGAAAAGAGGGACCAACAAAAGACTGCAGTGGCTTTGGAAGCGCAACTTGGTCTGAATCGCGCGGAAGATCTCGAGAGATCGCTAACCTCGAAAAAGTTCCTTTTCATTTGAAAAACACAATCGGATTTGACGGTTGCTGAGCTCGAGACTGAAAAGCGCACTTAAGCCAGAGTTCGCACGGAAGGACTGGGCGGTACGGATACCAAGTTGGCTAATGCACGCGCCGAGGGCAGGAGGGGGAGATATAATTGGAATGGCCGATCGCAGCGGTTGCGTCGAGCGAAACAAGCGGCCCGCGAACCCAGGGGGTGGGCCGCACCAATCCGGGATGTCGCATTAAAACGCCTTTTCCTTTTCCTTTCTCGCTGCAACTTCATTTAAAAGTCCTTGTTTATAAACTGAAACAGGATGCGGAATATAACTCTGCTTCTAATTACCCGGACGGCGCTGGCTTGGCTTCTTTCATGAAAATGGCCGCCCCTGTCTCTCGTTCCCTTTCGCTCTCTCTTTAAAATTTTCCAATCCATCTCTCCTCGATTCTCGCCCGCTCCTTTCTACCTCTCCTTAGTTAACTCTCTCACTCTCTCTCTCATTTTTCGCTTATCGTGTCTCTAATTCTGTTTTTAATACCCCGCCCCTCCCGCGCTTGCGGCAACTGCTCAAGTTTCGCCTTGTCTCGAATTAATCACTCGTCACCGCTCGCACCGATTGTTTTCCGCACCCCTGCCACCGCTGCCACCACCGCCACCGAGCACTATAAGCTAAAAACCTAATAAATAGCCGGAAAAGAGTTTCTTCTGATAATTAAGTCCGCTAAAGAGAAAAGAGCGAGCGAGAGAGGGAATGCGCTCAGTCAACTCGCAAGCGAGTGCCGCTTCTTGCGTCCTCGGGAGACGGCTAATTAATTTAATTACCACCTCCATTCTGGAGCAGATTTCGTTCTAACGGCGTCGAGCCGTTACCTCGTTTGCCCACCCGGTCTCCGCTTTTCCACTTCCGTATTTCGAAGCGCCCTGGGCTGGTTGTACTGGTAACTTGATTGACGCGCAGTTGGAGAGCAAAAGGAGCCACGCGAGTCGCCTTCACCGTCGCCGTCGCTGTGGTTTTATCGAGGATGTGCTTTTGGGGCGCATCGACGCTCTCGGCGAAACCTGTCTAAGCGACTCATACCTTTCCTCCAATAATCTCTTCTGTTGCATTTGCCACATTCCGTTTGTAAGTGAATGCGCGTGTCTACTTTAATTATACGATCTGCATTACCGATCGCAGATTGACGCACGGGCTGCATTTGCGAATCATTAGAACACCTGAAATAAGCATTTACGATAATATACAAAAGAAAGCATAATTGAATCTCCTTCCCATGGATAAGATTTTTCTGTATCATTTATTAAAATTCAATAAATATTATCGAAAAACGAAGTACTTGATAAATTTTCTCGCATTATTAATCAAATATAAAGAAACCATAGTATTTCAAAATGATTGTATCAAAAACATTGATGCAAAAAATGTATAATGTACGAATGAAGTGATTTTACTGTCAAGTAGAGATATACTGCTTTTGTCCGACACGGGCTTTAATGTCTGCAACGCATACGATTCCTTGAAAAGTTTTACAAAAATCGCAATTTATTAATAAATTATTACATTACATCGTTAAAGTACATTTTGATAGAATTTTGAAACCTTTTTTAACGTAATTTTAATCCTATGAATTTGTAGTTATTGTATTATAGAAAGTACATTTTACATTACATTTTCATGATTAAAAAATCTTTTCCTTTTTACCAAGTATACGTCAAAATTAAGAATTAACAATTATTGGTCATCATAATTAAAGTATTGGTAAATTATTCATTAATTTATAAAACTCGTATTTAGTTTCATAACTTTGTCAAATTCTTTTCCTTGCGTTTCTTCTCAATAATGATTTATCGACTCACAAATTTGACATCCGCAACACAATAGGCGTTTGCGTCATTCATTTGATATCATCTTCGAATCCTGCATCGATTATTGAGCAAATAAAGTAAACGTGGAACATTAAACGACATAAACAATCATGAATTTTTTTCGAAAAATGTTAAATTTAGTGTATTAAATTACCGTATCAACGTTAAGAGTAGAATTAAGGTTCTTTTAGATACGAGTTGTGTTTTTTGAGCTCAAATTTATTTAAAGAAATTGTGTTGGTTGTCCATCGACGGGTTATATTTCGCTGAATGTAAATTTAAAAAAATTTTGTCATAATCTTTGCACAACTACGGTTAGTTATTTCCATTAAAAGCATCCGCCTCGGCTCTACTCGAATTTCTAATTTTGCTAATTTCATCGGTATTTTCCGCGTGATCGGGAGAATGCGGTTTTATTAGCGGAAATCTTTTTAGTGCACGAATGCAAATGGCCAGGAGCAGGTACGGTCAATAAAGTTTATCAGGACCGTTGGCTCACTTATTCCGCGTCGATGCGATTCCAAGTTTTATTTGTTTTAGAAATGCTGCGCGCGCGCGAACCAAACGGAAGAGAAAACCATTTTTTTTTTGCAGCTCGACATTCGAGAACGAAAACAAAAGCGATGGAAACTATTTAAGCATCTTTTGTGCAAACGCACTTTACACTTGCCTTGAATTACAAAAGACACGCGAATGAGGCTCGAGTATCAAAGGCCAACACCGATCGCGCCAGCACTATGTGTTCGCAACCCCGAATGACGAGGGTAAATCCCGCTGGAAACTATTTTGTCCATCGTGCTACACAGCCGACGATTGCCCGCAGCTCCGAAAGAAATTCCCACCATTCTGGTCCTCCTGCTAATAATTTCGCGAGTTCTAGGCATCTCGTGCGCCAAGGAGGAGTCGCACACACACTCGCTCGCAGCTGTGCAGTAGCGACAATACGGCGGTCGCTCCCTCCACCCCCTCCCCCAGCACGACGCTGCTAGGACTCTCGAGGGGCTCCTTCTATAGAGATGCTATCTGTATTTCATTAACATTATTCTCCGTGCGCCAGACTCGGTGGCGGCTGCTGTGGTATAACGCGCGCACCCCCAACCCCACCCTTTCCGAGAGAGCGATTGTACGCGGAGGTGGCGCGCACAGTTTTCCTCGGGTTAAGACGTTGTTTAGGAGGCCTGCGAGAGTACGCGAATTCACGCAGACTTTGTAGGTTTTTGCGTGTTTGTCTTTGTAGGCTTAATTAGGTTGAACGAGTTTGCCAGCGAATTGATTTTCCTGATGGATTACCGCCGAGCTTCCCCAGCCCGATCGTTTAATTAAATTTCCAGCTCGAGAGTTATTATTTATTCGCGTACTCTCGCCATTCAATCGACTGTTGACGCGAATCTCGTTTTTTTGCCGCAAACGCTAATTTTCGCAGCACCAGCCTCTGCTTAAGAATCTTTATACATAGTCCAGGCGACTGCGTGCAGTCGTTTATCGACGCCCAGAGAAAGCAGAGTAACAACCCTGTGAAGGGGGTATGGAAAAATTAGTTTTACCAACACGTGCGGTGTCTTGTTATTCTTCGAAGCTAAATAGATGCTGCAAATGTATGCGAGCGTCGAGTTTAAATAGACGGGATCACGACCCCGAGAAAAGGTATCTTTTTTCTACTTCTCTTTGATTCGCATTTGCAATTGCAATTACGTTCTTAGCGAAGACTGAAAACTAACGGCTTCTTGAAAAGGTTTGGTTGTATTAAAAATCCCGGACCAGATAAATATTTGAATGCACGATCATCTCTATGTATTTTAACTTCCACTCCACGCTCGTCAAATTTCTTCTTCAAAATCTATCTATCGCCTCTCTATTTCATTTGTGGCTTTCTTTATCATCCGATTCACCCCCCCCCCCGCCCCCCAGTGTTACGTGATTAATTCAATAAAGAAATAACTATCCGATTGCAGCACCAAAAATGAAATAGAACGGAGTTGGCCGCGCATTCGGTTTCGCCATTCGGAATTTAAAAATGCTTTGTACGTAAAGCAGTAATTATCACCCGACATACTCGCAGTTGCAATTGTAATCCGCTAATAATTATCTCTGTAATATTATGTTCGTGGGTGCTTTTAATTAAACGAAATGGCCCTTGATTGAATGACGAAATTCTCACGCGGTCGAGTTGCCGCCTGCGTCGCTCGACATTCGATGCCATTTGATATTGTTTACGCGCATCAGTTATTCGTTGAACGCATTTCGCGTCGTCGAGAGACAAACGCGCGAGTTTTGCGCGAAAGCTCATCGAGGAAAACGCCGGTTAAACGCCAAATTTCGTCCGTTCGCGAGGATAATTTTTCAAAGTAACCAACCAGCGCGCTAATTATTGTTGTACACCGGCTCTTTTAATGCGAAAAAATAATTTATTTTTCAGGGAAAGCATAATTTACTTAACGGCCACTCGAGAAGTATAATAAAGCGAAGTAAATTCGAGGAAGGAAAAAAGAGGGAGGAACAAAAAACGCAAAAGCGAATATGACGTAGAGCTCTTGCGCCCACTCATCGGCGGATTTTTCGAAAGCGGGTTAATTAAGGAGCGCTTGCCCCGGCAAAACGTTAATTAAACCACTCGAAACTGAGTGCCATTAAAGGGTAGCGCACAGGAATTACAAGCGCTCCCCTCCCTCGACACGAACCGCGCAACTTTTACACTTTGCGCTCGGCCTCCTCGCTCCCGAAGAGCGAAGAGGGAAAAATCTATTAATAAAGGGCCGAGTCCGCGGCTGGAGACAGGCAGTCAGCCGACTCCTAAACGCCCCAAAGATATGCAAACGAATGCACGCGCGTGGGAGGCCGATGTCTAGCCGCCTCCTCGGCGCAGGCACTTTGACGCGGCTGCGTTGCTTCGACTCGACTTCAAACGCTAAAAACGCGCGCTTCCTTATCTCCCCCGCACTCGCGACTGGCTCTGCAATCCTCCAAAAAATGCACCGACTCTCGTTACAGCCACTGATCAAAGGATGCCCTTCTGCAGAATGGATGCACCCGAAAATGAGGAAAGACCCAAGCTAACTAGCGGATCGTTAAGAATATAAGGAATTATTTTATTATTTAGTCGTAGGCGGCTGCGCACTAGAGACGATTTGTCGGGCTCTTGGAAGCAGAATCTTCGTGGCAGTTGTGCGTTGGTGAAACAAAATCGCGTCTCAGAAACGAATTGGAATAATTGTCCGTCGACGCCTTTAAAACTATTGCTTCCGGTCGGCTGTCAAGCTACTGCGTGGCTTTTCCAAGATTGCGAACGACTCGATCGAAACAAGTGCGTATCTGTGGATTAAAATGGATTAGAAACATAGGAGTGGTCGGAACGAAGATGAAAGTGCAACGTGCGTTCCTAAATCAGAGTGATCTTGGCTGATTGGACTCCTCCAACTCTATCAGGTTGCGAATAAATCATTTTTACTTTCGCGTTACGATTAGCGGACAAAGCAGCTTTTTGGTTCTAATTGTAAACGCCGTAGGAAAGGTAACGAGCGACCGTGTATTTCTTGCGCACTCCGCGATGTTTTTTATTCGTAAAATTTCGCGCTAAGAAATTGCAGGACCCACCGCGAAATCGAGCAATTTCTTTATTTTTTTATAAATCAGTCACAAAGGTGCGTAAATTATACGTTCACTACTGGACACCGGTTTCACATCCATAAATGAAACGCTCGTAGATCTTTGCAGTTTTATTAAAATCACCGATTCGAAATAGACAATTGGAAATCAACTGAAATTAGCCGATTTATTTTTGCAAAAGAAACGTACTTTGCTACATTCGCACGTATCGTGTCGATGCGTAAAAATATTATCCGAAGGATTCCTTAAACCGCCGTCGTTAATATCTGCACGGGACGTGACCATCGTGGTTCTTTAAAATCATCCGATGGGAGGATAAAACATTTTCTCCTTTGAATTAAAATGGCTTTTTGATTTGGAGATATTCGAAGCATGCGCGTACAAATCGGGCGCGAATTTAGGAGGCATAATTTGATAAAAAAAAAAAAAAAAAAAAATGCAGAACACGAATGGCGAGCGCGAAGTTTTTGCGCTCAAAAATTTTTATAAAGACGAAACGTGTCGAAGAACTACGGAGCACCAGCAATAAAGTCTTCGTCAAATATAAAAGTTAAGAATTGCGTAAAATACAAATAGAAGGGGAGGAAGGGGGCATAGAAAGTACACGTGGTTTGATGCCATCAATATTCAATATTCCGACAATCGGCGACCAAGTTAACCGTAAAAGCGGCCGCTCGCGGCAGTCCATACTTGGCGTGCAAAAGCGAGTCTAAAAATAAATAGTAGAAATATAGAAATAATGGGGGCGCAGCTCGAGGAAAAAGCTCGAGCAACGCGGCGGCGCGGCTGGAAAGCGAATGATAAATCAAAGGAGCTTTAAGACCGGAGCCGTTGTTGGTCCTGGACCAGCGTTATAATCCGACCCAGCGGGCAGTTAAAAAAATGTGCACAAACTGCAGTGTGCGTAGCCTCGATGCACGTACACTCGCGCACGCGGCTGCGCGTAGACGAGAGACGAGGGAACCGGATCGAGGAGGAAGGCGCAGCGGCCCGGAATTCAATAGCAACAAACTTGCCGGCATTATTCCGCGGTAAAATTTTATTTCTCAAACATTTATCGATGCGCCGGCGGTGGCCGTGGCGAGCACAGGCTGAACGGGGCAAAAAGGAAGGACTAAGCGAGTTAAAGAGCAGAAGAAGGATAATTAATGCGGGGAAATGCGCGATTCGCCGTTTTTACCGACATAATGTACGTTTTTAAAATGCGTTTATTGAATAAAAGCTTTTAACGAGCGCCCGCTAATGGAAAAACATTATGTTTGTTATGTAAAAATGTTCTTAAAAGCTTAAAATAATAAGTAATAAGGAAATTACGCGTATTCGCGCGATAGTTTATTAAGCCGAGGGCCGGGTTGTCGACTGCATTTTAGCCGCTGCTGAAGCGAAAATGAGATAATGCGAGGCGCGGCTAAAATTGTTTATCGGGAGAAAGTGATTAATCGAACGTTATCAACGCGCCGAATTAATAAATGATATTTTTAAAAGCGAGTATCGAATAAAACACTTTTGAGCGGGGGGCCAGGGTGGTGGGGGGCTAATCTTCAAAAAGAATAAGCAATTTGACGTTATCGCGTCGTTAATGCGCCATTCGTCATTCCCGTGCTTTTATATTTCATGCGAATTCGGACGGAATTATAATCGAATTCATCGAAATGTTCGTGAGTTATTAATGCACTGATTTTTATTGGATTTTAAAAATCTGCCTCTGCTCCGTACCCCGACTAAAAGTACTTTACGCTTTACCCAAAAGTGTTTTTAATTTTTAACGAAGCAGCGATCGAGTGCATTTTAAACTTTGGCTGGATACAGGATCAATCGGTAAATCTCTCTGGATCATAAAGGGCTTATTTGCAACGAACCCCCAAAAGTATTTGCGTCGAAATAATGAGAACAGCGCGTCGCACTCGCGCACTATTCGCGCTCAAATTAGCGTCGCGTTCTTTTCCAGCGACTACTCGACTCTGCATTCGGACTCGCACCTTCTCCATCGAGCGGCCAGCAATGAAACGCGCGGATAGTCGCTGGAAATCGTCGAGAGAAATAAAATCTTTATCCGAAGTTACTGGCGGAAATAATTCGCGGCGACGTATCCGCCGAGTTGTAATTCGTCCGAGAGAGCGCGAGCGAGTGTATACATTATGATTTTGCACAAATCACGAGGATATTGTACTCGGCCGAGTGCGAGTGCGGGTGTACGTACGTTTTCCAGCGTTTAGCCATTATCGTCACGTAGCGCGAGCCGCTCGATGCACCAACCTGCGAAATAACCTACGGAAAAAAGTAAAGGAGAGAGAGAGAGAGAGGCCCGATAGGAAAAAGGGCGCGGGCGCGGAAAGAGAAACAAACGACGGCTGTACGCGTGGCAGTCGGCCGTTATATTTGATAACGACAAATTATTGTTACGAGGAGGAACGGACGCAGGAGGCTATCAGCCGATATGTGTACGCCGCGCTAATCTCCCGATATTTTAGCGGATTTATATTTTCAGCGACACCGGCACAGGCCGGAGGATATATCCGGCGGATAGAGGAAAAGAGGAAAAGAGGAAAAGCCCGGTCGTCCTCGGGTTCGACACGTTTACGGGCGAGAGCCTCGCCTTGGCTCGCTTTTTACTTTGGAGCGAGTGAAGCTTATCGCTTCCGGATCAGCGGGACTCGGGCCTTTTAATGCCGCGAATTACGCCTTCGCCTCGATTACCGCGAGCCGCCCCCTCTTTATTTGCTCGGGCTTTTCGTCGCTTCTCTAATATTTTAGTCGATCGGCGCCGTTCCCCCCTCCCCACCCTTAATCCCGCGACACGTCGGAGGCTGTGTGTGCTGGATGAGCCAACTTGGTGCAAATTACAGATGCAGATGCATTGTTGTCGAGTCTTTTGTATTTTGCGTCTCCGACCGACTGTTTACCTACACTTTAACAAATAAACAAACGAACGCATCGTCGAGTGGTAGGCGATGATCTTCGCTTGGTTGTGCCTTTTGTTCCTGTTATCCCTTTTCTCAACTTCTTACTATTATAGTCTATTTTTCATTGCTACAACTGCTATTCGATAACAAAGGCTGCTTCGGTACGAGCGCGAAACTATTGAAAGGAAAATCAACAGCCTGTTCCGTTAAAATTTTTATTTCATCATTAGAAATTTTTAGCTTTTGCTACAAAACATTGATTATTATTCAAGAGTTTTTGTTTACTTATACAGACATCCGATTCACGCAATGTACGAGCTCACACGTTATTAAAAATTCAAGGAAAATAGAAGATTTATGATTTTACATTAATAATTAATATTAATTTTAAGCTGCCCTCGATTCTAATTTCAAGTTAATTTGTAATATTACTTATAATTATATGATTGATTAAATTAATTACATAATATTAATTTACCACGATGAATAATTTCGCATAATATGTTATAATAAAGCAAATTATAATAGACTTCGTTTTAATTTAATTTTAAAAACGTATTTTCATTTGCGTCTTAGATATTCGTTTCAAAGAAATTCTTGGGAATAAAAAAAGTCATAGAAATAAGCTTTTAAAAACGTATTTTGGTAATTTTTTTCCTTTTCTTTTTACTACTTGATATACAGCGAATAAGTCACGTTACGAGTTTGTTAAACTTTTGCTCCGTACTCTTATAAATGTGCAAAATTACTCGCATCCAAAGAGTTTTCGCTGTTTTCAAAACCATTCATTTTAAGTACTCGTAATTAATTGGAACACAGGATTATGAAGACTAATTAAAATTACGATTACACAGATATTATTTAAACATTCGGCGTATAATAAACTCGTTTTAACGAGAATGTAATATTTACGAGTTTACAACGTTTGCAGCAAATTTTCGCGATCTTATTACCGGTCATTCGATTAATTATTAATCTTCGATAATGCACACGTGAGATATTGATTTAACGAAGCATCGTATGATGTAAGTAACTGCAGTGAAATTGGAGAGCAACGGTAACGCGATGTTGTTGTTCCGCGAAGCGTACAAGTGGAAAATTCTATCACGAGGTGAAAAAAATTAAGAATCATTTTTCCAAATACCAATCCTTTTGTTTCACGTAAAACAATAATCTTTCGAGAAAGGATAATGAATTGAATATCGTATTATACAGTCGGCGTTCGTCTCTCTCCAGCGCCAGCCGCTTACGCACATATTCGTACACGCGGCGACGCACCTGATCCCCAACAGCTAAATTGATGCTCTAATCTGCCATAACTTAGGATTAACTCTAAGTTCGACGTGTGCGGGGTGTTGTCGGTGTGCGTGGGAGCACTGAAATTGTGAGACGATCTTTAAGAGTAGGAAAATTAGCAGAACTCGACACGATGTAACATGGACTTCATAAAGCAGATAAATTGGATCAATTACAATTTCGGCAATCAGTTTCGTAATTTAATCCTTTTCTAAATCCATAATAAATACCTTATTGCTATATTTTTTATTTCCACTAAAAGGGAACAGTGGAATAAATTCCCTTTGAAAGTTTAATTGCACATTATGAAGATTCAATAGAATGTAGAATACCGACAGATTTTTTAATCCCGATTGATTTCCTTTTATTTTTTATTATTTATAATATATTGAAATTCATTTAGGTATAAATATATTTTAGGCAGTCGATGCGTACGAAACAATAACAATTTTGGTTTGGTTGCAATAATCAAAATTGTTTAGCTTTCAATAATTGGAAAGTTCTGTAGAAAAAGTACAGTTGCTTTCCCTCGACCTTTAATTTTCTCCAATTTGTATTCTGTATTAATATAAAAAAGCAGTTATTCCAATAAGTGTAAGAAGCTTTTCCTATTTGTGAAAAATACCGTACAATCTAGTATTTCCAATTTATTTGAATATTGTTTTATAATATCGACAATTGTATTCGTTACGTAACTTTACTTACATCTTCGAAGTAAACTTTGTACGCTATAAGGAGCCATTATTCTACGAGGAGTCGCATTAACGTAGCTTTTCAATATTTTCCCAGTAACGTTTGCTAAATTAATCAAGCGATTAATCTAGTAGTCGGATGCGCGCGTTTCGACGATTCGTCATCGGAGCGTTTAGAAAGGCACGTGGCCTAATTTGCGAAGAACCTGCTAGATGTCGCTCGAGAAATTCCTGGTAGTTGCACGTACTGGGCGAAATAGCCAAGACAGTTTTCTGCGTTTCTCAAGCGAGACTGTGTGTAAAAACATAATTTCGGCTGCGCTTTACTTAATCATAAAACTGCGAATACGATTTTCTTCATCGTGACATAACTACTTCCTTCAGACTTATTCGGAGCTTCATACGTCATGGAGAACATTGAGGAGTGCACTCGCTCGAAGAAACGCTCCCAAAGTTCCTACGTCGACACTTGTAAAGCAGGCGGAATTCATTCTAGAATTCTTATAGAGTAACAAAACTAAAAAGCTATTTCAGATAAGCACTGGAGAAAGAAGGAGACGCCGCGGTTGACTTTACCGCCTCATGTTTCAGCAATCGTATGCGGTAATCTCGACTGCTACTAGCGCCACGCGAGGATCATCGGCAGTGCCGGCCTCTTAGGTGCAGTAAAGTGGCCTCCTCTCTTCACTCGAGGCTCCGTTCGCCTCATTGTTACTACGACTACGACCCTTGGGATACGCAGAGAGAGAGAGAGAGAGGAGGGGAGGGGTCCGAGAGATACAGGTTGTGTGCCTTCTGCGTCTGGCGTTTATGACGCCGCGGCGAGTTAAGATCTCGTTACGAGAGTCGAATAAAAGAGGGAATACTGCAGCAGCAGACACCACCGCGAAAATGTTCCTCTAATTCTCTTCGTTCCTTCCCCTTTGGCGTTTTTCCTTTCACATTGTTTCCGCTGCAGCTCCTCTCCTCCGTTCCCCCTTCCCGCCATCCGCACAGTTCTAACATTCCTCTTTCTCCTTTTGAATTGTGTGTTGGGCCTTTGGCTTATTTAAAATGGTAATGGGCCAACCATTCCACCCGGACGCTGATCCTTGTAATATTTGGATTTTGATTAAAGAAAGCGGAGAGCTTCAATGGTTTTAATCTCTTGTACGGTATGGAACTTCAAGAAAGTTAAACTTAACAAGGCGCATGGGAGAAATATGTCTACATAATGCATTACAAGTGCGTCTGATTGGATAGTCTCTTACTACTTTCGAAGAATAAAAATTTGTTCTTTCCAAATATATATTACCGAGTTTAAGAGTAGTTTTCCGGAATTTCCCTCGGGTTACATTTTGGCTCCGGAATTTAAAATCACTACTTATTTTTCAATATTTTTGAAACTTTCATTTCGATAGGTTGCATTAATCCGTAATCTTAACCGCGACCCCGTACTCGGATAATTATTTCGCGGAAGTCCGACTAATAATGCACGGGATCAATGGTAACGTTTTATTGTCCGTCGCGGTTGTCGCTGCTATTTCCGTCTCATCGCTACTTCTGCATTCGGCCGTCGGTGTGTAGTGGCGCGAATTAACTCGCGTGCGCTTTCACGCGCGACAAATTTGGAACAACATTAGCATTCATTGTGGTTTTCCCGTTCGCGGTCGCAAACTCAACCTCAACGATAAGTCCACATGTATTTGTGACGGCACTGTCACATCCGCGAAAATACGTCAACTGCATCGAAGAAGCAGTGGATAGTTTTGGTTCGTAAGAATCAAAGCTCCGTGAACGAGCATCTTATTCGCCAATTAGCGCCGCTATCATTTCTACGGGTGCGTACATCGCACTTGTGTGACAGAGGACGGAGAAGATCCGGAACTCGTAAATTTAGAGTTTGTGTACGGAGCTCGCGAATCCTAAAGTACGAGCGAAAAAATCCCTTCGCCAAACATTTTGTCAACGGCGCCGGCGGCGGCGGCGGCGACTCGTGAATTTACAACCTTACCTTTCGGATAAAAATTTAGCCGTGTGTCACAAGTTTTTAATCGGATTTGCCAATGTGCAAAGACCGTATTCGCAAACTCTTTTTCCCACTTATCGTATCCGCTTTCGCTGTTTATCGCTTGTTTTCTTTCGCTGTTATTTAATTTTTTTTATGCAATTGTTTACAAAGATTTGAAATTGCAAGAATCAAATATATTCCGACAACTCATTTTTCAATCAACTGGCAACGATTGCAAAACGTTACACTGTTAAAAAAAACTGAATTCTACATTTTCAAACATTTAAGCGCTTTTTATCTTTTTAGTCGTTTATTTCAGTTTTTCATGGAGTCGATTATTCAAATTCTTATGTTAAACTGACTATATAAACCGTGTAAACTGACTGTACACAAAATACTATGCCTTCGATAAAATAAATATGAGTAGAAATGGAGTAGACGTAAGTTTTTCGATCAACTATCGGTTTCCGCCATCAAATTCACTTTACAATACTCGATGTACGCATACGGAAAGTGTTATTGAATTCTCGAACTGCGTTTTAATCCGAAGATTATTTATTAAGTTTTCAGTCGACCAATACTATTATTTAATCTTAAATATGTTTGGGAGATTGCACAGCACTGGTTATTAATTTTGTAATTAGTTCTTCAGATTTATTTCTCATCGACAAATTTGCAAGAGTTATAATTGTGCGTTACTAACACTTCACGTAATAAATTTAACCTCTTAAAATCCACATGGCAAGTATATTTTAAATTACTCTTGACATAATTATTATGTAATTATAATTTTCACATATTGAAATTCGCAAGAATCTGGAAATTATGCGATAAAAATTAAACATATTTTTACTATCGGGTCGCTAAATATCTGGAAAATGCATCAAAAGTAAGGAATAAATTATATTTTAGCAGATGAAAAAATCATTCGTCACGTTTTATTCTGAAAAGATGTACTTTGGCTCACACTTCATCCGAACACATCAGCTGGAAAATAAAAATTGTTCTCCTCTAAGGAGTCAAGTAATGAACTATGATTAATGTCTTTTAAACAACAGCTTCATTCCTTAGTTTAGTTAGTTTCTCGAAATCTTTCATTCACAGATCTCAAAGGCACCTTACGCCCTGGACAAAAGGACCAACTACCCGCTCTGCGGTACAAGCAAATCTTCAAGCCCGGTTTATGGCTCGCGTGTGCGAATTCAATGAATAACGACCGTTTCGCGATGTGCGGAGGTCGTCAAGCAAACATAGAGCAAGAGAGAGAGAGAGAGAGAGAGAGAGAGAGCGAGAGGAAAGAAATGGGAAAGGCATTTGGCAGAGCATCAGTAGCAATGTCAGTCTCAAATTTCCGAGACCCTTCAACAGTAAAAAGAGTATTTTAGTACGAGTTTATCAAATTTATTTATTTCAACTTTGGCATATTATTATTGGGAAACTGCATTATAAATGCGTTAAATTATCAATGTTGCACTGATAAAAATAACGATATTTGAACGAGGGACGCATCGAAATTAGACAGCGTCTGATTTTGAAAATCGTCAGAAACGGATCGGCAGATAAGTATTTATCAGATGATAAATTAACTCGTTGATGAATTTACTCGCAAAAAAAGTACCGCGAAAAAGCAAATGTTGTCAGTTTTGCGACCAAATTTTTATAAATTATTGTATGACGTATAATTATATAAATTAAGATATTCGAGATGTATATTAAACATAAAAAACGTAAAAATATATAACGCAATAACGGATTTTATACAATTCCAGGCGTTATAACGTGCCAAGACAATACGAAGACGTAAAACTGAACGTGAAACACGGAGACGAAGTGTCTCGGAAGCACTCGTATGGCATTTGATTCTTTCCCTGCTGTCCTTTCCGTTGTCTTTATTCTAGCCCTCCGTCGGCCGTCGCTTGAAACGTCTTCCCTACATCTCGCGTTATTGTCCTTTAACCAAGCGATTCGCTGCAGAATCACAATGATTTTTTTTACTTCCACTTCCACTTCCTTTCCTCCGCAGTCGTATAATCGTATTTTATCTCTACCCGCTGTCGTGTGGCTTACAATAGACCATCTTGTCATCTCCTTGCGTAATCCCCGAGTAAGATTTCGGAGGATCGCTTTGTACAAACAATCCTTTGATTTATCGAGAATAACGTCGTCACATTATCTTCGTACAGCTTGGATAACAAAATACTTGGCGCTCCTATTATTCGAGCTTAATTTATTTTATTTATTTTATTGCCGGTGAATGCAACTCAAACGAGGCTGAGATTGTTACTTTACAGTTTACCGTTCACCGAACAATCGCTCCTTCGGCTGAGATGAAGCCGAATTATTAGGTTCGCCTTCTTAATATCCAACCGCTCCGAATCTTATCAAGGGCGTCTGTATCCGCCGTTTCCGTTCGAAATTAGCAATCGTCAGCGCTTAAATATTCTGCGAGAACCTTAACATCATTATAAAACACCAAGCTGATTACGCAATAAATGCGTTTCAACTGTCTGCCCATACATCACTGAATAATGTAAATTAGGCACTCGGTTACTTCATCGACGACTGAATTAATTTTATTATCGAAAGATGAGAAAAAGCAATTGAACGGCGCCAAATCGCACGTGTCCAATAATTTTACGAATAATTCAATATTTTGTCGCGCGCCTAAGCGAATGTGCGAAAAAGCGCGATAACTTTGCGCGAACGCGCTTTTGATTAAGTAGAAGATTGTTTTCCAACGAAAACTGCGAAGATTACGATACTTTGCAATAAAACTCGAATTAAAATTCACAATTTGCGAGGAGCAACTTTAAAGCCGAGTCTAATACATTTTGCGATGCTTTTAAATCAAAGATGTTTCCGAGTCTTTGATCTGCTAATGTCTACGTGAGTTTCTGCAAAGTCGATGCCGATACTCCGTTGTTGAAAAGAAATATTAGCTTCTAAGCCGAGGTCGTACACGAGTACCATTTAAAATTACAAGCTCTGGACGTTTCTTTAAGAGCAGCGACTGGGGTAGCCGTTTCCTGTCTTAGGCGCTTGCTCTCGCCCTGAACGATGACCGTCAACGACGGTAATAACGACAATAATAGAAGCAACTTCCGCAATTTTAAATTTAAAATACACGATTCTCTGTCTGGGGGTGACAACGACGCGCTTGCGGTAGTTTCCCACTATCTGGTTTCGCGACAATCGACACTTCGCACCCACGAATGGCTTTGGCTTTTCTGTTTCCTGCGCGTCACAGGGGGTGTTGTCCTAGACGATCAGTTCCATGCCTGATAAATTTGTGCAAGATAATATAAAAAGAGCGATATAAAAGACGAGGGACGATGGTTCGATGTAAATTGTAATATGATCTAAGGGAGAATCTTCGAGAAGTCATTAAAGTCGATTTGTAATTGCCGAACTGCGGAAGCACGAGGAGACTCGAGACGTCTCCTGGAGATCGTTATTCTGGGGAAGTGCCGCGCCAATCAACTCACGCGAAGGACATCAGTCTGATTGGCAGTTACAAAATTCGTGTGATTGCGAACGTAAAAACTCGGATTCGGAGTGAAGTGCAATGGAAGAACCAGAGACACTAGCCGACATTAAACTGCCCTGGAATGCGATACTTAATTCTCTAATTTTCGACCTTAAATTGACCTCGGCTATGATGCCTCGCAGCATTGCATTTTACTTAGTAAAGTGAATCGGCTGAGCCAAATGTAAAATTCAAATTCAATAATGGATCCGATCGAAATTTTCTTTCGTTTAATTTGGGGTAAAATTTTGTAAAATTTTGCGCTCAACGTCTTTTACGTAACGATACTCACGGCATCTTTGCTGAAAAGCGAGACGAGTCCATTTTTTAATTTGCATTTCTAACTAAAAGTTGATGTTTGCAAAAAAATACTTTTAAATAAGTTATATCTAACTGCGTTTATTGCTTTGCACACTGAAAGTACGAATCGCGGACTATTTAGAAGCAGAAATAAGCTTCTTATGAAAAAATTTAAATATTAAATAACGATAATCTATTTGTTGCGCACAGTTGGCGGACCAACTGTGAATATTTACGAATTGCGCAACGACGCGTCAAATTTTGATCGCTAAAAGCTACGATTCGAATGTTAAAGAAATGCGTTTTAATTCGGTCAGATGATATTTTTCTACCGAAAAAGAGATCTTATCATTAGTTATTCAACGGCGATAGCGAGTAGACCGACAGCGGATTTATCGCACCAAAGTTAATTCCGATAAATTTCCTCGATATTACCAAACAGTAAGAAAGCGTCCGTGGAATCATGCAACACATTCGAGTTACATCGTTTGCAATGCCAGTGTTTATAACTCCAACACAATTCCCATCTGCAGTACGTGAATTTACCACGCGTAATTTCATACACACTCGTGCATTGTGCTAAAAGGTACACGTACTTAGTCGAGCGTTGATTGTTCACGGACGCTTACTTTTTCCTCCCGTCGCATCAAACTATAATTTACACTTCTTTCCTTTTGGCGTTGCATTTATTTTCACCGCTTCTCCTTATCGCAATTACGCAAATGTTTAAATTGTCCTACAAGATCCAAGGCCTTCCACGAGTACATTACACCGAGTTGTACACGTGTAACGAGACCAGGTGTAAATTTTACACTTACACTTACGAGCAATCGCTTCAGACTGTAAACGGAACCTCGAAAATAGAATATGTCACTGGAGACAAACAGAAAACGCAGTGCGTCCCTTGTTAACTTATTAATGCAAAACAAAAATACGCGTGATAAAGTCAGAGAAATCAGAGGTTGGATGAACTCGTAGATGTGCTTTGACTTATTTCGCACGAGTCCATTCAGAGGTTAATGCATAAATAATGTTCGAACTTAAAATGCTTAACTCGTTGAAACCAAACTCGAATTCGCCGCAAAGTTATACTACTTGCACAAGTAGTGCGACAGTAATTGCGGCCGACGCTCTTCGTGAAAGCGAAAAGTGCGGGCGGCAGACGAAGAGGCCGAATCCTCGAGCTCCTTTCACTAGGGCGCTAAGCATTAGTGCGAGGCCGTCGCTCGTTGTTTCGCTCCTTGATATCCATCTTTCGCGCAGACGTGCCTCGGAAAAGCATCGGGAGCCGCTCCACGAGCGGACGGGGGAGCAGCGCGTCATCGCGGTGGCAGACGCAAGAACGACTCGGTGTTCAAAAGAGAAATAACTTGGCCGCCTGCGTGGAAGCGCCCGCAGGGGAATACCGAATTATCGAGAACACGGAACTTGCGTTGCTGATTCATTGCGGCCATAACTCAGAGGAAGAGCCTTGTTACCCCGTAAATGGACAGATCCGCGCGAAAATCAAAGGAGAGCACTATCCCCGCCCCCGAGTCCAGCCCTCAGGGGTGATCCTCTTGATGAGGAAACAAACGAGAGCGACAAGTATTAGTGAACGTGGATGCGGATTTCCTGATATGAACGGGTCGGTGGTCGGGACAAGACTCGCGCGGCCTGCGGTTGAGGCTCGTCCCGATGCGAATGTGCGCCAGCCACGCCTAGTTTCCCGGAGGACAAGACGGACTCTTGGAGAAGATGCCGAGGAGACGCCGGAGCGCACTGGATGGGAGATAAATCGATGGTTTGACAGGCGACTCCGCGAATATCGAGGAGCGATTTTACATCTTTACGCCGAACAGCGCGATCTATCGGTGAATTTCACCCTCGGCTCGATGATTTTCTTACGGCAATTCTCATCGATTCGAAATTCAAAATCCGATGAACCGGAAAAACATCGTACGGCAAGCTCGTTTTTAGGGAAAGCTCACGTCGAGGTTTTATTCCGTGGCGCGGGTGTAAGGGCATTCTGCAATACTGGCCTTCGGCATCCTCATTAATAAGTAGATAAAACGTATTCGAATTCTGTCGAAATCATAGTTTTCCCAAAGTTTTATCGAGTAAATTACGAAAAGGTAAATTCCCGAAGCAACCGTTGTACGCGTAGAATAAGGATTTGCATTTTACGCATTGAAATCGATATCCTCTAAAAGCGCTAATATATTACGTGTAAAAGGGGAGGAACGGCAAATTCCAACGTTAAAAACTCCCACGCGTTAAAATACGTTTAAGTATGTTCGGTAAAGTTCGGTAATCGAAAATGACGGAAAAACGAAAACTCTCTTTTGGCGGAAAAGTCACAAATTTTAGGCATAGATACTGAGTCTAGCGTTAATTATATTCGACTCGAAAACGAAGACGGATAGAAGAACACGACACGACGCGACATTATAATTTCGGAATCTTCCTAAAGCTCTTATTCGAATTCGTAGGGAGCAGAGAAAGAAAAGAGGAGTATGGCATCGCAAATACCCTGACGTACACGTCGAAAGGTATGTTAATTAACAGTATTAGCTCTTGTGAAATACGAGAGGGGGGAGCACTCGGAGCGTTCGCAAAAGAACGCTTTTATACAACTAATTAGCAGGAGCCAGTATTTAGATTATTTGCGCGTCATAGCCGTCGAGATCGTTACAATACACTCGACTCTCTCTTTCCATTTTTCAGCTCCTGCTCGGAAGTTTGTTTCAAACTTGTCTTTTGTCGAACAACTGTCATTATCCATTATTTGCTCGTGAAATAAACGCGTGCAATTATAAGCCGACTCCTATCAAATTAATCGACTGCAATTTCGCTGTCGTTTCTCGTTTCTTATTTTCAGCCTCGCTAAATATCGCTACGTAGAATCTTGGATTTTGAAACAGGAGAGTCTCCATTGCTGGGCCCGTTTCACGATGAAGCCGCAAGATCGAAAAATTTCCCGATACTCGGGCACGAAACCGATCGAACGTCGCGCATCGCAACTGATTCTTCGTTGTCTAAGTAATCGCTCGATTCGACGACGAAGATCGAGTTATAATTAGGAAATGCTACTGATGGACGCGCGGCAATCATCGATTATCCGGAAGGACGCGACCATACAAAACAACGACTCGACGATCAAAACGCAAATTTAAAAATGAACTCGCACCGAGTCTAATTCCGCGCGCTTCTGGCAATTTATTATTACGACTGATTGCATTTATAGATCGTACAAAGGTCGTTTCGCCGCGTGGGAGAGTCGAACCGCCCGATTCGTGGGACTCTGGTGGTAAAAACGGTTCTTAAAAATGTAATAATTCCATGGCGGAATGCAGCTCTACGCGATAAACGGACGTAAAGCTCTTTTTCTATCCCCGTTCTCTGTATACTATTCTGTCTCCTATTCTGCCGAATAAGCCGCCTTCGCTTCGGTTAGCTGTCCATCTCCAAATAAGAAAATTTTTATTCGCCCAGATTGATGGCAAAGTGCCGCACTTAAACAACTCTCAGGTTAATTAAAGCTGCTACTAGTCTGTTTCTGGTGCATTTCCGGGTGCATCTCGTGATTTTCCAAATTATACGAACCCTAGGGATGACCGATACTCTCTAGGTCAGATTATCAGATTCCTCTTATCGACGATAAAGCGAGCACTGAGCGAAACTATATTTCTTCGAGCCGAGCCACGTTTGTTCTTCTCGGGCTTAAATTTTCATTCGATACCCGCACCTGTTAATTCGCTTCCCTCCCTCCGCGTATTTCTTCGTTTGTTGCGAAAATTTTTTAATTCAATTATTTCGGCCGACCTTCCGACCCATAATTCTGAAGCCCGAGCAACGATCGAGTACTCCGTCGTATATCGTTCGAAAATTCCTTTGACTTTCTTGGGCTACGAGTATTTCTGCACTGCGTGTTCGTTGAATATTTTTTATTTCACGAGTATCAGCTATTTAGGCTGCGATTACTTCTTATCGGGAAACAAAAATTTCATTAAAAATTGAACGCATTGCTGTGCGTTATTGCTATGTGAAATTATAAATTGCTCGATACTCGTTTTATCCGTTGCAAAAAACTTGCAATATTGGTATAAAAAAAGTCTGTTATGCTTTATAACTCAGAATCGATGGGAAGTTAGGAAATTAAGTTGACGCTTTGATTACAACACCGTATACAATAACTGTGAGTAAATAAAGGGAGAAAACGAATAAACAATTAATCGTAATTATTTTAACGAAAATTATGAATCTGCATTTGTATTGCTATTGTGAAAAGGCTTACTCGAGGAATCGCAAAGGACAGATGCGCGCGACTCTATGCGTGCATCTCTGTGTGGGTCGTGAATCCAAAAGACCCAGGTAATTGTGAAACAGAAGCTTCGAAATGGCGTCTCGGGGGCGAACAAAAAGAGCCAGAAGAAAGGACGGAGAGCATGAAAAGGAGCAAGCAAAAGCCGGAGCGGCGCAAAAAAGGTCTTTTCAACATCAATATCGGCAAATAATACAATTAGCCCGAGCAAAGGTGCGGTAGCGGAGCCGTAGCATAAGGATGAAAATTAATTAAGGCAATAAAAGGTAATCTTTCCGAGACTCCGAGACTAGGAAACCCACCGACGCCCGGCGGCGCTTCCGCTCGATTCGGACGTCCAACGTTCGCGCATGGGTAATCGCCGTAATCAAAGGAAAAATCACATCCGCGTTCTTGTGTTACCAGCCCTGGTATGTGTCTACCTACACTACGTCATATTATGTACACTCGAAAATGTGCTTTTTATGTTTTTCGATACACGCGTAAACGCTTACGCGAATGTCTGTTCCGGTACACATTCGCTGAGTCGATGAGTTTCATTGATCGACGTACAGTAAATCGCGCGAATTGTAAAAAACACAACTTATATTATACGACGAATAGTTACGATTGAAAGTATACATATTTTTACGCTCGCTTCATTAAAAAATCAAGGGAATCTTTACAATTGAATTTTATTTTTAATTTTTAATTCGACACACGAGCAAACTATAAAATTTTAGGGGTAAATCGACTTATTTTGCATAATGTTGAACGAGTATACATTTTTTAATATAATACATTCGAAGAATCAATTTTGAAGGAAAGACATATTTTAAGTCTGACAAATAGTAATTCGAAGACTATGTGTTTAATGAATAATGTCGGCGGTGCAGATATATTTTTTAACGAAGCCAATTTTTACTTCGTCAATTTTATTACTAACCTCTTGAATAGACTAAGAGGCTTATCAAATTGTATTATTTGCAAAAAGTAAGAATTATGAAAAAAGGTTTAATTAAAGAAAATTATAAAAAAAACTTTTACTTATTTTAAGTTTCAAAACTAAACCATCTTATACGTGATCAATATTGTGATAAGAATTGATGTATAAAATTAAATTTTTTTAGATGTACTTGGTATATTAATAATATTTCATGTGACTCTTACGTAAAATAAATGTTTCATAACCTTTCAAGGCAGAAATAAGAAACGATCGAGGTGATATTTATATTGCATTTCGTGTACTTGTGAAATGAATACAAAATGACTATAAAAAGAAATTAACTATTCGACAATATTTCTGGTATTTTGCGAAAAAAGAAAATACGACTATATTCATTTAATATATTTTTAGTTTATTTTTTAAATTTTAAAATTCAGATCAAATATGTTAAACAAGTCGTCTTAAAAAAATACTTAAAAAAATAAATGTCCAAATTTTAATTTTGATAAAATAACGCAAATTAAATTATTCCTTTATAATACCGACAATGCTTCAACATTTTGTTCAAAAGACATTGCCGTATGATATTAAATAATAATAATAATAAGAATAATAATAACAATAATAATAATAATAATCTTGTGACAAAACGTGTTGCGAATGATCGATGCTTTTATACAACTAACAAACTGCGCTCACAAAGCCTATAACTGAGTTAGACAAGTATTTTAATTTTATAATAATTAAAGTTTTAGGATTTAGAAGCAATATAATTAACGGTACGAAGAAAGTGGAGCAATTATATTTTGAAATAACTTTGAAAATAGTGTCAAATACCAAAGCAAAAACCACCAATTACCTAAAAGTTGATGGGGGTCTTAAAATTAATATTTACTATTTATTCGAACACGTGTACGTAATACGAGTAACATGTGCTTATATATATATATATATATATAAGCAACTGTGTTTTCTGTTGCTCCTCTTTTTACGAAATTCACGTTTTTATCCTTTGTATTGCACGCACGCACGCACGCACACGTATTTAAGGGTTTGAATAAAACAGTTAATGGCGCCTGTGCAGTCTTACAAATACATATTACGTTGCGATCAAAGACTATCGACTTTGGCTCATCAACAAAGATTTAAAAGTTTTAAAAAAATTTTCAAACAAAGTCATAAAACCTTCTTACTATAGTGGCTGTTTGAAAAACCATAAATATTCTTCTGCTGCAGGATTCGCGACGAGAAAAAGAGCAAATTTTTTGCAATTGTTTTTTAGGGTCAAAAGAACATTGGACAGCGTCAACAGCGTGAAGATTCGACGTCGAAACTTTTTCGCCTAGCGCGGTTAATTTTTATATCATTGTTTATCTCATTATCCTGCAATTGTAAAGCTATTTGTTTCCGGCGAACCTTCGCGTCCATTGGCTTGTGCGCATCGAGAACTGCGGCTCTAAATCAGCATCGTGTCCGTGTAATCGTTCCCAAACAAGGAAACATTGCCTCTTTCATCTTCCTTGCATTATTTTTTTACTTTTTTAGCTTTTAATTTATTTTGGTCTTATTATAATCTCGGCTATCGTACGTGTACTTAGGCCTTATTTATTTTTATAACCTTATAATCTCAGTTTCAAAGCATACGGAAGGTGTAGAGGATGTTTGCAAACCTGCGGGGAATGTAGCGTCAAAATAATATGAATTACCGACAACTGAAGCTATCGGTATTTTGATTTTAATCAAACTCGTTTTTCTTTCTTACACAAATCTGTCGTGTTTCAAATGTTTTGTAAAATTATCTCATTTTTTATGCTCACTGTAGCGATTAGAAAAATAGACGGAACTGGTATTGTTAACCCGAGACTGCAGCTGTTTTCTGAAAGAGAAAGAGAAAGTATTTACCGTGAATCTTAAAATTCATTAAAATTAAATTATCTAAGAAAATGAATAAAGTCAAAAGGTGTATAATTATGGCGAAAAATTAATTTGAATCGAGTGCGAAGCCATAAAATTACACACAAGTCAGTCGCTAGAACATAAGTCATAATTTATAAGCTTTATGATTACAATTTAATCGAATAGAACTACTTTATCGATAGTACTTGAATCAGATGTTTCCATTCATTATTCTTTTCTATATTTCTTATAAATACATGCACATATATAAAACTATTTATAAAATGATAAATAAATTATTTGATGTTTTAATTTATATTTTATAGACGAAAAAATTTTATAGACAAAAAAATTAATACAAATGTCAAATTCGATTAAAAATTGTACATTTCAGAATGATTACAACTGTTTTTCGTTTTAATTATGACTTCAAATCACTTGCGAAATAAACGCGTTTCTTTTTTCCAAAGGCAACATGCCTTTACTATAAAAAAAATAGCTTGCCCACTTTTGCAAAACTGCAAAGTTTAAAAGCAATCAAAACTTTTCTATAGCGTTGATTTAGAATGAAATAAAAGGAAATAAAAATGAAATATTTTTATTTAATAAATTGAAAAGCCTTTGCAGAGTATAACTACGTCTGAACGCATTTCTAGGTAGACTTGAAAATTAAAACTAAGTAGTTCAGTTAATAAAAATAACATTAAAAATAACATTAATAAATAAAATGAATGTAATCGATGTAATTTATACATTTAACAAGATCGCGAATAAATCAAAACCAAGCGAAATATGCATTTTTCGAACGATTATAAAACGATATCAATTTTTTTCTAGGCAATTAAGTTACAACCTCCCTGAGAGTTCTTTTCGGTGAAATATATTATTATTATATCCAATACATCTTACAAAACCATTCTTATCTAATATGAATTCATAGTTGAATTTGCTAAAAATAGTTAAAAGAACGTACATTAAAAAATAAACGCCCAAGAAATTTTACGTATAATAATTTATAAAAATTTGGAATAATATAGTCGCTTACGGTGTATAAAACATTTTAAAAATCATTTCTGATTTAATCAACGTACGAAGCTTCGCATTACGTGTAGTCTAACTTTTATGAAAGTTATATTTTAAGTATTTATAGTTTTACGAGTTAGATTTGTATTATTTCATATCTTATGCAAAATTATTGAATAGAATATTACAAGTTAAGTTGTAAATAGTAATATTTAAAAAAAATCAACGAATAAAATGTATGTTCGTTCTTCCGCAATTGATAATTGTTATTCTATACTCATTAATGATTCTCACAATATTTTTAGAGGTTTCAATTAAAAAAACAGTAAGCAAAATTGGTCAGAAGTTTAAAAATAAACTCATGCAATTGACGAAACGACGAATTTTTCTTGCAACTTCTCTCTGATAATTTAACCGATCTATTATTCGAGGTTTATGTAAAGCATGAGAAAAAAATTTAACTCGAATTTTTTATAAAGTGAATATAATTGATAAAAATCGTGGTAAAAATAGGAGATGCAAATTTTAATTTCAACTAGAAATACGTTTGTGCAATTATAAATATTTGTAAACAAGTTGTGCAGGAAGAACAACCCAAATAAAACCAATTATACAATAACTTGCTGGCACAATTGATTATCGTTAAAATTGCCTTCAGGTGCGTAAAAAATAATCAATAGTTTCCAAATGGATCGTAACAAATTATCCGGAGAAAAAATACCCGGTACTTTTTTAAAACACATACGGGCATCTATAGAATCTGCCGGTCTTAACATAAAATTAAGCTACGGGTGACAAATGGAAAATCCAATTTCCTAGTCGAGCGCTAAATGTATAAAATAAAAGGAATTTAAAAGTGTCGTTACGATAACGGAAACGTGGAAAACTGGAAATATTTAATAGCGCGTGAAAATATATCGTCTTATTATGAAATAATACTCGAGGATACTTGTAAAAAGTATAAAAGTGACCGAATAAATTAATATTCGCTGAAAGTATTCGAGTTGATATTTTCGACTTTCGTAGTTCAAACGATTGAATTGCAGTTACTATATTTTAACACGCATAGTAATGTCATGGGAAACTCGCAAGTTCTTGCAGAGGCCGAAACGACTTTTACCATTGCAATTCGCAATAGAACAACAACGCGTTAAATGCGTAGTGTTGCCATTTTGCTCTGACTGTTCCGATCGCTCGCTAAAACAGGCGTTTGTCGTACCTCAAGCACTACATCGTCGCGAGTAATCCTTAATAATGCACTTGAACTTACATCAATAGCATAAACAATAATCGAGTCGGGCGCTGCAAGTTTTCACACTGTTAGTGATAATTCGCAAGGAGAATAAACTGAAATTGATCAGATTGGCGATTAATTGTTTTCACCAATTGGAAAGATCCTTTATACGGTGCGTCGACTCATTTCATTGTAAACGAAACTAGAGTTAACGTAGCGCTTTTTTAGAATTATTTCATCGACCAAATAGTTGTAGAAACACAACTATTCGAAAATGTGAGAGCAGTTTGGTTTTACTATTTACCCTCGTTCATAGTTCTTTAAACGTGTATTTGTTAATTTGCTCGAATAGACTCCGTCGATGTTACTTTACCGCGCCTCCGTTTCATTCTTCCAGCTGTTCGAGGTCATTTTTATTTCTTTTTACTCGCCCCGGATTTTATGTTTAAAGACTTCGTCTTGTGTCTGGAACACAGGAACGATTTGCTCGAATAGTAACGCCATAGATACGCATCGAGAAAAATTATTTCATTTTTATTTAATTAATGTTCTGTGAAATGAAAAGTTAATTTTTCACTTTGTGGGGAAAAATTATAAGTTAGAAAAAATAGATCACTTTTATAATTTAAATAAAAACGTCGAAATTATCGTAATTCTAATTGATTTACTGATTATTTCCAATCACCATTCGATAGTGTATTATTTTTAAATAATAAACTCCCCTTTTCTTTTTTTATCGACACCCAAGCATCAAGCTACTCATTAAATTTAAATTATACGCTCTTTTACGATAATTAATACAAAATTCCCTTTCGAGTGATATTCAAATATACCGATCATCAAAATTCTAACTCCTTCCTTGAGTTATCATACTAAATGCACGATTTTCTTGAATTTGAAATAGAATTTTGAAAAAGAGCCGCGAATATATTGGCGTAAATCTTATCACCGATTACCTTTATACGACGTATAAATTTTAAGAAACTCCCACGCTGCTTCAGTCGATGCGCACTGCAGGATATGTCGATTACTCGAGAAAAACATTTGCAATTATTGGTATTTGGACGCATTTGAAAGAAATGTTTTAACAATAATAAGCAGTTGGAGTGTAAAAAGTTTACGGATGTTGAAAAGAATCCAATTAAGTTACGATTATTAAAGCGCTGATCTTTGAGGGGTTCGTTTGATTTTCTGGCCAATTTTTGTACTAATTTTTTTCACTTCTGGTAATATCGAATCGCTTAAAAATTTTCAGCATATCTATGATCCTCGATCGACTACAATTGCTTTATTTTCCCTCATTAATAAATACTAAAATTTTTGAACAACTTCTATAGTTACGACTCGAAGTGTCGACGTACTCGTTCTACTCATTGGATAAAGCAGAATCGTTATAGCGTTTAATCAGTCTCAGTGGACAGTTTGCTTCAAAAAGATATTACTCGATCCCTCGCAGTAAATGCTCTTCAATTATTTTCGCAAACTTAAACATTTAGAACAAAGAAATAACAACTGCATTTAATTGAAATTCAGCGCATCGTATTTCGAAATGGCTTCTCGCGGTTCGTAAATAATATAATACCGTACCTTTTGTAATTATGAATTGTAAATAAAGTTAAATTGCCCAAGTTGAAGTTTTCACGAATTCATCCGATCGAAATGAAAGCGAAGGTATAATATTGATCAAAGCTTCCCTCCAGTTGTTATTATTTTACTCGTACGGGTTGAATTAATACGTTAAAGTTGTGCGAAGGCCGATTCACGGCGTATTAATTGCGCGAGCTAATCTATAGATTGTTATTGCAACCTGCATATTGTTATATTATTTTGTTAAACATATGTATCGCTTTATTAAAAAACGGCCCGTAAATTTTATTCGCATTAATAAAGAATTCGCGCGCTATCAGTTGGGAATATAAAAGTTATTTTAAAAAGTAAGGCGCGGGTGAAATTTATGAAAATATTAACCGAGGCTCATTAGATATTTATCAGAAATTAAATTATAAAGCAGCGTTAATTGTTTTGCACACGCGCCACTCGAATCAGTAGCTCGCATTCGAGGTAATTATGCAGTCTCGCTGCAAAATAACGATAATATAATTCACGGAGTGAGGAATTGACCCTCTTTTAGGTTGGCTTTTTTCCTACGTGGTCTATCGCAAAAAGCCAAGCACTCGACATTCGTTACATTTTCCGCATTCGACTCGGCCAAGTTTGCAATTTCTTGTTTCCAACTGGCCGCCGAGTCGCGAACAAAGGATCCCCGACTCGTTTTTTCAGGCTGCGATTCGAAGACGCATTTAACGCTCTCTCCCTTTCTCTCCTTTTCTCCTCTCGCGCTCGCTTAGCGCTTTCGTCCCACTCGTTCCGCAGGCCGCCATTCCACCTTCTGTATTCAAAGATAGACTGGAACGAGACTGATGTAACCGAGCGTATATTATTAACATGTAATTGAATGGCGTAAGCCTCGCGCGCCAACTATATCGCAAACTATAGTCGCTCTATTGTGCAAAGTCGCGTGTGCGCCGCAAGTTAATTAAGAGCCTCTAATGAAGCAGCGACGCCGTAAACGACGCCAACGCCGACGACGACGACGGAGTGTCGAACTCAACTGTTCTCGCCTTCCGGCTTTTATTTCCCTTTCCGAATTTTCTAAATTTTCCAAATTTAGCCCCCTGCCCCACCCCGCGGCTGCTTTTACAACTGCTCTCCTGGAGGTTCTCTCCTTTTACGCGCACTCGAGACTTAAATGAAATAGAACAAAAACTGATTGTAGCTCTAGATTCGAGCGTCTGTTCCATTGCTTGCGTTGGAACTGCAAAGTGTTTTGAAAAAGGTCCATATTTTAATGCTTGTTCGTGGCACTCGCATTGACTCGGTTTGAATGTAATACAGCATCGCGTAGTCATAGCGATGCTTATCGCCGAGTAGAATCGCGTCGGTAAGAAACACTTAAAACTCCGTAATGAGGCCAATATCCAATTGATAGCGTGTAACAACAAAAATATTTTCTAACGAGACTTTCAATTTGCTTTTCTTGCAATTTTTCGAATTTCTTGAAAGATTTGCTCGGCGAAAACGATCGAGAGTTTTTATTAAAATCTAGCATCTCCTAAATAAAGCTTCGTCTGCAATCGTTGAAAATATAAATATGCGCGTCCGAGTTGCGCAACACTTTCCATTTTGCAACTAAAAAAACTTTCTGCACGGATTAGAGAATTGTAATAATTCGGGAAGGGAAAATCGTTTTTGTCGAGTAAAGGTTTAAACGTTAAATTTCTTTTATGGCCAAAACTGGATCGTAAATCATCGAGAACTTTGGTTTGTGGCAGCAAAATTATTGGAAAATGAAATAACGCGAAATTGTAGAATTCGAAAAGTAGAAATAAGCAACAGTTTTGGATCTTCCAACAATTTCTTGCATAAGTGTTTAAGCATTTTTATCCTCTATCAGGGGGCGTTAAACGTATAAAGTCTTTACGAGTCAGATTTTTTTTATACATCCGAGTAATAATTAAATATATTTTCGTGAAACTGTCGAGTTTCTTTCCGGTGCTTCTACTTCCTGCACACCTTTATGTATTATATCGCACAATTTTCAAAATGTAGCATCAAACTGTAAACTTTATTTTTTCGTTACTAAAAACGCACACTTATCTTATATTCATTTGAAAATAGCGTTATTTGTAAACTACAAATATTAATAACGGAGTTGAATGTGATATTAAGTATGTTTAAAATGTTTTAAACTAAATCTGTCTGGGAGAACGGAGTGGAAAACAAGAAAGAAAAATACGAAACTGTAATTCAATATAATAAGTTTCCTCTTTATTATTGTCAGTAATTTGACGAGTAAACACCTCCATTATTCTCCTAATTGTTTTTTGTATTTTCAGTAGCAATATAATTTTCACTACTACCATTCCTCTTCTGTACTATTACAACTATTGCTATTACTATGAATAATATTGATTTCTTTATTTGGCTTTGACTTTGTTAATTTTTACACCAGTATTCTACTCACTCCATCAAATTGCCAACTTAATGCATTACTTTATTTAACTTCTTGTCTATTTGAACGCGACGATCGCGTTGCTTCGTGATTTCTCTCTCTCTCTCTCTCGCTCTTTCCCTCTCCAGCTTTCGAGCTTCTTGTGCGCGCAAAGGAAATTTACACTCAAGCTTTCGCTCGTGTCACGTTAATCGAATTTTGTTATTGACTGCGAAAAGCCCCATGCGGTGTTTATACGAGTGCGCGGAAAGGGTTCGCGACGTGAAGAGGATGAATGTCAATAATCGTTTTCTTCGCTTCCTGCTTTTTGCGCTCATTGTACTGCAAGTATATAGATATGCGCGGGCGCATTCACTTTAAGGAAATTAAGATCCAAAGCATTCGAATGAGCTATTGAACAAATTTTTTATTCCGAGGACGGGGTTTGTTACGAGCGCGAAATAATTAAAGCAAACGCGAATCGCTCAACGGACACTCGCGTCTGTAATTTATAATTTCTACCCCAGCCTCGCCTGCGACAACGCGCAGCCTCTCATTTTATTCGTAATCAAAAGAGTGGAGTAGCTTGTGAAAAATTCTCTTAATCCACACCGTTAACGTTTTCAGTGTTAACACTAGTATAATTGCCCGCAATTTAAGAACCTGAACTTCGTGTCTCGAGTGAGACCTCCATTAGCTATCTGTAGTAGAAAGAGTTATCGAAGCTAAAATCCACTGATGCGACGATTACGAGTCAACTAGTCTACCAATCAACATTAAAGTTTCTATTTAACCGTTTTTAAATCACATTTTTAGAAAATCTTTTTTTAAAATTCACTCTCAAACTTTATATTATCGTTTCTTATTGATATTTTGTGTTCGTTCTCTACATTTCCGTTTACAAAATAAAGTTTATAGATAAAGCTATCGTTCAAAGTTTTTCATTTTAAAATGTCGTTTGACTCGCTAAGTTTTGTTTTTTACAAAACTGAAGAGTCGCTACGAGTCTGGCGCGTGTATTATGCGATGTATCGAAAAATACATATTATAAAGCTGCATTGACATTTACGTGGTTGTACTTGCTTTTAATTAATATTCCGCCGTATTTAACCTTTTGGATGCTAATTACGTAAATTTTCACTTTTCACAGCAAGCGTACAAAAAATGGAGGAATCGTGTAAACGCGCACGCACGCACGCAAAAGTAAAGCACAATCTGCACGCATAAGGAACATTTCCATAAACATAAGTAATTAGAAAATTAATATTCATCTTAAGACAGCTAAAACGAAGTTCAACTCAACTTTTTTATTATTAAATGCTCGAAGGTGGTAGTGCGTAATATTCAGAAGATCATTTCGTAAAGAAAATTGCTGCGGAAAAGGGTAGGAAAAATATCAGCTTGTTGAAACTCACACTCGGTTGGCCCTTTAAAGCAAATGATATAAATGTAAAATAATGCAATTAAAACGAAAGTACTTGAAGCTGTTATTTAAATTTGAAGAAAGGAGGATATTTTTACAAGGTTAGTTACAGGAACTAAGTACATTTCTTCGTAAATTATCGAATGCGATTAAACATCGTTGAAAATTTATTTAAAATTTTGAAAGCCTACGTTTACGTGAAATATAATCAGCGGTAATTGAAATCTTACGTGCGACTTTATAACTCGTGCATCCCCGACAAAATTGCACGTCGGACTTTTCAAAAATTTTGCCCACCAACACTCGTGCGTCACGTTCGGAACGTGTTTCAGCAGTCGAAGTGGAAAGAAAAGCGGATTTTACGATCGTTACATCGTAATGAAAAATAATGATCAATTTTCAATTTTTAATAATCTTTGCCTTTGCGAGCGGACAGCGAAAAAATAACTCGAAATAAATAAATTGCAAGCTCGTCGAGTCCGAGCCACAGGATCGATTCGAGCAATACTTTAAACGAAATTAATACATCGCATCGGGATGAAATTCGCATAAATATTTTCGAAGCGATTATTCGCAAATAGTCAATGCGCTTGCACGAGATAAAGCAGACTTTTTTGAGAAGGCGCAAAGCACCGAATAAATCTCGAAGACGGCGGAGCAAATATCGCGTTATCGAGCGCTCGTCGCGACAAAAATGCAAAAATGATTATCTTGAGCGAGCAGATGAAGAAATGTAAAGAAGGAGATAAGCTAATGAGCCCGAAAAGGAGAGTTAGAGAGCATGTGGAGGGTGAAGAGACATTAGGCAGCGGAGGCCGCATTTGGCTTTTCGCGAGGACGGAAAAGAGCGCCAGTAGTAACTGGCGACATATGCTCAGACATACACGCGCCGAGCGCTCGTTATATATTAGCAGGAGGAGGAGGAGGAGGAGCTCGCGGCGGTGAGGAAGGCAGGGAGCACGACACCATGGCTTTCCGGCGGGGCGGTTAACCACACTCGTTAACCGCCCCATAACACGTTAGCCCGAAGCCGCGAGCGCGCAAATTGCGTGCACCTACACGTCCCTTCGCCTCGTTTATATCATAATGCGTTCTCGCGCGTTCGAGACTCGAGACTCGGGGTTCGAGGCTCTCCGGAGCCCCTCCGGTGACAATTGAAAATTCCGGGCGACGAGTTTGGCCCTGGACGTTAGCGCTGGCCTCGTTACGCGCTTTATCTCCGGGCACTCGCCTCTTTCTTTTTCCTTTTTGCTTTTAAAAGGCCCCATTCGGCGGATGCTCTTCCCTCCACTGCCTCCAACTAATGTCTGTTTTCCTTGGCCCCTTTCGCTTTGCCAATCCTCGAGCGCCGTTTTCGATTTCGGTCTCGCACTGTTCGGGAAATTAAATCCGGAGCTCCTCGTCAAGGCTAACCAATGATCACAGACGATCCAGGAGCGGATAACGGATTATTTCCAATTTCCTCGATCGTTCGAGCAGGCGGACGCTTTTGTTGCGAGCGCTGGCTTCGTCAACAAATAAACACAAAAACAATATTTCGCTGCAATTTAACTAAAAGACATCTAAGAATAGTTGGCGAAAAAACGCGTTTCAATCTTCGTTCGGTATATTATGTTTTCGTCATCGTTTCGAGAATCTACTTACGGCTTGTTTGCCTTTTGGTTTCTCCGTCAAGCTTTTGCGACTTGCTTTTCTTGCCTTTCCTCTGCGTCGAAATCCACACGGCTTAATTATTCGCACGACGAAACCCGAAGCGCGGAGGCGATCGATTTTTTATCTTCTGCTTCTGTGCAATCTAACGTTACTACTCCTCGTATCGATTGGTTGAGAAAAGTGCGAGGGAAGGCCCCTTTTGCCAAGCCTCTGTCGTAATTATCAGATAAAGAGAGTTTCATCGGCACCGATATTTGTAATCTTTGGCCTGCATTGTGAGAATTTTCGGAATGGAAGGACTGTAGGTTGCGATCGAAAATTCCGAAGAGTCTAATGTTGGCGATGCAAGAATCAAAACAAAACGATGGCGGAGGAATGAAAATAAAATAGTTCTTGAAACAGGAGTGAATCGAACAGCTCGGCAAGTCGTAAAAATAAGCACATACAAGAAGGATAAAGCGTAGACGAGGAGTATTTCACTAAAGACATTGAAAAGTTTGTCGAACATACACTAGCGGTAACACGTTGCCAGGATGGCCCTGTAACTTAACCTTTGCTTCTCAATATCAGAGGAGTAAGAGGGAGAGAGAGAGAGAGAGAGCGAGAGAAAGGTAGAGAAAAGGTAGTGAAAGAGAAGGTTGCGTATTCTACGCGTATTTCTATGTCAGGAGAGAAGCTCGCTCCTTTTTTTACTTTTCCTTCTCCTGTTGTTACGTTTATAGGACTTTAATGATTCTAGTCGGTTACTTTATGCATTTTACACTTTTATCCGCAACACATGTGTGTGGCTATCCGTATTAGGTTTTATTATTTTTCATTTAATTTCGACGCCATTGAGGGAGAGAAAAATACTTAAAAATTGGCGCAAGTGGCCAACGAGACGCGTGACTTTGTCGAAAATCGAAAATTCCAATTTGCAAGGACAGATTGAATATGCGATCCGTGGAACGAGTCGTAATTAATACGTGTCATTGTACTTATAAACTGTATTTAAATTCATTTGAATTAATTTGATGAATTATAAATTTTTAATCGCGACGGAGCTAAATTGTTAAGGTTGTTCAAAATAATCGACATTCCAATTAAATAAACGTCCGATGCATTAAAACGATCACTGTAATTGGTGTACAATTTTAATACTTTTATTCTAGATTAGCGAATAAATAATTATTATATTCGAATAGAATTATGTATTATCTAATTACTAATTGCATTACCGTAAGTATGTTGGCTTTATCGCGGTACTTCTGTTTGTGGTTAATAAATAAATGATTACGCGCTCTAACGTTGAAATTAAATCATTATTTATTTAACGATGTTAATTATATTAATAACTTCAGGCACATACAAGTGGTGGATAGCTGTTACAAGATATTTGCAAGACTTTACGTTACAAGCTTTTCTATGAATATCGATTCCAGAGGTTACACCAACGCGTAGAAAAAACTATATCGATATAACTTACCCTAACGAACAGCAAAGGCAGCCATAATGGATTTTATTCTAACTGCTCGTGATATTTACCACCGTAACAATATGCTTTTTTAAAAATAACTATTTTTCAAATTTGCATTTATAATGAGTATGGCTGAAGAGAGATAAAAAATACTGGATAATAAAAGCTTGTTTTTCAAACTATTAGGCTTCTCGATCATTCTTTTCTATTTGTTCCACTGATGCGATAACGCCGTCAGCAAGCGTCTAAAATTTACGAAAACAGGTTCCGACTGCACTTGATTTTATTGTAATTTTTTGTAGAATAAAACTGCTCGCTTATAAAATAGCTAATGGCGGCTGATCCAAGAACCGTTCCGTTTTTTCATAAACTTTAAATTGATCAACGAAAACGAAAGCAGTGCGTTATTGCGACGTAGAGCATCCACTTGGAGTTTCCTCGAAACGCATTCAAGAGCTTACAAATACCAGTCTTGGTTTATTACGCGCGTTTTCACGCTGCAACGCTTCATTTTGACCGGAGAAAGCAGCGAACGCCGTTGCACCGTTGCAAGCGCAGTGGATTTTCCTGCCGAGATCCCTTTGTTATCACCCACTGCGATAAGCCCAGTTTCGTACGCGGCGAGGACTGCATTTCACAGATGCTGCTTCTAGTAACGGCTCGATTACTTTTTTGGGCTGCGCGCGTCCTAAACGCTGGATCTTCGAAACGCACTCTTGGCTCCTAAGAAAATGCACGTTTTTTGAAAACTACTCGAGCGGTCGCTGCCACGTGCCTCGAGGCCGTGGAAACGCCTCGGTCGGTTGGACAACACCGGGCACGGGTTGGCCGCCCCAAATGTTCCTGCAATCTCGGAAAATCCCTGCGTCGACTGCCAGCAGGAATAATATTTATGGAATTCGGAATGGCTAGTGGCAAAGATACGCGTACAAAGGGCGCGGTTCTAAAATCTTACGAGGCCACACAACTGCAGGTATTCGCGCGCTCGACAACCACACGACCTTAAACGGGATTACAGTGTCATGTGATACCGAAGCTGTTGAACCGAAACCGAGGATGGCGTGTCTGCAAATATTCGGCTCGCGCTCGTCGCGCACTTGGAGGGAAAACTCCTGCGCCGGCTCCGGCGACTCGTGCCAGTAGTCGCGGATCGAGCAAAATCCGTAAAGAGGCGAGCGAACAACGGTTAACAGGGTGGTGGAGCAGCGCGAGCGCGGGTTGTGGGTGTGACTGCTCTCCACCCCCCCCCCCCCGCAATTCGACCGACCCAAACTGCGGCTGCTCGTGTAGCGCAGCGCGTGCACGCGTCTAATGATGACGCAGGTGTACAATATCAATCGGCGCGGGTGCATAGCTCCAGGCTTCGGACCACAGCGCGAGCGACCGCTCCCCCGCACGCCTCTGCACGAGCTCCCGGCGCTTCCTCGCTACAGTTAGGGGTATTAATTAGCGCCTGCTCCGCTCCAGCAGCCCTCACCTTTTTCCAGTTGGAGCCCTTTTTCTTTTGAAGCCTGCTCCCGGTGCTCCCGGGGCGCGGCCGCAATCGCGCTTTATTTGCACTGATCGGATTACGATACGTCCCTCCTTTATTCGCCAAGAATCAAGCCTCGACGGCGATGGCGCACTTTGGCCGGAGCCTCGAATTCGGCTTCGCTAATTTTTACTTTTCACTTAATCCCGTTTGCCGTTCAGTCGAGCGGATGGCGAATCTAATGCTCCGCTTTACTTTTAGCCATCGACGCGTGTTTATTAACGCTCCTCGTCTAAACTCGTCCCCGAAAACGGCCCCTGGCGGTGCGACTCCTGAAGTAAACAATTGAACTCGACTCGATAATAAAGCTCGCGTCGGCTTGTGAATCGATTACGATCGGTAAATCTGCAACTTGTCGAGTCGTGTTTCCTCGAGCTTCCGTCGTTCCGAGCGATTTTATTGCTTGTTTTAATCTTGCGAGCGACGCTGAGCCAAAATACCAAAATACGAACGTGTGGAGGTTTGCCGCGCGTGTTTGCAAGTGCGCAGGTCTTTCGATTTTAAGTTTCAAGCTTAACACGAATGCAGCTGGAAATTCGGACGCGATAATTATCGACTGCCCTGACCATTGTCCGAAAAATAATAGTTTTATCCTTGAACGTTGGAAATGTTGGAGACGGGACTCATCGAGGCTGAATTCGGAATGATCGGAGTGCATCAGAACCTCTCGATGCGGCCGTGAAATAATAACGACTGCTAAGCAGATTATCGCGCTAACACCGGAATAACGGGCGAGTTCGTTATAAATGTTAGTTATTTGTTTTGTTTTGTTGCAATAACGCGCGACTGCTAAAATTAGATTCATTATTTATGAAATGCAGTGCTGCAATCTGTCGCTCTTTAAATAAATAGCATGTGCACCACAAAAATAGAAGATATTACATTTGTCGTAGGGCGTTACATCTGCGCCCATATGTACAGTGGCGTACAGTCGCGTTGGGTAGTCATAATGGGGTTGCTGGTGCAACTAATTATACGGCTCTGCCCAACACGGGGTCTTGCAAGGGGAAAAACCTGTTGGATGGGCCGAATGAAAGGATTTCGCAAAATAGTTAAAGCCAAGTAAATAATTCAAATATGGACTGAGAGAATGAAGAAAAGATGAGGGCCGGAATAATAAAGACGTATCCCCGCCCTCCCTCCGTCGGTGGTACGATAATGAAGTTTTGATATTATCGTCGTTACTATCAATTTTAGATAATAATTATCGCGTAATAGGGTGTAATCCAAGTATTCCAATGTTATAACGAGCGCCGACTGACAATCGGTTAATGGTTATTTTCAAGCAATAAATAATAATCTAATGCTAATGGCCATTGTTATTATTATTATTTTATAAATACACGATCTGGCAGCTGCTCTCCAATCGCACCTAAAAACAATTTTGGCTTCAAAGTGCCAAGAAATTTACTGCTCGAGCACCAATTTTACAATTCGGAATTAATTTCATCTCTCAAAGTTGATTTATAATTTTTAAACGTCGAAATAATAACGAGCAATAAAGAAAATAAAAAACTGCTGTATGCAATAAATTATCAAAAAGCTCACTTACAGTGAACAGAGACGATAGAATAATAATGAAATCGTTAAGATGATGGACAATAGTTTAATATTCTTGTATTGTTACTGCATAAATTTACGTGTCAGTCGTTACATATAAACCGTTTAAAAATTGAACCCAGTATTGTGCGAGCCATTACCATAATACAAGCGATTATTGCGAATCACACAAGTGAATAAATATTTGAGACGTAAAATAAATCAGTAAATCATTTGTTGATGCGTAATCGACTAATTTTTACTTTATAAATAAATACAATGCGTGTGAAAATCTTGCGAGACTCGAAGTTCGATATATTGATTATGGAAAATGAATGAGAGAGAGAGAGAGAGAAATGGTGAAAAGAGATTTATGAAGATAGTTCTTTATTTTTAAAAATCATTCAACGAATTTCAACCTTTCGACTAATTGTTTTTTCTGATTTTTATATTAAGTATTAACTCCAAGAGGAATAATTACTTTGAATGTTTAGAAATAAAAGTTGGCTCGTTCGCTCAATTTAATCTTTGAAATAGCTTTTATTTGGTGTTAATTAAAAATAATTGTAGAAATGCTATTGGCGCAAAGTTTTTCAATGCGTAAAATCGAACCTCTGAAATTCAGTTTCAAAGTCGTCGATAGATTTCATATGGACACGCGCGTATCGTAGTAAATTCGAAAGTTTGTAATAAATCGAAAAACAAATACTAGAATCGCGAAATCAAGCTCTTTCAAATACTGAAAATAGCAAGGAGACCATTTAAAACAGTTATTAGCAAAAAATTATGACGTTTCGTAAAAGATTAAGCAGCAGTTATTATAGTTGCCGAGACGAATACGCATGGAATACGAGGTACGAGACATTCGAAGGAAAATTTAAGTTGGATACTGAAACTCAATCGGCAGCTACGGACCGTTTTTTGCAAGTTCCTCTTAAAACGAACGACACACTAGTTGAATTTAGTTGTACTTTCCCGATAAACTTGAGACAAATTTTGACACAAAAGTATCGCCGAAACGATGTGCACTTGTACGAAACGATCGAGTGTCTGAGAAATTACCTGACCATCACCTCGAACACTCGTAATCCCTCGCTAATTGAGTTATTCGAATACTCGATAACTGGAGGCCTCCACTCAGCGACTGCACATCGGTTGACCTCCAACAATAGACGAAGAGGCGTGTGAAAAAGCTTCTTTTCGTTTGGCGAACTCGACAATGATTCCCTCCTCTTCTCTGCCGAACAGGGCCGCGAAAATTCAGCCGTGATTTTTCATCGTTCCTTAAAGAAAACTCGATTGCGTTTAAGAAATTAAAAAGTTTTAAATTTCATCCGTATCGGTACTATTTCAAAAATTTGCAGCGACTCGACGGGACGTGTCATCGCGTTATTCTATTCCAAGACTAAATAATCGATAGAGCTTTTGCCAACGTTATAATTGTGCGAAAAGTCGCGAAAGTAAAAAATTTATAATCAATACGAGTGTTTGTGCGCAATTCGTTACGATCCATAATGTCACTACGAACAAACTAAAGAGAATAACTAAAAGCAATTTTGATTTAAATTTATTTAGCCTGGCGCAAGAGATAAAATCGGATGCACCGATAATACACACAAGTGTGTGAGTCTGTGCAAAGTGTCGGATTTCGCGATTCGAGGGATAGAGATATCAAAGAAACATACGAGCATCTCGCACATGAAGTACTCGTCTCTCGAGAAAATCAAAGGGTTCTGGGCTCAACTCCCCCACGCGTGCAGCCGTCTTTTTTTATTCTTTCGAGCCAACACTAATAATGCGCATCGGTAATTATGAGCTGCTAAATATTGCAAATTTCTGCAGATAATTCGGACTCGATCTCCGTTTCAAACTGTATGATCTTAAAATTTTATTTACCGTTGATAATATAATTAAAATCTAGGTACTGGACAGATAATGAAACATCGAAATAAATTACCTACTCGTACTTTTTTGTACAGCCCTCAAGTGCATTTAAGAATAGGACCTCGCTACAAAAATCTGTTTCATTAGTTAAGCTTAAAATGTAGTGGTATTGCCTCAAAAAATTTGCGCAGTTCCTATTTGTAAATTAGTTTTTACATTTAAAGTCTTAAATTGATAGGATAACCCAAATAAATTTCCTAAGCAACTAACGCTAATAAATCTTGATGTTGAAGAGACGAAAGCTTAGATTGCTGTTGATGAAGGAATAAGTTTGTTTAAAATTAACGATAATAATAATAACAACAACAATAAGTTAGTTTAAGAAAACATTTAAAATATCTTTACAAGCTGTTGAAGACACAAGGATGGTAAAGGATCGTAAAAGAGGATAGAAAAAAGGAGGGAATAAGTGTCGGAGGGGAGTGGAGAAGTTTCTTTTTTTCAAGGGCTACTCTGCAATCGTCGTCGCGTTGTCACGTCGCAGCAAATATCGGCGGGAACACACCTTGCGACAGTTTGCGTTCGCCCAGACCGCAGCGCCAACTCTGGAATATGGATAAATTCGAATTTGTTTTATGCGCCCGCATTTACGGGAAAGAATGGTCGAGAGAGACAATCTCGTAGTTTTAATAATTCGAAAATATTAGTGAAAACTCCGCTTGATAAATAAAGCAGACGAGAAAAGAATTAAACCTGAATTCTTTGAATAATTTGCGCCTGACGGACTTGAGTAGATACACGATTTTCTCTCCTTCTTGAAATCTTTCGACCTCGTTTGCTCCGCTCAATTCTTTTTGAATCCCCCCCCCTCTCTCTCTCCTTAATTTCGTCTCACTCGGACAAGTCCTTTTCCGGGTAATTTTGCCGCTTAAAGAGATCTTGGCCAATTACTAGGAGCGTTTGTGAGCGTTGAATTCTAATTGGACAAGATGAGAAGAGGAAGGAAAAGCTACGAGGATAGTGAAAAAGTGTGCCACTAACGTCACTGCGACTGTACTCGTGCATGAATGAGAGAAACAAAAAGAGAGCGCGCGCCTGCCTTTTTGTTCTCCTTCTTCGCCTAGCCGTTTCAAAACTTAAAAAACGCTGCCTGACAAAACAATTCCAATTCACGATTTCAGCAACGCAGCCGCTCATTCGATGATGAAAGCGATAATTAATTTTGTTTTTTGCACCAACTTTTAATTAACTTTCTACGGAACTTAATACGCAAATACATTCGAGTGCATAAAAAAGACTCCGAAATTCCCCTCCAGCGTCTTTGAGTATCGCTGCATTATTATAAAAAAAATACCGCGATATTCCGCACAAATGATTTCTAACTTGTGTCCCTTGATTCGAGCAAACACACCTTTATAAAAAGCAATTACAAATCTCCCAGAGATATAAATAAAGATCAGAAAAATAAACATCGTGATCCTGTATGTAGAGTGAAAAATTAATTTCTCCTCCGCCCGAAACGTTTGCGCAATCAAACAATTAAAGATATGCTTTTTCCATCAATAAAGTCGATTAATTTTTTATAAATTTTTTATAAAGCACCACAAAGCCGATAATCGAATCGTAAATAATCATTAGTAGTCTTATATCTTATTAATCAGACCAATTCCCTTAAGCATATGTGCAGTTGCAGATACCATCTTTATCTCTTACAATAGGGTGCTTTCGTTACTCTCACACCGACACGATTTAAGAATGCATTTCAAAGTGTTTGCAGAATGTATGCATGCATTTGTAATCGACGCGTCTAATTGAAGTTGTTGGTCAAGTTTACTTAGGCACTAAATTAATTTTTAGACTCCGGAGACTCGAGATCAGCGAGTGCGATAAAATTTATCGTAGGGCAGCGCATTTTTTAGATTTTTATCTTTATCATCGGTGTCCGGTGCACGACTAATTTTTCAAAATAAAAGCGCCTTTTGCCATTTTAAATTGTGCGACCCGTGTATATTAATGAAGATTTTCGAAAGATTACGAAGAGAAAGCTTATTGGTGCTTAATGTAACTGATAAGACCAGAGTAACACGCGCTAAAGTTAATTTTAACGGCGTCGTTAAAAGTGCGACATTTCGTTTCTGTGTGTAGAAAATCAAATTGGGTCGTTTAGACGTTTCTTTCGTTGTCGGGACATGCGATGGCAAGCGAGACGAGCTGTTTAAGCCTCGACGGACGCCCAGGTGCCGGGATTTACCTTTACAATTATAATTTGGCTTCACCCTTTGAGGATTCGCCGATCGCCGGCAAAAGCAAAAAAATAATAAACTTCGGACGATTCGAGGAAAATTGAAAAACAGTCCAGAATACATAAAGTCGGCAAAGTCGGTGGGAGCAAGTTGTCTAGTAGCCAGAGGTCAACGACCGCTTAGCTAGCAACGGTGATCGTAATTAGGCAAATACTCCAGGTAAATTTGCGGAGTAGGACCTTAATATTTATTGCATATGTCTAAAATGCAGTTTGGCCATCCCGGGGCTCCGTTTTCGCAGTCGCAAGGTCCGGCAAGTGGCACTGCACACGCGGCTCTCGCAATAATTAACGAGCCATCCTTATGCTTAATTGGGTTAATCTATAGAGATTAATTAGTAACGCCGCACCGAGCCCTTCTCCCCGCGAATGGTAAATTAGTTCCGGAGATCCTCTCCCTCCCCCTCTCGCAGATTCCGACGTTTTGCCAGCAGACGCGAGCAGTGAGCAGAGCGTCGATAATTTCATACGAGCTGCTGTTCCTCCTCCCCCCCCCCTACACGACCCTTTAGCGCTAGAATTGCTTAATTCTCCGCCCGAAAATGAGAAATGCGCAGAGCGAAAGGCGCAAATCTCCTTTATTCACGCTAGAGTAAAATTCCTCCGTACATGTGCACATTTCTACGAAACGCGTCCAATTTCATTAATATCCAGTCGTAATAGGATAGTAACAATTAGCAGTACTTGCAGGCGTAATTGCTTCTTTAGAGAATCTCCTTTTCCAAATACTCGGTAATTCGTTCGAACAGTAATTATTATTAACGACAGGAGTCTTATTAACTGCGAACCGAACAGTCGTATCGGAGTAATATGACGTAGCGTGCTTCGTGAAAACCGTTGAAAAGTCGCGTTCGAGAGTCTCGGCGTGAGATGCAAATTGCACTGTGTTTCAAGAGACACGAGTTTAAGATGTTTATTTAATTACAGAAGCAGGGCTGAGATGGCGAATATTATCTTATGCTCGTTTTAAGGCAAAATGAGTTTTTCAACGCTTTTATCAAATGCCTATTAGTTCAGCTTAATATCGCACGCAACGTTCGCACTGGTTTCTTTGGAAAAGCCCTAACAAAAGGTTGGGTATTGCGCAATAAGATATAAATAGCTTCTCGAGGCGTCGGCAATTTAGAAAGCGAAATTATTATAAGCGAAAACTCCGGCTGAAGTATTTTTTGATGTATACTTCACGTCCAGTATTTGACATTGCTTAGGAACTGCGCCACGAGCGGAGAACGAGCAGTCGTTATCAGAAAAGTTAAGCTTATTAACGATAGTTCGCCATTTGTCATTGTGCAGCGCCAATCGTTTAAGTATGCACTTGTAAATGTGCACCGGCTCAAAGAAGATGAAGTGAAACGGGCAAACTCGCTTTCTTTAACGAACTCGGCTGGTTATTCAATGAATAATACTCCGCGTATAATGTACAAGACATACTTCGGCAAGACTCGCTAATTAGAAGCAAACAGCTCTCGGGGCCGCCGACATTAATATAAAAACGAGGTTTGCGCAACGTCGCCGAGAAAAGCGGCACGAGAGTAATAAGCTTTATCAGTCGTTACATCGTTAACCAAACGCGTTTCGAATATACGACCCTTCGATGCGATATTGCATTGTTAGACTGCAATTGAGAGAAGTGCTTGAAGAAAACGTTACCCTAAACGCGCTTGTCCAGTTCGCATTTTATCGAATGCGATAATTTACGTCTCCGATATGAAGAAAAAATCAACATCGGCAGACAATCGAACTTGTCACTGCTTCTTTTCGTTTTCGGCGGAATTTAACGTTTCCTTGTTTTGTTGTTCCACGAGAGTTTGGCGATTTACCGTTGGAAAAGAAGATTCTCCATGCAGATTATCAAAAGAGAGAACTCGAGTTATTAATCTTTGAACTCAATTTTTATTTTCGAGAAACCCAATCCAATTTTTAAATTCACAAACTTTGCATGCAATAGCGTCTCTAATCACAACTCGATGCGCTTAATTAAAATAACGAGGAGAAAACAATCGAATCTCCGTACGACATAATTTTTGTTATTACATTCATTATCTTACTGGGGGAAAATTACGATATTCAATTATTTTTTTATCAAAGGAATATCGTTTCGAAATTACAATTAACGATGAAAAATCTCAAAAGATTTTTTCGCGACAATTTTTTAAAGAGATCCACCAAGATGGGGAAAATTAATAAAAGTTTGAAATTATAAAGAATTATGTATTGTTCGCACAACTACTCTCAAGTAATATAATTCCGCATTTGATACTCTTGTTCAAATATATTATGCTTCTGAAAATACAGCTTTTTCTCTACGGTAAGTCACAACTACAAAATCAAAATAAACCTGAACTGTAACTCGGAAAAGGTAAGGCGATTACGAACTATAAATACGTTAAGGTATTTAAAAGCCTTAACGTTCGTATTTTCTTTCTCGTAATTTTCTGCTATTGTACAACATTTTTTTATGATAATTAATATTTGCGAGGAATTTATAACGCTAATTTATTTGAGTTAAAATTGAACGAAATCAATGAGAATTAATCACTTCGATTACTAGTAATTGTTTAAGGGTAAAAGAAATAAAGCAGTAAGCGACGACCCAAGATGTATTAACACAAGTATTTCCACGGTATTGCGAAGTTTTTTTTTTTTAATAATTGAGTTATAGTTGTAAAATTCCCATACGATAATTGCAAATTTATAATAATAAATAATCAATTGCGATAAAAAGTATAATACGTGCACTTGATGGTTACTATGAGAAAACTAATAATCATTGATGAATGGAAGACGTTGCTCAGTTATTTTGAATATCAGAACAGATGCAGATCACAATTCTGATTATACTGAAGTAGCACTTGCAATCAGAATGCAATTATATTGAGATAAGAGGAGAAATCAGATTAACGCAGTGGATGTATTTCGTACAGGTGAGCATAATTAGATATTTTAATTTACATAATCATTTGAAAATGAGGCGAATAAAAATTTTGCACAATTTACGAAGATCCATCTTTAAACAAACTATAAATTTTACAAGATCGAAAGGTTTGTTTGAAAAATCCAAAATGTAAGAAATTAAATAGTGTATATTATTCGATATTCCCTGTACTTGATAAGATCACACGTAGTGACACTGTGTTAACGAGCTGTGTTACTTACATTTAATGCACGTGTAAACTCCTAACCTACTAGTGCGCATGTGTGTAAAGATGAAAAAATGCCCGAATCGGGTAGAAATTGGAATGGAAGTGGAACTGCAAGCACTGCAATATACAAATAGGCAGATGTTTTGCCAATAAGTGATTTATGTGGATATTTATTAACAGTGAACATGGACCGACGAAAGTGTGTGGAGCTTCAATTGGAAAGTCGACGATAAAAAGCAGAAGAAAACCAACTCGAACAAACTAAGATGAAGACTCGATGATGATATTGAGCTTGTGAAAGCTCAAAGCCTTTCGAATATTGCCACAATCGCGTATCTCGCATGAATTCGGTGTAGAGTAGAAATGAGTTAAGTTCCGTTATCAACGGTATGACGAGCTACCAAACGTCAGAAATGTGCAAAAATCATAATGAGTTTGATGCAGATGCGGCGTAACAACCGGCCGATGCTATCAAGGTCTTATAACACTTGCGACGCGACTGCCAAATAATACGCGAATAATAACAGTAAAAGTTGCAACGGCTCATATTTATTATTTACAGCATCGAAGTGCCAGAAGAAATGATGGATCACAAGAGAAAATACAAGGAAAAAGTTTCCACAAATCCAATAGTAGTCTCATTTACGCTGCTTATAAAAAGCATCAATTAATTAATGTACGTTATAGAAATAAAATTGAATATTAAAAGGTATCTTCGGGAAGTCGAGATTTTAAAGGTTCTCGTGGCTTTTCGTATTAATAGCAGAATTAGATCGGAAACATTCAATTTTATCGACTCTCCAGCCGGTAAATAAACGCGGCCGATCTATAGTAATAAGTTTGAAAAGTCGAGGATCGATTAAATACTCGCGCTTCTCCATCGAAAGGTTGCGCGGGCAATAAAAATTCCGGGGCTGGCCTCGCGATTTCGGAAAATAAAAGTTGCCGAAAGCATCGCGACTCGGCGCGATCCAGTGCCAAGGAAACGAAGATCGAGACCGAAAAAAAAGGAAGAGTCTTGGGGTGCGCGCGACTCCGCGACCGCGTGCACCTTTTGGCGCCTTATTCGCGGTCTCGTCGCCAAGTAGGAACTCGTGCTGCCACGCCTCGGCTACGCGGCGAAGCGCGTGCTGCACTTTCTCGATCGCCCACCTCCGATCAATTTCACGCGGCGTTCCGTCGTCTTCTCCTCCGGCGGCGCTTCCCGCCGCGTCTTTTCGATCTGAAGGCGCGAACCCGCGTCCTGGGCGTTTCCACTTCCTCGCCCTGGTTTTTGCACCAGACGCACCAACGAGCGCGTCGATATTCACCTTTTGACCTCTAAGAATCAACGCTGAAAATCTCGCACGTCCTGTCTATTGTGATTAAAAGTTTTTTTCAGTTTGCGCAATCGTGTTACTTTGGAAAAAGCGTAAATTTGAATCGCGAAAGCTCAACTAGTTGTGCGAGAATCTGCTCGACGTGTGCAAATTAAGTTTTTAACCATATAATTATGTGTTTAACTTTTATTAACTTATGCCGTTTAGGTGCGAATAAAATGATCGCGTAACTTTCCATCGTCACGGATTCGTCGTAAAGAATGAATTGAAATTAAACTTTTATTTTTCTATTAATAAAATTCTAACATTAAAGTTAAATTTGACGACCGATATAGACAAATTATATTCGGCTCGTCTCTCTATTTTTGCACATTTTAATAATAAAGTATATTGGTTTTTTTTTTTTTTTTTTAAATTATTTGCAACAAAGTTTTTATGCTTGGAAAATAATGTAATTTTTTTTTTAAATATGTACACATCGTGTTTGTTTTAGTGTAACGGTTGAATTAACCAGCGAATATTCTAAATATTAAAAATTCATTCGAATACGTTGTATTTGATGTTTATGTAAGAGAAACAGGGAGTAATTTTTCGATGTGTGACGTGAACAAACGATACGATATTTTTTAACCGTTGTGAAAATCATTTTTAATTATTATCGAAAAAGTTTAGGGGTTACAACTGTACAGTTTATTGTAATTATTATCTTAATTAAATCAACAGGACCTTTGCAAGGTTCGTGTTTACAGAGCCACAAAAAACGGCTGTACGAGGTTTTTTGAATTACACACAAACGATTACACGAATACGTATTTATTTGATTAGCTTATAAACACCTTTATTCGCTAGGTATTAATATAGAGAACTATGACCGTCGCCGAAGCTACGAGAACAAATGGCACATAATACTTGTAAACGGAAAAATACGCGGACGACTAAGGTAAAATAAAAGGCAATGTCGTCGAATGGAAAACTGAGAAAATAGAAGGGAAGAAAAGTTTAACTGCGAGAAAATGAGGAAAAGCGAAAACCAAGAAGGACAAGTATCAATTACGAAAGGAACGATTGAAAAAATTGAGGGGAAAATATGACTCGGCTGGAGCAGGGCAGTAAAAAATGAATTTTCAAGCCTCTTTGGCTGGGTTAGGCGGACTCTCTCGCTTTCTCTCTCGCCCTCTTTTTCACTCCATCGACACGGCACGTGTGTAAACCTTCGTAAAACCGTCCACTGCTGCCGCGCCTCACTTACATGCGAGGGATATTACCAAAGTTTTACGCCGACGCGCGCGCGTTCGCTCGCTCATACGACGGAAAGCTAATAAGTATCGGGGAAATATGACGGGGAGAGTAACTTTTTAAGAACTACGCCGCAATACTGGAGAGCGAGAGAGATAGCGAGCGAAAATACGTCGACTCTGAGCGAGGAGAGATTTAATCGTTTCAGAACTTATTTCTCAAATGTATACAGCGCAAACGTACGGTTTCTCCCCGGAACAAGAATCGGCCCCACCATTGTTAAGCAAAGTAATTGATCGCTCCTTCCTCAACTGCCATTAGGGCGAACCCCGATAATTATAATTGGGCTTTGGGGCTTTTATCCGGGAAGGAGTGAGTTTTAATTCTGCCCCCGCGGTTCCGCGATTAAAGCCGATCAGGAGTCGCGCGAGTGCGACCATTCCGTTTGTTTCGAGGCGGACCCTCGAGTCCTTCTCCTTTTCACTCCATCGCTATTAAAATGAGTAATGACGCGTGCAAATCGTCGAGTAGCTGCTCCGGTCTCAACGGAAACTCTAAAATTTTACGCCTCTCGAGAGTAACGATCCAATCGCTCCTCTAATCTCATAAACGGGCACTTTTTCCAGATTCTGCAGCTCGACTCGCTCGCAAAGTGCAACTGGCAAACGTATTGCTTATCGATTGCAATCCTAATCTCCAACGAAGTTCGGTGCGTTAAAATTGTCGAGCTGTCGGACCGCGGCGACACGAGATGGAGGACGGTTTATTAGAAATGGTTTGCTGGACACGCGGAAACGCCTTTGATGGAAATTCGAGATTTGGACGGAACAATTGCTGGAGATAAGGCGGCATTCGGATATCGAGCGCTTTAAGCGCCCAATAAAGCGCCCGGGAGCGCGAAAAATGGCTCGAGAAAGTTGCGACGAGGGAGTCGGACATTTAGACGTCGTGTAACGCGAGCGGAGAACAAGAACTCGGCGACAAAAAGAAAACCAACAAGCTCTAAAGAATCCAGGGGGCGGCGGCGGCGGCAACGGCCCCCGCAGCGGTGAGGGGGAGAAAGGTAGTTCGGGTGTGACGGTGGAAGTTTATGAACACGCCTCACATAAATTGTCGCGGCTCTTTAAGAAATTGGAAAGGCGCGGGTGTAGAAACAGCTTGACTCGAGTGGTTTGAGAACTTTTTGAAGACTGCGCGCCGCTCCTTTTCTCCCTCCTTAACTACTGTAGCTCGCTTTAAAGAAAAAAGAAAAGGAGAAGCCATACAGCGTGCGAAGTAACTATACATCATAATGCTCCCCCTCTCTCCCTCTCGCCGCAGCCTTTTACGCTTTGCTACAGACTCGAACTACTCTATATCTGATATATGGAGCCGTTTCTATGCTTATTTAAGACTTTTATCGTGAAACTTACTTTATCTCCATCATTACCAGAACGTCGGCCATTATTGAGCTCGTAATTATTGCCAAGCCGCATTACTCGTGTCTTTATTTATTTTAAATTACAAGCCTCCGATAATAAATTTCCCGCTCTCGTACCGAGTATTCCATTCGATTGTTTTTAATTTTATCGCAACTTTTAGCTATTGCCAGATTTATATTTTTTAAATACAGAAGAAGCAAGGCTCGTTGGACGTATATGGTTTTCTCGAAATCTCCATATTGTGAACTCCGTCACGGATCATAAATTATTATTAAAAGTATTTATTTAATTTGTGCACCATCCTGTCTATTTCCCAATATTATTGGAAAGTTAATGCATTCCCAATGGCTTTTTAATACTCCGTTTCAAATGACGATTCTTTTCAACTCCGAATCCATGGATACAGTATTGATCGTTAAGATTTACGAGTGTTTGTATAAACGTATTGCATATTAATTAACGAATCTATTCAAAACTAAAAATAGTAGAGTATAAATTATATCCGCGTATAAATAGTATAAATTACAAATTATACGTATTATAAAATATAATCAGTAGTACTATTAATATAACGTCATTATAATGCGAATGTAGTTTGTATTTATCATTAAAATAACCTCTTGGCGATTGGTCTTTGGAAAGTATCATTTATATTCATAAGAGGTATTCGAAGAGTAAAGAATTGTACAAAACTGTGTAGATCTCGAAATTTTTCTCAAACTTGTATCGCGAGAGAAGAGGCTTTAACATTAAAGGTTTTAAAAAGTTATAAAGCATTGGCTTGATTTCACGCCAAAAAGACCTTTTTGAGCCCTGAAGGACCTAAAAATAAGACAGCAGGTGAAAACGAGTGCAATCAAAGAGTAAAAAGAACAAAAATAATTTTTTAATCTTTAGAACATAAATGGGTAATAATTTAGGAAAAATTGACAATTTCAACTTTAAGGTATTGCAAGATCGATGTTCCCTTTACCCTTCGAATCGGGCACATTACTGAAATACGCAGAGCCAAACTGCAGCTTTTTAATAGCAACGAGCCGAACAAGAGCTAAGCGGCTAATCAATTCCAGCGCTTTGGGAGCGAAAAAGGGACAAATTAGCCGTTGGCTCGGTGGTTGGGTGGCCAACGCCTAGCAGAGCCACTGGCTACCGACTCGGTAAAAGTTGGTTGGGGGATGGGGGAAGGGACGCTGGCGATCGAGTTAATAACATCGCGGGCCAGAAGGGGCTGAGGGCGACACATTAATGACGATATGATCGATATTAGGAAATACTTCCCGCGGGATGCCGAGCGCACGTGAGCCGCAGGGGAAGGATACGGAGACGTGCAGGGCAGCTTATCGGCGATGACATTTATTCAAATGTAATATCTCGTCTGGCGAACATTACTACGGCCCGCCGCGGAAAATGCGTCCCTCAGGCCCACCACCTCCCCCGCCCCCAGTGCCAGACTTGCACGTATCGCCCGTATTATTATCCGCTTCTGTCGGAGCGTCGCGGGCTCTTTTCCTCGCCCCCCCCGCCCCGCCCCGCCCTTGGCTGGGATTACGCTCGGGGCCCGGCCTTTTTCCCCGCCACCTTTCGCCAGGAATATGCTTCGCTCTCGTATCGCGCATTCGAGTCGATCGCGGGAAATCATTGCTCGAATTAGGAAGCGAATTCTTTCGGGTGCTTGTGTTTATCATTGCTGCTCGTCTGCGTGATGTTCGACCAGAACGACGCAACCTGGAGTTGCTACTTTTCAATTTCTAGTGAAATTTACACTCAAAGCACTGCTCGACACAGTTGGTCTTGATTTTTCTACGCGTGAAACGGAGCGCGACTAGTAGCACTAATAACACTTGTAAAAATGTTACTTCGTCTACTTGATCGTAGTACAAACACTTGGTAACTTTTTTGTGTATCACCGATCGTGAGAATTTCAATTTAAAACTTTTGTAAATGGAGTCGTAACGCGTCCGAACGTTAGCAAGAGCAAAACAAATTAAACAATTTAATGCAATGGTAAGCCACCGATTTGAAAACGTTCGATTCACATCTTACATTCTTATACATTACGCGCTAAATTTGTACATTTCGACATTTACATTTTGCTCCATGTGAACACTTACGTATTTAATTTAATATCATCTTACATACAATTCATATATTCTTTTTTTACTTTTTCGCATATTATTTTATCACTCTTTATTTATCATTGACGTATCTGGTAATAATTTTTTGATTAAATATAGATTCGCTCTAAATACTTCTTAATTTTACCCTTGACTCGTTGTATTTTGGATTTTTTAAATACTCGTTGTTCTAACATATTACATTTTCACAAATTATTTACTTTAATCATCTATCTTTTTCTTTCTTTCTCCTCTTCCTCTCTGTCTCTCTTTTCCTCTGCCAACATCCAGTATTATCTTGCTCTAATCTTGTATCCCATCCTCTCTTTTCTACTTTCTTATATTGCATATCTAAATTCCTGAGTATATCTGGATTTTTCAACATGACTAATCCACAACGTATCAACATTTTCCTGTTCACCCTACAATTGCTCTAAAACCATCCCAAGTTTTCCCAGAAACATATTTTTTCTGCCACATAGTTTTTTCTCTTTTGCCTTTTGCTCTATTGTTTTCTAACAATCTTCCTTCTTCTTCACTTGCCTTTACACATTCTTTGTTTCTTTCCATTCTCTCGCTGTTTGTGTTCGAGAAATCAAAGTCACACCGGGCGTAAAATTTTTCCCATCAATTTTCTATCACAAGCTGATTTGATTATTTAAATATTAATTAACGAGGCTTTAGCGATCATAATTATAAATACGGATAAAAAAAGCTCCATTCATTATTAGTCTAATGCATATAGTGAAATCTTGACACGACGTAAGTAAATATTTTACGGAAGAACAAGTACGTCGCCGAACGTGAAAGTGAAAACGTCCGACTCTGGGCATCGCGAACAATGCATCTCTGTTTCAATAACACCCGACCATAATATCTTGCTAATCTAGAATTAAATTTTCATTATGCAAAAGCCTCGCCTCGGATCGTTATAGTTTCAAAGCATATGTAATTTTACATTAACGGGCTACAGTTCTAATGCAGCTAATCTACTTATCGACATCGACTGAATTAGGCCTACGCTTGCAGATTCCAGCGTGAAGTCAAAGTCTTGTACAAAGCTGATTCTAAATTTTTCGTCTCATTTGCATTTAAAATAAATAAAGAATTGAACAAATAATTAAATTAACAGTACATAATGTAAAAACATCCGAGGTTCGTAAGTTATTTTAACTGACAATCGCGTTGGAAATTATATGATAAAGAAAATTTATTTCGACATCTTGTATTATAACTCAATTTTTGTTTAAGTTGTACACATGTTACGGTAATTTACAATACTTCATCTTTGAATATAAAATATTTTATACATTATGCGTTGTAGGTGCATTAGTAATAGCATTAATTAATTATTTAATCCGTGAATTAATATATATATACATACAAATATACGAATGCCTAAAATTTATGAATTTATATAATTTAAATTATTTACGAGGTTTAATTAATTTGATTTCGAATGAACTAAATAAAATAACTACAACCAACGCAGTAGCAATAACGACTTTCATCGAGGCGATGATTTATCGATTCCTTATATAATAAGTTATAAAATACCTGCTTACATTTATAAACATTACTACAGCCGCAATTTAGAAAAATGAGACGTAATTAATTTTTGAACCATCGCACGAAGACTCATACGACTTTTGTTCTTAAAGTTAATCAGATGGTTCGACAATATTCAACCGTACTAGTTATTTCATAACATCGAGAACTTTTGCAGGTACTTAAATTGGCAAGTAATAATAGTAAACATACTCGAGATTTCACCGAAAACTTACAGCAACATTAATTAAATAATTCAATACGATAAATTATCGCGACGTTGGCATTGACGATACAACATTAGAATTTAGTGCCAAAAAAGCCTGAAATAATTGGCAATAATTTAAACTGCTAATCGATGAAAATATTTCGGCGAATAAGATATTAACTATTACAGAATAAGGGCAAATTTGCAAATTTAAAGGTAAAAATACATGACACGCATTTAGTATTAATCTGCAATGTGCACAATGACAAGGAAGCGCCGTTGATGCTCGCCAATATTGGTTTGCAATTCACTTTTTTATTAAAGAACGAAATTAGTTGAAACTCCAATTGGACTGGTCGGGAAAAAGCGGCAAAATTTTCACGTAGAGCGACGAAAAAATAAGAAAGGAAAAAAAAGACGCAACATGTAAATACGGGCAGCAGTACGTGTCAAATGACGAATTAATTTGCAGCATCCGCTGCGCATCCCAAGCCTTGGAGTGGAGAAGAGTGAAGAAGAGAGTGGATGCGCCGACGGGGGTGGGGGAGACACGGTCATTTTGATTGCGAGGCCCCGCCGCCGTCGCTGTTCGGTTCCCAGCGGCGAGTGCCCGGCCAGATGTCGCCACGGGCGTGACGTCACTGGTTAACTACAGAGCACAGGTCCGAGGACACTCGCGCGCGATATATACGGGGATGATTCTGATTAATTACCGATAGTTACACAAGCTGACGCCAACAGCGTCGGCCAAGAGACGCGCGCGAAGGCAGGAGGGTGAGAAGCGGTCACCGAACGACCCTTTCTCGCTTTCAACCGGGCTGCAGTAATCCCTTCGTCCAGTCGGCCAGCGTCCGCTCGGAGAAGGCGAAATCTCGCACTCGCCAAAAATTTTATTAAAACCACCTCGACGAGCACCTCTCGCGTCCTCTTGTGCCCGTTTCTCGAAACCAATCGTCGTTAATATCCTCTTTTCTCGTGCGGGTAAAGGCAAATCTCGCGGAGAACCTGTGATCGTTCAATTATTTTTCCCGTAAATACGTGACTGTATCCATTCTCCGGTCACATCCACCGAAAGCTCGCGATTCTCCAATAGCCCACTCGAGTGATTTAAGAAACGCAGACAACAAATGCAAAACCTCCTAATGGTCGCATTAAGTAAACGTTTCCAAGCCGAACCGAACTGAGAAAGATCAAAGATCGCCGACCGCCGCAACATAACGCACCCGATAATCCAAAGATTTGGTTTGAATTATTTCAAAATTACAAGTTGAACGAAAAAGCTGGAAAAGACAAGGTGGGCTTTTATTATTGCAAATTCCGGGCCGAACGAACGGGAAGCTACGAAAGAGCGATAATCTCTCTCTTCTCCCCCGGGATGTCCGTTTAGCCAAATTTTTTCATAAATTTCGAATAACTCAGAATGGACGAGGAGTGGCGGGAAACACTCAGGCGCAGGCGACGGCGAAGCGCAGCCCTCCTGTGGCATTCGGCTTAATCCAAAGCGATCCGATTTAATTGAGCAATTAACGGCTAAACACCGGCTCTGTCGCGCGGCTCGGGCCGTGTCCTCCTGGTGGGAGGGGGGGGCGTTCCGAAAATGTAACTCAAGAATATTTATTGCCGGGATTAGCTGCGATAATTGGCCGTGTAATATAGGGGACAGACAGGGGCGATGCGACGACTCGCCGCGCCGATGGTCGCGGCTCGCGGATCACGGATCGGCGGCTGCGGCGCTGCGCCCGAAATTCCTTAATCGCGGTGTCGCGCTTTTACAGCCGCATGAATAACGCGATTTCTTTAATCTATTTTTAAGGCGAAGCTCGGAAAGCGAACTTTAATGGCGGGGCATTCCATTGTACGCGGACGCAAACGCTCCTGCACCTCCTACGAGGAGTGAACTTAATACACGCGAACCTGCAACAAAAGCAATTTGGCCTAAGTTATGGGCGATAAAAGTCAAAAAAAAGTACGTAAAAGATCTGATTTCTCATGCATAGATTTATATGTTTTATGATTCAAGTTTGTGAACTGTTATTTGAATAATTTGAATCAGTGGGCTCGAGAGAATAAAGTTGGATCGTATATAATTTTTTGCTATCAGCTCACCAGCGTCCGCCGTGAATTAATTCGAGAGTTATGGCCTTATAATATTAACGTTTATTCCTGATTTTCCGGGAGAGAGACTCGAGTGATCCCGATAAGGTTACGGCTGCGAGAGCAATATTTGGCTTTACGATTGGAAAGAAGCATCGCGTCGATACTCAAGGCCAGACTTTTATAGAAAGCAACTGGTGATGCTGCCGCACACCTACTGTCGTCCGGTCGCGATTGAAAGATCACGAAAATTGGACATTTCTTGGATTTATAGCTAATTTGGAAACTGCTTCAACTATAGAAATTGACGCACTTTTTTAGTAAAGAAACCTTCACCCACTCACGTTTCTTAAATTATCCCGTAGCCGGCTAAAATTTGTTTACCTACTTTACTTCGTTTTACCTTTTTATGTATTGATCCACGACGCCCAAGTCCTTTTCCTCGGCGATAATTATTCGTTCGTTTCGCTTATTCACTCTATTAATCGCCATTACTTCAACGTAATCGGCACCATCGAATTTTCTTTCAGCAATGCAAAATTACTGCGCTCGTGTGGTTCAACACGCCCGAAATAATCTTCTCCGCAAAAATACACGAAATGTACCGGTACTTTTCACAAATTAAACATCATTATTAATTTCGAGGCGGAAAATTAAAAAAACCAAGTCAAAGTCAATTAAAACACCCGAATCAGACGTGTTTTATCTTAGGCACGTTTGTCATTTTCTGTATCAATTCACAGGTCCTACTTGAAATTCACGAGCGAACGGCCCGAATGGAACGAAAGACTCGTAAAATTGTGGAGCGTTCAAGAGATCGTAAATATCGTATAAAAAATTGCATCCACGCGTCGGCAGTTGCTCTCCCCGCCTCTGCAGCCTCTTCACGCTGCTCGAACGTTTTCCTTCGACGAAAGGAGCATAATTGCAGCGCCAGAGAGCCTCGGTTGAGCGATTGTGTCCGATGCTGCAGACAATAGCTTCGCGGCCAATTGGCTCGGCGGATTAGAACAGACGATTGACGATGGGATGATTAGAGGGATCAGAACCAGCGGGAGCTCCTCGTTAATGACGGATAGAAAATCAGTTTCGCCAATCCGACGTTACTCGAATTGTCGCTTTTAATTGGGTCGTAGTATGGGCCACGCGTTGGTCATTGATTCTTCATCTTGGGCATTAAACGATAAATCGTGTTGCGATAAAAATGTGCGTCAAAGCTGCTGTTTACGCGATCCTCGTTTGTCAAACTGGCAAATCATCGCTCGAGTTTGGAGAGTCGCTCCGGTTGCCAGACGCTGGAAAAGTATTGGAAATTATTCGCTCAAATTACAAAGCTTGGCTTGGAAAGTTTTCCTCTACGAATCGAAGTTTGCTTATCAATTACTATGCTCCAGCGCGCATAAATTACGAGCGAGAAATTGAGAAAATGATAGACTCGCAATGTGCGTGAGCTCAGGACGCGTGGCCTACGCATCGTTGCAACTCGTCGACGAAAGTCACGACTGTCCCTGGGCGTTAATTCGCGATCTGCGTTTAGTTTCAACTCCAGTTGTGTGCGGCGAAATTTGAAGTCGCGTTAAGTCGAGTGTCTTTTACAAGCTGTCGAGCTCTGATTCAATAGTCGACGGTGTGGGAAATTCGCTTTTTCTCGCTCACCGCGACGTCTCTGGGCTTCTCGCTGTAATTGCCTTGTAGAATTGCATTGCGGTTAACAAGGGCCGGCGCTCCTCGGTGCAACGTCCAGATCATAGAAAAGGTTGTACCAAAGCAGTCGAGCGCATTATTACATCCAGTACTGCACGCAATGTGCATATTATCAGATTTCATTAAAGTTACAGCGGGGCCGAGCCCGGCACTTGCTGTTATTAGAGCCGGCGCAGTAATTGATTAGCCGCGTCTCCGATGCATCCGCAAACTCGTCTCGGGGACGCAAAAAGCGCCGAAATTCATATCGGACTGTAATTAATGCGTGGGATCGCTCGCGCCCGGTTTTCAAAATTACCCGACGCTCGATGAGAAAATTATGGGGGTTTCGAATAATACGCAACGATGAAAATCGCGCGCGATTAGATTCCTAGGTGTAACGCTCGATCGATGCTAATTTCGACTGCGAAAAATCTTTATCAAATTCGTAAATTGAGCAAACTAAGTAGTGTTGCGATTACAAAATCGTTCCGCGAACGCCACCGCGCCCGGCTTCGATTACGCATTGCAACATTGATAACCCGTACTGCGCTAAGATTTATTCGTTATTTCAATAATCAATTGCATTGCAATACCCCTAATGCACGCAAAACGCATTCTCGTATCAAAGCTCGACAATTGAAATTGCTAATATGCTTGACAGTTAGTTCATCTTCGAGCCTTTCCCAGCATAATCATTCTTAATTATTATTTAGTATTTAAAATTTTAAGGAATAAATTGGAAAGTCTTTGAATATTAATTGCGAAACGGTATTCTTTCAAACATTTTTAAACGTCAAAAATTCGTTTGAATAATCTCATATTATACGAGACAAAATTAAGATTTCGTCTTTCGAATGCAGGGAATTTAATTTCGTAGAATCTTGAAAATTGTTGATTGTAACGACGATTATTAACCTCAAATGTAATATCTGAAAATATAATAAAACAATGTTTCGGGAAATATGTGGGAATGTCCCATAATTCAGTTTTAAAAAAATTGCGATGTATTTAGCATAGATTTATCGGATATTTATATTAATTTTTCTTTTTTTTTAACGTACTTTTTCCATATTTATGTTTAAACGTTGATAACAACTCAATGGTTTGAGCGACAAAACACACAATGAAGAAGAGATTCGATAAGAAAGTTTTATTTGAAATTTTTCTAATTACGAATGATTGCAAATTAAAAAATATGTGGATAATTTTTTTTATCTTGCAATTATTTTCGAACGCAATGCCAGCGTGAATTTCCTATTTGTTTTATAAAATATTGATGCGATAACTGAAGCTTGTAAAGTTATAGATTAATTAATTTCTGCTTTAAAAATACCCACGTGTCCTACGAATTTTTATTTCGAAGAATTTAAGTTAATGACGCGTACGACACCAATTGCCAATTGTGAAATTTTCAAAAAAAGTATTATACTTGAAAAAAACATAGCATAAATATGAATGTATATGATTTAAACACTTATTTGTTGTTATTCCCAATACACATTTACGAGCAACGAACTTCTTAATCTTAAAAATAAACTTTTATCAAGTATAAAATATTATATTTAGCGAATACGATATATAAGCGTGTATCCGAACAATTGCTATTTACCACGGGAGTCTTTAAAGAGATAATCAATTATTAATTTTTTTATAAATACAAGGAGCATGTGTACGCGCCAAAAAATTAAAGCGCGAAATCTTATGATTTTATCCAGATTATAATTTTAATATTTAAATATTTATCGATCTAATAAAAGTACTGGAACAGTGATCTATAGATTTTATTATCTGATTTCTACCATAATTATCTTTATGAAATAATGAATAAAATCTTCATTCGTGTATAAAACGTGTTTTTCTATTCATGCTACGCTAATCTCAACTATTTCATTGTATAGTTGTATTTTTAATTAATGTCAACACTGACGTATTGACGAAATTATTTAATACTTGTGTAGTAAAGATATTTAAAATGATATTATCATCGACACTTTTTTAGAATGACGTTAATAAATTTTTTAAAGAAATATTTGTAACTCAATCAGCCACTGCGAAACATAAATAATAATAAATATTTTATGTATAGTAAAACAACAAATGGTACACTAAAGTCTTCAATTTTTCTCGATATCGTAAAACTACGAATGTACCGATAAAATTAAAAGATTCCATCATTTTGTATTTAATAGTCCGGTTTTAATATTTTTATTAATTTTAATATTAACAGGAGGATGAAATTACAATATAATTTTACAATCATTAGCATTACACAAAGAATTAAGTAGTAAATAGTTAGTTTGCAATTCGTTGAGCCATTTATTAGGTAAATGTTCGCGCATAACTTGATAATATTGAACGGGAAAATATTCTGGATTTCATTGTCGCGAAAAATGTTGCACGAACTTGCCAATTTTTCAGATCATCGTCTCTAAAAAGAAAGTGGATTCGAGTTATGGCGCTGCTAAGCTTGAACATTCGTCTTCAAATTTTCAAATAATACTCGGTGTCTCTCAGTTTACAAGTAAAAACTAAGATCGCCGGGAGAAAAGTGGAAATAACAAGTGCTGCAAAAATAAGAAGAGGAAAGTGTGGAATCCCCCAGCAAATATTCAGTGCCTCGTCTCCCCAGGTCTCGGGAAACTCGCCGCACCCCTTTAATTGTTAGAATATCTTTCGTCGGAGCCTCCCCTCCCAGGCATCACCCCAAACAAAAACAACTGGCTTCATAACTGTTCTTAACAAGTCATTTCTTTTCTCGACGTTATCGTCTCTGCCCCCGTCTCGCCTCCGCATCGCCGCCGCATCGCCGCCGCCTCCCTCCTCGCGAAAGAGTTAAGAATGAAAAATTTCGGGACGCAACTGGCTCCGAGCTGCCGGGGTGGGGGCCGAGGGTGGGGAAGGGTATCGCGAAGGTGCGCCCAGAGCGCGAAGGCCAGGTGGTGTGAAACAGGGACGAGGGACGGGGTGCGCCTAGGTGACCACCCCCAGCTCGTTGGGGGTGGGGGTGCTAACGGTGCCCCTATGTCTAGCCGCGCGGGAGCGACCACGCTATGCGCGCGAGCGCGCGCAGGGTTACCGCCCCGCGGCCAATAGCCGGGGCGAGCTTGCGGATGCCAGAGAGCTTGCGAGCTTCGCCGCGAGCAGGACTGGCGCGGTGTCGAGAGTCGCACGCCGCCTGAGTCTGGCTGAACACCACGTGTGGAGCGAACGGGGCTGCACGTGCAGTGCCGAGCTTTCGAGCTTGCGACCGCCGAATCTCGCCAGGGACCTTTTCTAGCTCGCGCGGCTTTTCCTCCCTCTAGCCGAGGCAGCTTTCGAAATATTTTCCCGTTTTCAGATAGGCACGAGCTAGAGGGTAGCCAGGCCCAGAGAATAGAATCGCTACGTAAGTAGACTTGACATTATACGTTCATTTTATAATTGCACTCTCCATCTGGCATGTACTGTCTACAAATAACTAGAGACCCTGCACCCTTTATCGAGGGTGACTCAGACAAAATGATAATTACTTCTTTAAAGTTCGCTTCGAGTTTCGAGTCTTACCACCCCTCTGCAAACCCCTTTATTATTAGTTTTCTTAAATTAACCACTCTAGAGCAATTTTCTATTGGTTATGTTTCTTAATTGCAAATTTAAACTGCAAATAACAACGCGAGTTGTCTCGATTCGTTCGAGAATTAGTCAGTTTTATTGCATATTAAAACTGAGACTCGCTTTGTGACCAAAAGTTATACTTCATCGAACAAAGAGGGTTCTCGATATAAATTTCACCACTAAAAAACCGAAACTAAAATGATAACGCATAACATTAAGCATAATTCGCAATTAATTTTTTACCCGAGAAGGGGCGTTTTTTAAATATTTGTATTTATAAGTGCGAACCCGTAATACTGCACGAATATTACGTGATTCAGCGGAGGAAAACATCGAAGATCAACTCAGAAAAAAGCTGGACATTTCGTACATCATAATTTACTGTAAATATGTCGAACTTGCGCTTGATATTTGAATCAATAACTTCTTTCAACGAACAAACACTTACGTATTAAGTTAAATTAAATACTCTTACAGGATTAGCAATGTTTCGTACTAGCGAGCGCAAATGCGTAAAGTGCACGTAACTGGTTGAGTCTATTGGATAATGATGAAATGTAATAACCGTGCAGCCGGGATTTGAAGAATAAAAAGAGTTTAAGGAGCTGTTTGGACTAAATGAATTGACTTTGATAACAGACGGTACATCGGGATCAACACAACGACATCACGGAAATTCCTTACGACGATCGAAAATCAGTATTTCACGGCACAAACACCCACGCGTATTATTATTAGTGCGCAAGTGAGAAGCAGGAATACGCTAAAATAGGGTAAATAGAACGTAATAATTCTTTGGAAGAAACTAATAAAGGGAATGGCACATCCTAATAATTCTTTGGCCACATAAGCACGTGTATAATTGCCAAAGCTTTGCATGCTACGAAAACAATTAAGTCAGACGAAGGTATCTTCCCCCCTCGAACAAAACGCCCCTATTTTACTCGATGAAACTCGGCATAACGCTCAAGTGGCTGCACCAAATGTATTCAAAAGTTGCTCACACAGTAACACGAACGTTTTGCGTTTATTTCTCCCTACCTGCAGGCCACTTATCACGGGGCCGTTTGGCGCTCAACAGTTGGTCCTTCTTTTATCTTTCGACGGGAGAGCGAGCGAGACAGGGGGAGAATCTCTTTTTCGAGTGCGCAATCCGTGTAACTTTATTAGGTGCGTCGGGTTCTTGCGAAATTCAATAGGCTATGTAGAAAGAAAAGGGAGAGGAGCTTTTCACGAGAGTTGACGGGAAAGCTTTGCACGCACTTTGCCAAGGCGATGCTTTTAAGGCTACGAGTGACGGCCAAGGGAACGATGCGAGATTTAAGTGAATTCCTCGATGTAGTTGCTCTATAAAGTCCTTCAGATAAAATTTTCCACTCCGCTCTACTCCTTACAATCTCTTTCTTTAATGCAGTTTTGCGAATTATTCTTCGCGTCGAAAAACTATAAATCCTCGAGCTTTCAGGACTGCCTGCAAAGTCAATGCCCGTCGTTGTTGCAATGCGTTACTAAAGGAGTTTAAAAAGTAGCGCGCGTCGTTCAGAATTATAAAGTTTCGTTGTTTCGATTCTTTTTGGAAGATAGTGTTGCTAATAAATGAAATAACTACGTTTCCCTTCACCCTGTCGGGTAAGCGTTTCGACAATTCATTAAAGAATATAATAATGTTGAATAAGCGTTGTGAAATTTCTATATGTATTCAGCTATTCGGATTTTAAATATTTACAATTGCGACTACCGAATAATATTTTAACAATTGTTATTCGAGTTGTACGCGTCTTGCAATTCGTTTACGTTTGTTGCGCTTCTCACAACTGCTTCAAGCTAAGAGAATAGCTTAATAAAAATTTTGACTTTTTATAAAATCAGTGGTCCAGCATATCTCGTCGCGAGAAGCTCAAATTCGCAAGCAGTCGAGTTTGTCTTTGCAAACTGTTGTTATAAGAAGCTTAATTATTGAATTTTTGAGAATCGCTTTGGCACGAGGAGCCTACGTAGTGACGGTAGTCGCAGGATTGGCGAGTGCCAGAGTAATCTTTTAAAAAGCACGTTTGCCACACACTCGCAAGCTCCATAAGTCAGCGTTAAAAGTAATAAAAACGAATGTAAGAAAGGATTTTTTGAATGGCGCTCGAACAAAATTCACAATAAATTCAGTTTAATAATATAATCTACAGCGCGCCGCTGGAACAAGACTTTCTCTAGATTTATACGAATTAAATATTGAGAAAGATACCAGCGGGAGATTGCGGAAGCGTTTCTCTCACCAGATTTATGTCTCGATTTCCGGTTCACTCGCGTTCGCGGAACTCTACTATTAGAGGTCGGCGGTTTTGTTCAACGTAACAAAGTGCGCGCGAAGCATCAACAAGGCGACTTGCGCTAGAACGAACGCGAACGCATTAAAGAACGCTCGCTTTCCCAGAGCTTTTCTCGTTGCTGTGGAGCGCAAAACACGAATATGCTTGCTCGTGAGAGGAGCATTTTGGAATTTTTCACGTGTGTTCGGGTCAGGGGGAAGGGAAGGCCAGAGTAACGGCACCGAAGGAGAAGATAACGCAGCGACAAATCAACGAGAGGCGCATAGTTCATCGTAAGAGCGACGCGGGCGGCCGCATAAACTACGGAGGCACGCGTTCCGCAAACAAAACGAACAGCCAAAACTGCCGGGAGAGGGGAGAAAAGAAAGGGAACAGACGGAATTCGCCGTAGGCGTACAACACACATATTTACGTTGAGAACCGGAGAACTGCGGGCGATAAATAGCGCAGCCGAACTTTAGGAGGGTCGAGCTCCGAAAAGAGCGGCGAGAGGCGGGAGGACGATTACGTTTTTCCCGGCGCTTCTGCTCGCCCTCGCGTCCGAGAGGATGGCGCTCTTGACCGCTCCTGTAATCGTATCCTCCGTTTCTCAAACGCTCGCTGCTCCCATTGTTCACAGTTCGCCTAAACGCTGGAGATGCTCTTTTGTGTCACTTCTGCTCCTCTCGTTTCGCGGCGGATAAATTCCGCTTTCGTTAATTCGTCGGTTCGTTTAACGCGAATGAGTTGCCAGACGAATCTAACCCGCGCAAACGTATTTAAGCTTTAAAGCACCGATCGGTGCGAGACTCCTAGTGGACAGTTTGGAAGTCCGACCTGCTCTGCAGTCGAGGCATTCGAGAGCGATGGGGCAGAAGTCACTTCCCGCGAACACCCGCACAATTAGGAAATCGAAAATTCGTCCACTCGCCGCAAGGGGTCTTTCGTTACGACCCCGCCCGCCACAAAATACACGCTAAAGTTGCGCACCGAGCCTCTTAATTGCGCTCTTCAAGGGTCGGCAAAAATTGCGGTTTCCCGGTGATCTGGAACGCGCGAGCAAACATTGCGCAACGCGTTCGTTCTTAATTTGAAGTTACTGCTGCCAGAAGATCTCGGCAGCCTGGAACGCGACACGTGTAAATATCGTTAGGAGGCGCAATCAAGCCTTGATTAGCCTGGAGAATCGGCGCTCGTAAAAATTATTACAATCTTGGCACGTAATCGCGGCTTCGGCGATGCGCCGAGAGACGCGCCAAACTCGTCGAGCAAACAAAAGCAGCGAGTAGCCCGTTTAAATAGCCGCCGAGTTTCCCGAGCTTCCCTCTAGAGAACGCATCAGCCTTCACAAGTGTCATACATCACGAAAATTGGATTTAATCTCACCCGCTCCCTCAGACCCTCATCGTGCAAGCCTAATCTCGTTCAATCCGCTGTACTCGCTCTCGTGTACGGCCGATCGGACCAACAACAGCCTCCCGTGCGGACTCGAGTGCAAAATCACTCCTTCTGTGCGCCGCGCTCTTACCCGTCTCTCTCGTTCACCCTCCTTCTCGTCGCTCCAACTCGTTTCGCGTAGCTTCTCCTTTGGCGCTTTGTTCCTTCCGGGTTTTGCACGCTCCGGTCCGAGTGATAGTTTCCGATAGGCCGAGTATCGCACGAGTTTTGCGAAAGAAAGAGCCCAAACCAACCCCCAAAGGGGCGCGCAGCCGAAGCGAATTTGGAAAATATTTCTGGTCCGTCGGCGCGTTTTTTGCATCTGGAAAGCTCGGCAGCCCACGGTTAATCGGAGAAACGAGGCTTAAAGGATCAAGAGCCACCCTGAGCCGATTCCGACGTCTCTTCGACGTCCTCACTCGTGACGCCGCATCGCTCGAATTCTGGGCGTCGGCGTCGCGTTCGCGCATCCCTGCGGCATCCGGCCGCAAGCTGCTGCCATACCTGCGGAGAGTCGCCGAGTCGTCGAGCGGAAGGGCGAGAGGGAGGGACGCGTTTGACGACCGGTCAAACGTGCGCGTCCGGCGTGCCTCGACGCACGCACCCACCCCCGAACGCTCGTTCCGCATCTCCAGGTCTGCGCCCGCGGCCGCTTCGCCTTTCAGCGTTCCGTATGCACTCGGGGCCCGTCCTCGGGAATTTTCCGCGCGCGTCGTTCCTCCTCGTCTTAATGATTATTGTTGCAAGGGAATTCGTCGAGACACGTGTATCGATCGGAATTGCTAACGCCGTTCGTCGCGCGTCCTTGGTCTTGCTACTTTGCGCTTTTGTCGATCCAACTGATTTTCGCTCCTGTAATTACGCTCACTTTTTTATTTTAAATATATAGTGTGCAAGTTGGCTGCAACCGTTAAGTTTCTCGTGTATGCGGTGAAGATTCCATTCGAGTGCGAAGAAATTATATCGAACGAACGAAAGCAGCATTGAGATCGACGCTATAAATGGAATATTTTTAAAAATACACGTGCTTAATTCGCAATGTGTGTGTGTGTGTGTGTGGATGCTTTTTTGTAATTTATGCAAATAAATTATAAAAGGCAGTTAAACACACATTCGTATTCTTGCTATTCGATTGAAGAATAAAAATAATCTCTTCGTTAAAAATTAAAAATTCCTCTTTTCAATATCTATTCAAACAATTGTCATGTTTTGCTTGATTGCTGTGACAGTCACTGCGTATCAAATTACATATTAATTATTTGATTTGGCAAATACGTTAAATTTTAATCATTGACTCTTTCACTGGTGAATTGTGTACATTATTGTGGCGTATTGTACATAAAATATCAAAAAATGAATCTTTTTTTGCACTATATAATTACGTTTCTATATCAATTCAATGTATTCCATTAGCCAGATATAATTGTGATAATATGTTTCTTCAATTAGGGGAAATCTGTTTAATGAAAGAAAAAAGTGCAATAAAGTGCAAATAAACAGCAATGATGATGTATAATACCATCATATAATGAGCTACTATTCGTATATCTTTATATGAGTACGTGTGGTGTAAGTCATAGATGCGACTAATTCTTCGTGAACTGAGAAGAATAATGATTAAATATTTATGGAACGGTGAATGCTTTTCTGAACATTTCGTTAAAGCAATTCTTTGTAATGATCAGTGATAATTAGAGAATTTCATTAATAATTATGTAACTGCTGCAAACCTAGAAACTATTTTGTCGCCTCAATCTACTCCGAAAAACGAAACTCACGACCTTTTCGTTTTCCATATCGGCAAATTTTTATCGAATAGTAATGCGTTTTTCTTCTTAGCCCTTAAGGATAATTTTCAAAGGGCTCGAATCAATTCGCTTTTCTCGCTAACGCTTATCGTCGTTTCAGGAGGAGCGGAAATTAAAGGATAAAAGTCCGAGACGGAAATGGAAGCTTGGAAACAGTCGCAAACGCGTTATCTCCATTAGGAAACGATTTAATTATTGGTCGAAGCAGAAAATGGTTTTGGCCTCCCACGCAACAGACCGCATGCGAAATTCCGCAATCCTCTTTCCGAACCTCGCGTTTCTTTCGCGCCGGAGAGGCACGGAACAATTACAACGAGACAAATAAATTTCAAGAAAGCGTTGCGTGAGAGAGAGAGAGAGAGAGAGAGAGGCGGAGGCGGAGTGTGAGGAGAAGGGGAAGGGGTGGTAGCAGAAGACAACACGAAGAGGCAAATTCTCGCTTTTGGGCATCGCGCGGGCGCATATGGGGAAAGCGGCAGGAGGGAGTTTCCATACAAATTCCCGAGGCGCGGCATTCCTGCAACGAGATTACGCCCGCTTGCAAAAATCCGAGCAAAACAAATTCATTCAACTAATTCAACTGTTTTCGAACAATTAATCCGCGGCATTTAATTTGATAACCGGTCTTCCTTTCTTTCTCTTTTTTCTCCTGCACGTACAACCACATTCTGCGAGTCTGACGCGCGGAGAGCTTTTCAAGCGTGACTGAAATATTTTTCAAATTTCGCAAAATCGAATTTATATTCGAACCTAAATAAAGATTAACGCGTTAGCTTTTCTACGACTTGGATGGGGTACGAATTTTTGATAATTTTCACGGCAATTCGCGTAAAAAACGCGTCGGTAAAATCATTTCGCGAAATAAGATAAATGTTTTTACTGCCGCCGATACAGATAGCGCGTGCATTCGAATAATTTCTAATTACATTATTATGCACCGTGTGTTGTTTTTCGCGGATGGTGGATTTAAAACGCGTGTTTATCGTTCATTGCACGGAAATGATTTTCACGAGCTTCAATTATATTTTGCACGAACTCCGAATAAACGCTTGTCAAGCTTTCAGTCAAAGTATTTAAGAAATTTGAATAATACATCATAAAAAGCAGTCGGAAAATAAAAAGTATATTTTATATATTTTTTGTTTAAGTTGAAACGTAAATATAATACAAAATAACTGCCAAATGCCTTTCTAAAAGAGCACGAAAAGTAAAAAATTTCGTAATAAATTTGACGCAGTGGAAAAAAGTCAAATGCAAATTGTACAAGAATATAATGTAAAGCAGTAAAATACAAAAAATTACCGTAAAACCTTTTGTAATTAAATTTTTTAGTATTTATAAAACCAATTTTGAAACGTGATTATGTAGCTTCTATTCAAAAAAGTACTCCAAAGAAAAATTCGAAGAAGTTTTTAAATATGAAATTGAATAAATTTTCACTTTGAATTTAAATTTCAAAATTTAATATTTTTTCAAGACCATTCAATGGATTTTGAAACTTTTCCAAATAACATGATATTCATATTAGATTATTTTAAAAAAGTCCATTGTAATATACAATGTAAGTTTATTTTTCTTCATATCTTTTAACAAAATTACTTTTTTGAATAAATTTTAGGGTTTAGATCGAGTCTTTAATCGCAATAAAAGTCGCTGGGAATATTGCATGTGCGTACTTCAACATTCGCCTCATTTCGCATTAAACTTTAGCACGTGTTTTCTATTCATTTCTAGTTATCGATTTAAAACATTCGTAACGAAAACCGATCAATTCGACTCAACGAGCTTCCTCGAATAATTTTGTCCTTTAAATTGATCATCGATTTTCTTCGAACAAACAAACGCGTCACTTTTCTTCGATACCTTAAAAATAATGCAAAAATTTATATCGTGGTGACGAGGTTTAAAAATGTAATCGACATTTAGGGATGAAATTGCTTTATTTTATAATGGAAAGCGAACAAACTTGTTGTATTCGCCAGCGCGAACTCCAACCGAATTATTCGGAGCAAATCGTTGCAAGAAGAAAACCACCAAAGAACCCACGCGACAAGAGCAAGAGCTGGAGGAAAACGAAATTCCGAATAGGAAAATCGCGGGCTAATAATCGGGGTGTTTTTATCTATTCATAGGAGCTTGTGCGCGTGCAGGAGGTCGGCGCGAGCGCGTGTTTGCACGCGACCGGGGATCAGGCGGCCACAGCTGTCTCTAATTTATATGGGTTTGCTATTAATTACTCGCCCCGATGCAGCCGCTAGTGATTGGGCTGGTGTGCGAGGAGCGAAACCGATCGCTACCCGCCGAAAGCTTTTCGGTGTTTGTCCTTGGAACGCGCGACCGAGAGAGAGAGAGAGAGGGAGAGAGATGTTTGCATGCGCCTGTGTTTGCCCTGCGTCTGTGAGTGCGTTCGCACATATATTAGCAGAGAGGAGAGGAGCACGTGTTTGCCGCTTCCGCGTACTTACGTGTTTACATCGCGAAATAATTCAGGTCGTCCGACGGCCGCAAGGATGCATCCTTGCACGCGCGGACGATCATCCACTGGGTTCTAGGCGGCGCAGTGGGAAGGAACGAGTTCGGACCGAATCGAACACTCTAGTTGTTGCATTTTCATTTTTTCATCTTCCTGACTGGATTGCGCGGCCCTTTAATTAACGACGCCATCGTCAATCTATTTATTCGTTGCTGAGTTTTCGCCATTGCGCTCCTGAAATTTGACGATGGATCAATCAGCTACAATTGGCTGGTAGTGACTGTAATAACTACCGACTTAAAATTCATTTACCGAACTGAATATTTAAATTACACAACGTGAATTCGTTTAAGATTCTCGTTAAAGGGACGATTTTTCAAAGAATTCAAACTCGTGTCCAAGTCGAGTACTTGTATTACGTATCTAAGGTCATTGAAAGTTGCGTCTTGGCAAAACGTCCGTTTTTGCGGCGTTTATGCGAATCGATACGCGGCGAGAAATAATTTGCGAATACCTCGGAGCCCGAGTTAATATTAAAAACATGGCAAACTTTGTTGGCGCGTCGCTCGCTAATAGCACGTATTAAATATCCATTCCAAGTACTAAAATATCATTTTTTATCGAATCAGTTTTACTTAAACAGATTTCTAGAATTGCCACTCTTGCGTATCCTATCATCTTATTGATAAAAATTGCAATACTTGAAAAAGTAGCATTCGGTAATACAACTTGTGTCTTTTCTGTATTTTAAATTGAATAATAATGCAAAATAGCTTCAATTTTTCGCTCTTCGTCTACGAAAGTGCGGTGGCTAAATATTAAGCAATTTCATGGAGAACAGAATACAATTTATTAATGATATTTCAAACTTATTTCTGAATCGAAAACAAGTGTTTTAACAAGTCGAGAAAACTATGTAAGCTACAAAATGCAATTCAATAATTTCAAATTCATGTATTTCAACGGAGACAATTGGCACTGAATCGAAAGCTTGAAATATTGAATTGAATTTAAAGGAATGAACTCGTAATTACAAATTCAGAGTTGTAATCATAGAATTCAATATGCAAATCGACCCTAAGCCATAAAATTGAGGGTCTCGTTCTAAATCTTACAAATGTGGCTTCGGCTGCAATATTAGGGATCGAAAAAAGCTGAAAAACAGCTTCACTAATATTAGTGCTCGTACCAAAAAACCAACCAATTTGTAAAACAACGAGTTTATAACCTCTGATTCCCGATTTCACGTCGAGTCGCGCGTTGTAAAAAGGTCAACATTTATCGAAACGGATCAAACTGATTATTGAATTTTGATCGAAACGTCATCGCGCTAATTAAATAATCTACGGCTGTAAGCTCGCACTTGCAAGACATTTTGATTTTTCGTCACCCTCAGTTGGCAAAATCAGCGACTCAATTTAATGTCGAGCGGCATTAGGGTTGAAGGGGCACCGTCAACTCCGACATTCGCTTGGAAGATGTCGTTTCGAGGCGCAACTAGTGATCGGCGCACAAAGCGCCTAAGCGAGTCGCCATCCCTCATCCGCGTTTAAAAATGTCGAGAACGCGGAACCGATCGAGGAGCAAAGGTTCTAAGTAAGAGAGCTCCGGGAAATTATACAAGGAGTTAAGCCGTGCAGCCCATAATACGTGTCATGAGCAAAGATAAGCAGCGGCAGCTTCACCCCTCGGGGTGTGTTCGACAAACAAAGTTCAACACAACTTCATAACATCGGCTTCTCGGCGGAGTCGAATTAGCGGTTCGCGACGAGTACAACACACAGAGAGAGAGAGAGAGAGAGGAGAGAGGAGAGAGAGAGAGAGAGAGAGAGAAGTGCACGGGTACAGAACAGCAGAACAGCGAGCGAGGGAAGCTGGAAGGCCTTGGGCGTCGGCAGGCGTCGGACGAGGGGCGGGGAGGGAATTTGTTCTAGCGTGAGCTTACATGGGTTGCGTTAAGTACATAGATGTCTGGAGGTAGTTAAGTTAGCTCCGTACGCTATAGCATCGAGCAGGAGCAGCCAACCTTGGCGCTCAGCGTACGCCCGACGACCTCGTCTACGCGCGCATAAGTGAGTGCACATTCTGGTTAAGTCGCTCCCCCGCACACAGGCGCAAGCGCACGTAAATGCACATGAATCGAAGAAGCGCGATAAGGAGTCGGGTGTTGCGGCATCGGTGACTCGTCCTCCCCCACCCTTCTAAAATCGTCCCATCGCTCGGGTCCTTCCGATTTCTTCTGCCCGAGTTCTCGCGCGTCGGCCGAATATTAATCTGAAATAACTCTAAAGTCGACGCTCCAGTTTTCCTAATTGACATCGGGCGCAGTTTCGCCAGGGAATTACTCTAGTCCAACTTTTACCTCCATGCACGTGATTTTTTCTTGCAATTTGTGTAGCCTTCGCGAATAGACAAAGACTGGATGGAAATTAACCGAGCAGAGGATTAATTTTATTAATTCGATAATTGATGGATATAATTTGAATTTGATTTGTTAAAAATCCGAACACGCGATTTCGGTAGGACCGCAACGAATTAATCCAATTCATTTTAATAGACAACACGATTTGTAACAATTTAAAAAAATCATTTTCACGTTTCTCCAGATCGTTCGATAAAAATTTTCGTCAAACGTAATAATCAGTCGAATGTGATGTGATGTTCGAAATCGAAACCGTGGAATTATATAAAAACTTCATAAAAACTCAAGAGCTCATTTTTAATTTTAGCAAAAATTTTCAATTCTTCGATTAACGGTAAGAAACGCGTGCAAAACCGAAACAATTTGTTAAAAATACGCTAAAAGTGCAATTCGTTAATAGCATATCGCTAAATATAATAAAAGTAGGATGCAAAACTTGTAAATGTTACGCACCGGTGTTGGCGATTATCAATGGGTAAAATGCGACTATTCCAATCGCAGCCTTCGAATATTTCGTAATACGCAATAATTAACTATTTATTTTTGCACTCTTGATTTCGGCGAATACCTTTTTCGCGGTGTTTTACGAATCACAGCATCCGATAGAAATAAACGGGAAATTTTGTTTGCTTTATCGATCCTAAATCCTTAAATATGCCAACATTTTGGCGCTTGTTAATCGTCGAGCGAAAAACAGAGGGAAATAAAAATGATCCTTTTTTACAAGTTCCTCGAGCTTCTGTAAAAACGAAAATACGAAAATGTAATTAAATTTACTCGCTGCGCTCCAATTAACTTCCATTCCAATAAATTCTAACAGCGTAAAAATACAATAGCCCGCAATGGGACCGAATAAAACGAGAGCGGCCATTATACAGAACGACAAAATAAAACCAGCGAGGAATAAAAAAGCCAAAAGAATCACGCGGCGCGCTCCCCGCGATGGTTAAATAAAAAGCTTCATCCCTCTTACACGGGCGTAAAAAAGTAAAAAAAAGAGGGGCAGAGGCGTTCGCGGGGAGTAAAAATTAATCGAGTGCCCGGGCACGTGATTTTCAGGCCGGTTATTTCGCGATTAATCTCCGGCCGGAGTCGCGCGATCGAAACTGCGACACTGACTCCGGTCGCCGAGTCCTGGTGCGCGACTCCGAGCACCGAATAATCCGGTTGAAGGAGTGCGAATCGAGCGATCCCTAACGGAAGCGGCGGCTCGATTGCCCCCTTGCCTCTGCAAATGGAGATGTTCGCGCGAACTGTCTTCTCCTCGAACGCGCGCCAAGTTTGCCTCCTGCTCCAGTTGGAGTTTTCAAATTACGAACGACTCATTCGCTTTTGTAACAGCATCGCATTCTGTAACGTTCGATTTGTCCCACGGCAATATTCGCATTATTCCAATGGGTCGCCAAATAATGATACAAATGGGGAATGGTGAGAACCGCTCAAAAAATTATCGAGTGGTCATCGACGATTCGCGTTACGCAGTTAAGAATAATTCGCTTGATCCAAGATAAATCAGGTCCGCGTGTGTCGTCTCAACGACAAGTTTTCGGTAACGATTCCATCGGAAACAATTATTTCCCTAACAAGTTCGAATAATTTCCACCGAGAATTATTTAAAAACGAGTAAAGCGTCTGCTGATTGCTAACGTGTACATAACCCTAGAAAAGAGTTATCGCAGGGTCTACTCGTTTCGTTTACGCGCATTCCTAAATCACGCGAACGGCTCCAGAAGCGTCAACCCGGCCGCTAAAAAGTGGTCCTCCTGCTGTCGTCGCCGAAGTCGAGCAGCCAACTGACGCACTCGAGCTAAGCTAAGGTACAATCCACTCGAACGGGTCTCTCAAGCCGCGAGCGGAAATTGTTCCACACAAGAGTTCGCAATTCCTTTCATTATCGCATTCGAGGAAGGATGTACGCGATCCTTCGAGTGGCCACTGGCTTCTCCTCCCGAGGCACGTGCAAAAATGAGTTGTTCGGGGAACAATGCGAACAATGGGCCGAAAAGCGGGAGAAAATTCGCGGCCGCTGGAGGGCCAATACTGGCAGCAGCGCCTTACTAGGTTCGCCGCAAGCCTGCGGGGCGGCGACGGGGTGAGCAACTCGCAACCCCGAAAGCTCTTCGGAGATGTCGTGCCACTCGTCTCCGTCTTACTTCCACACTCGTACGAGGCGCTAATTTGACCAGCAATGGAGTTTACGGCCCCGGTTACGAAGCTGAGGGCAGCGCACAAGTGTTGTTCCGAGATCAATGATAAGCGAATAAGAACAGCAGAGGTTCTCATCGGAGTCTCTATTATTTGAGTTTTCCAGCGCCTTCGTTTCGTTTCTCCTGTCGCGATCGTCCGTTTAAGGGGCGAAACGAAAATTGCTAAGAATAGCCGAGGATGTTGCTTTCTTGTGCCCCTTGGCTTCTCAGTTTTAAAAGCGAACAGAACTGAGAAACAAAGACTTGCGTTGCGCAGCTGGAATTTTGGGAAACTTGGCTCGCTTCCTTCTCGGGTATCATCGATTCGATTCGCATTGCGTCCGAGCAAATTTACAGCTCGTCGATGGATAAAACCGTTTGCTCCGCTCGCGATAAGAGCAGGAATTCGGTAGACGAATCCGATGTTCGGAAGTTGTTGCGGGACTCGTTTGCAACGCCGCGAGAAAAGCATCGACGGTAATTAAAGCGAAACTGCACTGAATTAATTCGGAGTAGCCGAGGCGGTACTCGAACACTCGTGTGCGTCGGTGGAAGGCGAAAGCGCCCCAGCCAAGATATTCATGTATTCAAAGTACTAATTACGTATGCATAATCGTGTAATCGCTTAACTGCCGAGTAAAATGTCTGGAGAAATATTTCGAAATAACATCGGCCCGCGCCGCTAATAAATTGAAAGTGTCACGGGAAGAGAAAAGTAATCGAGAGCCCAACAGGCGGGGCGATAAAACAAAGAGAGCGAGAGCAGAAGCGGCAAAGAGAGCAAAAGTACGTGGTGGAAGCGTTTAGCGTCAGATAGCGGAAACGTACGAGGCAACCGCCGCAGAGCATTAGTGCGAGAGAGAGAGAGAGAGAGAGAGAGTGGAAGGGGGAGCAGCGCCCGTTATCTTTAAGGGTCAGCCACTCAATAACCCGAGAGGGAGAGGTCGTCGGAATTTTTCTCCACCCGCTCCTCCCCATTCCGTAACCGCGGCTCTGAACTCTCTCGAATCCGATCCCCCCTCCCCCTAACTTTCGCGGACGTTTACAAACGACCTTGTCGTATTTCTCTTTCACGCGCGACTCCTCGACGCCGCTTTTTTCCTTTTCCTTCGGCATTTGAGCGAATTTCGCTGATTAACTGTCCTCATTCGTTGGCAGCAACGCGACTCTCCGCTGGATTCTTTGCGAAATGCGAGATGCGCCGAGTGGGAAGTCAAAAATCTGTTATCTCTCTCTCTCTCTCTCTCTCTCTCTCTCTCCTCTGTCTCTCTGGTGGAGAAAATTGATATTACGATTTACAGTGCGAGACGTTAGAGGCAACAACTGATCAAACTGCTTCTCGAGCGATAAAGAATATTCGTCCGGAAAAATGTGGATAAACGCCATAGGGAGTAGCGGGGGAAATATTTATTAGCCTCCAGATACGAGTATTTAAGAGGAGCGCGTGTGGCCGCTCCGAAGCAACAGCTTGACTCGCGCCCAACCAAATTCCGTTGATAAGGCTTCGATAAATTTCCGGGCAGCCGCGCAAAAATTAATTTCCATCCAAGAAGGTTTGTGTGGCAGGAAACTCTTGTCCGAGGTCGTAACCTATCAAAACGGGCGAATCGCGTGTCTTTCCGGTCGCAGCCGCGTCTCCCGCGCAAAACACGAGTTCGACGCGGCTCCATTACTGTCGAATCCACCTGCGATAAGCGGAATTTAGAGCGTCGAGACGCCGAGCATTTTCGTCGGCTCCGGGCGCTTGCCCACAAGATACGCGGAAAATCCGGTTTCCCCTTTTTCCAAACGCTCGCTGCTCGGCGCTAGTGCGTTTTGTCGCCAAGATTTATATATTCGCTCGAGAGCGGGAAATTAATGCTTTACTGTGCAGGACCCGGCTTTTCTCCGATTGCAGCTTCTTCCTCTTTTTGCTGCCGCTGGAATCCCGGCTGGGGGTGCAAAATTAACGGTTCCGGGGGCAGAGGCTCGAGGGGAGAGCTTGAAATAGCTGGGTAATCTTGTGCATCAGAAATTAGCTTCATTTTTGCGTTTAGCAATTAGTTTTGTTCGCGCGAGAGATTTTTTTTGCTCGAATTGCCGGATCGCTAGATTAGGTACTGCGACGTTGTAAATTCACCGGAAGCCACAAGATGCTGCTTTCCTGTGTGGCTTCCTGTATATTCTATCACAGCAATACTACCGATCCTTTCTAATGTTCCTTACCGATACCGTTGATATTTTACGATACTGGACCAATTGAAATCCAACTTTATTCGTTTAATTACAAGCGAACCAATGAAACGCGCGGCTTTGAAAAGAAAATGATTTATCCTCTCAACCTTGATTTAGTAGTTACGATATTTATGCGTGTTATACTTACTTTATTAATGCTCATTATTAACGATAATTTAATGTACGAGTGGCAAAAATGAGTTTAAAGGTACTTTCATTGAAAAGCCTCCTTTCGTTTTATCGCGCGCAAAAAGCAAAATTTATATTCCCAGCATCGAATGAATTATTCCAGAATTTTTCGTAAAATTAATTAATTCCGTTAAAATGTTTGGGCAGGGGCTCGAAATTTTACCAAACCAACCATTGATCTGTATTACTTTGGCGACCATTTATTATAAATGATTCATCTTTTGTCTCGATATGCTGATGCAGAATTTAAAACCGGATATTGGCAGTCGTCTAAATAAAATCACTCGATTCTTTGTTGCGTTCGAGTCGGCGATAAAATATTCCTGCGCTTACTCAACTAAACACGCGGGAGATCTTTTTAGAAAAATATGATGCTTCTCATTTGCGCTGTAAAATTTATCGGCTCGCGACTCTAGGCATCACAACACTTTGAAAACTTTCCGACTCTTCGGAACGCGACTCTTTTTTATCGTTTTTAATATTGTTTCGAATTTACGCACGCAAAAGCAGAACAATTCGTGCGAATGCTTTAAGCCATAAGGATAGTGCCGAGTGTTCAAACTTATGAATAAAACATTCGACACCGTTTTGCTGAGAACTCCTCCAAAATTTCCGAGGAATTAACAAATTTTATAAGTAGTTTTGTCATCGCAGTCGTAGTTTCTGGAACTATTTCGAGGCAAATCGCGGCCCGGGCTCGCCTCGACACTTGTTTAAACAGCTTTGGCAACAGAGGATAATATTATCATCGGGGAGCGTCGACCTCGTTATCTCCTCGAGTTTGAAAAGACAACGACGAGTATCGGTATAAATCGATGCAGAGGTTGGAACTCGAGAACCTCGAGTCAACAGAGTCCGACGCGAGAATCACTTGTGACGCGCCGCTCGGCTCCTTTATGCGCGTGACCGCTAAACTGCGAGGAGATAAAGCGTGGGAGGGACGCGCACACACACACAATGGTAGCTTGCGTCTCATTTAAGGCTAACTGTCCACAACGGGGGTGCAAACTGCCCTTATCGGACGGACGTTTATGCCCGCGCCTTATCTGCAGCTGCGACCCCCTACCTTTCCTCCGAGCTAACAACTCTTGTCGCCGTGTTGGTGAATGCGAGCTTCTGCATGGGAGACGGTGCGACATACCGTTGCTCCTTTAAATGTCGTCCCCGGAACCTCGGCCTTGAAAAAGGCACAACTTCCCAAGCGAGGCTCGGCGAAAGGAAACGTCCCACTACGTCCTTACTTTCGTGACGCGATTGACGAATTCGATCCGTTGGATTGTTTTTCCATTTAATTAATACGCGTACGGATCGGCGCGACCGTTAATTTTCCGGACTCTGCGCGGAATTTCACGGAATGGCAGAGTCGAATCGACGAGGCTCCGATCGAATTTAAAATCTCCACGGTATTTCTCTACGAATTGCCGCCGTTACAAAGCACTGATTGCATCTTGTCTTCCACTAGTAAATTTGCTTGCATTTCCGTTCCCCTACGCTCCCCCTCCCGTCTTACTTTGTTCACGCGAGCGAGAGCCAAAAGTGTAGGTATAAGTACAGCCGCCGAAAACTGCCTCGAGATAAGAGCCGCTCGCCTTTCCTTACCCCAGAGACGATATAACCGCTGCCAATGGCCAACCACTGCAGGCTGATTCTTCGTAACGTAAATCGTTATCGGAAGTAAACGCGGCTTCTCCTTATGTACGAGGTCTGCTCGGGCCGGGGCTCTTTGTCGGAGACGTGGAGGGGGGCGGCGGCGGCGGCGGCGGCATTTGTTATGGAATTCCGTGGGGTTCGGCTGGCGATCACAGATTATGTGGATAAATGAAGTTGCGCCCGAGATAGAAAATTCGGTGCGTCTGGATGATCGTTATTCGATATCGTCGAGACTGTCTTTATCATTTATCGCTGGCGCCTCTGGGAGACATTTGGCCGACTTGTTGTTCTCTTATTAAAAATTTATAGTCGCGTCACAGGTTTCGCGAACGAAATCGTCGGCGCTCGACATTTTCCGTGCGATTTTTCACAGTCACCGATTGCGTGGCAATCATTAATTCGTCCAGCGACATCGTCAACGTCTTGTAAAACTTGGAGCGCGATAAACTTTCAGGTCAGGAGTCGAATTTAATAAGGGAGTTGTTCGAATGAAAATCGCAGCGATTCGCTTCAGACGCAGATCGTTGATATATAAATGAATCGTTTGAAAAATATTATTCGTCGGCTTGGATTGGAAATGCCGAGGAGTCTGAAAAGGGCGAATCGGGTTCAGTTGCCTGCTCACGAGCAAAGATCGGCGTAGCTCGAGTCAGACGAGAATCAGGGAAACGAGAAAGAGGGAGGAGGAAAGAAACGGGAAGTTAAAGGAAAGGCTGTACCGCGGCGAAAACAAAGACAAAGAGCTGCGTCGGTCGACCCTAGGACCCTATCTTGGAGGTTGTAAAATAACCGATGAACGACGACGACATCGCGACGAGCGTTTGATTTAAGTGGCAGGGGCGAGACGTTTTCTCCTCCAAAGATCGACGCTCTTGTATAAATGAGATAATAATAAATGAGATAAGTTTCGGATAGATTCTTAGACTCGAGCTGTTATGGTTGAGTTTGTCTCTCAGCGCCACTTTTGCCATTTTTCCCCTCCGATATCCCTTGTGAGCGCCGTTCGCCTTTGAGACGAGATTCGTTTAGTCGCTGCGTCTCGCGTCTTTTTTCCTCGGTCAGCGAAACGTTACAATTTTATTAGAAGCGTTTTAACGTACAAGCCTATTTGCTGCTTATCCAATCGCATCTCGCGAATCGTCGTGACGCGTTCATTTTATTCCACTTGTAACAGCAACTTTGACAACAGTCAGGCATCGCGAATCGAAGTATTTGCGGATTAATCGTCAAGGGGTAAGCGGCTGTTAAAGATATATACTTCCAATAATATGTTTTATCAACCGAAACTGTCAAGAGCCTCGGAATTCGCTGGGAACACGCGCGACAATTTTTAATTAAAATACAGAAAATAAAATAAAATACGGAATGGATGGAATAATTAAATTATTCACGCTCGGATTTATTATCGAATACGTCGACTCGATTCGAAATCCGGTTATTTGGTTGAAAATTTGAACAAACCTCAAACGACTAATAGGTCGGATTTATGTAATCGAGCCTCTATAAAATATGATTAGCTTTTTACGATTGCCGCCCGAGTTTGAGTTGGGCGTTCGAGTTCATGGATTCGATACATTTGTCGCGGATTTTTTGATACTTTGCACGCACCCAACGAGCTTTCGACGCGTTCAAAAGAGCGAGACGAAGATAAAATCCCGAGGCTTATTGGAGCTAATAATGGATCACGATGAAGAGATTAGAGGCTGTAAGTGAAAGGAAGCCGAGCGATGATTAAAGAGTCTCCAGAGACGACGTTCCCGGAGCGCAGCGGTGCAGGAATGAGAGGGAGAGATCGAGAGTGACCTCGCGGGTTTTGAAAGACGCGTCTGCGCGCTGCGGGAAATGCCGCCGATAACGGTAGCGATAACGCAACAATCGACATGTCGGTATGCAGCCGAACTAATTAAGAGTCTTAATGGTACTCGAGGCAATAACGCGAGCGAAATGCGCGGCTGCACTGGCGCTCCTGTGCGCGTGGACACTCGTGCTCGTACGTGCATAATATCGAGCGGAATTCACTACTCAGCCTCTCCTGCGGAACTCCCCTCCCCTCTGCCTCCTCAACCTCGTAGATGGGCGAATCAACAAACAGAACTGATTTGATTTCGTTCATTAATTCCGAGCGACCTGCGCCGAGATTATAGCGAGTTGATTTCCGTCATATTTTCCAGATTGTCCGCCGAAAGCAACTCTCCCCCCCCCAACACACACACACACACTTCTCTCTCTCTCGCTCGCTTCGTCTCGTTATCTAGGTAAACAGGAGGTGATATTCTTTGTATCAGTCTCTTTTTCTGAAACGCATTTGATAATGGAACCGTCACTATTTTATTTATTTAACGCAATAATTTTTTAACGCTTCACGCGCATACGCAATTCAAAAATCGTACCAAAATTGCGTTAAAATACAAATAACAAAATTACAATAAACTAAAATCGATACCCACACACCTCTTTAAAATATAATTTTTATTTTTTACTTTCCACCTAATTTTTAGAACAATTCATATAGACCAATAAAATCGTATCATTTTTGTTACTCGTACTTTGAATGCATTAAATCTTTGTATTTTTACGGGAAAATTTATGGCCCGCAGTCTTAAAGCAACGAGATTCTCATTCCGTTGGACATAAACGTAGACATAAAATTGTTTAAAAGACTGGTTTAATATTTTCAACGAATGCAATATTTCTTCGTTGGTAAGAGAAACGAACAAGTTTGTATAAAAAATTAAATAACTAGAACGAAAGAATTTGGACTGCAGATCGCATGCGACTCTGAAACAATATATGTTGGGAAATAGTTATGTTAATCCGAGCAATGGCCATCGATAAGAAATTAAGTTAAGAAAATCTTTACTTTCTAAATTTTTATACACCGAATCAAATTTAAAATTCCAAGAAAAGAGTTAATTCAGCTCCGACGGAAAGGATTTCAGGAAAAATTTCAATTTAAGCACGCAAAAGAGTAATTTTGTTTGTCTTTTATTGGCTTGACCCTTGATTTCACCTCTGGAATAAAAACGATCGAACTAAGAATTTATTCGTAAACGTAGATAACACAACGTTAGCAAGGTAACGGAAACGCAGACACTAGTCGATAATTAATTAACCTTCAATAGCATTGACGGCGAATGTATTTCAATCAGATTTTTGTAATGCACAGTAGGTAACGATGACATATAATATGCAATATATTACATAAAATAATCTCAAATTGTGTCGAGTGGTGTGACTTTTTCGCGTTCTCCTCTCCTTTCACGAATAAAAAATAAAAACTGTATCGTCGGGCGTGGCAGTCGGAAAGGTACGGGCAGTCAAGCGGATGGTCCGTTCCCTTTGGAGTCTCGCAAGACTCTGAAAAAAGAGAGGGAGAGCGCGTTGTCAAGACATCATCCCTCCTATCTCCCGAATTTTGTAAAGAACACTTCATATTTGTCTACGTGGAACTTGTACAACGGCGCTTTGTGAAAGCGTGATATTGAATCAGGAGCGCCGATGCGCACGAGAAAAGAGCTCCAGTCGACATTTTCCGGGATTTCCCTTATTGCAATAATCCTTTGCTCGATATCCTCGTAATGCCGTTTGCGTAACGATGCAAATGCGACGACAAGTCATCTTTTCCAGAGTACGTACTACAACAACTACTGTTTCAGTCGTAGTTTGGTCAGAATTAGAGCTGCAACAAACGCTGCTCCTAAAAAATTGCATCTTAATGTGGGTTGTTTTATATCGATAGCAATATTTTTCGAGTTGATATCTAAATAGTCTCGCACCACGACGCTAATTACCCAACAATTCGTCACTTTCTCTGGATGCTTTAACAGTTTAACAATTTTACTTAGATTTACAAACTCGATTACAAGTCTTTCTTGTCTGCTTTAAAAATGAAAATACTTTTACGAATGGTTTTGTATTATTCTGTGCTTTATTAGATAACAAATCGAAGCTTTGAAGTAAAAGATGGGCCTCGCACCAATTGCCTGCTAATGTGGCCATCAAATTTTTTTCTTCCAACGAAACCTCCATCCCTTCCCGGAATAATTTGTTTGAAGTTAAATTCAAGCCTTTCCGATGGATGTGATGTAACCGGAAGAGGTTGAGTTGCTCTTCTTTATTCTTTCATTGACCTTCGAAGCGCCTTATTGACTCAAGCCAGTGTTCGAAACGAAGCAGTTTACATTTTGCCGATAAGTAATTATATTCCGTCAGCCGTTCGCTCGTGCAACAGTCCTTTGGCTATTTTTGTCGAGACCAAATCCAACGAAATTCCAATTTCTTTTGGAAGAGCCTGTAACTGGAGCAGATGCTCTCGGGCGACATTTTAAAAACATACGTCCTTCCTTCCTTCCTTTCTGTCTTCCTGTCGTCCTGTATCCGTTATATCAATATCAGTTTCGTTTCATCGCACGGCGCTCGGCCAGTTCCTTTGATGCCGCTATATTACATTTTTACAAGCGATTACGCGCAAAACCGACCCTCGGCGTCGGAGAAAAAAGCCGCGCTCTTTGTCTTGGACAAGGAATACGGCAGGAAGCGCGCAGCGGATCTCCCCGGATCGGGGAAAGAGATATTGTTCTTGTTTGTAGCGGAGTTAACTCAGCGCGCTCTTCCCCTAATTACGTTTTAAAGGATTATAGAACTGTTTCGCAAAGTCGATTATGAGATTGGCGGAGCGAGGAACGGGGAGCGTAGGGGGTGGGGCAGGCTGCGGCGGAACGAAGGAACGAAGGAATGAAGCTCTTCGTCTTGGGTCGCGATTTTACGGGACGACGCCTCGAGCAACAGCCGAGAAAAGTGCCGCCGCCCCCGCGGGCGGTGCCTTCTCTTTTCAGGTGTCGCTCCGGCGAATCAAGAGACGTTAAAAAGCGATTCCTCCTTCGCTCAAGGAGACTTTGGAGTTCGTAGTCGCTCTCCGTAAAGTAAGGACGATCTTTATCGTACACGTAATTTGCGGCGAAACTTTTCCATTTTTATGGAGCCTCGCCTCCTCGCTTCTTTTATTTCCCTTCGCATTAACTCGTCTTACTTATACTCATTCATCATCGTATATTTAAAATTTGGACTCGCGCGGCGAATCGAATCGCCTGCTTCACCGAAGAAGAACTAAACGAGGAAATTTCGTTCCTCGCTTTTCACTCGCGCAGCTTCGTCTTTACTTCTCATTGTTCATTAATTCTTAAAGAATCCATCTCGTCCACTAATTTGGACATCGTTAAAATCCTTTTGCGCGCCCACCGCATCAGCGAAATTCAATCGATAGTTCGTAACGTGCGTGGTAAGGATTGATCTGCTTTCGTGACAGTGACTCGTCAAAATCGCAATTCTTGAATTCGCGTGTCCTGTAAACGCGGATGATGCTAGTGATAGAAAACGTGGTTTAATACGCAATAGTGAACAATGGCGAAGGAGTCGAATCGAGGGGATCGAGACCGAGTTAAAACTAATTCAATCGAAACCAATAATTTGCCACTGAATCTACTTACAGCGCCAAGTTACCCACACGAATTAGCAATGGAGCAGTCGCGCGACTAAATACTACAGCGGCTTCTATCCTCCAGGCGTCATCGATTGGAAGAGCCACTTTTCTCTTCGTCTCTTTCTTTTTCCTCGGATCCTCGGCACATGTCAGCGGCGCAGGGGTTCGTGCGCTCGGAAGAGCCACCGCTTAAAAAAGCGTACACGCACACGCAACTATTTTTTGAGCTCAGAGTGCTTAATAACCCGAGCGAGACGCGCGGACGGGAGAGAGAGAGAGAGAGAGAGAGAGACGGACTCCAGAAGAGGCAGCGTAACTCCTCTCCTGCACGTATGAGCGATCGCCCCAGCCGCGGCATTTACGTTAATTAAATTTCCCCGGGCTGGCGTCGGTGCATACACTGACCTCTTCCCCTTCGTCCATCTCCTCTCTGCCTGCCGGCCACTTGTGCGGATATGAGTGCAGCATTACAACCGTAAAGAATGACGGATTGAAGAGGCATTTCTCGAGGAACACGCGTCGAGAAATTATCGATCGCTTGCGATTAGCGCTGATCAACGATCCCTCGCTGATGAAGCAGAATTATCGAATAAACAACATGTTCATAGTTGCGTGCATCACTGTTAAATTTCATTTCGAGAATGTGCGTGTATAATCAGAGTTGCTTTATTGAAATTTAGCGAACAGCAGAGCAGATATCAACAAATTATCCTGAACTGGAAAGACAGCCGTTGGACCGATAAAAGAATCTTTATTTTTTCAATACACGCGAATAATTTATCGCAATCTTAGAAATAAGACTTTTAAGATCTAGTCTTCCGCTTATCCTATTTACAGTTCAGATAGATAATATTTTCCACTTGAGTAATAAACGCTAGAACCTTATTTCATCGGAAATTGGATAATAACAGGTAATAAATAATATTTAAAGCTTATTGAAGAATATGTTCCAAATAAGGAGACATGGATTATCGACCGATGCTATGGTTTGTTGAAATTTGCATTTAAGCATGAAAATGAATTTTGTTCGCGTTTCAATTTTTATCGAACAATTATTAATTTCATTTTGAAAGGCCTGCGTTTTTTAACTAATGGAAAACGAATAATTTTAGACGAGATAATCGAAATGTAGAAAGGAGAACGAAAATTTAAAAAGTAGCTTGCATTTCCAAAACACGAATAACGAAATCTTCATCACCAAAATCTTATTAGCCAACGTTTTTATTAAAAAAAATGTTCTCAGGGTGTTGCCGTGAAGCCATAAGGTACAATATATCGAGTTTATTTCTTTGACTTGCAAAGCAGATGCTTTGCTTAGTTTGGCTTTGTTCGCAGCAGATGTTATGAGCCAGAATTTTCCAGGCCTCGTACCTTCGCAGAGTACCAACATCGAACAATTTAGGCTTCTAGGGTTCGGATAATTTTCAAATTTTCGCTTTAATTCGCATTTTCATAATGCTCGATTTGATTTGCAAAGATCAGCTCTACTCGGTTTTATTATCAGCTCGTAGCGAATGGGAGAAATGACGGAACACGTATTAAGCAATCATCGGCCGATATGTCATTTTCTGGTGTCGAATTTCACTCTTTTCGTTGCCTTCTTCGTGTCTATTAAGTCGATCTAACCCCTCCTGTATGAAATTCACTCGCAACTACGAACACGTTTGAGGCACTGGCTTCTGCGTTGCTCCAGAGGAGGGAGGGACAGCCAAAGCCACGCACATCGAGTTGCGCTGCCCGAATATCACGACTGCACTATAAAATATTAATTGGTTATTGTCAAATGTAGTTGAAATGTGCAATTGGTTATTGTGTTTATGCGCAGAAGTTTTTCGCAAGGGCAAAGCACGAGGTTGTTGGCGGAATTAAGTTGGATCTGGATGCCAATTGCGCCAATTCTTTATCTTTTTTCGTTGTAGGACCAAAAGCTTAAGTTTTATTTTTCTGATCGACTATACCGTTGAGTCTATCCAACCAATAATCGTATGAAAAATCTATAATTATTTTTATCGCACTCTTGAGCTTATTGTTTTGAAAGTCTCGCAAGAGCACCGAACTTAGGATAATTTGTTAAAAAATATTCACAAGTTCCAATGGTATAGCGTGTCTGCGAACAAGAGAATTATTTAGAAAACTTGCCATCCTCACCGAGTATATTGATTAACGACGAAAGATTGGTAACTGTGAGATAACGTACGCTCAGTCGCGAAACAATTGCTCTACAACGCATGCGTCTGTGACTCGAAACGCCAACGGGCAGTAGAAAATTTATCGAATGCACGGGTGCCATCTAAACGAATTTAAAGAACTTTTAACGTTGAATACCGAACGTAATTTAAATAAGTCATTTTGTCAAAAATATGATGTCGTCCGCTCTTTGTCGTATTCCCTGTACGCTTATAATTTGAATACCAGCTAGATTTTTTCATTTATTCCGTGGTACGGATTTTTAAAAGTCCCCCCCCCCTCCCCCCACGCGCGTGAAAACAATTAAAACGCGAAGATTTTACTTTTCGTAGAAGAACAGTAGCTTTTGGCATAACGTGGCCACACGTTTATCACCAGCCACCCCCATTGGTCATTCTTAACCATTTAAATACGACCGTTCACGCTTGCGGCCAAGCGCCGCTTCAGGTGCGTCGATTCGAGGGCAGCGCGGGTTCGTTGCGCCGCTGCACGGAAATGCAATTTATTTTCGAAAAATGCCGCAGCACTGCTAATAATTTCAGTATACGCAACACGCGGAGCGGGTAAACTGAGCTTTCGACCTGAACTCGAAGCCGCACCACCTCGAATCTACCTCGTGGAGCTTCCACGGCGGGAACTACTTACCAGTCTTCCGATGGCTGAGAATTTAGGAGTCGACTGCGGGATCCCACCGCCTCTGCATCAGTGAGAAACGAATTTGTGAGTAATATCCGTTTGGTAGTAATATTGAGTAGCAGAAAGTTTACCGTGCCGAAGAGTTTCCTCTGCGGACCTTTCATTCGCTTTTCACCGGCTTTTATTTTTCTTCCTCTCCGCCGCGGATTCAATTTGAATAAAGCGGGAATCGTTTTCTTATTTGGTGAATAACAACCGAATAAGCGGCCCATCGCCACCCACGAGGAAAATAATTTTTACTTTTCCAAACGAGCATTTCCACTCAAATTTACTCTATTACAATTATTTCTTTGGGGAAATTTTTCTCCCCCGATTACGTTGCCTCGCGATTTCTCTCGTTCCATTTTTAGTTCGCTCGAGTTTCATTGTTGAACGGCAATACCGTATTTGCTGCCCCCCAAGTACTCGTAATTCTATTTTAACAGAATGCTCGAATTTTTTTGCCTTCCGTTGCCTCGACGAGAATGACTTTCCAGCAGAGCCGAATAAGTTGTGGGCATTTTTGTCATTATCAACAAACTATTAATGCAGAAAATGTTGCTTGACACGGAAATCTATAAATCCAGCGAAAGTATTTACGACTCGCCAAAAAGGTCAGCGCCGCCAATTGAATTTGAAAGATGATTTGCCGTGGACAAATTTAATATTGTAGCGGAAACGAGAAATATATAAACGAAGAAGAGAAGGCGCAGGTCACAAAAATTATACTTAATCCACGAGAAAAATCCAACGAGCGATTAATTTAGCCTGATTACGTTCGAAATTAGATCTGCGGATAGATCAATCTCGATTACGAGGCACGATTTGTACTTGGTGTTCGGATGCAAAGGTTAAAGCGCGATAATAAACTTGTCGGCAGCCGCGCGAAATCGGATGTCCGTCGATTTGAAAAAAGCGCCGATTTGAACAGGCAACCGAGCGAATGCAGGCGCTGATGCGACGAGCGTCGAAAGAATGATTGGCACAACGAGCCAAAGCCTCTAATCGCATAAACAGCGCAACGTCGCAACGTCCTATCGTGAAATTCCGCGCCGCGATTCCTAATATTTAATCCAGCCCACGGCGGTAACGGCCAACTGGGCGCGCATGCACACACACACGCACACGCCGCCGCGGTCCTCGCTAAATCAATAGGCCTCGAATCCCCTCAAAGCCCGCTAACCTTTGTAAATTTGATCCCGACAAATTTCGTTGGGACGCGCACGGACGCAGTGGTAATCGAATCACGAGCGTGACAAGCACTTCGTCCGCAAATCGGCCATAACAGCCGGATCGTCTGACGGGTAATGAAACGAAAGCCAAAAAATAACGCACTCGCCCGCGGGAGGAGGGAGGGAGGGACAGCCCGAGCGAAGGCCCTCCAAGAACCCTTGTTAATTGAGTTGCTTCAACTGCAGCGAACGCCGCGCAAATTCGCGTGCTCATTGGCTGTCTCGATCGATTTCTCGGCATCGCTCTTTGCCTGCATTCCCCGAATTTTCCAGCGCACGCGTAAGACTCTCCGAGATCCTAAACAAGTCGATAAGATTTTCCATATAAACATCTCGACGTTACTTAAAAGCGCGTTCCTTTTGTGGAAAAGTGTAACGCTCGGTGTTTGTTCCACGAGTCCCCCTACTTATAAATCGAATTGCGAGCGTCGGTTTCTTATCGAACGCATGCGGGTATTTCTCGAGTTGCGATAACAAAAGAAAAGTTCGGAAGCGCACTTATGTTTTTGGAACAGTTCATTTTAAACTTTGAATCACTTGGCTATCAGAGTTCAAATTGACGACTTCAAAAACTACCCGAGCTAAACTTCATTTGTTTCGCTCGCCTTGATCACCACTGGTTTTTCAATAACATTTTCAATCGTGGATTAATTTCAAAAGCCAATTAACGCTGCTTTTTAAATTTAATAACGTTAAATAATTGGTTAAATATTCGATAAATCTGGAGTTCGCGCGATATTTTTTATTTGGAGCTTGGGTTTTAGTATTTATAAATAAATGCGTATTCCGAAAAATTCTACGAACGTCAATTAATCAAATTGAGATTAATTCAGATCGCCGATAAAATTTCATACGACGTTAATTTGCGAAATAAAAAAGAATTGTCTTCGAATGCCGTTGCGAATTGATTCAGAACCATTAGTTTCAGTTTTATCCAAACATTTATCATACGAATGCGTAAATCTTACGGAACGATTCAAATTTAGTAGTTTACAGGTGTTGCGAATAGCTATAAAAAGTCCTTAATCTAAAAAAACAATAAATATTAATAAGCGCAATTACACGTCCCTTCGCGAAAATTACCGATTTTTTTGGCTTGGCACAAATATTTCCTGACCAATTAGCGATATAAATCCAGCAATCATAGGAACAATATCGTAAAATTACGTTATTATTCCGTTGTTTTCGTAAAAAATGATGGCCCGAGTTGATAAAGAAAAAGAAATTTTAAATTATCCGTATCGATTAAGCCTTTTTTAAATCAGAATTTGTACAAGAAGATAAACACGTATAAGTTGTCGGTTTTATAGAGTCAACCGAGCGAATCCGCGGCGGAATAAAAAGCAATCGATATCTTTCACGAGGCAGAACGCGAATTCATAAACTGCCGTTACAAAATTTCTAAGCAGCTAATTTTAAATTCACAAAAAAATGATGAAACTCTATTGTCCGGTGAAACGTTTATCAGAGTAATTCAATGGAGTCGCGTTGAAAAACGGAACTAGCCCTTCAATTTATCATTTAAACGAGACTTTGGCGCTCATCGTTCGCTCTGACTTAGTTAAACTGTATTTAATCTGGACAATAATGAAAAATACAAACGAGTGACTCCAAATGGAGACGCTCGTTGCTATTGAAACAGGATAAAGCAGTCGGCGCTTTGTTGCGGTTGCGCGCAATCACCGACTAAAAATGGGATGGAAAAAAGTCTTTGCGCGAGCGGGTGAGTCGAAAGGTGGGAGGCCAGCGCCGAGAGACCAACGATAAGAGTCAGTTTCGGAATTCCGCAAGAAATTAATAAACCGCCTCTCCTGTACTTGAGCCGAAGCTACTCCGGCAGGCATAAAGCGGCGGACGCGCGAGAGCGAGCGAGAGGAGAGAAGTTCGAGCGCTCGAACAAAGAAAGGACCGCACGATGTAGGGCGAGACAAAAGGGGCCGGGATCTCGTCGGATAAAAGCTGCGCCTCGCAACCCCTTGCATCAATATCGTTCAGCCTGTTTGAACGGGAGTGGAATCGAAACGGTCGAGAGAGCGTCAACCCGTAATTAGTAATTAGTTCGCATGTTGCGGGGTGAGAGAGAGAGAGAGCCCGTGTTCCAAGGGGGGCTAGATATCAACGAAGCGATGCACGCTCCCACCCACACATCTATACACTCCTTTATTAAATACCTTCGAAATTAAAATTATAATTGCATTCATTAGCCCCTCCGCTCTTGGCGCATAAGCGGCTGGTGCTGGACCACTCGTAGTCGTCCCTCTCCCCTCGCCGGCTTTTTTCCGCGCCTCGTTTGCGCGAGCGAATCGCCGATTCGAATGCAAACTCGCCAATCCTTAACTCGGCCTCCGTCGTCGTCTCGACGCGACGTTTGTCCTAAGGGATACTCGCGAGGCTCTCGTCGATTGTCTCCTACCGATGTCGCGGAGGCAGTATTCGTAACTTCCACTTGGAGATGCGAGTTCCGAGACAATTGATCGGTAGGCTCGACAAGAGAGGGGGAGTCACGTGCTGTCCCGTTAATCCCCAGCGTGCTAATTACGCATCGATCGCATCATTTATCGCATTTTCGCGCGCAGCCCTTGAGTACCGCGAGAAATAGTGATAAAATTCAATATTACGGAACTCCGACAGAGGAGAACTAAAAAAACGTTTATCCAGGGCATGAATAGATAGATCGTTTAACAAGCCGAAGGGAAATTTTGGGAAAGTGGAAAGTGGTGGTTAGCATTAAAAATCTGCTCGTAGATTTTTTAAAACACTCAACTTTTCAAGCAGTATTTTACATTCGTAAATAATTCGCGAACTTTGCTAATATTTTGCAACATCTTCAGGGCAGTGCAGAGAGGTTCATACTTTGTTTACATAAAAACGTCGCTAAATACAAGCGAAACTGTTAAAAAGTGCCGGGAAAGCGTCTTTTGTCTTCCGCCGCATTGGGCAAATTCTTAAAACGAAAATACGCAGATGTAAAGGAAGCTTAGCTGGCGTTCAACCAGATTTTCGGGAGGTTATGCTCGGCCGGAAGTACTCGGCTTTTGCAGGTGTCACTGCTCGTCATCCATCGACGAATCGCGACGGGGACGAAAGCCTGAAGCCTGTAACGGCGTAATCCTTTGGACGCTCACGAGGAGTCTGACGAGTGGTGGTGGTGGTGGTGGTGGTCGCGTGCGCAATTATACATCAGCCATCGTCCACAAGCGCAAGCCGCGATCATACGCTGCTCTAATTAGGCGCGCCGGTGGCATACGTGCGCGCACGGCGGTCCTGGTCCTGAGAGTGCCGAGCGTGAGCAGAGCGTCAGCTGAGTAAGGCACACACTCGGCTCACGATTGTACGATCCCTGTCAGCCACTGTGCCAGTGACGGCTCGCTAATTGCTCGGCTACCCCTGCCCCCGCGTGTTTCCTCTTGGCTCTCGGCCGAGCTGCCCTTCAAATCCAAAGCGCGTCCTTCCACCGACGGCCGCTTCGCTTCTTTCGGCCCCCTCCCATCGATTTCTAGATTACGTTAATTATTTGATACGCGACTTGAAAGGCCTGCGTATTCCGAGGCTTGCACTTGCACGCACAAGTGCGTCTGTGACCGCGTTGAGCGAGCTTTTCGACCGCCCACAATCGCTGCCGAATTAATTGCGTTCCGCAGTAGTGGCGCGACGCGCTCGAGTCCACCTTTTTCCGATTTCAATTAGTAGTACCGACACGCACGCTATCACGTCCCGAACCCCATTTCTTAGCTGGCGTTCGGCTCGTATTCGAGCGACAATTGCAGTCGCCAATCGGGAGCAGCTCAACTCGATACCTCGACACTCCAACGGCAGGGGCTGCTTTCGTGCATTTTCCATAATTTTCCAGCGCCGGAGCATTAGAGGGACGAGCGAATTAAAGTTGAAACGAAGTGGAGTAGTGTAATTGGAGGGGGCGGAAGGGGCGACGATTGGTGGCCAGACGTCCAGATTCGAAACTACCGGTTCGCGCACAAAGCGGACGGAGGACGGAGGACGAGGAGGAAAAGAAGCGGAAGAGAACAACTGTCCGCTTCCCGCTTCCACGCACGGCGCCCGCATCAAGGGAATCATCGATCTCCACTCGATCTGCGGGGAGAAAGACGGACAATGGCGATAGGAGTGGCGGCTGGGGCTGAGGCTCGAGGAGAGCGGGGAGGTCAAGAGAGCACAGTCGCGAATTAATTGAGCATATAATCGATGCCTGGTTGTCGATACGCACCCACGCAGAGCCGCGCGCGGTAACGATCACTCGACGGTGGCTCGATCCCCTCGCCCCCCCCCTCGAGCCGACACACGCGGAGCTGAGCCTCGGCCGCCAATTTCCATGCACGTTGCCACTGCTGCTTCTGTGACGTATCGTCGATTGCAGGCAATTGGAAGGGTAGAAGCGAGCGGAGGGAGAGCCAGACATTAGCGAATTTGCAGAGTCCGGGAGAGTTAAGAAGAGATTGATTGCGGGAGAAAAAGCAGTCCGTGTCTGGTTTCCTTTTTTGGCTTTCCTTTTTCCGTTCGAACGAAAATTTTCAATTTCTTCTAACCCGAGTACGATTTTTAACACCGCTGACCGAGGATTTGCAATAAAGTGTATTCGATCGAGACCGAAATACAGGCTCGTCCTGCTCCTTTGCGTTTTAACTTCGTTACGATAGCTTGTTATCGCTTAGTCACTCGAGCAGCAGCTCCAAACGTATTCATTGGCGCGTTTACAGTTTTACAACGTTTTGATGCATTTCGCTAAGAAAGACTATCGAGCCCGAGACCGAATCTTTGATAACCCCTGGGGCAACACTTGATAAAACACAATTTATTTAAATTCAAATCGCCGATAAATTACAAAAAATGTTCGTGCACGCGTAATAAATTAATTTTTTTCAAGTTCGTGCATTTATTCGCAAACGGCGATAAAAATAGATTCGCCGAGTGCAAGGAAGAAATAATACACGAATTTAATCTCATACATTACTTTTGTCTTCGTTATCTTTGTACTTTTTAAAGACGACAAATATGCAAACTGTCCGAAAACAAACCTAATAACATGCGCGAGGATGGAGAGATTTTTGGATAACTTGGCGCGAAGGTTCTTCGTTTGGTGGCTTCAGGATTTACGAGTGAAAACACCTTCTCGCAGCAACTGCTGCTCGTTGTCATTAGCGTCATTGCCGCCGAGTAATTTCCTTTTTCTAGAGCTCGTACGTGCCTTCGTTTTTTCGACATTGGAAAACTCGCGAAAAGGTTGCGGAATACGTTCGAACTGTAAATGCACAAATCTGCAACGCACGTAATTATATCTCGAAACAACTAAGCGTACGTATTTATTATAATTTTATTAAGAATCATCCACAATCGCCGTTGATGGACGACTATTGTATCGAAGTTTTCCCGCGACTTGTCTGCTCCGAAAAGTATTAATTTAAATGCATAGAATTAAGTTATCAAGTTGGAATGTAAAATAAGGGCACAGGGATATCGAATAAATGTAATTCGAATGAGCTGCTATTTAGCGACTGTGAATTTACTGGTAATTTAAAAAAGGAGCGTTCAAAGTAAGTAGGCAATACGTAAGCATCAAAATTTGCAAACGAATTATCGGCTTATTAGATTGAAAAGCTCGAAACTGGTTAAATAATTGGAACGCGAGTAATCGGTCGCAGGAGCGCGTGCAAGGGTTCGTCGTCCGATCGGACGAAAAACATTTTCGACGCATTCGAAAATTTGCGCTGCGTCACGTATTTGAAATGACCAATCGCGACAGATCGGAGCGATAAACGCCGGTAAACGTATTGGTTCCATCGCTTCGCTGAGGGTGATAAAGGGAAAGGGTGGGCGACCGATACCGGATAACAAACGCGGTCAATGCGCGAACCATGATCGGCCACAAATTTATATCTGATTCCCTCTTCTGCCACCAATCAACTTCTGTGCTGCAGCCAGCCTCTCTCTCTCTCTCTCTCTCTCTCTCGCGAACGCGCGCTGTCGCATGACCGGATACGCGTCTTTCTCGGAGAGCGATTACGTTTCATGTTGGTATCTGGTCAATTGCTATGATTACGGTAATAGGAGATAAATTACAGTTTAAATAATAACAGCGATAGTCCCACTTGACAGACTAATTTTTTACTATTAGAAAACAAAACTGAACGTCGATTGTGACCGTCTTTGTCTCTCTTGAAAATGTTGACGTCGAAATATCTTTATCAGCGATCGTTCCGCAAACCTTTTTCATCCTCGTTGCAGCTCGAAAATTTAATTTTTTTTACCGCACCTTTAGATAACGATAAGAAACTTTCATTAATTAAAAACTTAAAGTTAAATTTTTGTTAAAAGCAGGAAAGGTTGAGCTGGGAAAACCATAGCGAATACAGTTAATGAATTTTTTTCGCTGAACGGTATCATTTTTTCGGGCTCAAGTTTACCCTGGACGATCTTTCTGAAGAAAAATTAAACGCTTGTGTTCGGAAGTTTCATACCTCGCACAAGATGATTTTTCTCGTTATTTTTTCGCGTTTTTAACATTTTTTAACAAATTTGCAAACACCTGGTTATAAGAAGCTTATAGAGCTAACAACGACTTCGTGCCGATAAATAACTTTGATAAAAAAAAAATAAACGAATTTCCGAGTAAATGTGTGGTAGAAAAGGAATTATTGTACAAGTTCCTATACAACGAACGAATTATAACAGTCGAGTGAAAACGTTAAGGTTCAAATTTATTCTATAAATTAAACGCGGACACCGACCAGCGGTTAAAACCTCAATTACTTCGGTTAAATATTTACGCTCGTTGTGTCCGGAAAAAGATAGTTTGAAGCTTATTAAACGCCGTTGAAACGATAGCAGACGTCAAAGCGCTAGTGAATAATCCCCCGCAATAAACAATTGCTAATCGCATCTCATTTTTATTCCTTAGTATCGCATATAGTATAATTATTAAAGAATGGCGACATTTTGCGAGCAATCAATGTCGTGAGAGCGAGAAAAAAATGTCCGAAATTACCGAAATTTATTTTTCGGTATCTCTCCAGTGGTGCGATTATTTGCAAAATTAGCCAAAGTCGGTCGGCTCCGCACAACTGCAGATGCGATAATCGGCGTTCAAAGGTCTGAATATCGAAGACAACTGTACGCGCTAAGAGGGGGGAGGATCCATCGCGAGTAATCCGGTAAAATAGCGCAGCAGCTTCGAACTTTCAGGCAGCCAGATATAACTGCCGTGGAAACAGGTTGACGATGTTCGAGATATTGCAACTGCGCCTTCCCTCTCAAGGAGCTGCCCAACCGCGACCCATCAGTCTGGTAATTCAGGGTTGGACCGATTCTTTAAGCGGATGTCGTCTGCTCGCCTCTCGAAATCGCGCGTCGACCAAAGTCCAGGAGCGCGCGCACGAAATTGATCCACGTCCCGCGCCCTCTGATTTATTGCCGAGGGAGGATTAATAAAGCGGCCGGCGTATCGCGCGCTGGCCGTCGCATAGAACGCGAGTGCAATCGTCGGCCGAGCCGCGCTATACTTTACAGTCTCTCTCGCCGGCGCCCGACACCAGCGGCATTTTCATGGTACGTACGTGGGTGCGCGCGTGCAACCACGCGCTCGGCTCGAGTGTGCGCGCCGCGGGAAACGTTTTGATTTACATCGGCTCGCGCCTTCGCTGCTTTCGGATTAGTGTGTGTCCGGCGATAAGAATGTACTACTGGCCCGATGATTAATTCGGCCGCCGAGCTCATTTAAAGAGAAAGGGACCACGACTCGACTGCTATCGTTGGAATTGGCGAAGGCGGCCGAAACTCGCTTCGCTCGCCAATCGGACTTCCTTTTCGGAAGATCCACTTTTTCGCGTTAAACGCGTATTTTAATGTAACGCGCAAATGCTAATATAATCCGCGCGTCGCTTTTGGTCTCGGAATAGGGCCAACTCGAATAGTTTCGAAAAATGGAAAATGTCCGGCTGTTTCGGCATTACATCCACTCTGGCTGTACCGCTTGCGTTTTATAGTTTTTCTCTGAATATGTTATCCGAAATTTCGAAAACTCACTTTACAACTGCTAAATATGCGTCGAGTAGCTTATATCGAATAACGAAGGCATTACTTTCAGCTCTGCAGCTTTGGAGATTAGCTTTTTCATTATCTTCATTTGCATATTGGCGTGTTGGTTGAAAATTTCTTATTAGCTCGCGATTAATTTTGCAGATATTTCGATTCAACTCAAAAGTCTGGGGCCATTTTAGTAGCGATGTGTGCAAATTAATGCTCCGATGCGCAGAGAACAATGCAAAGCTTTGTTCGAACTAATTTTAAACTCTGCGCGCGTAAAAGGTCATTTGCTTCTCGAAAACTTGCAAAAATCCATTTCACTAACGCCCCAGTCGAGTAGATTGAACTAAACTAATGTATAATGCATTGGAGCAATTGCTTTTGCAGCTGCCAATCGTTACGAAAGCACCGTAAAAATCAATTTTTTAACAGGTAAATAGAGAATTGACCAAACCGATATAATGTCGATGCGAATAGATTATTGTTTTCTCGCGACTCCAATTAAATTGAGCTTCCGCTCACTGCACTTAAAATCTACAACGGGAGCTTTATTTCGAGTATTTAGAAGCTCGCGTAACCCACCGCGAGAGCTGATTTTTACTTAAAATAACACTTTCGCTCGTCCCGAGTTTCTGGAAAAAGCTGAAGCTCGAAAAAATGAAAGCTCCGCGATAAGCTAATCTGCGATAATTTCAGTGAAAACGTCAGAGCAGATGCAGAAAATGTAAAATGGCGAAAGTCAAAATAACTGAAGTAAACTGACAGAGCAGCGGCGAGACTTTCGACAATAGCGGCTATAAGAGCAAAGAATTAAAAATAATAAAATAACAGATACACGAGTAGCATGGGGCAAGGGAAAGAGAAGAAAAAGCAGCGGAAAAGCCCGTAGGCTCGGGCTTGGTTTTTCCGTTCCATTTTCCTGTTATTTCTTTCTCGTCCCCGTTATTTTTTGTTCCTTTCGATGAATTAAAAATACGAAAATGAAGAATAAGTTTGAAAGCTGAAAATCGGCAAACGGAAAAAGGCAAAATGGGCATAAACGCGACTACGGAAAAATGAGGATACGCACCATCGAAATTCGCTTATCCGCTTAATCAAAAATGTGTTTCTTTTAACCTAAAGCTTAAAAATCACGGCCACACTTTTAATTTTCGTATTACTCGTGAAGATATTTAAAACATAACTAACGTCGAAACGTCGAGCATAACATTAAAGTGCATCGGTGATCGCGCAGTAAACGTTGCGTCGTTTTACGTTTTGATTTTTCACGGCGAGTGTTTGCGGTGAACAGTTTCAAGCGAAACAATCGATTGTTATCGAACAAATCATCGTCAAGTTTATATAATATACATAATGTACGTTGAAGGGCTCACAGCTGCTTGGAAAATAATTCTCAAAAAACTTGGATTTGTACAATCGACAAATTCAATTTCACTTTAACATTATTTCATCTCGAGTTTACAATTACATTTTTTTACCGAACTTTGCGCACAAATATTCACGTGGGTTATGAGACGTGGTAGAGGCGTGAAGACCACAAAGAAAAGGCTTGCCAACGGAAAAAGAGCACGTGACTCGAAGGCGATTGCCGAAGCTCGAGCTCTCTGGATACCTCAACAGGAGCAGCCAAACTATGCGCGTGGTCAGGGCGCCAACTTACCAGCTGCGAATTATGCCGTTGGCATAAATCGCAAAAAGCCGAGACAATCCGGACTCGTAAACGTAATTAATAGGCTCGCATTAAATCTCGAAATTTTTAAACGGTTCCAGGCACATGTTGCCACGACATCGCAAACTGCGTCGCGCAATAGGAACCTGAATAATTACGAAAGTTCCTGCGCTCGAAGCTCATCCTTGGCTTTGCCTTCTGTCTCGGGGCCGGGTCCCCCACTTTTCAAAATTCCTCCTCTTTAAAAACTTATGGCGCTCGTGCCGTTTTCTTATTTTGGAAAGCGCGCGATGTCCCTCCGAGTGATTTTTATAATTCAGCCAGTCGGAGGTAGAAAGATACTTTTGGACGATGCTTTTAAAAGCCTGCGTAGACGAGGCTACTTTAACTTTAATCGCATTGTTTATGTAAACAATTGCGAATACTAAAATAAGTGACTAGCTGTGATAAGAGAGATTCCAATACGCCTCGTTATTTCGGAGCCAAGAATCACTCGGGCTCCTTAATTTGATATTATAACGTAGTTGCAGTTGGCTAATTTCTCAAATAACAATGAATCGGTAATTTCCTGAATTCCCTTTTTTTGACTCTGTAGCTTAAGATTTTAAAGTTTCTCGTGATCCGAAAATATTGCAACCGCGTACGTTTCTAATAATGCGAATTCCAGTGGCAAACACCAAAAAATCAATTACGCGAAATAAAATTTGAAACTGAAATCTGTTCAAAGGGCTTATTAAAGAGGATATTATTATTCCACGCTAGCCTCTGAATAGAAAATATTCTTATCACGTGCTGTCCTTGTTCTTTAAATAACCTGTACACGTGTATCGTCGAACATATTTTATTTATCGACGATTCAATCGATCGTAGATGCATTTTATTTTGTCCTTTAAGAAGTTGGTGCTCGTTAAATAGACACACTAAGGGGATACTAATACGTGACATCCTTGACGATTTTAGAGAAATATCTAAGGAATGAATACTAGTCGTCTGTATCAAAATACCAAAATACTTACTTTGCTTATTTACGTTTCCTCTAATAACTTAATACTTACGGTCAATGGTTGATGGATCAACTTCCATTTATAAGTGTTCAACAACATTAAAACGAAATCAACCAAATGTTTTCACGTCGCGTTTCGTGCATTTCATATTTGGTTCTAGTTAAATCGGTGTTCATACTAATTGTATTAAAACAAATTAAGCGAATCTTTTTTGTTTTCATTAATTTTTAATTACAGCAGCAAATAATATTAATACGCATAATTATTCGCAATAATTCGAAGATTGGGGAAGAAATAAAAAATGTTCTAGCGTCATTAAATAATTCGAAAAAATGTAAGTAATAAAATCGGACGGATATTTGTTTAATTTTCCAAATTTTTTGCCGAGCAAAGCAATGCTCTGCGCTCGCATTTAGCGACGAAAATAAATAAGCAACAGAGCATTAGTTTCTTCAGTAGAAGCCTCTTAGTCCACGCGATTAACCAGATTGCGCTAAATCACGCGCAGATGCGATTTGGCGTTAAATTTGGGGAAACGAAAAATCTGTAATTTCGAGGCTGCAATTGGTCGAGGAGTTGCAAGCGAGCGGTTGCACGAGTCGACTTTTTCATACGCGGGATAAATAAAGAACTCGACGTGTCGGCGCGTTTAACGAAGCGTCTTTTCCCTCTACTTAGCCACTCTTGTCTCTTGCCCCCCCCCTCCTCGAGTTAGAGCCGGGGCTCAACAGTCCGTCCGTCTCTCGGCTGCTCGGCTGCTCGTATTCCGAAACTGCAGGACTGCCATCCTAAGCCCGCTTGACTAATTGGCAGCGTTATAATCATGGGGATACGCTCAGGTTGGTATTACCGCGAGTTATGGGCTTCGGTGTGTCGCAGCAGCCTCCCGGCAACCCTTTCGGCCCTCCCGCGCCCTCCGCGTCACACACTCCTGCACAAGCGGGAGGGCGTTTAATGACCGCGCCGTTTACGCAAATTTTCCCATTATGCGACGGCGTCGGTGCGCCGCTTCGGACGGCAACGTATTGGATCGAGCGCCTCGTTGGCCACCGCCGCCGAATGCGCCCAGCGCGCGGCGTCGGCGTCGGCGTCGGCGCTGCGTCGTGACCACGATCCCGGCGTGATGAGCAGCAGACGGCCGGAGATTGCGCGAAAAATGCGATTTCCGAGAGGCGGCGACGGCCATGAGTTGATTGCGAAAGCCGGAGGAGAAAATTCCAGACGCGATTGTCACTCGCTGGCTTCCTTCCCGTGGCGTCGCTGCTTCGTAAAATAGCGGCGCGACAAGAAAGCTCCGACTCGCGCTTACTCGACTGATCGCAGCCTCGAATTCGCTGCTGCGACGCTGATCTCGTCGCAAGAGTCCGCAGACCATTCGCACTCACCACCACGCGTTTCTACTCTATTTGACTCGAAAATCGCACTAGAGTTGGGCCTCGCGCAAAATATTCGCACGCGCCTACGAAATCGAATTTTCGCTCGTACTTTTATTTTTCATTTTTAATCGCCACGTCGCTCGTAGATTGTCGCTTCCCAAGCTGCTTTTATTCTTTTGGACGCGAAAAGGCTCGAAGCCACTTACGCGTACGTTCTCTTCCCAATTTTTATCGAGGATCAAGATTTGTAGCTCTTAGTTGCATTTAGACGCGATGTGGACGAATTAAAGATTAAATAATAAGTCGATGACGTGTAAACTTGTAAAAGTCGTTCGCATTGGCCGAAATAATTATTAAGTCGAGCAGTGGCGTTTACGTGTAAATGCCAAACATTTGTTTCCTACATTGTTTCGTATTATTTCGCTCGTATTACATTCCAAGCGAATTATGAATTGCGTACGCGAATTATTCTTCCATTTTTTACTAAAATTAATTTATACGCATCGTCATTAAACGAAGATAATTTCAATATAATTACCATAATAAATGGCGTAGAATCAGCAAAGGTTTAGCAAAACTTTCCGCTACATATTAATAACCCGCAATTCGATTCGTAAATGCTCACCAGTCAAATGGGTTTCAATTCGCATTTCTCGCATTGCATTTTATCAGTTTCTAAAAGTCGAGGACGTACAATTTTAACAATAGAGAAAACAATGAAACTATAGCGTTTTTTAAGTTAACGAGCCGAAGTCAAAATCGTGGTTGCAAATGTTTACAAAGTCACGGCGAAGTCACGGAGGAAGTCGAGTAATCGATTGTTGTTGCCAACCACCCAACCATTCGGCATTACACTTTCCTCTCTGCGACTCGCTTTTCTCTACGTCTCGTGGCTCCTGGATACGCGCATAAGACAGACGAATGTGTTCTGGTCAGTTGGGAAAGCTTATAGCTTCGACGATGAATAGAGAGAGAAAGAGAGAGCGAGCGAGAGAGATTTACAAGTTTAGTTAGTCCTGATCACACCCATGGGAACGACCTGATGGACCTCTGCGCATACGACGTTTCTCCTTCTCTCGCGTATTTTTACGTCTGAATCGTTGCCTCTCCATGCGAATCATGCCCGTATGAATCATTTAACTCTTTCCACGATTCGAAGCCTAGCCAGAGGCCTTTGACTTTTTTAGGCTTTATTCCGTGAAATCGAATGTTTTTTTATTCGCCTCCATACGCGACGAATTCGTACGAAAGTGGCGCCGGATTTCGCCGGAAAACGCAAAAAATGTTTGGGCAATCGAATCCTTTTGTTGACAATAGCGTGCACGACGAGTAACCGCCACGAGCCACGCAATCGGAAAAACACACGCACACGCACCCGCAAAATCGTTCGTCTTGAACACGCAACGAGCCCTATCTATATATATAAGAGATCTATCGTCGAAACGTGTTTCATTGCGTATGCGTATATTAGACGGTGCGCGAGTGCAACTGCTAATTCTTCAAATATAGCGAGTCTACGTGCGTTCTCCTCGACTCGCAGCAACGCCTTGGCACTCGAGGCGTCGACATACTTTCGTCGTACTATTATCAACGACACGCTTTGTTATCTAATCTGACGCTCCTACGGTGTTATAAAGTAGAACTAGCAGATCTCCTTTAACACAGATTCTCCTTCGCTTAGCCTAATTTCCACGAGCACAATTTATCTTTAATAATCCGACTGGTGCACTTTACGCTGCTCGATAACCAGTTTTAATTTTGATTTCATTCGGAAATGCGATTTTCGTTCCTCTTGACCATCGTTCGAAATTTCGAATTAAAACAGAAGGAAGCGGCCTCTTCGTTATTAACGAGTCCGATTTAAAGTGCAGTTATCGTAACGATAGGTGAAAAAATCAAAACCTGGCATAATTCACTTCCTCGTAATCCTATTTCCGCGAGTTAAATTTGTTCAAAACTCTAATCTCTCGCTGTTTCGTGATAAATTTTAATCGCGTCACGGATGCAAAACATTAAGAAATGCGCTGCTATAATAATCTTTTAACGCGACTCCTTTGTAGTTTCGGCGCGTAGTCCTGCATTTCGTTGACGCATTACGTTCTTAATCGTGGATTTTCATTTCCATTCGAGGCCTAAAGCTAAATAAACGAGAGCAAACATTGTAGTACACAACCACAAAAAACACGAGTAGCACGTGTGTCTACTCCTGTTAACTCAGTCCTGAGTTTTTGCCGAGGCTCTAATCGAAATGCTGGAAGAATATCTTTTAATTCGCCTCGAGAAAACGGAAAGAAAAATGCTCATCCCTGACGAATGATGATCTTCCTGTTAGCGCAAGGTAATAAAAGCGTCCCCGTACCCTTATTCCGTGTGGAAATAGAGTAGAAAAGGAAGCGGCTTCCAGCGGAAAATGGACCAAGCGCCACTAAACCCATTTTCGGATCGAGAATCATTTCGCAGCGAAAATTCTCGGCACCCGGCTGGACTTAAATGGCAGCGACAAATCTTGGACGGCCTCCTAACTGTTACGGATGGCTCGAGTCGTCGGAACGTCATTTTTTGCCTCGGCCTCGGTCTCGCTCTGCTCCCTGACGCCACCCCCTCCCCCCTCGTACACCGCCGTACACGAATGACCGCTCACGGATAAAGCCTCGGCAGATATATCGCTGGCCCCGCTACGGGCATTTGTTTGAATTATTTCGCGAGCCGCGATTTTTTATTATCAGTATCTCTCTTCGTCAATTTTTCTTCCCTCCCACGGTCTGCCCTCCTGCGGATTTTACTTTTATTCGGAATCCATCGTCTGATCCGAAATCGTAGATTGCCAGCAGCGGCTTATTCGGGTTTAAGCGACTCGCTCGATCGGAATTTTTAATTGAAAAGAGTTTAAGGGTCGCCGGCGGCAGATGGCCAGAGTTTGACAGCAGCTTTTTCGAGCGATGCAACGCTTTAAGGCTTTTAATCGCTCGTTTCCCGGTCAGCGGAGGAAAGGAAAACCCTCGCGTTAGCGCCGACTCGAATTAAAATGTTCGTTGGAAGCGCAAGCGAGGACGGAAGGACACTGGAGGGCGATTATTAATGGCCGGCATCGAGACTCTAATTTAAAGTGCATCTTCCGCGTTTTGCAGGAGGAGGAAGGATTTCGTCCTCGGCGCGGGCAAAAGTTTGAAAACTCGAGCCCAGATTTTCAAAGCGGCGACGCCCCATTGTGCACACGAGCATCCACGTGTCGAATTGAATTTCTCCTCGACGGAGGAGTTCTCACTTTGTATATTTTCCGCTCGTCCAGAGTTATTGATTGGAGTTTTATAGCGACGCTATATGAAAGAATCCGGACAAGATATTCTGTTAATGTTGTTTTGATAACTCGTGTATTTATTTTGCGCCGTCAGTCGTATAATTGATTAACTATTAAAAGCTAAGCCTACCCTTAGCCAATTGGATTCGAATGTCGAACGACACGCACACATATTAAAGATCCAATTTCTAAATTCCACTTAGATATTTTCAAGAGGACGTTTAATTTTTCTGCATTTTATTGATAAAAGTATTAGAACGCGATCAAGAGAAGACAATAAATGGCACAACGGATAGTATAATTAAAATCTGTTGCGTCGCTACCAATTTAAAATACATTTTAATCGCAACACTTCATTTCGTGTCTATTTCTTCAACATCCTCTGTCCCTTAATGTATGCAGCTTTAAGTGCACGCACTGAACAGTTAAACAGATCGTCTGTCTCACTTCGATCGACTTGGAGCTTTAAGTATTAAAACAAGACGAGGGAATAGAATTACTTTGGCGCGTTAAATTACTTTTAAAAATATTTCCCTATATTATTTAAATTAATATAAATTATTAAAGATTCGAATGGATAAAGATTTATATTTGAAAAATATATTATGAAAAGTATCTATAGACTCGAAGAAAAATACCTTTCTTCAAATGTCTTTTCTACTACTGACACTGAAATACGCATGCACGTGCAACTGAAAGCTCCCCACGCATTTCACGACTAATGATTTCGTGCTGATTTTTATTGTTACTTTTCATTACGCTCTTCTTTATTTCTCCCCACCAATCGTGTTTAACTTTAATTCTATTATTACAATGAAATTTATAAAATGCACCTCCCCTCTTTCGCTCTTAATTTCCCATTTTTCTTCGCATCCTAATGACAATAAAATTTCTGTCCTCTGCGTAGCTTATTTTACAATTATGGTAAATACTTTAGGTAAATTTGAAAAATCACAGCTGATGAAAAATTTCCAGCGATAGACATTTTCATTCGTGTATTGGGAATTGCAAATGAGAAGAAAGCGCGAGTGTGGATAAGTTTCTTTGCTACCAATATTCTTGAATTTTTAAAAACATTTTAAAAATAGTTTCTTCTGATTCTGTATTTTCTTTAAACAATATTTACGTCGACTCTGTACTTAACGGATGCTCCCGAAAACATATTTTTCCTCTTACTTTTAATCTCGATTATTAGATTGGTAGGAATTGCAATTCTATAATATCTACACCAATTCAAATTTGAACTAAAATTATAATAATACGAAATGTCAACCAAGGTGTTATAAAAATATAAAAAATTCAAACATGACGCAAATTTGTCCGATTAGGCTTCCAGCGATTATCGCCTATTTTTTAGACAAATGAACTGCAGCCAAAGACGTCTTGCCGATAGAAATGTCGTAGTAACTGTAGACGACTATTTTTATGAAATCAATGGATCGGGACACGAGGTTGACTTCAACGCCTTTACGAAAGGTGACGTAAAATACAAACAACTCGCTTATCACAATAATTAAAATTAAATTCGAAAATACGAAACGAAATTTTGCTCAAAACTTATCGAATCGTCAGGGAAAAGTGCTTCGCTTGAAATCAGCCCCCGATTTTACATCCAGATAAATTGTATTTACGAATAACAAGATTAACTTGGTTACCACTTAAAAAAATTAGGGACCAGATATTGATATTTGGGCAGAATTGCTGACTTTCAACAAATACTCCAAGAGATGAAAGTTAAAGAAGAAAACAGAGAAGAATTAAAAATAAAAATAAAGTCGAGATCGAGGGCTGCAGCAACTAACGAGGAATGGAAATTCGACTCCGCGCGTTCTAAACGCGTAATCTGCACATAGTCGGTAAATTTAAGGACGCGCGCATCGAAATAATTAACTGTCCTCGAAGGTGAAACAGTCGTTCTTCCTAATAAGACGAATTTCAATTTCCCAGCAAGAACGGCGCGAGATCGAATCGCGTTTACGCGCCGGCCGGCCAAGGATACGACAAAAGCTTTTAACAGCCTTCCTCGGCAATTCGGAGAATCAGCGGAGGCGATAACGAGGGCTTTACAAGGCCGTAGTCGACGCCGAACTTGCCGAGGACGATAAAGGGGCCTCGACTCGCGTCTTAACTGCCAGGCATCCGTCATAGAGCGAGAAGCGCCCTCTGTGGGCGGCTAGTCCAGGGCCTCCGTAACTCCTCGTTTGCGTGCGCTTTGTTTCCACTGCCCGCGGATCGACTCGCTCCCCTCGCTTCCACCCCCGTCCCCGCCTCTCTGTACATCAAAGTTTATGGGCCGAACGCGGCACGGAGGCGCCTTACGACCCTCACGAATGAATCCTGATCGCTCAGGAAGCGGCCGCACGTGTCCAGGTGACCCTGTGGTTGTCGCACTTTTCACCAAACCAGAAGCCACCGAATTAATTGAACTCTAATCCATTAATTATTCCGGTGTGACGCGATTCAAACATTTGTCACTCGTCGCGTCATTTTCTCGTCAGCTCAAGCTCCGAATGCGCGTTAAGCGACTCGCGCAGCTTACCTCGCTACCGGTCCAGATAAGAACCGTTTTAATCTGCAAATTCCGCCCTTAGCTAGCACTCATCGAGTGAACGAAGAAAGCTTGCAAGCTCTCTGTTGCTGGCGCCGATCGGCGTCTTCGCGGCTGCTTGAACGAGGGAAAGACGTATCGCGAAAATCAAAATTCACGCGTCTCGAGCTTTAACGTTATCGCCGTGCGGGGATGGGAGTAACACGTGTAGCACTCGGACGTGGACAGCTAACCCCGGCGCTGGCTGCCGGACCTTTTCCTAATTTCGCATCACGTAATCGGACCCTCGTAATTGTCGGCGCAACGGTCGAAAACTGCCCCGCGGGGTCGCCGGAGTTATACTCCGCACGGTCAGCCTCCCACGCGCGCCGCCCCGATGCATCCCGCGGGGCGACTTCTTTAACGTGTCCTTTTTAATTGAGCAGGGCTAATGACCGAAGAGAGGACGGACTTACGTGGCGGATAATCGAAATTGGATGGTTCGTAATGGCCACCGCCGCTTTTCCCTTTTTGTACTTTTTATCATCCGCTCTGGTCTACCGAGAAACCGGGAGACGCTCGTTACGAGCGGACGAAAATACTAAGCTGCAAGTGTCGGCAAATGGAGTTTCGAATAGTTTGCTCGTGCCGGAAGCTCGAGATTATTCGCGAGACTCGCGAAATGCCTAATAACACTCGAGCGAAGCGCCGAAGAAGGGACGTTGCTAAAGGAATTGGAGTCGCGTCTCCAGTCGAGGTTGCGGACAATGCGGAGATAAATTAGAGCTCAGCGAATGGCAGAGGAGATCGGGAGAAGGTGAACTAGAAATCGATGAGCCTTTACGGGCGCGCCGCTAATGTTTGCAAAAAGACACGCGTCGACTCGAGGCGGCTGATTTTCGACGTTCCGCTCTCCAAGTTTGATGCGCGCGAGAACGAGAAGATGAAAATTGATCTCGAGTCTCGATAGACCATTTGACAAGTTCGCGATAGTTGGCTGAGGGCTAGAAGCCAAGGGAGGTTTTGTCGGGAACGAGGGGAGAAATTGGTAAGGGCGAGGAGGCCACCTCACCTAATGCCCTTACACGATATTTAGATCTTTCGGCTCTTTTTCTTCGCTCGACACTGACACGGAAACGGATGGAATTAATTATTAACTTTCGGTCCTTTTTTAGTTTACAAACTGTTGGTTCGAATCGCAATAATCATTAGCGAGACGAGCTTTATCGAACAAGTTATAACGAAAAATCCGCTTTTGTAAATTCGAACGTTCCGTGTAATTCCACGCGTTCGAGGAACAACGAAATGCTTGGACCAGACCCGTAACCGTAATCCAACCAATCTAATTTAGTAGCGGATAGTGTTCAGGACTATTTAAATGTATCCAATAATTAGACGCGGATGTGATGCGCCGTAGTTTTGCGTCTCAAACGTCAAACCCAATTCAATGAGAAATCGCGGTGGCCCCGACTTCCAAGTATCCCTTTATTCGAACTCCGTTACTTTTTGTCGTTGCATTATAACAAAAACGTAATCGCAGAAGCTGGAACTCAATAGCTTTGGATTTTTTAGGAAAATTCTGACGACAATTTGCAGGCTGTCGTTTGCCCGTGACTCGCGACAGGCAACGACGACACATCCTTGATATTTGCGTCGTATAATTTGTTTTTTCGATAAACACGATGGATTTTCACGCAATGTCCGGAAAATTTTCAAGATTTTACCACGAATAGATGCATTCGATCCAAATGAAATTGGTGCTTGCGGTGCAAAAGGAAGGGTGATTGTTAATCGTCGACTCGACCGTAAATTCGTCCTCCGAAACGCGCGATTCTTGCCCTCGAGAGACGCGAAATCAGTCGACGGAGAAAACGATCTGGTAAAAAAACGCGTCACCCGGGGCTCCACGCACTTCTCTCTAATAATATCGAGCACTTTCCCTGATAATGCACGTAGGAAATTTATCCATCCGTCCTTACCATACATGAATAATCAAGGGCATATCTGAGTAATGCACTTTCATTCGTGATGAATCAAAGTATATTCGTAGAGACTTGACACGTCCGACTGATATTAAATCATAATTTCCGAATTCCTAAATTGTAATTTCTTAAAAGCAGCGGGTAATTACGCGTCGCAAACCGCTAATTGCATTAAATGCGCATGCACCGTTCTTGAATGTTCGCAATGTCAGAGCGGAAGTCAATGTTGAATAAACAACGAGTCTAGTCTCGCAGCGGCACTCTCTTCTCGTTTCTTTCTCTCTCTCTCTCTCTCTATCTCTGTCTTCCCTTCTCCTTGAGTGCTTTTCTCCCCTCCCGTCATAGGCTACTTAGTCTGTGCCGGCGAAATATAATGAAAAGAGAAGCGAGTTTTTTCTCGTTGCGTCCGAACTGATTTCGTTTATTTATTAATGGTGAAAAGCAGGACGACCATCACGTGGGCGTTTAAAGTGAAGTAAGCCATCGAAACGCGGGTTAAAAAATTCACGACCCGCATTTACTTAATCTTTAAGCATTCCATTTTCGCTTATTTTATTTTGTTCGCGACATTCGTATCTGTAGTTAAAAAATATTTCTTTTTGTCTTTGTGCCTTCTACCGAAACATTGAGTAGCGCATAAAAGTACAATACATTTATTACAGAATCGTTTAATAATTACTCGTATATTTCGACGGATCATGTGGAATAAAATATAACAAAATCATACAGATGCATAAGCATTACGTACATTGACAGATTATAAATATGGATGATTGCAGATCTATTCTGTATCGATTTAAATATTTTTAGACGTAAGCAATAAAAAATAATTTAGAGTTTATGACTTTGAACTAATGAACAATCACAAATGCTGCCTGTACATCGAAATTATAACAACCACACGCGCCAAATTCATTAAGTTTCTTAATTCTTTTAAGCATATTTTATTTCTATCTAATACTTGTTTAGGTATTATACGCAGAGGTTTATAGCAAGCTTATTATTATTTTGAAAAATTATGCGAATTATGACTCGAAATGTCCGTATTGGGCTACATTTTGGAATAGTTAATCAGAAACTATTCTCTTAGTTCTCTTTTACCGTTCAAAAAAGTATAATTCTTGGCTAACGATACTGCGATTATAAATGTTTAATCAAAGCAACTCGTTTTTAAGCGAATTGTTAACGAAACGTTTGAAGTTTCCTTATTCAGTTTCGCGATTTCGGATAAATAGCCCAACATGAGAACTTCTCGGCGAATCAAGAGCGATTGGAGAGCGCGATAAGTCTTATCAACGCGCAATGAAGTAAACGAAAAACACGTAGAATAGGTCAAAAAGCAGGGAACGCGGTATTTATGATTAACAATGTGGTGGTGAGCGCTACTTTACACGTAACAGCGGAAGTTATTATTACGATTCGAGTTGTGGCGGTTCTCGTGCGGTCATCGGCCGGTCTTGGTATTGCTTTAACCCGAGCGGCGGTCCATTCGCATCTAAATAATTTCACGAATCCCGGTATCTCGTGTCCGACTATCGTCGAGTGGAATATTAGAGTCCATCCGGTTATGGAGGGGCTAAGGCGAACGGTTCGCTGAAAAGGGGCCGACGCGATTAATCAACAACGAACATTAGAATGCCTATTTCAAACCGTATTTTCGCGCGAATATATACATTGTGTTTGTATGCACGCAATCAAGGGCATGGAATTTGCTTAAATTTTGAATATTTCGTTTGAAATTTTATTGCACGCGCGCAACGCCATGCGGAGATGAACACGCATAAACGTTTTCTCAGCTTCTCGCAAGCAATGTTTTCATTTGAGCTCGAGCGAATATTGCGCGCTGGGAAATTTAGCCGACGAATATTGAAGTAGATCGCAACTCCTGTTTTCCTGAACTTTCACTTTTCACGGCTTTTGCTCGAGCGTGGCTCTCGCGATTTAAAAAGTAAAACCTGTCTCTCAACGATCGCCTTAATCGGGAGTCGAGATTTTTCGGCATTTACAAAACTATTTGTATTAGTAACCGAAATTGTAAAAAAAAATTTATCGAGTTATTGCCACGGGTAAACTCGAGTGAACGTTATGGATGAAAAAATGTACGATTAATATTTGATCTTTTTCGAGAGACATTATATTACGCATTTAATTTTCAAACTGTTTACAGGACAAATGGAATTTTAAATTAATCAAAAGTCAATTATTCTCACAACTGTTTCCAAATCGTCAGTTCTCGTCGCGGAAGGAAACGCGATTTTTCACAATGCAACGAACGAACGTCACTTTTAACGAATCAAAATGTACTGTCGGAAAATATCCAGTAGCTTGTCACGGGTGCGAGCACCAACTTACAAAATATGCAAAGAAAAAGACGTCGAAAACGTGCAACTATCGTACACAAGCCCTCGGCGCTACTCTCGGTAGCAATTATCAAGTCTATAATTTGTAAGAGTGCGCACGCATGGGCACACGGACACATACTTGCGTTGGCCCTAACCGGGGCTAAATAAATAGCGGGCATGTCTCGCGCTAAAGTCGTGTAATCAACATCCGAGCTATCATTAGCTAATAACAGTTGGTGCATTATTTACCGTTAATGATCCACTTGACTGCTGAAATTAGCTTGTTTCGCTTTTGCACCCCGCGGAAGCGGATCGCCGATGCGTTAACGCAACTGGGATCGCACGCAGTCGCGTAGTCGCCGAGATTTACTTTTATCGGCAAATCTGCCGCCGGATATTAACGCAAAGTTTCCTCCTCTGCAGCAGCGTCACAAGTAAATTAGCCGTTACTTTCACCATCTCCGCGGTGCAACGATCAATTTTAATCCTTCGCTTCGACATTTGGCAAGATCGCGCGATGCGCCAAGTTGGTGTTTCATCCACAACAACAACAACAATACTGAGAGCTCGCAACGAAAGAAACAAAGCTTGGCTTATCGCTTTGAACGGAAACGTGTACGGCGTCCGAGACGAAAAAGCTCAAAACATTGCGTGCATTCGTCAATGGTCGCTCCTACCGAGGAGCATGTCTGCCACCAAAATGTCCTGTGGAAAAAATCTTAGCGTGTCCGCGTGTAATTAGCTACAATACAAGAAACTGCAAGCTCGGGAGTCGCTGCTCGGCTGCACTCGGTTACGAGCGGCGCTCATTGCGAGAAATGCATTTAAAAGCAAAATTCAATAACGCAACTCTGTCGGAGCTTAGCCGAGCTTCTCCAGCTCGTGCAGCCGCGACACGCACGCAAGCCTGGCTTAGCATCCCGACACCCGAAAGCACGCCAGATACGAATGCGCGCGTACGCAGTCGTGCACGCGTATTATCCGCGCGTGGGCGTACACGAACGAGCAAGAGAGGTGGTCGTGGGCGAACCCACGTGTAAATATACACGTGGATGCACAATGCCGCGTAATTTATGTTCGCGCTTGCTCCGTCGACTTATTTACTTTGGCCAACTCGCATAACTTCCGGTTAACGAGTCACGAAGGGCTATTCGAGCTTGCGCGGCGCCCGCAAACGGCACTGCCGATCTCGCGATTCCCAGCCGATAGCGCGAGCAAACGACGATTATGCAGTCGCAGAAAAGCAGCCCCAACCAACCCCGAGCGGCCGACCTCACCCGACTTAGCTTTCCGCTTTCCCTGAAATTCTAAACCACCCTGCTTCTCGGCTATGTTGCTCGCGTTTCGCACGTACGCGCCGGAAACTGGGCTGAGCCTCGCAGCTCGAGCATCCGATGCGTTTTCCCGACACCCGCTGCCTCTTCCAAATACCTCCGGCACGCGCTTAAAAATGCGCCCTTTTCCATTCCATCCAGGATGAAAAATGCACAGAACTTGCTCAAAGGCTATTTTTAAACGTGTGCCGGAAATTAGAATTTTTCATAAGAAAGCCGTAACTACTTTTAGATCTGATTTCCTGTTAAAGCGCTGGTTAAAGAAGTGGCCGCACTCGCCTTGGGACACGTGTCCACGAGTCGCTGCGGAAGAGATGCTCTCAATTATGCGCCGAATATTTGCACAAAATAAAGCTCTGCCTCCTGTTAATTTATTACGTATTAGTCAGCTGGCGCAGCGATTGCAATCTCCTTCTTTAAGTTTCATGCGCGCTGAAATAAAAATGTTGTTTTCGATTCGACGGGACCTGGCTCCTACGGCTGCTAAATTGTCGAGTGCATGTGCAATTCAGATATTGCGCTCGCGCATGCAACCAGATATATCAACGCGAAACGCGAAGGGAAAAGCGCAAAAGCCGCAGCGACAGTTCACCGTTTCTCCTAATGCGTGTGTCCGCGTATTGAGCGACACACAACGGAACGACGGTTTTTGAACGGATAAAAAAGATCGCTCGCAGCCCTGAAAAGGTTCGAAGTAGCAGAACCGAGTCTAAGTCGAATGTAAAGCTATCGAATCATCTGAAATATTACAAGTCTGAAAGTATTATTTTGTTAGATTGTCCAAGCATCTCCACCCTCGACATTTTCTTCGCTTTTCGGGAAAACTGAAAATGTACAACGACGAGTAAAGGATAAACAGCTGATTTCGATAAAGTAAGACCGACTCTATTGGACGGTCGATTGATTAATCGAGCTCGCGTGCGGATGCAAAAGATAAATAATGGAATCTTCGATCCGGTGAAACGATCGAACAAACGTGTAGGCGTTTATCCGTGTACGAGTTTATCTCTTCGAGCAGAAACGAGCGATAAAAGAACATAATCCATTAAGTTCGTATTTAAAAGAGTTTTTATTGGAAAGAGGTGAAAGTCAACGACGCGGGCGTCGAAGCTTTGCAATCGTTGCACGTGCAACCGCGACTATTTAGGGTCGACTCGGGCGCGCAATTTGTTCAATGAGCAAAGAACAGACACTTTTTTACGACTCCATTAGCTAATTGAATCAACGAGCGCGCATAACGATATTGAGTTATCTTGCTGTTAAAGGAGCCGATAATAAGCCGGCGGTTCGTTAAATTTCACGACGATCGAAAGCAGCAGCCACAGCAGCCGCGACTGGTGGGAATTGATTAGCTCTCGGTTCTCGATTACCCGAACACCATTCGAACGCACAATTTCAATGCCCAGTTGCCACTAACCAAATGCTTGATTATTACGCAGTTCTTGCTTCTGCGTTTCAATCTTAAAAGTAAAAGAACGAAGTGTAGCATTTGGATTACGCGCTGCAACTGGAGCCACTACTTGGATCATCGGTCGTATCTTCACTAGACGTCGACAGCGCGCTTCGAACTCGGTATTTTGTAAATTTTTGGCGACGCGTAAATTTGCTTCTCGCAATTTTTTCGGGCCAAGTCGATCGTTGAACGACTTTCGTGCGAAGCTATTTGTAACTCTTTACTTGTACTTGCAACGTCAAAACCAAACTTTATCCTGTTATCGCGAATTTAAAAAAAAAAAAACGCAAAAAGTTAACCACTTTGACATTTCTTCGTGCAAGTGATGCAAGTACAGTTTTTTAATCTTCGGAATCACACTATCGCACTCGGCGTTACGCACTATGCGTTCCTAAATGAATCGATCTCGGCCCTGCATTTTATTAACACACGTTAAAAATTTACTTTTACTCGTAGCTTCAAAAATCCTGCTGCTGCGCCCTTTTTGCTCTTCCGAAATTCTGCTTTCGAATCGTCGTCGCGTTAATTACTAGAAAGATCGGATACTTTACGTCACAAAATTACTATCGTTATTTTTCATGCGTATCGAAAAGCGCGAATTTAGTTTAACAACGACCGAGTAAAAAATTCGATGCCTACTAAAATTCTCCCTCCGTTCACCGACGGACGGTTATGCGCGCGTACGAAATACTCCTTTGGCGTCGTCCGATGGCCGCCGCGAGTCATTGAAAATTCGCTGTTTTCGTTGGCAACTCGTGTTCTCGTTAGGAGGCAAGGGCCGGGTTAAAAGGCACTTCTCGCTGGAACCGCAGCCATCGAGCGAACAAAGCGACATGTGGCGGAAGAAGCCAAAAGCCGAAACCCAACACTCGGATTCCGGGAGGTCGAGGCCAGGAGCACAATGGAGACGATTCCCGGGAAGAAAATTCGGGATCGACCCCAGAACGGCCTGGCACGGGATGTCGGTGTGACGCCAGGGCCCGGGGCACAGAACGGCGTGACCTATCGCACATCCGGCCCACGAGAATGAGCTCTTGTGTCGCGCAAGGGCTGCCCGGGGGAGGGGAGCGACTCCGAACGTTTAGCGGGGCAAACAGACAGAAAATGGAGCGCGAACGCGACCGCGTATAAAGAGTCGATGATAACGGAATGATATACGAGGCGGTGTGAATAGCAGGACGTGGGGTCGGGGAGCACGCGTACGTGCGTGCGTGCGTGCGTGCGTGAGGGACTCGTGATTGATCGGTCTGCAGATAGCTCTTTCACGATATATTCACCTCGGGATTAAGTGAATGTACAGACACTTAATAATTTCGTCGGCGCCCCGTGCAAACGCCGGCCCAGCCATTGCCAATACCGGCACCCTAGCCCTTCGGGTTTGACCTTTTTTTCTTCCTCTACTCTCCTCCTGCGCAGTGAAATTTTACTCCGCAAACTACGGGCTCTCGCACGTGCGCGTTACGCGTGCGAATTTCGACGAGTCCGTTTGTTTTCGAGTACCGAGCCCTTTTTTGCAACGTCGACTCGAGGACTGCAGTTGTGTAGTTTTGCGGTAAACGCACTCGCAAGCCCCGATTCTTAGCCAATCAGTTTTGGCTGAATTCGCAATGCAACGATTTACAAGACTGCACTGATTGCGCGAATCGATGCTAATTGAGTTCGCGCATTTCGCGTTGTAAGAGCTTTTTAGACGTACCTCCGCTCCGTTTCGGTTCGCGACAATAACCCACGACGTTATTTGCACGAAAGACCGAAAACAGAATTAATCAAGTTCCCGATAAATGCCTAACGTTGCGCAATGAACCAAAACACACGGATAATAATCTGTAGCTAATCTGTACATAGTTGTTTAAAAAAACTTCGCTAATTTTCGAGTCGATAAAGAATGCAGTTGCGCGCATCCGGCATCGACGCTCTTACGATTATCTCAAAGAAAAATAAACCTGCATCTCATTTCGTGCCATTGTTACAGTTGCGGTCGAATTAATTAATCACAGCAGCAGTTTTATATTTGTGAATAAACCAGTGTGAACAAAGGAACGTTTCGGTCGCGTATATACACTCGTAATTTTGAGCGATGCTACTTTTGTCCAAAGAATTGCCTCCTCGGATTTACGTGACGTAAAAATCTGAATTTTTTATGCAGTCAAAATGGAACTTTTTTATGCAAGCTTAGGCACGTACACATACACGCAGCGAAAAAAGTTAATGGAAACTCAAAGTGGGATAATGTTCTGTATCTGACAGCGTTACTTGGGATTTTGTTTTGATGGAATACTTTTTCCTTCTAAGAGTTTAGTAAGTTTCCGGCTGAACAATATTCTCTAACTATTTTCCGTCTATAATATTTATTACAGAAGGGATAGAAAACTAAAAAAATAGCTGTCTTATTCGCTTTGTTAACTAGTAGAATTATGATTTTAATAAATAAGGCTTGCAACGAAATATTTATGTTAGAACTTATTAGTATTTAACATTTTTGTAAATAGACTCTGTTGTTAATTCATAACACACTTGCAAATACAGAAATTAGAGCTGACAACATTCAGTGACAGTAATGAACAAATTAAAAAATATTTCGCGCAACACGGTAACGATTACAACATTTCTCAAATCAACTATAAATTACGATTATCCATCAGTTTGTAGAAATACAAGGTAAGCGAAGTAAAAATATTAAGGATTTCGATGGAACATTTTTTTTTATACAGAAATTTCGCTAGTTGCTTCTTAGAAAGGCATGAACTTGGAAACAATGTAGTCAACATTAAATCACAAAAGTAAAGTCTGAATACTATATTCTGTAAAAATTGAAGTTTATAGGCAAAAACGTCGGAAGAAGTTGAATATCTTCCTAAATCTGGACACTTTTTTCGCCTGCGATCGCCAGGAGTCGATTAACTAATTTAAGTATAATTAAGAAACCGGATTATCAACAAAAAAGTTGTAAAAATATATATTAATCCGAATGTGATAACCAGGCTAAAGACGATAACGAATGGAGTCAGAGCTCGAGTCGGCGTTGCTGGTCTCCTCGCAACAACATCCTTCCTCTCGATCCACGCAATCAGGCTTTTTCTCGGCTTACCAACGAGGTTATTTTCTAAAAGCCCTTATTCCTCCCCCTCCTAATCGTCTCGGAGGAAATAAGCCACTCTCGTTCCTTTTTTGCAGCAGCAGCTTCTTTCTCACCGGCTTTAATGTCGTTCTCGCACTTGGTGGACATGTAGGTGTACCTGCGTGTACCCGAAATTATCCGTGTGTGTGTGACTTAGAGTTGACATGGCGACTACACGAGTATAAGCACAATAATAACTTAAATGTGCGATCGAAGCGTCATTTTTCGAAACGCTCCAAGACGCTGCCGTTTCAACGATGATTTTTGTATGAAAATCGTTTAAATTACTCATAATTTCTAATATAATGCACGAACACCTACTAATATTTACAAAAGATTGTAATTCAAATATAAAAAGGGAAATAAATCTTGTGCGTAACAGGGGAGGAAGACTCCAATAATAATAAAATACGACGCCAATAATTCGCTGAAAAATAGTTAATTTTGTGCTTCTTCCTCCTTGCGTTGCTAAAAAGTTTTAATTCATTTAAAATCTATTAAATTCATTATAGTGTATAAAGTTCATTTACTTCAAATGCCTAGATTAAAAGACCTAATCAATAGCCGTTGTATTATTGGTACAGTATTTGAGGTTTTTTGCATAAACGCTTGCCCATTGATACATTTTGAGCCAACAAATGCGAAGGCTTGCAGCCTACGAATCGCTCAAAATAAAAAATGGTTTAATTAACCACTGTGTTTCCTAATTTGCAACGAGGATTAAACGCCCGAAAATAAAAGCTAATCAAAAAGGTCGGAATGAAAAAGACTGAGGCTAAATGAATCGAGTGGCGAGTGAAAAAGCGAGACTGTGGCAAAAGAAACAAAATCGCTCGAACGCTTACAAGAATAATCCTTCGATTTTGCGCCATCCACCCTCGCACCCCGAGCGACCGCTTCAATGGTCGTCAGAGGACCGATATAAATGACAGAGTAGCAGCAACGGCAGCAGCAGCGGCTTCGGGAGAAATCGCTGCGATCGTTTCGTTAGTCCAATTCTTTTTTTCCCTCATCCGCACAGCCCCGGGGTGTAAACGGCCCGCTTAAATCACGCAAAGCGAGCGTCCGCTTGCACATATGCACATTCGAGTGCGAGTGCAGTTGCGAACCGGCGCCATCTTGTCCGAGCGAAACCGGCGAACCGGAAACGAGCGATAGTCTGACAAGCCCCGATATCACGGACTCGATAATAACCCTCTTTCCATCACTCGGCTCCGCGTCTACCCCCGGTCGCTAATTCGCCACTCCTCACTTGGCTCCCTTATCCTTGTTTTCTCTCGCACTGTACGGCCCTTCGAAATTGATAGTCGCTGTATTGTTAGAGGGACGCTTAGATGCATCGAAACCCACTCACCCCACTTTCATCGCCCGAATTTATGGCATTAGTTTTTACGTTCGCCGAAATCGAATTAGAACTTGGAATGCGCTAGATTAACTCCTTTCTTGAACTCCAACAGCGGCAACGTCCGAAGTTTGTTTTGCGCAAACAAATGCCACTCCCAGTTACGAGATAACCAGATATTTTATTCCAAACGCGCTTATAATTATTTCAAAACGTTAAGCTGGGACGCGAAATTTCTCTCTGTATTTTACGAGGCGACGCTCTCTTCGACTTTTATCTGGACGAGAAACTTTTATTAAAATAATAATCGTCGGTCAACTTTCGGTACATTATTTACTGGCGTCAAGTGCCGAGGTATCGTCTCTTGATAAATTACTCCAGCGTGCATTTTAAAAAGGTCAAAACGATTCGGGTCATTGCTTCACTGCTATTGAAAGAAGAGTAAAAACGTAGACGAGTAAAGTCTTGGTTTATTCTTGCAGATATAAACCACATCGAGCTTTATTAATGTACTTGTGAATTTTTCAACGCGAGCTCATTTAAAGCCTCTTAGACTTGCGAACAATTGCGTAGAAATAGAAAAGCAATTTCAAGCACACTCGTCTTCAAAAATATAATAAAGCGAAATTAGTTTACCAAAGCCGGGAGAACGAAGAAAGGAGAGAGAGAGAGAGAGAGAGAGAGAGAGAGAGAGAGAGAGAGAGGAGATGGAAAGGACGAAGACAGGGGAGGCACCAAGCACGTAAAGAAAGGGAAGGGGTCGTATTAGTTTCCGTAACATTGATGTTCCACAATACAAGCCCGATGTCGTTGACACCCCCATTTGTAAGACACAACCCCAGGCGTCCGCGTAATATTTGACGCTGCGTAAGTGGCGCCCTTCGCAAGTTCCGCGACACTAATCTCGCTCGCGGCCTCTGGCTTACATCACGCACTTGTGCCCCTAATGCGTTCCTCTATCTCGATCTGAAAAAACATTTTGCAATTTTCTCGGATGATAAGGTGAAAAAATCATCGAACAACCCGCTTCTTGGCTTTGATACGCGTAATAAATGTCGATCTGCTCTTCCCTGATTTATCATTATGTAACATTTTTTATTAAAAGGCTGTGGGCCCTTGATGGGATAACGATGCAAATCTTGCGAAAATCTTCGGTTGCGTAATTTCAATTCTGAAATCAATTTCGGCACATAAATCAGCGGCATTTTTTCACAATCACGCGGAGGCAATTTATTGTTGAATTGAATTTTAAATAACCGACGTAAAAAATTATGATTCGTTCAGAATTTAAAAAAGTCCGCGTGATTATTTATTTATATATATATATATTTATTTGCTGTTTAAATTTGAACTCGAAAGCAAATTGAATAAATAACATCGATAAAGTGGACTATGATAAACCAGGAACGCATCATCACCATTTTATCATTCAAATGTCAAAATTTTTTACTTTAGTATAAAACTGCGCCAGAATTAATTGTGAAAAAGATATTTTTCAAGTACTCGCGTTAATATTAAATTTAACTCAACATTAATTTTATCCAATACTTGATTAATTGCAAAAGAGCGAGACAAAGTTGTTGTATCCATTGCTAAAATCTGATTTCGCTATTAAGTTGGTTACAGATTAATCGATTAATAATTTTCACCAGGATAGCCAGTTTTTTACGTTTTACTCTACTCTCGATTGCATTAACGTCGCAGTTTATATCGCCAAAAAACTGCACGATTTTCTTTCGTGTAGCAAAAATGAAAAACCTGCCGAGTTGCATTACAAGACGTTAAAATTTCCAGCCAACATTTCTCGCGAAACAAGAACTTTTCTCGTTCCGAAAATATCAGTTTCTTTCGAAACTGCGGCTCTGATCTATGTCCTACCATTGATTATCTCGTGCAGCCATCGCACACTTACACTTATCATTCGCTCCACGTCCAGCAGTGACGCACTATCGCCACCTCGGAATCTTTGCAGATTCTTTAGCGAATAATTTCTTAATCATCCCCGATGACGAATTTGAATAGCCCTCGAGAGAGCAATACAACGACCCACTTGGTTTCCCTTTGCAGCAGCAGCAGCAGCAGCTCAGGAATCTAATCAATGTTTCTAAAAGTAGAACTCCATTATTCGCCTGCTCGTGTTATATACACGATAAATTAACTCTACTCGACCAGCCAAAAGAATTTGTTCCTTCTCTATTTATTATTAGTACCTCAGAACGTAAAATTCTTATTAAACCGAGAGGACCCAACTTTATTCGTTTGAATCGCTCACAGCGGTTGGGTGAAAATTATCGATGAAGCAACTTGCGTGTCGAATTGTAAAGTATGGATCGACTCTTGAAACTGCATTCGTGTTTTTCGTTCTTACGGAATTGCCGAGTTATTCGAACGACCGACTGCTACGAGCATCGAGTTCTCTGGCTTTAATTTTTAATAGGATGTACAGCGTTTATCCAGTGAACTTTTACAAGATTCGTTCGATCGATACCGTCCCCGTTACGTCAGAAAAACGAATGGTCTTATACTTAATACATTGTTTCAAGTGCAACCTCTTGCGTTCGAATCGCTTGGATCGGTCTGCTTTAAGAATACGTAGAAACAACGCAGACTAGGAGATAGAAATCAGACTGCGCGTATCAACTGAAAATAGACCGAAGCCAGGGCTGCTAAATTTAACGATCAGCCGTATAATGGCGTAGATATCGATGTGTAACAAGGAATGATTAATGCCCATAACCTGTTAACAATAAATACCGATGATAAGAAATATCGTGATTAATTATATAAGGAATTCAGCCCCCCACGTGTAGATGTAATCAATTATCGACGACAATGCGCGATAAACTGCTGCATCGTTTGCCTGTTTACTCAACAATTGTTATTCGGCGTCAGTTGCATTAAATGCAACTGAACTCTGGCAGAACGGGATCGCAGCTGCAACGATATCTCGTCGCTCGAAAAATTTTTAATTCCGAGTCGCGAAGAGTCAAATGCGAGGGCCAGTGACGAATAATAATATTTAGAAATAATCGTCGATTGCCGCGCGAATCCAAGAATTCGGGCGATTCGAGCCTGTAAAATTGGCGAAATTGGCAAACGTCGGTGCAGTTTGAACGGGGAGCTCTCGACGCCTACTACCGACGACGAGGCGATAAGCCGCGAGAGTCGAGTCACACATGGGCGCTCGATCCGAATCAGAATCTGATTCTGAAAGCTCGTCAGGAATGGCAACCGCAGCCCTTGACAAAGCCGCGGTGCAGCTAAAAAAACGATACGCCGGCATGAAACAACAATGTCCCGTATTACCGATAACTAATAAAAGCGGCTGTCGAACGATCCCTTTATCCGGACACCTACGATGCGATGGCTCCCGGTCGACGTTATTTCGTGCCTGACAACAACTCCGTCGGAAGAGGAAGCAGAGACGAGGAAAACAATCGCGTGCGAGCGCTCGGGCTTTGTTCATCGGCGCATCCACTTTTTTACGCGATTCGCGTCGCTTCTCTCGCCGACGCTCGACGCCAGTTCCCGAGTTTCGGAGCCGCCGATTTTCTCTCTTTCGAGTTTCATTCTTCCTTTTCACTGTTTTTGTTTCCGTTTTAGTGCTCGATGACGCTCGCGATATTCGCGATCGCATTGTGTCCACGGAAATGCAACCGCGCGAAGATGTTTTACGTCCCGCCGTTACGTTCCTCAATTTCTTTTAATCTTCTCGATGCGACTGATGGCGCGTGACCGCGTCAAGCCGAGCTTGTCGAGCCAATAAATGAAAAAATAAACGACTCCGAGGTCCGTTCGGCATTTTGAATAAATGTTGAGCCGACGTTTATTTATCATTTTCTTTTTTTTTTTTTTTTTTTTTGGCTCAACGGCTAAACGCGAAGAAATACCGTCGTCAACTGCGGCATATAAAATAAGTTGGTCATCAGCGCGAACACGAGTTTGGATGTCATTGCGACGTCGAGAGACCGGCGATGACCGAGCGACTTATCAAGTTCGTTCACAAGATTTATTAACGCGCATGGATGGATTTATTATTAAATCAAATTGATGAGATTTTGCGAAAAGCTTTTTGCAGATTCGCAACAATTATGAAGAAGAGAATACAAGGAAATTTCTGTTAAGATTCATACAACAGAGCACAGAGCACGTAAATCTTATCGTAGTTATTTTTAATAAGAATAAAGAGTTAATTAAGCATTTCACGAACGTCGGAAAATAACTTCGATGAAATTGTAGCTAGACGTCAGTGGTAAACGTGAAACTAGTAAAATTGATATTAAAAAGCAAATGCGATGTGGGCGTTGATGATTAAAATAACTAATTACCCTGTAACTAGTATTAAGTTGATCCAATGGATATACGAGCCATTGTTACGATTGCATTCACTGAAATATTTAACGAAAGCACAGTGGAGCGCAACACTTTTAAGAATGAAAAATATCCAAGTATTAAGCGAGAGAGAAGTACTTGTCTTGCGATTATCTCAATAAGTAAATCAATTTACATGACAAAACCTATTAACATTAAAGCAAGGGGGAAGAATCGAGACTGTGACACGCTCGTTCGAATCCTTCGAAGATACCGCGCGCGCATTTTCGAAAAGCGTAGGAGAATAATTTCGGAAAGTGCGAGCGAATCTACAACTGTGCCTCTAATATATGCAAGTTCGCGGTAAAATACTTGATATTCCAGGCGCGGATTATTAAGCAGCAGAGGAGAGCCGATATTTTGCATAGACCGGGAGCAGCGCGTGGTGCAGCGGCGCGGGCCGGGGAAGGGGAGGGGGGGAAGGCAGGACGGAGGGCTTTAAAACGATTATATGAGAAATCTCGCTTACTTTGCAGGAGAAGACTTCGGGGAGTCCTTGGGCTCGGCGCGACGTCGGACGGAAGAGAAAGAAGGGAGCAGCTTCCCCGGGAGGAAAGAGCGTCGAAGGGTTGAGGATCGAAGGTCTTAACGAAGGGTTAGCTAACGTTTTCGTAACAACGATCTGCACTCCGGCAAAGTCCTTATTAATAAGGTAGGATTAGCATAACTACTTGGCGCTCTCTCTCTCTCTCTCTCTCTTCCACTCTTGGTGGCGGTGCTCGTCGGCTTCCGGAATCGCGACTCCACGCCCGAGTAGCCGCGCCTTTTATTGCCTTACACTCCTCTGGTGAGCTTTGCATTAACGACACACTCTCTCTCTCTCTCTCTCTCTCTCTCGATTTTGTTTCCGAAAAGTTGTCGAGTTCCGAACGACAGTCGCGCGCATTCTTGAATTCGGCACAAATAAGCGAGCGAAAGCTCTTTTGGCCCCGAGCTTTTTAGCAGAATTCCAGCTTTGGAGTTTGCTCGTGCGAAAAAGTCCCGTGCGAACCGGCAAATTCGTTATCGGCCGCTTGGATTAATTAATCACCGCGCGAGAGGAGAAATTAAGAGAAAAACTCGAGCTCGAGCTCGATGCGTCTTGGTTGTTGATCCGCGGGCGTTTATTTCGTCGGAGCGAGAAAGACACGAGCCAGTCATCGGCACTCGCGTCCATTAGATTCAATTGCATCGGCGACAATAACGGCGGGGCATTTATTAGCTTCTGATAGATATTTATACAATGTTTGACAGAGGCTCGTAAAGAAGGAAGACGGAGCGGCGAGTCGTTTATTGAGCGAAGGCGAGGCGCTCGGAAATAGCCATTCGCGCCTTTCCCTTCTGCTCGCGATAAATGTATTCCTTAGGTGCGCGTGGAAAAGCAGAGGCCAGAGACGCAAGGGCGTAAAAGAGCGACGGGCTCTTCTTTTCTATCAGAGCGCGTCGATTTATCATCCCCGGCAAACGTTTTCATCGGAATATTGAATACGACAAGATAATCTCTCGTCTCGGCGTGCCTGCCCCCGCGAGGCGGCCGTGGTTAATGTAGCGCGAGGGCCTGATAAGCTCCCGCACCCGTAATACCTCTAGGCGTCTAGTTTTTGCGCCCCACCCCGGCGGTGGATCCGGTGGTCAGGCCATTGTGGCCGATATCGGTGGAGGCAAACGGTGTTATTGACGCGACTATTCGAGTGCGCGCACGCGTGATCGTTCGGGGGACAGTGGGGACACCTCGCGAGCCCGGCTTTTGCAGAAAAATCCGCCGCTGAGGTGGAGCGCGGGCCCGCACACGTGTGGCTGAAATAATGCAGCTCGGAGGGACTTTTGATCGCCGGTGGCTGAGGTTCGGCTCACGGTCGAAGCATTACCCTAACGACCCCCTGTTCGCACTAAAACAGTCCCGAGCTCGACGTCTTCCTCGGCTTTATTCGGCTTTTAGTGCTTTTTTATACTCGGCAACCCTTCTCGATTCACACGAGGCATAGGCTTTTTTGCGGGCGCAGTTGGGCTCGTGTTCCTGCCGGCGCATTTATCGCCGTCTAAGTCCGTGGGCACGCGCTCGCCCGGGTGCTTTTATTCGAGTCGGCGGGATGAGCCTGGACAAGATCGTCCGAGTCCCGCCACCACACCACCACCGCTCTGTCGCCTTTATGAAGGTCTCTGGAGATGAATTATTGATGGCGAGCCATTTAACGGGTTATTAAGTCAGTCAGTCTCCTTGGTCCGCACACCCACGCAGCCCCGTCCGTCCGTATATCGCTATCGGTCCGCTCGGCCGTAAATACCGAACGGCGAATTGTCAAAAGCGCTCGTATAGTTGGAGATATCGCGGAATCTCCGTCGCGTTTAAGTCCACCGAATACTAACTTTTCTTTTAACGCGTTTTTATTTTCCATTGGCTCGAGTCAATTCTCCTTGGGGCGGTCCGTTTTTTCTCTATTGTGCTCTCGAAGCATCCGGCGTTAAAATTAGAATTGCTCGGAAAGTCCTGAAAGCAACGCGCGCGCGCGATGCAAAGGCAAAACTTTTGACGCTGTTTGATAGGACAACGTTTTCTGCGTAACGATCAACAACGATCAACAACGATTGACGAGTAAAATGTGCACAAATGTGACGCGCTACGATTAATCGCGCGTGCGTAAAATTCCGTATTTTCTTCATCGATAGTGCGGGGCAGAGTTTATCGCGATGCTCTTACTCTTAATAAAAATGTTATTCATGCGGTGCGTGTACGTCATCTCGCTTATTTATGACTAGATTATTGTACAAAGCAATTACGGGATCTGATTTGGATCCTCGCAAAGATATAGTGCCACGTATTTTCCATCTGTTATTGTTTTAGTGTCATTATACCCACTCTATGAAAGATTCTCCGAGAAAATATTACAGCAGCGGAGCTTTTCGTGCCCCTCCACGCGAAACAAAGAAATAAAAGATAAAAGAAAAAAGAAAGGAAAGGAAAAAATACACACCGACGCCGCGGGGATCCTTACGTGCGCAGCTCCGGATTTATACATCGGCAAGATTCGCTCCGAGGATATGATATCCTCGCGGATATTTACGCTCTTCGAATGCTCACACGAAGAGGATCACTCTAATGGTTTTATTATACCAATAGTTGTGGGAAAGAGCGAGGAGAGAGCGTAGAGAGAAAAAGAAAGTTGCTTTCCGTCGGATGTAAGGTGTGGCTGTGTGCGAGACCGCCGGGCCGGGCGCGACCGACGTGTTTACTACGTATAATATCGTGCGCGCGTATGCGTGTGTGTGTGAAGAGAGAGAGAGAGAGAGAGAGGGGAGAGAATGAACTCCGAGATGGATTTACGACGCTTTGAATAAACACCGAAGAGCACACACGAGGATTTGCGCTTTTTCGGTGCCTTCCGCTCTTCTCCTCCTTTATCGCACGGGTGTTCTTCTTTTTGGCTCCGAGATCGAGCGTGTAAGAGTGGATATTTTCTCGTGGGGAAGCTGGAAAGTCGTTTATCGATGAAAACAGGGGATATAACAACGAGCCATCGCTGTCTATTAACGCAATATGCCGTAGATTTTTTTTGATATTTTCAATAATGCAGTCCTCCTCTCCTACTGTCGAGTCAAATTCAAAAAATTATACTTTTTTATCTTTTATTTATATACGAGCTTCTGCCGGTTATTGCTCCGCTCCCGAAATGATTCCTTTATTTATTCCGAGTTGCGCAATTCTTTCGCAGGTGTATTAGGAAATGGCGACGCACGAGGACGACAACTTTTAAACTTCGAATTGTGTATTGCGCATCGAGATGAAGTTTCGGTCGATGAAATTAGCGCTATAAACTGTTTTTATTGTTGAAAAGAAAATATCAAACAGCTTGTGGGAAGCGGAAAGTTACACGGCACATCGGCTTTCAACAACATCGGAAAGCGCACGTTTTAAATATTTGTATTTGCGAAAAGCCGTTTAAGCGACGAGATTGAAAAATAACATTAAGCGGAGGTGTTTTTACGGACAGTGCAGTTACAGAATTTCTCTCAGTTTGTACGTTTCTAATCAAGTTTTTACGAAGAGCACTGGTTTGCGCAAAAATCGGGTAACAGTACGTGTTTTTCAAGAAATTCAGCGATTCTCCAAACACCGTGGAGTTGTTATTAAATTCTCACGGCATAATGCAATTAGGTACAGTGTGTATATACATGGAAGGGTTGCGGTGGGCCGTCTCTCTTAAATGTAGTGAAATTCTGAAACTCGGAGATATAGAATGAGAATCTAATTGGCGACGAAAAATTGCATGTATCTGCAGTCGAGAACTTTGTCGACTTAGTTACCGAAACTAAAAGTAATTAAATTACTTTCCGCTGAATTTTCACGCAGCACAATTTTCATAGGCGATAAATAAATTTTCCAGCCCTGCGAATTGTTAGTGTTGCGAGCGATTAGCTTTAACGCACCTCCGTTCGCGTTCGGTAAACTTCAAAAAAACAATTTCTTAAGACCCTCGAAAACATCCGTCTTGCCGGAGCCTCGTTTATCTCTACAACAGAAAAGTGAAAAAAAAACCAAAAATTAAGGAAGATCAGGATTCAGAAGGCTGCGGTAACCCGAGAATTCCACGGTCCAGCATCCAGACTTGATGGTTGAAGCCGGAAGAGACGCCAAGGGTCCTCGTCCGCCGCCTCGTGGTTTTCCACTAAATTTCCCCGCGAAATCCTGGGCAGCAGTCATGATTAACTGAAGCGGTCGTTGATTTAAAGGGCCATCCCAACCAACTCATTCTCAGCTGGTGGCCAGTGGCGGCGGCGGCGCATCCTTCGCTCGAGTTAGGGAGAGCTCAACGAGCCTTACATTATGGATAGCCTTGGTTGAGAACGCGTTTCCCATGACGTTATCAAAACTGCAGCCACCTGCACCCCCTCGATCCTCTTCCCTCCCCGTCGTAGCCTAGCTCGCAACCCCTGCACCGGAATCTCGCCCTGGCATTGCGATCAGGCTTCTTTCCAACTGGGTATTCCGCAGGGGTATCCTACAATTGTTTTGGGGCGATCGCGGTATAATTGCCGGTCGAATATTTTCATAATTGCATTGCGTACGAAATCGTCGAATTCCGATTTTGGAAAATCAGCAAGGACTTTTTGCGTCATTGTCCGGTTGGTTGGTTTAATCCGCCTTGAATTTCGCGATATTGATCATTAACGAGTTTCGTATTTATAGGCGGAACAACTCCGAATCTGGCTGCGAAACGTAAATATAGCAAATTCCGCGGTCGTTTATTCGAGGCGCAGAGGCCGCGAAAGCACGAAATTAAACGGGTTACCTCTCGAAAGCATCATCACCGAGCTTTTTGCAAATTTCCCTTTCCCTGGACGTTTGACGATTGGAAACACCGCGTTTAGTTTCGAGTGCGTAATAAACAATTTTTCTTTCCAATTTCAAGTCACAATTCCGTCCAACTAACAGGTCGAAAAAGGCGTCGACACACCTTATAAGTGCCGACTAAAATGGCGCACACAGAGGAAGGAAGATCGATACGCGCGTCGTTCGTGTGCCAAACTTGCGCCAAAGAATCAACAAGTACTTTAAAAGTTGGCATCTGCGATCTTCTGCCAAGAGCCTTGCTTTCTCGTCCCTTCCTAGCCCACCTCCGGCGCTTTCTCTCTCTCTCTCTCTCTCTCTCTTTCTCGCGTGCGGAAGGATTCCCGAAGCACTCGTAAAAATAAAGCGAGAGCGAGACAGTCATAAAAGTCTCGCGCCTTTTATACGCGCGTCCCTTTCTGGCACAAAGTACGATATATCACCGGGAGTCGCTGCCTCGTGACGTCTCCTGTCACCGGTTTAACCGAGCACCACTTCGATTAAGTGTTCCGTTGGCGGTTGCGAGGGCACGTTTCTTCATCCAGCCGATGCACCACCGACACTGGCACACGTCTCTAAGAGAAAAGGAAAAGAAAAGGGACACGATAAACGGATGAGCCTTGGATGATGACAAAATAATCGCTATCGACCGCATTGACGTTGTGTTTATTATAATCGATTCAATTTCGAAGCCTTTATCGGGGGCTGCTGACGAAATTTGCCGAGATGAAGTTGACCGTATATTTAACGACTGTTATCGAGTTGGTTTTATTAAATAAATCGAGCCCTCGTTTAACGGCAGATAACAGTTCGTTCGTTAATCTTCCATCGACTCGTGTTTATTCTCATCAAGAGGTAACGCCGACTCTTCCGTGCAGGACTTCCTCTCCTTAGTCTCGTTGAAATGATTAAAAATGAAATGGCTTGGGAAAGTGAAAAATTCGAGCTGGAAATATTAGGCAAATCGACCAAAGTTCCCGAGAACTCCTTACAGTTTGCAGTTCAGTTAAACAAAGTTTACGGCGCCCAATTTTCTCCACTTACAACTTAATTAACTTGACTAATTTTGTTTATTACCTGATGTAGTTGCATTAAACGTTAAATCAATCAACGAAGCGCCAATAGCCTTTTGTATTAAAATTAACATTAGTTAACAAAATATGCACTATTGTAAATGCTTTTATACTTACAAATACTGGCTTTCCTTAATTGTTGAATTAAAAAATGTTTTTTCTAACAAATACATCACCGCTCAAAATATTTGACATATTCGGTTTTAACCTTAATTCATTATTAACGATCGAGAACTGAAATCCTTTTAATAAATTAAGATATTTAAATGGAAAGGACCGCGTGACACAAATACATTTTTAGATAGAATATAAATAAATAATAAAACTCCAGGTAAGATTATTCACGATTCAAGAGAAAAAGCTCAGTGTAAAATTTCAGTTGCTCGACTGTAAATTAAAAACAATTTAGCCTAAAAATAGTATGCCAGAACAAAGGAGTAATCTGGTAATGAACTAGCAATCGAACCCGTAACGAATATTGATTAATATTTTCGAAAGTGAGCCTGAAAAGATTGGCACGTATTTTATACGACCAGTAACCGTTACCGTTTTACCTTCAATCGATGGCCAAAATTGTTGGTAAAAATTAGTACACAAAATTACTAGTGGATCGCGAAAAAAGACTAGTTGGCCGATTTAAACCAAGAACGGTAAGGGTTGACTTAAGTTTGGTCGCGACACTTGTTGAGCGGACATGTAATAATTATCAAGGGTTCATCCAGGCAATTGAAATACCACCTGCGAAGATACGAAATTGCCTTGCGACTAAAATTATTTGCGAGACTCGACGGACCCTTGCAAGATATTACTAAGAAGGTTGTCCGCGATAACAACGATCCATGGAATTACGTTGAAAATCGCCTTTATCGAAACTGCATTATCGGCCGGACTTTGAAAAAGTGCAAACGTAAGTTGGACAAGGTGACCAAAAAAGACTCGAGAGCGACGGGTTTCGTGGCGAGATTTTAGACAGGGTGGCGCACGTGCAAGCGATAAAATCATACGCGAACCTCGTCGCGTACTCGGGAGCGGATGAGTAAGGATGAATTGGAGGGATAGGACGGAAGAGCACATCAAATTGTTGGTGTTATGCTTGTGCCGGGAGCGACGTAATGGGCCGCTGGCCACGGACCGATAGTGTTCGAATGACCATTGCTGACGAGGATGGTTGCACATTGTGTGCATTCCATGCGATAATTATGTGCGCGAAATTCTGCTGGTCGAGGCCGACGTCCACGGATCTTTGCGAGCTTGCTGACGTCAGCCTTTGCTTAGGACTGCTGTGCTTCCGAATATAATGGCCGAGCTTCGATCGCGTCATTTGGAAAACTCGATTAAGGTCGCGCAACTGATAAGACTAATGGTTTTCGCGCGCTACGACACTCGCGCCTGGTCAAACAAATACGGATCTGTTAAATAAGCGCTATGCGCATCGCGGGATTGATGTCGTTTGTAGTCGACGAAAGTTAGCGTTGTTCCGAGAACTGGAGAGCGGAATCAGATATGCACGAAGCGACAGCATTTCAATGTTATTAGTGTTGCATCGAGCGATTCGATAAATTTCAGGGCTGAAGTTTGGATAAACAATTAAGTGGAGGCCAACGCGCTCAACGTCAACTTTCTTCCAACTTGGTGCAGAAAGCTTTTGAGATTTAAGCTTCTCTCGGCGCATCATAGTGGTGTTTATTTCGTTGGATATTGTTAGCGGTATTAAGTGTTACTCTGAATTTTATATCGAAACTGGTTTGAAGACTAGTATAGACAAGCTATTCGGTAGCAGCAAGCGGTGGTAAGATAAAAGAGTCTCGATAAAAATCAAGCAGCACTTGACTCGTTTGAGCAGATCTGAGAAAATTAGTGAAAAACGAGCTGCAGTCGGGATAACTTAGACGAAAGTAAGGATGCTGAATGAAGGTGTAAAAGTATAACTAAAGCCAGAGCAGCTTCTGGATTGCTGGAACAATCAGCACCTTTGATTCGCAAAATAAATGAAGCCGCATTCCTGGGATTCACAAAGCAACACCCGCCAACAATTTTCTGTATGAAGTATCTCCTGCTCTCTCGCAAGAATGCTAATTAAACCATTATTAAAATCGCCTCCCTTGGAACACCTCAGGATCTAGACTGTTCAACTGCCTAACTATTTTAATCAGCGGCAAAATGTTGTGCAATTTTCTCTGCGAATAATCCGCGTATTCTTTATAATATTTTACAACTATTTTCGTGTTATTCGGGTATTGTAGAATTAGAAAATGTAATTAAACGGGCGAGTCTGATGAGGGGAGAATAATTGCTTTGAAAGATGCGGCTTGAAAGTATTCTTTGAAAAATGAGGGCTAAATTACACGATTTCGACAACTACACTTTGCTTGTGCCTACAATTGTGTGCGTGTGTACATAACGTAAGATTGCTGCTCGATATACCCAAGATTCTTTTCGGCGCGTTTCTCTTTCTTTTAGTGCTGGTAGGAAGCTATAGATATAGCAAGTATTGAAATTATATAAATTTTAACGTAAAAGTTGAAAGACAAATGCTCGCAAACGGCTGATAATTACGGCTCCGTTAGAACGAAGGCGAGAGTGCGAATAATTTTCGCGATTAAAAATAACGCAATTCCGCCTTGAATTCTTTTTACGATTGCTATTCGATTTTCTCGGAAGCGCTATTACCATTTGCCGGTAATTAACTCGATTTAGCGAAAAGCTTAGCTTTATGGAGAATTAATTGCAAAAGTGAATAAAATCGATAAATATAGACTCGTACTAAAAATGGCACTTTACTCGCGATAAGTGTAACGTACGAAATCACTCGAAAATTCTCTTTGGACTGGTTTAACAAAGCGGCGCGAACCCGATCCCCGGCAAACGGTAAAAAGTAGAACAAAATGTGGGCGCAGGAGAATCGCTGCGAATGGCATTCCCCAAAAGTCAGAGAAATGACAAAAAATTGCAACTCGCGCGATAAAACTTTCAGGAATACGGGGCCGAGAGCGCGGAGGACAGGATACACACGTGCCCGTTGCGTCATTGTGCGTCCTTTGCCTTACGCTTTGACGTTCGCGTTTTGTCTTTGCCGCCATGAATAGCAGCCTGGCGCGTCCCTTATCTTTCTCCGAGCCATCATCGCCGCGCGACTTGTCGTCTATTGTGAGTTCCGGCGAAACGGAGAAAGAGAGACGTCGAGAAGAGAAACCTGACCAGGAATGGTAAGAGGAGTCACAGGAAGCCGGAAACACGGAACGTCTGGACTGATATCGGACACGGTGCAGCGAGTTTCAAAATTTATGTCCACGAATAAAAGACACCCCTTTTACCTCTTCTCCCTCTTTCGGCGCTGTTTCCCAAACAGAAGCTGCCATCTCTCTCTCTCTCTCTCTCACTCGCGATTTTTCTTTCCCGTGTTCCTCGTGTTCAGTTGCAACGCGTAACAGAGCGCCTCGACTCCTGCAAATTTCGAAAATTTAATACAACGCCGATGATATTGACTCATCCGACAAACTCGAGCCCATCCCATTTACGATTTATCATTTCGTTTGTCAATTGTACAATAGTTGCTGAAACTTTAATGGAAATTTTAAAAGTTTAACGAGTCTTTATTAAACGCGCTGAAAGCAAGGGGCTATCGTTTAATCGATGAGAAAGGTGAAATTTTCGCAACGACGAGTATTTTGTTCTCAAGTCCAGGGATAAGACGCAGCAACCGAAAAAGAAAAGTTTCGAGTTCAAGGTGAGCAATAGCCGTGTAAAAAAGTCAACCCATGCGAACCGAGGACGAGTTCCGTTTTCCCATTACACCCGCATCAGTTTGTCTTGTAGGAAAAAAGTAGGATTTGAGACGAAGAGAGTGGGAGGGTGGGAGCGAGTCCGGAGGAAGGCTAGAGGCCAGTTAACGTGCAGCCCGGCTGACCACTCGACTGATTTACATGGGCAGCTCGCACTCAGGGTGTGGGGGAGAGGCGCCTACGCTGCGGTCGACTGAGGGATGTGGCGCGTGATCGAACCACTGGTCCTCATTAAACACACAAGTAAGGCATAGCCCGCCGACGCTGAACGTACATCTTCCTCCTTCTCTTTTTCTCGCTCGACCGAAGCAACTCACGCTGCCTGCGTACTTCGCTGGAAGGAGAACTACACTTTCGTGGATAAAAAGGCGGTTCAGAGGGCCGAGGGATGCTCGCAGCCGGACTTGGCCCAATCGTTTGTTCTCTTTATTGTCCTTCCAAATATTGGTTTCTTTAAATTTACGTTAAGCGGCCCCAAATTTACTGGCTCTTTTATTTTTAAGTGCCCCGTCGTGCTCTTGCGGAGTAGGAGTCGCTTAATTACAGAGAGTACCAATCGAGAATAACTACACGAGCACACGGTCTGACGTATCGTGTTTGGAGAGTGACCCAGCAGGGCGCGTTTTAAATTAAATTGTTTCACGACGAGACCAGCATTTAGCCCGACGAAATGTTTGACTTATTAAAAAATACACGTTCTTGCAGCCGTTGCGGAGTAATAGGCGAATGCGATTCAGAGATAAGGAAAGTAGAAAAGCCCGAATTTTCAACTCGTGCGTTAGAGAACGAATTCGAAACGACGGATTGCCGTGGAGATGAGCAGCACTCGAGAGGAACTTTTTGAAGAAACGAATCGGTAATCGCGAACAAACTCAATTTGCCGAGCAATACCATTAGATTCATTTGCAATATTAACGAAAGAAACATACTTTAGCGTCTTTGGAAGGAATACGAAGTGGCAACAATAGCCGGCGCATCACTGGCTACTCGAAAGCTGGAGTCGGAAAGCTCCTCTACCAGCAACATTGGCAAGTGTTCGATACTCGCGCCGCGATAATATCGCACGAGTACGTTGACTGAATGTAAGAATTCGTTGAGCTGGATCAGCCTCTCCTTGGTAAGACTGTCCCGTAGTCGGGCAGCGGGGAAGGGAGGACGACAAAGGCTTAAGAGCATCAAGTCCGAATCCTCGGAAGTTGTCGGAATTTGGAGGCAAGCGGGGGAGAGGCGATCGGAAAGTTGTGGCGCGAGCGATTAAGCGCCAATCGCAAGCCGATGGGAAACTACGCTACGCGACACCCACTACGCGCCCAGAATTCAGTTCGCTAATGTGCGCGCACAAAGAGGATCGATGGTAAGCTCGGGAGCGAAAAGAAGCAGGCCGGGGCCGGATGACGAGGCTGCCAGAGACACTTACAAATTAGCCAATCAAGCCTCGGATCCCCCTATGCCTCCAATCAGCCCGCATCCCGCCGATAATTCTCTCTCTCTCTCGCATACGCGTAAATTCTGTAATCCATCTATTAATCCCACCAGATAAAACTAGCGTGGCGGCAGTGGAGCCCTTTTGTCGTCGTCATCGCCGTGGGCTCGTGTCGCGTCGCCTCCTCTCCCTTTGCTTCCGACAAAAAGAGAGGGAGAGAGAGAGAGAAAGGCTGCACGCGTTATCCCGACGTATCCCCATCAGCGTTAATCGCTCTCGGAGCGGCGACGGCGCTGCTAAGATAAGCGGAACGCCAGCCGTGCTTTTATGCATAGCATGTGTGTGTCTGTTTTTGCCCGCGCAATACACGAGAGTACCGCCTCGAGTTTTTTCCTTTCGCTTTTTCAGCCGCTCACCGAGACGCGGTTCCTCTCTTCTGCGATGCATGACTGTCAAACGCAAAAGGACGGGTAATTAAAGCGCCCAGGGGACGAGTCATTTGATCGGAGAACTTGCAGCGAAAAAGATTTCGTTTAGCCGAGGAGCCGTGTTTACTTTTCGCGTAACTGTCGAGTCAAAAATACCGGCCGGCAGGACCAAAATATTCCTGGCAAAATATTAAAAATATCAACAAAAGCTTGGCGCTATGACAAATATTTAATCGAAACAAGTTCGCGCTATTCGTTAAACGACAAAATTTACATTCTTGAAGCACTGCATTCGAGAGAAAAATTTTCGACTTGCTTTTGCTATTTCTCATCATCCGCTCGCCCTAATTCTCTTCCTTTCTTATTTTTTCAAAGGGCTAAAGCGCAAAAGACGCAGTGGAAAATAAACTTCTCGCCTATGAAGTTGCGCGTTGAAAGTCAAAAGTGTGTTGCCCACGATTCTACGCGCTTGGGCCCGAAATAGAATCTCTTTAAAAACAAAAACAAAAACACGCTTAATAAGCCAATCTTTTTATTATTTGCGAATTTGTTCACGTGCAAAGGAACTGCAGCAAACAGCTTTTTTACCGAATATCTTATTCGCGATTACTTTTAAATAATTCAGCTGCTTTTTCAATTTCCAAAATAGTGCATTGCAATGTCACTGCTCTTGCGAAACGACTTTTTTTTTATTAAAATCAGCAAACGGATGCTCGTAAAGTAACTTGAATCACGCGCGGCGCCAACACAACGACACCGCGTAAATTGATTACATTTCGAAACGAATGCAAACGAGCCGACGAGGTTTAAAGATAACGCGGTGTCATTTGTCCAACGTTTAGCTGGAAATGATATTCGAATGAGAATAAAAGAAACGTCGAGCTGGAATCAGTTTAAAGGGAACGTCTACCTCGATTAGCACGTTACGCGAGCTACACACACACACACACACACGTACGCGCGCACATTGGCCTGTAAAATAATTTTGATGCTTATTAGTAACGGCAGCGTGCGACGGCATAACCTCGTAAAAAACGTACAAGCACTTGGCTGTTTAAACGAGTTAAGGACAAAGGATGCTTTGCCGCTGCCCAGCACAAACTCGAGGCTAATCATTTCACCGGGTTCCGTTCACGGGAAAAGCCGAGAATCCCATTTTGGTGAAATATTTTTTTGCTAAAATATACATACGGGGAGTAAAAAGTTGAGGTCGGCTGCTAATTTATTTGGCGTCGCGTCGAGGGTCAGGCGGCGTGTGTACACAGTTGCGTTGCTACCGATTCTTTTTGTACCCCCGGCGGCTCGCCGCCACGGTGCTACGGACACTCGCGCCCATACACGAAATGTTGAGCAAACAACAATAAATATATTTCGCGCTCTCGGTTCCTCGGTTCGGGCGACGCGACCCGAGCAAAGAAAGAGAGAGAGGGCGCGATGCGGGTGCGGAAGGGGTGAGGCGGGGAGCCAACTTCCGAGGGAGCACGTACGAGCATAGCTTAGCCGTAATCTGACTGCGCGCCGCCCCTATTTCAAGCGACCCCCGAGAATACCGACACTCTCCCTCCCCTCCGAACAGCCTCGACTTGTTCAAAAAACGTAAATCCCGACTTTCGAATCGTCCGATGGCTCTTCCCCGCGTTGCTCGTCGCGTGCAACAACCGGCTCCTTGGAATCGCTCGTCAACCTAACCTTCGCGTTTCCTTCGGATTTACCAATAATCTCCTACGGGAAGAGGATAAGCCTTTCTGGAGTGACGATCCGCAATCGGAGAGGAACTATAATACCCCCTCCAGTACAGGGTTACTCCACTTGTCGCGCTCAAATCTCCCGTTAGCTTCGACTCGTCCGCGAATCGACGCTTGTATTCATTTTGAAAATCGGCGATCACGCGACGCTACACGAGGCTGGATAAACATTTTTGGAGCAAACCAATCGCTGGAAACGTTGCTAATGCCCTTACCGAGCGCGCGCGGCGTCGCTTAAGTGACTTATATCAAGATTGCCAACGGACCGACGACGAACCGAGCCTACCCCCCCCCCCGAAGTATTCGCCGCAGTTCGCTGCTTATACGTGGACTGCGATTAGCCCTCGTTGTTACTTGCAAAATAAACACCTGCGCTCGATGCTGCACTCGCAATACGAAACTGCCTAATTAACTACAGCGACGATCGGCCTTCTAATTAAATCATTAAAATTCTTATATTTAACTGTGCGAGCCGCAATTTTAATTTTTAATTCTTGCAGCGCTCTGGAATCGAGAAACACAAAAATAACTATTAAAAAGAATTACACGTTTTTGAAATTAACGTTCCTTCATACCAGGGGCTGAAATCCTTTCTTCCACTCTCCCCAAAATGCAAATTAGCGACATTCATTTGTCTTTCGAGCTACCGTGAAATTCCTCCCCGTAAATTCTAGTAAGACCTTGTCGTTCAAAAAATCTGTACAATGCTGCTGCTACTCTAATAATAATAATAATAATAATAATAATAATAGTAGTAGTAGTAACAATGAGCAATCGAAAGAGAGAAATTTTCGTTCGGTATGCGTGTCAGTGGGATGTGCCGCCGTTACTTTTCCCTTTGCGCCGCGCCTCTTTATCAGGCTCTTGTTCGCTACTCTTTTTCCTCCCGAGCGCTATCTCGAGGTGGCGAAATGCAAACTAAAAGGGGTCGTCGTCGTCGTCGTCGTCGTCGTCGTTACCTGACGAAAGAATCCAGCAACCTGACCGGAATTTCATTAGCCGGCGTCAGCCGCGTAGCAGAAAAGCCTCGCAGGCGCGCGCAAAGAAAGATGAACACATTTGCCTTGACTTCAGTCTCCTCGCAAGACTGAGTTGCGCGCCCGGACTTTGGGGAACTCGACTAAATAAACATTTTCAAAGTGAATAAGCCGTGCGAGAGAGAGGGAGAGGCTCGTTATCGCTTGCGCGGCTAATTAGCTCGAGAAGGACGGACCTGCAGCGGATCATTTTCCAATCGAGTCCAGTTCATTAAAACGCGCATTTTTGCCCCTCGAAATTCCACGGGGGCTGGGCTCGTTATTGCGGAGGCGTAAATTTTCGATTTAACAAACAACAAACATCTCTGCAGACGCGAGAGACTTGGACCGGTTAATCGTTTTTATCGGGAAAACATTATCGTTCGTTATCGACGCCAACTTTGCAGTCATAATTACTTGGAATATTTTCCTCCCCCCTCCCCCCGATCCGATATTTTAATATTTGACGCAGAGGCTCTCGAACGAAATTTGTACAATACTTGGTTTTTTATCAGGAAAGGGGGCAATTTTTTAAACGGCTATATATAAAACGGCTAATTATTTTTAATTCTGCGCAATTTCTCTGTACGCGAATGTGCCAGCTATAAAAGCTTATTTTGCAACTAAATTACACCAATCTTCCCGAGAGTTATTTCGAGCGCTCGGTTTAAAACGTGCATTTACTCAAAAGACCGTAAAATACTAGAACTTATTCTCTAATGCCTTTTTCTTCTTCTTCGACGAACGGGAAAGATATTTTTTTCATCGGCTGGGCAAATTATCCATTTGGCAAAAGCGTTGCGTTACGCTCCTCGGAAGCTTCTGCTTCGGGGAAAAACAGACTTAGAGCCCCATACGCAGCAAAAGCTCAATAATTAAAAATTATTCCCCTATTAAGGCTGATAATTTAAAATAAAGCCAAAAGTAAGGCGTTCGCTGTTTCGTTTCATTTTGACCCCCAATTAGCGCACAGCATTATGCATTGTCTGCACTAACACTACTCGCACGCCGTAATCCTTAAATTAACAATGCATTTATAATACAAAACACAAACTGCGATTTAGTTGTTCCGATAGACTAATAATATAAGCTGACGGGCTTAATATATAAATCAGACAAGCCATATTATATAGATTAAGCGTCGATGTGTTATCGTTTAAAGTTGGCCTGACCCGCGAAAAATGAGCCGAAACGTGTTCTGCTCGACGCGTTTGCAAGCTGCGATTTTTACGAACTTGGAAGAAGTTGGAATTGCGCGGTGAGCGACGGCATTGATCTCGAGCGAACGATCGTCGCTGATCTCCGAGTCCAATCGATCCAGTTTTAAAATACGAGCTGGCGTCGGGGCGCGATTAAAAAGCGGCACATCGGGCGAGCGCGGCATTTCAATCGACGCCGGCCGCCGAGTGGGAACAATGCGGGGGTGACAAAGGTGGTACGGCCGGGTAATGAGCCGAAAGCCGCGGAGCTCGAAAAAGGGAAGAAGCGGCGTCGGCCGGGGGGTGAGGGGCGCGAGGCCGCGACACGAGAGAACAACAAACGCCGGCCGGGTATGCGTGCGCGGCAGGACGATGTAATTTAATGTGCAAAGGGAATATTTCGCATGAAATAAATCTCGGGTAACTGCCCGCTCGCAGACCCTCGCACTTGCTAATGCGGCGGTGGGGGCTGAGAGCGCGGGGGTGGGTTATTTAAAGGATGTTTTAAGCCGGCGCACGTGAGGCAAAAACTTGACGCGTTATACGCCGGCCGCAATCGCATGCGCGAACATTTGTATATATGAGCCGCCGCGTAATTAGACATTAGCATTCCGAATGAGAGTTGAAACTGGCCCGGGGCTTTGGCTCCGGTGCGGCTCTTTCGCGCTTAATCTTGCCGGCGGCCCGTCTGATAATGCCAACCGGGGCTGCGCATTTTAAAGTCTTATTCCAGGGCTAATTGCTCGAGGATTCGCTGCTCGGCGCTCGAATGGGGGCAGGGGGGCGTCGTTTTTTCGGCCCCACGGATAATCGGAGAGGTTTATCCGGGCACTGCAGGAGGGACTATTTATGCGCTTCTGTTCGATTTTCCGCGTTCCTCGCGCGAAAGCCTGAATTATTGCCCGCGTTTTATCAACCGATTCGGTTTGCTATCATAATCGCTAATGTTGTTTACTTATTTAGCGGCAAATAGGCAAACTCCAAAGCGGAGGACGACTGAGTTTTTCCTGAATTTCGGAGCTCAGCGTTGGCAAGAGTGTCGGTGGATTCTTGCCCTTTTGACTGCAGGTACGCGTCATCGCGTGGCTTGCATTTCAATTGCACGCGACACTTCTAAATTATTTTTAACCCTTAATTATTAAAAACAGCTTTTTAACTTTCAGCAGCTTTGCCAGTATTTGCATTCTATGCGCGTTGTTGCAACTTGTTAAACAGATTTTTTTTTGCCGCAAACAAAAAAGAGAAAAACGAGAAAAGAGTTATCTAGCACTCTAGTATAGTACTTTTACGTAGAAATTATCTTGAAAAGTTTTTATCCCTAGATAGTGCAAACTTTTCTGATAAAAATTATCGGATGAACCTCCTGATAAATTACTGCTTTACTGGAAAAAGATTGCGTTTATAGGAAATGTAAATTTTCTTAGATGCCACCGATGTCGCTATATCGGGGAATACGCGAATTTACCGAAACTGCAAAGCCGTGTATTTAACGCGCGAGTGTATTTAAAGAAAATGTTCAACATTCCTTTCCGCAAGGATTGCAATCGACTTCCATCTCAATCATATACAGGAAAGAAATCATTGATTAAAAGCATTAATGAAACGTAAAAATTCCGTTTCCTTTGTTTATTTGCACGCGAAAAAGAAGGAAACTTTTACTTTCGTTCTTCGTCTATAAAAAGTGTCAGAGTGTTGGATCAGCGAGAACGTTAATTAGGATTCGCCGATTTCAAGTTTAAGCAGACGCATCTTCGACTAAGAATATTCGCTTCAATGAAAAGCAAATTACCTTTGTAAAATCAAGAAATTATACACTAGTTGAGTCGCGATTCGTCCAACGACTATTTTACGAACAAAAATGAATATTTTACTCTTGTTATATAACATTGCTGAAAGTGAAAGTATAGATTGTGAATTACTAGTAGTGAAAGAGAGCGAGAGGAGATATTTTTTGTTAACCCGCTTTTCCGCGTCGCGGACATCCATTAGGATCTGCTGTTCAGCTGCGCACGGCTAAGCAACTATTCCATCATTTGGAATCCAGAGTGTTGTTAGAAACGAACGCGAGATTTGCCGAAAGCTGGAGAAACGGCGAGTAGACGTTAGCGATTCCAGGGTTGAAATAGTGCCAGAAGAGGCGCGAACAGTTTTTCAAAAATATCCGAAGCTCGTGCCCCGGTAAAAATGATGGGTTTCTATAGTTTAGCCGCTGTTACCGTTAGCAAGTGCCCAGTTCTGCCGAGGGTGCAAAGTACGAGGCACTCGTCGAATAGTGGACGTTAACCGCGACGCGGCGCTCCCCGTCTCCAGCATCCAATCGACTCTGATCGATCAATTTCTGATCCATATTCAACGAGCGGCGTAATCCCGCTCTCCGAGAAGTCCGCAAATTTAAAAGCTCCAATAGACTCGGCAGGAAGGAGCTCGTTATCAGGAATCCCCCGAAATTTGCAATACAAAGCAGCGTCGGTAGCTAAGCAGAAACGTACAAACTGCGCGGCACTGCGCCAAGGGAGGCAAGAAGAAGGAGGAGAAAGAACGAGAAAAGGAGGGCCGTCGCTGATACGGGGAGGAGGATGGGCGATTTGCAGAATTTAAACAGTCCCGAGGGATAAGGCGGAGAGAGAAGCGCGCGGATTACGTCGGGACGCGGGCGCGCGAGCTGCGAGCCTCTCGGTTACCTCCTTCCTGCGGGATAAAACAAAACACTGGCCCGGCCCGAGTATATTAATGCCTGGCTTAATGTGCTCCGGCTAATTAATGGACCGACTACTCGCTCCCCGGCGCTCCTTTCTTTTATCGTCGTTGACGTCAGGAGCGCCGGTTTTTCGCTCCTCCTTTATCCGCTTCACACCGTAACAAATCTTCCAACCTTAGTGCGGATACCTTTTTTACATCGTCATTACCGCGATCGCGGATTTCAGTTTTCCGCTAATCCCTCCCTTTTTTGCGCTTTTTTAGCCGTCTGTGCGAATTCGGAGTCCTTGGCGGGGACAGGCCGGGGGCTGTGCACGAGTATTAAGCGCCGAAAGCGGTAACGATGACGTCCCGATTTTCCGATGCAGCTCAGAGTAGTCGTTCGACGTTAGCTGTTGCAAACACTCGCGAGTGAAACGAACTTTGTGAAACGGCTTTTGGTTCTACGAAGGTATTTTTGCGACTCTATTCGACGTCTACTTTACGTTTGCAACAAGAGCTTTTAGAGCGCCAAAACTCTTTTCCGGTTAGTCTTCCGATGATTCTTAAAGATGTTGATTGGCGCACGAATTTCAAGAGCTAGAGGTAAGAAGCTGCACAGCTCCGAAAAACTCCGTTACGTAATTTGTAAATGAAGATTTATTTTTTTACGACGGCCGCTATCGAGCTTGTAATTTAAAATTTCTCCAACTTTAATCCTTGTTACAGCACCAGAGCCAATAGTCGCAGTTGTCACGTGACAGTCTTGCTCCTCTTTTACGCCTTTCATTTTCAGTCGACACACGGCCCTTCCAAACTTTGCACACTCGCGCAAACAACACATTTTACACGCGCATTCTGGCCCTTTAGCAGCAGCGAAGCACGAGATAACGAAACTGTCGGCGAGTCAAGGACAAAAGCTGCTGAAATGGAAACCACGTTCGAGTGTTTGAATTTGGCAGAGGAGCTGAATAGCGTTGCTCGAACGCTCGTCCGCGTAAAATTAGCCGGTCAATTAGAGGACAGGATGACAGGATAAAACGGGTATGCGCTCAGGCGCGCTTAGCCACGATAAGAACGGTTTAATGGGAATTTACGGTTTTCTTTTCGGAAAATATGATAGCTGCTGGGAAGCTTTTCGCAGCGAAGCAGCGCAAGGGAAGGAGAATATTTGTTATTAGCCTGAGTGGAGTGAGAGTAAAGGTGCTTGGAAAACTCGACGACCGACTAAATGACTTGCTTTCTCGATTATCTAGTCGCCTGATGATTCGTGGCATCTTTCGTAATGGAACGTCTTGATTAAAAGGTTCAACTTTATGAAGTTATTCAATGGAATGGCCATCTTAGGTTCTGTTTATACGCACAAATATTCTCTCCTCGCATTGATCTAAAACAGCATTTTTTCAAGCAGAATCCGATTATGAAGAACCTGTGCTGATATTACTCTTGTGAAAAATTGAAAACAAATTAAATTCAAAATTTTCTAAGCTCATGCTTTTGACTGTTTTTGCGAAATTTTTTTCAAAAGAAAATTATTTTTATATCGCTAACCTTGATCACAATTGCGTAAATTCACGTCCGAATTTTAATCTTGAAAAATAGATAAAATAAGGGATAAATGCACGTGACGTCTATTCTTTAGAAATATATTAAATTGATATATCGAAATTTATTAAGCTTGACTATACAATCAGAATTTCGTGACGTAAGGCTTAAACAAGAAAGCGCTACTCCCCCTAAACGTACTCGGGCATTTTTGGTAGGTATTGGTGCTATCGTGCCTTCGGATTAACGAATGACATTGTTATTTTGAAAAAAACAGAAGAAACGAAAAAATGTAAAATATAAAAATATCCGCTTATATTTTACTTTTTACATAAAGTTTTATCTAACATCGTTTACATTTTTTATAGACTTTAATGAATATTCAAAACTAATTTTTAGATTTTTTTCAACGATGGATTTCAACAATGAATTAATCACTAAATACAAAATTGTTTTAATGCTCTCTAAATTTTTCCATCGTTATTTTAATAATTGCAAAACATAAAATTATGCGCGAATTACACGTGTATTAAAAACTTTAAATAATCGAAGGCGATAATAAAAAATTTTTTTATTAGAAACTGTTATGTTTCAGAAATTAAAATTGTATACAATTTTATTTCAAAACAGATGCTGATACAAAATCGCTAGATATACATTAATGATATTTAAGACAGAGACATGGATTAAATAATATATTTAAAGGTGAACGTAAAATAATTTGCTAATTTACAACTGAAGCTCTTTATTCCGAAAAAGGTGGAGCTTTCAAAATTACAAAATACGTTTTAGAAATTAAAAGAAGTTATTGGATATTATTTTCAAATAAGATATTTTAGCTTCTAATACTTATTCCTTAGATTAATTAAGCTTAAAATTCGTATTTTCCTTTGAAAAAACTTTCTTCGTAAATTGATATTTTATAATATTTTTAAAATTGCGATCATTGCTGTATGTGCATTCGGATTTTTTACTGACAAATAAAAAATATTAAATTAAAACTAAATACGTGCAGGTGAAAAAATCTGTAATACTAACAAAAATTTCTGAAATTGTTTTTCCCTGAGTTCAAATAATACGAACTTCAAACTCTTTTGAAGTTTTTTTTAATTAAATTCAGACTAAACTGCAACCAATATTTAAATTCCAAAGAAATAGGAGCAACTTTTTTATTCGGAATTCTGAGTTGTTATTTATATTTGTACAATTATTGACCGGATAAACGAGCCAATCCATTTAACTTTTAAATTATTGTCTGTATTAAGTAGAACACAATCGATCTAAATTTCTTTCATACATATAATATTAGCATTGGAGTCATCTACTATTTGTATTCACCTGTACAGTTTATTCGAAAATGTAATTTCAAAAACCACGTGCTCAATGTCTCTTTAATACTCCTCACTTCTCCGAATTTTCTCGATAATTTTTGATTGAAAAAACCAGGTGGAATATCTAATTTTTGAAATAGAATAGTAAATTCATTAATTATCGAAGAATCTTGAAATTTAAATGATTTTTTAAAAAAAGATTATTGAAGCATCACAGTCAGACTTTATACCTGCAAATTCACATATCTGAACCTCGTATTCCCAATTAGTCTAATTTATAAATGTTTTGGCATTACAATTATTTACCCGTTTATAAAATATTTGAATTATATTGCCGTACAAGACTTGTGCTAAAAATTAATGAAAAATGTGTTAATGTGCCAAAGATAAAATATTGCCATTATAAGGTGACCCCAAGACTAAAGAATATTAACTATTAATTAAAAATATCAGGCTTTATTTACTGAAATATCGTTAAACTTTTTCGTAATTAACCTTCCGAGAAACTATTATTTAATGCGAGTAAAGTAAACAGAGCCATTATTAAAAGCCTCTTGGTATTCGTGCTCAAGCTAAAGACAACATGTAACTTTAATCGTTTTCCAAATTCAACAAAACCCTTTTGCAATACGGACAATCTTTAACCAATATGCTAATGTCAAAAATTTTATTGCAAAACGAAAAAGCATTAGACACGACGTTTGACTAATCAATAAGAACGTGATCGATCGTTTTAAATTGCTTTTCACGAATCCATATTCTTTGACAAGTGCTGTTTTTTTAAAGAATTTATTGCAATATAATTTTTACAACATCTAATACAGAAACAAACATTCCACCGAGCATTTTGGCGATTTATAACAGAAGGTAGTTGCTCTGAGTTCCCAAATTTGGCAAGCCCTTAAAAGCTAAACGACGCACGGAATTTTAAAAACCATAGAGCCGAAGACGGTCAACAGACGAAGGACGATCGGTCAAAATCAAGTCGAGCATCGATCGGGAGGAAAATTCGGAAACAACCATTTGGGCTTTGAAGGGCGCGTGGCTGCGAGGACCCCCACCCCCCAGCTGGTAGGTCCGGCCAGTGGAGGGAAAAAAAAGACGGAAGGCTCCGCCGCGGCTCTCGTGCAGCGTTCGCAGTTGCGAGTTAAAAGCCAAGTTCGGCCGGAAAAAAGGAGCTCGAGGTCTCGGACACACGGCTGGAATTGGCCTGCAGTCGCACTCGGAGCGTCGGCGCACTCTCCCGACCGGAGGGGCTGGGTGGGACCTCCGAGGACGCGTGGGAGCCGGCAAGGGCGGAGCCTTGGCCCGCGCAAGGCGGCACCGCCGGCGCGCGAAAACTCCCAGCGCCGCGTCTGACTTGGCGCGCGCCACTTTTTCGCGGCGGGGAAATGCGCGCGCGGCTCCCTAACCTAGATCGCGACCAGCGGCCCCGTCGTCGTCATCGTCGTCGCTCGGCTCTCCGCGAGTCGCTCAGGAGACGAGCCCGCGAGCTTCCTCGTGGCACACTTTCCTCGCTCGAGTGCGGACCGATTGGCTTCCACCTGATCCTTGTAAGTACAAACTTGGAATTTGTATTGCCGCTTTTCCGACTCTTGCGTTTGTTTGTTTTTATCCCCGGGGCTGACGGGCAAAACTCGAATCGACTGTCAGCACTTGATCTGCATCGGCTATACGTCCAACGACTCCTCGATCCCACGCGAACGCTCGCTCTTTTCTTTGGTCATTCGCTTTGGCTTTACGCAATGTATTCGTCGCTCAGCTGGAAATTAATCAGGCGGTATTTTTTCATCATTCCTGGGTGTTTGCGTAATTTCGTTAATTCGAACGAATTCTGCTCTGGTTTTTCCGAACGAGCTCGTTTTTCCTTTCCTTTCGCTCGAAGATGAATCAGCCAATTTTCGTTCTTGCATTTGGTATTCGTGTTTAACGCGGCGCGTAAATGGACGTTGATATTTTTTATTGCCAATAAACACGCGTTTTAAACTGTGAAATATTATTGAAAAGCGGCTCGGACACTCGCTATGTGTTATTCGTAAAAATAAATTTTGACGTTAGCTTCGCTGCTGTTGAATCGAAACTCGAAGCTCGAAGCGCTAAGTTATAGTAACGCACATCCGCGTTGCACAAAAATTTAAAACAAAAGCTCCGCACACAAAGCATATCTCATTTAAAGCTTCAACAAACAGGCTTTAACGTTTAAAAAGCGCAATTTATTTTCGCATCGCTCGTCCGAACAAACTTATGGAAATAATTATTCGGGATATTAAATTATTTGTATTTTGACGTTGATTTTACATAGTGATGCGCGTTAAATGAATATTTGTTGTATACAGATACGATTATATTCGCGATGAATTGATTACAAATGATTCGTTAATTCCGCGTATATTACCGAGGAATGAATTATCAAGAAATGAAATAACTGATGCGGTATAATATTACACGTATAATATGTGTAAATTATCAATTTCAATCTTAAACGTGAGTTGGAAACTTTCCCACGTAAATGTAATTAGGCGAAATACCATTTTGATGCGAGGCTTTCGATTGTTTACAATTATCGACGCCTTTTGTTTGTCGCTTTAAAATAATACGCTCGATATATTTGTCGATGATTTTCGCTTCGCGAGAAAGACTTTTATAGCTATATTTTTTAGCTGGAAAGGGAGGAAACGAAGAATAATTGCGGGGGCAAGCCAATGATCCTTTAAGCGGAGCTGTGCTGAATTCGCTGCGACGAGTCCAGGGCGAGAAACGATTAATAAACGACAGTTGCTCGAGTGAAATATTTGGCGCGCGTTGCTAAAAGCCTGAAGGAAAAGGAGCAGCAGTAGCAGCAGCAGCAGCAGCAGGACTCCCAACCCCGGGCAGCGAGTGAAGCGACTGTAAGCAAACAACGTTACATCGTCTTCGAGGCGCGGAGCGAATGTAGCGGCGAACGAGAAGAAAAGCTCGGAGATAACCGGTGCCAGTTACAAACGCTCCCGAGATAAAGCAGATTAGGCGACTTGACAGTGACGTGTCTTTAGGCTTCGCGGCAACCGAGAACGGGGGGTGGGGATGTGGTGTATTACGAGTAGCTCGTGGTTCACGCTCGATCAACTTGGTTCCACGGGGGTAGTGTTCCGCGAAGCGATAGGGATAATCTTGCTGTCGCTCGCGAGGCGAAAGGCGAAAAGCGAAAGGAGAAAGGGCCGCCTTATCGCAGCCGAGAGAGATAAAAAGCGTTGAAAAAGCGTTGAAAAGGCGTTGGAAAAGCGCTTTGTCGGCCATGTAGGTGTAACTCGCGCGTAAAGTGCGCGCCAGACAAAACCAAATTGCCGCTGAATAAGTGTTATTTTTCCGCCTGGAAACCCTTTCCCGAACAGTAGCTGCTGAAAAATTCGTCAAGAGCAATTCACCAAACGCGCTTTTAATTCGCAGAGCAGCGGGAAAGCGAAGGAAAGCTCTATAATCTCGGAACACGTCGATAAACGTACAAAAATAGACTTTCTCCCGCTAACCATGTGCAAAGTGTCGTCTTGCAATTTTACGCAACCAACCTTTTTAGTTTTAACAAAGTATGGATGTGTATCGGCTACGAAAATTAGTTTCGCGTTAAAAATGTGCGTGAGAAAGCTAGTCGATTGTAAGTATTGGAAAGATTTAGCTAACCTTAACACCGTGGGTCCGAGTCCTCGAATTATCAGTCAAAAGATAGAAATAGAAATACAGACCTTGAGAATAATAACGTTCATCCTCTTTAATTGGATCTTTTACAAAACAAACTGTGAATGCGCTGTACTCCAATCTACTACCACATTCTCATTCGTCGTTTTATTTTTACAACTGGTAGTAAGTGTTTTAAAATTTATACGGAAAAATCACGGATCTTTTGAACGGAAACATTAATAAATCAAATCTCGAACTGCGTTAAACTTATGATTCAAAATCAATGATAAAACATTTCATAAATCGGAAGGAAACCAACATTCGCGCACCATTTAATGAATCGATATAGACTTAATATCTGAACTAGATCTCGTGTAAAATAAAAGCTCCGAGACTCTTGCATCAGTAAAATAAAATTAGTGAAATTAATTATTTAATAGATATTACATATAGTAAATATTGCAAAACCGTTGTTTTATTAAATAGTTTGTCACTAAAAATGTCGTCGGCGGGGGGGGGGGAGCGAACTCGGAGGGGTGACAAGTAAAAATATGTGAATTCCGTTTACAATTGATTAGGAAACGCCCAAGTCAAGCAACGGCAGGGCAAATAAAAAAATGTCTGCTACTATCGATGGCCTTTGGACAACGGACAACAATGGACATTAACCTCCACGTTCTCCTCAAATAAATCTTCCAGCCATAGCAGCAGCGCCGGCTAAGCCCAGCTAATCGATCTCAATGTTGAAAAGGAAAATTTTGGACTCGCCGATGACGTCCGATGCAATAAAAGGGCATCCGAGTAATCCGTTTGAAAATTAGTGGAGCGCGAGGAAGTCGATGCAGAAAAGCCCGCGTCCTAATGAAGCTCGAACGTAGCGGGAAAATAAAAAACGAGCGCTTCCTCGAGGCCGATTGACTTAACAACGTTTGATAAAGGGCCGCCACAGTCGGGCAGGACGAGGCAGGGGTTGTTAGTGAGCGACGAACGCGCACAGACAGCGAATAATCGAATTATCGTCGGTTTAAGGATCACGAGAGTTCGATGGCTGATCCGATGGACAGATTGCGGCGTTGCTCAACGGTCACCGATGCGAGCCACTCCCTTCAAGAGAGCCTCTCTCCTTCCACCCCCACCCCTCGTTCGCTCCTCGTCGCGGTCCAGCGAACCGACTGAGATTGTCGCAAGGGGGTGGCGGTCAGCGCTGGCCTAGAGGCAGCGAAAAACTGACCTGCTCTCACCTGCACATGCGCTCACAAAGAAAACTCTGGCTCGACCTTAATCTCCGAGTCGATAAACCGATTAAGCTCAACTAAAAGTTATTAATATCCGGTCACTCGGTGCGCGTTGGTAAACGTTGATAAACAGGCGAAGTTAACAACCCGCCGACTATTCGATGTTGTTCTCTTTTTTACAAAAATTCGAATCAAAGACGGGAGTAACTTGTTGTGCCTATTACCGACTGAAATAGTATTTTAATTAAATAACGTCGCTTATGCGCGAGTCCGGGAATGTGGATGGTAAATAAGCGGCGAATAAAAACGACTCCCTCAGACATCGTCAATGCCGCAATAACTATTTTTAGAGGCGGAAGACGCTTTCCCTCTTCCGTCGGAGAAGCGGAACCCATCGAAAAACCCCCCTGCTCCTCTCTTACTTGCTCTCGCGCGTTCGCATCGCTTCTACAGCCTCGCTTTATTATTACTCTCACGCATGCGTTCGTATCCGCGGGCTTAAATTATTTGCAGAATGGTAATTTTAAATAAATTAGCTCTCGAACTAAAATGGTCCAGGTATTTAGCAATATGTTGTGCTTACAACCATATGTCATCAAAACATAAGAAATCGGGATCTTTTTACGTAATTGCTCGTTTAAAAAAGTTCATCGATAAGAAATTTGCCCGAGTTTTGTTTAAACTTACCTGACAAGCTGGAAAATTTAAAACTCCGAAAAGTTCAATAATCTATTTAACCTTGCATCAATATCATGCCTCGACGAATTTTTTATTACAAAAAATACGAATGTTTATCAGCGGCAACAGGCGTACGCTCGCATAAATACAAATCGAAATACGTGAAATAAAACATAAAAATGTTCTGATTTACAGGTAGAATTTACTGTAATGTATCGTGCTTTTATGTCAACTCGTAGGTTAATTGTTTAAAATATATTTATTTTAAAATTTAAAATATATATTGGTTTTTCCTGATTTAAATTATCGTCTTTTCGTTAAAAGTACGAGCGTTATTTTTATCGAAGACAGAACATTTAAAATTTTTTGTCAATTATTAAAAATACGAGGAATAACGCATCGACAGGGTGGAAAATCTTTTTACACATAGTGTTGAAAGTATCTCACCTCGATAGTCCGAATTTCTAAAGCTAGAAAACGGCAATAATTATTTATTATGATACGCATGAATAGAGTGAAATACGCTGCGGACTTTTGGGAAAATTTCTTACGAAAAACCTGCCCACGTGGAGGATTTAATTCCACCGAAGCAAGTGACGAAAACGTGTTAACGAAAGACCCGGCAGGCAGTTTCCTCTTTCTAATATTTCAACTCTAAACTAATTCCCTCTCAGTTAGCGAAAGTTAAGTCCAGTTAAGATAGTCTCGAGACGGAGGTGGAGAATATCAAGGACAAAGGCAGTCAAACACCGCGAATGTACTCCGAAAGAATTTTGTCGATTTACCCGGGTTAGTTTTGCGGTTCACCGCCATAAAGTTTCGAGAGAAGAGAGTGCAAGAGGTCGAAACGTTGGGGAGGTAGGAGTAACCAAAAGGAGCTTTGATGGTACCGCTGAAATTCCAGCATCGGATGCTCCCTCAGCTGTTTCTGCGGCTCTACGACCGAATGGCGTTTGCACTGCAGACCGAGCGCGAGGCGCAAAAAGAATGGACGTTAAAACACGAACCAAGAATGAAAATAAGTGACGTAGAAGCGCTGTTGTTTGGAGATGTTGAGAAACTGCGAGGAAAGATACGGGAAGAGTAGGAGTTGGCGAAGGCTTCCAAGGTCACCGTGGAAACGCTTGTCATTTTACCAGCGGGAATTCCTGTCTAACCTCGCACGAACATTATGGAGATTACGTATGTGCGATGAACAACTAAAGTGTTCTGCTTGTCGTACCGGACCTTAGCTGGGGAAACTCGAAGCCCAATTTGGATGACGGACCACACACTTACGCGCGCATCAGTGGCACGTTGGTTTATCGCAAACACCAATGTTGCTGCGAACAGCCTTGTTTGCGAATTTATCAAGACGCAGCGCGCGCTCCAATTCAACCCAACAGTTGTGACGGCAGCCTCATTTTAATAAATAAAACGGAATCCGACACATGGCTATAATTTCCAGGAAGGATTTTGCGAGCTGACGCATATTTGCACGCGTTCCGTCTGCCCTCGGCCCCTGCGTGGCTTTGCACCGGTTAAACGTCGACGATACGGGGGGGGGCAAAGGCACGGGGCCGCGCTATGAGCAAAGTTTATGTGGTTTCAATATGTCCTCGTAACTCTGGACAATATTACCGGGACGTTAATATCTTCTTGCGGTTGAAACTACGCGAGCAACGTCGGCTGAACCGACTAGGACGGCCAGCTCCCTTTGATCCGCGAATTAAGGATGTCCCGTGCGGCCTGTGGCAGTCCTTGGCTTTTCTTCCGACCCCCTGCCCTTCCATCATTATTTCAGACGTGCGAGCGCACACGAGGTTTCGATCCCCCGCACCTCTCGACGTCTTCTTATTCGAATTCTCGAGCAGCAGATGTAATTGCGAAATTAAATTCGAGTTGCCGAACGCCTCGGGTAGCAATCGCTAAACAGTGCTTTGCACAAAAGTAAGCAAACAGATCAGCTGTTTGGTCTTGTGTGAAATTCCCGACAAACGATTCGACGAGTGCTGCTCGTCGAAGAAACACTACTCGACAAAAACTGAGCCGTGAAATCGCGTTTCACACAACTATTAGGGATCTTCTTTTACTGCTTTATCGCTACTTCGCTCCTCTCCCGCCCTTTCCCTCGATTATCAAAACACATTGCAAATTACTCGCGTCTTTTCTAATGCAGCTGAAATTATTTATTTTTATTAAAACTCAATTCGTTGAAGCAGCACATAAAGGCCGAACAGAAGCTAAATAATTATTGTTTCAGTTAATCGGATTCGGATAAATTTCATCTCGGAAATTCTCTTCATCAATCACGTTTAATGTACGAAACCTAACAATTTACACTCATTACGCGCTATAGAGTCTTGAGTGTTCGGGCATTGTATTCATCTGAATATAATAGCACCAATACACACTCGTACGGACAATTTCAATCCATTTACTCATTTGGTTTAGCAGATGCGTAGAATTTACCGACATTTTATCATTACGTTATTCTTTGCAAATAGTCAATCAATTATTTTCCAGCGCAGTCATTTCTTATAACATTATTTAAGAAATGACAAAAGTATTGATTCCGAATTTTGCAGACGACAAATTTGTTATTCTTCGCAGCACGTTGATGATTCGAAGACAATCGTTTGAAATTCAAAACGCAAAGGGTCAAATGCAATTATTTGGAATAAAAGTCGTTGGCTCTAACAATATCTTATTAAGCCGATCTTCCCTGCTCCGACTTATTTAGTTCTTCAAAATAATGGACGAGTAAATAAAAAATATTCGTATAAGCGTGAATAAAAAACACGATAATTATTTATTATTTATCTAAAGTTATAGGAATATTAGATTTCGGTAATTAATTTTTTTTAAAGACGTCGCTCGTAGTTACGAATTAGCCATCCGATATTCACACTTTAAAAACGTTTATTAAATTCGTATTAAATCATTCTTATTATTCGCTTCATATTAACGAAATGCCGCAGTTGATATTTCAAATTTAATTCGGACTTAAATAAAATCTCAAAGGCTGAATAGAAAAGTACGTGTCATACCGAATTGTCGCTCTGATTTAAACGGTTAATCCGACACTCGCGCGTGCAGCCACACCTAGAGACGCACTCGAACTCTCACACTCGCACCCGTTTATACGCATTCGTTCGCATTCGTACAGATTAGATAGGAACCTCGTGGCCTATCGAGCGTTCATAACTAATGATACTAATTTATAAAACTATTAAAGAGAAACGAATTACAGATTGACACTACCACAGTATATGACCTTAATTTACTGTTTCATTTCGTACTCGATTTTTCGCGTAGTAAAATCAATATTATTATATTACTACCGACTGTTAGGGAAATTAATAATTACAATATTAATTTAAAAATAACACGACTTCAATTTAAAAATATATCGATCGTTAGATTAATAATCAACACTGCCAATAAATATTTATTCAACCTCGCATGCATAATACAGTACAGCAACGACCAATTGCAGCGGATAAAAGACTCCGCTGAGCAAAGCTTAATTTGTTCGATCTACTTTTCAATATTTTAAAAATATATTCTTTGGAGCAAAGATTATACGCTTTTGGAAGTCTTTTCGATTTAAAATATTAATAAAAATTATTTTTAAAATTGGTAAGAATTGTTAAATACTACAACAGCTTCGGGGACTGCACAACGAAGCCCTCGATGTTAAGAATTACTCCGAGGTGAAGTGGAAGTTACGGCTACTTAAGTGGTAGAAGAATTGAAAGTGTTCAATCTCAAAAATTCAATTCTGATAATTCCCAAAAGCTTATAAACTAAAAGCTAACGTTTTTCAATTTAATTGCGACAATGCGAGTGTCACTTATCAGGTCTAGAATTAGTTTTTTCCAATTTTTCGAAAAATCGATTATCGAAATTATTCAATCCAAACATTGATTGTACTATTACAGCCAAAAACTCGAATAATATTGTTCAGGTGGGCATAAATAAAGTAACGAAGATATTGTCTTCGTCGGAAAAAGTCTCTAAAATATTCTCATTCTCTGAATCGAAAATTTATCCACAAAAATTGATATCGTTAATCATTTTAACCCTAACGGACTCTTTACCACGTAGTGCAGTGGCTTTAAAAAAACTAAGCCACGTCTACACACGGATCGCCTTTTAAAGTTCGCGAGTTTTCTCTCGATTCTTGGAATGCATCACAGTATGTTAAGCGCAACTGCACACGCGTTACCCAGAGACTCGCATTCGTTAACAATCGTTATTCAACGCCTACAGTAAGTGGCGCAAAGGAAGGAGACGCGTTTTCATCGACTGCACACGAAGGGGAGACTAAATACGCGCCTTTCCGCAACGCAGCAACTTTTGAGAGAGACCGAGCGAAACCGAGTTTCCTTGGTCGGGGTCGGGCGCAAGAGGCGCTGCGGCCGTTCCCTCGGTCTTGTTACTCCGCGAACAATCGCGGAACGGCCGGTAAATCTGGCGCGTTTAAAAAGCTCGACAAGCGCCAATGAAAGGCCGGAGAGGCTCCCGATCTCAAAGGCTCGAATTCCGGAAGCCAAGAAAGCCAGGGGCGCCGCCCGGGGACGGAACTAATTCGATTCTAAACTCTGACCACGCGCTCAGCGCGGCGGAGGTGGAGGGGGAAAACGCCCCCGCAGGCCGCTCGGACACAGATGGCAGTAACCGAGGTTAAATTCTCAAACCGTAACTCTAATTACTCATAGACAAGTCCGGATCGGAGGCAGGCGCCGCGACGCGACAGCTGCTGGTGAAACTTGCGAAGCGACCGACCGCCCGTCGCTGATTTTTCTTCTCGGCGGTTTGGTTGCCGCGCTGCGGTCTTGGCAACCCGAGGCTCAAGGTGGTAAGCCTTGTTTTTAGTTTTGGCTCGCCGGCCGACTGCGGGTCACGTGCTGCGCCGATTAAACACTCGAGGATTCGACTATTCGACTGCCCGGGTAGACGTTAAGGTCGCGCTTTGGTGGCTTTATCGCCAGAATCACTTGACTTTCCTTTACTCCTTTACGAGTTCCGGCCCGGGGGCGGTCTAGCGGCCCTTCGCCCTTCGCCCTTCCAGCATCGACACGCGGTGCGCGGTGTAATGGCGAAATTAAATTCGGGTTGATGAATGCCGTAATGTCGGACACCTAAACTATTACGACGTGTCGCGATGGCGTTCCCAGTCTGCGCATACGATTACGAATTGCTTCGGGAGCTTCTCGCTTTACTGGCTTGGAGGCGCTGACGGCTCCGGTCAAATTTACGCGAGAACCGATTGGCGTGACTCCTGCTGCACTCGCGCTGCTTCTTTCGCCGGCTCCAGCTCTTTCATCGGCGCGAAAGTTTGCTTTCCTGGGAAATTTAATTCCTCCATAATGGACCGGGAGCTCGGAAATTTCACGAGTTGATTTCGGATGCTCTAATTCCAGTTCGAAACTCCGTATGTACGTATTTTAAGGTATTATTATTATTTCAGTGGCGCCGGGAACTCGAAAATTTATCACTTTAACACAAGAACTTTACTCTTGCCTAAACTAACTGTATCCAAGACACTCGGCTATGCCTAACTTCCCTCGAGTTCAACTTCATACCGCCTTCCTCGCTATCCGCGGGCCTCTCGTGCTCGATGATAAAACATTAACGCCTACGCTTCGGAGCCATTACCGGTCTTCGGCATTTCTTGGCGTTTGCGCAACGGCTCAATTTTTATCAAGCGATTGTAAATTATTGTGAATTGGAGCGACTGTGGGTTCTGTATTTTTGAAAGGCAATGTTTGCATTCCAGATTCGAAAGGTGCCGGAATAAAATGACTATGGACGTAAGCAAGACGGAACCTAGTAGGAATGGAGGTGCGCAGCAGGAATGCGCTGGATGCAGAAAACCAATAACCGAAAGGTAAACCATAAAAACGCAGATTCGTCAACACTTGAGACGTGCTTTTCCGAAATTTTGGCTACACTCCTGCATTTAGCGCAATTTTACCAATTTTTCACTCCCTCGTTCCCACGTGCAGTTATAATTGCAAACTATGCAGAAATTAAATCGGTAAAAACTTTGACATTTAAACTTTTGCTCCGGTTTCGAATCGTTGGACAATCTTTCTATTAATTGTCGGGAACTTTATCAACAATGCAAATATTATCGAAATTAGATAGCGTCGGCTTCTTATTGCCACTAAACCACGCCTTTCGATACTCCTTTCCCATTTTTCTAATACTCCTCAATTTTTTACGATTACCTACACTTGACAAACATTTACTCGGTAATACGAGCGAAAAGGGTACTTTTTAATCGCGATGCATTGTTCGAAGTTGAAAATTAATTTTATCGTCGCTCGATGCGTTGTCACCTCTTAATATTCGACAATTGGCGATCCCAAGTAAATTTCACCTCGATCGAACAAACCCAATAACGCAGTTTTGCACTCGGCTTAGACTCACCCGACCGCCCCAATGCCCTCTTCCAATACACTTACAATCAACTTTATTAAAAAACACGCTAAATTTCGCTTTCGAAGATATTTATTGAGAGCCCTGGACATGTTTTGGCACGAGGATTGCTTGAAATGCGGATGCTGCGACTGCCGACTGGGTGAAGTCGGATCAACCTGCTACACAAAGGCGAACCTCATCCTCTGCAAACGCGATTATTTACGGTAAGATTTGCAATTTGCGCACCATAGCTCACATTGCGATGGAATTTACCTCTGCGATAAGCCTCTCGATCATCGACACGTCGTGCTCTCCGCTGTCACTCGACACAGTTATTTCTTAAACGCGCACGCGCACAGGCGAATTACTCCGAGTGCGTCGTCTACAATTGCAATTTACTGCAAATCACGTGGGCGCAGACCGATAGCGAAAATCTTGATTTTTACGAGCGAAAACACATTGCATTACTCGTCGGTGTCACTGGAATTGGTCGAGTGAGAGACGCGCGCATAACTTTTGGCTTATCGTTTCGAAAGCTAAGCTCCCAGCGACTCCAGCTGCCAAGTTCTGGATTATAAGCCGTGAATCGCGCGAGATCGCCGAGACGAGGTTGTCCGCGAGCGCGCCTCCGTCAAATATTTATAGAATTGACACTGGCGCTAATAGCGTTTATTGATTGAGCTTTGGAGAGCCGTAATTGGGCCGAGGGACCGATAGGCCGACGCTCAACGAAATATCGTTAAACGTGCGCATTCGCGCGCAAACTGGCCGGGACGCGAGCGCTGGCTCTGTGTGCGTGCAGCGGATGCCCCATGGATTGTAGCGCGCATCGGAAGTATTCAAAGTCGAAGCCCGCGCCAATAAACTTTCGGACAGGGCCGAGCGGCCGTGTGTGCGCTCGGGGACGTTTCGCCACGAGAGCGAACGCCGTAATATCGTCCTCAAATATTGGACCATTAATAAAGCCCTTAGTTTCAATAGGCCGTGGTGGTACACAAGCGGCACCTGCGCGTGTTCCCGGGGGAAGCTTCCCCCTCCCCGGCGGCATCATCGGAACGTAATCTCGACGCGGCTTATTTGCCCGGGAGTTTGTTTGCTCTCGCGCCGGAAAGTTGCCGAGGGCCGCCGGGAGGGGGAGGAAGCGCAACTCTCTACGGTATTCAATAAGAGAAACTCATCTGTAAAATTCGATTTATCACTCGCCTCCCACCGCCGAGTGCGGCACGTACGCGGATAATCACGGAACTGCTTTTCTTTTCAATTTGCGCTTCCTTTCCTTCACCTTGCGAATTCGCATTAAACAACATAAATTGCAGCGAATCGAGAGGCGAAGTACGTGGTGCGCATCGACGACGCCTCTTTATCTCCTTCCGACGTTCGCCGCCGCCGCCGTCGGCCTTTGTCTTGGTCGAACGCGTTGCTAATCGCAGCCGCGCAATTTTCCAAGCAATTATTAGTCGTGCGCTTATTCGGCTTCTCTATTTCGTTTTTATAAATTTCTCGCGCAAACTAAGGAAACGGCCGAAACCGCGAGCAAAAACGAAAAGACGCTCGTTTCGATGATTATAGAAGATGTTCCCCACTTGAAGGACACAGCCTCGTTCGCGTTAGGACAACAATATGTTTCGCTAAAGCCGCGTTCGGCCGATATTTAAATCTTTCGTTAAAGAGTTTCGTTGGAAATTGGAAATTAACCGCGAGTCGAGTTTTAACAGCTGAAGCTTCGATAGAAAATATTCGCGTTAAGCGACTGCTTACTTACTTTGCGAAACTTTCGGCACTCGTGAATTATTGCTGAATCTTGAAATAGACATTGGAAAGGGGCCGGTCTTGTTTCACTGTACTCCGGGGCTTGGTACCTGAAACTGATTTCATCTCTGCGTTAGTAACGTGTAGCTGTCGCTTGGAGAGGCAACTTATTTTCTCGTAATTTATTTATTCTCATAAGTTGGGAGCGATAAGCTTCTTACTCTTTTGTTGGAAAACAAAAAACCTTCGCGATGGTTCGATGCATCAAAGAATGGCGGTGATATAATCATCAATTTGATGTACGAACGGTTTCGATCGACGCAAATAAAGTTACAGCGAATTATTAAAATTATTCGTACAGACGCTTTGGCTTAATTAATATTGCGCGAATTCAATTATTGACGATCATCTAGCAATTGCTGTAAAATAATTAATCGCAGAAATTTAATCAATGCTTATTTTTAAAAGTATTAACGACTGTGCACGCGTGCAGCGTAATTTTAATCGATATATCTAATTGAGTTAGAGCGTGTAACGAAAAAATGCAAAATTTGGGATCCTTTATTGTTTGCTAGTGCACAAAAGCTGCTTATCGGGAATCTATTTGTATTTGTGCAATATTTATCGACGAGAAATCCAAGCGACAATACAAGATTTTGTAAAATTGATATGTCGGACAAAGCACGAAATGAGACGCGAATCGGCCACCGGGGAAATTTTTATTTTCATATTTTGCGCTTTTAAATTAAAATTAATGTTTGGATTGTAAGCTCAATTGATTAAAAGGACGCGCAAAATAAATAACCCGAACTGCGATAAAAACAAACAACAAAGTCAATAAAAATTCGTTATAAAACAACGCGAAATGCCTCCGATTTATGGACTCGATGAATGCGTATCTCGACGTAGAGATATTTAGCCGGGCGAGTTGTCGGTGAACTACAAAGTGTACTTGGACGCTCGCAACGCGTCGGCATCAAACTCGCGCCGACGCACGAGGAACAAATAGTGTCGACGCTCGGGTGGAAAATAACTCGCGCAGGAGTAATGCAATGACGGTGAACAAAAGTGAAAAAGTGGAATGCGAAAATAAGAGTTATCGAGTGAGACGTCACTCTTTACGAATCTCCGATTCGATAATAAAGACGGCGAACAAACATTTTCAGGTTGTTCGGGAACACCGGCCACTGCGCCGCCTGCAGCAAGATCATCCCGGCGTTCGAAATGGTCATGCGGGCAAGGGCGAACGTTTATCACTTGGAATGCTTTGCGTGTCAGCAGTGCAATCACAGGTAATTCGTCACACGTTTAATTACTTGCATTTTCTCCGCAGTGTTCGGAATGGCTTCGACTAAATTACGAAGCATTAGTTATCTAATGGCTGGTAATAACGCCAAACAAATGATTTTCAACCCCGACGCATTCTACCGACGTTGAAGCGAAAATACTGAATCAAAAGTTAAAACACAGGAATAGACGTGCGTGCAAATTTAAGGAATCGCTGCTGCTGCGTATAAAACAAATTTAGGACAGGGCGGCTTTTGTTCGAAAACAATGGCTCCCCACTTGAAAGTAGCATTCTCGTAAATGTTTCGGCAACTTGCTCGGTGTTCAAATAAGTGCAATTTATCTGTTAAATACAGTTTAAAGGTGTCCACGCGCGTGGATGACGAACGAAAGAAGGGCTTTTAAGGGGCGCCGGGGCCCGAGTTCTCACGCGCGTCTCTGGCATCGCGATACACACGGTCGCACATCCGAATCCTCGTGGGCGCGCGCGCCTATTTGACAGGCAGAGGCGAAAGGAGCCCCCGATGCTCCCGAATTCTCACGGCTTCTCTCGTCGCCAAATGAATTCTGATTGTGTCGCGAGTTGTGGTGCCAAGTGTTCGCAAATTAAGACTAGACGTCGCTTCAAAAGTTCAAACTTTCGAGATGCCGTTGTGCTAGTGCTAATTGAACCTCTAAATTTCAGACTCTTAGAGGAAGCGCTTGCTGCTCGAACAACTGAAGCGAACAACAATGAAAACGTCACCGCTCCCTCGCTGTCGAGGAGTAGCGAAATTTGTTCATCGCGCGTTCGCATCGATTCAGCGAAAGAGTAAAATTAGATCGTCGGCGCTGAAAGAGTTGAGCTTTCGATTAATTAATTTTTATTTGATACAAAAGCATCGGTACAATTTGCGTTCGCGATGCCCAAAGGGTACAATTGACATCCGATATCTTCGTTTCGATAACATTCGTAAAAAGTGGATTGATCAAAGTACCCGGGAATATAGCATTAATAGTATTGATTATCCTAATCGTTAATTCGAACATCGGCAATTTTTAATTGCATAAAGACAGAGAGAGAGAGAGAGAGAGAGAGAAATTATCTTTGGTTAAATCTCTTGTACACGAGTAATTTATCGTGAACGAACGGGCATAAGCGATAAAATAACGATTTTGATTTGTTGGACTCAATTGCTAATTATTCTTAATACTCTTAAATCGAATGAATACTTTTATAGATCTGCGAAATGGCGTTTAGCCGTATGTAACGCAATTTATTTGTCTCTTATGAATATTATATTAAAATTAAAATCTCGCACGATTAAGATTTTCCTTATCAAATTCTTACTTTGCAAAATATCGAGGAAGATGATAATCCGTGCCCAAACTATTTATGATTTTTTACGAAAATGAAAAATTCTGTCGAGATAAAAAAAAATTTGAGTTTGTTGTCAACTGCTTAAAAAGAAAGACATATCCTGTCAATAATAAGAGAGGAAGGCAGTTTCACGTGTACGCGATAACTTTCGTTTTACGCACTGTGAATTCAAATAAATTAACTTGTTAGTTGTTGTTTCCAAAATGCCGACAATTGCTCAACCACTACAGAAGACAAAAGAGTAATAATCAGTGCGTTTCACCTTGAGAACTTTTGCTCCGATTGATAACGCGGAAGAGTTCTATTATCCATAACATTCATTCGGATTTCAATCACAACTTGGGTTCAAATAGGAAAAACGAAACATTTTGAGGAAAAAGACACTTAAAGTGTCTTGCAATCTCATTGAAATGGCAAAAAGAACGAGAACTGCGGCGCGGCTCTCAAAATTATCTCTGGAGCACTAATTATGCGGGCAAAAATGAGTGACGGAAGACGAGGAAAATCTCAGAACTGTAGTCATTGCTCAACGGGAGCGATCGGCTCGTTCGATAACTGAAGACGCATGTCCGAGCTTAAAAGTTCCCTCGACATTATCATTTCCATTGCAAGCTCCTAAATTAAGCTTCTCGCGCAGTTTGCTTTGTCGGACGTGCGTTCGTTGGAGTTGGCAGGGGTGCAGTCGAGTGTAAACGCAACGCGGATCGATTTAACACTCGTCTCCGCCTCAGAGGCCTTATCCGCGCACCGATCGTCCATTAAAAAAGCATTTTTGAAACAACGAGAAAGCAGCAACTGAAACGGAGAGAAGGGCCGAGGGAAAGGTGCACCTCTACCCCCTCGCTCGACTTTTGGCATTCCTTAATAAGTAACCGAGAAAAGCTCCCGCGTTTGCTCACGAGCCCTCGGGGGGCTTGTAACTAAATTGGCGGCAGTATATAACCGCTCGGAGCTGGCGTTTAATTTGAATATAATCGCAGGATGGATCTCGGAGTCTCGGAGCTTCCCTCCGTGCCGACGTCGGGCCGGAAGTCGGCCCCGGGACACGCCGGAAGCCAAGCGGCCGCGAGACGACGCTGCACCGGGGCACCGGGCTTGTCGAGTGGGAAGCACGGGCGCGAGGAAAAAGCGGCGGACCCGCGTCCCCGAGGAGCCGGTGCCCGCGAGCCCTACGAGGACGACCTCATCTCGCCGACTCAGATTTCGCTCTTGGGACACGCCGGATGCTAAATTTTAAGCGTCGGCTCTGAAATGTGAACGGGCGCTCGCCGGGAGATGACGCTTCCTGAAAATCTTGCAAATCGCTTTCGTGTAAATAATCTGGAATTCGCGAAACTGCCAAACTGCAAACTGACCTTGAACCCACCTTACCGGCAGTCAACATTTTACCAAAACTCGCGCGGCCTTGCAACCTGCAACTTGCAAATATATTCAATTTAGTCTTATTAGCATTAGCAAGACAATTGAATTGCATAAAATATTTTCTCCAAGTGCGAAAGCGTGCTACACAGTCATTACTCCCTGCGTAAATAAGAAGAATCACGCATACGCACACGCCCTTAATCACGTGTATTTATGGCGCAGCGCCTTCGTGGCTGATTACACACTTGCGGATGATAAACCTACGGATATTCGTATAAATACATTTTTAACAACTAAAAAAGCTCAAGTCGAAAAAATTGCAAAAATTATTCGTTTATCATCGAGTTTTATAACAATCGTCCCGCGTGTTTTTATTGCGTTCTGCGCAATCGGACAAAAGATCTGGAGCCACGTGCAAATTTTAACGAAGTACACTTTATTTGTGATAAGAAATGAACCAAGTTCTTCGAAATCGACAAAATAACATTCACAATTTTCGAGCACCAAAGCTCTCGTATTCGACGTAATCCGAGCCCGTATAGTTCCACAGTTATGCGCGTGACACAGACACCTTGCGGTCGTTGTACGCGTAACTTTTTACTAAAATTTTCAAATACCGTTAGATCCGCTAAGAGAGAAGTAAATTAAATCCGCAACTATTTCAATTGGCTATTTCGATGAATAATTTGTATTGGTAAGCGCATGAAGGCGAAAGTAACAAATTAACGAGCCATTCATGAAGACGAAATAATGATCCTCGTTTCAAATCAACATTCAGTTTTCCCTTTATTTTCAATCCTCAAATTAATCGAAATTTTTTTTGTCCGTTGCAAACGAAAGAAAGATCAACACACATGCAACTACCAAGTTGACTTTAAATAATATAATATTTCACAAAAGAAGTGTTTTAAATTCTTCAAAAAGAAAAAAGTTTTATTTTGAAGTATGATTGCGCGGTCATAAAAATTATTTTTATTTTATTCAACACCTTAAAATCGATAAATTTTCAGCTTTTTTACAGTTTTTGGTCGCAACATTATAGAATTACTCGCTATTTTATAAATATATGGAGTGTAAATCATTCGAAAAATGAGGTTCAAGATACTTTGCAAATTAAGGAAGAAATTAAAAATTGTTCGAGCAAGAAAAGGGTCGAAAATATTTTAAAAACACAAATTGACCTTATTCGCTGAAATTTGAGTTGCATTATATGAAGTTGCCGTGTGAGCAAATCCCAGGATGCAACTGCTTCAATAAGAGATTAAGAACATTGGGAAAGTGAAATGAATTACTTTCTCAGCGACTTTATCAGAAGATTCGTTAAGAAAATTCCATTTGCCGTAAACTAATAAGAGTTCCTGTAAATATTTGCCGTACGTTTAATTACGTTTCGTCACATTAGCAACGCCTTGTCTTATTCAACACCGCGATATAATAGTTCACCAAACAGAAATAAAGGGCATCTTCTTACCACCAACCAACTCTCATTATACGTATTCAAATTTCTTTCTTCGGTATTAAAGTGTATTTATCCAAACTATGAGAGAAATGAAAATTCAATTACACCGAAGCCCGGCATTCGTTGTTAAATTGAATAATGTGCCAAAGTGTCGAGCCGTTTCCTAGACACAAGCGAACTCATTCGCCCGCCCCCCCCCTCAAAGTGAACGGAACGAGCCTGAATAATTCATATAAACAATAAACATTGTTCTCGACGTTTCATTAGAATCTAAAATTAATAATTCCCAAACGAAAAGTAAACCGTTTCAATGCTGAATCAGTCAAGTTTACTTAACGAAGGGATTTGCCGTTACTTCAAAATGATTGAGTAGATGCAGTCTGAGATCACTAAGCTGCCTTGACTTATGATCCACTTGCCTCGGCGAGAGCTTTTGTTTAGCGAAATCCCCGGCGTATTCTGTTCATTTTGTATTCAACAATGACCCTAAACTTGCTGGCATTGTTTCCCATTATGACAACTACAATGCGCAGACCTCGTTGCAAGAAAATAAATATCCAAGACGCGGAGGCATTCGGCAAAGGTGATGCTCGAGAGCGACGCGCTTACTACAGCGATTACTCGCTGCCGTCTGCGGAAAAAACCGGCGCCCAAATTGGCCGCTTTTCCATAATCAAGCATTTTACGAAGCGATAAATGCCGAGTTTTTACAATCGCGTTTTGCAATCCGAGCCGTGGCTTATTTAAAGAAATTGAATATTTATGACGCCTCGACAGCAATAAAATTGCCGCGCTCGGGCTCGATGAATTCATTAGCGACTCCGTGTCCAAAACAGAGGCTCATTTGCATGAGTTTAAAAATTGCGCGGCAAAGTGCGCGATCGTAAAATTTACTCCACCTCGGGAAAAGAGAAGTGCATCCGAAACCGGTGGATCCGTCCGATTAGCGAGCCAATGAGCCGGGAGCGGTCGAAGGTCAGAGGCGCACTCACCCTCGCCGACGAGAATGATCCCTTAATACAAAGATTTCGATCGCAGGAGCTTGCGGGACTTAAAAAGCGGACTGGTGCTTTATGCGCGCGGCTCGTCGGGATCGCGTGACCCCAGGGCCACATCCGTTTCCGGCCGACCACTTCCGACTCTCCCAGGAACTTGGCTAAGCAACGGAAAAAGGAACGGAACGGGGCGCAGCGAAGCTCGGCAGACGCCACCTCACGGACGTATTACAAGCCCTCCCATCCTACCCCTCCCTCTCGCTCGCAACCACGACGGCAGATCGTATAAACGCGCTCCTCTTGGACTTTAGGAGCCCTGAGGAGAAACTATAGTTTATTAACTGCTATTTCCCTTTCGTCTTCGTTTGTTTTTACGAGCTCCGATCCCGATGTCGGCTACTTGATTTCAAAATTGACACTTTGTTTTGTTTGTTTGCCTAATCTTGTTATTTGTTTTTGCTCCGCGGGTGTTTTGGCACAATCGAAGACAAGCTTCTTCCGAACTATAATCTTGGAAAACTCTATTATTATTAGCCCGAATCTGCAACTGCGAGAAAGGGAAACTGTTTTGCGAGTTTTTCAGAACAGTTCGTCGAGCCAATGTCTGGAGAGTGGCGCGAGATAGTCACGCTGGGTAAGGTCAAGTAAATGTAGTACAGTTCGTTGGGGTGTAGGTTGGCGTTAAGGGGTGGCGCGGACGCACGAAATGCTATCGACCCCAAGCTCGTGCCTACCCTTTCACTCGGCCGCGGTTCGTGCAGCGCGTCGTTTAATAAAAATGCAATTTCACTTGATTAAGTACGGACATTACGCATAATCGCAGCCGAGGAATACAAAGCACGTAACTCGGTCCTACGCTTATACGTCTTGTTGCAACTTTTTTACAGAGTATATTGTAATTGATGCTTTTTACAGGTTCTCCCGTCGAGTTCTAAACGTGTACTTTCGCGAGTTTCTTCCGCATTTAATTTTGACGAAGGCACTTGTGATTTCTTGCAATTATTTGCTCGAGGCTCTTTAACTAAGCCTCGTGCCTACTATTTGTGCGTTTAATTCAGACTCGAGATAAATGCCGAGGACACGAGATGTTACAAAAAAACTGCTAAACCCAACTATTTTCAAGATTGGGGCTGAAACGTTTGTTTATCTTCATATTTTGCAATAGCTAGGATGTTAATTTATCCTGGATGCACTGAGTTTGGATTATCATTGTTTCGGGAAATGTGGCGTTGTTGTGCCAAAAACGGCATAATTACGCCAACAGCTATCACGAGTTCCTTAATTTATCGAACTTTTTCAAGAGGAAATGCATTCGATTTATCAAAGCCTGAAAGCCGATGATGAAAATCAATGTGCTTATTACCTGACCGTAAAAATTTAATTATCCGCTGCGTCACTCGTTCTTCGATTTTACTACTACTACTACTACTACTGCAACCCTTCTCATCATCACCTGTCAAATTAATTATCCACATTTCTATTACCTAACGTTACTATTAATAAGGGGCACGTGGGTGTACTTTTAAAGTTTCATTTCTTCCGGCGTTAAGGTTGAAAGTTAGTTCGTACAGAAGCAAAGCTGTACATATCCTCTTTATGCTTTTGCAAACAATGCTTATTTTTCACGCATACCAGGACTGTCCTTTTAACACTCGCGTATTCGAGTGTCGTGATATAAAAGATGAACACGAACAAATCAAAGAAGCGTCGCCATTTAATCGTTAATTTAATTCGACACTCGTGTAAAAAATCGGAATAAACATTCGTGGAAAATGGGAAAACGGGGATTTTCTTTGTGTTTTTGGAAACTCTTGCGAGTGCGCTCGCGTAAAAATCGAATAGTGTCCGATCGAGATAGGTATAAGAGGGGGCAAATTCCTGGCCGGGGAGGGCGGAATTCACATCAGCGAGAATGAGCGGTGGAACGGGAGAGGACAGCGAATAGAAAAAAGAGATAGAGAATACAGCGCGGCAAGGCTTCTTAATCAAGTTTCGAAACAGCTAAGTCGAGCTGCGTGGCAAACATCGCCAGAATAGGATTATAACAGGACAAAAGAGGGATAGAGAGAAATTTACCAGTCAGCCATCCTTCTCTCTCTCTCTCTCGCCGGCTTCGCTCCGATGTAACTAAAATATACACGCAGAGGCAGACGCGTGTATAAGTTTCGACGGCAGCCACACCGCGGATTCGCGAGTTTTCCGAGAAATTAGCCGGGATGATTTGCATCTGACGTACTTCCCCTCGAGGCAACGCACGTCGCTCGCATAGTTTCCAACAGCCGCCACTGTCTCCGTCCCTCGCGCGCGCTCGCCTCGGATCCTCTCTTTTCGCCAGATGTCTCGCGCCTTCGTCTGCCGCTCGCGTCAATTATGCTTTCTTCGAGACGTATCAAGCCGACGAAGAGCTTCAACCAAACCGGGGGATCGTATCCACTTATTTCGCAGAGGTGAATTTTCGAATTCGAGAATTTCAACTTTAAAATTAGCCCCTGCGAGAGGTGCGCGCTCTTTAGCTCTTGGCGATTGATAAAATACGAGCCACCGACGGCCGCCTGCGGATGCTTCCGAGTACTCGCAGCCCGGGAACAATTTCGGGAAACGACTGCTTGTAACACGTTTAGTGATTCTCTCGCTCAAAACACGTGGCGAAGAAGATGCGTCGACGCGTTGAAAAGCCGCAACTTGCACCCATTTTTATCAAATGCAGCGCAAAGAATTGAAGTCAGCGAGCGGTTTCTCTCGACAAAACTGTGACGCTATTGGTATTGTAAATAAAAGTTCCGGCCTCGTATAATTTAACCGCGGGTCGGTCCAAAAAATCGACGCTAAAATTCAAATGATTAAAGAAAAGAGGACTTTGCTGCGAAAGTTCATTAGGCTTGGCTCCCCTACGGATTCGCGTGATCCGGGGCGCTATAATTTTGGCGGCAAAAGGCGAAATCCAGTCTTTTCCGAAGTAACGGAAGAATTTGTTGCCATTAACGGGCCGATTAAAGATTCACGGTAGCCGCTCGAGTATTCAGCTCGCGCGCGCCACTTCATCCGCATAACAATTTAATTCAAGCCAAGCCTCGCTCTCTTCTCGAATCCGGCCGAGTCCAACTTCGCAACAGTTCGCTTACTTATTCACAACAACCGAGTTAAGCTGAAACTCGTTCGAGGCCGGGACTTAGCGAGGGAGAAGAACACCTCGCCTCGGCGGATCTGCCGGATGGAGATAATCGAGGCACCAGAATCAAAAGGGCTTACGAGTCTTATATACGCGTGCAGCCCCGCTCGAAACTAAATTTTCTTGGCCGTTTCAACGCGAGTGTCGGCCCCAAAGCGGTTGCTCTCGCTTTTTTCTCCTCGTGAAAGAGTTGCGACGTCGCGCCGCCAAACTCGGGTTATCTCGATGCGCGCGCTTCTTTTGCCTTCAATTCACTCAGCCACAGAGACACTTTTATCTCGTATTTGCGCAGGTTCTTCCTCACTTATTAAAGGAGTAATGCGCGGGCCGAAACCTTTGCTCGACTACAGTCGACGGTTTTCCTCAACGACGCAATACATTGATAAAAATTTATCGCGCGATGCTCAAAGCTCGAAATCGAAGGTGCAAAGTTGCGAAACGACGATATTTGCGCTCGTCTAAAGGACGATGCACCGAGGAAATTAGCGAAAAACAACCAAAAAGAGTTCCATGGCCTCGCTGTTAAAATTGAAAGCGACTCGAGATAAAAGCATTGAAAATGCAGGCCATCGTTATCGACACACTCGAGCTGAATGTCACGGCAGATTGTACAACCGCCAAATGTCGCACAAAAGAATTTGGATTGTAACGAAAACAAAGGTACGTTTAAGCATTTGATAAAAGGGGAAAAACGGGGTGCATCGGTATCGCCCTCGTGTCTCATTCGCGTGGGTGCCCGCGTAGTCAGGAGCAACTGTAGCGCATCACAAGGAATTGACTTTGGGCTTTCGATTTCGCGACCAACAGCAGTCAACAGAGAGAACGATATCGCGTTCAAGCGCCGCTGCATACAAACACTGGCATCCAGTGTATCCAGTTGCATTTTCAACGACGATAATCCACAACGAGCCGCTGCCGCTGGTTGTGCCCTGCGCACTAGCCCTTTAAAACGAGACGGAGTCGAAGAAGAGAGAAAACCAGCCACGAGCAACGAGCGCCAGAGATAAGGGCGAGTCTGCTAATTTACTAGTGTTTAGAAAATCGGCAGGCCTGGCTTACAGCCGCTACCGTGATAGTGTCCTTGTCCGGTAAACGACGGCGAGTGTTTGGTCGGTAACGATAGTCGTGGATTAAAAGCAAATAAAGACGGCGTTTCTACGAGTCTCGTGCGTTGGAATTTATCGACGGATATTTTTTACGCGAAGCGCGCCGTGTATGAATTTCAAGTAAACGGCTGCCATTTGTTGGCGCGATGCTGCTTTTAAAGCAATTTCTTTATTTGTCGAGCGCAAATTACGAATAGTTCGCTAAACTAACGCAGCCAGATTTAAAATTGTGATTATAATACAGGGAACGAACTCCTAGAAAAGACGAGTGAGACGAGCCATTCCGACGAATTAGTCATAGGGGAAGCAAATCTTCCCCTGGTTTGCGGTAGTTTTATAATCGTTCGAATGACCGTCAAACTCGATTGCTCGTCTTTGAAGTAAACTCAACAATTGGTCAATCATGGAATATATTCATCAAACATGGAGAAGTTATTGGAAAGGTTGGTATAACGAAAGAATCGAATCTGTCGTGGACGCGCAAAAAATTTGCTAGCACGGCGAGTGATCAGCGCCATCGCGGTATTTTTAACGACGACTACTCGGCCCTTTGACGAAAAAAGCGACGAGCTTGGAAATTTCACGACACGGCAACGAGTCGCGTGAGTCAAAAACTCGGCTGCGCAAAAAATAAACGCAAGGGGATGATCTTGGGTGAAAAATGCGGGTCCGGAAGTGGATGCACGTGCTGCTCTCATCGCGAGCTAAATAAAGCCCCGAGCGCTCGGAAAGATCAAAACGGAGAATCAATAGCGGCAGTAAAGCTTTCGACTGGCGGTATTTCGGATATTGCCGTTACAAGAGGTGACAGAACGCGAGCAGAGGGATCGAAATAATGCGGAGGCGAATGGGACGAAGGGTCCGGCGCTTTGTCACCGGATAACCCAGAGCGGGCGCCGTCGGCGTCGACAGTGGACGCCGAGAGCCATCGGGGGCATTAACGTCCACGTCCAGGCGATGCCTCGGTTCGGGCACGTCATCCCCGCGATCCGCGCACCCGCTTTTACGAGCCGAATCGCAAAAACTCGGCATGTGCTCGACCAGATGATTCTGCATTATCGATCGCTCCTGTGGCAGGCGAAGTCGATTAACTCGTCGCCGGATGAGCAGGAGGACAGCGTGACCGCCACCTTATTGCCGAACGTTCGGCTTTTGTCTCTCTCCATTTACTAAGATGACTCGCTTTTCTTGGGGAAAGCGCTTAGAACATCGTCTATTTTTAGATGGGCTGTCGTCGCCAATCGATACTCGACGTTTATTTTATTTCAATTTCGAGCCGATGACGCGACCATTACGAAGGCGAAATAAATACCTTTTCAACGAAGCGAAAAGCAGCTGCTGGTGCACGATTGTCCGGTCCTTACACTTTTTCGAAATTTAGGATCGACTCGAACGCTTAACGAAATACGAGAGAATTTATAGGAGGTAACCGACACGAGCGCGTGCAGTATCTGTAATTAAAATTTTACACGTGCCTCTTCCGGCTCTGCGTTGCTCGCCACTCGTTCACGCGACACAAACATTTTATATTCCTCGAATAAGTCGCGTCCTGACCTTAGAACTTTATCGAAAAAACGTGAAACCGTTAAGAAAGTTTGCTATCGGTCAACGCAAAACTCTTGTTGCCGTCGCAAATTGGAGAGCCTGGAATGTTGACCTTAAAAATAATACGAACGTCGACCTTTTTAAAATTAGAATTGTTAATTAGCTGGCTAACAAGCAACGCCTCTCGCTCTTTTCGCTAAGGATCGTCGATTTAAATAAGAAAAAGAAACACTTACCCTCTCGGTCGAGGAATGATAAAAACTATAATTTGTTCCCTTTCCGTGTCAAAGTTTCGCTGCGCGATGTGCGAGCGTTAACATCTTTCTCCTGGTCATAACCCGAGGTCAGTTCAAAATTGTTATAATGTGTCGAAAATTAAGTTCGTTAAACTTGAAAGCTATCCAAGTAATCAACGATATTTCTATTGGGCCGAGTGCAGATGTTGTTAACCCGCGTTCGACGACAACAGGAGCAGCAACGAATGAATCGAGCGCCGCTAATGGAGTCCCGCGGCTGCTGCTCGAACATTCGAGCCGCCGGCTACGAACTGCTCTCGAGGCAGATGGTCTAGTCCCGGTCGGAGGACGACGAATGCAGTGTGTGTTACGTTGCCTCACCCCGGCCGACAGCACCTCGAGAACGTCCAGGTACTCGGGCCCGCGAGATCCGACGCGACGCACTACAAACGGATTTCGAGATCGAGCCTCGACGAATTCAATATATTGCGAGAGAGAGAGAGTTTAATTCTCGATAAAAGGCAATGGAAGCGCAATCCGAGCTGTTGTTTACAAAAACGGCAATTAAAATTTAAAGATCCCTTACGCTCAAAGGTGTTGTGTGCGTAATCGGTTCTGATGGCGCTATTAATAAGTGACGCGGCATCGCGAATTCGATTGAAAATACGAGGGATCGGGGTGTGCGTGAGTGATTGCACCGACATTCTTTACGCGTATTTACGAAAAACGGAAAAGCGTTGTGAAGCTCGAGACGAATAATAGATATAAAATGCAATTTCTCATGCGCGACTCTACGCCTCATTTGCGATTAGAGATGTACCGTGGATTTTTGCGATTGCGCGGACGAGAACGAGAATCGACGCACGATAATAATCGACATCTCGTCGCGCTGTAATGGCGCTGGACGTGTCCCGCTTTTTTGGAGCCCAGCGATTAGCGATTGGCGTAGATCAGGTATCGCCAGCATCGAAGCGAGAAATGGCGAAGCGTAAAACATCCCCGTAAGAAACACATTGAATGAGCTTTATCGCTAAGCCACGCAGTCGTTTGTGCCCCGCGCATTCGGGAGTTTAGAGAGAGAGAGAGAGAGAGGGTAAAATGCGCAGAGCAGAGTTATAATCGTGCACAGCGTATCCTGAATGCGGGCCGAGGGACGCTTGAGTGCACTCTGGCGTGTGCGCATGCATTTTACGTGCGGCGGCGTTGCCAATGATTTATGCATACCGCTAATTACCAACATGCACTCGCACTGTTTTATCCGAGGGCGATCATAGTTTTATTAGGAGCGCGACGCGTGCACTGCGGCATTGTCAGCGCCTCCGGCAGCGGCGAGGAGCGACGGACTTGGAAAACGAGAGAGCGAGAGAGCGAGACGGTGGCATCAAATGATAGCTTAAATTCGCGTTCGTTCTCTCTTTTGCCGCAGCACACGACCCCCCGCTGCTGCTGCTGCTGTCGCTCCCCCGCGCCTCGCCGCGATATCTTTGATTTCGTAAAATTCACGAGCCGTGATTTGAGGTATGCAGTCGCAGCCAACTCGATATTTATTAACACTTTACTCGTAACACCTCGGCGTTACTTTTGAAAGGCAGGTATCATCCGTTCATCGTCCCGAGGAGGAGGAGAAGATCTTAAGATTTTATAAATAATATTATTCGCTTATGAATTAAATGCATTATTTATGAATGCAGTGACTAATTCCTTATTCTCTCGAAACTAATTTTAATCGACGTGTTAGTAAAGCGGACGGGAGATATTTTGAAACCAAAAACTCTGAAGAGTTAACTTCTTTCGATTTAATAGAAATGAACGATTAAGTAAAAAGGTCGCTTAAACAATGAAATTTAAAATTTTTATTTCCGAAATTAAAAAGTCTACGTGTTCGCTCGTAGGGGACGTGCGCTATATTCCGTAGCATTTTTATTTGTCGAATTTTTATTCATTTTCGTCACGTGACTCTAGATGTAGAAAAATTATAAAATAATAAAAACGAGCGAACTTGAATTTATATAATTCTTTTAAGCTAAAAATACTTAACGGTAGGCCTGATTTATCTCGTATTTTAAAAATATTACACGGCAGCTTTTTTGCGCAAAAGGATAAATTTTCTTTTCGTTTTTCAATTTTCACCTTAAATCACGCCGATCAAATATTGCTCCAGTTGCGCAAAATTCATCCGACATCTAGTGAGCGTCACGTTCGAACCGTTACACGCGACAATTATGAGCAACCGATTGGATAATACCGCTCGTTAATTTAAAACTAATTCCAGCGTACATCGACGACTCGATCGCTTGCGATGGACGAGAAATTACAGTGACTTTCGGAGGTTGCGCAGTGCGCCAACTTGGCAACGAGAAAAGAATTAGTCGAGACAGGTTGGCTCGAAGCGCCTCCGAAAAAGCAACAAAGGAAGGCGCGCGCAGTGGAATAATTAGTGGCATATTAATTCTCGTCAAAGTCCAACGGATTAAATTGGGCAAACACGGGAAATCAGTCAAGCCGCCTGTTACTAATACAACGGGTCGTCCGATAAAGCAGCGCCGCACCAACACAGATGCGAAATGTGAAAGCGCGATGTAAATATCGCGCGCGGCTAGGAAACTAATGCGATTTCACGCTGCATTATCTCACGCTTCAAAATGACGAGGACAGGCCTCCACGTTTTGCTCGTCTACCACAGCTGCAGCTGCCAGCGATGCGGCGCTTCGAGTTCCAAGCGATTTGTCCACCCCGGACTGCCAGGGGTGGCTCGCAATATTGCGCAAGATTATTTTAAGATGCGCGTTGTTGCGAAAAATTCCCAAGCCGAATACGCGGAAGCGCTGCCGAACTCATCGCCAACAATGAATTTCTTAACGTGGATCGGGGACGTTTTTTATTTTACCGGCTGACGATAATCACCCAACATCGTTGAAAATGCCACTCGCTCTTTTCGTGCCGCTGCATTAATATTTTTCAATCCGTGTACTTTCGCGTACTTTCGTATACTTTCGCTGTAATTAATCATGCATTTGGAATCGAAAATCGTACGAATAATTACTCATCCTTCCGAAAGCTCACGATTGATTAGCATTTTTAAAGTTTAAACGTCCCTCCGCCCCCGAGTACTCGCCATTTCGGATAAATTCAAATAAAACAGAAATAGTTTTCCGACTATTTTTAATCTCCCAAAAGGTGGGCAGTTTATTCAATGTTAGTTTGATTCGTCAAGGTAGTTGGGATAACCAAAATTTCACGAAGCTGATGAGCAAATACGTTTCCATGACGAGTACCGCGGAGTGCGAACTGCAAATAATCCTCAAACTTATTCAAATTAACGATCGATCAAAGTAAGACAATACTTTATTCGATACAGTGTTTCGCACACGTATTTGGAATGAATATTTTAGGATGAGAAGCCTTAATCAGTCATTGATAAAAATAAAGATGGTAGAGAAATATGCAAGGAATTTTCGTCGGCAGTTGTAATGATGTCGTAAAAGTTGTTGATGAAATCTTCAACGAAACGGACTGGTTTAAATGAGTTTGTAGAAGAGATAAAATTATTAAATTGGAAATATTTTCTTTGTCTCGATAAGCAGGAAAATTGTAATTGTTCGATCGAAATACGAGCGATGTCGAATATCTTGGTTGGGTAAGCATTAAAAAAATGTATAAATAATATTCGCTGATACTGATAACAATCGTTAATTCTTATAAGCACATATTTTTACAATAAATAAATAAAAATTAATTTACGAGTATGTGTAACTCGTTTTATTGTGTTCAATTATTTTCTTGTTTATAATGTAGTTCGGGATCGTACTGAAAATATGAAATTTATATCAGCTTTTGTCGCTGATCAACCAATGACAATAACATTTTATCATTTTCATCGTAATACGAAAATAAAAGTAAAATAAAATTTTTTAATGAAATAGTAATAACAATGTAAATACTTTTTTTCCGTCATAAATTTGGCTTTAATTTTTCTGCAAATTTCTGAAATTCTCTCGTTTATAAATGAATTTTAAGGCTATTTTCATTTCTTTTGCAATTTACACATTTCTGTCACGTTTAATTCAAAAAAAAAGAAAACGAAAAATTAATATTTTTCACTGAAAACTTGGTTTAATTAGTTGCAAAAATTATTGTTGATATCACATTGACAAATTTTTTTTTATCGGTACTCTCATGATGCAATTATTTTCATTGTGATCATTGTGTCATTTTACGATTAAATCTAAATTCTCAATATTGTGGCAAGTTACGCGTAACATTACCGAAGTAAATAAAATTACGCTCCTAATTTAATTAAATGCGGGCTTAGAACATTAACAATAATGAATAATAGCATAACGCAATTAAGTATTGGAAGTTGATGCTAAACTGAAACAATATTTAACACGTTAAAACGTTTTGTTTGTTCTAAATTACTTTACTTTTATGCATCGTCCTGTAATTATAAGTTATTAGACATCCGTATCACAAATACTAAACCCTCTATTTATGTTCTATCGCATGTATCACACGCTACACTGAGATTTTCAAATATTGTTCCACGGGCGGAAGCCTTGCGCGTGAAATTTTATATCAATTCTAAATCTCTACGTTTTACGTAATCGAACGAATATGCAATTCCATAAATTGAATTACACTAGACAATCGTTAATGATGTTTACGAATTATTAATAAAGCATAATTGAAGTGCATTAAGTCCGTATTTAAGTTTAACGTATTTGAAATTTTGAAATTTTAGTTCGAACCGGTAGGTATCTATTAAAATATAAGCGATGCGTCCGACGGAAAAGTTCGAAGTGTAATTTTACTCGTAATTACACTTTCCACGTGAGAATGAAAAAAGTTAATAAAAAAAACTAATATTAACTTTAGTGCCAGGACGGCAACACACCTAAAATAAATAGACAAATATTTTTAAATAATAAAACATATCAGTTGCGCGGTGATCGAAACGGGGGTAAATAGTTTTTACGGCTGTCATCTAAAATGCAATTTTTCCAAATAGTGCGTTAAAAAAGCGCCAATCCCGTTTTCCCCCGTCGAATCGGAAGTTAAAATGACAATGACTTCGTCAACAGAAGCCGTGAGTCGGGGCGCATTTTTGCTCGTCATCGAGGGAGGGGGGCAAGGGGGGTGCGCACGAGCCGTTGCCCGATAGATGACTGCGAAACGTCCAGGGCCCATTAGCAAATCCCATTACAGCAACGCGAGCCGTATATGCTAACAATGCAGTATCGTAACTCAATGACGTATGCCGTCGTTTCCGCTGTGTAATCATCATACACTTGTCCGGTTCCTGTCCGCGGCTTCCCGACAGATTGGGGCTGCGCCAACTCTGCGATCGATCGCGACTTCACAGCCGCGGCTCGCCGCGATGCGATTCTTTCGAATCTGCCTGCGCGGAATTTTGGTCGAGCAACGAGGCGCGTTCCTTTAATCGAGCGCCTTCCTCTTCCTTCGAGGCGCGAATTCGTGAATCGGTCGAGAGGGGGAATTAAAGCGAGTCCCGGATGCCGCGTCTCGAGGCCGACGGTAAATAATTTTATTCCGTCGATTGAAAGTTAAGAAGCGGCCGAAAATTAATCGAGTCCTACCCCCCATTAACCTCAAATACAACATTAATTTTTACGCTCGAATTTAACGCGGGTAATAGAACGGAAAATAGCCATTAGCTCCACCTGCTCCACGCGTCCCTCGAGCTTTATTTTTTGTTTCCAATAAACCGCATAACGACGCTCCTCCACTCGTACCTTTACGCGCATTTCCATGAAATCGCTTTAAAGCTCGGACTCGCTGCCGCTCGCTCGAGTTCGCTGATGCTCGGCCGTAAATAAAGCGTTCCACTGGCGCGTTCAAGCCTGACGTCGATAAAATAATAATTACGGGCCTCCTCCCCCGAGCGCCTCGCGGCCGCCGACAATGACCGTACAAATCGACCGTTAATTTTTCCCAATAAACAATCATAAGCTCGCAACCTCCTCACCCACCAAAGAGAGGCCTGCGGATTTTGGGGTGAGCGTACGCTTTATACGGCGCGGCTCCCGGTTGCGCGCGAGCAATGTTCCGTGTTCCGGCGGTTCGCCTCGTCAAGGGCTTTTTAATAGACGGAATCTAGACTCGCGTTTTCTCTCCCTCCTCGTTTCACAGCTTCAGCTGACTGCCCCTCAAAGTCTCTAACCAACGGCGCAACGAGCTTCCACTAACTCGTCTACTCTGTGTTTTTCTCGACAGTTGTCTGTTCGTTCTCGGTACCCAAACACTCGTTTCATCGCTTAGCCAGCTTTTATTCTTCTACTCGCGAGTTTCTTTTCCCCGCACGCAAGCGATACACGTCGAGTCTACGTTAATTCTTGACAACACTAACAATAGTGAATTAAATACGGAGGCGCGTGTTTAGCATTTAGCGATTCGTTGAAAAAATGACGACAGCGCGTGCAAATTTACGTAACGTAGCGGCGCACCTTTTTAAGCTTTGAAAACGTTTCGAGCGCGAACTTGTGGCAATTCCAAAGGTGCGACTCCAAAATTTAAAACACTCGTGAATGTTTCGCGGAAAAACGAGACTTTTTGCAAGTTTTGTCGCGGGTTCTCTAAATAACGACGCGTGCCTCGCACACTTGCAAAGGATTTTGGCGAGCAAATCAGTCCGAACAACCTTCGTTCTTCGTGAAAAAGCCTCGCAAAAATTTACCGAATTTTTACCTTGAATCGACGTTACGTTCAGCAATATTTCACTACGCGATCCTCTAAAATAGTATGCGCGAAAGGCGGCAGCACTCCAGTGGACATAATTATGAAAATCAAACGAGGCGCTCGAGTGGCGATTATTATTTTTCGCGCGTTATAAGCAATTCTGGGCAACGTCAAACGAAACGCGACGTCCAAAAATCACGAAATACAATTTTACAAATTTCGAGGCGCTAAATTTGATTGGAACGTTAAAGCTGCTGTCACAGATATGCCTAGTCGAGAGAAGCCAAGCACTGCTGATGTTCACTGTGCCAATGGCACAGTTGATCAAGAGCTGGAGTTAGGATTTGACTGTCCCGAGTTCGAATCGTCCTGCCGGTGCCCAACACACATTGTTCGTCCTTTTTATTACTTAGCGCGAAACACTAAAGTCGTTACGATCGATATTCAAATTCATTGTCCGGCTCCGAATTCCGAAAATTTCTACTTCCATATCCTCGCTAAACTTGTTTCAAATTTTTACGACGTAAATTTTATAGAGAAAACGGATTATAGTGGTTAAAACAATCAAACGGCTTCGCAGTATGAATATTTCGTAATCCGAGTTGCGTCACGGCCTCGTTCGATTCGAAATAATCGACTGCATTTAACCAACGGCGAAAATTTAGTCCGAAATCAGCCAATGTTTTCGCTTTCTTCTCGTTTAAAACTTTTTATCTTAATTTCCCTTTACTCAAAGTTGGTTCTCCTTCAGTACTTCTTAAATAAATATGCATCTGCAACACTTTCAATTGCACTTGTGTATTCTTTATTATTTGCCGTCAAGAATTATCAGCCTCTGATTGTACCTTAAATTCTGCAAATTTTTAAAGGCAGACAACGTACATTGTTTCGTGAAAAATATTCGTATTTAATTTGAAAATTTCACCTTTTTATACGCAACGCCAATTTTTACTCACTCTTAACGCATAATACGAGATTAATACATTTATCGTAATCGGAAACATCGCTATTCGATAAAATAAAAAAAATGTTTCGCAGATAACGCGAGAAAAATCGCTGTATTTTCGTCGAAAAAAGAAGAAAAATCCAAAACGTGCAACGGCGAATGCATTAAAAACTCGCTTGGTTCATCTTTTACTGCATATAATGAAATTTGAATCATTCTTTTTTAATGACGAAAAATTATGGAGGCTCTAGTAGAAGTAAAACTGGAAATTAAAACGAAAATCCGTAATCCTAAGATTTAAGTATCGAATATACTGCAATTATGCAGGACCAACGCGTATAACGAAATAATAATTTCTGCAAGTTATGAGCAATAATAAAATGCCGATTTATTGGTCGCGCCTTGCACATAATCGCCCATAATACCATTTATAATCAATGCTTTCCGGGCCCCGTGTCATGACCCACCCACCCCGGCTCTACAAACAGGATTTGTGAGAAAAATTATGTGCATTAAACACTAACTTGATAATGTAAGCAGACGTGCCTTTCGGATAACACGCACGATTCACAGAATTATATTTTCGTGAATTCAGTGCGCAAATTCGGCGTCAAATTTGTATTTAGCGGCACAGCTTATGCGAACTATAAGCTTTGGTGCTAAACTTTTTCCTGGAAACGCAAACTGTTTCGCGCAACGGTAAAGGAGCAAACGCACCAGATAGACTCCGCCATTTTTCACCCAAAGAACCCACCTGTTATAATCTCGACACGACATTGTAAAATCGAAGTATAAAAAAAAATGAAGGAGAGGTAAATTTATATTCGAAGCAACAACAAAACAGAACTAATCCTAACTGGATTACGATTATTTTTAATTAATTAATCGATCCACGAAATCGTTAAAATGCGTGGAAAGGGTAGAAATCTGGCACGTCGATCGATTCCGACTCCGCATTCCGATAGCGCAAACATCGTGAATCTGCGAGCTCGTCTCTCCCCCGCGTCTCGCAATCCTGCCCTTAATGACACTTTCAATGAGACTCATACGCCGTATCTGTGGCAGGCAGTCGCTCCTCTTTCACCCACAATACAAGTGGTACAAGAGCGGCGCGCGCTCACCCGACCAGACGCATTGTCTGCTCTTGGATACGATGACGTCAGTTTGGTGCTCCCGCGGATCATCTGTCGCAGCCGGATGCGAGACTTTGCAACAAACATCAAGCGCGGCATCTTACCTCCAGCCCCCCTCCCCCGTCCACGTTCCGACGAAACTTGGCGTTCCACGAGTTTGCACCCAAATTGCATTAGGATTCACGCAGAAAACTAATATCGGGTCTGAAGCGTAACTAATTTCTTCTTTCGCTTGCTCGGATGAGCTCATGGGCTGGGCTCTTAATGTCATTCATAAAGCTCGGGCTTTGTTACTTTATTACCAACTCGCTCTCGACAATTAATCGAGCGAATTTAACTCGCGGAAAACTCCGAGTTGGATGCTGCACTGTTCAAGATTGCTCCACAGCCTACAGATGTCGCCGCACTTTACATTTACATTTATAAGGGGTGCGACGATTATTCAATTCCATTCGATTATCCGACACAAAGGGACGCAGGCCCGAGCAAAGAATACGCAGAGGAATTTCTCAAGGCATCGTCGATCTATTTGCGACGAGAATCCTAACTTACCGATGAAAATCGTCTCGACACTCGTTTCGAGTCCGAGATTCGCTTGTGTAATCGAAACAAGCCCGAACGCGCTCTACTCGGCGACAAATTGTACGCAGACGAGAGTCGGACCGAGTCGAATATCAGGAATCTGGAAAAAATACTACGAGTTTGGCTGTGATTTGAATGGCAAGAGGAATGGCGGGACTACGTTACGATCGCTCGTATCTGGCAGATCAATAATCGGTCGCAACTCCCCCGTCCTCGTATCCTCGTCGCGTCTTCACGAGGCAATCAATAATAATAATCTGAACGAGGCATGCAAGGCCAAAGCAAAAGCTGCTCCGACTCGTCCGACGCCCTTTAGTTATTGTTGCCACAACAAGGATGCACTCGGTCCATGAGCAGTAAATTGTATCGTCAATCGACGCCTCTGCTCGGTCGCTTGTCTCGCTTTCCCGAGCTCACGGCCGAAAAACGGCAAAAAACACGGAAAAGAGGCAAGAGGGACGCACCACTCCCGACTCGGGAAGATCAACTGCTAAAGACACTAGATGGGGGTTAATCTCGGTGGCGGCAATGCCTCACTGCGAGCAAGAAAAGAATCGCGCCATATTTCTCAATAAACGATAAATCAAGCTGCAAAAGACGCCGCGAGTCACGAGTCTCTCTTGCTCTTAGCAGTTCCTTCTTCGTCTCTCTCGTTCTCTCTTACGAAACCATTAATCTATGGTTATCTACGGTTCGCGCAGCGGATAAGTGCGCCGCGGAATGAGCCATTTCACCCTTGGGACTTTGGATCTCTCTCTGCCCCGCGTCCCGCCTGAGAGAGAGAGTAGGAATAAAAGAAGGAGGAGGGGAGAAAGGCGGTAGCCCTTGGGCATCGTACGTAGAGCGACCCTTCTGATGAGCTGTGCAAAACTCGAAAACGACTTGGTTGTTTTTCTTAACGAGGGCCAGTGTAACGACTCGTTTGACGAAAGTGTGCGAGAGAGAGAGAGAGAGAGAGAGAACGACACTCTCACCTTTCTCTCTTCTCGCTTCCACAGAAACTAACTGCAAACTTCACGTATGTTTTTGCGTGGAAATGTTTGTGGCGCTTCTCTGGTTTTTGTTTTCTTTGGCTACTTGCTCAGCTCATCTCTTGTTTAATCTCTGCGATCTAATACATCTAATATGTAACTCGTACAATCTCGTTACGCATGAAAATCCTAGATTGAGAAATTAAATTAAAAGAAATATTATCACACGTGTTATCATACGCGCGCCTGAACTATTGCAGCGATCATTTGCAATTAAAATTTTTGAATCTGAATTCTTTATAATGTTATTTGGGTTAAAGTGCACGTAAAAAAATTGCTTCTTCTGTTTTATTGTTGTAAATTTTTTAAAATATTACTTCTTGTGCTTGTCGATATTTAAAAGCTCCGATTTAAACGGAATATAATAGAGAGTTGTAACTTACGAATGTCGCTAAAAATAGGTTAAACAATTAGCAAAACCTTTGTCACTAGCCAGATCCAAGAATTAAAGACGCCTCTAATCATAAAATAGAATAAGCGAAAAGAAAATTTAGTATTTGATTTTAGTATTAATGAAATAGGGTATTACGAAAAATTGAATTTTTAAAGCCTGAGAATCGTAAATTTTATGTTCCCTTTTTAACACGCACGATTGTGTGTGCACGTGTACAAAAAAATTTCCATGCAAAACGGCATTAAATAACTTTTAAATGAAAAAGTAAGGTTTTTTGTTAATGAGCATTGCGAATAAAGAGCTTAACAAGGCCCTTCGTAGCAAATAAAAAAGATACAGCAATAGAGTTAAAAATTGTCGTTTTTCAGTCATTGTGGAAAAGTGCCAACCAAAAAATAAACCTAAATTTTCAATAATACGGAAGATTTTCCCGCATCTTTCGATTCCGATTTCATTTTTATAATTGAATTTATTATCGCGAGGCGCCAACAACCATTATTACCAAAAACGCCCATCGTGAACTATTATAAGCACTAGCGCTCAGTGTCCTAGTCTTTTTTTCAACCCAAATAAAAGGTGTTTAAATAAACGTCAACAGTTTGACCTTAACGAGTTGGTCCACATGAATTTACAACGAATTATAATTGCTTTTAAAAAACTATCGCATCGCTTGATTAGCAGCCGCAGGTGGAAGGGAAGAAGCTCCAAAGAATAAATATTGCGTACTTTCAAGGTCTGGTGTCGCTCTATAAATCGATAGCAAAGTTCGTGAAAGCGTAGGAACGTAACGCGAGTTCGTTACAAAAGTCCTATCTGACTCCGGGAGGTAAATCCATTTTCGTCAAAATATTATCCGTTTCCGGAGCTCTTGGAAACATAATCCCGCGAAGAGGATCTAAGAGGCGACGAGAGTCCGAAAAAAGCGACGGTCCTGACAACTTTTCCCGGCGAGCGCGTGCCAAGCGCCAAGCGAAGCTCCCGTGACGTCAGCGGGGGCAGGGCGGAGGCCGAGCTCCGGGAGCCAAGGGAGCTGCTAGACGGGGCATCCAAGTGGTCCTCGGCGCGTCCAGTGCATCAATTTCGAGTCGGCCGTCCTTACGCCCGGGCGCGCGATTCTTGCCGCTGCATTTTCTTCCACTTAGAGATAAGGCGGTGGGGCGCCGAGTTATTCTTTAGTTCGTTAGGCTGACGAGGGTGGAGAGGAGCAGCCAACCTCCCCGTCTGCGCTTTAATGCTGCCGAGACGGGAGATGATTCGCCCTGATATAACCAGAGTAAATAGTTTCCACGGCGAGAGCATCAAGAATTTATGGCTGCTTTTATTTATTTTTAATCTGCGGATCTAAAATACAAATTTAATAATTCATGGTCCCGAGATTCGCTTGGAAAAATTTATAACAACCGAGTGGTCGACCTTGTTTAAAAGTAACGAGGCATTATCTAAGAAATAAACGTTGTTTTCGAAATTATTTATTGACGAGAGATTAACAGAGAGCAACAATAATTATTGCCTAAGTGTTTCGACAAGCCGTTCAAAATATGAGTTGGTTTTCATACTATTTTCGTAATGTTCGCGTTGACTTTGCACCAAAAGCTCGACGACTTTTATTACGCGTGAATTGTAATATTATTGCAAGTCTTTCACTCGAAAGATACGCGCTTAACTAAAGTTTTTAATTTTTTAATTTTAATTCGTTTAAAGGCCACATTGTGCAAACTATATTTTCATTATATATAAAAAAAATTATTACTAATCAAAGCAATATCATTCGAAATCATCTTTCATCGCACTAAAAGAATATACAATGTTTGCGCCACTTTTATATTATTCAAACGATGACTCGAAATTGTATTCCGTGTAAAATATATTTAAAGATGTAACCCACGAATTATCTTCTCTTTCGATTATAAGCAGAATGTGAAAGAAACTCCACGTCTTTTAGAAATAAAATTCACAGTTTTGTAGTTTTCATTCCTCCGTTGAAATAAATAAATACTTGTGCCGGATAATTTTTTAAAAAATATTTTAATCTTAGCGGATGATACATAACAAATAATAATAATAAATATTGCAACTCCTTTTAAGATTATAATCTATCTCTCTAAATGCAATTTGTTGTTTGTGTTGCAGGTAAGAGAAACTAGCGCTCGTATCAGCCTTCGATCGACGACGTAAGATACGCAATATACGTAAATTAACCATAAATACTGAATTATTTGTCGAGTCAAGTGCAAATATGGGTAATTTAAAAAAAGCGTGCGACGTTCCAAAAGTTCATGTTAAAACTTGAAAATAAAGAGCACGAGGACCGATTAGTTTGGGGAGCCTACCGTCCATGCGAGCCCGCGCGCGTGCGCATTATCGTGCAAGCCAATAGAGCGTAATACATTATTCAAATTATAAATATAAACTCGGAGACTGGGGGGAAGTTAGAGCAAAGTTGTCGAAACGATTATCCGCGTCTTATCTGCGGCAGCGAAATTCTCTTTCAACGATCTAAAGTTTTCGGGATCAGTTCTATCGGTTGTTCTCGATGCTAAAGCCCCTCAGCCAAACTAAGGCGCAGCAAAGCAGTCGTCGTTACACTTCAAACAGTGACTCTCCGAAACATAGCCGGAAATCAAACAAACTGCCGAACCAGAGATAAGATACACCACCAGGCGACGCTCCTTCGGCCCGACACTCGAGCCCACCCCCCACCGCGTGCTATGTCTAACAAGGGTCCGGACAATCCTCGACCCCTCAAACCACTGGCATCCAAGACTCTGGGCAGCTCCTGTATCAAACGCTTCCGGATAAAGAGGCGAGCGACGAGACCAAGAGAGGAAATCTATGCCGGAATCGTCGTCTGGTTGAATAATTAACCGAGTAACCCGTGGCGAGGACTGATAAAATCGCCTCCCTCGATCTCCTCTCGTGCGCCGAGTCAGTTTTTCCACGAGTCGGCTAATGACCGGCAAGCACAAGAGCTACGAGTGGGGGATCGATTGCGAATTGCGAATTTCGCGCCAAACGATACGAGACTGCAATGCAGTCGTATCCATACGCGCGAGTTTTCGTGGCTTCCCGTGGCTCTACAACTTCTCCTACAAGATGCAGTAATTAGACTGCGGCCTAGGCGCGCGAAACTTTGAATTATACGCAGACGTGCGGAGGCTAACCTATAGGGAAGACCCAACTTGATGAAGACCCAGTGACTCGCGTGTTGAGCATTGCTACTTTCAATCGTGTTTCAGATTTCCGGCCAAATGTTTCGAATATCCTCGTGACTGCAAAAATAAGACCTCCAAGTTTCGCGCAAGCAAATGCTCGTATGGAAATACTTTCCGCCCAACCGAACACGACGAGATTGATAAACTTAATTTTAAGTCAGCTCTTATTGTTACAAGCACCCAAACCACGTCGAAATCACTTTCACAAATTTATCTCGGTGCTTTATTTTCCGCTGCGGAGGAATTTTTTACCGAGATTAAAGGCTCTGCGTTAAAACTCGCATTCGGAGACGTTCCTCGCGCCATTTCGCGACATCTCAAAGGGGTGCTCAAACGCTTATCAAACATGGCGCGACTACGGAATTTTAATTGAAATCGATTCGACGTAAAATTACTCGAATGAAGAGTATTTCGAAACTGCATTATTTCTCGCTAATAATTCTTGTGCAAAAACAGCAACGTGACTCGTGAATTAGGCGCCTAAAACAAATCGCATTATAACTTGTGTCGCTGATAAGACTTGGTATGTTTTGACTCACAATACACGAGGGAAACGGATACCACACGCACACGTTAAAATCCGACCAAGCGACAACTCGTATCGAGCGATCGCCCTTGGATCTGGTGACCGACTTGTTTTTCAGAATAATTGGTGAATTGTACGAACGTGTTGGAGAGCCTTTGATACACTCTAATTACCATTATTTCGCATCCCGATAATAAAGATCGAGCAGCTACATCTGCTGAATAAAGTAAGAGTATTCGGAGCCAGTCGTTGATAACTTGAATGTTTAAAATTATTGGGGAAATCGTGCAGTTTTCGGAACGCGTTCCTCCGAATTCTTCAGTTCGGTCGATCAGTCCCGTCGATCGATCGACCACTCGCAGAATATTCACCATTTTTTCGATTTCATTGCAATTGCGTTATTGCTACTAGTCACGGCTGCGCGTCAAATAAATTGGATGATCACGACAAACTTAACTCGACCTCTGGGCTTCGATGCTCGCAAAGAAACTGCTCGAGTAACAACAGTGAGACTGATAAGACGGGCAAAATCAGCGACGGCACCGTTTACACAAATAATTGCACCTGAATCGAACGAATTCTTAATGCTCTTTTAGTTATATAGGCTATTTGAACTCGCGAGTTAACGCCGAAAGTATTAAGGTTGATAAAATATTTGGATTATAGCGCGTAATAAAATTGCGATAGAATTATTCGAATGCTCGAAATAAACGTTGATTGTGTTCTAGAACCTTAAAGCAACTGTTAGCTGTGCTATAAATATTGCAAAGTATACGTTTATGGTTTGAGGGTGGCATTAGATTATCAATAGCTCGTTCGGTTTTAATTGCAAAGTGCGAGACTCGAGTCATTTTTGCCAACAAACTTTTCAATGTCACTCGTGCTTAAGAGTATTAAAAAAATTTTTACACCTCGCGATTATTTCTGCTCGGTAATTTGTAATTGTCAAAATGGTTTGAGGCCGAAAAGGCCTTTTGTGCGAATGGAAGATCTTTCAAAGTGCTGCGGCCTCGTCGAATCTACTTAAGCTTCGTATATTAAACGACTGAATGAGAAATTGGCTCGGGATATTATATCGATAATCCCCATAATTGTCTTACTTCACGGTCTTTACGATGTGAATAACCCTTTTAATGAAAAGGGTTGCGCGTCCAAACCACCTACTAACTTCCTATCCCTATTTCTCTCTTTCCTCTTCTACGCATTTGTATACATACGGCTATTATGTAAATAGAAATGCGCGCGGCTCCGTTTTTGATCCTTGATTTCTTTCAGTAAAATTTCGCTTCGATCGATCGCTTAAATTGAAAGCTTGCAAATTACCGCGCGTTCGAAATTAGTTTGACAATAACGCGAAGAGATAATGTTCAGGATTGCAGGATAAGCGCAACAATACGTGAAACGGACATCAGCGATTTTCGAAAATGCAATAATTGCAAGACGATAAAAAGGCCAAAATAAATTTAGGACAAGCCTTGAGTGTTAAAGATCAATTTGGAATTAACGAGAAGCATTTGCGCGACGAAGCTTTGCATAACCAAAGGGAAGTTGAAATTTGTTGACTCTCGTTCGTTATTAGCCGTGGAAGGTGCAGATTCCAGGGTGAATTAGAAATCGATATCGTAATCCAGAGGCACCAACCAGATATTTCGGATCGCTTCAATCTCCGCGATTTTCCGATTCGGATCTCGCACGTCTCCTTTTTCAGCGCAATTATGTTCAAGAGTCACGATCGCGGCTACGCAGAAACGAATTATCAAATACACAATAGTAGTGGGGAGGTTCGGTTCGTGACCAATAATTACATCGTTAGTGGAGGGAAAGCCCCGGAATCCCAGCAGAGGAAGGTAATTAGCTCTCCGCCGTAAATCCTCGTTAAAATAATTCTAATCTTAGCAAAGTCCAGGGGCAGAAGTGTCTTGCGGAGCTCACAGGGCCGAGGGGGTCGTCCAAGTTGGCTAACTCGTCCCATCCTGAGCGCGACAATGCCCGCTGGTTAAAGAGCGAGTCTCGATCGGAGAGTATAATCTTCCCTCGTTCCTCGTTCCACGTTCCACGCTCCAGGCTCCACGTTCCTCGTCTCGGCCCCAGTTGCTTATACCAGAAGGGACTTGCTGCGGCTCTCAAATTCGTAACTGAATCTCAGCCGCACTCGGACGCGCCCATCGCCGGCGCGGGACTTCGGATTTCAATAGAGGACCGCCGACAATGTGGCTCCCGTGCTTTGGCGGGGAATCGAGTGCACGCCAAACAACTTTTCGCCGAAGCTCGAGCTTCATCAGCTCGTAACCGGATAACTCGGCGAGAGTTTTAACCATTGCGTCGCGACTGACTCGCAGCTTTTTCGCTTTGTCACGTTCTTCCCGAGGACAATGAGGCGATGCAAGCGGTTCTGCCTCCTCGCACACGAACTAGTTGGATCTTTAAGAAAAGGGTGTGTTCGACCGCTCGCGTCACCTTCAAGAAGATGACCAATTGGCTTTTCCAACGATAATAGCCTGCTGTCGGTAAGACCAAAGCCCCCCCCCGCCCCCAGCCACCGTTTCAACGAGCTCCATTCGCGAAGGTGAGAGTCATCCGTTCGCTAAGTAATAAGTATTGCTCTTATCTGTACTTGTTGCAATTAAGTCTATTTTGCAAGTAAGTTATTCCGACTCTCTTGTCTTGGCCTAGAGCAGCTATGACGAAAACTTAGCTCCTAAGTCATACTTATTCCCCTCGTGCGCTCACGGGCCGTGTCTGCCCCCTGCCCGAGCCGCTGGACTTTATAAGGGAGAGCCCGGTGTGGATTGACCCCCTGAATTCTCAAGCCCCGCTCCGGCTCTCCGCAAACTACACGGGCTGCTCCCGAATAGGAAGCAGCGCCAGAGCGAGGGGGTGGGAGGGAGTCTCGTGGCTCCATTGTATTATAGTTCGCTCGGACCGTCAAGGCAGCAGCCAACTACTACCTTTCGCTGGCAACGGCACATTGCGAGTCTAGGAGGATTATGCAGAATGCAAAGGGCGGCTTAAGCCCTGCAGACGATGAGCAGCGAAGGCGGCTAGTTGCGCGAATTATCGAGAGCAAGATCCGGTCGTTAACGCGCCGTTAGAGTCACGCGAGAATAAAATGAGTGGCTGAGCTTGTGCGTGTGAAAAATAACTCCTCCTCTTGCGATTAATATCTTAACGTCTCACCCGTGAGCCGATCGGAAGATATGGTTTGCAATTTACTCAACTCGCATTTTGTAAATTAGATTTTTAACAGGATTTGAATTGAGTTAAATTGACGTTTGCGCACTTGTCAAAGTATTTTATCCGGCTATTTAGTAATTTCTTTATTAAGCAATTATCAACGTTAAGAGTCAGTTTACATTATTTACATTTAAGTATATAAAGAGTAAAATCAACGCCTACATTTTATTTTCCGATGTATTTGTTAAATGCTTTGCAGCCTATTAATTTCCGTATAGGAAACTCGAGATAAAATTAAAATTTTTTAGTTATGCTAAATATTGTAATTTCAAATCGAATTTTCCAATACTCCGAGTGCCTCGTATTTTTAAATGAAGTATAACATTGAAATTATATCTCAAATTGTTGGCTTTGCATTTAATATTATCCATCTATCGATATACCACGAGGTTCGTATTATATTGTGAACTTCGTTTATAATATAAAAGTGTATTAAAAGTGTATTACCTATTTTGCTTTAAGCGAATTTTCTTTTCTTAATTGTAATGCATCAATTGATAGATTCAACATTTATTAATAAATAATAATTGAAAAAGCTTCGTTTTAATCTTTTTACACTGGCATTTAAAAAAATTATTCTGTTTGAAACAACTTTTTTCATTGATATCGATCGTCTATTTATATAAACCTACCTATACTAATCCGTTTAAAAATTAACATTTCAAATTTTACATTTATTATTTCAAATAATGTGTTTAACGGTATTTGTCATTCGTAAAAATTACGTTTTCAGCGTCGAGGCCAATCAAAATTGTTGTTCAACTCGAACCTAATTGGAAAATATTATTTAACTATTACTGCGAAACAGCCTTTGCCACTCGTTAATAACAACTCGCTCGAATAATTATGATTTTTCATAAAACGCGAGCCGCGTTTAAAAATGCTCGTTACGAAAGTTAAAGTTATAGCTCAAGTTTGACGAAAAGTAACCGTTAAGCAAAACTACTCTCCGATATTCAGCTTATATTCTTAAAATTTCGATAAGACAAATGAAAAGACTATCGTTAAAAGACAAGAATTAAGGAAAAGTAACGGTAACTGACATGGAGTAGAGAATATGAGAAAAAGATGGAGAGAAAACTCTGATATAAGTGTCTGCTTCAGGCGACTCTGGATTTATTACCCACTCGTCTTATTTCGCTTTCCTTTCCTCCATTCTCTCTCTCTCTCTCTCTCTCTCTCTCTCTCTCTCTATCTATCTCTTAGCAGTTCTCGAGAAGACTTGGCGTTACTCAACTTTCATTTTATTGGCGGAAATAATCTTTGATACGATTGCTCGTCATCTACGGCTCTGCCGACGTTTCTTTTCTTGAACTCTCGGTTCTACCCGTCGGTTGCCGTTGACTCCTTTGCTTCATTGATGCTTGTCGGCGCTACATTCCTCTTCTATTCACTTTTTTATTTTTATATTTTTATATTTTTATTTACTCGACCGCGAAGAATCTCTCCAGGACACAATACTTTGCCGGCCTAATTTCATTGGGACGTCGACTCGAACCAACCACATTGTCCCCCTGAATTCCACGGAAAAGAATTCGATTCGCTTTTTTCCGCAATACAGTTATCAATGCAAACAACTGCAACAGATCATCCGACCGATGCTTAGATACACACTCAACATCTTTGCTCCTCTACTTTAGAGAAAAGCACCTGTTTGTTTTGGAATACCAGGAATTCGATACTTTTGCCCCTACTTTGGACCCTAAACGTTTGATGATATCGCTTCCGTGGACTCTCTTCTTTCCCGAAAACGCAAATTCAAATGCTTTTTCGACCCTCGAGTAGTCGATGCGATGCACTAATTCGCGCGAGCCCCAGTTTGAAAGAAGAAGCTCTTTTCCTCGGGCCGTTCAAGGTCGGCGGCTGGCGGCGCGTCGTTAAAAAGTGAGCGCACGCGACTGCAAATAACATCAAACACGGCCCGAGTTTAATCGAATGGCGTTGGCAGCGATCGAGAGTCGCGATAATTGCGTTGAGCTGGCAGCTGGCCTCTTCAACGTTCTTCCAGGGTTCCAGGGTTCCAGGGGTTCCCGGGTCAGCGTAACGAACACAAAGCACGTCCCAAGAATCCTCCGGCGAATGGAAATCGGCTCCCAGATGTAGCCGAACTTCCTCCTCGCGTCAACCGAGTCACACGTCGAGTACCGACGGGACGCCGGCGTCTCTTCCTTTGCCCATCCCTCGCGTCTTGGGCGACGTCGTCTCGTCTTCTCTCCTTACACATCGGGAGACTTCACTCCTGATCGAATTAGCTCGCGGGGGAATGCCTGATAGCGGCTGCTCGACAGTCCCGGGTAATTAACGCGAGAGAGCGACGGAGGCAAGGCAGCCATTATCGAAACAAAGCGTCCGATACTCGAGACGACTAGGGGGGGGGCGAGGTCCCCTCCATCCCCGTTCCACCGTCTTTTCATTTGACAATGCGCCTGCGTTCGCGTGACGATCCCGTGGCTCTGACAATTCCGAGGGGCGAAATCTGAGAAAGTTATGCACGCGGCCCGGAGGCAGGAAATACTCGATTTGAGGCATCACTGCCCCCCGCGCTCCGCCTGATTTCAGAATGCGGCCACGTCAGGCCTGCCAGACGCGCGCCGAACGCCATCTCCGGATTTTATTATGCCGCCGTTATAGCAGTCCGGATTCACTCGGATTCGCGTGAATGAACCCCCCCCCCTTCGACCGCTATCCACGTATTATGCGCTTTCTGTTCAATTTGAATTAGTGGAAATTTAGCAACTCCTGGTGAACAACCGCCGATGAGCTGCAGGTAAGTGCGGCCCCGTCGAACAAACGGACTGAATCGTGAATAGCCTATGATGCGCATTACTTTCGAATACTCGAACGCGGTGGATCTCGAGTACTTAATTGAGTTGTCTAGTGCACATTTGCGCAAACAGGCGCGTGTCTTTCTAACAATTTGCATCGATAGAAAAACCCAAAAGAACCGAAACGGCGGCGATTCGTTATTTTACGTTGGTAAGATTGGATTACTTTGGCTTGATTTATTATTTTCCAAAAAGTGGAGTTATTTCGACAACAGGTGGATCATAAGTAAGTTCAAACCGATTTGCACACGAGTTTAGATGAAATCAAACGAATTTTTCCATAAAACTTTGAGAACTTTGCCGTCGGAAAATCCACGCCTACAAAAAAAGCTCGTGGTACTTATAAAAATTCTCGATAAAGTTATTTTTATTGCGATTAAACAAATGCACGTCTTATTAATGCCGGAGACAGAAGAGCGTTTTTGACATTAAAATTTAGTCGAAGTGAAGCATTTATACTTGGAATATCTCGATTTAGTTTTCATAATCAATAGAACAAGCGAATTTACAAATTTATATAAATTTAAATACGTCATATTGACCTAGAAAAAGTAAAGACTGGGAATCGATAGGACGGTAGACCGCATTATCGCAGGTATGTAGTTTCCCCAAAGTTAGAAATATATAGTCTTCTCCGAGACAATCTGTCTTTTCTCCCAAAGCTTCGAATAACTTGTTATCTGAAACCTGTTTTGTCTGCTTTCCCGAGTAAGAGAATATAAACGAGTCTTCTGCGAAGAAACGGCCAATTCTGTTTCAATTTCCGATTAGATTTTCTAGTGAATCGTCTAGCAAAGTTCCAATAAAAGATATACTCGCACTTGTATTCGTGAGCGCACACCCACACATAGACTGTAATTTTTGTGGACACTCCAATTAAATCGTTGGACTGTTTTCTCCAAAATATGCGACGATATCCGTGCAAGAAAGATACAAGTTGTAAATATAAAATTTAGCTGCAATTACATATAAATATGCGAAGGAAACTGACTTCCGTTTTATTTTCGGTTACGACATAATCGAATAAATTGCTCCTACCAATGTTTACATCGAAGGTAAAATCAGTTATTGGCACATGTCATTTTTGACATAAAGAAATAAAAATTTAGCAGAACTAGCGCTGGCGAATTCAGCTAAATAAACTGTTTTTCAATTTCAATGTAATATATTTATAATTTATTAATATATTTAATCCTGCATTGCGATGCAAAAATTATTTTATTTTATAAGACAATTAGTTCAAATAAATTATTACGCATAGCAAGCTCGAATTATAAAAGCCCTTGTCTTTGTAATTCGGTAACACAGTAATCGAATTATTCTTATAAATATATAATCAATTCAAAACATAAATATTCGGATAATTAATAATTAATTTTGTTTAATAATAAACGTCGAGGTTGATTGGAAGACGTCGTAATTTTATTCCTAGATATGAACTTTTAAAAATATTTTACGAATGTTTCGGTAAAATTACGCCGTAATAGTCATTTCTTATTTTTGTTTCATAAAGCATCTATTATTATGTTTTACCTTAAAATAGACAAAGATGACACTAATCGACTTAATTAGAAATTAGTTATTATTTCTGGTTTAAGTCAAATAAAAAATACAACTGAAAAAAAAATATTCCTTAAGCCTTGCTTATCGTAAATCGATTTTTTTAATAATTAGTTTAAACGTTATTTTGCAAGAAAATTTATTACTCACTTAAGCAACGGGAGTATTTTATTCGTGTATTATTAATTGAATTTAATTACAGAATATACATAACGATATTACGGAATTAATACTGAATGAATAATCCTGCTTGAAGCTATGGTATCAGCACATATCCTCTTAAAAGTACTTAAGTTAAAAATACTGTGAGCAGAGGATTTTCTAGAAGAAAGCGTTTGAACATTATTTTTAATCCGATGTATTTTAATTTTTCGTCGATTTCTCTTCACATTTGAATCTTCTTGCATAAGAATAAGCTAACAAAAATTTAACTCGAAGTGTTTTTAAATTTTCTAGGTTAAATTATTAGATCGACAGAATTGTCGATCAAGTTTGTAAACTAACGTCCGCGTACTCGCGTAGACTACTAAATCAAAAAATAACTCTACGATTGAAACAAGTTATGAATTAAAAAATCTACACTACGTTGGCAGGACTGTCGTATTTTTGCTTGCGTTTGCAACGCTCCTCTGCCCATCCACTTCTCTCTCTTTATGCGCGTCTGACTGCAGCGACAGCCGCTTCACTGGGAGACGCGATTGTCGACCCGTCACTCGTGCATAAGATATTCCGCGGTTAAGGCTTATAAAGGGGATTCGGTTGTGCACACTGTTGAACTTCATTCCCAAATTGAAATGCACCGGGAAAATATAATTCGATAAGAGGCAAAGCCTCGCGCTGCCTACTTTATCAAATTAACATATTGACGAGGAAAAGTTGACGCTAATTCTCCAGGTTCGGCTTCGTTCCGCTCCTCTAAATTCAAATTTAAGATCAATTACCTTTCCAAATCTCAAATTAACTTTTACAAGCTGCTAGTGCTTTTTCACTCCACTAAGCAGAAATGCTTTCGCATACGTACAAGATATTGGTATAAATAAAAATTTTTGAAAACCATTTTGGTTGAAAATTCAAATGGATTTTAATTTTTCAAAATGAATTCCATTCCCAGTCCTGCACGTCTGCTTTGACGCTGACACAAATACATCGGCGGCCTCGAAACGTATACGCGGAGCAATTTAATTTACAGAGCGTTTTTTATAATCTTATCTTTGCACTTTTTAACAATGACCTGTCCATCAACTACGACAGCGCAATTATCTACCGGCATTTTATCCTTAAGAATAAATAAAAATTGCAGCTCGAGTTATTCATCCGCGACTGAAGCTAATTGCGTCACTGCGAAGCAACAACAAACAGCACTCAGAGTCAATATCCGTTATTGTCTTATCAATTACTTTTAAATAAATTGAAATAATCGCTCGCGAAATTGGATTTGCCAGTCGGACTGGCGCACGTTCCCGGGACTCGAACCATACCAATTGAGCGAGTACATATCAAGTGTTTACTAATCCCCCCCCTCCACATTTCTAGGACTACCAACTCGTAAATAAGTAAATCTCTCTCCGATTCTCTCGGCGTTCCTCCATCATATACCTAACGGCAATCGTGACGAGTATTCGCAACTAGCGACTATTATCGATCGATTCGGTACCACATTACGCGCACTTACTCGAGCTTCCCTTAGCCCTCCATTGTGTCGTCGGCTGCACGATCGCACTCCAATAGTCTGGCGAATCACATTGGCCCACTGCGATCTCGTGCGCCAGTCAGCGTCACTTCTGGATTTCAGTTGCGAATAATCGGCCCGTTGGTCCTCGTAGATTAGCGCTTCAAGCTCCGATTTAATTTATCGATCATCGCAGCCCCCGAAGTCGAGGTATGAAAAAAATAAAGGAGCCCCCCCCCCCGTTTGTATCTGTACAACGAAGCGAGATTCACGAAGCCAGTATTAAGAGCGCGAGAAAGAGTGAAATCGGAGTAACGGGACGGGAGATGGGAGATTTGTGCCGCAGCAACGACGTCGAAGGGAAGGGATTGGCATAAATGACGAAACAAGGCTGCTTGTGCCACCCCTTGAACAGATCCAAGGTGAAGCTCGGGAGCGTCTCGCGACGTCTTGACTCCATTAACTCCACACTTAGCGTTCCAAGTCTCCAGACTCGGTCCTCGCTTATCCGCCGCCACCCCCAGCCCGGGCCGCCGACGCTACCTTGCCGGTGGATGATCTGATTAGAGGTTCGAGTCCCCGCTAAACGCGTTAAGCTCGGCATCGGCTCGACAGCCGGAGGAGGGCTGGGAGTCACGGGAGTGACAAACACGGGGTGAGTGGCATTGTCTGTGTCGCGCTTCACGTCCGAATGCAAATTGAGTGCGAGCCGAGTATTGCCGGGAGGAACACGAGATCTGACAAGCTCAAGGGCCTGTGGAGGAGGAGCAAATCAGGCGCGAGGATGCGGTTGAATCAATGATTTGCGAATTAAACGGCCGGAGGAGGAGGAGGAGCGCGCGCTACTCTGCCCGTTATTCCAGATGGATAGGCTTCTTTTTTGCCCTCTTTTTCTTCGTTCGCCCGCAGCGGTTTATCTACCCTTGGTTTCCCTAAATCTGCGGTTATTTTACATTGTGCAGGGAATTCGACTCGTTTTCACCCTTAACGAAATAATCACCTTCTCCTCGATGAGTTTGAAGGTGAAACGCGACTCTGTTTAACCAACGCGTTCGTAGCTATTTTTTTACCGGATCACGCGGGCAAAGTGAAAAATTTCTCGCGCACTGTAGATTTCATATTTTACCCGTGCTATTCTGCATCTTATCTGTGTCTGGGTGAGATTATAATTTAAGGTTAGAAGTTTAATGCGTGTATTTCGAAAATCAGCAGACTATTGTTGCTTCGCGAGAATTACTTCAACGGCTTTTCAGCGTCAGGTGCGCGTGTCTCGGATTAAAACAAAAAAATCGCTTGTTATGTAACTCGGCGGTTTATTGAATAATAACTATTATCAAACTTTTATTTTGCTTTGTATTGTAAAAAATGTCTCTTTTTTATCACATACGTACGTTGATTTGCAATGAATGAATATAATAAAATATTGGCCTATCGATCGGTATTCCAGTATTGGAAGTGGCATTTGTGTTCTGCAGTAAAAAGAAAATGGTTCGATTTGAATTACTGATTGAGTTGCGGCTCGGAAGCACAGGGCAACGGCGCTAAAATCTTGTACCGTTTGAGGTTTCCCTTCTGTTTGCTTCAACAGAGAATCTCGACAGTCGCCGGAGAGAGAGAGAGAGAAATCATCGACGATAATGTTAAACCTCCACAAACATACCGCGATGTAGCGCGCGTCAACAGTTTCTGAACGGGGTTTTTGTTTTTTACCAAGCGATTTTTTAATATCTAAAGAATAAAATGAGATATAAGGTATATTTTTATTTTAAACAAAATCAGTTTCACGCGCATCGACAAATTTTCTGCGAAACGAATGCTTACTTTTGTTTTAACCTCAATGATGCATAAAAACGACTGCTGTCACTCTCGTTATATTTTCCGTAATTCTGGTAATAATTAATGTCATTACAAGACAGCTGTTCTAAAAATTTATCCGCTTTATCACACATTAACTATCGAGCCGAATGCTTTTTCTTAATTGCCATAATTCAGCTGCAAATATCGTATTTGGACCACGTATTTTTAACACGTGCAATTATAATAAATTTAAGAGGAACCAGAGTCGAGTTTGCTAAATTTTTTATTTTGGAAATTGAAAAAATTACCCTCTGTCTGCTAAAAAGTGATTACAGTAGTTTCGCATGTTTCGTCTCCAAGTATTGATATTCATTATTGGGAATTCATGCTCTTCTTTGCTTTCCACCAATCGAGCAAATCATGCAACGGTGCGAGCGCATATTTTATCGACATACAAGAACCGCGCGAAACTCCTGGAAGAGCTTAACGGAAAAAAACGGTTGCATTCGTAAAAATTTTCACATCAACGCCACGTTTATTGGCAATTTTGTTGGGATGTGAAATTTAGCGTCGAGAGCGCGCTTGACTTAAATATTCATAGGATGTAAATATTCTCTATTTACACGACTCTACACTCTATCGTGAATTACTCGGTTTCGAGACAAATAAAGGCAACTACTCTTCGCTTTACAAGCAATTTGCGAAGCTCTTAGTACCTCGGCACCGATTCACACTCTCGATCGCAAGCGAGTCCAAGCGAGATCACGGAAGCGGCGGTGTTCCTCTTCGGAAAAATTCGGGCGTCCAAAGCTTTGGCAAGCCCAGAGAAAACGAAGTCGAGAGAAGGAACTGGAGGTTCGCTGTCACAAGAGCCGCAAGCAAGACACCGACGAGGCTTCGATTCCCTTCGCCTGTCCTCCGCGACCCGCGGCCGTAAAAGCCAATGCGCCCTCGTAACTGGCTACGATAAGTACCGGAGCGAACGGAAAAAAGGAGCACGGGAGCGGAATATCGATCTCCAGGACGACGCCGTGGATCGACTGCCATAAAAGAGCAGCGACCTAAAGGACGTCCTCTCTGCCCTCCTCCGCATCCGCGCACGTAATGGCTCTGCGATTTCAGGGGGAGGCAACGGCAGCGGCGCCGAGGCGTAGCTGCGCGCCAGAGACATCCGAGCCTGATAACGACAACAACGCTGCATTTGTACGCCGAGGAGAGGAGCGCTAAAGACCGCTGATGCCGTATAACGAGCTCCCGCGGATGCCTCCAGCTACGCTCCGCGAGCCAGATTGCGTTTACGAGCCCGGTGGATAAAATTCCGCAACGAAACAGCGCGCATCCACTCGTGGCCCTATCGTATTGTTTACACGAGTAGTTATTACGGGCATCAGCATTCGTCATCTTGCCGCTGGAAATGCCTACGAGAGTCGCGAGATCCGTAATTATATTCGTGACGCTTTTTAGCGCCGAGGGCAATGGGAGACGTTAACCGCTTCGTTGGGTCCGAGCGGAGCTTTCGTTGCTGCTCTGCCAAAACATTCTCCGAGTCGATAAATGCTAATTCGTAACAATAACGTAAAGGACTATGCTCAAGGAACTTTTTTCAAAACTTTCTTCAAAGCTTTTTTCACGCCCCCGTGTTCCTGGGACACCGAACCCGAGTGTCCACTTTTCTGTCGCAAGCCTAATTGCGTTGAGTAAATTTTGCAGACTTTTGTTTAGGTTAGAGTCGATGAAAATGCACTCGCGGCTCGCAAGAATATCGTTTACGAACCCGTCGCGAACATTCGGTTCTCCGCCGCAAACGAAGAATTAACTTCTGATTAGAAAGAGATACGCGGTACGGAGGACTGGAGATTCCTCGACTCGAAAGGATACGCGCACGTAGACACGCGTGGTGTCTGTGCCTCGACGGGGGCCCGTAAATGTTTAGTACCACGCGCAGGTGCTGAGGTGCTGAAAAAAAATCACGTCTGCATTAGCATAAGCGCCGGAATAAACCACTCGGCAGAAATCCCCGGGCGCACAAAGGACGAGACGAGTGGGAGGAATAAAAGCTCAAGTGAGAGAGAGAGAGAGAAATCCAAACAGGATTCCAACACGGGACGCGGCCGTCGTCCGCTGAATACGGAATGGCCGGGGATATTTCGCGGGAGCCGCCGACACGCCGAATATACTTTTATTATTCAGCAACCGAGTTTTATACGACTGGCGCGATACAACAACGCACCCTCGGCTCTGCATCTTTTTTCGCTTTTGCTCTATCGTTTTTCAGGAGGATCATCTCTCCGCGGCAGCCTTCCTTCCTTCCTTCCTTCCTTCCGACTTCTCGCGCGCTTGTAATATCTGGCTTAGAATAAATATTTCATAAAGTGTCGATAAATATAAACGCGCATGCAGCGTCGGGCAATTGGCATGTGGCTGCGTTACGGCGGCGAAAGCTCTTGGGGTGCAAAGCCGCCTCTCGGCGAATAAGAGGATGCCAAACGCGCAACTTGCATTTCCTCCGACCATGAATAGTTCACAGGGAATAACCAAAGCCTTTTTTGGCACCTTCCTCCAGTCCAATATTCAAGCTTTTCAAATCTAATTATAGCAAATGGCCTCGTGTAAGGCCCCAGCCGATAAGCTGTAAACGTTATTGTGTCTGTTACTTCCAAGTTGCTCGGGTGACGTAAGCGCGCCACGACTCTCGTAAACGTCAACATAAATCATGCATCGCCTATCCACGCGCGGCCCCTCCTCTTTTTCAGTTTACTTTTACACCTATTTAGTGATTTTGGGAAAAATTGATTCTCTCGCGTTCGAATTAATTACGTTAGTTTTCCCCGAACGCTCTTTACGTTAACTTAACGAATCACTTCCTTATAACGAGGTTAAAAAATTGTACAAAAATACGGTTTATTTTTACGAGTTTATACATTTCACGAAGTTGTTCCAACATCTGCAATAGTGAAATAAATACTGCACGTTAATTAGTGGTGGAATTGCTTGTTCCAAGAACAAAATAAGTAAGCTTCTTAGAGCAACTATGTTCAACTATTTTCTAAAACTATTGCTACACTCGGAATTATAAATTTGAAAACAACGATGTTGATAAAAGTTATTCGAAATCTCTTTAAATTAATATCGCATTCTGAGATAAAATAAACGAATCAAAGGTACTTTTATGGCATATGATTATATAATCCATCTATGCGCAGCTTCTATTGCTTTTTAATAATATTCAATACTTCGGAAGCGGTGTTATTACAAATTATCACAAATTGGATGGAAATGGCACGGGGAATCTGTTTAACTCGTTTCACTCGTTTAACTAATTCGCTAAAAACTCGATTAAAAATGTTGCTAAACAACGCAATCGATAAATCTGTTAACAAGCAAAGTTACGAGGCTCCGTTGCCAATAATTTTGGGCGAACACTCAAAATGGATAAAAAACGAATCAAAGACTCTAGTCGCGTACAAAAATAAATGACTCGCTTTTAAATTCGAGCTATCGATAGCGACTCTTCATCGTAATACGTGTGCCTAATTAATCATTTCAAAGACGCGACGCGGCGAACGGAATCTCGGAACACTTTTACGGAACGACATCCGAATCAAAGTTCCGGATGGAAATATTCATAAGCCTCGATGACGTGACGTATCGCGCGCGAAGACAGAGCCCGTGTCGAATAAAATCTAAGCTTTTTAAAACGTAATTTGCAAGACAAATCGTTCGGACACGCCCATCATTTTCCGGGCGCTTCGTTAGAAAAAACTCAGGAGACTGATGTTTTCGGCGCATGACTCGAATCTCGAAGACCTCGTCGTTCCTTCCAGACGATGCCAAAGCCCAAAGTAACGAATCTGTCACATCTTGAGATCTCGCGAGTTGCGTTTTTGCATTTATTGGTTAGATTACCGATTTATTCTTCGCGCGAGCCCCCACCCCTCGTGTTTGCGATATTTATTCGCAAGCATCGCCGGGGTTCGCGAAAAACAGCTTTTAACCGCTAACAGTAGCGATAACCCAATAACCTGCGAATTGCGAGTGCCTTTCACGAATTTAGCCGTTGTAAAACATTGGGTAGACGAACCGCAGTAGCGCCACACACGCATCCGTGCACCTGAAGCAGCAGTGTCCGCGATCCCGCCTCCCTCCTCAATTAGCGAAACAAGCAGTCGGAAAGTCGAAAGCTGTTGACAGCCGGAGAATCGCGAGTATTGGAATATTTAGTAAAACTCGCTCGCCTCCGCCCCGTTACAGCCGTTTTTATCTTTTCGGCGTCGAATTTTATGCGGGAGATCAGCGACTGCTGGCACGCCGGAAAGATCGGCTTTTAAATCAGCAATAAAATCCGAATATGCGAGATCTTAGATTTTAAGGGCGGCCGCGAAGGGTCGACGACAGTTGGCGGATGTTGCGCGTAAAAAGCGCGACTCCTCCGGGGGCTGCTCGTATTCGTCGGGATACCGTAATCCGGGCACGTATGAGCCGCTGCGCCACGCGCCATCATTTGCCTCCTCGCCGAGGCTTCATAATTTTGAATACAATGTCGAATCGACATATCGTCCTCTCCTCTGAATAAAGCTCCGGGCGCTTGGTACAATAAAGCCCGAGGTATAAGAAAGTGGCGCCATTCTCCGAAGTCGTCTTCCGCGTGATTTCGCTTCCTTTGCTGCAGTGAAATTTTATTCGCACCTGAAGCGCCGGGTTTAGCGTCGACCGCCAACTGGAAACTGCGAGGCTGCCGAGCTAAAACGCGTCGAATCGCTTGTCTTTTAAATTGAACGCGCAAAGTTTCGCGAATTCGCTTGGAGAATCGAAGCTTAACTCATCGTCACGAGTACAACGAGGCGAATTAATCCACTCGGCGCTAACCTCAAAAGTTGCACGCGCCTGTCGCTAAAGTAGAATTCAAACACGCGTTTACTCGCGTAGTGGGAGTCTGGTTTGCGATGTAGAGCCGAGGCTCGAAAGATTTTTACAGCTCCGGTTCCGGTTGTCAGCCGTAACGGTCGACGATGAAAGGAGCAAAACCGTGACAATATTTTAAGGGGACAATTAGAGTCGCCGAAATCAAGGATTCCAGAAATTTCGTTGAATGGGAATTTCGATGGCGAAGCGCAGGTTAAAACTCGCCGGCGGCGAAGCGACGAAGAAAGCGGCGATAATCCCTAATTAGACGGTGAGAGGTAAACTTATTGCGAGTTCATTAAGCGCGAAAACAAACGAATGCCAATATTCTGTTGGAAGTGGCGGGGTTCGGTTGATGGCGAGTGGCGCGAGCGGGAAATCGAGGCGGGGAATTTGCATCTAAAGAACCTCCAAGATTTTCCGAGCGGAGGGCAACAGGAAGAAGAAGGGAGTTGTGTCTTGTTTTTATTTTCTGGCAATTTCCCTCGAAGGCAACGCTGAGGCAAAGCGGAAAGCGACCTTAAACAGAATTAGCACGCTCTACTACCCCTCGAGTACTTTTTCTAAATACTCTTCTTCGCACACGTACAATCGCGCATTTATTTAGCCCTTATCTTCGTATTCCTCGGGGGTGTTTCACCTCGTTCTCGGAATCCCTTGCGAGCCTACGAGTTCGTGCAAAGCTATCGCCAGTCTTTCACGGATAAGCTGCTATTTTTTTCGCATACAACTCTCAGGATTATCGAGATCGCGATTGGAGCTGCGGAGCTTTTTTCCGCCGCAAGAATTTTCCAGCGGATCATCAGCGTTTGCGATGCATTTGTATTTTTCGATTTACTCGACGGATCGAAACTCTCCGCTTGTTTTAACGAAACGTTTCAAATAATACTTGCCCACCCACCCACCCACTCACCTACCTATACATGCATATTGCCAAGGATTCATCGAATAAATGATAAATGTGCTTCGTGATATCGATGTTTCAGATTTTGCGTGGGCGATCGGTTTTACTTGTGCGAAAACAAGATTCTCTGCGAGTACGACTACGAGGAGCGACTCGTTTTTGCAAATATGGCCCTGCATCCACCCCCGACTGCCACTTTAGCGCACATCAAACGACAGGTGACTCATCTTCAGCCACAGGTACGATTTAAACAACAAAATTGAATGTTTAAGAATTTCCGTCCAATTGTTTCAACGCTTCTTTTCAAAAAAAGAGGTCGTTTCATTAAATAAATGTTCAATTATTGTTTAAATATTACCTATTTATATTACAAGTAGATAAAATAAATTGAATTCAAGCGATCCAAGATATCTCCACTTTTTTATACGTAATGAATTCGTTGCTTTGCTCCTGGTCTACACTTGCGCGAAAATCTTAATGTAACGATTCAAACTCGATCTATTGCTGCTGGATTATCTTTAAATGCCTCGCGAATATTTTTTAAAAACCAATATCGAAATATAATACGTCGCCTAATCCTGGCTGTTGTAATGTTGCTGTAGAAAATGACAACGATCGGTCTTAGGTACGAGATTGTAACGAAGCCAAGTCGAGTCGAACATCTTGAAAAAGTGCCAATTGCGGGTTTTTAGAAATTTAAACGAGCAGTCGAAGAGTGTGAGCGAACGTTCGAGCTTAAAATAATTAATTCATCGACGCTCGAAATTTACAATTTGCCATTTCACTTACTTTTGGCTGGTTGAAAGTTATTAATACCGATGTTTTTTTGAGTACTCCAAATATTTTTCGTCCTCCCCCCCCCCCAGCTGAACCCGCGTTGTTAAATCGAAGGCACTAGATTACGACTCCTGGCAGACTAGACATTGCGAAAAACGTCTCTTGACACTTTCCGAATAACCCAATAAATTATTCCTTGCACAGATGCCGTAAAACGTAAAACGTAAAACCGGCGGAAAAAACAATGCTAATATATTGGAAAGACCTAGTCCCGGGAAGAGGTGGGGAGGGAGAGCCGAAAGTTATTCGCCAGAGGGCGCATTCCTGACCCGAATCCGTCGCGCAAAAAGTCCCTGGCACTCGTGATTCAGAAATATCGTCGCTGCCTCGTCCCCGCGAGATCCGCAAAATGCAGGAGCAAAGATTGCGAGGACGATAGAGATAGATGAAGTTCTAGGGAATCCGGGAGCGAGGCGAGCCCTTAAGGCGGGTTAAAGTGGCGGCGGCTCCCTCTTCCTCTCTCCTCCTTCTGACCCTCTCGACAACAAAGGACTCCCCCGAGGCTGCACTGGCTTCCGCCCTCGGCAAGCTCCGTTAAGCAGACCGAAAGGGTGTACACGCGTGCGTCTTGGCCGAACCGGGGGTGGGACTCGAGATATCGCGTGTCCTTATTAATTAAGCTCACCCGCTAAGCAAGCGCCGTGTCAAGCCTCCCCCGGTCCCACCCCACCTCCCAGTCCTCCGCATGCCTTAACGATCCGTGGAGAACGCGCCGACGCCACTCGTGTCTGCTCGTCTCCGCTCGTCTCGCCCGATGAAGAGCCAATGACGCTCGGGGTCCGGATATTGTCAAACGCACCCCCGCCATTCCTCTTCTCCGGTGGACCGTCTGAAGGCCTCCCCAGCAGCAGGAGCTTCTTATCTGATCAAAAGTATTTGCAACATCTCGCGCGACGGTGAGATGCCCCCGACCGAATTCCTTCAGACCTCGACACCGACGACACCGTCTACATCTTCGACATCTTCGAACTTGAATTCTCGACGAGTTTTCGCTCCTCCAGTCTTTTCGGGAAAGAAATAAACTCATGCGAGTGTCGAGGTCGGCTGGGCCCTTTTCGCCACTCTTGGTCGCGTCTTTACCGACCGAGTGGCATCGTTTAGTTCGCACCAGGAATCCCCGTCCCCGGCACAATTTGCACTCGACACATGTAAACAAATATTTGAAAGCGCAACGTCACAACCAGTAGTGGAAAAAGCAAGCAAACGTCCGAGGCGATAAGATTATCTCTCGCGAATCTCCGGGAGATTCGCAAAATGCGTCCAAGTCAACGAGAAGAATTTCGCAGAGGAATTCAATCCGGCAATAGCTGAAACAGACCTCCAGAACTAATTTGCCTAAACAGCATAGTATCTGATAATACGTATGCGTTACTGCAGCTGATTAAGCGAAATGCTTTAGGTTGCTGATAACGAATTAGGCTAATTGATTATCGTTAAATATACACAATGAATCTTCTATTCTTCCGTTCGTGTCCCGTTCACCGAACGAATAATAACGTCTGCGCGTGCGAACCGAACGCGAGTTCACCGACCCCGGACTCGTGTTGCTCGCAGCGTTTGCTCGTTTACAATTGCAAAAACGCTAATTTCAAAATTAAAAAATTCTCACCTGGCACGCAACTGCCAATTGCTGATAATCGCTTGCGTTATTCGACTTTTGAAGAAAATCTCGATTCTTTTTTAACGACTATAACTGGCAGGTGAAATTCGTATAATCGTTGATTTTTTACATACATGTACTGCATTCGTATAATGCAGCAATAGAATCACCAAACTATATACGATGCAGTAGCGGACAAAATTATTGCTTCAAGTGGAACTACTTGTGTTTTTTCTCCTGATGTTAAACTTTTTTTAACAATTGATGCCGAGCTTCTTAACGAATGTATACTCTCGCTCTGACATAAATTCAGCAATCAATCTATTATTTTCATAAAATTATACAATGTAATAAAATTTTTAATAATCTTCCATTAAAACCTTAACATATTAAAGCAATTCTTAATTTGTGTGTTGGTTTTTGCATCCATATATTATACTTCGGAGAATATTCCATTGCGAACAAATTACTACAGCGTTAAATATCCGATAAATGTCTTAAAACTATTTCTTTTCCTCTTTCTTCGCAAGCAAATTTATTGTTTTTTAAAGAAATTTTATAAAAATTTTCAAGCTTTGCTATATATTCGCTAGATTTCTAATCATCAAATTTAACACTGAATTCAATGTATTTATCATGTGCTATTTTTCAATCACTAAAAAATTATTTTTAATATTTTTTAATTTTTCGAATTGAGATAGAAATGTTCTTAATTATTATCAATTACTATTTGAATGTTTTCGTTTGAATAATTTACGTAAACGTTAATTTAATATCCGCATATGTTAATTTTCTACTCAAGTACAAGTATTTATTATTACATTTTGTCTAACATAAAGAATTAAAAAAAAATGTTTATAATGAAATTTAAAATTGAGCAATAAATATAATAAAAGCAACATACGAAATAAAGTTTATCAAAATCATTTTTCTACACTTTCAAACTTCTTTTAAGAGTTTAATTGAACACATACTACTAGTGCATTCAACATCACTCGACTATAATTCAATTAGTGTTTATTGTTCCCTTTCAAATTGTTCTCTATTTAGAAACGAAAAATTATCAAAAATCCCTGTCACAGGTTTCAAATGGAGGGAAAAGAAGAGCACATATTAATATACACAATACAATTCTTGGATAAGCCACAGCTAATTCGAGGTTCCTACAACATTCGACTATAACAACAGCCAGGTGTTGAGCGTTTCACAACAATAGCTGCTTATTTGGCAGTTGTCTCTCTCCCTCTCATCTTTTTAACTATTTATCGTTCGAGCCGCACAGCAAGGAATCACACCGAATCACAATTGAGTTGCGATTCCGTTTGCCCGCACACACGCGCCTGAATAATTAAGGGATAGTCGGATGAATCGAGCCATTGAGCCATCGAGCCGAGTTGGGGTTGTGCGATCGGTTCGGGGGATCACGCATGGCAAGTTCTTTTTCTCGAGAGCAGCGCGATGGTTAAGTTCTCGGCTTCGGGCAGCGCAGCGTTTGTATTCCCGAACGGAATTAGCTCGCGTCTGGTGACGATTAAAATTTCTTTTGTAGAGATTGCAACGAGTCTGCTCTCGCCTTTCGACACTTCAGCTCTCGCTCTTCCTCGTACGAGGACGCGAATTTCAATTTTAAATTAAACGACGTTTTTCAAAGTCTCGCGATAATATTCGCTTACGGAATAGATTTTTCGTCAAAAGTTCCCTTTGATATTCCAAACACTTTAATTAGAGAAATGATCCGTAACGTAACTTTCACATACCAACTCGTAACATTGTCCATTATAACCGATAAAGCGTCGACGAAATAATTTCGATGTTCCAATAAATTCTAATTTCATTATCAAACGTTCTTATCAGCGTTCCAAATTTTATAAAATTTTAAATAAAAAAATTGACCCAAAGTTGCGTTAAACGAGCAAATGCCAATCGACATAACGAGAATAATTTTCAAAATCTTGAATTTGGTAAATGGTTTTTATGATTACTCAATGGATGTTGCGTCGGTAAATGCGTCTTTAGAGTTAAAACTGAATGTTACCCAGCAGTTCCGAGGCACGAGGATTTTTTCCGCGCGTTCCTCCAAGTTTTTTACGATAATTCATGAACACTCTGTTGAGCAGACAAAGACTTTTGTCTTTTGTCTTCCGAAAGCCTCGACGCGGCGATAATGACGAGCTTCCAACTCCGAAGTGAAAATATTACTCGGAAGACGACTCGATGTCGATTTGAGCGATCGTTTAGCATTCGAAGAAGTTGGAGCTGATCGAGTTGGCCAGGGATCAGGGCGAGCGTCCCACCCTCGGCCTCTCTGATTATGCACCCGGAACTTTGAAAAAAGCTTATTGTCAATCCCGTGACACTCTATTACCATAATTTCTTCATCAAACATGAAATTAAGCTTATCACGAGGAGCGGATCGGGATCGAGGATCCGCTCACCCCGACTACCGCTTAGGCTCACCTGGACCTTCGACTGGAGCGATTACCTTATCGGGAGGCCGAGGCTAATCTCAGTCCTCGATAGCGTCGAGCGCGACGCCGCGCAAAAAGTCGGCGTGTATAAAACAAACGAACAATCGATGGCGATATGATCTTCGCTCCGCGCGCCACTTAGAATATGCAAATTCATCGAGCTTCCAATCCCTCGAGTTCGTCGCCGGCGTCGTCGTCGTCGTCGTCGGCGCTCGCTTTGTCTCTCCCCACGTGTGGGCCCCAGGGACGGAGGCACCGCAACGCACACTCTTGTGTACTTTCACCCTCGCTACTCCATTACTAACGAAGTGCGTGTTTGTCTTGGCTTAATTAATATCGGCAGCTTCGAGGAACAACCGCAGAGTTCGGCGCTACTTTATTGTTGCAAAGGAGCCACGCGACGTTTCGCGACTCGATTCTACCTTCACGTTCCTGCAGTCTCGAGTTGAACGGGTGAATTTGATCGCCACTGGTCCTACTGCGACCCAATTTTTTCGTCCCGTGATTAATCGCTCGACAGCCAAACGTGATAAATAGCAGAGACTCCGTTCGGTTTTTTGTCGCGCAACAGGAGCGAGAAGAGGCTTCTCGGAATTTTTCTAATTAATATTCGTCTTTAACGCAATTTTAAGTTTCCACCGCCAAACTGACATTCCGTGTTTTCTTTATTTTTAAAGGTTCATCAACGTAACGGGATTTGGTAAAATCAGCTGTTTCGAGTAATTGGCACAACCTCTTGTACGCAATCGCGTGACAATCCGTCGCTCGCACATTCGGTGCCGATTAAGTCGAGATTCCTCGCGCTCCCTAGAGCACAAAATTAACTTTTCCTAGACGTAATCGAACGATTCTTTAAAAATAAATTCTTCGAAACAAACCATTTTTCTCGTCAAGATAAGACGTAATGTCGAGGATGAAAAGCTTGGAGTGGGTCGATCACCGGAAAAGGCGTTGAATAACTTAGCAATCGAATAATCGGCTGTTTGTGCCAACTTATGCTAATGTTAATATTAATAGTAATAGGAACGAGTAGGGGGGCGCGACTGGAGACACTCGAAATTAAGGCGCCGAGCACGAAAGCAGAGGATCTTAGTAGTAAATCCCTCGCAGCTGTACGCAATTCTAGTTTCTCTTTGCGAAATTCGAGCCATCGAGTTCGAATACCGGATTGGCCCGAGTGCAAAGATCGACCTAAATTTTATTAATTGAATCAGCTTTCGACGAAGTCTCCCCTCGAATAAATAAATTACCATCAATCCCGAGGACACGCGTCTCGTTTCTTCTTACTGTATCCATGCATTATTTTCTTGGGAGTTACATTAAAAACTGGCGTTCGATCGATTTTAAGCGACTCGCTTCACTGCTTTTATTAATATAGTGCAGAGTCAATCTCTAAGTACGTAGCGTAAAGCTGAAGTAGAGTAGCCAATACCAGTAACAATAATTATGAAGCGCAGGGTGAACGGAAAATAATTCGGCACTTATGCTCGTGCGAAAGTAAGAATGTGAAAGGATACGAAAGAAAGTAGAGCCTAAACTTTTCCGTCGAAATTAAAACCGCACTTTCCGTCAACACTTTCCCGTCCAGCACAGCCTGGCTCTCGGTAATCGAGAAATTCGAGGACGACCAGCCTTCGACTCCAGAACCACCGCGACCACGAGTGCAAAATGAAGAAGAAAAACGGATTCGAAGAACAAGAAAGACGAGATTCGACAAGCCGGGGGTGGAAGAAAAGAGTTCACAGAGTTTTCCTGGAGCTCAGCCGTTATAAATGACGCGAGACCCCGGCCTCGTCCTCTGCTACAGGGTGGGCTGCAACTGCTTGGTAATGCCAATAATCGCGCTATGACATGCTAATGTCACCGGAGCATCTATTACCCTAAGCCTGACGGATCCCTCTTGACGCGCGCCAGAGCCCCTCGTTCGGTCCCCTCCGCCGCACCCCCGGTGTGCCCTTTTATCCGCGTCGTTGCGGTTGCCGTAACGCGTTCCCGAGCGAAGGTGCAAATTTTTCATCCGCGTCTCGGGCCAAGAGCGAGTCTATCCGACGTTTTTGGGCGTTTGACGTCTGTGTTTTAATTAACTTTTAACGAAAAGCCGACATCTTGGAATCTTGAGAATTGCTCCATTGAACGCGAGCACAGGCAAATATTTGCACGTTCGTCTGTCGATCCTTGATTTTATTTATGACTTTTCTGGCCTTCTCTACCTCGAATTTTTTTTCAACCATAATTATAATGAAACGCTTTGATCAAATTATGCGCTTGAAACATCATCAGTCGATCAGTCGAGTATTAAAGAGAAGTAGATTTATCGGTAGTAAATTTTTATAAATATCTCAAAATGAACAAAACGCACGCTCGGCAAATTTTCATCGACACGATTAAACGCCGATCGAGCACACGGCATTTTATTTCAGCTAATTGTGCAAAACTACGAACGCACTAATTTATTTTCAACGGAAGCTTCAGATCTTTAAAAAAGCTGATCTATTTCTGATGCAAATCAGACTTTTCGGCATATCATACGTGACGCGTCTCATCTATAAACTGGTCTTTCAAACTCGTCTCGAGCAACAGCGTAGATCCAATCTTCGACAAACGAATGCAGACAAAGAAGCGATTTGAGCAGCATTTCGTTATATCTCGAAACAGGAGTCACCGATCGGTGCTAAGGTTCTTGTAAGCTGTTGAATTACATTCTCTGTTCTTTTTCTTGAATATCCCAGGCTCCTACGTTTAGACACTTTATTGTTTATTCGATAGCGTCATTTGCCTCCATCGGGGCTTTGAATCAAGCGCATATATATATTCGAGACACTCTTTTATAGAACCAGTTAATCTTCGGATACAAAATAACTATGAGAGATCTCTCTTTTTATTTTCATATTTTTTTCAATTTAAAGAATGCCTAGATTTAAAATAACCGTTAAAACTTCACATTTACATGTAAACATCTTAAAATGATTAGACGTAAAAGGTCAATTTTAAAATGTAAGCAAAAATTTTTTACTTTAAAAGGCGCTACGTCATTATTATTTACATAAATATGTAGTTGATTGTTATTCGTCCATATCTATTTGCTCGAATATTTAAATACTAAAACATCAGACATTTCTTTTGTAGAACGAAAGGATTGCATTTGGTTTTGTAAATGGATAAATTTCATGTAATGTACAAACAGAATACATTGTGATACTTTTAACAGTGATAAAATGATTGAAAGTTTCATTAGACTAGACAAAGATAATAATAAAAAAACGTGTGCGATTCGGGCATTTTATCTGAAATACTTGCAATACAAAAATACTATACTGTGCGATGAACATTTTACAAATTATATTTCAATTTAATTTGAACTAATTTTTAATAATGCTTCAACGTATTTAGTCGTAGTTCGAATTATAAATTTTTGCATGGTTCGCAATTTGCACGAACGACAAATAAAATAAATTTGAAGCGAAACGAAACGTTAAGCTTTCTATCTCTACGCAAATTCTCATTTTAATCTAGTAACCTTTATAATCGTTTTACAGAACCGTCATAATAAGAGTTCCGCTATAATCGCAATTGTTTTGCAAAATGGCTCTCCATTATTGTGAAAAGGGTCCCGCGAAATAACAATAATGATCGTGAACGAACTCGTCATTACCGTTAGCCCTACGATAAGTCATTCTCGGCGTTCGAACTTCCTTCTAAATTTTTCGCTTTAACTCGGTCCATTCGTCAAAATATTAATCCTCGGTTTAAACGCCTCGTTCCGTCCGATAACAATATTAAACGCGAGAAAAGTTCCGGGAATACTTTCGGCTGGCGGAGATATATAAAGGTCCGCACGTGTTCCGCTCTCACGGGTATCAATCGACTTTATCAATAGCCACTTCTCGCTTACTTACACTACACAAAACACCAAGGGCTCGAATTCATCTGTAAAAGAAGAAGAGAACCGGGGAAACGCAGACTAGTGAAAACACGTGGAGCCGGGGAGATTAAGAATGAAAGAAATGAAGAGGACAGAACGAAAGTCGTAGAGCAGCGAGAATCCGACGCAGAAAGCAGACATTTGTCCTCGAATGACGCCCCGATAAATTTAGAAAACGCTCTACTTACTTCTCAGTCGGTATTATTAATCGTTTCCTTATATTCTTAAGCTCTTCTTTAGACGCGTCTCGTCCGGTCAGAACTCGCAAGATAACCGAACATAAATTCCTCTCGTGTCTTTACCAGGACGTACTAGTTTCTTTTAAAACGATCGTCCGGAGAAGTAAACGATCCACACCGTATGCAAGGCCCAAGGGCGCAGAGTGAAAATTGCTCCGCTCGCAATTATCGATCAACCTGAAGATATAAATTCGAAGGGCTCGAACGCGCACACAAATTTAACTATTTAATACTGACACACATTAACGGCGCGATGAGCTACCCTCATCCCTTACACATCCCTTACAGAGCCCAAACTCATCAGCGCGAAAGATCGAGACAGCTGTCTGAATTCCCAGGCAATCAGAAAAACTAAGATCAACCCTCGTAGTCACCCTTCAAAACCCTTCGCAGACCGGGCGCATCGAACCAAGAGACAGACTGCCGGGGAACTGCCGGGGACATTGTAAAAGAGTGCGACTGCGGCTAAATTGAGGTTGTAGATGCTAAAAATTAATGTACTTCGTGTTCTATTTTACGGCGCCTCTTTCTATCATTTTCAATTCCGTGTTCGTTTCTTTCGCGCGTCAAATTTGCTCGGTTAAAGCGGCACTCGAGCGCAAAACATCAATTTTCTCGCGCCAAATTCTGCGGGACAGGCAATTGAAGAAGAGGCACTGCGTTAAAATGCTGTTCCGAGTCTATTAGATTGAAACGAGCAACATGCGTGAAACTAACGGTTAATTCTAAAAATGTTTTCGAGCCTCTCGAGACTGAAAGTGACGGTGCACACAAACGCCTACGTTATTTATCACGCGTATCGATTTATTCGACGACTATTAACCCACGAACACTACGATAAAGCTGTTTGTAATTAGCAGCTGCAAACATTTTAATAAGGGAATAAATATTTTTTGAATCGCAGCTCTCTCTCTCTCTCTCTCTCTCTTTGCCGTAGTTAGGCGCCGAAATGTGCTTTTTCGAAGCAAAACTTGACGAAATTCCGCAAAAAATTTTGGACCGTGCCGCTGACAATTTTTAAACATTCTCCGGAGTTTCGATTAAAATGTTTCTCCTAATTTCGCGAAGGCACGTAGAGCGAGTGATAAAATTTCACGTCGGCTTTATTTGCACAAAAGAACCTTCAATTTTGCCGCGAACGATCGTTGAAACATAAATCTGCAGCCTGTAACAAGGCACGATACTGGATTCTAATTACCTGCCCAAACAAATCCATTGATTAAAGCTATTGAAATTTCCCTTCCCCTCCGACTTTCCAATTCAGGGGCAGCTTGAAAAAGGAAGAAAAACCGGATCCGATGTCGCGCGACTCGGTGACTTTTTCATTAAATCGCTCGAGCTGTTGGCGCTCGCAACTGCGAACAAAAACAGCCACTCGCACGCACTCGACTTTTATCGTTTGGTCGTGGCGAGGCGCAACTGCACCCGGGGCAGCCGGAGCTGGAGAAAAACTCGAGTCTCTCGAAGACGGAGGAAGAGGATCGCCTAGCGATTAGAAGACGAGCCTCGCGATCGGCCGAGAGCCATAAAATGGTAATGTTGGCCGGAATCGCGACTTGGACTTGGATGTTGGCGTGGATCAATGAAGCGCAACCAGCCGCCGAAACTTGCGTCGTCGAGCATCTCGATGAATAGAAGCCAAAAACACGCGCTCGATTCTACTCGGCTCTGCGATAAATTAAACAATCCTAATCAAGGTTGAATGTGGAAGCGGATACGAGAGAATCGGGTTTCTGTTCGTCAGACGCAGACGCAGATTAGCGAATTGACTCCTCGAACGAGCATTTGTATAATGTTGCTTATTTTTAGATCGCTGCAAAAGTTAGTTCAGCAAATCGATAACTCGGGCACTAACTTGTAAATAAGAAAGCCAAAATCCGTAAATGTTAACTAACGCGAGTTCCTTCGGTCCTTTGTACACTTTAAGAGCGTAACATTTGCGAAAATGTAGGAGATCCTTGGAGGTGCTCGTGTTCTATTATACTTTCATATTCTGATTATTCGCTTAAGAGCATATTATGCGAAAGCCCTCCTTAAGCTTCGTCTTGTAACGGAGAATTTGCATCTAATTAATGAAAATTGTTAGGTTTATAAATCTGCATCAATAGACCGGGGTGGGGATTACAAATTGGCCCTTAGCGAAATTCATTAAACATTATTAAGCGGTAAATTAATCCACCAACCGAATATACTCACTGAATACTCTACACAAGTCCGATTATTGCGCCGAGGAAATTTTTATTTAATCGTCCATTAACCATCGGCAGGGAAGAACACGCCATTTCTCGCGTTTGGCCTTATTTTAACGTCGAAAATCCGAAAAGTGCAACTCGCTCGTGTAGCACTTTATCGTTCCAATATCAATCTTGGATCACCATCACATTATCACATTAAGAATAATCAACGAGGATTATAATTAATCCGCATAGAAGCATTAATTCGCGGAGTGAGTTGTAAAGGCTGGCAAGGCGAGCTTAGGAAGAATTGCAGGCAAAGAGCAGCAAAAACGAAAGGGAAAAAGTTTTAATAATTTCAGCGAAAGGAGAGAAAAAGGCATACAAAGTGCAAAATGCAAAATGCAATTTGGCACGCATAGACTATTACCCGAGGCTCATAATTGCAAGCCAAAGGATCGAGGATTGAGTTAAATTGCAACGCGTCTCGCAAGGAAAGCTGGCGAATATCTTTGAGTAATATTCTGCTTTTTAATATTCAGCTACCGAAAACAAGCGAAAGGCAAACAAGATTTATATAAAGGACTATCTGATGAATAAATTAAGTCGCATAGCTCGCAATAACTTCAAACGGAAAAAGGATGAAAAATTCGGAGAATAATAGTCATTTCTAAGGCTAGCAAGTTTGCGCGCGTGATTCAACTCGAGTATAGAATGCGCGCGTGTAAGTTGTTTTAACGTGAAAATGCGCGGTATAAATTACACAGGTTGTCGTGTTAAAATGAAAATCTACTTCTGCGCTAATTAGTAGCAGATGAACAGATCGACGAAATATTGCGCGCGTGTCGCATCGCGCGATTAAACACTCGTGCAAATTTAAAACAACTGCAAAACCATCGCGTGCAAATGCAACGCAAATAAAGAAGAAATCTGTTGTTGGAAATTGAGATGTTGGCTCGCCGACCCACAAAAATTACTCGACTTTGTTATTTTATTCATCAGACTAGACACAATATTTATTTTAATCGAATCGATTGGCGCAATATTATTTTCACGATGATTACTTCTTTTAAATGGATTTGCCCGACCCGCGCCAGATATACTAAACGACGAATCGCAATTAATAATCAGCTGAAAAAATAAACAATCGCTCGTCGGAATAAATACGGGCTGTAGTTTTTCGGTAAACGTTGTCCCGTCCCCGGTCCCGCTCCCGCTCCCCCTCCCAGGCAACTGGCAACTAAACTCTGCACACCGGCTTGCAACTAAGACTGCAGTTGGAAGTTGGAAAGGGTGAAAGGGTCCCGAAACTATCGCGTTTTAGCTAATCTAACTTTCGTGTATTACGGTGTACTGCTTGTGCTTGGCTTCATTTGCCATGATACACTCATTAAGGGGTGCATTGTGTACGCGTCCCTCCCCCCTTCTGTTCTACAAGCGTGTACGCACGGATCGTGTGTACGGCTGAGCCGAGGTGTGCATATATGACTGAACGTATTGTAATGGCCTTCGCGTGAGCGATACGTGTACATTCGCGGTAAAATTGAGCAACGCGAGATACATTACACGCAATTGTTCGGCTGTATTAAATTAATATCCGGGAGCCAATAGCCGTTGAAAAATACGAAAATGGAAAAATGCGCATTTTCGGAGCAATGACTTATTTCTATCGACGCTAAAGATTGGCGACAGTCGACTAACGATAAATGTGGCTTGCAAAATTGTCGGCCGCGCAGTTTGCAAACGCCGGACACTCCTACTCTTTAAATTAATAACGCTTCAAAGCTCAATTATTCATTAGTCCCTAAACGCAAATCGTGTCGCGCAGCTTTTGTTTTACGAGCTTAAATTACAGTTATACACGTACACAGTCATTGTTGAAACTTTAACGCAACACAAAGACTATACATAGCAAAACGTCAGACCCCTGGCCATTTATAATCGATCCAACGATAATAACAAAGACTATTAATTTCGAATTTAAAATCCATTAATTAATAATTAATTAATTACCGCGTCGCTCTCAAATAACACGGATTTTTTCCTGTCGGCCTCGACCACTGCTTTGCAATGGCTTTGGCCTTATTAACTCCAAGATTGGAGATATTGCGTTTAAACCAGCAACTGCTATCTCACTTTTTCATCGCGAATCTCTATTTGCGCATTTTATTTTGTTTCGAAGCTAATTAAACGTTATCTTTATGCAAATGCGCGAACGTTCTTTAATTAACGCTAATGTCGCGTTGCTTTCAATCATCGATCTTTCTGGACGGGAGACAAATGGTCTCGTAAACCATTCGGTTCCGCGTTCTTACTCATCGACTGCTCGTTTCGGCCTCAATCCGCTCGTGGTTGCTTCGGTTACAATCGGCTTAACAGCCCCACTCTGATCTCAGCCGCGTCCCAAGATCGGCCCCGAAGCATTCGCAACGCGATATCGTCGCTGCTCGCGCATCGTTCGATACGTCGAGGACCGACAAATACGTTTTGTCGTTATCATCTGCTGTGGTGCAAAAGCGGTCGCTCGTTAAATTCGCCCTCGATACCGCCAAAAAGTGTAAACAAATCCACACCTTTGTTGCAACTGGTAACAAAACTCCGAGAGAAGCAGCGCGTTATTATTTTTAATACCGATCCGAGTGTAACAGGAGGTCGGCGGAGGGTCGCTCGCATCAAAGTCCGCGTCGAAACTTAACACCGAGCGTGCGGCCGCGGAAAATTCCGAGGCTCCCCCCGACGTCGAATCCGACACGGTTTTTTAGTTCGCGACGGAATGCCGAGGAGGCCGGTGCTTTTCCGTGCGATAGGATCGCGTCCGGGGAAGGAGTTGCAGCGGCTCCAAAGCCGCTCGCCGAGAACTATCGCCCATTAAGAGGAGGCCCAAGCGCAGACGAGGGTAATTTTTTGGCGGGAAAGGCACATCGCCTGGGGAGCACCTGCCCGAGTTCCCAGGCTCGCGTGCGGATCGCGCGGATCGACGATCGAATGACACGCGATTCGACGCTAAATACGAGACTCGGCGCCTCTGTGTTTGCGGAGTCCTGCCCGAGGTGTTGGGTATCGATGCTCGCCGAACCCTCCCTGGGGTTACGACCGTTTTATCGCGGGAATTCGCCGTCGCTGCGTTGTTCGTCGGTGTTCGCGAGGTCGTGGCTGGTAGTGGAGCCGAATCCTCGAGTCTTGATCGAGCTCAAAATTAATAAATTATCGGACGAGTGGTAAATAACGCGCGTTTCAATATTAATGGGGAACGATCACGACGAGTCCGAGACTAATCGTCTTTTCGATAATTTATAGCTCGACTTAACTGGTGAGAAGAGCTCGGCGGTGGGAATATTTTTGCACACTCGCGTTGGCTCCATTAATAAGCTAACTGGGGATGGGTAATCTTAAATCGAGCAAAAGAGGCGCGTTTCCTTTTAAATCTGTTGGAGTGAAGCGGGAAAAGTCTGATGTGCAATAGACGAGATAATTCATCGCTCGTTTTAATAATTAACGAGGTACAGTTTAAGTCCGATGGTTAAGGGACCAGCGGAAAGTACACGTGTACCAACGGAGTATTAACCAGCTATCATGAATCTTTTCATTGAGAGTAAAGGCTCTCGATTGTGTTAGGGCGCACTTCCGCCGGGAGCGTGGGAGTGTTTGTGGGAGTTATTTGTGGGGTCCGCCGAAATCACCTCTTCGCCGCGTCCTAATGGTTTAGCCAACTTGAAAAGTAGCTCTTGCCATGCAGTAGCCGTGCGGCCTTGACGATTGATGTGTTCGTTCAGGAGTTCCTTTTCGGCGGCTTTTCCAAAGACCAGCGAGGGACGGAGTTTTCCACGAGTTAACTCAATTAAACCAGCCGAACAAGACGATCGGTGGGGGACGCTTTTGTTAATGGGTGCAATATTTCCTCCGCACGCCAAAGAAATGCGTGTCTTAATCAAGAAAACAGAGATACGGAGATACGGATGCGAATTTGCGACGAGATTAGCTGCTGAATGATTGCCGATCCTCTCGGCTGCTTACTTTTCTATCGAGTGCGAAGATTGTTATTGCTGCTCGAGGACGAAAAAAGATTAATTTCAGTCTGTAGATCAATCTAATGCGAAACTTGCCGTCGTTAAATAAAATTTAATCAACGCCGCTTGAAATTGCAAAAATCAAAAATCTGCGTCAGATTAAAAGCCCAGGTTTACAAAATAATAATAATAAAATGGTTGTGCGAGAACGGAAACAAATTGTCGGCCAAACGCGAATACTCGATCTTTTTAAAAGTTATAGTAAGATTAAATGCAAATTTAAGTTTCAATGATAAAAATTAAAGTAAATTGCTCCGGTGCTAAAATCATTCGAACAATCGATTTTGCTTTTGCTCCATCTGCTGCGTCGCTTGAATTTTCACCGACTTTATCAATGTGCAGTCTGTTAATTTTTTGAGAAAGCCAGTTGTCTGCTAATTTATTTTCTCTCTACTTAACGAATTCGCCGGTTTACGAGTCACCGACTCTTTTAACCAGGGTAGACACGCACCACCTACGTGCGCCAAGATAAAATCACCCACCCGGTTAAACCTTGAAAATTTGAAAATCACTAGTAATCGGAACGGCGCATCGTGAATTGTTTTTATTTACAATTATAAATGATGAAAATTATTTTGTACTTGCAGTGACTCGTGGCGCCTCTTTTGAAAAAGCAAACGCCGCTCAAGGTGGTTGTACGTTTGGATTAAAAAACGCGAGCGACGAAAGAGCGAAGGGGGAATGTAAGGCCTCCGAGCGAAAAGTAAAAGAAGGGCCATTTGTTAAAATAATTAATGAAGATACGCGCGTATAATCAGTATAATTAACCGCGAGATAAAAATGACGGATGGCCGGCGCTGCTCGACGCGCAGTAGCGACACTCAACGCTTTATCATCCGTCCGAGGCCGCCGAGAGCGAACGAACCCTTTTCGCTCTTGGCTTTTGGCCCGCACCTCGAGATATCCTGGCCCACAATGTAAGCGCTACGTAATTAAGAAGTCCAAGCGCCGGTGACTTACTACGTTCCACTTTTATCTGCGATTGCCAGGAAGCAGAGGCTACCGATTTATACGCGATCGAACCCAACTCCTTGAACGGGGGACATTCGATCGGGTGATTCTGCTGTCGCCTCTCGCGAATTACCGCGATTGCCACACGTTGTTGATTCGATGAATCCGAGGATGTATCGTCGGCCTCGTTTCAACATAAATTATAGAGTAGCCTTCGCTCGCACTTGTTCGCATTTCGTGCGGACTCGAGCAACCGCAATATGCTTTTTCCGTCCTACATTATGCGCTCGTTTTTACTCCACTGAGATTAAAAAATCTTGAGCAAAACGTACTTTATAAATAGAGAAGCGGTAAAAAATATTATCTTTATCTTGGCATGTCGAAAATATCGAAGACTCGCTTACTAGCAAAAAATACTTGGAACACAGCGTTCGCGATTAAACCTTTGTTTAATTTAACTGAGAACTTTGAAAAGTAATAATTATTTTTAAGTAAAGTAAAACTGTTTGCGAGCGATCACTTGATTTAAGAATTTTTCAAATGTAAATTGCATCTTGCACGAGAAATTTATGGATATTTTAGTTTAACGAACGCCGTTATTGTGACCAAAGTGTGATTAAAGAAAAATTAAAAAAATTTTAGTACTTTTGAGTAACTTGGTAAGATGCATTATTTTTGTTGGATAAATTATTTTCATATTTTTTATTAATAATATAATAAAGGAACTTAACAGATGCAGTATTTTACGTTTTTCCTAATACCGTTTATCACGTGAATATTTAACGGATATCGCATTGCTATTTTTATTATCAGCAAAGATTTATATTTAACAACACCGACTCGATACTATTGCACTTACTCGAACGACTTAACAAAGAGACCGAATAAAAAAATTTCTCTGAATAAAAAAATTAACCTTGAATTATAAAAAATGAGTAATAATCACCAGTGATAGATGAAATCGAAGGAAAGCAAAGCACATGATTAGAAATGGTTTTTTGAAGAAAGACCTCAGGAACCATGAATCATTCGCCATAATTGTGTAGCTCAGTCATTATTATCGAAATAAATTTATACAACGCGCAAAGCTGTGAAAGCGAAACAGAGAGAGAGAGAGAGAGCGAGCGTGCGCAGGCATGGAGCGAATTTTAAGCCTGTATTATTTAACACCTCCGACGACTCCACGAGAGAAAGTGTAGAGCGAAAGAGAAGCTTCAAGTTCTTAAGTTTGAAGTTTTCAACGGCTCACGCCTGTCTTCGGGCTTCAGCCCACCCCCACCTACTTCCCTGTTTTCTCTGCCATGCCGTGCTTTTCTTCTCTTAATTCCTAGGTATTCTCTCTCGTACTCTTACTTCTCTCAATTATTCTCTTAAGAATATAGTGGCTGTAGAGTCTTGGCAATCGATTTATAAAGAAAAGAAGTTGGCGAGAAGGTTCTCGGTTTCTTTAAGCAGACTTCATTAAATACTTTATAGTAAAATTTAAGATCATCGAGAAAAGTTTAAGCATTTTAAAAGGTATTAGACGAAGAGAAAAATTCCTCGAAGAGTATTTCGATTCCTGTATACTTGGCTTTACTACTTTTTAACTGCTCTTAATGAATTCCAAGCTTTATATGCAAATTTATATTAGAATTGGGTTCACAGTTTAACTTTTCCAAGCAACAATATTAAACATAACCTGTTTATTTATTCGTAAGTCACAATGACAGGCAAATGTTGCAAATGGAAAGCGAGCTAAAAATTAAACTGGTCGTTTGTAACTTGCAGTTTTAGATGACAATGTCAGTTTTCAAAAATATACAAAAACATCTGGAACACGCGTTCTACGAATTGTCCTCGTTCCATTAGTACACGCGAGTTTTGAAGAAAAAAATTATTTTATGCACTGTAATAATGGTAATTTTAATCCCACAGAGTAGAATCATTCTAATTTTTAAACGCAAATACTAAAGTTTCGTCAATTAATCAATTTCATCGATCCGATTTATAAAATATACGCAGAATCGGTGCAACTCGTGCAACTTCTCAGTAGTCACCTCCTGGGAAAAGGAATGAAACTCATAATGTGACGATCAGAGTAAGTTCGTGCGGTTCAAAAAAAAAAAAAAAAAAAATTAATTTGAGCAAGTATCAAAGTTCTAAAAGCACTGCATTTACATAAAATTGAGTGGAAAGATTAACCGCTTGTCATTTATATTTGGATGAAAAATTACAACTCCAAGAACCGAATTTCCGTTGTCGTAGATTACAAATATGACGCGACTTCCCGAATAGAATCGGACTGATGAAACGCGAATAAAAGCGTCGCTCGGGTGCGTCACCGACGGTCAATCCAGCAAGATTAGCAACTCTTACCTGCATCCGTTCGCTCGAGCAGAACGCGGATCGCTAACTCTCCAAGCGGATTATACCCAGACCCTCCCCAAACAGTTTCACTCTTCTCTTTCTATTTTCCTTCTCGTCAGTCTGTCCCCTTCGGGCGCACGAACTCTACATAAATATGACTTCGAAACTGGTGCGAGAGCGAGATCCTTCCGGACAAGTTTCGAGTCTCGAGTCCTCGAGAGCTTCGAGAGCTGCGAGTTCCTGCGCCCCGTCCGGGGCTCAGGAGTTACCGTGGAGGAGCCTACGAACGCACTTCCCCGCTCTTTCTTTGTGCCGAGGCGTTAAACGGAAAGTGAATGGGATGACGAACTTGTGTTACGCGAGCTCCGACTCCCTTCTCCGGCTGTTGAATAATAAATTTCGCGAATTTTCCAAGGCCGATCGACTCGCAAATTAGCCCCTTCGAATGTGTGTACACGCGCGCGCGTCTAGCGGCAGCTGCAGGTTCCCCCCGGAGCTCATTGGTGATTGGTTCGCGGTGTTTACTCACTCATCTGGTCGTAGGACCTTTCATGCGCCTGGACCCATTGCCAATTCCAGCAGCTTAAACTCGAATCGCAGCGTCTGCTTCTCCGACTGCGCGCTTCTCTTCTAAAAACAATGCGAAACACTCGGACGGCCTATAATACTGTCGGGCACATGTTTACTTTATCCTGTAATTATCCCCGCAATCGTCGGCTAACGAATTAATCTTTATACAAAGAGACTCGTTTTCCGAGTGATTTTAATCAACGTTCGGCTCGGCGCTCATTAGTTGTTTATGGACACTCCATCGGCGCCTCAAATTAATACTGCCACACAAATGCGTAACGCGTAACAAGCACGATTCCGATCGCGGATATTTTCACTGCGCTTAAGCCCGTTTTTCGGAGCTTTTCATAGAAAAACTAGGCGAATACCAATCGCGTTAAACTAACGGCAGATACTTTACTCGGGATTGCTAATCTACTGTCCTCGCAGTGAACGTTATAAGCCATCGCATTTGTCCATTTGTGTGAAAAAAAATTGCTATTGAAATTGCGGCTAGGTGGGTCGATACATAGTAACTAATACACGAGAATGAGTATATTACTGTCGTTCGATCTCTTGAATAATTGCGGATAGAAATAAGCGAGTCCACGAGCTACTCTATTACAACCTGTAACAGCTGTGGCGAAAATTCTTACGTCGAGCATGCAAATGCGGCGTGTATTCGATGGGTATTTTTACAATTCGCTCCGAGAGCTCGGCAATTTGAAATTTAGCAATCGCTTCTAACGTAATAAATTACGTCTTAGGGTAGCCACGAGCGTTTAACTGTTTCATTCCTCGAGTATTTAACATAAGCGATTCCTGCCGCATTAATATTCGGCGCGTGTGTACTTTGAAGATTAAACTCAGAAGTCTGTTCCTGTTTTAACTTTTTAATTTTTGCATGCGAATTATGCGGAGAGCAAGAGCGGCACCGCTTAACGAGAATCTAATTTTGAATATTTTACGCCTGGGGCCATTCGATGCGTATAATATTCCAATTACAGTTCATACGTTTCAAAAATATAGTAATTAGATATCCATGCTAAATTAGCAAATAACGCTGCTGCGCATTTTTTACGATTTCAGCAATCAAATATCGCTTATTGTGCGAACTGCTCGTGCTTTTTATTGGTGGCTTAAATTGCAGTGTTGCGCTCTTCGGGAAGAAATTAATTGCGTTGATTAAAACATCGATAAAATTGGAGATGCAGCGCTGCAATTTCCGAATTCGGTGCTAATATTAGTCATTTTGATTGTCGCGCGGAAAATGCAATATAAAATTCAAAAAGGAAAGTCATCACCCAATCCGACGATTATCACAAGCATATCTTGTCGAGAATAATTTTTGTGTCCCACGTGTCGGCGTTTGTCGGTTCTGTTAAAGCATTTTATTGTAATGTTTGTTTATGGCGAGAAATACTTTCAGATTTTAAGCTGAATATTTACAAAACGAAGGTGTTGGGAACGAATTGCAATTTCACAATAGCAAATCTGCAAGAATATTGTGACGAAATCAAACAAAACTTGAGAATAATAGTGAACTTTGAAGAGTTCGTAAGTGGAATAGGAGCTTACGAAAAGACGCTGTGACGTTAAAACAAAATAATTCCGTTTAGTAACCCGGAATGCGCGCGTCGGCGTAAACTTTTTTATCCAATTATTCGAGTAAATAAATCAAAGTTTTCATTCTCCAGCAGTCGATCGTAACATTAACAACATCAGCTTTTGCAATCTCGTTTAAAGTGTCCAAACGATGCAAATAACGTTATAAGGCTTGAACGATTTTATTTCACTTAATTTTACGATGCGTTGAGGCAGTGAAAAATTAGAGCCTTAAACTCTTTAAATTTCACACGCGATAGAAAATTGAATTTTTACGGAATTAGCAGGGAATTAAGGCGCGTGCGCGAGCAATTTTTACATTCCAACTGTTGGGGAACAACACTTTTCGTCGAAACTTTTCTTCTCGCTTTTATTTTTTCTATGATTTATACGAAAACATGTTACGTGTAGTAACTCCCAACGCATTAAAGCTTATACGAGTGTACATCGTAAATAAATGTACTGCTGCCATTTCATTTTGATATACTATAATGGATATTAAAGATTAACGCCCCTTTTGATTTATCATTTTTAATATTGGCAGAGTTTGAAGAACTCGTTCGGAAAGATTTAGAAAGCAAGTGTATGCAAGTTTCGGGCGCCTCGCTGTTTAATGACTAAACACGATTTTCTATTTTGTTATTCGATTGGTATCGAAATTTATTGGATTTCGCTCGAATTCGTAGCGAATTCAAGTACACGTTCTGAAAACTTGACTATCAACGTTTACAGGCGGACTTTAACAAACTGTAGGTCGTGCACTTATTTATCACGTTAAACGCTGCGCAACGAAGCCAACGGCAGTTTCTAAATTAGCAGCGTTGCTAAAATAACTAGGGATTTAAAGGGGGGGGGGATATTGGAACTGTTAAATGGAAAATAATATTGAAATTGTTTCAGACGGTGACGACGAGCGGCGGTCAGCGGCAGCCGAACGGCGGCATCGCGGTCGACTCGACTCCCGGACACAACGGCTACCCGGTGCCGACGAGCTCAAGCGGACACAGCAGTGGCCTTGGCTCGCTGACCGGACTTAACGGTATTGGAGGCCCCCAGAGCACCGGCTACGAGACCAAATGACAGTCCAAATAAGCACCCGGGAAGGGCTGGGCAGCGACGCCGAGGAGCCAAACGACGTGCCACGCGTCCATCGACTGGAAATACTAGAACTTACTCGTACCGACAGCGACGCGAAAGCAAAACGGATCAATTCTAAAATCGTACTTTTCGAGATTTCGATAATTTGCCCAGTCTTTTCAGGGGTCAATTACGCATTTTTCTTCTGTTCGCTCGTTATTACTCCAAACTGTTTTCAATTCTTTCAACGCGATTGAAAAGCCCTTGTTTTCATCCGCGACTATTCCAAACTTGAGCTTTTCATTAAATGAAACAATAATTGTTATATTATTCATCCATCGGCCGCACTTGTAGGAGTCTTTATCTCGCGCGATGAACTTGAAACGGGTAATGCAAATGTTCAATATCATTGAATTGGTTAGCGTTTGCTTAATTTAGAAGAAACAATTACCGAAGTTTTATATGCCGATGTAAAAATATTCGTCGAATAAACTATAGACGACCGATGCCATGACTTGTTTGAGCTGTTCCTTATGAAATATTCAGGTACATTGTTTCTAACAAGAATATCTAGAGATAAGTTTTGAAAAACAAAACGAACGAAAACTCGAAAAACTTCATACTAAAGACTCGCGTTGATCTTTCGACCTTTTTTAATATCAGAATGTAATATTAACGAGTCGAGTTTTCATAAAACCTTTCTCAAAGCTTATTTTACGCGAAAATAAATAAACTAGTCAATCTCCTTTGCGTGGATTTATTTACGCGCATTCGCACCTTACGTGTATTATACATAATAAGGCCTGTAATGATTAATGCATACCAATAAAGAATTGACGAGGCCGTTAGCGAGTAAATCAATTTTGTTACAAGTAGAAATTTTAAAAAATTCTAATTTTATTTTTGCTATTATCTCTTATGCCCAGTAATATATACGGTCGCATTAATAAAATATTAATTTTAATTTTTCGTGTAATTTTGCTCAACTTACGTCGTAAATCACTCAATGGTATTAAAAAAGTCCTCGGAATCGAGTAAAGTTAGTCGCATCTCACAACATATATTGCATTAGATTGGATGCATCGATCACAATTTTCCGAACGAATTGTCAAGTATCCGATATAAATGAAAATATTGTTTTGGATGAAATTGACCGATAATAGACCGACAAAGATCGAGTGCGATTGTACGGCAACTGTACCTTAAATTTTCCACGCATTGTATGTATTTTTAACAAACATCCGTCATTGCAAATACACCGCTAATCAGATTTACATCGAAGGCAAAATAAAGTTAAGGTCGAGCGTCGATAAACGCTAGGAATCCAAAGAGCGGAAACATTGAGAAATCTCGAAAAGTACAAACGGAGTTGTTCGGGGTTGAGAAAATTCTGGACGATAGCTTGTAAAGGAATATCCCTCGTCCGTAAAAGTAGTCTGACCGAAGTTTATGCGCGTAAATCTTACTGTAGATAAATACCCGTGCAAAAGTTTATCCGTCGATCTGAAAAGGAGGAATCTGGTGCTCTTTAGATAATCCTTAAATAAATATGTCGCCAAGTAGGGGAATATGTTATATTTGAAAAATTGTAGGGTGACGCAGCTTGTTATTGCCGGTCCAGCAGCAAACTCTGCGCCGCGAGCCTTTGCTTTATCATTCGACGACGGATCGCGCGCAACACCAAGCACTCGCTAGCACTCGATCGTCACGAGGTGTCACCGGATGCAGGTTCGACGGTTGGACCATCACCACGCCGGACGACCTTTTGCGCAACCTGAGGCGCGAGTTTGAAATTTGTAAGGAAAGCGCTAAAATGTCCGAGAAAAACAGCGAAGCAAGAGGAGCTGAGCGAACGAAGCACCTGCTCTCGTTCCAGAGAAGGCGATTCGCTCGCGCGTCCGGGAAGCGAGGGCAGAAAGCGATTCGAGGAAGCGGCCGTCGCTGCCTCGGCATAAATCATCACGGATGAGAGAGTAAAACTGATCGGGCGCGTCGAGCGAGCGATCGAATCGACACGCTGCACTCGCTCGCTCCTGGGACTCGTACGTCGTTGCGCGTCGCACCTCAGTGGAGAAGTTGGGGGGGGGGGGCGAGCCGAGGGTGGCATTGTTTCAAGTTGGAATCTTCGCGGCCGGGAAAAGGCCAGATTGATGTCGCGAACTTTTCTGCCGGTTGCCTTATTTGCGAGTCAGATAACGAGACTGAGTTATGCCCCAAGTTTCGCAACAAGCCATCCTCCTATCGCTTTTCGACCTTTCGGGGATGTTTTATTTCTCCGGAGCCCTCCTGCGCCCCCGTTTAAGTAAACTGCGTGGGCGCGCCAAGTGATTACGAGAAAGGCTTCTAAAGTTGAGCGGCTTTCCCGCGCAGCATTACGGAGCTGCTTTTCTTTTCTCGCGTAGGTGACGAGGGAAATCCGCCCTGGAAGGCGCACGCGCGGCTCTTTTATCCGGACTCGTTCGAGATCGAGATCGACGCGGAGGCGCCGCGGAGGATCCGTGATTACTATTGGCCAACTGCTGCCCTCTTGCAATTGTTCGCATGGAAGATGCGATATCAAATTCCACTTAAGTGCGGGTCGCGTCGACATTTTATAAATCCAAGCATTTGCGGGCTCTTAAGCGCGTCGAGAATGAAAAAAACTTTTTACCGGTGCGTCAACTAATTAGGTTTTTAGTATCTCGCAGGCCGTTCCCTCGAGACAAATTCAGAAATTCATCCGAATTTGGGAGCCGAATTAGACTCCGACGATGAACTACTAATTCGTTATTCATTTTCATAAATTTATTTGTTGTAAGATAATAAGATGATGATTCAACTAGTCAGTGTAGGCTTTAAGGCGTTAGGAGAATGAAATTTAATTTCGAACAATTTCGTCGCTATCGGCCCAAAAATTAAAATTGACTTACACTTGATTTAAAACGAGAATTATTCCTGTTAAGAAACTTGACTGAATCGCATCAGTCGCGCTAAATTAAAATAACCGATTTTATACAGATTGCACGTGGCCCACATTATTTGTTAACCATATTACGATAAATTTATGTATATCCGGTTAAGTTTTCTATTTAGCATGAAAAAAAGGTATTTGAAATTAAGAAGCGTAGATGTGTACTGAAAATTCTTTCCCGCTTTCCGTAGCTGATAAAATTGTAATCCACTGATGCTGCTTCCCCCATGCAATATTGCCGAACGAGTATACGCACGAACGTTCCTAATGTAATCGTAATTGTAGCGAAAAAGTTAAAAGTTAAATACAAATAGTTGAAGTAAAATTACCCAAGTTCAGCTGCGACGTCGACATATCCAAGAACGACGAATTGAACAGGAGAAAACACGAAAAAACATGAAATTCCTAGATTATAAATCGTTATGACCGCAGCGGACAGGCATCGCGCGTTCGCTGCTCTTTACTTTCCTTTGCGTTATCAGGTGCGAATGGTTGTAACGCGAAAAGTATGATTCGTTATCGTTTAAATCTCACACTGTTTTTATTATAACATAATAATAATTGGTTTATAAAATGTACGAATAAAATTGTTTCGATGTTAATTAATGCCTAGTGATTCGAACCAACCCCTTCCTCTTCCTTGCAATCATCGACGAGATTAACAAGCTGAGTTCTCAAGACCATCCGTTCAAAACGCCTTTTAGTTTTAAGTTCGAGCAACGATCGAACCAAAGTCACGCAGTAGGTGACGTTCACCGGCGGTTTCGAGTAGTTTTGTTCGCTCGAGCCGCCGCCGCCGCCGCCGCCGCCGCCGTAGCAAAAGTTGAACTGCAAATCTTCGTCCGAAATAAAGTTTTTCCAAATAAGATTAATTCCCCCGGGCAACTCTGGCCCGCCACGCAGGCGTTTGCGAGCAGCGAGTCACGTGCCGCAGTTGGCAGTCGGCGGAGGTCAGGCTAAGGTCAGAAAAGGGAAACTGGCCGCCGACTCGGAGCCCGGAAGCCGAGCAAATCTGGAGAGAAGACGGAGTCGATACACTCGATCAATAATTTAAATTAAAAAAACAAAAGCATCCCTCGGCATAAGGTATTCCTTTCGCATTTGGATGTTCGCGCGCTCGTATACACATCGGCGGGCGCCGCTCGCGTGCGGCTGCTCTGCAATATTTAAGGCCGCTACGTGATTGGGGAAGGGCCTCAATAATTTACCAATCATACGCGCGGTCCTTTGTGCTTTATAAGGAGCGGGAGCGAGACCCCACCGGCGCCTGAAACCCCATTACGTATTCAGGGGAGAATGCGCCAGGAGGCAGCGCGCGAGATATCGTATTATGCGCCCTTGGATTGGCTCGAGCTTTCGCCTGCTCCGCAACTCCATTGTCCTCTCCTCGGCGGATCCGAGGTGTGCTCGTGCTCTTTGAATTTCCGCGAATAAACTGGCGCCTCGACTGGGAAAAAGTATCGGGACGCTGGATGGCAATTGCGACCCTCGCAGACTCCAACTCGACAATACTCCCGGTGATGGATCTTGGCTGCGTGATTTCGTTTCTCGTGGTCGCTCCCGACGCTGGAAAAGGTTTGTTATTTCAATATCAGCGATATCAAGCGGCTGATCCAATGGGAGAAGCTCGGACGCGAGCAGCTGCTCTCGTAGCTTTAATTTAATGCAATTTTTCGTTTCACGCAACACGAGAACGGTTCCGCGCACTCGGGACGGGATGTGCCGTTTAGCGGAAATCCTTGGCCGCTGTTACATTATGCATTCAAAAAGTAGAAGCTCACCGGTGCTTACACTGCACGCGCTCATTACGCGCATACCAAGTCCGAATTCGCCGCTCGAACGCTCCCGCTGATTATTTATATATTCGCAGCCGCACCCTCCAATCACAACCCAAGGACAGGCTGCTGGTAATCATGATAGGGGCCAAGAAAATAGTACTATACCAACCCGGAGCCGCGTACGCGACCGTAGCCCTCCAACTAACTATTCTACCAATATTGGCTTTGGTGCCTGTTATTGTTAGCCCTGCATTAATATTGGATCAGCGCTATTTTATTCGGGAGTCGGTGTTGGCTTCCGATGGAAAGAATGCGCCTTGCGAATAATTCGAGCCGCGAGAGGTGCGGGCGCATTGGAGTCGCTCGCGGATTATCGCGACTTTAGCGAAGAACGTCGCACTCGTCACGCGTCCACCTCGTCTGACTTTGGCAAGAATCGGCGAGGAGGTCCAGGATCCCTTTTCGCTTCGCCTAGTTCACGCACACGTGCAAGTGACACACCGACGCGCACCAGCCAAAGAGCAAACAGACGCTCGCGGCAAAGCGGCTGTCGACGGCGTAAATCAAATAAGCGAACTCGAGCGTCTCTTTTCGACTGCTCGAACATCCATCGAATTAATTATCTCGAGTCGCGCGCGGCAATAGTCGCGGCCCGAACACTGGCGTTTTTATTCGCTCGCTCGCACGCCGGCTTCTTTAAATAGCCCTTTAAATGGCCATCCCCAGGCCGGCGAACGATAGCGAAGCCGAACAAACGAAATGAAATTCGTGCGGGCAGTTGGCCGCGCACGCGATCAGCCCGGAGGAGACTGCGCTTACGACCCCCGAACCCCCTGCCCCAACTGCCGATAATAAGAGACGGCGGCTGTTCGATGGATCGCTGGCGCGCCTGTGATTCCCCGAGCGGTAAAAACCAGTCCTGACTCGTGACGCGCGATCGCGTGAGTGGATAAACGGTTGGAGCAGCGGAGCGAGCGAATTAACGACTGCTCTCCCTTGAAACTGAGAGCGCGGAGCGAGCGAATGCAAAACTGCTTCGACGACTCGCTTCCTCTTTCGTTTAAGGGAGGCTTAATAAGGGCTTGCAGCGTCTAGCCGAGCCGTCGAGTAACCAGATTCGCGATGCGGGTTCTAGGAGTCACACCTCGAACAAATGTACGCGTTGCGCAAACACGGGCACAACGAGTTTTCGCTTTCTCGGGGCTGAGGATAAAAGTCGCGACGCGTTGACGAGCCACCGCGACTCGAAAGAAAATGCGCCTCGATCAAAGCGGAAAGGAATAATCAAGGCCGCGGTTCTGCCAACGACTAATTCATGAATAAACTTAGCCGAAACCGGCAGATTTGTGTAAAATTTAATTGTGTTTGATTAAAAATGCAACTAATAACGAAATGGGACTGTGGAATTAATTTGCGACGAATCGAACTGTAATTAGCCGAGGCGTGTAAACGTAATACGATTATTTGGGAAAATTTTTTAAACAAAATTATCAATGTCCACGTTCTTCTGAAAATAACTCGGATCGGAATTTCCGAGCCATAATTGTTTGACTCGATAATCTCTAATTGATTCGAGGCCACCAATATTAGTGCCTAAAAAATATTCTTCGAATAATTTTGGAGGTCCAGGTAAACGCGCAGCTTGTGCTCGGCAAGAACCTTCGTATTTTTCCATTTCTAAATTGAATCTTCGGAAAATAAGTGCAAATGAATAAGAAGAAACGTACTATTAGTCGCGATGAAGTGCACAGGGCAGTCGATGCTATTCTCCCGAGACACGCTAAATCAATTAGCCAAAAATAAATGGTTATGCATATCTTTGTTAATCTATCCATAAGTTACTTAGCGCTACTTATTTATTTAAAACTTTTCAATATGATTTCTCTAAAAGTATAAACTAATGGTCGCAGAAATTTTAGAAGCGTAATAACGATCAACAATTAATGCAGAAACTCGTACACAACTCGATATACTTTGCTAACCTATTAATTTATCACGCGATTATTTACGACATTCTGAAAGTAAATTTTAAATGGAATTCATTATTACTAGTACTGCATTTTAATATCTTAGTTGCTGTATACTGTACTAAAAATTTAAAAGAAAAAAAATTTATGCGCCGTTTATTTTCTTTTTATTTTTTCTGTCTCTGCATTGATAAACTTATTTTTGTGCAATTCTCTTTTACTTTCAAATCAATGCAACTCGTGCACTCGTACTCTTCGGTGCATACCACATACATAAATAGATATTACTTCCTTATTTTCTTTAGTAAAATTTCGTTATTCTAAGATAAAGAGACGATTTTTCAATATTTCAATGTTCACTGTATTGCAGTGCATTTAACGTAATTACAACCCGCTTCCCTGTTAAAAAGGAACAAGTGTAACTAATTTTTTATTATTTTTTAGAGCAATCGCTAGACATGACATTGAATTTTCAATAAACTTCTACATTACGTAGGAATTTGTAATTAGAAATTGCAAATACATAATTTTTCACGATTAGTTTTGGCAAGCAACTGCACTCCATACATTTTCATCTTCAATAATATTCAGTTCTGCTTGTGTTGGATGCACACAATACGCGTACTTTTAAATTCAATTAGAATTGCAGATAAGAAATGTTGCTAAAGTCACGGTATTGTGATTTGCTACTAATGCTGACATTGCATACGTTTAAAAAAGTGCTTGAAAATGAAAAGACTAAAAGTTAGATTAAACAGGTGCAGCCGAAGGAAAAACAGTATTCTTCTACCGAGGACTCGAGAACAATTGAGATTATTCACGCGCTCTCCATCGGTAAAAGATACGAGCTTAACTTTCATTTTGCGCCTAATTATTCTTCCACGGATCCCCAACATCATCGCAAATTCGCGTCGGTGAAAGAGCTCCTCCCTCCCTCCCTCCCTCCCTCCCTCACCTGCGCCCAGCCTGGAAGAAAAATATCAGGGTCTCGCGGAAAAACCCTCACGCGCAGGCGGGGCTGCACGCGTGAAACGTCGCGTCACACGCGTGGTCGACTCCATTCTCTCGCGCTCTTAGCCCCGGACGATTAATTAAAAGAGTAAAAATTGTTTACGTTAAATTCATTTGCGGAAATATGCGCGCCGACTGAAATAATATCCAGCCGACTGATGTCCGCCCCCGCACGGCGACGCGCGCGAAACGAAAAGAGCCGCTGCATGGAAATTTCCCAAGGAGGACCGGGAACGGAGGGGAGAGTCGCCGCCGGACCGGAGCTCAACACTGACCAAAGTTTTCGCATTTTTTGTCGTTTCCATATAACTCTTATGAAAATATTTCTATATATTATTTTCCGCCACTCCCCTCGGCGCTTCTCTCGCATCCTTTTATACGTCCACGCGGGCGCACGGATACGTTCGCGGATGCAAAGGGCTCTTGAACCCTCTATCTTTTTGCCCTCTCCACCCCCGGCCGCGCTCTTTTTGCCGCTCGTCCTTCTCCGCTCGCGAGGATCCCGCCAGCCGCGCAGCTCGTTTCAGTTTCATGCTCGGATCGCTACTTTTTTTAAACTTCTCTTGGGCTCTCCGCCCACGCCCGACTGCTTGAAATATTCAGCATTTAACGCCGTTTTGAGCTAATATTACATCAATCGCACTTTCGAGTGTTTCGAGGATGCCGCGACGTTTATTTCTCGCCAAGAGAACCGCCGGGTGATCTCGATTTAAATCCTCAAAAAGGTGGCGAACACTCGAAGCTGTTGAAATAATTTAATTCGACGAGTGCGCGTCGGTCGGCAGCGACATTTTCCGCGTCGCGTTCGGGCCTCTTAATAATTCATAAAGGGCTCGTGGAAAATTTTAAAATTCCTAAACGTGCAACTGCGCCCTCGAGGGCTCGACTGCTCATCGGTGCATTCGACGAACCGACAAACTCCCTTCCGCCCGTCCTCTCGAGAACTGCATTGCGACAATCGGCTCCTCCATCTTCAAACTTTTACGTCCTTTTCCGTTTGCTGCTCCTCGCCCAGCGACACAAAGCCGCCCAGCGCGACTTAAGCCTGCGTATAACGGACCGTTAAACCAGAGCTTTTAGACGCTCGACTTGATTACCCAACTCTGTTTATTAAAACGGCGTGATGTTATATTTTCCGGGGATGCCCAGCTGCCTCCTCTTCTCCCGGGCAATTTTTTCGCCTCGGACGTCAGACGCCTTTACGGCTACTCGCCGAGGAGAACGAGCGGAACCCCTTCGCAGACTGCACGCGCGCGCGCCATGAAAAAAATTTAACGACCGATTTTAAAGAGGTGGATAAGGACGCTGGATGCTTTGGAGGTGGAAACGCGGCTTCCTCCTGCGGCCAATGCGCGTAATCCCTGTCGAGCTGATCGAGTGCGTTTTCGTCGTCGATGTTTGACAATTTTCGCAACGCCGAGTCGCTTTTGGCCGGATCATTGGGACGCGAATGTGAGCGAATGACGCAGAATGAAGGAATTCTTTTAGCGTAGCCTGCGCTACTCGAGTGTATCGGCTAAGCAGCTTCCTATAATTGGGCAAAACAAAATAGAGAAAGTCCACCGAATAAAAACTGAAGATGAATACAACTATTGCCATTACCGCGATTAGCGCTAATATCGTTTTAAAACTTCATAAACGAAAACAGATATTGCTTTGCAGCGTGTGATCTGTTGGTTGTTAATTTAGTGGCGACGTATTTCAATTTTATGAAACTTCAAACTTCAATTTACTCGCACGTAGTCTTCGAATAAGTACAATTACACTGGAGCAAAGAAATATCGCGATTAGTTTAGCTCTGAACATGCATTAAATATTTGCATTTTATATTTTGTATTATTAATTGACTAATAAGTAGTGTTTAACATAAGTGGCTACTCGTAAATTGTTACCGATTTCTCTGTTTCTTCTCCAAATAAGGAAAAGTTCTCACTTTATTCAACTGAATTTATCAAGCCTCTGGCTGTAACGTTTTAACGAAAATCAAAAGTTGATTTGTACAATGGGAATATCTTTAAAATAACGCGTAAAAATATTATAAAGTCGTCGAGAAAATTTTTCATGCCGCTGAAGATATAAAAACCTTTGATAATTAAATAACAAGTGAAGAAATGACAATAATGAGCGGAAAATTTTACGACTACGCCAGACGGTCGTCACCGCATACTTAGAATCATGTGCTGTATAAAATGAATAATTGAACGAACCGTTACAGTCTTTTTGTATAAAAAAGTGAACCACGATACACATCTTAATCGATAAAAATTTCCACATCGTAAACTTGCCGTTAAATGCGACTGGAAATTAGGTTGTAATAAAATCTTTACCTTAAATACACCCAAGCCTTTAACAGTGGAGCTTTGATCAAACAATCAAATCAAATGTAAAATTTGTCCTTGAATTTGAAACTTATATGTCTATGTCTACTTGTTTAATTAATTTGTCGCTGATTTTTACTAAAATGATAATTAATTACTTAAGTCTTAATGGGCAGCAGATGCGTAAAGAATAATTAATGTCGTCCTTAAGATTTCGTCTCTTTTCTTAAGAAAATTATAAATTGTTTAAATTGTCGCAAAGGAAGCGCGTGAATTCACGTTCGAATACACAATGGCGTATTTCTACGTCCGACTTTTAAGACTAGCTTTTTCAAAAAGTTTCGATTAATTACAGAACGCAAAAGTGTAAGTCGAGTAATGCGAAATGCATTCTCATACTCTTAATTTGAAAGCAGGCAAAAGCAAAACAAAATACTTTGTTTAACACAATGACAGTTTTAAAAATGCTACCACGTGCTCTACGCGACAATTCCTCCTCGGCTAGTTTTTTGTTCGAATGATATTTACTACAAGTGCGTAATTTTTTGACGACGTTCCGATTAAAAATTTAAGGTCACGAGCAGAAGCGGTGCAGAGGAGCGAATGCTTGGGCATCGCTGGCATTCCATTTAACAACTAAATATTCATATAGTTTTTTCATTCCTGTACAAATATCCTTAATTATATTCGAAACAAATCTTTTCGCATAAATTCTTTCTAGAAACGTATGTATGGTTTCACACATCGGCTGTAGAGGATCGGTAGCTCATTTGTACGCGTACACGAATGTAAATGCGCTTGTAATTAATGCCCGAAATAATTCGAGGCCGGAATATGCGATCTTTTCAACTGCATTCAAATCTGTGGGAATCATCAGTCGTAATAGAATAAATTAATAATAACGTAAAGCAACAATGCAAACGGTGCATCGGTGTAATTAAAACCGCTGAAAATAAATCGACTATGAACACACATACAGTTGATACGATTGTAGCGTACTATTTGATAGTTTCTGTGTACCTGTGACTTTATCTCGATCAATTACTAAATATAAAATGTATAGCCGAGTGTCGATCAAATGTATACGTGTCAATATCGGTGCTCGCTACTTTGGCCCTTTTAGAAAACTCGCGTGCGTCGTGGTGCATTTCGATATTAAGCTGCCGAATTTCGACTGCAGCTCCGCTGCTAATACATTAACGGCGTTTGCGCACAATCGATAAAAGTCCAACTTATTCGCGAATAAAAGATATTTCAATTAGCGATTAATATTATAGGAAAAGTCGGAGTGGCGCAGTAATTTCCATCGGCCAGAGCTCGTATTGGAAGCCGTAGTTTTATCGACCGGAGCTTCACGTACCGTGTAACTGTATTTTTCACGCTTGTGCGCTCGCGCTCGATTATATTTTATTCGAGTTCGAAGACGCGGAAAGCGCGTTAAAATTCGCGCTCCAGCCTCACTTACACGAGCACGCGATTGACAGCGACTGTATTGTAAGAAGTTGTTTGCTAAAATATGTGACAAGCCGTTGAAAAGTTTTGCGTAAAGGCATCGCGCGTCGTTGTACAGCGCAGCCCGTCCCTTTGCCCGAGCATTTCCCTTTTTCCCTCTTTCCCCTCCAATACGCATTCTGGCGACTTTGAGGAAAAAATGTCATAATACAAGATATTACATGGCAAGAACAGAAGTAGCCTCTTGTTCCCGTGCAAGAGAAACCCAGCCGCGTGTCTTAAAGCAGTCAAAGCATCCGAGTTATCTTTTCATTTCGCTTTGACCGGCCAAAGACGATTCGGCCCGCATGCGAGTTCGTTCTGCGCGAGCAGGCGAGTCATATTCGTAAAGCCTTCGACCTTACCACGGGAATACTTTAATTTACTACGCGGCCAAGTATTCGTTGGAGGCAAGATCGCATCGTTGCGCCGAGACAAACTAAAGAAATCCAGCCGGAAAATGTCGAGAGGCCAGGTGGAGCATTAATGTTTTTCAGCGGCGCTTGTAGCGTTGCAAAAAGCGTCGGTTGATGGGAAAAATTCTCGCCCGTAAGAATGGAGTAAATGAGCTGCTTTTACACTTTTAAGGTCTCGAAAAATGAAAGAAGAAAGCAGCAGAAGCCTTTGAAAAAAAGCTGGGGAAAGTCTTTATACGCTATTACTGTGTATCAACATACGAGGTGGTGAGCCACTTAATTTAAACGCTGTGTTAGTCAATGATACGTGAAACCTCATAAAGTCGATACGAGAAATGTCCTTTTAAATTGTTGCCTCTTACCCTTTTCATCGAATATTCCCGAATATTCAAACGACTTTTCTTTATCGTTCTCTTATTTATTTATTTCACTCATGTTTGCGATGGATTTTTTTTATTTACCTTCGGCTAACTACTTTACCGCATTTGTCGCTTCATTTTGCATTAATTATGTCTAAACAAGCTATGTTTAGTGTATTGAAAAGATCAGAATTATCAACAAATTATTTGGCGCAGCATCTCAAAATTGTCTCTTTTTTGCGCAGTTCGTGTTTGATCTTTGATTGCAGGTCAATGCTAAAAGTAAATGGCACATAGATTTATAATCATTTTAAATTCTATTAATACATTATCAAATAAATTTTAAAACAGCGAAATTTATAGACTTGGTTCGACGTCATTTTCAAGCTTTAACGAAGTGCTATAAAAGATCCGGCGCATATATTTTTATCAGCGTGTGATCTCAGCGAGTGTTCGTCAAATATTAAGTTATTCTGTTTCTTCGCGAAGTTTTTTCAGCGATTTAAACTTAAAACAGTTTTCGGCCTTTTTACCCGAAGCTCCGATAAAACGGACGTAACAACTCGACTCTTCTATTGATACCGAAGTCGATCGATGAATTATTATTCGACAATTGTACCTCCAATGGAATAATATAAAAATGCAAGTAGTCGTTTGGGCCTGTTAATCGGAAAAATGCCGCTGAAGGTCGAAGTAGCACCTGCTCCGGTCACGAAAATAAAATTAACGGTCAGTATTATAATGTCATTTTTCAAGATTATAAACTGTTCGTTCGGGCAAAATAAATGACCGAAAAGGGCAGAGCACAATACAAGCGTCCGAGTAAAACAAAAAGCGCAGATAATTTCGAAAAAGGCTTAACGCGAATAAAGCGAAGTGACGGCGAAGACGCTTATAGTTTATGTGGCCATAACTTTGCCGATTTTCTCCAGAAGACAAAGATACAGAAAAATTCCGGAACACGCCAGCATGCCGCCATCTTTGTAGTCGTGACTTTTTCATACTAAAGACAATGCAACTGTATTCAATAAAACCGCAACAATAAGGGAGAACATGGAAATAGAAGTAGAGACGAACGGGTACATTTCCCTCTCTTTATCTTTTTCACTTCTTCTCTCTTAATGCTTAACTATCTTTCTCACCACTATGGTAATTTGAATGAAAGCATAGAAGACAATGGCCTGGAGAAAGTGAAGGAAAAAGAAAAAACGGAGGGATGGAAGGAGGAATCGTGCGATGAAAACAAGCGCTGAATCAAATTAGTACGACAACGAATGAGAGAGAGGGAGATGGAGAGATAAAGAAGAGTAGAAAAAGAAAATAAGAATGAAAAGAGAGAGAGAGAGAGAGAGAGAGCGAATGGGGGTAGAGAAAGATAGCGCGCAAAGTGGGATAAAAGGGAGTTTGTGTAATTATATTTACAAGTGGCGGCTCTTGACAACAAAAGCCATCCAAGATTGCTCAATTCATCCGAGCTCTTATTATTGTGCGCTCGTCGAATGTTTTGTGCAGAAAATTGTCACAGCCACGGTCATCACTGCCAAACCTTTGCTAACGAAACATTAGTCGCATGCATTCGTCCAATTTCCCCACTTTCCCCTTCCTACGAGCCGCAGTTCCATACGGACACATCGAGCCGTACCACTACGGGACTTAATTATGTATCCGGTTAGTTGTATTTATTATCTCAGAAAGGGAGTTTTAAAGTAGCTAATTACGTAAGGAATTGCACGTAAAAGGGCTTTCAGGAGTTGCGGATGAGAGAAGGGTACAGACGTGACGTAGTCGCTGTACGATCAGTCGATAAAAAGCAAAGAAAGCTAACTGCGTACGTATGGAATATTCTTTGCGATTTTACATTCGTGAAAAAGAAATTTCAGGCCGATACGTGCAGAACTTCAGATTAGTGTGTTAATTGAATTTACCCGAAATATTATAAATCTCCCGACGCCCCGATAAATGCGCGACTAAAGTTAGATTATTATTCGTCGCATTACTGAAAACATTAATTATTAATGTCCAAAACCAATCGTTATTGAGAAATTCACATCCATGAACGTGCGCCAACAACCAGCAATAACCATCCCGATTGGTAACCGTTGAACATAAACAATAGAACGACACGCTCGCTAGTGAAAGCGATAAACTTATAATTGTAAAAATCTTGCGACGAAGAAAAAATTTAAGTTCTTGATTCCAAGAAGATTACCTACTGAGCTTGTGAATAGTCTGTTTTAATTTGTGAACAGAAATTAACTCTATACATTTCCCTTTTGTTTCTTCCTTCTTCCAGTACATTAGGCGTAAATACAGCTCCGCTTTATTCCTCGAGTCTCCTTATCATTTCTAATTATAATTAAAATTTAGGAGGAGCGAGTTATTAATTCAAATGTACGTTATGCGCGTACGGTTATTCAATACTTGTAACTTCGGAACGAGGAGAACGAGGCCTTAATCTTATTGTTGGTCAGACGGACAGGTTGAACGGACATTGTTCTCTACGTTTATTGATTTCGATTCTTTTATGATCGAGAAACCTAATATCTAATTGCTTGTTAAAGAGTTTTTAAAAAATCAAGCCTTAGAATTTTCACGCGGGTGATTAATTAATTCGTAAAAAAAAAAAATTAAATGCGAAGGTGACGGTGACGTTGACGTAACTAAATCGCCGTAATGGAATTAAGAATAATCGGGGGAGGGGATTTTGGAAGCAACTGTGAACCATTAATTATTCGAAATTAAATATCTACCGCAGGCTTTAATTAAAATGTTTACAATGCTTCCTCTCCCTTCCTTTGTCGCTCCTGACTCGCTCTCGCCCGCTACCCCTTTGCCCCCGCAGATATTTTATTATATGAATTCATTACGAGCGGGAGAATCCATTTGTCAACGTAACGCCTGTTCATCCTTTTATCGATTGTTATTCGGCTTGAGAATTTCTGCGATAAACGCGAGAACTGACAATACTTTGACGGGCAGCTGCGTATCTTTGCGCGTATCGCGATACACGTTTAAAAATTTCGAATTTCCCGACCGGTGGCTGCATCACTACCCTTGCGCTGCTCTCCTCCTTACAAAATCCCTCGTGTGCTTTCGTTCTTGTCAAAAGCGATATTTAGCTTCACCGTCTCGGCACTTTTTGCGCTTTAGCCGAGGCGACTTCTCGCGATTCGCACGCAACTTTCACTGAATTTCGCGTTGCGATTTCTCGGATCTCGATGTACGAATATTCTCCGCTTGCGCTGATTAAGCACTCGCGACTCAAAAGTAGCGTATCGCCCTTAATTTCGAATTTAAAAATTTCTCTTTAAAAACGTTATCCGGTGAAGTGCAGAAGAACGAGTTCAACGTTAAGAAATGCTTGTTTTAAAAATCAAGATCAACAAGACAAACAACGAGAGTTGATGCTTTAGTAATTAAAATCCTACGTCATTGAGTAGCAACATTCGCGTATTTATCACTTCTAATCGCGAGACACCCGATTAATCACTGAGAAAAGATGCCCGTATAAAGTAGAAAACTTCTCGTGCACGAGAAGCAACGATCGCGAGATAAAAATTGGAGAACAAGGAACGGCTGAAACGGCCAAAATTCCCTAGTTTCCTTTACGAAGCAGTTGGGAGCAAATCGCTTTTGTCGATCCGAAAAAATGTTTACCTAATTATTGGAACGTAACAATATGATAACGCGATAACCAATACTCTTATTCAAACGCGAGTCGTTGAACGCTTTGCTCTTTTTATATTACGTAAAGTTTGCAATAATTAGCATTTGAGTCAACGCAATACATTTACATCTAATGTTAATATTTGACAGTTGCAACCGATAGATAAGCTGCATCGAGCTGAGCGCTGATTTCGTCATACAAACCCGAACGAAGACTGCGCAACAATTTGCATTTAATGACTTATTTAGAAAACTACTCGAGAAAGTAAACGTGCGCATAGAAACTAAACTATCCCGTTAAATTTGTTTACTGTTTAGTTGCGTTTTGAATTTAATATTTTTTTGCAATTCTAAAATTTTAACGGAGTGACGACTACTTTGAAATTCTCAAGCGCAAAAAAACTTAACGAGAATTTGTGCAAAAATAAGCTTGACTAAAGTCCTCGTTCGAGCGCCTCGGCTAAAACGTCACGTTATATTCATTCTCGTGAAACGAATATTTTAAATTCCTCGGAGATTCGAGTAATCGGACGTAGTTGAACAAGAACTACATTGTTAGAAACAATATAAGCGAAGAATTCGGCCGTGACTCGAGATGAATGATGATCTAAAATCAATGAGTGCGAGGGCAAGCGCGGAAAATAGAAAGGAACAGCGCGCAGAGGGGAAAGGTATAAAGTCGGCAAGGGAGACGGAGAAAATGGGAAAGACAGGGAGGGGGTAAAATAAGGGTCGCGCCAGAAAGCGGTCCAGAATTATTACATCTTTTGTTCGAAGGCTGAAACAACCCTATTTGCGGAATTGCGGATCGCGATCTGCGCGCGATTGCGGCTCTTGAATGCTGTGGCGGTGAGCGCCGAGTCTTTTGTTAGTTTTGACTAATACTAGCCAGGTAGTTCACTTCAATTGCTCGACTCGTGCGTCTACAGATAAGAATTTTGGATGACGCCGTAGGGGAGTTGTTCTTTCCGACGCTCCTGCCCAAGGTTGTTATCTTTCTTAATTATATCGATACCAATAGGCTGATTTTGGGTCGGTTGTTATTATTTTACTGATTTTCCGATCGAAAAGTTAGAGGCGGCAACGAGTCTTCCAAATTGTTTTCAGTATTCCTTCGTTGCTGGGGGGGGAAGCGCGAAGAAAACTTGTAGAGAAATACATAGCTCGAGTGTTCGATGGATAAAACGATGAAAAATAGCAACTTGTAAGCATCGAAGAAACAAATATTAAGAGGCAAAAAAACAAATCCAAATTCAAATATTACCATCATTGTTCGTGTTTCATCGCTCGTGTTTGAAGCTTAGGTTGATTCCACGGCAACTGAAGAAACGCGCGACAGTTGGAGTATTTCAATTCAACGTTGAACATAAAACTACGACTGATGAACTTTGCGATGTGATAAAAATACGTGGACGCATAAAAATGCATTGCCACTCGTGGACCAATTTTCCTTTTTCTAAAATCTCAATTTCAAAAATAACTAAAGAAGTAATACTAGAAAGCACGAGTTCCCTTTTAGCGATAAGAATGATTATAAAATAACTTACACGAGTTTCTCGATAAAAAAAACATTCGCTTGCGGCAAAATCAATATCTGCCCATTAGAGCTCATTGTGTCGTTAACTTATTAAAGTAGCGAGAACACACTCTCGTTCGTTTGTACAAGAAGTTGCGAACGCTTAATGTAAAAGAGTTGAATTAATCATCGCGCACATCTCGATAGGTGTTCGCGGTGAGGGTTGCGGTACTGCAAGGGGCACATCGGCGATAAATTTAGGTCAACGAACGTCGCCCGGCAAGCCGAAATTCGCGTTATCGTCTGACTTTTTGTAAAGCCTCCGTTATCTTCAGGTTGGTAATACCATTATCGTTACTGAAACAAGTTTTGCGCTCTTATCCGAGCCAAAGCGAACGTCACCGGCGAGCGATCGAGTCTACGGACGCGTGCGTTCATCCAGTAATGACACAGAGACAACTAATAACTAAGAAAGAGCTCCGATAAAGTTTTTCTCGGAAATTGTTATAAAAGCGACGCGCGGCTCTCGTAAACCATCGAATCGAAGCCAAATACTCGTTAAACAGCCGCGCGTAATGCCCGTAATTAAAATGAAATGCAAATAAGTCGGCGATCATCTGCCGGCGGGGGGAGGAAAAAGTTTACGCTTATTCATCGGCAACTTGAATAAAAGAGAACGTTAGACGAAATTGCGGAATGCGGACAGAACGGTAATTGCGACTCTCGTTCGAAGAAGCCGAAAATTCGCGAGAGGGTGAAAAGCGGAGAGAACAAATGCAACCCCTTCCGGCAAGTTTAATTCTTGTGGGTCCAATCGGTCGGGTAACTTTATCGCGAGGAATTGCGCGCCGTTACAGCATCGTTACCGTAAGAACTTACGCGCGGCATTGTACGGCTAATACTCCGCCCCTCGCCCCGCTCCCAGCCCTCCACATCCCCGACTCCCGGAACTTGCCTAACTTTCAGTTTTACGCGCCGATCCGGATTAAGAATTTATGGTAACGACTGCCCTTCACTCGTCGCCACTCCACTGATCTCGGGACGCGCGAGTGCGAGCGAGCGCAAGACAATTTTCCGGGCTTCCCGATACGCGCTTAAAAACGAGCCAATGGCTTTATTTTCACGCGTCAAAGTGCGTCATCATCGGGAGCCCGACTCTTATATGCCGGCTTTTATAAACTCGCTTAGCACTCCTCGGGTCTCAGTTGTGTAAGGTGTAGATTACGGATGCCGAGCGACGATCAACCAACGAACTTACGACTCGCTTGCAATTCTTTACGGCAACTGCAGACGATCGTTGCTTGCAATCTACCCCAGCAGTTGCTGTTCCTTTTACCTCCTTTTTGTGCTTATTATTACTATTATTACTATTATTATTATTTTGCGTGAATTATAATTGCAATTGGGTATCGCGCGCTGTCGCTTCGTAGTTCTTCGCGAATATTCGTCGAATGTTAACGTCGAAAAGATTTATAAGGAATACACGCTTTGGTGGAAGACCAGGCCGAAAACGCTATGCCATCCTCTTTATTTAAGAAACTTACAACATTCCGAGCTCGTGACAAAGAGGAAAATGCTGTTCGTCTCTGAAAGTGATTAAATAAAACGAGGTGTATCAAAAGGGCATAAGTAGAAGGAAAAGAGCAACGCCCAAACGAAGGTCTCGATGCCTTTAAATTATAGACGAACAATGACGCGCGTCTAGAAAGAGACGATAAATTTGCTTGAAAAGTGGGATATAAAGGCAGCGTGGATGGAGCATTAAATACTAAAAACATGTGCAGTAAGTTTTTGACTCGTCGAGAAGCACTCGGAGAGTAAAGATGACACCCTGAGAAGTCGGTAAATAAATGAAGATATCAGGACTGCTCTCCGGAGAGCCGAGAAAGAACCGGCTCTCCTCTCACATATCATTTTTCTGCGCGATCCGCACTTCCCTCTTACGCTAACGAAGAAATAATACGCCCCCGCGCAGCTACTGTTTTCGTACTTTTCCGTCGGCACTCAGACGCCAACGCCGACACCGACCCCGATGAAGTTATAACGATATCAACGCAAGACACACGACCGCGGCAATTTCTTATTTCGACAAGACGACCCAACGAAGCACGAGTGGCTTTCATTTCTTTCCCGTAATAAACGTCATTAGTCGAAGCCGACGGTAATCGATTTACCCGAATCGCTAATTTTATTTAGATCCAGTTGTGTTTTCAAACACGCGACACTCGGCCCGTTCGAAAACTTTCCAACAGTGCGATTCGGTTTACAAAAACAAGCATGAAAGAGACTGCAGTCGCGAATACGCGACGACCTCGCATATCCAAGTTTGCAAAAAACGTATCTAATTAGCTCTAAAAAAAGTTCGTTCTTCGTTCTCTGAAATTCGAAAAGTTGCAATTTCTCCAGCCCTCCTTTTGATTGCTTAAAAACCAATAAAGCAACGTCGGATTGCGAGAACGAAGAAATTCGTTTGCAAATTCACGTATGCAGTATTTCAAAGCAATCATAATCGATTGGCTTACGCATTAGTTGCGCGTTGCGCAAGACTTTTTCCTAGTTTCCAATGTTGTCCTTACGAATGCGATGCGTCCCCGGATAAAGACGATTGTTACTGTAACGCGTACAGCGAAAACAAGCCGAGTTTGCGTAATTCACGGAGCCAACGATTCCAGCGTCGCGATAACTAAAAACACGCAGACGCTTATCTCTGGTCGCAAGCTTCCAAAGCAAAGCTCGAACTGGCCCTCGAGCGCTTCGTTGCAGGACTCGATTTTCCTTTTTTCCCCGTGTCGCGGAGTCCGGAGGTGCGTCTACGGAGTACAAGGTGTTCCCGGTGCCGTTGGGACCCGCGACTCCCTTTCTACCTGCCCATAACGGAGACACCAGTGAAGGCATCCACGACTGCGACGGAAGCTTTCAGCTTTCGACGACGAGACAAGCAACTGCCACAACAACCTTATCTCGTTCTACGGAGTGACTATTGTCGGATCGAATAATAGTTCACGCACGCTTGCGACTTCGAAATCGACTCGATCGACTAAATAGATTGTGGGAGGTGACGTTTCGAATGCGATCTAATTATAACGCGCGATAGGACTAACACTTACGCTTATAAAAAGTACGCGGACGGACAACAAGACAACGACCGATTTAATCGAAATCCTACTTTCCAGCAGATCTTAACGCAACGCCATTGAGTGGTAGAATAATAATGAGAATATCTTTTAAACAGCGTTGTCTGCATAAAAATGCATATTTTATGCACATCATTCTTTTGATTGGAATAATAAATGTATGCTCGTAATTAATCTAAATTTATAAAAAACAAAGTGTTTGTATTGGAATTACCAAATAATTGCTTGGTGCATTGTAATTTAAAATTTCAATACTTCATTCAGCAAATGATAAAAGCATAAGAATAGCTGGTGAATCATTAATAGCCAGATATACGTATATAACGAATATTCTTATATTCTCATTATTGTGGGTCGAATGAAAAGTAAAAAAAAAGGATCATTTTAAAAAATTGAATTTATGCGTTAACTTTCAGCTTGAGTAATTGACTTATTGTTATTTAATGTTCTGACAAAGAAAGTATTCATTACTCCATCACAGATACGACACAAAATATATGTACACACATATGTGCCAACTAATTAAGAATTTTTAAATAAATAGAAATTTTCCATTTAAATAACAAAAACAGAATCGTCTTTTATATTTTTTCTTTAGCGTTCAATGTCAATGTTTTAGAAGAAAAGTGTACGAGAAGTGTAGAATGAATTCTTAACTGAAGCGCGCAGTTCAAAGTTAAGGAACGTAAAAAACGGCGGCTTTTATATACTCTTGGTTTCTATAACGGCAACAAGCTGAAAAGGAATAGAAAATACAAGAATAAACGGGAAAATGTGTTCTCAAATGAAAACTTAGAATCACTCTTTTTTCACCCATTCGCACTCTTTCCCTCGTTAAAGCCGTAAGCTAAAAGAAACAGAGTAAACTAAAATAAAAATACAAAAAAGCCCTAATTTATTTTCTAGATCTAATTTACTCGCTCTCTCTCTCTCAATTTTATATTCTTTACGTTCTTTCAATTTAATAATACATCTAAAATTTTCTAAAAAGCCTAAACTAAGTATATAGAAACCAAAAACGACAATAAATTTTACATTCACAACTGTAAGAATATAATATATATTCAATATAAATTGTGTATCATTGTGTATGAAATTAAAATTTCATTTTTATTTCACTTCAAACCATTGCCAAAAATTCATAAAGTATTCATTACGAAAACTTTTGCAGAGAAATTTATTGAAAGAAATTGAAAATTAGATGGCTTTAATAAAATCAAAGTTGCAAATAACAATGTATATGTTTTTCCTAAATAAATAATAGTTGTATAAATAAAAATAGGAGGTAATTTTATTGTATGATTAACTACACTGATAAATAGTTTGAATTGACCTATTGGTTTTTCTTCGCTTAGTGCCTAGAAACACAATCTTAACGTTCATTTGCTATCAACTACGAGCGACGCGTCATATTTTCTTAATAAAAAAATGAAAATAAGATTATTATCTCCAAGATTGAATTACACTGTAAACAGTTCTCGAACTGTTTAGACAAACGAATAACAATAGAACAGTGCCGTTTAACTAGAAAAACAATAAACAGACGAAAGACCGACAAGAAGTTCAAAGATTCACGAACATTTAGTAATGAATATCACACCAACTGATGCGATGAAAGTCAAGTAGAATTACAAAAAATTTTTGAACAAAGTCATTAGTGAAGGGATTGATTTTTATTTATTATTTTTGTCCTTGTTTCGACTTATCGTTGGGAACTGTCGAGTTCAAGTTACGTGATAAAAATTATCATTAGTTATAATTCAAATTTAGACAAAATCGACGAAACTTTAAACTTAAGTAACAATAGTATATCAATTTTTACGTGTCAATAATGAAGGTTGAAAATTATTCGAATTACTATTATTTAAAAAGCTAATATTTTCATCTTTTTTAATTCAAGCGTGCAATTTAATATTTTGAGAAAAATTGGTTTTAGAAAATAATTTTTTAAACTACAGTATAATTTACAATTAAGTTGAAATATTTATAATTTTGTTAATAATTAAATTTCCATTTTTTTTTTATTTCTGTCATCATTACGAAAATCATTACGGATTCTGTATTTATAACTTGTGATAATTTTTTAAATCATTTTAACCATGATTTTTATTAATTTTAATGTACAAAAATAATTTTAGGATTGTTGGAACTGCGAAAAGAATCTGCTATTAAATTAAAGAATTCGGTATCTTTGAGGAAATTAGAAAATAGATACAACATGTAAAGTTGTCAAGACGAAAGTTGATGCTGTTTCGATAAACTTTAAATGGATCATAGAAAATTACGTTAAATTTCCATAGCAGAACGTAAAGAATGGATCGAATCCCCCATAAGACGAATGTATATTTATGAATTTAAATTATTTTCATGGGTATATGTGCTTTAAGGGGTAAAGAGTATCATTTTATTATTAGTACGTACATTGCATCTGTTGTGAGTTTAGAAAATTAATAATTTTCTCGCAATTGAAAGTTTATTTATAATTGCAGAGTAAGAGTTGATTTAAAATTTTTATATTTTAAAGATTATTCTTCCCCGTTATTGCAGCCATTTACTGACAAAATAAAAAACCAATTGATGTTGTAGGTTTTTCCGAAATCATCGGCAGAAAACACAAAATGGAGATTGTATTTATATCCACGTCATCTAGATGAAAGGAACTCTTGGGTAGCATCATAAATGTCGCATGGTCTAATTTCAATGATGGAACAATAGTCATCGGTCATTACTCAATGATTTGTAAATACAATTCTTTTTGTATATAAAAAGCTTTCATTATTATTACTAAAAGTGTGAGATCAGTCATAAAGATATTTTTAGCAACTCTTTCGATTTAAGCGATCCAAAATCAAGATATTTAAAGAACAACACACTAGAAATAATTTGTAAAATATTGGCCAAGCGAATAGAATATATGACAATAATTTCGATATTAACATCCATGAGCACCTGGAGAAGTTGTCGACGGATATGGATCGAATGCTGGAAGATCAACGATTCAGTGACGTTTGTAGGAGACGTAAAGTTTCCCGTCTACAGGAATATCCTCGCGGCCCGAAGTCCCGTGTTCGCCGCCATGTTTGAGTACAACACGAAGGAACAACTCGAAGGCGAAATTAAAATTGAAAATATCGAATCCAAATCGATGAGAGCGGTACTTAGTTTCATATACACAGGAAATGTCTATGATGAAGAAATAACAACGGAAGTTCTAAAAACTGTCGATAAATACGACTTAAAAGGGCTGAATAGTTTATGCGGAAAATAATCGGAAAAACCCTTTCTGTAGACAATGTCATGGAGGTTTTGCAAGTCACTGATTTCTACAATTTGGAGGAACTCACATATCGCCGTGCATTTTATTACAGATACATGAACTTCGATGACAATGTTCTTAAAAGTTTGTCATTAGCCTTATAAATGCCGGTCTTAAAATCTCATTTATTTGAGTATGAACTAGACACGAGTAATTAGAATACTGAAATAATATATTATGTTACTAAAAATACAGTCTTAGACAAGAATCATACCTAACCATACCGTGTATACATGAATAGAAGAAATATTAAAATTTGTTCAATTATCTCAAAATTAGATCTATAAAGATGTATAATTAAATTATGCGTTTAATTTTTATTATAAATTTCACTCAAGTTATTCAATTCAATTGCGTACAAGTCCCTCTTCAAATTCTTCATCTTCATACATTCCATTTATTTATAAATTGCATTAAAAACAACTAATAATAATTAAATTAAAGTTTAAAAATATCGTCGAAGGATTGGAAATATATAAAATATAGAAAATTTGCGAATTTATTCTTCTAACTAGAATCCGTATGATAGAGGCAAGATTTATATTTCGACTGTAAGCTAAACAAAACAAAAATTTTAGCAAAAAGTATTTAATTTATTATTCAAATTGAGTAAATATTTTTTTAAAATTTAAACTTAAGGATTTGTAACGAATTTGAAAAACTTTTAAAATTATGAAATGCTTTAGTGTCTTTGAAAATAATGTTATATTTAGTAACACGTTTTCAGCTTATCGCGAGTTTTTGCGATTTTTTATTCGATGCATTTCCACTCTTGCTCGCAAGATTTAACTAGAAAAATTCTTTTTCAATTTTCACTATTCGATATCTCATTTGTTTGACAGACAATAAGAACTCTTTCTCGAACTTTTGTTGTATAGCTTGTCTTAATTATGTGAATTTGTATGCACACGTGTGCACGTACAAAAAATCATTAGTCTAATTTTAGAAGCTCGATTGTTAATAAAAATACGAAAGATTTCTAAATATTTAGACTACGTACGTGACTCGCGATATGTTTTTGTTCGCCCGATGCTCATAAATTAATCATAAAGAGAAGATAAAAAATATGCAGTCTCTTTCGTTCGTAGACGGTAACTCGGCTAATAAATATACGCAATAAATTAATTTCGATCAGGTTCATCGTCCCAAATAAGAATCCTTAGATTGAAAGTTATATATATATTGGTTTGGCCAATGCGTCCGATCCTTCAACTTTATGCAAATATACGAACAACAATCGGTTTTTAACGGTTTTAATTATTTTACATCAGCTTGCAAAAGCTCGGTAGATCTTGATTGAAATTCTAATTTGACGGAGCCGCGTTTAGATACAGATGATTTCTATTGTGTCGATTATGATCTACACGTGCTGCGTTCTAAGCGAACTTTTAATTTCGCACAAATTAAATCCAAAAGCATTTGGAGAATGCGAACTAGAAAATGATGAACTTGCCACTCCCCTCGGGCCCGCGTAAGAACGCAAAAATCGAGAATGCGATGATTAAAAACGAAGGAATTCCTAGCAACTCTTTTCCATCGGAACTTGCAAAACTACAACCGAGAAGAAACGCGAATGATTTAATTGCCAGAGCAGTGGAGCCATTAAAGCACAAGTGCCTCCATCCGCGGCTCGATGCTCAACGGAATAAGATCAGTTTGACAAACTCGTTCCCCCAAATGTAATTGTGCGCCGTAAACAAAGAGCCCAGTGGAAAGGTGGCAGATGGAGCGTTGCGCAACACCTACGGAGCTCGGCTGGGGGTAGACTTTTTGTCCGAGGCCCCGGCTAAGGTACGCGGATGGGATGCCGAGTAAGGGAAAAAGGAAAGCGCATCGGAGCCGAACCTAACCCTTTGGCGGCCATATAATCAGCTTACGAAGGAGACGAGAAGACGCTCTTGCGCTCTTGGCGGCGGAGAGGCGTCGGCGCACCCCACGGGAGTCGTTTGAAGAAGCGCGCGACGTCTGCGAATAATGAAACGGCGAAAAGTTTAAGTTTAACGAACTCCAATTGGTGAAACATAGTTGCGAGCTGCGCGTCCTTTCCGACTCTTTTATTACGTTCGAGCTCGCCTTTTGAATTTGTTCCTCCTAGTCTCCGCTTTGCATAATTCGAGGCCTACGGTTATTGGCAGCCGTTGCTGCGAATGCCGCCGAGCTTACTAGCCGTAACGAAAGTCGATACCTGGGCTCTACAGCCTCAAATAAAATCACTCGCGCGAGCAGACGCGATCCGGACGTTTTGCAAAACGCGCCAAAACACAGCCTCCGATTTTTACTCCCGCGGCTTCCTCGCATTTTGATCGAGGTCAGGGCAAAAATAACGTCGCGCCGCGCGAATCTGCTCCTCGCGAGTGTTCGCTCTTGATTGTTAACGCGAGCATTTCGCGAACTTCCGGTGGAAGAATTTGGCGCGATTCGATCAACTGCATTTCAAGCAATCATCCGAGCGCATTTACAAATTTTCAATCCTTTTAATAGATCGAGTTTCGTGCAATTCTCCTTGCCAACTCCGCGTTTTCTATTTAAAAACCTTTTTTCCGCTATCCACCAGTAGCGCAGTTTTTCTCACAATTCAGTTTTTGAATGGACAGATAAAAATAGACTCTGCGAATAATTCAAGACCGTTGCGTGCAAATTTATTTACTCTCGGGCAAAGGAATGCTGATGAAAATAAGATTAGTGCCGTCGCGTGCATGCGCCTCACTAATAAGCGCATATCGATAGGCCGTGAATTGCTACATCGATAGACTCGAACAAGTTTTAGGATCGAAAGAGACCTGCCAAAAGTATCGCATTATGATGTTTTAATAATTTTTAGCAAAAATTTCAGCATATTAAGGAAAAGAGCGACTCTCGGTGGCTTTCCCTTGCGTTCGCTCTAAACTATTAATACGGCAATTATTTATAATTAACTAGATACGCCGGAGTATTATAATTCCGAAACTTGTGTTTTTCAATAATTCACTCAAGTTTTCCTCTCCCTCCATATTTCACGTATTTTCAAGAGCAAAGAAATTATTCAGCCTTACTCACAGGCTTAACAAGCTTTAAAAATAAAGGAACACTTTTAAAAAAGCTTAATTTCGTGAATTCGCGGATCAATAAAATATGTTTACGATGCGTTAATTTTTTATACGGTCTTCTTTCTTGCTCCTGTGTTCTCCGTATAATACTCTGTCTAACTCGCCTTTTCCTTGTCTCCGTTACTTGCTCGTTCTCGTTTGAGAATGAGATTATATTTCGAGGCTCTTTTGCATGTATAAAACAGAATGCAAAAGGGCCTCGTCGAGTTGAACGCAGTAAAACTTATTTATCTCCACGCGGTTAATTAGTCCTGGAGAAAAACGTCGAAAGTTAATTGGGTGTTCTTAATTTTTTCGTTTACTGGTATAATTCTCCACCCAGCACTTTTCCTCTTTCTTGTTTTGTCGATTATTTTTATCGCGTAATCTAGCATAATAAAACTTCGTCAAGATTAAAATTTAATTACGTACTGAAAAGCTTCAATAAGTAGTGTGAACCTTACACAAACCAAATAAAACTAAATTAAAAATATAATGCTCGATGTAATTTTAAAAAACTGTTTTATTCAATTCGATAAATAAATCAATTAAAAGTTAATGCAAAAGTTTGAACGACATTAGCTTAGTATCCGGAATAATAAGAATCAAACCTCTTACATTTATAATATAAAACGTAAAATAAAACATAATATCGTATTTAATCTGCTCCGTTATAATAATTACAAAAATATAATTATTTTTGTAATGTTATTGATATTTTTGCGATACTATTGATAAGTCAATTTACAGTTTAAAATATGAAAAATACCATACATTATAGAAAACTTGTACTAAAATGCTTCGGTTAAATTCATTACGAAAAAACTATTTAAAAAATTATGTTGAACAAAAACAATGTATACAATCATACTAATTATAATCTCAATAAGCTTTTTTGCAAACACAAAATTACAAGTATCATATAAAAGTATCAAATCAACTTGACTCAGGAGAGCATAATTTAAATTTTATTTAATGAAATTTCAAATATTTCTTTAAAAAATAAAAAATATGAAATTTAAAAAATAACATAGACAAAATGTTTGATATAAAGAATTAAAATTTGACATAGAAGTTTATAATCGATGAATTATTTGGCGTAAAACTATAAACGATTATGAATCATTAAATTAAATACATTAGGTGGATTTAAGTTTGAAACAGTGGTGTGTTATCACACTATCTCATTTGCAATTCTACATCTCTCTGTTCACTCTGTCGCTATTTGTCTCTCTATCTCTTTCCCTCTTTATCATGTACAAACATTGACAACTACATTAAATATATTATGACTAATTAAAAACTCTAAACATCTTAATTTCGTATTGCTTATAACAGAAATAGTTGATTATCCGTGAACGAATATTATTAATACTTATAAAATCTGGAAAATAATCACATAATTGACTAAAGGATGTTAACACTTAAAAATTATACAAATTACGGAAAAACAAGAAATTTTTTATCGTTTAAAAAATTGATGTTAAAAATGACTTAAAAATAATTTTTTTATCGACATAATTTTCGAATGAAAAATGAAGCATCAAAGTTAAATAGAATTTCCTTCAAGTTAATAAAATCCTTGTAATTCAATTATTTACGTATTATTAAATATTAAATTAAATAAATTCCATGTTACTTACATCGCTAGATCGCGCAGAAATTCATGTACACTAACTGCAAAGATACAAAAAAGTTTGTCGTCATTTTCGCATTTAAAAAAATAATTGGACCTAGAATATAAATTTTTTTATTTAAATTTTTACTAATCGCTCGTTTAGTAACTTAGACCATGTAAGCAAATTCCTCAAACAGAATTTTGACTGCTATCTTAACGTATAGAGATGAGTGACCTATTCATAAATTAGTCCGCTACTGATAGCAGGTTACGCGAATAAAAGCTCCGAAGAGATGAAAGCATCAAACGAAGGACATTCACGCGTGTATCTCACGATTGAATCTCCATTGTTGGCAAAAGATGAGAGAGGAAGTCGCAAGTTAATTCGGAGCAAGAGTAGTAGTTAATAATGCGAAATAAACTAAGGATGCCTCTAATTTTAAACAATCCAATCGAGATTGAAATCAACGATTACACTGCAAAGGAATAAAAATAAAAATGATCAAGAGATGGCGTCGAGTAAAGATAAAGTTTGAAAGAAAAGTAACGACTAACCAGAGAGTTGGTAATAACGTGTTTAATTCGAACAAGAGTCACACACGAAAACAATTGGAAATAATCTCTAATTAACATATCAGCCGATGTCAATGATTTGCCTCGGCGCTCTTAAAAGATTTAACCGTAAAAAGACCACGTGTAAAAAGTCGATTTCCAACTTAATTAAAATTTCCCAGCCCAGAATTATATAAATAAATCATTTATCACTTTAATCGCTTTAACCAAATAAAATAATCATTGCAAAATTTAACTTCTAAAACATACTTTTGAATCGTTGTTGTTTATCATTAGTGCCCAACAAATTAATACTAGAAATAATGCGTAAGTAATATCAAATAAAACAACGTAGCATTGCACAAATACTGCAAAACTACGGCGCTACAAACGTACTGTGCGAAAGCACAAAATCTGCGCTTATTTACGTAACGCGAGCAAAGGAAAAATATAAGAAAGAGCAAATTGCTGAAAGATTTGCAAATTAAAGCCACGCCGAGCTGCGACTCGAGAGTGGACGCGCGTCCTTCCTGACACTTTCGTTTAACGAGACACGCGTCACAGAAAAGCGAGGAAAAGTGGAAGAAAATAAACACGATACGGGACACCGGTAAAAAGAAGCTTAAGACTCGTTCCGATGAAACGCCCAGGCACTAATGGGCACTGCAGCTTAAATATGTAAGACACGAGTGGAGGAAGCGATGCCCACCAGGCAAAGGGTAACAATAAACCAACATTAGGATAGTCCTCAAGAGACACGGCAAGAGTCACCCCGAGCACAACGCGCTAACTATTCTCGCTAGCACTTCACGCTTTACCTGCGCGTGAACTCGTAGAAAAGAATTTTCAACCCAATTGAGCGAGAGTTGCGCTGTGCTTTGGAGCGAGTGCACTGCGACGGTTGCATTCAGGAGCGACTGACCGGACAAGTTTTTAAAGAGGTTGCGATTCTATTGCGAACGCAACTTCAGAAGCTCGCTGCCAGGCGCAATAGTACTATTGAACATAAATTAACGGCCTCGACAGTTGCTCTTGGGAACCAAACTTTGTTCGTCCACGCCAATCCTCGGCAATTATCGTATTATTACTGTTATTAATTAATGAACAACTTATACTTTGTTACTTTCATTTCGGTACATGTCTTAAATCAAAATTCTTTTCTACGCATACACCATCACTTAATATTAAATATGGTTACACTTGTAATTATGTACTTTATTCGTTCGTTCATCTTCTTCTTCTTCCCTCTCTCTCTCACTGCTTCTGCTTTGCTCCGTTGCTACTCTTTTACTTCTTTCCTCTCTACTAAAATAAATCTTGTACAATCTGCTCGTATTTTTCTTATCACCTTTCATAATATTCTGCCGTTTGATTGCTTTAGAACTCGTGACATTGCACTCCTCAAAAATACATTGTCTTATTTCATTTTCATTAAACAATTATCTTAATTATAGCCACTTTTATAGTGTATTAGATGCTCGCGTTAATTTGCTACGACGAATTTTTCAAAAAATCGCGGAGTAAATAAGGTTTTACACACTTTGCTTTTGTATAAATCTCTATTTGGATTTTTCACAATGCAATCACAATTTTTCATTGAAAATAACAAACATATTAATAAAAATCATAATTGGTTTAATTTAAATGAAATACAGATGGTTAAACTTATTTTATCATTTTAAAATTTAATATAAACCTTATTTATATTTTTCAATTATCAATAATGGTGCAAAATTTGAGATTAAAATAATTTTCTATACATCTTGTGTAAATTAAGATAACAATTTTCTTTCACTTTTATAGTAAACAAGTTAAAATACAATAATTGAAAAAAAATTTTATACAAATATTGAATTATTTTTAATCTTAATACAAATAGCTTTTTTGAATAGTAAATATACCAAAATACTTCATTAAAACAGCTGATTCTTATTCGAATACATTTCATTAAACATTTCATTGCACTTAATTTAAAAAAGCATGAATATGAGTGAATCAAGAAAATAAAATTTGTAAAAATGCCAAACGATTGTTATTACTTAAAAACTTCAAATTAACGTATAATATCTACACATAGACTTTGGTTGGAAAAATAAAAAAAATTCTCTCCAGCGGGGAATCGAACCCCGGTCTCCCGCGTGACAGGCGGGGATACTAACCACTATACTACTGAAGACTTGTAATAGTTTTGGTAACAATTAAATCTTTATAGTTTTATTTTTATAATAATGATGTTAATATTACGTAATGTATAATGGGTTATTGGGTTGTTAAAGAAATTCCGTTTAAAAAGTAATAAATTTAGATCAGAGGTGGAATAGTGAGTATAATGAACGTGAGTATAATGTGCCTCGTCTTGCTACATTTACTTCTAATTTTACATAAGAAATCCATAAGGTAAGTATTAGATTAACTGTGCAATCATGTTTGCACCCGAAAATTAAATATATTATATATAGAACGCTCAGCATATAGCATTCCTATATCACATTCAGCGTATAGAAAACGTCGTAATATATCATTAACGGGCTTCTTCATAGGAGAGTATAACTTATATTTGTATCAATGCTTTATCGTTTTTTCGGTTTATCGGCTTACCTTAATTGAAAATGTTATCTTAAAATGTTTGTCTATCAATAGGTTAGCGTCATTCGTTTCGACATTTTAAGTACATTGAAATTTGAAGTCAAATTATGCCTTAAAATCTTAATAAATGTACGCATGATAAATAAATATCTTTAAATAAATTATGAAAGATAGAACATTAAAGTTAGTGTAAATAAGCAAAAAAAAACTTTTATTTATATAATTATAATTATATAATTATATTAGTAATATTTTAAAACAAATTATTAGTATTCAATAATAAAAACATTATTTAATTTTTTCACTGTTTAATATTATATCATCAAAGCACAGAAAATAAATAAAGAATAACCAAATAAGAGATGTATTTTAATGAAGTATAGAATATGTATTCATGGTCAAACCGTACGAAAGCAATATATGTAAAAATAAATACTATAAAAGTTTTGTATCAATGTAAGGCAGAACAAAACTCTAGGAATGTGTTCGCAAAGAGACGATGGATTATATATGATTATATACTACATTCATATAGATTCGACAAAAAAGGTGTTGGGTCTGGTCAAGCGTCAATTTACTTAAGAGCCACTTGACCGATTTCTACAACTAGTATTTTTATTATACATTGACACCTAAAATTTAATATAGCATTCTTTAGTAGTAGCACTTGCCTAAACTTACTTTTAACTATATTAAAAAATAAATATGGTACATTATTAGTTATATTGTAAGACATATTTGAAAGAGACTTGCTGAAAAATTATCAAATTTACATTTTTTATTTTTATACTATAAAGACTGAGATTCCAAGTAGCACTTAACAAATTCGTAGTTGCAACAGTAAGAGTACTAATACGAAATAATTAATTATCAATCAAATATTTTTTCCGACATTTATTATGCATTTACTAATCTACGTTTGGATGACAACTACTTTGTAATAAAAGCTGAATACAATAAAGAAAATAATGATATAGCAATTAAATATATGAATTTATCTATATAAAATTGTTACGGTTTTAATGTACGCACGTGCCAAATAAACTTACGCACCCTCTTGCCCCTCCCCCCGAGATCTGCTCCGTACCTGCTCCTCAACAAGCTGCGAATATTTGCCTGCTATGCGTCAAAATCCGTATCCGACTATTGTACCTAACTGTTACCGTAAACCTTTGACACATGCTCTATAAACCTAGAATTTTTTCTACGTACATTTATCTGCCACATCTGCCTGACTCTTACATATCGTATGTATTTATCTATTATTTCCATATACCGGAACTGAAGGCATCACTCCTCCTGTCTATTTAAAAACGCCTCAACTATACGCGTCATACTTCGTAAATTTATATTCCTATCAGAAATATTTTCTATGCACTGAAATATCATTACTCAAAATACCTTATCTACAAATCCAGGTTCCCAACTTTTCACGATTATTTTGACAAATACTCCGAGTTGTTTAAGTATACTGTCTGTTTTAAATATTTGCATCTGCTTCGAATGTTCGGAAACTATATCTATTCGATTTTTCTAGCAACGAACTCATTGCTCACTATTCATTACTCTTTACTCTTTCATACTTATTCTTACTCGCGACTTACGCCGAGACACACTATTTCTTTCATTGAAGCTTACAAAACATTATCGAAATTAAAATTTTAGTTCACGAAGAATTATATAATCGAAATCTAGAATTTATTATAAAAATTATTGTAAAAAATTGATTATAACTCTGAACAAAGTGTGAAGTCAAGTGAAAACAGTGAAATCATTTAAACAGAAGAAATTCTCATTCGTGATCCATTACACAGTTAATATTAAAATACAGAATAATAATAACCTCCGTCAGATTAAAATTAAATTTAAAAGAACTGCTTAAGACGTTTCACTTCGTATTTGACCGTTTTACAGGATAAGAATGATTTTAATATTCTAAAAACACCCTCATTGCGAACAATTCACATTTACAAAATATCTTAATAATATTCAAATAAATGACAACTATGTCCCAACAAAACTTAAAATTATTGTGTCAAAAGCATTGAGCATCTTCAACCTTTGACACTTAACAAAATATATAATATTTACAAACATATTTACATTTAAATTTTGTTTTAAAAAATATGTATTCATCCAACCACTTCAATATAAGAATATACATAAAATATTTATAAATAGTATAGATGTTATCGCTAATTTCAACGATATCAATCTAAATTCTAATTCACGGTTAATCAATTCTATATATATATATATATATATATATATATATGTTATTAAAAAAAAACTATAACTTTGTATTTTTTAGTTCTAAAAGCAGTTGTGTTCTTGAATACTTTCCGATATTTAAATGTAACAAATCAGGAATTTATTAATTATTTAAATTTTTACAATAGCTCAAAACAATATCTTCTAAATCCCACAAAAAATTATAAATCTCATAGAATTAATAATAAATAAATTAAATTATCGATAAATAAGGTCATGAATATTAGAATGAACACTGCTCACTCGGCATAAATTCTACCTTTATTTATGGTTAAGATAAAAATGTAATTCTAAGTTTTTATTCTAAATTAAGCCACGAGGTTGTAAGTTATGTAAAATTGAATTACATTTTATTAAAATATTTATGATATAAATCTTATACTTAACAACTTATTGTTATTACTCTTAACAACAACAAAAAATCATTTTTAATTATTATTATTATTGTCAAATTATATTGAAATATAATGAAAGATATTTATCTCATAGTATTATTATCAACTATTATTAAGGGGCTAAATTATTCAAATGAATGCAAATTTATTTACTTTTCTCTGGGTATAATTTATCTCATTAAAAAGCAAGCACTTTTTAACACTTTTTAAACCTTATTTTTCAGTGTTCAACGAAAAAGCAAGTTAAAAATTAAATAAAAAAAATTAAATTCTCATTGACATTGAATACGAAAGAATAAAATCATACAAACGTCGAATCTCAACATATTTTATTATAAAATTTAAATCAACGAAGACAAAAACTACGTCCTTCCTACGCACGTTTAACCTTCTCACTTCCACTAAACCGATTTTCGGCAAAACGTTCGGCTACATTCGGTTTTCCTCAACGACATTTTTTACATAACCCGAAGCAAGGATGCTTTTGCCCCTACCTCCCTCTATTCTTCTTTTACCGGAATCGAACATAATCAAACATCTTTAGCACCAGTTTAGTATTTATTTCGTGCGCGTTTTTCAACACTTCATCTCGTTATTTCGGTCCAACGGCATTGTTGATCATTCGAGCGACGGCTGCGCATGCGTACTTAGACACGAAGAACGAATTTAACTATACCACCCGTAAAAAAAAATTACCGGATAATTAAGGTCTGTTTTGAGGTGAAAAAGATGAATGTTCTCACGCACATCTTCCATGCATTCTTGAGCACAGATGTAGCCTACTGCGTATGTACTGTGTTTCTACGGTATATAATGAAATCTTCCCACTGAATTTTTCTTTCATTTCTTCTATTAAAATAATTTTTTAGAAATACACTGTAGAAGCTCTTCATCTTAGACCTGTAAATATCTATAGAACGAGAGAGAGAGAGAGAGAGAGAGAGAGAGAGAGAGAGAGAGAGAGAGAGAGACAGAGGGAAATATTGTTACGCAATCACAAAAAATAATGTTCAAGAAATATATTTCTAATTTCTAAGAATAATAGATTCATCGTTAATATTAATATTATACAATTATTAAAACGATTAAAAAATACACAAAATTATTTCAAAAAGTTGCATTTGCAAAAATTTGTTGAGTTTCAAGTATATAGTAAATGTAAATTATATTTAATGTAGTATATAAAAGTTTTTAAACTTTTTAAATAACATTGTGAATAGTATGCAAATATAATTTTTTTCTTTTACTAAAATATCTGAAACTTTTGAATTATTCTTGCAAAACTAGAGCATTAAGAAATTTACAACGAGAATATCCCAAATAATAATATCTCCAACTTTTCTTTTTGTTAAACAATTTTTCTAAAATAAGCATTTTAAAAGTATGATATTTAAAATAATAGACTCATACAATAAAAGTAATGATTTTTGATTAAAAAAAAATTTTTGAAAAATTATGATTATATACTAATAATAACGCGATGTCTCAAGTTAATAAGAATAAAAATATGTAATCCAAAAATTCATAATTATTTAATTTGTGTGTTTAAAATTACTTCTGAAAAAGTTTTTGAGGAATTTTTCATAAAACCCTTATATATTGGTTTTAAGGAATTGTGTGTATTCACAAATTAGCAGTTCATATAAAAAATTAAAATTAAAATTTTTCGCGCGTAAGTTTGTCACGGGTCCATTACTCGGAATACCAATAACACGAAGACTTTATAATCATGTAATTGTTTTTTCAAAAGCTCCTCAAAAACTATTAAAAATTATTTGTATTTCAGGTTAAATTTGGATAAACGTTGATTTTTATTAAAAAAAAAATTTTCAATAATCAAAAAATCTAAGAAATTTAAAAAATAAATTATAATTATTATTAAGTTTACTAAATTAATATACTTCTTAAATAACATTTACAAATAAAAAATATTGTCTTTAATTTTAAGATGCAATCGTTTTACAACAGATGTACATTCGCAAGCTTACGGATTTACTGAGAACTCACTGCGTGCGTTGTTACTAAGTGGTTTTTTGGCGGCAAAAGCATGTCAATCTTCTGTGAGAGCCACATAATCGAAGCAAAAATTATCACCCCGAGGATTGATATTACAAAACGAATAACCCTCAATAACTAAACTTTCGACATTAATACTTTTACATTCTATCTTTTGTTAAAGATCGTAAACGTAATATGGTGCCAAAAACCACTTATTTTTGAAAACTACTTTACAGATTTGAATGTTCCGTCGTCCGATTTGCCGACTGTTCGCAACTTTTTATATTGATTTAAATTGTAAATAGCGGCCATAAGTTATTTTTTTCAACGCAAAAAAGCAAAACAGCAACAATACCTAAGTTTGAAAAGGATAAAGTTCTTCTTCGTTGAAACGCGTCACAAATCCGAGCAAACGAATGTAAGACTAAAATCACAATAAAATCTCAGTACATCTCATTGCGAGGAAAAAGCGCGTTTTCCATCGCATAATAATATCATAAGACTCTCAAGGCGAGGACGGTAAGTTTGAATTTATGTAAATGAGAGTAACACGGGAGGCAAAGCCGCGGGGCCTCGAAATCACGCGACGACTACCATAAAGCAAGGTAACAATGATGAAAATATTGCTTTCTGAAGATGGCGCCTGCATCGTTAACACGTAACCTTCCTTTCAAGCCCTTCTTGCCAACCTCTAAAAACTTTCTCTCCCCCGCGAAGTAAACGACATTTACCTCCCGTGCGGCCTTTTCTTTTTCTTACGGATGGATGTCGCTGCTTCTCTTGGGAACTGTCGACTATAATAACAAAGTTCGCGTCTGCTTCTTTTATGTTTATACTTCCTTCCTGCTGTAAATAAAGGAAAACAAAAAGCGCTCTGAAAAAATAATTAAAGGACCGCTCGATGTGATGGGCGATACCCCCGATAATAAAACTCGGCCTGACACTCGTTTACGACGCTCGATGTTAATGTTCTATGATTTATAATTAGATGAAGCCAAAGTTCATTCGAATGTACCTGCGTTGTATTTATTTCCACGATTTATAGGGGCGGAAGTGTACGCAAACAGTCATGTGAAAAACTGACAATTATTGTAATTGAAATATTTGTAATTATAATATAATTGTAACGTGTAATTAGTTCTGGCAGACTGAATTGTATATTGAGTCAAGCTTCTCTATAAAATGTGTTAATAATCGTAACATAAAATGACGTCACTTTAATATGTTCTCTTGTTATGAGGAATGATGTAATTAATTGCATCTTTAAACACGAAATGAATATTTTTCAAACAAATACTGTAAGTCTCGAAAATGAGAAATCCATTTCAATCAGGGAGTTCAAATATAAATGGATTTATGATAATTACTTTAAAAAATATTCTTTTTCAAAGCAACACGTTTCATTTGAAATGAACAATTTTATTAATGCTGTAATGTGCATAATCGAAATTCATGCAATTAATCTAATTGAAGTACGATATTTGAAACGCATTAGTGCCTAAAGTGTTGCGAATATGGTTTATTATACTTCCAATTATAAATATCGATTTGACAATTTATAAGTATTGGAATTTTTTTAGATTTTATTATTAATAACTACAAACATGATTATTTAATAATAAATATTTAATCACTTGTAGATTGCAAATTAAAGAACGGTTTCCAATTAGCAGAGTGTTTTATTAGAAAATAGTACATTGTATGTATTCCCTGCAGCAACAGAATTCTAAGTCTGCGCATTTAAAAAAAAAACTGCAGATGATCTAACCACAGAAACATTCCAAGCCTCAATCGTTTCCTTAGAGGTCGAATCGATATAGAACAAGCTAATTTTTTCGCAGCACTATACTTTCCAATTTTCGAATTTCTATATGCTACGTAAGAAAAAATGCCTGTAAGTCATCAATCTATCTTTTTTTATTAACCTAGCTTCGGTCGCTATCAAAATTTGCATTCGCAGTCCTATTATGACTGTTCGACTTGTTCGTTCTCAAAGGCATTGCACGTCGATAACATAGTATAATGAACATGAACAGTGCAACGGGCCGTTTCAGGTTCTTAAATTTCAACGACAACTTCAAACGTGGACACCAAATCTCTGGGAAATTAATTAACTCGAGTCCCGAGTACCGAACCCGCAAAACACGAGCGCAACGTGAATCGAAAAAGTCGAATAAAAAATCGGTATATATATCGGATCACCGAGCGGATCCTGAAGATCTGAAATAATAATGACACGGTGGCGATGCTCGCAAAAGTATCAGGCTTCCATTGGACGATTTCCCAAAGAATCGAATATCGAGTGTCGGCGCGACGAAGTACGCGACGGTACTAATTCATTCTCTTTGCCGAATGGTTGAATGGTTGACGGGGAGCAACACCGCGAGTTCAAAGGAGCCCTAGAACCAGTCCCTATAAGGCCGCGCAAAAACTACCCCAAGAGGGCAAAGTTAGGTTTTTCTGTATTGGTCGCCTTTTTTAAAAAACTCAGGGAGAAACTTTAGAAGCTTTATGAACCCCGACACAACATGTGTAGTATGATTTTCGATGCGATATTGGGAGTTTTTTTAGCAGTTGGTATCTTTTCAATGGTAATACACTTTAACTCTCTTAAGTAACATTACTAATTTTCAATATTTTTACGTTTATTTATCGTAAAAAATGATTTATTTCAAGAGAACGTCATTGATCAAGGCCACAAAATAGATCAATATATTAGAATTACATTGGTATTCATTTATTATCAGTCATAGTTGTAAAATCAAATTAATAATATGATTTCACTTTAACATTTCTAAATTATATTCAATTTAAAAAATATTTCATTTTTAAAATAACTATCGTACATTTGTAAAAGAATGTTTTCTATTTTTACTTCACTGGTCTGTAACTTCTATATTATAAATCTATGTCTACCTATATTTCATGTATTACACAATCAAAATATTAATTATTGAATTACTAATTAATGTGTACTAGAATTTTCTATTCTTTGATTTGATATTCAATATTTAGGATATTGTTCCTAAACGTTGCGTGAACAATGATCGCTTATTTACGATGGATATGAATCTAAATAATTCACGTTTATCAACTTAAATACTAGATATAATGCTCCGATAATAATTTAAGTTTCGCTTTCTATTTAATCGTGTAAACTTGCTCAACTAATAAATATATTTTTATTAAAAATTTAATAGCTCTAAATTATTAAATATTACGTTTTTCTATAAAGCATTTAGTAATAACACAAACAAAATACTTTGTCTATATTTTGTCAATTAATTGACAAAATTTTTAAATTTCCATAAATGAAAATATACCACGAATAAAAATATTAATTATAACATAAATACGATAAAATATAATTTATTTATTAAAAAGATATGAAATTTGAATTTTTTAGTATTTTTTGTAAGTCTTCAATTTTTAATTATTCTGAAAATAAAAGTACTAGAACTATTTCATGATTCCAATTTATGATACAAGGCGTATATAATGCATTTATGAAAAAGAATTTATTAATATTTTTTAAATTTTACGACCATATTCTACTAGTGACAAACATATTATCAATGTTGCGTTAGAACTATAACGTATATATATAATTGTAATTAATTCCATATTTCATTTGGATTTTTTTAAAAATATTTCAATAGAATATCCAAGAACGTGTGTGGTTAAAAAAAAAATTACTTACACGAAAACATTTTTACACCATTTAATCAATAAATATAAAATTATATATATAAATATATATATATTAAAATCGTAACTCGATTTTTTTAATTAATCTAAACAAACGATTTAATTCATATAGTTTTAACGGTTTTAAAATTAAATTTATGGTTTTTAAAGTATATTATGTTTTAACCACTTCACAAAATTATAAGTAATGTTAATAAACAAAAATTATCAGAAACAGAAATATTTTATTTTACATTTATTTCGTATTATATCGGTAAAATTTCTATCAGTTGTAAGTAAATATTTTAAGTAAAAAAGTGTAAACTGATGGTCGATAAAAGGGATCTCCTGCTTTTCTTATGCTGTTTGCCCATGTGTTACTCGTGTATACATCTGTAGATAAATAGTGTGATATAAAAATACTTGATACACGTGGTGATTATTGCAAAAAAATTTTTTTACATAACAAAATAAATATTCGTATTAAAAATATAACACGTAAATATTTTTTAAATATCTATTTGTCTTAAGAGTCGTAAACATTGCATTATGAAAGAAGCAGCTGAAAGTAAAACAGAAACTTAGATGTTAATTTAAAAAACAATATATTTTTAAGAATCATTAAATACTAATTAGAATAATTTTATTAAAAAAAAATTATAAAAAATGAAACGTTATAATTAATATATTGTACTTCGTTTTAACTAAAGTTTAAAATACGTAAAACCATGTAATAAATTATTACATTACCATTCAACATTTTTTAACAATAATTGAAAAATATGTTTTATTCTGATCTGAAAATTTTACAAATACGTGAAGAATCATATTTTTAATTTGAATTCATCGAATAAAAAATAAAAAAAAACTTTTTTCAATATCAATACATTATTTCAATATTTTTCAAATAATTTAATAATATCTGAAGGCAGATAACAATTAACGATAACATTTTTAAATACATGATGCAATAATATTTATAATAAGATATATATATTTATATATATATATATCACATCCATTGAAGCTAAGATTAATTTACTATGAATAACTGTATTATTCTTCTAAAAAAACAATACTATAAATATTTGCAATAATGTAAAGTATTTAAAGTTTGCAATAAATTAATTTATCAAAGTTTAAATTTAATGTATCACAGGCAAAAAATTAATCGATTTAAAAATATTTATATATTAAGAAATCGTAAATTAAAGTGTTTTTTTATGATAAATAAAAAATTTGAAGAAAGACAATGTATTTAATGAGAGCTCTCGCGTAATGTATGTATTTCAAAAGAAATGAACTTTATAAAATTTAAAAAATCTAAACAAATATAAAAATTTACATCTGTGCAAAAATGAAAATCATAGTGTCAAAAAAATTAAGATTTTTTCAAAGGATTTCGCGTCATTTTATTAATTTATTTAGAACATCGTGTTTCCAAAACTCGCAAAACTAGGATGAAATATCAAATTAATATAACTCTGTATAATTTATGACATCAATTTATGATATAACTTTTAAAAATTTTGTTTAGTTCTCTTCAAAAAATCGTTCAAGTTTTGTGTTCGATAAATTTAAAACTATTTTAACTCTAGCTGTTACAATATTTAAACGTTTGAATAAAACAAAAAATAATAATACATATCACCTTTATATCCTGAATATATTATTTTTTTAAAATCATCGACTCCTGGAATTGATCTACTAATACATTTATTTTTTATAATTAATAACGAAGATACAAAGTCTTCAAAAGCGTAACATTTTCTACGATTACCAATGAAGAATTAATTAAAGATAATATGTCGCAAGCATCTAAAAGTTTATAAGAGCGTTTGTTTTGCATAGTTATGTTTATTCAACAGTGGATAAAATGAATACACTGGTTTATATATTTAATACATCTTTATTAACTCAACATATGTTTAAAATAGATTTTTATTATTACATTGCACATAATAAATAATTTTGTTATGAATGGAAACGATGAGTGGTTACGTATAGAAATTAAAGTTGACTAAAGCCAAAAGATAACCAAAAAAATATTTACTCTAATAGTCATTAAAATAAGCTTAGAGTAAAAGGGCGATAAGATTCTGTGACTCTTCATTTACAAGCGCATGGATTACATTTGCACTGTGAGCCGGACTTACACCCACATTTATCTGAAACATTAAATTGTAAGAATGTTAATGATAATAATATCGAAAATGTTTATTGCTAGTTACACAACGATCATTTAAATCAATAAAATATAACAATATTTGTATTCAACCTAATTCTTTGTAATTAGTTTATGTTTTTAATTTTGAAACTTAAATTTTTTTTTCAACGTATGAATGTTTTGTATAAAGACACTGCAAAAGAAACATATTCGTAAAAAAATTAATAACCAATAACAATCCAAACATTATTTTTAAATTCTTTTCGAAGTGAAATAAGTCTGATTAAGGTGATTCGTGCGTAATTGATTTACTTTTAAATTTTTATAATTAAATATATGAAACACAATCGGTAAATATAAAAATTTTACTGAAACAAATTTTAAATAAAACACTCGATCATTCCTAATTATATATTCCTAGTGATTTATGCGTACTATAATTTTAATAATGAATTTTGTTGATTAAAAAAATTAATTATTGTTGCTCCTGGAATATGCCAATTACACTAGATGCTGCCAATTTAAGCAGACCAAGTTGATGACATAATTTTAACTCGGCAAATGAAAAAAAATAATAAAATCCTTAGTACGACGAAAGAGATACGACGTAAGATCATTTCTCTCCGCGCACGCGGACTGCGAGGAATATTGAAGTTGAAGCAAAGCGTCGATAAATTTCTTGTTAAATTATGTTTAATGAAAGTGAAACTTTGCAATCATTTTACAGTCGTTTCATAAGAGTTTCACTTTGACGTAGGATAATTAACTAAATGGCATGGCATTAAACTTCATTTTACTAAACCTACGACGATTATAATAATAATTACCGCAACAATGGCGAGAAAAAGAAGTATTAGCTAAAAGACGTACGAATGCATTGAAAAGTCATCTCACGGACATTGACCACGGAACAAAAAGTAATTCTACCTCGCTTCCAATTTCCGGTACTCGTGCTAATACTTTTCAAATCACAATTACACGATCGCTAATGTTGCAGCTACGAGGCGGAGAAGTTTCTATTACTTTTCAATTATTTAAAAAAAGCAACGTCTGTTCCGCGCCAGAAAAATAATTTTGCCAATTTTTAAAGATAATCTTAACGTAGGGTCAACTTGCAAGATGTGAAAAATTCATCGAAGAAGTACAGGAGGTTTCGCAGCAATAGTAAACGCGCAGAGTCGATTCTTGAATGAAACGGAAATTAATTCTTATTCAATAATACGCAGATGCGCTTAAAAATGCAACTTAGTAACTTTGATTTACCTCCGCAGTTTCCATCACCGCACTTGCAGTTGTCACCGCAATTGCAGCTCTGGCACTTATCTGAAACACAAAATATAAAAAGTAGTTTTAATGGATTTAGGTTGAAAAAGTACGTGGATTAGATTTTAAGTTCGTTCTTTCGAGCGGAGACCAGTACATAAAGCAGTCGCCGCCTGATTGAATTCGAGTACCACTTAAAAACGTTTAATAGCTTTCAAAAACGATACCAAGGAAATAATTTATAGATGTCGAGATTGTATTAAGCACTTGTTACCGGAGTTTTATTGTCTTTACTCGATTGAATCACTGAATAATTGAATAATAGGCATGGGTAAAGAACTTTAACCGACGACTCCGCTCGAGCTTTTATTAGTTTCTTCTTACGCCATTATTCTCAGCTTATTATTTATTTATGGTTTAATGTGTAATGGATAATAACGATAATAATAATAATAATAATAATAATAACAACAACAACAACAATAATAAATGTATATTTTCCAAGCCTCACAGGCTTATCGAAGTAATGCGACGGATAACTATAGAGATGCTTGAATGTTATTGAAAGTATTCCATTAGGGCTTAGGGCGTTTGTCCGTTTAATAAATCAAAAGATAATACGCTTATATCGCGTGTCGAGAAAAAATAAAGTTCCATATCGTCGAGTATTGCGGCGAGGAAATAGTCACGTGCCCGATGCTCGACAAGACAAAACTAACTACAAACTGAAGTTATTCGCTAAATGGAAACGCGCGAGTCTAGTGCGTCAATGACTTCTCGAGCGCAATCCTTTCTGAAAATGACAAAAATGACAAAATGCCGTGCAGAGAAAATGAAGTGGCTCGGAAGGCTCGAATGCTCGGATGCACCTGCAGGTTGTGCTGCGCTTGGCGCAAGAGCAGCTCCTGCAAATTATGCCGTCTGATGCAACGCGAATGACAAAACTATTTTTACATTGGAAAAGGATAAAGCGATTAAACTCGGCGAAGCTTCGTGCTTCTTTCACTCAGTAATAAGAGAAAACGCACGACTATGCCCGGCATTCCGTCCGGACTCTCTTCTCTCTCCCTCTCGGACTTCTCCTTATATTGCATTCCTCAACATTATTGTCTTTCGCTATCTTCGCGGTATACAGCAGCCAGTTGCTTACGCCTCGTGAAACCGAGTTCAATTGAATTTCTCGGATTCTTTGTCCGCCGACATTCGAGTCCAGACTCGTTTCATTTTTAATTTTCACGTATCCGCTAATGTCTAGTTTATAATTGCTGAATGGTCGCTCGGGTTGGTCCCTTGCGAACGAATTTGCTCTACTGTGACGTTGTTTTTAAAAGTGCCATTTACACCGATTCCGTCTCTCGCGCGCATTTGTGATGCAAACGAAATTTCTAAGAAAAATATAATTTTTTACCTCGAATATGTGTTTTTCATCGGCTGATCGCACCGAAGTTGAAATGCACAATTACAATGGATTTAACCTTCGCGCGCGAGTTTCGTAAAATGTAGCATCGCAATTTAGATGCAAAGCTTGTTTAGAACAACGCTCGCTAGAAAATAACAATGGTAATAGTAACGTGCGCGTAGACCGTAATCTTATAATTACTCGTTAATAAAAACAAATCGACAATATTCTCTTATTGACAAAAGGAAATAAAACAATAGCAATTATAATAACCGAGTATGAAAATACGGTCACACTCGAACGAGTTTTGATAATTACTTCTACATTTTACAATTGCAGGTCGCCGAGTTCAGTCGAATAAACAATTACAATGAGACGATAAAAGAGAAAATGATAATCATAACAATAACACCGTAATGAGAAATTTATATTACCTTATTACAGTAATGTGTATTTTAATTGTTATTCTCGTTGTTACCGAACGAATACAGAACAGCAACCGATACTCTTGATTAGTCGCCGCACCATTTGTACGGTAATAAGCATCTTTAGTATAGCGAACTTACATAAAATGTACATTCGGTAGCTTGTAATAGCGCAATAACACGGCAGCCCTTCTTTAGCGTTTCGAACGACCGTTCGCAAGATAAACTGAAAAGTAGTTTCGCCAATTTTCCCCCAAAATTGCTCGTCATAACAATTGCAGCATTGAGGCTCATTAGCGTAAATTATTTTTAAACCGAAAATCAATTTTTAGTTATCGGAACTGGTGAATGCTTTGCGATATCAGTAGTCAACCAAGACGTGTATCTGTTTTATATTTTTATCGTAAATTTATCGTAAGCTTTACCCAATTCTCGAGCATCGGTTCCAAGTATGCGAGCCAAAGCTGCACTTTTACTGCACTACAAATTGATATTCAGAAATTAATAAAATACGAAAAGCAGTCCTTGGCTGCTGATTTTAATGATAGCGATAAAAAAGTCATTGTGCTCCGAGAGAATCGGTCGAGCCAGCCAAATATCTCTGCGTCAGCTTTATTTGGGCAATACATGTCCATTATGTTTTCAACAAACAGCAAACGTATTTTCAAACACATAGTACAATTTCAAATCCTCGTGCCGAAACGAATATGTCCCCATTTCTTAATCGGAGGAGCATAACGGGCAGACACAACTTTTGATCGCGATTTTAATTGTTGATTATCTAAAAAATTCAAGTGAATCGTAATTTCGAATCTTAGCTCTTATCTCTTGTATCCGTACAAAGAGAACGAAAAAGTTACCCGTCGCGAGCGTTTGCGCTATTATTGATGCCGAGACTTTTACGATCGTTTTCTAGCTGCAATTAACTATTTTGTTTTCATTCTGTATCCAATTTGTTTTTATGGACGCGTCAACTCGATGCTGGAAGGGTTCAAGAAACTGACGCCTTCTCCGAATGTCAATTACACACGTGCGTACGTGGCTAATAAACCAACTGAAAAGCTGCACCGGAAAGCCGCTCTTAATTCACTTAAGCAGAGAAGCGGAAGTCACTGAAACGCTAGGTTGGACTCGTTCTTTTGCGTAATTTCTCGACGCTTAACGCTCTTTCCAGGACTCGCAACCGCTTCGTGTTTACAGCGGAGATAGTGTGTGTGTGTGTGTGTACCTGAATAGATGCAATACCAAGGTAATTTCTCGGACCGATTTACAAGGAAAGACACGACACGCAACGGGTGGAAGTCGCGATTGCAGCGGTGCACCGGCTAATGAACTTCAAGTTCAGGATGTTCAGGATTGATGATCGAGCGTGCGTGAGATGCGATGCGAAGCAAACAGATCGCGATCTTGGTACAGCGAGTGTCGAGTAGACGTGAAACGGTGCGAACGACCCAGGATAAGCGCAAAAAGGATTCGGAAGGGATGAGGAGCCGCAGCCGATGGTGGGAATCTAAAAGAGACAACTGCAATATCGGTGAGAATGGAAGAAAGACGAGCAGCACCGGTTCCAGCGAGATTTGGAGCGATTAGCCCGATTAGCAGATTTGCAGGGCAGCCAACGCTCAAAAAAGTCAAACTCTGCTCCGGAATTTGTGCGCAGGTGTGTTGTGCCGAGTCTAGGGGAGCTCTATTTTATAATTTTGAGACGAGAGTGAGATATGTATTGTTGTGTCAATTTATTTACGAACGGAATATTTTTGCAATTTATTTCCAGCTCAAAGGGCACGCCATTATCAGATCGTTCTGTAAAATTATATTTTTGTCTAAATTTAATTTAAATTATTTCAAACTAGCAAGCAGTTTTACAGATTCTTTAGGCTTTGGTACCAATTCTGCTGGAATAGCACTGATAGCAATGGCGATAGAACAAATTACGGCTTTTTAAGCGAGAAAATTAAAATTCGGCATGGGATCGAGCGCAGGGTGAGATTTGGCTATTTGCCAGGGTTTATCACAGAACCCCTGGCGAAATTCCACTGTACGAGCTCATGTTTTGAAAGCTGAGTAAAAGTAATGGAAAAATAATAAATTTTTATAATGAAATAAGCGAATTAAGTTTGACAAAAACAGAATGGACTATCGCGCGCTTAGACACGTACACAACTACTAGAAAAGTACTACTCATTGAGTTTTTTAGGGTATCTACCTGCATGAGCAAATAAATGAATTTTATTTTTATACTCGATTAAAAATTAGCGTAATAATTTTGAAATTTTTGCCAAGTTTTAATTATTTAATTAAAAAAACACACGCATTTTTGTTATAAGTTTTCTTTAAAACTGACGTCTTGAATTTTTTACCGAAAACAGATTTCGTTGCAGTAAATTCAGAAAACGCGATTAATGAAAAGCAACCCGTACGCTTTTTACTTGCGTGTGACTCGATCGAACGAGACTTACGGTACAAAAATTAAATTGCAATTTTTTTAAATTGCTTCCCTCTATTTGAATATGTATTGAAAAACTAAAATGAAGCTAGGAAGTGCGAATGAAAATGTTGAAGCACCTAAATTACAAAAAAATAAAAAAAAGAATTCAAATAATTAGTCAGTAGGAAAGTAATTTAACAGCCACGACGTTTGGCTTATAATATTTCAACGATTTATTCATAAATAATGCTTTTAACCAACGTTTACACTTAACATCGTTGCATACGTGTTTTAAAGCAATTCTTCTAAGACGATAATAGTGCTGCAAAATATGCGAAAGCGTCATCAAAACCGCTTTCGAACGCAACTATTTCCCCGAGTATCGCCATAATGACGGTGTGCAGGCAAATGCTTTCGAACAATTCGAACAATTCCCAAATTAAAATGAAATATCGCAACGCGAAGCGATTAATCGTTGTAAATAAGCGTTACTATCGGAGCTGCAAGTAAAATAATCAATGAAGAACCAAATCTGGAGCGAATTGGCCGATCGAGCCTCGCTTGGCCTGTGTAAACGCGTAAAAACTTTCCACCAAAACCAAGAAGAGAGCCATTAGTTTGCGCAACCGAAACTGTAGCTGCGCCTCGGGTTTGTAGAATAAATCTAGGCTAGGAACCGGCGCGTGAAGACGAGGAGGCACCAAAATCGGCACCGCGCGCCTGATTATTACTGACTCACCTTTGCACTTGTCGCAGTTGGGTCCCGGCATCTTGGCTGATAAAGCGATAAAACGTTCGAGTGTCTCGGTGCTAGTGCTTCTCGTGCAACTGACGTCGGCTTACTCAACGGCCCTCCGCCGTGAGCCGTCAATTTATCGATCGGACCGCCGCTGCCTCCACCCCCCACTTCCGTCCTCCGTCGTCGCTGTCCTGCGCTTATTCCGCGCTCGCGTTTCTCTTGCTCGGACACTTTGTCCTCGTGTTTTTTTTTCTGCGGTTGAAGGTCCGCCAACTCGGGCACTCGGTTCTTCGAACTTCCCGAATTCGACGCCCTCGTGTGCTCGCGCGAGATCGCGATTTCCCTCCTGGCTTTTCCCTGGACGCCTTTGGAGTCGGAGCAGCGGACGCCAATCGACACTCGTCTCAACGCTTACTTTGCCGAATCGGGGATTTCCCAGAGTCCGCCCGACGCCTATTTTAAAACTTGGCGCTGTACTGTACTTGATCAATCACTTGATGTACCACCTCACAAATCTAGCCTAACTCTATTATTTGTTATTCTTCGAGTGGAACCAAGGCCTGATGGAATTAGCGCGCAGGCTCGCCAGTCTAATGCGCGCGAGTACTGAGTACTGAGTACTAAAACAGCTTTCCAAGAACCCGCATCGATTCGCCGTCGATCGCGAATAATGCAAATGACGTAAAACAAAAAATTCGGCTTTTCGAGCCGTTGGGTAATTTTCGTAATAATTTTCATGCATGGAGGAATCGACCCGTAAGTTTTTCTACGATTTAACACAAATGTCAGTCTCTGGTTCTGTGAAGTAGTTGCCGTTGCTTCATCGCACTCGTTTTATTGGCCACATGTGACATCGTGGAAAAACATGGCTCGTAAAAGTTTTAGCGAAATTAAAGTTTATCTCTGTGGAAAGATCGAGCAGCAGTTAAAAAAAAAATAGAACGTATCCTCAAAACTAAAGTCTCTCCTGATTAAGTAAAAAATACTATTGTACATAATGATGGAAAAAATTCATTGTAGCCGGAAGACCGAGCGCAACCTACTTTGTAAGCGTTAACATTTTATTAATTATAATTATAGATTTTTATAAAGATTTAACGATCGATGACTAATAGCATTTAATTAAAAAAATCCACTTGGAGTCATTCGCGAACACGAAAAAACTTGCATACCCGATGAGCTTCGCTCGCGTCTAACCTTCCGTGCATCGCCAAGATTGACCTAAAAGTCCTCATTTTAATGAATTTAATGAGTCATTACTGGTACGTATCTTATAGCTATTCTATTCCTTGTCGACGATCGCATTAGTTTGTTTAGCTAGAATTCGAGCTGACGTAACAAACAAATTATTTCCTATTGATTTTTCACCCCCAACCATTTTTCACTCTAGCGCGTCGTTCTTACGGTTGACGTCGTCATTTGATTTTTATTCATAGTTATATTATATTCTGAACCGTGAATATAAATAATTTTTCGATACTAACTGTTTACGCTCAAATATGAGACCCTCTTATACCGAATAAAAAATTTATCAAAGTAATTGTCGAAAATCTAGATGCGATTCCCCGGAAATACCTGTTAATGTGCCCAAAGCACAATATGACATTTCCATTAAGTGAAAATTGATGATTCAACTTGTATTTGCACTTAATTTTCTTGGATGAAATTCATTGTAACTTATATATAATAATTGATCTTTCCGTTCTAAATATCGAGTCATAATATCCTCGTGTTTAGATACCTGTTTTCACTATTTTCACGTATACTTTAATCATTTTCGCTGGGTTAATGAAAAAACTTCGCAAAAAAATTACGTCGATCTGATTGATTTATGGCAAATCATTAAGACAATTATTGCTTTTAATAAATTCTTATTATTAAAATTCTTTCCGATAAATTGGTTAAAATAATTTAGAAATTTTCCTTATTAATCGTAATTAGTAAATCTTTAGTTATAAAATTTCTAAACGAATTTGTTTTAGCGTTATTTTCATTACACTAATTGTACAAGAAATTAAAATTATAAGCATTAATTATTTCTCAACTTATGAACGATTTGTTTATTCATTTTAAAATTTTCTAATGTTTCAATTTTTTTGTCTCAATTCCAAACTCAAGTTTTTCACACATATTAAGTAAAAAATCTAATATTTAATTCAGAGCACGTAAAAACTTCGACTCATTCGAACAATATTTATTGAAAAGAAAATGGAGCACCAGCCTTTTGTACTTTGCAAAACGTCAACGCAGATAAAGTCGTATATACATAAATCATTTCAAAATTCATAAATATTAGAAAAATTATTTATTTGTGCGATAAATTCAATTACAACAATAATAATAAATTATATGTTAAAAATGTGACGGTAACTAATTATGTACAAAAATTTGAATTCGAGAGAAAATTTTGAAACAATGTTTTGATAACACATTTTCACTGAATATTCTTTGATGAAATCTTAAAATTTCATTACATTAATATCACCAACACGAATTTCACTAGTTTATTTCCTAATTGGAAAATAAAACTCTCGTTTAAAAATCATTTTTATTGTTAATATTTAAAAAAGATAAAAAATTAATTGATAAAATAAACCGACTGACCAACGCAAATTGCAACTAGAGAATCAACTAGAATGTATGTCTCTAAAATATTTTATAGTTATTTAAATATCCACCAAAATTAAAAAATAAAATTATATGTACCATTAAAAATCTTGGTAAAGAAATAACGTAAATGAGCTTCGCGAGAACTTAATATATTAATATAATATAATTTATAATATAATATATTAACTTAATAATTCTAATACCCTTAGAATTATTTCACAAAATTTAATTCAAACCTCAAACAATGTACCAACATTATTTTAAACGACAGTTAATTTAAATACTTTCACTCCGCTGATCAACTTTTACAAATAACTTTTTATTATTGTAATTAAATGTATCGAATAAACGAAAAGTAATTATTAAAAATTAATTCTAAATAAATAAAAACGAGCCTCGTCTGAATACGAAATATAACGAAGCAATTCCGAGGAAAAAATTGTTTCTTTATTTTCAGCTATGGATTTTTCTATGTAACTTTCAAGCTTGGCAAGGCCACGCGACTCGAGCAACACTTAAGCATTTTTCTGTGGCTTCTTCGCGAACTTTTTTTTGTCTATGATTGTCTACTTTCCTTGAATTCAAAAAATATCCCAATCTAATTACAAATCTCAGTCTCATCTGCTTCGTAATTTTAGTTATGGTTAATTTTGCATCAAGATTAAATTCTGGCGTCGGCATACTAGTGACATTGTGCTATGAGATAACCGATTTATTCTTTATTAGCAGTGCCAATTTTCGTTACATTGTGTAATAATTCTGGCATATTTGACGTGTGATGGTAATAATAACGACTAATGACCGATTGATTTACCTTTCATAAAAATAAAACTCGCCTTACATTAGCAATATAGCTATTCGCTAATAACTTCTTCGATTGATTCAACAGTCGATAATTTTGAAAACTAATAATTTTCTTATTCGTTCGAAATAAACTGCGTAAACAAAAGTAAATTTACAATTAAGTATTAATCGACAAATGCTCTAAGCTGATACATAACTTCCTCGGATACTAACATGATTTGACATTGAAAACTGCTCGGATCGACTTTTCACATCCAATTTTCACGAATTGCAGGTGTGAATTAAACATTTCGAAACTATTCACCTTTCACGATTCTTGTTTTTCCAAGTCCGTAATGCATCTTTGCCGGATGAAATTTAAAAAACGGTTCGCCATTTTTTAATTTGCACGGTGCAAACGTCAATGCTTTGGGACATTTTACTTTTTTCTGTTTTGCGCTCTAAGAATCGAATTAAATATACGCTAAATGCATCCACTCCACGTATTACTTTAAAGAATTTTCTTCGAAGCTTTTTTATTCGAAACTCTTACAAATTGTTTGATCGGTGATAAGTTATATCTGCATTTGTATAGAAATAATTGAAAAGCATTTTTTAAGTGTCTTAAAAACGTCGTTTTTATTGAAAAATATAATATATGACCCAAATTTAAAGTGAACGCGGACTGGAAAGAAATAAAAGTTCCGAGGAATAAAATTTTAAGGTTTTCCTCTACGGCATGACGATAATAACGAAAAAAATAATACAATAATAGTCTTCTTCTTAAAAATATGTATTCCTAATGTGCACGTCTAGTATTTAGTTTTCTTGCTTTCTACTCGCAAACATCATTAGAGGATAATTTACAAGTAAAGTCCTGTTCCATTTGCATTTGGTACTGTCGCCTTTGTGCGAATCATTAATTATGCGAGATAATCACGTGCAGCCAAACTGGAAATCCGTAGATCTTACGATGCGCAAACCTGTAACTACATCTATTACGCGGGTATACGTACGTGTGTTGAATAACTCTGTTTCAAATGCGTGTGCATGGGTGGGATCGGATAGGATCACCAGTTCCTTTGCACACATGGCCGTTGAAAGCCCAAGCGCAAGGTCAGTCAACTAACAGAAGCGTTGAATTTAGAACGCGCAAATAAAAAGATTGTGATTTCCTTTGTTTTTTCATCTCAGCGCTTATTTATCTCATGGTCTCTTGATTTCTCGGACTCTAATAACTTTTCGACGTTTTTGATTTTCCATTCTTTGATCATTTCCGAATACATCATTTAACGATAAAACATTTTACACAATTGAAATTGTCATCCACGATATCCGCAGCTTCAGAATCAAGGTAAAAACTGAGCAGCAATGCTCCAAAAGATAAAAGATAAACTAAAAGTATCTAAAGAGTTTTAATACGCATTGTTGCAACAACCCGCAATCTGCATTTTTGTGGAACATTAATATTTTATAATATTGCATGAATTCCTCGTATGACTTGATAATGGAAATAATAAGTTTATTTTAATTAAGTTCAGCCATTTCAACACACGTTACTTCTTTTTTAGAGTAACACAATGTTGTAAGTTCAATTATATTTATTACGAGAATTACTTCTACTGCGTAACTAATACAGTCGCCCGCTAGAAGTACTACTTGCTGCTTACTTATTTTACTCGAGATTAATATTCATTTTTAAATAATGATCTTCAATTGGTTATAATAATGACTCTGAATTTTTTGTTTTTCGTAAAAATTTATATATTTCATATATTGAATTAACTCGTTTTCGAGATTAGTTTTTTGTTTTTAAGTATGAATTGGAAAGGTAAACGTAAGCAGCCGCCTGCATTGAAACGAGGTCTCGAGTGAATAAATGTAACAAACGATTTAGTTGCAATATCATGTATATTATTACAGATTTTACAATTTTCATTATTATCAATGCGTAGCGACAAAATTTATAAAAACAATTTATTGAAATAATCTGCGATGTCTTTTAGTATAATTTAATTAAACATAGTTTTTTTAAGAAGAAAAAAATACGATTACAAATTTATGTAATCCTTATTTTCAATGGTAAAAGAAAGATTTTATATCTTGTTCGGGCTAAAATTAAAGTTCTTGAAAGTTATTATTTTAAGAAAAAACATTGAATTCAATTAACGAAGATAGTGAAGTATTTCGTTCACACGCAATGAATTACATTAAAAATATATCTTATACTTTTATTCAATTTTCCACACATACAATTTATATTACGCGTTTTTTTTTTTTAAATAAAAAAAACTCGTTTTATCTGCAACAGGATTACAATATTATTATATTATTTCGATAAGCTTTGCCAAGGTATGTTATCATTTTTCAATTTTTAAAATATTGTAAACTTTTAAAAAGTTTTTAGTTGAAAGAAGTTTACCTTCGAATTGTATGCTGATAAACTAATGAGGCAAATCAGCGTTATTTTTAGAACGAAATAAATAAATACTTATTTATAAAATTATTTTATAATTTTATTTATTTTTTCACCAATTTTAAGTACATCATAATATATGTCTAACAAATGAATACGTATTACTTATATGTAATATTTAATGCATCTAGAAATATAAATTAATACAAATTCTGCAATCATTGTAAATAATTATATTTTAATATTCGCGATATTATTATTTGGTTTGAGTAATTCTGGAAATCTCTAAATCCGAATGATATTTTGGAATTAATTTTTTTCTAATATCCGACATCAATTCTTGTTTTAAATTATCATCGATCGGTCGCATTGAACACGATGCAACAAAGAATTGCAATAAAGTATTCAATAACAATAATATTCGCTCAAATATAATTTTACAATATTGCTAATAGCGTGTCGATGGTCTTAATTCTTATGATTCAGTCCTTAGTTAGCGTTTTTTCGATAGTTTTCTCCTTGTTTATCTGGCGCAGCAGCCGCTGTTCTCCAATTATAGTTGACCCGAGCAGTTCGCATTCGCACCTGATTAACAGTCACCTTTGCGTTTGCAAGCCTTGGGCTTATCTAAACATAAATTATACGCAATTTCACACTAGCAGCTACTCGAAGCTTTTGCTAAAAGTTCAGCTCGAGCGCAAGTATATTCTTACCGGTGCAAGTGAGAGAACATTGGCAGCCGCCGGTGGATTGCGGCAACTCGATCAGTACCTGACAGGAAGGACTCGATTTATGAGGTGTGCAGAGGCATTTCACGCTCGCGTTGCTCTTCGAAACTTCGACTTTTATGACGCAACCAGCATCTTTAGATTCCACAATATACTGTTTACCCTTTCCTGGGCACCGGGAGCAGCACGTGCATTCATCTTTGCACCCACATTTTCTGGATTTATCTGAAAAAACCAAAATTTTTAAACGTCCGCTGTATTTTATTATAATCCAGACTCGATGGACACTTACGTCCACACGCGCGGCAGCAGTCGCAGGGACCTTTTTTACCATCGCAGCAGCCTTGATCGTCCTCAGGCGCGTCTGGTTTGGCACAGAAACAGCAACATTTACAATCTACTCCGCATGGGCAAGGCTTAGACTCGTCTGTCGTGAACAAATACGAAATTAGAAACATCGTAACGCGCATTATTCGCCATTAAAAAAATGCAAATGGTATTAACCTCCACATGCTTCGCAACACGTGCAGCCTTTGCCGCTTTCTTTGCCGCAGCAACACTTTTTCTTCTTCTCATTTTTAACGCTCAAGTCGTTGGCTGTGCCACAGCGAACGCAGCAGGTGCAATTATCTTTGCATTCGCAAGGTTTGGAGGAGTCTGTTGCAAAAACAATTATTCTTGTAGAAATAAAAACAGTAAAATCGCTGGGGTTGCGTTAAACTGCAGATCTAGCCAAAGTTACCTCTGCACGCTGGGCAGCATTTGCAAGCCGCAGTCCCTTTACTGTCGCAGCAGTCTCCTGTCCCCTCCTCGGACTTGCCTTTTTTGCTGCAACAACGACAACAGCATTTGCAATTGTCTCCGCACTTGCAAGGCTTGCACTTATCTATTAGAAGAAGCGAAAAAATGTGAGAACTTTGTAACGCATCTATTAACGTAATTTGACGCTAAACGCGAGGCGGCCGTTACCTCCACATGCCTCGCAGCATTTGCAATTTCTACCGCAGCAGCAACTATTTTTCTTGTTAGTGCAACTTGCATTTCCTTCGGCGCTGCAACAGCCCTTAGCGTCTTCGGCGACGTCACTTTTATCGCAGTAACAGCAACATTTACAAGGCTTTGCACACTTGCAATCTTCAGAATCGTCTGCGAAACAATTATTAAATAAAAGTACATTTCGCGACGCGTAAAAGAGTAACTCTGGTTGTTAAAAATATTTAAACGATCCTCACCTCCACACGCATCGCAGCATTTACAATCTTTGGCACTTCCGCAGCAGCAGCTCTTCTTACCTGCGCAAATATTTAAATAGAGTATTCGTTAGCAATAAACACACTTGAGAGCTTTAAAAAACTAATAAACTATAACGCCGCCCCTAATACAACGAATGGGATGAAAATCACTAGTTCTTAACAGTTTTGCAAAATAATGAGCTACAACGAACCTCCGCAATTGCAGCTTTTTCCATCTGCCGACACTTTAATAAGGATGGAGCAAACGGCGCCCTTCGAGCCCTCAGATTTTCCTCCCGCACAGCAGCTACTCGTGCCCTTGGTAGCCACCACTTTCGTACAGCACGAACTTCCTTTGCTGTCGGAATCTCTAGATTCCCTGCACTTGACACAGCATTTGCAATCGCTGCATTCGCACTTGCAAGACGTTCCTGCACGAGCATCGAGCACTTTTTGTAAATTGCTTCTACTACTGATGAGTTATTCGATTAAATATTCGATTAACGTCTCGCGAATTACAAAATATTTGTTCTCTCGCGTCTCGTCCAAATTACTTTGAGTGAAAAAAAGTGTTTCGAATTTTTCCGAGAAATAATAAGGACAGTCGATATAAATATCAATCTCCTAAGATTTCTGGAACATTCGCTCGAATATTCGGTATCGATTATTATTTCCTGTGAGGGAAAATACAAGTGTATTACTAATGATTAATTATGCCGCCGCGTATAATTTGTGCTAATATACCAACATTTATTATTTCGAATATGTTTACTTGTCTTATTAAAAATACGTTAAATACACAGTGAATTGCTTTTCTTGTAATACGATCAAAATTAGAATAATAATATGTTAAGAATACAGTTTAAAATATTAGTAATAAATTCGTAGTGTACCTTTGCAAGCGTCGCAACACGAACATGGCTTTGTTTTAGATTTGGGACAGCAACAGCAACATTTGCAGTCAACGCATGTACAATTTCCATGTGCATCTGTTATGCGAATACATTTTTAAATTCATAATTGACAGAAGAAAACAAATAAGAATCGATTATACTATTTTACTTATTCCTTACCTCCACATGCCTTGCAACAGTCGCAGTCATTACAGCATTTACATTTTTTTCCAGTTACAGTTTTCACGGGGCATTCGACTGCGAAGCAAATTATAAAGACAAAATGTAAAATTAAATTAATAACATTTTTGCAGAAATTTTAAAACTATATCGCTAAAAATAAATTATTACGTTGAATAGTTTCTTGTAAAAAAGCTTAAATTAACGTTAAGTCTTTTAAGGAACTATTGAAAAGAACTGAATTAAACTAAAAAATTATAAATTTTTAATTTTTTAACATAGTTTGTAAGCCAGAGTTAACTTTCAATTATACGTGAATATATGAATATAAAAACTGCAATTAAAATATAATATTAATTACGCGTGTGACCAGCATTTAACTCGAATAAGAATGAATGAAACAGGAGATTTAATTTAAAAATCAACTCAATCGATTGTGCGACTCCTTTCAGGTTCGACTGCACAAATTTCTTGAGATTCTTCACGACAGTCGTCAAAGTGTTATAAATTCTTTTTTCAATTTTTTCTTAAATAAGAAATAATTATTTAGGATTATAACGTGAAAAATAATATTTAATATTTAATATTAACATATATACATTCATCCGTATTAAACTATTAATATTACTAATAATCACTCGTAATGATAATAATTATTACTACGGCAATTACATGTTCGAATAAAAATAATCATCCGAAAGCTCAACAAAATAATAAGTGTAATATTAATTATCAATATACACTAGCGCATTGCTGAATTTAAGTTTTATTGGTATTTCGTTTTTAAAATATCTGCAGAAAATCGTTACGTTGGTTGAAATTTTTAAATCTTAAAAATTTAAACTTTTTAATGATTCCCATTGTAAAATTAGCAATATGATTATTTATTCTGGAATTGCGATATTGGGAATTCGCACTTCAGAGATATAATATTTATAAAATCTTATCAAAGTGAAGAATCGCATGTCTAGTTTTACAACTGATTTTTAACGGAAAAAATAACTAAGGTTTACAAAACAGATTAGTTTTATTAACACAAGATTACGGTATGTAGTCCAAACTTCCGCTTGAACTTAATTCTCCATCAATCGCAAGTAAGAATCATCGGAGTGTATTTTATAAAAAATTTATAAAATTCAAATAAGCAATGCATTAATATTATTCTATTACTACGTGTTTCTTGTTCATTAGAATTTGTCCTAACCTAAAGCTCTAGAATTGAGATAAAATTTTACTACACCAACTTTTATTTTCATCATTAAAAATTATAATGTCATAATTTATTATTCAAAAATGCCGTATTTTACTTTTAAACATGTACGTCTTTGTATAAATAATTACCGTCGATGTAATGACCATTATTAAGTTTATAATAATAAACGTATTTTTAACGATATCAAATAAAAAGTGGATAGCAATTACTAGTTTATAAAAACAAGAAACTCGTAGGAAAAGTATAAGATTTTAAAGTTTGCATAGCTACCAATAATTTAATTCTATAACGATAAAAATAAGGAAATACTATTTTGGAAATTGAATAAAAATTTTTATAATTTGGTTAACTTTTTAAATTATTCGTGTCAATTGTCCAATAGAATTTTACAATCCATCGTATGAACATGATACAAAGCCGATAAATAAATTATTCGAAAGATTAGTTAAAAATAATAACTTGAGCAAACTATTTTATGTTAGAAGCACTAGTTGGTACGTAGCGCTTTACGCGGCTTTCGGAAAATCTTTCGAATCATCGAAGGTGCACATTCTAGAAAATGACCTCTACTTGAAAACATCATAGCGTTGATTGATTTTGGGAAAAATGTTGCTTAAAAAATGCGCAAAAATCGTTCGTAAGCAGTCTTGTTAATTTAATTTAACGCGAGCGGGGGATGAAAGCTTATTTTTCAGGTTTCAATCGAAATATCGAAGCAACGAATTTACATAATACTTCATGTACAAAAGCAAGTGTTTTAGACGCTCGAGCCGAAATTAGAATTTTCTAGGTGAACAGTTACAGATTAGCTAGATGTTATTGACTCACGTTTCTTTTCCGACTCCATCGCTGACAGTCAGTATTATCTCGTTCCTCGGAGTCTCCTCGATTGGTAAGTCAGATTCCCTCTTGTTCCTTGGCTCTTCCCAGGCTGAACTTGGCGCTCCACCGGCGGGGGTTCGAATTTATCATAGGCGAAGTATACAAACCGTGTGCAAGTGGAAGCGGGCCGTGTGCAAAAGGCCTCATCCTCGACGAGGGATGTTCCCTCTGGGTAATCGACAGTGCTGTGCCTAGTCGACCGTCACCCGGACTATCGTGGTTCTCTACTCCGTCGCAATTTCTCCGTTCTTTTCAGTCTTTTTAACGGGAACATTTCCTTCTGCGATTATTCGCAACTTTTAAAGTGCATAGTTTTTCTTGGCTACCAACATGGTCTGATAATTTTTCGTTTACATTCTACTTGAGTACGAATTCAAACGTTTGCTCGTGTAACCGTATATTTAGTATCTGGGGCTGATTTTGTTTTAATAAAAATAATTTTTCATAATTCTGACGGGAAATCAATTCCGCAGAGACGAATGACTCTCATAAACGGCTTATGTAATGACTTACAAACACGCGTAGATCGAGTTTGATCCCAGGGATACCCCCCTGATAGATACGAGCCTGACTCGCCTCCAGATCTTCGTGCCTTGCACACTACACTTCAGTTGAGCGTCACAAATGTCAATATCATACGCAATAAGATAAACCAATTGGCAATTCGTCACTGAAATGCTTATTTCCTTTGACGTAGATTTTCTAGAACTTCGCATTAATTTATAATGCTGCGCAAGATTTCATCAGTAACCGACATTTTGAAAATTTTGAAAATTTTTTTCGTCGCCTCTACGGACCACGTAACACGTTATTAATACAAATGAATTCATAAATATTGAATTTTCATTTCTTGCTTTTTCGCGTATTTTAAATTTTGCGAAGAATTTTCTATTATTTATATAAATTTAATATTACACATGGACACGTATTAAAAAAAGCATCGTAAACAAATGTAAGACTACTCTCTCTCAATACGGTTACTCTTTACTTTCTATACTGTCTTCAATAATTAATTAAAAACTTGTCGTTTAATACCGTTATAGAAATTTTAATTTTCAAATTTTACCTCTTATGTGTATATAAAAAAATACTATCGATACCATCAATGTGGTAGACGGTAGTCAAAGCGATTCATAATTTATAGGAAATATTTTTATTTGAGCAATAGGTCACTAAGATTGAATAAACGTGCATTTTGAATTTAACGTGTTCGACGTGTTACACAACGTTAGAATATGCGTCTTAATCTATACTATATTAGTTTATTGAAAACGCCCACGTCGACTACACCGATACATAAATTCTAACTTAATCTAGAATATTCAAAGCGATATATCGGAAAGCTTTTATTAAGAATTGCTGTAAAACTTTACTGAAATCGAGTCGACGAATTTTGTACTTTCCAAAGATATTGACAAATATTTTATTATTTTCTAGAAAGAATAGCAGATTATTTTTCGGTGACACATACATAGAAGAAGATAAACACATGAAACTACGAAGCTAGATTTTTAAAGTTAAGTTATGCATACACACGAACTTTTAATGTAAAAACAGAGTAAAAGATTGCGTGCAGCATTAAGAGTAATATTCTTACAAAGTACGACATACTTGAGTTATTAATTTAATAGATTTCCGCATTTTTAAATATAATTGAAAAATTTTTAAATTGTGTTAAAAACAAAAAAAATTGAGTTGACTCTGAAAAAATGTTCTGATTTTAAGTTAAACATTGTGGCAGAGTTTACAAATAATTGAAAAACAAACGTAATCTCGTTGTTTATTTTTGCATTTAGATCTACAAGATGCATCACTCGTAAAAATCGAAACTTTTATGCAATTTATAGATTTTCGATATTTTTCATTCATTATTTTGTTGAATAAAATATAAAGCTGCAAATTTCGTATTTATCTGAACTATTGTAATCGTCCTCAGGTATAAATTACTTCAAATAATTCAAGATACATTTATAAACTCTATCGATTATTTAATAAAAATTTATTCCTCGGTATTAAGATAAATACAACAATATACGTAATGACCAATGTTGTATGTAAGTACAATTCTAATTCGTTATTGAAGGAATTAATTTTGGTAGTGATATCTCAAGAATTAACGGGAAAAATTTTGATCACGTCTTCTTAAAACACTTGAATTTTACAAAAACAAGGAAAAACTCTTTTTTACGTATATTAATTAGAACTTTATTTCATTAGTTGTATCAATTATAAAAAAGTTTGTGCACTTAAAAGAATGCTGGAGCTTAATAGAAATAAGTTTTTAAAAGCGAAATATTTGTGTGAATAAAAATGATAAAGTATAACACATGATCTATATACTCATGCAGATTACAACATATAATAATATATAATGACTATGTACGAAAAATATATAAAATTAAACAGATATTTTGTATTGTTATAATTAAAATTATACTTCGTTCCGCTTTAATGCAATGGATACCATTAAATTGCAGACAAAGTAATTCAATTATGACTAAAGGTCTCGCAACGATTGTTTACGTTAAAATTAATTTAAAGCAAAAGCAATTATTTTAAATTACATTAGTTTGATGCTTTATTTTTAAAGAATTTTTTAATTGCCCTTACTTGAGCTAACAATTAATAAAATTAATTTAATTGTAACAATAATTGACAGCACTTATTATAAAAATTAAATCAAAAGTATATAGCAAAATAAATAATATTTTTAAAATATCTTTGCAAAAAATATATAAAAACGGAGAGTAAACAAACAATACTGCTTAAAAAATTTTGAAATAGTTGAAATATGAAATGAATAAATAAAATAGATTACAAATATTATTCAGCGAATAATAAATTGAAAATCAAAATATATATCTGATAAAATTAAGAAAGTATAGCTTAGAGATAATTGATCGTTAAGATGATTTTCATTCGGTATTTAATTTACCTTGCAATCTGTTAATTAAAAAATACTAATATTAAAAAAATAAATTAAATGCGAAGGTAATTATGTCGATAATACGTTTAATATTATTTTATGCAAATTAATTTTTAAAAATCAGAAATTATTTACTACTTTAAAACTTTATATTATTGTAGAACATAATATTGTAATATATAAAATAACTGCGTAGGAAAATGTTTGATCTTATATAATATAAATTTCTCTTTCTCTTCTAACGATCTGTTTAACAAAAGTATTTTTATTTTTGCATTTCAATTAAATAATATAATTATCTTTATACTATTATAGTAGTTATAGGCATATAAAGCTATGCGAAAAATTTGGCACTTCCTTTAAGACGAAACAAAATTTTTGTTTCGTTTATTTTTGAAATTTGCTATAAAATTTTTAGTATCTTCTTATCGACTGCCCATTATTTATTTTTTCGAATAATAAAATAGTCTTTCACTTAATAATATATTTCATCAAAATTATAATCGTAGCTTTTACTTTGTTAAATTTAAAATGATATTCTCAGCCAGTGACAAGTTCTACTTACGTTCGACAAGCCGATTCATATTTTGGGTAACTTTCTTAGATTACAGAGCTCAAACTTACCTTATCACCTTACAAGATACGGAGCATATCAAATAAACAACTGCGCACCGATCAACGTCTTGTATAAAGAAAAAGACAATTCTGTGACTAATTCAGTTGTATTGAAAAATGTTTTCTGCTTATTTTACAAAACTTAGAAAGAATTTTAATGCAGGTAAACATTTATCAATGTAGACTAACAATGATTCACTAATTATGATATAAATCAATATGATAGTCCAACTATTTAACACCTGAGGTTAATCGTAGACACATAAATGTAATTTACTATTGGCAAATGCTCTAAGCTGATGCAAAACTTCCTCGGGTACCATTTGACATTGAAAACTGTTCGCTAAATTAAAAAACAACTCGCTAGTTTTGAATTTAAGTGGCAAAAATATTAGCGATTTCGAAAATTTTACTTGTTTTTCTTTTTACGCCGTCAGAATCGTATTAGAAATACTCTAATTGCACCTGTGACGGACTTTACTTTTAAAAAATTTAAATTAGTCATCGTTTTTCTATTTCTAGCTTTACAATTAGTATTAACTTTACATTCGAATATTATTTTTCTTAATTAATAGTTACTATGCATAAAAAAAAAATCAATAAAAATTATCTTTACAAATTATCTAGAAATATGTATATACATAACATACATTCTAATATATGTTTTGAAATTTTACAAATAAAAAAAGATCAAAGCTGGATTTTAATAAATATGGTTTATGGAACTTTTACATGTTTTTAATAAATATCTTGTTTAGATTTAATAGTTTTAAAGATTCATAAAACTGTGCGTTAATATTATGTCAAAATTATGTTAAATTTTAGTTTCCGTATCTTCAGACTTTTTTTATCCAATCGAACATAAACTTGCGTTTAGTGCACTTTGAGTCCAGACAACCCTTGTAATTGATTTTGCATGTACAAATTTTAAAAAAAAGCATTAAAAATAATTTCTCAAATATTACGTTTAATTTACAGTACATAAAATTATAACACAAATTTGCTTAATTAGTAATTTATAAAGAAATATTTTTAATTGCTCCAAAAACGATAATTAATGGTCATTGAAACGAATGATCTTAAGAAAATATATTTATGCATATTTAATAAACAGATTTTTACAAATTCTAACAATATTGAATGACCGTTTGAAGCTGTTATTTTTACACATAATTCGATATTATCTCGATCACCTTGAATTTTATCAAAAATAAATAACGAATAATATAATTAATTATTGATATTTACTTCCACGAGGTTTGTTTTGTTCATCATTCTTCAATAGGTGGTTGATATTTTTGAGGAATTAATTTGATTGATAATTCTACTTTGACATGAATCTAAAACTGCAATTAAAATATCATATTAAATATAAGCATGAGTTGTTAACACTTCAGTTAGATATAAGTGAAAAAAAAACAGAACAATTAAGTCACAATTTCAAGCAATAATTTTATGATCTATTTGAATTTTGCAACATATATAACATTCAATGTATAATGATACTTTTTATTTAAAAGATATAGATTAAATAAAATTTTTTAAAGAAAAATACATATTTATATAAAGCATAAACAGTAAAATTAATTTAAAATGTTAAAATAAACAAAATGTCCATTCAATTTTTATGCATATAATTTACAAGAATGTTTATTATTTTTAATCCAGTTAGTCAATTATTTATGTTTAAATTACGTTTCAAATTGAAATTAAAAATTTATAAAGTATCTATAAGTAATTTTTATTTTAATTCCAATTTTACAATAAAGCTATAATGATTGGCCATTTAGTAATTATTATTTTATGAAACATTATTTTAAAATTTGTTGACAGTGTCGAATAATTGTCCGAGGAATTTGTAAGTATTATTCGATTGAATTTTATTACATATCTTTTGATACTAATTCCGTTAATATATTAAACTTTCAAGTATTTTGTGCATAATTATACATTTATGTCGTTCAACGAATTCGTTTGAATAATTAACTCACGAGAAATAAAATAACGTTCTTTTGAGATAAAATATAAATTGAAATGACCAATGCTCAAAAAATATCCTTAAAATAAAAATTGAATTATAAGATAATGAAAACGAAGTTACAATAGAAGTATCGATAACTTTTCTTGAAATATTGTAGCAGTCCTTTCAAAATTACGATTTTGTCACAAGCTCCTATTAATTCAATGCGAACAGCAGATCGGAGTTTATATTTAAAATTTTAATCCAAGCATTGAAATTTCAGACCTTTATTATAATAAAGTAAGATTTTTATTTCATACAGAATATACTCAGCTATTTAATTCATTTGCCACGAAGTAGCAAATAGGAATTTTTAAACTATGATTATTTAGAATTTGTAAAACATGTAAATTTGTACGAAATTAAAATTTCTTCTTTCACTAGTTATTTGATTAACACATATTTTTAAAAAAGTAGAGTTGAGCGATTAAAGAAATTCCGAATCAATCATAAGTTTTAAAGAACGTTAGATTTCTTGCTTTTATAAAAATAATCTTTTAAAAATTCGTCTCAATGCAAAAATGCAGTTTAAGAGCTTAATCATAAATGAAAACAAAACATTTAAAACTCTTTTATTTAGTAGTACGAGAATTAATTTGCGACATCAATTATGTTTAAAATATAAGACATCGGTAATATTTAACGATGCGACTGGAGGTCTGCACATTTTAATTCGCTCGATTTCCTCGAGATGTCCAAGGCATTTCAAATGTAATTGCGATACGAGTATGACTCCTATCAGGAAGGAGGAACATCATGTGTCAGACTAATCCAATTCCACAGCCTCGAATAATTGTGTATCCAAAAATCATTTGCTTCGCGTCTGCAGAGACTCAGAGCAGCATAAAATATACAACGAAATTTCAAAATATTTTACAATGGCGCCCAATAAATCAATTTCATAATGAAAAAAGTGTAAATTTTAGCAATTTACAGTAAGAACGATGTGAATAAATTTATTGAATTGGAATTGGAATTGATGTAGATGGAAAGAGGATGCAAGAGGAAAACATCGTTGTAACTATGGATTAAGAAACCCACACACAAGAACGAACGAAAAATGGATAAATGATTCGTACACTTAGTCCATATCAAGTAATTTTGGGGCTAAGTTTAACTCTTTACACGGTCTTGGGAAAAGTATGCGATTGAAAGTGAAAATCTGCTACATCTGAACGAATTTTTTTATTTAAATGCAAACAAAGATTAATAAAGAATACGCACATCGAGTAATGAATTATATTAATAGAATGTTTCATAGTTCATAGACGAGTAGAGGAACTAGTTACTTGTGTCGGAAAAGGGGAGCTGGAAAAAAATTACGCAATGATATTTCAAATATTCTTGTGTACTTAATTAAGAATGAAAAAGTAAGAATTTTCAAATTTATAGTTTATTTTTCAAGTTCACTCGTTTAGTTCGATCGGTACATACAATGGTACGTGTAAAGTAGGTCAATGTAAAGGCTTATGAAAATGATTAGCAAACACATTGTCAACATTTTAAGTGCATATGAATAATTACGTATTTGTGCGGGAAAAACCAAGGAGCAATATCGACGATAAATTTATGATACAGTAATCTATCGAGCATATGAAATTTAATTTGTCGATAAATGTTCTGAAATATGTAGCTATATACGTTGAGTCCATAGTTTATGCAGTTTTAATTTTGTATAAAATAAATTAACTTTTGACTAACGTTCATAGCAACACAGTATTAAATGCATTTCGCAACAAACCCCAAAAATATTAATTATCATCGTTTATTTCGAGTGATTACATTAGCAAATGGAATAACAACGTGTGTGAAAGTAGATGTAAAGAAGTGAGAGAGGGGGGAATGCGGGGGAGTTTCGCTGGGTGTGAGAGTTTCCTGATGAACTGCAAGTTGAACCGAACGGTGTTACGAGTGTGCGGGAGGTCTTTGCGATGCATATTTGCACACATCGGGCAGTGTACATTTGGCACGAGAAATTTATTTAACTAACGCGATAGTTTTTACAAGTGACTTATGGAATGCAGGTAAGGAAAGAGGAACAAGTGGGCAGCCCGAGTCTGGAAGCTGATAGAGCGAGAATCTGGAACAAAAGTGCAGTGCGAAAAAGAGTGTAAGTGTAATTTGCTTTGCTACGGAAGTGAATATTGCGTTTAGCTGTAATGAGATAACATTTATCCGCCTCGCTTACCATCGTTCTGCAAAAAAATCATTAAATTTATGCACGTTGTTGCTTGAAAGAGAAAGTTCCGAGACAAATATTTGCAATCGTAAAATTAAGTGTATGCAAGCTTAAATTGAATTATAAGAGATAGAATTATAATAGAAGCAGATGCGAGGGGAAAATTTGAGCAATAAATTTGGCAAATAAAATCTCGATAATGATTCGCTCTCAAATATGTACATCGATAAATGAAGAATGACGAGCGGAGCTGCAATTATACGTATTAAGCGTAAGAGGATTTTAATAATGCAATTAGAGCAAATAATTCAAAGCCGAACTTTTAGAATGCATAGTTTTAAAGAAATGAATTTAAATAGCCGAACCGAATGATGAGCACAAGTCAGAATAAATAAAATTAAATGAATCTTAAATAAATGTTAAACAATCGCGGAAAATATGCTCGCAACAATCGATGCAATGAAAGCTCACACGATATTTTTAAAACAATAGAATCGATTAAAAATTATTCTCGAATAAAAAAGGCTCTTTAAGCAAACTCAGTTCTATTGAATGATGTCTTTACGAAACTTAATCGTTGTGTCAACAATCATGATTTTAAATAAAGAATCCCGACGAAACAACAGTTGTGACCAAAGTGTATAAAAATGATGATAAACACATTTAATGTTCGGTATTCAAATTCTGATTAGTTTCATTTATTTTCACTTTTGATAATAAAAATCGGTAAAAATACGCCTTCAAAGTTGTTAATAAAGAAAAATATCGTTAAAATATTGTCAACGTTGTTTACTAAAAGAATATGAAAATAAATAAAAGTTGATTCTTTCCTGTTTCTAAAAAATCGGCTGATAACTAATGTTTAGCGCCGAAAAAGGATCGATGTAAAGGTAATTTTCATCGATGAACAGCGCGTATCTGCCGTTGCCAATGTTATACCAAAAACTCGTATCGCTATTTATTCGATTTAAATCATTGATCAAAGTCAACTTGCGTGTGCGTTAACGTAAATACATCTCTGTATAGTTATAAAAATTTACTCGCACCTATTTGCGCATTTTTTATTTTATAATTTATTTTAGAATATATATTTCTAACGCTGATAAGGATTAGCGACGACGCAGACTTTGTATTGTCGTAGGTAAGGATCGATGACACCTATTGTGGTATGCACTACAACGGGGCTTTGAGTCTAGATTACGAGGATCAACATAATCGACGTTGCAAAGATGTAGATTCGAGCACCACAATAGCGAGTCCTTGTGTAAGTGGAGCATCGCTTTATTAAGATATCTATGAACGAATGCTGCAGCAAGACAACACTGGTTAGTATTTTCTCCGAGTTTTCTTTCGAGCTTTCAAACACTCGAAGGTTGAAATGTATTTTTATCGCTTTCCATCTCGAGTACATCCGTATTCATTCCGATCTCGAACACCAAAAGCCTCACTCGAGCTCATTTTTGCACTTTCAAACGTGCCTACGGCCATCGTTAAATTTCAATGATTGGCGAAGTTCGTACCACCACTTTGCGGGTAAATAACCTCCTTTGAATTTAATAGCTCGAGACTACCGTGAGTCATTGTGAAGCACTACTATCGATCAAGGAGATCTCGAAAACGCAAATACCAATTCGTCCGTCCATTAAACAGTTATTACTTTGAATAATTCCTTGCCGTCGTTTCAGCGAGTCTTGCGTAAGCGCATTCGCGTCGCGCCGGAAGTTCAATAATATTGCTGCAATAAAAGCATCGGTCAAGTTCGTCACGCTTCTATTTCGTGACAAACAAAGTGTATTCGCGAGTGAAAATTATACAATAAATAAGTTGCGTCGGTTTATCGCCCAAATGCATCTATGCTCGTGTGTGGAAATCGTTTCGTAAAAAAATGTCCTGTCGGTCATCGATACTGCTATGTACGACAGCACAGCAACGCTCTCAGAACACTCGATCCGAGCATTCCTGTTCCGCTTTTTTTCCAACGCTCTTTCAATGTGTTGTGACTCCAAACAAGACGCAGCTCGTCGTGGGCCCGTTTTCAGTTCGAACGTCGTCAAAATAAGCGGTCACTGCTTTCGCCTCTGTCTTCGAGTCGAACGAATGCATCCTAGCCTCCTATATAAAGGATATGTAACTTAATGTTTTAAGCTTTGGCAATTTTTAAAATGATTGCTGCGCTAATTTTAGAGCAATCGATGTTTCTCGAATGGGAAACGATGAGACGATACACAATCATGAGTTGTAAAAATAATAAATAATGTTGCTTTAATTAAATAATTAGGCGACTCAAGTTTCGAATATTGTGGTAGTGTCAGGGTTGTTTTGTGTCTGCGTTGTCACCATATCCTCAATGATGGTATTTTTATTACCAACAAATCACTTGTATTTTTCTCAAATTTCGACGATGCGAAGCTTAAAAAGATTTTCAACGTGCATAAAAATTTATGATTTTTTCCTACGAGATCCAAAGAACAATCTCCGACTATCTCAAGGCAAAATTTGTCAAGAAATTAAAAGCAGAGACATATTAAGTTTCTTACTTCTCAAAATTGAACAGAAGTAGACATTTAATAGCGTTTGGTTAATTAATGCAGTGTTAAAGTTATAAAATATTTTCAGATTGTACAGATCCGAAAAAAAGTTGATGGAACATCCTTTCTGCTAATGCCAAATATAAAAAGATTGAGACTTCCATTTTAGTAGCCCCAACCTAAACCCAGATGTTCTCAACATAAAATTTTAAACAATTTTGAGTCTTGTAGTACCTCTATCGGGTGATTTCTTGCACAATTTCGTTTAATAAATAAATAACTTAATAAACTTTTTCCACATTTCTTTTACTGGTGTATAAAGTAAGAATACATATCTGCATTTCAGTTAAGTTTTTGTAACGATCCTTAAAAAAATTGCATTCTACGAACTACAGGTTTATGATAACAATTTTATAAAATTTGAAAAGAGAATAATATAGAAGTATATTTGCAAAATATCTGATGAATGTTATCTATGAATATCTATTCTAATACATAAACGTGTAATAAAACAAACAAAATATTTTTCTTTGTAATTAAATTATAAAAATTACACGAAATTTTAAAAACGAAGATGATAATTACATAATAATAAATTATACATAGCTTAGGATAAACAATTAAAAATAATATTTTTATATGTAAAATTATGGCATTTTTGAGAAAATAAACTTTTAAATAAAAAAATTAATAAAATCTTTAAATTAATTATAATTCTAATTATGACTTCAACTTTTACATCAATATTATAATCACGCCGTAAGGTAATGAATTAATGTAAATAAAAAAAAATTTTATTCCAGTTTTTATTTTTATACAAGATACATTACTTGTAAATAGAAAAGAATTATCATATGATTAAAAAATTATTTAATCTTATTAAATTCACTACTCGTTATGTAAACAAATTTTAAAAAAATAGTATAATACGATAATAACAACCACAGAGTTAAATATCTATATTTATATAGTTTTATAAGACAAAATCTAATTTTCATTAAAAACATTGTATAATTAAAAGACACTTTCAAAACACCGATGATAGAAGTATACATTTTTTAGCTTTAAAAAAACTTAACCCCTTATTTTCCAGGATTAAATATGAACAGCTTACAACACGATTTATTCACATTATATACATTTTTTCCGCGTTGATATGGATTTTTCAGCCATTTTTTGAACACGAATAGATGTTTCTGAATTCATGTAGTCAGCTTTCGGACTGTAATCTATAATTCGTCCTGTAGAAAAACAAAATGATATCATTATACGTGCATATTAAAGTTACTTTATTATTCTTATCTTCATCGTCATTATCATCGCTATTATTATTAAATATAATAATCTCTTCTTCTTTTGTTATAGAATATTATCCCAATAGTCGTTATTAGAGGTCCATTGCATCAAATATTAAATTATCTTTTAATTCTCAAAACTGATAATTCAAAAAAACGATAACACACACCCACAAAGAAGACGTCATAAATTATAAAAATACAGAAAACAAATAAAACTTTAAACATGCGTAATTAAATGCACGAACTTAAAAGTAAATCAATATATTTTTGGAAACAATTGAAAACGAGATCGAGCAACTCATTTTTAAGAATAATATTAAACTATTTATAAAATTACCTTCGTGTCTAATAACAACTGTATTTTCGATGGGACCGAGCAACTTCTTCGTTCTTGAATTTGGTGTTAACGAACTGGGCGAATACGACGATTTATCGTCGATCTAATATAAAAATTAAATATGAATAAAGTCAATTTAAATAAAAGGCTCTAACGAAAGTACAAATTTCCTTACCAAATGAACATTTTTAGCTGATTGGTATCTGACGGTTGGCAAAACTACGTTTTCATTGCAGTTACTAATTGGAGACTGTAAAATATAAATTCCATCATTTTTTTATCAAAATATTTAAAAGGCGGATCGTTGTATAAAAGTCAAGATTATTCTATAAATTGCTGTTGTTGTGATAAAAATTTCAAATTTACAATATACATAAATAACTATTATTTTTGTATCAATGTAAGGAATATTTTGCGTAAAACATATCAAAGTAGAGGTGAAAATCTAATGTATTTAATTAAAAACAAGAAAATGGAGAAGCAAAAGTCTTATGCTTGTGCTTAAACTTTAATATAAGAATTCCAAAATACTATTTTATATTCCGATTTAAAATTTTACAGGAGCCGTCACCTTATTTTCTTTCGAAGACAATGCAAACTTGAGCTTCGGAACCTTCCCAGCGTTTTCGTCCAGTACGGGGGTGAGCAGGCGATCATTAATTCGACCATGAACGTTTTGAATCAAATCAGTGTCTGTACCATGAATGTATAGGCTAATCGGAGATTTGACATTATTGTATTCGCTTTTTAAGGGTGTAGTTTTCTTGGAGGCTTCGTCCGAGAAGTACGACTGCGGCTTCTTTCTTCCCAGAGTAGTGGGTCTCGGACTTTTTCCAGGGGTTAAGAAGAGCTTCGGCTTCGACGATTGCGGAGTCGCGTGGTTTTGGTGGAGTATGCGAAGCACCGGAGATCCATGGCCGCTGCAATTATCAACCTCGACGTTAGGAGCAGTTTTCGAAGCGGCCAACTTTGGGGTTGCTCGCAAGACACTTGCTTGTTGCTCCAATCGCGAAGTTGTTTTTGGCGTAGGAGTCAACGCGAGTTTCGGAGTTAATTTATTCGATTGCGACTTTTGATCGGATTGAAGTACTTTGATCGAAGGCTTAGTTATCAGTTTTTGAGGTACTTTCCTATCGGATTTGTCTGCTTGCAAACTGATCTTATTAACCTGCGGTGTAATTTTAGTCGATGTTTTTGACATTTCTCTCGGGGTTACCGGGATTTTTTGTTTTGATGAGTGTAAAGTTGTTCTACACGCTCTAGGGGTTTCTTTCTGTTGTCGTAAATCCAACAGAAGTGGAGTCTTCTTTTCCATTTTCGGAATTGTTTTTGCAATAGGTTTCGGAGTTAACCTACTTGTAAATTTTTTGTCTTGTACTTTTTTCGAACTATTTGTCAACTCCAAACGTGGATTAGGTTTTTTATGACTCCTTGTTATACGATTTGATAACTGCGGCTGATTGAATAGTTTTTTCGATCGTATGGCTGACGTAGCTTTATTTTTTACATCCTGTGGAGAATTCAACTCACTTAGCATATTTACTAATGGCTTGCTCTTGGTGCTAATATAGTTTTTATAATCTATACATTGACTTAGTGTATGTAAAAATTTTGTGTCCTCTTCGACTTCGGCAAAAGTTTTGTCTTGAATTCCCAATTTGTAAAGAGTTTCTATGCACTTGCTATCTTCATTGACAGTAGGATCTTCTCTATCAATTTCTAGCATCAATTTTGCGGTATCCAAACATCTTTGACGCCTCTTCGCCAGTTCTAACAATAATGAACAATCTTGTTCATTTTCATCATATGAATCCTGCATTGTTTCATCATCTTGCTTTTTATCTGGGGTAAATATCAATAAATCAAAGTCCTTCTCAAAAATTTCTTGTTCGTTTCTCCCTAAATCTCTATTAGTTAATAAATCAAAATCCTCGTTAACTAAACTTGTGTTTACTTCTAAATCTTTATTACTTTGTAATATAGATTCAGTGTCAAAAGCTAATTTATCGTTTATTTTTAAATTCTTAAGTTCCTTTGACGATTCGTAATCATTTTCAGATATTAATGCTTTACTTATACTTCCATCTTTACATTTTTTAGATGATTGCACCCTTTTTTCGATTGTGTCGAAAGTCATTAAAGATTCAGATTTAGACCTTAGTGCCTGATTTTCTTTTATTTTCAAAGCACTGTTCGTCTTTTTACAGGGTTCCGAATTTCTAATATCAATAGTACTGTCATCCAGTGAAGCCAATTGACGTTCACAAATCGTCAACATCTCACTCATATTTGATTTTGTAGAATCTGCCACTTGTAGACTGGAGGTTGCATTTTTTTTTGCACTGGTTTTATTGTCGCACATCATATTACAGACCTTCTCCCAGTATTCAAAAGACTTATCTGCAGTAGGAGTAAATCGATTTACAGGACTATTAACATTACTAATAATTTTATTTTTCGGTGTCTCGAGAGGATTTAATTTTTTAGGTATAATTTCACGAGTCGGCGTATCTTTAATGAGCCTTACCATATGTTTTGGAGTTGCATCAACATTTTTACTTTTTATTTCATACACTGGAGTTTCGGTTTTTTCATAATATGAACCAGTCATATTCATTAATGATGGAGCCCATTCTGGCATTGATTCATCTTCAATAAATTTGCATAATTTTCGAAATTCTCCAGTCATCCTATGCAAACTGATTCCAGAATTGTTATTTGGATTCTGTTTTGTTGGTGATTCTGATGATATAACAGAATTTTCTATAATGGATACTAATTTCTCCGTGAATCTTGCTGGAGTTTTCTTAAATTTTTGAGATAATCTACTTAATATATGAGAATGAGAAGTTTGATTTTCTTGAGAACATTCTTCAAAATTTAGGTTTTGTTCAACTGGTGATAATACTTGTTCAAGTGCCAGTAATGTATCCCATATATCAGGTTTGTTCATTTCTGCAATAATTTCTTGATCAGTTGGAGAAAATTCAAGCGGTGTTGAAAAGTATCTATCATTATTTTTATCTAAATGATGTAAAAATAAAAAATATTATTAATTTAAATTATATTCAATAAATTATTAATTTAATAAAGTTAATAGTTAGTCATTTTTAAATTACTTATATTTATGTACCTTGAAAGTACATCAAATTTTTTTATTAAAATTATTATAATTAGTGATATTAATTAATAGATACAAGACTACAACTGCAAATTATTTTTTTATACAAAAAAATTAAATATTTATTTTCACATTATAACACGTAAATAAAGAAATTAGTTAAAAATAAAAGAAACTATTTATTTTAAAAACTAATAAACATTAGTACTTTTAAAATATGTCGAATAATTGGAAATTTATTTAATAAAAAATTTTTCTGTATAACTCTCAAGAGAAAACTAAACATTTAAAATTAAATTTTATTTTATGTCTAGAATTTTTGAAAAATGAAGCCATTATACAATTTGAAGCAGTTTGTTCAATAATTATTGTGTTTAAATATTGTTTTATAATGGTTAAAATCACAATTATACCTTGATTAATTTCATGATCCTTGAGTTTTATTTGTACATTCTTTTGATCATTATAATTACAAGAAGGTGATCGAATAGTTCTATTGTCGAAACAATTCTTAATATTTTCTATTGTTTTTTCATCCATATTCAGTATATAATCCAATTGAATCAGGTGTTCTTCAAATGTTGTAGATGAATTTTCACTACATTGACTTTTTATAGATTCAGTTTCATTGTTAAGCTTATAAAATTCTTTAATAGTTTCACTATCTGAGCTTGAATCAATATTTTCATTTAATCTTTCATTTAAATTGAATGAACGATTAATTTGACTAGTTCCTGTATTCGAATTTTCACTTTTTCCACTTGTATTTGAATTATCTTTATCTATATTGCTTATATTTATATTTATAGTATCATTCATTGGTAATCTTAAATTTAATTCTTCATTTGAAATATTATTATCTTCTATCAAATTTAGATTATTAAAAAACTTATTATTTTCCAATTTATTATCAGAATCACTTATTATTAAATTAGATTTAGATTTAGAATTTTCTTTAACTGACTCTTGTGTCAAATTATTTTGTATAGCTAACATAGATGTAGTATCTATACATTTGTTATCCAACGAATCAACAGATATTTCTATTTTTTTACTTTCCAAGGAATCAAATAAAACAGTTTTATTTATAGAATCAGAATCTCTACCTATATTTAAAAAAAAATCAAAATGATAAAATAAATAGAATTAGGAATAAAAGAAAACAATTATAATGTATTAATATAACAGTTTTCAGGTTATAATCGATTGAAATACATTATTGAAAAATTAATTTACAATATATTTACTTTTAAGTTTTTTAAATATGATATACAAACAAAAATGCATTATTTTGTAAAAAATATAGTTTAGAAAAAGAAATAAGATTTATTTCTTTGTTACTTACTTTGAAAATGTATTAGCGAATCCATAAATTCGTTTGACCATCTACGTCTATTTAATGACATTTTTACACTTATTTCAAATTACTATAAATCTTATTAAATATATGATAATCTTATTACAGCAAAAGAGAAATTTCACAAAAACAAACCTTTTTCAGTTAAGCTGTACACATTCATTTTTGTTTTTTGAATCTTAAATTTCTAACGTTCAAAAGTTTGAAAATCAGTGTTGCCAATTTAAAAATACTAAAATTATAATATTATATTGTATGACTATATTGTAATAATTCTTTTTAGTACAGTTCATGCGTTATTTGTGCAAATTAATGATTGTTGATTCATTAATTTTGATTTATTTAATTTTATATTTAAAGAATTAATATAATTATCAGAGATTATTTTGGCTTTGATGATTAATTTTCTAATGTAAATTAAAATTAATATTTCTTGCCATTAATACTGCTGTTTAAATATTTTGTATGTATTTTTTCATTAGTCACGAGGTACTGTGTATGTTATGCTTATGTATTCGTAACGAAACTATTTTTTTCTTGTTTTGCCATTAAACATGTGTTATATGTTAGGCGAGGTTAGAATTAAAATCAAGGAATCAATTGTTTACTTCTTCAAAACGTGAATATAAGTCAAATGCTACGATTTGTTAATTTTTACGAAGAGACAAACTTTTCATATAGTATATTTTTATGTTACGAGAAACGATAATAGACATTTGTGAATCGAAGTAAATAAAAACAAACAAATGTCGAAAATCGTAGAATCGCTAAAGAGGCTGAGTGTGGAAAACGGTGGAACGCGGAGACCTGAAAAAAACAGACTACCTAAATGTAAGGGTGAATTTGTTGTATCTGTTGAAGAGGTAGTTTCCAATAACAGACAAAATTATGTTCTCGGTATTTGCGGCACCCAGAGGTAAAGTTATGATTGTTTGATTATTGAAATATTGTATATTGGCATGTTTAAAAAATTTATTATTTTCAATTCTAAAGTATTTTGCTTCTTAAAGCATATTTTGTATTTACTTATAGTGATCCAGAGTTCAGGATTGGAGTTGCATTATCAAACCATTCCTGTGTAGTTTATTCAGCTGGTGAAACTTTTAATAAATGTGCTACTCTGAAACACTATCAGTCTTCTATTATAGGTCTTAAGTTTAGTCCCACTTCAAGAAATATTATTTATATTGCCTATAATGATGGCAATGTTATAGCCTGTGATTTGAGAGCAAAAGGAAAAGTTATTGCAGAATTCAAAGGTTGTTATTTACATTTATTACTATTGCATTGTTGTTATCTATTATCATTATATAAAAAATACATAATATTCTTATATTTGAAATTTAGATAATATTGAAGATGGAAAACTCAAACCACTTGCTAGCTTTGACATCAGCTGTGATGAAAGGCTTATAGCAGGTGGAACTGAACATATTGGTGGAGACGCTTTTATACTTTTTTGGGACATCAGATATAGTAATTCTAAACTTAATGGTAAAGATAATTTACTTGGTGGCTACTGGGAATCACATATGGATGATATCACCAGTTTAGCATTCCATTCAAATAAGAGAGATATTCTTGCATCAGGTAGTACAGATGGTTTGATTAATGTTTTTGATCTTACGCAAACCTCAGAAGACTCTGCTTTGACATATTCATTAAATACAGAATCTTCAGTGGTAAGATATATTGTATTTATATTGTTTTATATAGTATTCCATATGTTAATAAAACTAACTTGCTAAAATTGCAAAAAATTTAAAGTTGGCAATAGTTATTTACGAATGAAAATATATAATATTTTAAAAAATTTATGTGAAAGCATTTTTAATCACGTAATTTGTTTAAAATAAAAGGATCGAATAGGTTGGCTTACGAATGACAATTTATGGTGTACGACACATACACATTCGTTGCAGCTGTGGAACTGTGAAGATGCTACTCCTTATAATAAATTTGATAGAAGCAGTCTTGTTTTATCTCAGGTAATATTAATACCAATAATATTATTTATTTGCATAATTTTAAGTATTTCAAAATAAATCATGCATTCTTATGTTATTATTTTTTTTTATAGAATGATGATCCAGATACTAGTTATTTGGTACGAATACATGCTCCAAGTGCATTTGGTAATCCTTACTTACTTGCTGGTTCAAGCTCACCCAAAGGGTATTAGTTTACAATAATAAAACCAAATATAATGCTTTTGTGTAATTTTATTATTAGTGATATTCATGTATTAATTTTGTTTATTTAGTAATCTCCTCAAATGCCTAAGTTTTGGAAAAAATCAACTGGAACCTTACTATAATGTACTAGGAAATAAGCAAATCGTACGTGACAGTTGGATGCACGAAAAGGTAAAATAACTTTATTGTAATATCTCTTTACTTATTATTTAAAATTTTTTTATTACTTCTATTGTAATTAAATTATTCTGCTTTTAAATATTAGATTAATATTGTTAAAAGTTGTAAAAAGTATTTTTTTAAATTAATTAAAGAAATGTACCCCTTTTAGAGTGGCTCTTTAGTCACAGGAGGTGAAGCAAGTATTGTTAATATTTGGAGACAAACTGAAGTACCCTTGATTCAAAGAAATGCAAATCACAAACGACCTGTAAAAATTGGTGCAGAAAAGAGTCGTAGTGATAAAAATCACAGAAGTAAACCATATTAAAGCTGCACATAATCGTTTATCGATTGTAATAATTGATCCATATTTGCAATTGAAAAACAATTTATAAAAAATATTGAAAATAATTATTATAAGTTAACGAAATAAAAACTTGATGTAAAAATTGTACACAATTTTATATTTTATTATTATCATGCAATAAGTTATATGTATTTTACTTTGATGCAATGTTCAATAAAATTTAAAAACAGCTGCTTATTACAATTTGTAGTTTTTAAATCGAATTGTTAATATTTACGTAATTACTACCAAATTTTGTGTACTCGTACAACTACTAAGTGCATGTGTGCATTAATTTTTTATATTAACATTTAGACAAGTAAGAATGTTAAAAAATCAACAAAGCTTCTAAGGTACTAATATAAAATTAATAATCTTAAATTTTATAAAATTTAATAGTAGAAACTACTTAGACATTTTTTAACTAATAATAAAAGCAGCTTTTAATACGACAGAAAAATAAAATATAAATTTTTATTATGTATACGAAGAACCGAACCGAATTTATCTGTAAAATATTTTAACAATTATTGAATATATTATTCATACTGACAGTTTTACATTTTTTAAAATAGTCATTTAAATAAAAATGACCTGAAGGTCGTTAACATTCTAAAACAAAATAATATATTCTAGTCGCCTTAACGCAGTTTTATATTTTTTAAATAACAAATAATTATTACTTATTATTATTTGCGTACGTTTATATATATATACACGCACGCGCGCATGTAAAACGTAAATTGTGATAACATAATTAAACATACGAACTTATACATCATAGTTACTTTATCAATAATAATAAAAATCAATATGAAACTAAATATAACAATAAAATCATTTCTTTTTTCTTTTCTTTTATTGTATATTACCCTTTTACAATCTTCTTTATTACAATAACAGTTTTATGTACATTTATAATAAATAAGTATTATTTTGTCGCTTACGCATCTAGTTTTACCGAACAATGTGTATGACATAACAATCGAAAACGTAATACATGGTATAATATAGAATGGAATGCGAGTTCATACTTCAATGGATGAGAGAAAGTAATTCATTGTACACGCATGCATGTATACCCATACTTATTATTTATAAGTATGAACACACGCGCGCGCGCACACACAAACAAGTAAATGCACGTGGACACGTACACGCACATGTTCACTCGCGTTTACAGTCTACTAAGAAAAGAACAAGTACTTAGCGAACCAACTTCATAGAATATATCAAATATGTCACTCGATTTATTCAATTGATTATACAAAGTACATAGACTTATCGCTCAGAGGCTTCGAGGCAATCAATATTTTTTACATTGATTCTGTTAGAATTTTTTTACGTCGTGAGTAAAATTTTAATTATACAAGATTTAACAAGGATAAAGTTTCAAAAAAGGCGTCTCCGTAATATTTCCAAAAATATATATAGCGAACGACAACCGTAGATTCATTTTTTTTTTTTATTTTGTCATTATACGATGCGTAATTCGGTATCGAGTTGCAATAAAAAAAGAAATGCTAGCAAAACTCGAAAAGTTCTATTTATATGATTTCTTCTTTAATATTAGATGTTTTACTATCACCGTATGAAATCGCATCGAAATAAAAAAGAATATTCCATTGCCACGAGGAATGGATATTCGTTAAGATTAAACATCTGTCATTTTGAATATTTCGAATATTATAATATCAATGATTATTATATTATACGTTAAATGTATTTCAACAAATACAAAAGCTGCTATTCTTACTCGCTTTTTCGTTTGATTGTTTCGTATAGAAAAAAATTATATTTAGAATTTTATTAAAAGGTGAGATAAAATAAGTTTACTTGGACTAAAGATATGCATCTTGAATATTACACGCAACGCAATTTAATGTATTATAATTTAGTTAAAAACCAAATTTTTAGTATTGCATAGTCATTCGTATTACTATTATTAGGGTTATTAATTGATTAAATAAAATGAAAATTATAATACGTATCTTTAAGTATTGTAACATTTGATAATTAAAAATTCTTGGACTTTACAAATTAAAAACTGCCGTAAAAGAAAACGAAAATTTTCCAAAAAGAATACATTCGATTGTATAATCTCATCTGCACATTCGATTAACATTGATGTTTCCTAATAATTTTATTGTACAGCTTTTTGAACAAACTTTAAGATTTCAATCTTCTGTTTGGGTTTTAAAATCATCAAGGGAAATATTGAAAATCACAGATGTACAATCTTAAAGAAAAAAACGAGTCTCTAAACTACCAGAAAACGAACAGTATAGATAGTTATCACAATTATGATTTTTTTTTTTTTATCTCCATTAGATCAAAAATGTTACAGATTATAATGTATAAAAATAGTTTCCATGAGCATCACCTGTGAGACTAAAAGTATAAGATACCATTTAAGTCTCTCTCATCGAACAGTCCGTTTGAAAAAATAAACGTCGCATAAATGGAAAAGGTTTTACTTCGCGTAAACTACAACTATCGTTATGTAATCAATGAGATTTTACAATTAGTATTATCCTCAGGCCAAGACGGTCAAAAAATAAGTCAACATTAACATTTTATCGCAATATCTTTTTAACCCGTCTCTGCCCAACACGTGTTGTCTTACATAGTAAAAGTTAAAGTAAATAGTATCGTAGGCCACATTTCACTGCTATTTAATAATGATACAGGGCTAAAACTTTTCTGGAATTATTTTGAAGAAACAAGAGTTTTAATTATATTCTCCCTTGGTTATGCGCACAGAGTAAGGTATGGGAAGAGTAATGATATGAATGATTTACCTTTAACCGTAATATATTTAAGTTTGGAAAGGTTAATGCTCCCGCGTTACGAGGGACGATTACCTTGAATTGCGGCTCAATCCAAAATAAATCTCCACCCTTCGCAGCTGTCACGGCTGTACACTCTACACGATTTTACTTTTAACGCTAAATTTTGAAAAAAAGTCCTGTTCTCCGTTAATTGTTTATCTCCTCACAATTATTTACACGTAGTAATACTCACTTTGAAAAATACATATTTAATAGTTTCGGTTTATTACTCTATAAAAATTTTCAAATTTAAACAGCTTTTGAAATATATATTTTACGATTCGCTTCCGTTTGCATAGCATTGGAAAGGGGGTTTGTTTTCTGTTTATATAAAACTTTATCCTCATAACAATTTTTACTATATTTTTACTATTCAAAACATGACAAACGTGTAATAAAAAATAAACAAGCAACAGTAATAAATCAAAGACATACTTTAACAGTTTAAATATTGATAGCCATTGCTGATAACTTTATAGGTATTTTGCGTGAATGATTTGTCTTTTTTTCATGGCAAAAAAGATTGAACAGGACTTGGTTTCGCCGTAGGATGAGAGTCAGTTTATTTAGTCGTTAGACAGTTGACAACGAATAAATGCATTATCTCTTACACACGCGCGCAATTATACAGTAACAACAAGGTATTCATTTTTTTCATATTTTCGTAAACACCGTTTTCCTTAAACCGGTACATAAGAATTCACAATTCATAGACCTTTCACGCGGTTATAACACTGTATTGGAATTAAAGGTATAGGCTATTGTCATTATGATTGATTAAGAAATATCGTTCATCTTTTTTTTATACATATCGACTTTATCTTACAGTAATATTTAATAGATTTTTGTTTTCGTCACTTCTGCTTTCATGCGTGTCACTGATTGACAAGAAAATTTTATTCGACCCTATTGCACATCGTGCACCTCACCTTACATCTTATTATTATGGTATATTGATTTGTCTGATAATATTTCTAAGTAAAAAGACATTTTCCAGTATCTTTACTTTTTAAAGGTTTTTTTCATTAATTAATAATTCTTTGTAACATCTTGTTTGATTACTGATTTTTTCAGATACACTTTTACTAACAACTATTTGTATTCTTTGGAAAAAAGAAATCAATAAAAAACCTGGCTTTAAAACCGTCAAAGATCTTAAAAATCAATTGAGAATCTGTACACACTATGAAAAAAGTAAGCGTTAATACATAAATGATATATAAACTGTTAATTATTGTATATAAATTTACAACGGTAATATTGCATTGTTAAAATATATAATTTTTAATGTTATCATATATATAAATTTCACCCTAAAGTTTGTTCTTTATATATATATATTTTTTTTTAAATATAAATTCCTTCATATATACAAATCGGTGTCTACTATTGTAGAAACAAAATTTATTTATTTAAACAATATGATATCTAATAAATTTTCTCTATACTTTCGAAATTCCGTACATTTGAAAATCAAAGTAAAGTTCTTACTGATTCCTCTTAATAATAATAATAATAATAATAATAAATACAAATAAAGATTCGACCACTCGCATATAATGATTCCTCTTACGTAGTATTATAAACCAACAACCTTTAGTGCTACAAATCATATAAAATAAAAGAAGAGTTGTGTGATAATGAGAGACTGGCAGTGAATGAATCTGAAGTAAATGTCGAAAGTATGAATTAGTATTTGTATTCCCAATTATTACACCTGTGCTATATCATCCAATATGTTCTGTTTTCCGTAAACATCATTTAGCCCGTAACAGCGCACGTTCTACAGAGAAAAGTGATAAAATCACTAGCTATCGAAAGAGAATCGAACTATCGAATCATCTATTGGCACAAATGTCACAATTTAATTTTTCAGTTTTATTCTCATAATATCTTTTTCTTTCTTTTTTAATTATTCAATAAAGTATTTGTTCCTTCAATATCGTGGTATAATAAACATTTTAGTAAGGGAATACATTAACAAACTTTCTGAGAGTCATCTGTTTTCAATATACTGTTTTACTTATTTATTTGAAGCATCTACACGCGTTTCCACAGTCGATCAATAACGAAATACTAGTGATTTTTCTGGGCTTGTTTATACATACATATGTACTTAACTTGCATATAATTTATATACGAATTGTCCAGAAAGTTTTCGCTCGAGTTTAATAAATCGAAATAAATTTGCGTTTAATTAAGTACATTAAGATTGCCATTAAAATATAAAGAAAGTCAACGTCAACGATTAATAGTTAGTATGTAGCTTTTTCCTATTTCTTCCCTTTGTTTAGAAAATTCCGAAACAATATTAATTTAATATTCATAGTAATATTAAAACTAATATCATAGAATATAAATTATATAATATCTTCGTAATTTTTAAATCTTCGCAATTTTATAAATGCAGTGACCAGTCACAAGGGACTAATAAATGGAACTTTGAGAAAATAATAAGAAGATAAATGCATAATATAGCTATCGACGGTAAACCAAATAATTAACGAAAATTAATTCTTTTTCCACAGTATTAAAAAAAGGAACCTTAGAATTATTTTATATTTCTATACATATACATAGAATGTGCGTGTGTGTGTATGCATATAAATATATATATGTGCGCGTGTAGGTTATTGGGTGCATGTGTTCGTATTGATGTGGGGTACGTGTATATGCGTGTGTGTGGGGGTACACGTGTATGCATTTATGTATTAATGTATGTATGTATGTATAGTATAAAATATAATTGTATGATTATAATTAAAAAAGATTCGTATTATTGACGAACTTATAGTATTCTAAACTATTTTAAAGCTACTATACATTTTTTACAAGATACCTAAAAATAACACTTTGATCTATTACTTGTATTATGCATCTGAAATAAATGAAAAGAATATACAAAATTATCTTCTCTATGCACAAATAAAATTAGTGAAAAACATATTATTTTACACAAACTGTACTTTAATATTGAGTAGTTTAAATTATGATTAAATATATATATATATATATATATATATATATATATATATCTGATTAATTTGGAAAATAATCTATATAAAAAGGTGTTTATTTAATACAGTAAATAATTCATTCGCAACTGTGAAATTTCTTATAAGATCTTCTTTCTGATAAGTATTGCATATGTATTTTCAATAATTAATTTCTGGATGCCGAATTGCTTACTATTCCTATTATTCTCACAATGATTACAATTTATGTATTAATTTTAAAGTACACGTTAGGCCCTTTAGTTTTATCTATCTCACTATCAATTTCTTTTTTCGACCGCAATAACATTTTCCACTTGAGCATACGTCATATGTATGCGCGAATATCGTACGCGCGCGTGTGCACACACATGCACACCTCTCTTATACACGCATTCTCTGGCTTTTTCACTCTTAATCTGTCTGCCCTTCAAAATGTTTTCTGTTTGTTTATATGTCTTTTCATTCTCTCTCTTTCTCTCTCAATCTTTCTCTCCTCTCTCTTTCTTTTAAATACGCTGCAGTCTGAAGAGTAAAGAAAAAGAAAGAAATTAACATCTCAAATTGGCAGTAAAAAGCTTATTTTCTTTAAATGACAAGAAGAAGAAATAAATCGTTTTTCCTTTTAGAAATGCATTTCGCATGTACGACCATAAAAGATATACTCATTCGTTAACACCAAAACGTGAATGCACGAATACACGCGTGCACATGCGTATACGCAAAATGCGCGCGCGCGCCCACACAACACACACGTGTATAGCCACATATATGCGGGTGCATGCGCGTGTATACGCTTCTGCGTATGCATGCGGAGATATATTCGTGCATGTTTATAATACAATTATATAGTATTTTCATTACCTCTACGTTATCGCCACCAAACAGCAACAAGTTCTTATTTTCTTAAAAATTTTTAAAGACTCCTCTAAAACGAAATATCCAGAGCTGTCAGTCAACTTACTTTTTATCTTATAACAAGCAAAGTATCAACAAGTTTGGGCCATTAAACTTTTTAAGTTAGCCTCTAATACTTTAAGCTTTCTGCAATCTTTTATCTTATTTAATACTCTTGAAAAATTTGTAATATTTTGCCCATATCGATCTTTTAATCATTGCAAACTGTCCACGAAAACCCTTATTATTGCCATTGTATTTATTTCAATTTTATTTTTTGAGGTTTTGCTTTATATTCTCGTGTTTGGGCTACTTAAATTTTACGCAGTATCATCGCAAGAAAAATTACTACCGAGTGAACTGCTTTGATTTTTCTAAAAACATTTATTGATATCAATTTGAATAAAATATTAGCAGTATGAGAGAATCTCATATTCATCTAAAAGCGTATCGAAACGAGTACGACACATTGAAATTTTGGTAATACCATCAAAAATTATAATTAAGCGTTCGGTTAATTTCAACAAACCATTTCAATTCGTTTCACAGGATTCAAGAATCCCAATGCTTTCTGTTACGCGATTAATCATTAATTGTTAAGTCCATGATAAACAGCGAATGAACAGTTTCATTGAATAGGTATTCAAAAATTATTGATTTTGCTATTTGTAAAATATTTTTTGTCGAAAATATGATACTTCCTCATCATATCGCCAATTTTATAATATGCTGATAATTAAAAAAATATCTTTTGTAGTTGTTTCTCGTTGTTAAATACTGTAAAAGTTTCTCAAAATAAAAAAATAATAAGACTGATGGTTTGTATAAAGGTAAAAATGAAAAAAATATTTTTTAAATTATTGATTTTTCTTATCGCATTAATATTTATAAAACACACATTTAATCTGCTTCACTGAATCCACTTTTGTTGTTTTTTCATTCTCGGTTTCTCTTAAATTAATATAATTAAAAAAGTTTTTGTTATTATTCTTCTCTGACTTTAATAAAACTTTAGCGCAGATAAAAAAAATGACAAACAGTTTTTTTTGCAATGACGTAAAAATATTTTTAATTAACATTCAAAATCTCTATACATATAGTATAGAATAACAAAATGATTTATACTTTCATTTTATTATTTTTTATGAAAATATACATTCTTTTAGCATAATTTGCTAAAAACATTTTCTAAAAAGTGGAAAAATCAATTGTTTAAGCAATTAACAACATCTGTTAGATACGATTATCAATTAAAAATAAAAAATTTGGTTTTTAAGTGTTACCCTTTAATACATTTTTAATCAGCTAAAAAGACTAAAATTGTTTAAAATAAAAGAATTTAATTTTACAAGCTAAAATATGACGTTGATCCGAATTTTTATATTAAGTTTACAATTTGCAATTACAATATAGTGCGACTATATAAAGACAAATAACAACATTAATTTAAAAAATGTGTTTTATAAAAATAGTATAATTTATTGCTTAGAAATGTAGTGAAATTATCGCTAAAACTGAACTTTATGTTATTTTTTTAAACTAAAATCACTGATTTTGTTTACCTTAGTAATGTAACTTTCAGATATTTTCAGATATTGATTTTTTAACGATGATTCGGCATTTATTATTGTTATAAATAAAGAAAAATAAACGTATAATTAATTATAGAAAATATAATTCTCTCTTAAATAAACTATTCTAAAGGTAGAACATTTTTCTATTTACTTACTGACTTTAAAATATTTCAGTCTTTAAAGAATACACTTTAAGCAGTTATTTCAACGTATTAAACTCGATTAAATGTTGCAATTAAGTTCTGCGGAAAATCTAGTCTTCAATAAAAGTTACTGTCTCGATTACAAGGAGACTATAGCACGACACTTAGCGATCCGTACAACTAAGCTAATTTCAATAATAAACAATGCCGGTTGGAGCTCATTTGAAATTGTGTACAAGAGGTAAAATAAAAGCTCATTAAAATTGACGCGCTCAGTGTTGCTGCGGTAAGTTATAGAAAAATGTGTGTGCGTGTGGTTGTGTGAGTGTGCGTGCGGGGTGGGTGCGTAAATCATTGGCCGTTTGAAGTTTCGGTCGATCTTTTATTTTTAGAAAACACTCGCGAGTCGTTGATTGAACAAGTTTACAAGCCACTGGTATCTAGCGTTCGACCAAATTCGTTATGACAGTTAAATCAACTACATATTTGGCTCTATGTATACAACTGGAAATTTAACCTGCCACGCGTTAAAATACTCCCTGTCCCCGAGCACGGATCAATGTAACCATTCATTCTCTGGTTAACTACACGGCTGCTTTTCACTCGGACTATTTACAAATGTACAAAATCCATCGATCTAGTACTAGACAAAATGAGGGGAAGAACGGAAAAAAGAGTCTCCTCCATCTCGGTAGCGTCGCGACGCTTTACCTCTTCTCGCGCTTGCCCATGAAGGTTGGCAATCAGAATGACTTGACCCTGTTCCTCGGCGTCTGCTGGCTCTCTTCGTTTTGGCCTCCGTCTATGCCGGCCCTCGTCGGGGTCGGGGTCGAGGTCGGGGTCACCGAGCTACTGCCCGTGGAGCCTCGGGCCGATCTGTTGAAGTGCTTACGACCAAAGCGCAAGATGCGTCACAAAAACAGCACCTCCTCCTCGAGCGGTTGTTGCGGCGGTTGCTGCTGCTGTTGCTGTTGCTGCTGTTGCTGTTGCTGTTGCTGTTGCTGCTGCTGCTGCTGCTGCTGCTGGATGTGGTGTTTGCGGCTGTAGAGCTCGGGTATTCGAGTATTGCGGAGCGAGCGGTTCGACATGGAGAAGTGACTCAGGGAGCTCGAGCCGTTGTTGTGGTGGTGGATGCCGCTGATGCTGGTGCTGCTGCTGCTACCCCCGAGCTCCGGCGAGGAAAGGGCTGATGAACTGCCCACAATCGCGGGGCTGCTGCCCGTGCGCGAGTGTCGGTCCGGACTGTTGTTCATTATGCCGCTGTTTCTATATATTGAAATTTGCACGAATGCAAAATGAGTAAAGCAGAACAATTGCGATGCAGTGACTTGCAAATGGTAAGGGAGTATTCGTCGTATTTCAAGTATGCGGGAAAAATTAATAATTAATAATTAAATTTTCTCATGATTATTTTAGATTGTGCCATGCTGTTAAGGAATATACAACACTGATACTTATTTTTTGATGAAATGCCTTTTTTGAGGATTTTTAGAATTTTTAATATTTCCAAAAGCCTATCTGTGTTTTATATTTTACAAATATTTTTGCAAACAAACAGTTTGAACTAAAACGAATGTCACGTACTATCAACTGTTAAATCTTAAAAAATTTGGGATATTAAATATAATCCGATTCCCGCTATATTTAACAAACTCATTAATTTAATTAAGCCCTAAATTTTATTTCTTAAGCTCTATTATGTCAAATACCATGCAATATTGCCATTAGAATGGTGAAAAAGATGACTTGAAATGCTTTCAATTTATCAATTAAGACGTTACTTCTTTTGAATATTCGCAAACGTAATTATAATGTATATATGAAATATAAAAAGGTGACATAATCCCAGTTTGTAGCTTAAAATTCTTTAAATCTAATGTAAGGACAACCAATTTTCAATTTGTAAAATATTCTATTAAAATTATAAAGGTCAAATGGCTTGTAATATTCTTTATTTTTACTTGTTAAAAAAAAAGGCTTGTACGATCTTACATAAATAAAAAATGAAATAATGTGTTTAAAAATTCAAGGTAAATTGAAAAAAGAATAAAAACTTTTTAAGACTATTTCAGTTACTTTGTACGAAAAAAAATAATTTTAATTAAAAGTTACGGTTAAAAATAAATGTTAAAGTATTTATTACTTAAATAGCCTAACTAAGCCGTTGAGTTTTATCACCATCATTAAAGATTCAATAACGTTAATGCTACTTTTAATAATGACTGCGCAATACCAACCAATCAAATTAAAGGTTTTAAGAGTTTTTTTCATCGTACACTCAATACGATCTACAAATAATGCTTTTTTATGCTGCTGCTGGACACCGTAGTTATATTAAATTAATGAAATCTATAATATTAATTTCAACTCCTCGTCTAAATAAAATAAAAATTTTTCACGCAATTAATTAAATATTAATAGATATCGATTAGTGCACAAAATTATTATTGAAACGATAGTCATTCTTTGTTATTACTTAGCTTTTATCAAATCTAAATTAAATTAAAGATAATCATAAAGATATCAACGTGAAAAAATCACCCAATATTTACGGCTGAATGTGTGAACCATCAGGAAGTATTTAAATTAATCATCAAATAATGCCTTCGAATATATCGGTCGTCATAAGCATTCACATGCAAGTGCAACCGCACACAGGGTACATGAACTCAAAATAAAACTTTTTTAGCCAAATTTTTTCACTTTAAAAAAAATTAAAGTTTATAAATCAAAATCTCAAGTATGCTTTTGGTTAAATAAAACTAATTGAAATTTAATAATACTCAATTATATTATGAGTAATCCAATAGTAATAGTTATTAATTAGTATAAAAAACTGATATTTATAATTTTTAGTAGTTATTATTTAACATAAACAAAAATTAATTAAATATCACAATTATGTTACAGCGGTGTGATTAATTTAAGATAATATATAGAATCTTTTAAAACTTACAATACAAATACGTTGAAACATTAGAAAATATTTAAATCAACAATTTAGTAAGATAGACATCAGTGATGCTTTAATTTAACAGAAAATCTTGTTACGCTGAAAAAAAATAATGCCTATATTTATTATACCAATATTGAAAACGTGAAGCCATCTATTGGAAGAAATGAATAATTAAAAAAAGTTTTAACGTAAACGAAAAGTCAACTGTTAAACTTGGATTGTAATATTTTATGTCTTAATTAGCAACGAATTCCCAATATTTGCATAAAGTATGTCGTATTTTTAGGCTTTCCGCGGATTATCTATGTTGCTGTAAGTTTGTATTTGAATGGATTCCAAGAAAAGTCAAAGAGCTTTGTATCGATAGATTATCATTGGGCGAGGGAAAGCGACTCCCGATGCTTTCGCTAAAATTGAATTGGTAAAGTGGCGAAAAAGAACGAGATAATTAAATCACCGAGAGACTAACCTGGAATTGCTGTTGTTACTGCCGCTGGCCAGTTTAAGGGGCAGCTGCTGTTTGACGGGCAGCTGCTGGACCTTCTGCTGATTGGTGGCACTGAAGAGATTTTGCGGTATCATGCCCTTTTCGTCAGTTTGGGACTTCTTCCTCGAGGTCTGGCCACCGTCGCCGCCGCCAGAGCCCAGGGCCGAGTGAGGTCCGACGGGTACCGTGGAGCCCGTCGTCAGGGACACACCCTGACGCGTGAGCGCCTCGAGCTTCCGGTAGAGTTGATCGCGCTGCTTCTCGACGTCGCGCTGCTCCACCGTCAGCTGATTACGCAGTTTGTTGAGTTCGGCGCGCTCCTCGTCGAGCTGGGAACGCTCCTGCTGCGACGAAGTCCGGAACTCGGAGCGCTCGCGACTCAGTTGGTCCTGCAGGTTGCGCAGCTCCTCGAGCTGGCGGTTCGGGTTCGGCCGGTTGCTCGATTTGCTCATGCTGCCTTCCTTGAAACCGGCTGAAAGTGTCCCAACGGCAATTGGCGTTGTTAGTAACCGATCGACAGACTCAACAGCGCCTCGGAAATAATTAAAAAATGCATCCCAAGCGTCGATTCAAAGCGAATGAATCGACAGACGCATTTCGTATGAACCGAAACTGCTCGACTTTAATCTCTCCAAGTAAAGTCATCGTTTTTACCGAAACGACTTTAAATTTATGATGGCGATACGTTACACACACGGTCAACTAAATTCCCAAATGTTAATTTTTTTAAATTGGCTTTGAAAATGCATAATTTGCGCAATTCGCGTAATTTTGCAGAGCAAGTTATCATTCGTTCGTCATTTCTGAAGAAAACGAGATTGTTTTTCGCGCTTTACCCAATTGAGCTTGCAAGCCCTCTATGGTTGTCATCTGATTGCTGATTATGCACAGCAAAGTGTGCACGTAATGCGACAGCCTGACGGCAACCTCGCGCTGATCTCTGTAAGCATCGAGTTCGTCTTCTTCTTTAACCTCGATTTGTTCAGCCGTGGAAATCTCATTATTCTTCGATGAAGATCCCGGAGCATTATTCAATGCCACTGAGTCTCGCCATGGATATCGTTCCTATAACATTTCAAAGAACATTTTTATTCTCCCGTGCAATTAGTCTCACTATTATTATAATTTTATGACGATTTCGTTCGTTTCATTGGCCAATCAATGAGAATAAATTATATTCGACGATAAATAGTTCATCTCCGTAATAACTCTTGGTTATAACAATTTTCAACCGTTTAAACACGATCTTCAAAATATTATTAACGAACATTGTTTTTCCTTGTCGAACGGTAAATTATTTAATCGCTTATATTTAAAAAGAAATAAATCACTCTCGGTGTGCAATTATAATAAAGCGAGTAATTTTTACGATACTCTATTGAAATTTTGCGCAAGATTTTTAATTATATAATCCAAACAATAGACACGCGTAAAAAAATAATTTTAGTTTTTCACGAACCGATGCTTTTTAATATTATGCAATTATTCCATTGCATTGTCGTGCAACGCATAATTTTAATTATTTTAAGCCGTCAATTTAAAAACTATAATAAATGTATGCGTTTGAAAATAATAGAATATTGAAGAAATGTTATTGGAACTTAGTAACTTGTCCAGCTACTGGAACTATTTTTATTTCTGTACAAACACATTCATTATGTTATGAAACGGGCTTTAATACAGGCACAGGACGAAAAACGCGTGAAATACCGATTTAACGGGGATTAAAAGTTAAAACGAATAAAATAAGCCGGCACCTTATTGTGATCGAATCCAGCAAAAGTTTCGGCCCTTCGTGGAACTGCGAGTGACGGTGGAACGTAAGCGTCGCTGTGCCGTTCCCCGGCCGAACTGAGACTTCTGGACAAAGTCCCGCCAGTAGCACCACAAGATAACGAGCTTGCGAGTCTCATGGCCTCTTGAACAGCTTCAAGTGCCTGTAATTCGAAACGCTCGAGTTCATTAGCTTGGAACTTAAGTTACAATAGTTGATTTCTTTCATTACCAATTTTATATTACTTTTATATTATTCGAGTTTTTTCATTTAACTACTTGGCGCATAACTCATCTTTTTTTAACTCAGAACTCAGTCAGACTGCTGTTTTATTATTATTATTTTTAATGGTATCGAAAAGCTTTAATACCGTTTAGAACATTATTGGAAAAACAGGAGCAATCGAGGTGGATTATTTTTTATTGTTAAACAGCTGCACATATATACCTCTTGCCACATCTGTGTGGAATTTATACCTTCCCCGCGAACAAGCCTCAAGTAATCGGGTATATCTTTAAAATCTTTATCCAATTTATCGACGTCGTTATCGCTGGGTAAATTAATCAGGTGATGTAATCTCATGTGCAACTCCATCTTCTGTTCGAACAGCGATGCTTGTTCTTCATCTTTTTTCCTCAATTCGTCTGGCCAAACAAATGTTTTTGTTAAAACTTTTGTAATTCTTATTTTGTCTGTAGATAAATAAACGTTATCCTTACCAAGTATGCTTTGCAATCGCGTGTCCCTCGCCTGCTTAAGCTTCTCCTCGGAAGATAATTTCGATATGGATAACGAACGCGTATCTCTTAATTCGTTAACCATATTATTTTCAATAATACTGGAATTTTCAATATCAGGCTCCTGCGGACACGTCTCGACTGCGGCTCTGATCGCTTTGACCCACAGCAGATTATCTCGCGGCTGTTTTACCTACAACGGTAATAAGAAAGCGTTAAACGAGTTAAACGAGTTACAACAAGGTGGCCTCGTGCATTCCTCGTCGCTTCGAGGCGCAACATTAGGCCGCCAAACACCGGTGTTTTTTTATTCGTAGAAATGTGAAATATTGTCAAGGTTATTTATTTGCGTTTGCTAATCAGTGTTTGTCAAAAAATCAAAAGGTTGTATTACTCTGGAGTTGGCCATTTTTGGGATGTGTTTCGTACGTTGCCGCGAAATACTGTTGGCGGAAAATCGAAAATCAATTTGCAAACGATGACATACCTTAAGCTCGAACATTTCTGGTTCGTTTGGATTGCTGCTGACAAGGTAGATACCGCGCGTCTCTTGTCCGGCCTTTTCGCGCACCAATAACTTTTGCAGCGAGACTACACCTGCTTTATTGTCAGGCACAAAAAAGGCATACTTCTGATCGCCATGCAGAAAGAACAATACGTCGGTGAGGCAGACGACCACGACGGAGACCATTTTGCCTCTGGCTTGCATAAGCCAGGCTGTGCCTTCGAACTTGAGATTGCGATTCGATGCCAGGATGTCGGATTTCTTGAACTTTTCGCCACGATATGTTGCGAATGATTTCGGATCGATCCTAAAATTACGAACGCACGCATATTCGTTAAAAATTTATTTGTTTCGGCCTGTTTTTTATCTTCTCTCGTGAAATTTTATTGAGATAAAGTTTTTAAATTGAATAAAGGTTTGCTCCTTTGTCTAATTTGTGTAAATTTGCCATACGTTACTCGCGTCCAATTCATTTATCAGTAAATAATAAGTAAGAATAAAATAACTCGAAGGGATTAGTCGAGCTTTTTAATTTACCTTTTGAATCGCGAGTATCAGTCGATACTTTCTCGACAGTCTTATCTCAATAATCATAATTTCTACCGAGAGTAATATTATAAATTTGTCGAAATACTGAAAAACAATATTACTTGTGATAAATATCTAACTTTCTGTCCGTTCGCTCTTTATCTGCGACACAAGCGTCGACTTCGCCCAATATTTCTTTAACGAGGCTTAAAGCTTTGCGAAGATTATCAGTTTCGTCTATAGTAACTCCGGTTTTAATCAAAGGCTCCACGAGAAGTGGATATTTTGTTAATCTCTGGGTGACGAAAAGTATGCACTCGGGTATGCCCTTTTTCTTCAACAACGGATTATTCTGGAATAAAAAAGACAAATTTCTGAATAAACAATTAATTAAAGCAGAATTCATAGCAGCATTTATACTGTTAATTTTGAATTGTAAATGTAGTATAGTTCAATTTTACCGAAGCGAGCTTCGTAAAAAATAAGAAATACTTTGAAACATCTAATTCAAATCGAGGTTCCTAAAAATATTACAATACAATTTTATTTAGAATATCTAGATTTGGTTTTAAAAAAATTACATTGAAATGTAAAGCGACTTTTTCGTAATGAAATAAAAACGCGTAAAAATTCGTAAAATTGTAAAAACGGCGAAAGCTATAAACCCATTTTACAGTTCGATTGACTTCGCGCTTTCGCAATTGTAAAATAATAAATATTCATAAAGAGAAACTTTATCATACGAATATAAAAAAAAGTTCGATCGTAAATTACGAGTTTGATAAATGTATATTTGTGAATCGCGTCACTAATGTTACTTTAAATAAAATCTCGGAATGAAATCAAGACGACGTGATATAATCACTCCGAGGAGTATTTTACTTCCGCAATGCAAAAATATCGAGCGTGGCTTTTAACATCCCAAACATTGCACCTAACGAAAGTTGCAGTATTTTTAAGGGGCGGGGAAAACAATAATGATAAATAAAAAAAAAAATAAGACGACCGCACGCACCTGACAGTGCCGAACGAATCTGGCGAATCGCGTGTCGACCTGTTGGTGCTGCTTGTACACGTCGACCGCATCCCTGTGTCGGCTGCAAAATTCCCCGTACGCAGTCTTCATGTTGTACGAATTCTCCCCCGAGAACTGGTCTATCAGTATGTCCGCTATAGTAGGCACAACGGCATTCTCGGACTGGCGGAGCCGCAACTTCGATAAAAAATCAAAGTGAATGTCCATGAGATTCTGGAGCTTGGGGAACATGCGATCCAACACGGAGGAGTTGAAGTTGAAGTGCCGCTGCAGGCCCATAACGAAAATTCTTTGCATTGCGAGTAGCACGAGGCAGTGATGCTTCTCCGTGAGTATGAATTCGTAAATGTGCTCCTGACGCTTGACTTCGCGCTCGTTGTTGTCGACCAGGCGCATCGCGACTTTCCGGCCGATGGCTGCACTCCAGGAGTCTGGCTCCTCGCGACCGAGGCCTAATTCGGGCCGTAAGCTGTCGAACTCGTCAAGACTGAACTGCTGTGTGTCGTCGAAGTCAAACTCTTCGAATCCGCTAAAATGAACCCACGACTATTAGCTCGAGCATCAAGTTCGCTTCTGCAGCTAAAATTCTAATTTGCCAATTTGCTGATTTGCACGTAAAAATTGCGAAAATTGAAAAAAGTAAAAAATAAAAAATTGCAGCGCACTTTAATCTCATGAGCAATTAAGCGCGCGCATAAAGCTGTGGACTGGACGACACTCGTGGCAAATTAAAGTGCAATTAAAATCACGAAAGCTACGTTCGACTACGTATATACGATGTTGGCTACTGCTGTTTTGTGCATACCTGGAAACGTCTCGATGCACTCCTCCATCTCCATCTCTCTCTTCATTGATTGTTTGACTGAAAAAGCGAGATATTGTTAAAAGAAATATTTCGAACGTCGCTTGCAAAATGCTTAGAATCGAAGCAACATATCGTGTTGTCAATTTATAATAAACTTTATAATTATAACAACAACAACGGTAATTATAATAACGATATTGATAACTATAGTAACGATGATAAAAACAACAATAACAACAACAAACAACAACAACAGTAATGATCATAATAATAATAATGGCGGTGGTGGTGGTGGTGGTGGAACTAGTAGTAGTAGTAGTAGTAGCAGTAGTAATAGTAGTTAGTAGTGTAGTAGTAATAGTAATTGTAAAAATTAATATAACGACAATAATAATGAAAATAATCAAAATAATAATAATAATAATAATAATATTAATAGCGATAATAATAGCAGCAATAATAAAAATAACAACAAGAATAATAATTAATAAGTACAGCAATCCCAATGTAAATATAAAACATCTTAGATGGCGTTTGGATTTATAAATCTAAAAACCTTAAAGTAAAATAATAAATTCGACTTGGAAAACAAAGAAAAACAAACAATAATGAACAAAGATTTTAAGGAATTTCAATGAAATAAAATATATACACACAGACACCAGAGAACGATATAAGAGAGAAAGAATTTTGTCATTTGTAGAATAATGATCGCATGAACGATGATTCAAATAATTTCGCATAGATTCTATACTCGACGTGTTATTCGAGATGATTTACAAAAAACTGAAAATGAAAGCGTTGAAAAGACCACCTATTGATTGAAAAGACGAATGAAAGAACATATAAAAAACTTATCAAACTTTAATACGTTTTTATGGGAATGTGAATAAGATTGATTTAAGAAATATTATTACCGACCGCTACCCTCCGTGAAAAGATAAGTTTTTAGGTCGTGGTAAAAAATACCGATATATAACGATATAATACCATATTTTTTTCTTATTAAATTCCTTTGTTTTCAAACAATTAAGGCATTTACAGTAATCTTTACTTTTTAAACTAAATAAATGTGTATATGCCCGGGTTGTAAGGATATGCATAGCTACACACGGATACACGTTTATACATAGATATTTATATTATACATAGGAGTATTACAGTAGACAAGGTACCTTATCAAATTCGAATAAATAATAATAATATCCAATATTGAAAACAGATAGGAAATATTCTAATAGCAAATTAATTACACAAGAATTGACAATAAATTTCTAAATGATTCTTTAAAAGGAAAGAATTCAAAAATTGTACAGTAACTTACGCATTTTTCTAAAATATTTTTAATATTTCTATAAAGTATCGTTTAGCACTAAATTTCATAAAATTTTTCTTTTTAGCTATAACAATTATATTTTTGAAAATTTTAAATTTCATTATCTTGCAAAGTCAGGAAATTTTGGTTACAAATAGATAAACAATTATAAATGTTACACTTTACATGGTGATTAATATTAATATTCTTATAAAGAAGACTTAGTATTTTAATACTTCAATATTGGCATTTAATATTATCACAGTTTTGTTCTATAATTTTTACTAAAATATTTTTTTAAATTTACAAATTACACGATACATATATTAAATTTAATTTTTAATAAATTAATTTCAGCTAGATATTAGTTTAAGAATTAGAAAATTAAAAATATCATGCAATAATAATAATAATAATAATACAAGAAAGGGGAAGTTAAAATATATTTCACGGAACGTCTCAGTCGGTAAAAATTAATTTCATCATATCCCCATACTTGTGCTATACTTCAACAGATGTTTAAATGACGTAGTTGTACGAAGAAAAAAATATAAAAAAGGTATAAAACATAGAAGCAAGCGGTTCAGAAGCACAAGCAAGACAGAACAAAATTAGATTTCTTTTGATTGATTGAACAAGTGTCTAACCTCAAGTTTTTCTTTTGTTAAGAAACGATCACATATATATGTGTAACTAGTGTTTTTTTCTCTATGCAACAGATGAATACGATGAAGAATAGAATCGATAAGAAGTTAGATAATTTTCGAAATATTTAATGCCAATGATAAAAAAATGCTTTCCAGAGAATATGTTAATAAATTTTTGATAACTCTATGTGCAAGATAACGTAATAAAAATGACTTGAATTTTTATAATTCAATTGAAACGAAAATCAAGCGTACGGAAAATAATAGGTCTCGCGTTAAAATTAAAATTAAATAAAACGTTCGTTTATTATTATTACTTTAAATGTAAATTAAATGCTGAAGCTGAAGTACGTAGGAGTACTATGAGTAACAAATCGAGGTTTTACGCAACTATCGTAGAATGTAAATTATTCAAAATTACGTGCTGCACTGCTGTTTCCAATGATTTTATTACAAATTTTTGTATTTAAAATATTTAAAATAGAAAATAATCAATCTTATTCTAAGTGTACTTTTACTTTGGAAAAGATAAACGTGCACAAATTAATGATATATCGAAATTGAAATTGCAATAGTTAGGAAGATAAGTAATTTTTTATTTACACAATCTAGATACATAATTATATACATTGCTATTTGAGAAGTGCTGAGTATCCAAAAGTTTCGCACACATTTACGCACGTGTATTCAAATTTATAATTATATATATATATATATGTATACGTGTGTATTTGTGTGCGAGAATGTAGTTTCAGTCGCGTGCACTTGCGAGAGTCCGGTTGCTATATATTACAAAGGAAGTACGGAAAACGTCATCAAGAGTCATCAAAAACTTAATGGGGAAAAGTTAATAAATTGCATGTCGCAGAGTAAAAGAAAAAACGAATGAGCATAATGTGTAAATTAGAGAAAAAGTATGATTGGACTGTACAGAAGATGACAAATGCAAACGCACGTACATGGTGGGGGGCGCGCGCGTCCGCGCCTCTACGTATGTACGCACGTGTGCGAATATGCACATGTACAACTGTTAAGAGAGAAGGAGAGAAATATTTGTTCTGCTTTTGTCAGATTTGTTCAGAGAGGGACTTACTTGACTCCGAGCTTGGTGGCAACTCGCCGCCAAGGGCTGTAGCTCGTAACCGCTTTCTTGGTGTTAATATCCCTTTTTAATCGACGATTGTTTGTCGAGTTTGTCGAGTATTGCGTCGTGTGCGGTAGTCGAAAGACACGACACGGTGGGGATGCACGTGGGGGAAAGGAAAAAGCAGAGATTGCATTAGCCCGATTAACTTATTTAATCTTTCTCGTGTTCGTTCGGAACGCTGAGGTTCGAGCAAAGGCGGAGCTCAATCAGGTCTGTTTCTGATCTCGCTTCTTGCACTCTTTCTTTTGGCGCAGCGATCCTCGCCTCACCGGTGCCTTTTTGGCCGTTTTCATTATTTTCGGTTATTGCGTCGTCTCGCTGAATTGGCGGCGAGCGCGCGCGCGGAAAAAGAAAGGAAATCGCAAGTCTCTTTATCGACGATCAAAAACAAACCAAATTGCATTTTATTTACATTGCCTTCTTTCTCTTTTCTGATATTGAATTTTTCATCACGATTAACGAGCAAATCTATTTAAATCCACCGAGGGCCTCGACTCATCATCTTTCATTTCTCACTTTGTCGAGGCTTCCTCTGCTACGCTCTTTTTACACATACACATTCCTGCTCGACTTTTTTCTTCTCATAATTAATTCTTACAAAACTATAATCGTTTTTTCCCCGCGAATCTTTGCATTGCACGAGCTAAAATTATAACTGTCACTTCACCCAATTCAGTACAACTTGATATCCAAATTTAGCTTACTATTATTATTATTATTATTATTGTTGTTGTACAGTTGCATCGAGAACGCTATAAAAGCACATAAAGATATCTTAGAAATAAATTAAATCCCGTCGAAAATCCACATTTTAAATTAATTAGCGAATAACGGAAAGTCTCGAAGAGAGAGAAAAGATTTTATTTTCAGACCTCGAAATACCGGTCGATAATAGCTCGCGGATTAATCCATTAAGATCAATTATGGATAAATCATGGAAATCTGCGGAAGAAGCTGAAAATATTAACCTACGAATTTCACATTATTAATTACCAAACGATGATCGTGAAATATTTTTAATTAACGTCCAATTTTCGCGTATTTATTTGAAATTTTGTATATTACTGACTGATGCCGGTTAATGACATTTAAACTCAGATAAGTCAAAGTGGCTTTTAAATTTCAATTGATAGGTAATGTATAATCGATAGAGGGGAAGTCGCGTAAGAAGAGCTCATTATTAACGTCTCTCCTAAATTAAATTATTTATCCGACTTACAGAAGCTGCTTTGAAATTTTATTTGTTTAACTTGTACGACTTTACATCATTTGGTGTATTATAGGGACCGTTTCACAATTGAAACAATAATTTTATGCAATTTTTAAGCCGCTAGCGACTGAAACGCGTCAGTGAATTGGCAACAACCAATGATCGAACTTGAAAATGAAATTTGGATTTAAAGTCTAACCGATTGAGTTACCAACGGTTTTTGCAATTACAATTTCAGTTTTATCGTTGCATAAAAGTAACTTTCGCAAATGCCCAGAAGGCACCTTCTCGTATTAAACCAAAGCATTTAATTGTTAAAAAATATTCTGAATAGCAATTGCCGTAGTGATAAAAAATACAATAGAAGAATGGAAAGATGATTTATTCGCGTATTTTTAAACGAACGGATTACTGATAATTTAGAAAAACTGTCAGTCTGCAGGTCAATCGATATTTAGGGGTAATTATGGTAACACTTATTTTGTAAATGCAAATTAAAATTGCAAACAATTGCACATGATAATTAAATATATGAACGTTACATACATTCAACATAAATTTCTTCAAATGTCAAACCTTAACGTCGTAAGTAGATGCAATTGATGAAAATGTCATTAATAAACTGACCATAAACTGACGTAACTTAGAACCAATTGCATTGTACGATTTTTTTATAAATCTGTCACGAAAAGTGGCAAATTTAAATATTCAATGGATATGTGTTCGGATTTAATTGCTTGTAACGTAGAGTTAACGCGATTAATTTTTAATTATACCATAGTCGCCCCTAAAACGGCGTAGAAATTATTGTGCAAATGCAAGAATTAATGTTAACCTAAATACTTGACCTGAAGTTTAAACTCTTTAGCTTACGAGTTAAATTTTTATATTTATACGAAGATGAATTTAAAAAAGAATTGATTTATTTTTCGGCAATAGTTCGTCGAAAATGATTAAGATCTAAGTGAACGTATCATTTATCATTGAAATAATATTATCTTGAAATAAAATTAAAGGCATAAATGATACGTTATTTGTAAAGACAATTACAACTCATTAGAATTAGCTATTTACATTTGAAGGCACAATTCTACCATTAAACTTAAATACTATTAAAATAAAGTTATTCTTACGTAAAACACTGAATCTCTCCAAATTTTAAATTTACTTTCAAGCTAAGCGACCTAAATGTCACTTAAACAATACGAACTTGCGACGCGCATGTATGGGAGGAATACATTGGATCCAATTAAGACGCCAATAAAGGTACGAGGTGTTCGGCCAAAGATCAAAAGTAATGTAAAAGTACCTTCTTGGCTCGTATACGATACATCTACTTCAAAATCAAAATTTGTTTTAGCTAAAAAAATAAGAAGAAATTACGAGTGATCCGTGTAGTGTAAATTCGATAATATATATTTATACAATAATATATGTATAAATAAGTATATATATATATATTTGATGCATCTATATAAGAATCGTAAGCACCATTGATCGTACAACTGCTACGAAAACAAGAAAATAAAAACGCAAGAACATAATCAAAAAATATGCTAAAGCCTGTCGCTGTACTAAATGAATACATATATGTATATATGTACGTAACTAAAGTTGCAAAATCAATCTGAAACAAATAAGCATCTGAGCCAGCCTAAGCACCGGAGCAAAACGACGCATGGAACATCAAAATTTATTACTATTATTGCGTGATGTAATATTACTTTAACATGTTGAAGTAATCATGATCAAATGTCAGACAACTCTATGCTATAGTTTTTAATTCCTCCGTTTAATCGTTTTACTAGTATTCCTACTTCAACTACAATGCCTTTGAATTGTCTCTTAATTAAACAGAAGAAAAGTACAGTGACAATTGGAGAGCTACTTCCGCGTCAATGCCAACATTTTATCAATGATAATATTGTAATGTTCTTCTGTTGTTCAAAATAAAAAGGGTTTTCAATTAAAATGGAACAAAAAACATTCTACTTTTATGCACATCGTTAATGCAGTACACGAGTAAGTGACACAGAATAAGTATGGATACCTAACGTTCAAATCTTTAAGACTTTTATCGTCAAGTGTTATAAATTGACATTTCATAAAGACAATTTCAGTTTAGATCGAGGTTCGACTTTTCCAGGCTCTTCCACATTTTTAAAACAGATTTGTAAAAATATACAAGAGCTTGACAATAAATTAAAAAAACAAATTACTGGTTCAAATGAAGTCGTACAAATATATATAACAGCAATATGATAAAAAAATCAAAACACTTTTACATTCTCTAGGAAATATTCAATTCCGACCTTCAGCAGTCTGGCACACATCAAATAAACATTAAACGTTTCCTTCGACACAAACGCATTTCTTTTCATGTACAATGCATTACGTTACGACTGCACGAAAGTGCAGCTGTGCATCACTGAAGATGGGTATTGCACACGTCCTTCATATTTAATTTGTTATTGTTACGAATATGGCTTTCACGACCACCGATTGCGGATAGTTTCATTTGAAACCAGAAACTCCGTTGGTCGCTCGTTAAAATAAAGGTCTAAGAATCGAGCGTGCGATTGTTAAAATTTAGATTAATAAAGTTAAAATTTTTCTTGCTTTTTAATCTGCGAATTAGTGTTCGATAGAGTCGATCGTTAGTCGAACCAAAGTCATTTATCTCGCTCATTTAATGCGTATTTGAATAAACGGAAAAGTTTGAAACGCTCATTCGAATTTAAAAGCGAATCGCTTTAATAGTATCGAACGTACGATGTGTATCAAGTGACATAATAGTAATGCTCTTCCAAGCTCGAGCTTTAATGAAACAAGTAGTATTGAAATAATAAAAAATGCATGAAAAGTCATTACATTTACTTGGAAAGAGTAATAAAAAGTTAACGCGTTAATAAGTCGTCGAATAATCAAAGTAATTATAATAATAATAAGCACTTGTCGTGGATTTGTAACAAATGAAGCTTGTAAAAAAATAAATACGATGCAAAACAGCTGAATCTTGCATTTGATTTTAATCTATTGAAAAAATTAAGAATCTCGCTTCACGCGAGCGATAACGAATAAAACTTTGACAATCTAAGCTTTGAATTGATAAGTAAGTAGTAACGGCCATTTAATGCAACTTCCCCCTAAATTCCGAGCTTTTGCCTGATCACAACGTGCGAATCTTCAACCATAAAAACGAAGATCCAAGACAGCGGTTATACAGACTATCGTGGTTAATGGTAGACGGGTGAGCGACAAAAACATTACTTACCTTCCGGTCGCGATCGAGGCTGGCAAGGGCAGAGACGCCGTCGAGCCGCGCTTCACGATGCTGCTCCCCGATGATATCGAGACGCTCGACAGCGACTTGAACGAAGACTTACTCGAGGGCTTGGATTTGGTGCACTCCTGCTGGTAATGGTCCTTGCACGACTGGTGAATTATGCCTCCGCAGTCTGAATTCCAACATTAGCTTTAGTTTTATCATCGGCTTATTCACTCGCTTAGTTTATTACGTTCTTTTAAAATGATCGCTAAGAGCTTGCGCGGCTTCGACTTTTGCTCTTAAATTTAATTTGTTTTTTTCAACGAGAAACGGCTTGCGCCTCTGCTATTATCACTCGAAATCTTTGCAACTTAATATATTCTCAGATTTTAACATCAACTCTTTAGATAATTACTGATATTATCGAGTAATAGAAGAGTCTAAAGATAATTAGCAGCAATCGCACTCCTTCTTAATTATTTAGTTTGGGTTAAGCGCGCGGATAAGCTTTTGCGCTAAACGCATAAATTTGATATTTTATAATTGGATTCGTGCAATTTATTTTGGCGGTGTTCAAATACGTACTTTCACAGTGGAAAGCCGGTTTGCTGGCAAAGGACTTCATACAAAAATCGCAAGTATTATTTCCTTGGGATGACACGTTGATAGCTGCCCATTGGTGTTGCTGTGCTGGCTTTTTCCCGCTTTTGTCCTGAAAATCATTTTCAGACCGAGATTACGGTGCGTTTCAATTTTAAAATCGAAAGCTGGACGAGCCATTTAATAGAATTATCAACTCACTTTCTTTTTTCGAGAAAACAACGAGCCTCGTTTCCTTTTTGTTTTCTCTGAATGTCTATCGTCGTAGGCTGTACTGTAATCAAAAAGGTAGACGAAAAAATAATCTAAAAATCCATTGCAAACGAGTCGTTAGTGACGCATAAATTATTAAAAATATTTGTACTAAAATACAACACAAATAAAAAATATTATTAAGTTAGTAATAATAATTGCAATATGTGTAATAAACAACAACAAAAGTGAAATGTTCGTAAGAACAAAAAAACATAAGCGCAAACAGAGAGAGAGAGAGAGAGAGAGAGAGAGAGAGAGAGAATGTGTGTCAATCGTGTTACGTGTTACGTTCTTAGAAAAGTAACTAATTTTTATAAGATAGAGTAGTATTATCCAAGAGACATACTGACCATTGCATTGGTTACCAATGTTAGCCACAAATTTACATTCACTCCAAGTGAACTGGCTTAAGGTAAAAGTCCCATGGTGCCATCGTTATCAGAAAAAAAATTAAAAAATAACAACCTTCTAGATAAATCATAATTTTAATAAACATTTTGCTTGTTACTTTTGGCATACGAATATAAAAAACATTTTAATTAGTAAGCAGTAGAGAAGTAATAATTTCCAATGTGAACAAAAATCTTGTATTGCATCCTTCGGCGAAACATGCGTACAAAGACAAAAAACGAAAGCCTGTGTGTACGTTTGTTTGACAAACAATCAAAGTATATTTTTATCGAATAATGCATAAAACACTGCTCGGAGTCTATGATCCGGAGTGTGAAATAGCCCTTCCGGATATAAGAATTTTTGTACCACCCAGGAAATCTGTGGCTGAAATTTAAATAAAAAGTATCAAAATAACCATTGGAACGGCGGGTGAAATACCAATCGTATGAAGCACGCGCGTTCGAAATTAATTTCTGCATTATAGTGATAATCGATCGCTCGTACAGATGGCAGCCTGCTCGTTTTAATGTTAAAATGTTAAACTAGTTACAAAAGCGAGATGTTATATTTACATTAGAAAATGAGTTGATTGTTATTAAAAATGACAAAAGCCGATGTCGATTATTAACAAACAAATGAATTATTATGAGTTTTAAAGCAAATTAATACTCGTCGATTGAACTTTAAAGTTAATATACAATAAATATGTTGAAGAAGCAATAGCTAACGGTAAGAGTTAACCAAAACGTTATTAAATAAGTAAAGTCTTTGGATAAAATGCTTTTAGGAAAACGTGACAAAGTGCGCAAGTAATATTAAAAGTAGCGATGCATTAATGATTTTTACGATTACAAGACATCATTTGCCAAAAGTAACTGATCCATCGATGTGTTTCTGATTTTGGGACATTTATCTCTCGAGCATTAAATCACACGGTTTTTCGGTTTGATTTTGATTTTGATTTTGTTCTATACATCGAGTACTCACTCGGTTAAGAGTTCGTCAAGGGAGGCTTGTGTACTCGGCGTGCCCTCTCTCATCAAGTCCTCGTGAAACTCATGACCATGAGGGATGTGAAGATCGTCCGTCTCTGTCTCACTTCCACTACCCTTTTCGTGTCTTTCATGCCGACTGCTGTCGTGCAAAAATATGGAGGAAAGAAAAAACACGGTCAAGTGCAAACGAGAAACGATAAAAATGTGACTTTCATGGTAATTTATGTTCTTTGTCTTCGGCAAAACGTTAAAAAATAAAGGATAAAACGGAGCTTTTCACGTTAAAGAGTGTAAGAATAAAATAATAATCGTAATGATGATGGTGACGATGATAATGATGGTAATGATAATAGCGATAATAATGATGATGATAATGATGATGATAATGATGATAATAATAATAATAATAATAATAAATAATAATAATAATGATAACAATAATAAACGCTCGACTGAAAAGATGATTAAAAAATTTGTTTCGCATAAATTTACAAATATCTCGTTACCAACTTGCCTGCAACTCCTGTTTTATTCTAGAGAAATTTTTTAGCTTAAAAAAATTCTCGCTAATATGTATAGGCCATGCTTTGATCGCATTTGCTCGCTACTTTGGTGCAAATTATTCTATTAGTGCAAGTGCGTATAAAAACGGTGAATAAAAAGTTTCACGCTATATCCATGCAACGGCATGAAAAAACAGAGCTGAACTATTTTTTCTCCCGTCGAAAAGTTAATTATTTAATAAACAAACGGGTTTTATTCAATAGCAATCCAAAAATTTAATGCCCAAGCGAAAGAGTAGACAAGCGCACACGGACATAATGTCAAAGCAGTTTTTATGTATTTTCCCGAAAGAAACTTGAAAAAGTTTTCCACAATTCAGGTGATTATTCGATACTAAAATTGCAAAAAGGTATGCAGAAGACATTTCAAACGTAATAAACGAACGCGGTATAACGTCGATAAAAATCATAAAAAATTGTAGCATTTCGATTGCGACAGTCGTGAAAGCTACCAGTCATTATTTAACAAAATGGCAAATTATGCTACCCATTAATATATTTTATTGCTGCGTATGTAAAATAATTCTTCAATCCACGGATTAATGAAAATTTAATTCGCAAAACGAACGCGATATCTGATATTATATAGTTTATGGACGAACGCAATGTGGTAAGTAAAAACGGTTCGGCGTTATTCATCGATTGTTTTGCCAATTGTTAAAATTGGCAAGTATGAAAAACAGTTTATATGTATCAGGAAAGAAATTTTTATATCCTTTAACTGGCAATAGATTAATTCGCGATTTCTTGTAGCGTAAAGTGCTGATGTAAACAATAGCGTCGCGCGCCGTTGAAAGAAAATTACAATGAATTTCACGAAATTCTCTTGCTATTTGCCCAAAATTGCAATCAAACTTCAATTAAGGAAATTCTTGCGATTCAAATATTTGAAATTATTGCAAAATAGTTATTAAACAAAATTACAAGGAAAAATAACTTAGTTCAGCTCTGCACAAAACGCATAGATTGAATAGTCGCTGCATTATTATCTATTTCTAATTATTAACGGTGTCAAAATATATCGATTCTTATGCATTACATACGCTAGTTTATTATTATAGAAAAATAGACAAATTTAAAGCATGTAATGGACCAAATCACAAGATCATTGGAATTTTTCAAATTATAAACAAATTCATAAAAATTCCATAACTTTAAAAAATTTTTTGTAACGTATAAAATGTGACAACATTCCAAGTGAAGTCATTTACGAAATTAAAGCGTAAATAGCTTGAAAGGCGCGAATTTGTTATAAAAATATTGTGTGCGAATGTGTATTGCGAGGACTGGGTCAGATAAAAAGAGTAAATTAGTTACTAACAAAGAAAATTGAATCTCTAAGGTACAGAGGCGAAAAAGTTGGGAAAATGAGGACACTGCCTGCACGTATTCCGACAAGTGATCCAATTTTGAAAATCAGCAGCTGGACTTGATTCGCAAAGCACAACACCGGCGCGAAATTCAAACGATTCGCAAAAAATGTGAGTGTTCGAGATACGAGATAAGGCGGTGGGCGCGATATTCTCCTACCGGTTTGCGAAAAAAAACCTGAAGAAAAAATGACAACAGCGCCAGCGTCGGTTGGTGTTGTTTTTAACGAGCCAACGCCTTCCGTCGGTGTACGGACACGGACATTTTTTTACCATCTATTCATCGCTTAGATTCGTATTAAAAAAATTTAAACAAGTGTCCACGCAAAATCAACGATATTTATTTGCTCGATGCTCCTGTACGAATCGAGACTTGATCTAATAATTATTTTAAAACCGCTTTGCGTTTATTACCAAAAGGGTTGACGTGGCAAAAGAAATTTCGAATCGACAGCACGGGAATGTACATGAAAACGTGCAATTTTGTCACGTTAATTAATTGCATGTAAACACAACATTGAGGATGTCATTAATTAAGAAAATGCGCGCAAAGATTTATTTATTTATCTCGACTTATGATCTATTTATTTATGTTTCTCGTACTGTTTGTCGCTCGAACTTTTGAGCTGCGCGCATGCATCTCGTTTTTATACCGTGAAAATTCGTAATGAAAAATACGATCGTAGTAAAATATTATATTTCATATCTCAATATTGACTTTAACATGCACTCGAACACGTAAATTTTATTATTTGTCAACGTATGAAATATTTCATATTTTTATTCACTTCACATGGAATGTCATGGATATTTTTATTTCAAGCTTCTATAGAAACACGTGACACGTAAAATTACCAACAATGACAAATATTATTACCTCCTTCGCATTTTGGTTCGCTGCAAAACAAATTTCAAAATAAATTCATTCGTCATAAACAGTGAAGCTATTTTGATCAGCGAAACGCGTACCAATAGCATCGTTATTGTTCTCAAAATATTAGTGCACGCTCCTTACAATTGAAACAATTGAAACGTCACCACCATTTAATTGGATAGAAATCGAGATTATGCGCGAAAGTCTTGTGATTCAGATGGACTGGAGAAAAACAGCTTGTAAGCGTCATTCTATGAAAGACTTACGCCGTGAGAGATGGAGCGACGCGTGTTCCAGTTTCCGCGAGGTGAGTCTGACCCGGCGGTATGACAATGGATGGTGTTGAAACTGATTTCTGCAACGGCAACCGCGATCCGGTCACCCCGGGCATCAGACCCACGTTATCCCCTAACCTCTGAACTCCTCTCTTCACCACCACCTTTTTGAATTCGCTCTGCCAAAGAAATACAAGTAATTTGACGTAACAATGTTTTTATCACAGGAGTTTTATTTTGCACTTTTCTTAATTAACGCGGCTTTATCAATACGACCGCGAGAAAATAATATAACACAATAAAAGTACAAGAGCGAATTTTCAAAATTTTCCCTAATTAAAAAAACAAGGTGATAAAAACAAAGTGCAGTCGAGAATTTTCATTTTTTCGATAAAAATTTAATAGGAATTTTTTTTAATAAAAATATAATTTTGTATTTAAGGGAAGGTATTTGGATTTTTCAAACAAAGCCAGCGCGCGGTCTTTGGCTTTGTAGGCGAGGCCGTTTTCGATTAATAAAAGCCCGTCGTCAAAAGGTCGCGAATATTAAAAAGTGTGGCAACTTCTCGTTTCAATTTAAAATTAAATTTTTAACTAATTAAAAGGCACACCGATGAAGCTAAAAATATCGCAATAGATAAAAAATAGGTATTTAAGGCGGTATTATCCAGGGGAAGGATCGATGACGCGTTGACGCGTTGACGCTCATCGTCGACTGACGTAGCCCAAGCTCTGCAATATGGGAAGGGCTGAAGCTGATTTTTGGCTTCTCGGATCGAATGTCAAAACCTGAGCTTCGACGTCTTTATTACTTATTATTTGTCATTCGCTCACTGGTTATGGTGTAGCGCGCATATCAACTACATAAAATAACGCAACGAGGCATTCCAATAAAAAGCGTCTGCTAAACGCGTAATGGAATATTTATATTTTACACGCTTTTCGCTAAGTGAAATGGATTTTACCGAATCCGATTCTCCGCGTGCTCGGTTTTTACGTTCCGTAATTAAAATGGCCGCGTGTACACTACAACTGACCAGGAATTAAAATGTCAAATTTGCCGTAAAATTGGCATTTGAGCTTGGAAAAGTAAAAAGAAAGGAGAAAATCAGTGGTGTTACTCGAGGTCTTTGTATGCGGATGGAGACTATGTAAACTAATATTACCTGAACAAAATCAGCTTCGTTTAATGAATGTGTACTAGACTGCGACACGGAAGCTCGAGCTTTGTTGTTCGTATCTCTGGCGCGAGATTTGCCGTCCAGCTCCAAGTCCATATCACTGTCCAGGCTACTTAAACTGATACTTCGCTGTCGCTGGAAGACGCACACACGCGGTTAGATAATAATTAAAAGCAGAAATTAGATAAAATGCACAGATACGAGGACAAAATGGATCGCGTCGGCTAGAACAGAACTTTTCTAAATGGGCTTTTTTCTTCCTAGATTCGATTAAACTCTTTAAATAAACTTTAACCCAATAATATTTATACCGAATAAAGTAGGACGTACAATAAATCGAATAATCCGAAAGGCTAATCCGTTAATACTTTATTTTCACCACGAATCGATAGAATCACTCACGATGTTCTGAGCCTGGAGATGATTGTGATCCGAGTCCCGTCGCTGCTGTCTCGAGTCCTCAAGGTCAGTCCAACTACGCCGCCTGTCGATACCTTGGAGTATCTGATTACACACATGGATTTGACTTCCAATGGTTATCGCGGGAAAATGAGTGGGTGAGCTGTTGGTCGAGCAGTTGGTGAGGAGGTCAGGATCCGAGCCATCCTGGTCTTGATGGTGATGTAACGAGGACGACTGGACGATGCCGTCGATGGAAATAAGCGGGCAGAGGGACGGGCAGGAAGTGCTGAACCTCTGCAGGTGTTCGCCTTGTTGCGACCGATTGGCCAGCGCCAGGGTGAGGTCACGCATCTGATGGATCTTGTCGTGGATTTCATGGAGATGTCGCAAAGGTTCTTCTGTGAAGTCAGAATTCATAAAATCGATTGTCAATAAAACTGTAGCAGAGCCTTTTTCCTCAGCGAGAATAATTTGATAACAGGAAAAACGTAAATGTTGACTGTATTAGTTTTAAGTTTTATGCACTAAGCGATAGTACGATATTAACTGACGGTCGTTAACGTAGGCTTTCGTTTGCGAATAATACATAAATACCTTAATCTTACGTGTAGTCGTTTGCCCTACATTTCTACTATTCGTATTTATTTTGTGGGATAATCTATTTGAGATAAAGCAAATTCTCATTTAATATTAAAGAAAAAACATTTTATTTTCTTATGCTTTTAATGGATTTTCGTGCTTTTATTTACATATATAATTATGAAACTATTTTACCTGGGATGTAAGATACGCATTAAACAACTTCCGCTTCAACTAAGGCGACCAAAATCGTTAGTTTGTTTCGAAAGCTCAGAAGTTTTGTTGAAATTGGCGGAAAATCGGTTTGTTTTTTATTTTAAACTATTTTATCTGGGGTCATGACGATCGTGACGATGATGACAACCACAATGGATTATACAGATCAAGATAAGAATAAACTAATGCCCGATACAAATATTTAATAAAAATAATAAAAATTTAATAAAAGTACTCCAAATTTATAATTAGCCAGTAACAGACATCCAACGATTATCAAGTATTTATCGAATTAATGCGTTTTTTAGTATTTACCTTTAAATCATTTGATCATACAGTATTCAACTCTGCAAATACATTAAAAATTAAACTGCAAGAAAAAGTCATTCTATCAAAAAAAAAAAAAAAAAAAAAATAAAAAAATTAAATTAGCATTAAATTGGAAAAATATTTATCGAACCACAGAAAGGTTAAAAATAACGATCACTTTCAAACTACAGTTTTTTGCGTTCCGAAGTGTTATTTGCATACTTTTTGGCTTATTAAGTCGAGTTAACGTTTTCGATTGTGAAAACATGATGCTTTTTATCGCGACCTTTCGAAAACGTATTGTAATTGTTTCCAGTTTTGCTTTCAAATAAGTTAGAATGCGATTGTCTAGTCTAAATGCAACTAATACGCGTTTCGTAGCTATTGTATTTATTATCGTCATATTCCCTTTTTTAAAAGGAGAATCAATTGAAAAAAGACGTATGGTCATAAACCACTTCTTTCAAGCCCATATTAGCGAGGCTTTCTCATCTTTGTAGTGACATGCCAAGCGCACCGTGTGATACTCGTACAATCGCGACATAAAAAGTAACGACGGCAGGATATAATATTTAAATCTGGAATCCTAAAATGGCTCTATTCGAATTTATGCTCGACGAAGTCTCTATTCGTGAACTCTCTTACCTAAAACGGGGTAATGCTTTGCGAGGCCAGGCGAGTGCGGGGTAACACTAATTATCGGTACCAACGGATTAGGGGAATGATTTGAGTTGTTTTGCCCGGGCGGCAGCTGCTGCTGTTGCTGATGATGGTGCTGTGAATGCTGATGGTGATGATGGTGCTGCTGCTCCTCGGGTCCCTCCGACATGGTGATCGCCGTGTGATGATTCCTGTTGTCTTTGGTATAATTTTCGTCGGCTAGGAGAAGGTCCCCGTTAACGATAGCCACCCGAGAACATTCCGATTGTGCGGAGCTCAAATAATCCGTTATTACATCCTCGTCGCTGTCCTCTCCGCTATTTGGGCATTCGTCTAAAAATAGAAAGCATATTGTTGCGTTTATTTTCAACGATCGTATAATTTGAACTCGAAACGTAAAGAAATATCCGTCCACGGCTTTTTCTGCCTTTCGATACTTTCTCGCTCTCTATTTAATGTGGGAAAACATTGTTGTATCGAGCTAAAAAAGAATTCGAAATAAGTCTGCTTTCACTTGATAATTTCAAGTGTTACGTTATATCGTCCGCTTTTAATACGGCCCATCCGATATACGAGCTGAAAACTTTAATTTCATATAATTTTTAAAGCACTAAGCCGACGACGGCGGTAATAATCCCCGCAGTTAAGCAGTGTTAAATATGAAAATGCCCGCTGTAAAGCTTTTAAAATGGTTAAGGGCGACCGGCGGGAATATTTAAGTCGAGCGGAACATATCCATCAAGGTTCTAATGCGTAATATAAACACGTGCATTCGTGAAGAGAATTTGACGTGTGTATGTATGGATTCACTGATCCTGCGAAATAGTAAGCTACATTTAATACCGCGCCGTGGTATTTACATATAATACCGAATGTGGGTCAACTTTAATATAAATGATTGAACATTTACTCCGCAACAGTATCTCACTACTTCGATAATTAGCATATTAAAGTTGCATTGCAAACTGACTTTCTTTGATCCGAAGGAAGTAAAACTTTTTGTTAAAATGCATTTAATGCCGCGAATTTAAAAGGAAATAATATGAATGGATCTGGAAAATGTTGCAAGTATAAGTAAAATGATTATAACTAAAAAATCTACTTCTAAATCTATTCAGAATGGCTTATGATAACTCCTCGGTCTTTACGAGTGTGGATTATGGAAAGAAACGAATCAGGCTGTGAAAACTTTGAATATATTTTCATTCTTTTCAAAAGAATTCACCCACGATGTTTGACATGGAAAAAGGCAGGAGTTTATAATAAATAAGATAACTTCAAAGCTCGTGCTCAAGCACACAAATAAATTGTATAAAATTTTAATCAAAAATGTTATCCGAGATAACTCGAAATAATTCAGATTTTTTTCAAGCATCACAAATATTTTACAATGACGAAGGATAATAATTACTCGTCTGATAATTTTTAGGCACGATGCCATATTAAACCGCTGCTTTGATCTAAATATGCAAAATAGCGATATATTTTGTAATTTTAAATCATAAAAATGAGTCAAATCATAACCAGGACTTTTTATTATTAAAGGCTAAAACTATTTTTCAATAACTGATACTTTTCACAATGAACGGTAATTAGGATGGAATGATTTATCAGAAAACTAGAGAGAGTCGATTTAAATGAAACATCCAAAGTCACAAATTTTATTTATCATACTGTTTTCACTAATCAAAAACGAAGCTTTTAATTTTTCATATTTTTTTTCAATAATAATTCATCTTAATTACTAAAATTTAAAAAGTTATATTGTCACTGCACAAGATTTTATAAAAATAAGTTAAAATGACAGTAGAATGGGATACACGTGTTTATTCTTTATTTCATTTTAAACGGATAATTTAAAATTATTTAAAAAAAAAAAATCTGCAGAAATTCATGGAAACTTCTCTTTTCTCGTATTTTTTCTATCATTATTATTATTGTGCCTTAAAATTAAAGCGAAATGATTTTCGCATTCTTCACACGCATATTTGAAATTGTACATTTTATACGAATACTCCTTGTAAATGGTTGGAATTTTTTTCTTGCCAGTTTCTTAATAATCAAGCTAATTTTAACGATAATATATGAGGAATATAAACCTTTTGAAGTAGCAATTTAAATTAATCTTTTAAATTACGTAAAAAGTCTAATTTTTAGGATTCAAGAAATCAATTAATAAATAATGCCAAAGAATAATGTGTACAATAACAATATGATAAAAATTATAAAAAACAATATAACGATATATATTTTTATTTCACCTAATTGTATTTATCATTATTAAAATATGTACTAAAACTAAAGGATAAAATTATCCTCTATTCTCGCTTCTTCTTAATTATAATATCAACCAAAAGAGATTAAATATTGTAGTTTTGCAATTGAATATACTTAGAATGAAATTTATTTTATAGTTGAGTCGACTAGTATTCATTTTTCAAATTTAATAAAAAAAATCTTTAAAAGGCATTTTCATTTTTTAGATGTAAAGTTATTATCTATCAAACAAAATCCAAGAGGTTTTCTAATATTATGACGATAACATTCCTTGTGCAAAAGGTGAAAATCAATATTTAGGAATAATAGATAAAACTTATTCTCAACTTGAAAAAACGGAATATATCATGTCTTTTATATTTTCAATTTAATAATAAATCAAATAACGAACCGATAAAATAATATAACGAAAATAGATATCTTGTGAACGAAACTATATTTAGAGCCCTTCTGAAGCCAAATGGCTTTTTCTTATATTATAAACTAAAAAATAATATAATATTTAAATGGACCTTATACTACAGATTTTTCAAGAAAATGAAGACAATTATTAAAAAGAAATTAAATTTTTTGATTTTCTTACTTATTTATTTTAAGATTTTTACTATATCATCGTAAATATTTCAAACTGTTTGCCGTTGAGTATTTTGAATAAAAAATTTTTATAATTTATTTATGATAGATTATTACAATATTTTGTTTAAATATAATTATTACTTTTTAGCAATTTTTTATACCTTGGAACCAATTTATGTTTTATTTTTTGCAGCGTATATCGGTTATATAGGACATTCACGCTATTGATTTTATATCTTATAACTTAGTAGAATAAAAATTTCACATTATTTAACTAAATACAACTACTTTTATACTGAAAAATAATTTTTTGAATTTTAACTTAACGAGTCATTATTACAGTTTTCCATGTATTTTTACGAGTTCTGAATTAAAAAAAAAAAGATAAATATAAATGTTTTTAATTAGACATTTCGCAAAATAAACGTAAAAACCGTAGGGATGGAATTATTCTATTTGGAATAATGACAAAAAAATGATATAAAAATATAAAATTTGATATAAAAAAACGTATATTTATTATTAGCAATAAGCATAGTCTAGATAGGATTGTTTTAATATTGTTTATAACAAAAACAAAAACCATGCCTACCGGCCTACAGTCAATTTTCCCGGACGCAACTGAAATCTGTATGAAATCGGCTTTAATTCAATTATATTTCTTCACCATATAATTAAATGGCAATTCGGTGCAATTTATTATGGTATGAATAACAAAATAACATCGATAAAACTATATTCCTACTTTGTTGTTATTGGAAATTCGGATTGAAAGGCTGACGGAGAATATATGCAATATCACGCTAATCGCAATATAAATTCGAATAGATAAAAATCGTTTAATACTTTCATAAATTTCAGATTTTCAAGGATGATTGAATGGGGCATAAAGCCATCGTATTCAGTTTTACATCTATCGATGCCTCATTTCTATTAAATTTATCAAGAATAAACATTATAAGCATTTGTGATGGCGAATTCAAGCGCAAATAAATAGTGAAATATTTTTATAAGAATATTTAATACGACTAAATTTTCAAGAATGAATAGAAACAAACGGAATAAAGCAGACTTTTCGCTGCAACCTCCAATAGCTTAAAACTTATTTTAAAGCTAATATATTATGGTTTGTGATAATTTAAACCACTATTTTTTCAAAAATATTATAATTATTTATACAGAGATAAAAAGTGTTGGTTTTCCTCCGTCCGTAAAGTAATAATACATTTTGGGTTCCAGTACAATAGTTGTATATCTTTTTTTAGTTGCATTATATTTTTTACTTTTTATTAGTAGTATTTATAATATGTTTTTGCTGCAGTACGATAATTGTACACCTTTAATAATTATCGATTTTTATAGTTTTTAATTATGGATCCTCTTTAAACTTTGTCACAACTGATTAAAAAAATGTTTAGCTTGGCGTATTTCAAATATTTGAATTCACGTTGCATGTTTTACTTTTCATTGTTTCCTTTAAAATATTTCTTTCTTAAAATCTAATCTACTCCTCTTGTATTTGTTTCTGATGATAAATGATGAAAAAATAATAGTACACGAGATAAAATACATAAGCAAAATAATAAATTAATTATAAAATCAATATTGCGCTAAAGTATCATTTGTAATTTTAACTTCTATGGTAATTAAAAATCGTTCAATCATTCTTGACGATGCTAAGACAACTTTTAAGTTGCTTTCTTAATTCTATAAAGGGTCTCTATTACTTTGATAGAGATAATATATAATAAATTTACGGTGAAAAGCTTTTAAAATTATAAGACGAATAAAGCTACTCTTCAAAGATATATACAATTATTTATAATCCGAATATTTAATTATGGAATAAATAAATAAATATATTTGAGTTGTTAATATTTAATTGACATTCAGAATAGTTTATTTATTAAATTTGGATTAAAACTTTTCATTAAAAATAGTAATATAATTAATAGGAAAGACAAAGTATAACCAATTTAATTGCTGAAACATGAAATAATGAGCTCAAGTAATTAAATTTTGTTTAATTTTTAGATTGAATATGCAACTTTCGCAAGCGACAATTAAATGAATTTAGAAAAAAAAAGTTGTTTTCAACTCCGGTAGGCGTGTAAAATATACATAATTATTCTAATAATTGAGAATTTAATCATATTAACAACAAAAAATCTTAAGCAAACAATAACTACTCTGATTGAAACAATTATTAATTAAAAACAATATTTTTTTTTTATATTCAGAACTTTCTCCAAACTATCTTTATTCAAAAATATGCTATGGCTGCTACAAATGCATATTGCAGTCAACGTATAGTTCCGAGAACTAAAGAAAAGAATACAGAAAATAGCTACATTTTTGTAATACGAAAATTATGCAAGAATTCTTCCAGAGAAATATAATGTGCCAGCGCATTTGGTGTTTTCACGATACAGTGAAAAAAGTTGGCACTTGGCCTATACAGGTGCATTAGATATTAAATCTTCTTTGCAATAATTGGCTTATATTGTTATAATTAGCTTATGCTGCTTATTTTCGAAAATCTATCGTAGAAGTGTCCCTGCATTGCACTACCCAATGCATCTTGCAGATAAATTTTAAAAGACATTCGAAAGCGAAAATTACGAATAATGCATTTAACGTATGATTAGACGTTGCCGTTTTTAGCAAGTAAACTGAAAAATATTGGAAAACTTTTAGCGACACTATTGTTAGTTGTAACGAAACAACGCACCGTTTGAACGAGGAACAAGAAGAAATAGTCGCAACAATTCTAATAATAACATTAAGATGGATGCTCGCGCACCACCGAATCAATTAGTGCGACAGGCTTCGCAGTCCACTGGCGCTCACTACAATTTGCTTACCTCTACATACAAAGCGGTGGAAAACGCGTTCCGTTAAAACTCGCAGACTAAATAGGAAAATGAAATCCAAGATGTAATTGAAAGTCTACTGCGCGAATATCTCTTTTAAGTACTAAAAGAAGCACTAATAGCTCACTTGTTGTAATTGCACGAATCTTGGCCAAGTGAACTTTTTCGCCGAGGAGAAACGAACAACAGAAGACCTTCAAAGCACTTACGTTGCTTAAAAAGAGTGAAGGAAACGGTGCCCCGCGATGCACAGGATGCGGTGCACTATTTTTTTAGTGTCCTATTAATCTATGAGCTGCATTATTTTCTCGCTCGCGTTTGCCAAACGAGAAAATCGACACGCCTTTTGGAAGCTGCAGCTATTTACTCTCGATTCTGCTTTTGGCAGTGCAGCATCGACCTGGACAAAGGTACGCGATTCGGTAAAAAGTAGCGCCAAGCTGATATTATTATCATTATTGTTACTATACACCGTGACGTGCAACAATCATTCGATCGATGTTGTTTTCGAACTACACTTTTGCGAAGAACGATATTCGGCCAACTTGCGCGTATTTTCGAAAACGCATACCGACTAGTATGAAATTGTACTCCGAATGAATGTCAAAGGCAAAGCGAGAAAATTAAAGCCCTAGGCCGTTACCGTAGTTATACGGGACGACGTGTCGACAACCCGCCCCCCCCCTTCATCGCAGCAACAGTAACGAAAATTCGATATGTAATTGACGTCGCTATTGACGTAAGCATTTTTCCGAGTTCACAGTCAGAAAAAGCGCCACTTCTAATTATGATATATTTTTCAGGTAAAATAACGCAAATTCAATTTACAAAACATCGAATTAAATTTATATTTATACACCAATTTTATTCGCGTTACTGATTTAATCAAACTAACTGCTAGTTAACAATTACAATGGCTTTTTTACAATTGCGAATTGCTTATTAATAGAAATATGCAAAGAGGCAATCGATGGAACATTGGAATAAAAAAAAATATATTTCATACTTGTAATTATTTAGTAGCGTTTAATCGACTAAAACTGCAAAGGCACCATTCGACGCGTTTTTCAAATTAATCCCCACTCTACGAGATTCTCCAAAAAGTAAACAGTCGCATTATAAAACAATTATTAATAACTTTGACTGTTATTGCACTTGCGATTTTTAAAGCAATTTAATATAAAAATGTTTGTGGTTAACCTTATATGAACAATCGTTAATTACCGAATGATATAAGATGCATTAGAAAAACTATTGCGCTTGTGGCGGATTATTTAAATGTACAGAAGAGCATTCCAGACACTGCGGAGGTAAAAAAATTTTATAAAAATTTAATCGAGCTTTACATCTGAATTTATTTTTACACCGTACGATTATTTTTTTACCAAAATTCGATGAAAAAATTAACTACTTTAAAACGCGAAACAAACATTAAAACTTTCAAAGGAGGTAAGAAGGTTGAAGAGCACAACTTTATAAGTAAGGAAATGAGTATTTGGAGCGTCACGGACAAAATTTCTCAAGTAGTTGGTCGATACTAAGTTTGCGCATTTCCTAGAAGTAAGTACTGGCTGTTCAAGATTTTAAAAAATTCACAACTTGGAAACGTATGCATTAGTTTTCAGAAGAAATGTCTCCAATAAGTCGATGCAACCCAAGGGCCACTCGACGACTAATTAAAGGTTTTGAAATGAAAAGCTAGTATCGACAAATAGAAATGGTACGTACGTGCACACGTGCGTGATCCTGTCGCACATGAATACGCAGCCTCAAGTTCACAATATTGAAATTCTGGTATAATTGCTCGGTGCGGATTATTAACGTTAAAAATACCCGAGCGACAAATTAATGATATTTATTTTTAGATGTAATTTTGCACGCCTTGGAGATTCAGAAATTTTATTATTTTATTATTTTGCAATGTTGTCCACCGGTAGCAGGGGAGGCGTCACTACTACTCAGAGACTCGAGTGAATAGCGCATAAAGAGGCTATATTTTATAATTAGATGGACTAGAATGCACGTCCAATAATTTCCTTACCGTCGCCTTATAAGGGCATAACAATATTGCACTTTATAGCTTCATAATGAATATTTGTTTTATTTTAGCCACCGGAGCGTCTCGCGGAGCCAATATTTTAAATAAAGTCGTACCGTTTTTCAACGACCTATCTGTTACTTTCATATTTTTCATTTATTCCCGCACAGCTTTTTCCCCTTCGATAATTATATGTAATTACGTAATTACTCAACTACCAAGGCGAAAATATCGCCAATTTCGTATTAATTATATCGTACGTTTTATTCGTTCCGAAGCAGCTGAATAATAGCTGGAAAATGGTTTCGCGATTTAAAAATGTGTACTCCACCCCCGATAAAGGAATTCCGACAAAAATATATAAAAAATCGTACGAATGCAACGAAGCTGTTTACGATAGTAACGACGGATACGGCGCGTTTAAGCATGATATTGCCTAAATTGTTGCATCGATCAAAGGGTCTCTTCCTTAATAATTGCGAGGAACGATCTGACTGGCGAAGAAAATCCGCGATAATTTCCAGCTTTCGGACAAAGCGCGCGTGTATCGCCTATCGCTCCGTCTTGTAGGCACGTGCGCACGCAAGAGGTTCGCGTCGAAATCCTTTATATGCATCCTTTAAATAAGTGGCTGCAGTGTACGCGTGCACGTATAGCTGTTACAACAGATACCAATCTTTCCACTTTACGCTACTAGTGTTGTTACTCCTGCATCATTTACGTTTCAATGAATGCAGTTGCTGCGAGAGCGCGAAAACTGGGTCGCATAGATATATCACGAAGTACGCGCGTGCGAATCTATAAGCGCTGGGCATGTATTCTCTCAGCCTCTAGCTAAACGTACTTCTCGCGTAACTTTTCTCTTTTTTCTCCATCGCGATTCGTCTTTGTGCGCAGCTCAAATTGCTATCCGCGCCATGTGTGATGTTACTAATTTTATGCTAAATGACAGGTGCGCCTGTGCAAAGGAACTATAAGCGCTGATTTTTAATTAAATCCATCGGTATGTAACTTACTTCCGTATTTTTACTTAACTCTTCGTCAATATCAAACAGCGTATCCGTCTATCAAACCTGTTAAAAATTTTCGGCTCTTCGGCAAATTGATATTGTAAAGGAAATATAAGCTAAGGTATACCTGAAATTGGTTCTGAATTTAATTGAAAAATACAATTAGAATACTATCGAGAGTCGAGAATTAACAGACCGTACAAAACAAGTATGCTTAATGCATATTATTCGTAATATCCTTTGAATGAGGGAACAAATTTTTATTCAAACGATAGACGCTCGAATATAATAAAATTGCTATTTTCGTTGTGTTCAACTGAAACTTTCGACTTGCTGAAATCGGCTCTAAATAATAATCAAAATAATTTTAATTTCATATTTAATGGAAATTCAAGTTTTCAAGATTAAATTATAAACTTTTTTAATTAAAAACCTACTTAGTTATACATAAAGGAAATACATCTGCTCCAATTATTCGTGTGCTGCAACAATATTGTTAAATATTATTAAAGCGATGCGGACGCAAATAAACGTCGACAACTAATTAATTTAGAGGGAAAATAATTAGAATAAGTTGTATTTGCAATCGTTTAAAGAAACGTCAATGTTTTTATAAATAGCAATCCACTGGAGCTAAATTTAATTCCTAATTTGTAAATTTATAATGTAAAATCATCGAAATCATTAATCATGATGATATAAATAGAATTACAATTAAAAAAGAAACTAAAGCAAAACAGATTATTAGTAGACGTTGGACACAGTAACAATGCTATTAAAAAATTTAATTACATGTTTCTTTGCTTTTAAAAAATATATAATAAAAATGATTAAAAAAACTACTGCGAATATTAAAAATTTAATTTAACGTGGAAGCAATATATGAATAAAATTTAACGCCGAGTGTTTTCAGTTATTCAAGTTAACAATTATAGTATTTAAATAACCTGTATTATATTCCGTATTACAAGTTAATTTTCAATCTTGTTCCTCGTAATATTATGTAAAATGCCGTCTAACATAAATTATTTGCACGCGTAGATTCTTTTCTTAATCATTGAATTAACAATGTCACACTTTCTTTTTCCGTTTCATTGAAAGGAATGCGTTTAATCTGTGAAACTGCTACGTACGAATTTATCAAAAATAAAATTCTTGAAAATTGAAATCTAAATTCACTTTGTATCGCTTATTGTCATCTAAATGATATTAAGATCTGCTTTGTTTCACTTGATACTGTCTGCGCGACGTTAAGATGAAAAGAAGCTGGTATGCAGTCGTACATTTGGAATCAGTATCTGCGTTCGTAAAATTTTAATTAATTAAGTCTTGATTAAAATTTTAATACACTTGGCAAAATCATTTGACTTTTAGTTTTAAAAATGCTGTTTTTAACGGCTAGCAGCGTCGTTCTAACACCACGGCTTAATCAACCAAATTCTATCGTTAAAAGCATCTTTTTAATTTAATTTTCATCAATATCGCTAATATAATGTGTCAAGATTAACGTAAAAAGCTGCAACACAAATAGCGACGATAAAATGCGATGCCGTTGATAATATAACTTCGGGCATTGGAAGCAAGTGCATCGTTTGATAAACAGCTTATCGGACATACGTCATTTTTATGTCTCGACTGGAAAAACTCCCGTGAAATTATTTTTAAAAAGTTACACCTCCGAAGAAACGGCCGTTGAATTACGCGTTCGATTTGATATTTGCTAAAACTCCGATTTCCCCATTGAAAATCCCAGAACGTCGTAAAAATGGGCAGCGAACAATTTTACGAATTGTTACGAGAGAATGTCTAAGCACCGTAAAAGCGCATTAAAAAAATTAAAGCAACGTAAAAAACTGCTTTTAATGACTCGAGCAAACTCGGCTGAATTCAGGAAATTAATTGCAGAATAATACCTGCGCTCGGTTTGGAAACAAAGGAGAGCCCCACTGCAAAATAATGAGCCTTCGCCATCGGAACGATTAAAAAGTTTCATTCAAAACTGTATCTGATTGCGATACATGGCTAATGCAGCACAAAATTGAAGAGAGAAAACCGTAAGTGCAGATTGATAAATGCTCGAGATACACTGGAGCGCGGTATTTATGACAATGAGGGGCGTGCGGATGACGGTATGTAAATGCGGTCATTTTTGAGCGTTTCCTACAAGAGCGGCACTCGAGTAATTAAACTGAGCTAAAGCGAATAAACATTGACAACGAATCCAGCAGAATAACTTTATAGCGCAGCATGCGACGGACTTACTTTACTTGCGATTGCACATGACAACGACAACTGAAGCCGTATTTTCCGAGCTCAAAGGGATTAGCAAACAGTTTTTACTTACATAATTTAAAAGTCGTAACAACAAAATAATAAAGACAGGAGTATTAAATAATTACAGGCCGTAAAGTTTTTATATTACTGTACAAATAAGATTAATCTGAAACCTTGTAAACCATTAACCAGCAGCACACGCGTAAACACAATTTTAGAGATAATTTTTTAACGTAAACTGTACGTTTACAGTTCCGTTATTCCGCGTTATAAATATAAAAATAAATATTGCAAGACTGTATTTAATTTGAATGATTTTTTAAATCATTGTTCTATTTGTATTTATAATTAAAATACTTGTAGATTAAAAATATCGAAGGTGACTGACATCGTTCCCATCGTAACGACGTTTTATTTGCACATTATTATTTTAATATTTCCTCTTTTTATATTCAGTAGTTTTTATATTAAATTTACGCATTTATCTTCGGTGAATCAATGAAAATCTTAAATTATTAAAACTCCTCGTAGACTCGAAATGATTTTCTTTAAATTATCAATATTCCTGGTCTAAACTAATTATTCAAGTGCATACTAAAGAGTTAACAAGTTGCCTGCGAGTAAAACCGAAAATTTTTCATCCATAACTATTTTACACTAAATTTCACTTTAATAGAAAAAAAATTTTGTTTAGTTATAAAATAAAAACATTAATTATAATGACAAATTTTTTCATAATTCTATCCGACACGCCATAATAATGATTTCAAAATCATCAATGTATAAAAAAAAAATATTTATTTGTTTAAAATCTCTGTTGACGTATTATAATATAAATACCAAGTACTAATTTGGTATACGTTAATAAATATTACGTGATATAGTGTAATAAACTGGTTATTAATTTTACAGGGAAAAAAAATTTGATTTAATAATCAATAACTGAATAGTACACAATAAACAAAGCTAATATCCTAAAATTCATGCCTAGTAATTTGTAAAATACATTTAATCAATAACAAACATACATTTTCAAAACAATATCAAATTTTATATTGAAATGAAGTTAATTAATTTCGTGTATTTTTGTGCATAAAAACACGCAGAAGGTAAATTATAAATAACTTGTTATTTGAACATAAGGGAATTTATTTATGTAACAAACTGAAAAAATCTCGGTATTCCTAAAGCTAATATTTATTTCTCTAATACTCGTAGAAATTAATAGACATCCTTACGAAATAAAAAACCTATTTATATTACATTATGCAAATTAGTTTACACTTACAATTTAACTATTGCAAACTAGTGATATTTATTTCTCTCGTAAAATAGAACTTAATGTATAACTAAAGAAAACAAAATATATATTTTTACTGCCTCATGCGCATTTTACTTTCTTTATAAATTGATAATTGCAAATGTTTTTATGGGTTTTAATTTTATAATAATAAATTCATCATCTGATATACGTTTTTTCGTTTATAATAATCGCAAGACTCGATTTGGTTTTTAAAAATATTCTTATACCCGGTTTAGATTCAATAGTATCAAATCAACAACAAAAAAATTATATTTACATTTTCTCACACAAACGTATAATCTAATAAGACACCCGCGCACGCACACACGCGCACACATACACACGATTCAACTTACTATATAAAGATATCTACTGTGTGAAAATAAATGAATAAAAAGAAGAAAATTGAAATTATGACAAGTCTAAATACATGCGACTGTCTTATAGATACTTGACTTATTATTAGACAATTTAAGCAAACATATTCATTATGCCATTAACAGTTATTGCAAAATAAATTATGAATGGATAATATAAGAAATTCTAACTATTAAGATTTAATTATACTTTTCACTTAATATTTTATATTTAATTACGATCGATACTGTTATTATAAATACTACGGCCTTGAGTTGAATTATTCTTACGGATTAAAAATATTTTGCTAACTTCCCGTTAAAATGATGGATTACGATTAGGACATCTTTTTCGTGAATTCTGTCGTTTTATCGCGACACGATATCACCCCGAACCTTAAAAAAAAAATTAGAAAATACTGATGAAACAATTTGCGGGTCTATAAATCAAAATTAAAAAGTCCGAAGCAATGTAAGTAATTCTTAATAAAGAAAAGCAGCGGTCAATTTTCCGTTACGCTTCATCGCGCGAATAAGACTTCACACGCAAGCTTCGAAATTAATATCACCTTAAAATAAATTGAATACGAAGAAATGATTGGGGCGGTATTGCACAAAATCTTAAAATAGACAGCAAAGGAGGGACAAAGGAGACAGACCATAAAACAGCGCGGCAAAAGTGCGTGAAAGATAAAAAAAAATCGACTCGAGAATTCCATCATCCATGCAGAAAAGGCCTTTCACGAGCTCACGACAGCACCGACAACAATACCCGCAGACGTATATAGATGTAGCGTAGGTAGCAAAGTAGAGGCGAATTCACACAAGCGCACGGGCTCCGTCATCTCCCTCTCGCAGCCTAACGCTTTAAACAAGTAGTCAAAAGAGGTGGCAGAGGAGTACGCAAATATAAATGCGCCACGCATGTATCCGGAAAAGCTTCCCGGAAGTTCCGGTGGCAACTGGTTCTCGGCTTCCTCTTGAACGGCGCGAATAGTTATTATTTTGGTCACGGCGAGTGAGGTGAAAATAAAATGATCATCGATGTCGTGCGCGCCGTCGTCTCTCGTTCCTTCTCTCTTCATTCGCGGCGCTCGTTCTCGCGTCCTTTTATCCCGGCGGCGGCTGCTGAATCGTAGGCGGGCGTGACGCGCGAACGGATCAACCAAGGTGCCAGCCTGGGTGCCAGGGTGCCGGCGCCCAAAAATTTACACAAGCGATAAAAGAAGCTCTCGGTGAATGCACCAGTAATGGCGCGAATTAATTTTAGACTTTCGCCTTGACTTTCGTTTCGCAAGCTTAACGTGTTTTTTGCCGACTTTAAGCCACTCGAGGAAAAGTTTGTTTATGCTTTGGCTAATTTCTTAAATACATAAATAGTAAGAGTTGCTGTACGTGAGTTATTGTAAGCCCGAGTTAAATAAAATTCGGTTAACAAAAACAAAATGAAGTGCTCGGAGCGACACATTGTTCTCGGCGCTACGAATAAAAAAGGCATAGCAATTAATTAGCTAATGTTGATAAATAACACGTTGCTTTACATACTTTTAAGTAGTAATACGTTATTTGCCAAGTAAACATAACGAGGCGGAGAATATTCTGGTTCGTTCGTGCCAGCGTATTTATTTAGTCGTTAGGATAACGCCTCGCAAAAACTCGAAACAACGAAGGGTAACGGATAACGATTATACGAGCGATGATTTCCGATATCGCGATAGCATTTCGCGTTGATTTTCCTTACATTTGATTGTATTTTTAAATTAACATACGTTCGGCCGAGGGTTATTTTTGGAAAACTGTTTTTCTTCGTACAAAAGAAATTTATTTTGAATTCTTTTTAAATACATATTGAAAGAGGCGTTTTCCTTTCGAGCGAGAAAAATCCTTTGGAAGAAAAATTATGTCCTCCGCTAAAGATGCAATTCTTTTATATACGCCATCGAAAAGAATCATTTTTCAGAGTTTAAAAAAGAGATAGAAAAACAAAATCCCTATTTTCGATTGTAAATTAAATCGACGATTAATAGCTTTTCGCAGAATAGAGTATAGAATTATAAAACGAGGTTATTATATTGTCCGGCAAAATCTTATTTAAACCTTCGTCCAGATAACGGTATTGAATTTCGTAAAGAAAATTTTACGTTTGAAGTGTGCGCGCGCGTGGATACGATTGTTTTATCCAAACTTATCATTAAAACTCCGTTTATGCTGTTAATACAGCAATTTATACGCATTAATCACTAATTATTAGTTGGTGTGAGTAAGTAGGCGAAAAACAATAAAACTACTCTGTGAAATAGGAAGTCGAAAAACGAGGCGTATATTTTTAATCTGCCGCCAAGAACTCTAATTAACACTGATTCAAATCCACCCGTCGTTATTATTTATTTATAATATATCAGAATGTAATAAACACAAAACATTAATTTACTATTAAATGGTAGTGTTGCAAATACAAATCATCAGTTTATCATCTGTACGCGTTAAGATTGATTTCGTAAATTTTCGCACGTTAATATTAACCTGCATTGTACATTTTGATTAGGAAACCCAATTACGACTCGAGGCTAACATTGTAAATTTTACACGGAAAAACGCGATGTTTCGCCTTCTTTAATGCAATTAATGTAATTAGTTTGCCGCGGGGCCAGAGGAGCTGTGCTCCGGAAAAATCGATACAATGGTGTCAAATTTAGATGTCCGCACAACACTTTACGAGGCACCGACGCCCAAATCATTGTCCTGCGATCTCTCCTGCGCATCATTAGAAACAGGATACGCGCGGACATGCGAAGAAGACGATCCCGACGCCCGAGTATTCGAGTATAATAATAGCCGCGCCCAAATTCACTTAATTATCACAATCGCCGGAGTTACATCTGTTGACCTAATGATGTGTTGCTTATATTTGCGCTGTACAGTTGCGTATAATTAGTGCCACTGTATACGTCGGCCCATAGCTTTTTGAATAACTTTTTCGTAAAATACGCTTGAATAGCTATGCCTGTTAAAGACGTTGAAATTATTTTAATTTGAAATTTACCCTTTCATTAGCTCTCAGCTCTTTGAGGCTTTACTGCTTTATGTTTATTTAATTTATATCTCTACGTACATTGATTTAGCATATTCGAATGGAATATTCGCTATGACTCTTAGGTTTCCACCTTAAATGGAAAATGAAATGCATTCATTAGTGAGTTGAGAGGATAAAGTTATTAAAAACACTGGGGGTATGGCGAAAAATAATTACGTGATTGTCGAATGCGCTACTTAAAAAAATATAGTAATTAGTATCTTTTATTTAAATTAAATATAAAACATTATGCATTCGTACATCGATTCAAAGTGCGCGTGATTCGGAAAGCAATTTGTTCATTTTGTATCCTTTTATTGAAATTTATTCATTTATAGATATTTAATTAAATGTATGTGAACTGTAGAATTTATCTAAAGGACAATAAGCATTAATAATATAAAATATAATAAAACGGTAAAATATAAGTAAAAATTTAGATTCTCGGAAAAATCGACAATGGATCCTTCAAAATACATAAATTATAAACGAGTAGTAAAGTTATATGTCTAGTCAGGCAAATAACATTAACTTATCTGTTACGTTTTTAATTGGAATCGCAATTATCCCCAAATTCTTATTTCTCGTATATTTTAATGCATTCACGCGCACATTTTCTACAACACAATCAAGATTCTTCCGATTACTTTACTAAGATTATTCTTATAATATTTAATTTAGCATATTTATCAATAAAACACTACCTTTAACTTAATGATTGTCTGTTACTTCGTATAATACTCTTCAATAATTCAATATACGTGTATTCATATACCTTTTATGGATGACGATGATGCGTTAAATCAAATTCAGAATAATTTAAATTTTTCGAAAAGCTTACCCTATAAATGCCCTAAAAAACTGGAAGCCATTTTTATATACAAAACATAAAGCAATTTATTTTCGAATTCATAAAGTGTACTTTTTTCATTTTTTCAAGTTACCAGAGTATTACTAATCTGAGGACAAAATTGCCAAGCAAAAAAGCGGAACATTCGAAAATAGTCCCGCAGACTATTATTTTCAATTTTTAATTCTGGATCTCGTGAACGAATTATAACTGAAATATTGAATCAACTGATAATATTAGGAAGAGAACTCGGCAGCATTTCGCAAAAGTTAAAAATAACGATAAGACGCGCCTTAGAGTTTCATGTCGAAAATAGTTAAATAGTTCTTATTAATCTTAAGGAGCAGCACTAGAGATAAAGGGGGCGAGAGTATAATAGCCGGCAGTCGGAGCAAAATTTAAAGAAGGACGGAAGCAGAGAAGAATAAAGAATCTTATAACGTTCAAGGCGAGCATCTGTAGAACAGTAAGAGAAAAATGAGAGAAATGGTCCAGTCCGCTCTTACACTTGAGCTTGACCCACATCAGGCATCGTCGCAGTCGTGGGGGTCACGCGCGAAGAAAAAATCAATTTCCTAAAAATGACCTCCCCCTCCCCTGCGTCACCTCTCTCAGTCCACGTTCGTGCGGAAACGTCTCGGGACAAGGTCGAGTTTACGCGCGCGCGAGGGGGTGAGACCGAGGGTGAGAAAACGTACATAGCGCCCCACGCCGCGACTCGATATCTCGACCTAGATACGCCTGCCTCTCTCGCTCTCCTAATGTATCCGCGCGCAACGCAGTCGATTTTCCGGACGTGTGCGAGAGCGGCTCCGCGACAGTCTGCGCCGAGGGATTCCTGACTTTTCTGACTTTACGCGTCGGCGCCGGATGCCAGAACAAGAGCCCAAATCCCAACTCCTAAAGCCTCGAGCTCGATGCCAGCTTTGTGCTTGCACGTGATCGAGTTATTTGGTTGGTTAGCCAATTCCAGTGCCCCTATAATGCACTTGCTGAGCTTTGTACTCGATAGCTCGCGGCTAGAAACGACAGCTCGTTATTGCGACCCGCGCCTGTAACGTCGTTAATTGTCTCGTAACACTTTTGCGGCCTTACTTTTTATTCCTCGCGGATTACGAGAATAGATCCTCGATTCACAATTGATGGCTCGCGAGCGTGTCTGTGTGCAACATCTCGCCCGAGCCGCGTATCAATAAACTTTTCTCGCGGTAAATATTTACAGCTGTTGTACACTTGCGTATGTTTGGTCGACTGCGTCCAGGGCGTTTCCTCGCTCCTTTGAATAAAAATAATCGCGTTATTAATTTTCCCTTTCTCGATAACTCGATAACTCTCTGGACGGCTCCTCTGTGCACTCGCCTGAAATGTTCTTAAAAATAAATTATTGCGCAAGGAGAGCCAGCAAATTCGCACCCGATAGACAAAAGCATTTTCGTGGAGTAAATCAATTTATAGATAAGCACTCCGAGAGATTGTGCGATGAAAATCGCTATTGGAAATTCCCTTAAACTATCTTAACTTATTAGCAACGGATACTCTCGTGTACTTAATTTTAAGTGCTGCAAAATGTGTGATTAACGCCATCACTTCATACATCCGCAGTATAGTAATCGATAGATAAACGTGTTTTACTCTCAATTTTGTCAACGATAAGTATGATACGCGTATTATACAACATGCTACATTTTTATGAATAAGCTGATATTAACAACAAATAGTTGCCGTTACTGCACATTGAAGATTTATTCCATTAAACATTTTGGCTGATTCGTTAAACGGCGCATTACTTACACATGAGCAAAAATTTATATGAATTTGAACTAATCTTCGTTGAAAATTCAAACCGTTGTTTTCCCCAACAAGCTATTATCTTTTAAATACAGCCTCCTGAAGTTTTTACAAATGCATGTAAATTTAAAGCATTTTTATACACTATAAATTATTCCAATTCGAGTAAAAATTCATTTTAATACTCTTTTATATTTGTATAATATTATTATCGATTAATTTAAAATTCGCTGCTAGAACTGCAGCATAAGCTGTCGATACGATTCGCAGTTCATCGATAGTACGTATTTTATAAATACGATTTAATTATGAAGCTTATTTAATAATATATAGTGATAAAATTTTAAACTCTTCCTTTAAGAGTATTAAGCAAATTTAAAGTCACTCTTCGAATAAAGAATGTCTAGATTTTATTACAGATAATTCATTACAATCAAAGGTAAATATCGTTATGAATTTAAAAATTAAACATCAAACGGAATATTGTCGTGCATACGTAGAATATTATTCTTTCTTCAAATACATTACGTGATAAAAATGATACACTTGAATTATGAAATTAACAGAATTGACTTTAGGGTATATCCCCACAAATTAAATTAAATTTTTATTCTAATGAAGCCTTGGAATTGTGCATAATTTTAATTAACCTATTATGAAATTTTTTGTAATAAATTTATATTAGTTTGTATTGAATTTTTCCTTATAAAAAGAAAAAAATTTACCAAAATACGAAAAAGTTGTTCAAATTTTAATTTATATTTTCGAGATATTAAATATTAAATATTAAATATTAAATATTATTTCTTATAGTTTCATCAGATAATGTAATATTTTCTAATATTTTCAAAATTTAAATAAATTGCAAAATTAAAAAATTCGCAATACTAACTTTTTTGGTACTGAAATCAATCGTGAATTTCCTTGTATAACGAAGATAAACGCTAAACGCAATAACTAGTTTGCGAATTTTCCAAGAAAAATCAAGTGCGTTTAAAAATAATTGACAATGTGTTCAACTATTAATCTTAATAAGTTAATCTTTCGAATGAGCATCTTAACTTAAGAACAATAAAACTGGTTATTAAAAATATTTTTAAAAGCAAAATCCACGTCTAGAAAATATGCTTTAATTTGCGAAATTAATTATTACTTCAAAAAGAACTTTTTCATCTATTTTAAAATTTACATACAAAATTGCAAGACCTTTTAATATAACGCAAACTTTTAAACATTTATCAAAATAAACTTTACCCTTAATAATTCCATAGGAAACGTGGAAGTTAACAATATATACAATAAAAACCTAAGCTTCTTTACTTTTTATTAAAACAACACGACGTTAATCGAAAACTTAAGTTCCCTATTTATTTAATCTTTTATTATATGCTTGTAACATTAATAGAGATATATTCGTGAACTTTAATTATAATTTGCTATTTCAAACTTTCATCAATTAATTATTCATTTTAATTAAATATTAGTTTTTTATGTTTTTACCGAAAGCTTAATTATTCAAAAAATTCTAGTGGATTGTCCATTGAAATAGGATTCATTCGGTCTTTGCAAAACTGAAAGATAAAAAATGAATTTTTTTAAAAAGCACTTGTTACAATTTAGACAGAATTAATTTATCTATAAATTTAATGTCAACATTTAATTTAAATTAACCTAAAACTGTACTTGTGCAAATTAAAAAAATTTAGAATATAATAAAACACTTAATCTCATTAAAAATTGGTTTTAAATTTATTACGGAATTAAAAATTCAATAAAATAAAAAATGGTTATATTTTTTGCAATTGGACCTCACTTGCAAATATTCAAGAAGGGGTTTGATTAAATCATTTATTTACAATGAGGAAACTTTTTTGTGAGTCCTGGTGATAGTGTCAAGGTAATGTCCATGAGATGAATTACAAAATTAATAAATTAAAGTCGTTTTGATTTAAACTCTAATGTTTTTTACATTATGCGAACTAAAAACATAGTACAATAATTGCGTTAAAAAATTAATCATCTTGTTTAAGCGTTAAAATTATAGTAGATATCATTAAATTAAGCAAATGCTATCAAAATGACTATTTTTTTTAGAACTGATTTGATCAAATTTTACCATCTCATAGTAAATAATTCACGTTTGATTTAAACTGACAGGAATAAATTAAAATAATATTATTGTAAAACATTGAAAGCTTTAAGAATGATTTGAGTGCTTGAACACAATTTTTCACAATTAAATATTATATAATCGCAGTTTTACAATTTACCAAACGAATAATCAAAAGCATTGATATAGCAAAGAAATAAAATTCTACTGTATCTAATGTTATAAATAACGAGAACTAAACCTAAAAATTTTCAATTTAAAACTACTCGTAAAATTATTATATTAAAACAAACGTTGTGAAAGGTTTGAATTAGTGCAAATATTTATAATCCTAATATTTTTATTTAAAAACTGTCGGATCTTTCTATTGTATAATTAATGAATTGGAAATTTTCAATGCACAATTGGTGATTGTATTTCGTAATAAACCCCTACCGCCGGATTTGATTAATAAAAACCAATTTTATAACCTTAAAACTGAACTTGATCTGAAATCTTAATGTAATACATATCAGTTTATCAATATTAAACACATGTGGAATGTACTATTTATAAGATTTTTATTTAAGTATAAATTTTGACAAGTAGCAAATGAATTTAAATTACAGAGATGATAGTGGATAAATTTATGGCATGAAATTAAATTTGTTTAATGTCTGATTTGTAACATGCAGATTTGAAATTTATAATTACAATATTGGAAAAAAGCATTAGTTGTAATAATACTTCATACTTTGATATCATGACAAATTTTTTACGTTTGATGAAAAGTATTTCATTAATCAATATCACAATGTAAAGAAATAAATATCTAATGATTTCCTTATTATTTTATAATCATATTTCCCTCGAATGGTGCGGATATTAAAATTAATTATTTTGCATTTATAAGTTTTTAATTAAAATGAAATTGTTGAGTTTTCATTTAAATTTTCATATTTCTAAAATCTTTTGTCGCGTGAAAATTATACTATTTAAACTAGAATTAAATTGTCTTCTAAGTAATGAAATGGTTTTTGAGGTATTAAATGGTCTTCTGACGTTTATACGACACAATATAATGTATTATATTCTAATTACATCAATTAGGGGAAAGCACCTTTTCGGAAAAATGATAAGCACGTACTTATTCGGCATTATCAATCTTTAGATTTTTTTTAAAAATCGGTATTAAGTAAAATAGCCTGAGTCCATTTTACTGTCTTCTTTAAGGAAAAAACCGACTCTTTTTATACTCCCTCAAAACTAACGCTAAAATTTTATTTTATTGCACCTTTTAAGAGGCATCAATAACTTGGTGTATTGAGAATTTCTCGGCGCAAAAAAAGAAAAAAATTATAACGGTATAAATTGTAAATTTCGCCATAAATTCGAAAATATTGGAAACACTACACAAAGCGATGGAATTTCGTTAATAAAAAGGATTTGAAAAAATTGTAAAATATTCTATTTATCGCTCGGGACATGAGTAACATGAGTAACTGTAAATGGACGGCGTGTTTACTTTTAATAATAATCTTTAATTTAGCTTAATAATAAAGTTGGTGCACCGCGGCGAAGACTCGGAATAAAAGAGGGAGAGCATTTCGCGAGAAAACCGAAAATGACACGCATAGCACTTTTCTGCTATTTACATTCGATGAATCAATACTTAACACTTGGAAAAACAGCCGTAAAAGCGGCCCCGACACATTTATGATCGTGAGCAACGCATAAAAGATGGATTGTTTCGGTTCCCTCTCTCTCTCTCTATAAATTCCGATATAAATCTCGGCTGCGAGAAATAAATGCCTCTATTCAGCGTACGCGAGACGCGCAGAAAATTCGAATATATGAAAATAACTAGCACCTCCTCCAATGTTATCCTGGCTGAGTATCAGAAGTCGATCGGCACACCACTGACACCAATTCACAGCTGCGCTGCACCAGCCGCCTTGTTTCAAAACAACAAGATCAACAATATCAACAACGACAATAACAATAACAATACTCTGTGTTCAGCACACCATGTACAACTGCGCACACACAAACTTGGACGATACCTCGACGCATACGTACACGCGATGATATTGGCGGGGGGAGGGTAAGGGGGGAAGAAGATCACACCGTCGACACGAGCGAGGAAGCGTTCAGTCGAGCCCCATGTCGTCGTCGTCGTCGCTGTCGTCCTCGTCGTCGTCGCCGCCGCCGCCGCCGTAGTCGCCGTCCTCGTCGTCCCTCACTCGCGCTTCCTCAGCCTCAACTGCCGATCTCGCCTCCCTGCGATCCCAAGGAGGAAGGAAGAGGAGTAGCAGCGATGGAGGGAGCGCGCAAAGCTGCGCGTGCTTCCAAGGCGCCGACTCCTCACCTTTCTCGCTCTCCCGCAGCCCCGAGGGCGCGCACGGACACTGTTGCTCGAGTCTCTGTGTGCGCGTGCGTTCGACACCGAGCCCTGCGTGTGCGTAAGCGTGTGCGTGTGCGAGAGGGTGGTCATCCGGTCCGTACGTGAGACACGCGTCTGTGTAAAGAGTGGCGATCACGTACGCACGTGCGCGCGCACGAACCACCGACTGCCAGAGCTCGCGCGCGTCCACCCGCGCATGGGTCCTACGGTGCATTAATAAAATTGCTAAGGAAAAAATCCGCCGGGCTCACCCTCGTGGATTTTAAAGTCAATCCATTTCTCCAAGGGGGCACAGCTCGTGCAAAGAATTTATTCTCCAAATTATTCGCCACGAGCTTTCGGTGTAAACCTCAAAAGTAATTAACGCGAGGCTTAACCGAATCATCGTTACCTCGGCAACTACTTCTTAAAAATATTTATTTTTATTCGATGTGCCGTTCTCTCTCTCTCTCTCCCTCTCATGAAAGCATAAATCGCTTTATTCGCCGAGGAAGGTATCAAAATTACGCTTTATTCTATTAAATAGAGTAAACACTTTTAACGCTGATAAAACTTTGATAGATTCTAAAATATAGGCTATTTAATATTTAATAGTCTCGCGTTAATGTTTTTGACATTGATAAACTCAAATTGACTCGAAAATACAGCTAATTTTCCATTTTATTTTTATTCGCGTGTCGCCGCTCTTGAAATTGTAATCTCCCGCGATTACAATACAGATACACGAAATTCGATCAAAAAAAATCTTTTCAAGCCAAGTATTAATATGATAATTCGTCGTTTATCAATTGTTTTATTCAATTTATCTACATTATGTTCAAACAACTAATAATGTTATAACTCAATATTTGAAGAAAATTAAAGAAAACTAAATTCATGTTGCGCTAAAATTATTTGTAAAAGTAAACTTTTTTCATTTCACCATAAAATATCTGCTTTGTCGCATAATATTTTATTCCATAAAATTATAGATTTATGTAAATTAATTCATTCGCAAGTTGTTCAATTCTTTATGCAATAATTACAATCTCTTTCAAAATACTCACGTATGATCAAAAGAGTACTACTTTTAAATTTACTCTATGTAACAGCTATCAAAAGGAAAGAAAATAAGTTCGTCACTTGTAATCAATGAAACTACAATTTGTCTTCGTAAATAAAAAATGAATAAGCTTTTTATAAAAAATTCTTATCGTGAATTACATTTTTTAACTAATAGAAAATAAATATTTTTTTATCGATGTTTTCAATAAAAATGTTAAAGAAATCGTGTTACGGTAATGAACTCTAAAATATTTACTACTCTATTTTAAAGATGTATTTAAACATATAAAAGCAAGCAAGTAACTAGTATGTAATACAAGTTACTTTTTTCCGCATTTTTTCACAAGCCACAGTTATTCTTTAATGACGATTCTTTTACATGTATATTTATTATGAAAAATCTATATTTTTGAAAACGTGCGTCTATTTAATATTTATAGCCTATATTTTTTCAATAAACATCGCTAACTGGGATAAAATGTAATATCATCTTTTACAATTTGTACTGTAAATATTATATTTCCAAGTTTTCAATTTATTACATTTTAGTAGAATTCTACATTAAAAATGTATATTTAAAAATGCAATTAAAAAAAAATATTTATATTTATTATAAGATCTAATTGTGCATTCGTATCGTATTATAGACAATTTCTGAAAAAAATTTCTAAACTAAAATTTATCTTCTAGTAATTTCCGTTCTAAAGTTTTCACTGTTGGTCAATTAGGCTTTCCTAATCAAGCTTCTGTAGTCTTCATGGCTTGTAAGTTTTAAACAGTATAAATTAGCTTCGTAATTTAAACTATTTTAGACCTTAAATAACGTATTTTAAAATCTTTAATTTTATATTAGCAAACTAATTAAACAATGTGCAAAGATTAAACATCATAAATTGAATACAAATACGAAATATATTATTTATAAAAAATCTAATCTGAAAACTAAGGATTCCCTCCCTATGCTCGTAATTGAAAATGTAAATTTTTATCTAAATATAACTCCCGTTTAAAATTTGTATTGATTATACTATAATATAAATTTTGAGACTGAAAATATTATGTTCAACAATACGTGGTAATTAAAATTACGCATAAGGTTAACAATAATTAGCTGCTGGAAAAAATTTCAAAATGACGAAAACATTTTACTTACTTTTATAAGTTGAAAATTTATACAACGTACCCTTTGAATTAATTAAATATTATATAGTTTATAATTTGAAATATAATTTAAATAATAAAAAAAAATCTATAAGGCACACGGAAAAAACATTTTTATTTTTGGTCATTACCAGTACGTCAAAATCATGATTTTTAATGTTACAATGTTGCAATAAAATGTTTTTATTTTAATTTACAATTCCAAGCTTAAAATGGAAAACTAAATCTTTAATCTCTTTGATTTGACCTACCGATGCTGCGTAGTTTCCCAAAATGATTATTATGTTTTAATTTATTGTTCTGCATTGGATTTATTACATTAAATAGGTTAAAGGAATGTAGAAGCATATAAAATCAATTTTAATCCAATAATATCAAATATATATAAAGTTTTATTTAAAATTATTAATTAAACGCTCTATAGCAAATTTACTCGTATTTGATGATTTAATTAATTGAAGTTGAAATCATGCCTCTCATTATCCGCTATTATTGATTTCATGAAATTTATATTGAGTATTGATAATGTTTGTGTGTACATAAAAATTGTATGCCACGAAACAAACTTTAAAATTTTGCGATGGCATATAAAGTATTCATAATAAATAATAAAATTGTAACTACTTGCTTATTTTAAGCACACGTACGACCTCAAGTGTTTAAATTAACAATAAATATAGGCAAACAAATATGGGCTAATGCAATAACCTGGACCTCAATAATCTATATCTGCTAGTTTAAAATTAAATTCTCATTTATTACTATGTTAAATGTTTGATGAAAAATGTCTGTAAATAATTCGGGTAAATATTTTTTTAAAACCAGTATACTGCGTCATATCATATCATAAAATTAATCTTTTGTCTAATAAGGCCATTCCTTGTTAAAAAAAATCTCCGATTACGAGTGCTTTTTTAAATATGTCGCCTATAAAAATTGCAGACTATGAAAAGAACTAAGTCATACGCATGATTTCGCGCAACAACCTCACATGCTGAGAGATTTTATTTTTGTAACACTATTGTGTGATGAGAACTTACCGTCTATCAAAATTATTCCTTTCTCAACATCTTCGTCAATTTCTATTCTATTTATTTAACAAAAATCTTCGTTTACAATAGAGACTATCGTGAACGATCTATTTGAGAAAAATTAAAAATCCTGTATCATCTCAATTCAATAACAAGATGGATGAAAATATAAGACTACGATAACTTATACTTCTTCGAGAATATTGTAATCAAACTTAATATATAAACAATCTTTATCGCTTTAAAAAGATGAAATTTATTATGCTTCATATTTATATCTTATATAAATATTAGAAAGACGATATATAAGCAATCAAGGCAATATAAATTTTTAATTTCTACATTTGAATAATTTGTTGAACTTAAATTTATTTGTTTCTTCAATCAAATTTATAATGTTTAAAATACCCAAGCAGATTTTATGTTTAATTTTATTGCTTATCAATAATATTCATTTTAATTCTTATTATTTTCTACATGAAATTAATTTAATACCAAATACACAGACTTTTTACTTCAAATTGATATTTATTAATAGATAAACATTTTTTAATATAATAATTCTCTTACGAAAAGTGCCATAAAAAGCGATTCGTTTTATTGTGGATATAATACTGATTACCCAAAATAAACAAACAATTGATTTAGGTTAAATTTCATTGTTTTTATTCAGAAAATTAATTTAATTTCACATACAGATAAAAAAAGCGAATTAAAACCAATAAAATGCTCAACTCTAAATAAACAAAGAAAAATAAGAAAATAAGTGCAACGGGAAAAACTTACCAGAGGAAAAGAGAGCAAGTCCTTCCTTACGCTTTTCCATTTTTATGGTGTTTTTTATCGGTGTTTTCTTGGATATCTTTTTTAATCGGCTCTATCGAGTCGACTTTTCTATTGTTTCGTGTTCCCCTCACATTCGATGCGACTCGATCGAATATTGAGTTACTGGAGTGAAATCACCTGCAATGAATTACAAAAGTTATTGAGAATTTCTTATTTTTTAAAACTTCATACGTGTCTGCATTTATACATTTGTATATAGATATTCTGCTATTTTGAAGAATTTTCTGCTCGATTAAGTAATTTAACAATATTTAATTCAATGGCTAAAATATGTAAACAAATTTCTTTTAATCAGTCATTATTTACAAATGTTAATAAATAATATAAATTGGTAATTTTAATTTCTTTGAAAGAATTTATATTTCAAAAAATTCTAAAATGATTAAAATTTAGTAAATAGATAATACTTGTCTTTATTAAATATGAATAAATGTATTTTTTTAAATAAAATACAACTATTTTTATTTAAAAAAAAATTAAAAAACTATTACGAAAAATACTGAAATTTTTTTAAAAACTATAAATTATACTTTATTTATGTAGAAAAAGTTTTAAATTATTTATGTCAAAACTTTACCAATTAAAATAACTTCTCAATAAATTTATAAAAATTATATTATATCAAAGTTCAAATTTTATGAATACAGTATTTATAATTTTTTATAAAATAAAACTAAACACTATTATAACAAAATATTATCAACATATAAATGCTTCATATAATATAAAATAAGATTATATATTAATGCAACGTTGAAGTAATTAAATATTTAAATCACTTACATACATATAAATGTGAAAATATATAAATTATATAATTTAAAAATATTATAATGTATAATTGAATGTGTAATATTAACAAAAAATTAAAATATTAAAAATCATTCACAAATTAATAAATGTTAAATATATAGTTTACATAAAACTATTTAGTATCTACTAAAAATAAATTGAATATCTATAAAATTAAAATAAAACTATTAAAAATTTATAAAAATTGAAACAAATTACTACATATAATAGCAATTGTCTAACAAAATATTTTTACAATATAAAAGTTAAAGGAATAAAAACATATTTAGACAATTTTTGAGTTTCAATTTTATTCGATGATTAAGTGATTTCTTAGCATCATAATATTATCACTCATTAAAAGGTTTAGTTAATTTTTGACTAGAACACTTTTTTTATAGACATATTAATATGAAAATTTTACTTATTTAAAAAATTACAAATAAAAAGTTTTTTAAATTTGTCAAAGCACATTTGATATATAAAAATCAAACTTATCAAAATTTTATTGTGAATTTTTATTTAAGAATTTGAAAAAATAAAAATTTTCGTTATTTAAAATACATTGAAAATAAATAATATTAATTACATTATGTTACAGAATTAAAAAATTAAAAATTCATATAATTTTCAAATATGTAATAAATTTTAAATAAAATATAGATAATTTAAAGCTGAGATGTGTATGTATGTACGTGTGTATGTCTGTATAATTAAAAATATTAATTATAGTTTAAGTTTGAAAAAATCAGTTTTTAAATATTTCCAGTTAAATGCAATAAGCAAAGAAGTTGTTAATAATAAAGCATACAAACAATGTCAATTAACTTAAAATAAAAGATTTTTATTTAAAAATATGAGTATCACTATAGCAATAAATGAGATAGGTGATTAAATTTCTCACAAATGTTACAATATTCAAAGTTAAATATCAAAATTTTATCATTGGACTTTTGTGTAATAGGAAACAATAAAAAAGCTATATATTGTTTTCGTATAAAGATTTTAGAATACTTTACATTTATCATTATTGGAATAAATATCACTACGAAACAAATGAAAAATTAATTAATAGATACACTTATAAAAAAAGAAATTATGAAATATAAACAAATAAGAAAATACCTAATTATTTAAAAAATGAGATGAAAAAAATCTAAATGAATTGTACAAAATTGCTACTGCTACTACCAGAAGAAAGCAAGATAAGAATTTTAACCACTTGTTGCCAGGGCAGTGCTGCCTATGCCTATGTACGACGGATAAAAAAAGAAAGAATTTTTGCACCAAACGTATATGCATGTTTATATGCACAGATATATTTGTATATATATACTTATACATATTTAAAAAAATTTAAATAAATATAGTTTTGATATTATTTCGCCACGTCTATGTAAGACCTTTCTCTCTCTTTCTTTCTTTCACTGAAGAAGCGATGTTACAGGGATGTATTCAGAGAGAAAGAGATAGAAATGGTTTCCACGTAAATAAAGCGGGTACTTCTTTTAAAACTGTAGTTCAAACTATACTACAAATATTTCTAACCTTAAATACATTACTCCGGATGAATATGTTAATATTATTCTGGTAGACGGGAACAGAAAGACTAACTTCATCCTTCCTCTTTTGTATATGAAAAAATGGAGACAAAAAGAGAGAAGAAAGGTGCAAAAGTAGATAACAGTATGCGTGTGTCTGTGAGTAGAAGAGAGAGAGGCTTACACTCGATTGCGCTGTCTCGAACTGTCGACCATTTTGTAATATACGGCTTTTAGTGAGCCTGTCGAAGTTAGATACCAATTTTAATTAATCCTAAAAAAAACCGATTTTCGTTAATAATATACAAATCAATTGATATCATTTTTCCAAATTTTATCTTTCTAGTATAAAATGTAAATGCTACAAAGTTTAGTAGTCACAAAAAACTGATGTTTGCATTAAAAAATTTATATTTGTAAAAATATAAAACCAAGTTTTTTTAAATTATTCATTTAATAATGTTACATTATTTTTTTTGTAATTTCGTTGAATCTTGATATTTTAATTTGATTGTGTGAATTAAGAACATTGCGCATGCGCTGACCTAGGGATTTCCATTTTTTATTCCTAGTAAACATTTGAAAATTTTTATTTACTATCCAAAGAAAAATTTTACCGCCAATGACTTAATAATAAATATCTTTATTGAATTTAATTTTTAGTAGCTAAAACTTATTTAATTTTCTGCATCAGAAATACAGGATATTGTCTTAATATTAAGTGTTTATCAGTAATAAGAGAAGTTTATAAATTAATCTTATATTGTACTTATTGTTCTTATTAATGAATAAAAATTCTTGTTAAACACTACGCTTTATATGGCTTATTAATTATTTTTTAATTATAAATACAATTGACAATTTTTTTATTAATTATTTTAATGCATACAATTCAATTTCTAGGTTTTAGTATTTATTTAGTTTACCAAAAAATAGAAAAACTTATAAAAAATAACCCAAAAAAATTAATTTAAATAATTAAACAATTTTTTAAATAAAATACTTTGCTTAACCTTTTTGAATAGACATAACAATTGCTTTTAATAAAATATTTTAATATTACAATATTACTCGAATAATAATTATAAATTATAAATAATTTCAATAAAAAACGTTCTTCACTTTATTATATTTAAGTCAAATTTATCATATTTTTAATTATAAAAAATTTATCTAATACCACTAATTATATTTCATGTCCTAGTTTTTTATTGTAAAAAAAATAAAAGAACTATTTAATTTCGATAACTAAAGTTTAAAATGATATTAAAAAAAGAATACGATCCATTTTTGCAATATATAAGAATTTTTAAACATTGTTTACTAGGAATAAAAATGTACACAACAAAGGTAAATCCCTAGATAATCACGCATGCGCAAACATCATTATATTCTACAATTTAACGAGTAAATTCCAAATAAGCGAAACTATTTATCAGTTAATCCAAAAAGTAGTTTATGTAAAAAATAATGATGCATCATTAGTGTGCAACCAATTTTTTAAGTTCGTTAAAAATTAATTTGTATATAAATACATACACGTCTATCCTAATATATTTATTTTACAACATAAACGAAAATTGTTATTTTAAAAAATTTTAATTTTGTTTATAAAATTTTAGTAAATTTGTAAACATCGATTTTAAAACGGGTTTTCAAATTCTTTTTATAATTAATTAACATCAACTGCCAAGTTTCCCAAGCGCTTTTATTAAAAAACAGAAGTATTTGTTCTTCGAATCTTCAAAGACTATTACCACAAATGCATGCAAAATATTCTCCGGTTATTCTCTATATATGTTTAAAGTGGCTGCTTCTTTTAACTTACACTGACACATGCACTTGTAAACATAAACATACACATATTCACAAAACGCGGGTGTAAAAAACAATGAGAACACTTGAGGATTGTCTACCGCTTGCCGAATATGCGTGTTTCGTATACTTTTTTTAAGCAACAGCTACATTACACGTTCCCCATTTTCAACATAGACGTCTACTTTCTCACTACTGCAAAGTGAACGCGCACTCCGAGGTTATAACGTCTTCATCCTCTCTTCTCTCTCATTCCCTCTTTCACTCTCTCTCTCTCTCTCTGTTTCTCCCTTTCACTCTCTCTTTCTTTCTCTTTGTATTTATCTATCTCTCTCCTAATTTTAACACAATCTCATACATTCACTCTCTTTTTTCACTTTACTGAGGTAGTGCGCGCGCGGCTCGAGTCTCTATCTGGTCACGACGTCGACACATCGGCACATACACAGTCGACTCTCTTTATTTCTCCAACTTGCGCCCACACTTTCTCTCCTTCTCCCACTCTCGCGCGAATATGACTTCGTAGCTTAAGGTTCTCGTCTATGTGTGTATGTAAGAAAGAGAGAAAGAAGAGAGAAAGGGAATTAGAGAAGGGATCAACATTCACTGTATACAATATATGTTGTGTCACCTTTATACGTGGGCGATAAACAGAGAAAGAAAGAAAGAGTTGCTACACCTGTTATGAATCAGCCAGTAAAATATCAAAAATTTGTAATCGCTTGCATCGTGTATCAGCCTTTAAGGTAGGGGTGACGTTTAAAATCTGGAAAAAGAAAATATTTTTTAGGTTGTTTTTGAGAGTTGAGTATTGAAAAACAGAAAATCTAATTTTAAAAGACTATTGTTCTATTTAATAAATTAATTTCAATGCATTTATCTACGATACAATTGAAAAGCAGTAGTATTATTCGGAAAGTAAAAAAAAATACTTTTAACAAATTTAAAAATTTATAAAATAATATTTTTATTTTTCTCGAAATATAAATAAAATAAAACAATCATTGAATATAGAATACAATTTATAAATATTAGTATCATTTTTTATTCCGTAAAAAGTACACATTGCAATTGTTAAAAATTTTACAAATATTTTAAAAATTATAACTTTTATTTAAAAAACAATTAACATTAAACAATTGACTATGTTTCTTAAAATTCTGTAAATAAATCTTTTTAGAGTGTATATATGAGGATTTAAGAAATTAAAAATTTATAACAAGTAAAGCATAAAAATTATATATTGTCAAATTTTAATTGACATAATTTTATTGTCTCTAAAAAAGTTTAATTATTTTCAAAAATAATTATTTTATTACACTATATTATAAAATATTCTATACAACTTTAAAAATATAGATGAACTACTTAAGTTATGAGTTATGAGTTATTAGTTAATATTAATTATTCATTAATTATTTCATAATTATAAGTAATTGTAAAAAGCAGTTCACTCTTTATATAAAACAGTATTTCACAAAATTAGTCCACTAATTAACACCTTAAACTGAGATTATATCTACATAATTTTATAGTACATAAAATATTTTTCGTTGATTTTAATTCATAGCTGAATAATTTAAAAAAATTCTACTATATTGTTAAATAATAAATACTTATTTAGTTAATGAAAGTGAGTAGAAAATCTTTTTTAAATAAATATATTTTTAATACATAAATTAGAAAAAAAGATTTTTACTATGATTTTCACGTATGAAAATATATCTTGCAAGTAAACGTAGCAAAACAAAATATATATATTATATATATATATATGTATAAATACATAAATTGAATTGACAAATTATTCAAATATAATTCACCTACTTGCATACGTGTAGAGTAAAAAATGATGTACACATATATAAAGTATTTATAAAACAAATAAATATTTATGTATCAATAATAATAGTTTAAAATTTTTATCCAATATACTCATTAAATTTTTGTATCAAAAGAAAATACCAGAATAAATTATTGATAATGTAGTGTTTTTAACGTAAACTTAATAATTAATTTACAATTGCATGGTAATTTACAGCTTTTTATTATTATTATTTTTTATTCTTATTATTATTTTAAAGTACCTCAATGAACATTTTATAAGCCATGTTACAAAAAATGGTACTTAAAACTTATTAAAGTTTAAATATATTACGTGCAAAATTAAGCGAAATATTATAAATACTTGTTTTAATTAAATATTGGGATGTAAAAATAATATAATATAAATTATTGTAAATATTAAAAGCAGAATTAAAATCATAACATATTAACGTGCGATAATTAATAATATTAATAGCACAGTATTTCACTATTTATCCAAAAAATGTATAATTATTCCCCGTATATTCCAATAAATTAATATTTTTAATGAATTTTTCATTTGTCTATTCATATTTCATATAACTTATAAATACTTTTATTAAATAAGCCTGAAAAACATGAAATATATCATCAGAATTCATAAACTATATAATTTAAAAAAAATAAAAACTGATAAAAAAAATTGAAAACCTTTTACACTATATTATAAAATTTATTTTACAATATATATTTTATAGTTGTAGATATAATCATAATTATTTATGAAATTTTCTAATTGTATGAACCAAAAAATTATTAATGTTTAACATAAGATTTATCTAAAGTGTTATTTTAATTTATTATTTATAAAATAAACGTTTTTTATTTTTAACTGTTAAAATGAAAATATTTTATCAATTTTGAAAATTTAATTGACAATCTGTATACAAAGTTTATTATATAATTGTTGGCTTTATTAAAATTTCATTCAATGTAAGAGAACATTAAAAAATTAGAACATTCAATAACTTTTATTTTCACATACAGAAGTAATAGCAAAAATGTTTTGAATTTCACGAGAATAATCTTAATCATTACGTAAAACATTTATTATTCAACGGTACTTTTTTAAAAAGTTATTAATTAATAAAATTATTTATGCTATAAATGTAATTATTTAAATATTATTTTCAATAACTTATTCTGTAAGATAATTGTAAATGTAATTTAAGAATAAGATTTAAAAAAAGAACAAGTGTAATCCAAAAAATGCGTCTCACGCAATTTTTTAAATGTTTTTGAAATGATTTCTTTCCTTGCCTTGTATTCAATCAATTATCAGATTAATATCATGAATCACAATTTATTATAAAGGTATTGCATTTGAATTCAAGGTAAAGCAAATGTTTACAGAGAGACATTCAAAAAATTCATTTATATTATATTCAACATTACAAGAACGCGCTTACGCGATTATTCCAGCACACGCATTTAAATAAAACGTATCTATTTAAATGCGCATATAAGGTAGGTGTTGATTAAATTCAATGTTTGATCACAATCACCTCGAGCAGTCTCTGTATTGTTTCTAAGATTTTTCATTTTTATAAAAAATAGCAATATTAATTTAAAAGAAGTGAGTAATAGACAGCTCTATATTTATTTTATATTTTATTATCATTATTTCGTGAAATAATTAAAATCAAATTTCTTAAAATCGTAAATGAATTTGAGTACATCGTTAAAAGTGCGTATATTTTAGCTTCATATTTTTATTTAAATACTTCTACATTAGTGTTCAAATTTAATAAATATATAAAAAAAAATGTATGGTAACAATATTGATTAAGAAATATTTCTAATGATCTGTCATCCAAGTATCGAATATGAAAATTTTTCTTGTATAATATGTGATTAATAATAAATCTTTTTAAATTCGGTAATTTATTAATTTATTCAGCCAAAATTTTTAACCTATTGATACAAGATAATAGAAGATTCGTAAATTTAATTACCTTCATTGTATTTACATTTTATATTAAATAGGTATAAAATGTCATACAATTGCATTACGTATTTATATAAAAATAATCATATTAAACATCAATAGATATAATAATAGTTCTAAATATATCTGTCGTTTCATACATTTTATTATTATTGAGAACAATCATGACTTTTTCAAGAAAACGCTTTTTATAGTTTTTACATTTCATGTTAATAATTAGGGGGAAACAGTATCGTTGAATATTTAACAAAATTTTAATCTAGAAATATAAAGCACAGAAAAGATTATTATTTTTTTTTTAAACATTTTTTAAATCAATAAAAAATAAAAAAACTCAAACGTGAAATGGAATATGTTCAATATTCGAGAAAAACGACCAACGAAATGAATCTTTTAAGTTTATTATAGATATCCAATTTTACTTATTCTTAATTATTATTTGGCCGTGTTCATCTTTTAAAGTTTTTTTAATCTAAATTCTTGTGGAATATTGAGTTAATGTTAAAACGTCTTTGAAATGATACTAATTCTTTTCACGAGTAAATTCTTTTTTGTGAAACTCTTCAAACTACATTAAATTCCTAACATCCCTTTCTTATTTTATGCGCGAATTCCTAAAAATTCGTATTTACTTGAAAAAATTCATGTAATATATGAAATAAGATTTTTACCCAATAAAAAAATCAGAATTTAAAAGTTCTAAAATCATTCAAGAAATCGAAAAATATTAACTATAATATGCCATGGAATTGAATAAATTGTCTAATTATAGAGTTCATTCCAATATAATATTACTTTTACATAGTCATTCAACAAAGGTTTTCTGAAATGTGAAGCATAGCTCCATTTAAGTCGAATAAATAATTATACTGAAAGTGATATTTAAACCTCAAATTTAAATAGTCTAATCTTTTAGTTATACCTTATTGGACTCTGAATTAGTTTTATTTCACGTATCTTCTCTAGAATATCGATATTATATTTATAAGTATATAAATTGAACAATGTTATGTAAAGTTATATAAAACGTCTAATATACAATTTCGAAATATTTTTAAAAGTTATTCAAAAGCCTTATCTTATAAAACTGTCGCCTCTCAAACTTCGAACGAGTACTTTCGTTTGATTACGTGTTCCGATTTAACGAATTAATTCGAATGTTTGAAATTCTTCAAATAAAAGTTAAATATTTGAAAAATCAAACATAATTTTCAAATGTACGAATATTTATTATCACCTGATACTTTGCATTTAAAAGTGACTTTACAATTGCGATAAAGATTTTAATCAAGGTAAGTATCAAATCTTAATTATTTCATTAGTGGTCTAATAAAGAAAACTATAATTAATATCTTTACCTGCCGAATAGTAATGGCTGATTAATATGTATCACTATACTCGTGTATAACTCGGATTAAATATTATTTTTTAATATACTAAATTGTTGATCTCCCATATTTCTTTTAAAAGTTTAATATTTACAAAATCTCAATAGTTTATAATTCACAAAAATTACGTTTTGAATACTTAAAGTTAATATCTTAATTACTTTATGGATTTTATGATGTAAAATATGTACTTCAAACAAATATAAATAGTGTACATGAGACTTATCAATTTGTAAACAATTAATGAGAAAACACATTGGTTCCGTTATCTATGAATGCTGGTTTAGAAATAATTTATATGTTCTTAATATAAAGTTTAATTGAAACTTATAATAACAGCAATAAAAATAACGAAAAATCAATAATTAATTTGTTATTAAAATTTTAGTCACATTCGCGATAGAAATTATTTGATTCCATTCTGCCTCGCTGCATGTTTATTCTTTGAAATTTGAAAAGAACGTTCTATAAGTATATTTCAATGATCTAAAATTATGTATGTGTGTGCGCGCGCATTTGGGTATGTATGTAAATAAGTTTATAAATTAAATGAATTTTTACCATTAAAATATATCAGAATAGCATTAGAAAACTTAATTGAAATTTTTTTACCAAATAATTATTAAATTTACTATTAATATAAAACAAAATTATGCATAACAATCCGAAAATATAAAATATAGAATGTTATAAAATCTATTGCTACACCTATAGAAACATTTAATATCTATAATTATAATTTATCTGGAATATGAAACTCAATGCCTAAAATCAAGTAATGTTATTATATTTCATTATAATCCTAAAAATATTTTTTATAGCGAACAATGGAAAAAAATAACGTAAATAGAAAATAAGAACAAAAATTCAAAAACTTTATACATATCCGTATGTATACGTACGTGTCCATGCTTGCAGGCGCGCACAGACCCTAATACTTTATATGTTATACATGTGAAAAGAACTAGGTAAGCGTGTACAAACATATGAAAATAAGTTAATAATAAGTAAGTAGTTCAAAATTTTTTTATTAAAATTATATTTGTCATCATTGTTTATTTATTTTTATGAAACCAATTAATAAAATGCTGAAATGATAAAAGATCCATTATTTTATGCAAATAAATATTATTTATTAATATAAGATCAATTGATTGGATTAATTTTACAGATTCTCACGATAAGAAATGAAATATAAATAAAAGAAATAGAAACAACAGATTAATTTAAAAAAAAATTATTTTTTCGTAGAACCATTTCATATAGTTACACGTAACACCGAACAAAGGTGAACCCTAACTTCTGATCAATAATAAGTATCATTGCTTATTCGTCCATAATTGATTAGGCTTGGTTTCCTTCGCCAGACACTTGCACCCCCGAAAATTCGCTAGGGAGGACGAGAATAAAGGGTAGAGGCCATAAATATACCTGTACGAAAGGAAAACCATGAGTCATCAAAAAGTACAAATTTCTCTGTTAATCATAAGTTAATTATTGATTTAACTTTGTAAAACACAGCATTTTAAAGTAACAAATTATTGTATGCATATATACTAATGATATAGTAACTTTACCAACAGAATTTAAAAAATATATGGATTTATAATTTATTCTGAAGTTTGTGTCTATTCTTTTAACTTATCTCTTAATATACAAGCATGTACAAATATATAAAAACATGTAACGATTTTATCATTTTATGAATGTTACTTTCCGAATCACGTGTTGCAAACATCCCTTTTTATTTCTGAAAAGGATTGGGTTCATTTATTAGAGTTCCTCCAATCTTATCCTTTACTTATCGAATCTCTTCCTGGTAACGTTTCTTTTTTTATTTGATAAAACTATAAATAGAAAAGTAGTAAAAAAATACACGAACGAAATAAGTTCTATGTCTGTGCTATTTTGAATAAAATTATAAGCACGGGAACTAACTTTCCTTGTTTTGAAACGTCTTTGTTTATTTGTGATATAAGACTAATATATAAAACGTTTATGTAATAAAATATTTAAAAAATTATGCTATTTATATTAATTTGAAAACATTGAGAATGAAGATTATGAATCATTAGTTTTAGAAATAATATCATACGAATAAACAGTTAAATACGAAATACCTAGTTTATTCTAAATAAATTTTTTACTCTATTAATTAGTCACTGACAGTGTAAAGTTATGCGCGTTAATTTTTAGAAATGAAATACCATTTTTTTATGTAAAAAATAATTCCATTGTAATAGTTTAAAAATTATTTCCTAGAACGCTTCAATCTATCAATAAGCTAAATTTAAAATCAACTGTATTTCTTAAAGCAACAATTTTCTTTAGCCTCACCCCTTCGTGATGCTAAATAATATTACAAAATTGTTTTTGTTGTTTCGTATAAGTATTCGATCGACATTGGAATTATTTTTTACCGATTTTGGACCTAATTGCGTTGCATTTCATTTGAATTTGAAGATGATCATTGGTGATTCCATAAATGATGCTTTAGAATACCACATGTAAAGCTTACCGTCACTTCTATGTACACTATCGCACAAAAAAGATAAAGACAAGCAACCCGACACACTAAACTCAACAAGGACAGAGCTATAACACGTCCATACATTATCCATGTGTGTGTTGTACGTTCGTTCTTCTGCCATATTTATTTTCTCCCACACATGCCGTGCTGAGTCCACGGATAAAGACAGAGGCTATATGTAAAACTATAATACTACGACTTTTATAACCCTCCTTCTTTCTCTCTTTAACTCATGACAGACAAAAGTCAAGCGGGGAAGAGAAGGGTCAAGCACACACGGGACACAATCTCAGGAGCAATGCCCGTACACATGCGAGCGAGGGATCGTGTTCCTACATGCAAAGTTGGGTGCACACACGTGCGCTACTTGCAGTACGTATATAGATTTGAGCAGCGAAGTAAGGAGTGATAGGCGCTTGGGAGGGGGGCGCGCGCGGGGGCCTAAATACACACGTACACATGCACAGGCGTAAATATTTCTCTCCCGATCGTCGTCATCCTCCTCGTCGTCGCCGTTCTCCTCCTCCTCCTCCGCGAGCGGGAGGATGAAGAGTAGCAGGCAGAGGAGTCAGTCCGCCGCTCGAGAACTCGACGTCGAAGAAGAGGCGCGTGCACGAGTAGCCACGAGCGAGTAGTAGTCGTGTTGCTGCTGCGCTCGCTGCGAGGGCTGCGGCGTCGTGCGTGCGCGTAAAAAATGCCTTGGCGGCAGTCGGTCGCCGCGATGTAAAAACTCGCCGACGAAGTGGAGGTTGGGACAAGAAGCGAAGGCTGCCCAGGACGCGGGTCCAGCCCGACAAAGTGACAAGGAAGCCCGGGGGCAAGGAACGGTAGAACAATCCGCCTCTTTCCGCTCGCTTGGTGGTGTGTCCGCGCAAGTACGGACCACGAAGGTGTGACACAAATTGAACGAAAAAGAAAAGCAAAGAGGAGAATCAGGGAGACAGACGTACGATCCGTACGTATACGCGGGCGCGCACACGCACGGAGAGGAAAGGAAATGCAGCAGCGTCTCAGCAGCGAGCAGCGTTCGGCGGCTGCTGCCGAGCTGCTTCTGCTGCTGCCACTGCGGGAGTGTCGTCGAACAACTTTCGACGGAGACGTCTTCTTCGGGGCTGAACGCGCATCGTCAGCGACGCGACACCGTGTTTAGGTTAGACGGGGAAAAACACACGACACACGCGCGTGTTACTGCTGAAGGCGAGGAAGGAAGTCCTGTGCTATATATTTATATGTGTATTCTTCGTTGCTGAAGAATAATATTCAAGTGCATTTTTCGACGTGCGGAAAAAGGTTGGTCTTTCATTTGTGCGTGTATGTGCCTGTGTGCGTTACTGAAATTGATATACATGCGCGTGAGTGAGGTACAAAGAGAGAACGAGAAAAAACGAAGAGAAGTTGGTCTTCGCGATCCTGGCGTTGTTGGAAAGAAAAGGTAGAAAAAGAAAGAGTGAGAGGGGAAAGATGTAGTGCGGAATGCGTGTACATGTGTGTGTGCGTATGTGCCTGTGTACTCTTTTTCTCTCTTGCCCCTTTTAAGCTTACGAGTCAACCTGAAATCTAATGACACTTTGGTTTTCAATTGTGCTTTTATTCGCTGCACAAATCAGGTTCTTACTTTGATTTTGTCCAGCTTTTTTTCTATGCTATCCTCGGCTGAATAAATGTTCTCTTTTTAAATCCTTCTCATTTTTCGCATACTTGATTTAAAGTTAGCGAGAAGGAACGCATCTTGACCCTTTTACGCTTTTCGACTATTTCATTTTTATTACACTACCCGATGGATCTCGAAGTGATTTTTATTATTTTTCAACGTGAACAATCATTTTTCTGCTGCAGTTCAAATATTATCAGTATTAAATGTTTAGTCGTTTAACGTTTCATGTTATTAAAAAGTTAAGCGTATATACGTAAATTATTACTTTTTCTTCGTGTTATAATTTTAAAAATGTAGATTTGTTTCAAAAAGCGAACGTCAAGGGAAAATTGTTGATTCAAAAATTGTTTGAAAATTAACATATTCAATGCTAATCTATGCCGCCCTACTCCACGGACGCCTTTTCTGTCTGTCTTCTCTCTCTCTCTTGCTCTTTCCCCTTCTCTGTCGCTCTCTTTCTAGCTCTCTCTGGTTACATCTGCGATTGTATGCGGTCGTATATATGTACGTGCACGCGAGTCATATATACTTCAAACAGTATGGGCTTACATACATATAATATGTACTCTATTTTCGTCGTCGTCGGTGTCTCTTGCTCACTCGCTCGCTCACTAATCGCTTGCGTACATGCTCATACACATACTTTTTATTTACAACGCGAAAAGCCTTTGTATTTTGCTACTCCTGTTTGCATGCTTTCGCCAAAAAAGATCGTACAGAGCCAGACGTAGTTACGTAATTTTCTTTCGGGAGATGTGCTTCACGTAGGTCATACAAAGGTGTTCGTGGATAAAATAAAGAGGTGATTTTTTAGGGGTTGTAAAGAGAAATAGTAGTTTTTAATGGGAGACAGAGATAGATGCATATAAGAATTAGGAGAGCCAGAAGTTTGGCTTTGGCCTTGGCTCTTTCTCTGTCTCCATGAGCCACATTTATTTATATAAGTCTGTTCTTGGAGTCAGCGAAACTAAATTTTCTCTCTTTATCTCTCTTTCTATCTTTCGTACATTTATGTGTGAATTTGTGTATATTTAGGATACAAGATTTGAAAAAATTCTGTATGAATTAGACAATGGAAATATTAAGGGAGATTTATTACTGCTGATTTGATACAAAAATTTGTTAAATTTAGTTTTGACAAGAAAAAATGTATATGAAATAAATTTATATTAATAATACCTTTTAGAAAAGAAACTATATGGATTTAGAATTTAATGAAGTAGATTTAATCAAAGTAAAGTGATCAAAACTTGGTAAATGAAGTGGTAAAAAGTTTATAAATAGTGTCAAAATATTTTAGTGCATCAACTTATGATTTATAATTTATAATCAATTTATAATTATAATAATATGTAAAAAATATTAAATTATTTAAGAAATTTATATACAGGAAGTAATTTCTAAAAATTTATAAAATTAGTGTAAATAATTTCTTTTATTTGCATGATAAAGTTTTTAAATTCAAAATGTTTATGATCTGGTAAAATATTTTAAATTTAATTATCAATTTATATTTTTTATTATATCTCTTAAATTATAGAATGGAAAAATCAATTAAATATTAACAGTATTTATTTTTTGTTATATAAAAAACAATTTAACATGATTTATCAATATGTATTTTTATTTGTGAAGAGTGATAAATCTTTTGTGTTTTAAACCAAGTATATAAAGAACAAGTTTCATGATTTTTATTTTAATATAAAGTGCTTCAATTTACGTGAGTTTTTTGCCTATTCAGACTAAAAAATAAATGAATATCTTCAAAGCAGATTTTTATAAAATAATACCTTGATTCTGTTCTAAAATTATTTAAACTTCGTTTTTGTTGAACAAAATAATGTGACAAAGAATTTCATTTGCTTATAGTTTAATGACTAGTGTAGATTCTATTTATAGCAAGCCATTCATAAGCATATATACCTTTTAATTATTCAAAATTTACATTCTTATGTACATATAAACATTTTTTTATGATTTTATAAAAATAATTAGATTAATGAATAATTATAAATTCGAAAATATTGTATACACAAAAGATTATTTGTAAAAATATAAATTAATTAAATTTATATAGTAAAGCTAAGCAAATTATGTAAGAAGCAAAAATTTATAAGGATTTTTAATAATCAAAATCAAAGCACTAAAGATATTTGAGACGATTCAAGGGTTTTCATAATTAAGGAAATATTTTTAGCTATGGTACTGTAGAGATCACATAAATAAATGTAGGTCTTGTGTTTTAGAACTTTCATAATTCAGTGATGAGGTGGTGGTCTAGAAAATTTATAATTATATACAAAGATGATGGAAGTTTCATCGAAGGAACGTGTTGAGGATTTACCCAACACACAAACAATCATGGCGGATACACTGCATCATTACAGTCATCCCCCACCTGACATCATGTCTAAGGGACTAGCAATTAATGGTAATATTTTATTACATTTGGTCAATATGTTTATTTAATTTCAATATGACAGTATTCAATTTTTTTAAATCACTAATTATTAAAGAAAATAAATTTAGATAAATAATTTATTTCATTTGAAGATGCCTGATTTATATAATGTACCATTTCAATATTTTTTTATCATAAAGTGTGCTTTATAATTTTAACTATAAATGATGCAATTTTCAATGTAATTTTTCAAATTAACAAAAATATTATCAATTAAATAAAAATTTTAGTTATAAGTTATAAAATATAATTATCAACCAATAATATCTCTAGTTTTTCTATAAAATTAAAAATAAACTTGAATATTTTTACAAGCAAAGTAATTAACATTACTCAATATTTTAATCCTATTGTTCTATTATTTTTTTAAATATAATTATTCGATATTACACTCTGAACGCAATAGAAAAATGTAATTTAATGGCATTAAAACTGAAATTTACATCTTTTCAAATTCTGTTATTCTTTCCATGTAGGTGTAGGAGCAAGACTACGCCAGCTAGAAGCTCTGTTTATTGGTGGTCCTGTACAAGGTGGAAGAATGGGCCATACTTTATCTATTGAAACACTTATCGACGTTTTATTAGTTTTATATGATGAATGCTGTAATTCTTCTCTAAGGCGTGAAAAGACTGTTTCTGATTTCATCGAATTTGGTAACTATTTCATTTAATCGATCAATATTTATTTTTTTTTATAATATATATTAACTAAAAATCATTCAAAGAAATTACTTAATGAATACTTATTTCGAAAATTACTTCAGGAAATTTGCTCGTCATAGAACTCAGTCTTGTTAAAAAAATATTTTATTTTTTATAATCAAACATATTATAAACGTTTATTTTTGATATATTAACTTACCTGTGATTTAAAATGAATTTTAAAAGATATTTTGGCCCGAAATATTGAAATTAAAATAAATAAAACGTTCATTTTCAAATTATAATAATTTTTAGGGGATATTTTTAATAAATTTTTTTTTTTAAATCTTGAAAAAATCTTCATTGAAAATTGAATATAATTAAAACATTATATTTATAAGAAAAAAATATAATAATTATGTATTTAGTTTTTTGTGTAATATATATATGCGCACATTAATATCAATACTAAGTTTTATGCTCATAGTGTGAAACACTGTAATCTTTTTATTAATTACTTAATTTATTCCATTTAAAATTCTTTATAACTTAAAAATATTTTGTATACAATACGCAATAAATAATTAAGAATAAATCAATTAAATATAAATATAAATAAACTTTAAAGCAAAGAAGTAATCCATTATATATTTTGAATAATTATGATATAGTATTATTATAGTAATACTCAATGTAATAATTAATAGCAATGGTATATTTTACTTTTAGAAGCTTATTCTAACTAATTTAATTAAAACAACGTTTTTAAGAAGATTGCCTTAATTTTTAATATTTAACAATGTGATGAGCTCTTAAAGTATTCTTTAACTTAATTTCATTGATCATAATTTAGTCTCATTGGCATTTAATTCACTTAATAAATAATATATTGTAAAAATGAAGTAAAATAATATCATCCGTGTAGAAATTATGTAATTATATCACATGTACTAATTCACGTATGCAAGATGTGTAATAATTCGGATCTGTAAATAAATTTCTAAGCGAAGCAAATATTTTGTTCGATAAAAGTACCTGGTAATAGAAAGCTTAAAAAAGTATGATATTTTATCGAACACAATAAAGGTTTTTATATAAATACTATATCACTTAAGATTCGATGGTAATGGTTCGACGTAATATACTTGGTTTTTACAGTTAAGCCCGTTGCCACTTGTATAAAGAGTCTTCAGTTGGCTCGAGAAGATTTCGAAATTGTTAAAGTTATCGGCCGAGGCGCATTCGGCGAGGTTTGCGTAGTGAGGATGCGCGGCTCGGATAAGGTATTCGCCATGAAAATTCTAAACAAGTGGGAGATGCTAAAGCGAGCGGAGACGGCTTGTATAAGAGAAGAGCGCGATGTTCTCGTGTACGGTGACAGAAGGTGGATAACGAACCTTCACTATGCCTTTCAGGATGACAATAATTTGGTGAGTTATTTTCGCCGGTGTACTTCAAACAAAATAACTTGTACTACGCATTTAGAAAGGTTGTCGAACTTTCAAGTTCGCTACTTTTTTCCCTTCGAGTTCAACCACACCATTATTCAGTCTCTATTTCAACATTTCTTTTATTAAAATTTTTTTTTAATCCAATCAATCAAATATTCGTCGCAATATCTGTATATTTATAATTGTAACACTCAATCTTATCGAAACTGATATAACTGTTGATACTTTTAATTCATAAATTTATAACGGATGATAATTTATCGGATATTAGCGCTATTTTGATATAGTTTTAACCTCGCCATTATTTTTCGCTAACAACGGGTACATTAACTGCTGTACGTATCAATATCAAGTTTTTAATCCGTGTAAATTTACTATTTTGACCTTTTTACACGTTTTATTGAAGTTTACTCTCAAAAATTGTTTTTGCGTTTAAATTGAAATATAAATTTCTTATTGAAGTACCTGGTCATGGACTACTATTGCGGTGGAGATTTGTTAACTTTACTCAGCAAGTTCGAGGACAGACTTCCAGAAGATATGGCCCGTTTTTACATAGCTGAGACTGTGCTTGCCATTGGATCTATACACGATTTACGATATGTACACAGGGATATAAAGCCCGATAACGTTTTATTAGATGCTAATGGGCACATACGCTTAGCTGACTTTGGATCTTGCCTTCGATTATTTGAGGACGGGACTGTACAGAGTAATGTGGCTGTTGGTACCCCAGACTACATTTCTCCGGAAATTCTTAGGGTGAGCATTTAAAATTTTCTAAAAGTTACTATTTGGATTAATTCATTAATTGTGTGCATATATATATACATACATATATTGAATAATTTTTTAGAGTGGATATCTCTATAGTGAAATCGTGACGTTATAATATTTAAAGTAGGCTTCTACGCACTTAATATTAAAAACATTATATTTAATTTTCACGATATTATATTATAAAAAGTACATTTTGAAATCACATTCTTCAAAATTGTGTGCAATCAGTATGTCAAAATAATGAAAGTAATTTATTATTATTAACATTCAGGCGATGGAAGATGGTCAGGGAAGATATGGTCCCGAGTGTGATTGGTGGTCTTTAGGAGTTTGTATGTATGAAATGCTTTATGGTGAAACTCCTTTTTATGCCGAATCTCTAGTCGAAACTTATGGAAAAATTATGAATCACAAGGTAGAGTCGATATATTTTTGCCTTTGAGAAAAGAAAATACATTTTTTACGAATAATTTTTTAATCTTTTAATGCTTTCAGAATTGTTTTGATTTTCCTATGGATGATATTTATGATGTTTCTGAAGAGGCTAAAGATCTAATGCGAAAATTGATCTGTAGTTCTGAATTTAGATTAGGACAAAATGGAATTGAAGACTTTAAGGTACGTTCTTTTCAATTTTAATATTTTTTTTAATTGAACGTTAAATTTTAAGAAATAACTACATTAAATATTATAAATACATAAAGAAATTTTTGTACTTCAAGCAATTTAGGTTAAATAATTTATGAGTTCAAAATCATTTTTATTTTAAAAAAATGAAATAATTTAGCTTTGCTGCGTTTTTTATATGGAATTTCCTTTATTGGCTCGGATATGACTGTCGGAAAATTAAAAAATTATTCTTTTTTATCCGTTAAACAGACAGTAAATTACTATTAAATCAAGCTATTCGAAGTACATGAAAATATTTATTTGTTTTTTGGTTTTGTTTTTGTTTATAGAAACATCCTTGGTTTGAAGGAGTAAATTGGGACACTATAAGGGACAGCACAGCGCCTTACATTCCCGAGGTTTCTTCGCCGACGGACACATCGAATTTCGATGTAGATGATACCGATGTTCGTAGCTCAGATGCTGTTCCCCCCGCGGCCAATTCTGCATTTTCCGCCCTACATCTTCCATTCGTTGGATTTAGTTTTACTCAAGGAAGGTGCGTTAAAATTGTTAAACAAAGTTCGTTTTTTTATTATAGATATTATTAAAAAAAACCTTGTTTATTTCACGAATTATCGTTCTTACAAGACGCTCATTTATGTGGAAAATAAATCCACATTTTTTTAGTTTCATACTGAGATTATTGATTAATAATATGATAAGTAATTTTCCGGTCTTTAAACTTCAAGCGTCTTTTGACGTTAATTATTTTTTCACCGAATATTCTTTATTTACAAAGTTAAAATAAATATAAAAGAATTATTAAAAAATAATGCCACTTAAATCAATTTTTACTAAAAAATTGCTCACGTTTCATTTGTAAAAATAAAAATAGGTAAATACTTTTCTATAATAATTAGATTTAATTTAAATAAAATCGACAGAATTACTTTTTAAATGTTGTTTATCTTATTCTAATAATGTAATTGGATGAAAAGTATTGAAATAATTAGGTGATAGCATTAAGCAGTAATTTGATTTAATTTGTAACGTGTAATAAAAATTTATAATAATTATTATTATCGATAAAGGCAAACTTTGTTTCTTAAATAATGCAATTTTATTTTTTAGTTGCATATCAGATTTAAGCGCTTTGCCCTGTTATTCTCAGAGAGAGAAAAACTTGAAGATTCTCGAGGAAGAAAATGCGCAATTGGCACAAACTATCGCCGAGTTAAAAAATCAAATGAGTACATGTCATACTCCACCTACTGTGTCTCCTGATTCTAATAATGCAACAAGAAAACTTCAAGACGAAATCAATGTCCTCACCAAAAGGAATTGCGGTACGTATTCTTGAATTTATCAATTAATTTCATAAAGTATTTAATTTAAAATTAATAAATATTATGTTTGCATTTGCATTTAATAGAACTAGAATCTCAATTAAAATCGCTGGAAGTACCTCGAGAATTGCGTGCAATAGACAACGGCGACTTAACGAAAATACGTGAACTAGAAAAAGTGGTACGTACTCTTCGAGTTGAAAAAGATGAAGCTGTTAAGGATAAATTGGATGCTTTGGAAAGGCTAAAGCTTCAAGACAAAGAACTTAAGGATGCTCTAGGACAAAGGAAATTAGGTAATTTTAATGAAATTTTGAAAATATACGTTTCACGCTTATTATTGCAATACTGTTCTCTAATAGTTTGGAGAAGAATTATTAAATATGAATTTATAATTCCTCATTTTTCCTTTCTGTAAACTAAATTTTCTGTAAAAAAAATCAGCGATGGAAGAGTACACGGAAGTTACGGATAAACTGTCGGAGCTGCGTCAGCAAAAGCAGAAACTCTCCCGCCAGGTTCGCGACAAAGAAGAAGAACTCGAAGTAGTAATGCAAAAAGTGGATAGTCTGCGACACGACATTCGCAAAGCCGAAAAGTTGCGACGGGAGCTCGAGGGTCGGGTAGAGGAAGCGATGGCCGAAACGAGTAAGGAGCGCAAGTTACGCGAGCGCAGCGAAGAATATTGCAAGCAGATGCAAGAAGAGACGGAAAAAATCAGACAACGTTCAATAGGCAACGATACCAGTGCGAATCACGCTCTTGCGACCCAAGAAATCAATCGACTCAAGGCGGAAGTGGAGAAGCTCGAGGTTCAGTATAACGAGAACCTTAATCAACAGCAGAACAGGTGAGTGATCGCTCGATCGAACCTTACCTAACTGCTCGTAATGACGAGAAAACGACGCGTTTGCGTCGTTATTTTTAATAATGATGGTAAAACGAGCGATATTTTTTTGGTAATTAATAAGTATTGTTGGGAGAAAAATCATAAGTACGTAGTTCACTGTTTTCTCTAAAAATAAAGAAAATATATTGCTATTTTGAGGCTATTTGGGTGCACTAAGTACGAGTATTATTTTAATTATAATCGCTTCTTAGTATGTAGTACTAAAATAGCACATTAATGCGCAATGTGTATGAATATGCGAATTAAGAGAAACGACCGATAATTTGTATATTTTTGAACGTAGTTTCGTAATTATAATTCGTAACGATTAAAAAGTAATTCGTTAAGTGAAAACAGTCTATTTTTATGAACCATGGAATGCCTAAATTTTTGCCCGATCAGGTTCAATGTGGAGTTACGTGGGCTGCAGGAACAGCTTCACGAGGCCGAGGCGAGGCGGGAGCTACTCGAGCGTGAGGTGCAGATAACGAAAGAAAAGCTAGAAAATGCGAGACTCGAGAACATCACGGATAGTGAAGAGACAATAAATGAATTGAGTCGCAGGCACGAGCGAGAAAAGATGATGCTCGTGGAAGAGAACAAAAAGTTGCTACTGGAGTTGGGCTCGGTAACGGATAGCGTGAATCGAATACAGGGCGAGAGGCGCCAGCTGGAGGACGAATACGAGGAATTGAGGAATAAAAAAGAGGCCATTGCTCAATGGGAAGCCCAAATCACCGAAATCATACAATGGGTCTCCGACGAGAAAGATGCTAGGGGTTACTTGCAGGTGAGATTCGTCTCAAGTTTCATAAATTGAACCCAAAATTGAGGTGATCAATAATGGATTTTTAATACTTTCTTGTAATTGCTAAATTATCCCTCTAAAATTTAAATTTAAAACATATGATGTTTTTAATAAAAAAGTAAAAGTACAAAGATAATTACACACATTTCGAAGATAAAACAGGTTATTAATAATATTAAAATAATAAAATTTACTCAAAAATATATTTTTTTAAATTTAAATTAGTTTTGTAGGGAATAGCAGATGGTGTATTGAATAATTTCGCAGAAGTAACTTCCGTTCAAAAAATACCTAATCTTTTATCCAATTCAAGTATTTTTAGAATTATTTGATCATTACAATAATTGTATTTTTCTAAAAAGTTTTTTAACACAAAGTATAATTGCTTACATTAATTTCAAGCCTCGTAATTCAAATAAGCAATCCTAGATTATAAAACTTGTTTGGATTGAAAATACTTATATCCAAGTAAATAAAATTTTGTAGAAAATCAATAAAGGATTTGTTTCATTTTTTGAATTTAAGAAAAAAACCAAACGTTTTTAGGGAATATATTATATAATTTATTACAAAATGAAAAATAATTAGATGTATGTTCAATAGCTTATTTACCTTTTGTACAAAATCATACAAGCTATTTGCATTACTGCATTATATCTTCAAAGTAATCTCGGACGTTTTTAAAGTTTCATTATCGGTAAGAATTATAATTGTTTTAAAAAATATATATCATTTGACCAACAATTTTCATTAAATTATATATTTTTAAAGCGATAAAACAACTTTTGCTTTAAATGGTGCTATACCTAAGTAATTTATCGAGCTATTTTGTTGTAACGAATGCTGAAATCGTAGTATTTTAAACAGTTTTCATGAAATTATATGTATCTTATTTATAGCATAGACAAAAGGTTTTCAAGCTAATATAAATTTATATTTAATTGTTTTCAAATTTCTCTAATTCTAAAAATATTTGTACTTTTTATTACATACAAGTACCTGCTTTATGAACTCTTAACGAAATATTAATATTTCAAAAGAGCACATTAATGAAATAAAAAATTAATAATTGTTGTTTTTAATTATTATCAGCAATTTTTTATTGGTTTTTGATAATAACTAGACCCATTAATGAAAAAGTTAAACATTTGTAGAAAAATAAGTTACTTATAAAATAAAAAATCATTTAATTGGTGTAAAACATTTTTTTTTTCAAATAAACAATTTATTTCAATTTGCTAAATAAAGAAAAACATTTCGATCTAGATAGAATTTTATTTGCTGAAACATTATTTTTCATTATGTACTGTTTGCTTACGTTGCAATAATTATACCGCACACTGATTTATACGAATGTGACTGTAACTCTAGTAAAAAAAAAAAAAATCGAGTATTCGAATGCAATACTATTTTTTTAACGATCAGTTTATTATTTTAGTTAAAATGAAACTGTCAATAAAACAATACTCTTTTCAAAATGTGTATGACATATCAAATCAATTCAATACAATAATTTATTTCTGCATACCTATTTTTATAAATTAATTTGTATTTCTTTCAAACGTTTGTCAATAAAAATTTGATAAAACATTTTTTTACAAAATGGTACAAATATTTTTTTTTTATATAAATATAAATATAATTGTTAACGAATGTAGAAATCTTACTATCGGCATAAAAATTTATTTGAACTACAAATATGTAAAATAAATCGGTGTAAAACAATTTTTTTTCAATCGAGTATATAAAAGTGGAAAATACTCAAGTATCCAAAACATCATATTTTCAATGTTATTACAAAATTCAAATGCACAATTGCATTATTTTCAAGGCTCTGGCAACAAAAATGACTGAGGAACTTGAGTTCCTTAAGCATTCAGGTGGCGCAGGAGTTGTTGGCGGCGGCTCCACGATCACCGACAAAAACTGGCGAAATCGCCGTTCACAAAAACTTGACAAAATGGAGCTACTAAATTTACAAAGCTCGTTGCAGAGTGAAATTCAAGCCAAACAAGCGATATCTGAAGAACTCACCAAAACGCGTTCGGATCTTATAGCAGCGCAAAAGTACGTTATAAATTTTGTTAATCTTCGTCGAATATAAATTATTCGGAAACTACACGGAACGAATGTTTTTGAACAATGTTAAGCTTCGAAAACGTTGAAAATTATTTTTATCGTCTTTGCTTTTAGCGATAAGACGCAATTAGAGCCAGTAAATATCTGAGAAAATTATTTTCTTTTCATTCTTGATTATTGCTATTTTATTGGTAAAAAAATTCGTATCCCTATATAAAATTACTTCCACGAGTCTCTTATTCAATAATAGTTACAAAAGGTGAAGCAACACTTGCTACGAAAAATAGTTAACCGTAAATTATCTTTTCAAGAGCATGAAAATTCCTTTCTTAAAAACCTTGTGTTTTTCGTAACTCGATCATGTTTATTTGATAACTGAACAGAGAAAAAATAAATGGTTGAGTATTCTTGTTTAAGTCATTAAATTTAGCTTTTCAAATGAACTTGGAATTCAGGTTTGCCGTTAACAAAAATTAACGCGTTTAGAAAAACTATTCGAACGCAATCCGCGATTAATTTTCATCGCTGTTGTCGAAGTTATTTATTTATTCGATTGTGCGCTTTTTGGGAGGTGCAACGAACGACAGCTTATCGTCTCTGGATGAAATTTAAAAGTAGAGATGCGGATTTTTGTCAGACGCTTGCAGTTGCTCCGGGACTTGTAATAAGCGTAACGAATTGTGACGATTAATTAATAATGGCTAACTTGTCTTGAATTTGCAGGGAACTACGAGATTTACGACAGCGTCTGGACTCAATGTCACATGAGATGAAGCGCAAGGAAATACAAATAAAAGAGCTACAAAGCCGGCTAGATTCCGGCGACGGCTGTAAGTACCAACCAATTGACAGTAGTAGCAGCGACGAAAGTCCTTCGATCGTAGTACAACCCCAATCTTACGGAAAATTCATATCCATAGTAGTTATACAGGCTGCAATTATTCACGCTGTCTTTGTAGTATGTAAACACTTTAATCTATGCCATGGGTTATTTAGAAAATGATTATAGATATTCATTGAACTTAATTTTCTCTCTCTTTACTCTTTATTTTTACTCAATTTTTTCATTTTGTTTCACAACTCATATAAAGACGATCGATGCAATTGAAGAAAAAACTGATGTCTAAATAAATAATATTTATGCTTAATCGTTTATTCAATACCAATCGATCGCCGTGTATGTACGAAAAAAATGAAAATCACATATTTTATACTTGCTAGTTTTTTTTTAACTGTATGCGTAGTAGTTTGAGTGACTCATATTCGCCTTTTATTATATACGGAGAATACACTTGTTCTTCCGCACCGTTCATGACACACACACATTGTATGCGTTTAAGGGGATGTGAAAATAATGAAAATTTTATTTTTTTATCACATAGGCATATATATATCTCTGTTCATTTATCACTCCTCTAACGTAATATTTATATTTATGATTAGATTATATTATACCATTGCGATAACTGTTTGTACATAAGAGATTATTATTCAATCATATTAAAGATATCTAACTTTCTACATCCCCTTAAAATATCTTTTCACTTTATTCTTTTTTTGTTTCATTTTTTCTTATTTTTTTTTTTTCATTTTTTTTTATTTTTATTACTGGCAACGTGAAATCGCGCATGTGTATAGTTTTACTGCTTATACTATCTGTGATAAGATTGGATTTTTGAAATAATAAAAATTCTTTTATAAAAACTTTTACTGAGAATTTTCTAGCATTTTATGAAGAGTCTTTTATAGGCATGCCATTGTACTACGTTAAGTATTATAAGTGATCAACATACTTACGAATTATATATCTCCATTCTACTTACCATAAATTGCAAAAAAATTGTATTATGAATGGAACAAAAATTAAACGTTGCTTTGTAGGGTCAAGCATGTACATTTAGAGATGGACGTCGAACACATTCCCAACTTCACGAAATTCCGCAAAAATTACGTTTAGTCGTTGTGCACGTATCATATGATGGGAACAACAGATGATTCTAACGACGTATGTGAGGTTACATCGAGAGACAATCAAAATTATTTGCCCATTAATTTCAAACGAAAAATTTTCTGAGTTTACCGCTTTATACTAATCTTTTGAAAATAACTGCGAAATAATACTCATTCTTTTAATTTTTTTTTTTAAGTCTATGTATGCCTATTATCTATGCGTGGGTAAACGTGTACGTGTATATATATATATATATGTATATATACACACACGTATACACATGTGTTTATGGCAAATATACGTATTTGTAACATCATTTTTAATGTGCATATCTAGATTCTTTTTATTTTAAAAGTTTAAAAGAAATATATCGAAATGATAGAAAGCTTTATTGGAGCAATAATAATAAAATTAAAATTAACTTGCATAAAGTACTCACAATTTTACACTACTTCTCTGGCAATGCTATAATACTTTACACTAAAAATATAAAATATAATTACAAATGCTTCCGATTAAAATAGAAACAGAATTAATTACACAACTTTTTTTATATTAATACGTTAATTTACTAAATTAATTCATGTTAAACAATTCTCTTTCAACGATGAGAAATACGCCTCCAGAGCTGCTTAAAGTAATGAATAAATAACGCAGTCGTTCATGTTTATTTTCTTAATATGAAAATACTTTCGGTGTATTTAATTTGCCATATTGTTCAGTAGTTCAAAATTTTTATTTTTAAAATATTGAAAAGTTAAAGCATTACACGAGAAAATTGTATATTAGAATAGTTCGCGAACTTCTTCGTATTGAAATCACGACTATTATTGTCGATAATGCTAAAATTATGAAAAAGCACGAAGCATATCTTTACATTCTCATTTCTTCATTTGTGTCGGTTAATTATTTCACTGTTACTTAAAACGTCATTTCTTCATGAATGAATGGAAAAAGTCATTTTTTAACACATTTTTTTCACAGGGAGTGTAAAAGAATTATCGTGTTCATATTTTAAAACAAAGATTATTCAACGAATTGTAAAAATCGTAAATAATACAAATCGCGATATTTTCAAATGGGAAGATAAATTTTTTTAAATAAAAAAGGTAATTACAATCCTCGCTAAATATGTTATTTCGAGAGCACAGTAAACTATTTCAATAAAAGTTGCCCACAATTAACACGATGATTCGTTTCACACGTATCCCGTAACATTTAAAAGATCGAGTAAAAATCGTCTTTACTATGGAAAAAAATCTATTAAAAATGATAAAATTCCTTAAGTATTCTAAATACGAACGTGAATAGTGGGTAATGCTTTTCTACCCTTATATTTAAATTTCTATAATTTTTACGTCGTCAAATACGGTATATGCAAAGAAAGTACACCTTCGTCGTCGCCGTTGTCGTCGTCGTCGTTTGCCTCTCGAAGATTGTGGGTTATTTACTAGTGGTAGTCGAAAACGGCAAAAGCAAAAAACTGTTTTGCTTGTTTTTGCAAAAGAAAAAGAAAGCAATCGGGAGAGAGAGAGAGAGAGAGAGAGTACGAAGGCAAGAGGCAATACCTCGATGCGGATTAAATAATAATTTACACAATGGAAGGATCAGCGCCGCAATACACGAGCGCAATGTGCGATGCTTTTAAATACACAAAAGCGATAAACAAATAATAAATAATAAAAAGACTAAAAGCAAAACTGACTACCTAAGAAAAGAGAAGTAAGATAGATTGAATAAAGAGTGTCCGGTTTTGCGGTGTGCAATTCTGATTTTCTAGACTGCAAAGTGCCTCTGTTTATTGGCGTAACGAGCTGCGTCTGGGGGCTCTTGTTGCTCATCATCAAACTGTATTTGTGACAGCCGGCCAGCTGCATAGAGTCGCCGCACAACTGTTTCGCCCATGCGTGGCGGCGGCGACTGTCGTCACCAAGCCCCAGCGCGTCATCGTCGTCCAGGGCCGGGCCCCCACAGTAATGCGTGTTTGCCCCGCTAGTCATCGAGCTGCCGCAGCCTCTAGTAGCTTATTAACTAGGCTGGCTGGTGATGATGATGATGGTGGTGGTGGTGGTGGTGGTGGTGGTGATGATGACGATGATGATAACGATAACGATAACGATGATCATCGTGGCGATGTTGTTGACGCCGCCCTCAGCTGCGTCTTGTCGCCCGGTAATTTTGATACCATCCGGCAGGCAAATTCCGTGACAAACCATTTTCTCACCACGTCTTGAATGTCAGCTTGTGAACTACTTCGTTTTTTTAATTGTTTTCGTTTTCCGTTTTTTCGTTTATTGTTTTGTTTACTTACTTTCCCTCGAGGTGTGCGTGCATTTTGGCTATGAGCACTGTTTTCGCTTCGGGAATCTAAACTAATCTCGTGGACAGGCAGTTAGTTTGTGCTAAACTTCACCGACAATCAACAAATCCATTCTTCTAAATCGAAGTCAAAATTATTCATTTCATTTTATTTCATTAAACGCTACAATCGAGAAGCACTTCTTACATTCCCGTGAACAAAGTCCACGACTTCAAGCGGCTTAGAAACCGTTTTATAATGTAGTTAGTTAAAAGCTTGTTCGGCCTCGGAGATTTTGATTTTGAACGGACAATGTTTTACTAAACTCGTTGATTTTAGTTTGAAACGCCGTATTCGATATACGATGCCAAAATAATTGTACAAAATTTACTTCTTCCATCTTGGCTGCCATTTTAAGTGCTTCCACTAGTTTTCAACTTCCCCTTTGAAAACTCTAAAAATAATAATTAAATAAATAGATATGTATTGACGTATAATAAATTAAAAGCAAGTGTCAAAGATACAATTACGCCGATGAATAAATTCTAGTTTTCTCGAAAAACAATCGACTGGACGAGTTCCGAGTGAACAAATAATTTTACCATACCGAATGCAAATGAAAAAATTGAAATAGTTCACGTTTAATAATAAAAAAAAAAAGTAAAAAAGGAAGGTGCGTAATAAATTGATCGCTCTTCCCAATGTGTTTGGAAATGTTAATAATGCCAATGTAAGGAGCATTGCGTTGCGTAGCATCATTGAGTCAATACGAGCTTACGAGCTTGCGATATTGATACTTATCTGTTTATTTTCTGCTGCTAAATGAAGATTTTCACGTGTTGACATTCAAAAAGACTACTTTCTTAAAAGAGACTTTAAAACATTTAGTACAGTGCTATGTTTTCAGTACATCCTCCATTGGACAAGAAAATTTCTACAAATGCAAAGATCTTGACCTAAATATACCGTTATTATCGTACATGTACCTTCTTACATACAGCCGTAACGATGAACGTTTTTCTGTACATTTACCTCTGACATCACCTGAATACCCTTATATTTATTCTGTCTCTTACGATTAAATTGAGAGGTGTGAATTACTTATTTCTTATACGCGTGCGTTTGAGTGTGGATTGGATTTGAGTTCGCATGCTTTTGCTTGGCTTTTGTGACGATAATTATTATTGCTGTAGATATAAATTATAAAAAAAAACATGAAATGAATTTAAAATACGTATTTTCAATACGAATGACCGAATTAGTCTGATTTCCTTTGTAGGATTACCATTAGTAGAAAAAATGCTTGTTTACTTTCACTGAAAAATAGCTCTGTTGAATTTTACAGTTTTATTCATCACAATTTTGGTGTAGTGTATTTTATTTGTATCCAACAAGTTTTATTTACTACGGTGTTTGCAATTTAATACCTGAAATTCTTTTAAGCGGGAAAATGATTTTGTTTCTCCTGATTGATTTATTAATTGCATCATGGTTTTTACCCTTATATAAACATTTAACGATAGATTAAAACTACCGAGAAGTTCGTACTTACCAGCCGAGCAAGAACTGTATTCAATTTTTCTGTATCTCCTTTTTTATTTACAGAGCATAATTTAACTATAATACACCAAGTATAAATTTTATGATACTGTGTCAGTAAGAAATTTACATCAATATTTATCCTGTACAGCTTAGTCGGTAATTACTTAAATATTATCGACTGAACAATTAATTTATGCTTTATGCATGCAGTTATCGTCAATTTTAAGTAAAAATGCTTTGTAATAAAATATAGTGTCAGCGACTACAATAAACATAGACTTTAAAGTTAAATAATCTTTATTGATTTCAAATTAGATAATTAAATTTCTTTTGAATAAAATATATTTATTACTAAAGGACTTTCAGACATTTATAATTTTGTTTACCATTTAAATCTAAATTCTAGTGATTCGTAATAACTAAGCTTCAATTTAAATATATAAATATATCCTTATATCGAACAAAAATCCTCGTTTTATCGAATGAAAGAGAAAAAACTATGATGGTATTATTTTGCAAAATAAAAGTCTGTCGCGATATAAATCAAAATAAATTAATATAGTCGTTACGATAAAAGCTTAAAATAAGAGATCAAATACGAAGTGGTACTGTACGTTATAATTCATCATCGTGTTTATTATTCAGAAGGAGGATAAACTTATATAAGCATTCTAATCAGGCTACAGTTTACTTTCGCGTATCAAAAATGAAACTTAACGAGCGTGATTTGACTTTGTACACTTGATATTCTAAGATACAAGTTTTAATATAAAAATGTTTCTATTTACTAATTAAAGTTATGCCTATTTATTAGTAATTACACGCGCAACTATTGATTGCAAACTTTTCGTTTAATATATAAATATATATATATATATATATGTATGTATGAATGAAATCTAATCAACGTTAATTTAATTTGTTAAACGTAAGGCTCGTAATTCAATATAGAATTTTTAATTATATCATTAATTAAAACGAAATGAAATTTTATGAAACCAGATCAACTTAATCCGAAAATTTTCTTAAAAATTTATCCTAGAATACGTTTGAGCTCGCAAACTTAATATAAATATTATTATAAATAAACATACGTATATCCAGCGACGGCTTCTATTATTCTGTTTAAGTTCTCTTATTGAAAATGAAGACTTGTACGATAGACTTGCGCTTGAGAACTGCTTCGCGAGAAAATAATGGCAAGGGAAAACAAGTATCGCGCTATCTGTGTTTATACTGATTTTAATGTGGGCAAGGCGAAGATCTTTCGTCGATTTGCATCTTATTCATTTCTTTTTTTAAATCTTGATAAAGAATAAATACTCGCGTGAAAGGATAAATTACTAATTATTGTAGAGTCAGCTTTAAAAAAAAACTGAAATGTCTAATCTTAAAAATAAAATAAAATTTAACGCTTAGTAATTATGTTTATTTTCTCGATTTTATACAAGCGTATTTCCTTAAAGATCTATAAAGTTATGACTTTCAATCGTGTTTATCAAAATTAAAAATTATACTACATTTTGCGAGAAAAACTTTCGATTCGTAAGAAACATATATTTACTTATCTTTTAATATTTTCTAACGTTATAACAATTTAATATTGTGTTCTTGCAAAAAATCGGTTTAAAATTGACGAAGATCAGTTCGGAAAGAAATCAGCAGAATTTTTATTTAACACTAAAATCGTTCGCGTGTAAACATTAATAGGATTTTTATTTTATTTTTACTCGTTGACATATTTGGAAAAAAGTTTCATGTTACGGGAGAGCTTGTACAGGCCCATTAAAGGCATTATTATGCATTAGCTTGCGCGCGGTTTTCTAATTAGTAATTTTTCGCAATTTGAAACCTCGTGAGATTTGAATTGGACAGTTTTAGATAGTTGGCACAGCATAAATATTCTTTAGTCAGATAGGCATTTGTATTGTTCGGTCTGTAAAACTTTGAACTTTCTCGGCCCGTAAAAAGAAACTCTTTTTTTATTAAAGAACAACATATTCTCTACTTGTCACGTTACTTTTCAAGTTTTATGTTTTAATACACAATAAAAAATCTAGCAGAGTTGCAGTGGAGTGGATTCACAGGTTCAATATTTATATAACGAAACTAGCACAGCATTAATACGTATATCATTAATCGAAGCGAAGGATACTTTTTTAAATACGAAAAAAGCAAGTTAACCTCACCAGATTGTTGGACCCATGTGCAAATTGACAGATTTGCCTAACACCTCTTTTCTTTTACTTTACCAAAGGAATTTTATCTAACAAACTTTTGTGAAATGCTCCTTTACATGCGCGCGCAAACGACTGTTGGGCGAAATCGTAACGGCCCGTCAATGTTCTATACGTCATTTCAGTTTTGGAGAGACCGACTTCGCAAATGTCATATCTCGAGCACTTCCTCAAGGAGACAGCGGGTAACGCACGCCACGGCAGCGTCGACAGCGTCGAGGGCGACATCGAGGACAACCGCGCCCCGAGCATCACCAGCAGCAAGAGCAACCTTTCCGAACTTAGCATTGTGAGTAGTTAGAAGTTGGATAAGCTTTTGCTTCAACAGCACCTCCGAATAACATAGCGACGTTCGATCGAGTGCACTTTCACCGTTGCAATTGCTCGAATACTTTTTATATTGCAACGGATTCAGATTCTATTTTCGGTTGTTCAAACGTTTTTCCGGCTATAATTATCGAAAAGTTTCATAAACCAAGTGCACCGTAAGAATTACTAATGAAACTTAATCACAGGTACCCTCTGACGTACCATACGTTTTGTATCTTTCAATCTCCAAAGGCCGAACTTAAAATAATTCTTTTGAATATTACCGATAAAATGATTCGTCGATCAAAATCCGTGATTGGCAATTCGAGTGAAAGCTTACTTCGTTTCAGGATCCAACTTCTCCACTATCCCACGAGCTCCTGAGCAAGTCATCCGCGATATCTCAAGGCCACACGAATCTACAGCCAAAGCCAAAGTCGCACCAATTCCTGGTGCGGACGTTCTCCGGGCCAACCAAGTGCAATCACTGCACTTCGCTAATGGTGGGCGTCATTAGACAAGGCGTCGTCTGCGAGGTCTGCGGCTTCGCCTGTCACGTTCAATGTTGCGATAAGGTGCCCTCGGTCTGCCCAGTTCCGCACGACCAAAGTAAGACTACACTACACACGATATTTCACTCTAATCTTCCTCTGTCAAATGGCACTTTGAACACTTACGCCTGTGTCTTTATTATTAGACACTATTTTGAGAAAGCCTAGATCGCTGTAATTACGCTCTCGATTTTATCGTCGCTCTTTGTTCGGACATACTTGGACTCAATGTGGCTTTTTTAACTCTTACACTACAGCAGATTAACGTTAAATAATAATTGCATTTACCGATATTAATATTATTAATAAAAATGAATATAATTTTGATCTTTCACTTACGTAAGATTGCGTTCAATGGTTAATGTCCGGTGGTTTACTCTAAATTTACCGCCAATATTACTGAAAGAAGCGAAGATAGTCCCTGGATTATTTATGCAACGAGAGACGGAATGTTAAATCGCAATAGTTTTTGTCTTCGTTGCAAATGAATTCAAAATCAAACGCGGCGAGTGCAAGAAATTTCGAAATCTCCGCTTTATATGTGTTATTATTGAAATTTTAAAGTTCCAGGGATTAAAAAGTCCCAAAGTAGGAGAGTTTGTTGCTAGGGGGTGCAGAAACGATCGATTTAGTTTAACTTTGAATAATTGTAAGAATATAACTTTGATAGTTTGAGTTATTCGGAGATGTTATTAAAAAGAAAGCGATTGTTTCGATTAACAAAATAGTCGAATTCTCGGTAAGACAAAGTTCTCGATTGTTTTTATGCTTTGTGGATTCGCAGAGAAAGATGCCGCCGAGTCGGTAAAAGTCTCACGAAACGGTCCTAGAGCCCCCCATAACTTAAGTTGCTGTGTGTTAACGCGCGCATTAAGAAAATTGCCATGAGCAGAGTGAAATTGACTCGCACCGAGTGAAAAATAAAAAAATAAAAATTGTACCCTCGTTAACCAATAATCGTGGTCAATGCCTGTCCAGCTAAGCGGCCGCTGGGCATCGATCCGACACGCGGCATCGGCACGGCCTACGAGGGATACGTCAAAGTGCCAAAGATGGGCGGCGTGAAGAAAGGCTGGGTGCGCCAGTTCGTCGTTGTGTGCGACTTCAAATTGTTCCTTTACGATCTCTCCGATCGCAACGCCATGCCCTCGGTTTACGTGTCGCAAGTACTTGACATGCGAGACGAGGAGTTCAGCGTCAGCTCGGTGCGCGACTCCGACGTCATACACGCGACGAAAAAGGACATTCCGTGTATATTTAGGGTGAGTAAGCCTCTCCTCTCCTTTCCTCTCCTCTCCGAGCCCCTTCCTCCCTCCCACTCCAATACCCGTCTTTAAAATCAAAACGCTTTTTTAACGGGCCCTCTTAGTCGCTAGCCTCGTCCGATCGTTGCAGCTTTTTCAATCGTTCCTTTTAATTCGTCATCGCACGAGGACAGCGACATAAACATGCTCCTTAAATAGAAATAATTGCCGAGAGGAGATACCGAAATTTCTGAGAGTCTTCTTAGAAGAAGATTAACGCGCTTCTTCCTGGAATGTATAATATTTTCAACGAGACTCGAAAAAACAATTTAATTGCGATTTTACGATCGCAACTGCTTTAATAAAAGTTTGCTCCGCGAAAAGGATTTTATGGAATGTTAACGATTCTAGAAAATCCTTTGGGAGCGAAATTCTGCTCGAATATAAACTTGGACGATTTAATTAAGGAATGAAAAATGATTTGAGCAAATGTACCAGCTATAACAGCTTTGAAATATAAAGTAGGTTGCAAATGCTCGGAAAACAACGGTATCTCTTGTCCGCAAACGTAAAACAAAACTGACAACTTTCTTATGTTGATTAATTTTTTAACTAAGCAACAATAAAACAACAAATAACGCTGCAATTGAAAATAAATTTTTATCTTGTCTAAAAAATCTAAAAAAAATTAAAAAGAAAACAAAAATTACTTCTATCTCGCCTCAAAAAATCCGATTAATTCTGTCGATTAACCCTTAAGGGTATAGCTACACGATACTTTTACCAGTGAAAAATGTTGCTCTTCAGTGCGTTTATTTTGCGTTGATTATCAGCTCGTAATTACGTAAAATAAATAAAGTGAATTGCGTTTTCGTAAATTCCGAGTGCAACGAATGATATAGCACTAGACCGCGTACGTATTTGTTATTTCACTGTCCAGTCGTAAAGACGATAAAGAGAGATAAAGCAAAATCGAAAAGTGTAGTGTTACCTTTAAAAAAAGTCGCCCTCATAAAATTATGTTTGTATACTAGATAACAACATCTTTGTTGGAACCACCTGGTTTGCGGAATCACACGTTAATGCTTGCCGATACCGAGAGTGAAAAAGCTAAATGGGTAGTGGCCTTGAGTGAACTCCACCGGATTTTGAAAAGGAATAATCTCCCTAATACTACCGTATGATATCTTAATTATCTTACTTGTTTTAATACTATGTTTAATGTAATATGTTATCCGTAAAGTTAATTCGATTAAAAATATTAACGCCTGTTGTCTACTTTTGCTAAAGATATTTCGTGCGAAAGAATTATTGGACAATACGTTGTCGCTTATCGTCATTAAAAACGTGCTGTCAGGGGCAATTATCGATCCAGATCGTCTAGTCATTGGCACCGAGGAAGGCCTGTTTTGTTTAGATTTAGATCGTAGTGGTAAGTGTTTTTCGCTCTCTAAGATTTTTATTAACCAACTGCCTTTGTTATTTTATCAAACGATGCTTGGCTCGCTGATCTCTCGCGTGAAACCCGCCGATCGGTTCCGCGAGTCGCGATCAAGCTCTGCAAAAAATTTAACTTCCCATTCGAGCTTCCGCTATATTATCATCGTTGCAATGAACATTCGCAGAAATTGCGAGAGTCGGCGAGGGTAAGAAGATATTTCTGTTGGAGTACGTGACCGAGGAACAGCTGATCGTTGTACTTAGTGGTAAGCAGCGGCACGTGCGCTTGGTGCCGGTGCGTGCCTTGGACGGCGACGAGGTCGAGTGGATCAAAGTCGCGGAGACAAAGGGCTGCATTACGTTAACGACCGGCGTTATGAGGCGCAATCCATTGACTTATTGTCTGTGTGTGGCTATAAAAAAACAGGTGATTACTACCCATTGTTTTCGTCTAACCGACCGCCGCTCGTAGTATTCGTGGCCGTTACATTTAATAAATCAAATAATAAACGAGTCGATGCGAATCGTAAAAAATGTTCAGACTCGAGTGCTAAAATACCCGTTTAATTATTCTCTTCAGAATGCTTCTCAAGTCATCATTTACGAAATAACGCGTACAAAGGCACGACACAAACGCATTCGTGAGCTCATGCTGCCGTGTCATGCGCAAACGCTCCAAGTCTTGGCAGAAGGACGTCTTTGCGTCGGCTATCCTTCTGGATTTTCGATTTACAGCATTTTAGGGGACCATCACCCTATTTGTAAGTAGATTTTTTTTTATTATTTCAACGAAAGACCTCTTTACCAGATTACTTTAAATAGACGATTAAAAAACTAAGAAACGTTCCTTTCAACGCAGTTGAAGTTTAACGCGTCCTTTTGTTAAACAAGTCTGATATAAAACCTGCGATTGCTAACGACTCGAAACACGATTAAATTTCAGCTTTGGTCCATCCTGAAAACGCACTTTTAAATTTGTTGACGTTCAATGCTTTGGATGCATTTAGATGTATTGAACTGCAGAGCGGAGAGTTTCTACTGGCATTTTATTCGCTGGCGGTATACGTGGACAGTCAAGGTAGAAAGAGTCGAGACAGAGAAATCATGTACACGGCTTACCCCACGGCAGTTAGTAAGTACATCGGGCAGGGCTCTAGTCGTTCTTTGCGAAGGAAGCAGTCAGGGATGCGACTTACAATATTACCATTTTAGGTTATTGCGAGGGTTACCTGTTGGTGTACAGCGATACGCACATCGACGTCTTCGACTGTCAGGCAGGCGACTGGTTGCAAACACTCAACGTCAAAAAAGCTAAGCCTTTGAACACGTCGGGTTCTCTCACTACCTGTATAATCAACGACATGCCACACGTGATTTATTTAAGCAACTTACATCAACGTGAGTATTAGTATTATCATTATGGTTGTGTATTATTTGATAGGCTGTGTTGTTTTAGATAGGCATACGAATATACGTCACGACAAAATTGTAGTTTCAATTCGTAAAGCTTCGAGTTTGTGTTTAATGTATTTATTAACGGATTCGTAAACGAACTCTTTAATGTCGTGCTACTATTTTTCTATACCAAATGTTGTTTATTGGCGAAAAACAAGGAGTAGCATAAGTAACTAATGGAGAATAGCTTTTGCTATAACTTAATATAATGCAAGGTATAAAAATTAATTGATTGCTTAAAATTGCGGATCACAGGCGAGCTGTTAAATCTGGCGACAATAGACGCAAGTGGCAGACCCATGGCCAGACCGCGAAGAAGATTCTCGTTGCGCGAAGGTAATCGTGCTGTTCGTCCGACCGACAGGCGCTCCAAAATGATATCCGCGCCAACAAATTTTAATCATATTACTCACATGGGACCTGGAAATGGCATTCAAGTGCGTACATTTTGATCATTTATACATTTTCGACGAATTCATTGTAATAGTTTATGAAAGACTTAAATGACTTAGATTTATTAAAATTGCAGCAAATGTGATTGAATCTGAAAGTAGATTACTGGTGTTGCGTGTAACGCTTCTTTAAAATAATTGTTTAAAAAACTGTGTTAAGAAATTGCTTCAAAAGTAACTTCCCACGAACTACGGCCTCAAATAACAACTCGAATAAATCGCGATTAATACCGATGATCATTTTTAGAACACTTTTCATAACAGCTCTATGAATTTTATTTCATATGTTTTGTAAAAGTATAATTGATTTTGAATACGATTAGTACGAATTATTAATTTACCTGTCGTTATTGCCTGTGTAAGCTAATTATTTCGATGATGATATTTTTGCTTTGTTAGATTCAAAGATTATTGGATCTGCCAACGACTTTAGAAACAGCTGATCAGCAGTATTCGGGATCATATCCAAGTTCACATTTTCACAGTAGTCAACAACGAGTACGTAAAAAATATTTTTTTAAATATATGTGCAATATTTAATAATTTTGTAGTAAATGACGTACTCGATCGATAATTTATTCCCTTAGGTTTATGGTACAACAGTCCAGCCTCCGAACAAACCAGCACCACTGCCACCTAGACATCCACCGTCGGATACAAGGCGACTGAGCTCACATATGACTAGAAATTCTGGATTTTCACCGCACAATGGTAAATATTATTCAAATGGAAGTGGCGCTTTATTTCACGCTTAAGGAAAATAAACTATGCACTTCAAACTGATATTTGAATAGCAACAATTTTAATACATTTTATTTTTGACAATTATTGTATGCTTTTGCTTAGTACTTTTATGTACATTTTATTGTAATAAAGAATATTGTTGATTCTGAATTTAATTCGTTTTTGAAGGTTCAACATCTTCTAGAAGAGGACCGGCACCACCGAGACCAACCGCTACACCGCCATCGTTACCACGTACTCCAGTCGACCAAGTTGATTCAGAATCTTTACATTTACGGTCACACACACCTCATTCTCTTGGAAGCATTGCTTCACTACAAGACAAGGTAACAATTGATTTATTTAAAAAAATTTTTGCTTAACAGAGCATTTAAAGTTTTAATACCCCCGCATTTTAAATGCGGGATTCGATAGACGATTCTGTTTTAAACAATTTGCTTAGATGCTATAAGTTGCCATGCTTTTAGTTTGTTTAATAAAATAAATTTCGAATAGTAGTAATAGAAAAGAAAAACTTATTCATTTTTACGTTTAATCGAGAAAGATTTTTAAGGTAGAATGACGGTAATTTTTTAAGTAAGAGCTGATTGATTAAACGAGGTGAAATAACATTAGCGATTGAAAATCCTAATTCCACAGATATTTAAAGAATAAAAGACATGTTTTTATCCAGTTACTGTTTTTTGTCAAAATAAGTACAAGGATCGTTTAAAAGAATAGAAATAGAAATAAAATTTATTTTTCACTGCTCCTTCGTGCTATTAAAAAAGCAGTTGTGCAATTTTTTGAAGCTATAAAAAACTGTTATTTTTTTTATAAAATTATCTAATGGATAAATTCGATAAACAGGAGCACGTGTCTGGAAGCAGCCCACGACACTCGATAGCCTCGAACAATAGTTCAAATCCATCGACGCCGCCCAGTCCTGCGCACGACCACGGATCCTCGTCCTACGACTCTTAAAACCACAGTGAAAAGAAAACAATGTTACTGGCCTAAGCATTAATATTATTTCGTTGGCCGCATTATTGGAATAAAACTATCAGTCGTGTTCCGCAATAAAGTGAGCATACAAATACAGTTGCACGACCGCGACCTTTCAAATAATTGCAAAGAAGAGAGATACATGCCCTGGTAACGTTTTCTTAAAGGATGATCTATATATTGCGTTATATACACGACCTTTTACCTGAAAAGTTACCATAAGAGTTTTTTGACCTTGTATGTACAGTCTTGATACATATTTTTTATTAGATGAATGAAGAAGTGAGGGGGGAGGGCTTGGGCAAGAGTAAAATGGTAGGAAAATAATACACGAATGCAGTTACAAGTTTAACAAAGATTTTTCTGTATTGCCCGTGTGTAGTATAAATATACATACATCTCCACATATACGCGATTCCATATAAAATCACTCACACAAATACCCGTGCCCACGCGTACACTCGGCTCTTTTCTGACGTGCGCATTAATGCGGCACACCTGCAAGCACACCCACACACGTGCAAGCGCGGATGATCGAACGAACGCAGGCGTGCGTGCACAAACACACAACACAATGTACAGGCATGGGGCCTGTAGTCCTTTTGAGCGTGCTGTTTTTTCTATAACCTTTTAACGACAATTAAGAAATAAATTAAAGAGACTGGTTTCGCTTTAGAGGCGAACAAACGGTTTTTGTAAATTTTTTCATCTCATTTCTGCTCACTAACCATTATATACATTATGACCTACGAGAAAAAGAGAGGACGAAATCATGTAAAAAGGTATACGTTAGAAATTATATATTATATCGTCGATTACCTTGCGAATTATTTTTCTCTACTTTTTAGTACATTATTATAAATGTATATTATTAAACAAATTGCGTCAGAGAATTATATAAATTTTTGGTGTTTAATTCAAATAGTATTATTTAAAGTATACATAGGTTCAACTCTCGAGCTTTAGATGATGTAAGTAATTGCAACGATCAGTTTTAATATTTGTTCGAATATTAAAGGCGCTCGAATGTAAAATATACTAAACGTAAGAAAATGAGTTTAATGGTTTATTACGTGGCATGACGATGAATTGTATATACATTATATATTTAAATTATGTGAAATAATGACGGGAGCGAATATTATAACGATATAATTGTCATTACTGCCTCCTCGTTTGGAATAATTTATTTTTTATTTTCTTTCGCATGTGCTCTGTGCAAGAACGAAGAATGATTACCGAGAATCGAATATAAATGTGTGCGAGCATGCAAAATGGAGAAAAAATGAGAAAGGATCCCAGTCAAATTATTTAGCAATAAATTATCTACTTAATCTATTCAACCGGCTTCGAAGCTAAGGTATAAAAAATAGTCTATAGCGGCTAATAATGTATTTAAACGCCGCCGGTGAAGAATTAAAGAGAATTAAAAAAACGAGTATATATATAATATTATATATATATATATATATATATATATATATAATTTTTGAGATATAAATGAATGTATCGCGTATGAAATCATGGAGTATTTGAATGAAAGAAAGGAAAGAAACTTTAAAGAGCAAACAGAACTCATTTTACGACATAACGACGCGTCGTAATGCCAGTCAAAATTTGAGGTGATAATATCACATGTCGTACATTTTATATAATTGTATTACTTAGTTTTCATCGTGCAATGTTTATCAAAAGCTTATACGCTGACAATACATGACATAAGAGAGATTTAACTTTAATTAACTAGAGTTTTACCATTATAATATGCGTTTTTTTTTCTTTTTCTTTTCGCAGACGCTAAAAGAAAAGTACAAGTGATAAGATGCATAATCATTTTTTATAATCTGTAATTTTTATAGTGAGAAAGGAAAATTTAAATCCACGTTATACAAATAGATTTTATATTGGACACAGATAGTTTTTATTAAAATGGGCCGATGATCGTCCCCTACCGTGGCGTCCACTGTGCAGTCCATTTCGCTTTTGCACCTTCTGTTTCAACACGAAATACACTAGCGTACACACAGATTTTACGTTGTACTTATGCGAGGGTAAGCCTCTGCTGGCACTGCTTTGCTCGCACCTGCATCGGCAATTAAGAAAGTGCGCCAAAAGTTACCTCTCGACGTGTCCGCGTGACCAACGGTAATCGAAGGGAAGAGGAGTCGAATTCTCTTACTTAAAATACAAAATAACGCGATCCGAATTCCATACGAATAATAAATAAATGAAAGGAATATAACAATATTACTAAAACGACGCACACTCGCACCAGACCAACGATCTAATAATAACCGCGCACGTGACGTACAGTGGATGCCGCTACATTTGTAAACAAGTAGAATAAATAGTTTGGTACAAAAAAATTTATTCCGCGAAAAGACAATAAGTCGATCCGTGTTCCCTTAATTTCTTTCCACTAGTTCTCCTTTTTTGGTGCACAACCTTGCTATCTTCCCGACATCTCTAATTAAAGCTTCTAATTCCCTTTCCATCGTAGCTCTTCAGGAGGTGAAAGGAGACGTTCCGTTTCTATCCCTTATAAAAAATACTTTGAATCGCGTTGAAATTATAATCGAAACTAAAATTTATTTTCTTCTGATCGTCCAACTCTTCACGTTTCACAAACAATCGTCGCTTACTTCTTTTCCTTGATTTCTCTAGGTATTAGAACGGAGGTAATTTTTACGCGGCCAAGCCTACTTTTCTCCTCAAAATATTTCAACGCATAATTTCTAATTAATAATTTAACAGTAACATAAATACATAACTAACTTTGCCATCATAAGTAGTACGGTGACAATTGTCTTATCGACAAGTTGGACTTTGCCGTTAAATTAAATGCTTTTAAAATATCATCCCTATTTAATGGATGTTTTCAATTAATCATTTGGAGTAATGCTCCACCGAGACTACAGATATAAACCTGACAAAAGTACATTCTTACCGATTCGTAACATATGCACGTAGCTAATAAATAGGAGGGCTATCCAAGTTTAAGAATTTTGGTGATGTTTGGTACCCATCTAGACGACAAATATACAACGTGATCAAATTTTTTTAAAAAAATCCGATATTGCAAAATGTAACGAGATCGTCAAATTTTACTCGATGATTACTAACAGGCATCGGTAAATCATTAAAAAATGATGAATATTCCAATAAAAAATTAAAAAGATAGCCGCTCATAGAGAATAATGATGCACGGATAAATTTACCTAATGGCAAAATCAATTATATCATGTTCGATCTCAAACTGTATCTTATAACAATTATTACAGCTAATATTTGGCAAACCCAGCTGTCAAGGTAAGATACGTCTACGATAAAATCACAGAGACCGACTTGAAAGCGGAGTGGGCACCGATGCCCAGGAAGATGTTAACAGTCCAGCACTATCCGTCCCCATACAACACAACAAGGCTGTGGCTAATGCTTATTCCTGATGACGGGCTCGCTACGATGAAACGAGTGCAGATAATATTGTCGAGTCGGCTTAAATTTCATTTGGTTCGCTGTGGCCTCCCAGAATACGAGGCGTACTTCAGTACTCCTGGCTAAAGATCTACCACAGGTCTATCGATGGCTTACCGCTGCGTTTGGTGTAGGGCAACGACTCAGAGTCGTGCTTGTCTTCAACCTCACGATTTAGCTCCCTTGGATCGTCGTGTCGACGCTTAACACTGCACCATAAAAGATAACGCCAAAAACTTCATACCAATATCAGTTTCGATAAAAATACTTTGATGGAATTTTTATCAAAAAAATTAATAAAAACTCGTTTTGACTTTCTGGTGTTAGTTCTTGAAAAATTCTTAAAACTTTGAAAGTTGTCTGGCTTGGCTTTTAGTGGTACATTCCCAATGTTGCCTACAGCTGACGCGTTTATCCCTGAATTAATTCTATTTAGTTCTATTTATCGCTATTTTTGAAAAGGAAAGGTAGCTTTTAACTACATCAACATTGGCTTTTCAACTCGTGTTTGTCTGCTCGACAATTGAACGTAAGAATACAGACTCGTATTGCTGAAAAGGGGAATTCCGATAACTCCTTCCACCTTAAAAAAAATTAGCCACCTGGAATTGTTTCCTCGGTGTTTTTTCCATTCAATTTGACAGCCAACTTTCTCGAGTTCTCCGAATCAAAGAAACAGGACAACTTTTGCTTGCGCGATAGTTACAAAATCATTGAACTTAATTGGTGATGTATATTATAATGTAATATTTACCGTTATATCTGTGTCCAATAATATTTTTAAGTTATTTTTTTAATTTCCTTTATCGAAAATGTATCGCAACACACAGCTTTATAGAATTTTTTTCTACTTTTTTGTCTCTGGCATAATAAGCATTGGGGTGTTTATCTTCTATACCTTTTTTTTTTATTATTTTGAGTGTTCAAAAGTGCGAAGCCGAACTTTTTCCAGTGGATTAAACAATATCGTGCAAATTCCATAATTACATATTCATATAGAGCAGATACGCGACGTAAGCATAATGAAAAATCAATTATAAAAACTGAAAGAGCAAAAGATACATAATAAGAAAGAGTCTCGTGAAAAATTTGTGGAAAACGAATGACTACATTATCATATTATAGTGTATTAACCAGCGGCATTGCTAAATACAATATCAGATGCAAACAACAACACAAAAAGATATTCTTCTAGAATTATCATTAATTATATAATATATATTACAAAATCAACCTAAATACATTCAAAATTCATGTTATCAAATACTTATCCGATGGGATTTGTACTTTAATCTATCTTCCGTTGTTGTTATTATGCAAGGGTTCTAAAATCAAAGGCAGAGTATATTATAAACAATTGTCATTCTGTGTCTAATTAATTAATTTTTGTTATCTTAAAACTGTATTAATTGCTGTCTCTCTCGCTATTTGTTCGCTAAACCTTTTTCAGTATTAAAATCAAATTTGCGACTATAATTAATTATGAATAAATAAAATCTTAGTTTAATGTAAATGTAACGCGTACCGTTTTAATCTAGTTGAACGATTCTTTTTTCTGGTGAAAAGTAGAAAACTAAAAATTATATAGAGATATTATTTTACTTAACCGAAATAAAAATGGTCTCGTGTGTTTTGCAAGAATTTTATGCTTCGAGATAAATTTGTGTGCGCTTCGATAATTAGTACTATACGGTACCTTTTAAAAGTAATTATATTTAATTTTGATTATAAATATGAATGAATTTCAGTTATAATTTCAATACTTTTAATATCTTTGCGAACACGTGGATAAATATTTTTGTACACGTAATTACATCTCGCGCTTGGAATACTTTATTTACAGAAAAACTTTTATTTGATTTTAGATCCCTTATTGCTATATACGTATCGAAGAATACAATGTTACAAAAATGCTTATACGAAAATAGCAATCTATTATTCACTGTATAAACTACACTATCATGTAATTATTGTAATAATTATTATAGTTTCGCGTCTTTCTGACAGGATAAGGCCGCATACGCATCCTGAAAACAACAAAGTATCTTTATAAGAATGATTTTATTTTTTGCTGTCACAGTGTTGTGAGTCACCTCAATGATTTTCTCACTTTCTTTTTTTCCCGTAACTTATAAACTGATGATCAATTTACCTTTGTAAGCGTCATATACTGGAATCTCCCTATCTAATATTTTGCATTTTCTTTCGACTACTTGGGAACATGCAGATTATTATTATTATTATTATTATTATTATATTATTATTATTAGCGCCTTATTATTACGTAAAAATGACGGAGAACGAAAAAACTTATTTATGATACTTGTGCATTGTTTGCGATATATTTATTAAAAAGAGCAATATTAAATGACACCAATGTCGATCGTTTTGTCAGATATTTTGCGCGCGGAATGACAAATTGATAGCAGCTTCCCTATTCATTTTGTGTTTTATTTCTCCAACTACTGATATTTACGTTCAAGATAGAAAATTTAAAAGAAGAGGTAATAAGTAAAGACAAAGGAAACATAGTCAATTGGGTCAATTTTGCATTTACTATCTACAACAAGAACGATATGTAGATTTTACGCGACTTTGCGAATAAATTATTCTTTGGTAGTTTAGATAAACAAAGAACGTTTGCCATTTTTTGATCAGAGATAAATACAAATATATATATATAATGGAAATATTTAACGAAATGTTTCGACATCAATTTATAACAATGGAAACAAAAATTATATAGAAGATAATTTGTAACGTCTTGTAATTACGCCGACAAGAATTATAACGATGTATCTGAACTGATTATACAAAAATAGTTGAAACAATAAAAACGCAGAATTGATTTCTCTTACGTCGTTTTGAACTTTTTTTTATTCGATAACATTATTTGATTATTATATGCGAGTGCAGAACTTACGACGCTGGACTAACTTTCCAACAACACGCGATAATAATTAAAAAGCACTTGGGTCAACTCGACTTTTGCTTTCCTTGGTAAGAAACCGTAATTATACAAACCTTCAAATACACTTTGATATTGCTACAAAAGCAGTTGTAATCCGCTTGCGAATAATTGCAAAAGTTCAATCTATCCTAGTGCACGTTTAGAATTAGCTTTTATTTGAATCTTCATTTCAGCTCTTGTTTATGGATTCGAAAAAGTATCGATGATTTAATTATAAATTATTATGAGATTAATCATAAATTTTATTAGCACGAACGATGTAGAAGGTGAAGACAATGATGACACAATTTATGTTTGATAAAAAACTCGTGACTTATATTTTATTTCATCGTCACTCCTTGAATGCAAATACATCATCCACATTTTATACGGAAACATAAATTTTCACATAAATATATGATACTCGGTTAGTCGTTAAACTCAATCAGAATCAATTAATTACATGCTGTGCGCCCGATATATAAAAATGGAAACTATGCGTTAGCGGCAATATTTTAATCAAATAATCAAAGTATTTCCATTTTTTACAATACTGATCGTAATTCGCAATAGTAATAAAGTAGATAATTAACGTTTACATACGACATTAATTAGCTGTGTTTTTTGTCATTAGCTTCGTGCTTAAAAGCTTAATCGTTTATTGTTCGGCTTACAATATTTTACTGTCAGGAGAACACAAAATATAAATATAAACTTATCGCACCTTTCAACAATGAGATTCAACAAATTGTCGCTAATATACGCTGGGTCGACTGATTTACATTTTCAGGCTACTTACACAAAACTAAAGAAATGCTTTACACTGTATCTTTTAAAATTTAATTGCAGAAATAATTCGAGGTAGCAAGAGTACAGGCTCGAGTTCATTCGTAGACCCATTGGTTTTAATAGATTTGATTGTGACTTAACAGCATGACATTTCAAAACGCATGTCTAGGTAAAAGTAACATTACTGTATTAATCTAAAACTAAATTTAACGGGTGCATCCATTGTTATTTATAGTGTATGCTGACGTTTAATAGGCGCATCTATAAATGTTTTAATGACTTGATTCTTGTGCGTGCGTGCATAAATTAACGTACGAAGTAAAATTTTTTTCAATATTCTTATTTATTACGTCTAAGATACAGCGTTTCAAACGAGATTATCGATAATCTGAAATTGGCACTACAAATTTATACATAAATCCCAATCGATTTTCGAGATATTTCATCCGAGCATTAAGATAAAAAACAACGACAGTTTCTAAGAACTTTTAAAAAATTGCATTCGACTTGGTATCTACGTATAATAACAATAATTTTTAAATAATTGCCTTATTTAAAAATCAAAATAATAGAGAGTATAGTCCGTTTCGTTTAAAATTGACGAAAGAATGAAATAACTTCAAGTACACTTAACTATAGTACAAAAACATGTTTTAGATTTTAACAATTTTTTATATTGTCATCCGAATTTTTAATAGAAGGCTAAGCAATTGTTCCATTTTAACGAACTTTTTATATAATGCGCAATAAGGTTTAAGCAATCGACGGTATAAAATTAAAAAAGCCTAGACTCGTTTGCTACAACTACGACTTCTGCGAGTAAAAGGTCATTTATATTTTAACGAAAAACAGGCCTTTCTTTATTGCATACGTATTTTACAAATGAATGAAAAGTTTTACTTAGTAGCAACGTGAAAACGAAAAATTTGTGGTATCAAGTTAGTCAGCAATAGTCGGCGTTCCTGGAAATGCTATCAACTTTTCAAGCGCCATCACGAGCTCTTTTAAAATTGTCATTTCAGTTACTTGAATTACTCTACACCCCGTCCTAACTCATTTCTTCCTTATCTCGTAACAATTGTAACATTATCTGTCTTACGACGTTCGGTACGTTATTTTTTCTATTTTTATAATTTTCCGTTATAACTTCGACAATGGATAATATATTATAATAAGACTTGACAGGTATTATACTTAACTAACGAATGTGTAAAAAATTGTTTCTACCTACACTTGAATCGTTCGTTTGTTTTTTATTTTCTCTTAAAAAGAATTAAATCGTCATACGCGTGTTCGATTGATTCAACAGTGATCATAAATAGCGAGCTATTGCTAAATAGAAAACGTTTGCTACAACTACACTTTTAATTTATACTCTTAAATTTAGTATCTCTGTGTACACAAATCGTTTTCATTTTTGTAAAGAAATTCATGTTTAAAATTCTTGTTCGACGCTTAAGGTTAATGAGTAAAGAAAATGCGTAGATAAAATAATAAATGCCCTCTCGTTCAATAATATGAATACAGTAATCTTGAAAATAGAGATCAATTTTTATTATTTTTCGAACAAATTATAAAATAAGCCGATGCTTTAAAAAATAATAAACAGTAATTGGCATGCTATCAAATCCGTGGCTAATTGATATTGACATTTATTAAAATCGTACTTCAAATACGAATATAAAAAAAAAACCAAGCGAATCTATTAAAAAGTATCATTTTGTTAAAATCCTCCGTTGAATATTAATAAAAATCAAAATTTACGTGCATCGCCTTTTGATTTTCAATTATTTATTTACGGCTAAACGCATACAACGTAAATAACCCAAAATAATTGCGGAACTTTCGCTAGGGTATTTTAATGGATCTAGGCCTAAGTATAAATGCTTTTACATTCGTTAATGATTAAAATTTGCTATTACTAATTCTATTCTTAATTATCCCTTCTTTCGTTTAACTCATCTCATCCTTAAATAATTTCCTTTTCTACAATGAATTTCATTTTTTCACGAGTAATCGCAGCTGATAACGAAACTTGTTATTTATTTACATTGAAAGTTGAGTAAAGCAATAATTTATACGACCACTAATCCAAGTATACAAGTACTCAAAGACATCAATAATATAATTTAAAGAGAAGTAATACGTTTTTTCAATAATGTTGAACTCACAAACAGTATTTATTTATATCACGTACACAGATATACTTTATAATTAAAATATTTATTTCGTTGTTTCTTTAATTAGAATCGCTTTATATCAGGTGTACACACTTTATAAAATTTGAATTTTTCCTAATGTTTCAACTCTTATTTCTTAAAAAAAAGTAATATATATTTAGTTTTAATTTTCGCAACCCTTAATCGTCATTGTATATTAAAATTAAGAATATTAGCACTTTGTCTAAATAAATATTTTTTAGAAATTTTTTGAAATATAAAACCTAACAGCGGAAAAACACTTACTAATAAATTGTCATTATTTGAATAGAAATTTTTCAATAACTGCGAGTACTATATTTAACAGAAATAATTTTTTAAAAAATATTCAATATTTAAGTTAATCAAAGAAATAAATGATCATAAATTATTTAATTTCTTCGTTAATTTCAAGCAATATATTATTAAAGTCTCTTAAATATTAAGTTTGAAAAATTAAAGAATTGAAACCATCATCAATAAATAGTTCGTGTTTAAAATGTTAATAACTTATATTTTTATCATGGGTAAAACAGATTAAAAATATAGTTATAAATATTGTTTACATCAAAATAATTATAGTTAAAAATTAAATTTAAAATTATATATTAATTTATATTTCTGTTACGTATTCACTTGTGTATATGAATAGTCGGTATAAAAAGAAAATATTAATACGTATTGTATAAAATTTTTAATTTTTTGTTATATTTACTCTATTTGATTTATACATTATTTTTATGTATTGTTTAAATCTAATAAACATAAAGATCAGATATAATACCAATTTTTATCATTTACATTAGAACTTTGTAATGTTTATATAATTTTTGTTTAAAAGCTTTAAAAATATAAATATCAGTAGTCATTAAAATTCTGACAATAACTATTATATTCAATCAAATATTTTTGCACATTTTAAACAATTTTATCATCATGGGAGACATTAAAAACAAATACAAATACTTGCATACAAATTCAGTTATAGTCCTTTTTAATTCTGCACATTCGGTTTTTATAAATCGCCGAAAAAGTTTTGACTTTTATTATGTATTACTAAAAAATTTCACGTTCTTCTGAAGAATACTCGAATTTTTTTCAAAATAAAATAATACGAATTAAAAAAACGAATAAAAAGTAGTGTAAGATGTGTTAAAATTATTTTTTTTTTTAATTTTTAACATTCTATGCATCTATAAATAGTGTTGAATTTTAGATGAAAACGAATTACTTTTAAATTATCTTAATAACATTAGTTGCTTTCAAATAAATTACATCTGTTCAATCTCCTCTTAAAGTTTGATTTTGAGCAATTCTTTTCCTTTCTTTCCATGTTTTTCTGCTTGTTTACACATTATAATATTTAATTGCATTTACCAACAAGTTATTTACTATATTAAAATATTTACGTATATTTGTAATAATTGCTTGTATTTCTGTCTAAAGTTATTAGAATACAGTTTTCAGGAAGGCAATTATCAGTTTCTTGGTAAATCACACGATGTTACACCTGTTCTACTTTTTAAGATCCACGTAATGCGTAAAAATCCATGGAATTTTTGGCTCCGTTCGTTTAGGCTTAAAAATGATGTGGTAACAAGGAATTTATTTATTATAATTTATATTATAATTTCTTTTACTATGCTTATTGTAACTGACAAAAGATTAAAATTCTTAATGACTTTGTAAAAGCAAAACATTGGAAATAATTTAACCAAAATCTCTTATAAATCAATTATGTTCTTGCATGTATTGTTTATTGGTTTTTCATGATAATGTATGTACAACTACACAATTTATCTATTTTTTATAAATTGGTATGCAAATCTTGTAGTTGTGTACAAATATCAATTGAATTAAAAAAACTTCATAAATTTACTTGAAGTATTTTACTTTTGGTAATAAAAACATTAATACAAGTATTAATGAAATGCACACCACATTTTAATATATTTATAATTTACAAATAAATAAAAACTATTATTTAGTTTGATTTCATAATTACTTTTAAAAATAGGCAACGTATAATATAAAGATATTAATATTTTTTTAACAGATAAATACACAAAATATAAATATTATAAACTAATGTTTTACCTTTTGTGAGAATGTGGAAGATTTAATATTTAGAATATTAATTTAAAGTTTTAATTTTGATTTATACAACATAGTAAATTTTCATAAATTTTGTTTTAAATCAATCTACCTAAATACAAGTATATGTGAAAATATTATCAACCACGGAAATGTCAGAATTTAATGACTTTAACTTGTACAAGAATACAATTAATAATTTTATGAAATCTAAGAAGTAAATAAAGATTACTTTAGAATTTAATGCGAAAAAAATTCTGGAACATGCGAAAATGGTCTAATTTATAGTTTTTGTTCTTTGTTTGTATATAAGTGTAACGAATTATATAGTCTAATTAATTAACCACCCTCCAACTACCTGACAACACTATACAATCTTAGGAATTCAAATAATTATGTATAGTGACGTAATAATGAATTATAACGACGTATATATTCAATAATAATGATAATAATTAACTATCTGAAATAATAAGGAAAATTCAATTGTACTTTCATTAGATTGATAGGTGTTCAATAAACTTTAATAAAGTCATTTTTTAGTTGAATAAAAAAGTGGTTTGTGTTTATTTTTACTTTAAAACATAGCTTAATTTTATTCTGATACTTTTTATATTTTATTCATCTTTGAGAATAAAAGAAAATGAGGCTTAAATAGTGTGGTCTAGTCATTGTATCTACGTGTAAAAAACTAACTTTCTGAATAAGAACGAGTCATTAAATACTCGATTATAAAAGTACGATATATTCGTTATAAACTTTTATTGTGTAAATAATATTTACAGAAGTTATTAAAAGATTAGCATTTCATCTGTGTTTAATCTGCGATAGTAAGATCTGCAAAGCCTCATTTTTGTTCATTAAAATAGATAAATAAAAACTGGGAAAACACGCGCGTGTAAACGTACATATGTTTAGTCACTATATGTCCTCATATAGTCTCGGTGAAATGAAAAAAACATCGATTGTGGCGCTCAACAAAAACTTGAAGGCTTTATCGTAGTTGTTAGGCTCGAACGAAGGTAACAGACAAAATAAAGATTTCGCTGATGAAATAAATAAGATTAAGCCACTGTACAATAATCGCATTTTATCCGTACAAGCTGATGCGATATGCATCCCCTAATTTACTCCAGATTTCAAAGATTCACGAGACGCTAGTCAGGGTACCATGTGGCAGTCCTCGCCACTATTAAAATTTATTCGCGCACCTCCCTTTAAGTTATTAGAAGCTTTGGCTTCTGTTGCAGCTCCCGGCCTCGGTGTCGTCGTTATCAACTTCGTCGTCGCCGCCGCCGCCGCCGTCACCGCCACCGCCACCGACGCCCTCCCCATTATGGGGCGCATCGCCGTGGCATCGATAGCGTCCATGACGATGCTGCGCCTGCTATAATGATTTTTCCGAGGGAGGACTGCTTTCACTGTGACTCACCTGGCTGAGCGAGTGCTGGAGGGCGACGGGTGTAAGCCACGCCTTAGGCAGGCAGCGCTGGAGGAACGGCACGCAGGAACTGAAATACGCAAGGCGATTCACCCAGCCCGGTATCTTCTGATCGCAGAGGATCTAAAACAGACAGTCTGGTGTTTTTAACACGTATGTGGCCTAAAAAGAAACGCTCTCTCTCCTCAAATTCAATCGTCGAATAAAACGAAAACTTTTTAGCCGTGAAACGTGCAATGAGCGTCAATTTTAATTAATCGTACATTAACACACCTGAGTTAATTGACAGCTAAAGTGATTGCAGTTTTTATTCATTAGATGATAGCGATCACCTCTAAATTCTTTGCCTAATTCGTCTATTATTCGAGAGACATCTTCTTCGGTAAAATCTGTGTATCCAATATGGATAGATTGCCTTAAAACAATAATTACAATTAGACCAATAAGAACTACGTAATAAAATTCATTAAGTGATAAATTTTTATTATATATATGTGTATGTATGTATATATCTTTACCGAAATCTGAAGTGTTCTCCTAAATCATCAGCAGTTCTGGGTGAGATTTCAAATATACCACTTATTGGTAGTAGATGGCCACCATATGCGTATTCTAAAATTTTTTTTATTTCATACATAAAATTAAATATTTTAAATGCAAATATTGTCTACAAAAATATTGAAATGAAAAATATTAAATAATTTTTTGTACGTTTAATATTTAAAAGATAGAGATTCATTTTTTTTAATGAAACATATTGATATTTATTTTTTACCTAAGATACACTTACATATCCATGGCTTTTAGTTATGTTAAATATTCGACAAGAGATTCACAGGAAAGGATGATATACGCGTTCAATACTACTCATCGCTAATACAAATTCTCGACGGAAAAGGATGCAAACATTGAAATAACGTATTTTCAAAAAAATAACGCCAATACATTAATTATATTCAGAATGATTCCATGTCCTTGCGCTGAACGCGAATAAACCATACTCACATATAACGATATATGTATATATACATTATGCAAAATATGTTTTCATATAATTTACAATTACATTTTGTTCGATGTAGAATCTTAATAAAAACAAGTTGATAGGATTCTATATAAAATTTGTAAATGATATTTTAAATTACTTAAAAAATTTTTTTTATGTTTATTAATAATAATAATAAAAATTTTATCAATTAATTAATTTTTTAACAAACCTGTTCCATATATTTCAACACCTGAATGGAAGACTCCTAGGCCCATTGGAGTTGTATACTCATTTATCCAATACTAAAAATAATTTCATTTATTAAAAAAAATAAAGTACTTGATACTGTCAAACTAAATCACAGTTATTATCTGTTCTCACCATATCATATACATTAAGCGTAATTGGTTCACGAGCCATTCTGGAGATTAATTCTTCACTATCTTGTGGATAACCAAGGCAGCTAGGAAACGATAAATTACAGCCAAGACCTGATGAAAACATCATAGAACTACTTGTATATTGAAGAAGGAATCACGGCTTAATATTTAATGTTTCAGAGCACCTGTTGAGTAGACACAATTCTTTTAATTATTCTACATTTGTTCCAAGACTCTAAACCCAAGGGAAAAATAATTATTTAGTATTATATTATAATATAATAACTAAATACTACAATTTAATAAGATAAATTAAAATAAAACTTGTATGGTATTCTATAAAAATTATGTCAATAATACTTCAACTTTTTCCATTAAATATCCTTTAAAAGGCAAAATTTATAATTATACCGAATATATATGATAAATTTTATATTTTATAATTCTAATTACTGAATTTATACCAATACAATTGAGAAAAACAGCATGAATTTGTCAATAAAATTATTATAATTTTTTAAAAATTTTACTGTCAAAATCTATACTAGATTTTTGAAACTATCAAAAATATTTTATAAGAAATAAATATGAAAATAAATAAAGATATATATATATATTATCTATATAAGCAAAATAATTCTTGTTTTTTTATTCTATAAATTACTATAGCTCACACGAAGAACAGTACAGAGTATCTGATTACCCTATACTGTTACAAACAGTAACTAACTGTTCTCTGATCACTTCATCTTTAGATTAAACCATCTCTTGAAATATTTACAATGTAAAAACTGTAATTAATTAAATTTTTTCAAACAATTTTGAATTATAATTTGTGAAATAAAATTACTTTTTACAATTGTTAATGAATTCATAAAACTGAAATTTATATTTTGTTTCATATTTCAGTTTAAATTAATACTTTTGTTAAATTTATTTTAATATAACTTATTTCTATGCAAAATTTCTTTGTCTAATAAAAAAAATAATAATTAAACACACTCATTTTCATCATATTTTATAATTTTGTATAAAAACTACTATAAATACAAGTAAATATCAGATCAAGCATACAACAAACGCTATCTATATATTAATTACCTTAAATGTTAAGCAATCCACATAATGTTCTTTGTTTCACAAGTCACTTGGGTAATAAAAACGTACATCTATATACATACAATGTATCTAAAGTCTTTTAAAATACCAAATAAAAAGACAATCTTCGCTAAAATATAATCATATTCTCAAACGTAAAAGAGATAAATAAATGAAAAGAGAAAAGGCGTATGTATATATACTAAAAATAACCTATAAATTGTATTAAATTAGCTCTTTTCATTTTATTATTTCAAATCCAAACATTTAAAAACAAATAAAACAAAACTAAACGCCAAGCTTTTGTTAAGTCTGCGTCACTAAGATATTTTATTGATGAAAAGGTTTTTTCCAAAAGTTCGAAAAACAGAAAAAAGAAAATCAAAGTATAGCACCAGTTATTCACACAAATTAAAAGCACCAATGTTTTCAAAACTATAAAACTTATTCAAATCTTTGGGTGCGCGTTTTCTTTTACTTTGTCGTGTGTGACTAACGATGAAAAAACGAATTGTCACTTTTCTAGGGGGGGGATCACAACCACCCATAAAACTATTGGCTATGGCTGACTGAACTGCAAAATCAAGAAATAAAAATTTTTACAGCGATTTTAGCGCCGTCTATGACTAGATCTCAAAGTAATATGCATCATGTGGTCACTGGTTACTAGTCAACTTAAAATATGTAAACAAAACAAATGTAGTTATTGGTCGCCTAGTCTTAAATTTTGCATAATATTCCTTTTGTTATATTATTTACAGCATAGAATGCAGTAAAGATATTTAATGTTTTCTTGCTTAAAAAATTAACATTCATTAAGCTTTATAATAAAGGTTACATTAACAGTTTCTGATCATTAAATGATTTAAATATGATAATTTATTTATTGTTTTATAATAAAAAAAATATTTTGCTAAAGTATTTTTAATTAAAAATTAAAATAGAACAAAAAGGAGAATTTAATTATTGTAAATATTTAAATTAAATTTGTGTAATAAATTACATAATAAACTAGATTTTCATATTAAGATTTAAGAAGTATAATTTTAATTTTAAACTTATTAGGTCAAAAATTGTAATTTATTATTTTTATATTTAATTATTATTATATCTAATAGTAATTTGATATTGAAAACATTATTATATTTATTTTCAGTGTAAATTCGATTATATAAATTATTAATTAAAATGTTGAAAATGCCAAATTGGTTAAATAAAACTTTTTCTCCAAAGAAAACACCAATAAGAAAAGCTTCTGCATCATTAATCACTAAAGATTTCAGCCCTAAAAGAATCGAGAAAGAACTAGGTCCAAATGTAGGAGAGATTCGAATTTGCCTAGGTGATCAACAAGCAGTATTTGAAAAAGGATTGTGGGTACCTGGTAATGTTTCACTTTTACTAATACATATTTAAAAACAAATTTTAGATTTAACATATTTGACGCATTCTTTGCAGAAACTGGAAAAATAGGTAAAACATTTAAAGAGAATGAAGAACTAAAGCAAGAACTTATAAAACTGGAAGAGGAAAACTATTTATTAAAAATAAAATTTGAAGTTATATTAGACATGGTAATTAACACAGAAATTTACTAAATAAATACATTTTCATTTTTTATTTAATTAGCAAGATTATATTTATAAAATATATTTTTCAGTTGACACAAGCAACTGCAGAAGCTGATCAAGGGAAAGAAGAACTTGAAATCTTAAGAAGTCAACTCAGTAATAAAGAAACTTTAAACTGAATCTATACAATTTATCCTTAAATCATAGATAATAATTAATTTGTAATGCTGAAATTTAATCAATTTTTCGATTCACTATAACTGTTATTCTGAATCAGGTTTATTAAAAATCCATTCATTATTAATATTGTTATTTATTTAAAGTCACAGCTTTAAATTTGTAACGTATTTACAATAAATATTATGCGTGTATAAAAATATGAATAAAAATAACTAATAAAAAAAAACTATTTTATTTTCAAGGTGCAATAATTAATGAATCAACCATTCATTCTTAATCCATTGCATTGTGAGGACATGTTCTTTTTGTGTGTCCTGGAACATAAAAATATTTTTATTAATTTATAACTCTATTTGTTAAATGGTAATTTTGACGTTTAATTAAAATATTTAGTTAAATAAATTTGTATTTTTATTTAAATAAATTAAAAGTTTAATTGTATGAGCGTAAATAGCTGATTCAGCATTGCAGAATTCAGCTATGGTCTTACCTTCTGTGCCACATATGCCACATTTCCGTTTACTTGTCCCTGCCGCGGCTGCTCGCGTACGTTTAGAAGTAGATCCACTATTCGCTCCACGACCGCGTCCTCTTCCTTGTCCGCGATTTGATGGATTAGCCCAGTTGGTTTGACTGCTCGAAACACTACTGGTGTCGCCATCCTCAGCCCATTGGAAGAAATTACATGGGCTACCAGGGCCGCGTGGACAACCATAAAACTGGCGGCCCTTATTCGGGCCCTCTTTTTGTACTGTAAGTCTGAAATAGCAGAGGTTCAGTGTCGCAATAGGCTAATCTATAAATATAATTTTAGTTAAATCATAGTAGATATTATCTTATTATTATTATTTATTATTTATGCGACATCACAAACTTAAGCCAACTAGTTGCTTTTTCAATACACCCTATATTAACGTGTACAATTTTAATAAAAACATTTTTTTATTTTAATATAATAAAAATAATCTATAATAATATATAAATATAAACTATATATCACATATATATATAATAATAATAAAAATAATAATAATAATCTTATAAATGTTCGTAAATTTTTATTTTCATTAAAAACTTTGCAAGAGTGAAAAATACAACGAAATTAAAATATAAAATAACTAACAATAAAAATATATCGATCTTACTTTTTTGCTGGATGGCCACAATTGCAAATTATTTCATTGTTATCGTTCATTACATTTGCAAAATCGCTCCTACTTCCGGAAGTATTAAATGAATTTTGATTGTTTTGCCAATTGCTCGAAGGATGCTGATAATTTTGCCTATTATTTTGTAGGCTCTGATTTTGATTCCAGTTGTTAGGTGTAGGTCTTTGCGTTACAGGTCCAACATGACTATTGGATGATTCGGCATTAGCATCAGAACCCCATAGAAAAAAATTACAACTTTCTTCTGGAGGCTTAGCACATTTATAAAATTGTCTACCTATAAAATATCAAATGATTAATTAAATTTTAAAAAGTAGAAGATTAATCTCTGAATTTTACATTTAACTTAATCGATTTTTTACTGCATATAAAACATTGCTAATTATTGAAGAAAACTATTAATTTAAAGTCATAATCATAAAATTTTTTTAATTTCTGGCAAAAAACATTTTCATATGCACGAAATTTTTACAATGCATATTTCTAGTTAAAATTAATCACATCACGCCTATCAATCATTATTTATCCAAATATTAATACTTTGTTTATTAAATAAGCAACATTGAATTTTACATACTTATATAAGTACCACTATCGTTAATATAATAAAAAAAAATTACATTAAAGTTGCTAAATATTGCAATGTATTCGAAATAGGGAAGTAGAGGTTAAAAATATCTTAGATTAATAGTAAAAGTAAAATTTTTATTTAAAAATTAACATATTATTACTCAAAAGTTTGCTACTAAATTTAACATCTAATTTTTCACCTTCACTATTAATTAGAATCAATATTAAAAGTAAAAATAAACGAGACGAAATATAAGTTCTTAAATATAAATGATTTTGTTAAAAGTTAGCCTTTTAAAAAATTCATTGCACAGGCGAGTGATTTGACTTACCTTGATTGGGACCTTCCTTTCTTACGACCAGTTGCTTAGCCAACTGATGGCAATTGCACACAATCTCGGAGTTATTCGGATCGACCCAACTGTAGTTGGATGCAGTACTAGCCGCGGACGGGGTCTGATGAGCGTTTGCCAGACGATCATTCGCCTGACGAGCGTTTGTCTGATGAGCGTTCGATTGATTCCAGATTCCGGCATTGACACTACCACTTGACCCCGACGGTCTTTGCCTCCTCGACGTTTGTGAAGAGCCTGAACGAGTAGAGGCGTTGCTCTCGTAGCCAGTATCATTGAGCTCCTCGCCGCGTCGCATCGGTTGCATTCGTATGCCCATCAGGTTATTGAACATATCGTCACAGCCGAGGCACGCGACGTACGAGACACCGAGTACAGGACATGCGTTGCGCAGTAATGTTACCTTAAGCTTTTTGAATACTTTACTCGAGCACTGCAACACGTAAAGATATTTTTAATTTTCACGTCACTTTTACTCTAGGTGGATCGAACTCCAAGGAACAACGCCACGCGATAAACGATAAATTACAATATTTTTGCTGATGAAGATAATAAATCGTGAACAAAGTTATCGGGATCTTGCAAACGTTCGCTTATTACTACTAACGACAACTCACGCGAGGGCAGCTCTCGTCCAATATCTCGACGTCTTTGACGAACTCCGGAAACCAGATGATGTTGTTACAGGTCGGATAGGCTGTGCAGCCGATGAATTTGCCAGGTTTCTGCCTTTTATTTTTTAGCAACATGTTTGAGTTGCATTTAGGACACTTGAGAATCGGCTCGTTCTCGTTGGGATCGATCGGGATGTTCAGCGGTTGCTCCTCGATGTATTCCGCGATTGCGGCGTCGATTGTATTCGCCTTCTCTATGGTTTGCTTCAAGAGCTCGCGATACTTGTTTACGTGGTCTTGTATCACTTGGTCGGGTTGTTTCCGCTCCTCGCAAATTCTGTAAAAAAAATACGCACAGGAATTGAATTACGGCAAACGTTATTTAAACAGCACATATTTGAAAATGTATGTAATCATTGTATTTGTAAGGTAAAAAACTCAGAAATGCCGATGGAAATTTCCAGATTGTATTAAATAAACCGGACTGTTAATATCATTTGTAAACTTTTTTGTTATATTAATATTTTTAAATCGCAATATTTATCGTCGTGTTACGTTTAAAATTTAGGAAAATAAATTAATTTTACAAATGAAAGAGACAAGAAACAAATATTTCTAAAATATTACTACTAATTGCTAAATTAACGTCTAATAAAAAAAATAACTTTCAGCATTTTATACGAAGGAGTGTTAACGAGAAAAGAAACGAATAAAGAAAAACCCACAGCTTTAAGTCACTCTCCAGATCAGCTCTGATATAAGGTTTGGACATTTGGAATCCCATCCTGTCGTAGCCCATGACAAGCCCAATACCTAACTTCCCGGGCATTAGATACTTGCTATCTCTTAAACCAACGTAACATCTAGACTTGATTCGTTCTATAAGGTCGGCGTGCGTCGCATCTGTTCCGATTCCGTGTCTATCCATAAGCACGATGAGGTCAGCTTCGGTCAGAAGATTTGGCGGTGAGGTCGTTTCCTCGACCATTTCGATAGACGTTGGCATAAAGGTCTGCCCAACCTCGTATACGTGTATCTCCTTGGCGTTCCACTTCTCGTAGATGTAAACGTCTAGGTAATTCCTGGCTATTATTTGCAAGCCACTCGTCAAGAACTTTTCGTTTGCTATGTCGATCTCGACATTCGTCTCATAACCCTCGGCATTCTTTGAGATGCAAGCAAGGAAGTGCCTTACAACTAATTCGTATACTCGCGCTTCGTCTCCTGAAATTATTTAGTCAATAAAGTCGCAAGTACTTTACAAAATAATTTACAAAATACTAATTTTCAAGACCTCTTTACTATGACATTTTGCATACAAGTTGTCACTTTTTAATTTAAGTACTAAAAATTAATTAACATGAAAATTGCTTTTGCGGTTTAAAATGGTTAAAATTTAAATTAAATATTTAAATGTATTGTATTTAAACGTATTTTAAATGTATTGATTCTTCATTATTTAAAGCTATTCCATTCTATTTAGAAATACGTTTAAATTATAGATAGTAGAACAATTTATGAATACACCATTAATAATTCAAATGTTTCCAAGAAATTGTTAACAGTTGCTAATAGTTTGTTTAAAAACAATTTATTTTTAAATTCGAATAACGGTAATAATGTTGCAACACGAAGTTATATAAATAATAGTGCCTTCAAATAAAAAAAATTTTAAAACAAAAGTTTAAATTCACCTTGCAACGAGTCAGTAAATTTTGTTGGATGAATAGGAGGATGAGCCTGATCGCTCTTTTTTCCCTGCCTCGGTGTGATACCCTCCTCTAGGACACGCTTCGCGAATGTACCCCAGGCTGAGTTTTCCGATTGTAGGGTGACCAATTGCTGCAGGTTCATCTCTTTTGGAAATATGTTCGTTTCGGTACGTGGATAACTGATCAAACCCTGTGTGTACAACTTCTCGGCTATTTGCATTATTTTTTTCGCACTGAGATGTAATTTACGCGAGCCTTGTTTCTCTAATTCCTAAAAAAGCATATGAAAAAGGAGACTGATCATTTATTATTATTATTTATTTAAGAGATCTAAAGCTCTAATGCGATATCTAAAAACTTGCAGATACTTTATGTGTCATTGTAAGTTTTATTAATTATACGTATAAGCTGGTATTTATCAAAATAAATATCTCTTTCAAGAAGCTATTTTCATTGATTTTTAGCAATTTTAATACAATCATATCTTATTTTAAGTCTTCTATTGTCAGAAGTAATAATTCAATAAAGCATTTCATCATTAGTATTTAATAAGCAAGGAAACTAAAATTAAATTGTTCGAACGAAAAACCATTATTACAAATTTATATTTGTATAATTTTAAAGTACTTAGAAAATAGAGATATGCACAGAAATAAAAATCTATAAAAATTTATAATATACAGGAATCTAAATAATAAACAAGAAAAATCAAACATTGCATCAGTTTCAAATACAAATTTTTAATTACGCTCGGTAAATTTTTGTCATTCATGTTCAAAATATTTTAGATTTTTCTTTTCTTAAATAAAATAAAAATATTTAATAAACTTTACAATTGTATCCAGTGGTAATGGTCTCCATTTACTTTTTGGTTTACTTGACACTTTCTCTACCGTAGCCTGTGGATTTTCTTGACATATGTCTAAAAGAACTTCACAGGGTAATTTTTCGAACAATCTATTCCGAGCCCATCTAATTGAAAATAAATATATTTAAATAAATATTAATCTATATGTAATTTCAATTTAAGAAAATGTAATGCTAAAATTCATATCAATTCAAAAGTAGTGAAAAAGGATGGTTCAAATAATTTTCAAACTTTTATTGTTTTGAATCTTGTATAATGATTCATTACAAAATTAAAAGAGGAGAAAAATTGATGTCAGCAATAGAATAATTTAAATTCATTTGATTCGTTAATTTTTGTTCAACACAGCAAGTCATAAAATAAAAATTGGTATACTATTCCCTTTTAATTTTATAATATTTAAATTAAGCCAATATATGGTATAATAACTTTCTTATCAATAGCGTTTACATCTTAATAAAAATTAGTTTTTCATCATAAATATAATTTAAAGTACAAAGATGTCTTAAAGTTATTGTACAATATATCTAAGATTGGAATTTATCTTATATTTCTCATTGTAAATACAAACAATAGTACAGATTCTTTTACTTATAAAATTATAACATTAAATTTAATAAATAAAATTACTATTTTTCATATAAAAGTATTTACTTGAAATAATTACTTTTAAGTTTTTATTTATTAATATTTGTTTTTTTCAAACATTTCCAATTTAATAAATCTTTTAAAATTAGAAAATTATATTTATCTTATTAAAAATTTGTATTATAAATGACATACCTGAATTCAACTGTAAGCTCATTTTGTAAATGTGTAACTTTCAACTTCCAGTAATTCTCAGGTTGAAACCTTTCAATAGCTAGGAACCTTTCAACTACAAATCCAAGTGTTGGAAACTGACAAGGTCCGTAACTTATAAGCATTTCTGCTAAATTTCTAGGAAATAATTTTTGTAGCCTTAAAGTTTGAAATCTTGTAAATGCTGCACCTATAAATTCAACGTTATAAAATTTAATAATAATTTCATTTTAATAATAAGTTAAGTAAGTAAGTAAATGTAATTTTTAGAAAATAATTGAAACTTCTTATTTAGTTAAAAAAAACTTAATACAATAAAAAATTTAATTTCAATATAAGAAAATTTTTTTTAAATAATTTACTTTAGTATTATTATTTTGAAATTGAACTTTTCTTAAAAAAATTTAAAGTGTTCTAAATATTTTAAGTTATGTACTTAAAAAAATTATCAATTACTTAGCTTATATGGTTTTTTATCAGTTTTTCATTTAAAATATTAAATGTCATCAAAATTCTATTATATTCGTGTAAATATTAATAACTGAATGTACTTATAGAGATAATTTAATGGATTTAATGTAAAATATTTACAAAGTGTAAATTTTTCATTACCTATCCTTAAATCTAATTCACTTCTTACATCAACTGCATCACTTATAGCTTTATTCGGTGCTTCTAAATTCTGAATAGCTCTATCAATAGAAGCCTGAGTAATTTCAGAAAACTTTGCCCTAAAAAATAAATTAAATTATTTAATTAAAATATTAAAATTATTGTGATGATAAATATATACGCATTTACAAATATAATAAATATTTTCATACCTATATATTTGTATATTTGGTTTTACAGCTTGACATACTTTAATTATTTCAAAACCTATATTTTCTCCTTCTCTATCACAGTCAGTCCATATAATTAAGGCATTACATGATTTTATTTCTTTTTCTAAAGACTTTTTTATATTCTCGTAGGTTTTATCTATACAACATTTTTTAATTGGTGCTTCAAAGAGACTAATCGGTTGAACACTATGCCAGCTCTTATAAACACCATTGAAAGAGTATTGAAATAAATGTCCAGATACAGAGGTCATGACCATTTCACAATTTTGATTCCATACACGACAGTTAAATTCAAAAACTTTATTGAATTTTGATAAACCTTCTCTCTATAATAAAAAATATGATTATATGAATAATCAAATTTACTTATATTTCAAAAGTCAATATTTTAAATTAGTTACCCGCCGTGAAGTGCCTCGTGATAAATAGCCTGCAATATTTTTCGCAGCGTCATTTTTCTCAGCAACATTTAAAATCTTCATTGTTTGATTTTCTTGAGAATATAATCTCACTGTAGTATTCAAATATTGTTGTACGGCATGAAAAAATGATTTTTTTCTGACATGTATCGAAATTTTGAAGAATAAAAATTTTGGCATAACTTTTATCATTTATTATATGTAAATTATTAAAAAATTTTTATTTTTTAAAAGGTTATGTCGTATCAATGATACAAGTAGTAATTTTAACATTTTAAAAAAAATACACGTATTTCTTTGTATATTTTCTACTTATTGAATAACATCTTGAGGATTTTATGATTTATCAAACTATTTCACTGTAAAATCTAAAAATATAGAATAAAACATAAATTTTTTCCATAAAAACTAATAACAGTTCAATTGGTAAGTGCCGATATTTAACTTCGTTCCAAAACGTTTCGCGCGTTTTGAATGTATCGTGCAATTTACGAGTTGTCTATACAATTATATGATTTTTATATAAATGTTCTTAAGTATTTTATAATTTAAAGCAATTTATCAAATGACACACGAAATAAATAAAAATTAATAAAATTAAATTACCTCTAAAATTGCACGACTATGAATTATAAATTTAAAACGATATAAACCATTTTGCGTGATGTACATGCTTATGCATTGCATGCACATGGTAACACAATAAAACTCATGCGTGCTTTTGTATATGTACATAAAATTTATGATTTAAATTTAAATTTCGAATGTAGAGTATATTACATAAATGTGACGATATCATCATGGTTACAATTTATTAAAATTTACTTTTAATAATTTTATAAAATAAAAATAATCTTACTTGTTTGCATTTCATGAATTTATAATATTTTTAATTAAATTGAATCATGAAACTTGCCTTACTCTTATGACTCTTTGTGTATGTATGTATGGGATCGTGTACATATAGGGTACGTTGTATTGTATTGAACGTACTTGAATTTAGTGTGATTTATAGTCTAAATTTATTATATTTTACAATTACAATAATTACAATATCTTAAAGTAATAGCATAAAATAAATAAAACATATACGTTAGTAATTACAACTGCAAATCAAGTTACTACGCATCGTTTTTCCTGTATATTAAGTAGGTTGGAGTCAACATCGCAGCAGTCGACTGTTGGAAGCATCATATAGGAACATTCAGCATATGCATGTGTTTACACTTTTCTGTCTCCCGCGTAAAAACAGTTCCGCAGCATCAGGGTTGGGGGGGAGAAATATCCGGGGAGATATTGAAAAAAGTAAAAATCAAAAAAAGAGCACCTCACGTATAGTGTAATCTACAAAACTACGAGAAAGATTAATCGACAATTTAAGCGACTCATGATGTCGAGCGTCGAAGTAAACTTTCCAAAAGAGGATCAGCCTTCAAGAATTAAGAAATGGAGGGTGTCAGTGGGTACGATGGTTACCACTGGAAGAATATTATTATTGTATCAGGATGTAACTACAGGGCAAATAGAGAAAAAGTTGAGAGCACCACATTTTGGTCGAATTGTCAAGCTTCTCGTCGAAGATAATGAAGTCGTCCATCCGGGGTATTGTATAAAGATGTATCTTAAACCTTAACTTATAATCCTAACCTCAAAAGGCTTTTGATTCTAGTATTCTGTTTATTTTTTTCACATATTTTTATTTGTTTGATTGTGTTTTACACTGAATGGTACTGTAACATACAATTATTATAATATATTTTATTAATTTTAAATTTATGGTAACTTATTTGTTCTTTTTATATTCAATCTTATCATTAAAAAATGATGGAATTTTAAAATGAATATGTTTTTGTATCTTTACAATAGTTATTTTTTATTTAATAGAATTTGAATAAATATTGTTTATTTTTGGTAACTACATTTTTATAAATTTATAAAATAAATTCTTGCAACTAAATTATATTATGTTTAATGAATTTTTGTTACTTGATCATTTAATAAATCGTTAAGCAAATAAATTTTAGAAATATGTACTATATATTTAAAATTTTATATTTTATTGAAAAATTAAAAAAATTAATTTTTTTTATTTCACATATTGCTTAATTTTCAAAGGAAAATAGATAATAAAAACATTTTTATAATAATATATAATTAATTTTTCATATAATATATGATGTATACAAAATTATATTATTATTATAGACAACCAGTACTTCTTATGGAAGGATGTAAACATCCAACCGTTATGAAAGATTTATGTGCAGAATGTGGAACTGACTTAAGGAAAGAATTTGATGAAAATCCTGATAAACCATTTGTTTCTCAAGCCAACGTGCCCATGGTTCACAGTGTTCCAGAATTAAAAGTAACAGCTGAATTAGCAGAAAAAATTGGTAGGGAAGATAAAGAGAGATTATTGGAACATAAACAATTAGTATTGTTAGTTGATCTTGATCAAACTATTGTTCACACCACAAATGATAATATTCCACCTAATATGGAGGTACATAAAAACTATAATCATCAATTTGTTCAAAATATTTTGTTGTAATAATAGTTATTAAATAAAATATGTAAATAAAGAATTACTGTTTTAGTTCAGAGAACAATAATAATGAAAACTCTATTTATAATATAAATTTTAGGATGTATACCACTTTCAACTTTATGGGCCAGGTTCTCCATGGTATCATACAAGATTAAGACCACATACACGACATTTTTTATCAGAAGTTAGTAAACTTTATGAATTGCACATTTGTACATTTGGAGCTCGGCAATATGCTCATAGAGTAGCTGCACTTTTGGATAGCGATGGAAAGCTCTTTTCCCACAGAATATTGTCAAGAGATGAGTGCTTTGATCCACAATCTAAAACTGCAAATTTAAAGTATAGCATTATTTTACTAATGAATTTAAATGTTGATCTCTATTTTTATAAAAATTATTGTTAATTATTTTATAGAGCTTTATTTCCATGTGGAGTAGATATGGTTTGCATTATAGATGATAGGGATGATGTATGGCAAGGTTGTGCAAATTTAGTTCAAGTAAAACCATATCATTTTTTTTTGCATACTGGTGATATAAATGTACCACCTGGTCTGGGAAAACACGATGATCCCAGTCCACCAAAAATTTTTACAGAAGAAGCTTTACAAAGTGATAACACAAGTGATAATGAAAACGTCAAATCTAAGAATGAAAATAGAGGAAAATGCAAAGAGAGAATTGAAAATAAAGATAAATGTAAAGACACATGTGAAAATAAAGATGAATGCAAAGATACTCCTGAAAATAAAAATGAATATAACGATATACGTGAAAATAAAGACGAATGTAAAGAAACAAAAGAAGAAAATTCTAAATATACCAAACATTTAGAAAATGTAAAAAAAGAATGCGAAGAACAATCTAAAAAAATTGATGAAGCAGTAGTAGTAAATGAGGAAATCGATGACGATGATAATAAACATGAGAAAAAAAGTAATAATAATTCTGAAAATACAGATAGCAATGAAACTTCTAGTAAAATAGACATTAAAAATAAAAATATTTATTCAGAAAAATCGAAAAATAAAAAAAAACGTCATAAGGATAAGAAGGAAAAGCAAAAACCAGAAGAACCACAATTCAATAGTCAAGAGATGGAAGATCAAGATGATTATTTGTTATATTTAGAAGATATTTTAAAAAGAATACATACAGAATTTTATACGGAAACGGAAATTGAAACGAAATCGAAAACTCTAAGGGAAATAATTCCAAAAGTCAGATTTCGTGTCTTGGAGGGATTGTGTTTAACTTTTAGTGGTCTTGTACCAAATAATCAAAAACTTCATCAAAGTCGTGCATACAAAGTTGCTAGAGCATTTGGTGCACAAGTTTCGCAGGTGTTTACCTATTTATTTTATTTTATATATTTTACACATCAGACTTAACATTGTTTTAAATAAATTTATAACAAGAATTTTGTCAATAACTTATTGAGATAATATTAGAAGAACAATATTTTGCATAAAATATCTTTTTAGGACCTTACAGAACAATCTACTCATTTGGTAGCTATTCAACCAGGAACAGTCAAAGTACGAGAGGCAAAAAGACAGGGGAAAGTTAGAATAGTCAATCCAGATTGGCTTTGGACTTGCGCGGAACGATGGGAACACGTAGACGAACGATTATATCCCTTAAAAGAAGTGCCATTACACAAGGTAAAAAGAATTGTGAAAAAATGTTTGCCAATAAGCCGTGAAAAAATTTTGAATATATACCTTGACACAAATTTTTAATTGTAAATTATAAATAAGAATAATTATATTACAAATAATTACAAACTTTGTTATAGTGGTTAATTAAATTTGAATTTTAAATTTTCAAAAAAATTTAAAAAAATATTTTTTATACTGAACTTCAAAAATTAAATATCGAAAATAATTTGGTCAATGCAAAATTTTTTAAATTTTTATATTGAAAAACAATAAATAATTCGAAAGTATAAGTTGTTATTGTTGGGTAAGTATAAATGTTCGAAAGTATAAATAAAAATGTCCAAAACTAAATAAATTCAGAAAATGTATTAATATAGAGTAGTCTTATATTATAAAGCAGTATGGAAATGCGGTTTTTTTTATATATTTCATATTAAAGAATTTATTCGCTCAACGTTTATTTATTCATTAATACACTACAAACAATTGTTATTGCATATCTATAACGACTAAGTAACCGTAGGCTCGCGAATTCAGGAAGCCACCAGCACATTGCAGTACACCAGAACACATAGAAAGTGACAATCCGATAACAGAAGATAACTTTGCTAATACTATTAATCCTTTAATGGTTTTTACCCAAGAGGAGATAGCTAATATGGATAAGGAAGTCAATGAAGACATGTCCGATCTTGAGGATATACTTGATGATTCGGATGATGACGAGAAAGCTCGTAAAAGGGAACACGATTCGGATTCGAATGACGTATATGGTTGTAAGTATATAGTATTTTTTTTTACTATTTTATTGTATATATCTGAAAGAAACTTTTCAGATTTCTAGTTTATAAAGTAAATGTATTTATAGATCGCACTTCCTAAAATTAAAACGTCTATTACCTTTATACAAATAATTTCGTTTGATTTCTTATGTCCTAATTGTTCTTATAATAATCTAAGCAAATGCTTATTTAATTTTAATTTTTTGTACCCAGTTAAATTTAATAATGTTTTAACTAATGTAAATATTATATATATATGACAATTTAAAAACTGATTATGCGAAAAAACGAATATTCTGTAAATTTTATAATTTTATGCCTAATAAATTATTGCAATCATTTTTTTTAATTCTTTTGTTTAAAAATAATAATGTGAGAAATAATGATGAAAGATTGATCGATGTAAGTTATTCATACTTATCAATTTTTGAGAAATCTGGGAAAAATGTTAGTGTGTATACACTATAATTAAATTAGTTCATCGAATAATTATTTAAGAATATTGGATTCAATAAAATTAAATAAATTTTTTAATTTACAATAAACCAATTGTAGACTATGATGAAATTCCATGCACAAAGAAGCGAAGAAAAAACAGTGACAACGAAAGCATTAGCAGTAAATCTACAGATGACGAAGATAAAAAACCATGTTATGCAGATGAAGACGATGACGATGACCCAGTGACACGTTTTCGAAGAGGTGAAGCCCTACCCGATGATCTTGACCTTGGGGATAATTCCCAGGATTCAGTTTGTGATCTTGAAGCAGAAGACATGGAAGACGAACGCGAGTGGAACGCTATGGGTGCAGCCCTTGAAAGGGAATTCCTGTCTGAATGATGTTGTTGAACGAGAATTTCTTTAAGAAATTGTTATGATAGGAAATTTGTATACTTAAAAATGTGATGGGACAACAAAGTGAAAGTTTACCTTTTCTATGAGAATGAGAGTAGATACTTATAGATTACAAATTCTATTGAATAATGGAAAGAAAATATATTTACACAGTGTGATTTTTTTCGAGTGTTGAAGAAATATCTAAAAAACTTTTTTGATACAAAAGCTTTCATTATAAATTATGATGAAATTAATTGTCAAAAACATATAAAATTTACTTTAGTAATGAATTTAAAATTTTTACAATTGTTATCAGATTCTTTAATCAATGCACTTTTTGTTTTTCATTTGAAATCTAATTTTATTATAAAAATACTATGTATACCATAGATTTTATTTAAATTCGCTTTCTAAAATTCTTCAATTCTCAGAAAAATATTAACTACATGACTTTAATGTTTCATTAGATGAAAATTATACCTAATCAGTTAACAGTTATTGAATGTTTTTTAAGTACTTTATTGGTTTTTATTTATTAAGTGTAATTTTAACTTATTATTAATTACGAATATCATCTTTTTGTTAAATAATCAGTGAAATATTATTTATCTGTCATAGAATACAATAGAATGCAATATATCAACTAATTCAATTATTTATTCAGTCAAAGTTTTTAATTTAATATTAAGAATTTTAATAATTTAATTCAACAATTTTAATTAGGGAAATGTATTGGTTTGATTCTTTAAAATGAAAAAGTAGAATCCTTAAATATACAGGGATATTTTTTGTTTAATTTAAAGACAGTTTTATGTTATGAAATGTACACAGTAATTGTTTTACTAGTTGGTTATAAAATTATTATTATTAAAATTCATTACATTAAATACAAATTTTAAAATCATCTCATTTAACAAATCTCTTTACTTTAACAAGTAAAAATAAAATTTTTTACAATTAAATTTTATTATCTATTAAATATTTTATTTAAACACCAAAAGGCTGAGGATCATTTGGATTATCATAATACTTTTTATAAACTGGCTTATGTGTAAAATCATTTTTGTCTTCTAAATGTCCTCTAGGCGGAGCTTTTTCATAATCAAAAGCATTTTCTGATTCTCCAAATAATGTGTTTGTTTCTTTAATGTCATCTCTGTACTTACTACCTGCAACTTTCTTATTTGTTATTGGATCAATAATATCTCCCAGAGGAAAAATAACTTTTAAAACCTGTAATATTAAGTTTTAATTTAATTTAATAAAATGTTATAAAAATAAGTTAAATTAGTATTCACTTCTAAAAGTAAGTATATTTATTTTATATTTACATATTTCGAAATAATTAAATAATACATTTAAAAAACTAAAAAAAGTGTTACAAATCAAGTAACAATATTCTATTTTGATTTTTTGTACATAAAAAATTGTTTTAATAAATTTGTAAAGTATTTATAAAACATATTTAAATAAAAATTTTATGTTCAATAATGTTAAATTTTGTTTTTCATTTTTTATCCAATAAGTTTTAAAAGTATAGGTCATACCTAATATAATTTAATAAAGTAATTAACATATTTTAATAATTCTATTTAAATTTTTTGTGTTGCATTAAAAAAAAAATTTTTGATTTTTAAATAAATTCATATTCCAATTATTCATATAATGCTATAAATTTTATTTCTTTGAATTGTTTGGTTTTAAAATTTATCTGCGAAATTCTTTAATTATTTAGAAATTACTATAATAATGTAGATAAAATTTTAAATAAGATTTTGTTATTTCGATAAAGCCTATAACTAATGTATAAATATGATTTAGCTCTTACTTTGTGGGTAATAAGTTTCGTCATTTGTTTTGGTAAGATCTGCAACAAAACTGTATCTCCAACTTTGCAAAGTTTAGTTGGATCATGAGCAAAAATGATCTTGTTTTTTTTAAAATGCTAAATATAAACATAAAATACAAAGTTTGTATTATTTCTAACCTCAAAATTTTATATTTACATCAATCGTATACAACCCATTAGAAATAATACTTTACCATGTGTAAATAGTCGTCAAATTCATGAAAAGGAACTAAAATTCTGGCTGCATTTGTTTTATAAGTAGGCATACACGTTCCCATTAAATATTTTATTATTTTTTTATTTACATGCCTTGCCATTATGATTAAGTTCTATGTACAATGTGATCAAAATAGTGACTAGAAAGTGCATCGGTAAGCGAATGAGTTGAGTAGTGTAAGTTGTAAATGTGTGCAAAGAATTTCAATCTTTCAGTCTCCACTTAACTTACAAGCAGAAATTATCTGTGTTGTATCTGTATGTTTAAGCTTTAAAAAAATCTGTAGGAGAGACTCTGATGTATATATTCGAACATTATTATTACACATATTATTATTTTGTCTGTAAAATGATATACTGTTTGTAATATTCATGAAAATAATTCATGCATACTTACATTTTTTATTTTACTTAAAATTTTTACATGCAAATAATTTATTTATTTATTAATTGAGTTTGCATTGATTGTACTTTACTTTTTATTTTTTTTATATGTTTCTCCCGGATATAACTTAATGTTCTATCATTCTATGAAATGACATACCTATATTTAAAAACTGTTACTTTTTTTATTATTTTCTTCTACTGCTTCTTCAAATGTCTTTTTTCTTACTACTTAATCTATAGGAGCTATTTTTCATCCTTTTGCTTTCTCACGCTATTTATATTCACTATATACATGTGTATACATATCTATTAGAATTTGTTGATTTTTTACGTTTTTTTGTTTAAATTTTTATAAACCTAAAATTTGCTATTAATAGTTTTGGGTAGATAATGTTACTTACAAAATAGAACTAATAGAATAATACTTATTTCATTAGAACTGATTGTAAAAAAGGTGCACAATAGCGATTTATGTTAGGTAACAGATGACGAGAGAAAAGAAACCTCAAATAATTGATTGCTTACCAGCATCTAGAAATTGTTTGAAAACAGTTTAGGAATAAACCAAAAATAAATATTTACAAATTCTAAAAAATCTTAATTTTCATTTATTTTTTTATCGTTCAGCAAATGTATGTATCTTAATTTAAAAAGTAAGTTTAAACAAAATTAGCATTATTAAGTACACCGTACAGAAAATGTCGATGAAATAAAATATTTATCGATATAAATTCGAATGATCATTCAAACACCTAAAAGAATACTTTATGCTAGTGGTTAAATATTATATTCATGCTCCTGAATAATGTTAATGTATCTTTCATTATTTTCTAATAATGAAAATTGTATATTATAAATTGTAATCAGTACAGGTGGCTTAACTAATATACTCGATTTGAGTACGTTTATACACTTCATTATATACAGTTATTATTTTCATGCTCTGATATACTTTGCAATAGCCTTTACTACAGCATCGATTCTGTATTTTCGTCACTCATTAGTAGAATTATGGATTTAAAAAGATTTACCGTTCACTTTTGCTTAGATACGTAAAGAGCGAGTACTTACATTATATTACATGAAAAAAGTGCTATCATCACTTTTTTCACTTTGCCTTGATATACGCAGTCTTTTTATTTCTGGCCCTAATCTTCCAGCAAATATAAAAAGATTAAACAAACAACAAAACATCAAAAATACTTAAATTTTTTATTGCACGATACTTATAAAAATATAATTTACCAAAAGATGAGACATTTTAATTGCAACTGAATACTGTTTAAAATTAAATGTATGAGAATAAATCCCAATTTTTAAAAATATTTTTACATTTTCAATTCTTTGTCCAGAAGGTAAGATAATATTTACAGTATTTTTACATATAATAAGCCACTTTTAATAAATTAAAAATAATGTCAATATGAAAAAATTATTTATTATTTGTACGAAAAATAATAATTTAAATTTTTTCCAAAACTTTTTAAAAATATATAAATAATTATATACAAATAATTTTATCTAAAAATCAATATAATAATTTCATTTTTAATTAGCAGTATTTTATTCGATATTTTTCTGACGCATGACATAAAATTGCCAATCGTATATTCTTTAAGAAAATTGATTGCATCACCAATCCTAAATACCGAAAAAGAAAGATAAATATTTGAATAGATTTAGATTTTTCATAATTAATTAACTTTAACATTGAAATCTCGCATTGTAAGCCTATTTACTTTACAATTTTCTTTAAAATAACGCTTCATAAAAAATTGAACCTTTTTTCCAATATATCGGCTTCTGTTGGTCCATTTGAACCGAATCTGAAACAACATAATATTACTACGTAAAAACAACATATTTAATAATTTCTTGTGAAAAGAAATCTTGTAAGAAACTTTTAAAAAGAAATACTCTGAATCCAAAAATCCGCAACAGAGGTATTTTTAAATATTTTTGAGAAGCAACTGTATCATCGAAGTAAGACATTTTTATATAAGTTTTTTGAAAAGAAAAACTACTGTTTTCTAAAAACAAACTTGATTTATTTGAGTGTAATCTGTTTTTAATCATTTATTTAAAAAAATTGCGATTTTAAATAATTTGAATGACAAGTTGCACACATTAACAAATATTTATCTACGAATGAATCGAATTGTCATATTCAACAAAGAAATAATTCGTTTCTTACTTACTTATAAGGAACAGGCTGAATCTTTTTGTTATCAATTCTATGCAACATTGGAGTAAAAATTCTCCAAGCCTCGCTCAGCTCATCAGTGCGCACAAAAAGTTCTTGAGATCCAGAGAATATACTTAAAATTAATTTTGAATAAGGTCCAGTAGTTTGTAAATGCTGGAATCATAAAAGTTTTCAAGTAACGCATGCATTTTTTTTATTCATTAAATGAATGAAAATAAACGTTTGATATATAGTATTTTGTTCCATACAAAAATGTATTCGATGTATATAAAAATTTATATTCAGTACCGATACGTGAACAAAATTTTATTCATTTTAAATGTTGCAAAAAGTTTTTCATTCTAATATACATTCTAATACCTGTGTGTTCTTAAATGTGTTCAAGTAAACTTACACAATATTCCTTCTTGTAATCGAAACGAAGTTTAATTTTTTCAATGTCAAATGAGATTCCAGGAATTTTTGACATAATCCTCATTTCTAAGGCTTCGTTTGAAATTTTGAAGATCAGCTCATTTCTTTCCGATTGGCCATTAAAAATATCATTAGTGACATTTTTATATTGAACTATGATTTGAGTGTCATTTACAGCCAAACCTAAAAGTTTTATAAATTATTATGTTGGCGAAAAATAATAGTCATTTATAATTATAATCCGAATATAATTTAAAGTAACATGTACGTTCCGAATAAATCCCAAATGAATTCAATATTTCAGAAATGAAAAATTTTCTTGTTATTTTCGTATGATTCAAAATTCAAAGTCAGACAATTCAAAGATCATCATACAAAGGACAGATCAAAGTCAAACAATATTCCCTTGCTCAGTATTATTATTTTTGATTAGGAATATATTTTTCTTTCAATTTTTAAACGACCCAATCAATTAAAAAATTTTTTTGTAAAAAACAAACTAAAGTCATTTTCTTCTCTGCATAGTTTATCGAATATTTATCGCTGTCACGTTTGCAGAAGAAATTAACCTGTTAATTATTTATTAACGACACTTTTTTGAGACACAAAAGAAGTTATGTAAATCACGTAATAAATGTGTTTGTCTATTGCAAAATCTTATTTTATTGCACTCAAAAGATTCGCAGAATAGTTTAAAATGGGGCTGATCGAGATTTTTAAAACCTTATTTTTTAAAAGAAATCTTTCGAAAAATAGTTTGTTCGACGCACCTTTGCCAGCTCGAATGATGAATGGCACACCAAACCACCGCGCATTATTAATCTTCAGAACGGTGAGAGAGAAGGTGGCAGTTCTAGAATCCTTCGGTACCGTAGGGTCCTCCAAATACCCTATCCTTTCTCGGGGATCCTTGGATTCAGGGTTACCAATGTACTGCCCAACTACCACGTTTTTTAAAACTACCGGATCCGTTTTTTTTAGAAGCTCTACTTTTGCATTCCTCCAAATTTAAAAAATCAAAATATCATCGTTTGTTATCAGAAATCCAAGACACACGTGCGAAAGTGTAATTGTGTCAATTCGCACGGGTAATGACGATTAGAGTAAAACTGAATCGCGTTTATACGCGAATTTTTAACTTATAACGTAGAGCGTTTACCTGATATCATCAGCACTATTAGATTTGGGCTTGTCCATAGTGACGAGTGACAGGATTTGCAAGAGGTGATTTTGCACGACGTCTCGAATTATTCCATATTTGTCAAAGTAACCACCTCTACCCTCGACGCCGAAGTTTTCCTGAAAGTCAATTTTGATCGCAGCAATATATTTTTGGTTCCACGTTGGCTCGAGAATTTGATTGGCGAATCTCAGGGCGAGCAGATTTTCGCTCATTTCGATTCCGAGGAAGTGATCCGTTCGGAAGATCTGATCCTCCGTGAAAAGTGCTTTCAGGTGATCGGAGAGCTTTTTCGAGCTTTCAGAATCAGAGCCGAACGGTTTTTCTATAACGACTCTTGTTATTCCTCTGCAAAGAACAATTGTGTAATTATCAGACTTTGATTTTATGAAAAACGAAGAATTCATCAGAAAATCCTTATAGTTTTCATTACAAATATAAATTTATATGCGCGTTCGAAAGTTGAGAACAAAATTAATGCTCAAAGATAAAATTTCGAAAAATTAAAATTTTTAACTAGTCGATCATTAGTATATCAAGTATACGCCATTGTTGTAAATCGTTTAGCAGCCAATGTACTGTCCAACAACCACGTTTTTAGCCAAGAAACCCGAACAATGACAACAGCACGTTTTGTTTTTAATCAAAAAAGAATTTGCACACTATTTAGTTTACTACGCAATAAAATATTTACAAATCTTGTTTACTAAACTTTTGTAAATACGATTACTTTTACTCCCAAGATTTTTTAACTTAACGCGAAAGATTGCGATGGAAATTCACAAAATAAAGTATTACGAGGAAAAGGCTTTTTTAAATGCGTTTACAAATAATAAAAGTACAATTACAAAAAGAAACATCGACCAAGCGAAGTTTTCAATATATCATAAGTCAAATAATACTTAACCGCAAGAATCGATACTTTTTAACCAATTGTGACAACTCATTTTTTGACTTGCGACTTACTTAATTTAGTTGTTATCAAATAATATTCTCTAAATTTACTATCAAAAATATTGAATTGATCGTGCGTTTAACTTAATTACGTTTGATGTTCTTTTAGCAAGCTGTTCTGCAAAAAATTAAATTTGTATAAAGGTTTACTCGCGCGTAATGTAATACTCGAGTTTTTTTTATTTCCAGTGAAAAATAACTTTACTAATAATCGAGAAAGAGAGTTATTTTTTAGTTACTTTTTAGCCATGCAGGCCCGTTTTATTTGCGAAGCAGCGCTCGGGAAAACAGATGGTGGTATCGCCATGTAGAAGATCCGGTTGCCCTCGCCGTTTTCCTCCCATTGCTCGACCTGACGATTGATTTTGTTGTAGTCTGCATCGTTGTCTTTGGTCCCTATGATGTAATAATTCATCTGCCAGAACTTGTCGTACAACTCTGCTTCTTCTGGCTGGATGTCCACGAAGGGAGCGACATTTTTTCGTATATCCTCGATGGTCATTGCTGTTGGTGCATAGCCGAGGACTTTTGTTGCCGGAGGAAGTCGCCTGTCTCGGTATAAATTCCATAACGATGGGTAGATCGAGCGCTTCGACAAGTCGCCCTGTAATTGTTGATTATTTTTTTTATTTTTATGCGTTCGTCCACTTTTTTAAATTAAACTTAAATTTATCAAAAATAGAAAATTGTTTTAAATTCCATCGAAATATTAGAATTTTCGCAAAATAATAAATACACGATTTATCTTTGCTGTTTCTTTGTAAAATCGATAAACATCGATTCGGAAATATAATTTTAAAATCAATAAAATGTGTCGGTAACTTAGGAAAGAATTCGCTTTGAATTATTAAGAAAATCAAAAAATTTCTAGCCCAGATCAATCTTTATCGTTGAAAGTGTTTCTCTCGTTTCTCATGAAATGACACATTTTATGTATCTTTATTTTGTCGAATGCAGCCTTCGTATCTGCAAAACTTGCCAACATTTTTCTTTTCTTTCTCTAACTGTTCATCAATCGCTCGAGCGCCACTCGGTTTGTATTTATTATAGAACTAAATTCACTAGAATAATTTTTTTTCGTGTATATTTCTATCTCATAATTTCTATTTTATTTAATACCTTGAACCCATTATCGTAATCCCTTTGTAATTTTTCGTATCTTCCCCAATTCCATTTTTTAAAGATTGGCACTACGATATTATTTTTAAAAAATTTTTGCCATTTTCTCTGCTTATTCGTGTTTTTCTCCGTATTTATATATTTCATTTGTGATTTCGTCTATTCCTGGAATTTTTTTATTTTTCTGTTTAGCTGTTTCCTCTATTATCTGTTCTATTTCATCGTCTTCTCTTTCTGTATTTTCTTTCATATTTCTTCACCACTCTCTTTAAAGAGTTTATTCTCTTTCCTCACTGGTCTTTTTCCATTTCAACCAATTTTTCTCTATCTTTTCATCTACTATATAAGAAAAAAGATTATACGAATGAATTTTATGTTTGCATATAATTGTTAGAAATTAACAATTGGTGCATTTTAAAAATTTTTACAGACAATTATTACGTTTTCTAAATAAAAATATGCTATCTATAATCAATTCTATACATATAAAATTGTCGCTTTGTAAATTGTCACTGTACTTTTGGTTTGGCTCGCTAATTGCAAAGAAAATTTAATTGAAATAATACCCAATGAAAACATCGATTATGTTTTAATTTATTTGAAAATATTGGTATTTCACACGATGAAGTTTTACTGTACACAATAAATTATAGAATTATTAAATATAATCACTGGGAAACTCTGTTATATCGAAAATTGTAAAACTGATCGGCTGCTCGACATTTATTAAATAAAATTATAGAAATAAACAAAACCCACGATTTTTTCGAAATAATTAATAATTTTTATTGTTGGTGAGACATATGTAAATTATTTTTTATTTTATTATTATCAGCGTGACTGTGGATTTAATATTACATTTAATTCATTTTTATCTTAGATAATTATACGTAACTGATTACTACAAGTTAAACCAATATCAATTTAATACCGTTACTCTTCTCACTCGAATTTTATTTATATTTTATCTATCATTATTTATCAGTACTCTTATGTTTATTTATATTTAAATACAACAACAAACTGCTGATTAACTAAGGTAATCACTTTTGTTACATAATTTTTCGAACCCATTTTTATTAAAATAAAGTCGAACAATTCTAATTAATTATTTTCAAGATGTTATTATTAGCACTTGTAATAACTCTAAAAATATATTTCATTTATCGTTTTTCTTTACTTAGTGCTCGAATATATTCATTTTGAATTATATACTATAAAATACACGTATTATCACTTAAATTATATTCGGTGTAATTTATTTTATAATACGAAAGAAATTATAATGGAATTGAGAATATTTTACGTTTTTTTAAATTACTACGTATAAATAGACGTATAATAGATTAAAATAACACTTACCGAAGCACCAAGAAGAATAAAACTGTAAGGAGTTGTAGAATTAGCGAGCAGTTCTTCTATTTCATCGGCAACAATATTCTGAGTTAAACTTGCTGTTTAAATAAATTATTAGCTTTAATACAAATTTTTATGAGCATTTTTTACTCGATTTGAAAATTGAATTAAATTATTATTGAAATGTCGGAAGTTAAATTTTTTGAAACTAAATGATTTCACGTAAATCAGAAAACAATTTTTTAAAAAAGTGTGTAAATTTATTTATTTAACTTTGATATTAATGTGGTTTTTATTTTTAATGATTTTTATAGTAATGTTGACCGTTCAAAATAATATATGATTGAATCAATATTATTATATACAATCTACTAATAGAGAAAAATTGTTTACCTAGAAATAAGCAGCCAAAAATAAGTGGTTTCCTCATGATTGGTATCTAGAGAAAAATGTATAACATAGACGTATTGAATGAGTGAGTCAAATGAAAAGAAATCTTGATAATTCTCATTTATATAAATAAATATAATAATAATAAAATATTTCCCTGATTGATAAAAACATATAATTTCATACGATAACATGAATACTCGTTATCGTAAATTCTCATTCACAGAATGCGGATTCCACGATCAAAAAAACTTATTCAAGTAATAAAACATATATTTTTAGTTGATAAGTGAATTAACAATATTATTGATATAATTGATGAAATATTCATCATAAAAATATTTATCATCGTTTATGTATTAATCAATTATTTTAACAATACTAGCTTTAAAAAATAAGTTAAAAGTATTTTGTAGACATATATAGATAACTTGTATCAGTATGACGTTTGAAAAATCTAATTGACGGATTGATAGAATAATTGAAAAATTAAGATAACCTAAGTATGTCTACTGCGTAAATGTATACTTTACTTATCCAACTCGATTTATTTTCATCGCACGGTTAAATCAATCGTATTCAATTCATAATTTGTTTTAATTTTTAATAATTTTAAACCAAAATTTAACTTTTTAATTAGATTATTTTTTAATTTAATTGCTTCAAAGGAAATTTAAAGGAAATTATTTGGTTTCTTTGATTCTCATCCAACAAATAACTAGATACAAAGTAGTTGACACCGATAATTTAATTAAATCTTAGACCAAGATATTTAATCGATCTCGGTTTTTTTAAATATTTACATTTAAGATTAACGTTGTTTGCCCTACAATTAAAAAATCCAACTCACATATTTTATTGTTGACTAAATTATTAATTATTGACTAAATTATCTAAATTAATTTTTCATTTTGTCATTATTATCTTGATATATTAGATTGTAATGGATACTGCCGAAATCAAATATTGTATTTGACATCGTCATATTATTATTATGATTAAAGCTGATAAAAAATAAATATAATTTTCGTACAAGTTTAAAATATCCAAAATACTGCAACTGCGTTTGATTGCTATTTTGAAACTTTTTTCAGATTACTTTTATCAATTACTACTAAGGATGTACTTTAATATTATGAAAATATAAAAAGACTAATATTATTACCCAAAAATTAATGGCTTTCACGTATATAAGCAATAAAGTTAAACAAATTAAAAACTTGTGAATTTTTAATATTTTATTTTTATTAATTGCTTTGATTTAAAATTTTTAGACCATCTATTTTTAGATTAAATCTATTATTCGATTGGTATTTTTTGATAATCACACCTCAAGATACAAACTATCATTTGTCTGTAAGTTTACCTGGTAACATTAGGCCATTGATCCGTCTTGAAAGTATCTTATGTTTGATTTTACGGCATAATATCATCCATAGACTTAATTTATCCATAAGTGCAATTAATATTTTATGCAGCTTTTAAATTTCATTACTAATTTTGTTAAAACGTGTACTTTTTGTATAAATAAAATTTTATGCATAAAATTTTCGTAGAAATGAATTTTATAATTCTTGTCTTTACTCTGATCTAAATATCGCCTAAACTTTATATCATTAGAAAATTTCTGTGCAATAATTTTTTTTTTAATATTATTCAAAAGCCTCAGAATCTAAAATACAGTCTAAATTAATAAACTATTTTTAATTTGATTTTTTCTATTGTCACGTAATGGGATACAACAGCCTATGGTCACTTTCATTATCATTTTTATACGATATTAAAGTACAATTTTAGTCGTGATATTAATCACTTGAGCAATTGAACCGATAGACAATCGATTTTATTTATATTAACCGGTGTATTATAAAAAATATAAAAATATAATAATAAAATGAAAGAAAATAAAAGGTACGTATTATGCAATTCTTAATCATTATCTTAATCGTTATTACTATTGAGTCGACGTAATACCGTATACGGAGGGTCACATTCAATAGCTTACAAGTTCTCCCAATTCTTCAAAAAAGACATCATATACTTATTTATTGTATATTAAATCTTGACTACTACTTACAATCGAATCGTTTATTAAAGTGCTGTACTAAAATCTTTATTGCAACAATACTGATTCGTCTCTGTTACTCCATCACACGCACAATAAAATGTATCCTGCAAGATTTATTGTTTTGAGAAATAATACCAATATCATCTCAAGCTTTGCAAACACCTACGCCGACTTTTTGGCATCAATATTATCAAAATGTATATTAATATATGACATTGATATTGAAGCAAATATTTGCATCTTAGAAATTAAAAAGTGAGTCATACTAAATAATGACGTTGTAATAACAGAAACTAATATTGTTCGTACACGCAGACGCATTGTAAACAGAAATAAGAAATTACATTGTAAATAATATTTTTAAAGTACTTTTCGTGGATTTAATAATTTTAAATATTTTATAATCGACAAAATGTATTCTCTTATATTTAACGTTATAATATTATTAGTAAGAATAACGGCCAAACTAAAAATAAAAAGTAACGAACATTTTGAAAAAGTGATGTTATTTACGATTAAACGTAGATCATGCACTCGACAGTTTCTCCGATTTGGCGACCGAAATTACTGTATAGATCAACTGAAATTCTTGTTTCGCGTGGAAATTTGAAATATAACAGTTGATAAATGAATTATCGATCATTGTAATAATATCACAGTTGCAATATAATAGCATTAATTGAATTAATAATTTTCATTACAAAAGAATTTACAGATTTCTACGAATTAAAAAATACTAATAATTTCAAAATTATAGAATTTCTTTGTTATTTACTCGCGATGGAAAAAATCATACATTATAAGAATTATTGGGAATTTATGTATAGATAATATAAAAAATAAATTTCTTTTTTGCCTTTTACTCTTTCCATTTATTTTATGAATAACTTAAATCCAGAAATTTGATTCCACTCATAAATTACTTTATTATATCATTTTATTCTAGATAAAAAACGATCGATCTTTTTAATTTTTAAATAAATGTTCTCGGCAAAAGCTTTTTTATATTCTTTAAGCTATTTCTTAAACACAAACTCCAAACTGTCTCGAATGACTTTTACACGATTTTTTCCCCGATAATTCGAACATGAAATAATTGCAAGAAGGCAAAAAAATTTCCATATTTTTTTGCAAGATTTTAATAAAATTTTGCTACGACGTCTTAATATTAACAAGCAGCTTTAATCGCGTGCCAAGTAAATCATTTTAATCGCACGACGTCAATCGTTACATTTATTATAACCAGAAAAAGTCATTCGTTTCTTAAAGCTATTCTTCTCAATTTATTCGTTAATTTCGTTCGAATTGGTTAACGAATCAAGGCAGATTTATTAGTGCAGACAAAAGTTGATAGAAATTTGTTAAATTAATGTTTTGTTACGTGTGGAGTAGTGTAGGTGTGTAAGCGCAGTGGGGCCGAAATCTCGCGTTCAGGTTAGAATCTAGTCGATGCTGCGGCTGAGATGCGCAAGGTGATCGTTTGGGATGTGCGTCCAGCGCTGCCCGAGTATCCCGGGAACAAGTGGCCGAGGAGTGTCCCAGATTCTAAGTGCCGATTGTTCGATGTTCTTCGCGTGTGCTGAACTCCCGATCGCGATGTCGCCCTTTTTATAATTCTTCACTCCTATCGATGGCGATCGCGATAACCGCTTCGGGAAATCCAAGGTCAGCGTTCTGAATTTCCCCAGAGTCGCGACGTCTCGCGTCATTCGTCCGAATCTTATCATCGCGTCAACTGGACGAAAATCTGCAGTACGCTATATGACACCGGATGTATGATGGTAATTGTACGGAAATCACGATAGACTTTTTAGTCAGAATTGTTAATTAGAATACAGTCTAAGGGGAACGTCAGTAGAATACTCAGCTGTTGTAAATTAAAATAGTTTCCAATTACCCAAAAAGTTCTTCCATTTAGCATTAAAGATAAAGATTTCATTTTCTTGGCAAATCAATGACCAATTTTTATTTTAAAGGTTTTCTGGAAACTCTATAAATATCGAATTAAATTAAAGAGGAGAGACGTGTGTGTGTGTGTAGTTTACACGTTATTAAAAATTGTAAGGAAAAATGTTTCTCACAATTTACCTTACAAAATTAAGTTTTTTCCAAGTATCAATGAGCTCTAACTCTAACGGCTTAAAGTACATTTTCATGTTTTTAAAATAATATTAGCATGAACCCATTTAGCGGATTTCATTTTATGATGAGTACGAAGACTCGTATATTCAAATTTCACAATTGCAAGCATTAAAAATGCATTCCAATTACACAAGTTTTAGCGACTCGTTTAAAATGAGCAGTAGTGATGCTTTAAAAAATTTGATCCCTTTAAAGTCTTCCGTTAAGACAAGCACGACTGATTCGGACTTAAACCCCAGCACAAGCTCGTGGATTATCTAAACTCCAGCAGAGAGCATTAAGTTTACTGCATCAGTGAACGGACGTTCCGAATTAGCTTAGATGTTATGCAACTCATTTTCTTTACAGAATGTACAAATTTTAGATTTTACGATTCGAAATTGTTAATTAGTAGATTCAGCTATTTTACGGTTTTTATTTCACTGTTTAAGGTCTTGGAATCATCAGAAGCATTTAAAAGAACATGATTTTTTCAATTCAACTTCCATTTTTCGCTTATCTCGATCACATATTTTAACAAAAAGAAAAATACAAATAGACCAAATAGACAGGGTAGAAAAATATTCGTGTGTACATTTTTAAAGTGAAATGCCATTTCTACAAATCAGAATATAATTCATCGCGCGTTTGAACAAATAAATGAAACACAATGCTAAAGTGTGTGTATAACTATAAAGAAACTAGTCTAACGCACACCTACATTCGTTAATGTATATTATTATTGTATTAAAAACAATGAATTTAATGTATATTTTAACGTTTACATTCGGAGCTCATCTTTAGAACTTATTTTAGCTTCGATAGAAGTATTAGTATACATAAAATAAATGATTGGGTCGATTTTAAATTAAAAAGATAGTAGTTTGATATTGAAATTATTAATTGAAATTAAGTTTGCGCTCACACGTACAACGCGTACAAAGTTGTCTCCGGCACTGCTCGCGTAAAAACTAAAATGTTCTCCTAATGATGCTTTTAGTACTTCGAATATTGTTACTTAACATCCGTATTATACAAAGTTTTATGTTTTGCTATTGCGATCGCTTATTGGTAAATAAATCATTTTAATATAATCACTTCAAGATATTGTATTACATACAAATCATGTTTAAGAAATTGATAAATAATTCATAAATCCTAGTTTTTTGCATCAAAAACTAATTTTTATAATTACGCTCATTATACACAATATATATATAATTGTATATAGATTATACGTAATAAGAATAGAAGGAGGAGGAAAAAGTTAATACAAGCTTAAAAAATAATAAACTTAAAATTTAAAAAATGCTGCATGTAATTTTCAATTTTAATAAATGCAGAAACCAAATCGTGTTTACAGTTCAACCACAAATTTATACAACGAATATGCGGTTTGTATTAAAACATTCAGAATTAGATAATTAGTGACGACGTTGAGTATAATTTATGTTACGAAGCATCAGGTCATCTCAAGTTTGGCTTAAAAATTGTTTAAATAACTCTGACGGTTTTGCAGGTAACTCTATTGAAAAACAATATTACGTTCACTTTTATTAAATAGTATGTAAAAATTGTGCAAAATTAGTTAATTGCAGTTTCAAATATAAGATAATATCTTATGAGAATGTTATAATTTATATCTAAAAGTTTTATTTTTGTTTTAAACTGTGAAACTTGACAAATAAATGTCGACTCTGAAGGTCAGATAAGATTTTAAATATTTCAAAAAGCAAATTTTCAAGAAAAAAGTTTCTATTTTATTATTATTTTAATGTAAATAGTTTATTTAATAATAGTGTCGACATGTAATAATTATGTTTACACGTACAGAAAAATCTGGATCAATCCAATTCAGACGATTCGAAGTCTCGTAGTCTAATAACGGCGTTTCCGTGTGACTCCTTCAATCGGCTTAACTTACGATCAGACATTGTTACTAGTAGTTAATCAAAGTGTTATTTAAAAAAATGTAGGCTAATGAAAATATTTTCCTGAAATTTTGAAACATTTTAAGAAAATCTAGAAATCTTATTTATAACTTTTCTCCGTGACTTTATTTTATTTAGTCGTAATTCGATATATTAGAATATTTAAATAAAACACAGACATAAAATTAAATTTAAAAACTTTGAAACTTTACAAAGTTTGCAGCCATTCAAAGTCAGAGAAATGAGTTTGAATAAAATAGCATTTACTAATAGTTTGGTATATTAAATTTAAAGAAATTCATTTAATACATTTAACCCAAGGCATTCTTTTAATTATTGGTGTCAATGAGATATCAAGAATTATTTGACCGTCAACAATAAGCTGCGGCTTATTAATCATTTTTTAGTTTTCGAAGGTAAAGATCCAGTAGACTTTTACACCTAATTCTGAATATTTGCCAAAATATACTTTTAGCGTTGAAATTAAATTTTTTATTTGAAAAATAATACTAATAATCTGAAAACATTTTTTTGATATTTCACTTACCAAATGGATGTAATAATGCGAAGCTCGCAATAGAAAATTCAAAAGAAAATCCTGTCGGTGGTCTTTTCGTCGCTTATAACCAAACATATTTATATTCTTATCTTATTTACTCTAAGCGGGGAAAGGAAAATTTTAAAACAATATATTTATTATTTTCAGAAGTTTAATAATGTAGAATAAGTGATGTTACAGTAAATATTTCATATGTCAATCATTAAGAATTTCATTGTTAAGGCAGTGTCATGTACAAAAATCTTTAAAAAAATTAACAAAAAAGAACATCGCAATTTTCGATTATTAATATCATTGAACAATACAATCGATGACTGAAAACAAAAGTAGCTATTTCTGCTATTGGAACGTCTGTTGTAGTATAAAATGGTTTGTCATGAGTGAATCATCCTAAATTATTAATTTAGCCTAAATTTTATTATTTGGTACTTTTTAAGTCTATAATTTAGCAATAAAGTATTATATCAAAAGTGGTTATCGATTTATTTGATCAATGTAATAAATGCATTTATATGCAGATATTCAATATTCATGTGTGTCTGTGTTTTTCGTACAAATTTATATCCAACATTTATGACAAAACTTGTAACGATTAAAAACTATCTACAAAGGCCCCGTGTTACTCGTTTTTAAAGTGTGTATGTTTGCATGCGTGTACGCACGCGGTCACCCTTAACGTGTTTCGCGTGCGTGCGCACGCGCGTGTACATGTACGCAATTTTTACATTTTCAATGCATGCTTTATTCGTTGGCGCGACGCGTTGCAGAAGACACTTTTGCAAGCGAACGAAGCTACGGATATCTTCCTCCTTATAATAGTTAAACACGAATATTAGAGTTGTAAGAGTAAAACGAAGACGAATTTTTATATAATAAATGAAGAAGACCGAAAAGTTCTCTTGTATGAAAAGTAGAGTATTCGTGTTAAACCATCTTAAATATTATATTTTATACAATATAAAAATAATGGCTCAGAAATGTCCATTCCAAACGCGTTTTGCGATATATAGCCAGTCCTGGAAGTATGAGTTTCTCGTGCATTCTCTATTACAGCGAACGTTCCATCAAAGACAAACAGAACGTCAACATTTTACTGAATTTCATCTTTTGCAGAATGCAAAAGTTGATTACTTCTTGTCCCAGTTTCGACCACAAAATATTAGCAAATCTATCTATTCGCGTATTTTTGAAAGTATCAATGAAATTTGATTTAATTGATAAGAATTAATTTTTAGTGACATACTGAACGAAATTAAAATTTTTTTTAATAATCAATTGTGTTCATATAAATTTTAATATTTTTACTAAAACTAATTTTTTCTTATTTCTTTACTTATTTAAGTCTAACAATAGAAATGATATTTCTTCATTATTTTAATATTCAACGGGAAAATTATAAATTACAAATTATAAATGCGCGAATCCACTAATTGCATACTTTAAAAATATATAAAATTACTTATCGAACGCTATAAATCATTAAGTAATCAACTTGTACATACTTTAAAAACAATTCAGTGCGTAAATACATATACGTGTAATACACAAACTAGTGCATAATGGATTAACAGAGATACGCATTCGAGTAAAAGTAATACACAACAAATGGTCCTCCACCGAGATATTTAACGAATAATATAATAATAATAATAATAATAATAATAATAATATAATTATAAAAAACATATGTCAAATACGAGCGTAAAATAGACAGAACAGCGCTTACTTTTTAAATTAAAATAATGAGATGAGTTAATTATTTGTAAATGCAAATTGCAACTCAATAAATTTATATCATTGAGGGTACGTGTAACTCATACATAAAAAAGCAATCTCATTAGAAGAGATTTAACGTCTAAGTAACACCAAGGAATATATATCTGCAACGCGTATTTGCTCTTACGTAACAGTTTACTAAATTTTTATTTTTTAGTGTTACCATTTAGTTATAGTACCAAGTTTGTTGAAATTTTGAAAAAACATTTTCACCGCTTTTCAAAATAATGTACATCTTTCTAGTTCGACTCTTTTAATAAGATTAATGTTTGTTTTATAAAACTACTCGGTGATTTTTGTTGCATGATATGAAAGAATCTTGCAAGATCTTATGACTTTTAAAAATCCGCATTTCACGTTATCAATAATTTGTCTAAAAAAATTTTTTATACACATCACATAATAGATTTTTAAAAGAAACAAGACCCCTTGAGATTCCGCGAGTGTGAAGTTTCAAAAAGTTATTTCGGTCTTATTAAAATATATGCTTGTTTTTTTTTGTATTTTCTCTTTTTTACATAATTTATTTTCATAAAAATATTATAGCTAGACGGTAATTAATCGCTTCTCAAAATTTCAAAATAATTAATTTCGCTTAAGTAACTATGTGACTTTCCAATTCCTTAATATATAAATTCGAACAGTCGGTGATAAAATAGCCAGTGAAGTGATTTATTTATTATTATTTTTTTAAACTTAAAATACTGCGGAAGGCTTTAAGTCGCATTCGCGTTATCCATTTTTTTTATTATTCGTTTCTATCTATTTTACCTTATAAACGTTTACACAATACACAATATGGCTGCTACACAACTTCCACGATTTGTGATGTATCCTTGCACTTTGTACAGCGTATATTAATACTCACGCAAAAAATTATATATAATTACATATGGATTATCGATAATGATGGTTATAGATTTATATAGGACTAAATGAGAATTTTGCTCGTAGAATCCATACGACTACGCAGTGTTTATAATTTAAATACGTTAATTTAAAAGTTCTGAATATTTTATACAAAAAATGAATCCACATTAAATTACATATAATTGCTTTTCTTGCAACAAGAGTCCTAAATATTTAAAAACCTTAAACTCTAAACTGCGCTTCGTACTTTATAGTCTATACGTCGGTTTATACTTTCGGCATGAATGTGTACACTTAACGATTACTTAGCATTCGTTTTTCAAATTAAGTATTGTTGTTGAAATCCAGTGGAAGCGAGAAAAATGAAATTCCCTTTAAAATGTCTTCCTTTACATGTCGTAGAGTTTTATATTTGTTATAATTTTTGATAAAAATTTTCGCGCGCACATAATAATTCAGCGTAATGACGTTTAATTTATAAAAAATACAAAAAGTAGAAATTGACTAAATCCAGTATAAAATGCAATCAAAGAATTTCTTCAAATCAAGGCCAATAATTAAAAAAATTTGATCACTATTATCAATTTTTCTTTATGTGATGTATGGATAAATTGTATCAATGTAAAAAGTACCGATTCGAATTGTTTAAGACTGTACCACGAAAAGCATTATTTTTGAATTAGTTTCAAAACTTACGAGTTTACATGTAATTGAATTGCAAAAAGACCAAATCACAAAATTAATTGTACAATGAAACATATAATGATTTTTAAATTATATAGTTAACAACAAGTAAATTTTATATTAATTTAAAAAATTATTAAATTGATTAAAAACGAAGTGCATAACTTATCCATATATAAATTATGAGTAAATTATGAAACAAACGTATAAAAGTAAAGAATAGCATTGATGGGTAATAATCTATTCGCCTGTATAGTATTAAAGAACTAGTTATTTTACACCTTAGAAACTGATGAAACAATGGAAAAATAATGTATGTATGCATCGTCTTCAAGAGGTGCCATAAAATTTTATCATTTATTTTTGTCACTTTTCTTTTCCTCAATATTTTCCAACCTCTAATCGTACTCTGCCACTCGTAATTTTATTTACTTTTTACTTACAGAACTAGCCTATTTAAAATTCGACTAAAAATCTAAATAAAAAATCTTCTCGTAGATGGGTTGGGGAGGGGGGGGCTGGAAGCGGGGACGGTGAGCGAGTGAGTGTGTCGGTAATTGCGTTCGTATATGTTGGGATTGTTCAGTGTATCGTGTGGTGTTGAATAGCGAGTGTGTCGCGCGAATACACACGTTCTTGTGTATAAACTCTACCTAACGCGCCACTGTACACAGATTCATCACTTTTTATCATCGTTTCTTTATCTATTATTTTGTCATTTCCCCTTAAGTAGGACTATCGACAATTCGTCTTCAGATGCGAATCATTCCTGTCAATTTTTTTTTATGATCCCACCTCTTCAGGTCTAGCTAATGGTGCTTTTGACTTCTCCGTGGTAACCGTTGTAGTTGTCACTTCTAAATTTGCTAAATCTGCGGCGCTAATCTGAAATTATATAATTCAATATAGTAAATGAGTATAACCTTGTGTTTGGACGAGTATGACTTTATCTTTATACACAGTCAGTAAGTTTTTATCAACAGAAAACATTACGAAGAGAGAGAGAGAGGAAAGTCACTACATACGAAGTTTGCTGTGTGTTTCGTTACCAATTTCATTTTCTCAAAGTTTAACAAGAAAGTCCGTGTCCGATGGATAAAAACTTCTCAACCTCTAATACAGTCCTTTTTCCCTTTTAACATAAGTTTTAATAGTACGCCAAAATCATTCAAAGCACTTGAATTATTCAACAAGTCATTGGGTCAATGTCAAGTATCGAAACACGCAGCGTCTTTAAACTCTTGTGGTGACCCCATGGAAAATAAAATCATGCAACGCTATCAGAAAAGTAAGCATAAAGGCGACATCTTCATGGGGGGAGGCCTGGAACATTTCACCTAATCCTCGTAGGTACAAGCAACAGGAAATGTGTAAATGTGTGTGATTCAGAATTAGTCGCAATGTTAAAGGCAATTATTTTATGTACACAGATGCTCACACCAAGTAAAAATCCGCCAACAAAATTTAATTATGCTAAAGTGTATTACGGACATTCAAGGATGCGATAGCCAATTATTATATATTTCGAAGTTAACAATTTGACAATTTCATATGCGTAAAAAGCTCTCGTTTCAAGGAGCAAAGAGAATAGTTCAAATCATTTTTTTTTTTATTTTTGAGGTACGTAACAGATTTGAAAATAATATTATATCGAAGAAAATAAATGTTTGTATTATTCGATTAAATTAATGCACAAAATTACGTAAATTAAATGCAAAAAATTTCGCGAGATTAATCCGTTGATTTACGTAATATTATGATAGTAACACGCATTGATAAATTGACTGTCACATCTGAATAATTTATCTGTCTGTTAGTGCTACAACTAAATTCCAAAGCGCGCATAATTTGTTAAGATGTTGAAAAAAAGAGAGCAAAAAATAAATAATAAATAAAAAGAAAAGGAGAATTTTTATTTCCAAAAGCCTCCACTGATTATTATTCAATTTTTTTCGTTCGTTTGTAATTTCTGACCTCGACGTTCGGGGGTAACGTGATGGTGGCAAGTGTTGTTGTTGTTTCGGTACCACTGCGAATCTCTCTCTCTACTGTGGTGCCTATAAGGTGAGGATAAATAAAAAAAATATGTCGGTGATGCAGGCAATATTAACTAATATTAATAAAATTAGATATACTATAAGTGACTGTACTATTTAGTGATAAAAATAGAAAAATAGAAAATCAATATTAAATATTAAATATCTATTGATGTTTGACGAGTCATTGATTGTCAGACAAGAGCTGTTAACTGATCCATATATTTTACATTGATTTTTCGTAAAGTATTATTATATAATTTGCTGAAATGGAAAAATGTAACGAATTTATTGACGCACTTGGTGCGAGAAAAGTCATAAATTATTTTTTATAGATAATTTTTTAATTTTATCAAAGAAACTTTAAAATTAATAGAAACAAACAAATAAATTTTTGCTCCGTAAGAATTTGCATTTTATTTTTCACTTTAATCGATCAACTTTCTGTAAACGTTTCTTTGTGAAAAAAATTTATGACTTTTTTATTGTTGTTTCTGAAATGTATTTGGCTACATATAGTAATAATACTTATTTATTATGACTTGTCTGACTCGTAATTATATCGTGTACATTTCACTCTTCTAATTAGTAAATATTTAAATTGCTAAACTATCATTTAACTATTTCAAGAGTTTATGAATAACAAAGATTTACAAAGTAGATTTTTGCTATTACTCAAACAAAATATTTTAGCATATTATTTATTAAGGTGAAAGAAAAATTTAATTTATATTGCTAATTTTTTAGATAACCACTTACATTTTAATCTATACTTCTGTGAATTACAAAGCTATTTGAAAACTAAAAGTGTAATTTTGTTAAAAAAAAAATCAATTTATATAATAAATGATGGTTACGTGGATAAGCTGCTATTAAAAAAATATATTTTTAGCATCTAATACTGAGTAGTTCGTAAATATACTAGTACAAAAAGTATAAGAATATATATTTTTTTGAGTTTTTAAAATTTCAAATATATAAAAAGAATGAAAACAAATTGCATATTAATAATAATTTGAAAAGTATAGCATCTAGGTAATTCTTATTAATCGTCACTTAGTCATTGGTAATGAAAATATGAATAAAAAATGCTAAGATCAGCAAATATTTCGTATACGTATTTAAACAAAAGTGGTAATTTATAAATTATTCTTTGATATAATATAGTTTAATTCATCACAAGATACGAGTATCACAATTTATTCTACGCGAGGGATTTGCTAGACATTTATTAAGTTTCGTCCATGAATTTCGTTAGCAGAAACAAGAAAATGCGAATAAATCTAATATTTACCTTTACAGTGTCTTCGCTTATTAATAATGATGAGAAATATTTTGCTTGTAGGTGAATTACAAATAAAAATTCGAAGCTTTATGTTGAAATCATTTGACAGCATCGTTACCACTTAAATTTGTGAATCAAATAAAATAATAATGTATTTTTAACCCAGCGGTAAAGTTCTAATTAAAACATTTTATTGAATAAGCCTTTTTCTTGAATAAGATTTGACTTTACATTATACGATAGCAAATTTGAATAAAATATTTTAACATGTTTGTATTTTTTATTTTGTTGTTAAATAAATGTAGCGAATAACTCAGAAATAATTTTTATTATAAAAATAATATTTGACGATTGTTTGAAGCATCAATAAAATACGTAAATTTTAAAGAGTAATTACATTAATTTTAAAAAATCATAAAAAGTAGTTATATCTTCTTATGGAATATTGATCATTCAGAATTAAAGAAAAGTTCTAACTCTAAATTCAGTATAAAAATGATTCATAAATTTCCTTTTAGTTTTCTAGATCAAATTATCCTATAAAGGATAAATGCAACAGACAATCTTGAAGTATATTAGTATAGAAAAGGAACACATAGTAAAGACACAACTTTAATGTTATCGACACTTAAGTGTTATTTATACAATTTATAAATATTGAAACGTTTAAATTATTAAATATTATATTACAAATTTAGAGCTTAAGGTCTTTGTGCCACTATTTTAAGAAATGCACAAATTAGTAAATATGGAACATGTAATCGTAATTTACGTTCTGTTTATCCTGATGAAAATTTATAAAACTTTACTGAAATGTTAGTAACATTGAAAAAAGATGCCACTAAAAGGCGGATAAAATCTGAACTCATGTATAAAATTGTGTTTTTTGCCGCATTGTCAAAAAATTAAACCAAAAATGAGCATAAATTGTTATCCTCTTGCTTCGATCGAAAACTCACTGTTGAGTTGTTCGGAGGCACTTTGCTGCAAGTTCTGCGTCTCGACGTCGCCGTTCGAAGTAATGCCGTTGCTCGAGGCTTGTTGCGATATCACCGTCGTCGTCTTCACCACGACCGACTGGTTTTGGGTGGAGATCTCGGAGGTGCGCGAGGTCACCTCCATCTTGAGGCCCGCTAGGCGATTGTGAAGATCCTCGGAGGAAGTGGCGTTCCTGAAAAGTGAACTGTTACTGCCAGTAGCATGGCGAGTATACAAGAACAAAAGAAAACAAAATAACGAGCTGTTAGCCAATTGTTGCTTAAGTTTTACTTCACGTATTGTTTATATGCAGACAGAAACTACACTTTTTATCTAAGTCCTGCTACTTTTCTTCGTCTACTTTTTTTCTTCTAACATCGACGCGTTTTTGTCTGAAAACATCGTTTCCCCAATACGCGCATTCCTGACAGCAAAATCATTCATATTTCTAAGGTACGAATTTGTATCGTAAAAAATACACAACAATAATCAACGATAACTTACATTTTACAACGTCTTTCCATTATTTCAAACACTTTTTAATATTTTTAACATTTGATTGTTATTTAATAAATAAAAATAGAATCTGTTTGTTGGCAATTGATCAAAATAATTAATGTAAACAGTTGATAAAGTGCAGATATTAATATTTACTACAATCGCTCCCGATAATTTGTTAAAATTATAAATAATGTAAAAATTTTTTATTTACATACGTATATTGCTTTGTTTGCATATAATAATACGTAAATTAATTAACTTTTCACTCCAATAATAATAATAATAATAGGAAAAAATAAATTAAATTATTAGAAGTAATTAAATATAATAGTGTATTTTCTGTAATTAAATGATAAAACACTAACCCTTTCGTGTCTAACGCAATAAATACATTATACTAATGAGTTTAAAGATCTAAATTAAAAATTCAAATACGTAAATTCCAGCACTTGGATTTTATTCCGCAGCTCAACAGTTTGTTCAAAATAATATTTATAAAAAAACACGACGCGCACAATGTTCAGATTGCAATAAAATGTGTATATTTGCAATCGAAATATAATAAGTAGAGACTCGAGTTCTTTTGATTAAAATATTTCCGCCAACTAGGAATAGTTTGCAATCTCGATTGATATAATTGACTTTCACTCTCATCAAAAGAAAAGAAACTATTTTATCTCGTAAAAAATGAACTTCGTTGTTAAGGCAATTAAAAGAATTTCGAACGATACCCGAGGAAATAGAATATAAATGAAAAGAATAAAAACGTAATAATAAAAAAATGCGCAATTAGATTTAAAGTATGTGCTTATAATGAATAATAAATTCTGAATGTAAAATAAATTAAAAGTTTTAATCGAGCAATCTTGCAAGTATAAAACGATAATATTGATCTAGCCCCGCTTCAATCGACAAAGTTGCACTTTATTTACCCAACATCTGGATCTATTTATCATCGGCATTCAGAGCCACTTTAGCGATCGGTCAAAAATGCACGTATAACGAAGTCTCTGAAAGAAATCATTGCCCGCACACTAGAGAAGTAATATTGTGAATAAAATTGTTTAATTTACCAATACATTCGTTATTTCAGTGGAGATTATCGATAGTTGGATACACGTGCGATGGTTAATATCTGAAAAACGTCATTCGTACTCTCTAAACTATCCAAACCAATAATAAGACAAAATCGCATAAATACACGTTGTTAAAATCAGTTGAATAACCGTTGCGTTTCGAGATTTTCCGGTTGTCAGTGAACTGCCCAACGAAGTGGCTCAACACAAAAGCGTTAGTGGAAAGAAAGAAAAAAAGTCGCACGAGTTTTGAGGGAAGCTCGTGGAGAGGTTGTTTTCGGGGGAACTTACAGCAGGTGGTCCTTGACGCTGTCGATAGTGATGTCACCGATTGAGCTGAGATCCTGACGGTCGTCGTCGCCGTTCACGTCCGTTGTGCTCGCCGCTGGTTTGAGCGACGGCTCCCTCGGTGAGTCTTCGCCGTTCGCTAAAAGATACGCGGTCAGCCAAGCGAAATACTAATGTTTACGTACATCGAGCGATCGCTGCTTATTTTGTTCGTCCTGAGAGTCTTTTTTACGGAGTAAAAGTGCTCGCTCTGTCTGCAATTACTCGTCAGCGGTATATCGAGGTTCGTGGATAAGCAAGAGAGTGTGGGTAATGCACATCGGGCTTAAGCGAAAAACACTCAATCGTGTAACGAGGGCTTGTTAAGTCGAAAAATTAAAATCAATGAAAGCAACTCGATGTAATTTCGGGTTTTTTGCTCGTTTTAAGCTGTGGTCCACGAGTATTGCATTGCTCAAGCGACGACCATTGTTTTCTCTTTTTGAATCGATAAAATATTTATAGGGGAGGGTTTCGTGATCCTCTTTGCAAATCTGGTTCAAATTTCAGTATGATAATTTTAATGTAACTATTTCTATGCTACACTAATCGATCGAGTAATTTCATTCGTAAATACTTAACGACACGTATTCAATAACCATGCAAATTTTTTCATACACAATATCAAATTATATTTAAAAAATAAAATTTTAATTTAATGTAAAAAGTCGTTTAATAATTACCTAAATTCATGCAACTGTTCGAGTGACGATTTTTTAGACAAACAGGATTGAAATTACTACAAGTATACGATCGCATTTCAAGTAAATTATTTTTTACGTTAACTAAATCTGAAAAAATGTGAAACTAAAAATTATCTATGGGTTTTCGTGATCTACACAGTGAGAATTTTTTGCAGTAATTAAACCTTAAATGAAATTGATAGAAAATATTTATCCTCGAACCCGATACACTCGGAAACTTCATATGTACCGACTCTTATTATTGGTAAGAGAAAATGAATCTTATTGTATTTAAAGATGAAACAATTTTCAACTTATTCAATCAAAATTTACAGTATGTTTACTAAAAAAAGACGAGTAATATACTATATATTTTTCTTTCTTATTTCTAATTGCACTATTACTTCCTTTCACGAATTTCTAGATGTACGTTATATTTTAGTCAAAATTTTAATTTATTTTCAAAGTGCGCGTGTATTTATTATCAATCACGATCATATATTAAGTTACACGTTTTCAAATTTTCGGCAACCGAATAAATAAATTCTCTAAAGTTTTTATGTTTTTGTTGAGAAAATGATCTTCAATGTGAAAGTTATAAACGAATGATACACAATACACGGGGTACTTGGACGATACATTATTTTACGTGCAATAATCATAAGCAGACATAAAAATGACCCGCAACACGTTACGGACAAACATGAAAGCGAGAGACAACTCAAAAAAATAACACGGGGGGTCGGTTTCGTAAACTCACTAGATCCTATAACGCCATTCTCGGTGATGATCTTGGGCAACTGCTGCTGCTGCTGCTGGTTCTGAGCGTTTTCCTTTTCCAGCTCAACAGCGTTTTCAGAGACATCCTTTACCGTTTTTTCGTCTTGCTCTGCGGGGACGGTCTCTGTCACTTCGGTCACCGTCACCTCGGGGATGATACGCGCGTTGGGCGGCAAGTTGAGGGCACAGTGTGCCTTCGTTACTTTGGCTGCTGACAGAGAGATGCGCTGTAACTCCGATGATGAATGAAGGTACAAGGCTTCACCAGCTTTCGTGAACGTCAACGAGGATATGCCGCTGCAAACATTGGATTAATTATTAACAGGCTTTTCTCAAACTCGGGCTTAAAACTAGTCGTTCGCACAGGGTTGTTAGAAAAGATTCTTTCGCTGAAAGATAGTTTCTTTTTTTCAAGATACCAATCAGTCGCGTCGACAAAATATACGGTATGCGTAACTCGACAATTTATTACTACGAGGACGAGGTCTTTACAGAAAAACGTAAAAACTTTGCACAAACTTCTAAAACTTAAAAGCTCGTATAGTTTGAATACTTTGAACTGACGAGAACCGTAAACCTCAACATTTAATTATGAATTATAGGCAATCAATAGTTGTTTCTTCAGTTGAAACTTCTTCGTATAACTTTTTGCATATCGCCATCAACGCTTGCTTTTACTTTGCGCGATTTATTCGCGATGGCGCGGAGAAGCCATCCTTATCGTATCGAGCATTATCAAAGCGAAATTATTAAGAATCCAAGTGTGCAAGCTTTAAGAAAGAAACCCACATTCGATTTCAGTACTAGGGGTATTATTCCCGAAATTCCAATTCGAGGGTAGTTCTATAAGTAACCTACTTGATGTCCTCCCTCTTAATAGTTGCGGCGTTGAGTTGCCTCCTGAGTTCAGGTATGCCAAGGACCAAGCACTCGCCGAGGTTGGTGAGGCACAGCAGGCAAGTCTCTTCGTGCTGGCCGGACGGTTCAACAGGACAGGTAAATTTCGCGAAGCCAGTCTTCCTGACTCTGGAGCCTTCGTGAGCGGTGAGCTTGTACTTGCAGAAGGGCTTAAGCGAGGGCAGATTGAAGATCTTGAACTGTTCCTCGCTCGCGATCAGGACCCGGTGAGCGGACGCCATGTCGGGCCCAGGGCAAAGGCCGCGCTCGGCCTCGAAAGGCTCGGGCAGGGGCACACTCGAACCGTCAAGGATGTTGATGGCGATCACGGGCGCTCGGTGCTTCAACTGGATCTCTTTGCCCAGGGTGCAGTTCACGTCTTCCTCGGTGCGGCGTACGCCTGCCGGAATAGCCAACGTGAACACGTACACAGTACCGTTGTTCGTGCCGGCCCATAGCGTTGGCGTTGTATTTTGCACTGTACCAACACAACGTATTTTTAGCGCTTTCGTTTTCAAAATTTATCCATTTCGAATCGATGTATAATTTAAGGTTATATACTAATTTCAATAAAATAAATTAAATATTGATTCGATCGATTATTCCAATGTAAACGAACTCATTACGCAGTTATTAATACAATTACGATTTGTAAGATATTATTTAAAAATAACCTAAACTATATTGCACACACATTAAACTTCAAATACGCACAGCGACAATGCTGTCTTGAAGTACACGTAATAGTAAGTTTTTTTGGACGTACATGCTACAAATTGTATTATAGTGTATAGTAAAGAGTATTTGGAGATGATACAGTGTCAACTACAATGTGGGCTCAAAAATTTGAAACTATGATTTAATTACTCGAACGTGAAATTGTTTGAAAAATATTTAATTTCAGCTATGAAGTCCAATTAAATACAATGACTTTTTAAAATAAATATATGATTTAAAACATAATCTATATTATAATGCAGTTATGCTGCATTATTTTTTTCAAGAGCTACTACTTATTTGAAAATTCACCATAATTCGTTTATTTTATACAGATACGAAGTTATACATTTCATATTACAGAAAACTATTTTACAGTTTATTATATAACGGTTGCAATGTTAATCCTTTATTACGATGATTACGTAGAAACTCTGTTAGTAATTTTAACGCTTTAAAATGATCTGATTTCTATAAAAAAAATTGACTGCAACGCATACAGGCGATGATTCAAATGAATGAAATAAAGGTGACCAATATCATTATTTAATTACATCGAATACTAGTAATCATTACTCGCATTATATAACTCATCGTTTTCCTAATTACATATTAAATTAAAGTAATTTTAAGAAAAAGATGTATATAAAAATATACTCACTGCTAATAATGTAACTTCTAGCAAAATATAGACATCTGACCATCGAACCCAAAGCATCGTCAACTGGTCTGGCCTCAACCTGTCGTTCAACAGGCTTTACATCAATAGGTTGATCGCCGGTCGGGGAAGATACTAAACTTGGACTGCAAGTCAAGCGAAACAAAATTTACATTAGACCATCTTTTCAGAGTCAGATTTGCTTCGTAAAATATCATTGCACAATTTACATTTCTTTCTTTTTCGCTTCTGGGGCTGCAGAACGAGGAGGACTGCCAGCCGTCGTTGCTCTGCGCTGAGATCTTCCTTTCCTCAATCTTCTGAACGACTCTCTCAAGGACTTCTTGAACGATTTCCTTCTGGAAATCGGTGTGTCCCCGGCACCGGAGAGATCTAAACGGGAAAAGACAAGACGTAAAATTATAAAATTTACAGAGAGAAAAAAATCGATGACCAGAAGTCGGTGTATCGAGAAACGTACCATTTGGGTTAAGCGTGCACTTGACGCTGACGGCCTTAATCCTGATGTAGTCAAATACGGCAAGACCGTGGGCCGTACCCGCGGCCAGTAATCCCCACTCGCTGTGCATCGCCAGGGCGGTTACTGCCGCGGGGGGATACAGCTGCAGGAGGCAGTGAGGTTGGAACCCGACGGCGAACGAGATGCTGGCAGTGCGGGCGGGCAGATGGTCGTGGCCCTTCCACACGAAGCCATCCCGGTCGTTCACCACGTTCATTTTCACGGCCTTGATCTCTTTGTTTGTTGCTTCGCTCGAGATCTTCGCTGTAATGATGTAGCCGGCAGTGCCAGCGATCACAAGGCTAGACGACAGGGGACACAGCAGCACCTTCTTCACAGCCAGCCGGGGGTCGTCCGAGTACGGATCGAAGGTGCCGACCTGTCGTGATCAAACGCAGGTTAACCCTCGTGTTCATTACCAACAGAATATTTATAATACAGCGATCGGGTAATAAGCGAAAACAGTTTCAAAGAGTTGAAACTGCTCGATCGAATCGAGTCGCGGAGTCTTGATTTCAAAATAGAAATATAAAGTAATATGCAGGAATGTAAATAAGAGGAAGGGCCTTATCGGCAATAGCGACCTTTCGAAAGGGCGGCCATTCGTCATCCTCATCCTCGGGTGGTTGCTCGAGCACGTCCAGATGCTCGCCGGTGAAGAGTATCGAGGAGTTGTACTTGTACAGGGGCGTGAGGGCGACGTCCGAGGCATTCCAGAAGCGCACGGTGCCATCCTCGTGCCCGGTGAGCAGCAACTCGCGCACCTTTGACTTTTCGGTGTCCGGGGGCTTGCTGTTGAGCAGCACGCCCCCGTCGATGGGCCAGGTTTTTTCCGAGTACAGGTGTTCAGTCTGGGCCTTACCCGCGGACTCAATTGCCTCCCACAGCTCCTCTGGTACGTTGGGCACATGCTGCGAGCAGGTCACCTAAAGCAACAAACCCTCGTTAACGTTTCGCCTTCGTCGATAATGGAGACGGGCTTTGGGCCCTTTTAGGCAGCTCGCGTCGATTTAAAATTTTTGTTCGACTCGAATCGACTGGAAATAATTCTTATTTCGCGAGTTTTCGGGACTTTAAGGCTCGCAGGTGTGAAAAAGTACTCCACTCACAGCGCTTGCATGGAGTGACACGAGATAAGGCAGAGCCATCATCTTCCAATCGGGATCCGTCAGATCTATTGCAATTAGTTCCTCTTCGGCGAGTACGATGAGGGCTTCCGGTGACTCGGTCGTCTTCGTCTTCTCGTCCTTCTCTTCCTCTTCTTCTGGCGTGAGCTGTTTTTTCTTCGGCAGAATGGTGAAGAAATCAATAACCTTCGATGTGAAGTCGAAAACGACGTGCTTCTTATTCTTCCCTTCGCGTTTAACAGTTATAGTGTGACGGTCGCTATGAACGGAGCGTTGCATACCTCCCGAGAAGAGAATGAGCTCGTCTTCGCTAAAAGTTGCAACAGGAAATTAATTCGATCGTCGGTGTTGTTGAGTGTACGCAATAAAATTGCACGCGTGCAATCGGCTAATTCTTATTGCTAGAACTTCTAGCTAATATGGGTTTGGAATAAAAATTTATTTCATTACGGAATTTTATTATATTCACCGCCGACTATCATAAACGAGTAAACAATTTAATGAAGTTGATAAACTAAACGAATATTTTCATTTTTACAAATATTAATAAGTAATACGTTTTTCTCAGTATTATAAAGTTAGCAATTCGACAGCTCCATATAAACTTTACGTATTTTAATTAATAGGGATACTTAATAAAAGCGCATTTTGAAGCCCATTCCTTCAATTTGTACGAATTAAACCGACTACGGTTACACAATTCAAACTGATTTAAACAAATACAGTTTACTTTAACCGAAGATGGATAGTTTGATAATAAATAACAAAAAAATCATTATAAAAATGTAACTCCGAGCTTTTAAAAGAAACCAATTTAAAAAAATTAAATGTACCAAGTTTTCTTACTTTACAGAATGTATATCGTATACGTAATTACTGTTAAAACTAGAAGATGCCATTTTTCATTGAGATGTTAAAATTAAAATTAAAAAAATGTCCTTACTATTAGATACGGGTTTTAAACGAATAATAATTAAGTACCTTCCTACACTTGCACGGTATTATTCGAATCTCGTACCTTTACAAAAGTGACATATCGAGTGACCTCGACCCTACCACACCGACCACGTATCAATAAGCATCTACGACTAAAAATATATTTTGATCATTAAAATGATTATAGATACGAAAAAAAAATTTTATTTCGCTGCACACAATTCCATAATATAAAATAAGATTTCGCGAATCAAACTATTTCTTGGTCAAAGATGTTGATCGATGCACGAATTGGGACGATGGGTGGTTACAATCAACGGTTACACCCATTTGAGTTACAAAAAAGGATGCGGGTCAGCTTTTGCAAAGGAACGTTCAAGGATAAACCGGTAAAAAAGCGGATATATCTCACTCGTCCGTGGGATGCACGACGATCTTGGTGATGGCCTTGCAGGGGAACGGCCCGTACGGCGTCATTGGAGTTGGTGGCTCTTCGTTACCGGGACTGGCAAATGCGTAGGAGCCGTCGTTGTGTGAAAAGACGAAGCGCGTGTCCGAGACCCAGTGCACCGACTCCAACTGCTGCGTGGAGACGAATGTCTGCGCACGCGAAAACAAACCCATCAGCTGCCGAGCGAAGGAGTGTAGGACGTGATTGCACGTACAACCCCCGCGTGAAGGACATACACACGTTCGCCAAAACCACCAAAGACACGAACAAACAAACAAACCATAGGTCAGAAAAACAAACTTGGGACACGGGAGGATGGAGGACGGTTGTACGATAAAAAAGTGAGACAGATGACAAGATTAACAGACTGACAGACGGATAGACGCACAGGCAGGCAGCAGGCAAACAGACACGCAGACAGACACGCAGACAGACAAATCGACGGATGAATGTAAGTGCGAATTGAATGAATGAAATAAACACTCTTCATGAGTATTTGTAAGTGGCTAGTGCTTGTGCGATGGTGTGAAAGAGAAAAGATAAAAAAAGTGTATAAAATTTTAATTAGTAACGCGAAGAGTATTGGTTTATCGCCTAAAATAATAACTCGTTTTATACAGAATTAAATCTTACTTTGATCCTTTATTTATCAAACAAAATTTGGTTGAAACTTGTACTGCCTCATACGAGCACAATATTTAGAATAAATCGCGGTTTCAAATATTCAAGTATTCAAACATTGAAAAATAAAAGATTAGAGTGCAATTCGCAAACAACTTTACATTGTATGCGCGTACGTAACTCGATATCATTTATATAATCCGATATTGCAATAAAATTTAGAAGTTTGAAAATATGATTATTACAAACATTACAAACATTATAGTGTAGCGATATATTATTAGCTCTGAATAATAAACTTTTTACGCGCAACGCATAATGTATAAATTGTTCAACAGAAATCTTAGAATTTAAAAATTTTAAATCATATCCGAGGATGAATCCTTAAAAATCTTAAAATATTTGCTCTTTATTACTCGATAATCTTAACCACAGATGCAGAAATGAACGTTTAAATGGAGTGTAGGCATTAAATGAATAAGCAAAAGGTATCGTGTTTTAAAATGCAAATCCCTTATATCTTTGTCAGAAATATAATCCTTATCTAGAATTTGCAAGTTGAAGTAATTTATAAAATATATGATCGGTTCTTAATAATATGCGGTTTAATAAATGACTGCCATTTTTCAGTATTCCACGATAACAAGAATAATATTTACTCGACTGGGCGAAATTACGTAAAAATGTAAAGAACTATGTACAATAAAAATATTCTAACTTTCACGCGTCGCTAAGGAATCTGTTATTATTTAATAATAATAAGAGAAAATTTTATCGAATTCAAGACATTTCGTATAATAAAATAACAAAATTATTCCTGATAGTGGTGTAAACTAAAGTTTCTTTTGCAGTTGTTATTGTTATTTTAGTAAGAAAATTTTATTCACTTACAGAATTAATCGAAACATAATTAAAAACATACCGATATATTTTCAACGTAGCATTTAAATTTGTTGTATATTTTTTGTTGTTGTAAAACAGCGAACATTATTTTAAATATATATTTCTATATGTATATTGCAGTACATTGTTCAATGAAAATTTATCGAATCTATTAATATTGCGAATTAACGAACAAAAAATAAGACTTCAAGCAAGTGTTAAAAAATGGATTTCGACGTTCTGAGTAAACACATTTTAACAACCGCAAATGCCAAATAAAATATTAGCAGAATTAATTTCGTCTTTATCGTCAATAATATAATATAATAAGTAACGCACGAGATAAAAAAGAATAAGATTAAAATACTTTGAATGTGTTGGCTTATCGCAACAAAGCACCGAACTGCGACTGCACATTGCGAGTAAGAATAGCAACGGCGACACGTTATTTGCATATGTAGTGCACGTTAATGCATATGTAGTGAAAGAAGAATAATGAAAACGGAAGAAAAGGGAAATGAGAGATGACGAAAGATTGAAAGATGAAGAATGAGAGGTTCACCTGCTGAGCGCCAGGAGTGGCTTTATTCCACAAAACCATGAGTCCGCGGTTGTAGCCGATGAGAATGTTGTCCGGATGACCCGGTTGCTCGGCAATCGCCTCGACTGGCCCAGGATTCACTTTGAAGTCTTTAGGAACGCTGGAGGAAAAATAAAATCATCGTGATTCTGGGATTTCGAGTTGTTCATTCTGGAGGCCGATAAAAGATTACAGAAAAATTTATACAAAGTGCAACCGAGCAGTTATTATTGCACGCGAAAAATGCAACAATATTTTTTAATGTTTTCCAGTCGTGTCTTATCCCGCCAAGCTGCACCTGTTGCTTCAAATTTTTGAATCTCCGACTTTACATTCGCAAGCTGCTTATTTATAAATAGCCTTCGATGCTTGGAAAACAGGTTTCCAAACAAATTATTATTATTTTTACAGTTTGCTTATTAAATGATCGATTTAGAAAAGCGAATTGCTCGTTTCAATTCGTTTAAATAATAATACGGCAATGCGACAATAATCGCAATCGTCGAGTGGATCGTAATTTTTAACGCATCGATGAAAAATATGTGTTTTACGCTGCAAGTCGTGCGCGTTGCATTGCATTCCTGTAAAGCTCGAGATAACAATAACTACTTACTTTTGCATAACTACATCCTGATAAATTATAGTGTCGGACATGGTGAAGGTCTTCAGATTAAGGAGATATATGTTGCCGCCCTCGGTGCCAAGTAAAAGATGATCGCCATTGGATTCAAGACACATCGCCGAGATCTTTTTCAATTTACCTTCCAGCGACAGCGACTTGGTTTCAATAACCGAATTCTCATTGATCTCCCATAGATGCAGCGAGTTGTCATCGCAGAGCGAAACCACGCGGCCCTGCAATTATTTTCTCAATTAGCGAATTTCAATTCAGCGAGTAGCTGCAGTCCTAAAGTATGCGATACAATGCGAAGAGTTGCAAATTAACTTAACGAGTGCAGTAATCGCGTTTGAGTGTCGCGCAAGTCTAAAGTCGTGTTTCGAAAGTAAATAGTCGATAACTTTCGAGGATATTTTATATTCGCCTAGGCATTCTGCTAAACTTTTTTTATGTATTTCAATGGCTTCTTGCAGATTTATCATCGACGGGTAATCGCTCAATTTGCAAGGAAATAACGCGCGTACTGGCAAATATTTCGTACACTTTTTTAAAAGTATTTAATGGCCTAGATCGCGATAAGTCCAATTAGTGCATTGCATTATTCATCCATAAAGTGGAAAATTTTTCATTTTTAATTTTGAAAAGCGTTTCAACTTAACTAGTTCGATAATTATTTCCGATTGAAATTTTTTTTTTACCAAACGCATATTCTTTTCAGCGACGCTTCCATCATTCGAATCTCCGATTTTTTAAAGATTTACAAGTTTTAAGTACCCGAAATAAGGTAAATAAAGTCGTCGAGTCAACGAATTTTATAAAATTGCCATTTAAGTTCGATAAGAAATCCACGAAAAGTTATCGCTTAATATAAAATAATAACGGTAATTGCGTTTATTAAATGCAATAAAAAAAATGTTTAACGCAGTCGTAAAATTTATTAATAATTTCACAATACTTTTACACGAGATAAAAGTGGAAATAAATAAATTTAACTGATTTCGTTCCAACTATTGAGTCGCGCTGAAATGGATTATTTTTCTTTTAGAAAATCAATACTTTTAATGATACGCATTGTTCCAAAGCTGAATGGAGTTACGCTGATAGTGAGGTAATAGTCATAACACGCATTTTATTTATTACAAACGGTATATACTTATACAGGCGTATGTTAAATATATTTTAATTCGGATGGAAATTTTTATTGCTACGTGCACGAAATACTTGAAATTTCATTTACTCGAACTCAAGTTCGTAACAAGACCGACTTTTTAATTATTCCCAGCTGGTAATTTTCGTGTTTTCACTTAACGCAGCAACGATAAAAACGATTATTCGAGAAATCCCGAGCGGTGACTGCATCCGACGAATACTCGGTGACTGACAGCTCGTAAATATGCAAAGTCGAACGCTGCGAGTACATTGAATTACTGCGAAGGATCTGGAGGCATAAATTTAAACCGATGCTCCAACGACGAAATTATTCGTCGCGTCAAATTCCAAGTGCACGTCAACCGAGTCTCCAGACCGCCACGAGTAATCGACCGCAGCAGCGAGTCGGTCGAAGTAACGAGACTTTACGAAAGTTCGGCTCGGCCAACTGGTTAATTAAAGAAGTTGACGCCGAAATCGCAATTAGAGCTGTTATTGATTTCACAGCCATCGATGGACTCGAAGTTGGACGCGAGCGAACCTGTCAGTCCCTAGGCGCGAGTCTATGCCTGCGAAAACTGGAGAACCAAATAAAATCCAAAGAGCAGCAGAGATCTGATTTGTGTCGTAATTGGAAGATTTAAAAAAGCAGTGCTCCTTTACAAGCGTGACTCTGCGTTGTTATATCGGTCGATAAGGCAGCCGCGAGAGGCCGATTACAGAATTAATGCGAGGAACCCTTCCACGGGCTTCGGGAAACTTAAGACGCGCGGAGCATATTTTACTCCAGGAGACCTGCGTAGGAGCTTCTAAATAAATTACAACCGAAGGCCAAACGAAGAGTCGAGAGTGAAATCTCATTTCAAAATATTTACACAGTCAATGGGCAGAGAAGAAGGAGCGCGTTGTCGGGACTTCAGAGAGCGACGACGAGCGACGCATCGTCATCGAAATGCAGTTATGCGATTAGCGTGATCCAATTTCGTCCCGGTTGGTCGGGAGGAAAAGGTGGTTAAGAGGGTTACTGCGGATTAAAGAACACTTAAGCTGTCCGGCACAGTAATTATGGGAAATTAAGTTAACACTAGTCATCGGCACAATTAGTTTCATGACCCCGGACATTCTAGTCCAGCTTATAAGTATAAATTTTCTCTTTGTTGCGTTGCGTTGCGTGGCGTTGCGTTGTTGTTGTTGTTGTTGTTGTTGTTGCACGTACACTGCCGAGGGTATTATTGTTTGAAACTTGTTCTTGCGCGCACGAATATTTTCGCGTGCGCGGCCAATTTCGCGAAATCATTTTATAATCGAGATAATTTTTTTTATGCCGGAACAACGGATACAGGGCCATTTTGAAAAAGCAGCTGCATTGTTCATAATTTAATTACGCACAATTATTCCGCTCTTTTATCGTGCCAAAAGCAAACATTTTATAGTTATATAAAAGCAGACATAGTCGCGCATAATCCTTGAAACGAAACGTGTTTAAGCCAATTTTTCATTAGGCTTTGTTTGAGCGATTAAACGTTTTTCGAATTCACTCGCTCGTACTTTCCAGATGCATTTATCAATTTGACAACATTTTCCGTTCATTAGCGTGTGGCGGATAACAAATACGAGGCTTTGCCTACCCCCTACCTGAGGCTGATTAAATTTCCTTTATTCAAATATCCGCGGAATTTCTTCAAATTCTGAAATCATTTGTAAGGCGTTAATTTACTGGCCTTGGTACCGCGAACTCTTTTATCTTATATTTTCGAGTTGATAATGGGTTGCGGAAGGGGTGGCATCTGCGTACCGTTTAATAAATATTTATATACAGTTACACTAACTTACTTTAATTATATCTCGATAAGATAAAAAGTTTCGAGTTTTGAAATTTTATCAAAGGAATAAAAGTTACTTCTGCTTAGAGATTATTAGCGAAATCTGTTTCTTATCGCGTTTCTTTTACTCGGGAATTCGCACGAGAATTTAGAAAATTATTTCATTTCAGTATTGCGACAATATAAACAACGTATCCGAACTAAAACCTAATATGGCATTAAAGAACAAAAAAAGCACGTGCAATTTCAATCCGACCCCATTGCACTTTACATTTATTATTGCTGGCTTATAATTTTAGGAAACGTCGCGTGATTTCATTCAACGAAAAAAATTATCTCTGCGAGAAACGCGTTGCAAATGAAAAGAATGAAATTTTATTCAAACTTCTGACATTAGCAAGTAAAATGCTACTCTATTAAACTCATTACTTAGTTTTCCACCGAACGCCTCTGCCAGATCATTTTTCAGTTTCATAAACTCGATTCTAAAGTATTTTTTTGTAATGTCGTATTTCGAAAGATTTTAAATATTACGCAGTGGTATTTTTAAAATATAAAAAATTCTAAATGTATGATTATTAATGCAAGTGCATTATAACACGATGCGGCGATGACGAAAATTTTCGACGTGTTTTGATCGGAGTGGCCTTTTTATTTAATTGAATATAATAAACCATAGTTAACCGAGATAAATTTATTCGATACACTTAACCCGCGATGTTTCTCCTCTCGTTATTTTATAATCGTCTATTTAAAAATCATAGATTGAAAGATATTTGTGTCAGCAGTAGTAAAGCACATACTTATTTCATTACGTTGTCTATATTACATAGATAGATTAGTGAAGTTAATAAATAATATGAGAAGTCGATGTAATAGGACAATGACCTGCAACTCCATTAGGATCATGCAAGAACTTGGCAGAAATTTAGAATATCTAACTAGGACTGCTTTTACATCATTACATATTATCATCACATATAATATATGTGTCACTACAATTGCTTATAAATGATTTATCGCATTAACAATGTAATAAAAATAAAAAACGTAATTCGACTCTCAACGTATTATTAAAAATCAACAGTCATTCGCAATTTTAATAATAAAGTAATACTCGACAAATCGAATATTCGATAAGTTTCAGAAAATAGAAATATCACCGCACAATTACAAGGTATAATTACATCACCACAAGCGCAACTAATTAAACGTAAAAGTATGAATTTGAAGAGTTTGCTAGAAGATTCATTTTTGAAAACGACACGCTAAAAAGATAACAAAAGCTATAAAATGGGCGATAAGAGCTTGTTCAAATTTACAATGAGAAGTGTCAAAGATCAAATTAGTGCCAGTGGGTTAAGGTCAATGCGCTTCGTTTTCAGAATGTCCAAAGTGACGAATTAAAAGGCACAATTAAACAGTGGAATTGGCATTATTCGCGACACGACAATGAAAATATTTACGCACAAGTAAATTGTCGAAACGAGTGTACAATGCGAGCACCTCCTCAGTCTGCCCCTCCCTCCCGCGTCGCTGAAACAAAGACGGGGATAAAAAAGGGCGCTGCCGGCAAAAAAGACGGGCACGTGTCTAGGATTCGCGCTCGCACGTATGCGATGAGGGGCGGCGACGCGTGACGCACCGCTGACTCCCTCGTTAAGCCACTTGTGTATGTTTGTTCTCGTAAGTGCGCGCGAGCAAATTACATGTTGCGCAATGAGCGCGGGTCAACACGTAGCCGTCCGCTTTGCGATAATATTTTAAGTTTGGCACGAGTTGTTGAGGTAGGATTGCGAACGATCTCAACCCCTTCTTCCACAGGGAGTCGCGGTTTCTCTGCCCCCCGTTCCACCCCCCTCACGTTGGCAGCAATTCCATGGAATATCGAGCGGTGCTAGTCGAGAAAGCTCTTAAGGCAAGTGGAGTGATTAAACGCAATCGATCGCATCGAGAGCATTTTAATCGTAGGCTCGCCGGCGTCAAAAGCAGCGCAAAAGTAATAAAGACGTTTGGAAATAATTTGACCTTACAAACTTTGGCTTATGTAAGAGTGAGGACACTAGACATTGCAAACTTAAGGTTTTAATAATCCTAATCTGTAATTAGACTTACAATTATAGGAAGCCGTTAAGGCGTTAAAAATGGAAAAATGGTTTGACGAAACGCTAATGGAGGTGACCGTCGCGTATCGTAAAAAGCGAAGTTACAATTAGCGACTCGACCTTTGGCGCGTGTTTGTTTACATTTTCGCTTCACCTTGAATGCAGGCTTAATTGCAAAGTTAAAAGCTAATAAAGGGCTTATTTCGTTTCGCAAAAACGCTGGCAATGACGCTTTTTTTTAAAGCGCTTAACGTTAAAATACTAAATTTTTTTTAACCGAAAACGGACTGATCGACGCGGGTCTTCCTTCGAGCCAAATTGCTGCGTTTTACGTGACTGTAAAAATGTGTGTTTATCGCGTTCGACAAATGGTAGCAGAGGAAAAAGCGCGCGTCGAGTTGATGTAACAAAGGCATTGTGTCTCGTCTGGTGGTTGCGCGTAAAGACCAGACGCAAATTTCGCCTCTCGGGGCCTCGACAGTTTTTAAAAAGCCGAATTCTGAATAACTCGCAATTAAAATGAAATTAGTGGAAGGAGGCCGAACGAAGGGGAAATTTGTTTAAAGAAGAGAATAGTGCAAGTACTCACCTCGTTGGGCAAGGCGATGATCTTCGTGACTGCGATTTCGCCGCTTTCGCTTGCATGTTGCCCGTAAAACTCCACACCTGGTCTTCCAAAACTGTCGAGTCGCGCATTCAACCAGTGTCAAGGACAATATTACCACCACAAAGACTCGGCCGCCGATTAAAGCGACTGGCCCAATTTTGCAAATGCTGCAACCGGTGCTTTAAAGCGCAATTGCTCGAAAAAGAAAAATAAACAATGAAAGCGAGAGTGAGAGTCGAGACAGCTGAGGGGAGAGGAGAAAAAAGGGAGACACGGGAGGGGAGGGCGAAGTCATAAAACAAGAGGTTAACATCGGCGCGGGACGATGCACTTCTTTTCCTGCCTCTATTTCTTTTTTATGTTCGCGACGCCTTCGCCGAACGATGAAGTAACGCGGCTCGGTTATATATTCTTATTATATAAAGCATAAGAAACTGCTGACATGCTCCTTTGTTTTTTTTGCACACGCGCCAAATTGCATTGCGTGCGAGGGTAATATTTAAATCCAGCGCATACCACTTGTAATGCCATTTTCATTTATTTTGATTTCGCTGATCTTATTTGACGCGCACTTTTAGATTTTTACAAATTGTCATTGCTCTTATCTTAGTTGTATGTTTAAAATATTTCTGTGCTTTTCTCGACAACGCGAATGAGATACCTTTTCTTCGTCTAATATCTTTTTGTATCTAATACTTTACCCCATAGCTTTTAATAGTAATTGCAATCGATATTTTATAAATTTAATTTTTTGAGTAATATTTTCAACAATTCGATTAATCTTTTCGGCGATAATTATTTAAAATTTTTTTCATTAATATTCTTCGTATTATGGTTTTCTTTCTTACTTACAAAAGTTGTTTTTCCAAGTGAAGTATTTTATAGATAAACTAAACTTTTTTCGTTTGCCACGTATTGCCATGTAAAAAAAATTTTTCATTAAATAAACATTCGTACACAATGAGATTATTGAGATTTATAATGTTACAAAGTTCCTGAAAAATTGATTTTTTCCGCCCCGAATAATTTGTGCGCTTCGCGCAGGTTATCGTCATTTCAATAAATTTAATTTCCAAATAATCAAATAACGCTATTAAAATAATAACAGGATTTAGTAATTGCCGAAGATTAAATCTTCTAAAATATAGCTTCTTTTATATTTAGGCGCATATTGCGGATACAAATATTAGCACGAATAAAGAATAATGAATAAAATTTGAAATTTGTTCCGGAGGTCTCACTTTGATAGATGTTCACAGTTACAAGTTTACAAGACCGAATAAAATGGCCAACTTTACAAATATAAACATATTGCTATCTTGTTGCACATTCATATGCATTATATTATAAATGCTAACATCATTAGTTGTGAAAAAATGGAACATCCAGAGTTTATTCTTTTTTAATTGCAGCTCCGTAATAATGTTGCAACATTCAGCCATTTTAATTGAGGAAATTGTTCCGCATATGTAAAAGATATAAATTATAATTTGAACGTTAAAATATTTATATAGTGGTATACGAATAAGATGGATTATATTTAGTGAGGATAGAAATGCTAAGCAACATATACGTAAATATAATTCTTGGTTAAAAGTTTTACATTTTTCACGGCATAATTAATAAGAGGTTATTTATTTAAACATTTAAATTTTAATGACACCATAATTCTTGTTTGCGTCGCGAAAAGAAAACTCGACGAATATCCGATGAAAACAATATTATTCCATAATGAAAACTTAATTGAATCGAGTATTTGAGATTTGACACAGCAAAAGTTTCAAATCGACCAGCTAGCATGAATTTTTCTTTAAATCTGATTAAATGAATTAAGCGCGACAACTGCCTATTTTATTGACCAAACCTCAAAATTTATACATAAATGATAGAAAGAACTAATATGTATATATAATAGAATGTTTTTTATGCGGTAAGCATTGTTTATTTAATATATAGAAACACATATTTTCTGTACTCCGTTGCAAAACGTCTAGTCTTATCTTAATTCTTTATTCGCTTATTACAATAAAACGATAATAACACGATCGTGTATATCTCATCTATTTCTATATTAATTAATTAAATATATAAATTAAATATCAGATGTTTGATGTATTAATATATGAAGCAGATAATTTAATTTTTTTTTAATCACATAAATACTTGGAAAGTTTAGAAACAGGTAAAAATAATTAATTCAAATTGTTGTGCATTTATTTGATTAATAATCACTAATAATAAAATTTTTCGATTATTAAAACCAATAAATTTTAAAGACTATTTTGTTATCACAAGTAAGTGGATAAATAAGTAGAAAGTTAACGTAAAAAAATTACTTAGATTTATATAGCAGTTTATTAACTTACCGATATTTAAACGATCAATAATTTATACGTATTTACACGTTTTTAAAAACATCTGCTTAAAAAAATCTGCATGTTTTAAAACACAAAATACAAATCGGTTTTTAAAAATTTTATGTACAAAAAATGCCTTGAAATATGAACTGACGTTCATTAATAAATACATATTTTTTAAAAGGATATTTAATAAAATATTTAATGATAAATATGTTCTTGGAGCATAAATTTTTTGCGAATTATTATTGCAATGAATTAAAGTTAGCATATGTTTAATTAGCACCTCGGTTTCTTTGAAATAACAAAAAAGTTCAATTATATAAGATTTAATAGGGATTCCGTAAATTATTCCTTATTAAATTAAGATTTTCCATTAAAGAGTGCAAGACATAAAATGAGTATGAAGCACAGTAGAGTATAGTTAAATACTCGGAAAATGTATATAGTTATAACAGGATTATAAAGTATGAGGAAGCAGCCGCCAGAAGGATATGTAAATGCGGTGATAATATGCAGCAAATTAAAGAATCATAATAAGGAGTGGAGAGGGAAAGATGGTCAGCCAGGAGGAAATACAGTTACCCCTAAACGAGATGGAAAAATATCAAGAGAGACAGAGAGAGAGAGCGAGAGAAACAGAAATGGGAGCAGCAGACAGACCGAAGAAAAGGGAGCAAAGTAGGCTTTTAACTCTGTGGCAGTTAGAAAAAGAAAGACAGAAAGAAGTGAGAGAGAGAGAGAGAGAATGAGTTAACACAAGAAAAGGATACACTTTGATGGCTCCGGATGCCGTGCCGATGATCATCAGCCGCAAACTCGGATCCCAGGCGATGGCCGTCGGTTTGTTTGGGAAGCCATGCTGAACCGTCTGGAAAAACAAGAGAAATAAAAATATCATTATGTGTACATGTATACATCAGAGGGACATTTTATTTTAGTAAGAGAGATTCAAATTTTCCACAATCTCCTTTACTTTCGCTCGATGGGCCTTTTTTGAACTCCTCTTTAAATTTTAAGGATCATTACAGCAAATTTTAATGTATCGGGATAAATTGTTACTTTATATTATAGACAATAATTAATTTATTTTATAATCGGTTTTAATCGTCCTTTTTTACGTGCATAGAAGCAAAGTCGGCAACTTTTATTTGTTTTGAAAAAGTACAGTATAATACGCCACATAAGTTTATCCATCATACATTACCAAGAAACGAAGTATCTATCAAAACTTCCATCCAATCACAAATGAGATCAAATAAAAAGTTTCTCGCAAAATCCATTTGGTTTCCGAAAATAAAAAACACGACAATTCAAGTTTAGCTGTTTTTTCTTTCAATCTTATCTCTATAATTCGTTATTCAACAAATGGCACAAACGCAAAAATTTACCGCTAGCCTCTTATTATTTTATATACGACAATTACTAAACCACAATCTAAAAATGTATGGAAAAGATATTCCAATAAATAACGTATAAATGTGCGCGCAAGATAAATAATTCAATAAATATGCGATCGCCTGTTCATCGAGATATGTATTTACATAAACAAGTTTAGCTTCTCTCGCGTAAATCGTGTACGATTTCATACTTTCTGCCTAAATGATACAAATGATTTTTATTTTAAATTCGCTTCTACACTGGAAGATCTGCTATTCAATAAAATTTTATATTCTATTCAATGCATTTGTCTACACTATCTGCACCGTATGATCTACGGAAGATTCACGCAAATAAAAATCAATGGTAGAGCATCAAGTTAAAAAAAAATAATAAAATATATGTATACTTCTGGATACAAATCTCCCTCGTATCTTTGTAATATATCTTTCCTCGACAAAGAAAACATCGTTGTTTTAAATTAAAATTATAATGTTTCATTCTCGTTCATTTAACTCGGTATAATATAAAAACTCCACTAAAATTAGTCAAATATGACAATAATTTTCCAGCTGTGTCTTACGAATAAGTTTTTCTTTCCGGTATAATTTCAATAAATTTTATACGAATTGCCTACGATTTAATTATCAGTAGTTTACTCGACTGAAAAAGTGCTATATTAGCGAATTACAAATTTGAAATTATTAAACAGTGAATTTGGCGTCGTCCAGATATAGTTCATGGTTAAGGAAAGATCGATATGTAGTAACCAGAATTTAAGATTCAAGGTATGTATTAAGTATATACTAACGTTCGTTATATTTGCGGATGAAATATTATCGACTATTAATTTCTAAGTGACTAATCGTTGAGACGTTTAGTATGCGCGACGTGAAAAACAATTAATAGTATATATTTGTTAGTTGAGAAATTGATTTCGTATTGAATATTTCTATTCGCTTTAATTATGATTGTACTGAGTCGTTGTTTGGCACAGGTACAGAATTTTTGCATAACTCCAATAATGATAATTCGAGCATCGATGCATCGGCAATAGAAAGTGGATTAAACGAAAAAAAAGAATAATTCTGCTAAAGTGCGGACGATAGTGCATCGAAGAGACGGCGTTTACCCAACAGCGCGTGCCGTTGTTGAATCTAAAGTGTCACATAGATTTTACTACTTCGCGTTGAGACTCGATAAAAGTATTTACTACGGCACCGAATAAGTAGGGGTACTCCTTCTTGTTCTCTCTTACCGCGCCCCTCCCCTGCAAACCGCGATCGGCAAATTTGGCGAAGGTCGAAGACTTGTTTAGTCAGCATCGCGTGCGTGGGCGACCCGATGATGAGTCAGATTTTGACAATTTCACTAACAATCGCATGTCATTCTTATTTTCTGAGCTAATTACTGTCGCAACTAGGAAGAATGTATGGCTCTGGTTTAAGCTGACGAATATCATTTCTACTATTACGTCGATATTTATTGCACTTCAATCTTTAGACAAATGTTTTCCTCCAGCTTTATCGCGCATCTTCATAATCCGAGCCGAATACGAATGCCGCGTGAGTTTTGTAATCGTAATTCAGAGAAGCAGTTGTTTATTCGTTATTAATGCTACAATAACTAATTTACACGCTTAGAAACGCGTCAAATTTACTGCTGCGATGCCAATAATTTCGTCAGCTAACTACATAAATCTCCACCTACAATGTAGTATTTACTATTTAATGCATAATTGGTGTTGTATTTATCGGAGTAGTTGAAATACTACTGTGCTATTAAAATGCTCTAAAATCACAGATGTGAATAATTAAAGAATGTAAATCAACACAAAATCTTCTCTTCGCAATTTAAACAATTGACGAATAAAAGATTTCATAAGTTTTGTTGTAACTTTTGAAATAGGACTGGCGTAACAGCATTGATGTGTAAAATTAATTTAAACAATAAAGATAACAATTTCGTTTTTTACAACAAGCTGTTACCGGTCTTCTACTCGCAAACAAAAATTGTCTCTAAATTAATGCATTATACTCTCTAAATAATAAACTGAAAGGCAAAAAAATGTCAAAGAACACGCGATGAGTGAAACTTGAGATAAATGGGATTTTGACGTATGGCCGTACGTGTGCGTGTACGCGAGCGGAGTGCGTGCGTACGAGGGCGAAGACATAAGAAAACGAACGACTCGATATATAAACCAACTGGCTTAATTAACTACAAGTGGTGCGGATTAAATTCCCGTGGTTCCGGATGAAACTGGATTTGTTGCATTGATTTTTTCTCTTTTCTTTTTCCTGTCTCTGCACAATAAGGTACACGTGCCAAGATTCAGGCAGGTTTTTTAATTTTACAAAGGCAGTAGTTCGCGAGAAGCCTATTGTGCGGTTTCCTTTTGACGGCCGTAGTAAAACGGGGCTTTGAATGTTAAATTCGAATAAAAAATAACTACCTCGGCTCAAAGAGGTTTTGACGAGGATTTTTCCATTCCGCCTTAATGACAAACAGAAACCGATAATGGAATGATTATAGTGATAGAGAAAAGGGCGAGCATAATCATTGTTGCGCGAAAACAGCTTTATCTTGCAACCGAGCGTCTTTCGTCTCAACTTGATTCATCGGTTTATCCAACCGTTTAACTCGCTTCACCTCGAGCTTACAGAACATTTACCGTTTTAACTCCTCCTTAATTTACGAAACACCACGCGTCGATTTGTATTTCCATAAGGTTTAAAGTTTAGGCACACAATCTAAAAATTCCACGAACGCGATTATGACAAAGTGTTGGAGAGAGGGCGTGGGTGAGTGACGATCGTGACATCATGAGTCATCGCTCGATTTTTGCACGATCGTAGGTTACAGCTCAAAGAGATAAACGGGAATATTGATTTTAGTAAACGAGATATAGTTCGAACAACAACAAAATTCAATAGGGCAACAGCTTAAACGAAGACACAACGTGGATGAAGTACGTCCAACTAATTAGCAAGGCTTCTAGATGTTTCGCTTTTGAATGCGTAGTTAGGATAATACTACTCGCTGCATACAAACAAAAATTTTTTTTAAGGACGTGTCAACACCTCTTAGGGCAGGGCCGCGAAGCATCCGGTTATTTTATCGGTACCAAGGGAAAAATTGCAATGAGCGTCAAACCAGGTAAAATACGACAATGAGATAAAAGTCTGAGCGAATCGAACAATTTGATCGACTATGGAGATTATTTTAAGAAATTATCGATTAAATTTACGTCTACTACCCTCGTCAATCTTGAACGAAAACGATCTTATATTTGTAGGAGCGTAAAAGATATTAAATTTTCAACAGCACTCGATGAAAATAGCGACTCATTCCGTGCAAAAAGATCAATAAGCTACGTTATCAATTCGCTAACAGATAATTTTCCCGAAATTTGCTCGATTATGATAATATCATTGAATTTTATTGAATTTCATTGAATTACATTAATAAGCGCATATTTTAATGGACTTATTGATTATTCCAATATTTTCGCTTGACGATAAAATATTCAGGTATTAATATGTAAATCCCTTAAAACTATAAACTCACTCAGAATGTAACGGTGCTCCTGCTTAGTTATACCGATTATTCTACCCCGTAAATCTATCCAGTCTTATCGCAATGTGTGCGCGTGTCTATTATTTCTTTAGTATCGAGTACTTCCTCGCCGTTCGGCTATTGTTTCTTTTTTCACGCCGACGCTATAATAATAAATATAAATGCTTCTTACGTCGCCGGAGAGGCTCTTTACGAACTGCGTTAAATTTAAATGTAAAATAAATTCTATAACAGGGCCAGGGATGATACGTGAACGCGTTCGAGTTCAATGTGTCGTCGCAGGATCATTTCGGCAACGCGAAAAGAAGACGAGACGTAACATTCGATCGAGCGTTGCGTTTAAGAAATAAGAGGTAAAACTCGAGTCGCCGTCTATTCGACTCAAAAGCAGACTAATTACAGAGATAAATCTATGCCATACACGGCATTCAATTCCTAAGCCAAACGCACGAAACCAATGGCAATGCCTGACTATGATGGAAGGGAAACGTCGGTTGAATAGATCCCTGCCAGTGCCACAGTTTTCCCTCTCGGCTTTTCATAATCGATTACCATTTACGGCGCCTAATTAGTTTGAGAAATTAAAAACGCGAGAGATGGAGGATCGCGAAGACGACCGCGGGGGCGCACCACACTTCCTCTCTCCCTTTCTCTCCTTTCGATTTTCCGTCCGTTCCTTTCGTTTCATCGTCGGCGTATTATTACATGAATCACTCTCCGACGGATTGCGCGGAGAAAGAAAAGGATAGCTTTTTTTAACTAAATGCGGGGATTTAAGGAGCTGTGCATTCCCCTCCCCCCTCGTCCTTTCGCTCCGTGCCTCTTCTCACATTCGAAGAAAGTCGTTCCATAAAAATTACTCGGAAATTCAAGGTAGAAATTACCGAGCCCGCGATGAACATGGCAAATTATAATATTTCCGCGCCTATTACTGAATCGTCGGGTTAACGTTGGCCAGTCCTGCGATTAACCGCACCGACTCCCTTGCAGCGAACTTTTTTACAACGTCGCTAAGCAGCAACAAAAAAAAGCGAACAAAAACCTGCGTTAAATTATCTATCGAGTGCTTACGCAAAATTATTGAAAAGCGTTTTCGTCTTTGCTGTAACGAAAAGAAATTCTAATTCGCAAGTCATAGATTTTAATAAGCGCTTTTCTCCTCGAGCTCTTCTCGCCTTTGTATTTCGGACGCAAGTAGTCAGTGTCCGCCGGAGCTTAACCTCGCGACTCTCCTTCCCAGGATTTATATCATCCAAGTCGGTGAAAATATCATTTTGTCGGTAATAAGGCAACAATCTACGCACTCGACTTGGATTGGGTTAAACGGCACACTATTGATTAATCGCCAAGTTTAGAGCGCGTTTATTCGGATTAGCACAAAAACTTATTCCAAGCGACGAATGCAAGCAGCTCTAGTTATTTAATTTTCCATACTTTTCTTTATAACTTTGAATTGTCTGCCAACACGTGTACACACACGCACCTTCTCTATAAATCAATATCGTTACACTTGACGCGTTCAACATTTATTTTTTATTACCTTTCTAGAAGCTCTACAGTTACCATCGGCGGTGCGCCATTCGTTATATCTAGGTAGAATAGGTACAAGTTCCAAGTTGGATTCATGAGGTTGAGGCTACCACGTTGTTCAGAAACATTCCATATTTGCAGAAATTTCACAACTGCATTATTATTATATTCGCACAATATTTCGTTATTAAAGCTATAAATTTCGTTTTCTAACCTTCAAATTATCCTCTTTTTAATCGATACATCAGATATACTTGTAATTCACGTGCTTTTTTAATTATACCGAGAAAAGAGATAACCGTAGTTCTTAAATAATGCACATTTTGATGTAACTGCAAGATCAGTAACAGAAATACTATTTTTATTAAAATAATTAATCCTTGTAACTAAAAAAAAATCTTTTAACGTTAAACACGTATTCTTTTTTAAATTGAAGCGCAAGTTGTAACAATTTTAATGCAGTACGACGCGCTAAAGTAAGTAAAGCGAGCCACTATTCGTTAACTTTCAAACGCATTAAAAAAATTTTTTTATCAATAATTCTTCGTTTTATACACATTTTGCTCGTAATATTTATAATAGATAAAGAAAATTAATTTATCAAAACAACACCAACGCCAAATTTCAGTATCCAAATGAAAAAAAGAAAAGCTTTGCAATTATATAACTATTACAATGATAAGATGAGAAATATTATTAATAAATAGAATGTTTAAAATGTGATTCAATGTTGATACAGATAAAAGAATATAAAAATGTTTATTGACTTTTGACATACTTTTATAAGTATTTATTCTAGAAATATTTATGTATGAAAATGTAGTTTAAGTATTCAACTCTGTTAACTAAATATATCATATAGAAAATAATTACAACGTGATTATTTTATTTTATTAATACCAACGGTTTTAACTATTACATATTTGTAATTTTTTTTTCACACGAAATAAGTTTGAGTCTGCTACTTCTATAACTCGGCTACATCTAATTTATAATCATTTGAAAAATGGATTAAGTAATATATTTCTTATTTACAGTATCAGTCAGAGAAATCCAATCAATCGAAAGTTAAATTTTTTTAAATAATTTAATATAATTAAAAGCTTCCAAAAAAATTCTTTTGCAATAGAAAAAAAAGGTTGAATTTCAATGTAATTAATTTCTTATAAAACATTTAATTTATCAATATTTATAGCTATTACATAAATTCATAAGTATATACAATATATAAAATTCAGAATCTATTCGTACAAATTCATCAGCGCGATGAATCTTATTATTGAACCAAACGGAAATTAATTATATGTTCGATGAAAAATGGATAATTAAATTCTAGAACTTTGGTTCAACTTCAATTAACGTCTTTACTGTAATATAATTAATTTTCAACCACTAAAATCAGCATAATAAATACATAATTGACAATAGATGTTTTTAATATAATTATTAATTATAGAAATGCTAGTTTATCTGTATTGGTAATGCAACAATTTTCGATAAAATTTTTAAAAGTTTGTTACAGATTTTCTTATAATTCAAATGAATCGAATACCAAAATTAACTTTCTTTACTCATAAATTAAAAAATGGAGCATCGATTTATCGATATGCATTGAAGGGAGTGCCGTTTAAATATTGAAATTTATCATGTTTTCCGACTGCAATTAGTGAACGTACAATGCGTTGCACATGTATGACGACAATTCATTATAACCAAAGAATAATTTTATAACGCGAAATAAGCTTAAATTACTAAACAGAACTTGAGAAAAATTTTAATTGTTTAAAATTTACAGAGAATTGAAAGTTTTATTGAACGAAAGGCGTTATTACTAACAAATTATTTGTATATCTGTGACTTGATAAAAGATAAATAACTTGAAAAAATAAAAAAGAAGAGGTGAATATATATATATATATAATGTAAATTCGTATTCAATTTTGATAAGACGATAAATGGAATATCGAAGCCGTAGAAATACATTTTTGAGGTAATATTGAAATAAAAGAGAACCGGTTCTCGAGTTACTTCAACCAGATTAATAAATAACTTTTTACCAGCAAAACTAAAAATAAACTTTGCATTTTGCAAAGGCTTGGCAAACGAATCTATCGGAATATAATATAATTTGGATACGCGAATCGCAACGTTCCAAAGTTACCGGAAAAATTCGAACGCAATACGCTTTTCGTAATTATAGTTTATAACGTACGTTTATTTGTTAAACGGGTGACGTAAAAACGACGAAAAAAGCGAGCGCAATTAATAACAATTTTTCTTTTGCTCGTTCGGCAAAAATCCGAGCCGAGCGCTCGAGCGGTACGTTTAAATCGGTATTGCGCAATCGGCTCGACGCCGCCGTCAACGACGAGGAAACAACCGAGTCGAGAGTCCGGCGAGGAGATCGAGTCTCGGCGAGAAAGTCACAGCGTAACAATAGGAATAAGAATGAAAGGAATGAAAAGAACCGAGAAAAGGGAGAGACGCGCGTTGGGTTTAAAGCAACAACTCGAGTCCAAGGGCAGCGGATTATTTCTTTGAAACTCGAGTCTAGGGCATTTTAGGCGGCTAGATTCCCTTCTCCGTTTTCTCGCTCAGGTAGGCGTCGAAAGATCAGGTGCTCGACCGCAACGCCACCGCCTCTATCCCAGATCCTTACTTTTTCTCCGCTATTTTGCAAACACGTCCAGCGTAACTCGGGCGAAATCGCCAATTGCTCTTTTCCGTAATCGTTAATGCAGCGATTATTCCTCATCCAGGAGTCAACGAAGTCGCTGCCGGCGGACTCTAACGTTAACTGGCGCGACTCGTGCGAGTCCAAATTCGCAACACCGAGCTCCAATTCTCTCAACGAATCGCAGCCTTTACTCCAACGACTTCAAAGACACGTTTGTTTTCGCACAATTTTCCGCGAACGCGGGCACAATTCGGGAGTGAGAACACCGATAAAAGTAATTTCCCCCACCCACTACGTTGTTCGCTTTGAGACGATGCGGCGCGTTTCCTTTGTCCTTTGCCTTCAATGTATAATCATTTTCGATGTGTCAACATTACGCTAAATGGGTAAATACACGGTAAAAGTAAGATGTAGCCCTTATTTATTTCAATTTAATTTTTAACGGAGTAATTGCTCGTGAAAAGTTGATTGAAATTTTCGATTAATCCCCCTAGACGTTTTATTGGTTTTTCCATAATAACAATCTGCCCGTCTGAAGAAGGCTGAAAATTATTATTCATCGACGCGTCCGATTAAAACAATTATCTTTTAACTGCGGGAAATAAAAATCCAAAGTGATGGCGCGCACACGAGCGGATGCTAAAAATGGTATGCGTGAAACGAAGAATTAAAAGTGTCATCATTAAACTCAAATAAATGCCATCTGCCTTATTATACTTTATGGTAAAATTAAGACTCTCGGCGTATAAAACAGCCGTTAGCTCGGCAACTTTCCGACGCCCATAGTTTCTCTCGCCTCTCGTTCTTTGTTTTTCTTACGTAGCAAACACTGTAATCCTTTTACTTGAAAAGACGGAGTAGCGTTAAAAAAGGTCGGCGGCGTCGATGAATGAGAAGAAAAGGATTCTCCCGTGTCAACGTAGAAAAATTAGCGGCGTGTAGTGCGCGCCGGATGAAAGCAAAAAAGACGCGGGAAAAAGGTAAAACGCCATGGATGGTGTCGACGTCCTCTCCGTGTTTAGGATACGCAGAGCCGCCGAGTCGCGTTCACCGCCTCCTCGTGTACTCCGCTCCTGCACGTACTACCGTCGGAAGAAATTTGGTCACGGGGAAACTTTTTTCGTTGGGATGGATGCAAAACTTGCGTCGTCTCCCCGACAGCGGGGCTCTGCCGAAATCCGGCCTAAGGTTAAGGGCGCGAATAATTTTGTTGCGCTCGTCGGCGGAGCTGCGACGATTTCGCTTTCGACGTGCTGCGATACACATTGCGCCTCGTTTACCGCGGCAGTCAACTTTTTTCGCTACGCTCGCATCGAGAATCACGATTGGAAAATAAAAGTAGAAAATTATTCGCGTTAATGCCAATGTCCGAATCGATACGAAGACCCTTTCACTCGGCAAGTACATCGATAAGTTGCTCGTTTTAGCGTATTTCCGCCGCCCCCTCCCTCGTCGCCGCCGCCCGCGCCCACACTTTGTGTACGCAGTGGACTGCGGATTAAACTTGGAATAGCCTTGCGAATTTTCTCTTTTACGTAAGCACTCACAAGTTCAAACGCATTTCATGTACGTGAACACGTTGCCCGCGATTTTCCCGATAAGATTGCAGTTTGCGTACCCATCTAACCTCGAATGAGCCTTGCGCCGTTTCTAGTAATCCCTATCGATTCTTATTTTAATTATATAATTTTTCTACGCTCGTTATGTGCGCAATAGTATTATTTGTGGAGGGAGAGGGTAGAGAGAGAGAGAGAGAGAGAGAGAAACGAGGGCTGCTTATATTTTTGAGTCAATTTATCGTTTCAAATCTCACGCGCGGCTCTATTCCAATAAGCGCAGGTAATGCGATAAACGCAACGCAGATTGAAAACGATCTGTTTTCCTCTTTCCGCGGACGTACGATTATCAAATAGAAGCAAAATAAAGAGAGAAACATAAATAAGTAAAAGGTTCGATTCATTTTTTAAAATACGTATAATAAACGGCCAATAGAATTTTCATGAAAAGTTATTAGATCGTAGAAAGCGGCGAATTCAATGTTGCTGCTTCGATACTATCGCCGCAAAGCGAGTAAGCGAGCGCTTCGCTTTTATAAATAAAAAATATCAATCTTTGTATGTATATTGGTAATAGGAACTCTATTAATCGAGCGAAATGTCAGGGTCGCGTATGTACACCTACCACGCGCACAATCTTACGGCACCAGACACCAAAGGCATTTGTTCCAACGTGAATGCGCGATGCGTGTGCGCGCGCTTGGAATCTAAAAATTATGAATCGCGCGCCATTCGCGTAACGGTAGAATTATGGCGAATTGTGCGCCGCCGCCGTCGCGCAGTTTATTTCCGCGTGCGGAACAACAATAGTCACACTCGGCCCGCCTCCCCACCTCTCCGGATCCCCTCGCCGACACTTGCACTCGCACACCGCCTCGGAGGTGAGTAAGCGCTTCTCGCACCGACGACGTCCAAACTTATCCTCGGCGATGGGAGATTTCCACGCATAGGGCAACAGCTAATTGCCGGCACTGGGTACAATTGACGCGAGCGCTCGCTAACCTCTCCGGTTAAATAGATTTCACGAAATTTCTAGGCTCTGCTGTGCGACCTGAGTTTATAAGGTGTACGCTCGATGCGCGAGACGCTTCCAGGAATCGCGCGAAACCGAGCTGCATTTATTTAGGAAGTCCCCCCTCTCCGAATCCATGCTTCATTTTAATTACCACCGACTGCTTTCTAATGCGATCAACCTCTTTCCTCGTTATTCAATGCACCAGTTAATTATACGAAACGCTGCACGAACAAATAAAATTCACGGCTAATATCTTGTACTTTGCACGCAGAAACGCTCGAAAAGGATGAACTGCGAATACAAAAATAGAGTGATTATTAACATTGTCCAAGTGTATCGAGTCATGTAGGAAGTGCATTATTATTGGAAAATGTGTAATTAGAGGTAGAGTACGATAATGTAAATAATAAATGCTTGAGAATTCGATTTGAATTCTCTTCTAGCTGCAAGGATACGTAAAATATTTTTCGCAGTAATTTTTTTACATTTTTTTTTCACAAACAAAACGAATCATTTATATAATTTTCACTTTCTTAATAAATTGAATACTAAACTTCTTTAATTAAGTTTTATCGATTCGTTACTTTTTACTTTATAACGAATTCCGGTCTTGTACAAACATTTATGAAATATTCGTAATAAAATATTACAAATTACATGCGCTAAAAATGTTGTTCGCAAAGTGCATGGCTGAGATGAATTTAGAAAAAACGTGGACATTTTACGCGTGTAATTGGTAATGTAGAAGAACACGTGTATCGAATAATGTGTTTAGGGCAGGTTTGAATATTTCAACAAAGTGAAAGACACTCGTACTATTTTCGAGACGAACATCACATAAAGATATGACGACATGACTATTTCTATAGGAATTTCCTCGCTGATGTGCGATGTATGAGCGGAAGTACATGCCAGGAAGAACAGAAAAGCCATTGTGCTGCCATAATTTTGTTAACTTTCTCTCTCTCTCTCTCTCTCTCTCACTCTATGCTATATTTTTATTTATTTACGTGGCGATATTTGTTCATGGATGGTCAATTCAACGTGTGTTTCATTTTTGTTTATGATACGTGTGCGAATTTCATTCGAGAATTTTACATTTTTCTGTATAAACATACGATAAGGATTATTTATTCATTTATAGATGGTTAAACTTAATTATTAATAAACAATTACGTTGGAACGTCAAGATAAAATGGATCGCTGAAAAAAATCTCACAGGAATTATATTTCTTCCATTAGAGAAAATGCTATCAAATGTAAATCAAGGTGTATAATTTTATATGTAAAGATAATAAAAAATATAATCATCCTACTAGAAGATTAAAAAAGGCAAAAGCGTCAAGGATTAGTTTTTCAATGTAAAAAAGAAAGTCTATAAATGTACGATGAAAAGGCATTATAAAATAAACAATTACAACATTCACTGCACGACTATATTCTCAATGCAATGGAAATAAATTTCGTTACAGTTATGAAATTTTATTTAGTGAAAGTAAAAATCAAAAATTTATACTCATGATTCTTGCAATATTAATGTAAGAACGATAATAAGAAAATATAACGGTTAATGTTCGTCGCATCCTCTCTCTTGGGCGTATAATTTGTAATAAATGGCGATACGTCACAGATACGTGCAAATGCGACGCCGGCGCACGTCGATATTTATATAGAATAAACAAAGGTTACGCCTATGGCTCGAGTATCAATGCGAACCTGAGTCTTACGCGTGTGATGTACATACAACGTAACGGCGGTCGTGCGGCTGCAGGTGTATCTTTTGAGAATTGGATATCTTTGAATCTCGCATCAACGCGTTAATAAAATAAATTAATAAATAATAAGTCGATAGCTTCGAGTATTAATGGTATTTAAATAAGAACTAAAAAGAATGTGCGTGAAATGGAAATAGAAATCGAACTTTTGTCGTGACGCCTCGTGAAAACATCGGTAATATTTTTCGTAAAATCGTTCGAAGTGCAATTATCATCGAGATTTTTGGAAGAAAAATTTTATCGCTGAAAACTATTCTTTTACGCGCGCATTCTTAAATGTTAATAGAAAAAAACGATTTTTATTTGTAACTGAATTTTTAAAACTTGCAGTCTGCGTGTGAAATATCGAGAAAGAGAAATTTTCACAAATACGCAACCTGAAAATTTCAATAACAAAAACATAATTTAAACGTAACACTTTCAATGCATAAAACTAACGAAAAACTATTTCTATTGCATTTCTAATTTAAATATTTTAATCGCAGTGAGATAACCATTCGTAGAAAATAATTACGGTATTTTCCAGTACACAATATACATGCAGTAACGAAAAATGAAATATTTTTAATTTCATTTTTGTCTTCTTAAATTTACAAAAATCCGTAACCTAATTATTATTCTCATTTGCAGGCATTTGATCCATCAGATGGATTTGGAATATCATAAAGTTACGTAGAGGCCTGGATAATATTACAGACTTTATTATATCTTATTCTCTAAGAAATGTATTTTGACTTATAATTTAAGTTAATAAATAGAAAAAGGAGCAATGTTGAAGCGAATTTTGATTTTTTTGTATCCATTCGAACAGGTTTTCAACTGGTTTAAAACAGGATTCGAATTGTTATTGAACCGAGTTGTAAATTACGAAAAGTTCAACATAAACTTGAATTTTTACTTTGCTCGTTTATTTATATTTATAGCCCTTTATTGTCAACTTCATTTAACATTTGTAATTTCAATTTTTTATACAAGTAGCAGATTCGTGTCTTGTGGTTTTATTATTAAACTGTCTTTTTAATGCTTAACTTTTAACAATAGGCTACTATTTATCCCTTATAAAGTGCTTTTCATATTAATATCGTGTATTAAATTACGCTCAGTCCCAAATTATGTTTCCCAATTACGCAATCACAATTCTAATAATATGCAATTATAAAATACTGCAATCAGTACCGAAATTGCATGTGACAATTGTATAATGGTACACATGATGACGATAAATTCTGTCTTTTATAAGATTTTGCGACTACCCGTCATTACACCAATCACTACTTTATGACACATGCGCATTAATTGCCAATTTTACATGCATCGAATTAATTTCGTTTAGTGACCTGCCGTTCGATAATAACTAATCTTGCCGATAAGACCACGATTCTTCCTTATTCGAGGAGGAGAGCGAGAAAACAGTCCTTTGAACGCCAACGCACGAAACCAACTAACGACGGCGAGGAAGAAAAAATGCTCGCACGTCGACAAGATGGCATCAAGGAGTCGCAGGAGGAAAGTCTGAGAGCGAGCGGAAACGCACCCAAGGGAAAAAGAAGCAATGCGAATTAGCGGAGGAAGATCCGCGTCGATTTCCCCGACGACGTTAACTCTTCGGACGTGGCGCTGCCGGTGCGCGAATTTGAATTCGTTTATTATACAAGGCACGAACGCCGACGACAGCGACAGACTTCCGCGCGACCACCACAGCACAGCCAGAGAAAGATAGGATCTCGCTCTGGAACCGGCCCCGCGCCCCTCGCCCCTCGCCTCGGTAGTCACGCGACGGCCACCGCTCTGCGGCTTTTTTATCGCCGGACATACCGCAACTACGTTCGTTCGGGATCAACACTTTTATCAAATCTCCGTCTTCTCGTCCCGACCCGAGCTTTTCCTTGTTGTTTTCATTGCTGCGAGCCAATCTTCGGCCGCATCTTTTTTGCGTTTTCATTAAATTACTATCGCTCTTGCGAGTATCGAGTTTTCGCCTGATATTCCTACACTTTTTTACTCCGACTGCTCCCTCCCGATTCAGTGCGGATAGCGTAATCATAACGAAGCTGAAGCGTCGCCCGACGACGTTATAAAATCTGCTGAAACTTATCGATGGATCACGAAGTTCGATCTTTCCTAAACACTCGTTTCCTCGAGGGCCTTGGGAAACTCGAGGAGAATTTTCTTTATTAGAATGTGTTATAAACGTCGGGCCGGGCTTTTCAACTGTAATTTAATTAAAAGTGATTACAAAATTACTTTTACTCGTCCCGACTTCCGGTCTAATTTTTAAATTACAAATTTACCTCTTTTTCCTCTAATGTTAATCTCGACACCAGAGATAAATCAGACTAAGCGTAAACGTCATTGTCTTACTCTTTGTAACTCACGCGCATGATGTCTAAAAAATATACCGAATTAACCTTAGCACCGCAGCTCGAATCTCGCGCGAATTTATCGCATTTCACATCGAATGTTCCTTTAAACGAAAAAATCGATCCAAGCGTCAAAGTCCCCCAAAAGAATTCGGCGGCGCGCGGATGCTTCGTTCGGTAAAGCTGCAAAGCACCACTTCCGAGAAAATAAAAGTGCCGTGCACTCGCAACTGTAAATATTCCATTTTCTACCGAGGAATGCACAAAGTCGGCACTCGTCACTTACGGTAATTCATTCTGTGCGGATCGCTAGTATTAAGGCAGGGGAGGCAGGGGACGAAAACGACGCCACTGATGCGCCGCCGGCCTACATATTACCGCGTCTCCTCCTCCGCACCTTTTCCGCTAACCGCACTCGTGCTTTTTTCATCGAAAGATACGGAGGAGGCAGCGAACTGGCGCGGGAAGAATCGCGGAAAGTAAAAACGCGACGAAGAAAAAGACAATCTCACTTGGACGAAGGGGGAAAGGAGAAAGAAGTAAAAAGGAAAAAGGAAAAAAGCGACTATAGTGTGACTGAATTTTAACGTTACTTTTTATATCCGTTGCGGAGGATAACGGTCACAACGTGAAGCCAGTAAAGTAGAATAATGGAACGTTCGAAAACATTTTTTTATTTTATTCCGTAAATGTGAAAGGAATACCTAAGCTTTGGGAACAATGGACAACTTACAAAATTGCAACATCTGATGCGTAGTTTTTTTTGTAACTTTTCAAAAACGACCTTTACACGCGTACGTGGCGATGTGCGAGAAAATTCGTAAAACAAGTAAGTGCAGGGCGTAGATTCGTTAAAAAATGACAAATAGTCGAGCGCGTAAAAGATTAATTACAAACGTCGTTACAAATAAATTGCGAGCTCGAAGTACACCACTGATTATATAGTTATATTGATTATAGACCGGAGAACCTCGTAAAAATGTGTACAGCGACGTCTATCCCGACTCTATCGACACCCACGCAGCTACGGCATTAATTCACTCCCTTCCCCCGCCTTTATGCAGAGATGGCCAAGAGATAGGCTCCCTCCTGAATTAAGTGCTTACACGTATCGGTGTTGGTGCAAACAAACTTTAGTTTATTGCCCTTTGAATGGAAATGCATTCGGTCAGTCTGGCCCGAGTCGACCTGCGAAAACTCTAATTATTTTACTGCGGCTCTTAAACCGGAGAATCTCTATTGCGTCGATGCGTCTAGGCGTCACCTATTTCCACAAATAAAGAAATAAACGAACTTCCGTTAAAGTGGAATCGTTTTTTATATTTACATTGGAATTACTGGCTCGAATTTTGTATATTTTTGCAATCGCGTTGGATTCGAAACGACTGCCAATAAATACACGACGTCGCAGGCAAAAATTGCTGGTCTCGCGATGAAATGGTTAGCATTAATTGAGTCTCACTTACTTCTATACTTGCGATCGCAGCGCGGATCTTTTAAATTTATTTGCAGAAAACTTTTTTCGATCTGTGAAACAGTGCCGCTATGGTCAGATACGTCTTTGTTTGGCGTCACAACCGGAGCTCATCGCCGTCTAATATGAACGACGATTTCGAACGGCAGATTGAATCGATTAAACTTTTATTGTTCGTTCGAATGATAACCGTTTCTTCGGAGTGACTTGGAACAATAAACGGATCGTCGCAAGGAGGTTTTAAAGAGATTTTTTAGAACGCACCTTTGCCTTAAAATACTTATAAAAATGCAGAAAGTTCCATAAAGAATAAAAGCCAAAGTCGTCTGCGTTCTATAATGGGCAACAGGTGTTACTTGCTCAATCGGCTTAAAAATCGGAAGGGCGATTCTCTGATTCTTTCGAAGCGAAAAATTGATTGAATAAGCGTACGTCCGTATCGGAAACCAATTCGCGCGACGTACTAGTAAATTTTCAATAGAAAATGGACATTAATAAGGGGAAAAATAGTAAAAAACGAGAATTAAATTAGCTTCGAAAAGTATAACCAATAAGCGGTCAACGTTAAAAAATAGATCGTTTATGTCAAAATATGAATTCCCTATTTATTTGGTATTTAACGTCCCTAAGAACCGTGAATGATCTTGGGATAATAAGTACAATACAACTAAAAATAATGGTATTACTTAAGAGTTGACCTCTACGAGACTCGTCGGTAAAGTCGATTGGATCAATCACCCACCTAAATCTTTAAAAGTTCAGAAGGAAAACTGAAACTTTCTACACGGAGTAATCGTACCGTTTCTTTTGGATTTACAGAAACACATTAACACACCAACGCAGAGGTTTAATTAAAATAGATGCAATAAATTACTTGCTTATTTATAATTTACCCCTACATTCACAGCATCGTTCGGTGAAAAAGTTGTTTATTACTATTATACACAGAGTTATTATTGTTATAAAATTAAATTTTTCAATGTTACAAAGAGAGATTTTTTTATTATTAAACGGTTGCTTTTAAACTGAACAACAATTTACATTTCATTTTTTAAGCTTATGAAATGATCGTGGAAAAAGTTTGTAACGGTTTTCCTTTTCATTGAAAAAGCGATATATTCACAAGTGTCTAAAAATAACAATGTCAATCGTTTTAATAAGAAACACGTGCAAATATGTTAACAGAAATATTTTCATTAAAGTGCTTATTTAGGCGAGCAAAAATTCACGTTAACAATGCAAATTTTCGGAAGCTTTGGTCTTTTTAAAATTCTATAATAATGAAGTAAGATGCCGCACTAAGAGCTCGAAGAAATAGAATCACGAGTCGATATCGGTAAATAATCGATCCAAGTCCCTCCGAAAAAAGAATAAACAGTAATTAAAAAGTGTAAACTTACACAACACAATTAGCCGAATTGGCTTTAAGTATTTATAGCGACGCCGCAATGAAGAAAAGCTTATCGCGCCTAAATTTTGAATTTATGCGCGCGACTCGGCGCCGCGTGTTTACACTCGCGATCCATAAATATTTGTCTTTTGGTCGCGATAACACGCCCCCGATAAATAGTGCACAGCGAGAGGAAAGGTCTGTGTTAGAAAAGCCATCGATCTATAAACTCTTTCGCTTCTTATTCTCGCGTTACAGGGCCAATATTTTTCTTTCTTTCTTTTTTCTTTTAAACGGCCATATTCTCGTGAATGGCGAATGTGTATCGCGAGTTTCATTTTTAATGTAACTTGAACTTACGCGACTTTATCGAGGATTTGACATATTTATCAACAGGGCAGGCCGCCGCCATGATAATGAAAAATACGTAATTAAAATAATGGCGTATCCGTACGCGCGCTTGACTCGTTCATTTTTTGTTTCTTTTGTTTTTTTATTATTATTATTAAGCCAAGTTCAATTTTGCCATGTAAAATGGATTTTATTTAAAAGAATAACGAATACCGCGTGCGCGTTTATCGCAATCGTAGGGGATCGTTTTTTGTGTGTTTATCAGTTCGAACCATACGATAAACAAGCGGCAAAAAGAAACTGCAGAATACAGACAGAATTTAATTAATACAAAAAATTCTAAAATTGAATAAATCCAGTTTTAAATTTACGGTTTCGTAAAGTCATTGCACTTTCAGACGAAACATTCGTAGTTAGTTATCGCGCCAATAAAATTCAATTACACACTTGATTTCAGCGCGTTGAGTATCTTTTTTAATTCTTCTTCGAAAACATGTATACAGCCCGACTTATCCAATTATTATAAATTTCGCTGATAAAGTCCCAATGACTATTGGCTGTGAATTATTAATCATTACCGATTCAAATTTCGAGAAACTTAAAAGTTGGTCTGCGTCGCAGCTTCGCGAAGAAATTCACTTTACGATTTAATCTAGTAATATTCCTCGCTTCAACTGATTTCAACTATCGACTTGTAAAGTGAAAAAGATGTTACGCACAGTTAATAATGAAAATTATTTCAAACACTCTCAGAGACTGTATTACGACACATATTGAGAAACTGAATTTCGTCCATATTATTTTGAATTAAAATATTTGGTACGCGTATCGATGTTTGATATTTTTAATGAGAAAATAATTTTGTTTGTAAACTTTGATCGAGACGATATTTTAATGTTATTTTATACTTTGTAAGATTGACGAAAGTCTAATAAAGTGTATTAACGTTAATCGTTTTTATTGATATTGTCAATTGCTTTTAAAAGGAGAAGATGCTTTATTGAAAAAGCAATTGCAAGTGGAAAAGTATAAATGGAATCAATAAATAGTGTAACTTGGCCTTTTGAATGTGAATCTCGTTTAAAGAAAAAATTACATCCATGTATTAAGACATTGAAATTCTCGCGTAATGTTAAAAAAATTCTCTCATGGCACTAAAACATACGTTTCTTTGCTATTTTTTAAATTAGGTTTGTAATTTGCATTGAAAATTTATTGGATTCTTAAAACAGCTTAATTACTTTCAGAAAAATGATTACGCAAAAGTACTATTTTTTTTATTTATTTTTGTTTCGCAATTGTCTAGAATTCAAAAAACAACTACTGTTTGCTAAACTTAAAAGTAATCATTAAATCATTATTAAGAATGTAATTACTTTTTCTATAAAGCTCATTAATCAATATTTTTATAAGGAATATATACAAGTAGCAACAACGATACCGGATTAATTAATTTATTAGGTTGTAAAAAAGCTTCGCAAGATTTTAATTGCGATTGTTAAAAGTAAACAGAAGTTGAATTTTCGAGGCTCTTAACATACTTAACGTTGCATACTTTTTACGTACTTTGCAACACTCGATAAATGAGCTAATATTTGATGTTCTTTCGAGCTTTTATTTAACTTACACACTTCTAGTGTTTGTCATTGAAAACTTATTTCGTGCTTTACGCTTCGAGTAAATCCTAAATTTGAATAACGAAAGGAAACAAAAAATTTTCCAATTAGATTTTTATTATTATTCGTTTCGTAAATCGTATTATCAGGCTGCGGTTGGCATTTGTAGCAAATATACGGTACAAAAATTTGTTGAAAAATAATTATCTGTGCATCGCGACAATTGTTTTCAACGTTCGCACGTAATGCGCAAGCCATTATAAAAATAAGCGCGAAAATAATCTGTAATCTTGCAAAAAACTTAGAAAATTCAAAGTTAAAACTCATCATTTTTAACTTTATGTAAACAATGCTTGATTCATAATAATTGTCGCGCGCGTTATTTATAAAGTTTTATCGAGTAATTCGTCATCGCGAGTTAATACACATTTCGATATTTGTGGAATCGAGTAATTCAAGAAAACTTGTATATCAGTGTCACACTCGTGGCTTAGAATGTTAGGTATCCTTTACACAATCTCATCGCATTCGATAATTGCTGGGGTGAATTAAGAGAAAGGCGGATTATTATTGCATATGCAAGCTTACTGACGTCGCTAGCCCTGCACTACATTGTCGTTTAGCGTGGGGTGTGGTTTTTTCCTTTTCCCTCCTCGCACGTTTACCGTCTCTCGCATAGCTATTTAATAATACGAAATAATTAATCGCAGCTTGTGCTTCCAACTACACACACACACACACACACACACACACACACACACACACACACACACACCACATACATCAGCCAATGACGTTGAGCAAAAGAACAAATTGTTTCCAATCGAGGAAAGTACTGTTATTCTTACTAATTTTAGTATCGAGAGGCGTGTAATAACGAACTCGTTTACGTGCGCTATTTGCTCCATTCAATAAATGCCGCAATGCTGCTATCGCATTACTTACGTACTCAGGGCTAAGCCTCGCGAATGGCTTTTCACGGCAGCCCTTACCTAATCATTGATTCATGCCCGCGCCGCTAATCATTCGCAAGTCGGCATTATTAACGTCAAGAAAAACAGAGCTGTTTTGTCCCTATTTTGTCGCAAGGGCGCGCGCGCGCGCATTTCTTTGCTATTTACTAGGCGAAACAACAGCCTCTCGAACTCTTTTCCGATTATCTCACAATTTCGCGATTACTTTTCAATTTTCCGTTGCACTGCAGCTGCAAAATACGGGGCGCAAATAGACTCGGACGATTCTCACCGATAACCAGCCATACGTGTTTGCACCAACATTTCGCAACCAGCGATATTATTGTGTGTTACAACAGGAAATAGTGGCGCAAGATTTATCAAGATCCACTGGGATCTGAACAAAAGCGCAGCAAAGCTCGTGAAGCAGAGAAGCGCCGTTAAGAAATGCGAGGCTACGAATCTTCGCCTAACGAAGCACGAGTTATAGACCGAGAGGCGCGGAAGGAATAAAGGCATGGAAAATTCTGAAATTTCACAAGTTGGCTATGGAACTCGGAGCAACGGTACAGACACACTCACTCTCTCTCTCTCTCTCTCTCTCTCTCTCTCTCTCTCTCTAATCGACTGCGCGCACCGTTCGCCATCGGCTCCGCGTACGCATTGCATATAAAACGGAATTCCTCGAGTGCGTGCGCGCGCACACGCGTACCAGCGACCGAATTTCGCGCGCCTACGCGCCGTCGAAAAAGCAAGCGTCGCTCCTCTCGAAAGAGTCGAGGCGCTCGAGATCGATTCGGTTATCGACCCAACCGACACACGTATAAAAATTTATTCCCATTACAAAACTTTTATTGCGCTCAAAGACATGGGCGCGTGCGCGCGTATCGCCAGAAACGCTTCCAACGATTTAACGCTGATGCATTACTTAATTGAACGCAAGGCTGCCTTGTGTTTCGTTAACGATTTAAAAACACTCACGCTTATTTAGATCGAGTCGAGCCGAGCCGAGTTGGAGAGCTAAATTCATCCTAAATTTACTTTTACTTCTAGCCTGCCCTATTGACGATTAATTAGACATTACGCGTTCAATTAGACGCTTCCGTTAGCGTCTTTCCATCTGCAGGCTTTGTTCGCACGAGCATCGCTGCGGACTCGATGCATCTCGTGCAACTTCGAGTAAATATCCTTTGTGCAGGGGCATTAGCTGCAGACGCCGCCTGACGAAGTTATGCAGCCAGACAACCGTTGTTTATTTATAATTTCGACCGCGAAAACGTGTTGCAACTCGATACGAAATTGCAAATCGAATCGATGGAGCGACTGATCAACGAGACATCGGCCAGCCTTGGGCTTAGTCGACACTTTCAACACACACACACACACACACGAGTGCAAGAATTGGGGAATGTTGATAATAACCGGCCGTTTCGGGATGTTTCGCAACTCGAGTTCTCTCGCTCGGGGAGTCGCCGGCGGCGACTGTTGTTCAGAGCGGTCCGGGGCAGTCGGATTTAACGTTCGGCGCGAACTCCGGAGCCGCGAGTAAATAGGCGAACGCGCCAAGAGAAAGGAACACACGCCCGGTGCCCGACGCCCACGAGAATGAGTTTTCCTTCGCGAAAATCTTCGCGCTGCCTTAGAGCAGGAGTAGCAGCAGCAGCAGCAGCAGCAGCAACAGCAACAGCCAGCCTTTAGAGAGCGTGAGAAAGTCGCGCGTGCGCGCCACTTACAAGTGGACGATCTTTTTACGTCACGGGGTATCGCGCGAAACGAGAGCGAGTCTAGCAGTTATGCTGCGAGACGCGGTGAACAATTATGATGTAAGGAGAGTTTCTCGGGCATATATCGGGTGTGTGCACAATCGAGCGCGAATTTCTGCATCCGATTCGACTCGCTTACGTGCTAATCCGTGCGCTTGAAGCACGAATGCCGGAAACTCCCGATTTTCGTTGGGCGTCCTTCCGCCTCCTCTTGCACTGGTTCCCAACCGAGTTTCGACGAATCGTTGCTCGCGTTCTTTGTGGATATTTCATCTGCGCGCAATTCACTTGGCTGCTACTCCTGATCCTCTCTCAGCCTTAAAACTGTATTCTTATTTTTATACTTAGGGCGTTGCGAATGGAATATGCGCATTCGTCGTAATGATAAAATGAAGTGCTCTTATGTACAGGCGACGTCGAGTTTCCCTTCGTTCCTACCCTTCGAGGAATTTTAACGCGCGTTAAGGGAGTTTTGTACTCGTGTACTTATCGAACGATAAGGAAAAAGATTACGATACTGTTTGCGGGTATCTGTATTCTTCGACTACAACTGAAAAGAATTCTAGAATTCTAATTAAATGCTCGGGCCTTTCTGTTTTACAAATCAATGCTCTTTGATATTAAGCATTGAACGTGCAATTTATCAAAAAGGCTTTGGGTAATTGCGTTCCAAGAATCAGAAAGCAATAAAAATAAAATTTGCTTCGATCAAGTAAGATTACCGTATTAAGGAAAATCAAACCTAAATAATATCAACGAAATTACATGCCAAATTATATAGACTTTGGAATCTACGTAATTCTTACTTCTTATAATCGTCGTATTACTTAAATAGACGTTTTCATATACTGGGCACGCGTATTTTGTTATTGAATTTTAAGTAACTAAATGATCAACGTGTCGAATCAATCATGTGATCATTATGTCGTATTAGTATAAAGTAAAATGAAAATTGCCTTCGTATGGATTTTCGATTTAAAAGAAATTATAGACAAAAATTTATTTTGTAACTAATTATTCCTTTTTTATTTAATCATCCATTCTGATATATATATATATAGTAAATTATATATAAGTATAATATCATTAGATGAAAAACATATTTAAACAAGTAATGTTCAGCTTTTAAAGCTTTGCCTTTCGTTGTTTCAATTGCATTGCTCATAGATTAAAATATTTATTCATTTTAATTAATTATTTGATATAAAAGAAGAACGTAAATTTAAGTTTACCAACATTTCGAATCGTCGTAATGCTATTAAAATTTTTTTGTAAAAGATTGTAAAATGTAAGAAAATGAATGCAATGTCAAAATTTTAATTCAAATATATTGTTACATGTTTATTGCAAAATGCATTTTTTTAAATATGCGAATTTATTCAATTTTTAAATAATTTTTACTCGTGTGATCCATAAGGATAAATTTGTTAAGGCAAGTAAACATTTTTAAAATATATTTAAATTCGGTATTTTTAATCGCCTAAATATAATTATTTTCCTTTACAGGCACAAGTCCATTTTAAAAATCATAATCGACAGATTAGCACATAAATTAAATCGTGTACAACTTTTTATAACGGACCTTTACTAAAATTACAGGGTTATTTACAATGCAATGATAAACATTTTAGTAGTTTTGATCGTATATACAGTATTGTTTAAACGTGTCCTAAAAATTACACTGGACGTAAAAATAAAATTAATAAAAACAACAAGAAAGACAGTATAATAGCAATCAGATATCGTCGACTCGTTACAAATCCTCGAGTTAAAAACGAGGCTATTTTTAAATAATGGTAAAAGAATTTTAGTCTGTCGGCGGGCACTGGATACAGAAGTTAAATTACTCAAGTACTTTCGCATCGTTATCGTAAATATCGCGTGGCCTTGACAGGATCGCAGAACTAATACAATTTTATTTGAGGAATGTTTATGGAGTTTCTGAATTTTTAATTGTTGCAAGAAACAATAACGAAAGTTTGAGAACTCAACGGTACTTACTGTCGGCTGCACGAAAACAAAGCGCTTACTTGGCAATTTTCACCGCATCATGTCTCAATTTGCGCATCAGTTTTTTACGATAAAGCAAGCGTTTGCAGAAAAAAAATACAGAGGCGTCTTAGAACTATTGGGCGCGACTATTCAACTGAAAATGTTTCCTGTTTTATCAGATAAACGAATCTGGGTCTTGGCAACAACCAGTAGTTCATCTGCACAATTACGAAAAAGATGCTGCGAGTAAAGCAAAACGGTAAATGATGAAACTTGAGCTTTATTTCAGCCAATGTCAATGGGTGTCTCGAAGCTCGATTGGTGCGCTTAGAAGCGAATAATTCCATAAGGCGCAGCGCAATCGCTCCATTACCATTCACGGTTAAAAAATCCGCGTTCGAGGATCTTATGCTATTTCTTTTTATCGTCCCAAAGATAAGCAGCCGCCTGCTTCTGACACGTCGATGTAAACACGCATTGAGAGAAACTTTATTGAATGAAGTCGCTGCTGCGGCGTACATCCGCGCAATGAATGATAAGACGTAAAATAGGCGACGTACTAAGCAGATTAGAGTAATCTATTCGAAGCGAAGAAGTCCGAGGTGAAGAAAGGGAGAGGAGAGAATCCGAGTCGAAATATAATACCCGAGCTAGGATATGGACCGGATACGGTGTCCGAGGTAATTTTTACGAGACTAGCATGACGCTTATGGGAAATTTAGTACCAAGTGTGCACAGGTGTCCATCCAGGCATAATAAACGCTGCCGGAAGTACAGCATTTTATAATGTCCGTATTTGGTGGTAGCCCGAACTAGGTTGCCGTCCCCTCGATGCAATCGAAGTGCGCGCGTCTCCGTGCCTGCGAACAGTTTTCCTATTTTGTGTGCACTTTCGACACTGGCTTTTAAGCCGTTTTACCCGAGAATGGGAAAGCGGGAAAGCCCGAAAGCCGATCGCTCGATTTCAATAACTAATCGCCGGCTGCTCTCTGCGACGCCAATTGTTCAACGATTTCTTGGTGTTTGATCGAGTGCTCGGCATTAGTGTCGCTCGCGTCATTCGATTCAATTGTCAAAATCGCTTTTCGAAAGAAAGAACGCGTTCTTCGCGTGCATTCGTTACTTTTCTTATTACGCGTGGAGGGGGGGGGCTTGTCAGCTTTGAAACTTTTGCACATCCTCTCGGACGCGGTCTTTTCTTTAAAACATCGCCTGAAATAATTTTACGATGTTCGCGATTGCTTTTTCGCTCCGAAACGACCTTTGTGCTCTTAATTATTGAAAAAGATCTAACGCTCTCGTGGAAATCTATTTTAATTCCGCAATTCACTGCCGGCGATAACTTTTAAGCATATGCGGCTAATTTTAAATAACTACAGGCGCCGGAGTTCAGAGTAAAAACAAATATTTAGTTGTACTCCGAGATTCGCTCGCGTGTGCCTTAAATTACCACTCGTCGATGCGTATTCCTTGCGTTTGCTGCGCTTACGCACTCGCCAGCGCGGCTCGGAAAATTCTAGCCAACTGAAACTCTCAAAATAATCCTGAAGAATTTATGATAACAGTCTATTGTGTGGGGATATTTCTGGGCTTTGCGCATGCAGATTAAAGATGGACTTTAAGAATGAAGGCCACGCCCGCTTAAGTACCTGAAGTTATTGTAAAGCTAAATTGTCGGAGGCCATATAATTTAATAAATCAGGAAGCTTATTTGAAGCTATATTAAAGATGCGTATGGTGGAAGTGCGTTACTCACCTTACGGAAGGCGAACAGATCTTTTTGCAACTTCTGCCGCTCGGCTGTGGGCTGTTGGCCCTTGCCTCTTATGAACTTGAGCATCTTCGAGCGACTCCTCTTTATCTCTTCTTTACGTCAATTAACAATCACCGCTGCTGTCTCACTCGCGTCTTCGGACTGTGGAGCCACTTTTTAACTCTAGTTAATCCGCACTTGTCAACTGTAATAGCACTCACTTTTCATCCACTTGGATCTGTACTTGTTCACTTTTTCCGTTCCTATTTTAACACCTTTAGGGAAACTGCAACAAAGACAAAACGAGGATCATGAAAGTTGTTAGTTAATAATCACGCGAGAAAGTTGGCGAAAAAATTACACGTCACACTTTAAAGACGGAAACATTAAATTTTCAACTATTTGTGCTTATGAGCTGTTGGCAATTCTTTTTCTTTTTCTCCAACCATTTCGTTTAACCTCTGCCTCAATATCGTTCTATTTAATTTTATCGAAGAGCAAATTATACTCACGCGTATCGATCAACCTTTTATCAAAATATCTTGTATTTACGATTTGTTTTTTATAATAATATAGAGTATATCGTTTCTTTAATTTTACGTTTAGCGCTTTTAATTATTTCAAAAGTAATTTTAATATTTGCGAGTTAAACGAGTGTGATTTAACAATGATTTTGATGTTTAATGAACATTTGATTGGCAATTCAAAGAATGTGTTTTACCATTGGCAAGAATTTTTTTTCGTAGTACATTCGTGTTCTGCTAAAAGAAATACTTAAGTCGTATAATCAACGCCTGTACAAGCATATTTTACAATCAATTAAATTTTAATTAAAGCGTTTAAAAAACTATAATGTGTCGCATTAGTTGCAACAGTATTCATCGCTCACTTGTTATAAAATTATTTCTACAAACTGTTGGTCGCGTACATTATTTGGTACAGATGCAAAATTACGATCAAGATTGTTGAGAGTAAATTCAACTCGTGTTAGCTTAAAACACACATTTAAAACATTTTTAACAATTAAAATTAACCGATACATTATTTATTAATATTTTTTCCAAGAAAAATCACGATGCAAAAAAAGCTTAGAAGAATTCATGTGAAGTAGCTTGGAAGTAAAAAAGGAAAGGTTAAGGAACCTAGAGAAAATGAAGGACACGTATAAAGAGAAAGGAGAAAGAGGAGCGGAGCGAACGAGGCAAAAGAAATAAGAGAACAAAAGTACATACTATCTATATATTCTGTATACGTCGTTTTACATCAACTTTTAACATTGGCTAATATTCCAAACTCTTCTCAGAAAGGGACAAATCTCGATTATTATTATTATTATTATTATTAGTATTATTATTATTATTATTAGTATTATTATTATTATTATTATTAGTGTAGTAGTAGTATCGTCGTCGTCATCGTCGTTGTCGCAAATGAAGATTTAATTTTTTTACTTGCACGCGTGTTAACGTTGATACTTTGTCGAATGAATAATTTAGATACATAAAAACGTTTGTACAATTAATTCTAAATTTTAAAAAAACATACGCCAAAAATTATAATTTATAAAATGAAGTAATATATTTATAAAAAAAATATATTTAAATAGAAGAAAAGAAAAAATGATTTACTTAGTAATTTATGTTTTTATTCATTTCAGCATTGAAGTATTTATTTTACCGACAATTATGAAAAATTAATTTTGGTCGATAATAATTATTCATTCGGTTATTTTAAATAGCAATTTTGTTTTTCTAAATAATGAAAATTAAGAATCTTTAAGAGCATCATTTTGCTCGAGACTCTTACGGCATTCTAAATAAGAGTTAAGAAGAAAAAAACGAATAGTCGAGTAATTGTTGATTGAACATTAAGAATCAATGAATTATTCATAAGAAACGTTTAATTTCTATCCCGTACAGGCTTTGTATGGGTTTCGTGTAAAACAACCAATTAAAAAAGCCCAGTTTCACGGTTCACTGTAAATGACATTATAGATGGTAGCTTCTAGGATACACTACATTTAGAGTTTGGTGTACGGTAAAGAGAAGAAAGGATCTCGAGTATCTCGAATTTGTGCTCGATCGGTATAGGTGTATGTGCTTGCGCCACTTATAAAAATAGCCTGTTACATTTGGTGGCGGGAAGCGAAGCCTCGGCATAACAGCAGCCAACGAAAGAATCTCGGAAAACGAAGGATATACTCTCTCTCTACACGGTGAGCGGAGAGAAAGAGAAAAGGATGCTCATAAACAATGTTCTAACAGCTCAATAAAAATACCGTAGAGAAAGATACGTAGATAGGTAGATAGAAAAGAAGAAGAGGAGAGAAAGAGAAAGAGAGAATAAGAAAGAAAATGAGGGAGAAAGGTGCAAATAACCAGAAGATACACCAACGAGACAATGCGAATGTATGCGAACTGCACAACTATACCATAGTCGAATCTTTGTCTAAAGTTCACTCCTAGTATTTTATACCTACATTTTTCAAAACTAAAAATAACTAAATAAATAATAAACTAAATAAAAAAAAATTAAAAAATAAACTAAATAATAAAATAAAAGTCGCGTTGAAAAACAGAAGCTGATTCAATTTTGAAGGTAAATAATATTTAAATTAGTAAACTTTGTATTAGCGAATGCATAGCATGACAAAAAAAAAATTGACACGATTAATTCTGATTTGACGGTGATTGAGCTCTGTCATTTAAAGTTATATTTAATGCAAAAATTTTAACAAAAAAATCATTAAAACGAGGTTTTGTTTTACCAATCGAACCTTATCAGCTAATAAATAAATTTTGTATTATATGTTATATATAATTATTATATGGTAATTAAGTTTATGTTGTTTAGTCTTAAAAGTAATATTTAGAAAAAAAATTTATGTACGTATTGTGCTAATTGTAATCGATAAAAATTTATATAATAAGATATAAAATAAAATAATTATTAGGAACATATTCTATTTGAACAATAATTATATTTTTTTATATAATGACAATTAAATTAAATAGATCGTTGGAATAATAAGCAAAAGTTAATGCATAATAATATTTAATGTAAAAATGTATTATAAATACAAGTATGATATGAATAAATGAATGGACAAAGAAAAAGGTTTTCATAAATATTTAACAGAGAGATAAAAAATGATTATTTATTATTACTTAAACAATTATTATCTTTCCCTGGTCTAATTCTCAAGTTTTATGTTCAAATTCAATATTAACTTTTATGATCTGAGTAATATAATAAAAATTAAAAAATACGTAAGCTTGAAAAATAGCAACATATAAAGATGTATACAAAAAATAATTAAAAGTTCCATGTAACCATCGACAAATCTCTACATATTTTTATTACTAAAAAATTTTTATTATTTAATATACACCACAATTATTATAACCTAAACATTTATGTTTTGATTTTTATCAATTTATTGGTTCGAAAGTTTATAAATGGTTATTCTTTGTTTCTATGGAATCTATGTAAATTAATGTGATTCTGTAACTTAGGAAAATTTAGTTTATTATAATAATAACTTAAGTTCAAAAACGTTAATTTTTTTACTTTATTACATAATTGATTACTTTAAAAAAGATTTATAACCAGTACCTTATATCTGCTAAGAGCCAGAAAGCCCATAAAATGTTGAATATTCGAAAAATGTTATTTGAATCTATTTTTGAAAAGAAACCTGAAACTTCAAACTACTTAAAAACACCATTTAATAAGTTATTTTTTTAATATTGAACGTGTATGTACTATTTCGCCGTCACGAAAAATTACTCAAAACTGCATAAAAATGTACAATATTCTTTTTTTAGTAACCAAGTCGTCCCGAAACATGAGATCAAGAATATGTATTTTTTAATTGTGTCGTGTTTATCTCCGACTCAGTTTTTTCTAAGTAATTACGGAATACAGATGAAATTCATTTTCCGCAAATTTAAAGTCTTTTAAGAGATGTTAAATCTTATTCGCAGTACTCACAAATCATTTGAAAAATATACACGTCTCTTTCGAAGCAGAATAATTTATTTAGAAAAAATAAAGGTTACAGTCACGTGAAACTTTTAATAATTATTTAATTAGGCACCAGAATTTACTAAGATTTTATTACAAATAAAATTAATTTATATTGTTTTTTTCTCATTTTTTTCTGATTCCATAAATCAATAAAAATGATTTAGATGGTAACATTACTTTTTTTTAATACAGATTTTATTGTATAAATTTATTACTTAAATTTTTTTAACATACTTAATGTGAAAGTAAATAGTTGAAAAGATTCAAAACGAAAATTATCAATGTTATTTATTCCATATAAATATCGACGGTTATCATCAAATCAGAAAGTCAACTTCGAAAAAAAGAGTTTGTACCAGCTAATATCTAGCCATTTTTATAAATACAAAAAAACCAAACGTAATAGGAATCAAGTAGTCGCATAAATTAACCTCAAATATAACCTCAAATAAATAATACCCACTTGTCAGGCAAATTTTAATAGACCAAATCTGATAAAAGTTCTGTTGCAGAAAAGCAGCGGATCAAATTTCAAACTCTACCTGGGCTACGCAGCATACGCACTTGGAAGCGAAAAAGCTATCGCAGCCGGACATACGTATAACGCAACGCTACACCACATTCTCACGCCGTGCACGTATAAATGTATACAAAAACAAATACATGCATATGCTAAGGAACAGAGGCGGGTTCGGTAACGCACACAGGCACGGGGCACGCACATCGATAAACATTGCAGGTATAGCATGCATTCCCAGACTTACAGCCCCCTTCCCGGCCGCTCTCACGAAAACAAGCGCCGAAATTGCCACCCCTGCGAGCTTAGCGATCATATGCGTGTGTGCGTCCGTGTGGAGTACGGACTGCAGGTACTCGACGACATGGACCGACAATAAAACAACTTAGGGGCACACTCACACTTGCGCGCGGCCAGCAGCAGGCACTAGACTCCCTGGAGCATGTTCGCTGTGGAGGACGCGCCGCCGGCTTCCTCGTACCCCGGTGGTCAGCGCTTTAAGGATGGCGCCGCTCACTCCCTCGTGGCGACGAGGAGGGGCTGGTCCGCACCTCCGATGGAGGCGTGCCGGATATATCGAGTGAAGCAGCTCTGAGACGGAGACGAGAGCGCGCGCCTACGCACGCGTCTTTTTATCTTCTCCTTGGCGCTTCCGCGGACGTTGTACAGGACACCGCGTTAGTACGCGCACTCGACGGACACTTCGGGAGAGAGCGCGAGTAAGTGAGAGACAGAGAGAATGAGTGAAAGGCGTGTAGGAGGCGCGCGCGCGCGTGCGACTACGTAAACTTCTCGGCCTCTCGCCGGAGACGGACGCGCGAGTCACTCGTCTCTCGGGCTCTGGTCGCGGCGGCGCGGTTGCTTCGCGACTAGAGGCTAGTGCGGCTTGCGACGAACACACGCATTCTGACGGAACGAGTCAAGAGCGCGCACGAGACAGAGACGGAGCTAGAGTGAGGGCCCCGTGGGGATTTTTCCGTCATCGTTTGGTTGGTTCACGCGCCGCCGAGTTGTGCTCGCGTTCTCGCTGCCAGTGACGCGCCTGCCTCTCCTCTTCTTTCTCTCTTCCTCTTGCTCTCTCGGCCGAGTTCGAGCGGCTTCGGAGGGGCGCCCGAACGCGGGCTAGAGGTCGTGCCGAGACAGTACCAATGACTGGCGCGAAATTCTAATGCGTTGGATGTCGCCACCGTATCTCCGAGGTTCGGGACTCAAAACGAGGAAAACCCTTAATGCAACGCGATCGTCGCGTTATGGGCCGCACGCAGATGCTATCGCCTGGCCCTTGATCATTCCTTTTAAAAGTAACACGTGAACAACGTGGCAGATGTACAGTTGTATTTTTAAATGCACGCTCCGGTTAGCCGTATTTTTCTAAGCTTCACGAAAAAAGGTCAGATTAATAATCCCTTTTCTATTACCGACGCGAGCTCGAATGAGTTATTCACTATGAAACGTGCAATAAACTTATGAATGCGCGCACTCAATAAGAGACAAATTCATGTTCAAGCAGGTAATATTAAAATTTTACAGATCGTTAACACGAAAAGCCACCTTCTATAACACAACGCAATTTTCATTATATGTTATTAGGTTACTTTCATGTTACGTTGTTCCATACCGTATTCTAACTTTATGAAATTATTTTTCATAGCGTGTCACTGGTTGTCATAGTTATGCATACGTGTTCCAGATTATATACACATTCAGTCTAAATTTAGAATCCATTTTACTAATTTTATTTTGTAATTTTTCAAATAAATTACTTATTCCATATTGCAAGCAAAAAATAGTGGATTTTGCTAGATTCAATTAAATAAGGGATTCCCAAATTTAACACTCATTATATGCGTTATAATTAAATATACGTTAAAAATAATTTTTACAATATCGATATACTGCGAACAAATGAAATAAGTCATTTTATTATGGCATTAATTTAGCCAACAATAATGTTGCAATATTTAATTTCATTAGTATTCATTTTTTGTATTTAAAGTAATTTGTAATTTGAAAATAAATAAACTAACCTTTTTTACTAATCATTTAATGAGCATAAATAAAAATGAAATATTTAAAAGTAATCACATTAATTACTTTTTTTTGGGATACTCACATAAATAACAGAAATAATATTAAGTAAATCTTAGATGTTTGATAAATCCATTATTACAATTTACAAATTAAATTTGGTATAATTAAAATTAACTTATAAAAAAACCAATAATCATGAACAAAAAATATTATTACTCACATTTATTTGTACTCAATCGATAAAGCAGTTGCTCTACAAAAATATAATTTAAATTTAGAATATTTCATAAAAACATTATTTTTACTTTTTTTCTAATCACTGAAAAATAATGAAATACTTATTAACAATTATTTTTAATTTTAAGTTTAAATTAAGAATTTTGATTATTTAACTGTGCACTATTTAATAATAAATAGTTTATAATTAATAAAAAAAAACATAAATTATTGTCGTGTAACTTAATTTAAAATTAAATACATAACTTTTGTTTTAAAAATATTATTCTAATAAAGTTTAAAAAGATTTAAAGCAATATCAACATGGCGGCATCAACAGGTAGGTTAAATCTTTCTGTTAACACAGCCCTACTTGTTTAGATGTTCAGATGAGGGTACCAGAAGAACAATGGCCTCACTTCAATGTTACCAACACCTCTATATAAAGACGATGTTACTGTCACTTTCTATTCTACTAGATACTGTTATATTTATTACTACAAAAGATTTTCAATGTAATGTTTATTGTTAAAATTTGATGCAAATTGCAAGAAATTTTTATAAAAAACGCTTAAACGTTATATTGAAAATAAATATAATTTCTAGTTTATGCATCAAGAAATTACACTTGTAATAGTGTAAATGACAGCCATATGTAATAACATAAATAATACAATAAAATATATTTTATTTTTTTCATCATTTACAAAAAATTCATACATCCAATATAAATAATAAAAAAAATTGGCACGTTCTTACTCTAAATAAAACTTCATAGGTAATTGATATTACAACTTTGTTCTTGACAAAAATAAAAATAGAAATTTATGTACATCATGATTACAATTAAATACATCATCATCATAGTTCAGATCTTCCACTGGACTGTATTAATTTTTCTGCTCTATATACGCATCGAAGAAATATTAGATAAGTGTATGTAGGTATTTATTAAATTTTTTGTTAAATAGTTTTTATTGACTCATTTATACCCACTAAAGTATAAACAGTTTAACTAAACTAATTTTAATACAAATTATTTTCTAAATATAAAAACAATATTTAGATTTTTTTACATAATATATTATACATATATAAACTTATAAACACAACTTAGTTAAAATATTAATAACGTTTATATTTAAAATGGGCACAATTGAGTTAAAAAAAATTCACTTACACTGTCATGTTTAAATACGAAGCAACAAACACCCTTAAAATTTTGTTTAAATTTTCTATTGTAAACATATTTATAGCTTTCCTATTATCACCAGCTGTATGCCAATAGTCTGGAAATGGATATGGAATTAAATGCAAAATTGGGACCCCTAAAACGAAATATTTAATTTATTTTTTAAATTTAAGCAATATTTAGGCAATTACATAATTAAATTTGCTTCAATTAATTTTTTATTATATTTACTGAGATAAATAAAATATATATATGTTAAATACCTTACGATAAATGTAATTAATAGAAGATTTTATATAGTGATAAAATTCAATTAATATGATTATTTAAGTAAAATAAAAATATTTGTATTTATGGAATTTTACATATTTTAATGTTATTTCAAAATTAATTAAAGCATGATTATATAATATCAAAGCTGTATGAAACTTTGTCAATTAAAATAATGAATAAGATTAATGTTTTACAAAAGCTAATAATTGTATAACATGTTTTTAAAGTATTCATACTTTTATCTAAGAATGGAATATGGTCATCTTGTATTCCAGAATAGATTGTATAATCTTGAAAATACTTTTGATTTTTTTTCCCATAAGGATAATTTTTAAATTGTCTACTATCAGCCAAAGTAGTTTCTGCTTTTGACATAAGTGAATACCATTTTTCAGTTTCTTTGAAATAGTTGTAAAAACTTGGATTTGAATCACCAATTAAATCCAAAAGTACGAGTAAATCCTGAGAAATAAGATGTATGTCTTGTTAAAAAGAGTTTTTTTATGACTTTAACAAAAATGAGTTTTCTTACGATTTTATCTAAATCAGATATGTATTCATTTCCATAATTGTATTTGTTCTTATGCCATTTTGCAGCCAAATGTCTAGATCCATATATTGAATCTTTGGGTCCCCATGATTCGAATGCTTCTTCACCATCAAAAAATAATAGCATTAAACTTACTTCATTCTGTAAACAAATAGTTTTTTATTAGTCATAATTTATATTACTATATTTGAATAATTATTAGTAAATAAGAAGTTAAATAATTTTTCCTTATATGATAATAATAATTTTAGAAATGTTTAGTCTACAATTTCTTTAAAGATTTTTTTTAAAATACACATATTGTATGGAAAATTTAAAAATAGTAATAATTACATAAGTCCATAGATTTTCAGTTTCATTCTAAAAACTATTTATTTAAAAGAAACAATAAAGTTTTAATTTATAAAAATACTTTCATTTGAAAGAAGAAATGTAATATTTAAAAATTATGATTTCTTAATTCTAAGGATTTAAAAAGCCCTGGTCAGTAATAATCTTAACTATAGTTTTACAATGGATAAAATAAGTATTATATACTCTTTCCATTAATATTACACGAATAATGTTTAATTTAAAATGTATTGTATGATTATTATAAACTTACATTGTTTGAAGACTTTAATACATTTTGCATAACTTTGGCTAAGTTGATAAGCTGCATACATGGTACAGCGCTATCAGTAGCACCAACAAACTTGTAATTTTTTTCATATTTTGAATCATAATGACAAGCTAATGTCAAAAATCTTTTGGCATCAGGATTCCATTTGGCAATAATATTTTCAAATACAAGATTACCAAATATTGGTGTATAATCTTCAAATACATCTGTTTCAATGGACCATTTAAGTTCCCTCAAACTAGATTTAATATACTGCATAAAACTGTTTTATTACACCACATCTTCTGATATGTAAACATCCATAAAAAGTAATTACAATATACCTCTTTAACTTTTTGATGACCTGGTGTTCCAACAACTCGAACAATACATATATTATCCAATACACGTTGCATGTGACCAATATCTGTTAAGTTTGCCAGTGAATTTATTTGATCTTGACTCAAATATCCAGGCTTGTGAAGTAACTTAAACATTACATTATTATTTTTAATACTTACAAACATTAATAGTTATATTAATAAAACATATTATATTAATATAATATTTTAAGAAATAAAAATTATTATTCAATTAGTAAAATAATTTCACTTCATTTTTATATGATCAGAATGAAATTATAATTCATGAAAATGATTTATTAAAAGAAGACAAAAATGATAATTAAATTAGTATTCTATATTTTGGGTGTGTGTATATTTATATCCATGTGTATGTACATAGGTACCTGTACATTAATTAATGTTTTACAATTTTCCGTAATCTGAATTAACATTTGTTTTGCAAATACTGAATACATCAGTTAATATATTTAAATCTCTACATTGCTTGACATCGATAAAAAATTTGTTTTATTTATTTAATTTATAATTTAAGTTGTTGTCAGGGATATAATAAGGTGTATTGATTTAGTAAATTAAAATAAATATTAGTACAGTACTGTATATAATTTATTAAATTGTGTTTAGAAAATTTAGACAAAAAAATATAAATGTGATTTATAAGAGTCAAGAATGAAAAGTCAAAAATGACCTTGTAAAAAATTAAGTAATTAATACTTAAGCACGTGAAATGTAAATTTATTTGTAAGTGGTTATCAATCAACAAATCGCATCTTTTCGATATAGATTGATTAATTCTCATTTTAATGTTTTAACTCATGTTATTTTGACTTGCATAGTATCGTTAAATTTTAATTCAACAAAATTTATTTTTTTGTATTACGATTAAAATTATGACTTAAAAAATAAAAAATTAATTTATTTATAATTTTAAATTAAAAAATTGTTTTAAATAATTTGATTTTACAACGAAAATAATGCAAATGTTAATATTAATTTAAGATGAGAAATTGTCAGCAATAGTATTATAATTATTAAATAATTATATTACGTAACAAATGATTTTTTTATAATTAAGTAGTTACGGAAATATCTCATTAAAAAATGAAAATCGGATATACCGACAATTAAGTAAAATAACAAGACATGATTCGGTTCATCATATAAAAGTTTATTGAAATATCATACTTTTAAAATTAATTTTAAATTACTTTCGAAATATTGTATGAAAAAATATACTAATCGATAATTTTTGTCTTGAGCGTAGATGGAAAACTAATTTTGCATTCAATGTGATAAAAATTTACCATAAATTGAAAATGTTAAGCTCTGCAATATATAATTAAAAGTATATTTTAAAAAATTTTATAGTTGTTTTACAAATTAAGAATACCGGTAGAGTACAATAAGCTTTCAGATAAGAGAGAAATATATATATATATATATCAAATATAAGATAATAATAAACAAGCATAGTTATTTGTAAATTTTACGTGTAAAATATTGTATAGAAAATTATAAGAAATGAGTTTATAAAAGAATAGTTACAAATATACAATACAACAAGTATTTAAATATATGTATCTATAAACATTTATAGACTGATAAAGTAAAAACGTTAAAAACAGTATTATTGCCAAATGAGATCATAAATACAATTATAAACAAAAGGAAATAAATAACTTGTATTTTCAATCGTCTACCAAATAAAGCTATAAACTTACAAAACCTATTTCAAATAAAAAAGCAAACAATAAAGGACAAAAAAACAATAAAAGTGAACTCCTGAACGCGAGTGCAAAGTGTTATAAGGTGTACCCAGGACACGGCGCACATTGACAGAGTAACCTCCCGACGGAAACGCGGATGTCCCGTGACAATGACGTACGAGTCGAAGAACAAATGTTGAAAGAGCATGAAGGAACTTTATTACCTTGGCCCTCTTGAAAGGGACATTTGTTTGCTGATTGTAGTTGGCTAAGATTTGATGGAAGCTCGCGAGGATAGGTAGCAGAACGATCATCGTGCCGCTCTGCATCTTGTGTAACATTGCGAAGCGATGCAACACTCCTGGTAACTGCCGTCGGGGTGCGCGAGAAAGGCTCTCGACCCAATGCCAGCACTGCTCGTTGAGGACTTAGAATAAGTAGGAGAAGGAGGAGGAAGACACGGAGTTCCTCCGGCGGTAAGCGAGAGCGAGGGAATCGATGTTTACGACATTGCGGGCAGCGACGCTGGCGACGACGAGCGCCTGTTGTCTCGGTCTTTTTTTATTTCTCTCAACGCGCCTCACGGATTTGCCGGTCGTTGAACAAGAGTTGCGAGAGGGAAGGAACACACGCAAGAGGGAACCTCGAACCCACCCGTCCAATCTGCGGATTTCTCGTTCGTATCCTCATTCGACATTTTGAAGTCGATGGGTGAATTGCGGACTGTTGCCAATGACAATTTTAGTAGAGGTTAGGTGACTAAGTTATATAAAAAAGAACTCGGAAGAATTTAAACATTGACATGCGCATTACGTCACATACTCCGCTTTTCAGATGTAAATGATATCTCACTTTCGTTTTAGAATACTTTGCAACGCTTGCTTGCAATTTTTTAAACAATTACCGAATTAACATATTATAAATAAATAACTTGACGCAAATCGTGGCAGTAATACGAATTGAGCATACTTATATAATCGTCAAATAAACGGTGAATTTTATTAAAATTCATGCGTTAATCCACCCTTCTTTTTAATAAATTAAAATGATTAGAATATATATACTGTCAAATTATTATTTCAAACTGTAAATCCACACTTAAATTAGTGTATTTAATTCAATTGTGATGACAAAACAAAAATCTATAAAGTTTGAGTTGATTTTAATATTTATTTTTAAAAAATTTGATGTTGCATTGAGTTGATATTAATTGATGTTCATATAAAAATCAAATGCATTCTACGTTATAATTATAAAAGTATTATAAAAAAAATTTACGAAATAAGATTGTTATATTCGTATCAAGTACTTATTAGTTTAAAATATTGCTGTATATAATTTAAAATGGATCCAATATTAGTTATATCATTTGGATAAAATAATAATTGCTGCACAAAATTGGAGTTTTATCCATTACTTTAAATAATCTTGATGATAACTTTATATAAAGATAAATACAATTTTTTTTTTATTTTACAAAATTTCCATAATGTAAAATAAAAATTAATATTTATAATTAATGTATCAATATTTATAAATGTAATAATTAATAATAAATTGATAGTTATAGTTAATAATTATTATTAGCCAAAAATTTATGATTATATAAGACTTTTATTTTATATTTGAAAAACGCTATAAAAAATTGATTTGAAAAGAATGATGACTTTAAGTACGTAACGAGATCTTTACACTTAATGAATAAAATAATCCAACGATAAAAACTAAATTCATTCATTTTATTAAACTTTTCTGATGCATCGTAAATAAGATTTATAATGCAATACATAAGTAATATGAACATTTAAATACTAAGCACATTTATTATAAAACTAAAGTTTCTAAATTAAAATTAAAATTTTAATTTAATTTGAATAATAATTTCTCTAAAAAAAAAGCTATAAGCATGCGAACCATGATGGGCAAAGGTAACAAGGTATAGTCCCTATCTGTTTACCTTAACCCCAACAACTCAATGCTTTCAAAACCTACAATTTCACAAAGTTTGATATGCACGATGATAATAGCATGGATAGTAACATTAGCATCACAATACATCCTTTAATTATCCGGTTACATGTATGTACAGGTTGGGTAAGATGTGATCCCTCACTGTTTCTCTTAACTCCAACAACCTCAGAGCTTCTGAGATTTTAAAACTCAGAAAGCTGAACAGGTTAGAAGTGCTAACTACTGCTGATCCATGCGCACAACTCCTCGTATCAACTTTGGGTATTCGAGGCTATTATTGACACCTACGGAAATTTCATTTGGTGCTCCTCTCCAAACACACTACCTTCAAGTGTCAGCAGCCTACCTGTAAAAAATTGCTTCGCACTTTTCTCTGCATGTCTGGTTCATGCAGAATTCCCTTATCCTCCGTGAATCAAGTCTCGAGACCTTCGGGATTGTGCTATTTGTATGAATAACAATCTCCGAAACTCCATCTCATCCGAACCCTTCCATGTTGGCACTATTTCTCTACAACCCTAAATCTTACGATTTGATTAAAAGGCTCTGTCTATGTTTGGGAAATTCCCCTCGATTTTTTGTAAGTAATTTACATTACTGTGAGCTTCCGTAAAGACTTCCAACTGCACTCTATTCATTATATATATTTTTTCTTAAGGTCTCAGCCGCACTCGTAAATGTTTACACTAGTGCAAATCTAACGCTACCCATTGTGTTTTTGGAAGATTTTATCCTTGTTGGCATCCTATACCATCACCAAAAAAAGAAATATTTCGAAAGAAAGTTTTTAAGGTAAAGTTTGAAGTTATAAGTATACAGAAGGTATGGGTGGAAAATACAGGTGATAGTTGATGGAGTATTACGTTAGAAACTGAAGACAAGAAAACGATTGTGGTTAGAAAAGAAGGGTTAAAAAATTTTTATTAACAAAGGTAAAGTACGTCAATAGAAAGAGAGAATAGAAGAGTGGCGATAGCAAATTGCAAAGAATTAAGAAAAAGGGTGGTAGTTGGTGGTACAACGAGAATAAAATAATGGGGGAGAATGATACATGAATATATAGTGAAAAAAGGGATGGATATAAGGGATAAATAAAGTTAAAAAATAAAAAATAAAAATGTTTCAGGCTTGTGGTAGAACTGAGATAAATAAAGAAACAAGAATGGAATTTTATTATTATTAAATGAAAAAAAGAAAGAGGAGGATAGTGAATTCATATTCATTTATTAGTCTAGAGTATTTTTGATACATTGTAATTATTAACAAAGAAACAGATTAGAGTAAGAATTATGAAAGTATAGGTATATATATATATATATATATATATCCCATAGGAATTAAATTAATAGAAGAAATAAAAAAGTGATAACTTTATGGTCTGCAAATGCAATAAAAGAATAAAACACGCAAGTGTTTTTTCATGGATTAAGATAAAAAAGAAAAATAACAGTACTGTCGCAAAAAAGGAAACATGGAAAAAGTAATAAAAGAGAAATATGGTGGATCCAAATTTACGTAGAGTAAGAAACATTTTATTCAATTATATAGAAAATGGAAGGATTAAAACAGAGAAGAGAGCAGAAGAAAATATACAAGAATTATAAAAAAGCAAAATGAGAAAAGAAAACGGAAAGACAAGATAGGAAAAAACACATTTTGGCAAATCGTGAATAAAGAAAAAATAGATGAAAATATTTCAAAAAAAGAGAAATGTCTCACTTTAGGAAAATTATTACTTCAAATCTTCTATAAATAGTAATAAATAAAATTGTGATAATAAAAAATCTACAAAATGGATAAAATTTATTAGTTGGTAAAAATATAAAGCAAAGATATTTCTTACGAAGTAAGAAAATATAAGTGAAGTGAAAGTCAATAGAGCTAAATCTTAATAAAAATAAATAGTATTTTTTATCTTCGAGATTTCAGATTATGATGTATCAGATTATCTAAAAATGATTGTTTTGTGAACAATGAGTAAGGCTAGTCTTGATGTGTCAAACATATAGAACACCATGCAATCTTTTTCTTTGTAGTTTTTATTATATCTCCAAATTTTTGCGAAAGAAAACGTATCATAACTCATATAACACCGGATAGCAATCAAATATATAATCAAGCAGCCATCAAATACACAATCATAAAATGTCGTGTGAAATATATAGACTAAATTCTAAACTATTATCAAATAGACAAAAAAATTTTTAATTATTTATACAACTGTTAACGATGACTTACGTTAAAAATGTTTTAAAAGTGATTTATTTAAAATTTATATGTGGTAATTTATTTAAACGTATCGAGTAAATAAAATGATAAATCGGCGTTATTGAATTACAAAATTTTAATTTCTAATCCATTTTGCTAAATCAGTGAGCATTTGTTTATTTATAAAAATTTAATAAAAATCAACAAACATTCGGGGACAAGTTATAAGCAACATTTTTGCACCGAGGAAAGTCCATGAAATTGAAACATCGACTTGCTGACACGAATTTAACACGAAATCTCAATTCTTTCATAAGCAAATCGTATGTCGGCTGGTATTTACGATTACAACGTGTACACAGTTTGTCCAATCGACTAACCAATATTTTGAAAAGCCTTTTTAATAATGTGCTTTATCAATTTCTGACTCGTTCAACGCAGGTAGTACCGAATATTTATTACATTTCTTTAGAACTGACTGCTTCGTTAATGATTGAATAAAGTAAACAGAGTAGAAAATAAAGAATAAAAAGTGCACGTTGCCAATACTTTGTTATTTAAGTACTGGCATGTACAATATTCTTGCAGAAATTAGATTAAACTAACTAAACATAAGCTGGAAAAGCAGCTTAAGCGATTTTAGGAAAGGAGCTGGCAGTTTTAACATATGGTGATCTAACAGACCATTGTGGTGAGGCAAAAGCTAGTATTCTTAATCCAATCCAATAATGGAGATTAGTCTCCTTATTTGATTACAGGTGATGCCGAGCTGTCCTAGCTATACGAGTAATTAAAATACTCTGCTGAGGACGCAAAGTTAGCTATTGCTATGAGCGGCTACTTCAGACTATGAACTAAATGTAAAATTGGTGTGTGTGTGTGTGTGACATTCTCACCATATGAGAATAGTGTATTTTTGCATGTAGGATCAAAAATTAGCCCTGTATTTTAGGCCAATAAACTAGATGATTTGGATCCTGATGAGGTGATGTAAACGAATTCTTGCCTAACTCTCGACGACACAGTGGAACAATTTATCCATGAAAAACCAGTCCGTAAAATTTCACTTCATTAAATGTAAGAGTAAGCTAAACACCGTGAGCTATAAAATATAAAAGGGACACACGATAAATATACTACAACCTTTCAACACTGCGTTCAATAAATCTATCGGTTACGATTTGTCAAAAACGCTTCCATACAACTGGACCACGTCGTGATCGTTATTAAGCTTTGTTTGCACAAAAATTGTGTAGTCGGATTAGAGTAATGGTTAGCTAAGACGAGTCTACGTACTTGGAGTTTAGGTAACACGCGTGTAAGGTATACTTCGATCATATATTCTCATCCCAAAAATCAGGAAGATAGGATATTTGACGCAGTTACAGTAGCGCAGGAATAATACATATCGCCTTTACAGATCATACGTGCACTGGATTTCAGTTTATACCATATGGATTGGACCCACGGGCCGCTGGTTTCGTCAGATACGAGAGGCAAAGGCGCAACGGCCGCTGCCTAAGAACAAGCATCCGTATCTCGGTTTTTCCACGTTGACGGATGCGCGAAGCGTGTAAAATATTAAACACGTGTCTGATTTAACGAAATCAGGAGCATTGTAATCGAATTACTATAAATAAATTATAACTTTAGTTAAAATAATAATTTTAGCATTATAATAAATATTGCCATTTAATAGATTTTTGTATTTTGACATTATAAAACGTAATCGAATTCTTATATATTGTAATTAGCATTGATACAAGGAATGACAGAATTAAATTTCTATTAATGTTTGGATAATAAGATACTTTCATCGAATTTCATTTAATTGATTGTATAAACGAGAGGAAAAATAAAAAAACATTGACCATATAGTATATACGTATATTTATATTTATTAAAATTTTTTAATTGATTAGATTTCTAGATTGACAAAAAATGAGACGATGCGAGCTATGACGCAATTTAATTTGTATTATGATGATACAAAAAATGAACAAAATAAGTAAATACAGTGGTTTTATATAAGTACAATGAATGAATGTTAACAACAAATTTTTTTCTTTTTAACGTTTCACAAGTATATATTGTTTAAGTATATTTGCCTTAAAGAAAGGTTGAGGTTATCACTAAATCTAGATCCTTTATTTTGTTGTCAAGATTTCTATAAGATTTTACAATTAGTTTGCAAAATTATAAACTGGCGAAGGGAAATGTGTATATTTAGTGGAATATGCGGTAACGTCGTTCACATTTTTGTAAACTCACATTTTAGGAAATTCAACGGATTCTGTTGGTGGATAACAATTTGTAAATAACAATGTAGGACCGAACCGTGAACAAAAGAAAAAAGAATTTTACGAAATTGTTATCTTGACGAAGACGCCATTAAACATTATTACTCATCGTTAATAATAATACGACGAAACCACAAACGCATTTCTTTCCTAATCATACTTGTTATTTTTTAACATAAATTAATAAGTAAAGAGCACATTTTTCTTGCACAACTTTATTCGAGTACTGATTGACAGACGCTCGGCATTATTTTACTTTTACCCATTAAAGTATAAACAACAATGTTCTCTGTTCTTAAACTTACATATTAAATTGTATGTATATAAATATATACGTTGAATTTCTAAATTTTTTTCAGTAATAGGAATAACATTCGTTCAAGTTCTACGACGTGAAAAATGATAAAAGAAAAAAAAACGTTTCTCGTTATAATTAATATCCTAAAAATCATATTTCTCGAACAATTCTTTCCTTTCATCGGATTTCTTTTTTACAGATGTGCATGAATGTGTTGATTAGATTATTTTGAGTTTATACGATTTACACAATCTAAAACTGACGTTCCTTTGCTTAACCGCATAATTACATAGAATTCAATTTTAAACATTTGTTCTTTGACACTAATGTAGATATTTTTTTATTGCACTACATAAGACATGTATTATAGTGTTTATGTTACTATGTTAAGTACAAAAATGTTGTTTTAACGCGTTTTTTTAATAATAAGGATAAAAAATGATTGTTTACTTAAAAGAATTGCGATACGATCCTGAAGCAAATAATGTTTTTCGTTCACTTGATCCGTTTTATCTCTTGAAAATCCTAAACAAACTATCCTAGATTTGCTCCATCCTTAACTTATACTAGCACATTTGATTTCCAAATCTCTATAAAAACGATAATCCATACGCAGTCGACGAATCTCGCGACACATAATCATATCTTTATTTTTCATAAACATAAGTCTCATCGATAATCTTTTCTTCCTTCGAGTCACAAAAGAAATTAGAAGAACGCAAAAAAAGTTATTTTATCGAAACAATCGGATATGTATATAATACGTGGCCGATGTGATCGATCGAGCACGCGCAGTAAATTTAACACGTAGCTTATTGCATGAATTCGATAATCGATCTTGAATTAGCCAACGTCAAATTGAATCGACGTACTTCTTATGCATTATTATCCCGTTTAATGATATTTAGAAAAGAGCTATGATAAATGATACTTAAGCAACTCTTTACTCTACTTGACTGTCTATCGATCGCAAAATCAATATAGCGACTGTCGCAGCAGTTAACTGATATTATAATTTATAATATCAAAACGAGTGGTCATATAGATGTAGTCGTGATAACTGAAATAATCGACACACTCAACGACATCGGTTATATCGATTGCAATACTATATATACACACACACGCGCGCATTCACAAAAATACATAGCCTTACAACACACGCGCACGCGCACACGCACGCGCCCACCCACATATAGTATCAGTGTATCGATATAATCGATTAGAAATTCAAATAAAACAAATATTGAACAGTTTAAACGGTTACACTGCATTTGATCCTCGCGTATGTGGGATCGATGCGAATTATTATCGACGGGCGATGCACTTTTTTCTCACGGTTCTCACGAGGAGGGAAGAGATACCGTGACAGCAGCAAACGGAATATGACGGCGTTTCTTCTTGTCATCTCTTTTGAATCATTAGCTGACGACACGATGATGTTTTTGATCGTAGAATTGGAGGACCTTTAGTTGACTCAGTAGTTGTAAGGCCCATAGCCCTGGGAGCCATGATAATAAGGCCCAGGGTAAGCAGCTGGAGCTGGATAGCCGGCGTACGCGTACTGGTGTTTTTGTGGGTAAACTGTGAAATGGAAATTTACGGATTTAGTTATTTCAAATCTTGGACTCTACGTTAATGCCTAATATTCGTGAATCTTTGTGCGTCGATGCATTGCATTGTCGAATAAATAAGCGCCAAATCTGCAAAGCTTTTTTCTTCAAAATTTATCTCTACTTATCATTGATTCCTTTTACGAACTTTAATAATTTTTCACAAAAGTACTTTTCATAAATGAAGTAGTAGCGAAATTTTAAGTATTTATTTCAAACGTCGCAAAACGAGTCGCGTATCATTATAATCCAGAACGCGAATGGAAGTTTTTTAATTCGCCGATCAATTATTCGTTTAACTGATGGCATAGCAATGCATCGATATTCGGCACATTCATCTGTTTAAATTGGTACGAAGGACCGACGTATAAATCACGGTGTTGTATGTAATTTAATTCGTATTATCTATTACTTTTTCAAAATGCATCCAGCCTTTATCGTATTCAATAAAATTAAATGAAATTAAAGTACCATAAGATTGTTTTCAAAATTTTTTTACATTTGTTTTGAAGATTTAGGAATTACGAATAATCGAGTTGTATTAAAAAAAAAATAGTTGAACAATTAAAATTTCGAAGTAAAAAGATCTGAATTGCAAATTCGATCAATTACGAATTAGGAAATAAATATTGATTAACCGTTAGGAAATGAAAGCCTCGACGTTCGATTACTTTGAAAAGTTATTATTTGAAAAAAATGATTTGAAAATTAGTATATCAAATCATAAGTATATATTCAGTTTTCAAAAAATAATTATTACGTAATGAAATGAATTGTAAAAAATAAAAAAAAGACTTGCATTATACGAATGGCTAAGTTACATCGATTAATTTAAACAAATCAAACAATTAATTACTAGCATTTTTAATTTCAAGTTTATTACTGTTATATTTTGTACGAATATAAAATGAATTGAAATACCATATTGTGTTGTAAATATGTTGATGGAAAATGCCAGTTTATGAATTTCAAGTATTGACTGTATTAGTAACTTGGCAATAATAAATTAATAACATTAAATTACAGATTTTCTTGAGATTTAATACGTCGTTATCTCTGAATGTTGTTACTGTTTTTAGTGTGCAAAAGTTTTAACACGTTGTTATTGAAATTCTGGTAATTATTTTGTAGGAAGTTATAAAATTTTCTATCTTTCTTTAATACTTTATTTTTTCAGGTTTCGGTATAAATAACAATAAAGCTACATGTATTTAGAAAAATATAGCCAAATTTACTCTCGACTTTGATATGACTTTATGACGTTTCGGGATATTTTTAATACTTTTAAAGCAAAATATAAAATTCTAGATAGAAATTTAGCCGTAGAAATTACAATTGCTTTCGACTTGTTGTTCTTACAAGTAATACATGCACTTTAATACAACAATTTAGTTTTAAACAAAGAACATTAAACGCGCTTTCCATTCTGTAATGTTACCAAATCAATATTTTGCTATTTTTTGCAATAAGTATTTTTTATTCAATAACATTTTCAAAACTATTTTGCATACTAAAAATAAGTTAGTTTTTGTATTGTGTAGTGCAACATGTTTTATGAGAGATTTCTACCGAATTTATTAATTTTCCAAATGTGAATTACTTGTAAAAACTTTTTTTTAAATCTTTGTTTAAGACAATTGACTAATGCAACTGACTTGAAATGAGTTATATACCATGAATGAATTATTAAAAATCTACGTTAATAAATGAATAAGTTTAAATTCACAAGGTTAGTCCATATAAATAAACATTATTTATTTTTATTATATATTTTTATGTACAAAATTTATTAATATATCTTCTTTATCGGAAAAGCGATTCTTTCAACTGTGAAAATCCATACTATCAATTGTAAAAAAAAAAACATTACCATATTAAGGTAGAATAGACTTTATTTCAAATTGTCAATTTCGAAAGAATTTAGCATTTATTTTGGAAAATTACGTCCATAAAATAGGAATATATTACTTTCTATCTATATTCGAGAGAAATTATAATAAAGTCTATAAAAATTATAGCCCGTCCATCAATTACTATTTGTCCGGCTCAACCGAACGGAGAAATTTAATAACCGTTTTATACTCGTGGATCGCGCGGCACGATTTTTAATTCTTCACCCGGTACGTGCATCTTAAAACGTTCAGTCGCGTGTACAGTACAGCACTTTTTAGTTTTCTTTTTATGGACGCAAACGCACTTTTTGTCTCTTAAATTAATAAAGCGCGTATAAACGTCCGCAAAGAAAAACGCAGCTTTAAATATTAAACGGATCCTCAAAAGTGTCGCCGACAAAACGACGCGGGGAACGTTACTTCCTAATATTTTTTCTATCAACCTCATCGGAGTCGTTTAACTGTTCTTTACATAAAACGGGCGATTAATTATTTTGTCGAATTATCGGAATTTAGCGAAACATTGATTGGGTATTTAAAGCCTTTAAACAAGCCCGTAAAAACTCCACCGCATTAGCGCGCATTCGAATGTTACGACACTTTAAGAGAGGAGATTTTAAAGTTTTTTGTTTCGCATTTTTTAGTATCTATTTCATAACCGTACATTATATCTTCGTTTCTCAATGCATCCAAGCTGATTGAAGCGCGTCGCTCGCAAATGTTGTTCGTACCGCATAAATATTAAAAAAAACGCGGATTGTAGTTACGTCCGGTTTATGATTTTTAATTACATCGTAATCGCTCCTATGATCGGACATTCACTTGATTTATAAACTGTTTCGTGGCGCTTCAACTTTAAACGATGTCACCTCACTTTTAACGAGTTTATTTATTCGCGTTAACGCGCTATTTGGTGAATAAAATTCGGCGCGATTGCTAGTAAAGTAGACGGTGAAGTGCAGATTTTACAACGACTTTGAGATAACGTAGATAAGTTGTCTCTTTAATTATTATTGGAAAGTGCCGAATCAATATATCCTCATTGTTATTTCTGTCTTTAACGTTTAAAAGTTTTCAGAAATTTGCACGATGCCGAGAAGAGTAAGAGGGCAGCGAGAAAACGCCCGGAAAATTATCAAAAAAGAGCGCGCGGTCCCGCAACAGGTTATGTTCGACGTTCCTTGCCATGAACATTTCGATGCGTAAGGCGAAACCACGACACCCGAGTAATGCTTTTCTTTTCTTCGCTTGGGTTATTTACTGCTGCAGTCGCCTCCTTCATCGAGCGGTCATAGGAGAAGTGGCTTTCATTGCACTCGGACGCGCCTTCTTCGTTTTCACACGTGCGAGAAAGAGAGCGACGCTCATCCGGCTTATCTCATACAATTCGATCGACTGCAAGTGCGAAAAATTTGCGGGGAACGAGCCGCTCGATATTATTGACGGCTGAGCGAGCAAGAGAGAGTTATTTCCAATGATCGAGCGCCGTCTGACAGTCGTGCCAACATTCGGATTCGCCATCGACAAATTGAAAGTCGAGATTTATCGGCCGCGATACGAGAAAAGGAAGGCGAAGAAAGTCGCGCCACAAGACGCCCGAGAGGCACTGATTCCGAAGACAGCCTATGGCCGTGTCGAGGATAAGGGCGAGGATAAGGGCACATCCGGGCCTCGACTCGGTTTCCGTTTTTCGTTTTTCGCTTTTCCGAGGTCCGTTTGCGTAGAAAGTCACACGAGCTGGAGCGTGACAGCAGTCGATATTCACGGCAAACAGAGCGTGCGAGGACACGCGCCAACCGGAGAAGTAAAAGTACGCGCACGGTTATTATGGATATCGGGTCAGTGCGCTTGGATGCGCCCTTTTAATATAAATTATTTGGCTCGCGGGTCGCGACTTTTAGGCGTTAAGATTAATTTGGCAGTCGCGGCTTGGGCGCGACAACATTTCTAGTTGCATTTGCGTTTTACGACTGCTTTCTCGCACGCTTATTGCCGAGAGATTAATCGATAAGAGAATACGTCGACTTTTAACGGACGGATTTTTAGTCGTCGTTCAAGTTACCATTCGCAATTTGGCTTTCATAGCAGCCTCTCACCGCTTTCGACGAGCATAAAACTATTTAGCCACTTTAAGCGGATAACTGCCGCGCACGTGCCTTGAAATACCCACTGATGTTTAGCGAATAAACTGCTATGATAATTAGCAATCATAAAGTAATTAGTCTGTTGTAACTGTTCTGCGCTTATACGTATACATATAGACTGTACGGCCTATTATAATTTTTAATTCGTTTTCATAAAGAAATTAAATCGCACTTGGCAAACAGTGAAAATTAAGTAAGCTTCGATAACTTATTTTTTCTTTAAATGCAAATATCATTATTGTTGTTTTTGTTGTTATTATTATTATTAACATTATTATTATTATTATTATTATTATTATTATTATTATTATCATCATCATTAGTAGTAGCAGTAGTAGTAGCAGTAGTACTAGTGAACGGCTTATCCTGGATTATTCGTAGTTAAAAGAATCGCCGCCATGTTATTTTTAGTACAATTGTTCTGTATGATTTTTAATAAAAATTATAAATGGGTTAATGCATTGAAAAATGAATGCAAATTCAGTATTAATGTTTGTACAAACTTATCGTAAGGATTAATAATTCACCTTAAAATTGAAAACATGTTGTATTTAAGTCCTATCATTGAGAAAGGATTTCAGGTATTTGAATATTTAAAATGTAAAGCAATTTAATCGGATTTGAAATCCCGAGACTCGGAAAGATAAGAAAGCGAATTATCAAGAATTTGAATAAATTTATCTCTGTACGCAAGGAATATAAGATTTTTACGATTGTTTAGTTTTATTCCTTAAAAGTATTTAATTTAAATGGCTGAAACTTGGAGTTTCAGAATCTATTATTTTTACTCCTTAATCTCCGGATGAAAACTTATCAAGGGAAATTACTCATTTTAATTGCTCGCGCAGTGGAACAAACATACGAATGTATTTTGAAAGTCTCGCCGTATTATTTATTCGCAGAAAAGGATCAATGATTTTAATATTCTGTAACCGCTTGCTACATTTGCAACTTTATACAGACAATTTTTCAAATTCTGCAATAGAAATTACGATTCGAGTGAATTAATTGAAAATGCAGGGAGGATTGCTCAAACCGATCGAACGTAAGTATCATAATTCATACGAATGTTACGAGTGATTGTATATTAAATAATGTTCCGCAGCAGCTGCCGAGAGACTTCAATTACCACGATAAATGCTACGAGCGAACGCACTAAAACGCCGACCTCTGTTCGTAAATGTTTTCATCGTTTTTGCATCACTCGCATTCTCGATCAAACTAATAACGAGGATAAAGATAAAAAATTAAAGTCGAGCTGGTAAAAGTGCACCTCCTTATTTAGAATTATTTAAAATCGTTTGAAATCGCGAAAGCTTCGACTCGACTCGAGCGACGTATGTAAAACATAAATCCTTTCTCAAATCGAGATATAAATAAGCTAACTTATAAATTCATGTCCTTGATTAATCAACACAACTTTCATGAGACGAGATCGAGGAGGTCTAATTGTTAGTAAAAGCCGGGCAAATGTATTTAGGGATTTATTTATGTATGCGCTCACCGATAAGAAATCAGTCTTTGAACATTATAAGTAGTTCGATGATAGTTCGAGTGTTGCGTAATTAAAAAATGAGTGGGCGTCGAAAGTTACGTTAAACGATAAATGATCATCCTTGTGCTTCCATAAGCGTTCGTGCCAAGGATGCTGTCGTGTCCGTTTAATGACAAATCTCCGATGCTCATTTGAATGTATTAGTAGTCCATATTTTAAATCGAGACTTTCATAATTAAACAATGAACATGGCGTCTCGATTGCAACGTCGCGACGATTAGGCTTCGCGCAGCTCGGAGCTACGCACCTGTCCGGGCGACGCCCGCCACATTTACCACATTTGCCGCTTCCTCCACTTTAATTAATCGAAATTAGCAGTTAGCGACAATAGTTGCAGTCGCGAAAAAAGAGAACCGGCGCCCGCCTCGGCAAATACTGTTCGAGTTTTCTCATCGGCTCGCATGGGCACACACACACAATACGTCCTATGCAATTGTCCCGTACGCCAAATCTGTCGGAGTCGCTCCGAGAGAGTCGGCGTATCGCGCGGTCGCGAGTTGGTGCGCGAGCTCCCACGGACGGGCGCCTCGAGCGCTCGCGAGGCTCCGGTCTGGGAGAACTCGACGCGACGCGCGCGAGCCACGTAGAGGCGGCGGAGACACCAATGCGTGTGGAGGCGCTCGAGGCCGGTTCGGGCCCGAGACGCGCCCCAACGAGGCTCGGGGCCCGGCTAGCTGCCCGAGTCGAACGAGTTAAACATGTCGCAGAGCGCGAGCCGTAAAGAGGTTAAGTTATACCAGGCATGAGATACTGCATGTTCATGGCCTCCTCGCGCATTCTCTCGCCCCTTAAGCATATCGCCGCCGCGCTAAACAGTATAGCGCTGACCAACGACCAACCGACGCCGACCCAAGCCACCACGTACGACCAGTCGTACGAGATTAGTGAGTTGTCCTTCAGGACCTTCAGGTAGATTGTGTGCAGAGGGGTGGGACAACCAAGAGAGACATACAGGAAAAACCAAAAAGAAAACACAAAACATGTCAAATTGGGGCTGCTCTTGCGTTCAATGACCTGGCATTATGTACTGGACGTTTTGGGCCTGCTCGCGGGCCCGCTCCTTGCGTAGGCAGCTCGCGGCTATGAGGAAGAGGGTCATGGCACCCAGGCACGTGGCCACGCCCAGCCACGCCAGGTAAAACGACCAGTCGTACCATTGGGCAGCGTTGTCGCGCAGTACCTGCATTGTTCCAGGTTTCACGCACATTCTCTTTCTTTTCTCTTTACTTATTTTTCTTTTTTCTTTTCATTATTTCATTATTTAATTTTTTCCTTTATCGCTCCTTTCATTTTCATCTCCTTCGCTCTTCAAACGCATTCCGAAATTCCGAGCCATTTTTTCTCAGAGTCACGCTCGTAATCTTTTGCAGATATCGGAGTTTGGTGATGACCAGTCGCTGGGCGAAGTCTCCGTTTGGTAATTGTGGCCGATCGCACTCGCTTATTGAGATGTGCTCGATCCGGGAGACGCTTGCGGTCAAACTCGCTTCATTTTATACACGTAATTTATTTCTTTTCAATGTCTTGCTATTTTTTTAGTCGTAATTTATCTCCAGACACAGCGCATCCCAACCTCTGTCCGCAACATCTCTTTGCTTGGAAATGTTTAACGTCATCATTTCTAAAATTCTTCGAGTTGAACAATGACTCTGAGTTGCGCGACAGATTTTATTTACGATTACGCGTCAATTACGAAAGACTCAGCTCGAGTAGAATATAAATTTTGAGGTAAAACGTTCTGGCTAATATCGATTAAATTCGGAATTTCGGAATGCGTTATTAAGCAAAACAAAAAAAAGGATAAGACTTCAGATTAATTGAATTGATAAAATCTGCTTCCTTCCTTTTCTCCTCGACTTGATTGGTTCTGCTTCCTGATGACGTTTTAAGCTTGTTTTTAAACGCAGCATTCTTAAGGTTGCTTTTTAATTTTGAACGTTTACTTTTTACTCCCCCCCCTCCTCCCACTCGGCACTTGTTTTAATAATTTACTTTGCCTTGGCTTCAGCGTCAGCAGACAATAAATAGATGAAACGAAACGAAACATTGGCAAGAATACAACGCCGATGTCGCTGCAGAGAAATGGAATTCGAGTCCTTCGAGTATACAGTTAGTTTCTTCTTTACTATTTATCGTTTACATCATAAATGCAAGAAAATGTAAGAAACTCAGGATCAAACTTAAGAATGCTGCATCGAGTCTAAATGCTGATTCGAAGGGTAAAATTAATTTTAATTTTTATTCGTAAATCGATGCTGAAGAATTATTCAAATATCGTTTCATAAGTATCGTTCCAGAAATGGGAGACCGCGATTTTACTCGAGTTGGTCCATTTATCCAGCTCTTGTCACAAAAAGCAAAAGTTCTCGAATTGGCCGCCATAATTGAGGCGCTATTATTGAACAATCCTTCATCGTGCGATTTTAACGAGAATCCACGAGAGCACCGTTGGAAGCTTTAGAAGCTGACGATTTAGTTTGCATTTCGACACAGATCCGCGGCCTCTGAAAGTCGAGGCGAACATAATTCGCAGTTCGCGTAAAACTGTTTCTAGTCCGCAATCTTACTCGGACCTGTTGCAAAATCGATAGAGAGAGAGAGAGAGAGACAGACAGACAGGAAGAGGGAGAACGATTGTCAGCTTCTAAAGTGCATCGGCGTCCCGAGGAAAATTTTTTTCTCCGTCACGGCCTACGCGCCATTATTCACCGCTGGGTTCGAACTTACATTGCTCCACTGCTGGTAGTATTCCTCGCCGACCATTTTCTCCTTCTCGTAGTACTCAACACCGTGCCACAGTCCCATTCCTCCAGCGCTCAGCAGGCCTGCGAAAACATTGCCATATTTAACAACAACAACAACAACAGTTATTACTCCTCCCAATTCTTTCCTTCTTTCTCGTCGCTACTTTTTACTTTTCTCGATATCTTTCAATTTAATATCGCGCGCCGCGTTGTTGGACAATCAAGGTCAAGTTCGCACTACAGTCCGTCGATACACGTGTAACGAGTCCAAGAGATTAACTATGGAGTGGTCTTTTCGAAAATAATACCGATTTTTTATTGGCTCTTCGGGTGAGTAACGTTACGCGAATTAATGAAAGAACTCGGGTGGAAGTGTTACGCGCTAAGCGAAAGATGTTTTATTTCAATTCGAACAATCCATCTTTCGCATAAACAAAAAATTACGCCCGTAAGAGCTTTATAACAAATTCGTGATTATCAAAGAACGAATGTGTGAAACTAATGAAGTTGTATTCCGTGCGTATAACAATCTAATTGTCCTTTTGTCGCGTTAAACGTAATTTCTATTCATCAAAATGATTTATATTTTATCCAGCTATTAAAGTTATCGCGATTCCACCGGAGGGAATGTGTGTTTGGATCCTTGCGGACTCTTAATCGATTACAATTGAAAAGCAGCTAGTTCGCACAATAGCGTAAACAAAAATGTTTCACAATAAAACAATTTACAAAGAATTAATAACGATACCCAAGTGAACGTAGCTATGAATTTTTTTTTAATTTATACCATCGAATCCATTCCGTTCTAATTATTATTATTATTATAGGACATTTGTATGTAACAGCTAAGAACAATAGCTAAAAATAGTTGAGCAATAAGATTTAATTTTTAATTGAATTTTTGTCGATATTATTTTATTTATAATATTTTACTTTTACTTATTAATTGTAATCGAGTTGCCTTTATTGGTAGCAACATGTGCAATAAAACGATTTTCGAGACAATCATTATTTTATACAATAAATTGTAAAACTCGCACAGAATTGATAATTATAATTTTTATTTTCAATGTAATTTATGGGGTAATATTTGCTTAATCACAACTATTAAATTAAATTCATATGGAATAGTAAGTAGCGAGACGAAACTATTGTTAATTTTTAAAGGGAAAAGATTAAACGCGCAAATAACGCGATATTCAAATATTTAAAATATTAAGAAAAAACGTACAAAGTCACTGGTAAGTGCATCGCGCAATGTACGAAAGATACAATTCGTTAAAGGCACCGATCGGTATCGTTATTAAAATCATTCCTCGTTCGTTTTCAAAAGGGTCTAGTTAACTTTGATTAAACTTGACAATAATAAAAGACAATAACTGTTTGAGTAATCCTAAGAAAGGATATTAGTATCGTCTGCGTTTATAATAAACGTCAACAGATTGTAGTCAATAATACGTAGCGAATTGTAAATTTAGGCAACGAGAGAACGAAGTAAGTTTCGACGAATGTAAATCCAGGGTGAGTTTTCAAGCAATTCGAGCGCCCGAAATCAAGATGAAATTGATAGGTAAAAGTTTCCGATTTCGGAATGGAAAGTAAAAAATTCCCTGCTCAAAACTCTCCAACATTTTGTTCCGCTCTATTGTAATGAAACAACTAAAATCTGTTTAGCAATTAATCGAACACATCCGGCGACAAAGCATAAACGACGTTTGGCTCGTGTCCGGCTGAAACAAGGCCCTTCGAGAAAAAGGCGTAAAATCTGTAAATAAATTAACGCCCGTAAATATTTCAAATATTTTAATTCTTAAATAAAAGTTTTGGCTTTTATAAATTCGAGCGGTTGGATTGTTTGGCGCGAGCCTGGCTGGAAGCAAGCAGTCTTATTAAATTTCGCAATTTACTTAGTATGATCGGGGCGGGATGAACTTGTTTCCATAAGATTTATAGAGTTTTTTATCACCTCTATAAGGAGGCTTATTTGCCTTAGGCCGGCGCATTAATCGGAGTAAGAAAACGGGCCGAAGGTGTTGCAATAAAAAGGTGATCCAGATTTTACAAAGTAATCGAGGACTGCCCCTTTACTCGGGCGTCCAGATGTATACTTACAAGCTAAGAGCATGAGGATGGCGGTCGCGGTGATGTTGCCAGGTGACCTCTTCCAGCAGCCGACGACACCGGTCCAAAAGGCCGTGAAGATCGCCAAGAAACCGACCATAAAGAGAGCGATCACCGATCGTCCCATATCTGAGTCAAATCATAATTAACCTCGTTAATAACGAAGCCCATTTGCTTGGGTAACACTCGCAGTGTAAGGCCTTTCTTCCTACATTGTTCGGTGCCCTGCCTCCACACCGATGCATCACTCGCGTCTATCGCTGTTGATTACTTTACTCGGGCTCTTTTTAAGAGGAAACCGATTTTTTTCAAGCTAACCTCTTCCTTCTTAATGCTCGTGCGCGATAAATTACTTTTTCTTTGTATAAATAATTACTTTATCTGCTCGTCTACTGATTAATAACGAATGAAAAATCTATCCGTCGAAGGATTAATAAAAAATTTAACGTCTTGACTTGCATTACGCGCTTGAAATTTTTTTATTTTGTTGCATTATTTCGAGACCGTTCGACGTTTAGCTAATTCGTTCTGCGCTTATGAACGAGCGATACATTTCTGATATTATTTGAACTCGTAAACATGGCATCTGAATTACTGCGGAATAAAATTGAGGAAAAAGCTCACGCGTTTTCCATTATTGAGTTTACAAATACTTTCTTGTAATAATTACATTTATCGGAATGTCTTAAAGCGCAAAGCGCATTTACCAATTATACCGATTTGATTATGAATAAGTATATATGTCGTTTAATTCGCTCCTCGAACTTTTGAACTCGACACTCGCCACAGACTTTATGCGCTAGTTAAATGTAAACCTTATGAATCATCGCAAATGTTCGAGAACCGATACGTCCAGAAGCAATTTTATTTTTGTCGCAAATTCTCTAGACTCTTAAACTGATACGCGCAATTAAGCAGTAATAGTAGTGATATAAACTTTCTAAACTGTTTTAGAATAAATTTTTACGTTAAAGAAAGAATTTCATATTTAATTAGCGTCTTTCATCTGGAACGCGGATAAATGGAAATGTAATCCAAATAAAAACAAACGTTAGAGGAAAATAATACGTAAAACTTATATTTACTTTCAATTATCGTTACGATTATTATTATATTATTCTACTCACTGTTACCGCAATAAATTAAAATATTTTATTCTCAGTCGATTTTTACGATCAGCTAGATTATGTGCTAATTTGTTGTTGCGAAAATTGAAAACTCGATTAACGAAACGAAAACCGATCGCCTATTTAAAGAGCTCAATTATTTATTATTTGCACAAAATCGAAAAATGTCTGCCGGAGCAACGCGGTCTCAATAAATTGCACACGCGATAAATTATGTGCAAAGTTTGTTAAATTGGAAAAAAACTTGTAAAATATAGCGGTTGTTGATAGAGAAAACATAGCGCACTTAAAATATTTATAAATTAAAGTGATTACGGATGAGAGTTTAATGCCTCGAGTTTCGCCGAGCTTAGCAAAGTCATTAAACATCGCGTCGAGTTGTAAGCGCGACGTGAGAAAAAAAGTTTTCAACATTTGTTGCTCGATGACGAAGAGGAAAGAGGCAATCTTCTAATCTATAAATATTTGTCTACTGTCTCGAAATATGCTTACGAAGTCGAGCCATTGCGTCCTCCGTGTAATCTCTCGTCTGGTTCTCTTCATCAGGAATGAAGTAGTCGATGTTCATGCAGTGCGTCTCTACCGGACTCAGGTACGTCTCCACTGCAACACAAAAGGAGTAATTTAGTTTTGCGCTGCCAGCGAACAGACAGTCGAGCGCCGAAAAGTTCTCGAGTCGTCGTTTTTACGCGCGATTCCAGCGTCGAATCGCCAAAGTTTCGGCAAAATTGTAAATCGGGCGTCGCGATAAAGTGCGCGAAAGCCTTGCGTGCGCGCAACGAATTAAGCTCCACTGCAACGCAATTTCGTTAAAAATTACAGTTCAGAGCGCTAAGGATTTTTCATCTGTAATATTATTTTACGGCCCTGGGCGCAACGTTCAAGGGGATTTCCTGCGTAGACGAGTGCGTAGGCAAGAAATTAATTTTTTACTTTCGTGCTTTGCGTTTCATCGAAATAAAATCGCCTCTTTTTACGCGTTATTCTGAACTCGAATAGATTTGACTGACATTTTGACATTTGACATCTTATCAATTAAGAACATCATCATTGCTAAAATCGATTAAAATTGCTTTCATTTTAACGAAACCAAAAGCTTTTATATTTAAAGTTGAAGTCAACATCTGTCATGATTGATCGTACAAATAACGTTTTAATAATTCAAAAAGAACTATTTGCAAAATTTAATTTTACACGAATCGATCTTTTTTTTATTCGGTAAATTATTATTTTTCGACCTGTAAGATGTTTAAACCATCGTAATGGTTTCAGGCGCACTTGGCATTGTTTATACGTAAAGCACTGCAAAACTCTAAATTTTATCGAGTGTAACGATGAGTTTTTAAAATTTACAGACATAATTGAGAAGGTAAGACGGTGTATTTGAAAGCTAAATAATTAATTATGGCTGTGACAGTTTCTCAATAATTGCTACTCAAAACGATACACCGCTTACGCTCCTATAATATGAGATGAAGTTGCCGTTTTAAAAAATTCATTCAAATTTATCTCCAGTGAAACTAATTATTTTTATAATATAAATGTTTTTGTACAATAATTTCTCACAGCTTCAGCGGGCATTAATAAATTTTACTAACGAGTACATTAATTATTATCGTTAAATTTGCAGAAACTTTGTATAAAAGTGTACAATAACTCATGGCAAGCTGGAAATCACTAATTCTGTAGAACTTCCTTCGTAAAATTGAACTTTAGAAAGTTAATACAAATTTTTAAAAAATATTTTCTGCAATTAATTATGCCCAGTTGACGTTCGATGCGCGTCATTTTATTATGCGTTTCTAAAGTTGAGTCACACTTCGAAAACTCTGTATTTATTAAAGTAAAATGAGTTATTGAACATTCGCTGATTATCTTTTAAAGCCATGCACTGGTTGACGTAACGATATCGCAAGGGAACTTGAAAATACCGGTTTAACGCCATTTCCATATTATTGTTGCTAACAACAATTTGCACGAAACAGGTGGGGGAAGACGCACCTAAACTTTAACGATAAAATTAACATTTGTCTGCGATTAAAAAGCCAAACAATGCATCGAGAATACAGGAAAAACTTTTAAAAAATTACACCGGGTAAAAAGAAAAAGGCCGAACGCCATTGCTGCGTTCGCGACTACGAATTCCAAAACAAGGGTTCGCGCTGTTATAAACAAGCCGAGCGAAGATAAATTGCACTGCATCGCCAAGAGGTTGCAAAACTTTGCGGATCTCTAGAAAACTCACAAGAGGAGAAACATGCACGAGCGTTCGAAAAAGGAGCCCCGCTTCTCGCGGCCATAATTTCCCTCGTTCAAACGGAACGCGCGCGGGTGCATCCTGTGTGTCATCAAAGGAAAATCGCTGAGAGCTCGGTGGGCGGTGCGGTGGCGCGAAAAAACGATGAAGAAACCCGAGGCGTATCCGCGCCACCGAGTGGGCGACGCTGGAACATAATAAGATGACGATACGCCAGTCCACGCCACGCCGGGAGCGCATGATTGGGAAAAACAAAACGGAGCCGAGACGTGCGCGGGACCTTGGACTGCGAACTGCCCCGGGGAGATCAAAAACTTGATGAGCTGCTTGACACCGGAATTGATTTGCTGAATTAAGGGAGTTTTTGAAATTCCTAGTTATTATGCATAGCCTCGGGGCCGGCTGTAGTTTCATTTATTCAGAGCTGACCAGCTCGCGAGTGTTGCTAATAAGATGACGCCGAGACGCCGAGCGACGCTAAGCCGCGCTCTCCGACTCCGGCCGATAATATCAAATTGCCTCCGATAAGGATACGTTGCTTTCCAACATGATTATTTCCATTTGATACATAAGGTATTTCTTATCTCGCATCGCAGCCCAGACTTATATTCGTAGTTTAATTACCAGCCCTCGCCTTTTTTACCAACGCGTGCGCAATCACGCTACACGGCCGTATTCGTTTGTTTGTTCATTAACTAATTAGATAAATCGGAGCGCGTTTAAAAATCATAAAGTTGCTTCTTCTTTGCAACGCGATAATTTCGTACTCCAATAATTTCAGGGACGGCGAGTGAAGATCTAAACTTTTGACAAGATCAACAAGTTGCATTACTGGTCGCTCGTAAAAGTTACGTGGAAAATTGTAAAAAAATGAAATGCCAGTGATCGTGAAAGTGACAAAAGCCGGAGGATGTCGTTTCTCGATGAATATCTGCCTGTTTTAAGTTGCGCGCATAAAAGCGAAATCTTACGTAAACGAAATAACCACCCGTTTTCTAAATATAGAAAAATATTGCTGCCGATGATAAAAAAGCGGGAGGGAAACTTGGCGCAAAATTGTCAAATTAACGATCCGGACAAACCGCTAAAGACTGCCATGTACTGCCGTTAAAAAAAGGTCGAGTCTAAATATACCGAGGCGATTAAGCACATAAATAGGTAAGCGAATCAAGCCTACAAACACATACATTAGCAAAGTGAGCCTTAGCCTAAGCAGCAGGAATGTTCCCAGCAACGAAACAGGACACATCCCGTGTTAGCAATCGCGGAACATTACACATAGATATTCCGAGCATCTTCGGCGACTACGACCCAGAATGCGAGGCTCGCCTCTCCTACGACGACCACATGCATGCATGCATACAAGCAGAGGTGCATAGGTACATGCATACGTGGGGCAGGAGAAGTCGAGGGAAAACCGCAGAGCCGAGAACGAGTCACGGCCGAGATACTGGCGGCACACCGCTTTCCTCTCGCTCGCACATCCTCGCAACGGTACTCCGCTAGCGCGATTCCCGACGCCGCCGAGCGGCCAATTTCGAAAGGTGGCACTGATTCGCGCTCGTCTTTCTAACCTCCCGAGCGTCGGATGCGTGCCGAGGTTTTTGATTATCGGCCATTGATGGCTAAAACATTCCGGGAGAACAAGTGGAACTGCGATTACTAACCACTACCGGTAATCATTCCATCCGTGTCGATCGTCGCTTATTTCCCGAGAGGCATTTACCTACCGACATCTTCGAACAACGTCTTTAGGTTATGCTCTTTCCTTTTCGGACCAAGATACGAAGGTTGAGCTTCTTTTATAGGGTTGCGAAAAACTTCCAGCTACATGAGAGGAATTTCATATTTCATAGCTTCTCGGTTTGCGTTTCTAACCTAGAAATTTCATTTTACTCATTCTAATTGTTTAATAAAAATTTTAAAAAATACTTATTGAATTTATGGAATGACTCGGATGATAATAACGTGTTACTTTAGAATATGTCAACAAAGTTTTAAGAAAGCGTGGCCGCGAATTGCAGGAAATTTACCAAAGCCAATTCATTTACGCATTAATTATCGTCTTATTCGTTTTGAATATTTGCATTTAGATGACAAAAAATTCTGTACGTACTATGAATAGCTTATTGAAAATATTTATAAACGACGATAATTGAATTTTCAATACGTATTTTATAAAATAAAACATTACTTTCATAAAAACAAAAGCTTTTTACTCTTGCATAGAATTAATAATGTATTTCAGCTGATATATAATACAGAGAAAGCAATATTTATTTATATAATGATCATTTTAATGCCAGATAAGCCATTAGTTTAAAATTTATGAATAATAGAAGAAATACAAGAATTTCATTAGTTTTGGTCGGTAGAAATAAAATTCGTTGAAATTTATCTTTCAAATTATAAATTGCTAAAAAAGTCAACTTAAAATATATTTACACTCCAATCGATTATTATTCGATATTTATTGATAAAGTAACTCGTGACGTCGACGGATTTTTTGAATTGTGTCTTTGCAAATTATTAATTACTAAGTCTAAAAGAGTGAAAGGATTTATTTGAAACAATAGATGAAATTATCTTAATGCATAAATATACATCTATTAAGTATATTTTGTTATTACGCAAGGCTAGAGAATTACTTTGCAAAAAATGACACGAAACGAATAGTTACATATTAAATTTTATATTCTGCTTTGTCATAATGAAAAACTATTTTGCACAATCGAAATTTGTTTTTCTATGCCAAGCAGATCAATATTTTTAAATTTTAGTCATTATTTTGGGATAAAAATTTGTTTTGAATCTCTTTCGATTCTTTTGACGAGGCTTGATTAAGATATACCATCAAAGGAAACTTTTTAAGGTCAGATAAATGTATAAATTGCAATTATACGATTACGTAAAAAGTAGGAATTTACATCAAGATTTTATTGATCATTCGTCTTGGAATATAAACGGTACACCACATACACAGGGTTCGTGTTTGATTTGCATATGCTATGAACAAACATTGGTTTTCTGAAAAATGAATGAAATATGTACTTATTCTGCTTTGCCGACGAAATTGTCTGGCACATTAGATGGCTTTATGGTGTACCGGGTAAAATTAATATATCGATTTTAATGATCGAACAGACTCTTTCCCAGTATCATTTTTTATATTTAAAAAATATTTCTGTTGGGCGTTGGGAATAGCAATATAGCCATAAATTTAAGAGGTACACCAGCTCTTATCAGCTCTAAGTTTTCTGCCGTTGTTAAGGGATAAATTTATGACATCTGCATCACAATATTTGCTATTAGAAATTAATTTTAACGATTTTTGCGAACATTGCACAAACAATAGAACTTAATGGTTCGAAATTACATTCGTGCCGTATATTACAGTCGACTCTCATTAATAATCACGTCGGCCATTTTTCTTAATAAATTATTATATTAAAAATGAGATTCAAATATTGGCAACGCGCAGCTACAAAAGTATTAAAAAAATACATTATTTATAATGCAATAACAGAAAACGGCAGCTTAATAGTGACTATTATGACGAGACACCTCGTGCAAAACAATCAAATAAAATTTCAGCATAAGTTATCGACAGGATATTGTTAATTCAAGAAGCCGTAAAAATAATTAATTGAAAAAGCATCCTGTTTTAATTTTACTGCAAAACATTTGCATTCTTCTTTTTGAAAGACTGCATAAGCAAGTCTAAGGCATAAAGCAAAGTGCTGATTTAAAGAAATCTCGAAGATCATCTGTGCCCTATAAATAAATTACTTTTATCACCCTCTTCTATGCATAATTCAAGGCATCATTTTTATTTTCTTTGATACAATAAAGTTCAGATAACAAGCTGATTGCATTGCGTAAGAAGCGGCAAAAATATATTTCACTTTAATTTTCTTCAACCTTGACACTTTATGAAAATTTTTACAACTAACAGGTCTGATCGAATTCGACAATTAATTACCGATTAAGAGAAGCCAATTAGTCTCATAAACGTGGCCGAATATACAAATCGCGATGATTTTCTTCATAAACTCGATTATTCCATTTATCGTTGAATGCTATTGGACTCTTTAAGAAATCTAAATCCCCGCGAGATTGCAACGCTTGCATATATTTACCGTTTCCCTTCATTTGCGCGTCAATAGTTTTCGAAAATATCAAAGCGAAATTATTCCTTGAAAAACACCATCCCGCATATTTTCGATGCCCAAAACCATTGGGCTGGATTAAAGAAAACATTCAAGTCAGGCGATGCCGCAAACAAGAAGAGACGTGCATTGTCAAAGAGGAAGAAGGTAGGCGGCGGTTCAGCTGCACGAGACAGCTTCAAAGTAAATAACGAGAGGAGTTGAATTATAACTTGATTTTTCTGGCGGCGTCAAGTTCGACCGCAACGTGGATTCTCGCATTTTCGCATTGGTAAGGATCGCGACGTTCGCGCACACCTGCGAGTCGCGCGGCAACGGCAGTGGCAGCCTGGCGCGTTCTTTTGCTCGAAACTAGGAAAGAAAGGCATACGAGCTGAAAGCCAAGCTATAGCCGAGTATACAGTTATGCCGCTGCGAGTCAACGATCTTACGCGACGCAGTGCTGCAGTCGCGCGCTTCTCGCGCTGCCTACTTTAGGCGAAACTGGATTTCCAGCGGCTGCCGCTCCGATCTTTCTCGTCATTAACAGTCACGATTGCGGACTCGTATTCGGATTTTGATTTTCCCCTGCCGCTGCGGCTCCAGATTCAGAGCCTCTCAGGAATGCCCCCAAGAATTGACTCCTTGGCGTTCAAGTGCACACTCCTGCGGTCTTTCCTCCCGCGAACCTGAATAAATCCGTTCGATTTAAATTGGTTCCGATGAAACCACGCGCGCCGACGATCGCTATCTCCGAGTACACAGTTATGTCCGAGCGGTAGACGCGGCAGCTCTTGCGATGAGAAAACGCTTTGAGAAATTATCGCAGAAACGAAACTCGCCTCAGCTTTTCGGATAATCGTAAACAGGACCGGCGATCCCATCGGCATCAAAAACGGTATATTAAGCGGCGCGTCGGAGAAAATGAAAAATGCTAATGCCAAATACAATTTGCTACCAATGAGAGATTGCCGCAACTGACAACGTACGAGCCGCGTATCGAATGCAGACGCAAGAAAAAGAAAATGGGAAATCCAAGATACGATCTTGAGGCTGTGTGTGCCCGCCGCACATTATAATCGAGAATAATGCCAAAGCGCGCGCGCGCACACACACACACACACACACACAACGGATCGGGAATACTTTTTACGAGGATTTTTTACGACGCATTTCTTAATAAGGATCGCGATTAAACATCATTTGATGTACTGCGCTACGAGCTGCGCTTGTTTTTTACGTAAAAACCGACAAGAGAGATCGAGCGTCCCTCGTGGTGTCGCAATTTCGATCGTCGGAAGAGTCGTTTTTTGAATCCCAAGCAAACTGATGAAAAGCGTCGATTCGCGGGAAAGCGCGGGGCGGGATCTCTGATGTCCGCGTGTGTTTGGCGCATGCGAGGGGGACGCGTTGCGCGAAGCTGAAAATACTCTATGACCTAGGCGATTGTCCCGTTCAGAAGCAACCGCTCAACGGCTTGGAAGACGCATGAAACGCCCGATTTACCGTTCGCTTTGTTCGCACGTACGCGCCGCGCCGCCTGTATTTTTACGGTCAAGCCTTATAGGTTTCGGCATTCCGCTACGGCGCTTCCGGTACACCGCAAACAAGCGCTTCCGTTCCTTTCACGCGAACGCCAACGCTCCCGTCCTTCTCTGCAGGATTTCGCTGCAGGTGCCAGAGGCTGCGAATTTTGACAAATCGACTCGAGCTCCTTCCAGCGAGTAGCTGCAGAAAAGCGTTCGTCAAACCCTTCCAATTTGTGTAAATAGGTTGCTTTTTTGATCGGGGAACTTGAATTTTATAAAGGTAAGGCGATCCGTCGGGCTCTCGTTGAATTTCCACACTGGGAGATGGCGTTTTGTCCTCGAATCACAACGAAACGCCGTTCAGATTTTCTTTTAATTTATTAAGCCTCTCTCGAATGTTTGACGAGTGTTTGCTGGTCGCTTTCGAGTTTCGCCTGACAACGCTTCAACATTAACATAAATTCTTAATCAATGTAAACAAACCTAAAGGCGCCACGAAACATCGTGTTGATTGTTGTTTCGATTCCGCCTTGAAACGAATTTCCACTCGCTCTATTTAGGCGGAATTATAAATTTTTGCGGTCATTAGTCTTTGAGGCGAATACCAGTCGAGCGAGTTCCGAATTTATAAAATTACCCAACACGTATCATAATTTACGCACCCTGAACTTAACGCATTCACGTAGACAGAAGAGAAAACGCACGGGTATTCCGGAAATAGAAAATGGCAAATAGCGAGCTGTCAATGAGGATAATTTATTTAAATCTTGTATCTGGATAATGGAGCCGGAAAGAACTCGCCAGACGTTTGCGACTCTGCAAGAGTAGTGTACTACTGCCATAGTGCGAGGAATTTCGTACTTGTATAAGAGTCTCTTCCATCTTTCCCACGAAGAATCCGAAACTTCCGGAGAGCTCGTGACGCGTCACTCTCTCTCTCTCTCTCTCACACACACACGGGCGCTCGCGCACAATATCTCTCTATAGAGCGATGAAGTCTGAACCAAGAGAGATGGTTCGAATGACGCATTTGTTGTTTGTTGGTATGAACGACGATGGGAAAACTCATGCAGGATCTTAGGAGATATTGACTAATAGCTTCGTGCAGGTTTCACTCTAGTTCTTTCAAAGCTAATCAATGTTGCTTAGTTAAAGAGCGATAGATTCTCGAAGAACATTTTTCGACACAATTTTTCGTAAAATCGAAAGCAGTGATAAACAGGAAAGGTTATCCGATTCGAGTGGTTATTGCATATGGAATGGCATTTTCTATTTCAGGTCAAAACTTATCTCATTTGGAATTATCTTACCTAATCGAGCTCGACGGCGAATTTTCGTATTTTGCAGGAAAACCGTTAACGGCTGCTTAATTTAAGCTCGGATCGTGGTACTTCTCTTTTATCTTTTAATATTAAAAAGTTTCTTTTCCGAAGATACGCCCGTTTAATTATTTAATCGATACATTCCAATAAATTTTCAGAATGTCAACGTTAATTTTTATTCCCAGAAAATAGTTTGTACGACAAATTATCGATCGGGAAATGTACGACAAAACCAAGGCTCGTAAATTTCAAATACTCGCCTTTTCCCGTGAAAATTCTACGAGAAATTTATCAGTGGACGCCACAAAGCTAAGAACAAATTGGCAAATGTATAAAAACGCATAAAGTTCTGACTAAAAATTTCAAATTTCTCCATAATTTTTATCGGGAATCCTTTTCACTCAACGAGCGCATTTTAATTCACATTTTTTCTTACCTCGACTACGATATTTTCATAATTACGAAAAGTGCAGGTAATATTTCCAGGCTCGTGAATTCCTTAAATATCCTCAGCCGCACTCGGAGCATTGTAAAGAAATAATTAATTTATACACAATAAAATGATTTATAATAAAGAAATCGGTAATTACCTCGAGAAAAAGGCAATAATTAGAACGTTAAGTACGACCTGCATACTACTTTCCATATAAGCCTACGATTAGCTTACACGGAAGAACGCAGCTTCCTTCGCGCTTAAGGATTATTATATTATAGTCATCTGTGTTCCATTTTATGTAACGTTTAATAATGGCTTCTGGCAAGAGAACTTGGGAAGAAATCTTTTTATCGTTGTCCAACAAATATCGTGCCTTACGCGCTGCCTTTTCCATTTCAAAAATCCGAGAAAACCTGCTCTAATCACTACAATTAAAGCCAACAAAGATATAAATTAGAAGAAAAACAATGTTTATCGCGCAAATAAAAAAAAAGGCGAGTTGAAAACTGTGTTGGCGTTCAAGACTAATGTCGAGGCGAGCCTCAAAACGCTGCGTTTAAGGAATTTCTGCAAACAGTTGCAAAGAAGTTGCGTTATACAATACGTGAATTTAATATCGTTGGATCCATGCGTTGCTCGGATGAAAAACGAAAAGCGAAAAGCGAAAAACAAAAAACGAAAAACGAATTTCAATAAAACGGGTATAAGCATGCGCTTTAATAGCGGCAGCCTTCGCCGAAAAGACTAAGTAATATTTAAATTGGCATTCTAATAGTGCAAAAAATGTTTCGGCCGATAAATATATTTTATCGTCGCGTTTACGTAACCCCAATGCTTTGTTATATCTAGGCCTTGAATAGCACGTTATAAAAATTTCTTATTTCTCTCTTTCGTTCTTAGATCCCAGGAAGACGTTAATTCTCATGTAACGCCGTCCGTCCGTTAGCGATCAGCTTCGAGTTGCATATCCGTGGAGCTCAAGCGTGACATCGACTGCAGACCTCGAAGGCGGAAATTTCTTCGCCGAGATTTCGCTTGCATCAGCAAAATTTCTCTGCCGGTAATTAAATATTGTTCGGTGCAGCTGGATTTTTCTCGCATTGCACTTATGAGGGATACTATCGGTGAGGGTACGTTGGCGAAAGAACGTCAATTGTCCGCGATAATGGCGCCTAATCTATTAGTGCGTTAAGCTGCAAAAAGATTATACGCGCGATTATGTCTGCTTCGACTTCTTTACTTATTACGAAATTATACAAATTCGGGTATTCGAACTCTTTCCTTTTTAAGTTGGATGTGTCGCTTCGATCAGGCGCAGCTTTCCCGATGGTTAGGAACAGCATTTTCGAGGCTCCTGCCCTACTGCTTTAGTCTGCCACCGCATTGGATGAATTCGCTGCTGTTAGCTAATTTCCCCGAGGCAAAAGAAAATGCCCGCCGAGGGTGGGAGGGAGACGGCAGTTAGCAGGGCGAATCCGTTGAGCCGTTTGCAATATTAGCAAAGCCGAGGAAAAGAGATCCTTGGCATTCCATGGGTTTTACATGCTCGAGAAGCTTTTATTTCGTTCGGCGCTCTACAAACGAAGACTCGCAGTGCTTGCGCGTCATCGCCGGCAAGAGCTGGCGGTTCAATCGCGGATGAAAAATGTTGTCGATGCGAAAGATCCAAACGAAGAATGTCGCTGAATGTTTCGACTCGAATACTTCCTGCGCGATGGATGCGGATTTTCTAAACGATAACAACTCGAGGCCGCGTTGGATCGATGCATACGGAATCGGATGTATCGCAAATTGTAACGCTCGCGTCGACGAACGTGCGAAAAATTTGAATTTGCCAGGCTTACACTCGTTAGAATCTAGCGTTTAACAAGTGCATTGACTCGAAATTCAAGTTTTCGAAGGCACAGGGGCATCTAATGATTGTGAGCGAACGCTTTTTGCGAGCATTATAATTTACTTTTAATGACGGATCAGACTCTGTAATTATGAGGCAACGTTCGTTAAGCTTGTGATTTAGACAGTAATATTTTTGGTTGAGCGTTTAAATCTTTTCACTGCTCCTTAATAACTAAAGTGTCGACGTTACTTAATGTTGCGCGGTTAGCATAATTTCTGCTAAACGCTTGGTGTTTTACATTAGATCGTGGTAATTAATATGAAAGGAAGCGTCGGGTTATAGCCAAACGTGATAGATCGGTAACGGTAACGATCGACAACCGAACAAGACTATCAAGTATCTCGAGTAATTAGGTCAATATCACAGCTTCGAAAATTAACGTTTCATCTGTATTTTTTATAATTCGAGGTCGAATTTCGGCATGGCGTTTTAAATCAAGATCATAGGAAGGTCCTTAATAAAAAATAAAAAGTGCATTTGCAGGAACGATCGTTTTTTTATTATTTATAAAGACACCGGCAATACTTTCACAAGGACAAAATATAGGTCGTACCACAGTTGTAACAGGTTCATTAATGAATTTTATTTTAATGAAACATTCAATTGTATACGTAACTGTTTAAGACTTGCAGTTCGAGTTAAACTGATCGGAACCATTAGCTTTTATAACGATCATATCGCACTTTGAGGTCGTCAATATTTCGTGCATTTGTTTAGAAATTCTTCTGAATTTTGAAAGTACAAACTCGTAAATGAGAAAGAGGCCCATCTTGGCTTGCGGTTAGAAACAATTAGCTTTATTACATTTAAAGCGCAAGGACATAATATAAATTGAATATTACGGCTCGTATACGCTACCGAAAGCAAGCAATTTTAATGTAAAACGAACGATAATTTAATTGATAGACGCGTTTTTTCTTTGTTGCTTTTTTTTAAAACTGAAGCTGAATTTGAAGCCAATTTCGATTTCGGTTTCAGAAGCCCGGTGATTGATTTTGACAAACTGTGCGATAAATGTCTAAAAGCTTGTGAAATAGCATAAAAAAAAGAAATTTGGTACACCGAAGATTCGACGATAGCCGAATTTTCATATGCTGCCAAACTTTCGAAATTTGGAATCACTGATTTAGTATGGCCTACTTAATTTGGTAACTTTGGTTAAACCGAATAAGATTGATTGAGCAAGCACTCTGATTTTTGTGAGATAAAGTCTTTTGAAAGTCTACAAATTAGGCTTCACATTTCAATCATCGTCCGATCCATCGGAGATTTTAATAATTACAGCACATTTACTAACGCTTAGCCGAATCAAGGACTAGCTTTTGTGCACGAATCGTGGCATTGAAATTGATTTAAGCCCTTTCTACAATTCACGAATCGAATGTATTTTACCAACACTGAAAACGATTGCAGTGGCAAAATAATCGACCAACGCTGCCTTTTTATTTCTAATTTATTAATTTTACTCAATAATATGGGGAGGAATGGTTTCGACCAATGACAAGGGATTTATCGATTCTATTATTTATCCTGAAACTCGCGCTAAGATTTTGTTGACGTTTATCGTGTATGGAAATCTGATGACATGGAAAATATAAATTAGCTGTAGATTATTTGTCATTCTTAATAATAATATCTATACGTGTTGCTACTGTTTTCACGTATATGTTATTAAAATTAAATCAATTAATTAATAAAAAAGTGAAAGCTTGTTCGAGGTTACAGAATGAATTACCATAAGATTTAAAAATAATCTAATCCTGTTTTAAAGATGTTCTACAATAATTTATACAAGCGAGTTTATTAATTCATTAACATGTTTTATTTAGAAGTAGAACGAATAGTCGTATTATATTTGAAAGTCAGGATTTTTTACAAATTGAATCGTTGAAAAGTAACGAAAAAACTTGACGAATTTGAGTACGAGTTTTTAATTAAATATACATTTAAATGCTCATGGAGTTGAGATTAAAACTAGGAGTTTGCCTGTGTAAGGAACTAAAAATTTAAGTAGACGGGAGGAATTATTTATGGCTCGATAGTAAAAACTAATTTTCTCTCTTAGGAAACCTTATCACCTTGTTCTTCTTCAGTTTTTGTCGCGTTGCAAAACTCGCGCGGAGTACTTGAAAGGAACTTGATGCAATAACTTTCAAAAAAGGACGAAAGTAAATGCAGATCGCGTGCAAAAAGTGAAACATGTAAGACGAATTCTCTTTTTAAAAGACAATCATCAGCTATTGTTTTTATAAACCTGACGGTAACCCGGTTAAGAGGCTACATTCGTGCAAATTAATTTCATTCTCCGAGACTTGAAAGGCGTCAAGTTTTCAAGTACGTCTTCTGTTTCGCCTGCATATTCGTCGCCTGCGAAATATACGGGTGCGCGGGACTTTCACTTGCTCGCCGCGAGTGCAGCTCCGTGAAAAGAAAATTTTGAAGAAAATATTCACGCGCTCAGCATTCGTTAACGCATGTCATTACGCGCGTGCGTCGAGCGACGTATTTCTATCCTTAAAGCCAACAATTTTGTATCGCTTCATTTATTGCACTCGAACGGCAGCACTCGCTTCGCTTTCGTTCGTAAAAGAATGCATTTAAATTCGAATTGTTCGCGCATTCGATAATCGAAGCGCTTTTTCAGACTCCCAATGCGCAATTAGAACATTCGAAAAAACGTTTCGAGCAATCGCATCGCGTCTTCGAGGTAAAAGCCAAGCTATCGCGCCAACTTCATTAGCAGCTGTAATAACTTTTTGTTCCAATCTGTTAACCTATACCGATCCGATAAATTAAAATATAGACACGACAGCCCTCTAATCTAACTCCTTTTTACGCGTAAATTATAGACGTGCATCTGCACTAAATAATATAACGCCGCTGCATTAATAATCCGTCGAAAACAGCTCTACATTTTTCCAGGTTATTTCTTTACTGCTTTTTTTCTTTTAAAACTAACTTAGCACAATAGAAGCTGTCGTTGAAAATATAAAAAAATCCTTCTATTTATTGGCGATGACCCGCAGATCTGAACGAAAGATGCCAAAAATAAAGACGGAAAAGTTGAACGGTTCTATCCTTCGCTCTGGCATTTCGAGTGCAACGTACACATCCCGTGTAGAAAGTGTAGTGCACGAGAGACTCCCTTAATACGGCGGTCTCTTGTCTATCGCCGATGAGAGGCGAGTGCATCCACCATTTGTAATTTTTTTCCTCCTCCCCAAATGGGCGATAAGCATCGGGAAATCGCTCTGTCGCTCTGCGCTGAAAAATAAACTTTAACTGCCGAATAAACTTTAAATTATAAACGCGTTCAGAAAAGGTAAAGGCTGTGGTCGAGAACTTCGATTGGACGCTTAGTGGCATTATCAAAAGTATGAAAATTGCAGGATCGCTTTCAAAAACACTGCGCGTAAAAGTGAACTCTGATTGTCCGTGAAAGTTTAATTCTTATCTTCAATTGTCACTTCTCTAATAGTCAAAAATAAACGAGTCGTCTCACGCGCCTTACGATTTTACACTGCGATTTTTGTTTTAATCAACTAATAAGCTTAGTCTATTAACGACTAATTTTTGAATTTCGACAATTGTATTTGATATTTATAAATTTCTTAATTGTTTTTTCTTCATTAAAATTAACGAGTTTAAAATCGCAATTGTAAAAAATGGCGCCTCGAAGGAATAGTGTCGCGGTAACGGTAAAAAGCATTTGCATCCGGTTTTACGCGACCCTTTTGATTCTAATAGAACGATGATGCTCGTGCAAGAAGTGTAGGCAAAAAGTGTACATTAAAAGAACGTAAATTGCGTTCTTAATTGTGACTAGTATTAGCAACGCCACTGAAAACGAAAAACATAAGCAAGCGGGTTGAAAACGCATTATATTGTTCTTATTGGTGCGTAAATCATGATCTACTTAAAATTGGGTTTGAAATTAGGATTCGTGAAAGGACGTCCATTTTCTTTTCATCTCGAGACCATTTAAAAACTCCCATAAATTTTAAAGCAATTATGATTCTGCGATATAAACAATTTCAAATGCAAATAACCGTGCGGACTTTTATTTAATTTTGAAGTGCACGGCAACATAAATTAGTAAGAGCCGTAATGAGTCCAGATAAAACTACAAACTTCAATTGAGTTTTATTGTTAAATGCTGCAACCTATGCTTAAGAATCGAGAAAGTTCAAATTTACATAACAGCGGCCGATGAGTTTAATTTTCAATAAAAAAATAATGCCAACAACGCACTGCGTCCTCGTCAAAATCCTCGGTTTCTCATTATTTTCTCGCCACTTTATCACCCCCTTTAATCTATCTAAACGCGGTCGAGGACGGATTTTTGTTTCGCACGGGGACTCGTTTACGAGTTTCGGTAGAAATCGCCTCGCAAAAAGAAAAAGCAAAAGGGGCCCACAGTAAATTCAGTTGGCTGGCAGCGAAACAGGAATGCCTTAAATTTCAAGCGACTTCCGAAAAAAGTCATATTACGCTGTCCAAGGTTGCACGAGGATCCCGCGAGCGGTGCGTCGCAAATACCCATACTTGTAATGAAGACACGGACGCGCTAAATCACTGCTATAATTTATGGATGTGTCAGTGCTGCCACGCAATTCATCGCCGAGTGCAGGGGCTTTCCTTATGAGAAAGCGCGCTGACGGCGGCGCGACGCTTAAACGAATGCCTCGTTTTCGCGAAGCGGTGCGCGTGCGCGGTGAGGCGACGCGCAGGTTTCCTTGGATTTTCCTTGCGCGCGTCCGCGTGAAAGGTTACCACAGGTACGCGCGCCGAAGACTGTTTTACGGGGTTTTCACGGAGCGACGCAGTAATGCTTATCTTGGAATGTCGGGACGCGCACGGAAGGATATATTTATTAACACGTGCGCCGGGGCTCCTCGTCGGGCCCAATGAAATCCACTGCAGCACAATAGATCTTCTTTGATTAACATTAGTTCGCGCTCGCAAAATAACACAAACACGTTTAATTGGCAAATCCTAGGGAAGTTCGTGTGCACTGCTCGTTGTAAATTCAAGGATAATTTTTCGTCGGTGCAATAAGAAGCCAGGATGCATTTTATTGGTAATTATCGATAAATACATACCCGCGTATCCAATAACTCTCACATAATAATGCACTTAATGTGCTTCTAAATTATTTGATTAGAAGCTGAGCCCTGCATTAATTAAATAATTTATTTACTCCTTTATGGACGTATTAGTTTTTAAAACGTTGGTCTTAATGCAATAGAACTTTAGCTGCAGTTTACTGGGGTTCGTTACAATGAAAACGGTACTAAAGCAGCAGCTAAACATGTTATTATAAACGCATGAAATAAGCTTTTAAATAAAAATTTTCCAGCCGCTGGCTTTAATATCTTGCGCGGATCGAGTGCGTTTACTAAAATACAATAAAAGTTTTACCTGTAGGAGGTCGGTCCTTCGGATAACATATCCTGAACAGCCCTTGCGTTCTCGTGTAGTAATAATACTTGGTGTTCATCTGATCTATTACGTAACTTTGATCGGCCTGTTTCAACGCATATTGCTGCAATCAAACAAACACGTTCGTTATTTATAATATTAATTTTAGTCAAATTGATAATTGAGCATTTAATTTATCGGTTTAAACTCGTGCTTCGGTTGGGATTAACAATTAAAGGGTCGCAAAAAAGGCTTGGGAACGTCCTGAAAAAGTAAAATATTAGTACAAAATTTAATTCCATGGCTACAGGGGACTTAAATTTGGGAAGAAAGGATCGCTTTAAGTATCGATGCGAAAAATTGCATTGAAAAAAAGCTAATTGCAACGATTATACGCGATGACAAATTAATTCGACCGACTCATCGCCGAACGTTGACTCAGCTAAAGCACATACACGTAATCGTAATGCAGCGAATAAAAGTCGATTTTTATACAGTCTTTCCAATGTCTGCAGCGTCTCGTAACCCAAACCCAATCATTCTCATTGTTTTCTGGTCTTCTATCCAATGCCGCATCATATGTGTAGTTAATGGAATATTTCGAATGCATTGCATTGCACTGTGCAGTGCACGTCAAAAGAAGTTGTCGAGTCACGTTTTCCACTTGAAAAGGGTCAAGAGTCGTTTACGACTGCTTCTCATCGGAAAACTATTGTCTAAAAGGTCGTTCAAAATATGAGCTAATTATCAATGAAAGGTACTACGATTCATCGAAAGTGCAGCAAAAAATCAGATTTTTTGCCATTCGATAATTTTTTATGGACGTAACGATAATTCTGGTTGATTCAGCCAATGAAAGAAGCAATTCTCTCGTAACGTGGTGGTTTTTAAATTTGAACCAAAATTTCCACTCTCAAATAATAGCAAGCGGAAAATCGGAAGCTTTGCTTTTTTTATTGGCTGAATTACTAAAAAGCCGCGACTGCTACTGCAGCGACCGCGCATTCACGAGTAGTTCCGTTCAAAATGTTACTCCATATTCGATTCTGGAACTTTTGTATTGTTTATGTATTTTCAAGATATTGGAGGAAATGTCCAAGTTAAAAGCGACGTAATAAATCGCTCTGTTTGACACTGATCTGATCAAGGACTGAATTAAAAACAAGAGGCTATTCGTATAAGAAAGAATGGAAGACACAGACTACGAGTAGTCGAGGCTCTCCGATGTTAATAAAATCCATCCACAATACCGACTAAATCAACATTGGAAAGCATTTCGCGAGCGATTCGCAAAATCAATTCAATCCGGCATTTACGCGGCAAACTGATTCTCATTTTCTCTCTGGTTTTTTTCTCTTTTTTCTGTTTTTTTCCGCGAGTCTTCTTACGATTCCCCAACTTCTTATTCGCCTTTTTATAGCTATGAGGAAATGAGAACGAGGAATGAGATGGTTCGTATAATGAATTGCGAACAGATGGTGTCAGCTTGCAGGAACGTGTTTTTATAAGAATGTTATTAAATTTTCCTGATAAGGAAAAACATATGAAATTTATGAAGGAGGAAGCGAATAACCCGTAAGAGATATGATATAAACTATTGTAAATAGCTGAATAGTTACCAACTAATTTTGTCATAAGCTTTAAGCTTTGTCTTAGCGAAGCGCTATAATTTAATATACAGTATTTACATTAATTTTATAAGACGTGCTTATCGAATTTGTTTTTGTCGCTGTACCAAAAAAAATTTGGACAAACATATTTCCCAATGGAAAATGACGACTAATTACCATTGCAACCATTACGATTAAAGAAAAGTGTTTTTATAATTCCTCAGGTGTTAAGTGATATTTTGAAACTACAAATGTTGCCAAGGTGTAATACAGCACGAGTGCAACTTGACAATAATATAACAAATTAATAATTATAACAGCAAAAAAAAAAAACGACATTGTTGGTTTTAAAAACAATTAATTGTCATACGAGAACCAGTAGTTTTATATTTTTAACGATGATGCACTACTTTATTATTCAATATATTTTAGAAGATTTATCCAAAGACCGTCACTATTCCGTCCATTGTTTTCTTCTATTCTTTATTTGTTGATAGACACATTATTTCTATTTTAAAATTTTCCTTTCAAACTGGAGCTTCACTTAAAATGAGCGTAATAGTTGTCTGGGAAATAACTTTTGCGTTAAAGAATAAAGATTTGTTTATTGCGTACGTAATGAACCAATTACTGAAACATTAAGGATTCATGAAAAATAATTGTAATAATTATTTCTAGCGCATTTCTAATAAAAAATACGACTTCCTTTAATCAAGGCTCTCTGCGTTGTTTGATTTTATAAAATTTCTCGACAATAAAAGCAAAGAGGACGAATGAAAGGAAAAACTGGATTATTTAGTATTTGAAAGAATCAGCAACGACTATCTCGCGCCAAATAAAAGAAAACAGATTTATACGACTTAGATGGACAAATAAAGTTGAAAGCGGACGAAAGCTGTGCGATGAAATGCAATTCAGGGACAGGCGGTCAAAGTACGACAGATTGTAAAAAATTTCTAAATATTAAGGTAATACAATCAGAGACACAGCGTCGAAGGCTCCAGCCAAGTAAATAGAAATACTTGCGGTAATGCAACATCGGTTGCTGGCTCATTTGTTTTCTTGTCAATCTCTCGGAGCCGCGGTCTCGCCTAATTGCACCGAATTCCACAGTTCCACAGTGAAGCCCGCGGATATCCTAATGACGCGCCGTTTACGTCTACGCCGTGCGTTAATGTGCCAGGAAGGAAAAAGAGACGGCGGCGTGCCGACGAAGAAAGAAAAATAAATAAATGCAGGGAAACTGCGTCGAGGGCTCGATGCGAATCTAAGGGGTATTTTCCGTCCTTTTGTCAAATACATTTTTTGCATTGTTATCGAGCTTTGAACCACTGATAAATGTTATCATTGGCACAAGAAAGAATTTTTTTGCAAAGCTGTACTGCGGGACATTTGTTATCATTTATTCCAAATTTTTAAATCGATACTCGTTAGTCTTAATTTATTATCGCAAAGGCGGTTCGGAACATTTTTATTTTTATTTCTGCACCAGGAATAGATGACAAACCGCCATGCGAGTTGTAAAAATCTATTCGAATATTATAAACCTTAACGATAATTACGTGCACAATAATTTTTTAACGGAAAATTGTTTCTGCCTGCGTAAACTATTAAATATTGATTTCAATAATGAGCACTGGATATTTTTCATTGCTCTATTAATTAGTTAAGTAGCTTCGAGTCACTTAATATTCATTGAAGAAAAGAAGAAGGAAATTTTTTTACTCGTAACACGATGTTTATTAAAAAGTAAAAATATTTCAAGATCTTTACGTAAAAATGTAAGAAAAATATTAAATTTGGCGAATTTTGCGTATTTTAATCGTCAAATCTTTTTGAATTATTTTGGCTCGAGCGTTAAAAAAGTGACGCGACATTTTCTTTCGATGTATTTCTATTACAACTTTTTAACACATGCAATTAGAATGTAGTTCAATTGTTTTCCTTTTCAGTTAACGTTTTTGTATTATTTGTGAAGATTTTTATGTATTTTCGTTTAAAAAAAAAATCATTCCAAGTAGGCTTGGGAGTTAATAGAAGTTGTAAGCTAGTTTGTGTCAAAAAGTCACATTACGCGTTTATTATTTATGTCGGCAAGATCCACTTCAACGATTAATTTTCAATAGATATGGCGGAAAAACACGAATTCGAGGCTTCGCAAAAGCTTCTGAAATTTTAGCAAATACTTTTGAACTTGACATAAACAACGATAAAAAATATTTTATAGAGCAATTAGAGGAGAGTCAACCGTAAATTGGGCCCCGCCAATATGATTATAAAAATAATGATAAGCAATCATAAAGTAATCCGCGTCACTTTCAAAACAAATTCGATCGGTCTTGCATGAACACGAGCACGTAGAATACAAATAGACCTTGAACAACTGAAAAAGGGAAAAGCATCCACTTGACGCGATTATAATTACAGCAACGTGTTGCTCGAAAAGGGAGAAGAGATCTCATTTACATCGGGCTTTTGAAAAGTTTTCCTTTGCCGTTGCCGTTGTCGTTGCCACACACTTTCTGCCCTAGAAAACTCTCCTGCTTGTCTCGGTAAGGCTGGCACTTTTCTCTATTTTCCTCGCATGATTAGCCGGAATAACCGCATCAACATCGTCTCGATTTCTTGAACGAAAATCACGAGAAAGTTTTAAACTGGTTTCCCGGAGATACACATTATATGCCCTCGCGCACTCCTCCTTTGAGTTGTTATATTTCTTACGAGCTCCTTATTTTTCTTCGCTCAGTTAATAACGAAGGTGGGATAATAAATAGGAGCGTTCGCTTTTTATTTGTATCGAGAAAATAGCACAGCTCGTGGTTGCACGGACGAGCGTCGCGATTCGAATCGCTTGTTGAACCTTCGCTTTTTCTAAACTTCATTGTTTCGGTAATATAAACTTATTTCTTCACGGAATAAAAATGATTGTTCTTTCAAGTCTGACCTTTTTATCGTCTAAATAAACTTTCTCCGCACTGCAACTTCGAATAAGGATGAACGAATTCACTTGCTGCGCTTAAAATTAATGTACCGGAGAGTTAATTTCAATTTAATCGAGTCTGCTGTGAGAAAACAAATGTCCATAAATTTGTTTCGCTCATTTGTAAATGATGTCCAGTCACTTATGGATACACGCGTTAAAATGTGCGCAATTAGCGCGCGAGCGTCAGCGGTAGCTTCGACGCTTTCAGCAAATTGCGGACTAAAGGTCATTTTTTCTTCCCTAATCGAACGCACTTGGCAATAATGCCGTGGCTCTGCAATCGACTATTTACAATTTGGAAGACTTTTCAACGCGCGACACACCACTTTGCGTGTGTTAAGTGGTAGAAAATTGGATCTTGAAAACTGGAGTGAGTGTACGCGTTAAAACATTCGTCCGACTCCGCAAGAATAGGAACATTTTTAAGGCTCCGGAGAAATTTTTCTCAAGGTCGTATTTTCTGGCGTGCGAAAATAAACATGTGATAAAATAGAAGTGGAAGAAAAAGAGAAAAGCGTTCCCTCGTTGAATTGAATCCTTTGAATAGCCACTTAATTGCTTTATTGTTATATGATGCCTGCGATCCGATATTCGAGGTTCAAGGATTAGCCATCGAAAGTTTCACCTTCACCGAGTGCAAAGTTATCCTTTTTGCTCGTGTTGGTTTGCCCTACGCTCCCGTCACATCTTACGCCGGAATATTAAAGAACCATTTTTCTTTACTTCCAAGCGAAAGCACGATTTTATAAAACATTATGCTATTTAGAGAGAGAGAGAGAGAGAGAGAGAGAGAGAGAGAGAGAGAACATAATATAACCAGAAGTTGGATCGTGAATAAACAGCTAATGAGAGCATATTTTTAAAAATATATCATACGCGCACAGGAGGATATTTATAGAGGAATAATGTATCGATGAGCTCATATGTATTGTACGTTTATTAATTTTCTATGACACAAATTGATAAGCTAAGCGCGTTTTAAAAAAATGTTTCCATTTTCTTCGCAATGCCAACATTATTTTCATTTGCAGCACCATAAATATTAGCGCGTATCATCGTTAACTGTAAATTAGACGTTAATTACCATTGCAGCTAGCCATCATTCATTTTATTTTTTATCGTACGCATACTCTTCGACTGTATTATAAATATTGATAGTTCGCAATTGTTAAAAGTAAGTTCGAACAACTTGTACAATTTGCACACGACTCCAACTTTAATTACTCCTTTTTATTGTTTATTTTACAATGCTGGTGCAAGCGATTAAATTCGAACGAGAAAACCAAGATATAAATCATCGCACAACGAATTGATCACCTACGGGTTAAAATCTACTGGTGTACTCGACAACTGAATGCCATTAAAGGACATCTTGTTACTGCAGTTGTATTGTAAGGTATAATTTAGAATTAGGACATCAGTGACTGCAATCGTGTACAGTTTAAAAAAGTATTTCTTCGCGCGGAGGCATAAATGAAGTAGTATATAAAATTTCAAGTATACGAGCACCTGAAGAGATTGCAATGTTTACAATAGAATAATGAAATCAACGCGTCGGTCGCATTCACTCGGCGTGCGAATAATAGAGTTCGATACGCCCAAAGAAAGATTGTGCTTACAGAGTACAGTTTAAAAATAAATACACGCACCGTTTGTCCGAGTAAGGTATCTAGCATAGTTGAGCACATCGATGGAGTGATCAAATGCACGAGAGGCTGATAATTTCGGCGTGACTGACGTCTCGGCAAATCGGCCACGACACGCCGCCTCTCTCCGACGGATGCTCCCGCATCTTTGGTGTAAAAATTATAATCGCGGCTCGTCCGAAAGCTGGCTTCGTTCGATTTCAAGCTCGGGAAGCTCGGGTGCGCAGATGCCGACCTCCCGGGTACGTCGCGGCACCGCAGCGTAAATCGGTTAAATATAGGACGACGACTAGGATCGCCGCACGCCTGCATGGCGCGAGTCGAGCATTGCTTTGACAAAACCCTCCAGATCGTTGGTTCCCTTTCGAACGTTTCCAAACTAACTTTTCTCGCGCTTCGCTTCCATTTGTTTTCTTGTCTTGTCAGGCAAAGAAGCGGAAATTTTCTCGCGATGGCTGCGCGCGAGATTCATTCATCCAGGCGGAGTTGAAAAATTGAAAATTGTCGGTGCACGTAACGAAAGCCGTAATGCGCGCCGTACATGGCGATCTCCGGCCAAAGTCTGGAGGAGCGCGTATGAATGCGGAGAGACGAGGAGAAAAGCTAGAGTACCGCAGCCGACGCACCAGAGACAAAGTGGTCCTGTCAATTTATGCACACGTGGCAATTCGAGTTATTTTAATTTTCTACGGTGCAAGTCCGCAGTTAGGGAGGCGCGGCACGTTGCTCGCTGCAGCGAAAAAATCTCGCCTGCCTTTTTTAGCGGATTATTATTATGTGCAAGAATGACGGCATGTGGTGGCCCACTTTGCGGGCTCGGAACCTTATTTATAGTCCGGGCGCTGCGTGAATTTTGACAAGTTTTCTTTTAATTACTCCGCCAATTTAATTACTGCGTTACGAGAGGAGATTTACTTTTTCCCGAAAACAGTTTTGTCACTCGCCACCGAGTTTATTCGTCGCTGCGCAAAAACGAGGAAAGATTTTCAGAACGAAGAAAAGTTGTTTTTTCTTTCGAGCACCAGCCGAGTTGGTATCGAATCTTTATTGAAATTCAACACGATTAAAAGCTTTTCGACGAGTGCTTTTTAAAACTCGGAATTAAAAAGTCGACTTGCTATTGCAAAAAAGGTGACATTGGCGCTCGCTGCACCGAGTGTTTGGAGAAATTTCTGATCGAGATCTCTCAATTTCTAAATTTCACTAAGTTTTCGACGACAAGAAGTCATTAGACACTGCGCAGATGCGAAACCGAAACGTAAACTAACACCGCTAACTGCCATTTGGGTTTTATTTTTCTAGAGGCACTCGGACGAAACAAACACAATCCCGTAAGAATTATTACGATCCTCTGCTCAACTTCATCGCAGCTTATTTTATGTTTAGTAGAGGCCAACATCACGTGATAAAAGTTTTCAAGATGCTCACCTTGACATTCGTAGCAACATGTTGTTTTGAGAAAATCTCTCGCGTACTTATAAGTACAGGCACGAAAGCGAAATAGCCGACTCGATTCGAGCTGGAAAGTTTTTATTTGATTTTGCAGGACACCGATTAGAAAATCAAGTATAGCAATAAAAAATATAAGAAAGACATAACGCGGATTAGGCTGGGCTTCGAAAAGTGCAGCCGATAGAATAGCTTCGAAAGTTGTTTGCAGCAGATGCAGGAGCCTCGAAAAGACGCCTCGAGCTGCGGCTTCTTCTTCTTCTTCTTCTTCTTCTTCTTCTTCTTCTTCTTGTTCCTCCTCCTCTTCCTCGCTGGGCCGGTCTACGCATTGAAATGTCTTATCACTCCGAGCGGCCTAACAAGATCGCGCGCTTTTTCAAAGGCCTCTTGCGAGGCGCGTGGCTTTTTCAACTGTCCTCAAGCAGCGCCGACGTGACGAATTCATTAGGCGGATCAATTTACGGGAAGATTACGGCGAGCCCTGAGCAAGTCGCCGCCGCATACCTCCGCGCGTAATTGCGCTCGCCGTAATACACATTTCCTTCCGCCTGGGCACGCAACGAACGAAATATGTCTACGCCACTTTTATTCTTCTCCGCTTCTTCCTTTTTAAATAGCGGCGCAAAGTGCCATCCCCTTGGGCTCGAAAAACTGGTATCCGCGTAGAAATGCCGCGGAGCCAGGGGCATGCGTATAATGTAACGGGACGCAGAGGCTTCTCGAGCTGCTGGAGAAATTTTTTCCAGTTCGCGGGCTTTTTTTCCTCCTTTTTCGTCTTTTTTCTATGGGACGTTGGACTATAACGAGCGCCGATACGAGAGCCGGTATGACGAAACGCGCCTCGATTGAAAATATGGTTTTTAAAGATTTTTCGCTTTCGAAACGTCGCGCTGGTATTCCGGTGTGGGCCGTTATGAATCAGGTTTTTAACGATTTGGATTTCTGTAATCGAGCCGAAAAAACACGACGAGGAAATATTTATAACGAACCGACTAATGTCGTTAAATGATTCTGATTTATTACTTAATAACCTTAAAAATCTCCGTAATGCACGGTAAAACATAATTCAAAATACCCCCCAGTATCTTCCTTTAATTTAATTATATTTTATATTTATGTAATATATTAAAGTATGGTTAAGCAGTGGAATAACGATGTTTCGCGACAAACAAACCACTGGATTATTATTTTTATGGACCTGTAAAAAATGTTTTTACAACAATATTCTTACTGTAAACTTTCACTGAAAAAAATCTTAATTAAACATAATCCCATAATTACGTGTATTCTGTTCATAAATTTATTTTGTATAACACGAGTAAATCTATGTTAAAAAAAAAAAAAATGAATTCTATAGACCACAAAAAATTTATATGGATTTTTTAGTACAAACGAATATTTTATTCGTGGAGTAATTTGAAAAATTTCTGAAGTATCCTTTTTTCATTTGAAATATTATTATATTATTTATTTTTACCTCAAAATTTAATGCGTCAATAATTTCAAATAATTATAATACGATTAACGACGCTACCTGATTTGTGTAGAAATTTGCTATATTTTTATAAAAATGAGATAATTGAAAAAATAAAGCGACAGCTTTTTTTTAAATGTATGAAATTCAATAAAAATGAATAATTTTTCTAAATATTTCCAAGGTCAACTAGACTTTTTGGTCCAGGGTTTTCAAGATGATTTCTTTCTAATTTATTTATGAGTTTTTACGAGTATACTAAAATTGCTGTATGTTTTTATGAAATGTATAATAATAAAAGTGAAAAAACATAAATTTTATCTGCAATATAAAAAACTATTGCATATATTTAAATTACAAGAATTACTAACCAATGCAGGAGTCTGATTTCGTCAAATATTTAAAATTTAAAAAAATAAATCTGGCACTTTGAATAAGAACTATAAAATTTTTAACTTTAAATGATATTTGCACTTAGTTGTCGACCAATTTCGTGAAAATTGATAAGAAAACATTCACAATTAATTAATTCATTTTATTTTCTACGCCAAAAAAATCACGCAGGCAATAACAAAAATATGAGTAAAATTAAACTTTTTTTTTTTTACCTATTGTAAAAAAGTTAAGTTAAAAAAATAATAAAATTAGACAGAGTTAATTTTTACAAGAGAATTTGGTCGATACACTCAAGTTAATGTATTGAAATACTACGTTGTTTATCAATGCAATTCGATTTCGTTGGTGTGCAACTTGATTTTATGTTGTATTAAATAATAAACATACTTTGAATTGATTCTAATAAATTTCTAAATTTCCCTTAAAGAAAATATAATAATAATTGTCAATAATATCGCAGTAGAAACTGAAAAGAAAGTTGAATTCAGGACCAGATTACAGCTACGATAATAATTTATTTAACAATTCGTCATGTGTTGACGATTCTTAAGTTCTTAGGCACTGATATTCGTCGTGCGCTTACAGTACGAAAAATGAGCTCCAGAATCTAAAACCGTGCGACTAGAAATTAACGTCACCACGAAACGATGTAGTTTTTGTCCGACATGTTTCGGCTTTAAATCGTCGAGCCCTTACACGTAAAGGCTATCCGAAAAGCCCTATTTCACAAGACACAGGCGCGGCCGCGCTTCCCCTCTTATGGCCGGTGCAACCGCTGCAACCTGCAAACCTCGCGAGCGGCGGGCACTCGCTAATTGACAATGGGAGGAAAACCGGTGTGAAGTGAATTCCAATGGCGGTGCCGCGGCTCTTTGCTTTCCCTCGGAGTGTCGAGCGAAAGAAATCGGGTGGATGCTCGCTCCATGCGTTCCCGCATCGCGACAAATGAAAATGTGAAAGCAGCTGCGCCTCGCTGCCCGAGCGCGCGTTCTTCCTCCCTTCTTCCTCCCACCCCCGGGCAGTCCTCCTCTCTCGCTCGATTTTCCTCTTTCTTCTCTGCCCCTCGAGGAGCGCCGCGACTCCGAGTTCGACTCACGTGCGCTGGAATTCAATGGCCGTGGGCCGTCAACCTGCGCGCAGCCTTTGATTCTGATTTTCAGTCGCTCAGGTACCACCAGGTGTTGCGACATCCCCAGCACGTGCTCGGACCGCTCTGAACTTTCGACACGTGCGTCGCGCCTTAACGAGATGTGCGCGCGCGTAAACTCAAGGAATCGCAAGGGTGCAGTCACTTTTATTTCGTATATCCTTATAAATGGGCTCTCGTTCGCGGAATTAAAATGCTTTCCTGCGATAATCCGTTTATCTTCGAAGCTGAATCGACTTGGGACTTAACCTGCAATAAAGAAAGGTCGCGTGTGCAACGCCTTACAACTCGTCTTATTTCAGATCGGAGATATTCAAATGTGCGCTATTGCGTCACCGCCCAACGAAACTTCCCGATGACAAAAGATTTGGTAATCCTCTTACTCGTTCGAATAATAAATATTAAATCGGGCCCGTTTACAATATGACATTAAAATATGGTAAAGAGGCCTCGAGCAACGAAACTCAAATAGAGATCTTCGCTCCAAAGGGCAACTCCAATTCGAGATAGCGTATCTCGGGAGTCGAAGAAAGAATTAAAAACTACTCTATGGTGTCGTCATTTGTTATTCCATTGTATTTCTGTTTCCGACATTACCGCGTCCCCCCTTTTTTATCGCGCGTTGCATATAATGCGCAAACGTATCGAATACTAAAAAAATAAAAAATAACAACAGGAAATCAAGCGAATAGACCTCGTACGCGCTGTAATGGACTTTGCTGAAACAAGCGAATACTGGTTTAAAATCTACCTTGTCCCTATCAACAGCGCCGATACCAATACTAAATCGCGCTGCAAAAATCAAGTTGGCGAGTGCAAAGCCTTAAAATCGTGTTTTAATTCGGAGAGAAATAAGTTGCGAAATACCGCGAAGAGATGAGTTCCTTGGAAAACAAAAGGTCGGATGTCACAGAATTCGCAGCAGCAGCAGCAGCAGCAGCAGCCTTTAATAATTCGATTGCAAAGTATACAACTGCGAGTGCGCGAAGGCAAAACAAGCGTGCACCTGATCGAGCGTAGGGGGATCGTCGAAGCGACAATCCGTCCGAGTGATCCTGATTTTTCGAGCATCACCTTCCGCGGATGGTCGCTTAATGGTCACTTTCACCTCTCGGGCACGTAACGTTGCCGCCGTCGTCGCCGCCTCGTATCGTGCAATCGCAAAGATCCAAGAATTCTCATCCGAGTCGCTTAAACGTTTAAGGCCACTTTTGTCTCGGTGCGTATCTCGAGAACTCGAGAGCTCCGGCTAAAAATAGAAGAGCCGATGCGCCTCGCCCCGTAAGCGCATAATGCAGTGCGAGCTTGGCCCGAGCGATAGTGTTGTGCATTTTTAAAAAGGCGATAACGCGTCGAAAATGGAGTTTTTGAGCACATGAATTAGTTTAGTGTGTCATGTGTACGGTGATAAGATAATATATTTGCGCTTCGCAGGCTAAGCTGAAGCCGAGTCTTTTGTCGAGATACGGTTCAGCCGAGGCGACGACGCTAAATCTCAAACCTTTATCTTCAATGTTTGAAGAAATGCGTAAACATTGTTTGAGATCTGCATATTAAAATTTAAAGCTCTACGGAGAAAGGCTCTTCGAAAGTGCCTCAACGCAGCAGCAGCAGCACCAGCAGCAGCATTCGAATGAAATTTATACTCTTTTTAGTCGCAAGTGTATAAAACTTTCACATATTCATAAGAACATATTGATTTATCCTTTAGAATTGGTCCCCGTTGATGAATTAAAAATAAATTTTTACTTAAAACTGCGCGTTATTTATTACGGAGGAATTTTCAAATTGATAAACTTCTCGTAAAGCAGCGCATAATTTCAGGCATTAAACGAAAATTATGACTGCAGCATTAAATATCCTAGATTATATTTCAACACCTGTACGCGTGTACTAAAATATCTAATTATATTTTAAAATTTTCAAGTTTTAAATTAAGAATTGAAATTCGACGTTATAAAAATGCTCGGAATTTAGGAGTAGCCTCTGGTATGTAGATTTATTATCTAAAACGGGTTTGTATTGAAAAAAGGCTAATATGGAGCTGAAAGAGCGTAACCTTGTAAGTAGTTTATTACTGTAAAGAGAAACAATAGATATGTTGAAATGACAGAGGAAAAACATTTGTTTTTCGACGACGTATATTATTGCGTGTAAATTTCAGCGGCAAGTAACCGAACGTGAATTTATAGATATTAAATTAGCAAAGCTGTTGTCGTTCGAATTTACACGCGATAATTGACTTAAAACTTAGAACTACTAAATGAAAATAAATTATAAAGGAAGTTTCGCGTTTCGCTTATCGCAGCGGCAGCAAAAAGATACCGAGAAACGAGAGAAGCTGGAATTTTACTCGAGCAACGCATCATTATTCGTGTCGTTACGGTTTCGGCAAAATTGCTCCTGGCTTATACACGCAAACTCGCGATATTGCAAATTGAAAATTTAGATCGCGATCGAGAAAATTCAAAAAGTTTTTTTGCAACAAGTGCTCGGGAATTTTCACCGATGCATTAACCAAATATCCGTGCGCTCGTAATTAGACGCGCAATTTTCAGTTATTCCTGTAATTTGTAGACCTCCGACTCGCGGGGATTTGCGTCCCCTGGCACTACTGATTTTTTTCGGCGAACCCCGTGTTGTGTTTGCTGCTCCGCTATTTCTGTAGTTGCTATTTAACGGAAAATTGGCTGGCGAGCTGAATTTGTTTAGGAGAGAAAAACTACGAAACGGTTGTTCGCAGCCATGACTCGTAAACGCAGTCGAGGCCTAATAAGCCAAACAATCCGAAATTACGTCTCAAAATGCCGATCGTTACAATTACAAGTATGTGAAATCGCAGTCGGTTGCTCAACCGGACGACGTTCCCGCGCGTTGTAAGTGAAAACCCTATTAAAAAATGCAAGGTGCGAGTCCTCCGAGGGAAGTCGGTGACAATGGCGTCAAGGGAACAAAGACGATCGCGGAGGAAACGCGTCGCTCATCGGTCGAGCGGCCTTCGGCAGTTTTCAGTTTTCATTTCGCACCTCATTTCACCGGGAGCTGGTGCTAGCCGTCGCCGGCCGCAAGTGCGCGACGACCGCGGCCTAGTTCCCGCTCCCTCGACACTCGACAATGGCGCGGCTCGCACACTTTTCCCTTGCCCCTTGGCCTCCTCGCACATTGTCATTTGTCGCGCGATTTTCCGTCCGAGCGGAATTTTAATGCACGCGCTTATCGCCGTCGGGCTCCTCAACGATTAACGCAGCTCGAGCTCCGAAGCCTTCTTCTGGCCTCGTGTCGCGGATCCTGCAGCTCCACCCGTGGATCCACATTGCGCTCGCGGGACTGTCGCGTCATTCCTCCCATCTCGAAAATCTCGCTATCGTTTTTCCGATTCATTGCATGCGGGAATTGCTTGTCGCTAATCTTAGATGGAAGTGCTCAGTCATCCCGTGTTATTGTTTTCAAAACGATAATGGAGAGAAAGCCGCTTTGGCAGCGACAGTCTTTTTAAAGGAAGACGCTAACTCGGTTTCTCTCGGCGCATCCAATGCCGCGCCACTTATCGGCTTTTATGGAAATTTAAAAAGGCCGCGGCCACGTTTTGATACCTGGATGCCGCGCAACTGTAATTCCCAGAGCAGCGATTATTTATCAAAATTGTCGTTGTTCGATCAATCATCTCGAAACTCGACTGACGAGTCGAAGCAGTTGCACCGGAGAAAAATAAAGTCCAGATTTGTGCTCTTGCAACTCAACACGTGTCGTAATTTTCAGCGCATGCGACGCATTTATTGCTTTGCTTTACTAAAAATCCCGTACATCGAGCGATTAACAAATTGAAAGATTGCTTATTAATTCATCGTAAATATTTTAGGAGTTTTACAAAAGAAAGTCTGCAAGTGACCGCTACTATGTGTGCAAACGCGCTTTTTCACAAAATTTTCACACTCGCCTTTTAATTTAAAAGAGTTTTCTTTGTAAAATGAATCGTTTGTCGATTCTAAAAATTATTTTATCAGGATTACTTGAATTTACTTTCCATCAGCCATAATTGTTTTCTTATAAATTACATTACATTAGCGCAACAAATACACTGATCAGGCATGAGAATTCTGATAAAACAAAAATCAAGATCCAAATTGCCGTTTAGAATACAAATAACACGCAAATTTCATGAATAATTCGAGCCGATATCAAAGCAGATTACTTCAATCCGCATTATTCGTGCTTAACGTTACAGAGGGAAAATCAGTCTGGTAATTCACGGAAAATAATAAGCTGTATCGATTGAGCAACGTAAAAATCTGATTGTAACGAGCAATAGTGGAACGATTTTGAGTTGTTCCAACTCGGCATGAGATCGTACAAAACCATTGCACTTGTGTTCATTTTCGTTTCCTTCGTAGTTTTGGTACTTGAACGCTATAAACAGATAAGTGCGAAACTACTTATTTCTCTTTTAGAAACGGGTTATGATTTTTACAAAGCTATCCGAGCTAATTATGCAGACTTATTGTCAGAATTTTATTTCTCGAAACTGTGACTGCGAGGATTACGAAATGATAATTTGCTCAAGTGGACTGGGTTACAAAATGTTCCAGATAATTATAATGCAAACACACAAACATTGTCCTATGATATTACTCTATTTTAATAAATTGGGAAAAGTTTTATGGTTTTCGTATCCTGGACTCTAATAACCTCTAAAACTTTTATAATTTCCGAATGACATTGTTGGATTTAGTGCGCGAGACAATTTATTATAATTCCTCCTCTAGTTTTATAATTTAAGGAGAGAAATATGTTAGAATTTCTAAATAAAACAATCACTTACTGAATTATGATGTTTCTTTTTTTTTATTCTCGTTTTAACGATACGTTTATATATGAAAGATATTCTTAAATTGTTCAAACACAACATCAAATTTGGAACGAAAAAATGTTTTCATATTACAAAACACAAGTCTTCTATTTACCAAACTGTGAAAAAGTTATCTAATTTTTGGATAAGATAAGTTACTTACGACATAAGACATTTCTTCTATTTTAAGACGACCAAAACCTTAAATAATTAATTTTATCTGCTTGCGTTTGATAAAACTCTTTAATTTTTACCTTCCCCAAACAGATGTGTAAATCCATGTAAAAAAGTGCGTTGCCATAAGAAAGTTTAGTCACCCGGGCTCTATTATATATAGTCTAGTCTCAGTAGGAAGTATCGCTTATATAAGTAAGTTTCTTTTGAAATATTGACTTTAAAATTATATTCGTTTTAAAACTTAAGCGAAGCAAAAAACTTTAGAGTCGCATAATATATGAAATTTCCCAGAAAAAATCTTCGAATTGCAACAATATCTCGTGTAAATCTTCTATATAGTGTAAAAATGTTTTAATTCATAAGCAAGCATTTTTGTGTTTTTAAAAGTAAATGGTAAATAAATGAAAAATATTTGAAAAACTAACTGTCTAGGTAAGGTATTATTATCTTACTGTAATAATTCCTCACGTTTCGCGATATTTATAAGCTTGAAAATGTGCGTCTACACAGCTACCGTATGTCATGCAGATGAAGAGAATGTGTAGGCTCATTGTGTGTGCGAGACGTGCATATGAGTTGCATTCGTAGACTGAACTTCGCTTATGGCTTATCGTATTTTTATTGATTTCTTACTCGATTGTATTCTTCCCTCGAAGAAATTCTTAGGCTTACAACTAATAATACAAATGAAAGAATGTGCGCCGAGGGAACTTTTTTGTTTCCTTGCAATTAAAGTTTTCCCTTGTGCGATTATCAAGATAGGAATTTTTAAACGAAGAAGTAAGAGTTTTACGTTGATATTTTCTACTAGATTAAGTTCAATAGTTTTTATTTTTATATCGATTCAATGACGAGAAAATCTTTAGCAATTTTTTTTTTTCACAATTTTGAAATGTGCTGCTATGTGATTTTTAAATCTAACGTACTAGTCTGCGACAAGTCTCAATCAAGTGAAATCAAATCAGATTTTAAATCGAATGCTTAAGTGATAAAATCAAATTTTAGTAAATTATATTTCATAATCAAGATTTTAAAGAGATAAGAAATTTAAATATCTGAATTGTTTGAAGTTCCAAATCTGAAATTACTCTCTCACTTGGTATGAACGAGCAAAAGTAGCATGACTTTATGACAGGAACGAAACTTTGAAATATGTTATTAGTTAAAATCTACTTGTGCACTTGTTCCTAAACAGTTATAAATTTGATGATTTTTAAGGGTCGTTTCATCATCTTGGTTGAAACGAAGTGCAGATTCGCTTTAATAAACGTGATTTTTCGTCCAAAATAATTTTCCTATATTCCACTTATATGTAGAATAAAATGCTTACTCTTAGATAATTTTCTTTTTACGTGAAAAAGCCATAAAAAATTACACAATTTCAGCTAACTTTCTACGTTAAAGCGGGTTTTACTCGTGACCATTTACGTTAGAAGGTTAAGTTGCAACGAATAACGAAAAATGTAAATCGTTGCATTTCTATTTTTACTTCACATCTGATAGTTTTCCACACAATTTTGTAATAAATTTCCTTTGCGAAAATTCACCGCAGTGAATAGCATTGTTATTTGCTTAAACTTGAATATAGAGAACGCGTCAAAAAATTTCTCGTATTTAACTTACATGCGTGAATAAACTGACAAAAAATTACAAGCAGATTTGTAGCGAAAAACATCATTTTTATTATTACTATCACCGTGATCATACGAGAAAATTATGTTCGAGCTTTCGATTGTCACTTCAAACGTATTTATGGAATTGTATTTACTTTCATCCCACGCGATGAACTATTTTCTTCCCCGATGCTCATAAGTATTTTTGAATACATTTAAAATGTAGATTATTTGTGTTGGTTTTCATACCATGTGAAACCGTAAAAATAAGTTAATATCATCGACGTAATCGTTACTCCGCGTGTTTAAACAATATCGAAGAAAATTAAATTAAACAGAATCAATAAATTGAGAATGATTTTAACTATAAATCACGGCAAATCTTATTACTCCTTACTACGGTTTTAATTATTTTAATTTTCTTTCGGGCGTAAATTAATACATTAAAACAAACATCAATGATCCTAATATCGATTCTTTTAGCATTACGCTACTGCATTTATATAAGAATTTTTTCTAAATTCGGCACAAGGAGTTTTGAAAAAGTGCGAATTACAAAAACTTGGGTCGCGATTGCAAGAATCGAGGTTCAGGCGAAAAACGCTCAAAGCTGTGGTGAATGGATGTAACGACGCTTGGCCTTGATTCGCGGCAATTATTCAAAAAACGAGGGAGAGAAAAAGCAAAGTTGTTGGCTCTTCTTTGCCCCATCTCGGGACTTTGTATCTCGCGACTCGCCGCTCTTGCGAAATAACTTGCAACACCGAGATGCAACTCTAACCTCAAATTTCTCCCGACCGCGCATAGATAGCAGCTCTCCTGCAAGGAGCAAAGGAGCAGTGACCATTTCGTGTCTTTTAGCGTAAATGCGCAGCCGCGGATCTCGGGGTCCGGTCCGAACACTGCGAGCACGTGCCGCCGGATTGAGATTTTTCGATCTACCGACGACATTCCACGACACACCTACTTTAGCGCCTCGCCGTACCTACGCGCAGCCGTTGCATCGACTCCGCGTGCAACCGAAATGGCGTCCCTCCCCGTCCCTGGGCCGCGCGTGTACTTTTTTTATCAGCAGCAGAGCGGCTTACGTAGCTTTTAATCGGTGTAGGTGGGAAGGGACGCTTCGAAGGGTTTTCCTCGGATTTTCATGTCTCGCGGGATAAGCACTTCCTTGGTGGCAGCAGCCGTATGCCGCGCTCAGCTCGCGTGTTTGTCGAGGCTAATGAAGCGCATACTGCTTAAGTGCATACGAAACTAGTCTCGATCAAAGCCTTTTCCGCCAACCGTAAGTACCAGATTTCGAAATGCGTTCAAGGGACGGCATTTCTTGAATATTTTCTAATATTCCCCGGCGAAAATTCCTGCACGTGTGCAAATTTTCAGTGTTTGCTCGTTTAGTTGCATGTCGATACGAGCAGTTGCAACATTTATCTACATTTTATATTTTAATCGAACGGAATGCTATTTTGTAATAAACGCTCTAAATTTTCAAACTTCTTTTAAGGCTTTTAGAAATCTCTTTTTAGAAATCCCGCATAATTGGGGAAAATACTGTCGATGGCTACTACATGTTTACATTTTTCTTCCCCGTCTACTTGCCACTATTATTTACGAATATCTTTTCAAACGACGATCGTTGAAAGATGTGCTGTAATGTAAATTACCACGTGGGAGTACGTGGATCATCTTCTCTTCCCCTGAGTATTTTTGGACGATTTTCCGCGTGTGTGGTTAATATTGCGAGGCGACATTTTAATTTTCTCGAAACAGTTTATTTTCGGTCATCTAAATTGGATGAGATTTTTATAAGAATAGACATATTTCGGGACTAAAAAATTAACGCTTCCTAAAAGTTGCTTTTAAATTAAGACTCGTAAATTCATTACGAATAAGAAAGAAAAAACCTTAACGTAAAAAGATAACGAAAAAGAAAAATGAAATTTTTTTAACATAAAAGATGAAACGGATAATAATACGACAATTTATAATTAAAAACATATAAAAAAACCGAGTATTTATATATTTATAAAATCTAAAGGAATACTTTTTTAAAGTACGGATATAGTCACTAAAATTCTTATCATTTAACGTCGATTTAATTAACCAAAAAATATATTTCAAAACAGTAAAGATAGCTGAAATAAATGTCAACAAATTTTAGAGCTTTAATTTGACTCGTTTGTACTCCTCGATTCATTATTGAATACCTGCTTTAATTACTCGATTGTAAAATTCTTCGTAAAATTATAATCGATGTTACTTGTTTTTTAAGAGCAAATTTAATAACTAAATTCAAACGTATAATGAAAAAATCTATATTACATGTATATAATTTAATTTAATGCTTGCAAATACACGGTATAAACGAAACAATTTTCAAATTCACTAGATCATAAATTACATAGTAGTTTTTACTGTAAATTCGAATAAGTCATTCAAAATTAATTGAGATAACGTTAACCCTATTTTCGATAAAAACTATTCGCGTTAAAAATGTATAAATTTAAAAAATATGATACATTAACACACACGCACACATGTATATATAAATATTCGTCGTATATTTAATAAAAAATTTTGGGAAAGTTATAAAAATGCATGCGTGCGATTTAGAAAGTATTTATAGCGTTAAGGCGCTCGCGTACCAGTGAATGATGTTACAGTTTTTCTTTGAATCGCAGCAAAGAAATTCTATCAAGTATTATTATCGCGGACTTTTAATTTAATAAACTTTTATAACTATTACTTTGTTACGAGAGCAATAGTTCATCGATCAACCGTATCATTAGCTGAGACGATTCGTGTTATTTTTAAAATTCGTTTTAAAGGAGGCTAGTGGCGATTACTCGTTAGCCAAACATTCAATAAGCTACAAGAGATCCAACGCAACTTCTCGCGCTAAGCGATTATGTGTAATTTCTCGTTAGTGGAAGTCATTAAGGCTTTAATTATTATCATAATTTTAGTAATTTTTCATTTGCCGATGATTGATAGGTAAATCAATTTCGAGATAATCTTACGGTTAAATAAGCTTGGGTCGAGGGCTAACGCGATTATCACTAAACTAATCGATAGTCCCTAAGTCCTGCGCTGGTTTACCCTCATTATCACGATTTTGGAATTACTGTTACAATTACTAATATGCGGAATAAATTTCATATCTGATTTTTAACTGATATTTTCACATAAAAGAATAGAGACACATTAATTAGAGGTTTGCGTGCATAGTTTTTTAAAATGGCGAATTGAACATTCTTTTTCGCCAAACAGGAAGTTTTGTAAGTCGAATCGCTGTTAATTTTCCCCTTATCATTGTAAATATTTACATTCCATCGCTTTTCTAGCTATTGCACTGATTTTTTTCAGCTCCGGAACGACAAATATAGCTTTGCGTATCGCGGCGGAGTCAAATGTACCGATCGGTCGTCGATTTTGAAAGTAAAAACTATAATCACATACGGCAGTTACGATTCCAAAGTGCCATATAATGGCGTCGATGACTCATATTTTATTTCTCCGGAAAATGACTCACACTCCGCCGTGCCACAGGCATCGAGGCGGATTGTTCCCGTAGGACAGCAAACACATATGCGCAAATGCACACACACCCGTGGCCGAGTGCGCGCAGCGTTGAAAGATAGCCGCGCAAGTTGGGCCGGAGGTAATAGAAGTCTCGGATCGTAAACCATTTCTTTTCCTTAGTGGCCTCTTAAGCTCGAGCAGCGTTTCACAAAAATCACGTCAGAGCCCTCGGCCTCGTCCGCGCGGAGATTTTTTATCAAATGGCTTTTACTCGCGGCGGAGAAGAGCGCACTCGACCTTTCGAAAGGTGCGCGCGAAAAAAGACAAATTTCATAACGACAGTTGTATTTCACGAGGGCATCCGCGGCGCGTCGGACATTAACCCGAGTCGCGGCTCTAGTCACGGAAGAGTGGAACAGTGGTAGGGCGGAAAACGAGCGAACGAGTCCGAGAGCGCAACTTCCGCCGCGGAAAATGCTAATTGCACTTTAAAAGCGCGCTCCCTTTCTTAGACGCGTAATTACGGCGGCGTCTGACAAGCGAGTGCGCGAGTGCACGAGCGCATTCCGTTATTGTTCTTCGGAGAACGAAGAGGATGGGGCAGAAGAAGTCATTGATTATCTCTCTCCTTCACTTCTCCATTTGCTTTTTGAGCGCGCGCTCCTTCGGCTAACGTTTCAATTACACCGACGCGAAACCTATTCTTCACCCTGGAAGATAAGTTGCCGCCGAAAACAATCGGGCGCCGATCGGCCCTTGCCTTTCCCAGCCTCTCCGAAAACGCAGCTTTCCTCACTTTATAAAGGAGCCACCAAGACTGTCCGGTAACTCTTTTCGCAACCCGTCCCGCTTATCCGACGGATCCATCGAGGAGCACTCGAGGTTTCGCAAAACAAGCAGCCGAGCTGTCGCGAGCGACGCGGGCCGAGTTGACGAGCGTTTCCCGCGCGCAGTTTCCCAAATGCAGTTTCGTCGGGGAACGCGAGCCGGAAAGCACCTGAGGCCGCGCATTCGCAACGCAGGCTGGTGCTCGCGGAGCGTTCGAAGTGCACTCGTGAAAGTCGCGAGTTCATTAACGCGACGACTCGGGTGTTTCAGCTGCTCCACCGGCCATCGGGAGGCGCAATTTCACGCTCGACTGCACGATAATCCGATAGTCCTCGCGCGGCCTAAGCATCGAGAGAGAGAGAGAGAGGGGGGGGGGGGAAAAGGGACTAGAGCTGCTGCTGGCTGTCGCCAAGGGAACGAGAACGAGACGGGCTTTGCGCAACGGTGACTACGGCGACGCGTGAAAATTCGCGCCTTCGTCGACCATTATTAGCGACGTAATAACCGTTTTTTCCGCTTCCTTTTACTTGACTTTCGCGGGTTCATTTGTTTGCTCGGGCGCGCGACTCGACGCCGTGATCACCAGCACCGCTCCCAGTGCTCTTGCTCTTGCATTTTGATTACTGCTTTAAAGCAATTGCTGATTATCTTATTACGAGGCTAAACGGTGCAAGCTTCGAATTATCCGATTGAATAATCAGACACGCCAAAAACCACGAGCAGTGGAACAAGAAATGTCGAACTGCTCTTGGTTGTCGAAGCAGCAGCTTCCAGCTCAGGACCAATTGAGGAAACGACGACACAATCCTTTTTCGGTTTCGATTTATGCAATCGTTTGCTACTGAAATTCACTCATTTTTATTTCGAGATAATGCTTGCAAAAAATCCATCGATTTTTTAATCGCGGTGTAATAATTATATTTAAAGCGGATTTCTTTTTTCACGAGAGCGCTGCGCTTCATTACACTTTTAAAAACGATTTCTCGTGGCATGTTATTTATGATTCTTCTTGTTGATTTAAATGAACACTTATCCAAAGTATACTTTCTATTTTCAAAGTCTAAAAACTGTATACATTTTACTGTGGGCAACAAAAAGATCGTTTTACTTTCATATCATGACTGTAAAAAACATCGTTCTTAAATAATTTTATAACCAACATGCGTTAATTACGTTAGATTTTTTAAATCATTATTAATTCAATTCATGTTGAAACATTAATTATATTCTTATGTACCATTGTGCAAGTTTCTCTTTTATTGAAGTAAATTGACACTGTAATTGTAAAATAACACTGCTTAATATAATCATTATCTTTAATAAGGGTGTGCAACTGTTATCGACACCCTTTTGTTTACTAATTTTACAAAATATTTTTAAATATATCACCTGTGACTATCTGCGATTGCAACTGATATTTATGAAAATTATAAATTCTCTTTGTGCAATAAAATTAAATGCTTCGAATTTTATAAGAATAAGAATTTAAAGTGATTGGAATGAAATCAGGAATAGCAAAAGTAAAAGCCAAACGTATATTCGCATTGTATAATTTGTTTCTTTATAGGATGTTAATTCATTTTGTAATTTTGTGTATTTCTCTTTATGCGTCGCGCATTTTTACGAGACAATACTGCAACAAAATTGTTTTTTATATTTATATTTTTTAAATACGGCACATAGTTTGAAATTGAATTGAAAGAAAAACTACATCTGTACACAAAATTTGAATTTCACAATTTTTAACCTTTTCTCATCGCAGCGATTCAGAAGATATTTTTTTTTAACACACAAATCGCGGCACCGATATATAGTTGGAAATTTTACACATTATTCATTATTCTTGATACAATTTTTAAAACAGTTCAATAGGAACGAGTTTTTACTTAAATTTACATTTTATATTTATAGTCATATATGAGAAACCAGTAAATCCACGTGCTTTTTCTCCTTACGCTAAACAAGTTTTCAATTTAAAATTTAAATAAGTTGATTGTAAAATTCTTTCTGTTTCAATCAACTTCAAGATGTTATGTGCATGAATTGTCGTAAGGAATCTTACTTTTTTGCATGCACTATTTCATCGTAATAAACTTAAAATAATTCGATATCTTGTATTTAAATTTAAAAGTAGTTTCGAAAAAACGCGATTAAGTGGGATTAATACAGGATAAATATAAACTATCGGCGTATAATTTGTAACTGCTGAAATCATTTGTGTTATTTAATGCATTTCCGGTGTTTCTTAATTTTCTTTTAACATTCGCATTACGCACGATTCAACTTTGGCCTAATTGACGGAAATCTTTTATTTGCTTATTTTATTGATTACTGTAATTCACTATGACTATAATTTAGTCTTCCTGTATAATTAAGAAGAACATCTGGTATTTATTGGATGTTTAACTTAATTTCTAAATAAATAATTGACAATTTTTTATTTGTTCGATTCTTTCTCGTAAATTTGTCTTCATTCCTTCGGATTTTCAGAATTTTTCTTATGACATGTACGCATAGATAGGAACTTAACCGTTACAAGTGGAATAACTAGTCAGAAACTGGTCAAAAGTAGAGTATGTGACCAGTCAGTTACTGGATGCACTTGTGTCTTAGAGTTTTGACATGGACTATAAAACGTGCTTGAGCTGGAGGAAACGGTAGATGCACTACTCGGTAAAGTAAAGAGAATAACAAAATTTATTAATTTTAAATAAAGCGTTAAATACAAACAACGATTTTTTTTGTTGATCAAAAAAATGTTTTATCGATTACAGTTTTTCAAAATTAATCGCATTGACCATAAATTACATAAAAATGAAAAATGGAGTTGTTGGATTTTAAGTTGATGCAAATACTTTAACTCAGGCAGCTATTTTATAAATTAAAATTTAATATGAAAGCAAAGGATTTTCAAATTTATTTGTTATTCTACGAGTTATCTATAAAAAAATAACGTTATACAGGCATCTCTATAGTTGGTATTTATTGTGAAATGTAAAAAAGTTACTACGCTATGTTTACCTACGCGAACGCCCTTAAAGAAATCTACTGTTGCAGGTTTAAAATGGATTTTTTATTTGTTTAATAAAGCAGTTAATATTACATTATGAAAATGAAAAATATTCCCACAGCTTTTCACGAATGTTTAAAGGGCTTTCCTTTTTACTCGGTGTTTAAAATAAAAAAATCTCATTTCAACTTATAGTTTATAACTTTTTAACTTATACTTTACAATAATTATATTTAAGGCTTTTTCTTAAGAATAGACTATTTGTATCAAGTTATTCCTTTTACGGCGAACGAAAGTATAGCACTACAAATATCCACCATTATAATTATTATTATTATTATACTTTGATCTTCCTTATTCATTGTTCATTACTGCATTTTATCTGGCGTTAAATTTCATACAACGTAAATTATTATTTAATATATTATTAAATGAAATAAGTTATTTTTTAATTTATGTATTACTTTTCAGAATGTAGCGAGTAATTTCGAGGATCATAATTTAATACATTTACATACTAAATTCTTAATTTTTGCCCTCTATTGATAGGAATTTTTAAAATTTATTAATCTATGCGTTGAATGTACCGTAACACAACCGACGTCGAGACGCTTTTTAAATATTATTCAGTTATCGAAGAGCAATGGTGTGCCAACTTGCAAACATCTCACTTGACACGAGGGCAATTTAATGATTTTTTAACGACACAATAAAAACTGAAAGCAAAAACGAAAGATAAAATGGAATGTTTAAATAAGGGGTTTCGCTTTGGTTAGAAAACCATTATAGCGACAGTAATTACTACGAATATGGAAAGGTCAATGAAGCTAGGAAAAGAAGCAACGAATTCTGTTAGGATCGATTCGAGGATTTTTGAATCGGCACACGAGTCTCCTCGGATCGATTCGGATCACCACGGAACGCGTTTAACGAATTTTCCAGCCGCGACCGAGAACAGACGTTCAAGTGCGAAGCAAGTCCCCCTGCAGCGGTGCAGGTTGAAGTTGGCCGCATAGGTTTCTCGGGCCTCGTTCTTATTGGTACGTTGGATAAATTTAAAATTCGGGAATCGTTGCAGATGCGAACTAAGTGAGAACTCGACCTCTCGTCTCCGCCTGACCTGGAAAGGCTGGAGGCCCGGCAAGGAGATTATCCCCCTTATCCCCTGGGAAAGTGGCGGCGGCACTCACCTGAATCTGCGCCCGCTTGACCTCCGTGTAGAGCCAGTTGTCGGTGGAGAAGGCGATGGCCAGGAGCGCCGTGGCAATGATGCCGGTTATGGTCGCCAGCGACAGTGTGACCGCCGAGCAGGGCATCTTCTTCGGGTTCGGTGGGTCTGGGTGCGTGTGTGAGTGTCGCGGATGAAGGGTCCCGGGACTCCGGCGCGCACAGTCCCGCGAGACGAGAACGGTCTTGAGGACGGGATCACGTGAAGTCCAGGGAGATGGTCACGCGCTGCTCCGCTGGCATATTATACGGGGCGCGTGCGGTGGTTATTGGCGGCGGTGACGGCGGATCGGTTCGAGGAGGCGCGCGACTCTGCACTGACGGCGAGTCGAAACACGGACGAAGGCGAGCGCCACAGCGCCAAGGTTTAACGGGCTTTCCCGTCCTACTCCCTCTCGCTCGCACGCGCCGCAGCGCCACGAGAGGGAGAGAGACGCCCGTCGACAGCGACGCGTCTCTTTCTCGGAGGGAAAGGGAGAAGGAGAGGCTCGGTCCCAGGCCCGCGGCGTTCGTGTGCGTGCGTGCATGAGGAGGCCGCCCGGAGTGGGGAAACTGGTATGCCGGATAGGTCCTTAAGAGAGGGAAAAGAGTGGCCGAGGGGCACAGGTATATTACCTGCGTTTTGCCTTCGAAGGTGCTCAACTCTCTCTCTCTCTCTCTCTCTCTCTCTCTCTTCGTGGATAGGTAGTTGTCGAGGAGACTTCGAGAAGGGAAATGCACAGGCGCTGCCTTCACGAGCGACACTTATTTTTTCAAAACGGAGCGTAATTCTTATTTTTGAGCGACACTTAACTCCAAAATTTACAAGTGTAAGAGAGAGAGAGAGAGAGAGAGAGAGAGAGAGAGACAGAGCAACGAGTTAATAAAATAGTAGCCAAAAACCTGTACTACTCATACGGGATAAACATTCAGCTCGCGTATGTTTCATGTAAGAGTTATACAATATTCGATTCGCCAGGACATACATACGTATCCATACATACACAATTTATTTCGACTATGCGCGCACATGTTTATATAATTTATGCCGAGTGCGTGCGAGCATTCGTTCACGAATCCGTACGATGTGCAATTCACACACACTCACGCAGAGTCCCATGCACCCACTTGCACATCCGCACAATATTTTACATCCTTAAAATACGAGAATTAATTTGCAAATTAACGATTCATAATAAATGTTCTAACTTAGAAAAATCACTCGGATTCTGATTGAATATCTTAATTGAAGTATTTCAACGTCGGAATGAATTCGCCGCGAAAATCACAATTTGTAAATCTCTCGAATCAGATGCGCGTTCTTGCGAGCCTTGAAAAAGACGTATTTTTGCAAATATAGAAGAATTTGAAGGAAGAACATAACCATCGTCTGATATGCATTCATTTATATGCAAAACCATTTTTTAAATTGAAGAACACGCTAATATCTATTTCATTTGCATAAAATACACTGAAAATTCAGCATAAAAATATGCAAGTACGTTTTTACTTGTAAATAAGCTATCGGATGAATATTTAGAGTTTAAAACGGAGATTAAATTATAGTAGCGACCAGGAATCGAGTCAGAATTAGATATGGTGTTGAAACCTCAATAGAGGAAAAATACCTGCAGGTAGAGAAAAAATCACCTCCAAGAATTTTATAAAAGAGTCCCTAAATGGCGAAACCCGATTCTTCACAATAAAATTCTCCTTCATTGAAACATAAATAGATACAAATAAAGATCTAGTCAGACGGAACTCCCGCGAAATCACCAAAATGCTCGAGAATATCGAGGATTTTATCGTGTTCAGGGGAATACAGGTGCTATTCAGATATAACAGAATAGTTTTAAAAGTTTTACGACTAACCCAGACGCTATAGGTACGTGACGACAAATAATTTTAAGAGAAACTTAAAACAGGTTATGAAAGAAAATTTAATAGTACGTCCGCCGTCTCGCATTTGTTATTCCTGTTCCGGGGGTATTTAGTCCTCAAATTATCGGAAGTCTTAAATGAAGAATTTACGTAGAGATCAAGCATTATCTGATGTAAGCTCGTGAATAAGATTTTACGGACCTTGGACAACAATGTGCGGGAGTCGAACGACTAGATGGCATTAACGAGTTTCAAAATCGAACTTGATCCGCTTGTACGCTCTTTTCTGCATTAGAATTATTGTTACATCCAATATTTCGGTGGTGCTTATATCGTTATGAAAGCTATACAGAATTTTACAATAGAAATGATTTTGTTCAAAGATCAAACAACAAATACGTCATTTTTAGTGGAAAAGATCGGAATAAAGTATTATTCCGTACATATCGATACGAGTTTGATCATATTATTTACAAAGGACTATCAACTATGGCGAAACAGACAAGATTTATTTCACTTCAACACAAGTCGTCGGACATTTCGCTTAAAATATATTCTTAAGTCGATAAGTAAAATGCTATTGACACTATCAGGCTTAAAACGCGTTTGTACAATGTTCTAGGAAAGTGGAAAAAACATGTCCGTTGATAACACGCAAAGTACTCGTATTCCGTTATTTTGTCAGCTCTCTAAACGAAGTTTTCCGCGTTCCGAAAATATAGGGGTACACGTGTGTTGGAAGTTAAGTTCATATTTTGAAACATTTAACAATTAGTGCGAGAATAACGGGAAAAACCATGTACCTAAGAGTGTTTTAACTGTCTATCTAAGGTCTTTTCTTGGCATTTGTTTCGAGTCATAAGTGAATTAAACAAGAAGTAAATTTCATTAAATTAGGTTATACGCAACAATCTTTGATATGATTTTATTACAGGCGTGCAATAAAACAGTTCATAATTTAATATTCCTTTAAAATTGCCTCTTATAAATATATATTTGCATAGAGAGAGAGAGAGAGAGAGACAGAGAGAGAGAAAGACATAATGGAATTTACCATGTCTTAGAAACTATTGTAATCCATGAATAATCAAAGCAAACAACATGGAAAGCACGCAAACAAGAGATGTAACTCTAGTTGTTTCGTAGATCGGTGAGTTCAAGAAATATCGTAATATCAAATTTTGGTATTAAGAACATATGCGAAACAAAATATTTCACCAGCGGAAGCTGTACGCCGGTCTATTGTGGATGCTGAAATCCGAAATCCATGTTTTCGGAAAAAAGAGCCAGACAGTGGTTGCTGTTATCGGCTTCGGAAGCACCTGCCGGGATCGGAGTCTAGCGTTCCTCGCGCGACTTAATAGCAACGGCCTCGGGAGGTGTGCGCACGTAGCGCCACCTGCGGCGGCGCAGCGGAAGCTGCGGACTCCCGGGAGACGAACCACCGCGGCATCTCCGCCGGCGGCTGCGACGACGATGAGGACGTTCTCTTTCGCTTCTTCCCTCCTTCCCTTCTTCCAGACTCCATTTGCTATATATTTAGCCGCGGCTATGTGTGCGTTCATTCTTACAAGCGTTGGAACGCCGGTTTCATTGTCGTGGCCGCTCCTGACCTTTCGCGTCGGCCCCCGTACCTGCGCACGCGAGTTTATTATTTTTCCCTGCGCGCCTTCGAAAAATACGGCCTTTTTGCGCCTCCCTGGAACGTGCAAATGTGTAACCCAACAAATCGCAATGCACTCCTCAAAGGACATTATACACTCTTATTTCCTTTCCTTCATTCCTTACTTCCTTTCTTCCCGCCCTGCCTCCCTCCTTCCTTCCTTCCTTCTCTTTTTTTCGACTCTGAAAAAAGGGAAATTGCCTTGCTCTCCTGACTGATTTTGTACTGTCGCTCAACCGGAGGGAATTTATAAAACTCGAGTCGGGAACGTCGAGATTAGGTAGCTCGGATCATTACTCTTGACCATTTTATTTCACTTTTCTATAATAAACTGCTTGTCCTAGATACGATCGCCTCCACTTACAGTTATGATAATTGCAATACTAATATCGGTTAGTGAACGTAAGTGTGTGCAATGCATGCGAACACAATTATTTGTGAAAAAAGCAAATTACAATAATAATCTTTGAATCAAAACGCTTAATATTATTGGTGACTTGTAGACACGAGTCGTTAATTTGCTCATTAATTGTTTCAATGCACTTATATAATATATAAACATGTTTCAGGTGGCAAAGGCATTCGATGCAGGTTATTATTTTAATTCATTTATACAATTGGTAAAAAACGATTAAAAATCGAACTGATTTTGACGAGACGAGGACAAATTTATTAATTAAATCCTCTTAAACTCCAATCATTCAACGATAGCATTACTAATAATGAAAAATGGCCGTTTGCACCGCTTGTGGAGAAAAAGTTGAAGAATTTTTTTAAAATCCAGATTGATGTATTGTAATGAGAATTTGGGAAAGGATTTCTCAATGACAACGTGCATGAGTGGGCACTTGTACCCATTTCCAGGAACAATTCGATTCTTTCGAGCAGTTCAGTTGTATCGTTGTGATTCTTAAAACGAACGCTCGCCAGTTGCTGAATTTGTGAAGATGTAATGAAAGTATAGGTTTGGAATATCATCGAGCTAACCTATCAACTTGTCTACACATTTTGTTAAATTCTACTACTCGACTACTTGGCGTGTTTACGCGGACTAAGTAATATTTTGAAGAGACTAATTCCTCGACACTCGATTTCTCCTCGAAGTGTATGAGGATATTCAAGAGCCGAAATAACGAGATAATGTAAGGTTCGAGGTACTGTAGCGTTCGCGATACAATGTTGTAGAGCCGTAAACGTGGAAATTTGTTGGGGTATCGAAGGATCGTAACAAAGATTTGACTTACCCGGTATTTATGTGATTATATAGAATCGCAAATTTGTAACTTGTATCGGCGACCGTTCAAGGTTTCGTGTTCATCATATCGAAATGCAATAAACTTCTGGGAATAGAGAATTAATTATATTCTCTTTATTTAGGATAATGTGCAAGTATTACTTTACATGCAAAATTATATCGAAGCCACGCATGCATAAACATTGGCTGTATAGATAATACATTAACGAAATGTCTTACAATTATTGGAATAACATTTCTTACGCTGCTTACCATACCTTACATCCTTTTTTACGATACTTTTTCACTCATAATAATATGGAAATGTATGATTCTTAAAAATTATCTTCATAAAATCAATCGAGAGTTTGTTATGCATTTGTTGCCAGCTTTTCACCGTATAATAATTTTTAACGACAGAGTGACTGTTTTAGTAAGTCCAAATTACTAAAAAAAGTGTTGGAGTAATTCGCTGGTGTCGATACCATTGATTACGTTAGCGGTCACTTTGTACAATTGTTATTTCTTTGATAATTGCTTTCGCGTCGTTAATTATTTATAATTTCTCAATTTTTTTAACAAAACCGAACGAAAAATAGTATTAATTAAGAAATCAGTATGAATGACCGAAGTGTCTGAAGCGAAGTAAATCATACATATTTAAAAAATAAAAAATCTAGGTAAAAATGACACGGATATGATAAATTTAGTTTTCATTGTGAATTTAAATTAATTTAAATTGAAATTTATTGCAATATTAACATGAAAATTGCTTTGTGTTTATTACTAAGAGACTTTCTCTGCGCTATTATATATTTAAATAACTCTATATTTTAAGTGTAGCAGTTAAAAAGTCGAATTTTTGTTGTGTTTTTTTAAATAAAAAATTTATTTTATTAGTAAATTGGAAGCTTTTTATATTTTCTAATCGTGGTACGATAATCTTCGTAAACTAGAAACAACATTTATACCTGCTTATTTTTACATTTGTTTTTAAATGATTGGAATGTTTTTCAAACTATTTTAATTATGACTTTCGAAATTATTTTTAAAAAGTAGATCACAAGAAAACTTAATTATCTCTATGCAATATTTAACTTCATATAGAGATGAATATAATTATTTAGATTCATTTAACTTTGTACGTGTACATTGTAAAACGAAAAGATTACGAGGAATTAATGGTTTTACTTAGAAAATGAACGCGAATTTCTAAAAATTTTATTTGGATGGTTGTTTCATAGATTAAACTTCTAGACAAGTATAATCAACTATATTAATTGATACCTTATAACAAGTAGATTATGGCTTTACTAGGTTAATAAGAGGAGTTATAATAATACTCCAAATTGGGAAAACTTTCGCACTGATTTCAAACGGATTGAAAAACTATTAATGGCAGAAATTAATTAATGTTTCTATTGATAATACCGGTTTTGAATTTTAGGTCGATTTTTATTAAATCTTGTCATTAAAAGTTGTTATTTATTGTTTTATATAAAAATTATATAGAGATTAAAAATGTATAATCGTGAATTTTTTTATTTCCCCACCATATGTAATTTATATATTATTACTGCGAGATACCTCCTAAATGCTCATTTAATTTATAATAATATTCTTAAAAAACTAAAAATTTATTCGAAATTATGTTTATTTAATATTTATAGAATAATTTAAGAAACATAACATAAAATACATTTTTTTGGAAATGTAATTAAAATACAGTAGTATAAACGTATAGCAAACGTGATTTTATCGACATTCGCTACATAGTATGTTTAATGAAATTCTTTTTTTTTTTGCATATTTATGAAAAGTATTTTTAAATATAATTAAAAAGAAGTAACTTTAATAAAAAATATATGAATTAGTATGATATACAAATTCTATATTCTAAATATAAAAAAAACTATATTCTAGTAAATATGGAATACAAAAATAACAGTAGATAAAATGAAATAAACAAAATGGAAAAGCTAAATTTCTTAATCATGGAAAATATAAGATTTATTTAATTATTTATAATTGAGTATTTATTTATTAATAGTTTAAATAAAATTTAACATATTAATTCCAATGCACGAAATTTATTGGAATTTATGTTAAAAAAAATAATTGACGAAAAACATTTTTATAAAATGTATATACACATATGTATTGATATTTAAATAGTTTAATTACTATATATACAGTGATACATATATTTTGAAATTACTATCAGCATTTAAAAATTGTTTGCGTACACTAAAACGAACATGTATTATCAATCATCAAAATTTTTTAAATCATTAATTTATATTTTCTTAAGATTGTATTCAATTAACTTAATAATTTCTTTACTTATAAATTGAATATTATTTTCTTACTCATATAATTAACGAAATGTTTATTATAAAAATTTGGTACAGATTTGATCGCATATTTGAACATCTAAAGCAGTGATAATGTGCTTATAGTGCAATACCAATTTTCCAATTTTACGTCTTTGAAGACATAAATCCCGAAAGTGCAATATTTAATAATTATATTTGTGAATAATATTTTTTAGAGACAGATTTTACTGAGCAGGTTGAAAACGAGATCGTTGGATATTTTATATATTTATGTTGTATAAGTATAATAACTTATTCTTAGGAGTGAAATTTCAATCGTCTGCTTTAATAAAAATTAAATGATTTAAAATTATAACAGTTTATTTTTTAGCGTTGCATTAAAAGTTTAGATTTCACGTAGCAGTACATAAAAATAATAAGTCTAATTAAAACTTTAGAGGATAAAAATTTAATTAATACGATTCTAGTTATGTTAATGTTTGCTTTTAATCAATAAGGCAGATTTGCAAATTATATTTTTTACACTTTGAACGGGGATTATTATTCTCTAAAAATCTAAAGTATTAGAAAAGTATTTTAACGTTTTACTAATAAATGAATATAAATGGGAAAGTTTTAAGATAGATTGAAGCTGTAAATTACGTTAATATCAAGTAGCCAATTTATCTTTAGCACTACCACCTACTTACCACTGTGTTTTTATATAAATAGATCGTAAACTAATTCACATAATTTTGGAAATTACTTTTCTTACTGAAGTTTAATAATTATTATGTGAGTTGTAGAGAAAAGTATCGTATGTTTAAATTATACATTACGCGGATATTAAGAATATGTACCCAAATGTATTTATGGCAATTTTAAACCAATGATTAATTTCTAAAAATTAATAAATGACACTTATTATTATAAGCTCTTCAACGTATTCAACACAACTGAAATAATAGTGTCAAAATTAAGAGCTAAATTGAAAAGACCAGGTTTAACCAAAGCCTATTGAAAAAATATTACTACTGAATTTTTGTAAATAATATATCTGTTTATTGTAACTGTTAACTGATTCATTTGAGATTGTTAATTATTAATTTATTATTTAAGCGGGTTAAAAATTAATTATAAGTTGATCTAAGTTATAATAAGCAACCTAAGAAATTTTAAAGTTTTTTTTTCAGAAAAAATTACTAGAAAATCCCAGATTATAGTTAATGCAATGTAGACAATTACGCTTGTAATTTTTTTGATTATAAATAATGTTAATTGAAAAAAATATATCTATGTGGTAACTTATTTATGATTGGATACTAAGGAATTTTTGAAATTTCTATATTTAAATTGATAATAATCAGCCCACAAAATATTACAAGTTTATAGCAAATATTTTAATATTTTAATATTACGTAATTTTTCTTTTAAATCGGTAATTTCGTTATTCAACAGCATAATAAAATTAATCTAAAAGTTAATTAATTCTTCATAATTCTTAATAACTTTTTCACTCTTGACGCAACATCAGTATCATCATCAAATAAGATATGATTAATACCAGTTTTATAATATTTACTTTATTTTTGTAGTTTTAATCTTTCTCGAAGCTCTGATATAAGAATTTGAAACTTAAGAGTGTAATTTACTAAAATAATAATAACCCTTAGAGATAATAGAATATAATAAGTAATAGCGATTGATCTTTACAGTAGATTATTTTGTAGATTTCCACAATTCAATGTCTTCTTTTATAACTTTAATAGATTCGTATTTAAATTTTCTTGTTATATTATTCAAAAAGCAAAAATAGAAGATTAACGTTCATTACACGCTGATCTATACTGTGATTTATATGAACGCGACAGTCAGCACAACGATTATCAAACACAAAACAAGTTTAATATGCAAATCGCTTATTTGTATAAAGTATTCCTAATTCTAAATTCAATCTTAAAGTGGAAAATACGTTTTTCTTTTCATCGGGTATTCTATTTTAGATTGTTTAAATTTGCGGACATAGAATCATCGGAGCTGTTGGATCTAATTTTTATAATATTCACTCACTCGTGACAAATCGTTTGACAAATCAATTGTTTTATTTGATAAATATATTATAGTCACTCGAATCGAATGATTATTACTCGGATCAAACAAAGCTTTTGTACTTTAAACTGCACATATGTTATATTGCAAAATAATGCTCAGACGAATTGCGGATCGTAGAGGGGACGAAATATGTTTGGAATAAAAATTTAAAATTAAAGACTGTTACTCGAGCAATAGACATATATCATGACGTAAAGGCGGAGCGCGTGTCAATTATGACTTGTTCATTTTTGAAGTACACAGTAATAGTAAAGACAGTTTTTTTATTTGAAACGCGGGTGTACATCGTTCTTAGATTCCGAGATAGATTCCGAGTATTTCACGTTACTCAACGTACATTAATTAGATTTCAGTGGAAGGATTTTCAAGCGTCGAACCTTCGCGAAACGCCATCCGGAATCGAGAGTAGTAATTCAGAATATTTAAATCGTGTGATATTTGCCTTGTAAGGAAGCCAAGGGTAAAAATAATCGCGTCTTTGAATATTGAGATACAGAAGCGACCGCGAGACTATTGTGCATATTACGCTCCCATCGCAATAAATATGTACCGCGATAATGAGTTTCTTGCGTTTCCACAAGGAAACAGCTGGAAAAATTATGAATGATTAACGACACAAGCCGTACATGGATCTAACAAAATTGTAAAAAGCAATTGATTTTGATTATGCATTAGCCCACGTGGATTGGATTATACAATTTAAATTGGGAGAACACCACTGTATTTATTTCAACGAAAGTGTACAAAATAAAACGTGTAAATATTGATCAAGCATAAGTTAAATTAAATAGTATAACTCAAATTAAACTCGGTAGAAATTTTAAACAAGTCTTACGTGTAATACCAGTAAATATACATAAATAAATACATTCACTTAGTGAAAAAGAAACTGCATGCTGGTTAAAATCTGAATAGAAAACGGTAAGGAATTTTAGATAAAAAAAGTAGATGAAAGTTACCTCAAAGCGTTTTTGTTTTCGTTATAATGAATGCTATTTTATTTTATAAGAACTTTTTAAACGCGTTACTCTAACCAAAAAATAGGCATAAAATTATGAATTAGCGTGAATTAAATAACGATCTCGTTTTTCGTCATTTAGATTGCACATCTTGTTCTAAATATTCAACTTTGCGCACTTTTCGACGCATTGCATCAAAGCTCATTAATGGCAGAATTTCAATAAGCTTTTCCACAAATTGTTTTATTATGTATTACATCGGAGCATTTTTTAAATAAAATGTTTATGGTTATGAAATACTCAATGACCAGGCCTGGACAAAAATGCTCGATAATTTAAAGTTCTAGAAATTTCTCTAAAAAAAATATTCATTCCTCGACCAAAGTGTAAAGTAAAAATTATTTGCTTTGGAAAAAGCTAGTTTACAACGAGCGCGGAGAATTGTAAATTTCTGTTGGGGAAAGCGAGAATCGATTTCGGACTGCAGTTAACAAAAAAAATGTAGTTCTTATATTTATTAAAACTAAACTTTTTTGCAGTTAAATGTTATATTTGTTTAAAAATCTGATCTCAATTTATGTAAACTTACCTGTACAATATTATCGCCATTTGAAATTGTTATTGCATAATCGCCACGAGCGCACGTCTACAAAAGTGTGCTTCCTAAATTCCCGTTCGATTTTATTTTAAAATTAAATACATTCAACATTTGCCGATGATGCGCCACGGATTCAAGATGAATGTTTGCCGCCAATTTGTATTGTTCTCCAACTGATATTTTTCCCATTCAACGCATTCGATAAAAAGTATTCGCAGGCAGTTTATTGAATGTAGATCGGCGAAAGGTGGCAGACGACCGTAAATCGTCTGTGTTTATCCAGCCACTTTTATTAATTAAATATGAAAGGTAAGATGCACACGTGCAAAAAGTGTTTTATCTGCTTAGGCATCCAAGAGCAAAAGCAGCCGAGTTCTTACACTCGAGAAAAGAAGAATACGTTTGTATTTGCAGCGATATGTGACGCGCAAGACTATAATTAAAAAGACCGAGTAAAAACAAAAAAGTCATTGTGAATTAGGAGGCGCATTTATGATTCTCTTCCGCGGCCGCATCCTCGTCGCTTATGCCTTATGCTTTATCGACTGAAAAGGGAGTTTTCGAGAAAAATTGCATCCACTTTCGCAAATAAGACGATTGTCCATGAAGCGAATCAATTTGAAAATATGTAGCAAAGATGGATAAATAAAAGTGAAAAAGAAGATATAATGAAGGTAGTCAAGAGTCATTGAAAGGAAGACACGAGCAAGAATCGTTATTGGCCAGGAAGTATAAAAGAGTCTGTAGGATGATCGAAAGAAAGTAAAAAAAGATAGAGAGAAGACGGGTCACGATCCACGGCCGCGATCCATTCCTCTGTTTTTCCCCTCTCTTTCCTTCTGTCCCTCCTTTATTCGCTTGGTCGTTGCAGCTCTCAGGTAAGTTCCGCAAGATGAGAACAGCCTGGTCGAGACACATCGGACCGCCGCGACGAGGTACCTGTTGCCGTCGCTGTTGCTGTTGCTCTCCTCGTTGTCGTCGTAGTCGCCCATAGTCCCTCCCCACTCCCCTCCCCTTTATTCTCCTTTTGCTGTGCCCGCGGCGATCTCGAGCTCTAATTGTGTGAGTGAGCCACGAGCTCCGTACGTGTGCGTCGTCTCCGCTGATGAAAATGAGAAAGAGATGGGTACATAATGAGCGAATTTCTTTGCGAGAGAGGAGACACAGCCGTGAATACGTTATTTAGCCCAGATATGAGTGCCGTCGTCCTTCCTTCGAAATATTTTATTGTGTTCTCGTTTCTTCGATGATTATTCGTATCGAGGTTCTTCTTTTCTCACAGAGCCCGAACTGCAAATATTTTCTGCGCCCCGCAACTACCAAACCCACTTCTCAACCGATGGGATGACTTCATTGCTTATCTTAGGGTCAAAATATTCTTACTTACTCAGGCCGGCTGCTTTGTTTACGACGCTCAAAGTGTTAATCCGCATGGGAGTTTTTAATTTACCCGAAACACCATGGCCTTACTCACCGAACAACCAATCAAAGAAAGTAACCCTCGGCAGAGTTCGTTTGCGTTCGGACTAAATGTCGTTATACATTCGCGTCAAATTCAGAATTGTAGAGATGAAATATTACTTTAGTTTGATCAAATTTAATAATCGCGAAGCACGTCTCACTGCATAATACGAGTACGTATCCAACAATATTTGTACAAATTAGTCACAATCGGCTCTTCTTTTTGCTGCACAGACGAGAACGAAAGAAGAGTAAAAAATTCCTAATTATGCAGTACGAACTGGGTTAAAATTAAGAGCATTCACGTTGAGTTTAATACGCGAAAAGCAATAATCATTTATACGACTGCAGTTGTGAACAAATTAATCAAATGCTGGATCTAAATTAAAGTTGGTGTTCAGACGTTCGTTGCAAAATTTTTCTACCGAGAAGAGCGATTATAGCGCCACCAATCGCGAACATTTTTATAATGAGAACAACTGAGAATGCTATTCTAGCGATATGTTATTAAAACATTAAAGTACATTCATTCGCACAAATTAAATTTAAATTTGCAGTCCCACCAGGCGTAAAACGGACCTTGTACGTTGTAAAATGTGTATGTGTGTCGGCGGTCGGAGCTTGACACCCGAAAAGAATCAAATACGTGACTGCATATAAACACGGCCAAGCCAAAAGTAAACGAGAGTGGAACAAAGATGATTTTTTGTATGAATCGACGTGAAGCCTTGGGAGAAAAACGATGAATTCCAAGCATTCGGCAGGTACATAAGCCTCGTCTACAATTCCTCTCCACAACTATTTGTTAACTTCTCTCCCTTTTCTTATTTATGGATTTTAATCCAATTTTCATTCGGAATTTTTTAACGGAGTACTGTATTTTATTAAAATTTTAGATTATCCATTTTTTAAAGTAGTTACGGCACATTGTCAAAATATTTTTTTATTATTTACATAATTTGAATTATCATTTTCTACAATATCTATTGATAAATCTTGATCCAACCGGTGTTTGCTGGTTCGGTTTTTCAATCATCTATCACGATATACCTTCAAATTAATAATTGATTAGCTTACAAAAGGCTATCGATAATACAAATGCCGAAACTACTTAATGACACTCCATTTAAAAAGACTTCAATGACAGCGAATTTTCCTCTTTAATTTTTCACCAAAACCTCCAAATCTAAGAAAAAAATGAAACTAAGATCCCATTAAATAAAAAAATTAGCAATTTTCAACGATTATCAGAAACAAAAATAATCAAAATAAAAAACTTTTAGTCTTCTTAAAACAGTATAATTTTGAAGCTACATTTGAAATTTTAAGTATATGTATGATTATTCGTCAAAACGCATTTTTTAGAACAATTCAAATAAGTAGTTTTGAGAACACTGCGTTTGAAATTAAATTACTACAGTGTGTCTCGATGGATTCCCTTCTCTACGATTCAAAGAATAAGTTGAAGAAGAAATACTCTCTTCTATAATCGATCTTGTATTATATTCTATAGTTTATTAAGTTTTTTATACTAAAGTCAAGAAGATACTCTTTTGAAAATTTTATGATGATATTACTTTTTAATTTACTTTTTTCCAGGTATTTAAAATTATGCATTTCTATAATAAACCATTTAATTTTATTATTATAAACTAATTTGTGAGTTTATTATTTTAAACTTTGATTAGCAAAAAATAATGAATTAAAGTTTAGCGTATTGTATTTTCATATTCTATAAATATTAAAAAAGGTTTTATTGTAATAATAAGTACTTGTTTAAAATGGTTAAAAAGTTTTTCAGTATAATAATAATAATAATAATAATAATAACAACAATAATAATAATTTGTATTAATTTTATGCGTAATCCAATATTAATATTTATAATAGAGATACGATAATGAGTGCAAAAAATGTAATAAGAAGTTACTTTATCATTAACTTTTTATTATTCTAAATTTAATAAAGATTTTTTACCAATTTATTAGATTTTAAATTTCAATAAAAAAATAGTATGTACATCAAATGAAAGAAATGACCCTCTTGCATTATTGCCAAAATTGAAGCAATTTTCGTAAGTACGTGTGCGTGGGTGTATTATTAATGATATTTAAAAGACGCGTATTTTCTTATTTAAAAATTTCGAGGAATGTGTGGTGTCTACGACGAGCAAGGATTCGTGGAAACAAATTCGACTGTGAGCGAATTCACGGAAGTGGTGACACGCGACGAAAATCGCGGAACAACTGCCGACTGTTGGAGGCTTTGCGAAAAACTGCCTCTATCAATCCAACTGTTACTCTATAGTCTTGGCGGTTGAACCGCCGATCGGTTCATTCATCGGTTTCCGACGTTGTCAGTTCTATCATTTTTTAGCCGACCCACGCCATTGCCTGGCCATTGCTTTTTGTGTTAGGACTATTCGTTGATTTCGACTATTTCTCTGCTTTTTTGGTAATACAGTTGCGACTCGCTCTACCTTCGGCGAGTTGACGTCCTGTACAGTTGACGTGGTGCTCACAAACATTCTACTCAACGTATCTCCACGTTGTGTCGTCACATTTTTCTACAAGAAAATGTGAAATAATTGTTTACCAAAGCTGTTTGCTTAGAGTCATTATGCGTTAAACGCCGTTCCGATACGGTAATAATGAGATTTATAGATAATAGAGAATCGTGTAAACATTCGTTATAATAATCTGAATGAAAAAGAGTAAGCAGAGCAGTAGCTTTTCATTTATACCAAATGTTCTTATGAAATACATGATAAGGTTTAATTATCAAAGCAGAACAGTCCGACGAATTTCTCTTATGTAAGTAATAAATCTCAAAGTATGATATACATTGAAAATTGAAGCTATTTCTCTAATTTTCCAAATTTCTCCATCTTTGCTGCTATAAATGGCTCGAGAAACAAAAAGATGCAGAATAATTAACGCGAATACATCTTCATGGGAAAAGTGGGTTCCAACGTAGTTGCACATTTAAGTCTCGAAACGACGAAGCGACGAAACGTCAAAACGATGATGTAAGGCAAATCGACTCGAGGCCGGACTTTCATTGGCTTGGGGGTAATTTTGCACGAGTAAACAAAGTCGTATGTGCTGATTTTCATCACTGCCGGTATCACTGATAACATAGTTTCAAGTCCCAAATTGATATTGAAAAAGAAGAAACACTGTCTGGATATTGAGTTACTGGTTCTTCGTCAGTTAAAATAATATTTAGGACTAAAATTTAAACAAGCCATTATTACACGCTAATGTGTACAAAATGTATTTAATTTATTTTATCAGTTTTTCCTTACAAAATCCTTTTTAAATAAGGATAATCGTTATTAATATATGCAACGTGGATATTTATTTCTCGCATTTATTTCTATTCATATTGATGTTTCATCAAATGAATATTGAAATTTATATAAATATCGAGATGAATAAATAAAGAGATAAATATAATTTTACATATAAAGCGAGTTTGAAACCTTATTCAACGTATCGACAGTAATTGTTGCTCACAAAAGTAAACTTTACTTTTATGCTGCTTCAGGTTTTTATAAAATTTATTTTTTACTATGCACAGCATTTATCAATAAATTATAAAAAAAAGTATTATTTCTGCATGTGTTTTGTATTGAGAAGTGCATGTTTTCAAGTTTGTTCCGTCTAGAGAAGTAAATTAGATAGAAGTTTCAATCAATACAGAAAAGTGAAATATAAATTACTCTATGCGATTATATATCTCTATAGGATTAGAAAGAACAATCTCTTAATAATTTATTTGTTTTCAGTTACCTGCATATGTTTAGAAAAAATACGACTAGTGTATTATTTCATAAACCCATAAGTTTTGATAAATAATATTCAATAAATAAAGTTTTAATTTCATAATAAATAAATGCACACATTAATGGAAATTGAAACACTTTAATAAGTATTTGAATATGCGGAATTTGAACACGAGATCGATGAATGTTTGTGTTTTTAAATGCGTGTATTGCTCATCATGTTGATTTACCAATATAAAAAATAGAAAAGTAAAGTGCAAAATATTTGTTTGTGTAGACGCCTATCGTTTAGTCTTTACGTTAAATATCACTTCGATAAAAATTGAGTTCATGGCTAATTAATGTCACTCTGAACTAATCTATGTCTTCAGGAATGGTCGACACTGTTATTGCATCCTTGACCGGCGCAATTCGCATTTCTAATTATGCTCATTAAATTTGCACTTTTTACTTTAGGAAATTACGATTTTTAAGATTACTATTTTTTCAAGCACCATTATCTTATAATCTTGAACTCGTTAGAATGGTAAAGCTCGTGCACTGACCTGAGGTCGGGTCAAGTAATGTACAGCAGCCTTCAAACTTATAAGATGGGAGTCAACTATGTACGCTTACGAGCACTTAAGTGTAATTACGCACTTCTTTTCGTAAATTCACTTATTTCTCAACGTCAGCAATCGTCTTCGTCTGGGGGCTGAACATTTAGGTAAATAACGGTGTCGTTAGAAAGTTCTACGCACTTTCTGTTCTTATAAAAATTTAAAGCTTCCATAAACATTGATTATTTATATTCGTTGAAATACTGAAAGAGTAGTGAACGATAATAATTTAGAATAATAATAATAATAGTAATAGATTTAAATGGATCGTGTTTTTATTGACGTTGAATCTTCGGACACACATTTGTTAACTATATAATATATTATTAAAAAAGATTCTAATCGTCTAAATAAAATCGAAAAATTTGTGCAGACCTTCGATGCAACAAAGCTTTATTTTATTCAATAATAGATGTGCTTAATGGGGAATGCAAACTTAGTAGAATTCGTTTCGATATATCCCGAATTACATTTATTTTAAATTTATTATTCACGTATTATCATTTAAAATAGGTTAAATATATTTCTAGCGATAAAAGTATCGCGGAGAAATTTGGTGTGTGCATCTTTTTAAGCGTAATTAAATATGAGATTTATTATAATTAAAGTGAAATCTCTACCAGAAACTCTAATGATATAAAACAGCAATAGAATCAATTTTTCAGCTTTCGAAATAAAATATTATCTCAACACGTGTGTCTTTTATTTTGCATCAGTTACATTAACAGTAAATTGAACTAGAATTTTGGTCATTTCTATACATTATATTATGCATGTATACGCAAAACATAATGACATACAAAAATATGTCATTCACGTAAAAAATACCACATTATAAATGAAAATTATAATCTTGTAAAAATTTTTTAAAACGTGATTTTATCATCAGTGTCTTTCCCTTTTCCTAAAATTTTAAAGTAATACGTTTAAAAAATTCTCCCTTATATGTCTATATTTATAATTTTATTAGCATGTTTATTAGTACATAACTTTAATAATGTATCGCGGTTGATTTTTCTTGAGTCACGAATTGTTATATAAAGCAATTTTTTAAAAGTTAATTTAGGAAAATGTTAATTTAATCTAATGTTGGCTAAAAAGTTTTGGCATTCACTGCCATTGTTTAATTCTTATTCGGAAAAATTTGGCTAATAAATTTTTCCAAATATTATAATAATTATTCAATCTAAAATAATTAAATAAACAAAATGAAATTTTACATGCTTATTATTTAAATTAGTTTAATAGTATTTGTAATTATTTTTATATATTGTATTTTATCTATAGTACAGAAAATACGAATAATTTTTCCTATTATTGATATAAATATAAAAATAATAAAGGAAAATATTTTTTTCTTTATCGATATATTAATGTTTTATATAAAATGAAAACAAAGAGATGAATTAAGGGGTAAATGTATGAATATTTAGCTTAAATTTTTTCAACTACTGAGTATCAATTGTTCACTGAATCAATCAAAATTATAATTTATCGATTATTTTAAAAATTTGATAGTATTTGAATGTATTTATTTTAAAAATACTCGATGAAGTTATAAGGTACATCTAAAACATTGGAAGGCTTTCCAAGATTTTTCTCGTAAATTTCTTCAGACTCACGACACTATTGTTTTCCAATGAATAGAAAAGGTAAAGATGTGAAATTAAAGAACTCAACTGTACTTGGGATTACGGGGAATTTCAATAAATTTTTCCTGTTTCGTTTCTTTCCTTCCGTCACGCGCGAGAAGTTTTGCCCAAGCCATACATGGCTAACATTGCGTTCTGTCATAAGAATATGTCAAATTAGAATATTCTTATACACATACTTATTGTTATATATGTCGCTGTGAAATATTTTACACAGATAATAAGTAATTTAGCTATGACTAAATTTTTGTGCTCAAGTTTGTCAATATTTTTTTTCGGGATTTTGATTTTTGGCAAATAAAACAAGAGTTGAGATGAATCGTGATATTTTATTACAATAATACATCAGATTTGAAAAATGTCTTTCGAAATAAATGTAAATGGTCAAAAATAGCAACTAAGCAAAGTTTCATTTCTTCCGGAATATATTCATCATGTTTTTTACATTAATAATTTTTCATATCTTTCGCTTAAAACTAGATTACAATATAAAGCTTATCTAAATTCTTGCAATCATGATATCATTCATGTGATCGAACATAGCGCATTTTTATATCGACCGAATCGATGCGATAAATCGAGGATCCTATTATTGCGTTGATTAAATTGTAATGAATTTCTTTGGCATTTTTTAGTTTAAAACGAAGGAAACAGGTAATTCATTGAGTCGCATCCATTGTAAACACTGCGCAACCTGTATTATTCTTAATCAGGACTCGACTTTAAAAGCAAAAAAAGTACGCCGCACCTAATAGCCTTGAACACAATATAAACCAAACCGTTTCAAATAATACCTTTCGTTAAAAAATTACAGGTGATTTTCCTAATAAACGGTCTTCGTGTTGTTACATCAACGAGTCACTCGTGCCGATGAAAATATGAAAATTTCTTTCAACTCTGGATGTACTTTCGACATTAAACAATTCCCTATCCGTATGTTAATCGCTAATTTTCGCAAGCTTCCGCGGAAATGTGACTCGTCAAATTAAAAGGATGCTAATCATACGGATTGTTTCAAATACCAGAAGAAGAGGTTGGTGCGCGCGTCGGAGCATCCTTGGGTATCCTTTTTTCCCCGAATCTACTAAGAGCATCGATTTTTCGTGGCACGCCTCCGCGGCCCGAGCGAACTGCTGCAGGAAAAACCAAAAGAGGTACGCGACGCAGATGCATCGCTAGGTTTTCGCACGTCGATTAATGGTTATGCGCGCGCAGCTCGCCGCTTTCCTTTCGACCACTTCCGGCGGATGCCATTGTTGGCCAACCGAGCCGCTTCTACACGCAAGTATTCGTTCCGGCGGAAAAGCGAATTCGCCCAAGTTGCCGATCGGATTTCGCTTTTCCGCGAATATGGGAGAGGATCTTCCGACCTCGGCATGCTTAATTTCACTATTAGCTATTGTTCATCGCTTTGCGTTTGCACCGCTAATATAATTTCCAACTTCGCGTGAACTGATGCAATTGTTGGTTTACTTTTCGGATCATGCGCGGCTCGAGGCGGTCGAGTTTCGCGAGTGAAAGTGCCATATTTTGAATTTCATAGTCAGTCGATGCGCGAAAAGATTTTCTGGCACCTTGCAAGACGAGTGCAAACTTCGGAACGCGAAGCGTCGAATGCAGATGCATTAGAAGAAAGGGAGAGAGGGAGAGAAATAGAGGGAGAGACCGAAAACGAGTGACCGAGAGAGATCGAGGGAGAGAGGGAGCGAGACCGAGAGCGAGAGGTAGAGAGAAAGAAAGCTGCAGATGTAAAGGTAGAGGGAAAAGGAGAAGGACAGCGAGAGGGACGGGACGAAGGAGGGGGAGAGGGAGAGGTTGACGGAGAGAGAGACCGATAAAAAGAAAGGAAGAGAGATGGAGAGCGAGAGCGGGAGGTTGACGGAGAGAGAAAACGCGTGCTTCTGCACACCGATGCTCCAAAGTTGGAATAAAAAATAGGAATAGAACTGGGCGAAATCCAGGTTTTTAAACATTTCTGGATTTTTATTGGAAGTACAATTTTAAATAGTACGCTGAGAGTCTTTATTTAATTTGTATTCTGAGATGAAAATCTTGTTGAAAACCTTTCTGAATGCAAGAAAAATCAGCTTTTCTCTTTACTTTGTGAAAAACTTTTTCTTAATTGCAAATGCCTTTGAGAATACGGGGACGTACAATCGAATATAATATTTAATTAGCTTATAATCGTTAATTAAAAATTATAGTTATATCGTACCGTTCGAAGCTTTTGAGCGCGAGCCTTTTTTTTAAAGCCGACAGTTAAAGAATGCTGCACAAAGTTTCATTTAGAAAGTGTGTTTTAACAAATATCTTCACGGTAGCTATTTCTTAAATTAAGTTAATATTACTTAAAAAGCTTGACATGCGTTAAATATTTAGGGTTAACGTTCTTTTAATGCTCTTTAAAGTGAATATTAAATATAAATGAATGGTACCTGGTGAAAACGTGATCGTATTAAACCACTATATTGCGCTGACTTCGTACAATTTTTGAATGCAAAAAATTACCTTTTATATACATTCTGGCATATAAAAATAGGAATATTTATAAATATTTGACTTTTTCCATCCAAAGAACTTGTACTCAAGTAAGCTTTTAGTTATCTTAAGTTATCTAATTCTCTGGAATTTAAAATTTATTTTTACTTTCTCAGCGATTCGATTAGTTTCTAAAAAAAAGCAGGTGCTTCAAGTATGGATAAATATGTTCTATCAGACATGCTTTAGTATTGGCACGGGTAGAAATGCCTTATTAGGCACTACTTAATTAGGAACTACTTACAACAATTAAATTTTGTACTTTTTGACGTCCGTAATTTTTACGCAAGATCTATGATTTATTGTTTAAAATATTTTTAATTGATCTACAGTATCATATTTCAGAATGCACTTCTTAAACACATAGATCTAAAATAGAAAAGAAATGAAGTTGTGCAAAATTTATCCTGATACAGTATTTTATAGGTTATAACCCAATTTATTTGGAACCCATTTAAACAAATTAAAACAGGAATTGGTAACGTCAGTCTTCATTATATAAAAATTTGCGATTTTTGTTTAAAATACAGTATAAACATTATAGCATATTGTATTATACACAAATAGCGAATTAGATGTTAAATACATTGAGCCGAAGTAGGAACGATAGGAGATATTCCATCTCAATTTGTTTGAATAACTTGTAACCCATAAATTGTAATATTTTTAATTATTAGCGTTCAAAGTGCGATAGGTTTATCAAATTAAAAAAAAAAAAAACACAAGCTTTTAACTAAAATTAAGTTTGAAAAATGCTTTAAACGCGCGATAGCATTAGAAAGTGCAGTTAATTAAAATTTAAAAAACAATAAATTTTAGACCAAATTTTTTACGATGAGTCTTTTATTCACACACCTGTAGCACTCGCACGTCACACATCAGCTACCCATCAGCTACCCATCAGTTACACATCAGTTACACATCAGTTACACATCAGTTACACATCAGAAGTTAAAAGCAGGATGACCGGTGTATAATTTGTTGGTGAAAAGGATAATAAATACGGAGATCGAGAGTGAGGACTTTCCTTTCTCGGTCGAGTAAATGTTTCACAATTATTTCGAGCTCGAAGATATCGCCGAGCGGCGCTTCGTTACACGTGTGAATTTTCGACAACAAAGAATTTGGTGATGCATCGATGCATCGGGGGGCACATCTTGCAGCGAGTAAAGAGAGAGAGAGAGAGAGAGAGAGAGAGAGAGAACATATAGAGAACCGCTCAAAAAACGTCGACTTGATTTTCCTCGGCAAACGGTAAATAATAGAAGGCGTCGATAAAACGTCTTCCAGGGTGCGCGAAATCACAGCGAGTCCAGGCCAAAATCGTCGAGCTGCCGGGAGTGGGCATTGTAATATCGAGTGTCCTTGAAAGGAGATCCGGGGTTTCCGAAGCTATAGACGCGCCGCTGTACAACATCCGTTCGCTTCTCTGAAACGAGAATACAAAAAAACAGTGGTGAGGGTCTGCGCCTATGCGCACTCCTTAGGTACGTACGAGACTAGGGGCCGACACTACCGCAGCTTCAGTGCGGTTCGTCATTACCTCTTTTCTCGCGCTCCGTCTCGAGCTTCCTTCGCTCATTTCGCCGTTGACACGCGTCCTTTTACTTTCGCCCGGATTTTCAAGGGAGTCGATTTTCTCCCCCTTGCCCCGCGAACGAGTCCTGACCGTCGCCTTGGCTTCGTGTGTTTTGCCGTTGCTGGCCTGCTGCGAGGTGAACGTTCGCTAAATTGGCGGCTGCATTAACGCGTTATTCCACTTAACAAGTGTTAATCCGGCAAATTATGATTTTCAGTGGTTAATTATTTTATTTGGCTTTGGTTTTTTGCGCGGGGATCAGGATCGTGACGTAAACAACGGCTTTGGAGTCGTTGGGCTTTACGTAACGCGCGCGCGCGCACGCCAACTTTGCACACGTAATTTCGCAAACTGGAGCTTGCAAAGTAAAATTTATAAGTGATATCCGGACTAATACGCGAACGTCCACCTTCGCGATTCAGTAGCCGGACACGCGATTTTCATCCGCGGATACGGAAATTTAAATGCGATCGCTTCGAACGGAATAAATATATTAATATATATGTACGCTTTATTTTTGGAATAATGAATGTTATTGCCGGCGAAAGTGAAAAATTAAGCCTCGCTAGCATTAATCCAAGAAATATTTCCAATACTTACGTTACGACACGTTAAATTTTTTTCGTATCCCTTAAGATCTAAGTAGTTCGTGTCGTGATTGCAGCCTTTTCGGTCGCAAAGTATTTAACCTATAAGCCAGCGCCAACAATCTATTTTTCCTTTTATTTAGCTCTGAGAATTGAAGAATTTAAATATAATTATTGATGAGCATAAAAGCACGAATTAAGAATTTCTCGGATCCGTTACGATTCGATTGATTTAATCGGCGACTTACTGAACAGCCTATAAAATACGACTTTAATTCAATAATCACAAGTTTAATACACTTTCTGTGCTTGATTGTTTGATAAATGCATTAATTTTATTTTTTACTTCGAATTTACTTTAGTTCAGTGTGAATTCTCGTGTAAATCTTGGATGATTTGTTCTTCGATCAAGAAATCTTTGCGCACGATCGGATGTTCATACGTTCAAATTAATATTTTGTTAGCATTTTATTAAAATCCCTTGCTATGCTTCTTGAACGACGCACGTTTATGTAAAGTGGATTTACGAAATTAGAAGAATACTTTTGCAAGGATTTTACACGCGTTGTTTTTGCGAAGAAGAGTCATTTTTTCTTACGGTTCGCCGAAAATTTGAAATCATAAATTCCGCAATAGCAAAGGCAAATATTGGCTCATTGCACATTTTTAGATACCAAGGGATCTAAAAGTAACTGGATTTGTAAATAAAATCCGATTGCACGATAATTTCAAAGTAAAATAAGAAAAAATGCAAGAGCTTATTTGCCTTAGCTTTAAAGCCGACGTACGCGTTCGCGAAACGCGGAGCATTTTAAAACAAGGAAACGTTCTTTCGACTCGTTCTTGTGCATAGCAGGTGAAACTGTTGAAACGGTTCTCGCGGAAATCTATCAAAGATCGCGAGTGTTAAGACCGGTGAAATTCCGCAGAGGTTGGAAGCCGACGGATAAACCCGTCAAGGGCACGAGCCCGAGAAGTGCATAGACGCCGTTATAAAGGGAGAACTCCGGGGTAATTCAGGTCGAAAAGAGCGGCATTCTGTCGGCGGGGCGCGATTCGATCACCATTCGCAGTATCTCACGGTGCCTTTGTCTCGTATCTCCCCGGCTCTCGGCGCTTCTTCCTCAGCGCGCATTTACTTACCCGGGTTCGGCTGGGGTTGGGGCGCAGGTTTGGTCTCGGCGTGCGCCGACTTGTGCTGATGACTCCGGACGAACTGCTCCAGTTTCGCCTGCTCGTAGTCGTTCATGTCGTCCGCAGTGCGCGTGCAGTCGATCTTGCAAAGGTCGATGGGGGGTTCGTCCACCAGCAGCGACGGCCACCAGCCTTCGTGTGCTTTCTCCAGGTGGAACTAACACCGCGACAATGATAACGATAAGCCTTAGCGAGCTTTTGCGACAATCGCCCTGCAAACATTCACACGCGCAACTTTTCGGCGTTTTGGCGAATCGAACAGACGAATAAACTCCCATCGACTTTAATCGCACTGTGAATTGGTCCCTAAGACACCGAGCATCTAACGTTTCACACCACACAGATGCGTAATCTTGCGTAAAGGTGAGAGGATCTCGTTGGGCCCCGGTGGATCGGATTCGCGTCGCTTCTTATGGGCCTGGAACTAAATCCGATTTTCGGGGTACGCTAAAAGTGGTTTAGTTTCTCAAGCGTATTCGTTTACTTCGGACTATCGAGAGCTACAGCCGAAACTTCATCGTTAATAATTAATTTTTTAATCTAATTATCACAGCTGGCTTTTATCGGCGCCTCTTGACTTCTGAGAAAGGGTGGGTCCTGCCAATTTTTGAAACTTGAAAACGAACTTCGCTCCCGCACTTGATCGCTTGCATTATTCTTTCATTATACGCATATTAGTGCATTTACGATTCTTTTTTCTCTTTTCGAAAGCTGCTCGCGAACAATTTTAATGCTGCACAATATACTAACTTTCTACGTCGGGTTTCCAAGTTTATGATTTTAAAATATTGCAGAAAGAATGTAACGATAAGAACGTCTCTTAAAAATATGCACATCGGTTTATATTTCGAGGATTTTCAAAAGTTTCTCGTTTAACATTATCAACGCATTAAGTGAACGGATTCCGAGTTTTTCGAAAATGCAAATTTATCAGCTGGCAATCTCTCGTCTCGTTTAAACTTTTATCTCCAAAACAAGCACACCGATGCTTTCAAATATGATCTTTGAAATTGTTTATTACATTCATCGCGACTTTAATTGTGAAAACGTCAACTAATATCACATTGTCTCATCTACTTTCCCGAGGTCGAGTAAGACGCAAGGAACATGGATTACCGGAACTCGCGGAGCACATCCCGAGTTTTCCTCCGAGGTGCAGCCTTTCTGGATGGTCTCACGCAACGCTCGAATCAACTTCACCACGAACGTGTGAAAGAACACAAAGAAAAAAGGGCTACTCACATTTACATGCCTGCCGGGGTCAAGAACCCAAAACGAAAGATTCTTCTTGATTTTGAGGTACAATTCCCCTTTGATCACAATCTGGTCAGGCCCGTTAAGAACTGTAACTTCTATCGCCTTGATGCACAACTTAACGGACAGTTGCTTCGAGCTCTGCACCTCCTGGGGCACGCGTACGAAGACCTCTAGGTCGTTGATCGATTGGGACCAGCTGTAGTCTTTGTAAGACGCACCATTATAATGCTCTGGCAGCTTGTAGTTGTTCTTTATGGTTTCAGGGATGGGCTGTGTAGTTTTTCTTTGTTTAATAATTGTTTCATCCTTTTTATTGGTTTTATTTCATGAATTGGTTCCTTTAAGGTAATGAGATTCATTTTTGTCTGTGCGCCTGGTTGCGCATATGTTAATTCGTACAGGCTAGGCTTTTTAATGATTATTAAAAGATTGTAATTTTTAATTTAAACGTTAAAAGAGAAGTGCTTTAGGCAACTCCCAGAGTAAATAATTGACCTGTTAATTAAAAAATTGAAATTTCGGAAAACTATTTAGGAAAGCGTTACAAATTTATTTTACATTTGAAGGTTCTTATATAATTATAAAAGACTTATTTTATTTTATAATTAAAAATTTGACTTCGGGGTTTAATCTACGCGCGCTACTCGATGTTAAAAAGTAGATAGGAAAATTATTACCAATTAAAACAAACGAATTATTCCATATATATTCAATTGAAAATTATTGAAATTGAATACCCAGCGATATAATAAGTAAGAAAATTAAGTACACGTAACTAAAAAATTAATCACCAACATATTTTAATAGATGATTCAAGGTGAAACATACAAGAGTTTTTGTACATCAATAATTTTATAAAATATTTGCCGTGAGAAAACATTTTTAATAGACAAAAAGTATTACTGATTTATATCAATACATTTTAATGTTTAACTTTTTTTACTCCAAATAAATATATTTATAAATATGTATATTTAAATAATGCATTAAGATAATAGATCGATATTTCAATATAAAAAAAGCGACTGCTATAGACGAGAAAAAAGTGCCACAAAAATGACAATAAATGAAAGTTACCGAGTAAATTTATTCTAAAAATAATACAAAACATTTATTAACTATTTTTCTTCGATAAACGTTAATAAATAATATTCTTTAATAAATAGTAATTTAAATACTCCCATACTACATTTTTCTACAAGAATAAATTAAAAATTATAATGATTGATTTTTAAAATAGAGTAAATAAAAATGTCATAATAATAATAATAAATGATAATAATACTTTGTAATTGACTTTAAAAAATATGAATTATAATGTTTAAATAAATACATTTTTGGATAGAAAGACAAAAAATAACAAGTGTAGTATTATTATTTTACGTTGTTATAAATATTAACTACTAAACGCTATTACTTAAAATAAATTCCTTCTTTATTTAACATTAATTCGGTTCAAAGGAAAGTTAAATATCCTAGGTACACACTTTTTCAATGTTCTTTTTAATTTTCTATTTTTCTATTGTATTAATAAAGTTCTAGTGAATTATTTTTTCTTGTGAATTTCAAAATGTTAAATAAAATAAAATGAAAGTCGTATAAATTTCTTCCATTACATATAATCAATAATACTACAAAGTTTATAATTTATAATAATTAAAAATAAATTATGAATTATCGTGAAATGATAATAGCATCAGATGAAAATAAACTTTCACTTGCTTGATAATTCGTTGAGTCGTAACCTTTTAATTTACATCGTACAACTTTTCTTTTCTCTTTGCGTTTTATACGTAACTTTAGAGGTTTGTATTACTTGCTCTTTCAGTGGTAATTTTAAATTGAAAGGAACTCGATGATAAGTCAGAATATTTTAATGTTTCAATTTTTGGTAGCGAAAAAAAGACATAACATTGTTTTTACATATCATAGCATTTGTTTTATATCGAAAATAGATATAAAGAAAAATATTGCGGTAAAAATTTTGATTATTTTTCTTATAATATATAATTTTAATTTTCGGTATTAAATTTTTATATTTAACGTTAATTGATCTTTATGAGTGCATTGGTTCATTATTTTTTAGCGAAAAATCGCGCATCCGATTAAGATTTATAATCAATTTGAAGTTTATAAGAATTCGAATAAAACAAGAGGAATCATAACTTATAATTTAAAACACAACAATATTCAACGTTAGTTTTTAACATCAAACGATTGTTTGTAGTAAATCCGACGTTATATTAATTGATTTGAATACTAATTTTCATTACAAATCATCTATTATAAAAAAATGAATCCTTTTAATTATAAATCAATTTTCATTTTGTTGGAATTAAATGCTAAACATAACAGTAACGCTAGTTAATAAATGCACCGTTAAATAATATTCAGTTACGTGATAATATAATGCTGACTATTAAGTCTTATACAGACAAACCATAATACTATAATACTAGATTAATAGCGATATTAAATTGCTGGGTGAAAAGTAAGTTTTTATCATTTTTCGTATCAATTTGGAGAGCAAAACTCTAAATAAGTTTAGGAAATTTTAAAATATGAGCTACTAATATGGATTCTTTCTTCGAATATTTCGAAATGATTCGAGAATTTTCGTCTATTGCTATTTTTTTTATAACAAATTTTAGGTTCTTTTTGGAAAAGTTTTGAACTCTTTCAGGAGTTGTAAAAATTCAATATAAATCATATAGATTTTTCATTTTATAAAAAAATGCTTACAGTTCACAATAAGTTTGCGAAACTTTGAGAAATACGGAATCTTATCTTACTTGTTTCACGTTTTCAGTTAAAATTTGTGGATTCTCAATTTTTTTGATGGCATCGATATTATTGGTTGTGGTTTTTTTGGTTATCTTTGAAGTATCCGGGTTTGTGATATATTCTGCTGGTAAATTTTTCCATTTTCTCATAGTACCGATTACAAGCTGCTCTGCAAGATTCGGAGCTAATCCAAATCCTTCGTGAAAAGTAGATTCAACATAAAAATCGGTACTGTAATGATTAATTATTTGCTATTTTTTTATATTTTCTTTATATTTGAAGTATTGCTTTATCAAGTAATCCTTACGAAGCCTTCAACGTAATGGAAAGAATATCGTATATTATTCTCATTACATAAAACAATAATTTATTTATTTAAATGAGTGATTTGCGTGCATCTTAAAAATGTTATTTATTTTTTAATTTTACGTATGAATGTCACGAGAAAATTCTTTTAACTTATTCCTTAAAATTTTTTTTCACGTCAGTTAAAAATTTTGATAATAAAAGTTAAGTTTAGTAGTAAATTTACCGAAGAAGTTATAAAATAAACATTTTAATGCTTTAATATTTCCAGACATAATGCAAATTTTTAGATCGTACATATAAATAATGTATTATCGAATGGACTGAGAAACATTGATTATATGTAAATTATTAAAATTTGGTGAAATTTATAATCTTTTACGTAGCTTTTTTCACTATTATACCAATTCGTATCATATTTATTGCACTTACCATCGATAAAGGAATCCAAAAAAAGAGTCTAAAAGTCCTAACAAATTCCTTTCCTGACGATAAATTTCGAAAAATTTTGAATCGTGTCTATAATCCATTTTCAAACGAGGAAAAGAAATGTTAAAATAAAATTGATAAAAAATTAAATGTCTAATTTAACATTATAAATTTATTTGTTATCGATACTAGTAAATTTCAGCGTTAGAACTGTGGAAGTAAACTTGTTTCCTTTCTCATTTTTCCCCCACTATTTGCCATAGCAACGAAACTTTCAATTGAATTTCCATTTTCTTATATTAAATAAATAAAGTATTTGTTTCATATTTAGGTATTATGTTATAGTTACATTAATAAATATTTTACATTTTATTGAAATTCGAGCAGTTTTTCTTGATCTTAAAATAAAAAATTTTTTTTAATTAACGTTCTTTATATATTCTATTTTTTGCATTTTATCTCTTCGATAAGACGACATTTAATTTTATAAATTAAGAAATACTTTGTATTGGATATCGAGATTGCCGTACTTCTCGAACATTTTTTTTCTAATTTAAAAGTAATATCATTAAATATTATAACATATTTTTATAACTTAGTAATAAACTTTTTAATTCCCAAACTAGCAAATGTGTTCTTTATTGTTTTTACTATTTTTGAATAAATAATATGATATAAACACAAAAATTTTGCGTATTTTATGATATTTTAAAAAGATGGTGAATTTTACTTCTAATTCGATACATTTTATAATAAATTCACATTTGTCTAATAAACTAATAATGTGGTAATACCATAGAATTAAAATGTAGATAAAAATTTTTTCAATCAATCAAATATAATGCGACATTCGATCTGTTCTAGGATTGTTTACGAATTTTAAATTGTTTATAATACTATATATCTAATCAATACAATTAGATTTCTGTTGGAAAAATTTGTTCTTAAAGTGTACTTTCATTGAGCGTGCAGACTCGAAGAATTAAATGGCGCGTTTGACGAACCTGTGAAATTAACTGTAGTTCAAGATAATACAGAAAAATTCAGCAACGAGAGCCCCATCGAGGAATTTTCGTGTAATTATCAATTCTTGTAATTATGTGAACTATACACAAAGGAGTTGAAATATTAAAGAAAAATTCTGACCTTGCGAAACTTTCTGAACATGAAATTGTCATGATTGTTCAATTTGAAATAAGATCACGGAATGCAGATCTAAATCTTTTTTATACTCTCTATGGATACGGGTAGGACTTTTCTCAGCTTTTTTATTAACTTTGAAAGCGCGTTTGTAGTGATTATCTTTTTATAATTAAAGAGATATTTCCTTTAATACCAGTACGGACGAATTAGAGTGAGTGAGTGGAGAGAGAGAGAGAGAGAGAGAGAGAAAGTGTGCGTGCGTATGTTTAAGTATGGTTTACGAAAAAAATAACTCTGTTTTGAGTGACTCTCCGCATATCTTTTAAGGTGCATTAAGCGTTTGAAAAGTTGATTGGAAATAAATTTCAGTTATTTGCATCTAAAAACCGATTAAAGATTATATGCTTATAGCAAGTAAATAACGTCATTGTTGCTGATTACTTCCTGTAAATTACGGACACCGATTTTATTTACCAAAACAGAATGTTTTCCGTCATTATTTTATGAGACATAAGTGTCTACTTAAAATAAACCCACGATATTACAGATCATGATTAGAATTGCAAACAGTTAATGGCAATTTGTAAAAGATTTATAAATCTTTATGAATTTATGATTTGATACAGATTCAATGAAAATTACAAATGGAGCTTTGTAGTAGTTTCAGATAAGAGATAAAAAAAAGGTACAAACTGTTTAAAGTAGATCTGCCTTTGTAGAAATTTAATTTAATCTATCGCAGTTAAAGATTATTTTTAAAATAATACATTCGATGTATATTACACAAGTAAAAAAATATTAACGTGTATTGTAAAATTTTTTCTTTGTTTTATTATTTTGAGAAATTTGATAATAACGTAAAAATAGCATTAAATTATTCAGAGATATAATTTTTTTGTCGAAGTTATCATTCGCAATATCCTTAATGCAACATGAAAGGTAAAAGCTTGAAAATATTTGGATTCCCGGAAAAAATGATATACATTTATAAAAATTGTTATTAATTATAAAAGCTGTTTATTAAAATGTGTATGCAATTATAACTTGCAAACATTTATATGATTAAAACGCATTCAACGACAATTTCTTATAAAAGTTATTACGAATAATATAAATAAGGGCTCTTATTTTTATAAATAAATTTAAATGCAAATATAAAATGTAAGATGAAGGAAAAAATTGACAAACGAAGGATTACATCGTATTTAGCTTTACCGAATTGAATTAAAATAACGACGATTGAAGAAGATATTTTTTAAATAAAATAAAGTAGCATTTTTTAATATCATTATTAAGAAAACAACGCGTGTAACTTTATGAAATTTTAGTTCTCGATAAGAAAATATAATTTGAAAAAATAAAACTTTTTCTACCATAGTCAGATGGGAAAGAAAATTAATATACCCAAATAGTCAGGAAATTGTTTTGATGGTTCAGATTAAAAGTGAAAGTAATATTAGAGGTTGATAAGATAAGATTTATGTTGAGTACGTTTATACGGTATGATAAGGAAGGCTTTTTTTTAGTAATGAAAATATTATACTTTATACGAGGATATCTTTTCACTCGTCATAAAATTACCGAGAAAAACAGATTATATATTAATAAAATCAATGGTATAATTTTTAATAGCTTATTTAAAAAATTTTGCTCTGTTATATAAAAAAATATCCAAAACTTTGGTAATAGTCGATCAATTAATGCTTATTTTATAATTTCCTCAATTCTTAGTCATAATCATTAAATTCAATAGTAATAAGAATGTTTTATTTGGACACTATTTCACTATTATTGAAAAATTATATATCAATAAAATTGTGGAGATAATAAAAATATTACGTGGTATCGGGGATTACTTATTCATAAAGAGGGTGCATTAGTTTTATTTTTAATAATTTATTTAAAATTACGATAATGTGTACATAATTATATAATTTAAAATTAATAAAATGTATACAATGAAGTAAGATAAAATCGTTTCTTTATTGTGATGAAAGAAAATGAGTAGAAATAATATATATTCATTATCTTCTATAACAGTTTTAATCCCTCGTTTAGAATACCCATACACAGGAAATTCTTTACATACTGTTTACATGCTTATAGCTACATAAATAAAGAATAAATCTGCGACGGATTCATCGCGCGATTTGCACGTCGTATTTATTAACATTTTTTGCATAATTTCTTTCGCAATATTATTAATAATATTTATATACTATTTATTATAATCAACAATTTTATCGGTTTTTCCTTTGCAAACTTAAGACTTTTTTATGTGCGACTGTAATAACCATATTTCTGTTACAATAAAGAGACCAATTCATGAATTTAAGCGAATGTACATTATTTATTTTCTGCATAGAAACACTTACTTAACGAGAGGTCGAGTATACTATCCTTATCTAATGATTATTTTTATATATTTGCTTATATCGTAAATACCTCACTAGTATTTAATTTGCAATCAACATTAAAATTTAAAAGAGTCAAATATATAACTTTTCACGTATGCTTATTTTACATTATTGAGTAAACTATGTCTCTGATTATTAGTAAATATTTTTACCTTTTTATATTTTTTTACTTCATTCACGGCCTGTATCTTAACAGACCATTAGAGGTAGTTATTCTTATTCGAGTTGATCTTATTCCTATTTATTGTTCGTGAAATGAAAGGCTACTTTTAATAGTAAATCATAACGTGAAATCATCAAATTCATATCAATCACGATTATTTTCGAGTAAGAATACATCTTCTGAGTACAACTGTACTTATCGTGTAAGATGCACGTTTAATTAGTTCTACAGCATGAGACAATTAACTGATTTCAAGCTCAAACATTTGTACTTTGCTATTAAGTTACTTGATATTTGCTTAAATTTTGTTTCTTTATTTTAGTTTGTCGAAAATTTGACAGGCGTAATAACCAACGCAAAATCTTATTAAAAGTCGTGAATGCGTAAAATAATAAAATAGCAATTGGGCAAAGGCATAAATATTACGATACAAAGAGGGGAAGGGAGAAAACAAATCGGCAAGATTCAGAAAACAGTATGATGTATATCGTACGATTTGTCGAGCCTCGAAGTCATTTTAATTTGCTCGTGATTGGAAATTGCAGTGCAACAGGCATAATAATCATAGATACCTTAGGCAGGTATACACTTGCATTATTGCCATGACATTTTAAAATCAATTTATGTTATAAGCCGTTTCGTCATTACGTACACGATGCACATCTTCAAGACGCTCATCTCAAATAACTTATACTCTCCTCCATTTTGTTGCATATTCATACAGCATTCCATATCCTGTTTTGAATTTCGTCTTTTAAGTTGCACTACAATTCTTCGGTTCAGTAGTACGTTTGCGAACGAAAGGAGTTAATGGATCGTCTCTAAGAAAAAAAGAGCACCTGCATTATGCTTTTAAGCTGTTATGCGATTGAATGTACTGGTGGGTCTGAGACTTTGCAAGTGAGATGATTTATTTACCAGTTAACGAAGAAACGCTTTGTCTAAAAAATATTTATAGGCTCGGGGTTAATGTTGCTACCAACATAAGCGATCGACCTACACGACGCCGGTGATCAATAGAGAAAAACTACGATAGCCTTAGTTCTTTTTTCCACCTATAATACTGAATTACATTGTGTAGATTTGTTATAGATTTTTATTTGTTACGTCAATCGCAAAATAAGTCATTAGGAAAGGATAGCTGTGTTCGGACTCTTCTTAAGGCTTATACGGTGATTATACACTCAATGTATGGATAACAAAGGAAAAAGTTTAGTATACTTTTAAACTCAAACTTCTGTGCAATTTATATTCTATATACAGTAAAATGCTTTGAGTTCAGCTTACTATTGTTGCAGGTTATTTGAATTATTTCACTTTACTTCAGAAGCGTAGCAAGCATCAAATGTTTTTCTTGAGAATACGTGTAATTATCATAAGTAAATTGTTCGACATTAGTTATTGGAATAAAATTGTTTTAATATTAATTGTCTAAAGTAATTAAGAACTGTGACGCGTTAGTTAGTTCCGTTTTCATTTGTATTTACTGTGCACAAACTTTCTCAAGCAAGCAACACGGACTAGTTTAGTTGAGAATACAACATTTCAAGTCAGCTTATAATCTATTATGATCTATTAATAATAAGTTTATCCAACCTTACAGATTCGATATTCGATAATTTAAAAAATCACGAATTTATTACATTTTTTCAAGCGTTACTATTCTAAAATGGAGTATACATTTATTATTTAATCGTTTCGTACTTTCAGGAAAGGTATGTTTTTCCGTGTATTTATGACAAATATATGTTTTGGTGTGTACGTGTATAAATGTATAATTCTTAAAATAGAATCGTTTTGATAATATTAAATATTCTGTACTGCTCCTAAATGTAGAAAAACTGCAACTAAAGATCAAATTATAATTTGCAATAAAATATAGTTTAATGATATCTAGTATATATATTATATATTTCACGCCTATATTGAACTTGAATAATCACAGATAGTAAAGATGGCATTTCTTTTATTTTAAAAATACGAATATAATTTTATTTCACGAAACTTTTATCGCTCTAATAATGAAAATAAAATAAAAAATGACTTTCATTTATAAAACGCCATTAATTTCTTGTATTTTGTATTTATTAGTTTAAAAAATATATAAATCTGAAGTTTATCGTTTTGAAAATTAATGTGTTGTACTAAAGAGACTGGTAACTCCATGTGTTCCGTGTGCTCTTTTAACAATTAATTCCAATCAAATCAATATTTTAATTCATGGAAAATTTCATTTACAAACTTTCGAATGATCTTGTAAAATACAATAGAAAATTTTGGAATTACTATAGTTATTATTTCTAATAAATTTCAAGGTCTCATTAATGTTTCATTAATAGTTTTTGAGAATAAAGAATATAATTAAAGCTTTGCACTTTATCGAGTATTGCACAAGTTTATCACCACCAGTTTATCACCATCAAGGATTTCGAGCTACATTTATAGTTTCCTTTACTCGAAAGATGTTAATGGAATGCGTATCGACGCTTAGCCTCTAATTTTTTTTTAAAGCTCCTAAATATAAGCGAATGGGTCATCTCTTGGAAGTTTTAATTCGCTAAGATTAAAGGGAAGGACAAAACTGTTTAGATGGCGTTGGCGACATCTCTAAATCTCACTAACTTTCAAACTATTAATGTTTTTAAATAAAATTCTGATGTAGTAATATGGGCTACTGGAATAACCAAGTGAAATGTTTTACGTCCTAGAGTATTTATTTATTATACCCAGATGTCCGAGAAGTTTTCTTATTCGTGTTTTGAAGGACAAGGCATAACTTTTAGATTTTAGAGTTATAATGGCTTTTATAAACATTTTCCCATATATTGATCATTTACTTTCAGAAGGTGTAGTAATGACTGAAAAGACAAAGCCTACCAAAGTAACGAGCAATGATTTTAAAATTTTCAATTCTCCCCCAGACCGATCATTATGGTGAAGCCCTTGCCGTATTCTTAATTTTCATTACTAATTTTTCGTTCTCCCAAGCAGATAGAATCTTGTTTCAATTAATTTCAATGTTCTGCCATATTTCATCGATTGCGGGAAGTAGTTTACCAATGAACCGTGTTTCTCTAAGATCTGAGAGAAAAAGAGAAGGAATATCCATGTGGCAAGTTGGCATTTCTAGATGAAGAAATTGAAACAAGAATGAGGTACATGCCAAGATTATTGCTACGTCTCGTATGTAGGTGAATCGAATCGTACGATCTGAATCGATGCTTCGAAAGGTGGCTAATCGAGATGAGGACCAAAAGTGTATATCGGGAAACGAGGAGTTAACTTTTGATCATAATTATTTAATGATTCAAAGAATTGTGGAGAAGCAAATAGATGTTCTCCACCGGAATCTATTTGTTCCTAGGAACAAAATGACCACCGCGGATGGTCTTATAGTGGGATCCGGATAAACAGATACGTTGTGTGAGGTGTAGTTCATGACAAGCGCTAAAACTCAGGCAGATATTTTCAAGATGTCGGTAACAATATTGGTGTGCCTTGTGCTTGAAATAAGCCACTCGAAAAATACAAACAGGATGTTATTTTCATCAACAATGACAAAAACAACGGTTGGTTGACAGATTGCCTCGACGAAGAAGACCAGTAAAAGTTTCAATAAAAAGAATGTTCTGATCCTGCCGATTTGCAGATCAAACATAATGAACTTGGTGAAAAACCTAATATACTGTGTCAGTTATTTTTGGGAAATGGTGTGTCCCGAATTTTTGGATAATGGGGAGGAGGTTATTTTTTCGGCTCAGTTTTAAATTCTTTCCTGTTAACTATTATAACGAGAAACCTAAGAGTACCTTTATTTATCAAATTTAAATAATCCATTAACGTAGGCGTAATATCTTTAATTTTAAGTTTTTCAAGATGAAATAGGTTATACCATCTATTATTATCCATTATTGTATTATTTATTATTTTGCAAATATATTTAATATTTTCAATATCTAATACGTAGGTAATATTATTCACCGGTACTTGTGCGTGTTTTCAAAAATGAAATAGTTCCATAAATTAAAATAATAACTATCTTCTTACTGTAGTTTTTAATAATTTGTTAACAAATTTAACATTCAAATTAAAGAATTTGCTTAATTATATAGATAATTGAGAAATTATATTTCATTATTTATAAATAAGTGAAATAATTTACAAGAAATTTGTAATTATCAACTATAATATGTTTTTATTAAGAAATAATTTATTATTTATATTCGTCATTGAGTATGAAAAACACTTGTAACGAAAGTTTTTTGAATGTCTTATATGAATGTCTCATATACATGCTTGTAAAGATAGACATTTAAAATTATTTTTTTATTATAATTTTTCGAGTATGTAAATCAATTCGTATATTTGTGTTAATTAATCTAAAAATAAAAATAGAAAGTTCATAACTTATATTATGTTCCTAATTTTCAAACATAAATGATTCTTTAGCGACAAAATCAAAATTTATATAAATACGAGTGAATTAAATTTTCGTGCGACTTGTAAATAAATAAAATTTCATTACATAGGATAAGTTCTAAATAAGATTTTATGCTTTTTCATTCATTCTATAATTTTTTGTAATTCACGTGATTACTTACATATTAATCAACAAAAATGTGCTATTTAGTTAATAAATTAACTGTCAAGTACATTTCAAAGAAAATTAGTTAAGCATTAAATTTTTTTCGATTTTTGAAAAAGCATTACAATTTTATACCTTATAATGATAAATTATTTTTAGTCAAAATAAAAAAAATACTCCCTATATAGCTCAACTTTATAATTGAGATTATTTAAGGAACTTATAAAAAATTTTTTTTTTAAATACGTTACATATTATGCAATTTTAAATAATAGCTTATTTAATATCTAATATTAAAAAGAAATTTATCTTAGTCGTAGTAAATAAATCGTTAGAAAATATATTGTTTGATTTTTTAAAATTTAATTATTGACAGCTCCTCTTAGAAGAATGCATATTGATAAAATAATATTTTATACATATAATTCAAGAATATGTACAGATACAATCTTTAGAACATATACAATCTTTTAAAAAATACTTTATACACATTTTGTATATTGGACGAATGAATTTTGACTTCATTTTCTTTTTAGAAAATCTTAGCGTAATAATAATTAGTTTATTTAAGTTCACTTTATTTCTTTATTTCTAATTAATTACTGCCTCTAACTTGCAACATAAAAATAATTTTATGTAGCACTAATCATTTATTTATCATTTTTCGTAAATTTAGTTAATAGGTTCAGGAGTTATTGCTTTACTTTATAAAATATTGTTTAGCTCGTAATTCTTGAATACCAAATATTCTAAAAAAATATTTTGTTCCGTCGACTAGGTATTTTTAATAATAATTCATTGCGATTACAAAAGTCAATTTGAACTATTATCTTTGAATAAACGTTTTCAAAAGGATTAAAAAATAATCAAGATTTTTTTAACTTAAATAAATGTATGTAAAAAAAGTTATAAAGTAAAACGAACAGTTTTACATTGTTCCTTATTACGAAGATAAATTATTAACGGTACGTACTTAATTATTAATAGTACTAATACTTATGCGAAAATTAAATATTGTATTATCGATACTTTGATTTCTTAGTCATGATTCGTCATCTTTACATAGCGATATTAACGTTTTCTATTTAGAAAATTTTGGTTAAAGTATTTATAATTATTCGTGATTATTTGTAAAGATTTTAATGCATACATATAAAAATATTATCGCGTTTTCTTAGTAGCAAAATGCCTCCTGAAAATAATGATAATTAAAATAAAATTTTCTACACTTTAAATAGTTCGTTAAATACAAGCTTAAGCTTTCTAGGATTACCATTTGACGTATGGAAATTGCTTTGACAAGCAATGTTACCGATTAGTGATATAATCTAATTTTTGTTCGACAATATCGGCGAGCATGGCAGCCTGGCTATACTTGAAAAATTCTTACGTTGGTAAAATACACGCTTACTTCAACTAAATCTGTACAGATTCTTTTTTTTAAATCTTATCAATCAATTCACTTTATTTTGATTATTGTTATTATTATTATTATTATTATTTGATAGTAAGAATAAATTGAAGAAATTGATGAAATGAATCAAATTATATCGAAAAACAAAAAGAAAGAATTGCAATAGATCGTAAAAACGTAGGAAAAAAAATTTTTTAAATATAAAAGTTTTTCACAAAAAATTACAATTAATGATCAGAAGTGGTGTTTTCCATAAAATTCAGAAATTTAACTTAAAATATGTAATAGTGATCAAAGATTTAACGAAAATTAAAAAATTTATTTGATAAAGTCAAAATAAAAAATTACGATTTTTTTCCTATAATTCCCAGAACATTATGTATAATGTATTATTATTACATAAAAAATTGGAAACTGAATGGTTTATTTTCACCTAGAATAATAAGAATAAGACTATTGGTAATTGGTACCCAATCGTACATATTTTTTTTACCAATATGAAATTATTTGGCTTGGAATCTTTTCTTTTATTCTAGTGAAAACTGTTTCTTAATTCTTATGTTGCATTTTTTCAATGAAAAAGAACAATATCTTATGTGTTTCGTAACTTGTTTAACGATGATATTGTTGGACATTTTCTCAATATTTATTATTTTCAGCATAAATTATGAAAATTCATTAGCTTAATTTTTAAGTCGTTCTACTTTGTCGTACCGTATATTTTATTATATTGAAAGAGTACTTCTTCAAAACTTCTATAGCAATAAAATTAGTAGATTTTTAAATTTCTGGTATACCGATGTGTTTATGTATATTGATTTTTTCATATAATTCTATAATAATTATTATTGATTCTACTTTACTTTGTGAACATTTAGTGGTAATATTTTATATTTTTGCACATATATTTTACTTTAAGTTAATAGACTTTATATTTTTTTTTGCAGCTATGAAACGTACGAAAGTATGAAATAATCGTTATTGATAAAAAACTGTATATTTGAGAAATACTAACTCAGTTTATGAAATTTACTCCGAAATATGAAAATTGATAACATCATAAACTAATTTTTATATTTAGTCATTAGTGGAGGTAATTATAACTTTCTGATAATATAATGAAGAGTTTCGTTATTAAAAATAAATTACGATGTATCTCAAATAACTTTTTACGATCAATTTTTGTTTACACTTCCTTATCGTACCAGTGAGTACTTTATAATAAAGTGTAGTGAACTATTGGTTATAAGAGTTACATACTTTGTATTATAAAAGTAATGGAGTCTCTGAGAATACAAAACTTTGTGAAAAATCTAAATGCTGCATGAATACATTAAACATATGCAATCTCGTCATTTTATCGATGAATAGTAACATCGACCGTAAATGCACGAGTATTTTGTTGCATTCAATAGTTGTTATTTTGCTTACAATTTTATAACCAAAACATAACAACATCCATACCTCCATTAATCATCGAAACCAGTGAAGTTGTTTCAGTATCGCGTTTTCAGAAAACTGTGCGCAGCAGACACAGAATGCAATCAAAGATCTGCCACCAAATTTGGATAAAGCAAGGGTTAATTCGAACGGTATGTATTTATGGCCACAGTACCAAAGTGGTAAATATTACTTCATAATTAACATTTATTTTTAGAATAATTTATAATTTCAATTTTTAATAATCAAAACTCAGAAATCTGAAAATGGAACTACTGCAGACAAATTTAATCTCTTTTCACGATTTATTATGAGCGCAGCTGTTTTCAAACTATGCTCTTCTCTCTGCAACAAGATTTTTTACGCAGTTCAACATCATAAAGTAAAGGCAATAAAAGAATTAGAATTTTTTTAAATGAGAGGTAAAGTGCACATTAGAGCTATAAATTTAAGTAAATGTTGGGCTTTTCTCTCGTTAAGCAAAGAAATTATTCTGCAAAACGTTTTATGCAAATCGCTCATGACCACTTCTGATAATTGTTCGAGTGTATTTTCTAGATTCTGCTAATTATGTGACAATCTCTAGTTAAGTATCATAAGTTACAATCTAAAGCTAGACTACAAAACTTTTAAACAACTTGACGCACTTATGCACCAGAGCTTCTTGTCTCAGTTACGTAAGTTACGAAAGCTCTATGTATTATTGGTATTGAGTATGTTACTGGGCACACGTCACCAACTTCTTATTAATGGAATTCTCCGATGATGATGCTACCACGGTATAGCATAAATTTATCTGTATGAGTGAGATTAAATGTGTTTATTTACATATTTTTATGCATGCATCTCTAGACACGAATATAAAATTAAAAATACAGTAAACAGTAAATTTTTAATATTAACCTTAATCGCATATTTGGATTATTCGCCTCATTCGGTATACGTAAAGGAGCATTTCTATTATACGTCACTTCTGTATAGTAGAGCAACTATCAATTTCTAAATACTACTCATCGCGTATGCACTACTTAAATAATCGCGATTGAAAGACGTAAAAGAGATTAATTTTAAACAGTCTCTTGATATATATAAATTGATAATCCACAACTACTATCAGTAAATTATGCGTTTTTTGCTATTAATAATTTATTATTATTAAAAACGGATAGATACTAATTTTAATATTTAATTACTTATTTAGCAATAATTAATTTTAATATTTGAACAATCGATTCATTTTTTGTACCGCAATTATTTTACTTTTGTTTATTGTATCGCTTTAACCTACAATATTAGTTCTTCGTCATTTGTAGAATGCAATTTTTATGTAAAGAGATGCATGTTTGTACTTTAAACGAAGATTCTTGTCATTTACATTAAGTAATTTTTTCATTATTTAGTCTGTATCACATGTTCGATCAACTTTTGAAAAGTTCGATTTGCTTGTACAGCAAAATGTTGAATATAAAATTATTTATTAACAGCATACAAAATAAATATATTTTATAGCGAGTATCTAAATAATATTAAGATATTTCACTTCGGCAAAGATTACATTTGGCGAAATTACGAAAATAATACCTCGATTCTTCTATATTTTATAATTACGAATAATTACAATTGTTAAATACATTAGTTAAAACTAGAATAAAAAAATAATTTAAACTTGAACCTTGTTGATAGTTTAATTATTTTTCTTAATTTTAGGTTTAATTTATTCTATGGATTACAAAAATAGATTTCGGATGCAGACAAAACTATATACCATTCTTTATTAGAGAAACTACAGCAGAGTATGTGGTTGACTTTTCCCTTCTCGTCCTTTATCTAATGCTAGATACCTCTGTGTGCCCTATATGTTAGATCTATCCTTCCTCCTTAAGACAATCTCAGAAAAATTAAGGATTATATATCTGTGTGAACACGATGAGATAATAAAATCCCAGTTTAATTTTGAGGTAATGAGTTCATCTCACCTGGGGCCAGCAGAGGTGATACGGATAACTGGGGTCAATTATTCGGATAAAAATGTATATAGATAAAAATATTAATAATAATAATAATAATATTATTATTTTTATTATGGGGAATTTACATATTTAATTGTATGTGGTTAAAGCGATCATGAAATTGAGGAAGGATGTATGGAAGTTTGATTAAAGAAGTTAGAACAGTCAGTCCCTTCAGATTATTTAAAAGCAAATACCTCAAGAGTTCTGATCTGAAGATTTTGAAAAACGATAGTCTCCAACTAGAAGTTAAAGTAATTATGAATATTTTAAATATTTTCTCTTGTATAGCTAATTAACTGGCAGAAATATTTAAGGTAACTAAGAGTATAATAGGTGATTTATTAAGGCTCTAGTTATCAGTTCAAGCGGATAAGTCAGGTGAGAGTCTAGCGCTCGTTTTGTTATTCGTGATTAGTCCTTCTTTTTCTCAGGACGTCAAACTGTCCTTTCAATTGATAAGACGACCTAAAGTGATTGCTGATACAATAACGTTAGCTCTCTCATAAAAAAAGCTTGTTATAGTTGCTAATAACATCGACAGGTGGAATAATATTTTAAAGGTATCGATTTGTAGGACAAAAGAAAAATGGACAGCATTGATAGATAAGTAGACTTTATGAATGTTGACGAAATTTGTAAACGATACAAGGTCTAGAAGATCTCGGAAGAAAAACTATAATAAGCAAATCTATTTTATCGAAACTATCACTTAGCTATCACTCGAATTTCAATTTTTCTCCATAAGCGATGAATTTAGTGGCCAAGGAGATGAAAATTTTCTAACATCTCTTTGAACATGTTAAGCACTACGTATGTTGAATAATTATCGTAAAACTTATTTTATTATTCTACAAGTGTTTAGTCGATAGTTATCTTGTATGAGGCAGTAGACAAGGACAACACACTAAGTGACCGATGGAAAAGTTGCGATGAAAGAAAGGTGGATAATACTGCAAAAAAATAGATGCGCTAGAGCACACAGTAGTAGAAATGAGATTCCTGGGTTAAATGATTGGTATAAAGCAAAAATGGAAGAGAAGAAATGATACATCGAAATTAGTCGAGAGTTGCATATCATGTGTCAATATTGAAGATCAGAGACAAATCCAAGCTCATCTAAGGGCCAAGAGTTTTCAATGAGTGAAGCAACGATGAAACAGATTCACATTAGTCGAACCAAGATGCTATGGAACTCCAATCAATACAGCCATCCAATAAAAATAAAATATATTAGTTAAAAATAATATAATTAACAGTTGATATTAATTTATTGATATTTAATTATAAATTTAACTGAATTTCATCAGTAGTTTCATTATAAGATCACATTTTTTGCATAAATTCTCAAAATGTTTAAATATAATTTTTTACATTATTTTGCAATATATCGTTAAATATTTTTTATCATCCGAATAAATTTTGTTACTAGATTTTATTCAATTTTTTTTAAAACTTTTGAAAACTGTTATTACTTTCGGCATTTTAAGTTTTAAAATAATTTACACAATTATACAATTTTGTATTTGGTAACAGAATTTCAAAATATTTTGATTTATCAATTTTATTGAGAATATTTTCTGTATGTTTAAGATCAAATTTCTCGTACCTTGTACCAGTAATATGTAACAGTTAATTCCATTTTTCTCCAAGAAACAAAAAAATGAAGATCATAAAAAAATATCTACAATGAAAACTTTTTCAATGAAAATATTTATCTAAATAATTTAGAATTTTTGTATTGAAGAACTTCAGAAAATTATATATTTTTTAAGATTTAATAATAATTAATAACGAGTCGTTTTATATCATGTAAACTTAAAAATATCTACGTAGAGCTTACGCTTACGTATGACTAGCTTTTTTATTATACGCAATAAAATGATTAAATAATAATTAAAAATTATATTATATGTTCAAAACAAAACAAAACAAAACAAAAATTTGTCCTGAACTTGTTAAAAGAAAACTTACTCAATAAGCTCATGATAATTTTTTGAACCTAATAAGCAATTATATAAATAAATCATTCACAAAAAATATAAATTTACGATCATTCAAACTTTTTTCCTTCTTATACTGCAGACCAGTGTTCAGATCTCCAAAGTAACGTGTAAATATTATGCCTCAAGTCTTCTGCTTCTAAACAATCAACTGGAAAGTCCGTATATCTCGATATCAAGCTCCTATAACCTCGACCAACTGTTGTCATTAAAATTTTTTTTTTATCCATCGGCTTCGAAGACATAATCTGCGAATGAAAACGAACGAATTTCGTAATTTATTCCATATCATCATTTTGTAATAAATTTCTTAAAAATACAAGTTGTTGCGTGTAATCCAACGCGAAGATAACTTTTAAAAAACATATCTATAAATGTGTAAAAGTAAAATTGAAAATATCTTTTTAAAAATTACGCACTGATTCGAGAACTCACCGAAACTCACGCAACGTAACTAATTCTAAGCCCACACGTGAGAGAGTTTTACCTGCGACACTTTTCCTTCGAACGGCCTGAATACTGTAATAGGCCTTAGCGAGTTACATTCGGCAACAACGATGCAGCCCCACATCGTTCCAATGTATAAATGATTCATACACGTCTCCAGTGCCGTCACCTGGCACTTTTCCGTAGTCAAATTTTCTTCTATCGATATTGACTTGAGGCTCTCCGAGCAAGGCACCAACTTCGACATGTCCAGCTTATTAACAATCTGCTTCGTCTCGATGTCCCACTGATACACGATGCATCCCGGATACGTGTAACTCAACACAGAGTTTTCCGCACTCGTCAGGAATGTTGCGAACAGATTTTTACTCGCTGTTTCACTGCTCACGTGTGTCAATTCCTGCGCAATGTTCATACAACAAATGTTTGATACGTAATTGGATTCATTTTTTTGTATTATTTAAAAGTAAAATTATTCCCTTAAATTGGCAAGAGGTGCAAGGATCGTTTAACAAATTTCAACTCGATTCAAGCAATGATGTTACGGAATAGAAAGTGCTACTTCCTAATTTGCTTGTTCTTCATCAGAAGAACACGTATGTAAGAAAAGAAGAATAGATTTTATCCAGAGATCAAGCATTTTTATTTAATCAACCGAATTCTTGCAATTACATCAAAGTCGAGATTGACAAGTTCAAAATGAGAGCTGAGAAACATCGTTAAATACGATTTATCAAATTATTTTCACAACAAAATCTGTACTCTTTTAAATCGAAATACAAAATTTTACAATGGTATTTAAAATTATAAACAAAGCATTAAATTATTATGGGCTTACCTGTGTCTCCACGAGATTAATGTCCTTCATAGTGTAGACAGATATGTGTCCAAAGCTGCGACCTGCCCATAATTCGAAAACGCGACGCTTTCGAGGTACAGCAGCGAGAGAGTAGGTTTTGATGTTTTCAATCGACGAGTCAATAATATCAATTTTCCGAATTTGGGTGAAGGTGTTGGCGACTAGAAGAATTTTTCCGCTAAGGAGTGCAACAGCAAAATGCTTCAGTTGTTCCAGATAGACGAGCGCGACGATTTGGGATTCCTGAAGACGTGAAAATACGAGCTTATTAATTTTGTTTATACGTAACGAAGATTGAACATTATTATTAATATTGGTAATGTTTTTTTAAACCAATTAAAGTAATTATGAACTTTAAAATTTACCTTTCGATTATCCGGCTCAAGACGTAAATTGCCAACGCAGCCGAAGTTTGTACCAAGATAGACGTGCAACTGACCCGTGTTATCCCCTATCCAGATATAACCGTCGACACTGCACATAACGTAAGGCACCACCGGTGTATCGATACATACGTGTTGGAGCCAACCTTTTTGCGTACCTAGGAGCATGTCGACTTCCCCATTGTAATGACCCAACCAAATTTCATTTCCCATGATGTTTTCATCGATTTGACGATTTACCATCATCATTGTAGTTACCTACGAGACAATATTTATTTATTAAAGCTACTAAAACGTTAATTGATCTGTTTGGTCATAAAATACGTTTATTAATGTGTAAAAGAATAAATATCGAACTCTCTTTGATAATTTATGATAAAATCATATAATTAAAAATAATACGACTAATATTATACGCGTAACGGTATTAATATCAAGATTTACTAAAATTATCCATTGTAAAAGGTTCAGTAATCTTTTTTTTGAAATTGAAATGAATTTTTTAATATAAATGACGAAATTTACGATTAAAATGGAAAAATATGGACAACATTTAATCAGTGAATAAAGAAATATTAAATTACGAAGAAGAATTACTTGAGTCTTTTCGGGCAACAGCGTGACATCAATTAAATGGGTGAATTCTGGGGCGGATGCGATTGACACGATCTGACTAGCCGTGGGTCTGTCTCTCGGATTTTGGGCCCAGCATATAACCATCAAGTCCAGAGCATAGCAAGGATGCAGCGTCTCTCTATAGGTGAGGGGTGGTCTGCCACCCTCGAGGATACACTCTTTGACGGCCTCGTGGCCCTCGAAGGGCTGCCTGAGGGTGATGAGTTCATAGATAAACATACCGAAAGAAAAAGAGTCGACCTTCTCCGTGTATTCCTCCTCGCCGTTGTACTTGATTATCTCGGGGGCCATGAAGCCTTCCGTGCCTCCAAAGCCCTTGGCACCAGATGGTGGAGTCAGCCGCGAGATACCATAATCAGCAACTTTAACGTGCACTAGCCGTTCGTGGTAAGTATCTTGAAATGGCAAGGGCATCTGCCACACCAGCACGTTCTCCGATTTCAGGTCCCTGAGAGTATATTCGTACAGCTCATGGCGATTATCAAATTGTTAAGTTTTAAAAGTGAATCGACTTTCTACCAACGCTAAATATTGCTCAACAGTACACTGTTCGTATGCTTTAGCTTGAATGTAAATAGTCATTTAAAAACATAACTTTAATTTGACTCGTGTTCATTCAATAAATTTTTTCTATTAAATTAATTTCAGCTGCCATTTCAAGAAACTTATATTCTTTTAACATGATTTTCTACGAAATTAGCTTAAATACAAATATATATGTAAATTATATCATGCTGGCTATTACCATATTTGTTCATTTATTCAACAGTAAACAGAGGAACTTCGTAATGTACCTGTATATGACGTGCTGCTGGTGAAGATATTCGACGGCCTTGGCAACCTGCAGAATGATAGCCTGCAACGTGTAGGGATCGAGTTTGGCACCAGATCTCCTGTAGTTCTTGAGGACGTTATTGAGGGCACCTTCTGGAGCAAGATCCAAGACGAGAGCCAGAGGACTGATGACGATGCCGATTAACGGCACGATATTCGTGTGCCTCAGTGTCAGGAGTATGTTGAGTTCTTGTCTGGCGGTGCAGTAAGCTTTGCATGCGTACTGCAATGGATCTCTGTCCCACTTGCTCTGCGCAGCCTTGTAGGCAAGCACCGCCGATTGCCTCGAGTTTGGCCCGGGAGGCACTGGCTGAAGCATCTTCATCGCCACGTCAACGCGCTGATTCCTGTTTGGCAGCTTGCACGTGCCCTTTAAAATGTAAAGTTGCATGCATTTATTATCATTATTGTGATATATAAACAACGCCAACAACAAATATAAAATGTCGTCTCTTCTTTTTGGCGAAGAATGAATTAAAGGCAACTTGATGTTATAAAATTATATTCAAGTTTGATTTTTCAAATAATTTTAATTTCAATACACGCGCGTTCTTATTTTAATATTTGTACTAGAGTAGTTTTGATTTGAATCCTTTAGTCGCATTCGTTTACCGAAAATATATATCAACGAGATGCAATAGTCTTTATCGAAGATAATCTTATGCGACTGTTTTTGTACCTTAAAGACGAATCCGAAGGCACCGCGCCCGAGCATTTTGCCTCGTTTTATATCATCGGATCTTATTAGGTGTTTTAAGCCCAGATCCATGAAAATGATGTCTGGGGCGACTTGCGAGAGCAAGATGTCGGAGTGTTTCGGGCAACTGATGGACTTATTGCTGTAAGCGGCGAGGATGCACTCCTCTACCATCCAGGAGTAAATAATTTTCTCTTCGGACGAATCTGAAAAATTCTTAGAAATGTCTGGATGACCTTCAAGTGATGGCATGCGACTGGAGGTGGAGCTGTCGTAACCAACGCCGCTATCACCGTCCGATTTATAGCTGTCTTGACTCTGGCGTTCTTTATTCATATAATACCTGTGAAAATGGAAATGATTATTACGACTATTACGATTATTAAAGCCACGTTTTTCCCTGATACTTTAGATTACGATTTGTTTATATCGAAAATACACAAGTTTTGAAATTTTTATTACACTTTTCCTCTCACACTATTTTAATACCTTTTTGAACGAAAGTTCATTGGAATTTAAGCAAAATCAATGATTTGAATCACCTTCGGAAGTGAGAAGGTATACCTTGGTATGTCATCCGATGATTGCTCCGAATCGTTGCATGACTCGATCTCGTCTCCATTATCAATCAAACACCTGGGACAGGGAATTAACCTCGTCACCAACAGTTTACCCTCGGACGTGTGTACGAATCTTGTTCCAAGCGTTGGATACCAGTCTTCTAACAAAATATCGATGTGGTCTACGATCAGCGCGAGGAGCTGCGGCATACTCTCAGGTTGCGGCTCGACTACGATTGCCTGATATCCCATTGGCTTATCCTCATCGTCCGAATCCATAGAGGGGATCGGTTGTTTAATTACTAAAGCGTCTACGGGAAACCAAATCTCAAGGATGGCTGAATTTTTGAGATCGACGGAGCACCAGATGCCGTCTTGTTTTAATTTGAACTTATACTGCCTATATTGTATTGTATTGAATCGTTTATTTATTTATTTATTCATTTATTCAGATTCATTAATCAGAAATTTTCGTGCTTGATAAAACATATGCTTAAATTTAAGAAATTTATTAAAATAATATAAAATCGAGAGATACACGAGATGCATGTCAATTAAACTTAATTTTGTATATTTTGGAAAGTAAAATTTAAAAAATTAACCTGTAATCGTACGGCGAATTACGAAAATTATAATTGATCTCTTTGAGGCGGAGCAAGGTGACACCGGCGTAACGAAGTTCGATGCCCGTCTGCCAAAGAATCCATTCGGCGTGGATTTCAAGTAAAGATGTGAAAATCTTGTCATCGACGACATCCTTGAAGGGTGTCAAAAAGGACATGACGATCTCGACTATCGTATCGTCAGCGAGAATTCGGGTGATAAGACGAGACCAGAAGCCACTGCAAGTAAACGTTAAAAATTTTATAATCACATACTTTCAAATATCTAAAGTAGTTAGATATTACGTTAAAATTACTGTTAAATAATTAATAAATCATATTTACTGAAATTATGAATACAGATGTTTGGGTTTCCATATCTGACGTAAGAAGACGTTAAACTAAATTGTTAAAACTTTGTTGGAATTTAAAACAAGTCAAACAATAAAACAATGAAAATCTAAATTGCCTGTTTCATATAATTGCTGTTTTATTTATTTACAAAAAATAGAAAGTTGACCATATAAAATAAATATTTCTTTATAATTTAAAATTTTAATAAGCGTAAAATAGTAATAATAAATAAAAAGAAGCGAACTGGCATTTTATTCAGAATTCAAATACTATAGATGTCTTAAAATATCTAAATGATTCGATATAGATTATTTAAAATACTTTTTAGATTTTATGTATTTTAAATGTAAAAAGGATGATTTGAAATTTAATCTGTTGATATTAAAATTTATTCTTATTTCAATGTATACATTTTATAATTGAAACAGATTTATGCAAAAAAATATACGCGAGGAAATAAAATAATCATAAAAGAAAACCAAACAAATATAGATTCATTTTATAATAATTGATAAATATTCACCGTCAACCTATTTTACTAGCAGCTGCTTTACTATTTTTAAGCTATTATTAATAAATTAATAAATTAAAAATTTAAATAGGTATACAGATATATTATACCTAGGAAAATAGGACATAAGCAAGAGGCGAGAAATCGAAAAGTCCGGTTGTGCTCTGGACGTTAAAACGCTTTCAGTACTGTTGTTGATTTTTTCGGTGCTTGACGTTTGACCGAAAGAGACCATTGGAGACGAGATCATCTTTGTTCGCATGTGCCAGCCACGAGATTTTACTGGGATCTTTATGGTTATGTTGCTTCGCAAAAGATCTTCCTCGGTGGGTAGTAAAGACGGAATGAGCAGCGTTCGATAGTCCCATGTCAGAGCTACTTCGAACTTATTCAAGAGGCTCACAATATAACTGTAACAAAAGGATTAAATATTAAATAGTATTGGAAACAATAGAAAATTGAAAAGAAAACAGAATGAAAACCATTGAGACTTTTTTCATTAAAAATATTATTACTTGAAAATATGCTTTGGTTTAGTCTATACTGTAAGTGAGAATATGAAAATAATAACAACTTTCCAAATACGTGCTTAAGCACAGAAACTTTATTTAAGAACAAGTTTGTTATAATAGACAGAGGCATACCCTTGAGTATCTGCGGTAGATATTGTTGATGACTTGAACACGTGTTGTATGTCATCCAATTTCATAATTCCTGACCTCGCGAATGGATTGATCTCCCGAATAGTCACAACGTGCGCGAGCATGTCGCACAACCATTGCGGATCCAGAAAGTACAAATCTTTCAGCGTCGCATCATCGTAATGCAAGATTATTCCATTCTCGTGTAAAAATAGCGTTGCCTGATGCAGTTCTGCAGGATCTCTGAAAGATCTATGCATTTTGTGTAGCTCGGTATTGATTACGGAATAGTACTGATCGGCTTTAAGGACAGGATCCGCTCCGCATAATTTTCGTTCGTGAGCTGATGGAAGATGAATATTAAATTTTCTTTTCAGAACGTACGTTTATTTCTAATGTTGATTTTAATTTTTATCACACTGGTCGTGTCCTTATTAGTGATGTATTTACAACTCTAATTCTTTCTATTCGTGTAATGGAAATTCACGTAAAATATTTCAATTTAAATTTTTTTATTAAGTTAATGGAATAAATTTAAATACTTTAATTTTTCGAATAATTTACGCAAGTGTATTTTTAAATTGCATCCGTATATAACACGGAAATATTGAAAATATAAGCAAATGCAGTTTTTAAATTCGTTTGTAAACAGTTAATAAACAGTAAATAAATAATAGAAAATGAACATCGATAATATTTTGGATTATTAGCTTTATCCTAATATAACACAAGATAACTTTTTATATTTTCAAAATCTTATGAATTCTTCTAGAGTTTTATATTTATTCGAATATCATTCATTTTGCAGCTAAACTGTGATGCGTTATATAGATACCATACCTAATTGCACTACTACATCCTCAAGAGCTAAATAACTAGCGGGGACTCTCTGCTCCAGTAGGAGTTCTTTTGAACCTGGAGACCTCAAACTGAAAACCACATCGTAAATCAGATTGCAAAGCATCTTGATATTATGTCTTGTTTTGCAGCTGATTTCAATTGTTTCCATGACTTTCGGTAAGCCACATTTTTCGGCATCCACAACGTTGATGAACTTTTCGCGTATGAACTGTTGCAATACTTCGCTTTGATCATAGGCAATATCGTAATGAGTACCCACAATGATAACCGGTGAATTTGGCGCCCGACTTTGGATATTGACGAGCCATTGGAATATTTCATTAACACCCTGTAATGAAGATTGAGCTAATCAAGCTAACCAATTTTCAACATTTTGCGTAATGTTTCAGTCATCAAATTTTCTTTCCATTCAATTATCACTTTTTTCATATTTGAAAAAAACATTGAAGAAAAGCCGAGGAAAATATTCTTAAGTTATACAAACCCAAAAATTGTAACGAAAGAATTTTTTTTGTAAAAATAGCCTTTTAAAAAGGAACGTAGTTTCAATTACACCTACCTTGAAACCATCAATGATGCGCCAAACAACGAGGTACAAACTACGCTTAGATAAAAAGTACTGATGCGTAACGTAGTACTCGCGCTGACCTCCGAAGTCCCAGGTGCGAAAGTACACAGGCCCATGGGATGAGTGTCCTCGTACTTTCTTCTCGTACAGCCAGTCCCCAATGTCTACCCCAACAGTCGATATAGTCGTACCGCGAGCGGTTTTGGAATTAATATTCTTATTGCCCATTCGCTTCGCCCAGTGATCAGAGGCTTTCTTCTTGTTTGGCACCTCACCCTCTTGACGCAACTGCTCGAGAAGACTCGTCTTTCCTATCCGTAAAATAAGTGATGTAGTGCACGGTAATCCACGAATTATTGCTTGTTTTATATCAAAAACTTGACTGAGAGTAGAAATTATATGTGAAAAGTTTTGAAGTTGGTCTTTTTCAAATATTCGCTTAAATTAACCAGAAAGAACGTAAAATTTCCATCGTAACTTTACCTATTCCCTGAATCCCAACGATCATTAGCTTCATTCGAGCATATGGTTTTGCATCCTCCAATACGGACTTCAAATACCCTATGACATCCATCGTTTTGTACTTTTTTGACTCGATCATGGATTTCAAAGGCTCTTGAAGCTTACATCCTTGAGTATTCAAATTCCATAGCCTCGATAGTAGGCCCATTTGTGGTGGTAACTCGGCGATATCGCTGTTGCCGCTAACGTTTAGCACCGAAAGATTGTTCAGCTCGTAGATATTTGGAGGTATTTCCTTCGATTAAACGAACAACTTTTTAGAGCCTCGAGGTATTACGGAGCAAAATTTATATAATGTATGAAGAAGATACGATAGAGGAAAATGAAGGTAAAATGAAATATGGATCTGTTTCCTTGATTTTAAAGCAGTCATTGACTCGATTAATAGAAAAGATATTTGGAAAAAAGTAAGGGTTAAAAAATACTTAATTGAGTGTTGTAAGAACATACACGAAAATACGTATAATAAAATAAAAATAAAAGACATCATAGGAAACTTAAAATCAAATAAAGGAGTGAGACAGGGATGTCCTCTGAGCCCGACTCTATTCGATATAGGTATGTCGGACTTAGAAGAATATCTTGAAAAATCAAGAAACCAGGTATTGTAATAGGTAATGTAAGAATTAGAAGTAATTTATACGCGGATGACATAGCTTTACTAGGTAAGAATGACGTAGAATTAAGAGAACTATTAAGATTGATCAAAGAATTTTTAATGGACAAAGAACTAGAGATAAATGTAGATAAAACGAAGATAATGAAATTCAAAAAAGTTAATAAAACAAGAAATAAAAAAAATGAAATCTTTACATGGAACAATCAAAAATAGAAATAATTAAATATTAAACATACCTAGAATACGTAATTTCGAATAATAACGAAGATATATTACATAAAAGAAATCTAGTGAAAAAAGCAAATTTAGTGATAGGTCACTTATCGGAGCATCGGCGAAAAGTACTTTAAGGACGATTTTTAAATAAGAATGAAAATATTTTATGCAATGATAGAAAGTGTATTGCTTTTCGGTGCGGAGATATGGGGCTGGGAAGGATACACAGATATCGAAAGAGTGCAGAAAAAATACATCAAATGGTGTTTGGGGCTAAATAAAAACACAACAGTGTGTTAATGTTAGAAATGAATAGAGTTAAAATCGAGTCGAAGGCGGCCAAAAGAGCAATGAGATACGAAAGCAAAATCCTGAATAATGAAGGTAATAATATTGTAAAAGAATGCATAAATTATAGGATTGAAGAAGGAAGGCGTATGGAAAACTGTAAAATAAGAAACAAAAAAGAAAAAAACTGATAGTATTGAGGTTAAAATTTTGTAATGATATTGGATGGTCAGGGATAATATGGAAAGAAAAATCTATGAATATGGAAAATCTTATAGAAGAGGCAATAGAAATACGGAACGGTCAGAATAAACAAAGATGGAGTAGCCACATAGAAGGTTCTAAGTACACAAAAAAAATAAAGAATATCATTTTAAGGAATATGAAAAAAGGGGGTTGTATTTATGAAAAAAGAAATAAGGAGTAAAAAGGCAAGATTCAGGATGGGTAATGAAAACTATGCAAACCATTATTGGTTGAAAGAAAAAGATAAAAGCTATAGAGTATGTGGAAAAGATGAAGAATCATTAAAACATATTTTTAAAGATTGTAAAGTTTTAGGAATAAAAGAAAGGAACAGGGAAGAATGCCTCAAATATAATAAAAAAGATGTGACCAGATTATATAAAATACATTGGAGGAGAACAAGATTGAAGAAAGAGAAAGAAGGAAATACAGAAGAAATAGTATAAAGAGGATAAATTTAATAATTTAAAATATAAGTATAAATTATAAGAAATTTAAAATATAAGAATATTGTATTAGAGATAGTATGTTAAATGACAAAATGTACAATTTAGAGATATAAGAATTATATATGTATTACAATGTAAATATTTATATAACAAAATTTTTGTTCAATAAACTATTATTATATAATGTAAAAACTAAATGTGTATTTGTGAAAGTTTTTTGAAAAATTGAAAGAAAATTACGTGAAGTTGAAATATACGTGTACTCAAAGTTACATCGATACAATACATTTAAATATTTAAAAATTAAAGACATTGTAAATTAAGTTATGTAATGTAAATGTAGGTAACATTGTTCATGAATAAAATAATAATAACAGTAACTTTTAAGCGCACGCTTATAGATATATAAATTTCCTATATTATAGATTAATAATTTTAATTTCAAATATTAAGTTTCAATGTTTTTATAAGCATTTTTTAAATATTCCCTTACATTTTCTGCATCAAACATGCAATGTACAGCAACACTTCCAACGTTACAACTATTTGATAACGTACAGCAATTTTGCTGTTAAAAACATAATTCATGGAAGTTTGTGTAAAGTCTGGTTAAACACGCAGATTAAAAACGAGGTATTAATAATCGAGAAATAGAATTTCAATATGTTAAATTTGAGCAAATATCTAAAACTGAACCGAGAAGATCAAGTTTCAAGGCGATTTATAATTTATACCTTGAGCTGATTGTTGCTGACGTCCAACATGCTGACGTTCGGAAAGAGCAGGTACATTTTGGGCGTCGAATGGTTGGCTTTAGAATCCTTGTCCGAGTCGTCGTCAGGAACGTAGGATGACTCGCCGTCGTCAATCGACGTAAGCTGAATCCTGGTCAATAGATTATTGGCCAAGACGAGGGTCCGAAGATTTTCGAGACGCAGATGTCGTCGATGATTGCAGACAGACATTAGTACGACGTCGCGCAAGGAACTGGTGGTTTGTCGGTTGGCTGTTACCACTGGTGACTGAACCCCCGTCGTTGGAAAGTAACAGGCTGTGTTCGCTTGTTCCATCTCGTCGGCCCCATCCACCTGGTCATACAGTTCTGTTTTTATTCTAAGTAAATTTATGCAGGAGCTTCTATAGACCCTTTCACCGAATGAAATAGATTGTAACAAACGTAGTGTTGTTTGCACAAAAGTAGAGATTAAACAGATACATCTAGCAAACTCCAAACGATTAACAGCAATTATTATTTTAAATCAAACTGTCTACAAAATTGACGTTTCTTTTTATGCAGAGTAAAGTTGTAAGCATAAATACGTAATTGAACATTATTAATTATTAGAGTAAGTTTTCATGCGTTACAAGAATTATTCTAATCTTTTAATAATTAAGGATAAATAGAGTAATGTAAAAATAAAGTTTATTAAAGTGTTCGTCAATTGCAAAAGTGTATCCTTTAGCAGTAATGTCAGTTACTGAAAATAAAAAAAATTGGATTTAAATGATTAATATATTAATATAAATGAACTGATAAATAACAATGTTTTTTTAATTATATTGTATGAAAAACGTAAGAAGTAACGATTAAAATCGTTCATTAAAAAAGAAACTATTGAAATTTTTTTCAATAATTGAGGCAAATAATTGATCCCAAACGTTTATTTAATGAAAAAATTTATAGTTGTAAGAAATCCCAAAATGTGTCTACAACAAATGCTAGCTTTTATTTTATGTAATTTAAGTAGAAAATTACTAATCGTGAAAGCTCTATTTGAATAATAATCTTTTATCAAACAAACTTACGAATTTTGGTTTGCAATTTTCTCTTCGTCGACTGTCTTAGTAATAAATGTAAAGCTAATCGAAGTAAACCAAAAATTTAAAGAAAGATAATGAAGCTGACCTGAGGAAGACTCGGCCAACAAGAAATCTGGTTATTGGATAAATCCAGCTGCTTTAAACTTGCTGGGTAAGAGGTAATATGGCTCATCGATCTCAATGAATTGTAAGCCATGTTCAGTCTCACGAGGCTAACCGCTAGACATGGCAGGGCAACTGGGATACTATTAAACAGATTATGTGCTAGATTTAACGAAGCCAATACAGATTTGTTGCCAGTCTGCTCGGTGTCGTCTGAGATCTTCTCCGTTACCTGAAATTCATAACTCATTGCAGATCTTATGCAAGACTTTCACCTTGTAGTTATCAATTTATCAATTCTGTAAACACACTACTGTTTCGTATATTATTAAACATTTTTGAAATATTGAAAAATTACGGCTGTTTGGCAAAACGATTTTCGCGAGTCAAGACTGACTACAAATATCGATCACTTCGCATTATTTATCTTTTATCGACGCTTATTCTTGTTTTACGGACCGCATGTGTCTTGTGGCTGGCCACGATTTTGTAAAGTGGTAAAAAAATTTTGAAATATAAGTTTCTTAATTAATGAAATGGGCATGAATACTCGTTAAAAATAAATTATCAAAGCAGTATTTCTTAAAATACTAAAAAATTGAGAATTTTATTTATGCAAGAAAATAATCTGTAGCGATTTTCCGATGCGCTGGATTTATAAAAAATTTATCATTTAAAATGTCAGTATCGACTTAGTAGAAAGTGCATATTTAAAAAAAATAAAATAATTAAATTTTCACTCGTTTCTTTTTGTGTATGCGCAATATTATCTTATTAGCAAAGTCTCATTTTTTAAAAATATATTAGGCATTTTATAGAATTAATTGCTTCTAAGTAATTTTCTAACTATTCAGTTTAACATTCCCCCTCTTTCGGAGATTAATGCATATATTACGTTTAAAAATTAAACAATTTAGAAATAATTTCATTCTATTTAACACAGGTTTTCTTATATTTAATCTTTTCTTATTTGGACAAAACCTTAATTTTTGTTTTTTAAAATCTATCAAAAATTATAATTTCTTAGGATTACAACTTGCTTATTTTCTAAGTTGGCATTAAACTGAAGAGGAAAGTTTATCGCAAAGTGTAAGTCACATTTTTTCTTCGTTAATTCAGTGTGAGTAATAGAAATAATTATTTAGTCACGAATCTTTACTTGTTAGATATAAGACTAATCTTTAATTTACATGAAATACGAAAAGCTTGAGAATACAACTTATTAAGACAACCTACATTATAAATTTATAAAATTTTTACAAAGGTAATACTTTTATGAACGGGAACATAAAAACTTTATGGAATCCCGATTAAAGTAATTCAGAATCTTATGTAATTTATTAAACTAATTCGATATTATCGTCTTGAAAATAAACAACACCGAGCATATAACTTATTTTATAAATATCTTTTTCAATTGAAATGCGATGTACGAGTAGATTGATAAAAAATTGAAACCCACCTGTACAGATTTGGTCCACACAAACGGTCTGTCCATCTCCATGATCCTCGCGTTTGCTATTTTAGAAAAATATGAATCAAACTCGATAGATTCGTCCCTCGGCATTGGCAACTGAGCCCCGGAATTTTTTGTGCTTGCGCTGCTAGTTAACGAGTCTTCTCGGCTCTTTCTGCCGACGTTCTGAAATACTTGGCTTGGCAGGTCACGTAGCAGATTAAACGAAGCGTTGAGCTCCTTTAGCTTGGGGGCACGCCATAGATTTTCGGGCAAACACTGGAGCTTGTTATTAGATACGTCCATGATTTCTAAAGATGGCATGTTCAAGACGAATTCGGGTAATTGCTCTAGACGGTTGTCCTGCAAATAGATCTCTTCGAGGATCGGACAAAGTTTGTCCTTCGGGCTCTTGGGTTCTGCTATCAGTGCTTCGATTTTGTTCTGTGCCATATTGAGGTACCTAAGTGATAGGAAGAACTATGAAGATTCCAAACGCGATGTAAATGAAATTTACTGTAAATAAGATGGGCTACGAAATTACATCGAGTATTGATATTCACGGCGTTGTTGGGTGGAAGGAAAATCAATCGACTGCACGTGTACGTAAAAAAACAGAAACATATTTTCATCTCACCTGAGACTTTGGAGGTAAAAAACCGTGGACGGAACTGACGTAATGGAATTTTGTGAAATATCGATCCTCGTAATGGCGTACAACACGAGCTCGTTATTCTTTGCGCTTAGTTTCTTATTGACGTGGAGCACCGCGCTGATCAACCATTGGGACCTGATTTGTGATAGCCTGCACTGCTGATCGTGCCAGTTGATCATTGTCGGAATACTCGGAAAGAGGGTCGAATAGGTCACGCCTCCGAAGCTGGAAAGAGCCGAGAAGTGAGACGAGGTCTGCGTGCCTTCGGTCATTGCCTTCTTGTTGATCTTGTATTCGGCATCTGGGTAGGCTTTGATCGAGAGCAGTTTTGCGGTCAGGATTTCATCACCATTGCGGGCGGCAATCTTCAAAGCCAAGCAGTCGTTGTCCACGGCGCCGTGCTTCAAAAGCAACTCGGCGATTTTCACGTCGCGGTTTTGGCAGGCAATCGCAAGCACCGTTGTGTAAGTGCTCTCCGAATCCGACTGCTCCTGCTGTAATCTTACGGGGAGGTTCGTGTTCGCTCCTGCCTGTGTAAAAATGATAGATATTATGTGATTGCAACACTCGGATGATTATTACTAATCAATCGGGTGGTGTGATTTATTGCTGGAATCGCGTATATCGCGTATATGACCAAAAAATGAAACGACCGTTCGAAACATTTAAAAATTCCGTTCGTATTTTTAGATTTGGTACAATTATTCAAGTGTTTAATATCGAACACTCGCTTGCTTGGCATCGAATATAAACTTTAAGCAATGAGACAATATAATCTAATATTCTGGTTTACAATTTTATTTTTAATAATTAAAAATTGTAAAATTACGTTCGATTCGTTTATTTACGATTGTGAATAAGCAATTTTTTAAGATCCGGTGTCACGTAGACACATACGGTTTCATGTAGGATACCGCGCATTTTCTTAAACTAGAAACAACGATAAATTCGGGCAGCGCAGGGTAGCTGTAAGATTTTCCGAATCAGCTATTACGATCGATATGATTAGTGAATAGGGAAGACATTAATGAAAAGGGTCAAATTTGGCTTCGATAGCACGAGGATTTGATTCAGTCCTCTTTAGGGGATGGGCGACTACCCGGAAATCGGAAGTCTTGCGAGCCTTCAGAGTTTGAATCTCTGCAAGGTGATGATCTTGCGGACCTCACTTATATTCTGGATGACATCGTTGTCTGGAGTCATGCACGCGAAGCTCGAATCCTCGCAAGTGACTCTTACACAGACACTTGTAGCTGACACCGATACAAAATAAATAAGTAGGCTAATTTTTATCGATAATTAAATTAAAGGCTCTCTAAAGTCTGTATATATAAGACATTTCTATCGATATCACAGATTTTACGTTATTTATTTTAAGAAGAACGAGCTTTAGTTTTTTTGAAACGTAATTATGATACGAAAATTGAAAAAAAGCAATTTTTATCAGTTTTTGCGAAGTCTAATCATTATTCATAGCAAATTAAAATTCATTACATACGTAATAATACAATTTTTATACTTTATAGTTTAACAGTACCTTTAAAATACTAACATTTAGAACGTCGTGCATAGTTTTATTATCGGTAAAATGCTTAGGTATTGAAAAACGTGACGCGGAGTTTTTTAAAAGGCTAGAGCAATTAGTACTTAAAGCTTTATTATTGAATGCGCCTCACCAACAAAAGCACATTAACGACGTCCGTGTGTCTAGCCTTTACCGCCGCATGCAATGCCGTCTCCGTGTTATTATTGCAATAGAGATCCAAATTCAGGGGGCACATGAGGTTTTCGTCCTTTCTTTCACCAGACCGACCCATGAAATTCAGGCTGGACATCAAGCGCTGTATGCCACTGGATATACGTCTTTTCGAGACGGGCACCGGTTGAGAACCAGCGGTGGGCTCCTCTTCCTTCACGTTTCGCGCCTTTACTTTGTAATTCAGCAAGAGTTCAACAATTTTTACATTACCAAGAACACTGGAGATATAAAGGACGTTCTGGTCCGTGACATCCTGGGTGTTAACGTCGAACGGCATCTCGTATTCGTACTCACCGCTGGGGTCTTTGAATCTGTTAGAAAAGGAGATTTAAGGATTTCGCAATGAAACGGGCGGGAGTCGATTTTTCACAAGCTTTTACAAGAGATTTGACGATCCTGGTGTACTAAGAATATGAGCAAACGAACGGACGTGAAAAGTTGATAATTAATTTTACGCGCGTTGGAAGTAAAACGTCGATGGGGATTACTAGCTTCCAGAGACAAGCAATTATTTCTAATTATAAAAAAAATATTTTTCAAAATTTAATCTATCGTAAAATCCGCTCTAAACGAATGGATTTATCAGTAAGAATGGATCGACCGGCTGGACACACCGATGCTCAAAATAATTGTTGCTTTAGAACGAGTACTTGATTTCCAGTTTAATTGGAAAGCCGCAACAATCGCTAAATTGCGATTAGTCAGTCGTTAGTGGAAAACGGTGCCTCGCGCGGCCCGGAAAGTTATCAAAAGAGAATTTAACAAAAGGAGTATTGGAGCGAACAGCGCTAATTCCGCACCTTTGATATAAATGTTGCGGATACTCAAATTTGAGCAGCAGCTCGATGACCGCGTAGTGGCCATTGATTGCAGCTGCGTGTACCGGCAGCCACCTTTCGACCGTCAGCGCCTGTATCTGCTTTGGAAATTGCTTGAGCAACAGCTCGACTATATCGAGTTTGCCGTTGTAACAAGCGATGTATAAGGGGCAGTACTTGGTGACCGGATGTATCGTGCAGTCGGCCCCATGGTCCAGTAGAAGCTTTACCACGTCGCGCTGGCCAGTCTCGCAGGCGACGAAGAGGAGGGTGTTGGCGCCGCTCGGTGCCATATTTACAATGTAATCCAGGTCCGGGGCTGTTTGCTCTTGGATAATTGCCCGCGCAGCTGCACAGTCGCCTTGCATGCAGGCCACCCTTAGGGCGGCGTGCGTCTCTAGTCGCGCCCTCTCGTTCCTGTAATTAACGAATGTCGAGAGCCCGAATGACAAATGTTCTTCGCTCCGACAGCTTTATTGTTAACAGAGCCAGTGACTCAATTTCAAAATCAAATCTCTCTTAATTTTTATAAAATTTTCCATTTTCGTTTCTGAATGCGTTCTCTCGGAATTTATCGGTTATCTTAAACTAATTATTTTCCCGCGTTTATTCCGCAAACGAAATTCCTTAAAATTTTGAAAAATAGTCATGGCTATGGTGTAGGGTAAGTTTAGGGGAACATTCCCAAGCATTTTATTGAAAAAATAAATTAATCCGCACAGTGGTGGTAATAAAAATAGAAACAATGATTGTTTTATCGTTTCATTAATTTTTTTTACGTGTGCGTGAAATTTTTAGCAGATTTATAGTTACATTAATGGATACGAAGTCGAACTACTGTAACGATACAATACTTTTGCAATTTGCGGCAACGGATTTTTGGTCCAATCTTTCTCATTTAACTTTTTTTAAAACGTAATATTTAGCATTTTATTCTAGAAAAGGTCGATTTTGTTGTTCCTTTAAGTCTAATAAACTTTCATGCAAAGGTAAATGACCAAATTGATCGAATCTGTTTTTCAATACAGCTTTTTAAATTTTGATAATCTTAATTTATTTTAATTAATATTGAGAATCATTCGGAATAATCACACACAGCGAACGTTTTAATTGTATTCAATTATTCGATGTAGTATATTTATATAGTAGTTAACTAGTAATTGCAACTTCAATTCTGATTGTAAGGATAATTAAATAAGTGCCTTTCATTTTTCAACAACGAATGATACAATATATTTTTTACGACTTTATGCGATGATTATGGTAAAATGTAGCATTGTATACTACAAGGTTACAGTTCTAAAGTCGTATTATTATTAATCGTCAGTAAGTATTTTTAGATTTAATTTTCCGCTTTCTAAATATAAATCACCATTTTTGTGGTTGTAAATTATCAATGCAATTGAACGAAAAGGATTTATATAAGATTTTACCATTGTTTTACAAGTTAATATTGATATTTTCACAATTTGCACGATTAACAAAAACGATATGTATATATTTTCGACAATAATCATTAAAAAAATTAGCATATTAAAGTGAGACTTGATTAAAATGTTTAAATTTTTAGAAAAAAAGTTTAAGTCCGTTGAAATCTTTGATAGAATATTTGATTTTAATATTTTTTTGTTATAATTTTTTATTTTAATAAATAATTGATTAAGCTTACGATAAAAAAATTCATTTGCAATGTTGTTTGCATTCTGTCACGTTCAGAATGTTTTTTTGCCTGGGATTAGTTGTAATCGGTAACTTCGTATTTGATAAATTAATGTTAGAGATCATTACTTGATGAATTTACGTTGTTCATAAAAAGTTTTATATTCGTATAAAAGTAAAACTTTTTCACCGTTGAAAATCAATCTATACGATAAAGTATAAAGAGATATTCCATGACAATCAACTTGCATTGTTTTGCCCTCAGAAGTTCTATTTTCTAATATTACGAAAATCACTACGTATACGGGGAATAAATTTAGCCTGGGATCACAGGCTAAAAAGAGTTTGTTATTATTGTGAAAAAAAAAATAAAACAATCATACCGAATTTTCGAAGACGTTTTCATTGTTGTGAACTTCTTTTAAATTTCGTTTATTTATTATTTAATTTTATTAAAGTATTTGGCTTAGGGCTACTTGCAAAAAGTATGATTAAAGTGATGAGGGTTTGGTGCAATAATTGTGGATACAATTTATCCTTTTTGCTCAGTGATTTCGCATTTTATTATTTATTTTATTTATTACATTATTTGAATATGCTTCGATTTGTCCAGATGTTTCTTGCACATAATTTGCGATCGCAAAAATATATGACGCTTTTAAGTTTCACACAATTTGCGCTTTATTTTGAACAACAAAACCAGTAATGCACTTTATTTCATAAAAATGACCAAATGTTATTTTAGTTTGACAGTCTGTCTCAACACTGCTATGCAAATACACGTGAATCATAGACGAATTCCAGTCCGATTCGGGAAAATTTAATAAACGACTAAGCAAGGTATTACAAGAGCACCCCTGACAAATTTAAAAAGCTTACTCCTTTTTAGAACTGCAAAATAATCCAGACAACCAGTAAAATCCTACACTTTCCGCGTACAAAACATAGAAATTCAACAATGACTAGAAGTACAAAAACAAAAAGATAAGCATCCTTGCTGCAAGTTTCGAGGATCCAACGGGACAGGAAATTGAAAGCGCAATGTCTCACCTCTCGGCAGCATTCCTCAGGATCTCGTAGCATTTGTTGTTTTCGTTCTTTTCGCAAAGCTGGAGAGGCGTGAAGCCGGCGCTGTCGGTTAGGGTAAGGTTGGCTTTGTACTCGAGGAGCTTTTCGATATTAGCTGCGTGGCCATGTTCTGCACACACGTGCAGGGGCACACGGTACTGACCCCGGGGTCCACAGGGCAGATTCGCGTTCGCCCCGGCCCTCATCAGCACCTCGAGGCAGCGCGAGCTCTCGGTGATGGCGGCCGCGTGCAGAGCTGTGCGACCCCAGGAGTCCTGGCTGTTGATGCACTCGGCGAGGTCGCCCCGCAGCAGATCTTCCAGTAGCTCCGCGTTATCCCAGAGGGCGGCCTGGTGCAGCAGCCGCCCTTGAAAGTCTTCGTCTACGGGCGTGTAGTCCTCCATGGCCGGCCCGGGGACGAGCGCTTCAATCTGGAACTTTCATTTTCAATTTTTCTTTGCTAAATAGGTGTTCGAGTGGTGTGGATTTACGTCACCCCAAATACAGATTCGCTAGTTTTTATTTCATTCAAATCAGAGACGCTATTTATTCTCCTGTAAATTTATAAATATTCCCGTCCTAATTTTTAACGACTTTAATTTATACATTATGCGGATAATAAAAATAATTGATAATTTACAACATCTTCAAACAATGAAGTACAGAAAAAGACTGAATAATCAATATCTTTCATAATTTAGTATTATTTTTAATAAAATTTAAAATTTTTTAACGGAGTTAATGAGAATGTACACATTTAATTTCTTTTCATTTACCCAAGAGTCTAAATTCTTATTTGTCCAAATAACACATTTTTCATTTTTATAGGTAACAGAAAATATGTAGTGTCAAAATTTTTATAAATAGTATATTATATCATAGAAAACAATAAAATAATCGATATACTTTTCATAATAGAGGAATAATAAAATTCGTTTATTAGATATGCATTTTTCGATAATTTACTTAAAAAAAAAATATTTGATTCATACAAATACAAGACAAAATTTAATAAATAAGAAGGGATTTTCAAAAACAATTTTTTTTAAGTTTATATTTTTGCAAATTAAATCCGATGATATTCTTTTTGCGTTAATATTCGTTTATTACCTCTTTTATTTATTCTATTTTTTATTCTACATATTTAATTATTCTATTTATCGTTTTAGAAATTCACATAAATTTAGGATTTATTAAAAATTCTCTATTAAAATTTAAAACTCGTATAAATCATTCAATAAATTATTTAAAAGTACAATGTTCACATTCAACTAACAAAAATATACAATAAAATATATTTTTTATTGCGATGAAAATAATGCTGATTAAAAGATTTAATAAGCAATTATGTTCGATATTAAAATAAATATTAGAAATTTATATTTTGGGAAAAATTATATACATATATAATATTCAAAAAATAGTGAAATGGTTACAAATTTTTCTCACTATAATTTATATAAAATATTTTAGAAATAATTCAGGGAGTTATATATATATATATGATCTTTTTATTTACGTAATGCATAATTAAACTGATGAATGTTTATGAATCAACTTAAAACAAACTATCGATATTTACCAGAAATTTTTATTAGTTAATTTATCTCTCGACAAATTAACGACGACACAAATAATTTAAACGGGTTTATTTTATTTCAATATTAATCACAGTAGTTTATGTCAACTAACGCATAACTTCAAGGTAATGCTAAAAAAATAAAATTTCATTTTATATAATATTTTTTTAATTCTTGATACAAATGATTCTAAAAATGATGATTAGCTTTGCAATAAAGAATGTGGATTTCTTAATTTTATTACTGACCAAATTCAGATATATTACAAGGAAGTCATTCAAATATATTCAGTGTACCTTATTGAATTTAAGTATTTAATTAGATTACAACTAACAAAAATATCTGAATTTTTCGTCATGTTTAATTATCTCAAAAAAATAATTTTTTAAATATTGTTTATTTTTGAAGATATTTATACACTAATTTTCTAATGAAATGCATTGATTTTATTTATAAATATTTATTTATAATTTTTTAAATAATTTAAATAACAAAAAACAAACAACAAAATTTAAGTTTAATATAGATCTGAATATTAAACATTAATAAAATGACATTTTGTATAAGCTTTAGTACAATTGAGAACTAACTAATCAGAATATAATAAAAACAATAATTATGTAATAAATAATAAAATTAAAAACTATAAGTTTAATTTATATTTGAATATGGCTATGTATGATGGTAGTTATTATGTAACAAAGGTTAAACAGAGTTTAAGAGTAATATAAAGATCCTTGTACATTAAAAGATTACATAAAACTGCCAGTATCCTGAAAAAAAATAAAATTAAACATCATTTAAATTTTCAATTCAAATGATATTTATTACATAAAGTGCATTCAGTTATAGCGATGATGATAGTAGTATATAAGAATTTTTTTAATGAATACGAATATAATTTACAAATAAAATTATAATAATTATTACACATTATTATAAATAAAAAAAATTTTCTAAATTATAAATTTTTTTTATTAGAATTATATAATTAATTGCATAAATTGTAAAAATAAATTAAATAATGAAAATAAAAAAAACAATAAAAAAAATTAAAAATAAATTATCGAATATAAAAGCATAAGTGATCAACAGTATTAAAAAAAAATAAAATTAATTTTTTGAAAAATATTAAGTTGTAATTATCATAATATTTTTAGCTTAATATATGTACACTATAATTATAAAACAAATAAAAATAAATTTTATAAATGAAAGTCATGATACCAATTATATAAATATTAAAAAAACGTCAAATTAATTCAATAACTTTGATCTAACAAAACAATAATACAAATTATTCATATTAAATGAAAAAATCAATAAAAGTTTTTAAGTGTTTACTTATCTATTGAGGTTAAAGTATAGTAAAATAACGTAAAACACAATTCACACGAAATTGATTCATAGTGACAACTAAAATATTATAACCGTATTAATGAAAAATAATTAATTATATTTAAAAATGAAAGAATAGTATCGATATAAAAACAGTATTCTTTATGTACCTATGTAGGCTTTAGCACCAAAAATAATAATAAGCCCATTGTCGGCGACGACCAGTAGAAACAATTTCATCGGTGATGAACAGCAAAAACTTTTTCTGCGTAAAGGCAGAAGTTTGATTCGTTGCTCATTTTTGGAACAGTAAAATAGATGATTACTTTCAAAGTTAATGTATAAATTTGACAACTCTTTTGTCGTCACTTCGATCATCAAATTTACCACTTTACTTTTTTCGCCATTTTTTCGGAACATTTATGTACATTGTAAATTATACAACTCAATTGGAGAATATTACAATCAACTCGAATATGCGCAAAAGAGCATTGCATTGATTGGCGGTAATTGCGCGCGCGATTCAAGTTATATTTTACCATCTGCAAAAAGTACTTGTCTATTTCTTAAAATTACCAGTTCATAAGCCGTATGGAAGTGTAAATTATCCTTAGCATTAATTCACAACTAGTGGGATGCGAAATACGAGATGAGAATTAAAGTACGTAATTAACATGATACCACAGTTTACTTATTCTTCGACAAAGTGTTACGAGTTTGGAAGTGTACAACCAGACCTTGGCTAGAGATTATTCATGGAGGGATTGGAAATAGGTTTGTATACAGATACTGACACAATTTTTTTAAATTTTTAATTAGAAAAAGATATCAGTTAAGTAACTCTCACTTGGTTTTTTTTGCAACATACAAAAATTATGTAAAATAATTTGAATGTATATAAATATGTATGATTTGTGTTATATCCTATATTAATTATTAGAATATATATATTGATAAGCATTGTTTATAATCATATTATTTAATAACTTTTTGTTCGTACGTATAACTGTTAATCACAATTACTTATGATCAATTTATATCTTATAATTTTTGAGATATTTAATTTTGATTAGACAATAGATGTTTTTGTTTTATTGTTTTCTGTTAAATTTAATCATTTATAATAGTTTGTAAAATGTCTTAAATTAAAAAGATTATCGTCTTACGTGATTATAAATGAAGCAAGAAATGTGAATTTAATAGTATTTTGTAAGTGGATTACGATTAATCCGATTTACGAATCGATCATACATTAAGGATTATTAGATATTACAATGACTCATTATTAGAAAAGTTAATAAACAAAACAATTAAATTTCACGAAGGAATTGAATCAATTTCCTTAATGAATTTTAAACATTATGGAATAAAACTTGCTATTTAAAAAAATTTATTTATAAGTATTATCTTGAAGTTATTTCTATATTTCAGAGTTGTGTATCGTGACGATTAAATATTATAAATGTTTTTATAATTTCACAAAATAGGTTCTTTCAATATTTTATATTAATCTAAATAAATATTTTTGAAAACTTTATTAGTTTTTAAAGTTGTATACTCAAAATGCAAATTTGCTAAAATTTATACAAATATTCATGCATTAGAAAATTTATATATAAAGTTTTTCGATGTTCAGATATAATATTCATTGCAAATATCCTACAATTAAGTAAAAATTTGCTTGCTAATTAATGCGTATAAATTATATTAAATATCATACGAATAAGTACTTAAAAAAATAAATGTTTTTATAAATTATGTATTTCTATTTGATAGATAATACAATCTATCAAAATATAAAAATTTAAGATAGTATTATATCCCATTCTTTTTAATTATTAAAAATACGAATTTAAAATTTCGTTTATCGGAGTTTTTAATTTTTGAAATATATATCTTTTAATCTTGATTTTTATTACTTCTCATAATTTTAAGAAATTATTTCATTATTTAAATTATATTAAAACTTTAGGTATTGTGTATAGATTAGATATAAATTTATAATTTCCTTATTTTATAAAATAATGAAAAGTGGTAGACGCATATAAATTTTAAGTATTAACATTTTGTGAAATATTTTAAAATATTTATGGCGTGAGCACAAATTTACTATACTTACAGCTGTTAGTCTGTGGAAGTGAATTTGTTATAAATAATTTATAGATTTATATATGAATGTTTATTTTATTACTTACTTTTATGTAATAAGTAAGAAATGCAGTAGAATGTTGAACTGCATAGTTCTTCAAATTTAAGACCTTCAAAAAGAACTAAATCCGTTGATAAAACGTAATAATGCACTTGAAATTTATTTAAGAAAATGAAAACACAGACAAATATTTATATTCCGACATATTTGCTTAATCTAATAGATTTAAAAAATCGTTTAAATATATCAAACAAATAAATTTTTTCGTGCCGTAATATTTTTTATACGGTTCAGTTACTATTTATTTATTTTTTTTATTCCGAACGTTTTCATGCAGATACAAATAAATCGCCAATCCAAGCTTCAATGAAAGTGCAGAGCTGTTCGCAAACTGCGCGAGCGATTTTCCTTTTAGAGCAGGACAGAGTATTGCGGTTTGTTATACGCGTGACTGGCTGCGAAATCAATTAACTCACGAACTCATCCTCTGTTTGTTACTCACATCTGGCGTTTTCAATGTTACTGACACACTTTTTTGTGGTTCCTGATACTTTTTGCTTTGCTCTAAAATCTCGATATACGCTTATTTCAGTTTTCCTTAAATTTTGATAGTTTTTATTGAAATATGTTTGATCGTTAGAACTAATTATGTAATTTGAAATTTTTGAACAATCGTTTGGCGAAAACCTTTGATTTGACTTAAAACAGATTCATTTTACACATATTATTAAAGTTTAATTGCAAAATTTTTTCTCATATTTTATAATATTATTGCAAACTTTAATTAAACTGTATAAATTATAAATTACTAACTTTCAATATTAAGTTCGTAACTCAAGCAATGAAACCTATTTATAATTTATTCAAACATTAAAAAATAATTTTTATTATTGCTCATATATTATCATTTGAAATCAAATTATTATAAATTAATTTTTTAAATTTTAGGAACAACTTGAATTTCAAACATATTTTTTCCAAATACTTTTACACTTTTTAAAGATTAATCAAGATAATAAAACAATAATTATTTAATTGTAAATACAATGGGCTTCAATATATTTTTAAACGCTAGAATTGGTTGAATCTATTATAAAAATTAAAAAGTTTCGGATTTGATTAAATATAAAATTTTATGTATAAGTTTAAAAAAGAAACAATAGCGTAAACAGTAGTATTTATTGCTCGGCACAATTAACAAAAATTACGAGCCAATGATAGAAAGTAAAGAGGAACAAACTATACAATGACTTTCAACTTTCTATTTGTAATCGTTGTAGTGTAAAATGTAAAAATTTCTTGCTTCCTTATAATTGAATCATGTTACACATCGAGATCCAAGAGACGCGTAATCGTGGTCGACATCGAACCTTGGCTTAAATATCGCTTTTCAAAGCAGTGACACCTCTTTTTTGTTTTAATTTATGTAATTCGTTTAAAAAATATAATTTTGAAAATGTTTCGAAATTTTAGGAAAATATTATTATCAATAATAATAAAATCGATTGGTTTACCTTAAAAGAATAAGACTCTTATTAAGATTTTTAAATCAGAAGTAATGTCAACCAAAAAAGCAAATCTAGTTATTTGCTAAAATTCAAATTTTTAATTATTACTACATTATTTACAAATAATATGATAATGTGTTAAAATGATATTAATAAATAATAACTTATTTTATGGAATTTTTTATTGAAATTAATTTAAGTAAACGTTTAAAAATAATGATTTTGTGCTTAATATCACAAATATTGAAAATTACACTACTCAAAAAAATAATATTCAAATTTTTACGTGTTTCAATTCCGAGTAAAATAAAATTTACCACGCTCGACAAATATTTACATAATTCTTTACACTTCAAAATAAGTGATCTTTAATCTGGTTGACTATTCTCAATGATTAGCGCTCGCGCCAGGTTTCGAGTAGCCGCCAGCCGGAATACGCTGACTTTATGTTGGAACTTGGGATCTTTGCCGTGACTTTCCAGCGATCGCATCAATTCGAAGGTGTCTCGGGATGAAAATAAGATGTCATCGGTCTCAAGTAGTGGAATAGCATCAGTTAAGAGAATCGACCAAAAACTGAAAAATAAACGTATTATTATTGAATTTTAATTTCGAATAAATTTTGGTGATTTTTACAAAGTAATTACTAAATGATTTTATGAGACGATTAAATATTAACATTTGTAGATAGTAAGTATATGTTACAATATAGCATATATATATATATATAGAATAAGGATATTATTACTTACTATCTTGGCGTCAAATTTGAGACAATAAGAGAAATAAGTAATCTCGCCGCTTCCTTAAATTCTTTAATACCATACATTTGATGGAACTCACAATATTTTCCTGATAAAACAGAAAAAAGAAACATAATTATTTATAAATAAAATACAGAATTAATAAATAATACGGCTCAGATTTAATAGTAAGAATTTCTATCGTTACTATTAAATAATATTTTAATAGTGATATTTATCTTTTTTATTTATGTATTTATTATGATGTAAATTAAAAGTCCATATAATTGGAAAACTTTCATATTTCAATTTTTAATAAGTTAACAAAATTTATAATAATATTTTATTTATTTTAATATTATTAAATAATGAAGTCGTAGTGAAAAAATATTTTAAATTTTAATTAATTATCCATTACCACATTTGGTATTTTTCATGATAATAAAAATAACAAAACCTAAAATGAATTAATCAAATAATTAAAAAGCTTTGTACTTGTTTTCTTTCTCAATCTTTTGTTAAAATATCTGAAGTTTCCGCTTATCATGTCTGCGTTTTTTTATATGTTTAATCATCTTTCAACTAACCAAGAAATGTGAGTCTTTCACTGGCAAGCATACAAGTTCCCAAGTTTTCCAGTAAATCTCGGCACTTAATTTCTGACTTCTCTACGTAGTGTTTGAGAAAACGATCGGCTATATGAGAAGCGAAAAGACAGTCCTGTCCTTTCAGAGCCCATGCAAGAGCATTTCCTAGTTTACCCTGAGTGATACACTTTATTCCTTGAATTTTGCAAATGCTGGAAGCTGGTTTGTATTTTTTTAGTTATTTGAGGTTTAGTATAGCTTTTAATAAGTATTAAAAATATTACTTTTTAAAATTATTTTCAAATAAATCTGTATAAATTGGTTAAAATAATAAAAGAAATAACTTAGAGGCTATATTTTTCTTTCTAATTTACTAGAAATTTTTTTTAATGAATCATATATTTAAATTTAAAACGAATTTAATAATATTTTCAAACTAAGCTAATTGTGTAATTTTTTAAATTAGCGTTTTGACTGTATAAAAACTTATTTATACAGAGGTGAAATATTTAGTTTTCTGTATTTAAAGTGTTTAAATATAAATCCAATAAAATTGTGTAATAGTCAAATTGTATAAGTTGGTTCTTAAATTGATGTTTTAATAATAATTATTTTTATTGATTTTAAGTATATTTTTTATAAACAATTATTTTCTTCGACGTACCAACGTGATGCATATTATTCTCTTTTGCAACATTAATAATTTTATGAATTCTGGCTTCACTTCCTAAAGGAATCGTCTGCAAAAGTGCTTCGAGCCTTGACAAACCTTGATCAGGACAATGTTCCAAATAACTTGCACCACATTGCCATAAAGAATGGTGACCCATCAATGTACTTCCATAATCTAATATTAAAGATTCATGAAGTAGATCGGTTACACTAAAATAAAAAAAGAATATGTTTAATTAATAAATTTATATATTTATATAATGTATATAATAATACTTTATATAATAATTTATATAATAATAAATATAATAAAATATAATTTTTAATATTTTATTTTTATTTAAGAATTATATTGTTTTTTTTAAAAAGTAATTTTATATAAATCTATATTAATTCGAAACTGTAAAACTTTATATATAGTAATATTAAAAATGAAATAATTATATAGAATATTATTAATTTATTTTTTGTTATTTATATGATATGTTTAAAATTGTAACTTACTTTACTTGTTGCTTATCCATAATATTTAATCTTCCACAGTGATAAAGTAGGTCTGTTAAATGTGATGCGAACCAACCATTATCATTCATATATTGAATTTCTTTAATGACTTGATGCAAGTCACTTTCCATCAAAGCTAGAATAATATTATCTAATACTAATAGACTTGACTGACGAGTCGACTGCCATTTAACTGCAATACTGTTTGCATGACGTGCTAGCTCTGGTTGTTTACAACATTGTGCAGAGTAGAACAGTTTCGCTGCTAGTAATTCATACCATGCTTCCGTATATTTCGCAAATTCCCAAAATTCATTTCCAACCACTAACTATTTATTGGTGTATATAGTATAAAATATATTATTAAAATAATTTATATTTCTGAGTTTATACAAAAATTTTAATATTTTATAAAACATTTCAAAACGAAATGATAAAGAAGTATTTTATAAAATTAAAAATTACCTTCATAAGTGATTCTAAATTCTGATCAACTCCAAAAGCTTTACTATCAATGCTTTGAGATAAACTCATTTGCCATTGTTTCCATCTTATAGTAAATTCTTTGACTGAATAACCACCATATATATTATATACAGGCATATTTCTAAGAGAATTTTCTGCTGCTATGAATGCTGAATGATCTGCTTTACTGTGTAATGCAAGAAGTGCTCTAACAAGATCAAGCCTTCCATGTAAAGCACAACCCATTACAGATTCCCAATAATCAATATTTTCTATGTCTATACCCATTTTCTTTTTAGCCAATATTTTAATAGCCATTATTTCCCTTGATGGGAAATGAAATCTGACCCAATCTAAAAGCTGAGGTAAAACAATATCACCTGAAATGCAATTAATATAATAGTAAATAAAATATTGACATCTTTCAATAAAGTTTCCTTTAATAAAATGTCATAAATTGATTACAAGTTACTATGTGTATAGTTCTAATTGATATTAAACTATTGAGTTAATTATAAATTTTTACATAAGTTTTACCTGGAATATTATCAACATAAAGAATTTCTGTTAAGTGCCAGACACATTCAACATTATAGAAAATTGTTTGGAAATTTTCATAAAGAGATTTCTTTTCTTCTGTACATTTCTCTGCAAGATCTTGTAATTCTTCTACACAAGCTCTTAAAATAGATCGGTATTGCTTACTATATTTTAACATTTCTGGTCTTGAATCATTTGTGGTTGAGGAACATTTTAATTTTTGAATTGATAAGAAAACACCATTACTTTCATTTACTAATTTACGGAGAGAAGGGGAAAACAAGATCACTTCTGGTCTCAGAAAATGTACTTTTGCTTCACAAGGAGTAAAATTTGTAGGTGTATCTAAATAAATTTTATTTTTTTATTAAATTTAATTCAATAGTAAATTTTTTTTTTATATATAAATAAAATACCTTTAGAATTTATATTGACATGCTTGTAACCAAATAGAGCAATTTTATTAGGACCAACCCATGTTGCAGCAGTACCTGCTTTTTTACAAATATCATCCGGTATCGTCTAAAATTTATTATAACCATAATATTAAAAAATTATTTGTATATTTAAATCATTATAATAAATTTAAAAAATATTGATATAAATTAATGATGTATTAACTTATAAATGTTATACAAATAATAGTTTAAAAACTATACATTTTAAATATTAATAAAAAGTTGTTGCACTAATTTTAATAAATTATAAATAATATTAACGATATTAAAGCAAATTATAATTTTAAATTGATTTGGCATTAAAATTTTTATAATTAGAAAATATTTAAACCGGTTTCGAACACTTAGGTTATATACATTGTTTACAATAAATTTTTACTTACAATAATTTGAGCGTTATTTTGTACAGCCATAGTTAAAAATTTTTTTTAAATTCATTTATTTACTTATTAACTTCACTTTAATACAAGGTATACTTTTAAAAGTACATTTTATTTAAGCATGCTACGCCAAGTTAAGGTTATACACGCGCCATTAAATTAAGTGCCGTCACCACGGACTACATGACCAGGCACCTGGCACACACACATAAACATTAAGTCGCAGGCAATAGTTTTATGGCGCAACAATTGCCCGCGACAAAAGTATTGAGTTTTGCTGTAGGTCCCTATATTTTTAAAATCATATTTCTTTTGTAGAAATTCGATTGAATGGATGGACATAATAACTGTATCTTTTATTACTTTCGGTTTGTTTATTAATTTATCTATGCAATGTGTGTGCAACTTATATTTATGAGTCTGTAATTATGGAAAATTTATGGAAGATTAAACAGAGAAAATTAATGAGAAAAGCTTGTCTTGCACCGAGAAAAAAAAAGAATTAGATATTTTTTTACTTATTGTTTTTTCTAAAAATATATTTTTTACATACAGTATAATGGCATATAATAACATAATTGATATCGGTGAATAGTCGTTCATGTAAATATGTATATAATATATATATTTATATTTATATTTTTGTATTTGGATTTAAATAATTATAAAGTCTAATAAATTTGCGAATAAATATTTGCTTGTAGCTCTGATAAAAGGTATTTGCTGACAAATTACTTTGACGAACTTGATTTTACTCGGAACGAGATTGATATTAAATTTCTTCTTTAGGCGTGTAGTTAAATTCTAATAGATGAAAAAATCAAGTAACATAAAAATGTGTCTATTAATAAGCAATAGTATTAGGAATAATAGTAATAATGATAAATATAATTATAAAAAAGAGAAAATAAATAACGAAAAATCAATGCTGTTAAAAAAAAGAAAATTGTGTAGGAAATTAATGCGAATACATTTGTAAGCTATAAATTTCCACAAGCTTTTATATCCTCTCTACTATTGTGTGGCTATAAAAAGAGCCTTGTACACAGTGAGTGCTCATGTATAGTGTAACGAACAAATGCACTCGGAACATTTTTTAAACTTATTCAAGATCCCTTTGAACTATACGAGTAAGTATAATAACTAATTTTTAATTTACAAAAATAACTATTTTAGTATCTGAAAAATTTACTTTTTATCGCTTGATTATATGCGTTATTATTCAAGTGCTTGTACGTTTAAACTATACAGTACATATTGAAAACAACGCAGTGCTTGTATGGTGCTTGTATCTTTTTTTCTAGTTGAATTTGCGCGTGTAGTTTTCGTATCTGTGCGTTTAGACTTTATAGTTCTTTCTTAACGATTGTTCGTACTAGAATGAACTAAAAAATGAAATATAATTGCGTTCCATAAACAGAAACAAACATTTCCTGTTAAAAAAAATATTTTTATACATTTAATGAAAATTCTAAGTTTTGTCCTGTATTCTTTATAAGTGAAATCAAATAAAAAAAAAATATTATACGTCAGAAGGGAGAAAGAGGAACTAAAAGTAAGCTCAGTTACGAAATCAAATATGAAAATCTTGGAAAAAATTTTAAAAAACCCTGTAACGAAATAGCTTTGTATTGTATAAAACTAAAAAAGAAAAGCAAGCACATACAAAATGAAAGAAAAATAATAAATTACGAAAAGTCGATTGATGATAATAACCCTAATTTATAACGGAAAATTTCATTTAATAAACTAAACAGTATTTATTAATATAAGTATAAATAATTAAAATTAATCTTGAACGCTACAAGTTGTAATTTTTATTTTGTAGATACAAAATAAGAAAGAAACAAAATAAAATTATTGCTTTAAAAACTAATTAATTAGTGTCAGTAAAAAATGTCTTATGAAGAGTACTCAATTTTAATTGGTGTAATATTTTCTTTATTGAACTTTTAGAATAAAACGATCAATCTCTAAAATTGATTAATGGAGATGCTTAAATAAATTTGGCGAAGATAATAAGTCAATTAAGGAGACCGAACAACTTATCGTAGACTGTAAGGTCGCGATAAAAATAAATTATGTAAAGATCACATACACACAAACTCAGTTCCTTGCACTACTTTTAGGAGAATTTGAAGACGAGTATCATTGATGAGAAGAAAGTTTAATAGCTTTTATAAATATGAGAGATCTAAATTCCTGGAACTTAATTCATAATAAATTTTATTCTAATGATAATGTTTACAATAGATAATATAATAATAAATAATGATTAGGTAATAAACAATGATAATACAATAATAAATAATGATTAGGTAATAAACAATGATAATATAAGAATAAACAATGATAATAGGTAGCAAAAGAAACTCACTAGATCATCTGTTGCCCTTATTGCTTACTCTATAAATTGTCTATTTAGTGTTTTGAGTTTCAGAAGTAAGAAGCTTCACATATTATTGGTACCACTGATATTGTGTAGATGGTTTGCAAATTTAATATTTAATTCTTTATTTTCTAATAATAACTTTCTTTTTCCATGTACGGGTATCAGAAATAAGTTTGTATTAGTTGGTTAGACAGTGCATGAATATTAAAGATGAAAATGCTAATATTCAATATTCAATATTCGTGTGAATGTTGAATTATAAATCTTCGTTTATCCTGTTCCTATTTATTAATGACTAAGTTTCTTTGCTGATATGAGGTTTATGAGGTCAGTAGGGTGAGTGGAAATAGGGGGATCCAACCAGAGCATCTTTAGAAAATTCGCGTTGTAATATATAATAATGTCTAATTTGCAAGGTATTTGCTTTTCATTTAAATTAAATTAAAAAAATATTTGAGTGCAGGATGATTTCTTCGTTAGGTTCGATTATATCTCTCCACCTTCTAATAGTTCAATACTATTAATTTTTGTCTAAACAAGTGTATATGTAATACCGTTGGGTAAACAAAAGGATATATTAACATGTTTTTCAACCAGTGAGCTGATAACTACTGTCATTTCAAGAAAAGAACATACTGTGATCGCTATAAAGAAAAAGCTTTCTAAGTCATCTTACTAATACAAGTTTTTACTAGCCAATGAAATAATTTACTCGACTAAAGTTGGCGGAAAATAAATTGGTATGTGTGCAGTAGTAAAATTGATATGATATTGTGTAAGGGTCTATTATTTTAACGTGTTTGACTTTGTTGTTGCATAGCATGTACTATATATTAAATATAAAATATACCTGTTGTATAAAAAGTTACATAATGTCAAGTGCCTTTCTCTTAGGTTTTGCAACGTTTCATTACGCAGTGTTTTGAAGTTTTATTCATGCAAATTTAATAAATTATCACTTATATTATAATACAACTTTTAACTAAATGATGTACGCGTAAATTTATAAAATCTAGTTTTTTATTTTCTTTCAACTTATTAAACAATAAATAAAAGATACTTTTAGATCTTTTAAGTAATATTATCATTAATAAATTTATGATATCTATACATAATTCGATATTTTTTACATTCTTTTTATATTTACAGTAAGATTTCGCTTGATTAAATAAACGATTGGTGTAAATTATAATATTTTTATTGAAACTCCTATTTTTTTACTTTTTCAGTGTTTAGTTTTGCTTTTTTAATTTTATATCTTGGTAAATATGATGCAGGTCTCTTGTTCTTAGCTGTTCCTTGAAACAAATCTAAAATAAAAATTAATTGGAAAATTATTTTAAAATACTTATTAATTCTTATATTATAAGGTAAAATTTTTATTCTTACCCCTGTCTGGTTCTTCACCAACTTCATCTCTGTAATACTGTGCATCATCATCATCATCATTGTCTTTAGTTGCTTCGTATGACTCTTTTGCAATTTTTTGCATAAGAATATCACTTTCTTTTTTCTTTTGTATACCTTTAAGAGATTTTTCTTTCAGATCTTGTTTCTTGACCTCCTTTTTCTTTGTATTTTCTTCCTGTATTTTTTTTCTTTTCTCTTTCAACTTTCTATTTTGCTCACGTTTTTTCTCTATTATTAATTTTTCTTCTTCAGTTTTATTAATGAATTCATGATAAAGTACTTCACCCCCTAAAAGTCCATCTTCCACTTTTGTTAACTGAAAAAAGGTTTTTTATATTCATATATTATATTCATAAATTAGTTATAACTTTTATTTAAAATTAATAATTGCATATATAAATGTTTTGTTTATGCATATTTATTGCAATTGTAATCTGTTTTTGAAAAATCAAGATCAATCGAATCTTTAAAATTAATTGTCTCTAAAACTTATATATACATTTATATTAGATTTTTAATGTCATCTGTATTTTATTTTTAATTTATCGATTTTTTTAATTTATATATATTTTATTGATAATTATTCATGTAAAGAAAGTTTGTATTTATATGTTAATATTAAATATGGACAGCAAATTGAAAAAATTTCTTACTTGTAATGTGAGTCTTGGTCCAAGTTCATATAATCTGATTGCACTTGTGCCTTTTTCATGATTTCCTCTAGAGGACAATTTTTGTGATAGCTCTACGTGACTTGCTGGATCATCTTCAGCTTCACTCTCTGACAGTGTTGGTTTTGTCATAAATTCTGAAAAGTCTTGACATCGTGCTAAGTTTGGTATCTTTGCTTGAACCAATTTCTTAACACTTTTAGATAAACCAACTGGTATAACTTTAATAGCATAATGTCTAAAATCTATTGATTTTGTATTCTGATCATAATTCAAACAAACACATCGACGAATATTAGTTAAAGTAACCTGAAATAAGCATTGTTTTAAAAGGTATTTTTAACACATACGTAAAATTAAATAAAAATTGAACATTATTTACTGTAGCTAAATTAATTGTAGGAAACATATTTTGAAACATTGAAGCCATTAATTTAAGATGCATTCCTTCACCACTAAATTTATTCATAACAATTAAAGGTGGATGTTTAAAAGCTTCTTCAAAAACAAGTTGTTTTTTTGTAGTTGAGATAACATCTCGTGCTAAAGCAAAACTTTTAATTTTAAAGTTTAACGTTGGACCTCTTGGTATCCTAAAGAAATTTATAATTTATTAATTTTATAGTATGATATATATCTATATATATATATATATATATATATAATGTATCTTTGATTTTTATCAAATACCTGCAAAGTTTTAGATACATTCCTAGCTCAGTTTGTGAAAAAATGGAAAGATGAGTTACATGCAAGACTCCAGCAACAGAGACAAAATCTTTTATTGTATTTCGTTTACGTTCCTTTAAAGTAGTTGCTGTAAATGGTTCCATGACTTTACGAAAATCCTTCGTCAGTTCAGTAATATGATTTCCAGGCATACCTCGATGAACAACAAAGGAATGAGGAGCTTTAACAAAATCTTCTGTTTCATTTTTGTTAAGATGTTTATTTCGTTTTACACATCGTCCCTGCAATAAAAAAAGCGTTTATAAGTTGATATTATAATAATGATTGATTATTTTCAATATTTACCTTTTTATTTCGACCAATTTTGTTTTAATTTTGACGTGCGGTGATTTTATAGCAGTAGCTTATGGATTTGCATACTTTTTAAAATGTAACCTCAAAATTATATCAGGCATGGCATGAGAGAAGCATCAAACACGTGTTTACAAACTCAGTTTTTACAAAATACTACTTTATCGATTGATAGTTATAACAATTGGATTAGTAACAAAAATATAAATAAATATAAGCTAATAAAAATGTAGATGAAAATTGCAAATGCAAGTTTTAATTATATATATATATCTATATATATATATATACAAATTAATAAAACTAATTTTTAAAAATTATTCTGTTTTCGCGTCGATTAAATTCATCCAAAATGTTATAAACAGAAAATTTTAATTATTTAATTATTAATCATAAATATTTACAGTTTTTCAAATTAAAAATGATGAAAATAATATTTAATTATTTTTCTATCTGCTCTACGAATATATCAAAAACAAGTGTAGCAAATAAATAAGTAAGATTCTTGATAAAAACGTTTTGTATAACATAAAACTAATAAATATTAAATTTTACGCTCTTTACATTGTACATAAAAAATACTGTCGATAATTTAATGTGCGTTATGATTAGTGATTAAAACATTATAGTAACATAATTAATAGTTGTTCAAAATAGCTTGTTGCAAACATGTTTTTGGTATTTTAAACTTCAGTAAGAATATTTAATTAAAAACGCATATATAAAAAAGCAATAAAAATTTATACGAAAGGAAAAGAAGATTGTTCAGTTTCGAGAAAATAAGTGTGTATTATTTTGTATAATTTTAAATAGTGTAATTTAAATAACGTAAAGACATTAAAATTCCATTCCGCTACAATAATTATAATTAAACTCTGAGAATGGGAATTTATCTCTGGCTGATAAGGGATATAGATATATGTTTAATTCGCGCAGATATGAGGTTGTCGGTGTAAGGTGGTGGTGGTCATAGGACGCCGGTGTTCGTCGATCCGAAAAGGGCGTCCAATCAAAGTCAACTCAACCAACGTTTTAGGGCCGCCGTTGCTAAATGATGTGCTGCAGAGCAGCTGCCGGAGCTACTTCCACGAGGTTTACGCTCACCCGGCAAAATGTTATCAATGGTTGATAGAGAAGACCTTTGACTGCACTATTCGTACGTATGCACCGTACATTACGTTGGTCTTCTCTACAGTAGAAAGTTGGGAATATTTCTAATACGCGCTTTACGAATTCTAGTCGTTAATTTAAATTATGCACGAACTAATCACTTTAAAAGTCCAAAAAGATCAACGCGGATGCTTCGCGGTTTCATAAAAATCCTTATCCTTCATTTCCCCCCTTTTCAATCCTTAGCTTTTTATTCGTCAACACTATTTCAGCAACTCTCCTAGAACGTAAAGGTCTCCGCTGTTATGCGCTAATATGATTATACATAATTACATAAAACATATATCGTCGATTCGCGTCTGTATTGTGAATTAAATCATTAATTATATTATTAATTGTAAACAAATTTCAAAATAAAAATTTTTTTCTGAATTTAGAGAATATAGATAAAATATTATTTATGTTATCCATTCTTCAATTTCACATTTTTTAATTTTCATTTCGCTTAAATAATGAAATCTTAATTATAATTTTATAATATTCTATATTTATGATTTAGATATTTAAATTTTTAACGTTCAATGTTTATGCTATAATTCTGTACTCCGACTTCACTATAAAAATTGTCGGAAAAGTTAAAATCTATTAAAGTTTGTTTAAAGCCAGTTTTATTAGTTTCAGTGTACGAATATTTACTTATATATAATTAGCAAACTACTATTTTTAAGCCGTAAATTCTTTTAAACTTTTCCATTATTTTAAAGAGTTAAATTTTTTTTTAAATAAAAGGTCCTTGCGTTCTAAACAATGGGGTAACTTTTATTCGTTTTTCCTGCGATGCATCGCAGTTTTCGAGATTTTTTTGTTCCAGTAACTTTTAATAGTGCCGTTTAAATATTCACTTGAAATCTTGCAAAATTGTAGATTAATTCAGAAACGAAGGCAAATAAACTTAGGTTTTGTGTAATTATTTAACCACAGACAATTATTATACATTATTCTACTCAAGCGTTCCAACAATAAGTTTGCACATGTAGAATTTCTAGTTTCTAGTTTGAGATTTAAGCATTTATAATTCATTCAAAATTTTGTAAATTTTGCGAAAAAGAAGTTAAGTTAAAAGAGGATTTTGAATAGAAATTATTCTAAAACTTTATTTCTTTAAATTTATTTTCATGTCCTAGGATATTTCTTTAAAATTTAAGATTAGCTAATTGAAATTTAATATCATTGTGTACGTAATATATATAATATCACGTACAAAAGTTTAGTTTCAAGTTACTCAATTTCGAATTATTTTTATTAAAGACCATAGTTTGTTTGATCCGTAAATATTTCATAAAAGTCAAGCTAAGATACTTTTGAAATACTTTATTAAATTCTGCAATCGAAATTAAATAAGTTTACGAATATTGTTATCAACTGTAAATATTTGAGATAAGAATCTCTTCTGCAACTTTTGAATACCGACGAATACCTTTTTATTTAAACCTAAAAAGTATATTGTTTCATAAAATCAAAATCTTATTTCTTAAGAGAAAAATGTTATTTTTTGAAGCTTCGAGCGACTCTCGATAATTTTAACAATTTTTAAAGTATTCAATGTAAATTAAATGGAAATGTTTCATTTTTACTTTATTTTTTGCATAGGAAAACAAATTGGGTCGAAGCGTTGCGCGGAAGTGCGAATCGATCGTCGTCGGCTGACTTCATCCTGCTTCTCTTTTTATTTTTGTATTTTTAAAGAAGTAATTTTTTCTGCGCGATAAAGAATTTTTTTCGCTGGATTGGCAGTTTTTTGACATTCATGAGAGAAGACAGTTTATCAATGATTCTTTAGTGAAATGCTTGTGGAACTATAAAAAGTTTCTTTTATAGTTTCATGGTAGATTTGAATTTTTCTTGACAATTTCTTCAACGTTGCATATAAAATATGCTTATGAAATACAGTTTTTACCTATGTTAATATGTTGCTAGTTGATTCTATTAATTTAAATATGTGTTAAATATTATTTTTATGTACAGTAAAAATAAATCAAAAGTAATGTATGCACGTATGTATATATTTATAAATTTAATATCATTTAAAGTTTTATTAAATAGAAATAGTTTATATTTGTAAAAGATTGCATATTTGAAATTTTAAGTTTACTTTATGAACTTTTTTTCGTAAAAATGAAAAGTTGAAGTAAACTCAAGGGCATTTCAAACGTACGGTATGTTAACATTGATGTTAACAGTGATGAAACTATATTTTATATTAATGTTTTGCAAAAAGTTACTAAAATACTATTAATAGTAAAATTATTTAAACAATTTGCTTCTTTAACTTTTCGTAATTTTAATAACGTAGCATAGAAAAATATTTTCCGAGTCGTTATTTCTTACATTAATCCATAATACTGACTCACAAGTCAATAAGCATGAAACAATAACGCAACTTTTCCATTCGAATTTCAGAAACTGTTAAATGTGAATTTTTCTTTCTTGTATAAATCACATATAAATATCATTAAATTAAATGTTATCAAAACGAAAATTATGAAAACTATTATAAAAAATTTATAATCGTGGTGGTTCGGGAATTCAGAGATCGGGAAAATTACGAGGAAAAATGGATTGGATCGAAAAAAGAGAAACAGCTATAGAATTAAATTTTTTCCTGGGCTTTGATAATCGCGGGCTTTAGAAAATACGTGATTTTCGCGGACGAACGGCGACCGACGCACCTGAGAAACGCCGCTTAGCTATACTATGAGCCGCGCGTAACGCAGGAATACAGTAATTGAAACGAGAGATGTTGCTTCACTCTAAATGTCCGCCTCTCTTTTCCCTTTGCTCGTGCGTGTTTCTGGTTTCACTGACTTTCCTCCACCTTCTCACTTCCCGCTCCTTCATCGCTTTTTTCCAACGCCGATTCTTGATTTCATTTATCGACTATTTGCCAACATCGTTAGAATCAATCTCAATATTTGGGAGTGCACCCCCGACTCCCCTATTGCGGTGAGTCTGGTCGCTCTGTTACCGTCGCGCTCGTCCCTTTAACCTCGCTGTCGCGTGCACGAGGTAAACAAACGTCGCGAGATCATAACGAGTTACCGAAACTCGTTACAGTATGTATTGCTTTTTTCTAATCACTCTTTCCTTTCTTTCATTTTATACTATTCACTCTTTCGTTCGGTACAATAAAAGCGACCGTAAAGGCTTTTTATATTAAAAAAAAATAAAAAGCACTAGCAAAAACGAAATAATGAGAAAGTAAGACAAAAGCGTTTTTCTTGGAATAATTGCAAATTGGTGGAGAATTTTCTGACAAATGAAATGGTGTCTAATAATTTTCAACATGACAGCGTCTTTCAGTTTAACGATAATTGGCCGCTTCTGGCCTTTATACACGACCATTGTTTTTATTGTTAGCGTCAGTACTCTACTGTAAAATATAGTCGGTATCAATTATTTTCTTGGTTCGTTCTGCTCTTTTAAGATGAAAAACTAAATCCGCATAGTTTTATTAGGGGAAACCGCAGAATATATAGTTTGTAAGTCGTTCCCTAGAATTAAAATATTCGTTAAAATACATAACAAGCCTTTTTTGACGAAAAGATGTGAAATGAATTTTAAATAAATCTCAGAGCTAAACTTCCGATCTTCTATTTTAGTTTTAGAATTTTATACGCGGTCAGTTCCTACTCGAACGAAATTTTTATTTTTATTTTATTTTTATTTTTAGAAGAACATTCATGTATATATTTATTTATAACCAGAATTCGTGTTTAGAATCAATCGAAAGGATATTTAATACGTTCAAACGCTGCTGGGAAAGATGAGCGTTTGAATAATGCCAAACAATATAATACGAACTTTTTCACGTGAAAACATTGAGGCTAATAAAGCTTTCATTAAATTCACATTTTTACGATCAAATATATTTTTTAATAAATTAGTCAACTTTGCTTATTTTTATATAATATATATATATATATATATCTAATATTTTAATAAACTTAATGAAGTATATTACTACTGTTTGAATATAGTTTGACCTCAATTTCTCGAATGTAAAAGCTTTTATAGAGCATAAAAGGACACTCGAAGTCTGCTTTATTTGCACAGTTTTCAAAAATTTTGTGTCGTAACAGCCTCTGGATAAAAAGATCTCGGTTTTAATTGCGGAGAACAAGTTTCGTGAAAAGAGGGGGAGTTTGATTTCCTTCTGTGCGGGCGAGGAGAGCGATGTAACAATGTGGGTTACAATGAGAGGGTACAGCATGAGTTAAAGAGGGGGAGGAGTAAGACCAAATCCATGCCATGCTTTACGTGCAGTTAGTCGTGCTCAAGCGACCGCTTGTAATATATGTACGCTATACGAGCTATTGGTACTCCTTAATAAACTGTTTTCTATCTTAGTGTACACTATCGTGCATTTTTTAAAAATTCGCATTAATTTCGTTATCTGAGCGGCTAAAGGCGTTGTTCTGTCCTTATGCAAAGTTGCAGATATATATTTAGTCTTTATGTAATTTTTGTAATTGCAATTGAATAAATAATAATAACGTATATTTAATCTTTCCGTTAGTCGTTATTAAAATTTAATTAAAGTTTTTAAAACAACCTTAGAGACGAATCTTGAGTAATTATACATTTCTTTTGATTTATTTCCAAAAGAAACTATTAATTTTCGTCTAGTGCTTGTTTTCAGCATCTTTAATGCATTTTCTTAAAGCAATATTTATTACTTCGCTGTGTTGCAGGATCATAAGGAATTTTTTTCATCAGAGTTCGCGCGTACGATATTAATTTTTTAAAATAGAATTAAAATTGTTTAAAACAGTTTTTGCTTGTACTACAATTAGCGAGGTTAATATTTAAAAAATTTTAATAATACAAAATATTTCTCTTCGTGTTGCGTTTTATAATTACAGTATATTTATGTTATATTTACATTTCCATTTTTATAATTTTGCCATAAATAACTACAGATAGTAAGATTTATTAATTAAATCAACCACAGATTTATTGGATAAATGTCTTCGGCGAGAATAGAATTTCGGGGTAAACGGTTGCTCTGTTTATTTAATTTCAAAAAATTACAAAATAATGCTTCGCAAAACAAGTCAGTGTAACGTCAATGTGGGTAGATAATTTTTAGAACAAAGTGAATTTGTTGCTAGTGATATCTTGCTAACATTCGTTTATAAAGTTTTGGCTTAGTTTCAGGTGGACATCGTTTTCTCGACCTTTTGCATTTTGCATGTTCATTTTCAGTTACTTCATATTATTACACGAGCCATTCTGACTCCCTGGCTTTGGTAATGTCTGCTAATTCGAGAACAAATCTTCTGGAAACGACCAATTGTGGAATCCGTTAAAAGTGCTAGTTCTTAAGTTTAAAATTTCTCTTTTCCTGTTTCTTTGCACGAACTCGTGCGTTGAAATTCATGGAGGCTTGAAATGGGTTTTTATTCGCATAAAGAGCTCGCGATTCTACAAAACGCGTACAAAAGGGTAGGAGAGGAAAACTGGGAAAAACAGAAAAAGAGAGATACGACCGAAACAGAAAAATGACGGTCAAAAAGTCGAAGCCAAATAGTTGACTGTTTTTTGTCTGCGCTACAATAGCTCGTAATCAGCGGATCACTTGTGATGCAAAGCGGAGCCTCGAGAGGTGAAAACTAGTCGATCTGTCCTTGAATCCGCAGTAATTTCGTACTTATCGGGCGTCTCTATTACAAGCGAGGCTGTACAAGCCCGAAGTTTGCTCATTTTTTCAAATCGAGAGAGAGAGAGAGAGAGAGCGAACAGGCGAGTAAGCGCCCACCCGGAATTTCGATTCCAACTTTGAACGTCAATTTTCTCGGCATCCAGCCGCTTAAACTGTTTCCCGCGCGAGCGAAAAGTTATATCCCCGGCGATACAGGATTATCGCGCCTTTATAAAGCCACTTTCGTGCTGTGTCAATCGGCACAAGTGTGTTGCGCGGCTTTCAGCGGCTATTCAGCGAAAACTTTGGCAAGTCGGTGCGGATTACGGTAACATCTTCAGTAACCCTGCGCGCTCGCACACCCATCCATACTCTCAAATAAATGTAAGGGCGGAGGGCGGAGGGCGGAAGTGCATTCGCGTCGCCAGACTTGAAGTTGACGCCTCCACCGGCAGCGTGCGAAAGCCAAGTAGTTCCGCAGTTGTTGTCGCTGTCCTCTTCCCTACCCTTCTCTGCATTCATTTCCCAAGTTCCGCCCGGCGACTCGTTTAATTTACATTTAATTAATTCAATCGCTTAGAATTGAAATTCGAAGACTTCGGGATCGCGAGGCGTTTCTTCTGCCTTTCTTCTTCCATTTTTTGCCGCGGTCCTTTCTTTTCGACTCGACGCCAAGTTCCAGCCCTTTCTTTTCGGTGACGCTCCACGAAGTTGGAAAGCGTCGGCCGCGGCGGCGTTTCGCTTTATTGAATTTCGCTTTACGCGCGTGGTAATAAATCAGCCGCTTATATATAATATTTACCTTGCAAATGGGGGAGGGAAGAGTTTATCGCTCGATGGGAAAGGAGTGCAAACGTGGGCGGCTTAACCAATGGATGCGGCATTAATTTTAGATTAAGCTTTTGCTTTTTTCGTATTTCAAGATTTTCGCAAGGATTAAAGCCCGTGATGTATTTGCGTTGTGACAACTACCGCGCTCTTATACTTTCAAAATCGATTTTTAGCAATTCCAATGAGCCCGAGGATCCCGAGTCGCTGCTTATCGATTCTAAAAAACGAGATGGGCTTTTATTTTACAACGCGTTAATTGCCAAAATCCCGAGTGAACTTTAATCGGTAAACTTGTTATTGGCGCACGACGACAGCGACGCGCGTACTTTACGACAGCCTCGATCCCAACGTACGATCGCGAGAAAAAAGTTTGAGAAAAGTTTATTTTTCGTGTGCGCGTATAACTGCAGTCGCGTTATCTATCACAAAGTATTAAACTGCAAAATACAGGGCTCAGCTGGAATCTGCATAGAAGTTTATGCAAGCTGCTCGCAGTGCTCCCAGTCATTTTTAAGAAGTCGACCGGTCGCTCCATCCTCTTATGCTGCGACTGCTTTTAAATTCGAAAAAGTTACGCAAATTTGTATTAATCTCGCTTATCGATATTTAAAGCGTTAAATTTCAGACTCGACGCGCCAGAGGCCGTTGAAAAACGCACTTTTATACTCCTCGCGCGAAAAGCTTTACGCGTTGCACAGCTTTCAGCCTGGATGTATTTTTAAAGACTCGCACTTATCTCGTTTAAAACGGACTTTTAAATAAAAATTGTGATTCGCTTTTCTTTTAATTCTGTTGCGTTGAAAGCGACAATTTGTATCCTGAGAAGCGCGGGGCACTAAAATAGCTGTCGATAATTCGTTCGAGTCCAAACTTTAACGGAGAGGAATTGTTTCTCATATTTCCGAGTTATTTTAAAACATCAATAATTTTATTTCGTATCTATTTTTTGAAATAAATGTACCTGAACAAAACTGCCCGTGACATCTAATGCATTTGTCTGCTAGGAAAACTCGGAGGAAATCCGTCGCGCAAGTTTGAGAGCTAAAAGAAGTTGATTTCGAAGAAAAATTGTCTTCCGCCGAGAACGGGACAGTCGCAGGCTTCTTGCGACTGATAAAAGTTGTCCGGATAGCGTCTGCGACTGCAGAGACTACCAGGGGATTCCAGGAGACGCTTTAATTCACGAAGTGAATTTTCACTTAATTTTCAGCGTGTGCATTCGTGTAAGCAGACAGATACACGCTGACTTATCCTCGTCTTCGCGCACCGTGGCCGGACCTCCTCCAAACGAGGCCGTCCGCGTCGCGAGGCGCGCGTCCTTGCATAAGTAAACCTCATCGCAAGGAGTGCGACATAAGACGGCGACGCGCGTCCTCTCGGGGCCAAATTCACGACGTCAGCTCCGAGGCGCAGGCCATAAAAGGCCGATAAGGATATCGCGCACTTTTTTCCGCGCCAACGTTAGAGGCGCCCTATAAATTCCCGGCCGACTGCGCGATCCACGCGACACTCCTACGCGTATATACGATTATCGCGAAGGCGGCAGCTCCAGAGTTATCTTCACTTTAAATCTCGCGCGAGCAGCACCAGACGATTTGGCACCTGGAGTTCTCTTGGTCCCGGTGTCGAGCTGTTCCAAGTGGACATAAGTCGAGGAGGGCATAAACCGAAGCCTCCGGAACTCGGTGGAACTCGGGGATTCCGCGATGCGCCGGACTATAATCTATACGTTCTCCTCGCGGGATCCACACTTTCCTCCGCGACTGCACGTGCGTGTGCGCGCGTGAATATTGATGCAGAGGATATTTATTTATGACGCACAAGAGCTGCGAGAAGTAAAGACAAGCGTAAAATAACACGAAAGAAAGTTTTATTTTCGTTTTAACGTTCTTATTCGACATCTCTTGAGATGCTAATGCAGTGCATCATCGCTTTTACAGCCGCTAAAAGCTAAATTTTTCTTCATTTGTTTATGCAAAATATTTTATTGTTTAACGTACTAATTGAACTGTTGACGCGAATGCGTTGCTGTTCGGATGTATTCGGGTGTATTAAGCTGTTTATTAAGGCTTCGTTTTTAAATAAATCGTTTCGAACAAACCTTTAGCGTATTACGTAACGCGTTGACACTTGTGTACGTAAGTATTACAGATGGCGGTACTCCAAAGTCGCAGCTTCTGAATCTTGTATAAACGCTTAAATTTCGGACTAAAAAATAGACAACATTACGAATCTCATACACGATAAAACCAGTGACATTGGAAACTGCCAGATTCGGGATTTAAAGCAATCGTCTGATTTATACTACCAAAAAATGTTAGCTTGCAATATCTTCGAAATGGAAAACAATGATGACATTTTTTGAAATTTGTGATATGCGCTAAACTTACGTTCGAAGACTGAAAATTGCATGTTTATTTTCCCTGACCATTTTTATTCGTTTATAAAGTTGAAATGCAATGGTTTTTATAATCAAATAATTATTGCTATTTTATTTAAAAATTTTGATTAGGTATCAAGTTCGGGAACAGATTTTCGATGGAATATCGCATCCATCGATTTAATAAGGAAATCTACTTATTTAATCCTGTAAACCATGCAAGAACTGCCTTAGTCGACAAAGGCAAAATAGCAACAGTTTGATCGATCGATCGATGCAGTTTTTCGCAAGGCTCTCGTAGCTCGACGTGTATCGCTACTTTCGAGAATTTGCTTACCGCGGCTTTGTATCCGCGAATTTTTGCTCACGTTTACAGACACAAATCGGAATCTTAAACCTTAAAAGTATTTAATATTTTAAGTTAAAGATCGTGACGTGTACAAAGCAGTTTAAAGCAACAAGACATCGTCGAGTTTGAACGGTCGCCAAACATTTTTTTTAAGTATGCGAAAATATACATGTAAAGTTGGAGTGGAGTGTGTATGCAGTTAAATGGAAGTGTACATATAACTTAGGGGGAGTAATGTGGGGATTGACGGGCAACTGGTGTGTTGCGCATTTTCCCAAGAGACGGGCATAGTATTGGATTACTATTTAGCGCATTCTCTATGTTCCCTCTCAGCGTATAAGGCAAAGTTGGCTGCAATAGCTTTACGATCAGTCCACTAAAGCAGCTCTAGACGAAATGTGAAATGTGCACACATTTATAACATCTATTCTATGCGAACTATTTCTTATTTTCGTACAAAATACCATATATGCGTAAAAGAAGTCATCGCGCGAGATTAACATAAGTTTAACCCATTTTCAATAAAATACTTTAAAATTTTATGAAATACGCATTCCTTCTTAGAATATTCTTTTTGACTTGGATCGCGTTATTTATTAATGTTACATCAATTTTTACGATAGTAAAAAAAGTTCTAGGCGTCGAAATTTATCTGAGAAAGGGTTTGAAAGGGAAGGAAAAGTGGGTGGAAGCAAGTGAGAGAGTAGATGAGAATGTTTACAAAGGACATAAGTCACATATACACGTGTCCTCCTGCTGCCTGAAAGGAGGATGAGTAAAGCTTGGCTTCCTTTTAAGAGAGTGAGTGAATCGACGTTCGACACACTCTGCAGTGGGGGTCGTTTTATAGCGATGTCGTAGAAAAGCTTTTGGTGTATGCGTTGTTGTAAAGGATTTTCCGTATGACAGTCTTCCCGACTATCACAGAAGACTTAGTACTGTAGTCATTTGAAAAGCGGATTTTATTATTTATTAAGAACAGAGCGATGATTTTATTTCTTTGTTTAACTCTATTATCAATATTCTTATAAAAAAAGTCTTAAAAATGCTATGGTTAAATTTAATATAAGGTAAGCAAGTATTTCGCGAATTCATTGCAGTCTATGTTGATATTATTCAAAGCTACGAGCAAAATTAACGATTATTAAAAATTCGGTACAGTTTATATAATGAACAATAATTTTCTTTGAAGATAATATTCAAAGACTTTAATAAAGGAATAATTTGAAAGAAGAAAAGATCGTTTCCCGTATGTTTTTTTAATACAAAAGTGGTCTTGTTTTAATAGTGATAACATAGTATAGTATTAGTAAACGTCAATATATACTTTGTATTCTGTAAAAATATTTACTTACACGAGGAAAATCGCCGAGGTTAAATGATAAAAAATTATTTGGATGTTTTTTCCATTACAAATGAGGAAGCTTACGAGAGTGTAAGGGAAGGTAAAAGAACTCGTAAGTTAATCAGGATTTGTGGTCTGGGAAAGAGATTATACAGAATATTTACTAGGTCAGGACTTTAACTCGAATGCAAATATTCTACTATAAGTGTATCTCGGTAAAAAGTTTGCCATGGATTACGTATTCGTTAAAAATGATTGAATCATGAGTTAAAATTATGAGAGGGTTAGAAGAAACATAATGACGTATGCGAATTCGGAGTATCAATCAACCTGATAGCATCACATTAAAAATGAAAAAAGGTTGCCACGATTATTCTGCAAGATCGAGATCGAGATCATTATAAGTATGCGTGCTTAAGAGATCAGTCAGGATGTCAGTTTAAAAAGTTAAAGCATAAGCCAACAGATATTTTTTTGAAAATAAGGCAGGAAAGCATTTTACAACTCGTCGAGGACGTGGAGAAAGTTATATGCAGGATAGGGGCGCGCCGAGCCGAAATACGCGTCGGGCGTTTCCCCGATTCATTAACCCTTTTCCTCAATAATGCGCGAGTCGTTGAACTTGCTCGTGCGCGCACGCATAAATAGCGATAAAGCGGACTATTTATTAAACCACTTTGAAGCTCCTGAAAGAGAGAAAACGCGCAACATTGATAGCGACCCCGCCACCGCCCCCGTCGCCGCATTTGCATTGTATTTCTATTCGGGAAGAAAGTTGGGGCGAAGCGAGCGGCCTGGGGGTGGAATCGACATTATGCAAATCTTAATTTGTTTTTGTGGAAAACTCGTTAAATTAAACGCGGGACGGTTTCGTGAGATGCGTGGAGGTACTTGATGCTCATTAAGAATGGCCTTGGTAAGCTCGGCGGGCGCGGGAAACTGGTTTTCGGTCCGCAATCCGAGGCTAATTCACGCGAGTCGCTTGAGTTGCCAGGGAAACTTTTTCAATTTTTTTTTGTCTACCCAAAGAGTTTAGTTCTTTATCTCGATCAGCTTCGCGTTGAATTTTCGACGCTTGTTGCGACGGAAGCATATTAGCGACGTCTTGGAAAGAGAGCGAAACTGCTGATTGCGAAAATAGCAGCCAAGACGTGAAAAACGTTTAATTCCTCGACAGGAGCTTCAATTACAAGGCGAATTCGATATATTTATCATAGGAAGTAAAAGGATCTCGATTTAATCGATTTGGCAAAAGTACTTTCTATTAATACGCTTTGCTCGATTAATAATTTTTTTTTTCGATTGCATCTGTTGCCTGATTCTTTCGAGGACGTTACAGAATATTCAAAAACAAGGAATACAGTTATTTCTCCTCAAAGATTTATGGGAGAAAGAATTTGCAGGGGAATTAAATTAAATTATTAAATGCTTACTGCTTAATTTAAAATGTATAAATAGTCAGTTTCATTAATACGAATTAGCGTGCAGTTTGTGCGAGAAAGGTAAACGAGGTCAAAAACAAGCCAAGTGTGACTCGTTAATTTAACTTATGCATTTAGTTTCTCGATATTTTACGATCCTCATAAGCCGCTGTATTTTGGAAAAGCTTAGTATGCTTCCGAAATGTTACCCGGTTATTTTATTTAATAAATAAAAGTGTCGAATGAAATTAGTCTCGCCGCGTTTTCGAAGCACCAGGAAATTTGAAAAAAACGGCGAACCATTGAAACTCGTTTTAAAGCCCAATTTCAAACTAAGGTGGACACGTGCGAATAACTCAAAAAGGACGACTGCGACTCGAAAAAAGTCTCGTTCCGATTCGTGTTGTCAATTGCAAGCGTCCGCTCGCCGCGTCAGCGAGGCTCAGGTTGTTTCGTAGGCCGCGTCGATCACATTAATAATGGCGAAGGAGGAAATTGGCAGGTGCTCGAAGCTCGTTGTCGAGCGCGTTTAATCTGTATTTGCCGCGAGAGCCCCTGACGCTTGATTTGGCGCGAGTTTCGTTTTAAGCGCGATATTGCGCATTCCCCACCGACGTGCTTTTTGTTTTTCCGTTTACGAGTGATGCTGCAGAGACGGCGCGCTAAAAGCTGCGCGTGAAATATTTGCGAAGGCATTCGGGGAACTGTTACAAAGATAGCTACAAACAAAAAGAGTGACACTGCGAGGAGCATTTTGCGCCGAGTGCGCCAGTAAAAATATTTTTCGTATCGCTTAAACTCCGAGGGAGATGGTATAAATTTTCGAACCGCGCGCATGACGCACCGAAAAAATCCAACTTTTTATCAATGCTTTGCATCGACTAAGTATGATTAATATTTCATATTAATGCGAGTTGTTCGATCATTGATAAATGGGTGCGCGGTGAATCATTGATAAGGTTAAAAATGCGCGCTCACTATTAAAACAAATTCAACCCTTTTTTGCACGAACAAGCTTCGAATGATACTAGTATAACTGATGGTCGACTTCGTATGTTCGCGATGGTTCGCGATTTCATGACACTACCTAGTGAAATAGTGAATAGAGTATGCATTGTTCGACACGTATTGTAAGTAGCTTTTCTTAAAAAAAAAAAAATGAACATTGGAAGATGAGAATCTACATCGACTGTTCAAATTGAAGGAGCAACGTATCAAATGAACAATTTTGAAATTACGATGCCACACCCACTGGGAAGTATTAATACTTGCGTTAATTACTTGTACTCCGTTTTAAGGGCTTCGTCAAACTTTTAGTCTTAATATTAAAACTGAAAATTTAAAAGAAAAACCTTTGTATAATTGTTAATAATTATCGCAAAATAGATTTGTTAACCAATTAAATTTCAATTTTCAGATTAACTTTGACCTTTTAAAATTCTGAATTAGTTTTAATTCCGAAAATATCCTTATAGATATTTTAAACATTTGCGTAAGAATTCGAAATGTCAAAATTGTGAAGAAATAATTATAATAATTGGGTAACGCGTCTTTCGGCTTAACGATTTTTATCTTCATTCATTACATTAATAGTGTCATTTCTTATTATTATTTAATATTTTACATATTTTAATTCAGAAGCAATTATCTCGAAAACCTTGCTACTAGACTGAATGAAGAACTATGGGCTTAATTAGCTTATTCCAGAAACAAGATCTCGAAATCTCAACTAATCCCGCATCTTACGGGGTTAATATTTTCCTTGTTAATCTTTAGGTGAAGTCACATTAGCTAATTCATTTAGTGAACGAGTTATACACGTTTTCCTGTGCGGAAATTACACGTACATCAAAATACTAATAATTATATTTTGCGAAGTTGTCGATGCGAAGATTAGAGTTAATCGCGTTGCTTTATCTACGCAATTCGATAATTAAAAGTTCGTCTTGCAATTCGCATTGCACTTGAATAAATTTCTGAAAGTTATATTTACAATTGCATGATTTGGACGCCATAATTTTTATTTTACTTGACACAAGCAAGTGTTGTAAAATTTACGAAGTATTTCATAATAATTATTTACCACTGTGAAATTTAAATAATTGTTGTTTAGTTTGTTTGGTGAATTATTTGCTGAAAATAATGAAAAAATGAAATGTTTTTTTATGCTATTTTTTTAAAGACGTTGTACATCATTCCAGAAATATAAATTTTTGTAAGCAAATGCTTGCTCGGGTAAACATGTATCTAAACTTGAACGCATGTTAACATGAAAGATGAGTTCTTCCTGAGATTAATCACAAATAATTGACTTTGCATTACATGTGTTACAGTTTCGAATTATGGAAATTTATAACTAAGGAATATCGTTTAGTACAATAATTGCGATACGAATGCGAAAATAAATTTTTCTTGAGGACGAATCAAAATGATCCTGTGATTATTTCGAAAGTAATAAAGTCAGTTTTAAAATAGTTCTGTAGCAATTCGTGTTATTTAAGAAAAGATCAACATTGATTAATGGAACAAAAAAAATAGCGTGATTCTAATGGTACAAATGTTCCAAGTACAAAAATAAATGATACATTGCCCGAAACGAAGTATGTGAGAGCAAAATGGTGTAGGTGGAAATTTTCTCTGCGATTACACAGTAACATGAAATTCCGAGCGCATGAGGTTCTGGTGCACACGTCAGATGATAAATAATAATTTGTCGAGAACGCCCGCAATTATTTGGTTTGGAAAACGCTTTTCCGTCCACTTTCTAACGCATGCGCCGTTGTTTTATGAAATGCTGTTTTTCATCTTTACTGTATTTTTAATGTAGTTTGACAATACATATTTGCCAAAAAATGTATAAACGATAAATAATGTACGTACGTATATTAAGCGTTGCGTGACAATTTAAAATTCGGACATTGTAAACAGAAACAAATTTTCAATACTTTAATTAAACAAAAATTGCACAACATATATATATATTGATAATTGTTTTAATATTAATGGTTTTATATTACATTTTTGTGTTTTAAGAAACATATAATATTTGGATTTATATGTATATTTTTGACTGTTTTAGATAGTAAGGATATAGAATTAACTATAAAAAATTAGTGATTTATCGATTTAATTAAGAACTATTATAATTCGGTGTGACTTAATTTATTTAAATAATTAGGGTTACATTTTTTACTGTTTTGAAAAACGGTGTCTATTAAAGCAAGTATTATTTATCAAGTTGCAGATATTGTTTAATAAAAGTTTATTTAAATAATTAAAAATATGACCATTAATTATATTTTTTTTACCTACAGAAAAAATTCATAAATTTTCATAACATGTTTGTTTTCATATCATTGAAAAGAAAAATTCACCGACATTTGTAATTTAAGTTTGAAATTACACGAGAGTATAGATTATAAATGTGTTAATGTCACAAGCTGTTACCGAATAATTTATTGAATATGTACATTTTCTTGTGTTCGATAAAAAATTATATCAATTTAGATAAAAAACGGAGTTTCACTTTTGTATAAAAAGTGATTAAGTAATATTTTTAATACAATTACTTATTTCAGTTAAAAAAGCATATTTCGTAAATTAATAGACTTTATTTCGAACTTAGTATTGAAAAATATGTTTCTTTAAATTAAAACTTTTTAATGTGTCAGTAAAAATTATTTTTATATGTAATGTAATGTTATTAATGCGTATTATTAAATTTAATCTTTATGTTACAATGGAATTATTAAAAAGATTTAATCAGGAGCTGAACGGAATAAATTTTGCATAGAAAAATCTTACTTGTGGCTTAATCACTGAATAAAATCACCAATTTTATATAAATTTTTGTATTTGTTCCCATTGATCAATTATCTTATTACTACTGTTTAAATATTATTAATTAAAAGTAAATATTTTTTAGAAAAGAGCTAATTTTGCGTTGTTAATATTGTATACACAATTTTTCTGTTTTTTCATAGATAACTAAGTTCATAGATAAATTCATATAATTATAATAACTAAGATTACAGTAATTAGAGTTATTATAATTGTTTTAAAAATTAATGTTTAATGAAGAGTTAAATCTTAATTACCTGCCGAATAAGTGATAATGCATTAATAGAACGTATAAGTGGGATAATTAATAAGGTTTCAATGATCAATTATTCATCCGGTAACTGTATATTAATTAGTGGCGAATGAAGTAACGAATGTTATCAAGCGTCCATAAGCGTGATTGTCACGTTTGCTAAAAGAAGGGGAACGGACGCGCCATTAATGAAGTAGTTTATACTTGGAGTTCTAGCACGTTTCCTGATATTCTTTCCGATCAATCAAATTTAATTTTTCGATTAATCATCATGTGTTCGAGAAGAATATACGAAAGATGAACGGGACATTAATTTTTCCTAGTTTTTGAGATTCTGCACTCGGATGAAACAAAATACTTTTTCTTTAGCTTATGTTTTTGTACAGTTATATCATTGGGAAATAAGATATGATTTTACGATCGGCACAGTAGGAGGACGTCGGTAATACTTTTAGCCACGACGCGATCTAACGCAATGAGATAATATTAGGCTAAAGAGAGATGGAAGATGTACAGGGAATTGTCACGCCGAGGATGAGATGCATAAGAATTTCTCATAGCGCTTTATCGCCTGTCGTGCCGCGTATTTATCAGATGCTTTCATAAAAATCCTAGAAATACCTAAGTAAAGCAGCAATCAATTCAGTCATCGTTCGCAATTTGAACTCTCCCTACTTTGTCTTACGTAAGGCTATTAAAGCGTTAGAATTTAATGCCCAGTATATAAGCATCAAGTCAAGTTTATGTCACTTAAAGTTCCCACTCTAATGATTACCATAAACTGCTGTAGAATTACTTATAGTACTGGATAAGGAAGCCTTCGAGTACTACTTACTCAAATACTTGGAAATAGCCTCCCTTTATTACTATTTCCTATTAAAATCTTAGCTACGCCAATGTCAACAGCTGAAATCTTTAATTATCTGAAACGTCATAATTTAAGTGTTCACGGCGTTGCGAAATAAAGAGCAATAGGGCAGAAGCAATATTTCATTTTCATTGCTCTCAATACTGCTGCACACTGACGTAACATTTTTAGCGGATTCGAGAATATCGAGGAGTTTATTTTTAGAGAATTGAAGTGGAAAGTTGTCTTGATGAAGAAAGTCGGTCCGATGTATTAAATGCTACTAACGCGCAGTCACAGTAACCAATAATCAATAATTTTAATTTAAAAGAACATTTTTCATAATTTCGGCGAAGCTGTTGTCTAGCTTTTCCGTTTTCTGTTTTCGGCAACTAAACTTATCTCTCTTTTACATCGCGATCGTTGGATGCGCACACGCGGCCCCGCTAATCCGTACGTAACGAGCCTGCAATTTATTAACTTATTTTGTATAGTTTGAATTTAAATTAATAAAGGTGACATTTATTAGAGCATAAGCAGAGTGTTTGTTCGTGTACGTTTTCCTCCCGAGCAAACCCTGTGTATTTACCTTAGTTGTAGACAATGGCACGCAACAGCGTACGCGAAGTAACCCGATAATCATTTCCGAGGAGAAAGAGAGAAAGAGAATTGGCGTTAGACGTCATAACGGACTGAAAATATGAGCTTAATCATTCGAGCTTTAGATTCGCTGAAGAATTCTGTCGTAGTGCATAAAATTAGCGAATATATCATTCACAACGTATCGAAGATAAGATTTTTTTTTAGGGAATATACGCGACTTTCAAATTTTATTTTTTTTTTATATTTGAAAATTAAATCTAAGTTGTTAGCAATTTTTATTAACACTGAATTAAGTTTAAATAATAAAGAATAGTTAATTCATCGAACGGCATTGATTAAAAACTAATAAAGCCTTAATTGTATTTTATGAGTTTTACTCAATATTTTAAAAATTTAGCATTTATTATTATATAAATGTTTGTAAGTTTCAATCAATTCAGCACAGCTTCGATTAGGAAAATGCAGTTTTTGCTAGTAAAATAATATAAAGCACTAATAATTTCGAATAATTTTGGTTTTTTAATTGAAAAATCATGCATGTACAATGTATTTAAGTATCAACAAAAGGGTTTTAAGTTTGCCATAAATGAAAAAGTGTCGTGGGATGCTAACGATTGCCCGAGAGCGTATGTGTCACAAAGTATCAATGCACTTGTGTAACTTCGTGTGTCGCACAAACACGTGGACACACGGGATCATCTTAAAAAGCAACAAAGCAACTTTATTAGCTTCAGTTCAATATATTGTCCATTTATCGACTGCCATGGTAGGTCCACCTATTGCCAGCTGACTTTTTGTTTTCAATATTAAGGTCTACTTGGAACATTAAAATGGCCTATAGTAATTAATATTAGAATAAAAACTGATGAATTGTAAATCCACAGTCTTAGAGTAGTAAACTAAATTTTCAAACGAATGATCGGTGCCCGTCTAAAGGACAAACTTAAAACTAATTTATGAATTTAACCAGAGAAATTCGAGCATCGGGAAGAAAATTTTACATTATATCTTAGTTTTCATACATCGAAGATAGAATAGTTAGAATAGCAGTTTCACGCAGTAAAAAATACTATTCAATAATCCGTGAAGCTAATTAATAATATAAAAAATTTATATCAGATAAAACTGCATTCTTAACGATTAAAGTAATAATCGCAAAATCATTAAAAGCACATTAATGCTCGATTAAATATTAGTCAGTGACATTATATTGTAAATCGTAGCCCAAAGTGAAATTAAATGGCGTAAAATCTGACGAGAATCCAATGGAGGTCCCGCTGTATCCTAACGAACTCTACTAAAATTCCTGATAATTTCTCTTTAGCTTTGGCACATAAAATAGTATGTTAATAGCGAGCGCATAAATATAATACGATGATTTATGCTGCCTCAACGAGCAATTAAAAATTTTATCGCATTTAAGTAAATACCTAACCGATATTAATGACTGCTTTCGGATTCGGCTAGAAAAGCGATATTTTCATATTTTCATTAAAAGATGTGCACTCGGGGTTTAAATCTGCAATATTTTTATAGAGAAGCGTTCGGTTAGCAACGAAAAGCAATGGTTTCTTTTTAGCGGCATTCAAAAGTGTGAATTTGCGTAGAACCTTTATTGCAAAATTTACTCTGCCAATAAATAAGGCACGAAGAGATTGCAGCGTCTAATGCTGCGAATGTGTAAACCCGTCACTAGATACCGCACGTGTGCATGCACTCGCTTAGGCGAGGAAGACGAGCGAATACACAGTGCGTGTGTACCAGCATAACACGAGACACATAATCTGAGACGCCCGATCATCTGTACAAAGTTGCATCGGTGGTTTTCGCTACCTCGTTTAGGCGTGGGTCCGGGGTCGTTTATGTTTGCTCTGCTGGATTTGCGCGGAGCACAACAGAACAGGCCCAGCGCCAATACCCCAGTATAATCCACCACGGAGGAAAGGGCGCAGATGACAGTAGGGCTAACTTCGCTCTTGGGGTGGCTAACTCCAATCTACTTTCCTTAAGATTATCACTAATGAACAGCTTATCTACCCATGCTTCGCCTTTTTCCTCAGTTTCCGTTTCCCAGACGCCGTCGGGATGTCCTCGAGTATTGTTTTCCTCCCGTCGGAGCAACGAGTGTTGCTTCCGGAATTGACCACCAATTAATTCGCATCTCGTCTCCTGCTCCTAACTTTTTTATTTTCAGAATGTACGAATGAACAAGATTTGTCGTTAAATAACTGTAAGGTTTTATTGAACCGAGCACACTTCCGAATCCTGGGTGCAATAAAAGCTACAATAAAATAATATTCTCGATCAAGCAATTATCACCGGCTTGAATTTTTGAATATTTTTATTGCTTTACGATTTTTTTTATCTGCATCAACTTTAAAATCATTTTCGTTCTATTTTTTGTTGAATATCAAAATATTTTTAGGTTTACATTTATAATGTGGGCTTGACATTGTTTGGTCGATTATGTAAAATCTGTTCCCTTATTTCAATTATTCTATTTGAATGTGATATTGACACGAATAATTCGCTTTTATTTGTATTTTGAACAGATCATAAATTAACACGAATTAATAGAAGAAAGAAAACATGGTACAGTATTTTTTAATAATGATTAATGATAGTGGTTAGATATTTACTAAAAATTTGAATTACTATTGAGAAAAAATTGATAAATTGTATTGAGTTGTTTTATATATTATCTATTATTTTTATCGATCAGAATAAGTAAAAGTGAATAGCGTACTTATCAATAATTATTCCATGTTTTCAATAGATAGTTTTTAAAAAATTTCCCTTTTTCAACAACTTTATTATATTGCAAATATTTTTAAAACCAATATTTTCAATGTAAAAGATATTATTTTATTATTTTATACAAATTTTACAAGTCAACCGATACGTAAAGGTAGAAAAACGTACATAAAAGTATAAAGAGAAAAATAAAGTATTCTTAAGATTAGTATTAACAATTTTAGAAAGGCGTTCTAAAAAAATAAATCAATAAGGTAACTTTTATGATAAAATATTTCCGAAACACTGAAACAGTTAAAATAGATTCCTGTTGCAGTGCCGATAGTACATCTATCGATGTTTAAAAACGAACCGTTGAAATTTTAGTTTTATAAAATTTACTTTTTTATCTAATTCATTTATTTATTTACTGTCAAAACATCCACCGCAGAACCTAAACACGGAAAAAATTGCCAAGTATGAATAAAAAGTACAGAGTGTAGACTAAAAGATAGGTTCAGAACTTTATTTCTAAAAGAATTATTATCCACTTCTCTCGAACGTCAAGATAAAAGGGGATGCACAATGATAAATTCCTTTTACAGGGAGTACATTTATTTTTTCCGGGTTAGCAAGATTCGTTCCCATTCAAGACCCGTTCGAGAAAGCATTTACGTGTATTTAGAGAGGCATGCGACGTATCTTTAATCTATTCGTATATTTCAATGAAATACGAATTAACCGATGTTCATTGGAATTCCGCGATAAGTCGACTGAATCCCGTGGTTCCTAGAGTAATCAATTGTGTAGGACGATGGTGCGGCGAGACGACTTGGTTGCCACTGCCAGCAGCGCGACTGTGTACGTGCAGGAGAAGCCCCTCGGAGTGGAATCTGCTCCACACTAGTGTGCGCCCGTGCGAGGGCTATTCCACGGATATTCGTATTGGCTGCGTTCAGAGGAGCGTTGCATAAACACCTCGCCGGGGGCCTTATCCCGTGGGCACACAGCGTCCTGCTCTCCAGGCCCCCCACAACCAAAACTAGGCCAACGCGTTCACGCTGACCTGTTGACCCGCACCTGCGGCGAATACTCCCAGCTCTGCGGCCTCTACAAGGGGATCGGGTTTAGCTGGGTTGTAATCGCGGTCGGACTCGTCATTCGTCGAACCCATCTGTTTTCTGGGCTCCATTCGGCTAGTTACAGCCGCTCCTTGATCCCCGGCTTGAAGTTATTTGTCGATACGCCCTCCTACCCGCTTACCGATCCTATCACCCTTGCATTATCAGTATGTTCTTGGTTTTCTCAGTAGTATATTATTGTGTGTTTGGCTCGTTACATTTAAGTTGATGTGATAAATGTTTTTCTAGTATTCCCGGCCTAGTTTCTAGTTAAAAAATCCTGGTTTATTTTACATTTTATTAAGCTTATAATAAAAATTTTTTGTATTTTACTCGTTTGTTACTAATCTTATACGTCAGTGAAGATTCCGAGGCCCAATCTCGAGTCGTTCGAACGATAGATCGATTCTTCAAGAAAGCGTCGCGTGTATGGTAACAACATTACAAATTTATCGAGAAGCTGGACAGTCGGAAATTTAGTTTGCGAAACTCGTCATTTGTCAAATATCGAGCAAAGTACTATTATTATAAATTAATTAAATCGACAAATAATTTTATAATTCTTCATAAGTTTTTTATTTGTGCAAAGGTTTTCGTATAAATTGCAATTTTCTTTACATGTTTTGTTAAATATTACTTTTATTATAAAGAGTTCTTTAAGTATAAAATATTTTTTTATAGCATTTCTTCGTCAATAAATTTTGCACACAAGATCATAACGCTTCCATTAGATTATTTTTCTCAGTTCCTAAAAGTATAAGCAATACTTAAAAATGATATTTTAATCGCAATAATTTCAATAATAATTTATTTACAAAGATACAATTTTTATTGATAATTTACTTTTATTGTTAACTGTTAAGAGTTAATTAATATGTTATAAATATTTTAATGGTAAATATATCTTTTTTAAGAATTTAAGATTTTATAAAAATTAAACAAAGATGTATTTATTTGAATATCGATTATTTATTCGACAACATTTTCCAAGTTTTGATTTTACAGTGGTAAAGACAGTTGATGTATTTTTTAATAAAAATATGTTCATACTTTTGAAGGATTAATGTAACAGTAAGAGTACTATTAAGAGATTATGTATAATTGTTATGCAATAAAAATACATTCATTTTACATAAAAGTATGCAATTTTTATTAAAAAACATCTTAAATTCTGAAATAAAACTATTTAATATTGAATAATTAAATTTAAATGATAAGTCAAAGCAATTATTGTAAGTAGATTTGTGTTCTTTTTCTATAATAATCAATGAAATATTTACATCCTTCCAATGATTAGGTATTAGATAATTAATTTGTCTAGGATATTCTAGACGTATTTTAGCGAATTCTTACACGCGACTTGTCCTTTTGCACTGAGTTCGTGTTCACATTTCTCTTCTACTACTTGGACACTTGAAAACTGACGTGTGGTTATGGCTATTCGATATTAGTTGGTCGTGAACATTCTATCGTGTTTAGAGTCTGATCGTGATCCTCGTAAGAGAATTTTCTATTTGCTCGATCATCATTTTTATTACAAGCAACTCATTCATTTTCATTAATAACTTTTAGGTAAAAAAAGTCTATTTTTAAATTAACTTAATAAATTGATCGAAACTTACTTATAGCAAATACATTACTTTTGCTTATGAAACGATTCGTTATAAAGTTGAGTGTTAATCATATATAATCGTTTAAACGAAATATTTTATTGGATTAACATAAGATAAAAACACACGTATTCTGAAAACTCTTTAATAATTAAATAGTTTTGCAACATGAAAACGATTTCGTTCAGACTCAATGTGAATATTGTAATGATTCTTGAATAAGCGGTTGTTTACATTCACGCGTTTCATCGTATTTACTAGATTAATCGATGCCAAAATGTGCTATTCAATGATTACTTAAAATTTTTGCTAAAAAGTCGTGTGATTTTAGTCTATATTATGATTGATTTATAATTAATTAATTGATAAGCTGACCTGATTTCATGTATGAGAGCCTTTTCATTTTCATTTATATTCATGCTTCATCAAACATATACGAACAGTGCATGGTATTACGTACAAAGAGCTCATTTTGACATTCGAACTCAATTAGTCTCATGTGAGTTATTGCACAAACGATTGGAAGCCCGACTTTGTTTTATTGCTTATGTTGACTTACAGATGAAAATATGGATATTTTTCACGAGTAATGTTAATTATTAACTAATGTCATTCGTACTTTGAATCAATAAAAATATGAACCTTGATTATTGAAACATACGCAAGTAATGCAACGTATTATTATTGTAAATCTGGCATTATACATAGTTAAAAACAGTTGAACATTATGGCCAATAGAAGTACAGATGGGAAAAATTAATTGATTAAAGTTTTCAAGAAATGAATATGTATTTTTGTGATGTTACCGCTTTCCGTCATTCATTATCCTTGGTGAGCGATACTCTGATGGGGAATACTTGTCGTCGTAATGGTTGCCCAGTATATTGTGCGAGCTGCTTGCGGTGCTCGAAAACTGAGAGACGACCACCAAAAATTCTCAAGTCCAAGAGAAACAAGCAGTTTTCACGCGGTATGATACACAGGCTTTTTCGTATACTTATTAGATTCTTCTTTGCGTGATTTATTGGGTTATCATGCGTGACACTCATCTTATTTGCACATTTACAACATCGATTGCAACTGGACTTTCACTTGTGCGTGAGAAACCGCACCTTTAGTGTTCTGTCAGGCGATGTAAGATATTTTGGTGGACGTAGAAAGGAGTTACGGCGAAATCCTTTGTGCGTATTCAAACGCGAAAATATACGGCACATCCAATTATTTGTAACAAGTCACGTGCAAATTGACGTATAAGTGAAATACACGGGCGGATGACCGTTCAAAGTTAAAATGTGCCATGCAGTAGCACTCGAAGTTGCGGCTTTTGTAAAGCCCAAAACTAATTGTCGCTCGTTTCTCAGTGGCTCATTCTAAAGTTTGCGGGAGCATCTTCGACTGCTCCGGTAGTTCCGATGATGAAAGAGGGGTGAAGGCGTCTGGGGCTCGTCGCATGGTCATTTAATACCCACGATATTTATTGGCGGCTCGTTTGCTAAATTTACGCCTGGCGTCCCCTCGAGTTGCCAAGTGAATCATATCCGGGAAGAATCGCTTAGTTATCCTTTAAGAATGGGATTGTTTTAGTCTTTGAGCAATCCCATGGATTTTATTTTATAAGCACCGAATCAAGTGCACTGAGTACTTGAACGTAATCAATATTTTTATTTTGTTTTCGTTATTACTCAACATCACGGTAATTTACTATTCGATTCTCGTTTCTTATTATTTTCCGATTCTTGTTCCACTAACTTAATTAAAAATTTGATTAATGGAATGAAAAATAAGATTTTCGTTACAGTTAGACTTAAGATTAGTTAAAAAAGAATGTTACGTCGAACTTTGTAAGATTATTTATTGATTTAGAATCCAATCAATTAACTTCTTTAAAATTGAATCATTCCGCCAGCTGAAACCCACACCTTGTCGAGTTAAAAATACAATTTTGTTACCTTGCAATATTAAACGGTGTTTTAATTATAACTTTATTATTCTTATTTGCTAAAATTATTCTTAATTAATTTACTTGTATAACCTATTATAAATTTGTACTTATAAGTTTTAAATAATTTAAGTGTTGCAAGATCAATTGTGGATACGAATACGTGGTATATGTTGATATGGAAAATTACATATTAAAATATAAAATAATTAAAAGATCATCTTTTCATTTTTCATTTAAGTTTTTTTAATATTAAAATTATAAATTTTAAATATTTATTATTTAAACATACGAAATATAAGATGTCTTTTCTACATAAACATTTATTTATTTATCCGTATAATACATTTATGACTAATTATTTGTAAAGCAATAATTATCGTGACTTTAAAATTGAACGAAATATCAAAGAACGTAGAGGAGGTTTTTCATTAATATACGCTACCACATTTTACATATTTGATGCGATTTATCGAAGAGATTACAAGAAAAATATATCAATATAATCAAATAGGTAATCTTATAAGGAACAAGCTTTCGAAAATTTTATAGAAATGCTTTGATAAATTTTTTTTATCAAGTTAGTATCTAGTACTTTATCCTTTCAGAATCAAGAATATCAAACTGATTTCTGACAAGATTTAGCATGTTGAACTTGTTCCGGTTCCGTCATGGATCGACCTTACATTGCAGTATCGCAAGGGGTGGTTCACCTATAATGCCTACAGCTTTAGTAGGTAGTCGGAATGAATCTGACAAAAATAGATCGTATGATTATTTTTACTCGCATAAAGTTTTTGAATAATTTTATTTTAACATTTATTTTAATGCGAATTCGTTGTTTTTTTTATATTTGAAACGATAAGCAAAAAAAATTCGAAATTATTTTTACATAAAAAATAATAAGATAATATTGAGTAACTAAAAAATGTACTTTTATGTTTTTTAGGTTTGTTTAAATTTTCGATATTACGTTGAAAATTTTCAAAAATTAAAAAAAAAGAATATACTTATTAATTGTACGAGTGTGTTGATAAAGTGCCACAAGAACATTTTTTTTCTGTCTTAAAAAATTTTGATTTGGCTGTTATAACTTGTTTTTGATAAATACCTCGAAAAAAACCATAAATTCTCGAAATTTTTGCATTATCGACTATTTGTAATTTATAAATTAGACTTTGTAGATCCAAGTTTTATCGAGGCAGGATACGATAAAATTTAAAAAGAGATACGTAAGGCCCCATTGGCAGTAAGATTTTTTCCAAAGAAATCTTCGTTTTTTCGAAGATAAAACAAGAGGAATAAAATTTACGTGACAGAACGACTTTGAGTTCCCGAACTGGAAAGGATATTCTCATGATTTCACGCTGAGAATGTGAACTGCAGCTTCTCCCACTCCCGCGTGCCAGAGAATCCGACTGGCTTATGCGCGTATAATGCGCTTCTCTCCCCCTGTCACTTCTTCGCGAGTTGTTATTTGGCACGAGGGGCGACGAAATTCCTCCGCCGTATCGAAGATTCGACGGCTTTGCGGGTGTCTTGTCGCTTTCGCGCCGAGTTCTGTAAAGGGATTCGATTTTCCTTAGCATTTGCTGCCGAGGGATGCTCCGTTCCGACTCGAGAAGACTTTTTTCCGCCGCTTTTCGATGCATTTTTTATTTACTGTGATCGAAATAATTCTGTATTACCATTTATTCATGAAATAATCGATTTTATTCGATGCTTAACTCGTGGGATCCTGCTTTTATCGTTGCCCTATTAATTGATTGAATAATGAATAATAATAATTGTAAGAGATAAATACGAATTTCTGTAGAATTTAAATTCAAGATTTTCCTACAAGCAAAACATTACGTATTAAAAACGAGTAACGAGTTCCAGAGTGTTATTAACAGATTTATTGGGCTATTAAAGCGCTATGAATAAAAAATGAAATTAATATCTTCTTAAATAAATTGCAGAATCAAATTTTTTATTTATGAAAACGATAGTATTTTCAATTCTTGTTGATAATAGACTTTTTCAAATCTTAATCAATGATTCTTTTGATAAAATTTTCGAACTCAACTCTAATTAAAAAATTAAAAATTTTTTTTATTTCACGATAAAAGTAGTCGTTAATTCTTATGTCATAGTAATTAATGTGTAATTAAAAAAAATCGATTTTTACTAAAAGATAAAACAAAACGTCCACTGATACTGCGTTAAAAATATACAATTAAAGTATCTGTAAAAAGTACAAAAATTGAATTTTTATATTTTATGACAATTCTTCAGTGAAATTAAAATTTTTATTACAATTAAAGAAGCATGGAGCCATTATTCCATTGCTTTTCAGGCATCTGACATTAAATTTGCAACATAAAGAAACGAAGTTAATGGCCGCTGATACAGACATATATAGTTTACTTGACTTCTACGTTGTATTATTTCGCAGCTAAGTTCCTCGAAATGCGCTTAGGAAGTACAGAAGGTGCATTTCTAGATTATTGAAGATTCGATGGATCGAGAATCTACACTGTAAAGCTCGAAATCTTTCTTCTTTCAAAGAATCGGTGCTATAAATTCTATTTTTACTGCATTGAATACGTTACAAAAGATTACAATCATTGATTGCACCGGTATCGAGCTTATTTATGGGGAAAGTGCTTTTCTTTCTTATTTCCAATTTTTCAATAATTTGTTCAAAGGCCTACGCGTGAATAAGATTGAAAATGTTCATTAAGACATATACATATACATATCATCTCTTATTTGTATTAATAACGTTAATTTAACGATTTTCATTAAACATTTTTAACGATTCTCGTGTCTTTATTAAATAGCTATTACTTCGAAAAACTTATTAAATCTAATTAAACGTCATACGTTATCGGCTAATATTGAACTATTTATAGTAAGCCAGATGGTTTGGACGCGGGACAATTGCCTTTTTCAGTGCATAATTGTAAATCAATACGTAATTTAAAATTTAGTACAAGCATACACGTCATTTTATATTGGTTTGCGATTTAGTCTTGAAAAGAGATATCACATCACGCGCAAAATGTTAGTTTTAATTCCACTAATATTTATAATCGGCATTGAGAAAATAGATATTGTCGTTATAAATATTTAACAATTGGTCTACATAAAATAGTATGATTTATTTTAGAATTCTTAGAAGAAAACCTAATTCATTTTTTGTTTTCCAATTTAAACATAAATATTTTTCAAGTCGAGGAATGTTAAGCTATAAAATATCTCCAATTCGTTTAACAACCTTTCCTTATTAAAATTTAAATTATACAATTTTATTGTCTTTATTAAATTAGAAAAAATATATGCACTTATATGTTTTAAATACAAAAAAGTTTTTATTCCCTTTCTTTAGACCGCGATATTTTATCAAAAACCTCACGAAATAGTTTTTTTACTAATAATTTACTAAAAAAATAGAACGTAATTTTTAAAAAGAATAAGACAACAAAGTATAAGTTTTAAAGTAAAATTGTGAAAGGTTAAATTACAAGAATATAATTTTAGTCTCATTAGCAATGGTTTTGCTTTTGTAGTGGTATAAGACAGTCACTTGAAACTGTAATACTCATTTTGATGACTCGATTTTGAATTTTGACGAGTGAAAGGTAGCGAGCAGTTGAGGAGTAAAATTTTACGCAAGTAGAGATCAAATCGAATTCCGAGCATTGACCAATTAAAAAATGTCTTCGTTCATTGAAATTCTGAAATGCGAAACGCACTCCGCCACTTATTGAAGGTATTGAACCATAGTTTCCCGTTTAGGACAGACAAGGAAGAGAAAGCGATCCTAAGGCAGACTACAGACTGATTAGATCAAAGGGCTGACATTTGTGACTATTCGGATAGAATCGAAGGCGACACGAAGCCAAGTAGGCAGATTTCCGAAAACTGGCATTGGAACACTTAAAGCTGTTTGCCGATCAAATTGCAAACAAAACATTCATCGATGTATCGAAAATGACAAAAAGTTAAAAAAGAATCTGCTTGACTTGTGACGACTCCGAGATGAGTGACAAACTTACTTCATTGTTATACTGTTTTATTGTTGACGTCTGAATCGGACGATGAATTGAACCCAGAAAAGGAGCTGAACCAGCATTTTCGTTCGGAACGCAGAGCAAGTATCAAGGCTGCCTAGACCGCAACAGTACGAAAAGTATTATCGGATCAAAGTACCAAGACAAGCGGCGCAGCTTAGACATATTTTAAAGACGCTTACACTAAATCCGCGGAATGATTGGAAGTTAAAGTAAATAATATTGAAAAATAAGAGGAAAGAAGGTTGCCGACGAACCGATACGGAATCGTGATACTTTATTATGCGTTACAAGGTATAAAATTAAAATTTTTTATCTTTTGTCACTCCTACATGTGCTTTATTACAGATATACGTAAAGAAAAATCGCTGTATATGTCATTCGTTGCATTAAAAATAATAAAAATGCTATTTCTCGTAGCACTTTCAACTAAAACTATCTTTAAAACTAAGTCTTTTTTCCTTTCCCATTCTAATCCACCTTATTCCTTTTCAATTAACATTTTCTTTAAAATATAAAAAATGTTTTATTTGTTTCTTATTCTCCCATTACTTTTTACTGTGATTTTATTTTAAAATAAAAAAGACTCAAATCTTTAGTTTTGCTCCTGATGTATTCGGTTCTCTCTATTTCTTTGGACTGGCGTGTTCAAATAAACATTTTTAACCGCGGCGCTTCATTCGTTAAAAACCTAAAATACTTTGGTAATAAAACAATCTTACACAACTTAATAATTAAATTCATTTAAATAATTAACGACTTTATTTTTTTTAATTAACTTGACTATATAGTAAAGTCGAGCAATAAATTATGAAATTATGTTGTCAGAAATGTAAAGCTGATGTGTACAGGATAAAATTTACATCCTACTCTCCGTGTACAATCCTTACCTGGCAGACAGTAACCGCTGGTTACTTGGGACTAACTTCGTAATGCTCGAGAATTTCTACTTAAATTTTACAGTAACTTCAATTTTGATTGCAGCTACTATTAACATTTCTACTACTACTTGATGTAGTGGTAGTACTGTAAAAGTAAGCAGCCGGTACAGGTGATATTTCGAATAAAATTCGCAGTTTTATAATATTCTGAAAAGAAATTATAAAAATGTTACAAAAATTTTTACGCAATAGTAAAAATATTGTAGTAAAGAGCATCAGGGTAAACTAAAACTTTTCTGAAATTTTATTTTTAGCGCTTACGATTTGTATAAAAAGGATAAAAATTTCTACTTCAACTTTAGAGCATTTTTTACTATATTGAATAATAAAACAGATATGTTTTATGCGAGCAATTATGAAATATAAAATTTTCTAGTGAAAAAGTTTGGAGATTTGATTTAAATGATTGGTAAGAGCTGATCAAAATTTTGTTAATACTAATGTCAAAAAATAATTATCAAATTTTTTCAACATGAAATGGAGAAAAAAATTATAGTTCATCTGTCTGCGGATTTAAATGCGTTAACAGCCACTTTCGTAACACTTATATTCAGAAAAAACCATTTTTTCCGAACTTGTTTCAAGGTACTTAGAATTACATAGGCAGCGATAATTTCGCCTTTTAATAAGGTTGAAGAATTATTTGCCGGAAGATTCGTTTTAAAAAGAAAATTATTTATTATTAAAGATTCCTTTTATTTCACCTGCTTTTTGCAGACATTGTGATAATACTCTATAGTTTAAAGAGTTTCCTTCTTCCCGGATACCATTAACTCAGTGGGATTTTTTCACGCTTGATACTACATTGTTTTCAAGATTGCATTTCAAGAGAAAGCGAGAGAGTTTCACAGATAACAAGAAGATCCTACCGGTCGCAAGAGGATAATTTCTATTTTATCGTAAAGGAAGAATCCTTGGGACACCCTAAAGTGAAATAAGGCCTTGCCGCGAAGGTCAGCCGGAATACAAAGAAGAAGTCGAGGGATGACTGAGAAAAAGAAGGGGGAGAGAGCAGAGGAGAAAAGTGAAGGCCAGAAGTTGTTAAGGAGGGTCGTGAAAGTTAGCCTTTCAACGAGCGCCGGGCGAATGAAAATTATCGCGGTGAGATAAGGCGTTTACGCGCGACACGTCTCGCGAGTTGGCTCGTGTTCGCTCGTATTAGCTCGTATTCGCTCCGCGGAAGAGGAGCAGAGGGGGCCGCGCACTTTGTTTAGTGCATAAATCTGCGACTCGCGGCAATGAGCTCGTTACCGGTGGTAGATAGTTTACAAGGGGAACTCGAGCGCGGACCCGAATTATTAATGCCTCGCCTCGATCCACGCAAGTGCCCGAGCTGTCCGCTTCACTTTTGCCCGTTTCTTTCGCTGGCCCTTCTTCTGCCTCTCGCCTGCTAACTTCTCGCCTCTAATTTTCGTTTTGGGCTTGCTTTATTAAATACCCGGATGCATAGCACGCAAGGCGTCGGCGTATCGGTCTTTCGGGACAAGTGAGAATCAGAAAATTTGTAAGAAACGATTGGCCCATGCTCCTTTTTCTAAAACGACTAAAACAGAACTGCTTGCATGATTCAGGACATGGTATCATTGACTATTAATACACGAGTGGAGCAGATTCTCAAGGCGAATGCAAAGTTTACAGCAACAATCGAATTCGATGCACTAATCTCCAATTAATTATCATTTTTTTTTTTATAGATCAATGAGCATTTTTAATCGATGGTAGTTGTGCGAAACAAGTTTTATAGATTCGTTGCATTAACCGAAAAATTTGCCGCGTATTTCTAAACAATTGCAGATCTATCAGCTTTTATTAACTTTGATTCGATCCACTAACTTTTTATAACGAACGCTAACACAATGCTTTGTTGTATTGACAATCGCTTGTATTTTTTCCAGTTAATACTAAGAAATAAACGTTCACTTTGTCGCTTTTCAGTTCCGACTGCTTCCATTTAGATGTTATATCAATATGTTCAGTTTAACAATATATTTCAGAATAATTGCTTTTTTATTTACATTTTATTCGATACTTGTACGTATCAATATATGAATATTTTCGATAGAAATACCAAGAATTCCAATGTTTTCCTGATATATGCAAATTATTGTTCTAGATATTAGATCTTCATTTTTCACTAGTCTTAATTGTGCAGTTTGTCGGAAGATAAATTTTTAGTTATCTCCGCATCGATAGATTTCTGCGATAAATCTTGGTACAAGACAAAATCCAACCATCGCATTGTATTTGAAAAATCAACTGTAACCCGCAACAGTGAATTTCCGCAGCCCTTCGAAAAACCCAGTCTTGATTACAAAATAGGAGAGTTTACAGGAAATTAAGAGAAATCCTTTTATTTTTGCGCGAATCACACAAACACGCCGAAACTAGTACGCAGGTGCGCGTGTAAATACCGCCACGCGCACGCACACGCGTCGAGGAAGCACGAAGGAAAAATAAGCATCCGATGCGAATCGGCGTGGTACATCGAGTGGAAAATTACGGATGATCGGGCCTGGCGCACGAGCTGCAATTGGCAAACGAACTATCCGAGAGAAAAACGAAGACAGACGATGGATATAGCCTTCGATAGCATCACGGATTATTTGCTCGAAATTCGCGTCTGTAAGCAACGCGGTCTTATTACCATCTTCTTTTATTGCCATCTTTTACTTCGGCGCGCAAGCGTTCGTGTATTTTCAATAAGGTGTTGCTCAAACGAACTCTTCTAATACATTTTTTTTTTTATCATTGAATGTATGCGAAGTGCACGAGTTGTAGGGGTCCGTCATATTTGTCGTACACTTCAATATTGCTGTACAAATCTAAACTTAAATTATGACGGAGATAGTGGAAAAAAATTACGTTTATTCGTTTTATGAACTAATGAAATTTTATTTTTCAGTAAATACATATTATATTTATTAAGCTAATTAAAGCTAATTCAATAAAATCAATTTTTATTATAAAAAGTTAATTTATAGCAAATGAATGAACCCGGTTCACGCACACTTCTTTGCGTGAAAAAATTTATTTACGCTTACGTAAAAAATAAAGCCCTCGTGAAATTAGCATTAGTGGCATTGTTTTCTAGAAAAACCTTGAACAGTAATTGCTTATTTTTATGCAGATGTTCTGTTTTAAAGCCGCATTATAACGAATACTAACTCCTTCATATCGGACGACTTGTTCCAATGGATTTATGATACACATACGGATTATTGGCAATGAATGAGTTATACGTTTAATGTTCTATTTATCAAGGCCCACAAAAAAAAGCAGTCGCAAGAGAGAAAAAGAAGATTAAGGGAAACAAATCTAGTGGAAGCGGATAACGGTTGTATGTGGTATATACCATTCGTTCTTTTTATTCTCATTTATTACAAGCGTCTAATTGGTTCGAAATGATTGGCTAATTGTAAGTCTATATCATTTGAGTTCTTTATTGTTTAAAATTTTCCAATAAGAGCTTTTTCTCCAAAGTAATTATTTGGTTAATTATTTGGCTCGGTTATTTTTATTTTGTATTTAGCGCCAATTTTTTTTTGTAAATCGAAAAAATAATCTTTTTTATTGAGTCGAAACTGAAGTATAGAAAAAACGCTCTGAAAATCGGAAAAATAAAAATTGATTGCAAAACTAATGTAAAGCGTTATGTACACATTTTCAAAAATTGCAGGGTAAATTATTCTATAAATTTTGCGTTTAGAGAAAAAAAATTTAAGATAATTAAATGCTAATTTTGTAAAATGAAATTTTCATGTATAATCCAATCTGTTTTTAGAATCGATACAGACTACCAGAAACAATGACATTGATAAATTAAAGTGCAAACTTTTGCTACGCTCGCAATATAAATTTACATTTTTTTCACATTTACTAACGCAAAAACAACAAATTTTCTAAGATTTTCAATTATTAGGAAGCTTGATAAATATTTATCGCGGTAAGTAACTGATTATCCGAAATGTGTCATTACAAGATTTATAAGAACTTTTTACTTGTGGTACGAATAATTGTGTATTATACCTAAATAAGAACACGGAGTATATTTCGTTATAAGGAAAACATTTTTCAGTTTTAGTAATTCCTATGAGTGCACGTAGCACTAGATCTCATATATCGAACATAACCATCAAACGTTGTCACCGGGATGACAGATCAATAAAAATTTCTATATACTGATTTTTGTAAGTTTCGGATGAATTCTTTGATAGTTACGGCTGCTATTTAAAAAAAATCAAATTTAATACGTATTTGTTCAAATTAAATAGAAAACTTTTAAAGGCATCTGTTTCTTTTCTATCTGTTTTTAAAGCGGAAGTTGATTCCATATGTCATTAATTTTGAAAACAGCAGAATTTATTCTTTATTAAGAAATTGAATAAAGTTTGAGGCGGAGCTTATACTTTTTATTACGACATTTAATTATACTCGTAAAAACGGTAAATTATAAATAATTTTATATTTTTCTTATTTATAAAGTTAAAGAAAGTAATCGAATATTCACTCTAATATAACATGCTATCTTTTACTTTAAAAATTTTTAATATTATTTTATAAGACTTGTTATTCTATTATTTCTAAGTTACAAAGTCAAAATTAATATTTTGAAATTAAAATGTAAAATTGTGAAATTTCGCTAACCAAGCATTAACTTAGTTTATAGTGTCAATAATAATTAAAATTTTAAAGTTTCAGATGTTCAATATACAGGGTACGTATGAAGATTTTGGGGTTTTTTACACGAAATATTTTACGATTTTATATCTAAATTAAAAATAGAAATATTTAATTAAAGAAATGACAAACTTTGATGTAAACTTTATTAAAAATATAATTCGTAGTTTTTTGAAAAATTTTATTTCAAATTTTTTGCTAAAGCTGTAAAGATCAAATATTGTGATTTTATAACAATATTAGTCAGTGCGAAGTAACTGTGAAAACTTTAGAAAAGGCAATTAAAAAAATGATTTTATTTCAGTTTTTAAAGTAGTTTGAAAAGAATTAAAAACAAATGTTATATTCAAATATCGAAGCACTTTTAAAAAAGTTATGTAAAAGGGGTCGAATGTGCATTTCAAGTAATTATACGAAATTTTTAGGATATAAATATATTCATATTTCAGAAGCTATAGTTTACTATTAAACATTAAGTTAGTAATCGATCATTCATTTTAACGAGGAGAAAATTAGCTAATAACTTCTCTTTAAAAAATTTAAAATTGTAATTGGATTATAGGCTCTGATCGCTCCATAAGTATTATTAAAAAAAAATGTGAAATATATAATGTATATAGTTATTATAAATGAATCGACTATTCTTTTTTTTACAATTTATACTTTTTGAATAACATGGAAAATTCAATGCAAATACAAAGTAATTTTGTCAGTAAGTTTCAAATGCTATCTAAGTTTGTAAGAAGTTCACAGTAACAAATTTAAAACAATGAATGCAACTGTACTTATTTTGTTATACCTGAGTTTTCACAAAATGTTTCCTTATTAAATAGCTATTTGAATAACATGGGCAGTATATTATTGTTCCACCCACTAAGTACACTCGAAAATGTTGATCTCTCATACATCAATTTTCAGCCGACGATAAATAATCGTACGCACAGATAAAAGTCAAATGTCGGTGGATGCAAGATTATTAAGGGATTATTAAGAGATCGATAAAAAAACGTCAAGCGACTAGACTTGAGAAGCTGAAATCAATTGTGCCTTTGTCACAAAAGAACTGAAAAATCAGAATTCTACTGTGCGTTGCTCCATACTCCTGGCTGCCATGATTGGCATGCATGGAACGACTGGCGCGAATTAAGCACTCCAAGCACGGAGTCGCTGAGCCGTGAGGCTTATAGGTCACAGGTCAGTCACACTCGCACTCACAGTCGTCCCCAATCAGCACCGAGTGCGACTTGCAAAGTTGCAAAGCGGCTTTTCGGACTTGGAGAGTCGAAATTGCAAAAAGAGTCTCGATTTCCGTCCTTTGCTACACGTTTTTATCAGAACCCGTGGATGTACACAGACGCGAGCCCAGCTTAATCTAAGTATTTATTTTTCATGCAGAGGGCTTACGAGTGAAGCGCGACGCAAAACCTTTGATTCTTGATTCGAAATTAACCAACGTCACCTATCGCTGCACTAAATCAAGACGCGTTTTAATCCATTTTAATTGTCTTTTGGCAATAAATGTGCGAAGCAATTCGAAACGTTTATAATATTAATAAAATCTGCACTAAGAACTTAATTGTTTTTAATAATTCTTAAGATTATCACCGTCGCAGACGTCGCTTGTTATGAAAAGCAACCACATTTAAAGACTCGCTGTTAGCTGTCGGGCAACCCTTTTTATTAATGCGCTTTCAAGAAAATTCAAGCGAACTTTCTATCCGTTTAATGTATGCATCTGCACTACCGTGTACTTGGTTTTAAGAGGACATTTTTAAAGTGTAAAAAAGAGCTTAATTTTTCTTCAAACGTCATAAAACTTATCTTCTAATTTTTAGGAATTTTTAAGAAATTTGCACGTATTGTAAGATTTTCAGTCTGATTTATACCTTCGTATTTTAGCTACGACTAGACTCGATCTTATGATTGAGAGAGTAAAAATTTCAAAACTATCTATCGAAGTTTTTATCCAAGCAGGCCTTTCAGATTCAGACGATCATATAAGAAAAAAGCGGAGTCATGCGTTTCGTTTTTGCTAATATTTATAATTTACAAAATTATCAACTATTGAATTAAGAAAAACCTTAAAAATAGGAGAACCCATGCTTAGAAGGATTAACTGGAAAAATATTGCAATCCAGATTTTTCGAGTTAAACCTCAAATTTTTATGTAAAGTTTGAAATATTACTTTTAATAAAAGGTTTGCATTACTATTATTCATATAGAAATAATCTTAATCCTTGAATAATAAATTTAATCCCTGAATTTCTTATGTTAATATTAGAGTTTTATATTTAACTCTTAAAACTTTAGTATTCATATTGCGACGTATACGTACAATATGGACATTGGTAATAAGGAAAAAAGTTCGCAAAGTGAGATACTTTTTTCCGAGCTCCTAAGCTTCGATCTAACAGAATAATAAAAGTTTATTATTTAAAATTATTCATGAATTTGATTTAATTATCGAGGCTTAACCTAATTCGAAGTTAGTTTTACTGGCAGTCGATTGTAGGTGGCGACTATTGGATGTCATGTCGGGGAACATTCCACCGCATGGATATTAATAGAATCAGAGTGAAACTTTAGATCTATAAACAATGTAACGTCGAAACGAGGTCGATGATAAGGCATCAACGTCGTTTGTCAATTCTTGATTATATCGAAATCGCGATCGATCAATTTCATTTTAGGCGCTATTTTTTACCCCGATCTTATACAGTGCTCTTGCAATAATATCGTTGATTTACCATGAATCGATGGTTACGTGACAGTTTTTTATGCAGCAGTCAGTGAATGCAGAGTAGCGTGAGTACGCACGTAAGTCAAGTACGTGACTACGGGCTATCTTAAAAGGAGAATTAACTATCGAGGCAATAGAGTGATATTATTGTACTCCATTTCTTTTTACTCGCGCTTATCCTCGACGTTTGTTGTGAAAATAAAACTTTAAAAGCAATTTTTCGTTCTCTCGTTTTAATGACTTTCCGTTTATGTAATAAAATGATTGGGGCTAATTTAAAATAGTTTCGTAATTCTCTTCATTATTGCGAACTATACCTAACGATATCCGGTCTTGGGCTATTGAAATTGAATTTGCATGCAAAACGGTTTATGGTTATTTTATTATTTTAATTTGCCTCCTGGAAATGTTGATTTTACATTTAAATTGTATCGATGCCAAAACTATTAACGCGGTTACATTGCTTATTCGTCGTTAAATTCAAGTGGACTTTTGATAAAATTGCTACGCGAATTTTTGCTTTTATTGCATTATTTAGTTAATTATCATGCCAAGCGTTGTTTTTTATTATTATTAAATTGTCTTTTATATCAATTAATATAAAAAGCTAAATGTAATAGAATATCTACTATTCGGATAAATTAAAAATACTGCGCAACATATTCGATTAATGGAGACCATGTATCTCGTTATTAAAAAAGTTTTTCATTCAAGTAATTAATAGTCAAATTTAAAATATTGAATTATGCGTAGATTTTTTCCTTATATAGTACAGTTATTTGAATGTATTGCATCGCATTTACTTTTAAACGCCTTTAATGATATAAAACTTACAAACTTTGTTTCAAAGCGACGATATCATCAGCGTTTAAGAAATTAAATTTTCAGTTAATTCCATAATTTCGTCAAGTCGACTCTACGTATGCACAACAATTTCAGGTATTTTTCACGAGCAGTGCATTCATTCAGAGAGATTTAAAAAATGCTTCAATATTCAAAATTATTTGAAAGCTTTTTTACCTACATCGGAAAAGTAAGACATTATGCACAAAAGCGCATGTGTACAAACGTATAATCTGCAAGCTGCTTGGAGATTTTGCATTCATGAGTGCATCCTATGCGCACTCGAATGCATTAGATCTCTTTAAAGAATATTTTGCCCTCGTCTCTTCCTCTTGCTTTTTTAATTTCTCGCGCGTCTTTTTTCCCGCTTGTTTTCGGGAGTGTTCCTGTTCCGTTACATTTTACTGCGCTTCCACTACCGCATGTTCTTCGTAAAGATACTCCGACGCTCGCCGCACATTTTTGACTCCCTCGGCGTCGACATTCAGAGGTTCTTACGAGCTTTCACCGCTCCTTAAAGTAGCGAAAAATTCTCCGTTCAGGGACGTGACGACGTGGTCAGGTCAACCCGCGCAAGCACTTTGCATAATTTCTTATCCTTTGCATAAACGAGGGAGGCAAGCAGGACTTGGGCTCGGGGAGGGGGAGAGAGGATTCAACTTGATATTGTCGAATCTCGCTTAAGACTGCGAAGCGTTGTAAGTGGACTAACGAATAATGGGACCGATGCATCGTTCACCAATCACCGCTGGGATTTCACGAGAAAAAGTCGCGCGGAACTCGCACGACGTGGGAAACTTTTCCAAAGTTAACGGCTTGGGTGTGAGAAAGAGCGAAGAGCATCGAAGAATGCGGCTGAAGATAAAGGCGAGCATATTAAAGAAGAATATCGAAGCTTCTCTGCTTTTTATTAAACACCAACTTTTGTTCGCTTAGCGTCTCGCTCGTTTTTGTTTTGAAACAATAATAATGGACGATAATGTTCAGTGCCAAGAATAACTCATCATTTGCTGCTCGAATAATGATTTCCATTAAAGATACACGTCCAAGCCTTCAAACTTATTTCTGTTTAATATTACAGCGGGATTTTGTAACGGATCTACATTCTCTCGTGCTAAAAGTTTAGGAGTCACAAAGGAAATAATATTAATATTTAGGGAATAAGACGTGGAAGGCATTTTGTTTTTTAAGACACGAGTACTGATTCGAGTAAACGTAAAAATTCAGCAACAACTACAGCTATAAATGTTACGATGACGAATAGATGTTCATTTGTACTTTATTGTGTATTTTTAAATATATACGAGTTTTCGTAGTAAAGTCAAAACTTTAAAAACAGATGCAAAATGAAATAATAACAAATCGATAAATTATTCTTGCGAATTCAATCTAATTGCTTAAAATTTTAATACTACAGAATACGTGTGTCTTCGACTATACTTTTTCGTTTTGGTGGCGGATGAAAAGGAAGAAATTATCAGGTGCTCACGGAATTAGAATACGGAGATTCGTAACTGCGCCATCACGATAGAGCACGGGATAGGAACTCGTGAAAGTAGTGGTTAAAATCATGGAAACGAGTTTCGGATTACTTAAAGTAGTTCGCCAAATACATCTGGGGAAAAAATTTAATGTATGGTTGAAAAACGACGATGTTTTCAAGATGTTGAGGTTGACAAAAGGTTTAATTTCTTCTTGACGGCAATGCAAACGAAATACGGATTCTTGCTGGAAGATGAATCGGACTAAAAATAGGAACCGGGACTGCAGTTTGATTTATAATCGAAAACAACAATTTGGGATATCTGTTTTTTCGTGGTACGTAAAGCGTCGTTGGAAGAAAATATCAAATGGAGCGCTGCAGAGAAATTTAGAACAACTAATTCTTGAGATTCTGAAAAAGAACTAATAGTTTTTCTTATGACTAATGACATTTTAAGACGGTTACATCAAAGTTGTATGGCTATCGAAGGTAAAAACAACGTGTATCCCACAGCAAAGAGAAAAGAAAATTGTTATCAACTAACTGATATAGAATCATTATTTTTTAATTAACTATTACAAGATGTAGAAGCGTATCAAGTAAGAATTATTGTTTGCAACGAACTTCTATTTTAAATTAAAGTAAACGATATTATTTTTATTTTAGTTTAACTAACATTTCAAAAACAAAATTTGTATTCGAACAAACATTTAATGTAATATAATTCAAATGGTTTAAATGAATTTTGAAAATATTTATTTAAAACGCGAATATTTTTAATAACGAAAAGAATTTCTCTTGTGAATGAGATATTAATTTTCTTGGAAAAGAAAAAACGAAAATTAAACGAAAGAATAGTAATAAACTAAATGAAGAGTGAAATTGCTTGAGTTGACAGGCGTTAAATAAATGTAGATGGCGATATTCATTTTAATAAAATCGAATAATTTACTTAAATTGTGAAAAGTTTTTTTAACCGCATATATATCACTTAGTCTGATAATTTAATTTTGAATTTATGAATATTTTAAATATTTAATGTATTACATTTTTATTACCAAGAGAAAATAAAAGACTTTTAATTATGCATGCGTCTACAAATTTCATTTAAATTATAATTACGAATATAGCTTTAATGAACCTTTAAAGCATTTGTGTTAAATTATATTTCGACGTTCAAGATATTGAGATACTTGGAAAATAATTGATTTCCTACAAATCGATTCTTATTAAATTTTTTGAAAATCAGGTAAAGCTTCGTTAAGTAAATCTAAATTTAATAATTAAATTGCCTTTAATTTTGTATTCATTAAACAGAAAATGTAGCGTCAAATTTTTTTCAGAGAGGAAAAATATACTTAATGGTTTCAATAAAACGCGGAACAATCATGGAGTTCTATTCACAGTGAATTTCTTTTCTTTCTTTCTTTCTCTTGTGCCTGAGAAAAGCAGTACATTATGCCGAGATAACGCCCCGGTGCGCGTTGTCATTTGCTTATTTCTTTTGCGTTTATTTAAACGAAATTATTCCTTGTTGAATTATCGATTGATTTTTTTAATAATGCATTTGAGAATAAATACGATTTTTCGGCCATTCTATTTCGTTTCCTTCCCGTTACTTTGCATTATATAGGCCGTATTAAAGCACTCTCTATTAGCTTTAATAATTTATTAAAGCTTTAATTTGAAATTAGATCACGTAATTAACTGTATAAGCGTTAGTTTTAATCACTTATAAACGAGTCGGAATTAAATTAGTTATACTCTGCATAGAAAAGTAGTTTTAGTAGTTGTGCTTTGTGAATTATCTAATTTTTTTACGCTTCATTATTATTCTGATTTGTAAAAATATTAACGTCAAGTCGGATAAAGTACTTATTAGACGTAATTATTATAACTTAATAAATAAATCTCAATTTTTTATTTAATTTTGAGCTCATTTAAATAGCTGTTACACTATATACGTATTAAACAATCCTGGTTTGTTTTTTATATAAAAATATAAATATAGTTTGAATGAATATAACCCACAACTTTATTTTTATTGGTTAAATTGCTAATAGAAAGATTTATTGTTACACATCCAAAAGGGCGGAAGGAAATTATTGTGTGAGAGAGGGGGGGGGTAGATCGAATGTACTACAATTGAGTAAAACGGCGATGTCTGAGCTTCATCAATTTATAATTTCTCTGCGAGAAACATTGAGCGATGAGAGGTCTTTAAATAAAATTGGGCCAATCGCATTATTCGAAACAGAAATTAATGAGGATTCCAACAAGAAAAACATCTTGACAGTGTTAGAAGATTTTCCCGGTACTTGGAAGTTTACTCTTGAATTAAACAGTATCGTTATTAGTAAATGGTTACACTACGTGTATACAGGTATCGTTAGTCGATAAATAGTGCGATCAATACACACATTGTCAACCAACAATATTTTAAGATAACTTTGAAATATTTTATGCTCAAAATTTACAAAGATATTTACCAATATCAAGGTAAATTATTATATTTATTTAAGAACTAAATAAATCCCTGATGTTGCTTCAATTCAATGGACAATGTATAGATTTAAAACACAGTGCGATGTTAATAATAAATATATTTTTCTGACAGGAAAAACCCTGTGAGTTTTTTCGCCTTACTGCACAAATGTTTCAAATATAAATTATCATTAAAACTTTTTCTATATTGTTATTATTGTGGACCAGAAGAATAAGCGCAATATGGCTTGAGTGTTACAAAAGATTAATATTTTCTTCATCTGTTTTTGAAATATGTTGTTTTTTCACAAGACAATAAAATTATAAATAATTCATATAGATTACTGTTTTGACAGTAAAAACATGTTTCACAATCAATAGCCATTTTTATTATTATTATATTATTTAAAAAATGTTTGTCATAATCAATTGGTGCGATAGTGCAAAGGGATTTGACAACGTATTTAAATCCTTTTCTCAGTATAGCGAACATCTAAAATCTTTAGCCATGTTTACTGATTTTAATAAGACGATGGTAGATTAAACATTAACAAAAGCGTCACTGCGTATTTTTTTCTTAGACAGTTGGTTATGTTTTTAAGTACAATCCTCATGTCGATAATAAAGAATACACAGCCATCGATTTTACATTGTATCTATATATATATTATATATATATATATTATATATATTTAAGTTCACTAACAAAGTTAACGAGGTTTTTGCTTGTATGTAGTATAATTATAAGCTTTGTTTATTTAACCGATTCCAAAAATAAGGGATCTACTCGTTCAAATCAATTGGAATACTCGTGATAATTTTCAGGTCTTATGGCATTTGCTGTGTTAATTTGATAAAACAATTTTTATCGAAGCTGTGGACTATGTGAAATTCCAGAATTTTTAAATACATGCCGCAGTTACTTGTAGTTTGTCGATTTTATAAGCCTTGCGGTCACGATTAACTTTACATTCGCATTGGTTTAAGGATTTGGAGAGAATTCGTGGCTATTAGCATATCGCTTAAGACAGTACTTATGTTTTCTGGGTGTTTTATTTTTAGTTTATTGAATATCAATTTCGATAAATGGTAAGTCTCTGACTTGGCTTCGGGCCTGATATATTAAATTCTTATATAAACATGCGAAGGGAAAAAGATTTAAAAAATCATTTTTAAATAAGATATAAATATAATAGTTGAATAAAAATTCTAAAATCAGTTATAATTTTTTTATTGTTTTAGTTCTCTAAGATTTTTTATATGTAAATTAATCAGAATTATTTTTATGAATATAAAACATTTTACACTAATTATTGTATCTACAAGAACTGTACTTTAAAATTTTATATAATTTTTATGAAGTTTCTAATGATTTTTTAACTGCGGAATAATTATTTAATTAGGATTTTAAAAATCTACGAAACATTATTGAATTATAAATTTTATGGATCTATATATATATATATATATATATATATATTGTAATCTGTACTTTTTTAAATTTTAGATGCTAGTTTTTTAAACAAATTGAAATTATTCTTAAATTTTTATGTAATAATACAAATGTACCAAGGTTTTTTTCTATAAGTAAATATGTACATTCATATTGGAAAAGTTATATCTTCAAAAATAAAAATTTATATATGAAATATTTTTTAAAAATCGTTTTCGTAAATAATTAGTTTAGGGATTTTCCCATAGGCTTCAATACTTAAAAAATTATAATTAATTTAATTTTTGAATTGTCTTCGCATTAAAAGTTTATAAAACGAGTTTATACGATAAATTTATTATTGTTATATATTTTGTAATAATATTTCAGAAATATTGATATTCAAGTTCTTTGATACCTACATAAATTGTATCATGTGTATTGAGAATACAAGTGTTAAAAAAAATTGTAAATTTAAAAAATTGCAATTAATTAGAATACGACAATTATTGTTACTCTCGGTATAAATTTTTCAAATTAGAGGTTAACCTTCAGCTTAGATGGTAATTGGAATTTCTAGGTTTTTTATAAAAAATATTCATATTAAATATACAAAAAATTAAATAACATAAAAGCATTTAATATCGAGGTAAAAAGTTTAATAAAAATTGAATCATTATATTAAAATTGCATCACAACTGAAAATGTTAGAATTAGTATAATAATTTTTAGTTTTCCATATCGAATATAGATTTTGAATTCATTTTATTTTAAATCCCAAGTTTAAATATCAGTTTACAATGTTACGGAATAAAACGCAAAAAACCATCTGTTTCTGTCTAACCCGGTTTAAGTTAAGTGTTTTAAATACACCTTTAATATACTGGCTTAAAAAAGAGAAGCAATGCAACAGCTTTTGGAGTGAAGCAGTCGATATCCTAATTTGAAGAAGAAGTAGTAGTTTTAATGATATTAGCGGCGAAAAATCCATACAGTTCAGAAATCGCTGTTAAATATTTTTACCGAGGAACTTTATCTTAAAAATCCTTTTCAAATACACTCGAGTGCTTAAAAGTTTCCTTCTGAATGTGTAGAAAGTCCCGATCACTAGCAGCCATCGAAGTCAGTTATTTTATCCCAAAGCATCCGGGCTACCTACCTCATTAATCCAGGAGATGAATTCGAGACCAACAATGTACCGCGAGGCACAGTGAAAGACTCCTTTGTAAAACTACGTCTGCGACTCATTCTGCAAACAAGCATATAAACCCAAAGTGAAACGAGGATGGATTATTATCTATTTGTAGGAATGTTAGTTGAAATCCGAGGGAAGCGCGTCGCCCAAACTCGACGAGCAAGAAGTGGAAGAGAAAAAGAAGAACCCGGAGCAGAGCTGCGAGTCCCGGCGCGAGGAGCGGCACAGATCCCACCCCCTTCCCCTCGCGACGACTGCAATGCAATTTCCTCGGACGAGCGTAAAGCACAAAGCGTAAATGCAGTTACGAGGATCCGTGAGCTTGCGAGCGACTGCGGGGGCCAATTGAGCTCGAAATTACGGAGCAATCTTACGCGGAATATGAACCGAGTGAACTAGTTGTCCTCGCTGCGGTGCAGACACCAGGCGAGGAAAAGACAAGAAACAGAAGAGAGAGAGTGAGAGAATCTGGTGGAGAAAGAGATTTTGTGATTTCGTTGCGCATTTCCCAAATTTTCGTCTGATTCTCCCACCCTCTCTCTACCTCTCTCCACCTCTGCTTGTGAAAATTTAATAATTTTTATTTAATATTCCGAACGATAATTACTAATTAATTAAACGATTATTTTATTATTTCCCGTTTATCTACACATTTTTATTCAATTTTATTCATTTTTTATTCAGCTTCTATTTGATATTTTACTCCTCTTTTATAGCAACGTTAACATTTGGCAGAAAATCCACATTAAAGTTGATATCTGCAATTATTTTATATTTTATACCGATATTGATAACAGTTTTTCTACTTTTTAATATTATTTAGTTAAAATATTCTCAATTATTATTATTAATATTATTAAATACATAAATTTTAAATAAAATTTTAAGGCAAACGTACATTTTACAATATAAATTTGCATCATAAGAATTTTAAATACTTGTAACTTCAACCAATAGAAAAAATGAACACTATAAAACTATTTTAAATTAAATTGAACTCAATTAAAATATAATTAATTTAATTTTTTCCAACTTCGTATACTTCATAGTTATTTTACAGAATATTGGTATTTTTATATTCACAATAAAAACTAATTGAACAAAATGGTACCTCATGTTAGTTAATAATTTTTGTTACTTTCTATTAATAGAAACTTGATATATACTTACTTTGCTAATTTCTACAACTTGAGGTTTATAAGCGGTAACGGCTTATATTAACACTTTCAATATTTTTAAATAATTTATTCGATTATAATATTTTAAATACTGAGAAAAATATTAGTTTAATATCTCTTTAACTACAAAATATATCTTTTTTATTAACTGCTTACTTTATTTTATACGTGTGAACACGATACGTAGTTACGAGGGTGTACATTTTTCAGGGGTGTTAAACTTGAAACCATAAGACGTCTAAAAATCTTAACCATTTAATATGGTAGAATAAATTGAAAATTATTTAAAAAATATGATAGTAATAATAATTTGTAAAAATAAAATGCATATATTATTTAATATATATATTTTATTTATTATTTAAAATAATAAATTATTAGTTCCGTTAGTATGGTTAGTGCAAGTAATTGGACAGTAATTTTTGTTTTTCTCCAGAAAATTATATTTCTATCGATAGCTATTCTCGATTTTCATTCGTTGGGAAGAAACACCCGAGGTAGAAATTGTGTTACCAAAAATTGGATTATTAACAATAAAAAATTTGATAGACTAATTTAAATTGGTTCCAACGGGACTCACACACAAGCAGCCGCGCGGAGCTACACCGCGTATCATTAATTCCATCATAATGAATAGTTTTGTATGCATACATGCACATTGCCCTTCACAAAGAATAGAGCGAACGAAAAAGAGAGAAAAGAAGCGAGAGAAGAGAACACAAATGAGAAATTCGCTAACGCAGCTGTCACGTCAAAGCGGGCCGGAGTTGCGTCTGACGCGTCAAATTAAAAAATCGTAGTGTCAAGTTTCGTATTTTCCAGTGTGCCCCCTCTCCCCATTGTTTTCGTGGAGTGCACACGCGAAATTGTCGCGTATGCCGTTTCGCTCGAATGACGTATCACACCTAAAAAGGTCGTGTGAGGCAACACTCGAAAAGAAAAAAGAGCCCCAGAGGGGGAGGGTATCGTGGATATATGTACACAAATGGATACGGATGAATTTGGGTGTTCACCTGTTAGCGAAAAATTTTCCACACCTTTGACAACGGTAGCTGAAAAAGATTTTCCGTAAATCCGCGCTTTTTCATTTAACAATAGCGCTCACTTTATTTAACGCTATGCGTATTATTTATCCAATGTGTAACTGCCGCTGGTAACCCTGTTTAGACGCCCATTAGAGCGGAGTTTACGTCTCGTTTGCTTTTTTTTGGACAAATAAGAATGGGATAGCGCAACAAAGGTATATCGCAAAGTGAATTAGCATTATTGCGTTGTGAATCGGTAGCCATTATTAAACTTTTTATCCCCGTACAATAGCAAAAGTTTGCTCTGCTCGCGTTAATTGTGCGACAGGACTTCCCTGGAATAAGGGTGCAATTCTGTTCTGTATGGTTTAGAAAAACTCGGCATTCGCTGAAAGCGATAAGTTTTATCAATTATCCGACGATAAACTGACAAATGGGGATTAAGTTTATAAGTAAATTGAAGATCGATTACGTTTGATTTTTGCTCGGAACGCGTGACTATTTGATAAAAAGGTTTCAACATCTTTGGAAAAAAGCTTCTGATAATAGTGGCAAGGTGAGCGCGCGGGGAGGGTTTGATCGAAAGTTACTCCGCTCACTGTCATGATAGCGGTATACCAGAAAGTTATGCTCCGTCCGCCAGAACTAGTTTTCTGCTTATCGAAGCTCTTCGTTCCAATCTTATTTTGGATTTACCGCATTGCGCGCTGCGACTCTTGTAGCTCCGTCTTAGTCTAATGTCTCTAGTACGTATTTGCACTTTTAAGGTGCACCATTTTGCCTCCGAAAACGAGGAGGATATATTTCCGTATCTTCTCTTGCACTTCATGATGAATCTGGCTCACTGTAATTCATGATCTTACCTCGGGGCTACGTTTGAGGGATGCGTCGTGAAAACTAGGAGACCAACTTTTTTCCTCTTTTCCGTATCGCCTTTTGCATTTCTTTTTGTTATTATATTTCGCGTTTCACTCAATGCTTATATAATTTTCAGTTCCACTCGTCGGATTAATTTACAATTTGCTCGCATTCGCTTTTTCCTCTTTCAATATGTTTAATAATGTTACGACAAAAAACACAAGGCAATCAGGATCTTGACAAATACAGATATTGGAAAGAATAACAGTATTTACTTTTAAAAAGTTATCTGAAAAGTTTAAAAGCAATTAAAAATTGTTTTTTATCTAATTTATTTACAAATAAAATAAACAATTTTGCGATGCTGGATTAAAAAATAAATCGAAGTTTTATCATAAATTCTGGGAGTTACGTTACGGCTTATAAATTTTGACATGGAATATAGTCTTATATTACGTCCTGTATTAACTAAATATAGTTTTTGCTTAAACAATATTCTTTATCACTTTTAGAATTTTCTACACTTTGTACAGGTTAAGTGAAATAAATCAAAATAAATATTGTAAAATTTTTATAAAAAGGCTGTAATCCATGTGTCATTAACTTTTAATGTTTTTGCTTTTTGCTTTTCATTAATGTCTCAATAAAAATAGGGGTGTATAGTTCCGTCTGTAAATCAATCGAATGCAATTTTGAGTTTCACACGTATGTACGTACCAAGTGTTCATGTACACAAGAAGCAGAAAGCTGCTCCTTTCCCGAATTACATTTGGATTCTTCTCAATAATATTTTGCCGGTACAAGTTTTAATTATTTTAACGATAATTTATATCTATAAAACTTTTAAACAACGAGAGATTTCAATAAAGATTTACATTCTTTAGTAATTATTAGAAAAAAAATTTTTAAATTGTTGAAAAAAATAGAATACAATGTTCTTTAAATTCATTTCTTCGAATTCAATTTATAGTTACATAAAATATAAAATAGTTTTTAGATATTTGGAAAACTTTGCAAATACAAATAGTTATTAGTTTAATAATGAATCTTAAATATAAATAGTTTTACATTGAATATATATTATAAATAAGTCTTCATATTTTCTGCCGAAGTTTTGCAGAAAATACTTAAAAGACATAAATCTGAATGACAGATTTTGAATCTTTTGAAAAGTTCTTCCAGCCTTATACAATGAATACGGGAAAGAAAACATTTTATCTATTTTTTCAACTTTTTCCTTGAACATAATAAGAAAATATATTTTTAAATTCTTTCAAAATGTTTCAGTTGATCAATTAGAACTTTTTTGTAAACAGTTAACACAAATTTTTAAAAATATTATACAATGAAAGCAACTGTTACGTTATTAAGTAAAAACTTTGTACCCGAAGAAAATATACAAATTTTATTACCTAGCCAGATTTAAATCTTAACTTTGTTATAAATTTTGCATTTTAAAAATCAGGTAACCAGATTGATTTTTCTTAAAAGTGGATTACAACAATAATGCCAATAACATTATTATTTATAAAAATTTACTCTGAACACACGTGAAAAGCTTCTTGAAAATAATTTTTTTTTTCAAAATGAGGTAATTGATATTTACAGTAATAATGTCGATGCGTGAAATATTATTTTTCTAGTCCGTGAGACAAAAATGATAAAGAGACTGTTAAGATAAATTTTTTTAATCAACAACTTTTATATTTCTTCCAATATGAAATTACCGACGTTTAAAAATTATTTATCAATCTAACTTTTATAAATATTTTCCTCTTGTAATTCAAATGTGCGGTTGTAACTTTGCGTTCATAACTGCTTCAAATTTTTGATCTGACGTTTGCGAAGAATAGCCAACACGTATAGATTATCTAGTCAGCTTGGCATTGGTCGGTGTGAGCTCTTGTGTCGGCATCCGGCCACTTTATTTTTCTCTTTCTATCTTTTCTAAAGTCAGAAGACGAACTATAGAAGGAAAAAGAAAGACCGCGAAGAAGAGAAAGAAGTTTTTTAGTTCGGATGAGTCTTGCGAGGAGAAAAAAGCCGGAAGGACTCGGTACAATACTTCTCAATAAACCAGGATATCCGCAGCGATTTTCACGTGGCGCAGAGTTCGCACACATGTATACAAGCGAGGGTGTAAGTAAAATCGCAGAGGTTCTAGGGCCGTGAGCGTGTCAAGCTGAGAATTAGCGCCGGCGCGTAGGCGTTTCTTTGTGCATCCCTGCGAGAGGAAGGGACGAGCCATAATTCCCGCGAGAAAACACTGAAAAATGGGATTCCGAGGGAAATTAACGGGGGTGCGGATGTCGAGCCGTGCGGTTTCCGATGTCGAGTTTAATGCATAATCTATGGGGGCGTTGGCGCGCCTGGACTTATCTATTTTCTTTCGACTATCGGTTGCGCCATTCGATTGACGTCGTGTTTCCTTTAATGAAGTCCTTTGTCACACGCGAGAACCGTCAGTCAATTTCGTCGTTCGCTCCGCCCCTCGAAATATCCTCAAAGTTTAATGGAATCCACTAAAAAGTCGTGGTCGCGTAAATCATCGAGGAGGGAATCGGAGGAGCTTGAATATCGAAGCTCGGAGTTGTCCAATGTAATATAGAATTATTGGCAGAGAATTTGAGAATTTTCCAGGACGTCGGCGCCGTTTTCAGCCGGCGTTTGTACGTTTTAAATGTGAAAAGCTCGTCAGGAGGAAAGGCAGCGACGTCTAACATCGCATCAGGCATGCCGTGATTAAAATTTCATATCGTCGTAAAATCCGCGCCGCACTTTTCGAGCTGAGAACCCGGGAGCTCCTTAGGCTTCGTTATAAAAGCCCAAGTTTTGCAATTTTTGCTGAATTGCTCTATCATTATATTTGCGGTAGAAAGAAACGCGCGCACATTTCCTCTTTATTTCTACTTCGCTGCGCAACTTAAGTGTATCATTTAGAATAATGCGATAGCCATTTCTCGTGCTCCGTCATCTCGGCAGCACCGACTACAACATCAATCCCTGCAACTTTACTGTTATGGGGCGTAACACTTTTTAATGGCGTGAGACTGCTAATTACATTAAGAAAATCGAGATTGAGGCAGTTTTGTTCTGTTTCTCCGTCAAAGTTAGCGAAATCTTACAACTCCCCGTCACACGCAGGCAAGACTAACGAAATCTTCTCAGTTTATGTCGTAATCTCTGTACCTGAGCAAATACTCGCTTTTTTCTCCCTCGTAGTTGTAGCTCTCGTTAAAAGTGTAATTATTTTTTATTTTAAATACTAGTGGTGAGATTACTTGTATTAAGTATTCTATGGATCCATTGCAACGAGAAAAGTCTGAAATATATTTAACTAAAATTGATTATATTTTTAAACACTAACTAGTTTCATTAGAACTTTTGAAGTATTTATTTTTATCTGTATTCTTCAATTCATTACTTTTAGACCTTGTTATTTTACGTTTTATTTAAATAATAACAACTATGTAAGTTTTAGTTTCTAGGGAATGTGGTTTTGTATAGAGTGACATGGGGTTTTATATCAATAATACATTAAAATAGAGATAAAATTAAATATTAAAAATATTTATTCTCATTGCAAAACTTATGAACTTAATGAGGATTATTTAAATAAATTCATGTTTAGATTAAAAATAAAATCTATTAATTAAGGATTCAACCTAAAATTCAATTCGAGTACAATTTCTTATAATAAATTTTATAACCAATTTTTCATTTAAATTTTATTAAATTTGATGGCTAAATTTAAAATTTGTTTAATATTTGTAAGTTTTTATATTATTAATATAATAGAATAAACAATTTTTTTTTAAATTAATGAATTCTTATATCAAATACATCAAGAAAATTTAACTTAATAACATTGACTTAATGCATTGTTTAGATTATTCAGTATTTTTAATCAACAAGGAATAATAAAAAAATTATAAACTTCTAGTGATCTCTTTTACTGATTTGTAAATTGAAATAAGTAAAATTAATTTCTTATATATGCGGATCATGATGTGTTCACTAGACTTGCACTTATCTCATTATTCTTAAAATTTGATTTTTTTTATAAGAAGCTTGGATTTAATGAAAAAAATAAAGAAATTTATTAGTCTATAATTTATATTCAACACCTTAAACGATATCTTAGAAATATAACTACAGTGCTTGTATAATGGATGAATAAGTTGTTTTACTTTTTATTTTGTTACAATTTGTATTCTGGTTTTTTAATCTGGTAATTTATAATTTTGTAATCTGGTATAAGTTTTATTTACAGTAATTATAACAAGATGAATTAAAATACGTATTCTCTAATTATCTGTACATAGTAATATTAAATATATATATATATGCAGGTATTGTATCAATAAAAAATAATGATGTTAAACTTGCGATTCTTAGTTTAATTTGATTATAACTTTAGCTTCAATTTTAGGGAGGGATTCTTTTAGAATTTAAATTGAATACAAAATAGAAATAATAAATCAAAGATTTGAAGAAATTGCCTTCAATTACAGTATTTTGAAAATAACAGAAATATGAATACAAGCTAAAATTTTAAGATTGTATAAAATACGTATATATAAAATTAAAGAAAAAAATATTTATAGTTTATATTGCCTTTGACTCATAAATAAAAAATTTATCAAATTTAAAAATCAAAAAACGCAAATAAATTAATAAAAAACTAAAAAAATTAAATAAATTATTTCCATTTAATTTATAATATTTATGTTTATTTAAAGAGGATGATACGATTAATTCACTACAAATTATTGTTTATTCAAAGATATTAAAAAGTAAATGTATTGTTATTAAAAGACATTATTCTTAATGATGATAATCAAATACGTTTTCAAGTGTTAAAAGTATATTGTATACATATATTATACAATTGAAAATCAACAAAAACTTTGGACTTCATTAAAACGCGACTAATTATTTTCGAAATTATTTCCATAACAATGGAAAATAAACGAAAGAGTTAGTCCATAATTATAAACTCCCTTCAAGAATACATTTACTTCTGTGATGTGAACAATAAACTAGGAAAATTTTAATAAATGAATCGAGAAAAATAAAGAAAGATAGATGGATGGGCAAATATTTTTTATGGAAAACGACAAACTTTGTGGAAAGTATTGTTTCTTTGATGTAGTGTTTAAAAAATATTGTATTATTTAATTTCTTATAATATTTTCAACTATTATAAATAACCTATTTATAATAGATATTAATACTACCAGACATAATATTTATAATACTTAAGTATTCAATTTCATAAATATAATAATATTGTTAGCTTAGCTTTTTAATATCAAATTTATTAAGAAGAACGAAATAAAAAGTGGATTCATATTTTTCTTTCATTATTAGCTATTTTCAAAATTTAATCAAATTTTTGCAGGACTGAATTAAATTATATAATAAAAAAACTAATAAGAGTTGAAATAAAAATACGAATGATCGAAATTTTCTTTATGCGTGTGATATTAGTGCTATTCAAATTTGCTAAAATTCGCTGAAAATAATTGTTCTAAAATTATTAAATCAGTAACATAGTAAATATAATAAAAATCATTATAAAATAGATATATTCTCATTTAGTTTAAGAAAATGAGAAATAGAAGAAGAAAAACTACTATAATTGAAAGTTTAAAAAATTAAAGATCTTAAAAATTCCTTAAGAACTATTTTTTGATAGTGTATAGAAGCATAAATACTTGTATTCACAGTGTTTTTAGAAGTATGTTTAAATATAATTAGTTCAGAAATTATAGTTAATATGATTATTATCTTTATAATTAATTCTGAAGAACACGGCACTCGTAATTTGAAGATTTAATATCAAACATTGAATTCATTGCTCGATAATTCTATCAATTTAATAGATGTATAAATAAGAATATTATTAAGAAATATCAATGTAATTTTATATGTATTAGTATAGTTTGTGTGATTACCTTATATTTGTATAAAATGAAAGGTCTATTGATTCTATAAGAAATAAAATTTTCTGAATTTTCTTTCAAGGTCACTAAAAATCGAATAAAAGCTAATATGTTTTGAATGTTACATTATATTGTCATATTTACTATATTATATTTTCTTTTATTAAATAGATGTAGTTTTGTTACTTTTATAATCTATAAATATTATCGAGCAGATAGTTTTATTTACTCCATCGAGGCAAGTGTAGTTGACGTGAAATGTTCTGAACACCATATTTACGGTTGCATGTTTCGACAGATATCAGGCACTTTTGTAGATATTAGTTTTGGTTTCGCTCACAGATCAGAATTTGAGATATTACCAACACTAATATTTATTTAATTGGGCATAAAAACGTTATTAGCTCTGATACTTCTAGTATCAGAATGCACAATGTTTTAAACAAGAAATTTTATTATATTTTCGATCATAATTACAGATCTCTATACATTTATATTAAATTAAAAAAAAACTTTTTCTGTTAATTTTACTGTATTTAATATAGGAAGAGCTTAATCTAAAGCTACTAAAAACAAAGATGTGAGTATCAACGCGTCAATTTAAACTAAGTTTGTTAAGTAAGCAAATAAAAGTTTTTCTAACGCTGAAAATATGGAATTGGTATTGAGGATGAAAGTTTTTGTTCGAATAGCAAATAAGTCTTATCATTAATCTCGCGATCTTGGAAGTAACTGTCAAGCAAAGTGTTATAAACAAAAAGCAAGTGCCAAGATGTGCACGTATATATAAAGAGAAAGAGAGCGAGAGTGAAAGAGGGGGTGAGAGAGAAGGGAGGAAAGATTTAAATATTGCTAGACTAGAATAGGTAATAATGAAAATGATGTTAAAAGAAGGGCATGTCTTATCTTTGTTCCTTTAACAATTGTTGATGTAAAGGGAAAGGAAAATAAGTTAAAAAATCATAAAGGTACACGTCGTCACTACGCGCACGTACATTGGCGCTAAAAAGAAAAGCGAAAGTAGTAGTAAAAAATCTTATCAAGAGACAAGGTATTATATATGCATATAATACGAGACAGAGAGGGTAGCTTGCAAAAGAATACTGATTGCGAGAGAAGTGTAGCTTTTTCGAGTCGCAGCCTCTGCGAATGCGAAATTGCGTACCGGCCTTTACATATTTCATTTATACAAACAACTTTTTCTCTTTTCTTTCGGATGGACATTCGGTGTGCGGATAACACAGGCCGGGGAAATGAAAAAGGGAAGGAGGCAAAACAAGTCCGCGTGAAAAGAAATATGAAAAACGCGGATCTGCCGCATTTAAAATGATTGGAGAGGCTACGAGACGCGCGAAATTAATTTTCTCAAAGTATGTTGGATATAGTTAGGTATAATTATTCAGAGAGAGTTCTTATAAATTTGAATGATAATGAGCTAATTAGGCTCGCTATTGCATATGGTTCGTTCTTTAAAAATTGTCATTTAAGAGACGCCTTTTTACTACTTTATTCTGTCAATATTTCTTCAATTAGTGAAAATGTGCTTATTGGTACGAGTCGAGATCGAGGGCATTATTAACTTGAAAACACCAAGTTTGATTACGTTCTTTCGCTATTTTACCGAAAGAACAACTGTTGTACAAATATTTTACTTTTAAATTAGATTTTTTTGGAAAATAGTTACATCAAGTAATTATTACGATACATTAAATTAAATTAGATTAAACTCATTATTCCAAGACACAACAATGTTTTCTATTCTTACAAGTTAATTAAAAGATAGCAAGAAAAAGCTAAATTGGTTTAATTTATTTATAAAACTGAAAACATCGAAAGATGGAAGAACATTATAATTAATTACAAATTTTTCCTTATAATGAATAAATAGTAGTAAATTAAAGTTATAATTATTTTTTAAATACTCTTTTTGAGTAATATAAATTTTATATAAATATAATTCTTTTAAGCTTTAAAATATATTTGAATTTTAATAACTTTTAATTTTAATTTTTTTAATACATTATACAGTTTAAATTATGTGATTTCTAGATGTTGTATAAATTAAGAATCTAACGTAATATTAATAATAAACAATTATCAACTTTAAAATATTTTTTATTTAAAGAAAATAAGCTGCAATTACTGGCTACTATTACTTTCATTTTTTATGAAAAATCAATTTATATTGTTTGATCAAGTTTTGATAACTGTACTTGCAATTGTTTGCGATAGATATGAATTATACATAATCAGGTTAATACGTCTCGATGGAATATAAATTATTGATTTCTACAATTTAGATATTTTACAAACACTTAAAAAGGGGGATGATAGTTTTTCAATCATAACGTAACAATAGGAATGTATTTAGCGGGAAAATAATTTAATTTCTTCCTATAATTACTGCAGAATTTGTAATTATTTTATTATCAATATTAATTAACAACTCATAATTAAATACTGTACTAGTATTGGTAATCTAATTATTAACAAATTTATTCATTAATTGATTTGCTTACTAATTTGTAAAGTTATTAAAATGGGCTATTATATATTATTATTATAATCTATAATTAACTGTTTCAGGATACATACAGAATTAGGTTTTTTAAAATTAAAAAATTCGTTGGTAAATAATAAAAGAATTTATTTTTATAAAATTAATAACAATAAAATATCATTTTAAAGTTTATGAAGTTTTCATCAATATGGTGAAATCAATCATGTATTTTGTGTTTAATATTTGTCAAATGAAAATTGTTTGAACACATTTTTTTCAAGATTTAAAAAATGAGTACATATTATAAAACAAAATTGATAATGTAAGCCTTCTGCGATATGCTTAAAAGGATAACACGAAAGAAATTCTTTATATCTACTATATTTGTGTAAGATATAATATTAATTAATGAGTAAACTATTATTTAATGTTTACCACACCACGACTTATCATTTTATATTTTTTTTTTATTATAAAAACTAATATTTTAGTATTTTTTATACTGTGATTAGTCGTTATCTTAAGTTAATAATACAGTTTTAAGAGAATAATGTAAGCTAATTAGGAAAAAGTAGTTCGACGTGTATATCCTTCTTTTTTCTTGATACAACACACAGTATCGTTTGCTTGACTAAGATGAATCGATTGACATCTGATATATAAAAATCGATGCAAGTGTTTTTGAGTTACAGGGGCGCAAAGAAAAACAAAAAGATAGCAGTGAAACACATTACTCTTTTGCTGTCGTACTCGAATAAAAAAGTGAGTTTTTGTTTTGTCTGATATTTGAAACAAACTATTATGTGCATGAGTAACATAAGGGCAACTAAATCATTTAATATTTACATTAAAGCACGTAATTGTCTTTATGAAAAAAATACTTATTTGGAATTTTACATATTTTTATACCTAAGAGCATTTTAAGTTCTTGTTGTTATTAATAAATTATTAGCAACATCTTTAGTTTCTAAACAGTAATACTTAATTACAATTAATAGATTGGCTTAAAAGAGTTTTTGTAAAAATATCTACAATTCGTAGAGTCAATTTATTATATTTACTCTTTATAACTTGATGGCTGATCAAGATTAATATAAGAACTGTAAATATTTTCAACTTAACTAAAATTTTTCTTTTTCACTGGTTTTCTATCAAAATAAAAAAAAATGAAAAATCACATTTTACGTTATTTAATTAATAATAAATACTTCACTTTCGAATGAGAGTGTTGAATTAGCTAATAATTCAGTACAATAAAGTGTATCATTAAATATAAATGTGCAGAAAAATATAGGATTTTTGTTTCCGTCCTTACGCTACTCATATATTTTAATATTTGTCTACAAATCAGAATCCGACACCTTAGACTAAAGTGCCTTATAACTCCTAACACGTGCATTTCCGTCGTTTTAGTTGCTTCCTCTATCTGTTTCACTCATTCTCCTTCACTTTCTCTCTCCTTGTCTCCGCATGTCTTTCTCTTCTCTCTACTAATTTTGGACTTTTCATTGTTGCATGGATTACAATGCTTAAAATTGTAATACAGTATACAGGCGTGGTTTTCCTAATCCAACCGTATAGTGGAGGAGAAATGCAGAGAGAGAGAGAGAGAGAGAGAGAGAGAGACAGAGAGAAGACGGTAAGGCGGGCGTAACGCAGGAACAGACCGAGGCAACGAGTAAGATAGAATGAGACAGGGAGGAAGGGAAGAGTTGAGGTCTTGACCTCGAGGCTTTATGCATCCAAGTGACATCTGTTTCCTGCCCTTCCTCCTCGTGGGATAGTTATATGAGTTATATGACTTTAAAGTTAAGGAGCTTTCAACGAGGCTATTTATTACACTTGGTTGCTTAATGTTTTGATGAAGCTTTTAATTACAATAGCTTTGATTTAGTACAAAATACTCTGTACACAGTTACCCGATATTTAGAAAAGCACAAATAAAATTACCAAGTATTCATTATTTATACAATTTAAGATTTTACGCATATAAATCTCTGACAATGGAAATAATTGTATTCTGTGTTTGGCTAGACTGTTATTATAAAATAATAGAATTTCATAGATTTTCTGGGATGACTAATCCTTTTACCAGTACGCGCATGTAAAATTCAATGTTAATTGATACGATAATCGACTTTGGTTTTTTGGTTTAAGCCGAATAACCAAAAAGTACTTAAGGGCAAGAGTATATTTCAGTAAATATATCGAATATACAAATATCGAGACATTATAAAGTAAGATTGAATAAAAAGCAAAATTTTTTCGTTTAAACTAAGAAGAGTATTTGCACGGATAATCGGAGGATTGAAATGTCGAATGTCGAGTGCCGACCGTCGAAAGTCGATGTCAAATTAATTTTTACGTTACCCGTGGGAGCGTTCGCAAATCTCGAAGCTAGTTATCCGTTCGATTTCGATAAAAATAAGGTTATCTCGATGAGCGCCGATGGCCCAGACGAAGCGACTATCAAAGTCCTCAGCGACTCGAGTATCCTGCACATGATTCCATATAAAGTTGAAACGATAGTCGACCGATGCTCGAAAAACGTTGCTCACGCCAAATTACCGGCGGACGTAAAAGTTCGCCGATAACAGGGGGGGGGGCATTCATCGGGAGGAATTATCAGTACTGGTGGCCGTGCTTAAAAATCACGAGCGAGTAAAAAAGCGTCGAACCGGTGGCGTCGCCTCGACTCCCCGGAGTATCTTCTCAGTCGTTCGGCAACGTTCAGCCGATTCGTTGCGGAACGTTAGTGGCGCTGCGAGTCCGTAATTTCCTCACCGGCGGCACGGATCAACCGTCCCACCCCCATCCGCACCCCACCCCCGGGCTTTATTGCTCTCCGCTCGGGCGGAGCCTTTCCCGGTACGAGGCGCTGCGGATCAAACGCCAGTCCTGTCTACTCCCGTCGAGTTACTCGCTCGTGCTTCCGCGAAGAGGCGAATTGCCAGGGAGACTCGTTACGGCGCCGTGTGCTGCGACGCGATAAACCGCCGCTGCAGGTGGAATTCGTGCCGCGAAATTCGACCGCCATTCGGGCGTATAATGCGGCGAGCAAATGCTCGGAGGGGCTCTATCGGGGTTACCGTGTTTCCTTAGGGTGCGCGCAACCTCGCGTTAGAGCGCGATGAATGGGGTCGGTGGCGGAGAGTCGCGTTGGGGCAAATAATTTGGCGACGCCACTCAACGGCTGGATAGGTACTATTATCTTGTCGTTCGCGAAAAACTTGCCTCCGAGATAAAAGGAATGCGCACGAGCGACTGACTAAGTGCTAGATTACTTATATAAATTATTTCCGAGTTTTCCGAGTGGCAGACGAACTCCCGCTTTCACCCTCGCTTACTTACTTGTTGAGCGATGTCGCGTAATTAAGCTACAATATTAATTAAGAAATACGCTGAACCCGGCAACAGTGTTAATTAACTCATAATTTTAACGAACAATAATGTATTAATGTCACTCGATGATGACGCTGCCCTTTAAAGGAAGATCGTTCCTCGTGGTTTCGATATTTAGAAAATTTATAGAAAAAATTTATTGAATATTCGGTAAGAAACAATAATGACTCAAGATGGAATGCAATTTTCATACTTTTGGCAAATTAGCATTCGTGTAGATTATTCTGGTGTAACTATTTAAAGTCATGATTCACAAACGTACGCTGATTCTTTTTAAAATATTGTACTACGTGCATTTCATTGATTAATCTTTCATGGTAAAACGAACATACTTAGTTAATTGGTAAATGTATGAGACAATGAGAACAATTTAATTTGAATGCAAAGCTTACTGTATATCGTTTTAAAATACTCTTTTTAAAGTTCCTGCTTTACGATTAATGCTGCTTTTAGATTAAGATTAAGGATAAAAAATATTTTTTAAATCAGAAAGTATAAAACGATTGTAGTCGTTCAGTCTCAATCTCGTTTAATAGTGCAAATCCGCGAATGCGGCATTTAGGTGGTAATAACACGTTAATCGTCTCCATTGCCTGATATAATACTGAGTATTACTACTGGAAACAGACAACCCTTTTAAGTTCGCTATGTAATGTTTCTCAAATGTCATACTGATTTTTCATGATTTATAATAAAAAAATTGTAACATCTTTTAATGCATTTTGTTTAACATAATCATTATGATAAAAGGATAAAAATATTTTAAATATATTATTACCCTTAAAGTGCCTCGCTCAATTTAAATTTATTATAAAATATGATTTTGATAAAATTTTCATAATTTATGCATTTTAATCAATTTATTAAAATATATGCATTAAGGCGACATAAATATACTTTAATTGAAAAATTGAAAACTAATAAAATGTAAAATGAAAGCAGAAAAACTTTTCAATATTAATAATTTTGTTATAATACATTTATCTCGTTAAAACGCACAGAATACGAGCTTAAGCTAACTGAATCACATATTGAATATTTTTGATACATAAACCATCTATTATTAATTTCGAAAATTTTAATTAATTATTGTCGTATAGTGTACATACTGATATATTGTTAAATATTTTCCCTAAATACGACACATGGATAATGATTATTTTAAAATGCACAAGTGCAATTGTAACACATTTAAATGTCAAAATAACATTAACTCTTAATATTAATGATATCGTACGCGAGGTTATCTAATTTTCACTTTGTAGCTAATATTACGTTCAGTTGTAGCTTTCTATCGTTAAATTTAAACGCTCGATAATTTCTCTCAATCAAATGATATTGTAGAATCTCTAGACCATTAATTCAATTCATGTGAACACGAGTATATATAACGGCGTATGCAACTAATAATAAACACAATTATTAAATATACAGCTCGTGCTTTGTAAGCAGCGTTATTTAGGGTCTAACCATATTTTGTTTCGTTTCTTCGCCAGAAAAACGACTTTAAAGCAAAGCAGATCTTTCCCATTTGTTTTCATTTTCAACTCATACTTTTATATTTTTACCAATAATATCTTCAGAGTAACCGGCAATGCTTATTTTTCATCGTTTGTTATTTGTGTTAATGTCGAATGCAAAATCATTGTATAACTGTATTCTTCACAAGAAATTAAAATACAAATGGTTATAATAGATATTATTTTTAATATTGTATGAATATTAAAATTAAATTACAAAATACTCACTTCTATCATTAATAATATAATCATTAACGTTATTATGAGAAATACCTTACAAAGTATTTTTAATTGTTTTTAGTTCTCTTTTATTTTTATCAACTTATTTAAAAAAGAACAATTATTATATAACTCTGTTTAAAGATCCTTAAATTCTAAGTCGATTATAAAGAATATAAAAAATAATAAAGAAAAACGAGAACGAAAATAATATAACGCACTGAATTAATGCTAGGATAAAATTTTTGATAATATGAAATACGAAATTATTAAATTTTATTATATGCTTAATAATTCATACGACTAGAATATTGAAAAATTATAAATATAAAAGTTTAGATGTGATGGATTTAATAACATCCAATATTTTATTAGATAATTTTGAAAAATTATTCAAATATAGTCTTTTGAAATATCAAACTCCCTGTAATATATGATGTTCGTGTTCCTGAATTATCACATATTTAATGTATTGAATAACTAGGTTATCGGATCTGTAGTTTTGTCAAAATTTATTCACCTATAATTCGTAGTTTTTAAAAAGGTGCTTATATGTGCATGGATGCGGATGCGTGTGCGGATGGGAATGATTCTATTATATTGTATGCATAATCTAAGAAATTCAATAATTGTATAATTAAAATTATTATATTAATTTATTATATTAATTATATAATTAATATTCAACAAATATCTTGGAATTATAATTCGTGAAATGATTGATGATTATTGAATTTAAAATAAAATACAGGAATTTGTAAATATATTGTTGAAAATATGTATAAGTCGATGGAACTGTAAAAATTAAATTGAAAATTAAATAATTTGAATTTTATGAAATTATTTGTTTAATTCATTACTAAAAAAAGATATTTTCTACGTAAGAATTTCGCTTTATTGTTATTTACAAAGCTCATATTATTCAAGGAATTTTCATTATTTTTACACGTCAATTATATATATATATATATGTATGTATGTCTTTATTTATGTACGCGTGCGCGCGCGCGTGTGTGTGGATTTATATCCAGTTCAGAATAAACCTATTTAAATATATTTCAATAATTTACTTCATGCCGAAGTCACCTATTGTACGAGGATGTTATTTGAAATTAAATTATATAAAATAGAATATTAATTTTTTTTTAGTTTTTTAATGTATAAAAATAACTAAAATACGACAAAATATTTATAAGAGAATAATTCACAATTTTAAGTTAAAAATAGTTATTTTAAATTATACAATCAATTTAATACAAAGCTTATATTTTCACAAAATTCTACACGAAGAAATTAAAAATTAATGCTTTTATCGTTAGAAAAATTAATTTATTGAAATCGTATAGATTATAATTATTCAGATGCTAGCGACAGATTTTCAGGGCGACGAAAGTATCTAGTTAGATACGTAATTGAAATCAAATAAACATAATATGCAATTCAGAAATACAAGTTGTATTATGTAAATCGATAAATGCATGTTTATCATTCAAGGTGGTTACTTAATGGAATATACAGTATATGAATGATAGAGCATTGAGTAGATAAAGAATTGTAAATATTAAACAATAGCGAATAAAATTTTTTCGTTTAATTTCTTTTTCCTGCAGGATTTTTATCATTAGTACTTAGAGTTTTACTGAATGAGTGCCTGGTGTGATAAACTTACGAATTTGAGCTCATTAATACTGAAAATATAGTCTGAGAGTATCAAGAAGTTTATAGTGCAATTTTAAATCTCACACATTCATCTTGATGTTTCACAACTCAAATGTTGAAAATCTCTTTTGTTTTATAAAAATATTTCAAAATGAAAATCTAAGGAATCACCTTTTATTTATAAAAATCATCTATATGTGCCAAAGACCGATGGTTGTCGACAAATGTGAAATTAAATGAGATCCTTTAAAGACAGATCTGGATATTATCTCAATATTAGCTACGGCCCTGAGATGTTTTCGATAACCTCGCAGTTCTACGTAAGAATTAATTGCCACGAGGATGCAAGTCCACATTTCAAGATTCTTAAATCCGAACGGAAGCAAAGAACGGATCTCGAACTTGTCTATTGTAGATGTCCAGGAGGAAAATGAAAGAAGTTAGTCGCGCGCATCCCGCATTGTTCCCGGAGAAATAAGTCCGAGCTCGAATAAGACACAGTGGAAGGCGGGTGCAGGAGCAAGTCGGAGGCTGCGCCGCGGGAAAAAACAGACGAGCGTCTCGACGCCATCCGCACTCGAGCACTCCACTCCAGCACCTCTCGACAATGAAATCCACTCCGAGCAGCTGATGTACATACGCACAGTTGTCGAGGCGCCGACAGCTGCAGACCCGCCGAATTATAGCGCGAAGCCACAAATGCCTCAAGAACAATCGTGCCTTTCGGCAGCCCCATCGATAATGCAGCCCCGGATAGCAGGGGCCGACGATTCCGGCGACGGGCGCACAATCGAGACCCGATGTAATTAACGATCGAGAGAGACGAGGGGCGGGGGGCGGGGGCGGCGAGGCGCGGCCGCACCAACGTACACAGGAAGAAAGGCCGCCACCCCGCGTGTACGGCTGGCTGCGCATCGCATTGGCATCGACGAGTGTCCCGGAGCGACGGCTTCGTCAGCTCGTACTTAGTCTGCTGGCGTTTCGTCAACACCGCCGCCCCCGCCCCCCGTCCCGGGCCTCGTTCTCGGCCGCCACTCGATTGTGCGCGCGAATATTGAATTACGGTCTCGATAATAAATAATCCATAATTTGCTCGGCAGATGCAGCGGCCGTTGGCGGTGGCGGTGGCGGGGACGACTCTTCGCGAGCCGCTGTGCGGACGTCCAGACACCTGTACTACAAAAGAGGCACACGTCGCTGTTAAGCGCCGAGACATTGTTTTGCGTTTGGCTGCTGCTGTCACCGCTGCACCACCACCGCGTTCTGTTGCTTCTAATGAACGGAGCTCTTAGGCCCCTTGTTTGCGCTCGGCATATCGCCTGCGCCTTGCCTATTGTCTATTGTCTTTTATAGGCCGCAGAATGCCGCGATGTGAAGAGCACCAGACGGAGATGTAATGAGAGTACTATCTTGATTATTCCAAGAGGCGCGTTCTTTTTCATTTTTTATTCTCCCGCTTTCTTCTTTCAATTGTCCTTTGTCTAGCTGTTGAAATGAACGGTGTCGCTGCCACATTTCGAGGCCTCTGCTTTGTCAATGAACGATTGAATGCATAATTTTCTCAAATAATTATCAGTATCCTAATAAATATCAAATCATTATTGATTGTTTCAGTTCAATTTTGTAAGTTAGTTATAAGACCGCACCGAGGGTTGTACCATTTCTCTGTCCTTAGATCGAACGATATTTACTTTGTGTGGCGAAATCCATTCATGATCCTTTTCAAGGACACTTGTTTAATTTAATTATCTTTGCTGAAATTACGACAAGTTTTACAACAAATATTAAGGCGTTATTTTGTAATCTTATCACACTGCTTTATAAATTTTATCGTACAAAACCTTGCAATTTGCAAATCTTAAAAGCTTTACATTAATAATAATAATAATAATAATAATAAATATATTTATAATATTAATACGAATCATCAAAGTTTCATCTTTGTTCATTGCATGAATTTTACTAATTAAAATATACAATGCATAACGAATTAAGCGTTTTAAATTCTCCTTGTCCATTAGTCATTTTTTCATTTTCGAAATAATGTTTATCAAAAGAGTAAACTTATTTTCCTAACAATTAAAAAAAATTTAGTAGCAAATGTGAAATTCAACATCAAATTATTACAAATTTAAATCGAACCTTTAATAATATTTTTAATTTTTTAAAGTTATTATTTAAAAAACAAATTTTTATTTCAAGAATTTTTATTTTAAAAGAATAAAGCAAGTGCAAACCTTTTAAATAATATCCAGAGATCAACGGAAGCGCTTAGAGTGCGTAAAAATGAAATTTCCATCATTACAATTATTTTAAAACGCACCAAATTCTTTTGCCAAAAATTTATCTTTATTTTACTCGACAATTTCATTAACTAATTGTAGATATGTCGAATGCACTTTAGATTGGGTTTTGATTTGATAAAATAAATTGTTTTATACATAGCGAACTACTGTGAGTTGTGAAATACTTACGAACACATACATATTGTGTATGCAAGTCCAAGAAATGAAATTTAATTGTGCGTACAACAGAATCTCTTATCTTTCATTTACACATAAATTGTTGTACTGATTTACATAGTTGAAAAATTTAAAACTGCTTGTTTTTTATTTTTAATCTCTGTCGCATATTGTTTTTCTGTATCATTTTTTACGACATCTCAAAATATTAATTACTCATTACTTAATTATTCTGTTTTATAAAAACATAGATTCTCCTAATATAGAAAATGATTATGCATTGAAAAATAACTTTATCGAGAAGGATCAAATTTTTTAAGAAAATCTTTCAGTTACAGACTTTAAAGTTTTAGCAAACACTTCGATAATTCACGATATATCGGTTTCATTTTATAATATTAAAAGTACAAATCTGAAAAATTAAGAGTTATGTATCAGGTTGTTAAAATTAATATGGGAAAATCATTAAATCCGGTAATTTGAGTTAGTTCAACTTTTCTTGCACTTTACTCTTATACGTCGTTGTCGCGCAATATACACATTCATTTGAGTTTACAATCATGCGTTAAAAACAAAAGTGCATTAAATTTTATTGTACTGTAGGATTAATTTCAAAAAGGCTGTGCATTATCTTATGTTTTGATTACGACATTCACTAAACAATTCATCGAAATAAAAAGCAAAGAATAAGAGCTGCGCACTTCATTCTCGAAGTGCAATCTAGAATTGTAATTCAACGAGACAGAAGCAGAACGAGAGAGAGGGGGGGAAGGAGAGGGGGAGAGAGATAGAGAGATTGAGCGCAATAAATTTAAGCGTCGACAAAACGACAATCGGAATGGCATCGCAAAATAAGGGAATAAAGAATACGAAAGCTCGCGCGCTTCGCATTCAGTAGCGTAACAACGACGTCGCTCCAGAACCGAATTCCATGTCTGGCGATCCGTTGGATTTAAACGGAAAACCGGGGAAAAAACCGAATCAAGGCTACTAGGGAGTGGATGCCACCGTCCTCTCCTTCTCTTTCATCCGTTGAAAAATTGATTTGCGAAGCGCGTGTCGTTGGTGGACGTTAATGGGTAAATAAAATACAATGTATCGGAGGACGATTTAAATGGCTACCGCGATACAGCCCTGCTCAAGAATATTTAGGGTTGATTTATAATGGATCGATGACGTTTTACTTTGCCTCCATGACGGATGCTCTAGCAACCATTCGGAATTTAATCCTTCAAGTGCCGCGAATCTTATGCTCCGGTGTCAAGATGTTCTGTACCCGGATGATAGAGTGATTTTAATAATTTACATAAAAGTCGAGTTATGAAATTTCATTTTTAACATATTTTTCTCTCTTGTACTTTTTTACTTTCCCGATAATGAAGATGGATGATACAATTTATTAGTAAACTATATTCCAATGCGTTTACTTACTGTTTGGCATCCCCAGTCTTCATTCATTTAAATTAATTTTGATTGTCGAAATTAAAAAGAAACGCTGTTTTTGCTCGCGTCGATCTTCAAGATTCAGTGGTTTACTCCAAGCCTATTTGCACTGAATTTTCAACTTGTGCAGTTTGAGAGTTTTATCTTAATAACTCGCGAATTTAGCATTGAGATCGACATTGGGGTGCGGAAAGTACCAAACTTCTTTTTAACTTGTCATGTAGGAGCAAACATATAATCGAAACTCGTTTGCAAATCGATTACTCAGTGTTAATTTCTTGCTGCATATGGTTACGTTTACATATATTTGATTAAGTTCACCAGTAATGTTATGTATTTTTAGATATTTTGTAAAATATATTTTATTTATCGACAAAGAATTGCATTAGGAGAACAACTTTGATAGGAACGCGTTTTCTTAATAAATTAAAAATTTGTCGTATGTGCAGATATGGCATTTATGTTTGCCCTTCCTGTAATAATAAAAGCTTTAATTTTTAGTTTACAGATCGACTAGAAAATTCAACAATTATGGCCGTAAAGTTAATTTTAATATCATTAATATAATTAAATTTGGAAGTTGCGTAATAAGACGAAAGACGGCTTTATTCAAATCAAGTCGATATTTATAAAAGTAAAATCTAATGCGCATTCAAAAATTGGTAGCCAAGGTATTTAAGATAGGAGCAGCAGAATTGGATGCGTATCTTTCGAATAACAAACAAATTGAGCGTAACTCCTGTGTATCTCATATTAGAAAGTTAATCAGGCAAAAGCAATCGCATAAAATTGCGTTTTTTCTATTCTGATCGAGCAAAGTGATACAATAATGCTACACCCAGCACTACATTGCATCTTTATACGAGCACAATGGAACAATCGATTCGTATCAGTTACTATTCACCAAAAACATTTTTAAATCCCCCAAGATTACCCTTGAAACGCTTGATCGATCCAATGTATAAGCGATCGTGAAATTCGTATACACAGTACACACTCACCTCGCCACCCCCTCTTCTGGATTTTGCATTTATAGTCCGATTCCGCCCTGCTCCTCTTCCTTCCTTCTCCTCATCGCCATTAGCCGATTGTATTTCAATGTCGATAAGCTTCACCTGGAAATCCTGAATACGGCCGCATTCTAATTGAGCTTCCTCCCTACGACTTGGCATTTCCTCTGTTTTCCTCTTCCTCCTCTCTCTCTCTCTCTCTCTCTCTCTCTCTAACTCACTCAATCTCTTATCCTCTCGAATCTGCATTTAGCATCGTTTTACTTATAGCTCCTCGTAGCTTACCTGTCGTGTTTCCTGTCCTCGTCATCTAATTCTGCATTTTATTTCGGTCAATGTACACTACTTACTCACGGCGTATAATTTTATTTTTTAGTTTTATGTGCTCTGTGCTTTTTTTTTTAATACCTTCGGAACAAACCATTATATTTGTTGCAAGAATTACCTGCGCAATTCATATCAGGTCCGTTTTGCAATATAATTTTAAGATAACAAAATTAACGATTAATTATTTCTTGTATAATGTCAATCATTTTAGCATTTCTATCAGATGTTCTGAAATTCTACTGAATAGTTATGCTAATAAATTTAACAATTTATGCGTTTGTACAAACATTTTCATACATATATATATATAGATGCGAGGTATCTTATTATCTTGTAGTTTTATTATTACGCAGATTTTTTAAGCGACGCATTTTTCACTTTTCTATCGAATGTTTTCACGCCAGAAACATTAATTTGTATAAGATAAAAAATTTATATATGTAAAAGCCATTTCCATTAAAGGGAGTGGATATTTTTTCGAAAGTAAAGAAAGGAGAAATATCCGAAAAATTTGTACAAGAATAATTGAAAATTTCCAAAGCTTCCGAGGCTACGCTTTATTAAGGTCAAGTGAAGTGTAAATGCAAAGAAACTAGCTTATAATGGGGAAAACTAATTTCCGAAGCCTACTAGTGGCCTTCAAAGAAAACAAGAGCGCAGGCTCGAAGACAATCATGAAGCCAAATAAAAATTAATTCATTTCCATTACTTTCCTCGAGTTTTATTTTTTCAAACCATTATTTCCATTATTCCTACCCCCATCTTCTCGCGCTCATTCATTCTCTGTTTTCTGTTCTTTTTCTCCCATCTGAATTATCAGACTTGGTACTGCAATCACTACTATCCCGATCGAGAACTGCCGAGACGTGAAATCGATACGAAAGAACTCGTGTAGATTGACGTTTTCCCTCCACCTCATGGCTCCGCGGCTGCTCCGAGGCTTTCCGGAATAGGTTCCTCTAGCGCGCGAATGAGAAAATTAGATTTCTCGTGCACAGGCTCGCCTCGTCCCACTTCATAACCCTAAGGTATTTCGCGTAAATGCGCATTGAAAGCCACGCGGGCGGCGAGGGGCGCGCCAAACTCGGAGCGCCTGCGTACGCATCCCTCGAGGACTTGACTAAAGTGGGCGATTTTTTGCGAGAGCGAGATGGAGGAGCGATAAAAAGGGTTCAAGTGTTATTGAGTCAAATACTGATGGAAGTTGAGATTTAATACTTGTACGAAGATACTCGTTTTACAAAAAATTTTAAATCTCGTTATTAAAGTTCGGTGGCGCGATCGCAAATTTTCGCTATTTTTCTTCCATTTGTCCAGATTAAGCACTTTTCGAATCGGCACTATTACAGAACTCTACTAACATTGTAAAATGTATAGATTATTGAAGCTGCATTATTGGAATGCTGTTCTATGCAGCGAAGTTTTCTTCTCCAGGGGAATTTGCAGAATTTTCAAATTGGTCTTGTAAAGGCCAAAGTTTATTTTTAAAATAAATTTTATTTTACGAACTATTTCTACGCTAAATTCTTTTTAAATTTATAATATGAATATTTTTGTAATTTTTACAGCAAATTATGAAAAATGTAAAAGTTATCGAAATAATAATTACCCAAGCAAACTTTTATCATACAGCTAAAGCCTTTCAGTTATAATGCGTCCAGTTTAATCTGGTAAGCTGTGACTCATTCCTTAATTTTGCATTTAATATTTTTGAAAAAACAGCGACTTGCAGGCCAATAGCAAACGTTGGCTTCTCTTTACTATCGAGTGTCAATGAGTAGTTTTTGAAAGTTCTCTGCGATTCACCATCAACTTTTTATAGGGAATTTTTAATTTTTATTTGAAAATAGTGTAACACACACTCCCTGCGGTTTTTATTGAGAACTATTTTTTGTACTTGTCTAGTATATAACTCAATATGCGCCTTTGTGACTCGTAAATTTTTACATGAAAATCACATTTTGTAATACAAAGAAAAGGTGTCATAACTCGAGCATTTTTTCGAAAATTTTTTTTTTGTGCCTTTTACTCGAAAATATAAAACCTCTTGCCCAAGAGAAAAGTATATTTATCAATTGCCAGTAGTATTTCTCGTCAATATTTAATGTGTGTAATATTTAATTTTTTAACAATTAAAAATTCATTATTTTAAAATAAATGAAAAACGCCCGTTCTTTACTAATGAACGAAAGTGATTTTTATTAAAAGCAAAATAATTGGCTTATTTGAATTGCGTATAAAATATATTTAATATAATGAATATTAACAGTAAGTATTAAATTTTAATTAAAATTGAATTAGGATTTTTCTGTTTTCAAAATGCGCATCGTACAATATTAATGAATTTTGCGACAAAGAAGCCTACCTTTTAAAGAAGGTAAATGTATTTTCATAATAAAAAATGATTTTAATGTAAGAACTGTAAGTATAAACAGTATCTTATATTCGATATTTTTATTTTTAAAGGTATCCCGTGGGAATAAATTTGGCGCTGACAAGGTTTTTTCTCCAACGATTCATCAATGTGCGCCAAAATGAATTCATATTCCTGGAATCACGTGGTGCAATAATCGATGCATTGGTGAGAAAAATATTCGTAAAACACGAATATTAGCCATCGAGTAAATTAAAAGACATCGATTTAAGTCGAAAATAAGCAAATATAACGATTTTTGGCAGAGTGGGGGGAAACGCGCGAAATTTTGTAGTTGCATCGGAGGCATCATTTACAAAGTCGAGTTTCGCGCTGGTTAAAGTCGAGTTAAAAAGCGGGATTCCTGGAATAGCCACTCGAGTGTCTGGCATCGTTGAAAAATCTCTCTCGTCAGTGACGGTATTCCCGCGAGAAGGAAAAACACCCCGGGATCTCGATATAACGAGGAAATAAACAAAGGAACTTGCAACCGCTGCACAGTCTCAGCGGACCTTATATAGCTTCTACGATTTCTTCCCCTTCCATTAATCCACTTACACGTACAGTCGAATAAAGCAGCCGCGCCTTTCCTTCAATCTCGTTTAATTTCGAAATTCGAACCGGACTCCTCTCGACCGCCCAGCCAGTACACACTAGTTGTATTCCCCCGTGGAAGGCATCGCAGTGGGCCGCGCGAGGGCAACACATCTCGCACGAGGCCGAGACCGGGAGTCCAGGCGTGGCGTGGAGTTGCGAGGCGATGTCTCGGAGTGAGTTAAAGGGATCAACTTGAGATTGTGGGTCCGAGAGTCGATACGGGATTCGGATAAGACGCCGAGGATGTCGAATGTCAGCGCTTTGCGTGGAAATTTCGAGGTGTAGCTCCCCCAATCGGCTCATGCGCATTCTTACCTCTCTTATCCTTCCTGATTCGGCCATTATTTTTCAGAGGCTAATTTTATTTTGTCCCGTCCGCTCGGCAGCTCGATAGACCGGAACGAAAATTGAAGCACATCGAAACGAGAAAACGTAATTCATTATTTTGTTCGAAAAATTGCAGAGGAAATCTCGGAGAAACGAGGATTACTTCAAATTCATAGATCGCATCTTCGCGTTTACCGGGAATGGGAATGGAAGTTGTTTGTTACGCTTCCTCATATTTTCGATGAAATTCTTGTAACTGCGTAGCCGAGTTCGTTATTTTTCGCTTATTGTCGAATATCTTTTCGAGTCGAGCTTTTATTCCCTAACGGAGTCATTCGCACAAGTGATTTAAATTAAAAGCCAATCGACTGTTATAATTGGGAGTCTACTACTTTTTACACTTTGCAGAGGCGTGCACGCCCACACTCAATGTATTACGCCATTCTTAGAAAGTAATTGAGCATCTCTAATGCTTTTTTATTTAGAAGCTAACCTAACTAACTGTCTAGACAAGTGTAAGACGATAAAAAGCAAGATGTGTTTATTGACTGCTATTTGTAATAACGCGCTTGAAAGCGACTTAAGGCGAGCTTACGTTCGTTTTATTAGTACAAGTGACGGAAATTAATGCGAGCTCCGCAGCAACTTTGCTTTTTGAGGCAGCGCCTTTGAAGAATTTCAATTTTCCCCTTCGTTAAAAAACTTAGCCTCGTTGTAAAAAGAAAAGCTCGTCGATAATCATTTGGCAAGGCTCCTCAAAACTGCGGTAGACCGCGCGCGGGAATACTTATGAGTTATAAGTGATTCAGTGCTCGTAGCTCCTGTTCCAGTTTAATTATAATCTTGTCAGCTGATCGCGGAAAAATAAAAGAGATTACAATAAGCCGGTGCAGGGTAAAGCCCCCGGAGGCTCTTATTTATTGCACACATAACTGCACGAAATCATCAGACAGATTTTTCACGGCAAATACCTCGGCAGAATGCTAAGTACGCACGAGGAGACGTTCTTAACGGCTAGTCGCGGAAGCTCCCTGAAAAACACGGACGATGGAAAGGGTCGTGCACGAGCGAGCCGTCGGTGGCGGGGGGTGGGGGCGGAAAAAGAGTCTCGAGTCGTCCGGAGCTACTCAAAGTGCGTAAAGCGGATTATTGCGCTCTCCCGATAAAAAATATTTTTCTGGCCAAGGGAAGCCGCGGGAGGGGGTGGTAACGGCCCGTGCTTAAGCCACGTACCTCTCGGGCCTCGAGAAGACGCGCGTCCCTTGCATCCCGAGGACCTCGTCGCTGCTCGTCCTTGCTTTGTCGCGTGTCACAGCATTCCGCGCGGAATTTAACTAAAACGATGCGCTCGGCATTTTGGCTGACATAGACGAGGACGACGGCGACGACGACGTGCTCGGTATCTTTCTCGCTTGGTCGCGTTGTCGCGTAGCTGCGCCCGAGCAGACGGATGAAAGGATGAAAGGCGAGAAATTAGGCTTTGCCGAGCCCCTTCCTCTTCCCACCCCCGACAAATGCGCACTTTTCGCATTGCGGCTACTTAACCTCATCCTACGGAGCATTGGATTCTTTTGTCCTGAAAGCTCAAAGGTCAACTCGAGCTTTCGGTTGCTATGACGGAATTATTTTATAATTTCGAAAATTTTTTATTTTTTTTACTTTTTCTCTTGCTTCGAACATTTTTTATAGGATTCTGTGATATTAATTAACTCGAGCTTTCGGTTGCTATGACGGAATTATTTTATAATTTCGAAAATTTTTTATTTTTTTTACTTTTTCTCGTGCTTCAAACATTTTTTATAGGATTCTGTGATATTAATGAGTGTGAGTTATTATTAGCGCGGTGTTTTAAATTTAAATCGTTTATTCGCCAATGCATCTTCGGCATTTGCAACTAGTAACAAACGTGATTTTCCACACACAGAAAATCATTTTATTAGATTTTTGCGTTATAATTTATTAATCGTTGCGCAAAATTTTGTTTCGGCGCGTGCAATTATCAACATTCGCACCTATCATTCTAATTAAATGATGCATGCCGGAAAAAAATATTTATATTTTTAATAAGCATTTAAAAAGTGAACATATAAAATTCCATCTCAGCCTAAGTGAAGGCTTTGCTATGTTAATCATAACTTATGAAAAATTTTCAACGTAATAATGCGAGTTGAAAGGAATTAATTTTGAATCATAATGAGTTCTGCGCGATTTTTGATCATATGCCAGGAGGTCGTCCGCATTATAATAAATTAATTGGATGGTTTTATCAAAAAATCTGTCTATGTTGGATATTTGAAGTATTAAATTTTGTTATGAAATATTAATATATTAATTCATAAATTCATTTTATTATTATTATTTTTATTATTATTAATTTGAGATTATCTCTTATTCGCATAAAATTTATGGAAACAATTTAGCTAAAGTATCAGTAAATCATATCGAAATTTTATTTTGCAAATACTTCTTCTAATTTTTAAACGTCGAAGAGAAATACTATTACACTGATAATGACTAATTAAGGTTCGAATAAAAATTTTCTAGAATTCGATTCTTTGCATCTTGAATTCTGTTAAAAAAATTATCTATTGAAGTTATGTCTTTCATACACCCGAGGTTGCACCCAAGTGTTGTGACGATCTTATTTATAAGAATATATAAAGGATCTTTAATTTATAGATTATAGCTTGTTATTTAGAATAACTTGAATATATAAAACAAAGAAAAGAATATTATTCTGAAGATTCAAAGTGAACCTGTGCATTCTATTGTACTTATTCATAGATATTATAAGCCAAATTTAAATATGTATGGTATTATTGATCAAAATCGAATTTATAAGAGCAGTGTAAGAGTAGCGGTATAATTTATAAGTAGTGTATAAGAGAGCTTTTTGTATTTATATCGAAATCTACAGAAATAAAAATGTATTAATGCAGTTGACTGTAAATTAAGAACGTGGCCTTTAAATATTAATGCGTAGAAAAGACCACAATTTCGCTGCGCTGAATTTAGATCGCCTGATAATTCTTGATAACACTGAGACTTTGGCGAATGCACTTATTTTGTCAATAATAGAAGTGTAAAGTATCATAAGCAGGTTTAATATGTGATTTAAAGTGAGACAGTGTCCTGAAGCAAACTTAAGCACATTTGCAGCTTAAATCATTTTTAAATGGAAGCTCGAGTTCATTTAAATTGTATTTAATTCCTAGGCTAATGAAATATAATGTATCATGCATATAAAGCAACTCGAGTCATTGTAAAGCCGTTAAAAAATAGATTCACGTATTTTTGCGTGCACGCGTGGCATTGTATATTTGAGCTGGGGTGTTTAGAATCTAGAGGCGGGGATGACGGAGTGCGGGTCATACTGGGTAGAGCATGTAAATTGGCTTGCAGAAAAGCCGAACTGTATCAAGGGAAACACCCTATTTCCTGCGACTCAATATCCGCAACCGAGGAAACAAACGCGCGCTCACTGTCAAGCGAGCCATTGTATTTTTCCACGGAAATGTCAAGTCGTGTGTGAGTGTGTTGGGGTACGCCCGGACGGAAAGAAAGTACTCGTCGACGGTCTTTCGCCAAAACGTCTCCTTGTCGACGCACGTAATCTCGGGTCTCAGGTTTAAGTCGGCGGACCTCTTTTCATCCGTACGTGTACGCGAACAAGGGCACCTCGAGACGCCATTTTAGATTTACGTCTGCGCTCGTGTGCATGTACGTGAATAATACAACTGGTCTTCTGACCCCGTCCTCCGACTGTTATCTGAAAAAGTCACGAGCTCCCCTCGGAATTTGTGTACGGCTTTGCGCGAGATGCTTCAGTCGAAATATTCGCATACGCGGCCGCTCGGACGATCCATTTCTTTGAGAAATGGACGATTTGTACAATACGTAGGGTTTTGAAGTTTAACAAGAACCTTTTACGGAATGAGAAATGCTTAGAACGGATAAGGCGATGCACTCGGCTCGTTCCGTTCCGACACGACTCCTGCAAATTTACGCTGTTTCTCCTCATTATGCTCGGGTGAGAGTATTTTTTCAATGACTGCGCTGTTTTTATCGGTAATCGTCGTGCTTGACAGCGGATAAGCGTTGCAAATTTGAGTGACAAAAATTATACATTTATCGAACGAAGCTTAAACTTTTAACGTCGTTTAATTTGCATATATGCAAATTAGAGATCGATGACACTGTCGGAAAAATATAATTTCATATTTTCGAGAGAATATCTGAATGTATTTCAATTTCGATCAAATATTTTCTAATTGGTCGCTAATGAATGCAGGTTTCTATGAAACTCTGGAAATGTTTTCAAACGGAAAATAATAAAAAACGAATTCAATTTGACCGAATGTTTTTTTGCTTCGCAAGCAACTGGCGTTTTACATTTTCATATTTTCCTGATACAGTTCATATCGACATAAGTATCAATACTTCAATGTTAATAGCATTAATATTCTTTTAATTATTTAATTTAATTGAAGTTATATCAGTTATTTTATTTTACTTTCGACCCAAATAAGCTCTTTAACTTTTTAAAAAGTCGAGGTTTCGAAGTTCCACTCCCGCGGCACTTTCAATCTAAACGTATAAGTTTTATATAAATTTATTTGCAAGTATAATATTTAGGATTAAAATACAATTGCGCATAATTAAAAATCGAGTGGCAGGATTATTTTAGTTTTTGAACAGTGAAAATTATTTTGAGAACATTTGTGATTGAAGAAAATTACACTTTATTACAACAAACTTACAGAGGTTTTTACGAGACTCGTTATAAGTAAATTTAATTAGCCAAGATAATTAAATAATATCCGGGAAGCTACGAATTATAAGCTAATCTAATACAGAAGTACCTTAGCTTTGTTGCTAGGTAGAAAATACTGGAATTCTCGCAGAGAATCTAATAAACGGACTGCGCGCTTTGTTAAAATGCATCAATGCAAATAGGTAGCAATAAATATAAAGGGATAGAGGGAAGTTTATACAAAGCAACATATAATAATTTCTTAATTTGTAATCAAGTGTCCAAAAATATGTTTTTGCACTCCCTTTTCGCAGGATAAGCAGCTCAAGCGGAAAAGTATCCAGTGCGAGTACAGGAAAAGCACTAATGTTTGGCTCTGCAAAACAAAAATTAACGGGGGTAAATCGAAACAAGATCTTGTGGAGTCTAATGGCGAGCAGAGGTCAGAAGCGTAGGAGCTCGCGCAACACGCGGACGTGCGTAAACACACGCCCGTGCACGTACACGAGCGCGGACGCGGCGGGGGCAATGAGGACTGCGAGGAGAGTCGACTGCCGACGGATTGTGGCTGGCATTAATTCCGAGCTACCGGTTGCCTACAAAGCAGCTTCTCATCCTGCTCCCGTCCTCTCCCCCCTCCCTCCTCGGCTCTCGCCATCTGACTGACCTTAGTTAGATTACGTTTGCATTACGAACTCGAGCGGAACGCGCGGAAGCGTCGACGCCTACGGCCTGTTCGCAGTTTGCACGTCGCGTTGCAACGTCGGCGCCGACGTCGCCAATCTTCGCATACACAGGAGACTCGCTGCTTCCCCGTGCACACCTACATCCGTTTACGTGGATAATCTGCCGCCGCGTGCACTTGGGGCTTCGCTCGCTTTTCCGGGCGTTCGCCTCCATAACCGACGCAATGATATCTTAAAGATTAGAGGGCTCGTAACGTGGTTTACCGCTGCTCTTACCATATTTACCAAGAAATTACCGACGTAACTTCGGTCTCGAGCTCAGGTGTCTACTAACTTGAGTGGAAATCAACTTTACCTTTTTCCTTTGGGGCATCGTCGGGCTAATACTCCCTAACCGACGCAACCTTATTTTCGTTTTGCGTTCCGAAATCTGCTGCGCACCGAGTGCAATTATTTCTGCCTCTAAACAACGCTGCACACGTATTGTTAATTGATTAATTTGATAGTTGGGCTAAGTTAAACGGGTTTAGCGTTAAAGTTTCCTACCCGTACAAGTTAAAACTAATCCAAGAAGTGAAGTAATAAGGCGCATTTGCGTTCTTTAGTAGATTGATATTCCTTGTGCAAACTGAAAATTACACTACAATTTCCAAATACTATTGAATCAATCCTGTAACGCTGTAATTGAATTCCTTAAAGATCTAAACTACGCGTACGCCGCGTATGAAAGTTCTTCCCTTACTTTGCCATATATTCCATTATATGACTGCCTCGTTTTACCCACATCTTTTGAGGACGAAGTCGAGAGTTAAATCCGCAGACGTACTTTAGTATTCAACCTTAATTCAAACTGTCAGACATATTACAAGCATAGACAACTTCGCGAATTCCAAACTTATGTCAATAATTATTTAACGGAAAATATTGATCTTGAAAGAAGTTTGCGAAATCAACGATTAAACGGAAAAATATTTCATTTTACTGTATGCAAAAGGGTTCTCGTATTTTTCTAATTGGTTAATCCAAAAAGCAACAACAATACATTTATCGAATTCCAAATTTAATCCAACTTTACTTGTACATAATATTCAATCATAACGTCTTCTATATTCAAGATACGACTAATCTACGTAGACTGTGTATTCGAAATTTATTGAAATTTACAGTATTACCTTTCGTTTATATGATAATATTATTCATATAATAAGAAAAAAGACGCTTATTGCCATTACTATTGGCGCCTGATATGATAAAAAGTTATTGCTATTAATTTTTTTTTGTGTGTTACTAAAATTTGACCAATGAACGACCTTTAATATTTTCACGTATAGATTATATTGTAAAAAGTAATAATCATTTTTATTAAAAAACGGGGAATTTAAAGTATAATTTATATTATAAATATTTATTAAGAGGTATTCAAGTGCTTTTATAAACATCTTTTATTTTTTAGTGTAATTGAAGGCTTTCGCTTATTTAGCAGTCGTAGGTACGAGCTGCAAACTGATAATTTATTTATATCATGTTAATATGTAATAAAAACTTTTTTAAATTATAAAAAAAATCAATATCTTTCGTTATTTACATTTTTTACCTAAATTATGAAAAATTATAAACTTGAAAAAATAACATTATATTATATTTTTGGAAATATATAGTGGAAAATTGAAAGGATATATATTGCATTATAACTTGGTAAAAACTTTTTTTCATGATTTTGTTTGTATAAATTTTGCAAATTTTAAAAATAATTTAAACACGCACATCCTTTGAAGCATATACGTATATATATATTTTTACTTTTAATAAAATAAATAGTATCTTTCTACATTTATAAAACATTTTATATATTTTTATTTGTATTGGTCGAATAATTTGCAATTCAAAGAAATTTTTTTTGTAAATTACAATAATAATTTTATATTAAGACATTGTACATGATTTTTTCATGCAAAAATTTACTGGTACAAAATATTGTTACATTACTTAAATTAAATTTTTATTTTATTGTTTGATCAAAAAAATGTTATTTTTAAAAATAAGAAAAAATACTAAATATAAATATTTTTCTGAAATTAGGTTTTTATTTTAAATGAGAAATAATTTAACTTTAATTGTAATATACTATAATTATTCCAACTGATATAAATATTTTTTGTTTGGTAAAAAATTTAAATTGAAGATACTAAAAACGTTTACTATTATTACTATTTAATTACTATTTAACAAATTTTAAGAAATAAAAATTTTTTTAAACTTTTCCATTTATATTAAATCAAATCAGTATTATTTTTCATATAAGTTTGCATGTTTTATATTTTATAGTTATAAATTGGTCTATCAAATATATAGCTCAATTTTAATTATACCTTTTTTATGAATTATTATGAATGATTTGTATTCCTAGATAGTATTATTAACTTTAATTATTTTATAAAAAAAGCGTAAAAGTTCAATTTATCTGATTTATCCTTCAACTTATAACATGAATATAACAATTAGTATTGTTGCGCATTTTAAATTAGATTCATAGGGCCTAATGCATTTTAAAACAAGATTAATAGTGTGGAAAAAATAATTAATTTATGAGATCGATGTAAATATGCATCCATAGAAAATCAAATGTGGAGGATAGAATCGTTTAAAAAATAAATATTTTGTTATTTATTATCACATGTTTACTTAATTTTAATTCTATTTATATTTAAAGATATTGTTGGTTTCTGTATCTAAGAAATAATTAATTTCGTGAAATTAGACAATATACATTTTTATATTTTTATTAAAAACAAATTTAATTCACATTGTATTGTTTATTATAAAAGTTTATTATTATATTATTATATATATTATATATATAATCATATTACGAATTATATTATTTTATTATATATAATATATATTATTAATTATATTATTATATTGTATATAATATTATATTATATATAAACGCATAAGGATATAACAGTTACAACCAATTTTATATTTTATATTTTTTATAACTTTTATACATTTAAAAGTTGAACTTTATTTGATACTTTCATTTAATACAAATATTTATACAAAAAAATAAAAATTGTTGAAATTTTTAGAAAAAATAGAAAATGAATGTATAAATTTTTTAATAATTCATGGTAATTAGAAAATATTTTCAATTATAATAGTGATATCAATTAGAAATACAAGAATCTATAGTAAATAAATAAATTTTATACGAAACCTGATTTCATTATTCTTAATTATATACTCCTTTTTTCAACAATTAATATTCTGTAGCTGCTAATATAAATTACTATTTTTTAATGAGTTGTATAATCGCAGAAAAAATTATATTAGTTTAATAAAATTATGATCAAGTATAATTTTATTTTAAAATCATTTTTTATTCATGAAATACAAAATAATACAAATGATACACAAGTTGGTATTAAATTTTCCGTAGTAGAAAATTTTTAAATAGTTTTTATCAGCAAATATCATATGGATTAATGTGCGATTTACACAAAATATAAATAATTCTGAGATTCGTCTATATTTTTAATTCCTACAATTTTTTAATATTTTTTTTTATTATTGTATGCATCATTAATTAAATTCTTGTTAAGCATACATCTATTGCTTAAATATAAAATATTTCATAATTAAAATTTTGAAATGTAAAAATTTCTCATAATTTCATCAACAAATTTATATAATTTATTTATTGAATATTTGTTTTCATAGTTTAACTTGAAAAAGAAATAAGTTTTAGAATTAAAAAATAATGGGATACATTGATGTTGAAAAAATCTTCTTAAATGAAAGTACATACTTTCATATTTCAAAAAGTTATAAGGAAACTTATTTAAACAACAAACAAAGTCAGTAAATATAAAAATACTATGCTTTGTAAAAGTTTCAAATAAATTACTTTATATTTATTCCAGTTAGGAAAAAAATTCTCATCCTAAATAAATTGAATATAGAACTTTAAAATATCATTATACGTAGTTTTTATTTTTATCAATTTTTTAAAATAATTTCTGAATCATAATATAAAATTTTCAAATTTATGTTATTGTACAATAAAAGAATAAAAATAAACAACTTTAATGTAGTGGTTAATTAAATTAAATTAAATTAAATTAAATTAAATTAAAATCTTTGAAACAGATTTTTCGGTGATAGATAATTATTCGAATAGTTCAATGTTCTGAAAAGATATAATTTCAAATGTATATTATAAATAAATAATAATTTAAGTAATGAAGACGAAAATCACTAAACATTATAGTAAAATAAACAGATGCAACAAAGAAAAATGTCTACTAACATTTATTATTTTATCTATTTCTTAAGAAATTATGAAAACCAATATTATTCTAATTAGTGTATTGATAATTTATAATCAGTTTATTTTATTATAAATTTATAGCTATTGCAATTAAAACTAGTAATACTTTTGAATATTACATACAGGCTTAATTTATTTGAAAGACAGATAATCTTATAATTATATGATTTATCATCTATAATGTATAAGTAGTGTATATAATATATTTGGTATTTTTATTTAAAATTAATATTCATAACATTTTATTTAATACGACCAAGTATAAATACAAAATTTTTATCTTATTTTATCATTTAATAATTCTTGTACAAACGTATAAAAGTAAACGTAGTAAATGTAAGAAACCAAGAGTCATTAAATTGATTCCTAGTTATTACGCTTCAAAATAAAGATTCTTTTATTTCCTAAAAAATAGTCAATTCTATATTTTGAATCTAAAAATATTTTTTTAATACCAAGCTTTCTTTATTAAAGAAAAATAAAAGTAGAGGTATGAGCTTTGGTTGCAATGCGAAAAATTGATTTTCTTGCTGTTGACAATTTTCTTACTAAATTTGACAAGATAATTCTATTTATAACTTTTAAAAATTCAAAACTATTTGAAAGTATTAAATTGAAATGGAACCCAATTTCGTTAAATTAAAAATTTTCTTTGTTTCTTGATAGCTTGAAAATTTTTTTATAATATTTTGTGTTAAAAACATTTGCTCTAATGAATATTAAAATCTGTTTTTGTAGAAAACACAAATAGAAAAGAATTTTCAATTTTGTCTACAAATGTTATTTTGGTTAACTTTATGGATGAAATTTCAATATAAAGGTTAAAATTAAAGATCAAACTATTTGCTATTAAAATGAATTCTATTACGATTGTGGATACATTTTATAAGAATACAAAGCATTTCATAGTTTATCACCGTCTTTATAGATATTTAATTTTACAAAAAATGAAAAAGAACATTAAAAAGTTAATTATTTATACTAAATGCTGTCTTTTTTCGATATTTTAAATATTTTTCTTTTTAAATAATATCGTATTTGCTCATGTACGTGCTAATCTACGTTTTGAACTTTGACAATATTGTCGAAGTTGACCCTTTACGATTAACCAATTGTATTATACTTTGACGAGTCCTCACCACGTTGGGAGGTGAGTGTCAAGGGGTGGAGGAAGAGGGGGTAGGGGAAAAAATAAAGAAGAATATGGGGTTAAGGCACGGAGGGATACGCGCCGATACGTGGCCGGGGGGATAATGGGTAATTCGCGAGTCCTTCCTCCCGTTTTTATAGATCGAGAACTCCAACGGTTTTTCAACTTCCGCGGAAAATTAAAAAACGGTTAGATGTTACCCGATCTTATATTATTGCGCGCGCGATTGTTTTATTTAACGCGCGCCGGCCTGTCGCCGACAACTTTAATAAACAGTTATACATTTGGTATTTAGTTTTATTTGCATTATTTTAATAAATAGTTGATTTTCGATAAACTAAGTAGTCTTTGGAATAATTGTCGTTTCTTTAGCTTTAACTTATTGTATTTTGATATTGAAATAAATATTTTAAAATTTTTATTAATAATTAATCATTTTAAATTTTGTTTTTATATATTTTAATAGTACATTAACTTACATTGAATAAATATTGTTTAACACAGAATTTACTATTATTAATAAGAATAGTAAATTTTTTTAATAATGGAGATTTAAGTTTAACATTTACAGTAGAACATTATACATAAAAATCTTAATATGTTTGACACATTTTGCAAAAATAAGAGTTAAAAATTAAATAAAAATTCGATAATTAACGATTTAAAAAAATTGCGATTCAAAGACTATACAATATGTACATGTAAAATTTTTTCATTGTACTGTAAGCAGAATGCGAAAAAATTGATTTAGGTGTATACAACGGTATTATAATTATTATCAAGTGAAGTTATTGCAATAAAGCAAATTTAATTTTGTCAAATTCGCATCACTTTAAAAGGATGATTGGGTGAATTGATAATATTGTGTCTTAGAGTAGTAGTTTTTGAGTTAAAATTAAAATTGAATTCAAGTTATTTAATTAATTACATTTAATCAATTACACGTCTCTGCCAATTCGTTAATTTATTAATGTGTGCTAAATAAAGAAAATAATGCGGAGTGATTTCGTGGAAAATGGCATTGTTTGCAAAGTAAGTTTAAACCGAGGTTCATTTTGCGGGAGACGCATCAAGTCGACGTACTCTCGTGGGCACAAAACAATCACCGTACGATGCTCGCCTCACCCCATCCCTCCCCTCACCTCGACGTGGCGCTACGCCTCGCCGCGCCACGATATCATATAAAACTGTAGCACGTTCCACTCGGCACGAAAGCCCGACTATTACATTACACTATTGTTAACAGCTTTAACAAATATTACCGGCGTTTTATTAAGTCCGCATAATTAGATTTTATTGCCGGGTTCGGATATTTAATGCAATTGAAATAGATATTAGAATATTATTTGTACACGTTACTCATCGCTCTTTTATTCTCAGGTATATTTAATTCGAAGACGAATTTCAGTGTAACAGTTTTAAAGAATCAAATGCGTGGATTTCTTGAATGAACGATCAGCTTATTTCGTCAACTTAGAAGATCCTTTAAAAATTCTTAGTGTAGCACAGATTTTAAAAAGCAACATCAATAATATGTTGTTCTTCTTAAAAGTTTATTAAAATGACATATAATTTATACACAAAAGTCAGAAATTATCATTTAATCTTGATAGTTAAAAAGATTATTCAATTTTAAAGCACAAAATTTGCTTTTGAAAATTCAAATCTATTTTACATTTTTAAGTGAAATTTATAATCTAGATGATAATATTAAAAATATTAATCTAAGTATATTATAATTATAAATTATTTAGTATTAGGTAATATTATGATTTTTCTTGTCTAAAGAATCGTTTATTCAATCCTTTGCAACTTATTATTATTTTCTTTTTTAACTGCCTGTATGAATTTCTTTAAGAAAAGTTGTACCTGAGATTAATTTTTAATTGCATAAAGGTAATGTCCATCTTAATACAAAAGAAACCTGAATTTATTGTAACTTAAATTCTTGAGTTCAAGCAAAAGTCTGATTCTAATTAATATATATATATAGTGGAGAAAATGTAAGAAAGAGTATTTTTCTTGTTAGCAAATTTTTTTATATCATTAAGTTTGTAATTACACGATTAATTATTTGGATTACAATTCCATACTGCTATAACATAAATTTTCTTGAAGTATTGTGGCTTATTTTCGTTGTATATACAATTCTCATTAATTTAAGCTAAAATTTCATCACATTTAATGTATTTACTCAAAGTTGGTCCGGTCTTTGGGTCTACTTTTAGACCTTTTAGATTTATAAAAACTTTTGAATTCTCTATATATTTATGTATCTTAACATATTTAATGTTGATTATATTATTACTGTATATTACAATCGTGTATATAAGTTTTTATCAACTATGTCTCATTGAAATACATTTTGAGAAATTATGTTCCCATTTTATAAAAACTTGCTTCTTCATTATAAATGCAATTAATTCTGTTCCACCATCGTATTCGTTATTATTACATTCCACTATTTCTTCGGTATTATTTTCCATCGATTTTAAATGTAAAATCTACGACAGTTTTTCCTAAAGATTTGTATCGTTAATTTATGTATTAATTAGCATTTCTAACATTCTGAATATGAAGATCGTTAGAGTAATTATTATGCAGTTTTTAGTCTGTGGTGTGCGCGTTTTTGAAATAAAAAGGTGTCCTGGCGTGACTCGGAGTTTGCAGAGGTATTCACTTATTTGATTAATATCTTCAAGCCTTCAGCAGCAGAACTGTAAATTTTAAAAGTGTTTATCATTCATCATATTTTCTTTGGTAAAGTCCATTTCATAGCCAACTGTTAGAGTCGGGGTGGCGCCCTTCTTCTTCAATATAAAATTCTCATTGTTGCTCTTCGTAGAGTCACCGAAAATGGGCTTCGGGGTATATATTTTTAAAAGTTATCCCCAAGTCCGTGGGCTATCCGCAGTGGACTCCTCCTTCGACACTTTTAACAGCTCCCAAACTGACACTATGCTTTCCTTCCGGAGCATGACTCAATTTGACCGTTCCGCAAACGCTCTGTGTACTTTGAGTAGCACGTATTCCAAACTATCTTTCTCTCTATCCGAATATTATTAATTTTTCATGTATTACTCTTTGCTGCTTTAAATTCTTATCTAGTGCAAGTTATCTTTGACCAATAATTTTCACATTAGTTTCTTCCTTTTCTGAATTGATTGTTTTAGTACCTTCAGCTTTTTGCTTTATCAAGAAGCACCCTTATATAATGCGGCAAAAAAACCAACGGATTTTTCTTATAAAGCCATTATAATTATCTTCAAAATATTTCAAATGTTATTTATATTTTCTTTTATACAGATTTCTGGTACGCCTGGTTTACCGAATTTGTCTTTTCTTAGAATTGCTTAGCGTTCTATTAATTTTTCATTTTATTCATTTGTTTGTTTATTTCATTTTTAATAAATAAAAATCCTAATCGATTTATTGATTTTTAACAGTAAAGTTTAATTAATATTTTTTTCGCAAAAAAAATTTTGCTGTAAATGTTAATCCTTTTATTGAATTTACAAAAACAATTACAATGGAATTCATTATTCAAATATCATAAGTGTTCTTCAGTTCATATATATTTTAATAGCAAAGTGTAACGGAATAAATTTGTACGATCTTGGCTCGATAAATACTTATAGTATATTATATCTATATACGTTAACTTTTTAATACACATGTTACATCGCTATAAATATTGGTTTTTATGGAGTTGACAGACGAGGAAATCGAATGAAAAAATATTTACATTATCCAACTTTTAGTAGTTTAAGACTCTTTATTATTTTCTATCAAAAAACTTCGTTTTTATTTATGAAAATGTCCGCCATTATTTTCTTAATACAGCTTTATTTTCACATTAAACGATCTATTTTGTTTTTAGTGGATATTAGGAAAGGATGTATAGGGAAGACAATTGCCGACAAAGTTAAAAAAGTCTAAAAAGAGAAAAATAGAGTAGAGTAAAGCGATAACAAATCTTAGAAAGTAAAAATGAGGAAAATGCTCTACTAATGAAAAATCTTGATATTTTAAAATAAAGTACTTTATTTAAAAGTATAAATAAAAGAATTTTTTAATATATCTCGGCGGTATAATTAAAACTTGAATAAAATAAATTTTTCTATTTCTATTATAAAATATCAAATATCAAATATAAAAATATCAAATATAAAATATCAAATATAAAAAAAATAAAGAAGCATAGAATCACGTAGAACACATTCATTAGAATTCTCCACTAATAATAAAGGAATAAATTAAATGGATTAAGTAAAAAATACGATTAATCAATTTAGTTGGTTTAAATAACAATTCATGAATAAAAACAACATCTAGTTTTTTCATTAAGAACAGAAAAATACTCGTTAAACAGATATTTTTTAGCTTTAATTAAACCTAGAATTTTTTAATAAAATTTTATATTGTTGGTTGTTATGTAAAATATCTATATATACTTGAATTTAAAAAAAAAAAAATTGGAAGAATTTTTTCAATTATTAAATAATATTTCAACAAATAATAAAAATTCGTAACACTTACTAAAAATTAAAATAATTATATTAAGAGCACATGGAGTATTAGAAATAAGATGAATACGTTTTTTTTTAAATATAGTTGTGAATCCTTTTATTTTAGAAATAGAAAATTATTTGTTTTTGAAAAACTATTTATTAAAAAATAATAATTTTAAAATAATCAATTACTTTAGGTAACTATATGAGTTTCAAAAGTATTTTTTCTTTTTAGTATTTTCTCTATAATTTTTTTAGTGGACAGATGAGGCTTTGCAAGTTTTTCTTTGTTTTTTTAACTATTAAATATGGTTGACCAGTAACAAATTTTAATTAAATTTTAATAATATCGTAAGCCATCTTATTTTGTAGATTGAATGAATCCATATTGATGGAAATAACTTAGTTGCTTATACAAAAGCTTATGTTTCCTGAGAAATAGTAGTTGCACTGGGTTTCATTAAAATTACTATCCATGAGCGTAAACCTCTTATGGACCTTAAGAAGATTGGATGCCGGTAACGAAGAAAGTGCGGCACAACGGTCAATTTTCTTATTTAATTATTGCAGCAGTTATTACTTAGGCAAATATCAATCAAAGAATTTGTCTACTACTTTCTTTTGGGCCTTTAATAAGTTTCAGCCAATAATTGCAGTACTGGTAATCTTTCTTAAAAAAAATATGTATATGTGTACATAAATATTAGAATTAGATTGTAAATTTTATATATTAGATTATATTTTATTTAATATTTTAATATTAGATCATAAATTATGGATGACATATACTTTTATTCTATTAGGAAATTTAAGATTATTATTTATTTTTTGAACGTATGTAATTTATAATTAAGCTATTAAAGTTATCACAAAAATAATGGATCATAATTATTACGAGAAATTTTAGATTATACTTTATTGATATTAAAGAGATATTTACGATATATCATGTGCTTGTTAATATTGTATTCTTCAAAAAAAAAATTGAACAATTAGCAAGTAATTTCACGCACATCTTTCAGTATTACTTACGAAACTAGTTATAGAAAATGCATACCATGTCAAACATCTGAATTATTTTAATATAAATGTGTTGCAAGCTTCATTTGAGATCATTTCACATTAAAATTAGGATCATAATAAGAGTTAAATATTTTGAACGCAAATTTAATTAACCTAAGAAAAATACAGATGCGTCAGAGGTGATTTAAATAACAATAATTTATTTTTCAACATTGCAAAGTTTATCTATTTATTCAATAAAATACAGATCATAAAATTTATTATACAATAGACACGTTACATGCGCACACGGTGTATAAACCATTCATACTGTATATAAATCCCGTAAGAATTTAATCATTGTTACAAATTTTTATTTTATACTCTATTAAGACTGCCAAATGTCATTAGACGCAGTAGGTATTTGTTTTATAAAATTCTATTTTTATTTGTTAAAATTCATCCAGATAATTTGTAAGCAATTCATTATCGCATTCATCAAATGCTAGCAATGTTAATATCATATATTTTCTATTCAGACAAATTTTAGAATATTCCAATTAAATTTATTATTTAAAAATCTATTTAAAAAATATTTAGTTGAGAAATATCTATGTAATAGATATGTATTTATTATGGATATATTTTTATAATAATTTTAATGTACATAGATATCGAATTAAAGTTACGATATTTCATCTGTATTGTAAATTTGGTATTGAAATGTACGAAAACCTTATATTTAATATTTTTAAGAAACTTAAGAATTGTTTATCTTCAAGTTTTATGGTTTATAAAGTTTTGAAGTAAAAAAGTTCTTTAGTAAAATATTTGTTTCGAAGACCTTAACTAAAGATTTGTCGCGCGATTTTATAAGACTCTTGCTAATTTTTAATTTTTAAAAAAAAAATTAATGAGAGATAATTAAATTAAGTTGATCAACTACTGTAAATAAAACATGGATATAATAATTCTATTTAAAATAAAAATGTAAAAGTATTTTATACAATTTTTGTATTTATCAACTATTACATAAACTGTGTATATTTTAATGTAAACATTGAAAATAGTTGTTACATATGACGAAAATTTAACTTATAGATTAAGAAAAGCTTGAAATTTTATAAAAACTTCTATTATAATAGAACATTAAATAAAAAAAGAGTTTTAATTATTTGTGAAATATAGTTTTTTATTATGTTTTATTTTACTTTATGTTATTCAGTGAATATAAAATTTCCAGAGAAAATTTTGAAATTATTTTTCATAATTTCCCTCCATCTAATATAACAAATAATAATTAATTTAATTTTTAATAACTTTATTTTACTGGAAAATTGTAATGATAGGGAGATATTTGTGAATAGAAAGAATTATAAGATTTTATAATTAAGTTTTCTACAAGTCTTTAGATTACAGATTAAAATTTTTAAATTACTTTTAATTTATTTTTTGAAAAGGCCTTTGCACAAGGAATATTTTATATTTACATTTTTTATTTAGTATACACGTTATTATTAAATTTATAATTAAAAATATCTGAACAATTTTTTGGAGCTTATTTTAATTGGAATAAATAATTTCAAAGAAATTCTTCCTCTAAGTTGAAGTTTTGTCAGCCGATAACGCTAACTAGCTTATAATATAAAAGAAATAAAATCATAAAATTACAAGAAAATTAAGTTACTATATAAGATTTGGTGAAAGCATAGGTTGCCTATAAATTATAGAGCAATTACACAAAAGGTCAGAAAAACTGAATTTTCTCTATTTTTTCAAACATTAAATTTTTCATTTCTCAAATTAATCTTTTCCTTGTTTTGGTGGTTAAAAAGCAGAAAGAAAATGAGTAAAAGCGAAAAAATTATGCGCTCTTATTTAGATTCGTTGAAATTTCTTCCCATTCTTCCTCATTTGTTAGCTTTATTATTATGATTAAAACAAACGATGTCAGCACAATATAACGGCTTATCCCTTAGCACTTAATCTATAGAGTTACAATAATGATTTAAAAGAAATTAGATGTTCTAAAACTACGTGTGGTGGTAATTTTAAATAATAGAAGTATTAGTAATAAATTAAATTTCTGCTAATTACAGCTCTTATATTGAAATTCTACATTTTTAATTTTATATTTGTAAAAATCATTCTGGATTTATTCAACATTTTCATCTAAATATTAATTTAATTCAAAGATACGTCATCTGACATAAATATCTTTAATAAAATTATGTGTGTTTATGTGTGTGTGTGTGTATATTCAGAGATAGCCTAAACTGTATGTTTGTATTATATGTATTTTACATTTGCTTTGACCGAAGCGCAGCTTTGTAACAATTGAAGTGTATTTAGATTTTTTTTTAACGCAGAGCATAAATTAGAGCTTTTGTTAAAAAGTAATTTAAAAATATTTTTATTAAAAAATTTTAAAATACATTATTCTAAAGTTCCCAGTAGTGGCTTTGTAAAATAAATTGACAGATAATGTTAAATTTCATATTTATTTTAAAATTTATAATACATGATTTTTTGTTTTCTTGGATTTAATATTGTAAAAGCGCTTGTGTATATTCCATGCGAACTGAAATCAATCAAATTTAATAATACTCTTTTGAATTCTTCATGTTCTTTGTTGATGTGTAGCTCATAAGAAGTGGGTCAAACGGATACATCTGTATAAAATAGTTCATGTCAGTAACAGGAATAAAAACATTTAAAAAACTGCTTAGTGTTATTAAAAAATGTATTGAAGGTACATATTATTCATCTAGTGCTACATTATGCAGTAAGATTCCTGTATTTAAATCTAAACAGCTCCAATTTTCTTTCCGCAGCTATTAATAATCGAGCTTACAAGTTTTTGCATCTACGTCTGTATCAATTTGCACTTCGCGATGAGATAAAGTAAACTGTCTCGGCTGCTTTTAAAGATATGAATCCATGCTTATCGAGCGAGTGGATAACAGTGTTAACAGTGCCGCCAAGGAATTCATTAATATTAATTAATCAAGGACTGAAGTTCAGCATTCGAGAGGATCTCTATCCTTGTATCACAGTATCTCTATATCTCTGACTGAGTTCCGAGTTTCGTTTTCCTCGAAGCTCATTGGCAAGTGTCTCGCTCTCTCAAACTTTCATCAGTAATTCAATTGGCTTTAGCAATAAGCTTAACGCAATAAACAATTCAAGGATTTCGAAAATATATCAGTAGAAATTTTACATTAATTGCCCAAATATTTGTGCCTGCATATTGCATGCACATGTGCGTTTAATCTTCGAAGAATGAAATGCTAATTATTAAAAATATTTCAATTATATTGCGATAAGATTATATGCAAAGAATAATTTGGTATTACATTTTGATGCAGCCAGAGAATGAGGCCGATGGCAAAATTTCGTTCCAAATTTTATGCATCAATAATTAAACGGCATGTTAACTAAATTGTTCTATTCATAAACCAAAATTTACGTATTTGTATATGGAGCTTTATGGATTTGTATAAATACATATTAACGTGATGCATTCAATGATATATATCCAATTTAATTATTTTGGACTTTCTTTTTATAGTTTCGCGGAAACAAGCGTAGGTATAACTATTATAATAATAAAAGGACTATAACCTCGATTCATCATTTGATTCGTCTGAATCGAACTTTGCGAGAACTAATCGCTGCTGATCTTTACCAGAGTATACATTAACGTTCGTTTTCATGAACTCAAGTGCAGATCGATTGTCCAACGGAAAGGTTGCGCGACGTAGGAAACAATCCATTCACGTCTCTGACGGCCAAGTGGTAATACTACGAGAAGGAGTAATGTTTTCTAGATTTGTAATTTGCGTTTACACATTGCTTATTCACACTTATTTGCGTATTTTTATCTTATGAGAGAAAACGTGAACATACAATTATCACTCTCTCCCCCTCGTGCTACTTTTCCTCATCCCCATGTCTTATTCAAAGCAACAAATAACCTTTACAATTAAGGTACTTTGTAATTTCATCTAGTCGTATTATTTTTAAAATTGAATTTGGAATACTGCGAGTATAGATTTATAAATAATTATTATAATTTCATGGAAAATCAGACTTACGTTGTTGCACTAAATTTATTACCATTGTATTTTGCATCATATTTAGTTTGGTTCAAAAAGTTGAATTTTACAAATTATCTGTCTTTTTTTATTAGACAAATTTGTTACAATATTATCTTATAATAGAAATTTAGAATATCTATTTTCAGTAAAATGTAAATGGTTTATTTTACATTTTTATCGTATTTTATTATTTTTATGAATATATATATTATTAAAGTTAAAATGATAAGAAAAAGGGGTACAGATACAGAATATTTTAATTCTTACAACGCCAAAAATTAAATTCAGTCACGTATAAAATAATAATTAATTTAAACTCGTTTGAACTAAAAAATTTTATTTGAAAGTAAAAAAGTAAAATGAATTTCACATATTCATTTGTCTCTCCTGGCTAACAATACAATAACTAAATGTATTATAAAGAGCCATTGCATTTTCACTGAAAATCCAAATAAATATTTTTTATCCAAGTAATTTCGGGAATACATCGATAGTATTCAATTATGTAATTATGTCCACCGTAAGATAAAAATTTGTGAAAAATGAAAAGCACCGTCTTTATCGCATCTCTCAACATCTAAAAAGTGCACAGCGGCAAAGATAGAGGGACGTTCGAGAAAAGCCGAATATTCGTTTGAAAACGTCGAGGCTAAAATATTTATTTGACCGTTTGTTCTCGTCACGCTTAAAACGAGCGATGAACGAAAAGCAAGACCTGATGAGGTGAAAATTGAGATAAAAGCCTCGACCTTCCACGAATATAATTCGTCCGCAATTTACGATTAAGCTTTTAAGTTAATTCAAAAAATAAAGAGCGGCTCGGCCTTCCAGTTTTCCGCTATGGTTGCACCTCGCCATATTCGTTGGCCGTCATTTCTGGGCACCGCAGCGGAACTTGGCCACTTTATGAATCTACTTGAAACTTCTGCGACGGCGTTGCTGCTGGTGGCGCTTTACTTCTTCACTCGATAGAATTGCGAGAAAATAAACTTCGCTTCGAGGAGCAGCTCCACGATTTCAACTTCCGCCTTCGATGGCTCGACTCTCTGCCTATTGTGTAATACCCGCTTATATAACGTTCCACGTTTTTGTACTTTTAGGGTCCCTTTATTGTCAATCAGGAATGGAACTCTTTTATCTTACCATTTTGTAAGCTCAGATTCGAGCTTTCATTACGTTCAATGTTTCACAGTCGAGCGTTTTCGTGTAAGTCTGCTGGCGCAGGGACATCTGCTGTTTAAAAAATACATATACTTTATTTTCACAAACAGTTTATAATTAGTGACCGGTAAATTCCCTTTGCAATTATTTTATTCACACATAATGCAAGAAACAAACGTAACAGTCAATTAAAAAGTAATATTTTCTTTTAAAATATGCGGTATCTAGTAAACCTTCTTGATAAAGTTTTTAACTTTAAATTAACTGCGACTCTTTGATATTGTACATTTGTAATAATAAATTTAATAAGAAATTCTATTAAATATTTAAATGTAGAATATTTAAATGTATTCGTACTAAAATCAGCTTTAATATATTATTTATTTAAAAAATTAAACGTTTATATAATAGCGAATGACAAATTTAGAAAAATTTAATTTCTCTTAATTTTTAAGAACTTCATTTATATCGTTATTAAAAATACTTAAGAAGATTACTAACTTTTTGAATAAAATAAAATATTATGGTTCATGAAACTAAAAACATGGTTTACATAGCTACATTATAAGCTAGAAAGTAAACTTAATTAATACTTTGCTCGTCTGATAAATTAAATATTTGTATTTCTATATATGGTATTTGTGCAATGCAGCTCATAGCTAAGCTTATTAAAACCATGTTAAGAAGCTTGGTTTGTTGTTATTTCGTTTCACGGAAATAAATATGTCTTTTTACGATATGTGCTATGTGCGCCAGAACAACTTATTTAAAATTGTACCGAGAATAAGTTCAAGTAAGCGAGATTAATTGCAAAAGAAGTTTTCTAAAGATTCGAAAAAAATGGGACATTTAAAAAGAATAATATTTATATGCATGGATAAAACAAAGTATTCTATGAATAAAGACTCGAAGTAGAAGTGATGAAACAACTAAATCGACTGTATAGATCTGAAGAAAAAAGGTGATATCTGCTCGAACTTGAAGAGGAAATCTTAATGCTTTTTGCTGCGCATTCGACTTTTAAACTAAAAAGATAGAAAAAAGTTCACCTCACGGTTGTTTTTCTAAACAGGATAAATAATTCGTTTACAATTAAAGATTTTTGTATCTTTTTTATACAATGATTTTGAAGCAGCTGCTCTTATATATACTTTCTGGCGACAAAATTTTGTAAAACTCTTCGATAAAATTATATTCGGTTGATAAATAATAAAAATACTTAATATTTGTCAGAAATTTTTAAACGAAAGTAAGTAATTTTTTATGGAATGAAGACTAATTTATTGGGTATAAATTAAGTTGTTTATTTGAAAGGGATAAGAAGAACCTTTACTTACAGATGATGGCTTCAAGCCAACTTAACTAAAAACGTAGTACGTTATAGTTTTTGATATGTAGATTAACAATGCCAGAGAAAATAAAATTCAATAACGATTAGTTTTTGAAATACAAGAAATTCGAGATTTAATATTCTACAATCGAGAATACTACATTCTACTATTCACTTTTTTACGTTTTTCGCTTATTAGAACATTTGGATCCGCATTTCACGTGATGCACAATTTCAGATATTTCAAATTATTTCACAATATTTTATTCATGTGTGTAAATTTCCCCATTATTTGCGCTATTCCTTTATGAACACGTTTATTGCCAGAAATAATATACGTAGATTTCGATGGTCTCTTAAAGGTCGTAAAAATATTCCCAAAATCATAAGCTTTATTATTCTCTTTATGAATTCGAAATTGTTTAATATGCTTGAATTCGAAATATTAGTATGCTTTAATATTTAGAAGAGGTAATAACTGCTAAAAGAGATATGAAAGATTCTAAGACTGGCTTTTAACGCTTAAATTATTCTTTGCATAAACGTCAGTTCAGTCAGAAGTAGTTATTATATGGCGAGAAAGACAGTTTTCGAGCACTTTGGCAGCGAAACTAAAACGAAATGATAACACTATCTTTCCCACTGGAAGAATGCCTAAACAACAGTAGAAGGAATAAACTAACTTGCTTTTATGTCAATATTCCTAAAGATACTTTGATGAATAATTTCAATTAACTAGGGAATTGTTCGATTCTAATGAGAGATTTGATGAGTCCTTTAAGAGAAATGTGGTGCTAGTTTTATTTATAAAAGTAGGAAAAAGTTAAAAAAGCAATGCTAAAAAAGACAAGAATATTTCATATAATTAAATATTTGTAAAGACAAGTTTGTGGTGGATAATAATTTTATTTGCATCCAGTATCTAGATATTTACAGTAGTTTTACTTGTGTAAAAATTTTTCTGGAAAATATGCAATTAAAATAAAAAATAAAAAATGTGTATATAAATATATATATACATTTTATATGAGTCAACGTCAATAACAGTAAAATAAAATTTTAAATAAATCAGTAACTATTATTTATTGAATAAAATTAGTGAATATTTTAAAAAGATAATACAATTAATCTGTTTATAAATTTTTTTTAGAGATAACAGATATGTTAGTGTGAACGGGAACGAAAATATGCGAATTAAATTTAGATAAGAGACATTGTTATAACTTACAGATACACATAAATTGTGTATTAGAATTGAAGATAATTGCAAATACAATGTAAAATACACAAGATGATACACAAAAAGTCAGAAGAGTTTGGAAGAAAACATGGATGACTGAAGCTACATAGTTGATGAATATTCAATGCATCTCATTTGTAAGAAGAGTAAATCTTTGAAATTTAAACATAAAAAAAAATGTTTATTATGGAAGTCGAATAATGTTGTTAAAAGTGAAAATTAAAAATAAATTAGTACAGTTTTAATGTTTAAATTAATATTTTGTTATTGCTTACAAATGACGTCATTTTATACGATATTTTTTCAGTAGTTGTCAATTCTGCCTTTTTCAGCTTTTGTGGAGAAAAAGTTTTGGAATATCGAAACTCATTGGGAAAATCTCGCGACGCCGGGTCACACCTATGTTTATACTACTTTCCTTCACATCCCAACTTTCTCACCTGCTTATAGTTTTCCTAATCCTGCCATATTATTTCGCTCAAGGGAAAATACTCTTAAAATAAGAGCCACAAATTTATCTCTCGTAAAGAAGTGACCTTCATCGACTGCCATAAAAGAGCTTTTCCCGAAAAACGCTTACGTACGAGATTGATGAAACGTGTTTTTGTTAGATAATTGAGAATAAAATGGCAAAGTGGGAAGTTCGTTAAAAAAACTATTGATACTGGATTTAAAGAGGGACTTGTTTAGCAAACATATTTGAGCAAATTTTGCTCTATAATGCAACTCGATATTTTCCCGAGCGTCAAAATTGTTAGCGCATAGTTACAAAAATTGCTAAAACAAAAAAGAATTTGATTTCTGTCATTGGTTATACTTTATTTAGAAATGGCATGGAAGTTTAGACGAAGCAAGATAAATAAAAGTCTTGTTTAGAGTCATGAGTTACATTATTCTGTAAAGAAGTTGTAGAAATTGTACAGGATTAAAAGATAATATAATACTTTTGCATTACAGAGACGATTTATCCTCTGTTACAATTATTATTATTAATGCATCTTTCCAGAATGTTGTAACAGTGTTCGCCAGTAAATTGGTTTAATGATGAGAAATGGATTTCATTACTTTACTCGCAGAAACTGGGTTAGCCAGAGTTTTGAAATCTTTTTGCGCGAAAAACTAATTCGCATTTAATGCAATAAAAAGTTTGTTGGTAATTATGGCATTCATCGGGCGCATTATTCCCCGGGCCAAAGTGAATAAAAATCATCTTATCTTTGACATTTGTTGTAGTGCTTGATGACAGAAGCAACACTAGCGGCGCCTTGTGCAAACTTCCCAACAAACGAAGCGGAAATCCAAACGAGCTCTTGATGAACCCCGTCTCGTAGTACGCGCCACATCGAGCAGCAGCTGTTGCAATATAACGCCACAATTACGATGCGAACGCGGCGTGAAAGTGAGCCGCGCGCATCTATCTTGTGACGACCGATCAAAAGTCTCTATTATGCTCTCCCTCTTTCTCGCTCTTTCTCTCTCAATGCTCAAGAAATTAGTTGCAGCTCGTTGTGTAAATTTAGCGATGAGGAACAAGGTGGTAGCGCGAGAGGGAACCAGTAGTTAGGAATTAGAATTGGAGAGGAGACAACGCTATAGCTTACATACCCGCAGGCTATCGTATACCGCACGAATATTCTTGCATCAAGTATTCGAACTTCAATATGATTAAAACGTCAAATATGTCTTGCCACATTTTTCTTAAATAATTTACTGTGCATTTGGCTGCAGTATTTTAACGCCGCGCGATATCATATTTATTTTATTAATCATATTTTTCTTCCTCGTTCCTCATTCTTGCGATTATAACGAATAGCTAATATTCTTATTGTTAAATAATAGCGAGTTTCGTGATAATTAAGTGCTTCATAGTTAACAAAGTATGCTTTTAATTAGTGCTGTTTCGCTAAAGACTGTTTTCGTTTAACGTAAAATTTATTCTACCTCAAGATGCTTTTAATGTTTTGTATTTATTTTCATCGAATATAACTTTTAATTCGGTTATTTTATAAAATGTAGTGATAAACGTATCTAGATATTTATTTTGTAGGTATGAATAAATTTGTATACACGTTAAAGGTATCAAATTAATAATATTACGGAAAGTCAACTTAACGCAATAAATTTTCGAAAAGTAAGAAAATGTTCTCTAAAGTATGTATATATACAATATTATAAATATAAAGTGGAAATTCATAATATTGTACAGACTTCCAAATAACACAGAATAACTTATCAACGGAGCAAAATGGAGAACGTATTTCTATAAGTTACTTGTAACTTGTTTGTAAAATTTGATTCAGTTTTAATTATAATTATAAGTATCAGTAATTATGAAAAGCACACGAATATTTTTTATTTTAAAAGAATTATTAAAACAGTTTAAAATCAAGTGTAATTTTATTTTTATGTACACTATCGCGTAAGTTAAATCGATTTATTTTAATGTTAGTAAAAAACGTGGACGACAATCTTACAATTTTAATGATCTTGTTACGCATTGTAAAAGCATTAATTGGTTTGATATTTTAATGCAAGATACTTAAAAATGTATGATTAATGTAGATTGAGGAGCGATCGATGAACAATATGCAAAGTAACTTAAAACCTAAAAGCAGTGACTCAGCTATTATGTTAATAAGTTTATAAAATTTGTGTCATTCGAAAAGGGAATAAATTTATCCTTTCCCCAATCAATTTTAGTATTTCGATAATTTGTATGAAACAGTAAATTAGTTCGACCAGTTTTATATATTATTTATATTAGTAACTAATAAAGTACATATCGCGTGTAATAATATATTACCATAGTAATTTAATTGATGCAACTGCTTCATTTTTAAAAACTAACTGATTCGACATATTCCATATTTTTCTTCGTGTTTCGTTTGTTTTATTATAAAAAATTAAATTTTATGTAAAGTTACAAGCGTTAAAAGTATTTTGAAGACCTGATATTTTCGGTATTATCGAGTTTGTACATATATTCGATGAAAATGTAATATAGCATATACTATTTTTAGATCGTTAAATGTACCCGTTGTCTCCAAAACCTCAATTAATTAAAAATATAATAGTTGAACGCATTTTTGTGTACCTTTTGGGTCATTTTTTCATAAGTAGTTTGAAGTTTTTACAAAATGAAAAGCTAAAACTTTTTCACTTTAGTAAACACTTCACTTCGGGCTACTTGTGAGGTAATGGTGAAAACGTAAAACTTTTTTAGTTTACTAGATCAGTAAACGTAAACTTTTAAATATAGCATTATGAAACTTTGAAGTATTACTAACGAAGTATAACACTGCACAAATTCATATACGATTTATGAGGATTAGCGTCTTCTATCGATAAGCTCTAAACTTTTCATCTTATCCACACAAAATCCCTATTCTAAATAAATCATTATAACAAGAAATTTTATCGTTTACAATCTGTTTTGCTTAATTTTTCTGTCCATTATAGTATATGAAAAATCGCCACCCACTTTATTCCGCACGAGTATGAACATCGATAAACAACTTATAGAGTTCGTGTTTTTATACGGGCCGAATTTACCTAATACTTAGTAATACTTTCTTTCCGTTCGCACACTCATGATATACATTCTACTTTGCAAATAGGAACACGGAATTAGAGGTTATATCCGATTGGTACGAGTCCACTTATGTCGGTAAAAAACAGAAAAGACCGTTTCTCATTGCTGTGGCTTGGTTCAACTAAAGTAGATAAAAAAACAAATTTTATGGATCTAAAATTTGCAATCTACACATTTGTGCAGAAGAAATGCAAAGAATCTTTGATAACGTAAACGTTGCTGCAATTGCTGTAAGATAAATCGCTGTAAAGTCAGCCCTGAAAGGATACTGAAAACTGGCTGTCACAGCTTCTGTAAAAGTCCAGAAAAATCTCCTCTCTTATTCTCTTTTCCTCTCTCTCTCTCTCTCACTCTCTCTCTCTCTCTCTGTAACGATCCAATTGCAGGCCAAACGTCACGTTATACCGTCCTCGTTGATTTGGGCTAAACCCAACGTGTTTTATTTCACCGCCTCTTTTTTATCCATTTTCGTTTGACCTCATCTTCTTTTTTGTAGCCGTTCTTCTACAGCTCCTGAAATATAAGCAAAAGAAAGCAAACCGTCCTTCTTAGAACTAGAGAACATTGAAACGGACGCTTGCACTGTGAGCTTTCTTGACCATCTTTTCGCGATAAACCTAGACGATAAGGGAATCAGAACTTTAGGTTACACGACCAAAATCCTGTTTAATTGACATTCGGCCTTTTTTATTTTGTCAGTAAATTTCATATACTCATTGATTTTACTATACGGTTATTTAACAAGGATAAACATATTTATTTAAAGTAGTACTTTTTAAGCTTCTTATAGCATTCTATAAGCATATTTACTTGTTGAGCAAAAACGTACGCTAAAGCTTCATGTTTACTTAAGCAAAGATTATTGTCAAATATTGTCTTTAATGTCAAGTATTTGGTCATTATTTTAATTTATTTTAAAAATCATCTTTCATCATTTTGTATTTCGATTATTTTGCAAATAAAATTTAATTATTGTAAAAAAAGAAATTATTTATCATAGTATTTAATAATGTCGGTTTCAAATATTAAAAAACTTTTGAAAATTATTATAGAAGTGTTATTTAATTTGCATTGTAAATTAAAAACGGATGTTGTACTGTGGATATTTTTTAGATGTATAATGTATTTTTCACTTTGGATTTTCTATTGTTTCTCATTGCCTATTTAGTTCAATATTTTATCTGCTATTTATCAGTAATTGTTATTACTCAATTTTATTCATTGTTACACCATTTAATTAAATAAACGTTTAAGATAATTTTCTCAATTAAATAATTAGCTTCACGAGTCTTTGACGCTTAATCATTCAAAGTAGTAATAATAGCAAGCCTTAAAAAAAATTCCTAGGTAGGTTGATCTTCGTTCTAAGTGTCTAAGTAGTATACGAAGGAAGGACTTTTATTTTACTCTAATATAAATATAAATGGCCTATAGGAGGTAGTAGCAAGTGTCGTGTTCTGTATTTATTGTGAATCCGTGGTATGAAAATGTCTAGTGCTTGGATGATTTTTGAGCAAACGATAACAAGTTGTTGTCGAATCTGTAAGTGGAGATCGTTAGGCGTTAATTACGTACACGCATAATTGTACTGAATAATTGGCCCTGCGAAGATTAATGTACAAACTGAAATCAGCCGCGTTCTTAATAATAAATCTTGAGGAGAATAGCGTCATCGGAACACAGCTTTAGGTTAAGTAATAATGTCTTGTTCGTGAATACCATTAGCTGCAGCGAATTTGCACATATTCCTTTTGTGCGGATTACCTATTATTGAACCCGAGTAGACGTCTGAATCAGCATCCGTGTAGTCAATATACTTCTCCGATTATAGTAATTGATTATAAAATAATGCTGAGTCATGAAATTTGGGTTATCATTATTGTTTGTTTACCAAATGAACGCTGCATTTTGCGTTTTCTTTTTTTTTTTACGTCGATTGAACTGTAATAACAATAGATTTCGCTTCCATATATGTTTAGGGTGCTAATTTTGGAGATTACAAACGAGTTTATTCGAAGACAAAAAACTAATAGTAAAATTGTATTTATTCTGTAATTAGAATACTTATAACATTTTATAGATTTCAATTGAATTATTTTGTCAAATATTTCCTTGTGAGTTGGAACTCGTGTAACAATTTTCCAGCGTCGGTACTATTTCCTTATTTATCTTTCACTTATTCACAACTCTGTGGCCAATTTTACATTTCAATCGTACGAACATTGTTGTACAGGATTTGTGAACCACTTTTATGGTAATCCAAAAATTAGAGCTGTCAAGTAAGAAAGAACATAATATTTTTATTGCTAGGTTATCAAAATCTTAAATCATCATCTACGAAGCCTTTGTGTTAATTAAATTTCAGCGCCGTGTACAATAATATCGACAATGTATTTTTAGCAAATAATATATTGTGGTTCTGTTATGACTTTAATATCTTAAAATTCATAGTTGTTGAAACGTTATTATGCATATTGCACCCTTTAAGAATTTTCTGGAATGTTTTAACAATTTTTTTGTATATTTTATCTTTATTAATTAAATATGGATTATTTATATATTTAAATTTTGTATAATTTTATAAATTATGTCAGAATTATTTCTTATTTCATAGAAATAATAAAGGTGAGTAAAAAATTTTAGTAATTTAAAAATAAATACGAGATATTTATTTAAAAAACATGACATGTGAAATAATTAAGCACGACGTATACATCAACTGATATCTACGAAATATACGTGGACATTAATTAAGACGTGAACTTTCAAGCACTACAAATATAATTTTAAATATGTTTTTAATATTTTATTTAAAAAATTAAATGTGTGGTGAAATGTAATATTAATGTTTAAATTACTAATATTTTTAAATATATATTGTAATTTCTTTACAAATGACACGGCAGATTAATTAACGAAAATTAACTATTTCGGAATTAAAAACTATTTCTCATTCACGATAATAAATTCAAACTTTATTCGTTTTTATTATCTTCGTCGCTTTTTATTGCAAAATTTGGCATACATAAACGCCTTTTTTAAATGAAGATGTAAATCTAGATCTAACTATCATACAAACTCCATAAATTTATAACATTATTTATACATAATAAGTAAAAAAAAGTTTTGAAAAATTAATCTTTATTTATATACTGTAAACACTGTCTTTGAAATTGAAACTTTACAATTTAAAAAAAAGCCATGGACCTTGTTTGATCAAATTTATCTTACATTTACAAAATTGTTTCTTTTTACTATTCTGAACATGATTTTATATTATTTTTACTGAAGGACGAAGCAACTTTAATAATTAAAATTCATTTGGCAAGCGAAATATGACTAACATCAAAGGAGACAAATGAGAATAAGTAGAGTGAAAAAATAGAGTTCACTATTGTTCAATGGTGCACTTTTAAGAAGCTTGTAGAGATGCTCTCACCTACACGTATACAGCAGTGAAGAAAAGAAGTATGTTGAGAACTTTCCTACGATGGCAATATTCCTAGTAGTGCGACCACACAGTACTTATTCACGAAATATGTACACTCGGGCTTTATTTGTGTGTACACTTATTTCATTATATTACCGGCTAAGCTTATATGGACACAGAGTGTTCAAATTTAGTTGGCAATTGAATAATTTGACAAGACCAAATCTATTAATTGGTTTTGCTTTTATTCGGAAAGCATTTCTGTACTATTGTTCTTGTTAAAAGAATTTTATCTTGTTTGATGTAAATGATTTAATAAAGGTATTTTTGGGATCACTTTCTAGTAGAATAAATTTAAAAACTAATTTATTAATAATTCACATTTGTTAATTAGTAAATACTAAGTTTTCAATTAGATTTCATAAATTAAAATTTGTTTATTCATTTAAATAGTTACGAACAAGTTTATTAAAATTGCATCCTAACTAAACTAGGCTACGCACGTAATCCCATAATTTGATCAAACTAAAATAAATGTACTTTTTTATATATTGTTGCTTATATTGTTGCTTTTGGAATATTTATATGCATAAATCCGTGTAATTATAAGTATTTATACTATTGCTGCAAATGAAGGTTATTCGTTAGAGTAATGAATAAGCGCATATGTATTCTTCCAAATCCACTTATACTTTCATGTAAAATTGTATGGCCAATTCAATAATCCTACACATGCGTTAATAAACTTTCTCGTGAAGATTCAACACTCGTGGATGAAATAAGTCGAGCGCTCACGATGCATTTGTAGAATGAAGTAAATACATAACAGACTCTGCTACGTATTTTCCTTTGATGCAGTCCTCTTGACAAACTAACAAGCAACATCGAATGAATCGGGTATACGATGAGCGAAGAGATACATAGAGAAATAGAGATGGAGATGTTAGAGAACTGTCAGCGAAATTTCACCAACTCGAGAACTACGTGCTTATAATGATAATTCACAAGAGGTGCTGTCCAAGTTCAATTCCTTCCTCACCCTCTGCTCTATTTCATTTTTTTTCATTTACTTGTATTATTATATTTCTTCGGTGTATCCTCTTTTTTATGACAGTTAATTCGCCAACCCTCATTGGTATTCGTCTGTGCGAGTATCGATTATAAAGCCTTAATTATTTAATATTAGACAGAGTAAGTTCTGAGCCAAACCACACGATTGAATTAATCTGCAGCTTTTAAAATGGCGTTTATTTTTAAAATTGAGTCTCTCTCTCCTTATTCTCTTCTACTGCAGGACGAGAGAAATGTATTTAAATTTATAAAGAGATATACATCGTCTCGTTTCTATTAATTAATAATTTATTATGCAGACAAAGAAAACATCCTATCAAGCAGTTCAACTATGTCATATATATATGCGCGCGCGTGTGTGTAGGTGTGAGGGTTGGCGCGCGTGTGTATTGAATTTGATATTGAATTTCGCTTGTTTTACCTTGTTTTTCATTTCTAGAGTTTACCCATTCCTTCGACTACCACGTACAAAATAGCAAAAAAAGTAAGAATGCATCGAGAAAGATCACGATAGAAAGAATAGAGAGGGAATCGATATTCTCCATGGCAGTTTGATCAATTTAATTAAATCAGAACTTGACGCTGCGCTAGCATTTGTCAATGAAAATTTTATTTTTCCCAAGCTGACTAATAACGTTTCATGATTGCTTCGAATTTTCGCATGTAAATTTACGACTGCCGCGTCAATTCAGAGGATGCACATACGGGTATTACGTCGGTGCATATATGGGTTTATAGCGCGAAAGTGCGAGTGTAAAATTGTTCGGCTATCGAATTACTATTGTGCTGCTGTACTCGAGGGACGAATAATCGAACGTTTTCGTAAAGTTAACACGTCTCTACGATTTGATAGTTCAGAGTGCTTGCACTATTGACAGTATGTTAGGCTTGTCGAGCTCGAGCTGCCGATCTAGATGTTTGTTTATCGTGGATTACTCTGAGTAATATGTTTCATTACATAAAGAACAAAACATGCGCAATTTCATTAAAATCAAAATGTACTGCCACAGCTTTCAGTGTTTCTGTTTATGTTTGCATGAAATTTTATTGATAAATAACTAATACTCGTTTTGTTCGTATCACCTATTATCAGTAAAGTGCGCAAGATTTATTCAGATACTTTTTGCAATTTATATTTATGAAATTCGATTATTATGCTTTGATGACTGTTGGAATTCAAAAATTTCAAATTATTCAAGAACGACTTATATGATCTTCTTTGAATTGCAATAAAATATTATTCTATACATATTTATACTTAATTTATCATTGAAATAATATAAATTTTGTTAACAATAAAGGAATAAAAATCATTGTAATAAAAAATCATTGTAATAAAAAATTATATAATAAAAAAATAATTACAATAAATGAAAATTCATGTAATCTTATACATTCTTTAATTACTGATATATTGCATGATTTAATTTTTAATTAGCAAGAAGTGCCGTATATTCAGGCTAATTTAAAAAGAATAAAGATTCTAATTTATGAGTAGATTAGCTTTGTAGAAGTTTAATCTTATTAAAAAGTTACAAAAATATTTAATAAAAGTAACTTCTTTTATTAAATTAAGTTGTAATGTCTACATACTCGAAGACATAGTTTACCACTATATAATTTAATCAAAGTTCAAAGAAATTGGTGCGAACAGGAGCGTGTAGTAGTGGATGTCTCAACTTTCAACAAGGAAAGTCATTCTCCGCGACATGACGTTGTCGTGTATCTTTGTATTATTCATTCGATCAAATTTCATTCATGTTTGTAGAATCAAGTCACACTGCTATAAGTTTTTGAATTTTATTAGTACAATCTCTAACAGTATGAATTAATACAGAATTTAATCAACTAATAAATAATAATTTATTTTAAAATTTAGCGTCAGCATGCACAGTCTAATTAAATATTTTTGTTAAAATGTGACACCAAATATAAATATTATACCTTTAAAGAATAAAAATTCGCGCACATATTTATATTTGAGTTTTATTTAATCATTGTTAAATTTAATTTGAAAACAATAATGTACATTATCTTAATAAAAATAAAGTATAAAATGCATAATTTATTATTCACTGAAATATTCACTGAAAAGTATCGACCAAAGTTGTATCCATTTATTTAAATTAGAATAAAATCTTAAATACTTTATTTTTTTAATAATTTTATGTTTTATAATATTAAATATTTTCATTTATATAATTTTAACATATAATGACATTTCTTCACAGACAAAATATCATTTAATATTTATTAAGTATGATCTTGTTAAAATTAATAAAGAAATTTATGCAAGCTTTTTAAATAAATATTCTTATTAAAATAAATAACTTTCTTTTGACAAATTTGAGTATTATCTTTTATTCAATTAAGAGTCCTCATTATTTAAGGAAAATTCGAAGTAATAATGTAAAGAACCGTATGAGTTTTATTTTTCCCTTTGTAAATATAAACAGATTACGTAATTTTCACTTAAAAATATGAAAATAAATATTAAGATAATAAAATTATAAAGGATATTACCTGAAAATTAATAACAAAATATTAATTAAAATATTTTGTAACTGTTATAAATTTGGGTATTTAATAAATGGAGTTTCATACAATATTCATTTTAATTGGACGATGTATTGCAGATTCCTAAAATATTTCGTAACTTGATAAATACCTAATTAACAAAGCATAAGAATTTTTAATGGAAATTAATTAATTTGAATTCAATGAACTTTCGTTTTTTTATTTTATCTGTAATAACATTTTTTAGTTCGTAACTAATTTTTTCTAGTTAAAATACGTATAATTTAATTATTCTGAATTCCAGTAAAATAACTTAGCTCAATGTATTCTTGTGTATATTATAATGGTTTTATTGTATTTTAAGTGAGTTTCGTTGTGCAGTAATTATACGAATTCATCGTAGCGATCAAAGCTTTTGTATTGTCTTCATATCTGCCGGTAAATCTGGTTTTATTGTGTACATTTTTTTGGTTACCAAAAAAAAGATTATCAATGGAAATTCAGAACAAGGACAAAGAAATAATTTAGAAAACTTTTTGTAATTCATCAATGATTAGCTATACAACGATGTTTATAATCGCGTTTCCGTAATTATTGGGGCGGTCTTTAAGAGCTTTTATATTAATTTCTATACCAAACTTAATATATAAATTTAATTCATTCCTAATTTGTCACCTTATTTATTTGAATATAATATTTATCCATAGGCAATTAAATTGAATTAATTTTTAGAAAATACAGCGTTTCACTGAAAACAAGAGTTATGTTATCTTATAATTTTCAAAAATATCAATGTGGTGGTGTATCATATCTCCAAACAAAAAACAAAGAGAAATTTCAAAGAATAAACGTGTATGGTTTAAAAATTTTTCAACCAGTGCACATAAAAGCAAATGCTGCGCTTAGTTCTACAATCGACTATTATTATATCAGCGTACAGAGAAAAAACTCTGAACCAAATGGATTATCGTGGATTATCTAAAGTGAGTCATCGAATGTCTCTAATTGTAGTGGTTAGAAATAGCTTAGAGTGATGCAGGCTTACCAAAAATTTTCATTCTAATTATTTTTTTCAATTCTTTTTATTCTTTGCTCATTTTTTATGTTGTAAAAACAAAGGATAATGTGAGTCAAAAGCTTTTTCGCATCCAATCTTTATTGTTGTTCAGTAGGAAAATTATCTCGAGTTTGCTACAATGATTATTTCTCCGAGAGATGAACAATGTTTTAATTCTACTTTCATTACAGGTTATGTATTTTGCTCATTTTTTATGAAAAAAGTTATTTAAATACTGATAATATTTTATAAAATTTAATTTAATTTTCAATTTTATAAATACTAATTTATTGCAATTACGTATTTTATAATGATAACAAATAACTCACTCCATGAATTTTTTCACACGAATATAAATATAATAGAACTATGAATGGAGTGAGTGAAACCTTAAAAGATAAATAACGATATGAACAAGTTGAAAAATTACATTGAAGTGGATAAAAGACAAAAGTATGAAGAAAATGTTTTTATAATAATTTTTCAAATAAAAAATAAAAACTTTTTTGTTTTTTATCAAAAAAAGATGTAAAAAATTTTTTTTCAAATTAAAGTTAGTCTTTTTTAAATAAAATAACTAAATATTTAATAGCATGTATAGACATGGACGCAGCTATAGATTTTAGTAATTTTATTGCTGTAATGAAAATGAAGTTATGAACGAAGAAATATAATCTAAAAAAAAAGAAGTAAATATATAGTTGTTGAATATTTCAAATAATTTATAAATTTACGAATAAATTTTTTTATTCTCATTTGCTAATATTTTATTCGTTTTTTACAAAATTTTATTCTCATTAATAATAATTGCTCTCGCTATCCTTGTTATTGACGAAAACAGAAAACGTTGGTGTCACTCGAGGTAATAACATAATTACAACACTTATTTTAAACTCATAGCTCTGAAGTGAAACTCATGAAAAGTGACAGACAATGGATATGACAGTTGCGGTACGTCTTTATAAAAATGAGAAACTAAAAGCGTAAAAACTCTACTAAGGTAAAAGTGAGGGAGAGAAAGAGGCTGCGGAAGTAGATATACTATAAACAAAGGGTAAAAACGGTGCTGCATGTGCTGTTCTTATTACTGCCACTGACTGGATGTTTATCACTGTAGCTCGTAGTATTTCTTCAGCCCGAAAAAATTACAAGAGTCATCACGAAAAGTACAGACGAGATAAAGAAGCCGAAATAGGCTTTAGGTGTATTAAAAGAGCTACAAAGCGTAATTCGTCGTTTCCAATTAAAAAATACCAAAACACAATGAACTTTTAACATGGATTACAACATTATAATAAACTAGTATTATTGTGGATTCTTATGCAATTAATGGCTGAAATTTAAGCATCGGACATTTAAGTAAAATGCCAAAAGTATATAATAGATGCCCATCAATAATCTCTTATTTAATATGAAGTCTAATAAGTTTACATTAGTCGTAGAGACTACCAGCAACTAGTCTAGACTTTTATTAAGTGAAGTAGTAGAGCTGTATATTTGTGTCTGTTTTTAGCAGAGCTGGTATGAATCCACGTACCTTCACAGATATAAAGTTATTTTCTTACAAATTGCTAGCTCACGGAAAAAACTTTGTAATGATAATATATTATCGTTGACCAGTAAACGGATTTATTAAATGAAAAGAACACGACTCTCCTACAAACTTTATTTACAAATCTATTTAAAGCCAAGTGCATAGATCATTTTTGCACAGCATCTAATTGATAAAAATGAACTTTATGGGCATAAAAAGTTATTTCAATAATATTCATGAAACACTCTCATTAATTATACAATATAATTAATTCGAGGTGTTAATTTCATAATTTAAATAATAAATAATAATAATAATTTAAATAATAAATAAAAAAGAAAATTATTTCGTAAATAACTTACTTTTGAAACAGAATAACTTGAAAACTTGATATAAATTTTTTGATATAAATTGATTTCTGAAGTATTTACAAACTTTGATGTAATAATAACATTGTAATGAAATAATAAAAATACATAAGGTGTATTAAGAACAATTTGTGAAGTCAAAAATAGGATTTAATTTTTAAATTATTTGCTTCAAAATTTAGAAAAATATCATCAGTATCGTATCGTAACGGATAACATTTATTTAGTGGAATGAAAGAAAAAGATACTAAAATTTTAAGGAAATATAGAAATTTTATGATATTAGTGAAAAAATCTTAAATAAGTAGCAATGATATATTTCTACTTTTTTAATTATATTTAGGTAGATCATTAGTATAGAACATAAATTAATAAAATTATATTAAAATCGATAAATATTGACAAATTTATTGTTACCGATACTTTAATTATGATAAATAGATAGATTAATATAAAAAATACAGTATTGATAATTTAATTGGAAAAGGGAATCCCAACACGATAACGAATGATCAAATTTTAAAAATAATTCTTAGATGAATAAGTTATGTTAACTTGTCTTATCAAGTTTTGTTTTAAGTTTATTATCTGTTCTTCATTTATTTACTTAATATACTTCTTTAAAATATTTTATCTGCTATAATAAATAAAGGATAATATTGCTAAGAGAATTTATGTTTATATTATTTTAATATTATTATTAGGTTTTAAAATAGATGTATGTTTAGCACAATTTTGTATCTGCAATAAATGAAGATATTTAATATAGTACAATTTTATAGATGTTTACTAAAAAATTCATTTTTGTAGTTATTATAAATTTAATTTATTATTAATTGATTATTAATGGATTATTAATTAAGGTTTTCCTGAGCCAGATTTATTTATAAATTTCTTTATCATAATGAAATAGATTTTTTTTCATTTAATAGAATATGATTTATTTTATATATTTATAAGATGTTTAAATCTATAAGACTATTAATCATTGTTTATTAAAGTCATTACAGTTGTTTTTACTCTTGGGAATATCAATTTATACCAAAACAGTTATTATTCGATATAAAATGTTATTCTATTTATCATAAAAAAATATTAAACTTTTCAGTCATCTCGTAACCATTTTAGTAAATTTAAAAAAGCTCTATTTAAATAAAGTATTAAGGAATGCAAACATGTTTGAAAATAAACAGTTTTCATTTTATGTTTTATGTCTCTAGTATTTATAAATTTTTTGTATAATTTCATAGAAACTATGAATCATTCATGTTGTTACTTAAAATTTATAGACGCCGATATATGAAATATTTTCTCCAAAGTGTAAGTTCTCGTTATATATATGATAACAATTTTAATCTACTTGCTGAAAACATGTTATATCTAAAATTACTGCGTCTTATTATAGCTTTTTCGCCAATATCTTCAAAGAAAAATAAAAAAGCATCAGCAAATTTCCACCATTGACACGTTTCTTCGAATTTCATATAGTAAAAGCACAAGAAACATCCCTCCACTCCAAAAAAGAAACCTAGATATCAAGTCTTATCCTTCGGATCTCTTTAATCCCCTTTGTTGAACGAAAAAAGGCAAACAAAGAATGGAAAAAATGAGCAGAGAATAAAGTTAGAAAAGAAAGTAAATTTTAGTCACACATACACATTCTGTATAAAAAGTGTCTTCTATCAAAAGTTTGTTTGAAAAATTTAAATACTTGAAACACTTTTGCACCTTTGGTAATATATGCTTTAATTATATTAGCTATACGATTGATTTTCAGTTATTATATGAACAATAAATAATTGCATAATTGATGTCTTAATAATTAATATATAATAATTAATTTTTTAATGTTGCATGTAAAAAATATATGCGTTGTCGCATATCTATTTTATGATCATCTCAGTTATATTTAAATCCCATACGTACATATTTGTTCGTTTGTCGAAAAGTTGAAAATCAATATCCATTTATATATTCGACTTTTTAAAGTAGTTATTTTTCAATATTACGAACTAAAAGTAGTCAAGAGAGATACGTAAAGAAAGATAGAGTTTTAGAGAGAGGGGTTAAAGAGTTATGCATCAAGAGAAGAAGAGCGTTTAAAGGGCACAGAAAGTGAGAAACACGAAGGGTGAAAAGTCTTTAAAAAATTGTTGATATTTGTGATTGTCAGATGTACATTGTATATATTTAACTGAACATATCTTTTAAAGTAGTCGTTATTATTATTAGCTGTAGCATCTTTATTTATGCCCCCATTGTGTATTCTAAAATATTAAAAAAATTTTTTTATTAAATTTTGAAGTTAAGTTAAAGTCTCGTAAAATGAAGTTATAATTAAATGATCGAAATGAATCTATAAATAGTTTAAATTATCCGCCCTTAATAATAAATCAATAAATTTAAAAATGTACTTAAAATAGGAATATTTATCATTATTATCATAATATTTAATTTAAAACGTAGAATGTAGTGTAAAGAATTTATAATTTACAAGTCCATCGTGTATACCAATCCATAGGTGTCGGTGTACACATAAGACCAACGGTATTACAAACTTATTACATGTTTAGGAGAGTTTCTTGAATAATAGAAGTTAGAAATCTTGATTAGATACGAAAAAGCGTGTAGCTAACCATCGGTGCTGAGGTGCTTACTCACTAAGGTTATGTCCTTTTCAAAAGCTTGCAAAAGTACCACCAAGGGACCAATTGTGTATTACTTCACGGGAGTACCTTCTTTCATTGTTGTCATGCCTCATTATTATTATTTGTTTTATCCCGTTCTCTCGTCCGCCCTCTGTTTACTAATTTGTGCGAGGGTATATATTTATACAAGTTCTATCTATAGCTGCATACGTTTGTCCATCAGTCCGCTCACACTCTGTATACAAGGACGTATACTTAGGCTAATTTACGTTTCGATTATTTAAAGTAACTAATCAAAATTATCAATCTTTAATGCGTTGGTAAATTAAAATTGAAATTATTTTATTACATGTTGTATTTCGAACAGGGACATATAAAAATATTTTAATATTTTTTTAATTATTTTTAATTACACGGATATAAGTATATATATTTCAGATTTAATAGTTCGTTATAAATGATTGTAGCTATGAAATATTGATAAGGTATATTTTAGTGTTGTGCTTTTTTTCTAAAGTATCGAATAAAAATTAATAAAAATTCTTATTTTTATTTAATGTATATTTCAAAATGATAGTCATACTGAAAACCATTACTCAATAATATTTTCTGAATGCAATAAGTCATACTTAATGTATACGTATGTTTATATAACATGAATTAAACATGTAAATGAAATTAAGTTTATTAATGATACTTTGGTTCTATCAAAACTTCAAAATGATAAATTAATTAGTGAAAGTTAATATGTAAATCACTTGTGAAATATCTTATTTTTATGCGAAAATACTTTAATTTTAAACTAATTTTACATCATAATGTTAATAAATTTATGGAATTTTTATACAGTTTAATTCAATGATTAATAGTCAGAAAATATATTATAATTTTTATTGGTAATTACATAATTTAAACATCAATGCGTCTTATATATAATTATATAATATATATTAAAAAATAGAAAAAATTACTTGGTTAAAATGGTTAAAAATATGTATCCTATAGTAATAAAACACCTGAATAAAAATTATTCGAATCTTTTAATCATAAATTATTTTCATTGAAGAAACTGTAAAGATCAATTTTTTAAGCTATATTTTATCATTCATTATGTTATTTCAAATGCGACACATATTACAATAATTGTACGATAATGCTTTTAACGTTATTATCAAAAATACATTAAACTTCGTTAATTATTTTTGTCGTTTATCTTAATTCAGGAATAAATGTGATTAATAAAAATTGATGTAATCAGTTTTTGCACTAAAAATAATTATTTTAATTTACAGAAATAGATTATTAAGACTTTTATAGTCAGAGCGAATTCTATCAATATTACTGTAGTGATGGATCAATCAAGTTTTCTTTTGAAAAAGAAAACAAGAAGGAGTTGAAAAAATATTATGCACACACTTTTAGAATGAAATGATCGACTGGAACGAAGCTGATGTCCTCAACTCGCGTGAAAGTGAATAAAGTTCAGGGTTGAAAAAGCATTCTTCAAGGCGGCGGTAAATAGACGAACTTCGAAAGCTGAGTTGCGTGTAATAGAATGAGAGAGAGAGAGAGAGAGAACAGAGCTATACGGTTGTACACAGACTAGCCAAGAATCGTAGATTAAAGTTTTGCCACGGCCAAACGTAATTACTTGTAGTCCTCTTTCATCTTCACTTTATCTGTCGCCTTCAGCAAACTCAGTCAAACCTACTCTCTTTTTCCTTTTTTTGGCTCGTCTTAGACATGTATATAGTTCGACAACGTTCAATTCCTGCGCGCTCCCTTGTTATCTTCCTTTTCCTGCAAAGAACACAGCATCGCTTTGTTTACTCAATGTGATGCCTCGGCTAGATATTTCGACACAAAAGTTTTTCCCTCTTTTGTCTTATACTTGCTATTTTTTATTTTTCCTCAATCTCTCCTTTATATTTAAAAATTTATTTTCCCGTATTCCGTATTTCTCTGTGAACTCTTCGTTGACTTGATTATCATGGCTGATGTTCGATGTTATAATCTACGTTACGCTTTTTTAAACGATGAACAATAGTTTAAGAAATTAGGAAAATTCAATTGGTTTAATTATGTGTAATTAATAAGCTGTGTTATTTAGATTTAAGATAATATTTTACACTGAATTTTAATTTTTAATTAAAATAAATTTAATAAATTTTAAAGAAAATTTTAATTTCTTTGAATTTTGTTACATGATAAAAAGATATTATTCAATAAAAAGAATGTGTAAAAAATTGTACGAAAGACAACGTACAAATTTGAAAAAATTGATCTGCTTTAATATCTCGACATTTATCCAGGAAAATACTGAGTTTGAATATCTAATGTTTATTTAATAACACCTGTCATTATATATATGCTCTCATTGTATTTCGGAGTAAGATATTTCATTTTTATTTTTTAATAGATTGCTTGTATTTTTTATTAATATAATTATTAATTTTTAATTATGATAAAAATTAAAAACAAACTTATCGAAAATTTTTTTCAATTGTTTTATATTTCTTCATTTCAAGAATCTTTTTCAATGTGGATTCAGTAAACTAAATATATAGTAAAATAAATATATTCTATATGTAATTTTCAAAATGATATATTTTCTGCACTTTTAAAGATAAATATTGAAATATAAATTTTATTTTAATATTAGCTTTAATTAATTAGTTATAGAATAAATTTACCAATACTTGATTAAAAATTAAGGGTAAAAAAATGCGCTCGTGTAAAAGATTTCTTTCTTTAAATAGACACATTTTAATAAAACGTTAACAATAAGCGTTTTTCAAGAAAATTCGAAAAATCTTGTTTGTGAAAATAAAAAGAACTTAAAAGAGCCGATAATAATTCTATAATAATTGAAATAAAAAGTAAGTATCTCTAACCTTTGAATACACTAACAAGGGATATATTATAATAAAATGGTTTTCCCTAGTGCTTCTTTCTTTACATATGGATTATTCTCTCGTTCCTTCATCATTTTGCTTTTTTCTAACTTTCACGAGTTTCCTCTTCCGTTCTACCTTTCCCGAATTCAAAGCAAAAGCTGAACAAATCCCGTTCCTTTATTCTCACAAACGTACGAGCTCGTGCACTAATAGAGACACGCACATTCACGTACGCGTACGCAAACACGTAACGATTCAAGGCTCTTTTAGCGGTTCCACCTCCATCTCTTACTTCTCACGCTCTTCTGCTTTTGTTCGCTTCACCTACTTCCTGCGTCCGGCCAACGAATTGTTTGCACTTGAGTGAGTGAGCAAGAGCCTCGTCCCTTGGCGAAAATGATTTACACGAGTCTCGGGACACTGGTAAGAAATTTGTTTGGTGAAATTGGATTGATTCTACTGAAGAAGCAAGGAAGTAAATGCAAGCACGCGCAAACAGCACTGTGGGGTATACAAGAGAAAGTGCGCGCGCGAGAAAGAGACAGAGAGAGATAGAGAAAGACACACATACAAAGATAGAGATTTGGTTAACGCACATCGAATGAGAGTCGATGAAAAAGTGACAAAAAATTAATCGAGCGCTTAAAAAACTTTGGCTACAGTAGACTTGAGATTTCTCGGGTTTCTTGGGCGGTTTAAGTAAACGAGTTTATAACTACACAGTCCTATGAAAATTAGTAAGTTGTAAAATTTTTTGCGAACACGTACAAAATGCGATATAATGTCGTATAACTATTATAATTAAGAACTTTGCAATCACTGCTATTAAATTTAAGAGTTCTTGCTTGTTGACGGAATTTTTTTAACAAGTTTAAAAGTGTTTGAAAGTTACCAATCACAGAAATGATCGAGCTCCAATTATTAAAATATTTCTATTCGCTCGACCATTTATAAAACTGTTTTTAACAGACAAACTTAATGGAATGGAGATATAATTCTGATTTTATCCCCGATGTACTTCAAAGTATTAATTGCAATTCACAGCTCTACAATGTTTTTTTTAAATTTATACATTGGGTAAAATTAATAAAAAAGCTACAGTGAAATTCGTTGATATCCGAAAATCATCTGAATATTTCATTTTGATGACATTTTTTATAAAAATTTCGCGCATTAAACCATTGATTAAATCCTATCTCTAAACGCAATACTGATTGGAAGGGTGACAATAACAAGTGATCTTTTAATTTTGAATTATATTTATTTTCAAAAGGCACGCTAAAAAGGTTCTGATCTCATGCAACAGGAAAAAGATAGCCGACCAATACAATCTATCTGTTTTATAAAGTAACGTGCAACTTGCGGTTTCTTACGTCGTCGCGTTGCTCGAAAGTCTTATTATCGAAAGGTTACTTAGACGCTGGAACGTGAACTCAGTATACGCGCACAATAGTCTTTTGTTTGGGAGCTGGGGGCCGTAGTTTGAAGCGCTTCGAATCGGGGCCGAATTTCACGAGTCCAATTAAGACAGAGAGTCTGAGGAAGAACTCCGAGGATTATCCACCGACGCGACATACTCATGGAGGAAAACATACAAAACCATCAGAAGAGGACGCGAGCCAGTTCATGCCAATTCCTCCTTTCAGCTACTGGAGGAGTGAACAGCTCGTCGAACCTTCTGCTGGTTCTCGACTAATACTGCATTATGATGAGCAGCGCGCATCACTGCATCCGGTCGAACATAGACGAAGAAAAGCGCGAGAACACTGCCGTTACATTTATTAGAATTTTAGATGAGTCAAGAGGTAGAATTTTCATTCTAATCGGCGACTTCGATTGCATTTTTATGTGCATTTGAAGCAGCTTATAGTAACTGCACGGATACTATACTCGAGCAATATATCAGATGCAAATATTTGCAATGTATTCAAATTCGGAAAAGAGTGGCCGCACTCGGACGAAACGAGTAATGCGATTTCTGGAAAAAAGCCTCGCATCCGACGAAGTAAGTTTCAATAACGTCGAGTTGGAACCAAATTGGACGTCCAGGTAACCGGCCGAAAAGCAAATAACCACATCCCTTTAAAGTAACGTTTCGGGGCCTTCATTGACTCGGGAGGTATTATCATAAGCCGCAGACCACCGTGAGGGTACGCAGAAACGAAGTTCTACAATTATCAAGTGCTCGGTGCGCGTACGCGTGCCCGAATGCCCGAACGTGTGTTTACGTCTGTAGGGGCGCGCGGATGTTTGTGTTGCGATACAGGCGGGCATATTATTAATCGGATTACGCACGTCGTCGGTGTGCGCGAGTGAGACCAACGACCCCCAGTGAGATTCGTCAATTACACGGCGTCGCGCGCGCGCTCGCGACCAATGGACAACGACACCGATGCACCCATGCACCGATGGGGGCACTCGCTGTTGCCGCTTGTTGCGGAAATTACAAGTGCACGCGTGGACAATGGTTTTTGACGGGCGGCCAACTGGTTGAGTGGAGGACCATGCGGTTTTGTCGGCTCTGCTGCCCGTATTTTCCTTTTTTCCCTTGACAAGCGTGTAAATTAATTTTATCAAGCGTTTTCGAGAAAGATAGATTAGAGCGAGAGAGCGAGAGAGAGAGTGAGAGCGCTTTTGTCTACATCAGGTGCGATATTTGCAGCATTTGATTTGTTGTAACGCTGTTGACTCGAGTAAAAAATGACTGGCTCCACCTGATTTTTCTTTTGTCTTCCTTTTTTTTAATTAACGATTTTTTTTACAGTATCTGTTCATATACGTAACAAGAAAGTGGGAATTTTCCAACTCTGGGGATTCAAATCAATTTTATATCTTCGCTAGTAAATTATTGGAACGATTTTTAAAATTTGTTATTGCATTTTATGTAAATTAAAAAAATTTACAGTGAAACAAGTAACATTTTTATTCAACTGATGAAAAAAATTATAATAATAGAACATGTATTGACAGATTTATGTAGTAACTTGCACAAAAAATGAAAAATTTTTACATGAATGCTCATTACATTCAAATTTTGACCTATTTATTGGATGACAGAATTAAAACAAACCTGCATTAAAAGCGCGTACTATATTATTTACTCGCAAACAGATATATGAGTAATGTCTTCGGTAAATAGTGATTCATTTATTTGACATTTTATCTAGCGCATCGATCAATTTTCTAAAAACATTTTTTTGAGATTGGAATTTTTATATATATTCAAGGGAATCGTTGAATTTACTTTTAATAAGGAGATATTTACAATTGAAGATTCAGTAGAAAAACATTGTTATAGTCAGGCAATGGCACATATCTGTAAGCTTACATAATTTATTAAATTGTCTTATTTATTTCATGTAATGATTCTTAAATTTAGTTTTAAAATATCATTGTATTAAAACGTATAACTTGAATATTTTTCATTTATACTATTATAACTTAACTTCATTTTTATGAATTTTCTAGATTTATATTTCTATACTATTAAATATTTGCAAAAGATAATCATGATTAATATAAATAATTGTTTTTTATTGTTAATTAGTATTAATATTTAATAGTTAAAATATTTATATCAGTGTTTGTCGATATAAGCGATGTACCATTTATATGTCTTTTACGTTTAAATGAAATGTTAACTTTAATCAACTTATAGTACTTTTATGCTCAAACAATACATAAAGCACAAAATACTTTTTCTACTTTTCGTTATCAAACAAAGCAAATTTAATAGTAAGAGTAGGATCTTATTTTCAAAAGAAAGCTGAAAAATGTTGAAGGTTGAAACAATGTGTTTGCGTCAGTTGGTCTTTTTATTTGCTAATAGATAAGTTTATTTTTTGCGAGGGAACGATATTTAATCTATGAATATAATAAACAAGTTAATATTTGAAAAGGTTTTTATAAGTGATAGTTAAAGAAAAAACGGCTGGCTCATTTTCATGTAGCTTAAAGTATTCATTCGCAAGGTTGGCTTTCATCAAAGATAAAACAACAAGAGAAATCTTAGGTGAGCGGAAACCGACTAGAAGCGAATTTCATCTACTGGCTTTCCGCTTCCAAAGATTACTTTCTTCAGCTGGCAATTTCCGCGTACCAAAGTGTCATACAGGTTCATCTTCCCTCGCGCTTTCAAAATCATTGGCATGCCTCTTTGACTCGACACCCCCAGCCGTTAAGCTCCGACTGCCCCGAGAATACGTAGGCGGTACAAGTTCATTGCGAAACTGTATTCATAGTAACTCTAGTTGAACGAAATGAAGGCAGTTGGTGGGCCGGGCGACACGATGCTGTCAAAATTTCGATTCTAGTCTCTTACCTCGTCTCTCTCTCTCTCTCTCTCTTTCTGTTACCGCGCGCGTACAAAAGCCGCGTGCAGATCGAATTTCTCCCCCGGCGCTTCTCAATTTCTTATTAAGGTCGGGAAGCGCCGAGGGTGAAACCGCGATGCAGTACGCTGCGACAGTCACAGCGATATCTAATGAAAGCTTGCCAGGAAGTGAGCCGCGGCTGCCGGGGAACAGACACGGAGGAAGAGAGACTATGTACGTATATTGCTGCCACCGTCGCCGCTACCGCCACTGCCACCACCGCCGCCACTGCCGCCGTCGTCGTCGCCGTCGCCGTCGACTCGTTTGGAACTTGCACCGAATGGAGCCAAGGATATCGATGGCACCTGACGCGTACTTTAGCCGGTTTTATCCTCCCTTGTGCCGTTCGCTAGCTGGTCGACGTGTTGTAGATTTTCGAGCTTGAAATTACGGTGAGAATTAAACCATCCAACGAAGGAACGCGTGCACTACGAGTCTTTATGCGCGACGTGGGGTTGGTTGCTTTCCAAAAATCGCCCTGGCGAGAGTAATTTAAAGCCAAAAGTATAGAAAATGGAGTTTGAGTGTAGTAAAGTATTAGTTAAGTCCAAAAGTGTATACGATGTAGAACCTCCGGGAATAGTGTGCGAGTCCATTAGAAGCCCTTGGAAACACGTTACAGATGAGATCGCAAATTACAGTTAACAAATTTTCTTATAAACGCTTTCCCATTGCTTCTCATAATTGCTCGACTTCTTATTTTATTTGTTTGGTAGAACTGAATTTTCAGTTTGCACCTCTAAATCAAGTTTCATTTACAAACATCGGTTTAAATAAATATCTCTCGAGACGGATTTTATTATGTACTTGATAAAATGCATCATTGGATAACTTCCAAAGTTATTTATCATAATTATTTCATATAAACAACTGCCTATCATAGATATTATAAATTTTATCAACTGCACTTCCCAAACTCAGTCGTGTTAAATTATTACTCATACTTGCATGATTTTTTAAACCTAATATATTTAATTTTATCGTGACAAATACGAATTTATTTAATTTTAAATTATATTATTATTGGACACATTTTGTACTCGCTACATATTATTTGCATAAACTTTAAACTGGTATATTTTCATAAGTAATATTATTATTATTATTTATTATCTTTTAATTTTGAATAAATAATTTATTTGTAATTATAAAAAAAGCGAAGTCTACTGGCATTTAAAGGTTTATTTTCTATTTTTTTTTTATTCGGATGTAAAATATAACGAATATTTCTTGTCCGAAATTAAATGAATTATTAAAATATGTATTTACATCTAATGATAATAATTAATAGATAATTTTTTGCCGCTATATATTTGCGGTTGTATGTATAAAATTAGTAATTCTTTTGGTAAAAGTTTTATACAAACGTATATTTCACTTATTTAAGATACATAGTAATTTTATGAAAATTGGAAATTGAAAAATCTTTGAGAAATATTTTTATAAGGAATTTCAAACTCTTTCAAATTTTCCTGGATATTCCAATGACGTTTGTGATTTACGGTGGATCTGTTTCTTGAAAGAGTTCGATTTTGATTTTACCTCTCTGTCTCGCTCTCAAATATGCCATCATATATTTATAGAGGTTTTTACATCCGTTATAAGATTTGAATTATTTTCATAGTACATAGTTCATCAACTTTGAAATTATTTATATTTTTATATTTGATGATTTCCTCGGGGTCTTTCTAGTTTTTAAGATAAATAAAGTTTATATATCATATCAATTCTTAAATATTGTGTAACAGATTTTATTATAGAAGAATTAAGCAGGACATTAAAATTAAAACAAAAATGAAAAATTCGATAAATTATGTAATCCAGAGATGAAAGTCTATCTTATAAAAGTTTCTGCAAAATGTATAAAGTTTTTGCTTCTGATTAAGTGTTATAATGTAAAGTAACATTATTGAAACTATAAATTTATAGTTAATAAATATATGAGATTGTGGAGCAAAGTAACAATAAAAAATTAAGTTTGATTTGTAGTAAATTTAATTTAACGAAGATATATATTGTGTTTTTTCCATATTGATAGTATGGATTCAATGTACGACTTCGTTAAAAATTGTATTTGCAGTTTAATTTTGTCATTTCTATAATGATGATATGGTTTTTAATATTATTTGAATTTATAAAAGAAGTCGTCTGCATATGTGAGAGCTAATCTGTTTATTACAGATATTAATAATATTAATTGCAATGATACTTTTCAATCTATAAATTGTATATTTATTAATAATATTCATTTAGTAATATTTATTTGGTATTTTTACTTTAAGCAATTATGTAAACCCAATAACATAAATTAGCTACTTTTGTTTTACATTCATGTTGCGATACAGTATAATAACGGTTAGTAAATTAAGAATTTTTATTAATCAATTAATAATATTCGTGTCAAATATATTATAATTTTAATCTTTGATGATCACAAATTACATTAAGAGAAACAATGAATATATTTATTTTTTAAAATCAAAATATAAAAATTACGTCATACTATTAGGTACGTCTATTACATTTATTTTTAAATATGAAAATATCCTTAAATCTGAATTTAAATATATAAATTTGAATTAACTAATTTTGTTATATTGATCGTCATAAAGTCTTAGAAACGTAATCTTACAAAGCTGGATCCAGTCTATTAAAAAGATGTTTCCCAAACCATTCATATTCCTTACGCAAACAATTTTTATTATACGTGCTCTCAATTATTGATATTAAACAAAACAAAAAGTAGAAAAAATAGAGTTTTTATTTCAAACAGATATTTTCCGTTTATATCTATTTGATTGCTTTAAGCGTCATAAAATTTCTAAAATTAATACAGTTCTGCTTTCGATGTCATATCTAGTTCGTATCAAACACTTTTCCCTATCAAATGCTATCTCCCCACAAAATGAACTAACCGCCAGGGTACTCTTGTAAATATATACATAATATACATCTCACCCCATCTGTATCCAGTCAAACAGTCCCAGTGTCAACCCCATTCAACACTCCACACACACTCCAACTGTATACGTACACCACGTGAATTCGAATGCACGTGTAGCGGTGTGTACACACTCGGAAAAGAGGTTGAGAGAAGATGGAGAAAGAGAGATCGAATTGTATAGTGCTTTCTCGCATCCTCCATGACTTTCGATGCATCGCATTATGGAAATGTGACTTCGCTCCTCTAAGAAATTATGTTGATGTTATGCTATGTCTATTCGTTCTCTCTCCCTCTCTCTCTCTCTCTCTCTTGCTGATTTCCGTTATCGTCTTCTTTTTCACACAAACGCAGACATCGGCACTTTGTCTTCTTTTCCTTTATTCACTTTCTAACTTCTTACTTATTCTACTACTTATCTCTGTTGTTTTTCTTCTCATCTTGAATTCATAAAATGCAATTATCTGTGTACCCCTAGTCACTGGTTGCTGTACCGTGCGAGCGATATTTCGGGGTCGTGTACGTGTACGAGCTACAAGAGAACACATTCTTCTCTCTCTTTTCGCATCGTCGTGTACCAAGGCTCTTGAAACGTGAAATTGGATAGTAAAAACTCACGTACTACTCTGTAAATAATGATTACGGTTTCCAATATTTTTTAAACACACGTATTTGCTAGAAATTTGTATAATTTTACCATAAGCTTCTGCATTTTACCGTTCTAAAATTTTTCTAATTTACCTAACCGTCAATGCGCTAAATGTTATCATTCTTTCAAAACTGATGAACTGCCTTAATTTTTCATATCTTTAATTTTAATATAGTATGTTATTGCACAAGTATTACAAGGATCTCTCCTAAATATGGAGCGGCGAATCTCGTTTTTCTTTTACTGTTTGCATTCAAGCATTTAGAATTATAACTATGATTTTATTACTCTCGCCATTGATATATTTATATATCAAAAAGATTTTTTAAAGGATTTAAACCACTCTTATTAGTTATTTTATGATGAAAAAATTGTTCTAATCTATCATATCAAAAGGCAGAACTCATTATATATATTATAGAAAGCTTAAACTGTATTCTATTATTAATTTTTCAGTAAAAATATTTATATCATTGATTTATCACAGATAACTGTTTTGAAATCAATTCTATTTTACACAATGAAAATAACTTATGATGTAGTCTGTTTAAAATATATTTTTTCACGATAGACTGTCAACTAGTTGCTCTGAAAAATCAATCTAATTTACAGAGCTGGTAATAAATATTCTAAAGTGATTATTTAAATATTAATAACGTAAAATAGAAATTAATTTATTATTAATAATATTATCGATAATCGACAATTAATTATAAAAATCACATCTTATTCGTAATTATAGTCAACAATAAACTTTAATTAATTATCAATATACATCAAATTTTTAGTTCTTAATTTCTATCTGAATTTAACTAATTCTTTAAATTAATTCATTAAATTATAGTTCGAAAATATAAAGTTTAAAAAATGCTCTTTTACTAATTATGGGTTATTAAAAAAAATATTAAAATATTAAAGAAAATTTAATTTATATTTACTAAAATCCATAGTGACCTTGCATTAAAAAAGCGTGTATTCTATTGTCAGTATTTATAATACGCATTTTTTAAGAGTGTAATTAACAACTGAATTCAAAATTTTTACTAACAATAATTCTTAATTTACAATTCATAATAATTTGAAATTCTATAGTAAAATATTTGTTTGCTTAATAAGCAACAGCTATTGTTTATAACGAAAAAAAATTTTATAATCAGCCATATATTTTGATTTATTATATATTCTTGTAGCGCATTAGTACATATACATGCGTATAATTATATATTTTACGAACTCAAACACTGTTCATACGTGAGTAAATACGTGATTATTTTATTTTATCCTTTATTTGACTACTCCATGATATTATTAAATATAAATAATAATATTGATGCTTATTATATTCAACAACAAGATTATCTTTATTTATTTTCATTTTATACATTTTAATTTTAATACATGTTAATTTTTTAATTTTAATAAATGTTTATGATTAATTTTATTTTTTGTCATTTAGTTATTTAATGTATATCTTACATTTCAATAACTTGTATAAACGTTAAAAAAAAATTCAGTGTTTATAAATCAATGTTATATTATGAAGACTTGGTACTTATGGTAATATTAAACAAAATTACGCATCAAAAATTGCACTTTTCATTACTTTTAATATAATCACTGGTATTTTTAATTATAATAATGTACAGTTAAGAAAAAATGAATGAAATTAGATGATTTTTTAATTATTATTCTTAAATTAAAAGTTCATTGTCACTAAATTTTTAATAATGCTTGACTAATAATACTTTTACAATTTCTCTAAATTCGAAATTGATTTTTTCAATAAACTTGATTACTGAAATGAAATAAAAAACAAACAAGTAAATTTCAAGTGTAATAAGAAATGGGTAATAGAGTGGATTGGAAAGCAACTAGAAAAACAATATCTTTCTTTACTGTGAGTAGAATTCGATCGATGCAGAACCGAAACGAGTGAACAATTGATCTGCAGAAGCATCAATGGCATAGTTTTTCTGTGTTACAATAGTTCGCGGATAAAAAGTAACGGTCTTCTCTAAAGGGATTCCCTTGAAGAAAACTGTGCGACTCTCGAGTGAAAGACAATCGATAGAACAATAGAATTTCCGTGGCACTGGCGCTTCGGTAGAAACGGGAGTAGAGCAGTAGCATCTTTAAAAAAAGGAGAGAATGAATACCACTGCAGTAGCACAATGAAATGCGAAGAGGAAAATAAATATAGATAAAATGTAAGCAAGAGAGATCCTTTAAGAGTCACAAACTGAGAGAAATAGAGGTCGGGAAGGAGAGAGTGAGACAGAGAGAGAAAGGGGAGTAGCCCAAGTGGTAGTTGTAAAAATGTTACCCGGTTCGGTCGAAATGAGACAATACAAGCAAAAGGCACATAAAAGTGTGCAAAGACTCGGAGAGGAAGGATTTTATTATTGCACACGCGAGTGTATACAGTCTTTTATTTTTCAGGCTCGAAATTTGTCCTGAAATTGAGTGTATTCACGATAGTTTTACCTTTTTTCTACATGAAAATTAAACTTCTTTTATTCGAAAAGAATATTCAATGTCGTATTACATTTAATATTAATGGATCTACTGAATTTTGTTGATTTTACTTCATGGATACTGAACTTAATTAATATCTAAATACTAATGAACCCGTAAATAGAATAATTCAATCATTTGATTATTTAATTATTCAAACTTACGTTTTATGCTTTATGCAGGTGAAGCCAAATAACATTAAAAACAGCAATGCCGTTTACTGATGTTTATTATCTTACTTTAATTTGCAGGTTGAAAAAAATTAAGGAACTGAAAAAAGGATAACTCGCTTATCGCAAAAATCAGCATCATTTTGCTAAATTGGAAGCGAATTTTACCTCATTGCTTGGATTCGTATATGAAAAGACACTTTTATTTTCTCTCGTGCGTGCGTACCGATAATTCGTAGTAATGCAGCTGTATATCTTTAATGCCGAAATCTAAGTTCCTTGCTTGTGATCGGAGTGCAACTAAAGATTTAAATATTTTTACTTTACTCGACTAAGCTTTTAACCTTGAATTTCATTAAAATAAGTCCCATCATGTGAAATTTCAGCGAAAAGTAAATCAATCAAATATTTAGCTAAAATATCAAAAATACTTGTGACGTAGAAGTAGTTGAAAAATACCGAATGAGAAAATGATAAAGCGAACGTAGAGGTGAAAAGCGAACAATAAAGAGCGCAATATCAGGGATGAAGAAAGAGGAGAAAAGCGGTAATTGAAATTAAAAGCCAGCAGCTGGATATAACCTCTTTTCCTATTTTCCCTTGTTCTCTTTCTGAATATCGAGTGCATGCGTCGTAATATTCAAAATCCGTGAAAATTAATTATTAAATAGTACGTTCGTTAATAGTTAATAGCTGACTCAAAACCACCAAAGCTGTGTAAATTATTAATATTTTTTCATCACCTTGATGCCAAATGTACGGCATACGGTTACACGCCGTACGCATACCGAACGAACTGAAAAGGAAAGCGGCTATATGCCGTTAGCGTTAAATACTTTGAAAGCGACAAAGACTATTAAAATTAGGTGCACGAGTAATTAAGCACGCAGCTTCTATCTTCTCCGCTAATCGAAAAGTTTCTTCTCTAAATTGCACGTCATTATTTTAAAGATGAGAAGGTAATTCTTCTTTCATCTTCATCTACGCTTCTGCACATTCTGAAATACACTTTCATCACGCAATGGAATTCCTTTGAAAGAGCAGCTTCAGTGTTGAATGCATGGCAATCAAGTATCCAAAATGGCCTACGTGAAGGTAAGCAGAGGCTAACACGCGGCAATCGAACTACCGATAACAATACTCGTTCGTTTCTTCATCATCAGAATCTGAAAACGATCAGACTTTCTTCTGTGTCGGATCTAAAGTCTGATTTTAATTTAATTATTTACGTTTTTATTAATTATTTTATAAAAACATGGCATTTTTTAATACTGTAATATTCAATTTTGCATTATTTTTATTAACAACACTGAAGTTAGCTCATTAATTTCGATTGCGTTTAAACAACTTAAACATGCATTGCAATTTACGTCAACATTTTCCAGACTATTGTTAGGTAACTTTTCTTTTGTTTATACGTAGTAAAATTATTTTTTGAATACCCACGGCACTTTTTCAATGTAACTGTTTAACAGTGGAAAAATAGTCATATAAATTAAGTAAGCGGAAAACTCGAGTTGGTTACGACAATGATTTAAGGAGTTGTAATTTTACAATTGTACGTATGTATTGATCGTTATACTATTGAAAATATGAATAGTTGCAGTTGTCTCGCTTTTTAAGATTGAATGCATCAATAATATGTAATAAAACGGACCAACGTCAAGTTTTCTGGTTTCACTGTTTTAATTTTATTCCTTATTAAAATATTTTTTGCACAGTGAGCAATATTTGAACTGTTGTTTCGAACTGATTAATTTGTTAAACAATTGCTAAAATCAAATTACTACGTTCCAGATAATATATTTTATATAATAAACTTTTGACGAGTAAATCCTTTTATGTCAAATAATGGAACGATAAAAAGTATTTAGATGCACAGACTTTTACGATTAAATTGCAAATTACAATAAAATAGAACGTATTTTGAATCATGTTTGAGAATTTATTTTCATGATTTCAAATAATTTCGAATATTCTAAGACAAGTTCCATGTAGTTGTTGTTGCATATAATTGAACAAGATTTACCAAACCTTATTTGTGTAACGAAACTTATTAAGATAGTGATAAAGAGGTAGGGAGTCGCGCAAACTATAGCGGAATAATCTATGTAACGCACCAGCTACTGTAAGGCAAAAGAAAGAACAGTCGGACAAATCCGAAAAGATGACGCACGTTCGATATGTTTTGCTGGCACTTTAGCATTCTACGACTCCCTTTTTTACAATTTAGCAGAGAAAGAGAGAGAGAGAGAGAGAGAGAGGAGAGAGAGAGAGATGTGTGTGAGAGAAAGAGAGAGGGAGGGAGGGAGGGAGCCAAATCGAGGCCTTAAAACGAGGGTGAACTCGTTAAGGATGTTGTTTCGCCGCATGAATTAAAACGCGCTTGAGCCTCTGCGACTTTGTACGTACATTTGCATGTGTGACGAGTAAAAAATAGCCCTTTGGGATAATTACACGAATAAATTTTGTCTCATCGACTGTTCTTTTTTAGGATGAGTGTGAGAGGTAATGTGAACTCGTATTAACGCTGATCGATAATATGGCATATGTTTCTACGATAATAGTGCAATATCAAAGAGACCTTTTTCGCGAGTAATTTCGCGAGGAAATGACAGGCGCAATTACGGTAAAATTCGATCCTGCATATTTTACGCTTATATTTGACTTTAGTGCGCGTTAAACCACGTACGGAGCTGCCATCTAGATACTGTCAACGTTTGATCGTGGGCTTTTACACAGAGTGTTTCAACTTACTAACCTTTTAGGCAGTTAATATTTTCGATAGATTTAATTCGTACTCTTATACATCCTGTACAATAATACACGAATACTTGTCTTTTCGAGGTCATTGTTAATTATAAAAATAGTAAAAGTCCAACGAATAGTAAGAGGTAATCAATTACTATTAAGCCTGCATATTTAAAAGGATTAATTTCATTATTGACAATTAATACCATTTCTTTCCGTACGCATTATTTGACAACTCATAGCTTTCTATCTCTTTCTTTTGATTAACTTTATTGAGTATTTAATTAAACATCATATTTAAAAGAAAATTTTGCATTATACATCGTCGAAACAAATGGTTGTTTTTACGAGAACTTTGAAAAAGTACGCAATGAATGAATTTAGGTGTAGTGTTAGCGTATGTTGGAAAATTTATATGCACGAGCATATAAAGTAATTTCAAGTAAGCCTACTGACAGTCATAAGCCTAATGAGGTTGAGTAGCAGCTGTTTATTGGATATCTGCATAGTGTAGATGGTGTACAAGTACGTTGAATGTAAAATTAGAATTAAATGGAAAGCGTGGGTAAGGATGCGTACTGTACATTCTCACAATAACGAGTGAATTTCGTTGTTTAAAATAGTACTTTTTTTTAAAGCGAGCATTGTTTTTTTATGTAATAATAAAAAAAGTGAATGGTTTATATTCGCAAGTTCGGTAATGATGTTGCAAAGCTAAGAATACGCAATATTCGAAATTCCAGTCCATTTAATTAGTAAAAAATGTGCAATAAGATATAGAATAAGATTTATTTTTCCTGTATATTAAGAACAGACTATTCTATATTTATGAAAAATACTTTTAGATTTAATGTTGAAAATTTCTAGTTTATAGAATGAGCATTAAAATACAAAAAAGAATGAAGGATGAGCTACTTATTGTTTAATAATTCTTGCTAAAATCAGAGTAGTTATTAAATCAACGGTTAGTTTGCCAATAGATCACTGTCAAATCTACGAAAGGCTTGATGAAAACTTGTTCAATAAAACAAACTCGATACGAAATTGAATCACAAAGCATTTCAAATATATTGTTTTATCAAATTTTTGTATTTTCTTTGAAAAACTTTTTTTTAGTATTTATTCCTTTATACACATTTATTGTTTTTTATTAAATAAGTTTGCAGAAATATTAGAAGTGCGCTGAGTAATGGTTAAATTTTAATCAATTTAAGGGTAAAAAATAAAATAAATGTTTCGTATAAAAGGTGACGAATAGAATGGAATAGTGGAAAATTGTAGTTTGATTTTAAAACTTTTTGAATAGAGAAAGAGAGAAAACTAGATCGAGAACAAGTTAAATTAAGCCACGATTAAGTAGTGTGTGTACATAATTAAATCGACAAGAAATGTTACTTTAATATTCAATAATTGATAAAAATATTATTCATTTTGAAATTTCAAAAGAAATATATTGTTGCGAGAAATAATTTATGTACGTTTGGTAGGTAAACGTGTATAAAAAGAAAAAAGAGAGAAGGAGAGAGAGAAAGAGAGAGTAAAAGCAGATAATATAGATGTATACAAAGTGGTAGTATTGTAAATTTAAAGTACGTTCTGAGAATTTTGATCGGTGAGAAGTAATGCAGGTATTTGTCAGAGAAGTTTAGACACGTACTTACGAGAAGTGCTAAATTATATGCTAGACTACCTAAGTTTCCAAAAATAAATTATTACTATTAAATTTAGTTAATTAAATTTTTTTAATAATGAGACAATGAACTCTAGAAGGTTTAAATGACAATTAAATTAAGTTTGTGATATTAATTTTTTAATGGTTCTGGGAACCCAATATTTAGCTTATTTTATAATATTCGTAAAAGTGGTTGGAAGATATATAACGAAAAATTAGAGAATTTCTACTTAGAAGTTAGCTTTAACTTGAGTATCGTAATCTTAACAAAATTTGCGTATTTTTAGGGTAATAAAAAAATTATTCAATCCTACAAAATATTGCTCGTTATTTTAAAATATAAAAAAAATTTTAAAACGAATTTGTTGATGCTTCTGAATTTATATCTTAATTATTTGAACTTTATTAATTTTCCAAATTCTTTATTTTTATAATCATGGAGTTGTTCAGTATGGATTACGTATGTATAATATAGTATAATGTCATTATCAATAAAAATAATTATTTGATCGGATAAATATTTAATATACTATTATATAATTGAAACGTATATTTAGAGCTTCCATTATTATATTATTATATTATATATTATAGCTAAATGAGCTTATTATTTAAGCTAGTGCTACTCGGAGATAAACTTGAGACAAATGTTGCGCTTTGTCAATAAAATAAAATGATGTTATACGTAAATATTTCATATATACCCTATATTTTTTTATGATTAATAATTCTTAGAAAGTGAGGGTAAAACTAATGACGGAAAAAATTATTAACGGAAAATTGACTCGCGTGCCTTTATTTAACTTTTGTTCTATTTGCAGTTTATTCGATATGCACAATCTTTATAAGTCGAGAAAAAAGTTATAAGCTAAGGTGCAAATTGTTTTTCTACGCAACTAAGCTCACTTATTTAGCCGTTCAATTTAAACCGAATGCTCCGAGCCTAATTGCTATTGCACGAAAGTGTCAAACCGGTTAATATATCCACAATCGCGTGAAATCGCATTTTCAGCTACGGTCTCCCGATCTTCCTTCAAAGAAAATCTCGCCCGCACATGTACCCGAGCCCCTCGGCGGCAAAAAAGAAAAAGAAAAGGAAAAGGCAATTGTGGCGCTAAGGGCGGTCGCCTGTGTTTTTTATCTTTCTGCAGGAGCGGGCGTGCGTGCGAAAGGAGGCGAAAAACAAAAAGAGCAGCAAAGGGGTACAGAGAGAAGTAGCGTGAAAGGAGATTAAAAAGCCGCAACCGTGAAATGAGAGCTCATCATGGGATGAGCCACGCGTACAAAACTGCCAGTTTCAATTTTTCTGCCGGATAGAACTGAGGCAAAGTTTGAGCGGCTGCTGCAGTATTTCTGCTTCGAAGATTTTGCTCTTCTCGAGCGCTTTTTTCTTTTTTCACTTTTCATTTTTCCAACAGTACTCCAAATTTTTTTCATATATTACGTGACCGCATGTGACTGTAATTATTATTTTTATGCACATCGTGATTCAGCTCTCAGTTCCGCTATGAAAATTAATTTTATTAAATTTCTGCTCCTCAAGAGCTGGTTATGAAAATTGTTTTGCACGTATGAGCACACTTAACTCAATACTGCCGAGAAAGTGTTTACCAAAGAATGATTGCGCATATCTATCTTTGAGTACTAATTGCTATAACAAAAAATTGCACTAAATTTATTGCACCTGTATAAAATCAGTATTTTCTTTATGTGGGCTATAGTTTTTTGGGGATCTTTGCAAATTAACATTGCACTGATATTTGCTTAGACATTTTATAATTATTATTTTGAGTAATTGCTTTATACCATTTTCATTATTTAATGAGCTTGGAATTATTATTTCTGGTTATTTATGTAGAATATTTCATGGTCGTTATTGTTTTTCTGAAGAAAATTGACTTTGCAGTTATCGTATTAAAGTCTTGTAAGCTATTCTTTTCTTGCAACTTTTATTACATCCCTTACCAACGTTAATCTACGTAATTTGATTATTTTACAATATTTTGCCAAGTATAAACTCCTATATTTTTTTATTGTATAACTTCTGAATTACCGTTTATCTTGGTTATTTCATGCTTCGCATAATTTTACGTTTTTTTTTAATAATTTAAATCTTGTATTCATATTTATATTGAACCAATAGTTTACTTTTCACATTTTCAGAGGACTACGGATAATATTAGTCGATCAAATGGTACTTTAATAATATTAGTTTTCAAATTACGCGATAACAACGGATATTTCAGAAGTTTGTTAGCACAGTAAATATGCATTTACTATATTTTACACAATTTGTTCCTCTTTTACTTCTTTTATATTGCTTATTTTTGATTGTCAGCAGAATCTTTTGTCGTCCCTTTCATTCTGTAATCTCAGCCTATCATTGATTATACATATTTTAATCTTCTTAGTTTACTTCTAGAATTACTTTTTCATCTTATAATATAAACTCTGGAGTTTTTATCGTAACTTTGTAGCTATATTTTTTATATAAATCCGATAAAGCATTTTAAGATTAAATTGAATAAAAATATCGATAGCAATGTTGTATTAAACTTAAAGTATCGAAGAGTTTCTATAAACTATTCACCATTCATATTCTCTCATAATTTTCATTAATAACTATCTACTTTATTAAATGATTATATATACAGTATTACATCAGATATGATCGTATTTGCAATTAATAAATAATACAAAATATAATATTAACTAAATATGAAATTTACTACATTTTTCTCAAAATTTAACTGCAATGAAACACGAATTCTCTCATTGTTTGAACGTAATCGTATTAATATTTAGAATGTATTACTTTGTAAAATTCTTTTGAATATCATAATTGATGGCTTGCTGACTTTGCACCGAATTTATACTGCTAGTTTCGAATAGTATTTTCAAAATGGAGGGTAAGCCAAGCCTTGCTATAGAATTTTCAATGGGTACAAAGTCCTGTAATGCTTTGATAATTACTGAAAACTGTTGTTTTCTTTTTCAAATTTTAGAATAGTAATTTTTTTTTTTCATTTATTCGGTGAAATTTATTAGATCACTGTTATATATGTATCGATAAATTTCTTTGGTAATTATTATCTTAGCAAATATCATTGGTGACATTTTTAGTTTATCTTTTAAAAAAAAAACTTCAGTTAAGAAAGAGAGAAAGTAATAAATTACATTAAAATACGAATATTCAAGAACTGATTTATGACAGAGTAGTTTTCTGACTTTTAATTTAAAATTCATATAAAACTATAAGTCATGTTATATGCTTGTCACAATAATTAATTTTTAATAGAGTAAATAATTTCTTTTACTTTTTTCAAAGTAAGAAATTTAAATAATTTCTTACTTTGAAATAAAAAGTTTTTATGAATCTTTTGCCGTAATTCTGCATTAATTTTAACAAATACATATATGATATGACAAATAAAATAATATATAATTTTCCAAACAAAAGTTTATCTTTTAAGATTACCTTTATAAAATAACTTGTTTTATTAACAGATTAAAAATAATGTTCTCTTAAAAAATGTTCTCTTAAATCAACTTTGCAAGTAAATGTAAAAACAAATATAAAGTTTACGATGAGTTTCATAAATCTAAATCAAAGAAAAATATATTCATACTATTAGGAAGAAGTTATGTAACGATGTTAAGTAGATGTCTCAATACAATTTACTTGCAATAATAAACATATTAATGCAGATGTTAATGCTGTTTGAGGAAACTTTTGTAGTTTGGATGTTAAGGCGATAAACTGATGTACATCTAGATTCCTGTTTGCACTCCTATATCTATAATATATTTTCGTTTTAGGTCGAATTTTTGTACAAATACATTAATCTTATTTTTATAATTACTAAAATGACCAGCAGAAAAAAAACATTTTCTATTTTTGCTTTTCAAAAATACTCTGTCTCGAGATAATACGATGTGTTTTACGACATTATAAAAGTGCAGAATGCGTTTGTTATTATTTTTTATGTAAATGTATACGTATTTAATACGAGTAAAAGTTCGAGACCGTGAATAATCACGCTCAATTTCGTGATAGCAGGAGTTTTAAGATACCAGAGAGCGTAGGTAATTCTCGGCACACTGATCACTATCTGGAATTTCAGAGTTTCTGGGTCTGGCACACGGGGAGTAATTGGCGAAGAGGCGGCCGAGTCGAGAGGGGTTGAAGGAAAGACCGTCCGTAATTGATGCGTAATACATACGTCGTCGTGACATCTCGACATTTAGCAGACATACTCACACGTCCACGCCGCATGTAGACACATCATTTGTGTGACCCACACATGCTTACTTACCCTCTGCTATTTGTAACTCGCGCTCACGTCATGAATGTCACTGTTGCATATTTTCGCCAAGGATGTAATCTTTACTCAATTCACGGTAATATTACCGTTTATTTTTCGGACACGGCTTTGTAATGAATAATGAGCTTCGTGCGCCATAAAACGCACATCAATTGAATTAATGATTTGTTATAACAGTGCTCTTACTACGATCAGCACTGAACCTAGTGATATACAGATGACAAAGACTAATCTAGTAGGGATTTGTGCTAAAGTAGCCTGTACCTGCCTTGTCGCGATGATGTGCGATATAACCTCAAATCGAGTTTATAGTAGATATTATCATTGCACAGCGCTCAGTCTCATTCCTATTGGATTAAATTGTCTTTGATCAATATAAGCAGCTTTTGTTGCAACTTGCAGTATCTACCTACTTGTATTCGCTATGCGCTACAAGTGTGAAATATGAAATGCACAGGACTATCAATGGCGGCGTGCGAAGTTCTACTGCGTTAGTAAGTCATTCGAATGTCACTGCTAGAGTATGACATTCCGTCTTTATGAGGAAATTTTTGACTATGAACTCAACAAAATCAACGTCAAAGACTGCAAACACGATTGCATCACAAGTTAAGAATATTTTAGTTTTCGAGAATTCGTTGCGAAAAAATTCAGACTCTGATGTTTGCGATCTCATTTATCATTGAGCCCTTTCTCGATAAACAAAGATTTCGTAGGAACGTACCCCCCCCCCCCGCCCCCCGTTCAGCATACTCGCGGCAATGCACTTTGGAATAAACGCGTAAAAGAGCGAGTTGTACAATTTTGAAACAAAATTACATTATTGTATTGTTAGTAGATCCAAATTTTATAATTGCATAACTAAAAAAGCGTAATTCATTCGAGTTAAATCAATAGTATTAAATGTATTTTCTTTGCTAAATTTCTAACCGTGCGTATATTTTTAAATTATTTAAAAAAAGATGTTTAGTGCTTATTTATAAGGAATCTATAATATAAAATTTGAGCAGCAGAAAGTCTCAGAAAAGTGTATGAAAATTCGACCATTTCATTTGACTCTTCTGAAGTTTGTTATTTATAAAACTCAAATATCAAAAATATTTTGTCGTACAAATCTGTATTCTTCTTGTAATGTTAGAAAAAAGTGCTTGAAGATTATAAATATTTTTGGATGAAAAGGCCAAGTTCTTTACGTTTCAATGTTTCAGAGTTTTTCTAAAATTATTCATAAACCGCATATTTTTCATAAGTCACTAAATACACATTTAAAAGCTTTTTAAAATAGCATTCACTGGCAGTCGTGAAAAAAGTCTCGCTCTCTAAAAAGAAATATGACAATATTTTCTAAAAGTAAAACGACAGACTAACTACTTGACATATATAAAATATACTTGGCTCTTTAGAAAACATAGAAGAAATCAAATTTAAAGCCGAGACGCAAATCAAATTGGCATTTCTTTTATTTACTTAGCACTCGAGCAGCAACGCCTTAAGCCCCTAAAGGAAGTAAAGTACCAGTTTCTCGTTGCCGACCCCGAACTTGCGTGCAATTCGAGAGGCTGTCGAAGCATTTCGCGCTCTGAGAATTCTCGCTGCAAATTTAAGACGGGTAAAACTGCACTCCTGGGTGAGGACTCGGTAGAGGAGTAAAAGAGCGGCTAAAGATAAGGGGTGCGGCGGATTCCTCGCCGCAGATTCGTCGGAAAGGGGTCGAGGCGATAGTCGGGGCGAGGACTTCAGGAGCGGACCGGTGCGCCGCGGAAAGACGATTCCTCACCGTCGAAAAGTTTTTTGCTAACTTTTCGTTCGCTGCCCAAGATTTACCGCGGTTTATCAAACGCGCAGGCAAATGCCACCTGACGGGTCACGGCGCGATGGCTTCGGATTCTCATCTCTCTGGCCGTCGTGAGGAGAGTCTTTCGAGGATTTCCCGAGGCCGAGCGCATCTGAGAGTGAAAATTCGAGGACGAGCTTTTTCGAGATCAAAGTTTCATTGCCAGCTACGTATTGGATCTTCTTGTTTAAACACTCAATCTAAGGAGTATTTTTCAAAATTTTGCTGTCAAAGCTAATATTTGATATTTCTTTCGGTAAATTTACGAAATGCGCAATATATTCATTTTGAAGGCACATCGGCAGATGTTTGAAACGGTCACTCGATTTTTTCGGGGTAAACAGACTAGTTGTGAGCTTCGGACAAATATATATATTTATAAAATTTATCTTAGACAGTCTTATACTTTGGGAAATAAATTTATATTTGTTTATTTGCCTAAACACCAAATTTAAAAATAAATTTTTTTAAATATTCTAGTTACAAAAAAATTGTCTCGGAAAGTAAATTCGAACCATATAAGCATTTCGAACAAACTCTTCGTGTAAATGTTGGTGAATGAATTATCCATTCTTTGTGCATACGATTTAGTGGGTTCGAGTTTACAATAACCACATTTAACGTTTATTTTAAGTCCGTTTTTAATAACGTACCTGAAAAGTTAATATTCATGCACCTTGAATTTATTTTTCGTAATGTTGACAATGATTTGCATATCATTTAATACTTGTAAACGAGAACAAAAGTTTACAAAGCATTCCAACCAAAGTATTAATATGTAAAATTATTAAGCTTATGTTGAATTAATGGATTTCTCACTTTTGAAATTACTGAATATACTTAGAACATTATGCCATGTTGTTAATACATGTATTGTTGCCATATGTTGCTTGTACAGAAAATTATGTGCAGCTTCTCTCGTGAGTTCGGTTAACTAGATACAGATCTTTAAATAACTTGATATGATATCTATATTATTTTAAAAACTATTATACGTTGAGACTTTTCGGATGATTTTTAATTTTAAATAGTTTTAATAACTGTTAAGTTTAACTTAAAATGATTCAGTGGCATTTAAAATTAAATTTGAAAAAAATACAAAAATCGTTCAAATAACAAAATTATACATACATAGTTTCGCATTAGTATTATTTAATATATTTTAACAATAAGAAAATTAAAATTTAATATAATATATAACATGAATTACGAAATTTCAGTATCTATTTATTTGATTAGTAATTATTTTTATATTTATTGGGAATTATTTTTTTAATCACATGTGAATTTTGAATATAAACATATGAATATAAACACATGAACATGAAATATAAACCTATATATAATACATATTTTTAATATATGCATTTATGTAAAGAGTATTAGAAGAAATGCTTAGAATTTGGTAAGTTTCTTATTAGTTTTTATTTCAATATGTAATAAAAAATTACTATTTGTTCAATTTCTTTATTTTTACGGCAACTTGTATTAAAGCTTAGAATAATATTTGAGATAAAACTACTAGACTGTTTGCTCATCAGTGACAACAGTATTGCCCCTTCTACTTTCAAAATTAGTACTAGAAGTCGTCAATAAGTTGAATTATTATATTTAAATATCATAAATATATTTTAATTTAAGATATAAGTAAAAATAAAATAATAAAAATGAAGAAATTTTAATACTTTGATCAATGATTACAATCACTTTAATTATTGTTTTTTAAAACATTTTTTTACGATTTTGCTATATAAGATATTGTCATATAATAATAAATCATAATAATTAGTTTTAATGAAAGTAGTTTCTAATGATCGAATATAAATTAATGTAATATCAGTCAAAATTAAATTTAATTATTATATTTTTATTTCAGTGGTTTTGAAAATATTATTTTATTACTCTACAGTAAATATGATTCATTTTTACCATTAAAAAATTAATTAAATTTTACAATTTTCAAGTTCAAATTAAATTAAAGATATAGGTAAGAAATTCTGAATAATGTTTCTTTAAAAATAATCTGTTTTACAATTATAAAAAGTATCAAACTTTTTTATATCATAGTTAAACAAATGCTTCTTATTAGGAAAAATTTATACTGTAATTTTGAAGTTTCAATGACATTTAATTTTAAATATCGTAATTATAATACAAGTAATAACACGGTAGTAAATTTTAAAATAAAATACACATACTTTTCCTAAATTTTGAATATTTAAAGTTTCTGAAATTTTGAATTTTCGAAAATTATAAGCGATTCACACAAATCTTATTCTTTCGTCGTAAATTTGAATACAGATATCATACTATTGAGCTAAGTATATTATAAAATGTTTTCTGATAATTTTACAGTGTAATATAGTATGAAAATGACAGTGAACCGGTTCGTAGTATATTAAACAAATAGAAATCGAAAAGTCGCCTCTTACTTGGCTCGGAGTCAAGGGTGACGAAAAAACTTGGTCAATAGAGAGAAAAATATAAATTGAGAATCGAGGAAAGCTCCGATAAAAATTATTAAAAGCACGTATTCGTGTCTCCGATAAAAATGCCTCCAGTCGTAAAATAATAACGATAGCATGTATGAAGGATGAGCCCGAGTCCCAAATACTTAACAACCTCCATAAAAATTTCTGAAAAGCGTAGATCCCGAATTTCCAATAGTTGCTCAGGTGCCCGAGCGAGAGGTAAAATGTTAGCGGGACGCGGCACATGTGTGAAAGCGTTAAAAAGTAAAACTGGGGCGCAGGGCAGCCCAGAAGCGTGAGAGGGAGGGGCGAAGCGACTGCGTCGTTGTAAAATTCTCGCCGCGCTGAAAGTATAGCGCGCTCACTGCCAACGCCTTTGCGCTATATTTTGAAAAATCTCTTTACTTAGTACGGCCAGCACGTCCGAGGATTTATCTTAGACTGCAGACTGCATGCGTACTGCTATATGTGTACAAGGACTGAAATAGGGGCTGAAATGGGGGCTGAAATAAGGGCTGGTTGACCTCTCGATGCTAGGCTTTCTTTCTTCTCTCCGAGTTCCACCAGTATTCTACGTGGTCGTCGTCTTACACGATCGATTAATTTTGAACGTTGCTCAATTTTTATCGGTCAATAACGTGCAGTGCAATTCCAGTTTCGTATATTGCTTATGTCGCTAATACTTTGTCTTCCGTAAGCGTTAATTGAAAGGCACACTTGGAGACATTGCAAACTGGATTATTGCTTAAAGATTATTATCTTCGGTCAAAATTGTCAAAATTTCTTAATTTTATGAAGCCAAATATCTGTAAAGAAACGATTTCACGGAGTTCGAAAATTTATGGGGATTTTATTTTTGAGTACGATGAACTGTAGCTGGACGAATTTTAAAAAAATGTTCGCAGATGTATAGAATCGCGGAATTTTCATTCTTCAAATACAGTAAAGTTTTAACGTTATTCATTGGTTACTCAAGTCCAATATAAGTAGAATATGATAGACCCTTTTTTAGAAGGAATGAAACGAACGTTTTTTATTATGCACACTCGTAAAAACATAGATACTGCTTTACAACAATATATTTCCAGAATAAACATACAAATATATTCTTATTCATTTACTTCCATAAGAAATACCCGTACAGTATTTTTAATAATTTATTATTACGTCTTATATAGTTGTATATATTATTGAAAAACGTAATATAACGCATATTTCAAAACATTACATTTATATATATATATATAAATTTTCTAATTTCCTGAAATTGCAACTACATTCAAATTATCTAATTACGCAATTTGAAGTCCTTATTCGTGAAAAATTTACTGAACTAATCAAAAGACATTCAATGCAAGTAAATAATTAAAGTGCATATAGAGTAATTACGAATAATATTTCTAACACTAATCATAATTTAATTGCAAAAATAACATATACAGCATTACTATATATTATCGTAGCCAATGAAGTGTAAAATTAAATCGATAGAAATTGTGTCAGTAGAAATTTTTCATTATCGATCTGAAAAGTCTTGGAAAGGATTTTACAAAGAAACAATAAATATAATAAGTTAAATTTAAGTATTTTTAAAATTAAAAATTTTAAATTAAGCAAATAAATAATAAGTTATATTTTGTATGCTTTTTATTTATCAGCAAATTTATTCACATTGTTAATAAATACTGTGGGGCAAACAGTTTATTTTCAAACATTAAATTATCTCTATTTTGTTAATGGTACATTGAATTCGATAAATATAATCATATCAATGTATACGAAGAAATTATTTTTTATTATATCTTGTATAATAAAAAAATAATATTCAATAAAACCATTTATCGAAGCTTTTAAAACTAAGGATTAATAAATTATTGTTACAGTTGAATTTTTAAACGTTTTTGCATATTTATCATATTTCCAATATTTTTTAATTTAAATTATACAATAATTAATTTAAAAAATGACAGCAGTAACGATATTTTAATACCTAAACTGCTCTACTCATTACATTCAGCTCAAGAATTCATAAAATTTCGCTATTATGCATATTTAAAAAAAAAAACATATCGTCCTCTTAATTAAAAATATTATAAATATAATCTGAATTTCTAGCATTAGTAAGTTCTTGTTTATTGTTGCAATGAATTATTTACGATCAGTTAAAAATAATATCTTAGTTATTTAGCGAAATTTTAATATAATAATAAAAATGATAGTTCGAAAATTCTGTAAACGAAAAAATAAAATTCGTTTCACCGTAAGAATATTAACTGTGCGAAATAAAACATCTTATGGTACAAACAATAAGAATCGACTTTTATCAATGAAAGACAACTTTTTTCAATAACATTTTTTCTTTAACACATTAATAAAATACACCGCGTGATTGCTTTTTGGGCGAATCTGATCAATTCGTTCATTAGGTGGAATTGATAAATCAACTAAGGTGAGTAATATCTATACGGACAAGTGAAGGTAGAATTCTGACGATTATTTTCACAAATCGATATCCTCATCGACCTACTTCTCTTTCTTTCCTTTTTTTCATTTATAACGTCGGACAACTGAAGCTCTACGGTGCATTTATTGCATTTTCGAGGTCATTGATTGCATCCATTAATATACGTGGTTTTCACTGTACAAGTTCGCTTTTTCCTCTCCTATCGAGCAACTAGAATTAATTATCCTGGGGTCGAGCCGATTGGAAAAATTGCATCTGCTTCTCTCCATTTTTACGCATACGAGTATATACTCATTTTCACAATTGATAGCTGATATTTATACCTCTTTTCATTTTCCTTTTCTTATTCTTACGTTTATTTGCCTCCTTCCTCTTATGTCCTCGTTATTCGTTGTTCAAGTACTTATTTTTTATACTTGATTTTGTCTTCGTGTATTGACGTTCTTTATTTATTTTCATATTTCTTCTTGTATTCTTATTGATTAACACGGTTAAAAAATTATTTCCTGTTCGCATAAATAGTTCCAATAATATTGAAACATTTAGTTTTGATATTTTTATACTTTCATTTAATTTACTAAAGTTATTTATATTGAATTAAAAGCTCTTTATAATTTATTCACAGATATTTACTTTTTCAATTTTTTTATATTTTTTAAAATATATCTTTTTTGATAATAGAAACATTACAATAAGTACGATTAATTTGATATATGTGTTTAGAATTTTTGTTAATAATTTATAATTATAAATTTAAATTGCGTTTTAGAATATTTTCAACTTTATTTTTTATACAATGCTATTTTGTGTAAAAAAAGAATGAAGATTTGAAGGAATATAAACCTTGTACGAAATATGAACTTTTGGAATTGAAGGATACTTTCCGATTTCTTTACTTTCAATGCCAAAAAACCCATTAATAATTAACAACAGTTTGATGCAAAGCTAAAAAAATGCGCAAGCGTATGGCAGATAATCAGTTTAAAAATGGCAGTTTCAAATCTTGCTTTACTCTTCTACTCATTTTTAAGGCGCGCGCGCGCCTACGCGATTACGAGATTTCATCACGCGCGCTCACCGTGTTCAGCGCATTACGTGTATAAATAACGCTTTCCGCCTTCTACATGCATATGCGTGCGCGAGTGCATAGACTGCGTCGGAAAATTTAATAAAAAGGAAAGAACAAAAAAAATGCGAAACGCAGTGGCACGAACGGTAGAGAAATAACACGTGACGCGCGTTATACGCGCAGTTTGGTATAAAAAAAGTATAAAATAAAAAAACGAAAATATATGCGCATGTGCTCTGTACTTTTGGTGCAAGTGAGAGAAGCAAAAGATTTCTTTTTAACCGAGTGACAGACAGGGTGAACGCGAAAAAACGATTTTTCAAATCGCTTTTTCGTGAAACACTCGTAATTCAGATTTTTTTAAAGAGTTTGATTTATACATAAACGATGACGAAGCATAAAAGATTTTTCGCAAACAATAGCGCGTTATACGATAATTAGGAAGTAATCTCCTTGGTAATTTCAGTTCAACTTGGATATCCTCCTTTACAAAATGTATTGAAAACAAAGTTTTTGGAATATTTTTATCATCTAGTTATGATTCGATACTTTAAAATTATCATTTAAATATTTATGCAATTAACTTTTATATAACATATAGTTTATGAACTTTGCAGAGTTGATTGTAATTCAGTAGATTAAATTTCTGGTATTGAATTTTCAGCTTCTTGCATTCTCGTAAATACAGATAGTAATCATAGTGGAGGAATATGTATACGTTTATTTCATGTAATTAATGTCTACCGTTCGGCAATAAATAACTAATGCGAAAGAAAATATACAATACCACGTACAATTTAGGAATAAATGTGCCTTGTAAATAATGTATACTACCTGTAGATTATCACAATTATTCAGATGTGTTAAAAAAACGTTTCGCTTTCTCTAAAAAAAGTACGCAGCTAATTAAAATTTTTTATTCCAAAATGTATATCGAAGACACACGTGTACGTAGAATTATAGAGGGGAAAAACTCCGGACGAAGCTAATGAAGTACACTATCATAAAAAAGAGTTATATAAGTGTTGAAAATTTCTCTCAGTTCTGTATGCAAAGGTATAGATTATTTGGTGTTTCTTTATTGATAATCTTAGGTTTTATTATCAATATTATATTATATATATTGCAAAATTGAAAATAGAACTTTACTCGATTATATTAATTTTCGGTTGAATGGCTTATAAAAGAGAAAAGTGTAAAAGTTAAAATTGGAAAATCTATGAAATGCTTTTTTCAAATTTTTACATTCTATATGTGCGTGCATCGAATATTTTTCAAAGATTAAATAATTTAATTGTATTGGATAAATTAAGTAACTTTATGTGATATTACATAAAAAACTTTTTGCGTTCGATAATAAAATTTGTGGATTTTTATATACATTTTGAAGTTTTCAAAAAAATAAATGTTCTATAAAATCGGATTATAATATAAAGTTTTAAATGGTTGAAAAATCATGGAATATTTCGGTGCACATCGCGTTCGTATTAATTTAAATAGTTCTCTTTACGAGATATGCGATAAATGATGTTCCGAATGAAATAGTTGGAGCCATATATGCCACCAACACACACGTATATCTACAATTCATATTTAAGACGCATTAAATCTGAGATATCAGCGTTGACGTTATTTTCACTTAATAATTTAACAACAAACAGTGTTCTTGATTATTAATTTTAAAAACAGTACAGAAAAAATCAGCACTCTTGAGTGAATATAAAAATAAACCTCATAAAAAATTCTAAATATATTAAGGTTGTATTGAGTATTGTTGTACCTAAATTATCAAATCTTTATAAAAAATCTAAACTCTATTTGTATATACAAATATTTTTTACGTTCATTAATTAGTAAAAAAATATATATTTTTAATAGTTAGTGATTCTCGTACTGTTTTCCAATTGTAATAATTTAATTATACATATAATCATATTAGGTTTAGTGTGAGTTTATTCATGCCGTTGCAACTTCTATGACTTGTATACGGATAGAGAATAAAAAAGTTACAGAATGAAAATCGTCGTAATTGTGACGATTGATCGTCAAATATAATCTTAATTGTAATTATGAATCTGATATGTTAAAAAAATTTCTTGCTCGTATTGCGTATAAAGTTGTTTCTTTGTTGGCGGATACGAGGTAACCGATAGATGTAAATATTTTAGCAAATTAGATGTAGGCGAGGGTCCGGAAGAGAAGACGCGACATTGCCAAAAAGTGGGTTTATTATTTTCTTTTCGGAGGAGGGGAGTTCTCGAGAGCAAGTGTTGTATATGTTATATGTATGGTGAAGAGTTCCGAGGTATTCACCAGAAGCGGGTCCGCGTAAAGAGACGGAAGCAGCAAATACTGTCTAACACAGAGCCAAGAGTTGTTACTCAAAAGAAGCGATATTTTATAGAGTCGTGGTTTTATTTTTTCACTATCGGCAATCTGCAGATGACTCGCGTTACACTGATTTGCGCGTCCTGTCATCTCACGGAATAATGTAACGGTAATAACTTAATGTCAGGGGTGACACTCGTGCAAGTTTAAAGTTAAATTCACATATATTTATTGTCTTTGAAAAAAATACAAAATTATCCACTCGAAAAATGATACAATAAAATTACTAGTTTTTTTGTTGCTAACATTATTCAATATTTAATGTTTAATTTTTATTCGAGGAAAAAAATTTATGACATAATCAAATATATAATGTTATAGGAAAAGTAAAGGGGAATTGGAGTTATTAGAGGCCAAGAAAAAGAGAGAAAGATACGTAAAATTATATCGACTATAATATTAATTGTATATAAACATATATGTACATGTTTGCAAAGCTTACGTTTGGAAATTGGATAATTGATTATTTATTTGCACATCAGATAAATAACGTTTAAAATGATAATATATGAAACTTATTTTAAAATCCTTATTTAATTATTTCATATTTGTAATAAGTTTTTTTTAATATATTCATATTAAAGTATTCCAAAAAATAAATTAAAAATAAAGGAAGAAAAAAACAAAATTTATTGAAACTTTTTGTTTCTTTCGATTTTGTTTAGGCAAAAGCAATTATTGTTTTCGTACTTGTAATGTATCAAATAAGACTTTGTATTCGTTTGACTTAGTACTACTTTATTGTTAAATATAATTAAGTATTTAAATGTTATATTATACATAAAAAGTCTATTAAAATAAATTTAAAGTTAATATTTTATTGTGATTTTAATATATATTCACAATGTATATTCTCACATTTTTAATATATGTCTCAGAAGTTATCATTAATTTTTTTTTAAGTATTTATCATACTCTTAATGGTGAAATAAAAAACTGTATTTTACATTATAATATTATAATATGGTAAATACTTTTAATGAATATAATAAATGATTTTTTAAATTCTTAAAAATTTTTTAAATATTTGTATAAGAATTTTTTTACATATTTATAGTACAAACGGAATTTGATATAATTTAAATATTCTTAAATAACTATATTACACAGTCTATCAAGTTTAACTATTTTAATGAAAGCTTTATTTATTTAAATATTGATTTCAGTATTACGTAATGCACATGAATAAAATTTATAAAATATACCGAATTACGTGAATTACATTTTTAATTTTAGATTCCTATTTTTAATAATTGCAATTTATATTCTGTATCAAATAATTCATAATACATGTGTGTAATTTTATTATTTTGTTGTAAATTTATTCAACTAAAAATAATTGGAGAGTAGTGGAACACATCAGTTAATATTATAATAGTGAAGTAAAGTTTAAAAGGTTCCAATGATTTTTTAAATAATTTTTAGTTATAAAAATCTATTTGTAATTATAAGAACTTTTTAGAATTTAGAAATTATAACATAAAAAATGTTTTTAAATATATACTCATGAATTTTCATATATTGTACTTGTATTCAGATAGCTTTTATTATTATAATAAATTTTTTATTAATTTACACTATCCAAAAAGACGTACGTCTAATTTTACAGTTTTAACCCATTATAATAACATGACCTATATTAAATATAAAAAATTAAGGTTACTAAACGGATATTATTATGACTTTGATTGGTAAGAAATGTACAATTTATAAAAATTATTTGGATAATAGATATATATATATATATATATATCTTAAACGTACGGAAATTTTGTCAATTCATCTATCACAAATTATTTTATATAGTATATTTGAAAGACATAATATTATTGTACTTTCAATTATATACAATATTTTATTAGTTATATAAAATTTTATGTTCATTTCAGATAATTAATGTTTTTCATAGTAGCGATTCTTATAAAAACAAAAGGGTTTTTAATAATATAAATATGTTTCAAAAAGTAATAAAAAAGTTTACTTAGAAATCTATAAAAAAATTAATGTCCAACCTTGTTAACGTTTATTAGACGTAAAATTCCGATACGCTTATCTCTGTGTTTTCACTGGTATGTTTATTCATGCAAAAAATGGGAAAAACTGTAGAACGTAGGTCAGAAAAAAAGTAGTGGAAAAAAGGAAAAAGTGTGAGAAAACAGCTTGTGTGCATAAAGTACCTTAATTTCCTTTTTCTTTTCAGGTAAATTTAATGTTGATGTTGTGGTACTATTATTCTATGACTAGTTGCCTGTAAATCGCTTATTTAGTCGGATTTAAAAAACATTAAGTGCGTTCGTTGTAGTAATTACTTTTTCTTTCCTCTTTTTCTCTCTTACTCTCTCTCTCCCTCTCTCTCTCTATCTATCTTTCTTCGCACCTTTTACTCTTTTTGCACCTTTACTAGTCGGAAATCTATTTCCTCCTCGATTTGACTTGTTGGACTACCTCAATATCGCTCAAGCAGCAATTGAATCACTCAATTGATTAACTGAAAAAGGCGTAGATTCGCTAATTGTGAATTGATCAGTTTATTTATTGAAAAGGTTATTTAAAGACTTTCTTTTTAAAAATAAATAATTTTATAAATGAACTTTAAATATTTTTAATAAATTATACATATTATTTCTTTTATAATATAAAAATTGATTTTTAATCGTATAAAATTTATTCGGTATAAATTATGATTTGCAATCATTAGTTTATCAACTAAAATTGCAAATAAGAAAGAATATCGTCAAACAATTAGTCCAGCTATAACCATTATCGTAAAATTTATAATTCTAATGTAAAGTGTATCGACCCATCAAATAAATACTTAAGGCATAAATACTCGCGTTCAACATGTACTTGTAACTTAGCAAACTTTGAAACTCAATTTTAGATTAGAGAGTAGCGCATACATTCACGAAAGCTCTTAGTTTCGTCTGTAGAAGAACGAATGTAATACGCTCGAAAAACTAAGAGAAAATTAGTTTGCATTTCTCTGACATGTCATAAGATGCGAAAAAGTCCGCAGGAAAGTAAAAAATTTTGTTGCAGAATAAGTTAATTAAATAATTATAAATTCATTTTTTACTTTTGTTAAGTTTTAAATACGTGAATCGTGTATAATATATTTTGATAGTTTCAATCTCACCTGTATTTATATATCGATGCATTAAGAATATTGTTTTTAATAATAATAAAACTTTATTTAAATATGGTATTACAAATTTAAAATATATTATCCCGCGATGATTATAAGAAAGAAAGCTTTAAAGATTCTATATCATCTATAATCTTAAAATATATTGTTATTCCGGATTAAACATATAAAGAGTAATAAAAAAAATCTATTCTTATTCTTATAGAGAACTACTAAAATTAAAATAATTTTATGTTTAAATAAATGATTTTTTTTCTTATAGAATCGAACCATGTTTACACCTTAATTTTTTAATTTTCATTTAAAAACAATAGTTCTTAAAAGTTAAAATTGATTTTGCAAATTCATAAATAAATGACAAAAATAGACGTGGGAATACGTGAAAAGTAAAATTCGGTACATGCATATAAATGGATTTTTACAGAAAGCGGAAGTTAAGAGGAAGTACGCAACCAAGTCTGCTTTTTTGAAATGTATCATTGTGTGCGATATATCGAACATCGTAGTAGTTTTCCACGTGCCAAACTATGAAAACAGGAGTAGATCTCAGCTCGTGACTTTACATACGAATTGAGAGTGTAAACTATAATCCCGGTTTTTACTCGGTTTTATATCGCGAAGTAAAGGTGGTAGTAGATCAGATACATACAAGTAGTAGTAAGTATCTGTCCCTAGTTTAGTTTTTTTCTTTCGTTCATTTACAAGAACTTAGTACTCGAGTAGTGATTTAGTAAAAGTCAGCCTGAAAATTAAAATCACGAGATTTACGAATTTAATAATTATTTTTTTATTTTCACAATATTTTCGTAGATGAACTCGTTCATACACACTTATTATGAAATCGATAAAAGTTAAATTAAAGCTGATTTGTACTCCCACTGTTCGTCGTGCTAATTAAACAAATTCTGAACACGCGAACATCTCTCGCAAAAAGGTGATTTTGATGAGATAAGAGGAAAAGAAACGTACCGGATAAACAAATTTTTTCGAGATTTCTTTGATACACGCTGAGCGAACGAGTAAACTAGAGAGCTAGCGAAGAAGCAGAACAACACTCGATACGCGTGAGCGACGAACCAGACGCACGTACACTTCAAGCCAGTACAAACAGGACGTTCTCTGCGCGTAAACTTTCCCGTCTCTTGTCCTCCCTCTTTCTCGCTCCACGTTCATCGTTCAAAACTTTGAATGACTTGTTGGAGTAATGCTGAATGCCAATACGTGGCTTTTGCCGAGACTCCGTACCGGCTGTTATCGTTGAGCCAACCCACCCGTGAGCAGACGTAAGATTATGTGCTTACGCGACGCTAGAAGAAGTAGAAGGAGGCGAGAAAAAATCGCAGACAACGTGAAGACGCACATACTTTCGACACATTTCACGAGGAATCTTCTGCTTCCTCTTTTGAATTTCCCAAGTTAAATTTGTGTTTGACACTGATTATACGGATACTATTACCTGTTTTTCAATCTGTTAATGGTATTGGTAATGATTCCATTATCTCGAAAATAGTTTAGCTCTATTCAATTTACTTAAATTTAACTTTTTCCTCACTCCATTTGTTGCACTTAAACACCTCAGCTCGCGCGCGCGCGCACCTTCGCAAAGGTCAAAGAGAATATTTCAGGAACTTTCGCGAAATAGTTTAATCGCTTTAGTTCCAGTATTTAGTAAAATATATTTAATACACTACAAAAACTAAAAGAGGGTTATAACCCAAATATAACACGCATTCTTCAGGAAATTATTGAATTTTATAAAATTTCGTTTCGACCTTATTTTCCGAATATTTTTATGCGGATTCTGCACAGAGTGACGTATTGTAAGTGTTTCAGTGTCTGTACACGTGGATCCGAGGCTGATGTGTGTCCGACTCTGAAGGCGACTAAAGCATCGTGCATTTCGAATACATGGGAGAAAGACGATTACGCCGCAGGGAGATTCGTACTCCGAAGGTCGGAGATAACTTGGGCTCTTTTTCAAGCTCCTTCTTTACTGTTCACTCCCTTTTCACCATAGATCGACCAAGAGCGCTCGTGTTAGTACCTAAGAGTCGAGAGTGCGTTGGTAAAACCTCGAGTGCTGTCAGTACCCCGTATGAATTTGTTGTCGAATATTCGCGGACATCAAATTCTAAAACCGCATGGTAGCATTGTACTTAGGTTTTCGTGTCGAAGAGCGCTGTGAGTGCATTGCGAAGTCTGAAATATGCAACTCACGTAACAATAGTTAAAATTATAAAACATCAAAAATACGAAATTACTGAAAATCGTTGGAAAATATTATACGTATATTTATTATTCTTAATATTAAGAGCTATTAATCCAATATGTTTCGTGTACATATTGAGTATAACTATATTTGCGCAACGAGTTCTTTCAATCTGCTTGGCGTTGTTAGCGCCCGCGATAATTCTATGTACAAGTTCGTCGAACTGGATCACAAAAATAATGATGGTATAAATTCCTACTTCACCTTAATTAATATTATAAAAGAAGAGGAAGTATTAGTAAATTTCAAAGCGATAAATGAAAAACTGAATTCCAATTATAATTGGAGCAGTACCAATAAAATATATTAAAGTTATTCATTTTCATTTTAATTTTTTCATTTTTAAAGATAAATAAGCTGTTGTCAAACACGATGGTATACTTTTATCAAAGCTCTACGCCGTTGAAATTGCCATACGAAGTCATAAACGAAGAAGAAAGTATTGTACTCCAACCTGATTATTTTGTTCTTTAGAGTAGTTTTGAAATATTGAGAAGTTTTTGCTATTATAACTTAAACAGAACTTTCCATTGTTCAAATTTCTACGGTTGTAAGCATTTTACACACAATACTTTCATTATAGTTTTTACAAAATTCAGAACTACAAATTTGCATTTATTTACTAACTATTGTTTTTTATACTGCGCAGTCAAGCGAATCTTGCTTCCGAGATACTCGTTATATCTACATTTTTTGTCTACGCTCGAATAATGGAAACTGCAGTGATACAATTCTCTATGTGAAGTGGTGCGAGAGTCTCGCTGATTGTATATTACTGCACTACTGAAATTGCAATACAAAGTTATGGATACGGTTCTGTATTCCAAACAGAGAAAATTAGACAAAAAACGACTGAATATGAAAATACCTTATTACAATAGTTTTCGTACTAATGTTTGCAAAAGTAAAGAATAAATTATGAAGCAATTGAAAAATATGCTACTATCCGTAGTAGTATTATAAATGATTATCTCGAGCTTTACGTTTTATGAAACTCCGCTTAAAAGCTTTAACTTTCCAAAAATTTCTATTTTTAATTGTCACTTAATTGATATTTGGTTGGAAGAAATATTTTTAAAAATTTTGAATGGATTTATGACCAGTACTTTACGATCTAATAAACGGATTTTTTATGGATTTTATATATTTCTATCTATATTGAAAGAGCACTTAATCGTTAATTGCTTTTTATTAATTTTAATTTTAGAAGTTAATATATATTTAAAAAATTTTTATAATATCACAGAATATAGTAGTTAATTAATTTTACTCTTAAATCGTAGCTGCATATAAAATTTCCAGTGTTAACAAAAAAGTGTTTAAAATTCCATATGTTACAGTAGATTACTGTGTGAATATTAAAAATAATATTATACTTGAAGAGTAACTACGAAAGTTTATAAGCAATAAGAATATAAAAATAGTGGCGCATATTTAAAATAAATATATTTTATTTTAAATTAATACGCTTACTAAAAAGTAAATCATTTTATAGAAAAATTAATATGCGATAAATCTACCTTATAACAATTTAACATAAATCGAATGTAATTTAAATTAATAGAAGAGTTAATGAATTGAATTTTCTTGCTAAAGAAAATGTCACAAAAGAATAACTACATCTATGTATTAAGTATTCATATTGCTTCTCTATTAACATTATTAATAGTATATAAAATAATAAAAAAATGTATTAATTTTAATTCATAATATTTTTAGTTAATAATCGTTAAAATTGCATTCACAAACATCTTTTTTAATACAATTTGAAAAATGATACTATACTACAATCTAACAATATAAATATTAATGTAAATATGCGTGTAAATTCTAATTATAAAAAAGAATAAAATAATAAAATGAATAAAGGTCGTAAAAGTAAAATACTAACCGGTATAATAACAAATTTCTAAACATTTTTCGGTTTCTTAGTTTCTTGAATAACAAAATTTTTAATAAAGGAAGATTATTTTCGATATTTTTTATTATTTTATAATACATAATGTAAATAACTAAAATTTATTCTTGAAGCTATCGAAAAGTAGTTACATTAAAAACCTTATACACTGTTCTGTATTCTGAAACGAAAATCGAGTTCATAACAAAATTGTTGTTTCTGTATTCTTGTAATTACTACAACTGAACAATTATGCATTCATATATGATTAAATTAATTAAATTTAATTAATTAATGGCTAAAATAATTTTATGCTAAATGATATCCATCAAAGTAAAGTTGATTAATAATGACAAATGTAGAGTTCAAATATTTAAACGTGTTTATAAAATATTCACATTTACTTGAATTACATTAATTAAATTCAATATTATTAAAACGATAATACATGTATAATCTTCTGTTTGTGATGAATTAATTTAGATGGAAATAAAGTAGGTTTTCAGAAGAAAAATAATTCGATAAAAATCACGAGAAATATTTTACTTTATTATTTATATATATCAACATAAATTATTGAAAAAAAGAAAAAATAAATACAAACGATAAATGATTGTGTCTGTAATCTACTTAATTAAAACTTAAAAAATAAATTTATTCACATTAACGTATACTTTTTAATGATTTACTATTTTCTTACCTTAATCTCATCTCATGGATAGCATGTCAACATTTCCATCTCGTCTTTACGTGGTATAACGAGATTCCTTATTGTTTATTTTCCACAGTATTACGATTAATCATTGAATTCCAACGCACAAATTGCAAACGAGTATCCATAACCAAGTAGCAAGCGTTGTGGAATTATCCATAACAAATAGTTCCTCACATAGAGAGATTCCTTTTAATTGTGTAAACGAGTTCAATTTATAATCTCGTGGCAGATATCACTACGGCAGATCCCGAAGATAACGATCGGTTTGCCAAGACTGGAGACCCCTTTCTCCGCTTTTGAAAATAATATTCATATCTTAAACTTTCGTAATTTATCTCATTTATGCACTGACCGCAGTTCGAGATAAGAGTTTCATATTATATGATATACTACATGCACAAGCAGATGTAACGTCTGCAAATAATAGTGCGCAATGTTTATACATTAGCGATAAGAAATAAAGTAGTACCAATTAACTGGAGTGAGTTATTATTGCTGCTCTTAAATCCCTTTAATTATATAATAATTTACAGCGTTGGTCTACTTAACCTAAAAAATTCGTAAGATATAAATTATTGAACAAATAGTTTTTAAAACGCAATAAAATATATATATATCCAGAGAAAATAAAATTTTTCTGACATATTATTACATCTAATTAGTTTCAAAAAATTTTATTAACATTTTCTCAATTTTTTTATAAATTGCTACAAAGCTTCCTGTCATAAAAAGAAATTATACTTTTAAGAATAACACTGGCAGCAAATGTCTATGATTTTCCGAATACTCAATTTATTTAATTTAATAATATTTAATTTAAAAATAAATTTAAAACTCCTATTACGTTGAGCATCGAGGAAAAACGATCAATTTTCAATAAAAATGAACTTCTTACCAGATTTTTATGAAGCATAGCGATTTTCAATTTGTAAAATATATGTTTGCATAAAAGCTTCTAATTTCTTTCGATTTTTATGCAGATTATTTTTATTAAATTAAAGAAATGATAAAATAAATTTAGAAAAAAGTACGCAGGTGCATATTTTGCCATTCAAAGATTATAATTATAGAGATAAATATTAACGATTGACGTCTGCTTAAATTATTATTAGATTGCGACATCATTTTCCATATATTTATTGCTGATAAAAATCACACAAACACCATGAGTTACATAGAGCAATGGACGCGCGAAAGTAAATATAAATTTTCATAATATTTAATGAAACGTGCTTTATCTAACATTGATCTTAAAACGACATTTTAAAAATACGTTATAAATTTGCGAGAATCGGATGCGGATTTTTCAAAAGTAAGGCCAGGATGCCCAGCGACAACAGTCACAGCCTCACGATATTTCAGAAAGGCAAAAAACCGTAAGAATAAAGGGTGCGGGTAGGAAGAGAAAGCGGAAAAGAATGAGCGAGGTAGACGTCTGAATTACGTTTGCCGTGGTTATCTTGGCCAGGCGCAAGAATCGTCATAAATTTCTCACGGCGGCGAAAAGGGATTTTCTTCGGTTGACAAACGAGTGCAGTATGGATGCGACCCCATGCAAAACCAGCTCTCTTTTTTACCCCCCAGTCGCGAGTGCTATTCGAGTACTTTGTCTCTGGTTATGTATTTAGTCGAAGAAATACACCGGCGTTCTTTCTGCTAAAAAGATTCCGGACTATGCGTCTTTGTTTTTCATATCTGGAAAATTGCAAACTCTTTCGAGATCTTAAAAGTATACGGCAAACTTTAAAAACTTGTATTAACATTTGCAAGATTACATCCCTTATTTTTCTGCGGTTTTTAAGTAAATATAATTTTTTTTAAGGGATTAATTTTCATTCGAAAGTAACTATTTGCTTAGTTGAAAGAGATTACACTTGGAAAATTTAATCGCAACAATAAATGATTTATATTAAATCGATTTTTTGGTACCATTGATTAGTTTAATATTAAATTCATTTTCTAAACTTAAACGTAAGTTTTCTTGTTAAGATTTTGTTTTTTAATTATATTTCAAAATCATTTCAACTGTATTTCTAAATTTTTTTTAATATTTATATATCATATTATTTAATGGTTTCTTTTTTTCAACTATTCTGTCAAAAATAGTACCAATTTCGGTTTGGAATATAAAATTTGTCTACAATATTGTTTACATGAGTATTTAAAAACTCAAACTGTACATTTCATTCAATAATTTATTACTTATATCTTTCTTACTTCTACATATATTTAACGTTCTCGACTCCTTAAATCCATTGTGATTTAGGGTTATCCTAATGGAGTTTCCTTACTTTTAATACTTTTTAATAGTACTACTGTCTACAAAATTAAGACGTAATCGACATATCTCGATCGAAATATCAAAAAGTGAAAAATATATATTTATGTTTAAAATAAAATACTCATAAAAATACAGTACCCATGATATATTACTTTTTAAAATATACGTCTATTTATAATAACTAGCAATAAAAGTAACGAATAAAAGTATTGATTTTTAATAAATTTTACAACTTTAAAATATATCTGCTTATTTTATAGATTTATTTATATGAAATTCCAGATAAAAAGTTTAAAAAAATAATAAAAATTCTATTACTGGCATAAAAAAATAACGAAACGTCCCTATTTTGAATCAAACCATGTCCATTTGAAATTTACAATCTCAGATTCTAAAAACTCTTGAAAATACCTTTTGAAGTAGTTTATCTAAAATAATTGTAAATCGTATGTACTAATAGTAATTAGTTTAGAATATAGATTTGAATTTGCGTTGAAAATGCAGAACTCAAGAATTAAAAGTACCGCATTCGTGATCAGGAGACCAATCGTCCAACTGGCCACATTTCATCTTAATTTCGGACGTCTGAACTTTCACGTATTGTTTGTTTGGTGTGGAATGTAACCACGACACTATAAAACACTGCAACTGATTTCTCTGTTTTTGAACGGAAACGGTCGGCAACGTCTGAGTAGAAATGGCGCACGTTGTCGGTTACATTACTCAAGTCAGGTAGAAAATCGCTGTGGTTCACTTATCTTGCCACATTCGACTATTTTCTACATCTCGATGGCATTTTATTTATTCATCTTTCACAACTCCTTATGATAAAATTAATCTTATGAAACATGTAAATTATGTGGCGAGTAAAAAACACATTTTTTTGCGGCAGCATTAAATTAAGTAGGGAACTTCAATTTTCTCTAATGAACAAAAAATAGATTATTAGACAAAATTACTATGGAAACGGGATATGCGACTTTAACAAATTTTTATGACAACTAAGAGTTGATAATTAAAAATAAATACACAACTTGTTAAATCTTATATTTTTATTTATATTCTCATGCTCTTTGATATCCACGAATAATATTACATTTATAAAAGAGTAAAAAGTATTTCGTTAAATGGAAAACGTTCCCATTTTAGTTGTATAGCCAATTATGTCATAAATTATAATTGTTAGTATAAGAAGCTTTCGAGTATTTCGTCGAATTATGTTATTTCCGTAACAGAATAAAAAATTCTACTAGTAATACTTTAAATTTCAGCAAAGTACATATAATTTAGGCAATAATTTCGTTTCCTGTTTTCTCGTGTAAAACATTTCACTTATAACAAATTGAGCACGATTTATTTTCCTAAATACAGGGGAGATCAAATTATATAGATAATTATTTAAATGTATACTCAAAGATTTATAAATCTACTTTTAAACATTAAATAAACAAAAATTTTAATTTAAAAAACTCTTGTAAGAAAGGACTTTTAATACGATTAAAACTCTCGTATGTTTGAAAATTGCAAAAACAATGGTATCAAAATGTGTAAAAAATCAAGTTTCCAAAACAAAAGATTATTTCGTTCTTAAAATTGCTTTTACAGCTTATGCACCAAAATATGGAATATTTTTATTCTAAACGTATTTACACGAATTTTATAAAAAGTGTATTTCAGAACTTTAAAAATAGTTGGGAAAGATTTTACATAATAAGTTTTATCGAAATATTGCATTTTTATGATCAACAGTATATTTTATCCTGTTTTTTTAAATCTCCGGTAGATCGTGTAAACGCAATTATAAACACCCATAAAAAAGGACGTAATACTCTTATTAAATTAATTAAATTCAATAGCATAAATAGAAGTACTATTCTAGACTACTTATTCGCAAACTTATATTCACATTTATAGATTTTAGACACAATTCGCATTTGAAAGTCGTCCAAGTTTTTGATCGTCAATCGAAAGTTTTCATGCCCTGAGACGGACTTCGCTCTCATTTCTTTCTCTCCTCTCTCTCTTTCTCTCTCTCAATTCTCTTTCATAGTTTGCCCTCTTTAATCAATAGTAATTTAACTGTCTCGATAGCACTTTAATCAAAATTTGAACCCAATTAGAAAAATGGCATGATTAATGTACATTTTTCTTACATGACAAAGCGAACGAACGTTTTAATTGGCTTTTAAACAAAGAATTTAAGTTTGAAAATGAAATTGAAGTTTTAAAGAAAGAAATATTTCCAAAAATGATCGGTGAAAGAGTTGTTTATTTTTGACAGATATTTTTATTTATTCTTTTCTTTCATTTAGAATTAAATGATACTCACATATTTTCTTAATAAAAAATTTCTTTGAAAATAATCTTTGCATAATGTAAATAAGTATTAAATACTTACTAAATTATGATATATATTTTATTTTTTACAAAGCGATTTAAAAGTTTAAAATGAACTTTTTATGTAGTAACTAATGTAATCCATATTTGAACTATAATTGTTCAAGAATTTTGTTTTAAGTTTGTAATAATGACTATATTTCATCATAATTTAAATTTAAATAATAAAAATTTTATAGTATTATTTTTATTAAATTAGCTTTAAATATTACTATTTTCAAATGTTATATCGCTATATTATTCGTCAATTTTCAAGATATTAATGATATTTTATTATATTTTTTAATTCAATATCTACAGGTACATGATATAAAAATAAATTAAAACCGGATATTTCTTTAGCATGAGGATATAGAGAAATTCACACGACTTAATAGTGATAAAGATAATGCTACTCTCTATTTGTATACGTTTAGATAGCCTTATTTAATTAAAAAAATGTATATATATATATATATATATATATATATAGATATTCATTAAAAAATCTCATATATACAAATATCAGATATTATTAAATCATAACTATATTGAATTAAGTTTTTTTTAATATTTTATTACTTTATTCAGGGGTAAAATATTTTATAAAATTAATTTGATTATTTTTTGTACTTATGGTTATTTCTTAAAAATAATATAGTTTATAGTATTTAAATGATTAATCCAAATAATATATTAGGTATAATAAAATCGAAAAATCATTGTAGTACATTTTTGAATAATTAGTATAATAATTAGGTCATGATATTTGTTTATATGCTATTGTAACAAAATATGACAACCCAATAAAATATAATATAATAAAATGATTATAATTAACGAGCCATAATAAACAATACAATAAAAAACTTTTAGATTGAAAATAGTTCGCCATCGGATTTAAGTTCGTGTTAAGACCCGATAATAAAACACAATGTCAACACTAATAATAAAATACTCAAAATGTCTTAGCATAAAAAGAAATAACAATAGAGTAAATAAGAATATTAAAAACGTAAATTATATTTATTACGTAATTATAGTTAAATTTAACGAGAAGAATGTGGGTGCAAGTATATGGCAACAGTGGACAAGTGTATCAGAGAAACGGCCTCGAGCGGGAGGCACCAGTAGTTTCAGGCCAAAAGTGTCTGAAAAAAGAAAGGCGTTCTACGAGAAGAAGATGGAACCTTATGCCCATCGCGCATACAATTAGTATCACAGTCTATCTTCTGAACACGAGTGATCCAGCACGGGGCTGATTGGTTAGGCCCCTACCTTCCGGCTCGTCGATTCGGAATTGCAGCGAGCTAAGAGTGGCCTTTCGCTATGCCGATCCGCATACTTTGGCGAGTATATTGCAGGGTAGGGGAAGTAGGCGGCTAGGTAGTGTGGGCCTACAAGTGGGAGGAGCGCAGGAGTAAATAACGCATATGGAGACTTACGTTTGGCCCGCATAGCCAAGCTCTGCGTTCGTGCACACGTATACTCCGTACCTATGGAACGGTTGAACCGATACGAACATAATACATTTACACTTTGTGTAAGCTAGCGCAGTATTGTCTTCGCTATGAATATACTACTTAATGTAAAAGTTACAATGTAAAAGTTTTTTCAACCTGTAGTAAAAAAAGATGTAAAATGAGAAAAAAATTTTATGAATAACATTTTTAAATCAACTGAATAAATTTATACCAAAAATTTTTACTTTTCGAGTCAACTTTCATGTAAAAACGAATAAAATGTTTGATTCTTTTAGTCTTTTCCATTGATATTCACTACTGCATTTTATTGAAATTATGTTTACATTTATATAATTTAAAATTAATTTTTATATCCATACGTTTCAAACATATTCTTATAAAGTTTAAAAAAGGTTTTCATCATTTTAATAAAATATCATTTAATCGGTAAATTATGTTTCATTATACTTATGTTTATGATTTTCATTATTGTTCTAATTATTATTTCATTAGTAATTACAGTTGCATTTTATGATATTTTTCTTAATATTCCACAAAAGAAATTTTTGTCAAAGTTGTTACTTTAATGGAGATTATTTTTCTTCTGGAGAAAGAATAAGATGTGGCTATAGCCGTTGGCCAATTACCGACAACAATGTCAGAGGATATCTGCACCTGAACTTGTCAAGTGGTAAGCTTATGAAAATCTGGAACCAAAAACTAAGAAAGAAATCTTCGTGCTCTTGGGTGTTCGATTCAAAGCCAAGAATCACGTTTCTGCTCCGAACCTATTATTTTTATTATCAGGATTCAATATTAGCTAATATCCTAAAAGATCAAAGAGACAAGGAACTAATTTGGTATAGAGTATTCCAAAAACTTCGTATGACAGTTTCACTCTGCAAATTCATGGAGATGACCAAGGCTCAAGACTTGTCCAGTTTTCTGTTTTCCTCCCTCCGACGATGTTAACTAGATAACTTATCATGACCGCCACACAAGATTACGATAACTTTGTTATTTTATGTCTACTTTATTCAGTAAATTTATTCAGGACCTTTTAATTATTGTTTCATTACTTTAAAAATATGCCATACAATAGTAAACGTTAGTAAGAATAAATTATTTTTTTGGATTATAAAAAGTTTGAAATAATACTTATGTTGGTAGGATTTTTTACAATGTGTATTATTGAATTTTCTTATTCGGAAGTGATTCTTATTTATTGAAATTAAGGAAAATAATGAAAAATATATATACGCATTCCGTGAGTAATCGAATACTTCAAGGTATTCAAGAAAAATCTAATCTACAGCTGGTCATCCGGTTTTCTAAAATATCAATATTCTACCTTGATTCTTCGAAACTCCATTTCTGGTGCTGGTGAAATTCTCCATCGGAGTAAAGGTGTTCGAGCGAAAAGGTGCAACTGGATGGTGGTGGGAGGTTGAGATGGAGCGAACAATCGCTGCGCTTGAAGTTCGAGGATCGGTAAAGACAAATGGCGCGAGCAAACTTTTGGCACGATGCGTTGTGCGTCGTTGTTGTCCGGTGTTGGTAGAAAGGAAGTAGCGTCCTAGTTGCTAGAGCTGAAGAATCTCCAAAAATGGAGGCAAAGAGAAAGAATAGGGAAAAGCGATTCCACTAAAGAGGGATGGAATAAGCTGGGACAGAGGGTGATAGAAAAGTCGAGTATCATAGATTATGGACCTTTTATCGAGTCTATCTTCTTATCTGTTAGAATTCATTCTCAGTTTCTTTTCCTTTGTTTCTCTTTTAAGATCTATTTTATTTTATTTTTCCTACTTTTTACGGAGTTCAGCCAGTTTCTGTTTCTCTCCATTTCTATTTGGTCTTATTTATAGTGGGAAAAAGATTTGTGGAAGTGCAAAATAAATAATAATACTATCTATGTAGCCTAGCTTAAGTGATAAAGTTTAAAAACTTATTAAAGTTTATTTGATCATGTACAGCCGTTTAAAAATAGAATCATAAACTTAATCAAGTTTAACATTCACAAATTTAGGTAGTTGAAACAAAATGTCTAAATTGACCATTTATTGAATACATTAAGCAGTTTTACATATATTCAAGAATAGTGTTTATTTTATGAAAAATCTTTATAATTATAAAATAATATTAATTTAATATTTAAAAATAAAATTATAAAAAATAAAAATTTTGAACGCTTGAAAATGTAACGAATTATAACAATATGTAGAGATGTTTATTGAGTTTCAGCTAATTCATATTAATTTAGATCATCAGAAAAATGTTGAAAATTTCATTGATATTAATCAGGAAGATTTTAGTTATTAAGTTATATACTTGATAATTTCTTAACGTACATTTGCATTTATATTAAAGAAAAGATTACATTATATTACATTATTATATGATTAAAACGTTCACGGATAAAACTATATATATTTAAAAATTTGACCATAGATAATTTGGTATTAAAAAAAAGTAAATTTATTGAAAATTAAAATAATTAATAATATATCATTAAATACGTACGTCTAACAAGTGAGGTATAATTTAATGAGGCAGGAGTTTTTAGTATCAATTTCATCAGTAGATACTTTCCAAGTTTAACCACACGATATAATAAACCAGATATTTATTTAAAATCTGATTTAAAAAGTTGGAATGCTTAAGGCAATAAGTGAAATCATTGAGTACCTTAGATCGAAAAGACTAAAAAGAGCTAGACTTGAAAGTCCATTCGACACTTAGAGGTACATGAGTGCCTGCAAGTTTCTAACTAGAGTCACTAACGGAAAAGGAAGACCTCGGGAAATTTCCCAGTATGTAGAACTTTGTCGACATTAGCCTCGATTATTCTCAAAAAACTTCACCCGGCAAGAAAAGAGCATGTGTAATACTACTCTTGATTCTTCACAGAGAGATTCTTAACAAAGGTGAGTAATCAAAGGAAAACTTGCTCATTTCGAAGCTATTAAACCACGTCATATGGAGTACATATAGTGATAACATCAAATGGAAGAGTCTCCATAAGAATTTTTTTATGTACTATTTTTAATTTAAGTTCATATTTTACTGGTATGACAATCTAATTTAATTTATTATACCTTTTGTCTGCTCGACTTCGACGTAATAATTATCAAATCATCTGTAAATATTACGGGCAACTAAATATTTTAAATAATTCTTTATTTGATATTTCATTTTATAAAATATAGCACAGAATAATTTATTATTTCTTGTTTACATTAAAATATAAGAAACATAGTTTAATCAATTAATTTGTAGTTGTAAAATAAAACTTAATCATATATTAAATATATATTTCTCATAATTTTACCGGATAAAACGTTTTAACCAACTAAATATTAAGATTTATATGCTTATAAACACTATAATAATTTACTAGAGTAATGTATTCAATCAATATAGTAGTATCAATCTTCATGATTAGATATATATTCAAACTTAAGAGTGACAATAAAAATCATTAATATGTTAAAAAACATAATTAAATTATCAGAAGTTATTATTGAGTAAGTGATAAAATCAATATTATGTACTCAATACTGTATCACAAAGCATCAATTCATTAATTATACAATTTTATAAATCCATTATTAATCTGTTTTGCATCGCAATTTATATTAAAATATACACGGAATAATGTTTTCCATTATTATTATTTCTATATCATAAAAAATTACAATAAAAAATAGTTTGATAAAAATTGTGAAGTATTAAATTGAAAAGAACTCTATATTTAAATGAAAAGCACAAATTTATGCTATATATTGATTTATCTTATCTAGTTATTTTATACATGTACCAAAAAATAATAATAATAATATATTTATAAATACATATTATATTTAAATAACTAGGAATTATTTTCAATAAATATAACATTAACCATTTATTCGTTTATTAAAATCAATGTATTTTCTTTATAATTTATTTGTTTATATCAGAAAATATCTTTGATAACTGCCTATTGCATGATAAAATAATCGATATAATTTCTATAAATACAAATTTTATTAATCTTACGTTTAAAGTAAATTTTCTTGCACTTTATTCTAATTTTTTATTTATCAAGTAGACTAAATTACAATTCTAAATATCATAAATAATTGGTGTATTCTTTAACATGTTTGCCTTTTGTTTAGGAAAAGTGAAAATATTGTAAGAATCTATATAAATACCGTAAATATGGTCTCGGTTGATACTGGGAACCATGCACTATAGTAGTTGCACGAAGTAAAATATAAGAGGATATGATGGTCAGACTTTTGTACATAAAAGTATAAGCAGACTCATAGTAATTGAAAAATAGTAAGAAATGCGGAGAGAGAGAGAGAGAGAGAGAGGTAAAGTAGGAGATAAAAGATAAATAGCTTGAAATCGGTACCAAAATAATTTTTAGAGACTTATTGAATCGTGCTTTGAATACACTTTGATAGAATATTATATCCAACGCTGAAACTGCATCGTGTACGTCTACATAGATTCATATGGATGGCTGATAAAACCAAGAATGTACTACTAATTGGGTGGTTTCTTGTTTAAAACTTTTTGCAAACGTATTCAACATATTTATTTTCTTTGCTCTTCAACTAAATATTTATTTTTACTGATTCATATATTTGATTGCATAAGGAAACATTTTACATATAGTAAAGTATAGTAAAAAATCGTTCGTTACGAATTTTGACGTAAAGCACTAGAAAATGTGCATGGAAATCCTTCGGAATTGGTTAAACAAGATATAGTTTACGCGAGCCGCGCTATCGATCAGCAGTGCAGAGCCCCGTAACTATTTGTGACACGGGTACAGAAACACGAGAGAGAAATTTGCCACTATATTGAAATCCTTCTATTACCCAATTGATAAAATCTATTTGCCCTCTATCTCCCACGCTCGTGTGACCCCTCGAAACCGATCTTTGACCAATTAAGAAACGGCTGAGTGCCCTAACACGATTATAATCTACCCCATGAAAATTGAATAGGTCTCTTGCACCAAGAAGGAAGATTTATCTTCGGGATATACCGAATCCGAAAGCAGTAATTTCGCGGAATTAAAGTGCATCGGACTGTGGAGTTCGCATAGTCGACGGGTGCAGGAATCTAAATAAATATTTTCCTTCGGAACCCTTACTTTTCTTCTGTCTTCGTTTTGTAAATAGCATACAAATTTAGCAAAAATGGTATTTTAATTAAAATTCAAATTAAAATTGAGCATGCGAAGAGGAGATAATGAACTTAAAGCACTTTACCCGCTGCAGAAAAATAACCGATTAGTGTATTTTTCATATTCGAAGAAATCTAGTTTCATTCGCTTGCGTAACCAGAACAGCAGGTATCAAATATGAATTTCAAAATACACCAAAGCTCAGAAATTTATAAGAGTTGAACTTATCCGAATTATTTTAAATTAGAAAAATATTACCCGAAAATCAATTTAGCAATAAAATAAAAAATAATTTATTTTAAATCATAAAAATTTAATTACGTTGAGAATTGGCCGAAAAGTATACCTCGTCTCCCCCCTTCTGGCATCTTTCCGTGCGAGTACGTACATGTAGAACGACGTACAAATTTGTCGGATCTCCTCGAATTACATGACCGTAAGAAAAGAGAGAGAGAGAGAGAGAGAGAGAGAGAGAGAGAGAGGGCTAAATTTATTTTAGGTTTATCAGAGGCCCCCGAGCTATCGTCTTGATGCTCTTCTCCAAAACTTCATCCCATACAACGCTATATCGAATCGAGTTGGGAGAATATCTTACCGGAATAAGGAGGAAGAACGTCTTTTTTGTTTTGCAGCATCTCAAATTTGAAAATTATAGCAGCTGACGTGTATTAAAAATTCAGCTGCCTGTACTTGCACAACGGAATTTATTAATGCAATGTATGGAAGTTTGAGTGTACCGAACTAACATCATTGTATGCATAGAGGTGCTTCTCATATTTCTAGTTGACTACGCCCGCTAAGATACTTCCTATTAATATTCCAAGATTTTATTATGCAAAATGCTTTTCACTGTTGATAACAATTTTTAAGAGCAGTTCATATATAGTCACGCTTTATGTCATGGACTTGATTTTTCGACGTCTTTCACAACTACTGACGATTAAAGTTTAATCAAACACAGAATTATACGGGCGCTCGAACAGAACTGGGAAATGCAAATTTTAAACAAATAATTGAAATTATGCGGTAAATTAACAAAACAATGCGTATCATAATTAGATTCTTCAATTTTAAGGTATCAACGTATTTCTTAATTTGACGAATCAATTCCAATGGGCGTATTACTCGCGCATTTCGCATTCCCAACCATGTGCGCGGGATAATCATAGCACCGGCTAATTACACCGGAATTTTCGCGCGTCAACGAGCCAACGCGAATGACCGCCAATCAACGTCACTGGCGCCGAAAATTGCGCGTGCCTCGTTGTTTTCGTGGTGTACTGACGAACTGATGAATTCTCGACGACAATGAGACTTTAATTGCTGCGTTTGTCCAGAGTGTGAGTTATGCAGTACACGTGCTTGCGTGACGTGCCTGCGTCGGTATACAAACCTTGTGTACAAATTATAGATTTCGAAGTTCAATAATTAATTGAGAGTACACTGCCGAGGAGAGAACTTTTTGCCTTTTTTTTATAATTATGACTTGAACATACGTTGCAATTATTTATTACATACGTATTAATTTGGCGTCGTTCGTTTAATATTTTTGTTAGAAGACCTTAAGAAATGAATCCTTTCAGAATTCGTTGAAAATATCGAGCGGCGTAAGCTATCACTGTTAAAAAGTGTATTAAATTTAATTGATTAATTAATGTCGCATATTGTACTTTGAAACCATTATTTTTTATTGACAGGTGCACATTATCGATGTCTAATTACGTTATTCTCTTGGTATCTGTTATTCTTTCTCTATCTCTCACTCTCTTTCGCTTTTCTATGTGGTGCTCCCGAAAGTAGTGAGGTATACGTCAATATAAAGTTGCTTATATGTCATCTATAATTAAAACGTCAATTAAATATAATGACGCACTTAAAAATTAGATATCACGTGACTTCCCGGGTTATAAAATTAAGGCTCGTCTCACAATATCACGCATTATTTGCAGAATTACGTGTCGTTACCTGAAAAAAATATAAATAAGGCGCCGTTTTAGATATTTGGCCATCGATGATCTTAGTGCATGTGTCATTTTTTACCAAAAGCCTAAAATAAGTAATGGTACACGTATGTGCGCGTAGATGTACGTGCAAAAAAGGCTGCAATATTTAAAGTAGCAATTTCCTAGGTAAGAAAATAAAAGTAGAAGCAGGAGAGAGAAAAAGGAACTCCATATATATATGTATGCGTAAGACTTTATACGTGATACCCGAAGTATGCGAGTTTGCTTTTATCTTGAGTATTCATTTGCATATCTGTGTGCGCCATGTACGTACTTATACCTTCTCATTGTATATACGAAGAAAGATTTTATGATGCATAGAACCATTGAAATTGCGATACTCGACAAAAAATTGAGAACGTACTAGCATAAACATACAAATTTCTATTGACGCAATAAAGTTTTTTGTACTTGAAAGAAAAACGAATGTCGGAAATCGATCCTTAGCACTACGACGGTAAAACCACCGTACAGAGCAGTTATTTTGAAACATCGCTGTTTTACATCGCGTGAAATACAAGTTCCATTAAAAATTTGTATTTTACTAGTTTTGTGTAAAAATATTACCTTATTTAGCAAGTTGCTTCATAATAATTCATGCAAAGTTCGTAGCTCTCTATCGAAAAAATGATAGCGATATGAACATAAATGTAAATTGTATTTGTCAACGATTGAATTTCAACTTCAACATTTTTTATTCGAAACGATAACAATTACAATGCTTTTTTATTTACATTGAACTCACAATTATCATTTGATACTTGCACAAGCAAAAAATTTCCCGAATCTCGAGGGTGAAACCTCGTAATAATAAAATTTAACTACCTTTGTGACTCGCAACAAGTAAATAAAAGAATTCGTGATGAAATAAGTCATAAGATAAAATTCATTATTCAAAAAATAATTAGAATAAAACTATAGTTGGCGATGATTCATTCCCCTTGGAATCGCAATAACGAAAAACCATACAACTAAACTCGATTGCAAAAGCAGGAGCACCTCCAATTGAATCACGTATTTCAACGCCGTTTCTCCTGCCATAAACGCAGGTATGCAGGTATGCAGGTATGCGATTATAGCTTGGTCTCCTTGATTAGGGTTTTTTTCCGCACAACTCGCGTGGCACTCAAGCAGCAACCGTCGGTGAATGCGTCGCGTCGACTCGTACGAAGCTGCGATGCTCGAGACGAGAGTGGATGGAACCCCCCTAGAGGTGACTCATTATCCCCGAGTGGCTGAGGGCTCAGACAAACAACCTCGTTTGTCACGCGCTGACCTCTTTTCGGCCGCCCCGTTGTTAAGGTTCTCGAGGGCGGCGCGGCGCACCTTCGCGTGTGGCCGAAAGTACCCGAAAGTCAATGAGCCAACTCACGTCTTCTTACGCCTGCAGCCACGACCGACATCACCTCCTTCCCTCGAGTGGCGCTGGGAAACTGATGCGCCTCGTGCATGAGATGATAACAACTACGGACTCTTCCCGAGAACGAGTCGAAGTTGCTGATTATGGCACGTGCTTTGGAAATGGCGCATATCATCCCTTAAACTTCGTGACAATCGACTTACCTTCCTTCTACTGAATTTCTTCTACTTAGGCTTTGATTTTTTTAATTACATTACAGTTATCTCATCCAAAATGTACGTGGCATTAATTTTTATCCTCACCTGCTTCTTATTCCAATTATAGAGTATACACCCATTTAATTTACTATTCCACGAAATAACTTTTTCTTATACATTTTAGTATTTTTTTAATGTTTTAAACTATCGATAACGTTCGATGCTTTTATATAATTCGTACGAAAACCAGACCATTTCTATTAATATTACAACTTAGATTTTTTCTGAAAACATAAATAATGTTATATAAACATTATTACATCAAGGTGGAGTTATTTAATTACTCGTACAGCGATTAAACTAGTAATTAAGTATGTTGTGAAATATAAATTATCGAAGCGTCATAAATTAGATAATTTTAACAATAGTATTATAAACAGTATTGGTTAATTTCCATGTGTTAAACATCAGTAACAAGTATAAGATATTTGTTATTGCTAATTGACGAAGCATCGAAATAAAAATTCATTTTCAAAAGTTATGATTTAGTTTTGACTCTCCGAATCTAAGAAGTAACTAATCTGTTGAATATAAAAATATAAATCTTTTATAAAAATATAGCTGTTGTAAAATGGAGTAGATAAATTCAGAAAACTATAAAATTACATTTACGATTTAAAAGAAACAGAAACGTGGCATTTAATTTTCAACTTCCTTATTTTGAAAAAGATCTTTTTTTGGTATAAGTAAAAAAATAAATATCAAAGTTTTCCAACATTATGTTATTTTAAATTTACTATTGAATTTTTTTAACAGAAGAAGATATTCATATTTATAATTTATATGAGCTTGAATAACAGAATATCTGTTAATAAAAATGTTGACACGTGATATTTCGTTCCTCTTAAAGTAACTTACATTTTTCTTTGTCATATATCTTAATGGAACTTTTTTCCCGAGTTTAACTTGTACACGGTATATTGATTGCCAATATATCATGGTAGATCTGAAATGAGTTTCAGAAGCATTGAAAAATTAAATTTCAGTATTCATAAAATCTTTGAAATCAATACTACACCATAGATATTATTATTAGATAGAACGACTAAAATACAATTTAAACGTGCACACGGTTTTTTATCTCTTCCGAAAGATAGATTTTAAATATTACCTTAGTATTATATACAATATAATTTTTATCTTTTCATATTTATGCGATCAGAATATTTAATTTTTTACAGAATTATGCTATAGAGGATATAATTTATTTAGCTTATTTAAGTGAATTAACTTATAACACATCGGGTGATAAAAAATTTTGTTACACTCTCTATTCGATAAAAGATCAAATCATATCTGGTTGAAGCGCTTGATTTTTAAGTATCTACTACGAAGAAAAGATAACATTTAAATATTTCAAATATACATTGAAAAAATCAAATAAAAAAGTCTGAAATAAATTATTACAGCAATAAGATAATCAAAGATTTGTGTATTTGAATTGCAATTTTTTGCCCATTATTTACGTCACACATTTCTTTACTCCGGTAAAAGACTTATTTTATGTTTAGCTCGAGCAATAAGGTGAACCAAGAACGACTTCTTTATCTCCGCCGATTTGACCCTTTATCTAATAATTAATTTAATCTCTCTGTCGATTAAGTATTTGAAGAAACGGACGCGAGCCACTAGACCAGCCGTCTGCGAGCGGAGGAAGCGGAGGAAAAAAGCCAAGTACTAATTACTCGATTAAACCTCGGCGCTTTTTCTCGATTTCACTTGACGCTCACTATAATCGTCGATGGCGTTGGCCCCATCGGCAAGTGGCTGTACCATTTCAACAATACCTCTCATCGTCCCCCCTCCCCAGTTACTACGCGAAACTTTATCGCAACTACTCTCGAACGATGCCATAGCAGGTAACCCTTCGGGATTGCACTTGGATTGCCGGAAACCTCGTGCGTTACTTTGAATATGTTCTATTATCAGCGAGGCGCATATACAATTGGTAAAGTTAGGAGCCGAAAATTACCATCGGATTACTTAAAGGCACACCGCCGAACTTTAATTTTATTGAAAATTGGAATCAGGAGTGCCATAATTAATGCCATATTTTTTTCCTAGACCGATAAATAACTCGCAAAAATAAGTCTCTGATTTTGGATACTTTGAAGCTTCGGATGCCTTGCATTGAGTAACATCATTTATGCTCTTTGATACTGGACTCTTATAGAATCGATGCCAGTATTTATTTATAGTTGTTCCTATATTATTACTAGAAGTAATAATATATAATTACTAGTCATCCGGTGAATTCGAAAATAAAATTATCTCGTTGCCTAAGGAGGCTATTTTTTAAGACTTAGTTAGAAACGATAACAATTTGTTGAAAAAAACTGATTTTTTTTAAAAACCGCAATAGTGGAAGTTATCCTTTTTACGCATCCGAATATTTGATGGATGCAATTTGTGTACACGAACTTTTGTAAACTGGCGTTAAGGAATATTTCAGATAAGGTAATATGACGAAAACGACTCCGTTAAGTTTCACTACGTAATCGAAGCTCAAGTTTACGGCACATGAATCATTAAAGAAAGACTAAACTTTAAATTAAAGTGTCTATAGTACCAAATTTCAGATGATGAATTTTCATAACAAATATGACTCATGAATCGAAATTTCCATATAGGCAAGACTGCCGATAGAAAACTTTAAATTAGAGCATTTCTGATTTCATAAAATAATTATGTATTAAAATTTTTGTTTTCTGAAATTTTTGCCTGAAACTTTTAATTTTGGAGTGAATTGAATTAATATTAACGTAAATAAGAATACTGTTTTTAATTAGATTTAATATAGACAAACACGATTATTTTATAACGGCGCATTAAATTAAAGATTTATTAAGATTTTGTGGAACTTGTAAAGTGGATTTTGAATTTTTATAAAATTTTATTGGCTAAACTAGTTAAAATAATTTATTTCGACTACTTAATATATATAAAATGTAAAATAATCACATATCGTAAAAATCGAAAATATAAATAGTTCAAGCTTTTTTTGCAATAAGTTTTGTTAATACACGATGCGCGTGTTGAAATATTAATGCATTTTATAAAGAAACCTAAGACCGTTGAGCAAATAAAAATTAAAGTTAAAGAGCTCAGAGAGTTTGTGGTAAAAAAAGTAAAAGTTATTAAATTAATGACATATTTTATATCGTCTAGTTGAGTTGGGGCTTGAGAGCATTTTTGTACAACTTCAAACGTTTCCAAAGCTCATTGGATTTTATTTATGCACTCGATACGCAAAAAAGAAACGAATTTATAGAGGCTGCCTACCTTATAAAACACGTCAGCGTAAAAGAGAGGAGAAACAATTAAAATAAGTATCTCAAAAACTTTGCTGCGAAGCGCTTCTAGTAATCTGCACGTCCAGCTTGAACCGGGTATTGGGTATGAATTAAGTATGTCCCTTGCCTTCCCCGGATTAAATCGTAATCTCGAACGTGATTACGAATTCGCGTCCAACGAGAAATGACGTATTTCCTCTGTGGCGCGAGATTGTCGAGGCCGGTCCGGTGCTTCGAGAAAACAAGACAAGTCAAAGGCTGCCTCTGTGCAGTGCCATTAATGAGGCTGACGCCGGTCGTTGAGCAATGGGATCTCGGTAAAGAAAATATAGGGATAGGTCAATGTGGATTGCGGGACTTTCTTTTGCTCTTCCCTCGCTGTTTTCTTGGTAAATCTGTTTTCTTTTTTTTCACTGCTTATGAAGTGAGACCGCGCTAAGACAGGAAGTGGCGCTATGGCACTTTGGACTTACGCTTTTTCGTCAGCGATTCCATGAAACGAGCCATCATTTTGATAGCTGATGGGAAATCTAATTTTAATTGAGCTCGGGATGATAAACTCTAGTACACGCGAAATGAATGAATAATTAGTTTTTGACTGATTCGTGCGGTCGGTACTCACTGCATTTCTTTTCATGTGTTAATAAAAATTCAAATGTGTATAACTGAATATCGTGACCAATACTCTATTCAATCGATCAATTTAATATTTTATGGCTGGCTGATTTAATATGAAAACAATAATAAAAGACGCAAGTCAAAATCAAGCGGTGGCTGTTGTGAAATAAAACCAACTGCAAAGCTAAATTTAATTGTATTATTTATTTGATAATTCTTATTCTCTCCCAAGTATATGAAATATTTAAAATATTAAATATTAAAACTTATATACATTGAAAAATATTGAGTAAATATATATTTATTCTTAACTTATAAATTTTATTTTATATAGTTTCTATTTTATATAGGATTTATAACCTATTTGAATGTCCATAGTCATGTAATAAATGCACGTAATAATGGTAATTTATATATCCGTTTACATGTGAATTATAAAATGACACAATTATAGTGTTTTCGATTAACGTTGATTAAAAATGGTTTATTTTCTTTCGTTAATCCTCATACGTTAAATTTGAAATCTATCGTGCGAGTATATTATAAGTAAATTCTCATTGTAAACCTCTTTTAGAAATCACAATTATTTATGAGTAATTGTTGTAAGTAAGTACATACTTAATTAAAATATATATTATTTTTGGTATTAATTACAAAACACAATGCATTGAAACGTACGTTTTTTTATTTAAAAAAAAGACTGATTTTGTTTTTTTTATCGAATCGTTATTTATTTCGTATTAAATTTGAAAGCTCTTTTTTATGTATAATTTATGTTTGGCCTGCACTAAAAAAGTAGCATTTACTTTTCGAGTTGAAAGTTATGGCTCAATCTTTTAAAAAATATTCATGGTTTTTAAATTTAAATGATTTTTAGGCTTGTGAAAAGGATTTATTGAAATGAGTAATGTTTTCTTTATAACTAACCATGATTATTTTATTTTAAATCATCAGCAATTAATTTTATTTTAAATAGGTATTTCAAATATTCAGTGAAATGAATTTGAAGCTTTTAATGACAAATTGTTGTATTTTTTTTCTTGATTTCTTATATATATAAGATAATATTTAAAAATTCGTATTCGCATAACTACAAATACAAGTTTTTACATTTAATTATGCGTAAATATATGCGTGAAATTGAAAATATAGTCAATCACCTTACCGAGGAATTTTTTGGTATATATTTATTTTATATAAGTATAAGAATTAGGATTTTAATTAATTAATAATTTTTAATATTATATCACTATCCAAAGAAATGAATATATTTATAGCATATTCAAAACTTTTATAATATATTTATTTAATTTTATGAACTGAATTATATATTAAAATTTACGTAAACATGATTAAATTCCATTTCATCTTTTGTATTTATTAGAATTTCTAAAAAAAGTGAATAAATATATGTAACTGAATAAGCTGATTTAAAAGATTAATTTATTTCATGTAAAGCATAATTTGAATATAATGATCGGGATCCAAACTCTCGAACAGTAATCACAGCGCTGCATTCTGTTTGTATAATAATATTAATATGTGATAATTTATGAATTTCATCGATTATGAAAGAAATTAAAATTTCAATTGAATTAAATTTCTTTGAAGCAAATACATGTTTGAAAAATCATATTTTAACCTCCCATGTTCTCTTTCTATTGCCAGCTTATATAATTCAGTTTTTTTGAAAAATAATGTTTGAAAGTAATATCTTTTAAAATTTTGTACATAAAGACCACTTTAAATTAACTGGTAAATATAGGATTTAATAGAATTCTACTATACATATAAATTTAGAAAAATTATTTTTAAGTGCGAAACTATTTCTTACTAAGTCTATAAACTTTCTAAGTCTAAGATTAAAATTTATATTGAATTTTTTTCTGGATTTAAAAACTTTTATTGATACCACCTCTAGTTATTAAGCATTTAATGAAAATGAGTAAACTTAAATAGATAGGAAATATTCAATTTTTACTTTTATCAAATGTGGTTAAAATTCTTCGTAATTTAAATTTTGTTATAAGGGTTGTAAAGGTTTTTAAAATTCGATTGTTGTGAATAATTTTACTTTTTATCATAAACAATAAATTATCTATAAATTTTTTAATTAAAGTAGGTATAAATTTCTCTTTATTTTATGCGATTGTACAATTAAATATTGCAATAATTAATTTTAGTTCTTCCAGATATATCACTTTTTGATATACATACATTTGAACGTAGTTATTTTTTAAATAACTAAAATTTCATTAATATTGATATATCGAATTCATCAAATAGAATTAGATTACTTGAAGTTCCATATGGATTGCAAACAAATATGTATATTTAAAGGCCATTTTAAATAGCAAAGTTAATATGTTCAAAATCACCATAAAAGATTTTTATAAAAATGTTAAATTTATAGTTATTTTTTAATGAAAATTCACTGAAAATTAATGTTTTTTATTTTTGACTAGAGAACATAATTCGTCCATAAGAAATATAGGTTACCAATTATAGTAGATTGACTTGGATTTAAAATACATTACTAGTTGGAAATCCAATCAGGGCGTTTGATTGTTCTTTCCAAAGGTAAAAACTTTTATCTACGATATTTTTTTAAATATTAACTGGTTTTTAGGTTGTTAATATATTTTTAAAATTGTTATAGAATTATATGAAAAATTTTATAAGGCACACTGAGATAAGTTATCGTTTTAAATTTAAATTAACAATAATAACATGTCAAAATTTTGAAGTGACATATCCTAACAATATAGAAGAATTCAGTTTTAGCAGAATTCGCAAATGTATTATTCACGCACAAGCGCATCCTTATATTTTTCATATTTGAATGATTCTGATCGTAATATTTTCTAGATTGAAGCATTAACGATATAAACATTTTTTAAGATTTCCTCCAAGACACACCTAATATAATGTGCTTTGTATAAAATTAAGTATGTTTTAGCTTATAGTTTTTCAAAAACTGACTTAACCCAATTTATTATATCAGTTTTTTTCTATAACATGAGAGCTGTAAAATTGCATGTATAATTCGAAGTTGGTGACAAGGAGGTGTAAAATAACTTTTACACGATTAATTCAGTTTCTGAACTAATTTTTCGATTCTCACTTTGAGTTTAATTGGATAAATTTGTTCAGAAAATTCTACGTAGAGTTTAAGACAGTCAAATTATGCAATTATAATAAACGAATGAAATAGTTAAAAGGTATCAAATTTTTAATTATGTAAGTTGCAATTAAACTTCTTCTCGAAAACAAAATTGTTAAGAATTTCCGACAGTAACAATTAATTAATAGCTCCATTAGCAATATACAGGAAAAACCATGTAGGAGAGCTCTTAATATCGTACAACAGGACGTACGACGTTTGAGTAGTTGATAATGCTTTGGCGGCGTTCTTTAAATAAACAGTACCAACTCGCAGAAGCAATTAGTTACAATTCCATTATAACGACGTTCTAAATGCGGAGTATTGTAAGCGCGGGAAGCTTAGCATTCGATTCATACCCAAAGTCATCAGCAGGTTCATCAAAGACACAAGGAAGCACACCCGGAACCCTTAAGCATCTCCTTGTTTTCCAGCATCAGAGTCGGCACGGGTGGACGCAATAATGGGTCAATTCGATGTGAGCCAAGCCACAGTTCGAACATCCCTAGGAATTTTAACAATTCAGAATTGCAACAGAGAGCTGGTGGCCTACCGTCTTCATCAGCGCCGGGCAGAGGCGTTCGATCCTTATCGAGCGTCGAGCGTCGGCGCACACCCCCGGAGCCCCGGGCGCTCGCCATCGCGTGTACAAATGCGACGGCGATCAATCCAAGCTTTTCATATCAATTGGTTTCAATCAAATCAGGCCAATTGCCGCCGGGCGCGTAAATACCCTCGACCTAAGAAAGGGGAGGCCAAGCAAGCGGATGCTTTAGCCAATCTCCTCAGCTAACGGATGATATCCCCGTAGGTTTTTCTACTTTCGTAAACACGGCTTCTTCCCTCCGGATTGTTATTATCTTCTTTACCTGTGACTGTACACAAACCGGTCCCGTGCACTCGATCCTACTGCTCGAAACCCCTAATAATGTTGCACCCGAGCAGTTGCACGACCTTTGCTGATACCAGTGCGGTCTAACGTATATTATAAACAACAATTGAAAGCCATTGCGCGCCCGTCTCTAATTTTCTGACCTGGCAAACATTTTAGCTAAAAACGAAGAAGGGAACGGATATAGTCGATAGGCAATACCGTTAAAGAAATGAGTCATTATGGCGATCGATCAATCAAGTGGTGTACCTCGATGTTAAACCCTGCGCACCGTGAAGCATTCGTTCAACATTAATAAGGAGTCTTAAACCCATAGATATATTTTCACTGGAAATGGTAAATTGCTTAAATTTGTTTTAATGTATCTGAAATATAATGTGCAATATATGTGAAACTGGGCTCACTTGTTGGGAGCAAGAATAAGAAGAGACGCACGTTGTAAGTCATGGGGCAGCTCCTAATTTACATAATTTGTTCCGTTGTAAATATGTAAATCTATTTTACATATTTTTACTAATGCTTCTTCTATTAAATTTAAAAACATTGTTTGGTTTGACGAATTTCCTGAAATTTATACGTGATATTCAAATATTTTAGCTCGCAAACCAAATCTAATCAAATAATTATTCTGAGAAAAGGTATTCATATTTTTAAATAAATTATTGCCATAAATAACATATTTTATTATCTTCAGAATGAAAAATATAGAAAAATAATTTGATAGTCTCAACTCTAATAATATATAAATAAGATGTTATTTATGGCCAAGCTTATTTTTATAATTAATAATAATTAATATAATAATAATTTTCAATGAATATCTGTACGAACTTTTATTTATAACAACACATACGATTATTTCTTCAGGTGTACCTTTTATTATACATTCTATTAAATTTCCTATGATGAAGGTTGATATTTCTTCATTAAATCATTTTATACTATATTTTCTTTTGTTCTGAGATAAATTACAATAATTTAAATAAATAAATAGTTGCTTATATTAAAGGATAAAGCATATGTATATCGAAGAAAATTATTTTGAACATTTGGCAATTATAAAAACACGTTTATGTTTCAAGATTTTTATATTTTTTAACAATATTTGAAAGTAAATATAAATAAATAATTATACAAATAAAATAATTGACACACACACATATATATATATTATCATGAATTTTTTTACATATTTCATAAATATTAAATTACAATTTTTCGGAATAAATATTTTTTTAATAATAGTTAAAGAATTTCAGTTGAGAATAAAAATATAACGAAATATCTTAGAAGTGAAAAAATTTCATCAAGTTCTTTTTGTAACCTGACTTTAAATTAATTTAAGTTTAATATGTATATATAGATAATTGAAATTATAACCTATTATATTATACGTATTTTGTGTTATATAAAATGATTTGTTGTTAATAATCTATTCTCTATTTTTTAAATGAATTTGAAATTAGTATTTTTCAAAATTTCTTAGAAAATTTCTTGAAAAACATATATCGGTATTGTGAGATTTAAATTCGAATTTCTTGAATCGTATTTCATAAATTAGATTACATAAATGGATTTAATAAAAATATTTTACGTCTAGAAAGATTAATTTAAGAAGATTACGAACGTATAATTTAAAATACTTTTTAAAGTAGTTTCTTATACAAATTTCATGAATATTTTTGAATCCATGGAGAAAAATTTTACGTTAATTAAACTATAGCATTTTAGTGACCTACTAAAAATTGAAATTTCTACAATAAATCTTTATCATATTCAAATTCTAATTTAATGTCGAGGATGCTGAAACTAGCATATAATTCAAAATTTAAGTAATTATTTTAGAAATCGTATACCGTATAAAATTTTAAACGAATGCCGTTATCCGATGCTTAAAATATCTGTAATTTTTTATTTCCGACATTATTATTTTATTATTTTCGTAATATAAGAAATCTTGTTGTCTTCATTTTAATTTATATGCCGCTTGTATTGCCTTCAAAGTCTATAGATTTTAGTTATTATTCATTTCTTTATCCCTAGAGTTTTTTATAATATTCTTACAAATAAAATATTTGTAAATTTTCTATCTGATATTTTATATCTATAAAAGGTTTGTGCGCCATTTGCTGCTGACTTATAATACACCAAAAACGATAATAAACATAAATTGGTAATGAGAGTATTTATAAAAAAGCTTACTTTAATAGATTTCCTAATGGTTGTGTAGAAATCAAATCTAGATTTTTTAAATTTATTCAAGCCGAGGCTTTGGTCTTGAAAATTATGAAAAAACAATTTGACCTAAAAATTAAGGTGATTGATAAGCTTGATCTGCGTTAAATGTGTTTTGTTTTTAACTCGCTTGAATGGCCCATGTTCACTCAATCGTACACATTAGAGTAAAAATTTTTAATAAAGAAATTGCAGTGCTCCTGCGCGCCTCTCCGAATTGTGTTATCACCTTAAGCGTCACCTTTATGCAACCATCGTATGCTTACGGGAATTTCATTGCACTTTTAAGTCTGAAAACTGCGGGTACGTTCCACTTTCCTGGTTATCTAAGCACTTTGTATTCTTGAAGCGTATGATTCACTAAAGACCTCAAAAGAATCTCAAAATGAAATAATAATTTCCGCGTGTAAAGATCATACTTTTCGAATTCCGATCAACATCTGACCCTTTTCTCCTCATCGCGCTCCTTTCTCGGCGCCCCTCATTCTTCATTTTTGTAACTCTCTTTCTCTCATTCCCTTTGCGGTGTTCGCTGTGCTCTATCATGCAGATATTCTTCTTGCAGCGACGTAGGTATGCTAATATTATGCGGCACTTTCATAACGCCAGGACGGCGGCGATGACAGGGCAACGGCAGCACACTCGTGTTTTACTTTCATGAAGTTCTTCGTCCGCGCTTAATACTTTCGACAAAAGAAATGAAAAAAGAGGCTGCACGTCTAAGACGTCTTCTCTTCTCCTTCTCTCTTAATCTCGCCTTCTCGTACTTTTTCCTTTCACTCATCGTCTCCTTTCCTGTCTAACGGAAAACTGCTTTTCCGTACCAGTAAACATTCGAGAAATCTTTTATGGCGCATAAATGAATCGCGAACTACCTATATACCTTTGCTCACAGCATCTCTTTTCCGGCAACTTTACTCCCGCGCTCCTTCTGCTTCTCTTTTCTTCTATTGCGCTCTATTTTCTCTCACTTCGATTAAGTAATTTCGATGAAAGAGAAGAAATGGTTTTTGGACCTGGAGGCGATGTGACGTGATGCGATGCCTTGTTTCTTCCTCTCTCGGAGAAGCCTTCCTTTGAAAAATTTTTTCTTCCGACTGGTGCTGCTATGGAATGAGTTGAGTGTTATTCCCATCGATTCGTAATTGAGATTGGAATTTGAATGCGGAGGGAGAATCTTTTCCCTCGCGTGATTTCTCTTTGTCGACAAAACGGGCGTATTTAGTTAGTATGATGAGTTTCGAGCTTTTTAGAGGTTATTTGACTTTATTAGACTTATCCATTTTTTTTATTACTCGCAAGATCAAATTGTTTATACGGCACATATATACCGTCTAAAGCCCGTGGCAATACATTGATTTTATTTTATTTTATTTTATTTCTCATTGTTTCATAAAAATAAAAGTAAACTGATTTTAGATTGGCATTGTCCCGGTTGTACAAGTTGTACAAAACACAATAAACACACTTATTAAATATATCCTATACGACTTAGAAATCTTTATATATCATCTTTATATTTAATACACAACTTTTTTTATATAAGATAGAGTAAATACATATGGATATTGCATTCGTAAAAAGGACGCTCAATAAAAAGGTAAGTATAATATTCATATTTACAAATATTATCATTATTAAACAAGTTTCTTTTGTAATACATTTTTATCTATATTTCGTTCGTTTCTCAATAAATCACTAGATATTTCTTTATTAAAAAATAAATCTTAACTGTCGTTCAGCAATAATGTAAATGTTTTTTAAGCGTATTCGAAGCTCATGCTCGTAATAGAATAAATATTCCGAAATGCTAATATCGCAAATCATCAATTTCAGGTGGTTTTCATAAATTCGCGTGATGTTTTCGTGTCGAATATTATTTATGCAACGGTGCGTATAATATGTTTTATTCTAAATCACGTACAGACGCGCGTGTAAAAATAAAAACTAATTTATATGTAAAAAAATAAGATTAAATCGTAAATAACGGGTGAATCCGACACGTTGAATTCCGCCAGAAATTAATCGAGAACACTGTTTTAATTGTTGCTGTCCATATTTATTATCAAACTCAAGGCATGAGCCTTGGGAATGCATTACTGCTTCCATTAGTCATAGGAGTTGTTAATGAAAATGAAATTAATACGCGTCACATAAACATAATAGAAAATGGAGGAGGAGCGCGTTGCCTCCGATCCAGTTAAAACTGACAAATACAGCACAGATATCTGTAGCCGCTGAAGAACCAACAAACTCTAAAATTTATTGCTTTCTCTTTAGCTTCATATTTCTTTTCGTGGAAGCGTGATTCGAACGCATGATTGACAAGTATCTTAGCGCCGCTACCTTTAGATAGCGTTTTGAGTCATACTTGTATCCTTTGAGTCGGTACGTACACGTTTCAAGTGTCGATATTCAAGCACAAACAAGTACGCGCACAAAACTTTTTAAAGTGCACTGCTGAACTTGTTCTGGTTGAAAAAGGACATTTAATTGATTGTATATAATATATTTGTACATAGTAAACTTTATCGAGTTTAAAGATTGATGGACGGGCCAAAGACAACGAGCCTGGGTTCTTTTACGAACGCACACGTGCACTTTCATAACTCAAATATTCCAAATTAATTAATTTCTTTATTTAAGTTTATTGTAAGTCGACTTAAAATTCTATTTATATTTCTAGATGATAAATACACCAACTAAGTGAAGAAATATAATTTATAGTTTGCGGATCTTGTATCAATATACTTTCTAGTCCGTGTAAACAAGAGCGCAGCTTTTGCAATAATTATAAAGGTATAAGCACAAACAAACGATAAATATATTATTACTGGGTTAAACTATTTTGTATAAACACTTGGTTATTATATCATTATTCGTCTTTTGTGTCAAAAATTATTATAGTACATAATATTACTATATTAAGTTAGTATTAATCATATGCTGAAAAAATGATAAAATTTTAAAATAAATCAGCTTAAAATTTTTTATTAACAAAAATCTATATATAAAATTTGTATATTTGTCGATTTTTTACTGTTTTTTTAGAAAGAAAAATTTGATATTTAATTATTAAATATGCTTATTATATACAAATTGAATGAGATTTATCAAAAAAATATTGGGAGGAGTGTGAGAATTACAACGTATTTTGAACAAAAAAATTGTAACTATTACTAATCGATAATTTTTCTACACTTTTACGCAGCGAAAGTTACGTCTAAGTTACGATCTAATTATTTTAAATGAATATACAAAATGCAAATACGCTTTTAACAGCAATTAAATTTTCTTTGAAAGATATTGTATTAGATTGAACCGAGTGTATCTCGCTACTACATGATTAAATCACCTACAAATAATAATAACTGAACTTATCTAAAAGTAAAATAAATATTTTATTAGATCAAATTCATTTATTCCAGATTAAGCTCTTTTTGTAATTCTTTTATTTTTTTTTTTAACTTTTCTAACTTTTATCAATTTTATATTTTAATAATAAAAAAAGTATTGTTTTCAACAATGGAATATGAAAATAGAACTTTTAGGCGATAACAAAGATATCATAATAATAAATATTTAAACATAGTATTTTTACTTTTATAACATACGAATAATTAAGAAATGTTAAAAATATTTTAAAAAGTTACGATTGAATTCGTCACAAAATTTTCATAATTTTAAGTATTATTTTGATAATATTTTATATTCAATATACCTAAGTATAATATTATGAAAGTGCAACCACTATCTTGAAAGAGCACACTTTATAATTAAGTATGTATTTTATTTTATTTTTAAGAGAAAAAAGTGGCTCTAGTTTGAAAAAAATTCACACACTCTAGTCGGATTGAGACTTTCTCTTCTGAAAGCTGCACGTTTGTGCGCGCGCGCTGGATTTACAGACACAGCTTCACACGCGCACAATAAATGTGCACAAGAACGAGGCGACAAATAAAAAATATATGTATGCGCTTTTATTTACCGAAAGTAGTAGCGTGTACGTGAGAGCGCACACAAAGTCATACATTGGCGTACGCACTAACACGCTTATAGGTTGGTAAGCCTAGATACAGAACCCTTATATTTTATCCGGCCATTCGGGAAATGAACTAAAAGTCGAGAACAATAGGGAGCCGCGTTGAGGCTTTGGTCGCGAAGAGCATTTCAAACACAGTCTCGGATCGTGAGCGGTTGTCGTCACCCTCGTCCTCATCTTCGTCCTCGTCTTAGCTAGAAGAAATTGCGACGTGACAAGGAGCTCGCGCGCGTATTTTCTTGGCAAAACAGAGCGAAACACGAATGCCGCCTCCATCTTTTTCCCTCGAACCTCGGCTCCTCGTATTTTATATCCGTTTCTTAGATCGTTCTCCGACCCCTTCCCCCTTCCTTCACCCTCTCCCACCGCTTGCTCTCACCCTTATCCGTATTTTTTCCTGGCCTCTCATTTATATCGCTCTGAGTTCCTTTCCCCTAATTTTTCTTCCGTCTCTGTCTCATTCGCTCTGCCTCGCGGTTACGCACCGTGTCTGTGACTGACTCTCTACGAGACCGTTTGATGGAAATATTTCTGTTGGAGAGTTGTGAAGATATCTTAAAAATTCGTTGATATACAGCTTCTCTCTTTCCTTTTTGACTTAATGAAAATTATGCGATATTAAATACAAAATGCGAGGTGAAATTCAAATATTTTTTGAAACGAACTATACTTTTCAAGTGCTTTCTGGTCATACTTACTTGTATTACATAAATTATTGTCTGGTAATAAATTATTTCGCATTAGGTGATATTTTTAGTAAAAAAAATTTGCACTAACGTGGTTCAAAATAATAATTTGAGATATTAGTTAATAAAAATGTGATATAAACAGAATTATACTTCTAAACGTTAATTAAGGATTTTTCATTTTCGATAACAACTGTGTCTACCATAATATCAGTGGATATCCATTCAAACACATATTTAAAATCATCCGTTATCATTTCACCAACAGCACATATTTGAAAAGAAATTTAAAATAATAAATGCAGCCTCTATATTATGAAAGAAATTATAATTTTTGTGCGTGGAAAATTAAATTTAAATATGAAGCTACTAAAATTTTGATTTCCTTGCATTTTTTTCCACGTATAAAATTATGTTACGTTGATTGGGATCGAACAAAATTTTATAAAATTTTAATTCAACACTGTGAAATTTAAATACTTCTTTTAAATATATGATGCAGAAACTGAAAAGAGTAATGCAATTGTATCGTTGCGTATTCATAATATCATAATCTTGTGATAGAAAAATTGACCTGATTGAAAATTTTTTTCAAACTTCAATCTCTCGACTCGACAATTGAATCATTGGTGATATGCCTCTATTCAAACAGGGTAATAAAACATGGTTTGGTTGCATCAGTCAGGATGTTTCAATAGATGTTGAATTCGAAGACAGTCTTACCTAAGCAACAGATTTGCACCCTTAGATTTATAGACACCGTCAAGTTCAGGACGCGGCGATTTCAACAGCCATTCGAAACTTAATCGCCTTCACGTACATTTAGATACTTTATCACGGTATCGGTATTCGGCTTGACAGCTTACACTTAATGCCATCTTTTATTAATGATATTTATTATTACGAAATAAGCAGGTGTTCATTTTAAGACGATTATAGATTCTTTATCTCTTAATAACTAATAGTGATTTATAAAAATACACTCACTTTGCTCAGACGTTACTACAATGTAAATTCCGATTATTTCAATATATTTTTTCAATTATTTATGATTGAATCAAAAAGAGATTAGAGAAGTAAAAATAAAAATACATAAGTAAAATTCAAATTCAAATTAATTTTTGTTATAATAGATATTTATAATTACTTAAATACGTTAAAAATAAATTTAAAATGAAATTTTCAATAATTATTGAATACGTACATCTTTTGCGATAAGTGTGTTGATTACAAACAAACTGCGTAAGGTAAAAGGGTTTAAAGTAACATTTTTTATAGTTAATAATAGTTAAACAGACGCTGTATTTGATGAAGAATTTATAAATCGTAAAGTTTAAAAAAAATTTAGCCTTAAAGTTATATTTAAGCTTACGAACTTTTACAATAATCTGCACGTCGCATTTTTGATGCAATAATAACACCGACAATAATCATTGCCATACTGATAACAGCCGCGGTAGGAACAGTAATAATAATAATAATAATACTTATTTTATACGAGGCAACGGAGAGAACCTATTTCAGTCCGATATTCAAAATTCGAGGTTCAGTATTGTATAGATGCAACACATATTTCTGCACGAAGCCGGAAACCCGGAAGATGCGTCAGCTGACCCGAGACTATTTCTAGTTCGAAATGACTTATCAAGCAGCATAGATACTTGCGCATTGTGTAAGATCCTTATTCATTAAACGGTAAACCTTTGCCTCTCGATGGAATCTGTCCTGGAATTCTAGCTGAGCAACGCCAAGAGCTGACACCATTTTGTCCGCTCTTATGGGAATTGGCTTTGTCTCCGTCATTTCCTAGCGATGCCTTCGGAGAATTTCCAAGGGGAAAATTGCAGTTCATTCATATGCATAAGCATTGCGACCTGCTCCTTCAATTTGTAGTTCCCGTATCTCGCAGTGCTTATGCAGAATGTAAGATACACCCTCGAACATATCAATTATTCGCCAACAACTCTTTTGTCAGCGAGCCACTTATTTATCTTGACGCACTGCAATTGCGGCAAAAGTTTCTACCTCTTTCTCTTCCGAACTCTATCTTGAAAATAGTTTCGAAAGTGATTTGTCTAACTTTTGCCATTTTGCAATCCATCAGTGGAAACGAAAGGACTGCGAAGAATACGCGACTTCTGATATGAGTTACACTACACTCATTTGTAATATTATCGCCTGTCTTGCTGTCCATTTCACAGAGGCATGATTACAAGAAATTTAGCTCGTTTAGAATATATTTGAGTATGAATATATTTGATATGAAAACTCATTACGTATGTACATAAGGTATCCCGTCGCTCCCTCAGATTATGACTTTTTCTTTCCCTAAAAATTTAGCTGTGATATCTCTCTCTCTCTCTCTCTCTGTGTCTTTTTCTCATTTTGGCGAACAGTTCGATTGAAATTGTATTTGCAAACATAACAACCTCCAAGACCATGCGTTATGCGCCCGTCACTTTCAACACACCTTGTGCATGCTGTTCTTCTGCTACAATATGCTTTCGATAGTTTTCTACCCTCAGTTCGTTGGCTCAAACTCGATTCAACACAAAAAATAGATTGAGTTACCGACGTTTGTATCTAGTCCCTGCTTGACAAAATCCATTTACATCGTCTATTATTACATTTTTAATGTACCATTGTTACTGCTTCTAACAAAAATAATAAGTTAAGCAACAAAGATAAAAAAAAAAAAGATAACGAGGTTGATTATACTTTAACTGTATTTTTGAGATTTTCTAAAAAATAACTTTAAGTTTATAATAGGGAACGTTAGACTTATGCTGGTATCTACGCAAATAATATAAATATTAATATGGCAAGTAAATGTTACAATCACAAGCTCGTCTTATAATTATAGAATTATATTATTAATGATGAAGGTGAACTAATAACATTACGAATAGAAGGTCCAAATATTAAAATAATTTGAAATACACTGGTAATATTTACGAGAAAGCTATAAAGTAAAAATAAATTTTTATTAATTTAAATTAAACTTGGAAAACAGCTCCTATTATATAATTGCAATACATTTTAATGTGTAAGAATATAAAAAGCCTTCTTTTATTTAAATTTATTTTTGAAAATAATATGTTCGCTTAGATTATGATGTTTATTATATAATTCTCGTTTAATAGAAGAAAATCGATTCATGAGTTTCCAGTTTAACAACATCTTTAAGATGTCTTCTTTACAGTTCTAAAACGGAAATATTTGCAAAATGCGTACAGAAGTTGAAAAGAGAGATTTTAAGTATAATGCAAAGCTATGATAACGTGGACTTTAACATTAAATTTATTTTCAATTTTATTTATGAATTTTAAAAATCTACACTAGCATTGATTTCGATAACTTTAATATAATCAACATCTGAAAGCTATTTTATAAATATATGTACTAAAAAATTGTTGCAATACAGTTATTCCTTTTACTCATTAATCTTATTCTCAATATTTTTAATGTAATAGAATACAATTAATCTTAAAAGTAAATATTTAATATTTTACAAGTGAAATTTATCTTCTTTTAAGAGTAACGATAAGTCATTCTTAAGAATCTAGAGGTATTCTAACTCATTACTTAGATTTAAATTACAACCTTGTCAAAACAAATTGCGCTCATTTTTTAACGAACAAATGATTAACACCCTAAACCAAGATGGATTTTTCATTTAAAATACATTAATGCCTTATTGAATGGTAATAAGTACATTTTTCACATTCGTCTCTTTGCAAAGTAATTTGCTGTAGTAATTTGACTAATTCTTATCAAACTAACTTTTTAATGATCGATTACAATATCGAAGACTGTTTTCGAGAGATGGAATGGATTTTCATTCAGATAAGTGACTCTTCGTTATGCTGAAACTTCTTTTTAGAACACTGACTCATTTACTATTAGATTAGTTGAAACGTCAAAATTTTTTAATTGCCTTTATTATCGACATTTAAAACACCTCTTTTCCAAAGTAAAACTTTTTAATTTAATGACGAACCTTTTCAATCTTCTATCAAAAGATACTTCCAAATTTTAACCATAAATTAAAAAGCGGCTGATCGGCAAATAAGAAAGTTCAAGAGGAAAAGTTCGTAGAAGCATTCAGAGAATATTTATTAGAAAAATATATATTTCCACCGGGACATCCAATTCTCATATCGTCCGTTCGTTACAGTCCGTCGTTTCTCTCATCCGACGCCAGTACCGTTGTCACTCTCGCACAAGATCCTCTGTCTTTCGAAATCATCATTTTCCTTCTCGTGCAGATGAGAAAGAAATGGAAGGAGGAAGAGAAAGAAAGGGAGAGAGAGAGAGAGAGAGAGAGAGAGAGAGAGAAATACCGAAGAAGAAAAGGATTCGCGTCAATCACATTCACGTTTAGACGATGCATTATCTTCGAATGCTAGGATCGTTATATTACATTGGAAAAGGAGGGTTGCTGTTAGGAAATGGGTATTGCTGTTCGTGCTTCTTACGCTTATCCAAATGGTCAAGATCGATGTCGTTTTTCTTCTCTCGGTCTTTGTTTTATACTTTCTTGTTCAGACTTGCGGTTATTTGCCGCGAATATTAATTTGTTTGTAATAAGTTGATATTTAGAAAACTTTCAATTCACATATCTTTCTTTAATATTTGTAGATGATTTATCAACAAATAACGACAAATTCGTATTTATGCCTTTTAAAACCAATATTAAATTAAAGTTTTTTTAAAATATTTAAGCTTATCTGAACAAAAAACAAGTTTTTTCTTATTTGTAAAATAATCTGAAAAGTTTTCTGGTGATTACAAAACATTAAGCCAGAAATGCAAATCTAGTATTAAATGTAAAAAAGTTAATTTATTTGCGAGTACAATAACTTAAACATACTAAACAATTTTCAGCAATAACTGTAAAAGTTATTTTTATTAGAAATTTCTTAAATTAATTTGCATATTTGGAATAAGGTAGATTAGATAGTATAAAGAGATACAGTATTTTGTAGTACTGATTAAGGAACGTAATTTATATACGGACCTAATTTTCGGAACAAGGAGCTGATTAATTGATGGTTGGTGAATTAATTTCTTGATACAAGATAGAAATAGTTGTGGGTCTAGAATAAAATGATCACAGCTAAATCACTAAATCATAAAATATTTTACTATTTTATCAGAACTAGGAATTTTCGTGATTTTTATCATATTTATTATATTTAAATCCAATATTTAATATAATTTCACAAAAATTAAAATAATTGAAATCAAGAAATTTATTTAATGATTAGCTTTCTTTAATTCAATGTAACAGCAAAACAATACTTTCTTGTAAATTTAAACAAAAAAAGTAAGTTTTTGAATAAGATGAAATTGAGATATTAGTCTCTATAGCGTTCGAATATGATTCATACATTCCAAAAAATAATTAATTCTTCATTACGTATATCTTCATAGATTAATTTTCTTGAATTAAAAATTTTATATGGCAGTTTTTTTTTTTGTGTAAATAATCTTTAAACCGATTTGTAGCTTTACAATTTTGTTACGTTCAGATGTACATTGAATGAATATTTTTCATATTGTGGATTTTTGCTCCTGACAATTTAATTATATAATCTCATACAAACATCAGTTTTTCACATTATCTATAAAATTTTGATTTCTTGTTAATGCTAATCCATACTAAATTGTTTATCAATCCTTTAGCTCGAATATTAATTACTTATTACAATACATAATTTATCGCCTACTTAAGACTAAAATTGAAAGACTTGAAAATATAATGTAATTAAAAATGTAATGATGAAATATATAAGCCTTTTAAATTCTAATATTTATAGAAAATTGTTTATTAAATAATTTATAAAAATTAATAAATTATTGTTGAGTAAAGTAATGATTATAACATATTTTTTCCGTCTTATGTCCAAATGATATTGAAATATAGAAATTGTCTATAAAAAAGGCCTTTATTTTACGTAGTAAAAAATAATTTTAGAGTTATACGGTATTAAACCATACCTCAGGTATTTAAAAATATTAGAAGAAATATTTTACAAAATTTCAAAAAATGTGTTAAGATATTTAATATATTTAATATATATGTAGTTAGTTTATTAATAACTACAGTCATAAATTACATAGTATCATAAGAATTACAGAACTACTATTGCAATTTACTGTAGTGATAATTTATTGATTGACGTTTAAAATAATTAAATTAGTTTTTAAATAAGTTTCTGGAACTTCTGTTTACATTATGATCGAAAATCAGAGATTTTCTATTATTTAAATAAACATATTCGATGCTTTTATATATATATATATATACTTATATAATAAAATATAAAAGAAAATCATAAATTTACAATTTTTATCCACAATTTTTTGTACTAAAAACATTTCGAAAACGCAGTTACAAAAATTTGTTACTTCATAACTTTATAAATAAAATATATGTTAATGTAAGCTTGTAATAGATTCATTAAATAACAATATATATTTAACAGATTCGTAAATATCTTTAAATCAGTTTCAATTTCCAATCGAAGATTAAAAAATTTAGGGAAATAATTTCACGAAAAAAATTTAATTAAATTTTGTTATAACATGCTAAACAATTATAATGTCTGTTATAATAGTAATTTCTTACATTGTTTTTATTTTCAAATGAAAAATTTTAAAATAACAAGCAAATAAAAAATATTTTAAAGTGATCTAAAATTGTTATTAAATTTTTCAAAATTTATCATGTTATTGACGTTAACAGAGAAAAATAAAGCTTGAGTCTCAGTTTTATTTTTCATAAAAATTTGTTTACGTATTTTGTAATTTTTGTTTTATAAAACGATTTTATTTTTATTTTTACTATAATAAAAGAATAGTGAAAAAATAAGGGATATAAATAGTGTTAAATTGTTTTGGATGTCCAAATATTGTACTGTATATTCAAATAAACGATTTAATTTAAAGTTTTACTTTGCACCCTTTTGCTTTTGATAAATAATCATAAATTTTTCATAATTTATATTACAATATATCACATGATATACAAGTATTTTATACGGAATATTACCGAAAATTCTAACTTGTAAGTTTAAACTCTAAGAATTCAGTCGAAGAAATCTACTTTTATCATGTACCAGTATTTTTATATTTGTATAAAAAATATTTGGTATTGTTTTATTTGGATTATTCCAAATGAAAAAAGTAATATCCGTAATTTTTATACCTAACTTCATTCAATAATCAACTTATAAAAAACATTAAATTTTAACTTTAACCTCTAAATTTATCGTACATTTTCAATCTCGGTTAATTCTAATATTTTTAGATTTACCGAAGATTCAAAAATATTAAGAAATAATAAAGAAATAATTTAAAAAAAAATAGTAAAATCTAAAATTTAAAGATAGTTCTTATACCACAGAAATTTCAACGTTATTGTTGCATCGATTCCTAGAAAGTAAGCACGAGAAACACGGAAAATGGGGAAGAATGGAAAAACCGGATGTCCACCTGTCGATCCCCGTCCACCAACCGATGAACTCAGTTACCAGGTTGGCAATAGCACCCTCGGGGTTAAGGTGACTAAAAATGTCGGAAGTATAAAAAATGCGGACGGCTCTGACCCAACTGCCAAAGGTATAAAAATGTTTATGACAGACTATTGAACCAGAGATATGTTCTCAATTTTTTATTCAATTCGTCGTTAGAAAGATTTTTTAATTTTAATGTATAGGGTTTATTTAGAATTTAATTAAATATGAAGTCGTATTTACATTATTTTACAAATTTTTAGACTTTCTAAAGCAGGAAAAACAAACAACTAAATAAATAAAAATATAATTTTATTTTTAATTATTTAAATAATATATATTTTTATATTTCAAATTAATTTTAATGTAGAAAAAAAACTTAAAAAGTTTTCTGGGTAAAATCAGCTTTGTATAAGTATAGAATTACTGAACTTGAAATTCTAAACGTTCTTCTCTGCTAGATGAAGTTCTTAAGGAAATCGAACCATATTTTCATCAATAATTTAACCAAAGATATAGGTACATTCTCTCAGAATATTTCATGTACATAATTTTTAGATTACTAATGTAAGAAAAATATTTAACAATATTTATGTTTTAGAATGTAAATGCAGAATTTTTAAAAGTATTTGAATTACTAAGCGTTAGGTTTTAGAAATATTTTAAAAAATTCAGTTTTCTGGTAACATTATTACTCTAAAAAATTTTAAAAGTCGGAATATCTTTCTTAATTCATTAAAAATATGTTTTAAAATAAATGTATGAAAGCTCTGCTTTACTCAAAAGAGCAGTCTGGTAAGACGACATTCAAAGTAAAATAAGAGTATTGAAAATATTATTAAAATTAAAGTTGAATTTTTCATATAAATTTAAAAAAGTTTTTACGTAAAAGGAAAATGTATTATGATTCAAGTTTTATTTTAATAAATTATGTAATTTACACATATTCATTTAAGTTTAAAATAACATTTATACACATTCATATCTTTCGTGTATAAAGCGAGATGCAATGATCTTATAATTTAAAAGTTTATTTTTTTTTAATCTTCAGAGTATATTTTTTTACGCATTTCAATATTTAGAAATATAATTTTAAATAAAATAGATACATTTTTAAATGTTACATTTGATGATTTTATCAACGGAGTAATGATAGTTTTCTTTATTCTGTATGAATGCGCTTTAGTATATTTAATAACTTTCTTATTTTAATTTTATTTTATTATTATTTTTACTCATTTAATTAAAAAGTATTTTATTTGTAACTTGAACTTTTATTTTAAATGTTAAAGTGCTATTTTCTTTGTCGTTTTAATTATATATTTCGTCCTTATTCACCTACTTTATTAGAAATTGAATGACTTGCAGATTTTTAATATCTCGTACTTATGTCATTATTTTATATTCTTGTTTTTTCAATATATTATGTTTAAGGTAAAGTAATGTTTAAATACTTTTATAAATATTGCTAAATTTATTTTGATTATTTAATTTTGGAATTTTTTGTGACTAAAAATTGATTTCGCATCCTAAGGAGGGTTAGTTTGGTGGTGTATTGTTATTGTGTATATTATATTTATTATCATTAGGTTATTCGCATTATCATTCTATTATTTTATTATTATTATTATTATTATTATTATTATTCTTATTATATGTAGTATTATTCTATTATTATTATTATTATATCAATATTTTCAAAGCATAGTTTATTTATGCATTAATTTTAAATTTCTTAAAAAAATGAAAAAAAAGGTTATAACTATTAAAAATGATCTATTATTAAAAATTTTTACAATTATCATTGTTACTTGTATAGGATAATCCAAAATAAAATTGATTAATGAAGCAAATGATTAGAAATTTCTAATATAACCTGCATAGTTTCTTCATCTATCGTCTTTAATTATTTGTAAGGCTTAATACAATAAAAAACTTTACTCATATTTGAAAAAATACATGTTTAATCTACGATTCTTTTATTAATATAAATAAATATAAAATGTCATTATTTTGTCTTTTATATTATTAAATAGTACATTATTGCTCTTTTTTGTTATAACCTATATTTGACTAGTAGCCATTATATTTTTAATAAACATATAAAAAATTGTATCTTTTATTTGTAATCGCGATTAAAGTCTGACTAGTAAATTACATAAAAATAATACATGAAATATTGTTTTATTATTCGTTTTGAGAATCTATACTGCTTTTATTTTTTATTATATTTGGTTATAAATAAACAATACACTTAATATATTGTGTAATAACTCTTTCATCATTTATAATTCGTTAAAAATTATGTATCAAATAAAATGTAAATATAAAAAATACTGCAAAAAAATCTGTATTTAAATAATTTGGATTGTATAAATAAAAATAACAGCGATTTGGAATCCAATTTTGTTATTATAAATGAAAAATAAATAAATTTTATTATACATTTATTATAATGTTGTAAAATATGCAAGATATAAAATTATATATTATTATTATTTTATGAACTTTTATTTTCTGAAAATTTTAATTTTAATTTACCATAATAATGAATAGGAAAAGAGATTATTTATAGTTATAAGTAGATTAATGTTTGCAATATGTAATAAGAGTTTTACAAAAAATAAAATAAATCAAATATGACATACAACAATGTATTATTAATATAAAAGTATGACGATTATTCTACATTTTAATTGGTATTAACGAAACCTACGCTTTATTATTTTAAATTATCACATAGAATTCATTAGTTTTAAAAATTTTGATAAATAATTCTGAATTCGTGGATAAGAATATTATCATCCTCGTTTAATTAAAGCAAGCATACTGAACTTTAATATATTTAAAAATATGTGTAAGTTTAAGTTATTGTTTAAATATCAATTTTTCTGCTTTGATTTTAATATTACTTTGATGAAAATAATTTGTTAATGAAAATATCTTTTATAATCATTGTAAAAATTTATGTTGTTAAAAAAGTTGCTCTAGTGAAATCAACGATAAGAATCAAATTTATTGACAGAGATAATTAAAAAGAAATTGAAACTGCCAAACAATATCATGATATTGAAAATAAATTTAAAAACCTGGACTGTCATTATACGTATAATTTTTTCAAAACTAAACGCTAAATAATCTAAATGATAGATTTTTAAATACTTGGATTTTATCTTACACTAATATATTTGAAGTGCGTAAAAAAAAGTTATGTAGAAAAGCATTTCTAAACGGAAGTTGCTGCGTTCCGTTTTAATTGTAAACAGAAATGAATAATGGCAGCACAGTTTTTTAAAGTAGAAGCCTTGATATACGTAAACCTAACAGACGAAAACAATGCGGAACAGGGAAGCAAGCGGTTGAATACAAAGAACCTTCGGCTCGCGCTACCCGATAAATAAGCTTATACATATTCGCTTCCAGGAGAGGAAAATGATTTGGTCGTGGGCTCTACCAAGGTACACGTGATCCCGAACACATCAGCTCCAAAGAAGCTTCCAGGCGAAGAACAATTTCTAATGCGCACGACCCGTCATATTCTCAACTCCGAGCAAATGCGGAACAATTTGGAAATTGAGTTGAAGCTGCCGCGTAATTATATGCCCTTGCCGGAGCCACCACCATTTAAAAACTTATATCCAGAATTTGAAGAAACTGAAACTGAAACCGGGGAAGAGGATAAACTTAAGGAGAAGCGCGAATCAAGAAAGAGCGTTGTGCAAACATGAAACACAATCACACTTTAAACGAATCAGTGCTTATGTATATTCTTCTTAAATATTAATATTAGTCATTATTGTTGGCAAGATATTTGAGGTAATATTCATAATGTGAATCAGACGGTCACGTTACTATTTCTTATATATGTACATTTAGATATTTCAATTTTTAAGTTATGCACAAATTTTCTTACTTTAAACAATAAAGATAAAAGTTAAGGTAGACATCTATTTTTATATTTTATGACTTAGATTCAACATTACGAATAAATTTAAGTCATATGATTAATCGAGCAACAATTTTGTTATATTTTTAAATAATAATTCCAACACTTTAGATAGTACAGCTAAATAATGTCAAATCTTAACGTAAATTGCTTAATATACTTATTTTAATAAAACAAAATCATTTGATGTCTATTTATATAATTATAATACTTAATATTAAAAATTTTAATGAACTCAACTTTAATTCAACTATATATGAAAATTGAATATTTAATATTTAGCGTATGAATTTTATCCAAATCGGTAGAAATTATCTTAAAATAATTTTGCGTTACATTAAATATTATACCTAATAATATTAAATTATATTAAATAATATATTAAAATTACTAATAATATTAAAAAATAACTTAATCAATGATTGTAAATTAAAATTTTTTAGCATTTATGTACAATGATATAGCAAATTAGTGAAAGTTCTCTGATATGTAAAAAAAGGACTTTCTATATTGGTAACTTTAATATATATATATCATCTTATAATATATTTTAATAGAAAAAAAACCAAGTTTTTTTATGAATAATAATTTGATAATAATTATTATTGAATAAACATTTCTAAGTTCTTTTCGTGTTTTTTACTATAGTTAATTTGAATTTGTAAGTTTGTAATTATTCTGAGAACTATTTAACATATTTTAACGCTTTTTTCATCCTAGTATATCACCTATTTATTCGAGAAAGAGCAATTTTCATAGAATCTAATATTCGGAAATATAGCCACTAAAGACTTTTGCTCTGGATGCGAATTTAACCTCATATTTTTAAAATTTTAAATTTTAAATGGAGACTCGTCTTTTTTTAATTTTTATATTCTTGTTTAAGTATTCTGGATTTTAATTTTCGAATGTTTGATTTTTCGTCGTATTTGAAGTTTGAATTGTAAGATTTTCATTTTTTACCAACTGTGTTTTTAGTTAACAATCCTTAATATTAATGTAAAATTCAGAGAATTCATAAATTTTCAAAAATGAATTTTGTAATGATTTTGTGATTATTTTAGAATGAATTGGATTGTATTGAATATATTTATATTGTTTTATTTAAAGGTTAACATCTTTATAAATTATTTAAACTCATTACGTATCAATATGCATTATTATATAGTTAAATATAAATTCATTTACGTAGAAGAAGATTAAATTATTTAATGTATGTCATATTATAAAACTTCTTTTAATTTCTGTATGTAGTATCAGATTATTGCATAATAATTATATTTACAAAAAATTATTGTTGCTTCTGCGCATTAACGTAATTTTATAATTTCCAAAACAACTGAATATTGATCTAATGCAAGTAGCTGAACATGTAATTTATAAATAAAAATTAAAAACTATTACAAAAAATATATAAGATATTTTTTAAATTGCATTAAGAATTTATGATATTTATACTTTATTATGTTCTGATATTAAAAAATGAAAAAATTTTATTTCACTACAGCTAATTGAATTCAATATAAATTTTATAATCTACGTATATATACAAGGATTTTTCATTAAGTTTTTTATCAAAAAATTTAGTTCCAATGAATAATCTCTCTTTTATACCAGTTAAAATATATATTATTTGAATAAAACTTAATTATTAGCAGGAAGGCTAGAAAAAAATTTTAAAAAAGTGGGTAGAATAATAGTTTCGTCTTCTAAAAGTAGATGATAAACATGAAGTAAAAAAGAATTGAAGTAGAGTGGGATTAAATAGAGGTTATTTACTAGCCAGAAAAATCCTCAGTTCTATCTAGAAGGCTATTCGTTCAATATGGAGCTGGCATTAGTGAAGACTCACTTTCTAGACGATGGAAAATCAGTTTTCGTCACATTTACCCAAGCAGAAGCTCAGGAAGAGTATAATTAATTCCGTGTTTACAACAAAGATTTCCCAAATCTAACTAGACTATGTACGAACTTCTATGCGCTACGGATTTCGTTACCTAAAGCGTGAATTATTGGAAGCACACTTTCATGTACTTTTTAGAAATTCAGCAGACCTTGAATCCATATTGGTGTAGCGGATTAATTTATTTAACTCATTTGTTTCAATATTCTGAACCACTTAATCGAAATTATCCGCACTTGTTTTTTCAAGGAGTCGATACCGGTCAAAGTGAGTAATAGACTTTCCGATCTTATTACAATAATCATTTAAGTACCGCAATCCGATAAATTAATCTGCCCACGCTGCAACATTATTTTTAAAAATATTTTCTGATACAGCCTGATGATTGGTCATATTTCATTCCTTCCTGCATATCAAGACTGCCTCCTTTCTCGTAATAATTTAATTCTTCGTTAAAATTCTGCTTTTAACAGTGAGTACTCGAGTTTAATTATAAAATCTAAAATCACTACTTTTTAGAACCTTTTACCATCCTCTGGTTATAAAAATCGGCTTTTACTTATTTACGTGAGGATACATATTTAGATATATTTCACAAGAAATTCGATTAGATTACCACAAAAGCCAGAAACAGAATCCTCACCTTCTTTTATCTCCTACGTTCCTTCTCCACAACTGGTGATATCTTCCTTAAAATAAAACTAAGGATTTAGTATCCATATCATCATTACTTGTGTTATTAATGTATAACTTAATTAGCCTAACCACCCTCAGGAGTTAATTTTCCTTTTATAAGTTATTTGATTCATTTTTTATTTCCGATTTCTTGCTATCGCTACTACATTTAAATTTTCTGATACATTTTGCAAACTACGATTACTTAGCTGCTAATGTAAAACCTATATCTTTCTAACTTTATAGAAAACTGTATTTAGAAGCCCATCCATTGGTAACTCATGCTATTTTTACGTTTTTTATCTCATATCATTTCATAATTGATGTAAAATAGCAATAATATTGTTTCTATTTTCTAAATTTTAATGCTTTAAACAATAAAAAAAATCTAAATTTTAGTAATAGATGATTTGAATGAAATTCATAATCCTTGAATGCTCTAACATTGTACACCGGTAATAATGATTTCTTTCATTACTTGCGATGTGTTTAAAATTAGTCAACGATAAAATCGAATGGAGTTCGTTTTGATAACATGAAGAATTATTATCATAATATATTATTATATAATAATTATTAAGAATTATTCTTCTATATATTCTTATACATCGTTATCTCCTCTTACATTTTTAATCATATCTTTTGATGCTGACAAAAATCAACAGAAATAATCGGGTAATTAGTTTTTCAACTTGTAATCTGCTATTCTCCTTTCCTTATAATTCAATGCAAATTATCTTTTCATTTATGTTTGTTGCTTTTATCTTACTACTGTACTTAATATTAACATTAAATAGATTGATTTTCTGACTTTAATATTTAGCCACAGCTTTTGAAGAAGAAAATTTGTCAAAAAAAAAATTTATCGTCTAGAGATTTTTTTATTAATTGCAATTAGATGGTCCAAAAAGGAGCTATTCAGCTAATTTATTTTTATTCATACTTTTTAATGGCTTTTTTTAATATAAAAAACTTTTAGAATTCTAAAATATTTTATATAAATAAAATTGATCGGAAATAATTAATACAAGTAGATAATTGGGTTTTATATAAAAAAATATTTTAGGTTGTAACCACTTCTCAATTTTTTAAATAAATATGTTGAACTACCGTACATAAGCTACTCTTATAAAACTTCCTTAAGAAGTATTAAATTCCAGCAATTTTATCTTAAAACTATTTTAATATATGCTAAACTACTTTTATCAACTTTTCTAACGTAAAAATATAAAGTGAACATAAAACTTATGAATAGTGGATATTATATGTGTCTTGTACTATTAGTATTTATAAAATTGTAGGAATTGATGAAAAATATACAAATATTTATACAATAATTAATAATTCAGCAATATAATAATATCTTATATGAATAGGAATAAATATTACATAGTGTCTATATCAAAAATAAATTTCTGTTCATAGTTGATAAGTAGTTTTTTTTAATAAAATTATTGTTATATTATATTGATATAGTTATATAAAATATATCTCCTTTTCAAAATAATTTTATCAATTGAATTAATATCAATTAAATTATTTTATAATACTTCGCAGTATTTAGTAAGGAGTATATTTAAACATAGTTGTTAATGCAAAGTAATAATTCAAAACAAAATATTTTTTAAATTGTATATTTGAATTTATATATTTTCTTCAATCTGTATCTTTTTCAAACTTACAATGGTACTGATAATTGATAGAAGCGAAAAAAAGAAAAAATTAATAGGTCAGCTAAAATTTTTTCATTGTAAAATTTGATTGTATTATTTTTAGTTTAATAATAAATTTAATAAGTTTCGTGAGACTCAATAGAGTGAATATAATAAAAACAAGCTACCATATCAACAAAATTTTTGAAGAATCTGAGCAAAATCAGAAATAATAGACTATAAATAATAATTATGTATACAAATTATAAAAAGAATTGCAATTGTAAATAATGTATTCTATATTATAAAGAATAAAAGAAGATCTTAAAAAAGTGTAAATACAATAAATTGCAATTCGTTGTAAACAATCACGTCGCGTTACCGCCGACGGATAGAATGAATGAATTCTCAGGTTATAAGTTTTCGTTTATATATTTTTATTTAATGTTCAATTAGTGTGTACGACGGTCTAACTCGATGCACGTATCGAGTAGAACAATCTGTTCGTTCGTGCCGTTATATTTATAAATTTCTTTTTCGCTGTTGTATTACATTTTCTTAAATATAATATAATACTTATTATTAAACAATAAGTTCGGCATTTCCTTGAAATTAAGTAATGCGCGCTTACTTGGGACGCACTTATTTTTGTGTTATTACATTCCGCATATATATCTTAGTTCGTGGCACATTTGCGCATTTGATTTTAGCTATAATGAAACTATTATATATCTATAAATAAAACTAAATCTATTCGTAACTTATAAATGTAACTGAATTTACGCTTGTTTAAGGAAATTCACATATAAATAAATAAAATTTAATCCACGTACATCTATTTATATAAACAATATAAATTTATACAAACAATGTTTACATAAACAATGCTTGAAACTAAATCTACGCATGTTTTGGTATAAATTTTGTTCACCTGGTCGTCTTTGTGTTCCGCTCGTGACATATTTGTTTAGGGATACCTGAGGCAGAAAAAACCTCCGCCAAATTTGACGGAGGAAAAAGGCTCTTACAAATTTCGAATTACGTCGAGCGGAACGTCACATTTATGTATAATTCCTTATATTTTTTTAAAAGATCATTTGTTTTATTCGGCCGAGGTTATGACCATTTATTAGAATAATTTATAATCATTCGCCTTTCCGTCGCCTCTTTCTGCTGGAGTTTCTGTTCGTCCAGAATCGTGACACATGACGTGGTACCGATTTTCTCTTGCAGGAGGGCGCACTTACTCTTACGGTGGAGGCCCAACAACACGGCGCCTCCGCGATGTCCGATTCCATGGACAGGCCCACTTCTACAGTGTAACCGGGATAGGATTAAATATAATTAAAGGAGGGTGCATGTAGAGTACTGGATAATGGTAATAGATTAAAGATCGTGTGAGTGCGAGATAGAAAGAGAGAGAAGAGTTAGTGCAGACAACGTGTAGCTAGAGAGTGTGTGCAAGTGAGCGAGAATAAGGAAAGGAGGAAAAGAATGTACGGAGGGGAAAGACTGCAGTTTTCGATGTACTTACACTGAAGCGCCCTGCCTCCGTCTTCCTTGCTGTCGTGCCGTTTCTGTACATTTCCAAAACTATTCAAAGCTACATATATATTTTGCATTAATATTACCTTTTTGGCTTGGCTTCTTTCGAGGATGATCATTCATATTTGTTGCTCTTACTTACCTATCTATTTGATACATTCAAATTATATTCAAGTATTTTTAATTTTAAAGACGCTCGGATACGTCATCTACATTCGTCATACAAAGGTCGTAACACGTAATCCTTGAAATTTGCCGGGCGACAATACCCTGAGTGCCGATGTATCATAGTGGCGGGAGACAGCGAACGAAAATGGAAGGCGGAAAGGGATAAGATGGTTACGCTGCTGTCTCTCTTGGCGGATTGAAGGGTCAAAGTGATAAAGGGTCTCATTTGTCTCTAAGAGGGAGTAGTTCGTGGCGCTAGAAGCGTTTTCATCCTCTCCAATCTAAGAGAAGAGCAGAACTGATGTGAGAAAGATAAAGAAGATTGTCAACCGGTGAGAGGGGAAGTGTAAGAGAGAAAAGAAAATATTAACTAGAGGATGGATTTAAATTGAGATATATAATAATTAACTTTTTTGAGCTGCTGGTGAATGAAAATTCGGAAAGCTATACAAGCTTAATAATTTATCCAGATTTTCGTTAATGAAAACATCAAGTACATAATCGTCCTCTTGAAGCGAAATATGTTGGTCAACGTTAGTTATTGTTTTTTTACGACTAATACAATTTAGAAAAAACTTTTTTTTCTTTATTATATCACACCTGAACGAAAGACGAAAAGGTAGTTAGTTTTGAACACATTTTCAAATTATTGTTTTCTATTTAAAAATATAAATATATATATATAATTATATATATATAAGCAATATGTATTTCATATTTTCAGTTATTAAAGATAAAAGAGATTCGTAAATTATATAATAAACAGATTTTCATTTAATTGGTTTCAAGTGAAAATTTAATCTATTACTAAAATTAGATGTATATTACAACTTGGGATATTACAAATAGAAATTAATAATTTTTAAATAGAAAGTTCAAAAATTAAAAAGCGATCTGTTCGTAGAAACAAGACATTAATTTTTTCATACAACCAAAAATTATAATTATAAGCATTCAAATTAAGATCGATAATACTTCAGAGAATTTCATATTATAAGATTTAATTACGTATTTAAATAGTTATGTTATTAAGTTTAGAGAAATCTAAAGAAATTTATAAAAGTATGATTGGATGGAATAATTGTTTAAACAGAAAGAATTCAGTTGGTTTTTACTATATTTCTTGAAATTTTATCTTTAATTATATATAAAAAAAATCCTATAGCTTCAAAAACTTTAATAAATATCAATCGAAAAATTTGATTCGCTTTTATTGAAATATTTTAAAATTTTATATCTAAAAAATTTCTTATGCAAATATTGTAATATGAATGTTATTATGAAGCTGTAAAAATAAATTAAAAGAGTGAATGGTATTAAAATTATTTATTATTTAAAGTTAGAGACGTTATTATTGTATGCATGCATACATACATACATACATACATACATACATACATACACACATACACACATACATAAAATACTTTGTATTATCTGATGATTTACGTTTTAATTTCAATTTCTTCTTCTATAAAATTAAATAAAAATAAGTACAGTTAAAATTTTTAAAAAAATTATTTTTATTTACATTAATACAACTTTATTTGATTCATTGAATCATTAATCTTTTGATGCATTTTAACGATCATCCATATTTTATACATACATTCATCGGTAATTATATCCTTTTGTATATCAAATTCATCATTATATAATTGTAGTTTAAAATATTTTTTTTTTTTAAGTACACCAGGTATATTTATAATAGTTCACAAAAAATAGTTAAAATAAAGTATTTTTAACTGAAATATGAAGTTAAGAAAAATCCGTTCAAAAAATATTTTATAAAGTATTTTAGAACAATGTATGATTCAGTAAATACTTTTATTTTCATTGTTTAAAATTTATTTTTAAGTTAGTTTATTAAAATAGCCTAATGTATTTATTTTTTCTATGATAATAATAGAATAGTGTTTATACTGGTATATATCAATATTCAATATATCAATATAGATTGATATAAATAGATATATAACTTTTAAATGAATAATATAACACTTACTATGAATATATAATAACTCAACTCAACTATAAGTCTATTTGTACTCATTGATATATATTTGAATAAAACCCATCATATTATTTTCAAATCAATACATATAATTTTTAAATAATTGATAAATTATATTTATATATATGATAAATAAAATATAAAGTAAAAGAAATTAAGAGAAAAGCTGAAGCCAAAAATTTACATAAAGTACGTTAAAGAAATATTTTAATTTATAAAAATCAAATATATTTTTGTTTAAAAATAGTGACGTTTTTATGTAATTTTAGTTAAAAATTTTACTTCAATGTTACTTTATTTTCATATACACGTACATGTGCAATATATATTTGTGTGTGTGTCCCACCTGTAAAAATTTTAGAGTCCCGAAAATTTTCAGTAGTGATGCAGGAAACAGTAATATATGTGACAGGCTTTTTGTATTCTATTTTAATTAAATTTATGCGTGATAATGTAATATAATACTTAAGGAAAATTAATTTGATAAGTTTAATGTCACGCAAATCAATCTCAATTGCTAGGTATTAAAAATCTTGAAGATTAAGAAGATCAATAATAAAATTAGCATTAAGTGTATTCAAAGAAAAGAACTTTAATATTGGATTGCTAATACGACAAGGCGTAAAAAAGAGTTATACAACGTTTATAACAGAGACGTGCAATATAGCAGCCTACCTTCCTGTGCACTAGAGGGATTTCGCGGCATAACCGGCAAATAAATTCCGCAAGGAGTTCAAAACTTTCTCGATATTTCTCTTCTCGCTTCTCCTTCTCTCTATCTCCTTTTTGTCTTACTTCTCGCAATTTATTTTTATTCGTGTTCCATTCCTTTTTTTATAGCATTTTCTCTCGTCCTTTTTAAAATTTTGATAAATTTCTACTTTAGTAGATATTTATATCAATTTCTTCTCTCTAATTATTTACAAATTGATAAAATGCGAATAATTTAAATTTTTGGTTTGATAATTTACAAATTTTCAAATCTATCTACTCATATTTTAATGAGATTTTTTTCCCATTATTTTCGCAATGAGTTGTAGTTAAGGACGTAGTTTCAATGTTGACAAAATGCATATTAAGGATAGATTAAAATTTACATACTAAGGTATCGTTATATTTGCACATTTTTTTAAGAGAGGCTTAAATACTTTTAATGTAAGAAAAAAGCTTTTAATTACGAAAAAAAATTAACAAACATTTTTCATACGTATTTATGATGGATAAAATAATATTCAAATACCCTTTCTTTTATTTTTATTAAAAGACTTTAAAGCACTTCAGTAGATTCATATATATGTAAATATTATTATCATGACTTAAAATGTATAATCAAGAAAATTACTTAATTATTGTTCTGTATTTATATACGTTATCTAGTACTAATTTAATTTGAGACGTTTTGTACAGTTAACTATCGTAGATGAACTTTTAAGCGCGAATTATTTCCTTAACGTAAATATTTTCGTACAGTATTTGCAATTTTCTATAGAACAATTTATAACACTAATTACTACTTTAATATATTTTAGCAATGAGTTCTATTATATCAGATGAATTCGATAATTTCAATTGAAAGCCAAAATCAATGCCACGATACAAATCTTTATTATTTATTGCTCCTGTTAATTTAAGGATTTCGCTCTTCATTGTTTTTATTACTGACCTCATCAATGCTATTCGTCGGAAGATTGGATCTCCCTGTAGAATGAGAAAATCGAATTTAACGTTCAATGGGACTTCCTCCATCGCGAACTCAGCCATAATTCCATCAGAACATCCGCAAAATTATTACCTACAACTCATTTTCCTACATGTACCCGTCATCGGTCAGCACTAAATATTCATCTTTGTTCGTGCTTCATTCATTGGTGCGCTTATTATCATTGGCTGCTGATATACTATGGGCCATCAAGGAATAATTTCATATCTTGCTGAAATAATATTGAATATATATTTATGCTTACTCTTATGCTTTTCAATGGCGTTTAAACACTCACAAATTTTGATATTCACTTGCACGAACTCTAGGAAATGTTTAACCAAATCTTGTTTCTGCTTTGCGCTCATAGAATATATAACTTAGTTCAAAGTATAGAACTCGGTAAACTGCATTTAATAAATTATACTTTATGTAAATGCATTTGTTTTAGTTGGGATTTTAAAATCTTTATGATATAAAATTCTGTATTTTTACAACAATTTGACTTATTACAAACGAAATTATGAATACTAAGTAGTTCTTTTACAATACGTATACTCTTACAGTACTTAAAATTATTATAATTATTATTTGAATATTATTATATAAAAATGATATAAATAATTAATAAGATTTTCGAATTAATATATTTACGATTTTTGGTATATCATTTTTACACCTCGAAAATCATTTGACAAGACTCTAAATAATAATTAAATAACGATGTTCATGACTACTAGCTACAGAGTTTGGGAAGAATAAGTTCTAAGTAACACTATTAATTTTAGAATTTTATTAAATGAAAAACAGTAGTTCAATTAATAAAATTGGATTACATAATTTAAAATTAATAAATGCTGAATATAATTTATGAACCATTAAGATTTATAATCGAATTCATCTCGTGTTACAGAAAATGAAAGTAATATCTACTGATTATTAAATTTTAATATATGATAATATTGTAATTTAAATTATTTGGTTATTAAGAACATTACTAATCAGTTTTCAGTATTACAATCAAATTTCAAATTGGTGTATATTAATTGTAATTACTATTACCTAGTGGTTCGTACATTATTTACACATGCAGGCATACACACAGACTTATATAATTTACTAAAATGGGTGGAGGCTTATGAAAACATGATTAATGAAAAGAAAATATTATTAAAACAAATAATAATTAATTATATCTATTTATGAAATCAGGGCGGCAAGTAATTTTTTTAATATATTATATATAATTATATGATTTTTAATGAGTGATTAGTAGAATTCTTTCTATGACATTAATACAAATATAAAATTCATAGGGTTGTATGATATATCAACGTTTAATACACATTTAATACATTAAATATATTATATAATTTTAAATTATATTCAATTTTTTGCACACATAATCTTACATTATAATCACTATTATAAAATTTATAATTAAAAAAATTTTTATTTATGCATACTGCATTTATATTTACATTTAAACAATATTAAAAAATAATTTCACAAAATTTCAAATTATTGATTCGCAAATAATAATCGAAACTATAAATAATTGTATCAGCAAAGAGCTCAAAAAGATTAATCAAAATGATGAATTTACGCAAGATATGCAAAAATTGAGAATAAAATTTTAACAATCGTCATAAGATTTGATAAATAAAGTTTAAAAACGAAAAATAATCATAAACAGTTTCTAATAATATAATAAATTATGACAAAATAAAGCTGATTCTTTTATACGGATTTGTACGGATAATTTGTGTATTTGATAATTGAAAAAAGTTTCTTTTTAATAATGTAATCTTTCCGAATGCATATAAATAATGCTATGTCGGCAAATATGAATACATGCTAACAATGGTTATAATTATGGATTACATATATATATATATATGTATATTTAAATTTTTTATCCACTTGATGAATTTTATCGATAAGCTTTATAGAAATGATATTGAAATTAATCGAGCATTCATAACTGATTTAAAACAGAAATAAACTTCTCTTGTGATAAATTAACAATCCGTGTTTGATGTAAAATTTACCGATCGATTATTTTAAATATTTGAATGTAACAATTAGTTTCTACTAAAATTTAAAAATGCCATTAAACGATCATACGTACAAAGTTTTATAAAAAAGCACAATTTACTGGAAGTTGAATGAATTTTTAACGAGTGTATTATTAGGCGTAGAAGCTGCAGAGAAAAAAATAAAATCTAACGTATTCCAGTTTCACAAAGTGAATGCTGCTTCTCCATCGCGCTTACGAAACCTTTGATTTTCCCGATTGCGTTCTGCAGCAAGTTTTTGCTAATATTAAAGGCGCGTCCATCAACGTAGACGCGATATAAGAACAAATATGCGCACAAAGAATCGCAGAGGAGGTCGCGCGGTAGTCAGATACCAGGCGGCGGATTGAGGATAGAAAAATGTAGTACCGGCGAGCAAAAGGATAAATAAAAAATGATCCGCCACTCCCGCGACTCTCGTTTGTAAAATTCGTTATCTCTCGCGAGAGGTGTAGTAGCAGCACTCGCGCGACACGACGCCCGCTTCATATTTATGAGAGGAGTTTTAGCATATTCAAAACATAAATTACTTTTACCGGGCTAAGTCAACTAGCCAATAAAATACTGCCTGGAGTTTATCTCCCACCCTTCAGACCTTGGGCGCCGCCGCGACCGCGTCGTCCTTTCTCTGGTCGTCCGCGCGTTCGTACAATGCGCGATCTTTCGCGCGCCTGCGCCCCTACGAAACATCCGCGCACTTCTTTTGCTGTGTGCGCATGCACAATCCAAAATCGTCTATCAATCGATGCGGAAATTATTCCACTCGCCCAAAGAAACGGAAATCCCTTTCTACGCAAATTTTTTCACTCTCTCTCTCTCTCTTCTTCTCTCTTACTTTCTACCATTCCGATTTTTTAAATTCAATTTCGAATGCGCCGTTGCACGAGGCAGTTCATACTTTAGTCGAAAGGGCTCCTTCTCTCTTCTTCGTTTGTTCGCGTTATTGATAGACTGTGAAATCGATTATCGAAGAGCCAAGGCGTTTAGTTTCTCAAGAGAAGTCTATGAAACCAACCTTTCCATTTGAAACATGAGATGTTTGATTGAAATATCGATTTCTTAACCGACAGTGAAAATGAAACTCAAATCGATTGAAAGTCATTAAAAACGATTCACTGCTCAGATTTACTTAGTATCCGCAAACATTGTAATATTTTTTAATAATGCAACTTGTCATTTTGTGTTTAACTTTGATTTTATCGCAAAATACTTCTTTAATTTCAACACATAGACAGGCTTATTATACTGTTGGTAATATTTCTAAATTAATCGAACTAGTTGGCACTTTTATTAATCGATATTTCAATAAAACTATCTAAAAATGACGAACAATATCATCCGTAAGTAATACTATCAGAACGCGACTTGTTCTAGCTCTAAAATACATCGGATATTAGATGTAAATTCCAATACGTCATCAAGGAAGGTAAAGATAATATATTGCTTTCGTAAACTGTCATTTTTTTAAAACAAATCTTAAAATTATTTTATTATCCTCTGCTCGTTGATTGTTTGCGTGGAAAGGCTACCTCTAAACCGATTCTAATTTCTGATAAGTTACAAAGGATACAAACAACGAAAAATATATTTGATAAAGAAAAGAATCGGATACGACAAGTAAGAGATACGCGTCATGATCAATTTATCTTCATATTTTTCTACGTTTATTCTCCTTATTTTTCATGCATCAAAAACTTTAAAAGACGCATCACTTATACATACTATAACTTATACACTGTTTAAGTCTGTCCATTATTCATATTTCTACCTGTTCTTTATTTATATATGTTCAAATATTGCAGTTGTCAGTTTAAAGAATCGTCGGGGAAAAGGTTTTTTCCGTTGCAACTATTAAGTTCTCGATACGCGAATTCGCGCGTTTTTGTTCACGCATCTTGGTTTACATATAATTAGAATTAAAAGAAGTTGGTTAAATATCGATGGAGTTAATTATAAAATTAAATTGACTTATTTAATGGATGGAATAATCGCAAATAAAGTGTTTTCGTACAGTTGCTGCGCTTACGTTTGATACGATTTCCGGGTGTATCCGTAGAAATTGTTTCGATGTAAAATTTTATTCGTTTTTTGGGCATCACCAAAACAAAATGAAGAGAGTGGACTATCGAAGTATCAAAGATGGAGTTACGGACGTATCAGAAATTTAATGCTCATCGGCGGGCATTTGAAAAATCAAGCCAAAATCAGACGACGCGTCAGCGCTAAATATCATCGCTTTGAATTTAACGCAGCAGCGATAGAAGCGCTACTTGGATGCACAAGCGAAGCCGCAATTAACGCGAAACAAGCACTAAACTAGAGCAGCCATTTTCGCGGGCAAAAAAGTTGCAGATGCGCTTATCGAGCGATGAACATTCAGCCGCAACAACGACTCCACTCAGAGAGCATTGTAAAGAAGCAAAACTAGAAAAAGCTGCAGACGCAACTAAACATTATCATACATCGTCGGAAAATCCAAGCGCACCGAAGCGCCGCGACGTAAAATGCAATAGCCGTCGGGGCTCAGGGGCGAGATGCGTTTTTATCTCCGCGAGCATGATATTCTTCGCGCAAAAAGGCCATTCCTCTACGTCTTCAGTGCCGTAAACAAATACTCCGGAGGCAGAGAGCGTATAGCATATCGCGCGCCAAAAGGAGCTGCCGAGCGACGATTGATGTCGCGCGTCTTCCGCCCTTCTTATTTCTTGTGTCCGCGCGAGTGATAGCGGCCGAATAATAGAATGGAAGCCAATCGATATGACGAACACAAGATACGGGATAATCGGATTAAACATATTGATGGATGGATTTCGCGGTTGCTCCCGAATACCGACGCGCTCTCCACCCACGGCCCTCCATCTCACTGTCACTCCCTCTCTCTCGCTTTCTGCACTGTGCGCATGATGTACGTCATAAAATAAATCCAGCGTCGCCGTCGAGGATTACTCTTCCCTTCCCCTCCCGGGGAGGGCTGTATGGCACTGGTACGCAAACTTTGCTTTCTCGCTTTCGCACATTCTGGTCGGCTCTGTCCGCTCTGTCGGCAACTCTCTAGTATTATATTGTTCTGTTTAATCTCATGGTTATTGTTACTCATGTTTATCTACTGTTATTGCCTCTGCCGTTCTAATGACAGAATCTACTTATCTGCGTTTTTCATGAAAAATTAATTTCGTGTGTCGCTAAATTTTTCTTCGACGACTTGCTAAGTGCTCTAAATCACTTAGCCTCTTTCAAAAACCTAATTTCGCAATCATACAATTTCTCCTTTAAATTTGCAGAAGCGCTAACGCTAAACAAATAAAGTATGCCTTTTCAAGTGCATTGCACAGACGTATTATACACTTTTCTAGAAAAATATTGTTACGGTAGATTTGCCAATAATTATGCAGTACCGAAGACAAGATTTTGCGGTTAGATAAATATAATCAGATGGAACATATTACGAAAATTAAAGGATCGGTTAATAATTATACGGGATTAATTTTCCGGTTTGCCTTACCTGTCATAATATGTTATAGAATGCTCTAATAATGCTGAAGTTTCATAAAATAATATCTGTTCCTTACAAATCGTAATAATCGTAAAATAATGTTTTGTTTGCAATATTAATATTTTATACTTTATTTGAAAATTCATTGTAAAAAAATTTTGTAACTTTTGTATTTAACATCAACAAACGTATTATTTCATATACTTATAGGACGTTATTGTATAATATAATTAGATCAGTTGCCATTGAAGAATATCAATTCGTGTTTACGACATACCATGACTACACTTCAACTGCAGATAAATACGTTTTTATCAAGAATGGAAATTGGTTGGAAATATTGAATAAATTTTGATTATAGAATTGAAATTTTATTTACAAATAAAATTTTTTAAAGCTTTATGTGCAAAATATTGTTTATTTTACACGCAATATAAAAGAGTAAAAAATTATATTGCAATTGATATTTATTATTATTTTTATTAATGGATTAAATTACGAACACCAATATTGGAATTTTTTTATGTCAAAAATTCAACTGTATTATTTTGGTGCAATATTTTGCATTTTTCAAAATAAATTTTCATTTTTTATTCCGTGAAAGAAACTTGTAATAATAAAAATATATAATAGCACGTTTTATCTATTTTTGACAAAACAAGATTTACACAAATTGAAAAAAATTATTTGCTAATATTAAAACGTGTATTTTATCATATACTAGGTGTAGATGATTTTAATAATTTGATCGATAATAATCAAAATATTCAATATTTATGTCCTGCATATTGTAAAACGTTAATTGATAAAACGTAGAAAGAACGAGCGATTAGATTTCGTTTTTAACGTAGCTTTTTAATTTTTAATTAATCCACACTTTGATAATTTAAAACGTTTGTTACTTATCCTTTGAACCAAGTTTGGACACATTTTTTTGTATTTTTCTATCCACTCCTGTATAAACGCTTGATTATAATTAGATACTGTTGTACAATTGCAAAAAATTAAAGTGACCCAAGCTTAGAGCTCAGGAGCCCGTTGATAACCTTTTTGATACCATTGAAGTAACAGTCACGCTTTGCTATACAAATATTTTCCCTCCAAAGCTTCACTTTAGTTTAGCAGATTTTTATTATAATTTTACGCTCCTATTATATAAAACTTGATCAATTCGAAGTTGCATCGATTAAGAGCGTGTGGCACGAATAAAAATGCCAATCAATTTCTCCGTCTCTTCCACACTTTCGGTGGCTCTGCGCTCGTATCCCCGTGGGTGCGTATTCCGAATGTGCGACTGCTCTATCAACTTGACATTCATACTGAAATTGGTTAAGTTGCAATCCCCGAAGTTTGTCTCTATTGCAAACTGGACGGGCCATCGTTCGTGCAATATTTAACCGGCGCTGTCCTGGCGAATTACGTAGACATCGAAACATGAGACGAAGGCGATATAAAGCTCCTGTGCATGCGGCTATCTCGATTTATATGCGCTACGCAACTTTTCAGATTGTTAAACAAACTCTTTATCCGCACCCCTATATTCCGCTCTCTGCGCAAACGTTGTTTGACTCTCGAAACATTGCAGAAACGCTGCCGGAGCTGAAGCGAATTGATGTGCCTCAGAAGTTTTGCGAGAGGCTTTCCGCAAGCGTTTGATGGCTACAACTTGAATTTCAATTAAGAGCTTATTTTTGTGTCGATGCTCTGTAAATAATTCACTCACAGGTGCGCATTAGGTTGGTTGCCGACGTAGAAGCGATCCAATTGAAAATTAGATCTCTGCCTGGTGAATCTGGTCTGCTGAAAGAGTCGATAAAAATTAAAGAACGGTAAAAGATCTTTTAAATCATCTGAAAACAAAAATTATATCATATAATAACTGTGCGAGTTATAAAAACTAAAATAAATTTTTAATTAACACTAATTTAACAGAATTATATACGTTCTTTACTATATTTAATCTGTCTTTTTTGTCATGATTTATTTTTTCTGCACTTTCGAACTTCGATGCTTAAAAAATTAATTTAATGGATCATATTTTCTTTATTAACAAAATCAAAGTAATATTCATAATTATTATCTTTTTCTTTGAAAATTGAAGAATTTTTCTTTGAAGAACTTGTTTCTCTTGCGCATTGCGCATTCAAGCTGTTCAATTAATTTATAAAATTAATATTCAGGAGAGTTCTCGATAAAGGAAATGTGCAAATTATTGCTTGTATTAAATAACAATTTACTAGTAATAAATAAATAAAATTTTTGTTTTGCTGTTTTGCAGAATTAAACCAAAATTTAATGAATATAATGGAAAAGTAATTCTTGATATTAACTTTCATTTTTATTTTTTTGATAGTTTTACATTTACACGAAATATTTCGAATTCTTTAAAAAAATTTACTTAGTAAATTTTAGAAAAACGCGAATATGTAAAGGTCTGATGTTCATACAATGCTTTTTTATATAATGTATATTTTCATTTATTTTACAGAAACTCTTTGTTTATAAAAAATAGTTTAATTTAGGTACATTAAAAATTATTCTGCCCACATAAAACAGTATTTTTTATTATTTTTTCTTTGAAACACTGTCTAATGGTAACAATGAATTTTAAAACAAATTATGACAACGTAAGCTTGGATCAATATTAATAATTTTCAAAGTATGGTCCTGTTAAATTGGACAAATTATAAAATGGTTCATAAATCACGCATCTTTTTAATTTCATAATAATTAAAATAAAACTTATTTATAAATAATAAAGTTTTCGATTAAATTCAGTTTCAATGTACAATAGAAATACCTAAATTATATTGTATATGTTCAAAAATTCTTTTTTAATGAATAAAACATATGTGCATGTGTATGCGCGCATATCTATACACGAGCTTATAAATAAATACATATATATATATATATATATATATATATATACAGATATTTATGACACAATTTTTGTATTTCACTACATTATTAAGTCTAAAACAATCGATATTTCGTATTTAGATTACGTACTTGTCAAAAAAATAGTTTAAATTTTGTAGAACATGTAAAATATAACAAAAAAAATATAAAAAAAAACCTATTTATATTTTTATTTATTTCGTATATATTATATATATATATATATACAATCGTAGAAAAATTCTTCTCGTAATTATAATAGTATTGGTGGAAAATGTGACGTCTGCGTGGAAGTGCCGATATTTGTTGTTTTTGTTTTCGGTTTTTATAATTTAATGATACTCCTCCTTTTTTGTCTTCAATCTTGGACTTAAGTTCAAAGGAAGGAAGCTGCTCCATTACTCTAGCGTCGATAAATCTAACGCAAACAGTGTTCACGTTGTTCAATCGACTTAGAACTTAAACGATTATGAGTTAAGCTTAATCGACGATAACGCTCTTCAGCAGGCTCGTTACTTAAATGATTACAAATTAAGCTTAATCGCTGTTCAAGCTATTCAATTAATTCTTTACTTAAGATTTATATAAATGATTGAATCAATATTTCTTAATGTCAAATGAACATCAATGAATATGTATCCGCTTTCAGTCCTCTCCGCTTAATTTTAATTCATATTTATTTACAATGTTATTGTCACGCTGTTCATGAAATATTTTACGAGATAAAATATATTTTTTATTTTTATTATATTATTTAAAATAGTTTCATACAGAATAAAAGATTTCCGAATTTCTAGACATTTCAAGAATAGAAATGAATAATTTTATTTGCGAATGCTTTATACATCAAAATTTAAAATGAGAAATATAAATTTACTGCACCACTAAAGGCTTACTTTTATTTATAAAAATTTGTGGAAAAGAGCTTTTTTATATTAGATACAGGTAATAAAATAATATTTAATCGTATTGAAGGTTAAGATAAATTACACTGTGTGGATGAAACAGGTGAATTTAAACATTATTTAATCAATTGTATTGAGATGACTTGTATCTTTAAAATGATTTTAAAAATGATACGAATTTATCATATATTTTTTAATATGTCAATAATACGCATTTATTTGCTGATAGTTATTTACTGCAAATGTCAAAATTGAAATGTGTATTATTTAATATATAATGGATCTGTAATTTATAAAAATTTCTATTTCGACTGAAAACAAATATTTTTTAGATTGAATTTTATGTATTATTGCAAAATAATAATAAATAATAATTAAAGAATTTTAAATTATATTATTATTTGCAGAATTTAAGGAAATATACTTTTAGCATATTTTTTATTCGTACCTTTTTTATTATTTAAAAGATTAATAATTTGATACTTATTGCACCTAATTATTTTTATATGCATAGATCGCGCAAATGAATATATATATATATTATTTACTAATGTAGTAAAAGTAAAGAGAGACCTATAATATGCATAAAAATTATGAAATTTTAATTATTATTGAATTGTAGATTTGGCAAAAATATAATTCTGTCTTTCCGTTTGAAATACATATTAAATATGAGAAATTTGTCATTTATTAAATCTTAGATTTATTTGCAAATTTATTATTATACAATTCAACATCAATAAGCACAAGCGCAATAATTATTTCCATACATAATGTAAAAGCTGTTCCACTAAATTGATTTTAATCTAAATCATTTAAAGTCATACAGTCATAATTTAAGTAATTAATTAAATACAATTTATTATTTGAAGCATAATGTATACAACTAGATCTCTGTTCATGTCATAACTGACATTTAATTTTTTTTATTAAATACTGTATTTGAATTTTCTATTACTTCACAATGTATGATGTCATGTACATAGATATGAGATTAAGCTCGGAATAAAATTGGGTTGAAATAATAAATGTATTACGTTCGTTACTTATTGATTAAAAATTTTTTGCATATTCGTAATAAGAATTCATAATAATTCTAAATTTCCACGATTACGAAATTCCATAACCATATTATGTCGATAATTAAAATCAGCCAACTGATAATAATAAATAAATTTAGCGCGAGTAACAATCGTAAATAATATTACTCACGGTAGGTAGTTATCTGATAATAGAGCCATATAAACGGCTTCCACTTTAATTTCAAAATATTTGATTCAAGAAAATAATTCCCACTATCACGAGATTCACATGGAATTACGGATTACAGGCACCATAGTCAGGGATTGCATTTAAATATCGAGGGAGCACTGACCCGGGGCTTGCCGTGCCGCTGCTACCCTATTATAATAATTTATGATTTACGTAGTTGCATAATCATTGAATGAACTATTATGTTATTAGCTGATGCATAATTCAAAAATATATTAACTATTCTGTTTGCAGATGATTTTCGGCAATTATAATTAACAAACAAAGTATTTAAACCACATCGGTAATCGTCATTTAATAAACCTTTTATTAGTTATTCGAATGCGTCATCCATACGGCATATTAGATAATTATCTGTGATTTTTTAGTTGCATCGTGCAAATTTTATTCATTCTTACAATAAGAACCATATAATAATTACAAAATACTGAATATTTCACTGTTTATCTTTATATTCCGAATAACGTTTGCTTATTAATATGCTTAAATGACCTTCTGAGCATTAGTAATCAATAAGACATAATTTTAGCGACGCGTTTGGTTGAATTAAATAATTGAGAAATGCGTTTGTTTACTCGTTATAATAGGATTCGCAAGCAGATCTCTTTTTGAATAAAGATGTAAGAAAATATAATAGTTCTGTATTATTAAGATTCCTGTAGCGCCGATATCGCGTTCGTAGATGCTCCCCATGCAAGTGATAACTTTACGTAGCCGTGATTCTACGTCAGATAACTGCATATCAGACGGTTCTCAAACAAAAGAAATAAACCTAATTATCAGTTAATTTAGTCATATTCTGAAATTGAATCGTGCTTTGAATATTCAGCTTCTTATTGCAGAATTCTTTCGAATGTAAAATATGCTAAAAGCGTTACGAACTTTAAAACGAAGCTAAATTTCTACTGTTTTTGCAATAATCCATCGCGCAAAAGTTTTAAAATTTGTGTCAGTCACCTTATACGTCCTGAATTGCAGAAACTAAAGTATAAGAAAGTAATAACCTCGTTACCGAGAGCTGTAAGGGAATGAAAATAAAGTATTAAAATGCTTAGTTGGCGGGCTCGAGTAAAATCACTTGCTCCACGGCCATTGTCAAAAATGAAAAGGTGTGTCCGTGCTCACACTCGCGGATAAATCAGTAGAAGCTTCTCGATTTCTTCACACGAGTCCGAACACGTACTGGATATAAATTTTGCGCACGCGACTGTAAGTTCAGACAAATATCGCCTGTTTTTCATTCCGCAGTTTTTCCGTGTCACCTATATGTTACATCGCTCGCTGAAGAGTTGAAATGTGCGTTGTACCGCGCTGACACGTTTTTATTACTCGTTTTTGCAACGAAAAATTGTCGCATTTTTACCGCCCGACATTTCAACTCGCGCCCTCCTCTGCATTCATTTTAATAACTTCTTTATTTTACTAATAACCGATGCTAAATTTACTTTTCACTAGATGCAGCAAGGCGTCATACTGATAGAGGAGCCAAAACTTTGTTAAATTTATTCTAAATGTCGTACATTTAATTCACTAATTCTGATAATGCGGATTAGCATTAATAAATTTGTGTCAATGTCAACCGATGTTTCTCAATAACGTACAATTCTACGGAGCTTTGAGGTTGTTTAGAATAAAAATAGTATTATAAAAAAAGTATAAAATTTAAATTATATCCCGTGTGTGCATGCTCATTGGAACTTTGATAAATTATTATTACTCAAGTTCCAAGACAAGACTTTTTTATAAGTTTTATTACAGTTCATACTTAATGCTTTTATTTTCCTTCTAGGTAATTTAAAATCCATAATTCTTATTCTTATTCTTATTGACAGATTTATCGATAATGTCAATTTTCAATAAAATAGTTAGCTAGTTTAGCTATAGGTAATATATTGTAATGATAGCCGTATTTCAAAAGTATAATTATTTTTTTTATTTAACTGTAAACGCGATAAGTTTACAGTTTCTTACAAAATTTAAACAAAAATCTAAATTGGCAATATTTAATCTATTTTGTTATGCAATTCTATAGAAATAAATTTCTATGCACTAATAAATGTATACAAATAAAGCATAAGCATGTAATAGAGTAATTAAAAATTTAAGGAAAATACATAGAAAATACTAGATTTTTTATGCATCTTCAAATAAATAAATTATTTTAGAGATAATTACTGTATCTATTCGTAATGTTATTAGACTAAATATATCTTGAGATTCAATTCGCGAGAATTACAACATAAATAGAATAACAGCTAGCATTTTCTAAACGATTTTAATTAAAAGAATATTACAAGCATCTTATAAATTATTTATTTAACCTATAATGAAATAGTAATCTCAATATTATTCTTATATTTTCCTGACTTATTTTTATTTTTTTTATTGCGCGTATTTAGTTATAATGTTTGTGTTGTTATAATTACAGAAACATTACAATGTTATTATTATATATGAAACATAAAACAGTGTTATTATATTATACCTACATTTTATAATTACATTATATTGCATACAGACAAAAAACTCTCCGTCACTAGTAAAGGTTAACTTCTCTTAGAAAACATCAACGATTTATTTTCAGGATTATTTAGCTTTACAAAACTGAGGTATTGATCAGCAAAAAACTTCTACTTGTACAGGCTCACTGATAATGAAGTATAGTTAGACTTATAGTTTAATGACTTCAGATGCAGTATCTGCATATACTTGATCTTTACATATATTGGATGTTTACGTGGTAGAGATCCTGTACACGTACTCATTGATTATGATCAGGTATCGAACGTAGCTCGTAAAATTACGGAACATTCTATCCACATTATCACTTCGATAACCCTACACATGTAGAAGCAATTAGATCATTAGTGCAAGTTGTAAAATTAAGAAATTACTAGTTTTGATTTAGTTATCAGCAAGGAAAATATTATATCGTTATTCTTTTTTTTTATTTCTATTAAAAGGTTATAAAATTATTTTACAATTTAATTTTTAAACGGAATTTTTTAAGTTTGATTCAATTAATTTCACATTATTTTAGAAAATTCTATTTAATAGATACATATTTATATGGTGATGAGTTGATTATTATTTAATTATTTATAAAAAATGAATATTGATAAAATATTTAAAAAACTATAGATATAATATTATTAATATAAGAAAATTCGTTCAAATATGAATCAATAACGATAATTATTTCTGATTAGTTTCGAACGACTTTATATTCTTAAAGTTATTTAAGAATATTAGAAATTCAGATTTTATGCAATTTTATGGAATACGTTTTTATGGACTTGTAATGGTTAGCTTTTAATCATTAGGTTAACAAAATGACCTATTATAAACTATTCCTATCGCATTAATATATTAATTAGAGGTACCTATACATGCGCAGTATATTATATAACGATTCACAAACTATAACAAACTAACAGTTCCGCGATATTTCGGTATTCTTTGTTGTATTGTACTGTGATGAATTTATTATTCGTTTTGAATTCGGGAAAGAACGGCAGTCTATATTTCGTGAATTATGGTCTGATTTTACTTAAACCTCCTTTGTTTCTTCGTTAGAAATACTTTTAAATTTCAAAAGACCATTGTCTTGCAATCACTATTGGAATTCTAATTCTTGGCTAAATTTATTTTAAATAATTATAAGAATAAGAATTTTACTAATCCGATAAATTAAGAATTAACATAATTAAATCGATGGGATACGTAAAAATTAAATATTATTTATAAATATAAATTCATGTATAAATGTGATTAGTTTATTGAAATACTCCGCACCTGTATCTCAAAATAAACCTAATCTGTATATAATTCCGATAAAGTTTGAATACAAAGTTAAAGTTTTTACGGAAAAATAGATAGGCAGATGTATAGAAGAAAAATTCTTATGACTTTATTTGAAAATCGTTATCACTTTCATGAATTGTTTTCTTTAAAATTTAAAAAAATTAATAAATTAGAATGATCTTCTATAAATGAAATAATAATTAGATTGACCATAGCTACTTTTAATTGCGTTGTTCCTTGTGTTCGGTCCGAATGCAGAAAACAACCCACATGTATTATTAATCGCTTAATAAAGCTGTATAGTAGATTGTTATTAAAAACAGTATGTTACGTATGTAATGAATATATTAGCATTATAGAGATTTTAGCAGGAATTCAAAGGAAAGAAAAATTTGTTGAAAAAATATGAAAGTTTCTTTAAGGGAGTTCTGTAAATAGCCATGCGAGCCATGTCGGAACCATAAAACAAATTGTGCGGATATTTACTGTGGCAGATCAACCATAAACTAGACGTCGGAACATTTAACTCTACGCTAATCCTTACTATAAAATTAATTAATCCTTCGGTTATTATCTTGGTCTTCTCCTCAGTTTTATGAGTGCTACGTATCCTTTCAACGGATTTTTTTCACGACTCTGCGACTGTTAATATTAAGATTTTTGAGAGGACGATAATCTTTTATGCGGTATTCAATGGATATTAATATTCAAACGCGCACACCCCGGTAAATCTCGTGAATGTCGCACTACTAGCACATTTTTTAATAAAAAGAACAGAAATGTAAGATAATTTCAAGTGTAATAGCAAGATATAATGTCCGCTTAAAGTTTAGTCGTGATGCTTTATATTATTCAGTATTATCAACGCATAGTAAAAATGTTACCAACTCTTATGGATCAATAATAATACAATGAAATTTTTTATTCACTGTAAAATTAAAATTAGATACCTTCAATGACAAATGGAACATAATTTTTTTAATCAATCAAATTTTGCAGATTTACAATAGCTTATGATTGATGCTTATATGATAACGTTGCACTTGGGCACGTTTGCTTGATCTTGAGAACTTGGCAAGGCAAGTGTCGGAGTAGCTGGACGTTGAAATTATCCTAACTCAACGAGCCAACCGCGCTACCAAGTGTCGGGGCAATCATCGGAAGGGTTAAACCGCGACCTGGGTACGTAATTAAGCAATCGATAATTGGGCTTAAAGCAGACCGGCGTCCATTTAGCTGGTTAGATAGACGAGCTCACATTAAAAACTTCTACTGCTTTATCGCCTATCATATTTACAGCTTCAAGTTTAGACTTCTATTTGTTGCTGGTTATTCCGAACTGTTTATCATTGACGTACTTCCAATCATCCAGGATGATTTGCTTTCGCCGGCAGTTCAAGGTGCTTTCACACAAAATTTGCATCGTACTGGTGAATGTTTTGTTTACGCGAACAAATTCTGTTTAGATTTATGAAATCTCTGAAATTGTTTGTTTGTTAGATTTGTGGTTGCCTGATGATGGTAAATTAATGTGTAAGCTCAGATGAAATTTCATAAACAAGATATCTAGAACGTGGAGATAAACAATAGGTAAAATATATTGTTTCTCAATTTATTTAAAAAACTATTATTTACTATTTTTTATTTGAAAATTATTATATATATGTATATATATTATTGTGAAATATAAATCAATAATTTATAAAACTTTAAATATAAATTTTCAGTTTATATTAAATAATAATTATTTAATTATAATTATTATAAATTTTAATAAACGTTATAAAAGAAAATTATGAAAAATCTCTGACATACATTCTGTTATGTATTCAATTATCGTTTCAATGTAGATAATATTAAAAATAATTTTTTTTCAATTAAATCATAAGATAATAATAATGATCGTATGAATTAAAATGTGAACCCATCTTTTATATAGTATTAACATCATTTAGTTGTTCAAAAAAGGTTTTAGTTATTAAAACGTGCATTAAGACAAAGGCATGATGCTTTTATAGTATAATATGATAGTATAGAGGATTAACTGCTTATATTGAAAGGATTTTCATTGCATTTTTCTGCAATTATTTCTGATATATCTGAATAAAATTTAAAAATATATGATTTATTCATACGTATGTATAATATTCGAATTCGATGCGGTAAAAAATTATGTGAAATTTATTATTTTATTGAAAAAAATTTTAAATATTTGTATTATTTTCATATATTTTAACAAATTTTTACTGAATAGTCATTTTATATATTGATACTTTTATTTTTGTTATTCTATAATTGAAATATATTTTATTAAAGAGCATCGTTGCTACAATTAAACTTTTTTTACTTGTTTATGATTGATGTTTATTGGGTACCATACATATAAGCCATTACAAGTGCCGTGTACATATTTGGAATTTGTTTTCTGTAAATCTTGGCTGTTAAAAGCATTTAATGTTATTAAATCAGATTTCAAAACAAAGATAGAAACATCGATAAACGGCAGAATCATCGAAATAGAAGAGAAAGAATTTTTGAGCATTAAAAGTGCTGAAGTTTTACAAAATATTAGCATATGAACCAGTCATAAGTTTGATTGATAGAATTAGTTTTGTAACACCTAGACCATTAGGGTAATACTTTTTCGAACTTTAGACAGTATTTATGTGGAAAAATATTTAACTATTCTTTTGTATAAAAAATCCTTATAAGGTAATAAAAACATTACGTTATTTGGCAAACATCGCTAGTCTTTCATATACCTTGTCTCCTCACTCGGCTCTCCATTACAGACATCGAGGGAGTTGCGAGTTACCTCATGTGAAAATTCCCCTCTGGACACTTTCAAAAGGCCAACGCATAGACTTTTGAGTAGAGGGTCCGCATTTACAGTTCAATCGCATCGTTGTACTAAATTGATCGGACCAAGAAGGTAGTGGCATTCGCGGTGACCCTAACACGAAAAGGTCTGTGGTACATCCAACGGTCCGGATTACAGCATAAGCCATAAGCCACACGCGCGGCTTATCCCGGAAATTTCTATATCGAATTCCACCCTTTCCTCTAAGCCCAACTGCCACCTAATTTGTTGTTTATATGCCAAATGCGATGCAATGGCGAGGAGTTACTCGCCAACTTATCTACTTGCTTTGATACATTATTAAATATTAATCAACCAATGTATCTTTTACGAGCAGTCAACTAGAATGATTGAAAATTAAAATTTCCATCGCTGTTATTTTTTGCATTTCTATTTAATTTACAAGTGGATATAAAATGTCTTTCATATATACAGGTAGAAGAATATCTGCAATATTAATCAGAATATAAATTGCTGATGAATCTAGATTTTAAAAATTCGGTTCCAGACTCAAAATTATAAGTTTCCTATTAATGCTCCAATTCTGCATCCTCCTATGATTTTTACAATACTAAACTCTAAAAGTTAGGATTTAATTATTAGCTAACTATACGGAATAAACAATACTGTAGTAATGAAAATTATAAACCAATTATAACTAGGCATTTGAGATATGTAATTAGTTTGTTACCGGCATTTCACAATTAGGCCAATTATTTTATAAGTCAAGCATAATTTAAAAGCAAAATTTCTAACTAAAAATCTTTAGGGACGTATACGTTCATTTAAAAATATCCTTAATATTCTACTGACAAAGTATTTTTCTGTACAATGATTTTCGAAATAAAATATTTTTTTGTTTTTCACTATTACCATATAGATGAAAATGTTTGAATATTCATACATATTATATAGTTATTGTCTTCGAAAAAATTTTATTTTTTGTCGAGATTAAATAGCGAAAGTTGAAGTTGAATATTGTGAAAAATTCCTCCTAGAAGTATTATCATATATTAATTCCAATCTTTTTTAAAGCTAGAAACAATATTTTAACCTCCCTTGTAGCGCTAGCTCTGTGTGAATTTTATCATCTTTTAAAGTTAAATTTTTTAATTACCATAATATGATTCGTTCATTATAGAATAATTTTTTAAATAAGTAAATAAACATATTTGTACATATATTTTTGAAGTAAATAGATATAATAATTTTCTTTATTTTACTTTTAGCTTGTTTTTATAACCTTGTGTGATGTATTTCATTCGATATCATATCAAAACATTTTTTGATGGCAAAAGCAGTTTTAAATTTTAATTTTTAATTTTAATTTTTAATTAATTTTTATAAAATTTTCAAACATTGACCAAAATTTATTTATATTTCAGAGAATATCAAGTGTAGGCATAAGGTCCTGAATATGTTTATTTTTATAAATTTATAAAAATTCTATTGTACTAAGAAAAAGTGGGTAAACATTAATATACAGTCTTGTTTAGATTGTGCATAATCGATAAATTATATTTATGCATAATTTTTGGTACACTTAAACCACAATAACAGACATTCAAAGTAGTCTCTAAATTTTATTATTTCTACATAATTTTAAAAAATATGTATGATACTAAAGTATTGCATAAAAGTTAATGTATTCGAATTAGTTTATAAGATAAGAATAAGTTTGTAGCACAAGAATAACTTTAGTCGTTAACGTAAAGCATTTTATTTCAAGTCAATTTTTATTTGTTAAATTACATTATAAAAATAAATAAGGAAAATTTTCAAAAAATTATTTACATTTATAAATTATATAAAGCCTTATACTGAAATCGAGATTGTATACTGTATGTATATAATACTTGTAGAGTAGTATACTTTGTATACAAATATTGAATTAAATGTAAAACTTGTTATAACTTCATTTTTAATCTATTATTCAACTTTTTTCAAATAAACACGTCAAAATCTAAATAAAATTTCATCGAAAAGATGTGAAATTCTTTAATTTATAGTTACTTCAAGAATAAATCATTAAAATATATGATAATCGTGGACTCGGATTGATTTATGAAATGGAATAAGATCATTTACAGATTTTACATTTTCCTACTCTAACATGATAAAATTTTATATCTTAGTTATATGCATGTATGATAAGATTCAGTACATAGTCGAGCTAGCTTTTCAATAAAAAATATATTTAAATAATTCTTAAGCGTTATATCGCTATATCATTTAATTCCATTTTGTTGCCTGTTTTTTCCCATATTAAAAATTGATTGAAAATGGTTATTTTAGAACCATATAGTATTAAATATTTGAAAACATCCTGTATCTCGAATAAAAATAGCATTTTCGGCGATTTATCTTTTAGAAAGGTTTCGCATATTCTTGACAAATGCATCTGCTTATAGTGCAATGTATATTAGCAGTTTCGTCTATAATTAGTACTTCCTGTGCTTCAATTATTATCTAAATACTTTAAGTAGATAATTGTAGATAATGAAAAATTATACTTAAGATCTGTATATATCAAATGCCATATAATATCCTATGAGTTATTCTATCTTGATTCAAATATCATATATAGAATTAAATTTTAGGATGAATGTTCAGTATATTTTTTAATTTTGTACAATAATTTAAGAAGATTAAATTAAGCAATAATTGTATTTATTTATGGAAAAAACTATTACAAATTTAAAATATCACTTAAGGAACTTTTCGAAAACAGCGCATTAATTATAAAATATTAAATAGCATAGTTTTTTGAATACTTATTTAGTAACTGAAAATATGTAGCATAAATATGTAGATTTATTGGATGTCTTCAAAAATAAGAAATGAATAGCAAAGAATATTATAATTTTATTTATTTATTATAGATAAAACTGAATCGAATCCTGAAATAATATTTTACAAGTTTAGTGCCTTTTGACATTTATTTGTTTTTGGATTAACTTGAATGGACACTATAGAAATATACTGTGAGGTAGCAGGCGAGAGAAAGCTTACATACATGGCTTATCTGATCATATTCCTCGAAATAATATTGTAAAATCGTAAAAATTTTAAAAACGAATCCTCGCCCATGCAAATAACTGCATAATACAGTAATTTAGATTTTATTTAATAAAGGGAGGAAAAAGCGGCGGAAATAAACGTGAGATCGAAATAGCAGAGTGAAAATTCATTAAGGCTATTTACCTGGTTGTGTTTTTATCTGATTCTTGTATTTACCTCTGGGTAGTAGGCTCTCTTGAATTTCTGCATTCTTTCTCTTTTTCTCGTTTCTACCCGCGTTCGTCTCTTCCTTTTTACGACTACTTTTTAACCGTGCCAGCCGAGACATCGATATTCGTTCGTTTGATGAGAAAGAAAAACAACATTTTTATTACGTGTAATTTCCGTCAGGTCGACGCGCGAAAGCGACACGACTCAGGCGGACGCTTCACTGAATTTAAATGCCATTTTCACTTTTGCGTTTCTTATGAAAAACCAATTTTACACCGCTCGTGAGTACCGAGTTACGTCACTCAGCTTACAACATTTAATGTTTAATGAACAATTAAAAAATTTGCTCGCTACAATTAATATTTATTTTTTGCGAAACATTAAATACGTTGCAATATTATCACCGTCATTCAATATTCACAAAAATAATCTTCATCCCTGACATTTATAGAAAAGTCATGATTTTTTATTCACGCGTACATATTTTTGGGTATGAGTATTTTTATTACTTTCGAGGTTTTAATGAAATAAAAATAATTACATGTAAATTCGAAGAATGTAAAAGAATATATAAAGCAAAGTCCGATAAAGCATTTGGTTGCATTTGCAATGTAACAATTCAAATTGTAAATTCATTCTTCTATCGTATATACTTCCAGAGCTTTGAAGCTGATAAAACTATTCACTAATTTAGACTTATTCTTTTATTAGATGAATCGTTTCATTCACACGAGTTATATTTATAAATATAAGAATGGTTTTTATTCGTTACTCGTTGAATAATTTTAAACATTCGTCTTAGAAAAGTATTGATGTAGAAATATGTCATTTGGGTAACTACAATTTACTTTATACGAAGTGGCAATTACATTTAAAATATCAGCTACTTATCTTTCAACTTTTAATATTTGACAAACAAAGCGAAGAAAAATCCGTTTTCGCAAATTTATTTAAAATCTAACAAGTTTAACCGTATCTAAAGCTAAATACGTCGAAAAATTATGTTTACTTGTGTATTTATATTGTCATTACGGATTCTTTCATAATTTAATTTTTTTCCTCGATTTTCTGTATTTTACTACAAATCTAATCAATGTTTTACCATTTTAATTGTCTTCTAGTTTACAAATAACAGACATTTGGCTTTTCAATACATAATTTAATGCAGTATACATGGGATTGCACGAAATTTTAATCTTAACAATCCTTTTATAATAAAACTAGTAATGCAAACAGCAATAATAAATAACAGTTCTTTGAATTCACGACATCATTTTGAAATATCTGATTTTTAACAGAAAAACGCACATAAAATAAAAAAGTAAGCAAACAACAAAGATTAATTGTGTTATAATTCATAATAACGTGCGTCGATGTTTGGACGTCTCTAGTAGCGACATACATATTTTCTCGTATCCAAAGTTATGTTATATTCATAGAAGTGCTGCGACGAATGGAGCAGCAGCTGAAAATGTCGTCTACATTTGCTAAATCCATATGTGTAGCGAATCGCTTAGCAGTGGGAGCACATTTGGCAAGTTCCCATGTTGACTCTTTTTTAAGAATCGGCGAAAGTTCAGGGTAGCAAGGACTAGGCGTGAGCACCAGCAACAGCCGACAAGCATAGAGCAGAGGCCGAAATCCCGGAAGAGATGAATCTGACCCGGCGAGTCCCGGTTGAGCTACGCGCACAGCTCGCGCTTATTGTGTTTGCATGATGCACAGTCATTTCTACCGGGTGTAATATTAATGCCTCGCTTCCGACATTTCGACGGAGTTATTTCCTCGTAGTTATAGGAAAGCTCTGGCATCCCAGGGATTATATCCCGCAACTCCCTCTGCAGAATCTGCATTCTCTTCGTCTTCCTTGGTTCTTCTTCTTCTACTTCTTCCTTTACGACTTCACAACCGTTCCTTTAGTTTCCATAGAAACTGCGTTTGCGCGTTGTCCTCAACGATCACGAAGACAAAGTACAGCGATGTCCGAACATGTTCGTGATAAAATTTATATTGATGACAGTAATTTGGCCTCCAAGTTTGATCGATACTCAAAAATGAAGACTGCGATCTACACTGATAATTTTATTTTATTTAAATGCGTCCATCGGGTGCTTGCGTAAATCTCTCTTTTTTTTTTAATGTTTCTGTAGAAATGATAGGAATTTTTAGGACGCAGCATACAAAAAGATTAATAATGTATAAATATAAATTCTCACTTGCTAGTTACTCGCAAATTCAGTAAAGAAACGAAACGTTTATATTCTCATGTGATCGATACTACTACTCGCATGGTGAACTGTATAACGAGGCTATTCAAAGAACTCTTTAATAGCTTTTTATTCAAATATTTTCCATTTCTATATATTATCATTTTCTGTGTTAATTGCAAGAGTTTTTTTTAAAATATTGATTAGGTATTCATCGGTTATAAATGAATGCAATCGATTAATATAAAAATAAGAGTGCAATTCACAGTAAATGTATGCATTACAAAACTATCCTTATTTTTATGATTAGATAAAATTTCTCGATAATTTAAAAAAATTATATTGAATTTATTAATTTCAGTTTAAATTGATACTGCGATTACGTAGAGAAAATAAACTTCTCTTTTTATAACCTTCATGAACCTTGCATTTCAAAGTAAATAAATTTTTATGTAGAACAAGTTGAATCGAATATATTATATATTTCGATCAGTTACTTTGTATATTTTCTTTTAGGATGTGCGTGACCTGAAATCAAATTCTTTTGTCTCTTACTTTAACTTTGAACATTTTATATTCTATTTTTGTTATTTGACTTCCATTACTTGATTTTTACAGATTTTTCTTTTTAAAGAGTATATCAGGAACAATAGAATAAATTAACGCATCGACATATTATTTTTACGCTTATATTTATTTTTATAAAGAAAATACGTTTAAATGTATCAGTTCTTCCATCAATGTTTAGATTTATTTCAATCCCAAAATATCACCCCGAAGGATTTTTATTATTTATAGCAAAGGAAATTCAAACTAGTTTTTCCAAGGTGCTGAATTTGTTGTGACTATAAAATATTTTAAATTTATACAAACAGATAACGAATAATAATAAATGTAATTAGACCCAATTTTTGTTTAATTTAAATAAACTTTTTATAATTTCTCAGGAGATCAGAACAGTTGCACCATTGCTATTTTTAAACTGCTAAGATAATTTTGTTACCGTGCAAATATTTAAATAAACAAGTAATTGCATCTTTGCATGTGTGTGTGTTTAAAGTTTACTTGTTCAGCCCACCTTCTTAAGGCAGATCTTTCCCTCTCCGCTAAGAGACGTACGATTTGTCTCATTCTTGTTCTATCGAGTTTGACCCACGTCCAGCTCATGAATCGTATTCGCCATATATGCAAGCTGTGGAAATGTTCTGGTGAACGCAGCCAATTCAATGGTAGCCGACACTCTGGCAAGTCGCGTCATGCATTTGCACAACCTGTGGTACCTTTGAAGTAATAACTCCTAGATGTTATTAATTGATTTGATCGAACTAGAGGGAGACGGAGCGAAATTTCTAAGCTTCTTAGAAGGCTAAGTTATATGCATCGGAAAAGCATTGCATCTAGAAGCCGTTGCTAAAGACATTCCAAGAGAGCGAGCGATAGAGTAAAAGAGGAAGGGAGAAAGATCAGCTGCAGGAGTTGTACAAAGTACTCAGTTGGTACTACTGGTTGTGGCAGTCGCCAGCGTTGGCTACGCTCAAGTTAAGACAAAGTTGACGTCGTTAGCGGGTGGAGGGTTTGTCCAATCATCAATTAAAATTGTAACTGCCTTCTACAGGTTTGCAGTTAGCGTTCGGCGTACTATAGGAAGACAAACCCGTGTTCTAATGGCTGGTATGAATCTGCATAGACTTTCTCGCGCTCTTTCACTCTCCCATCCTCTTTAATAATATGCTGTCTAATTTTACACCGATTCTAAATTAACAACAATACTTTTTATTTGACATTATTTTAGTTGCAGAATTAAATGCAAAAAGAATTTTCTTATCGAACACTTGAATTTTATGATGAATAATTCTAATGTTTTTATTCGAGTTAACAATAATTTCATTAGCATGTATTGGTAAATTCAACATAACAAAGTTATAACAGAATATCAAAACTAATTTCCTATATATGTTAGTTAATTATAATTCAATAAAAATTGTATTATCTATTAATATATTTTCAACTAAAATAGCAACATTATTAGCGTTTATTTAAAATAAATTGAAACATTGTACGCGTCTAATTAAAAATATAAAAAAAATTACATTCAAGCTTAAACTTTAAAACTAAAATTTACAGAACTTAAAATCCTTGTATATTCGAAGAATTTAATTTAAATAAAATCAAAGAACTTTGCTTAGCTTTCTTCTTTTAAAAATTATTCTTTTTGAATTGTGAGAACTTTCCCTGATACTTTCGTTTTATACAATTACTATTAATTTCTGTATGTTGATTTTTTTATCATTTTCAATTTTTTCACAATTTATGTATATTTAATAAATTTCTTCAATTTCACTTTTTCCCATAAAACTATTGTTAGGAAGATCGATTTCTTTTCCAACGTTGTGTTCTACGTATTATTAACATAGAATATATTTAATAGAATAAATATGGTAGGTTATGTTGAAATTTATTTTAACACAGGTGAACGATAATTTACATAAAATATTTATTTCACTTAATTTAAATTAATTTTTAACGCTTTACTTTAACTCTGGAAGATTTCCGTTCAATGTAAAATGTTTTTGTAATGTATTTATTCTTTGATCCACAATTCTGTTTTATCCAAAGTTTCCAAAGTAATGCATAAAACGTTTCGCAAAACTTATTAAATAGTTTCCGAATAAAGTTTACATAACTGACTGTAAATTTACAAAATTTTATACGTGATGTAGTTAATTCAAAGTTGTATGTATGTATATATATATATATACTCAAGAATTTAGTATAATCCTTGATACTTAATATGCTCATAGAATTTCTTTTGTTTTTTATTTTAATTCCATCTTAATGTCTGTGAACGTATATTTATATAAAAATATTATATCTATTTAACAAATGTCGTTAAAATTTAAATATTTTGTTTTTATGGCTATTTTTTATGTTACTATCAACGTAATTAATCGTTAAAATGAGATATAATCGTAATTTTAACAGTCTGAATGATTGTTTTAAAAATAATTATATACATATTAACTAGAAATACACACATTTCGAAATTAATTTTCTTTTTGGAAATCGTAGATTTATCCGACTATTTTCTTATTTCTGTTACTGTACGTTACGAATTTATTTATAAAAACATTCTCTGAAATTAATATTTTTAATGTGCATAGATAGCGAAAAAATACTTAAAATATATTTATTTACTTTTTTAATATTATTAAAAAAAAAAAATACTTAAAATATATTTATTTACTTTTTTAATATTATTATTTAAAAAATTGTATATCCAAAATAAAAAAAAATTATGTATATAAAAACACATACATAAGTTTTCGTTTGTAATTTTATTACGACATATAAAGGTGGCTCGTCGCTTATTGGCGCGGCACTCGAGGTAATGGAGTTATCGGCAGCATGAGTGAAGATCCGGAAATAATGACGCTTTACCAAAAAATAGGTTTATTGTTCCATGTTCGAGAGGGAACTACTCGATTCCAGGAGTATGTTCGTGTTCGAGTATGTGTATCAACGGAGAAATACTCAAAAACTGGCAAAAAAGTAAGTAAAAGATTTTTGATGCCGATCGAAAAAATCAATAGTAAATACGAATCGAAGGAAAGAAGTCGGGGATACATTATAAACCGATCCTTTATTGATTCCACGTTCGGAAATCCTCAGTATCGTCACTGGGGTTGTCCCCACTGTCGCTGGGGTTTGATCGAATTATTTCAAGGTGACAAATTATAGTACTTTGCTGATTAAGGAACAGTTTAACTCGTTCACGTTAAGAAAACTGTATAAGATTTGTGCACTGAACAGGTACAAATCTATAAAACTTTGTATTGATTAAAGAGCATTTTCATTCATTATATTAGATAAGAAAATGGATTTAAATGAGTTAAATGTTTAGAGAATTTTAAAGGAATAAAAATAAAATAGCGATTAACAATTAAAAATATTTTGAAAAAGTCATTACAGTTTATTTAAATTTTTTATAGTTTTAATATTAAAATTACTTTATGAGTTACGTAAATTCTAATTGAATGTACTATTATTATAATTTCATGGAATGTATAAAACTCAATCTACATTAAACTATAATAAAATCTGCATTTCGATAAGTAATGTTCTTCAGAGTTTTAAATAATAGAAATAGTTATGTTTGCACTATGATTATTAATTATTAATAAAAAATTCAGAAATACGTACACAAAATACAAATAAAATACTATAATGTGCGAGTAAAGCTTATTAAATAGTCGATAAAAATATGCAATGATAATAATAAATATATAATGAGCATAAATGAGTTTTATACAATTACCAAACTTCTACGATCTTGAAACTAAATCAGCTCAGAATTTGTTAGTAAAATCATAAAAACTTTTAGTTTTTGAAAAAATCGAAAAGAAATACTTACAGACTAGGCATGTTTCGATTTTCTTCGATATCAGTCAATATAAGTCTTATGTTGAAGAAAGACTGACGAGAGAAAGTAGAAAATTCGTTGCATTGCGAATTTCGTACAAGTCGATGAAATGTTAACAGAGTAATACACCGAAAAGCGTTTCTGGACCAACGTCGTCCTCATATAATGTTTCACTCTATCACTCTTTATCATACAATCTCTTTTCCTTTTTTTATTTTGTTTCTCTAATATACTTTTTGCTTCACACGTTCACAAAAGATATAATCGCGTCTATCATAGAACTCAATTCTGAATCCGGAGCTGTACAATCTTAAATGAATATTTGCGTATTTTTCTACGTTTGCGAACAAAGTAAAATAGCAAAAGTGAATAAACTGCAATGAACAAGAAAAGTCAAGCTAGAGCAAGAGTAAGAGGCGGTAAGCGAGGCAAGGCTTAATGAGTTTATGAAAGTATCAGGGGATAAGTTCAAGATAATATATAAGAGGCGTCCAGCACGTACTTTTCTTTTTTTTGTACCTTCTACTTTTGCATTTATAACTGTTTAGTTGTCGTCTTGTATTTTTTTTTCATATAATCAGCATTGTTTAAGACTCGTGAACCGTAAAAACTTGAGTGCTAACAATTAAAAGTAGATACGATAAAGGGGAAATATTTACTTTCGTGTTAGGTTCAAGAATTTTTATATGATGTAATTTAGTTTTTCAAAGAAATATGAATACTTGTATTATACACTGCATATGTAGCTCAAAGTAATAAATGAAAAAAAATTTTCTTCGATTTTTTTTCTGAAATAAATTTAAACATAGGTTTTTAAAGATTTTTATAACGACGATGTTATTAAAACTATAAAAAACGGTTGTTTTAATAAACAAAACAAATTTTAAGAATCACATTTTATATTAAGATAATTATAATACAAACACCTTATAATATAATAATTGACCTTAAATATTTATCATCACAGAAAATGAAATTTAGAAATAAATGTTTAATATCCACTATTTTTAAATTTCTTAATTTAATTTTAAATTCTTTATTATTAACTTTTTTTCATTAAATTCGCCGAGATTAGTAATTCTTGTAATTTTACCTCCAGTTAGTAAAAATTCTTAAATGTTGGTGTACTTAAGATATAACGTATTAAACTCAACGCGAAATATTTAAAAATTTTGAGATGTCATTCAAATTTATTTTAGAATAAAAAATCTATTATATGTTGAGAATTGAAATATTTATTTTACACAATTTGTTGTTCATAAATCTTTTAAAGCACGATTTCAAAAAAAAAAAAAACAAAATTAAAGAATTGTTTTAATTGTTTCTTAGATCATACTTATGCGTCGGATATAATGAAATTATGCGTTATATACGTAATACATAAGATTTGAGAAAATAATTTTGTCGAAAGAATATACTTTCTGCGTTGATTTAACTTAGTCTTAAAGATGCATTTTCAAAGTAAATTTGTTTTAGCGAGCCAGGTAAAGCCTTTACTTGAATTTCTCGGCATTTCTCACGTTTTTCCAATAACCAACCAATTATAATCGACATAGAGTGCTATTTACATAACCGCAGAAAAACATAGTGTTCCTTTCGCGTTTATCTCAAACTGAAATCCAGAGACCGTGGTCGACATTCTCCTGAGAAGAAATCAAATAAGAGAACATCCTGTTAATGCACTTTTAGATGGCTTTGCGCTTTTCCTTCAGTGTATAATAAAATGGAATAAAATACCGCGAGGGAAGGGCGAATTTCATGGTGTAGCGCTCGCTGGCCTTTGCAACGGTAAGCATCCGCAACCTAAGACGCAATCTGGGAAGTAAAAAAAACGACGCACCCCTCATCTTCTTCCACCAAGTACTCAGAACTCCCGCAAGCTTGTTTTCTATGTTTACAAAATGCAAATGTGTTGCTACGTTTCCGCGGGATGTGGAACAAGGCGAACTACCCCCATTACACAAAAAGCTGGAAAATCGCGGCGCACTCTTTTACTAGATTCAAACTTCTACCTCCTGAGATCGAGAGATTGTTTGAAAGAAAATTAAATAAGAGCACAAACGCATACCTAGATATTCGTTTAATCAACCTAAGCAATTTAAAATCATGTATATTTAAACTTTTCTACTGATCACCTACAATGCTGGAATTAAGTTGCTCTCATCTAATTATATATGGCGTCCGCTTTGAGATCTGGTCGGAAACTTCATGAAAACTCTCTCAACGCTTGTTTTTTTTTTAAATTATTCCTCTTCTCTGATTCTCATGAATTCTTTCGATCAGAAGATTCCATCAGCAGCGAATATAATTTGAATAACTTAACTTGTTTGTGAAAGATTATACGTAAAAATAATTGGTGTAAACACGAAAATTATCCATTAACTATAATATTAGTCGATCGCTAACTTTCTTTCATTTTTTTTTTTTGTATTCAATGCCTTAAATATTCATTAAGCTTACAACTATGTGATTATTTATCATTTTTAAGGAAGGTGAATAACATGACAAGAGGTTATTTACAATAGTTAAGGTATTACAAAAATCTTTGAAAAAATTAACAAATTATCTAAAAATTGCGCTCTAAAAATGTTTAGGAAATCAAAGAAAAGTACGGATAATTTTTTTACAATAAAGTAATTTTTCTAGGATAACAAACAAGTGCTGACACTAAAACGGTGACATACTTTCAAATACAATAAAATCGGGTAACATTTTTTTTCCAACTTGTGTATATGAACCACTCGAAATGTCATAGAATTTAAAGCCGACCGATTGTTTTTTTAAATAACATATTACTATTAAATTATTCTTTTAAAAAATATGATTTTAATAACATTTTTTTATTTTTTCAAAGAAAACGGAATAAAGATTTTTCAAGTATTTTAGAAAATGATAAAAAATACACGGTTGATTTTGCAAATATTTTCTATACAACGGTTTTTTTTAAATGTACATAAATCAAAACATTGTTCGTTATATATTCATTAGGTATACTTTTATATTACAATCTGTGAACATTATTTTGCAGTTTCAAATTTAAAGTAATTTAGTGTAACGTTATAGCTAGTAATGAACGTATAAATTTCCATTGAATTTTTTTTAACGCTTCTTTTGAAAATAACATTTTGAAATTAACATCTAAAAATGTATACTCTAAGTACGTAGGTGCAGTAACTTTTATAATAGAGTTATCTAGTTTTTTGTTTTATAGTTATCTGAAATTCTAAATTTTGGAAAAAATGTTTCGGTTATCTATTTTCAACACATTTTGTACAAAATAACATAAATAATAATGTAATTGCCATGTTCGTTGAGAGGATAAAATTCATGAAATGGGCTCATCTTGCAACATGAAATTTGTAACTTTTAAAGCGTTTCACGTCAATTTCAATGCATTTTCTCTTTTTCGCGTTAAAATAATGGATTTTACGAATGCTTTGAAGAATGGAATTAAATAAATATTCAATCGGTTTCTAATTTATTAATAAAGTTTATTGCAAATTCTTATGTGTTGTTATTTTTGTAACACTTTTAATCCGAGTTGTCTAATCTATTTATGAGGTAATTATTTTCAATTAGTTGGTGCAAACTTGAGTTTCTGTTTTTAAAAATGCAGTGAATTTGAATAAAATTTTATTATAAGGTTCGTAGCAGATGCACGCACGCCCTTACCGGGATACAATGACAGGTAACTACAGGTATGTGAATGTACGCAGGCTTGTGTATACATGCACTTCACAGACGAGCCACAAAGCTTTGGGTGGAATATGCATAGCTTCTCATTTTATCTAGAAAATACATTTGCTCGCTGCTACAGTTGCAGCTGCACCTTTCGCCCGCTTGGCCTCGCACTGCGCTCCTTTTTTGACTCTTCGTGCTTTTTAACTTTTACTCGCCTCCACTGCGTTACACGCGAAAGTTGTTCCACCCTTTTTCATTTGAATTATGGAAATCGCTTGGAGAGAATTAAGTTTCATGATTTAAGAGACGGATTTCATGGGGGGGGAGAGGAGAGGTTACCCAAGAAAACAGCCATTATTCCCCTTCATCCGAGACCATAATTCCTTTGCACGTGTGCCGTTCTATAATTTCTTAGCATTATGCGGATTCTTTATTTCTATATACGAACGAAGCTTAGTACATTTACGTGAATTTACAAAGAGCAAATAAAATTTTTCAAGTTTTTGCATCGGTTTTAAACTTTACATCCAAAGTTTAATAAAAAATTATTATTGAATTTTCTTTTTAATCAAGATGCATACTTTTCTAATTATAAATTAATAAGAAAAGACCGAAATCTTTCATCAATTTCAATTTTTATTTTTAACAACTTTACAAACGGGAAAGGAAATTAGTAGTTGAATTTGCATTAAATATTCGCGTCAATTATATATGCTTTACCTTTTTTTAAATTAATCTTAATATGGCAAAATGGGTCACTCAAAATCATGCAACAGAGATAAATCTAATACAAAATAATCAAAAATGGTGCTTGCATATTAATAATAGTTGCAAGATTCCTAAGATAAGATGTATCAAGTTAGTGTATTTTCACTTAACTTTATCAAAGTAACTTACACACCTCGAGTTAAGATTAATTTAGTTTCAAAACTTTCGGGATAACATTAACATTCTATTTTATACAGTGAAATAAAACCAAAAATATTTCATTAAACACTGAAACAGGAAATTTTTAATTAGTTAATATAATCTTATTTAAAAATTTTTTTTTAAAGAAAGTATATTAATTTATAATTGATGCACCGCGTATGTATACGTATTTATGCGCACGAATGCAGTAATATGACTGTAAACTACGATATAAATATAATCACAAAATATTTATCTAATTGTACATTAATTATCAATAAATCTTACGAAAATTTATAAAGGCCTTGTGTTGATCGTTATTTATAAATATATTTCTGCGATTTTCCAAGGTTCACTTAATAAAGATTGTAATAAAATGCAAAACAGAATAAATCATTTATATTTAGGTACCAGCGTGACTGCAGACACGTATTTGGAAACGTGTTCTCGCATACGTGCTTTCTTATAGAAGAGTTTGTGCATATTTAGGTAAACTCTAGCAGTAAATATTGGATTTTATTATAAATGAAATTATTTTAATTATAGACTTAAGTACATTTACTCTTTGCTATCATAATTAAAACATAATAAGATTTATTAAATTTTAAAAAACTGTAAATCACTCAATTTCAATTTTACTAAAAAAATTGTTAGAATATTACTTTTCTGAAAACATTAGCTTTATTGTTTAAATATAGTAAGTTCTAGAGATAAAGAAAGAGAGCCTTATAATTTTAATAACGTACCCTCATTAGGGGAATTAGCTCGCTTTTCTTTCTACTTACGGTGACGAGTTGAATACTAGATATTTATTTTATAGGAGCGGTCGACGAAAAAGTTGGGGCAGAAATAGAGTGAGAAAGATAAAAAGGAATTATAGAGAGGAAGAGTCGAAATTTGTCGTCATTTTTCTTTGCCATTCTTCGAGACTCGCTCTCTGAGCACTTTCTGATTGCAGATTTGGGTGCTAGCGTTTCAGGGAGGGGGGGGGCAATTTCAGTAGCGCCTTATGCCCACAACGTCGTAATTGAATGGCTTCGCTAGCCACCTGCTGTCTGAGCCTTTATCGCTGCACCAGCCTCTTACTCTCACTCACCTTCTACACTCATTTTTTACACTTCCTCGTCTAGTTCTCCATCACTTTTCTTTTTTTGGCTTTCTTGCCTTCGTTTTCATCACTTGAGGAAAGGATCTTGCGTAGAATTGCGTTTTTCGTCGAGTGAAATTTCAGTTATAAGTTCGAAGGCCTTGTCAACGGCTCGCAAATGACCGCTTATTTTATTGCAAGCAATTTCACAATTTTTAAACTATTTACGTATATGAGAGGGCAGCCTTATTCATAAAATTAGCTTTAAAATCTATTCTTTCAATAAATAAATTGAATAATTCCAATAAATTGAACTCGGCTTTCAACCGCAGACTTTCAGCTATTGGAAATTTATAAAATTGAATCTTATTCAATCAATAGCATTTCAATATGAAAATTCATGAAAAAATATAACAGTATTCACTTATCTCTAATTTATTTAGAGTATAACTTCGTCACGCTATTCATTCACTTAAAGGTTTTGAATTTTGTTCATGTACGCACGACAGCTTTTAAATAATCATCCGTATTCTTCAAGTCTTAAATTGCAATCGATATATTTATCTTATGAACTAGTATTTTAGTAAACTTACTTATTATATTACTTATTATCTTTGTGATTTAAGGATATATAGGTTACATGTAAAGAAAATATAATATATTATCATTTGAAATGTTTCTCTCTCTTACAATCTCAAATTTATATCGAATGAACACCCCTTCAAATCTATTTCTAAATACTACTATTTTTTATATCAATATTTTATTTTCATTCTTAGCATATGTAAAATCTTTGAATAAAAATAACAAGAAGTTATATTTCTAAAATCTGATAATGAATCCTGTTACAAAATTAGGCATATGAATTAGAAGAATAGGAATGAAAGTATGAAAATGATATATGGTCATAATAAGTTTCCGATTTTTTACTACATGCTTCTTTCACAATGACACAATTACTTTCATGCTGGACCAAACTTTCATAAATTGAAATTAATGATATAATTAATATGCTTGGAATCTTAAAATTTTGACCAAGTTTTTACCCATAATGGTCTTGGAAGTTCTTCTTTAAAAATTTGTAAACCGAGAGACGTATTATTGTTAAATAAGTTTTATAACTAAGCAATACTTTTTATGTTATATCGATAATGTACTTTTTACGTTTCAGATAAACTATTTTATACTTTCTTAAAACTACGCTATTACTAACACACGATTTCAAAGAATCGTTAAGTATAATGAAAATTCCAGTATTGCTACAGATACGATTTTACTGCAATATTTCAAAACTTTATTGAAAACTTTATCGAGCAGAAAAGATATGTGTTTGAAAGCAGAAAAGATAACAGAAAGAGCCCATTGTAAAGCAAGTCATTGAGCCAAGTTTTATTTTGGAAAAAGATTTAGACATACGTTAATATTTACACAAAACCAGTGATATTTGAACATCGCTTGCTCGTTCCCACTCGCATAATCGCTTACACGCTACACACGTACATGCTTTTCCCTGTCTTTTTTCCCTTGGTGATACGCACTGATACATTAACGCGGTGATATGCATACGCATAAACAGAAGACATGATCATATATACATCCGCGAATACAGAACTGCACACGCGCGCATGTTCGCATTGAAACACTGCTATGTGTCAAGAACAGCAGAGAATACAGGGCGACTACATCTCGTCAGTTCTGTCACATTTGCGGTAACCATGGCATATTCTAGTGCACTAGACGATACAGTTTCGGAGCTAAACAAGGAAATTATATTTGATATGCGTATAACATTTATTTGTATCACAGCTGTAGAAACCGTTACGGATAAGAACAAAAAGTCGCTGTGGTTTGGTTTTTTTTTTATTTTTATGTAGGACTTATTTTAATCAATAAAGTATTGTAATACGGGGATTTGAACTCGGTGGTAAATGAATTTTAAACATTTGTTTCCTTCATACTTCTGAATATTCTTCATTTATCAAGTAACCTATGGACTATAATTGTTAAAAATTTGACGAATGATTGCTTTTTACTGTCTTATGGAAAAGTTTTTGATATATTTAAGACAAGTTTCTTTTCCAAGAAAAGAGTTGCTTTCAGTTTGATAATGATATTATTTTTCGAAATAAAATTGATACTTTGAGAAATTTGTTTGCCACTGTGATTATTTGAGTTTTCACTTTAAAAGCTTTTAACCATAATAAAAAGACGCTTAGCTTAATAACTCCCAGAAGTCCAACACTTTCTAGCTTTTACTTTATTAAAGTGATAAATGATCTTTCGAATGAATATTTTACATTTGAAAATAGTAAAAAGTTGACTATTCATTGTAGTATGACATTTATAAAGTTAGTGATTTATAAATTCATTCTAAATAAATGAAATAAACTTTAACACGGTTAAATTTTCAATTTAACTATTGTTAATTATTAGAAGTTGGACTACACTCTAATTCAGTGCAGCAATTACAAAAGTTATTTAGGGACCAATCGATGTAACAGTTTATCTGTGAAATATAAATGAGTTTTATATTTAAGAAATGTTCGTAATGACAAACTTTATTTTAAAGTACAACTTTATTATTACATTATTAGTTACTGCATATTGAATTGCTAAAATATAAAAATGTAGGAATTTATAATTTAACTTAATCTAAAAAAAGAAACGCTCGTTCTAAAGAAATTTGAAAAATAATTTCGTTTTAAATTAAATTATTTTGATAATATCTAAAATATTTGATAAAATAATATAGTAAACTATTTTATTGATTAAACAAAGAAAATCAATGTATTATTTTTTTTAATCTAAAATTTGTAAAATGATTTCAATTCTTTAAAATAAATATTTAAGAAATATTGCAAATCTGAAATACTTTTACAGATTTAATACTTTTACAAATTTTTATTTTCAATTTAATATATGATTTAATTTTTCTTTATTATTATACTGTTTATATAAACATTTGATATAAAAACAGAAAATTATTTTAAAAGATGGTACTACATAAAATAAGAGTAAAATAGTTATATTTAAAACTAAGAAATTTAAGTGAAAATTATTGCGATACATATTTTCAAAAACACCAAAGACTCCAGTAACTTGTTACTCGTAATATGCACTAGCAGTATAAAGAAGTTTACGCAGTAGCAGATATTGTGCACGAAAGAAGTTTGAACAAAGATGCAATAAGGGTCCTATAACAACGCGTTTTGTTGACAAAAAATTATGTTAGCTTTGGTCAACTGTCGAGATTTGTCGTAATGTTTAATAACATATGTTCGCTGTACTATTAGTCATCTAATAATTACCACAATGATACATCCTGCAGAGAAAAAGTCCCGTGATTTTTGGGCGAAGTATCCTTAGAAACGAGAACATGTGCGCACGTAGGGACTATCCGTGTACTCGAATCTTCATTACACTTTCTTTATAGGTACTAAAACTGCAGCTGTATGTTTCGCTCGCGAATTTGTGTGACTTATTTTCACGAAATATGCGGCTCGAACGTTAACGAGTGATATACAAAAATGGTGTCTTACAGTTTGTGAACTAGAAATTTCGCATTTTTAATTTACGATAGCGCTTACTTTCGATATAAAATATCTACTCAAAGTATGATTTCATCCTAAAATAAATGCTTAAAGGCAGCAATGTATTTTCAACTTTTACATTTTACTATTTTAACTTTTATGAGTAAAATTTTATTTCGATAAACAATATTAATAATCACTTTTAAACAAATTATAGTATTCTTTACTTAGCTTTATCGTAATCGTTTTTACAGTACAGCTGTATATTATTATTTAATATTATATCATCTGAAAAATTAGTTTACTGGTTAAATTTGATATTGAAAATTTATATGTTGTGAACGAAACGATAAAAACAATCTACTGGTTTACATAGCGACAAAATGTGCCTTTTGACGATTTTTATGAAAAAAGAATTTTTTATTAAAAGAGAAACAAACAGTGAAGGGTTGACATTGCTCGTTTGAGTCACTTAAAAATCAACAAAATATTTTTTTATAAAATTATTACAAAATAGATAACTTTTGAAGATTGAAACGCCTCACCGCTTTCGACTGAAATTATTGCACAAAATGAATTTTTATCTAAATTAAATAAGTCAACATTCAGATTATTTGAAATTGAAATATTTAAAATATAATATAATCTGTAACATTTTCTAACGTAAACAAAAAAAAATGGTCTAGAAAATAAAAATGGTTTTCTATAATTAATAAAACCTTTTTAAAAAGCTTTCATTTATCAATTAATAATATAAGTTTAGTCGATAAGACAAATAGCTTCTTACTATTATATTTGACCTTTTTATTAAAAAGGTAACTATTATTAATTTATAATAATCTTCTTGCAATAAATTAGTCCTTGGTTTTTTCAGAGAACTTATTTTCTGCATTCGCTAAAGTCTAGGATTAATATGAACCGAGATATTGTTGTTTTTCGAGCCCGGCCTTCTGCTGTATTCAAGGTACGCAGCTTAAATTGCCTTATACCACTAGCCAATATTAAATAAATGACACTCCATTGTTTTTAAATATTAAAGAGCACTACTGACATAAATATTTAGTTGTATACGCGTTTTTATCTATATAAATTTTAATAAACAGGGTGAATAATGTGTACTTCATAAATATTTAAAAATAAAATATTACATGTGTTTTAAATTTAGTTTAAATAAGAAATTAAAATATTTAGATTTTGAAGTAAGTCTAAATTAACCGATTATAAAAGATAAGATCCGAAATATAGAGATAGTATTTACTGAGATTTATCCTCAGATCAGCATTTCACGAAATGCTTTAAATTTTCTTTTACAATTTTAAGAAAATATTATTTCTTTAATAATTCAATTATTATTTACCTGTTTTAAGGGATTAAGAAAGTATTTGATTTTTTAAATAAATTAGAAAAACGACCGACTAATTTTATCTATCTCAAGAAGATATTTAAATTGAACCTTATCATTTAACATTTTATAAGAATTCAACAATCTCGATTACTTAGATAAATAGTTTAAGCTGATATTCAAGGTTATTATTAAATTTTTTAAATATTTTTGATCTAATCTTTTTTGGAATAAAAGATAAACAAGTGTTCTTATTAACTGACATTTATAATAATTTTATATATCATTTATTATATATATTTTTTTAATGATTTTTAATGTTATTTATATTTTCGATTTATTACACATTATTTAGAAATCATAACTACATTCATTAGAATTATTATTTTAATTATCTTCATTATTTACTTGCTGTTGCTGTTAATTTTTGTATTTTCACGATATTTACAAAAGCTTTTTTCATTCATTATATATAGAATCAGATGATACATGATTATTATCAACTTAATTAATTTATATATAGACTTAGAAGTGATAAAGGAAAAGCGTATATGGATATCCATTTGCAGAAAATATTGAGTTATATAGCTATTATGGTTGTATAATATATTGTACGATTATGTGGCTTAATTGTTTAGAATATTTGTACAATTTTATAAACGTAATCCAATGAAATATAAAAGTTTAATTATCTGGAATTAAATTTTTTTCTTTGATTTATATGAATGAATTATCAGTATTTTGTCATGTCAGCAATATATACGTCAAGTTAAAACAAAAAGAAGAGACAAATGGATAGTAGTAAGTACTTTTGTATTTTTAACGGGCAACTGAATTATTTTTATGACACAAAATGCCTGTTATTTTGAGATCGTAAAAATTTTTTTAATTTTTCGTCTTCGCGACTGTATGTTTAAATTTTTTCTGATTATGATTGTTCCAGATAATCAACACATCGTCATTTGATACTTTTTTGTTCATTTTCGTTTTAGCTCTTATTCAATAGTTAAAGTTTATAGCACGTATTTTTAAATGAACTTCTATTGAAATTTTTGCATGCTAATACAAATTTTTGTCAAGTTACAGATTTTTTGTTTCTGTTTTTTTTAAACGAATTTTAAAAGTTTTACTAACGAATGAACCATAGTGTACTAAAAATAATTGAATTTGCAAATAAATGTAATTTTTCGGAATCATATTAGGTATTGTTTCAAAATGTTTTTTCTAATCAAGGTTTTATTTAATATTTTATAAACAAAAAAGAACTAACTAATATTTGGAACATTTTAAGATTTAACAATCAAAATGATTGAGATTGTTTTTAAAGAAAATATATTACGTATATCAGAATCTGTTTATTTAATATTTTTGAGCTGTATCATTATCTATTATCATATTATAGCTTGAAAATTATATATTATCCTATTTATGTATTATATTTAAAATATATTTATAATTTTTTTATTATTTTATCTTAACTCCATTAGGTAATTTAAAACTGATTTTTACGTCAATCATCACGTTAAATCGTTTCTATTACTTTCTGTAGCTGATTTTTTTACCCCAATAGTCTGTGCGATTAAAATATAAATGCGACTGTAAAATACTTTTTAAATATAGTATTGTAAATAAATTTTGTAAATAAAATGTCTAAAAAAATTACAGCCACTTCTGAAAAATACATAAATGCTTTAATTTTTTTAATATTTTATTAATATACCTGTGTTTAGAAAATATAAGTTATTGTTAAATATATAATTATTGAATAAAAATTTTTCAATTATAAGGCTAATAATTACTTTTTTGTAATTGTTAGCGGTTTATAATCTTCGCTTTGATTTATAGTTCTAATTTTGAAAATTTTATAAGCTTCACAATAGTTTATTTATATTTTTTAGCAAAATTAAAAATAAGTTCGCAATACATTTTCATATCTTTGTACTATTATAAAACTACTATCTAAAAGGTAAAATGAACTTTTTTAATGGAAAAAATAGTAAGACGACTGAAACAATTAAAGTATAGGAAAATAATTCAATTAAAAGATGTCATTTTTGAACAGCAGACTCTGCAGAAATCGAAGGGGCGTTAGATGTCGGAAAAATCCCTTGCCCGAGCATTTTGTCGAGCTGCCGATAAACGGACGTAATAACGCCGTGTTAAGGTGGCCACCGGAGTAGTGGAAAGCCCAGCTTTGCTACTACTCTTACGCGCAAACGTGATTTTTAGAGGAAAAGAACACGCTAGTGCATCGTAACCAAGGATACATGTGTATATATTTATATATAATACATAATCGAAAAAATTCGAGTTCTTATGTATTGCGATAAATCAACATTTTTCGTGTTCAGGTACAAATTTTTGTTGTTGATATACGTGAAAATTTTTCTCAATGTTTCAATCTAAAATTTTGACTTCAAAGAAAATACTAGTTACGATTTTAAAATTATTATAAAATAATTGTTTTGAACTACCAGTGACGAGATTTAATGAAATGATGAATTGTTAATTTGCAATGAATGGCTAAAGATACTAATAATGGCTAAAAATAAGTCAAAGTAGAATATTGTATTTAAAAAATTTCAAAAATAAATCTTCTACTTCAATCTTCATGTATAAAGTAATATTTTATTAGATGACGTGATGAGTTATATGATGGTAAAAAAGATAAATCTCTCAAGTAGTGATTTGTACATATTGAGTACTATTGATTTAATGTATGTGATGGAATATATATATATATATATTATTTTTTTTTTTTTGTGTACATCTGGATTAATCAATTGTATATTGAAGTATATTTTAACAACTAATAATACACATAACTTCATTTTTAATCTTCTCAGACAATTAATTCTTTGAAAGATTATTTGCAAACTTGTTTATTTTTTGCATTATAGGTAATAAAAAGTATTATTGTAATGAAGTCGAGAATAACAAATAATACTCGAAAGTAATAAGTATTACAAGATTCAACAAGTTTGTCAGATAGTTAATATAATCGGGGAGATTTTTAAATATTTAGATACAGCGAGTATTGATTAACTTATAGGTAAAGGAAGTATCTGGAGTAAAAATTTTCTATCTATATTTATTCTTCTCCCAATATTAAGTCTCCAACTTATTTACATTAACAAAACACATTAGTATCAAAAGATCGAATCTCTTTTTTATTCTTTTTCTCCTTAATAATACGTTTGAGAGATTACTGAATCCCTCTTAGCATTTCATCGTTCTATCCATTAAGAGGTTGTTAACTCGAGCTCTTTGATGGTTATGGATGTTAATTACAATGATTTAAAAATGTACATTTTTAAATTTTTCCAGGCGATGTTGTGAAAATAATAAATTTTGCTAGAAAGAATATTTTGAAATATTACTCAGTTTTTATAGATTAGAAAATTATAATACAGTATATCGTTATTGTTTAATATTAATATATAACTTAATACATAAAAATAATATTCAATATTATTAATATTTCATATATTTTAATAATTATTATCTATTTTTTAAAAAAGTATTATCATCGTAAAATTGAAAAATATAAAGAATATTTTTATTTATTTTTATTACACATAATCATAGTCACTATATTATAATATATACTTTAATGAAAATATTACTTGTGAATAAAATGAAATTTGAGTATATCTATTAAAATAATACATTATGAATAATTATTTAGATATATTTAGATGTAGCTATAACATTGACGTTTTTAATATTTAATTTTTAAAATTTTATTAGAAAAAAAAGAACTTTAAAAAATATGAATATCAGTAAATTGGTTCCAAAGACTCGATAAAAAAATTTTATAAAAATTTTCTTTTATACTGATTTGTACTTATAGCGATATAAATAGTTATGAATATCTAAATTTTTATAAAAATGCAATTAATGAGAAAACAGAAATTGCTAGAAAGAAAATATGAATATTAAGGTCGAAAAACAATACGTAGTAAAATTAATAAGATTTATAAAACCGCAATAAAATTAATACGGAGGAAATTTTAATAAAAAAATATTGACTTTATTTTCGTATTAAATAATTTTTGGACGATTTTAATGAAAAATATTATTGTAAAATACTTATTTAAGGAAGATAAATGAATATGAATACTAATAACAGCTGAATCGTTCAAAGTATTGCCAAAGTGTAATTATATTGTAATTTATTCTTTGATTCAGAGTATTTCAAAAATTGTTACAGATTTTTAATTTATAAAATATAGGTATTTTACTAAATCATAATGTTGAAACTTTGGTTACCAATCTTATCGATTTAATCTCAAAATTTGACTGCCTTGTTTGTATTGTGTAAAAAATTTAATGAATTAATTTAATTTCATTATTAATAAATGAGAGTGTAAGATTAGAATCATTTAATTTCATAAAATACTTATTTAAAAATAATTATTATTTGTTGTAATTGTTTAAATAAAAATTATAATCAATATGTATCAGTGACGTTATTTTTACATATGTTGTTTTATATTTGATTTTAATAGAAAAACGTGATTCAAAATTGAATAAAAATTTGTAGGGAGGCATGACATTATATCAAGTAAATGAAAGATGAACAGGAAATTGCGAATTTTGAACGACATTTATGGGATTTTCAGCCCGTTACATAACAAAATTCATTAGGTCACGCTCACCGCTAAATAATCCTTTTGCAAATTCTTCGGTAATCCTCTTGGCCGAGACGAAAATGTTGGATTGACAATGCTTTCGAAGAACTTTTAGTAAGACGTGTAACACCGCATAGTAGTTACTAAAGGCAACATTACAACTCTACTCTCCCGCACGTGATTCACGTAAAGTTCTTGTCACTCTGTGCTCAACTGTGTGCTCCACGATGCGCGTGTGTGAGCCCTGATGACACGGAAACAAAAAAACAAGGAAAGGAAGTAGAGAGAAGAAGAGGAGAAAGTCTCTCGCCAAAGTACGGGATTTAGTTGAGACACAGCTAGACGAAGTACTAGAGAGAAGAGGGAAAGACCAAAGAAGAAAGAGGAAAAGCTTCATCGATCTCGTTAAAGCTTGCTGCTGCAACGGTGTTTGCTCTCTTTCCTTTCGTCGGAATGTCGTGCTTTTCAACGCCTCTTTTTTCTTTTCTAGAACCAAACTCCTGCCCTCTTCACTATCACTTCCTCTCTCTCTCTCTCTCGCTCTCGCGTCCTCTGTTTGTTACTCTCTTTATACCTTTCTCCGTTTTTCTCACTCTATGGCGCTTTCTACCTCCTTTACTCTTCCTCTATCAATCTGGAGACAGTTGGAAGAAAATGCTTATGGCTTGAAGCTTTGCGCACGTATGTCTTAGCAGCCTTAAATTACCCTCGTGAAATAAATTTTTGCTTTTGTCAATTACATTTTCCATTAACTACAATTTTATTAAGTTTTTGACTTTATTTTTTCCAGCTCGCTAGTTATATGTTTTGATATTTAACTTTTTCATGTCCTCAAACTATAAAAGTGCGTTAGTTCATCAGCTCGATTGAGTTATTTACTATTCGAATTGTTTGAATAAATTATTTGAACAAATTAATTTATAAAAACAATTAATTAAAAAAATGCATATATAATAGCGATATAAATAACAAATATAGTTAAATTATATAATGCTATTAAAAAATATATTATAGATTAATATAATAAAACAAATTTACAAATTTATAAAAATTCAATTTTAGTGTAATCATTAAAAAGCAAAATTATTATTAATTATCACTAATGTTTAAATAAATAAGATATGATAATATAGTACAATAATTTAATTAGACTGCAGGAACACAGTAGAAACTTATTTCGGTTTTCTAAATATTTATTGTAAATTATGATTATCCTGCATTTATTATTAAATATTTTTAAAGCTTAAAATAAGATTAATTTATATCTAAATATTGAATAAAACGTAAACTGCGAAGTCTTGAAGGTGGATTCTGTTTTCATTTGCAACTTAAGTACCTTTTCATTTTCTTATATCCTACTTCATGTTTGAAAGATGTTCAAAAGAGATAAATTTTCCTCATTTTACAGTTCTCATTTCGTATTGCCATATATTCAACTTGTAACAATTTTCATTTCTTATAATACCAATGTTTTAACTTCATTCAAGTTTTATCTTTAAATTGTCTTCATTTTCCATTTTTCATTTCTTTTTTTTGTTCGCCCTTTTGAAGGTTTATGCTATCACGATTTCCGTAAAGTGCACTATTTGATTTCTCGATCTTCACGTACTCAGTATCTCTCTCTCTCTCTCTCTCTCTCTCTCTCTCTCTCTCTCTTACACACGTACACCTACCCAAATACATCGTTTCTCTCTTTGTCATTTCTGTTTCTATGTTACTACTCTTTCTATCTTTAACGTTATTTATGCTTTTTCGCAATCCTTCTTTCTTCAATCCTTTCTCTTTTATCTCTTTCTCTTTATTCAACCGTGTCGTTCTGTTCTCTCGTTTTCTCGATCAGAGTGCAAAACCAAACACCAGTACTGAGAAATGTTAGTTTTCGAGGTTCTTTTTCTTTTTCTACCTCTCTATCTTATTTGCTTTACTTTTCTCTCTTCGTCTTTCAGATATATATCAGTCAATAAATAGGAAAACGACTAGTCTTTACAATACTTGGTATATATCTGTATGTACTAGGTGGTTTGCAAGGGAACGCAAAACCATCAGTTGAATGGACGGCGCGAACGATACTCGTATTTTCTCATTCCGAAACGTGCTCAAGCTATGCAACTCTTTATATATGTATGCACTTGAGTGAGGCTGACTGCTACTTTTCTCTTTATTTTCTTTACAGAATTTTTTTGATAGTCTGATGTAATGATATGTTCCGAGCTTTTCATTCGCGAGATCTTTCAACTGTACCTTTTGTGTGTGGGTGTGTATTTTTATTTGCAGCAGTTCTTCTGGATGTGTGGTCAATTTTTTTAGCTACTTGAAGTAGTCGTTAACTCTGCTATGATATGTGTATGCAAACAAATATAATTATATATGGAAATGTACAGATACATAATTTTAAATTAATTTACGTACATTTGTATTTATATATGTAAGTATGTAAATATAGACTTACGTAAAATTTCCACAAATTTAAATTTAAATTTAAATTTATTATTATAGGAAAGATATTTTATTTGTTCAAAGTAAACATTTGGATAGATAAATTTTTATAGAAAGTTGTAATAATTAATCCATTTGTAACAGTCACAGAAAATATCCTTTTAAAAATATATATACAAAATAATAAATCATATAATGAAAATATTGGTAGTTAAATGAATATTATAAAAAAGAAATAAAAAACTAAACATAGTCTAACGTTAATTATTAAATTTAGAGACTATTTTGAATATATTCTTTAAAGTCTTTATATTATTTAAAGTTTAATCTGAAAAATACTGTAAATTCTTAACATCTAAACAAATTTAATTTATGTTAATTATCACTACAAAACCAATAAAAAGTATAAAAGAATGATAAATTTCTTATCGATATTTTAAAAATCATTACAATTAAATTCAACAATTATAGTTTTAAGATCAATTTTTCAATCTGAAAAATTGTTTTTATTAAAAATTTCTTGTACAGCTATATAAATATGTTTAATCATATAAGAAAAAACATAAGATAAATAAGTGATGTTGCAAATCAGCAAATTACAGTGTGAGAAAGTTTTCAAGTGAAGATAAAAAGGCTGCATTTAGTTTTTTTGAATTATCAATAGTGTAGGTATGGAGCAAAAAATATATATACCGTTGAATGGAGTAAGTAATTGAAGGTTCGTAAAAAAAAGTAAAAAATATAATACGAAAGCCTTTATCTTTGAAATTAATCAAGCTATAAACATATTAATACGAAAAATGGCGCTCATAAAGAAAATCCATAAGAAGAGGCTGAAGCTGCACATAATCTTATTCAAATTTATCAAAGACTAATCCTACATTGATGTATCATTCGTGCAAGGGTTAATACTAAGTGGTACGAATATACGCTGAATATACGAATATAAGATGAAGTGAAGCTCTTTATCTATACTAAAGATAGTTAGTGATATAAATATTATAAAGTAATTGATATTGAGGCTTAAAAAAAATAATTTTTTAAATTTATCAAAAAATTTAGTAATTAGATAAAGAATTCATAAGATGCATGAAGAAACTAGTGTTCTACAAATAAAAACTATATGTATTAGATGCACAGACAATATTTATAGTTTTGTAATCCTAAAGCTTTTGCGCCTAAAGTCAGAATTGTAAATGACTGGATAGAGAAAATGTAATTTTATTTTCTAATATCACGAGTAGATTATAATAAAATAAGAAACAAAAGAAAATATCAACGAAAGCTAATGTCAAATTTTATGACGAAATAGAAAATCTGTATAGCGAGCATAAATCAAACTTCTCGTCAATTGCCGACGAATAAAGATAATTATTTTTCTCGAATACATGAGTCGTGCATCTTCAACAGTTTCTAAACAGAGATTAGTAGTAACGCATAAATTGATAAACATACTGCACTGCTTCAACAATCCTTTAATTTCACTTTATTTTTGCATTATTTCATTAAGAATTCTTGATAGCCTTTCCTATGTCAGACCATAATCTCAGTATAATAAAAATGGAATCTCGAATGAAATTAATTTTGCTAAATATTTACGAAATAAAAGGTTTTGAAATACCTTATAATATGTAGATAATTGGACTATTTAAATTAGTAGCGAAATTGAGTGGTACGCACAGGCATAGAAGATGAGTAACATTTATATTACATATTTTAAAAAAAGTCTTCACCTCGTACAAAGATATTTTTATAATGAATCTAGAAACGTTTTTTAGAAATCTATAATTTGGTCAGTGAGCTTCAGAATTGTGATTGTATTGTCATCTTCTGTGTGAGCCCAAACAATATTTGATATTGTAAAATGTCCCATTCATCAAACTCACACGGCAATAGTAATGAAAAAAGTAAATAGTAGATTTAATGATGGATTAGTGAAATCGCTAAGTTAAGGTGTATTAAGCGTATGCACCTAAAAAATTTTGTGAAGTATAATATAATTGATGGTTAGAAACTAAAAATTGAAATGTATTTTTATGTATAGTTATAATCAAACATAAATAACCTACTTTTAACAAGCATTATCTAGTCTTTCGTATTTTCCTAAAAATTATTATAAATTGAATGAGTGCATTATACAAAATTTAATTTACTACATGTAAAGATTTCTGTTGAATGTTTCATGATGAAAATTTTAGACTTTAAAATTTTGTATCTACTAATTAAAAAATGTTTTCCGAAGAATTTGAAGAATTGACTAAAATATACATAATCGTGTAAATATTTAAATCGTTTTTTTATATCTGACACAATAGCAAAATTTAATAGGAGTAAATATCTTATGTTGTAATAGGTTAACTAATTCTAATAAATAAACTAAAGTAAAATAAGCATAGAAATAAAATCTTAGTTCGCGAAGGAATAAAAATAGAAAGAATAAGATAAGCGGATTTTAAATAATGTATGTGTGTACGTGCGTGTGTGTATAAAGGCAAAAGTCCGAAATGGAGCTCGAATTATGTGTTTGCACACGAGAAAACGAGCTGCAGCCCTATAGTGATTTACTTAAAGAAAAAACCAGACAAGTGCTAGGACCTCCCGTCGCATATTTTGAAGATGAGAAGTCACTTTATTGATTAGCGTTGAAAAAAATGTTTATTATTCATGCACCCACGAATATATTACATTTTCAATAAATCTACATAAGTTTTAATGTATCATCCGACCATCGTTTTATAGACAAAATTCAATTCATAAAAAGTGTCATTTTTTTGTTGAAGTTGATTTAAATTTTCAAATAAATTTATGTTGTAATAAATAAAATTAATAAATTAAACTTATCAATAAAAGTGATTATAAATTTGGTTGTAAATTTTTTATTTTTCGATAAAAGTTGACATAAGCATTAATTTTCTCAATATATTAAATTTACCACTAAATTTGTCTATTCAATTCATTTACCCGAAATATTATTCAGTTTCCTGTTTTATATTCATTGTTTGCTTACTTCAAACACTCAAAATAGTTTGTCGTGTCACCCAATGTTACCATTAGTTTATAACAGAAACTACTAAATATATCATACTACAGTTCATAAGAAAAGTTAGCTGTGCTCGTGATTATCTCCGTTCTATGATAGGATACAAATGTGCATACGTTTAAATACGTGTGCTTATGCGTATGTATAGCGCGCGTTTGTGCATTGCTAAATTGTGGAGACGAACCTCTAACTCTAGAATACTTGTATAATAGAAAGTTAGTGCTCTGTATAAACTATCGACTTTAAAGCTGGCTTTGCTATCTGTAATTGACCGATTGTCTCATTTATTCTGCTATTATATAAAGTAAAACTCACTCGAAATGGACAAAAATAATTTTAAATACGTTAATAGACGAATGAAATCTTTTTGAAACGTAAAATCGATTGTATAAAACCATGAAAAATAAATCTACCATTGATATAAAATATTAAGCACCCAATATATCAGGTTTATTCTTTTATTTTTCCATAAAGAATCAAACAAGTATAAAAACCATTTGCTAAATGAACAAAAATTTTCGCGTGACTGCATACACAGGTACACACATACACATATGTTGCACAGTTTTATGTATGCAAATATGTATGAATGCATATATTTTCAAATAAAATAGATTGTATTTCAGGTGATTCAAAACCACCTCAGGAATACAAGGACTAACAATAGTTATAATATAAAGAATGTTGGTCTGTTTATGCATAAAGTATATAATTTTCTAAAAAATACTTGAAATATAAGAGAAATTTTAAATAAATATTTAAATACACTATATCTAATACCATATTTTAAAATTCAAGCATTTATAAATTTGAATTTAACATATCGTAAAATTTTAAAAAATAATATATTTTTAATAACTGAATCGTATAATTTATTTTACCGTTAGATTTATACTCGTTTAAATATATAATTTAATTCATTTTTAAAGATTTTTATACCATTGTATACATCAAAAGTTATTTTTTATTAATTTTTGTTTTTTTTTTAAACTATTTATTTTTCTTATAATTACAATTTCTTATAATAATCTTATTAATTTATTTTACCCAATTCAGTTATATTCCTTTGTATTATTTCATACAGATTTTTCAATTATATAGCTTCATTCAAATAATATTTTTTCATTACCTTTGGTTGATTTTTTTTTTTTAAATTCATCTAAATCTTAACTTTTAGATAAATTTACTCAACTTTCACTTCTTAGTATTTATTTTATGAACGTTTTTTAAAATTAAATAACAATTCTATTTTGTTTGTTACCTTTCATGATAATTGGTACTTTATATAATTATTCCATTTAATTGAAATTATTATATTATTATAATTTGATTTTTTTTGTTAATTAAAATATACGAAATTCAAAATTATTTTGTCTGAATTTCTTTTAAAAAATGTATATATGTCTGTTTAGAGTTGTTACCTTCATTTTTTTATTCATTATGTTTCAGCATGTATTTAAATGTATTTGTTCTTCTTAATCATTAAGTGAAATTAATATTTAATAATTTAACTAAAATATTATCAATTATAATTGATATATAATATCAATAAAAATATTATCAATAATAATCAATATAAACAATTATAATTTCTTTATTGAAATAATTATGTAGGTTTATATATAATAATTAAAATTAAACACTAAGGATAATTAATAAGTGAAATTAATTGATACGTAGTAATACAGTAATCTCTGTATTAGTAATGTAGAAATTAATTGGAACTTTTTAAAAATCGTTTAAATTAAAAAAATATATATTATTTTTACTCTTAGCACTGTAGTGATAGAAATTTGCATTGAAAACAAAGCGAAGGTAATTTTGAGTCAATCAATTTAATTTATGTTATTTATACTTCCCTTTGTGTAATTTTTAGTTTTGAGTGAGAAAAAAATAAAATTTATTTATGCGACACAGATATACATGCTACAGGAACGTATTGAAAGAGCTAAGTTTCTTTGAGTTGCGATTGCCACCTGTATAAAACTTTTTCATCACTGCAAAACTCATAAAGAGTATTTTATTCTGCTTCATTTTCTTTTCATGAATTTATTTTCTGATTCCCACTCACCTTCACCACTGTCTGATTTTTTTACTTTAAGAAAATCCTCTTTTTGATTTCTCTTATTGATTTCTTTGTTTTAATTTTGTTTGTTGTTTTGTTTGTTATTGAATTTTCGAATTACTTGCCATTAAGATTCATCGATTGTATTTAAACTTCTAATTCAGTATAGGTATATAAAATAAAAATATAATTCATATGTGTAACGAAACTTAATGATTATATTGACTCTCATTATAAATAATAACGTTAATTTAACTCTCATTAATTTGTTAGAGTAAGAATTTCATAACTTTTCCTAGATAAATAGCGTATTTATACCAATACAACTTTAATGTCTACGTTGAATTGTGCAATAAACTTTCTTTTTTAAAAACATTAAAATTTTATTATATAATTTAATATTAATCTATTACAAAAAATTAATGCATAAATCGATATAAAAATTGATTTTGAATGTAATTAAATAATATTAATAAATATTATCAAAAAAATCGATACTACAGAAGAAACATAAATTTTATTTTAAAGATATTAGCATTAGTAACAAATACTATACTTAATTGGTAGATGCAACTCAAATTTACTACGTTACTAACGAATGTGAGTTTTCACTTAAGTTACGTATGCCTTTTGGCTAAAAAAAGTCTAGTAATTACATATTAATGAAATATATATGAGAAATTAATCATAATTATAATAAATATGTATATTAATAAATTCTGCAAATTAGGGTAGATGATTCAAGTAATGAATCTTACAATAATGAAGATGAATTCTATTATGACATTCGGATTCAATGCATATTGAAAGACAAAAATTTTTTTAGAAATTAGAAATTATAATTAATGAGAGAATTTAATGAATATATTAATTAATAGGAAAACGAAATTATTCCTAATTTAAAATAGACTATATTATAAGATTTCAGGAACGCGATAACCGTCATAGTATTACAAATATTTCAGAAAAATACAATTGTCATAAATATTTTCTTTCACAAACATTTTTACTCGCACACATTTGAAGCAACAAACAAGGATATAGAACAGAATTCAGAAAAGTTTACATGGTTCTTTCTTCCTAAGGATAAGATGGACGTTCGATACTGGAGTAGAGGAAGAACAGAAAAGAGGAAACCAAAGTACAAGTATGAGAAAAGTCAAGAAAATAAAGTGTGAGAGGAAAAGAATGCGGTAATCCATTTAGAGGTGGAAATAGAAAAAAGTCTCTCTCCTTACTTACATTGTACATGGGGATCGAGTGACGCGCGTAAACTATGAGAAGAACTTTAGATATAAGTTAATTTTGCGATTGTTTGAAAAGCGTATCATAGCCTTTCTCATTTTCTTTGCTCAACTAGTTTGTACTTTTTTGTACTTTTAAGTATTTTTCCTTAAATTTAGAAGATTTTCAATCATTTGATTTATTTTTGAAGTGATATATGGTAAAAATACAAATATCGATTCTTTTATTCATATGTATATTCAACTCGATCTTTCGCTGTTTAATCCAGCTTTTTGATTTTTATATATAACCTAAGTTTATGTATAACCGAAAGTAATTTATCATAACTACGAAAAAATAATAACGATGTAAGAGAAAGCTGAAACGAGACCATAATTTTTTGCCCTAGAATAAAGAAAAGATCGATTACACCATGAATTGGTTGAATTTTTTTATATTAAAAAATGAAGTAAGTCTAATTTTGTAAAATTTATTTTGATTAATTCTTAATGATGTTATATAAAATTTAACAATTATGTTTATTTATACGACGAGTTGTTTGCAGTATAATTTAGGAGTTGATTTAATTTACAATGTCAATATTTTATAAATGAGATTGTAGCTGTTATTCTAAAATATAAGTTAATGAAGATATAAAGATAGTATATTTATGTCTTCATAATTTAAGTTATTTTAAATTCTTGTTTATATCATTTATGATATTCATATCGAAATTTATTTATTAATTTAATTTCAATTATACTATTACACGTATAGGAAACATTCGAAAAGAAACTTCTTGAGATAACAAAAGAATAAATAAAGTATTTTAAAGAAAACTAAAAATTTTTGAAAATTATAAATTCCTTATTTATATATATATATTTTTAAATCTATGTTTAATTAGGTAGTATTCGTTAGAAAAATATTATTTATATTCATGCTTTGTAATTATAATATTTTAAAATGTTTCTTTGTTTTTAAAAGAAAAAATCGAATAATGTTAATATTTTAAAATAAAATTCTTATTAAAGTATTTATATGTAAGTTTACAGTGCATCTGTTTATAAATTTTTTTATAAATCGGATAATTTATTTAATAATTTGGTATAATATAACCCACATATGATTCTTGAATTCCATATTAATTGTAGAATCTTATAGTAAATATATAGAAAGAATAATATAATAATAAAAATAACTTAAAATACTTAAAGATATAAAGATATTTTTCTAGAAATTCATTAGAGTTAATGTATATAAATAATAATATCATTAAATCGGTATCGTAAAATAATATTTATAATTTATTATTGTGTAAATTTAGCACTGTTCATTTTATTTTAAAAATACATGAAAATCGTATGTGATATATTGAGATTGTGAGGTATAATACATATTTAAAAAATCGATATAATTTATTTTATAATTAAAAATTTATTTTTTAAACCTTTTTTTAATGTTGAATAGCTTTTTAATGCTTATTCTAATTTAATAATTTTACTTATTTATTTATTTTACTTTATAAGTAAATATATTTTATCTATAAAAAACAATATTATAAAAAAAATACTTTTCATAACATAACATTCATAGTATAAAATATTAGAAGAATATAACTATTGTTTAATCAAATTTTTACACCATTTGCAAAAAGATGGATAAACTTTTAGTCAACTACTTTCTTAATCGAAAATAAGTTTTTGTATTAACATATAATTACATACAATATTGAAAAATATTTATTTTTAATAAAATATAATCTTTAAAAATCAAGTTAATTTATTAATATAATATAATATTACTTCTTATTTGAATTTGATTGTTTTGATTTAATTTCATATTAACATCATTTGATATTAATATTAATAATTAAAAAATAAGATTAAAGTATTTTTATGAGGACAATAAAGTAATGTTTATAGTTCTAAATAATAATTTAGAGTACTCAATGTCAATAAGTTACTTGATACATTTATCTTTCTCCCTTACACTTCATTACACTTCTATTTATCTATTTCATTTCTCTTATACTCCTCTTTATCAGGGATTCTGTTTGTCTTCTATCATTACATACTCATCAATCTCCTATGTACTTCTCTCTTTATCTCGCTTTATCTCTCTCTTTCTCTTTCTTTCTCTTTCTCTCTTACTCACTTTTCTAGCATCCATTTTTTCCTCTTTTCATATATGCTAGCACGTACGTATATATGAAATATGCCCACATAGGCACGCACACGTTTAAAAACACCGTAGATTTATTAACAAGATAAAAACTATGGAATTTTTTATATTCATTCCGCAGTGGATTATACCTTATCTTTTTTTTTTGAAGCAGTTAGAAATAAATAAACATCATTACTTTAGAACAATGTTGTGTTTATGATTTATACACCAAAAAAAATTTTTTTCTAAATTATCTATAAATTTACATTTAGGTATCAAAAAATCTAAATGAAGTTATTCGAAAATGTAGTATTTGTATAAAAATCTCGGTTTCTTTTAAATTTTTTTATTTATAAAATTGAAATATATGTGTTGCTATTTACTCACTTTGTACCTAAAACATGTAATAAAAGTAAGAAACCATTACATTAAATAATCTATAATCAAGATTTTAATATTCTACATATTTGATTTACGTACAGATGCTTAAATCTAATGTTTTTCAGACGAATTTACTTATTGATAAAGAATTATTTTATTTTACTCATATTTAATTATAAAATGTACGTATGTCTTAAAAATGTCAGAAATCGACTAAAATAAATTCGTATAAAAAAAGGAAATAAAAAAGAACGTAAATTTCGTAATATTAGTCTGTGTGCTTGAAAAGTTGAAAAGTAGTAACAAGTACTTCTAGTCTTCTTAGTGATCCGGAGGAAAGTCTTTCTATTATACTGAGTCTAAGATTAAATTCAATAGGAACAGTGTATATTTTTCAGTCTTTCTTTATTAAAATTACTGATTATATAAGAAGTGTTTACCAGACTATCGGAATAATTACACGGATGCGAAATGCTATATTTAAATCAGCTGAATTTAAATATAATTTTTATCAGAAACTAATTTCATAAAATGAGGAACAAATATTGAAATGCACATTTTAAAAAGTGTAGATCCATTTGTAATGAATTTAGTCCTTTCAAACTATAAACTAATGAGAATAAAAGTTGCTAGATTTTTATTTTATGTTACCTATAGATTTTAACGATGATAGTAACTTTTATAAATGAATAAGAATAAATAATAATGTTATAGTTATTAATTTGTATTTTTACAGAATATTCATATTTAATAAAAAATTTTTATGTTTTGGGCTGACTAAAAAGCGAATATATTTGAATTATTTTATATTTCGAAATAATTATTGCAAAATTAAAAAAATCGAAAACATATTGCATTATTTGAAATAAACTCTTCATTAATACAGTAATGCGGCCTAAATAAAACTTTATACACGAAAATGCTTTTTACTGAGCTTAGTAATATAGATTAGTTTATCTTTTATTTCAGTTTGATGTCCAGAAGCTTTAAGAATTACATAAAAAAAGATTTTTGCGGCTATTAATTGAAAAATACTGTAAAAATTATAGACAGACTGCATTGATTCGGCGTTAGATTAAATTTATCTCGAAATCTTTTTATAATCGAGCTGTTACTGACGTGAGTTTTAAAAGACGACATAAATCTATTTATCCTTCTTTTAAATATCGCTCTAATAATTTATGTTTATTATATAATATTATATTTTTCAATTATTATTTATCTATGTTCATCAGCATTATTTTTTCATTTCATATTTGCGATAATTCCTGTTATCGTCATAAAATTTATCGAATTATGAGTTGCTTAAAGATTCATATGAAAGCTTTTTGAGTTTTTTCAGTTATATTATTAATTTTATATAACATGTATTCATATATATTTTGAATACATAAATAATTATTAAACTTGGTTTAAATATCGGTTAAATTTATTCAGGTATTTTTAATGTTCGTCTTAAATAGGCATATTATGTATTTTCCAAACTTTTACGTAAAACTTTATTATTAATTTTATAATAAAAAGTTTAAATTTTTACTGATACTCATCGATGTCAGCTCCGAAAAGTGGACAATTTATCATTCGATATTAATTAGAAAAGCGTATTAGCAAAAATCAAAGCTTCTGCACTGCGTTTTATCTTTGATCGTCGATCAATCACTTCAACATCTTTCACATCCTTGTCGTTCGGCTTACAAATCCTATACCACCCCCTAACTTTAAGTTCTAAACCCAGAACTATTCATTACGGGAAGAACGAGAAAACGACGGACGTTTATCCGGCGCGAATTACCTTCACTTGCGTAAATTGAAACAAATCTTCGGCTTCCGCGAAGCGTAAAAAGAAAGTTATAGTCCAAGTGCGTCGGAGCGTAAGCCTGGAATAGACGATGGATGTGCGACGTCCAAAGTCTGAAGGAAAAAAAGAAGAGAGCAACAAGAGAAGGAAATAGACGGATAGTCAGACGGAGATAGAAAAAAGTCAGTTAGAAGGGATGAAATGGAGTGTAGTGGTAAAACTAAAAAGAATAAAAAGAAACACGTAGTCGAAAACAGATTAAGAAATAAAATAAGGGGAAAGAAAAAGTGAAAGGGACATAAAATAGCAACAGCAAGAGTGGGAAAGATCGAAAGTAAGTGTGCGCAAAGGGGTGAAAATGAAAAATTGACACATTAGCTGCGAAAAATTCTTTCTTGTCCTCTGTTTCTTCTTCCTTTTGTTTTATTATTGACTTTTTTCACATTCATTCTCACCATCTAATTCCTCTTTTTACCTTTCGAAACTTCTGGCATTTAAACTGCGTTTGTCCAATAACTGTCGGCACGTTTTGTTGCCGACGAAATTAATTGCAGGAGGGTTCCGTAAGTTGAGACGCGGCAGTCCTTTCATTTGAACTTTTTACGCGACGAACTGCCTTGTGGTTTTGCTTAGCAGGAAAGGCTATTTGATTACGATCATTTTGCATCATTTTTGTTTCCTTGCGGGTGTATTTTGGTTCTGATAACGAATAAAATAGACTCTTGAATGGAAACATTTTTTCTTATATTATATTATTAAAATTGTAACGAATTTGATTTTACTGATAAATTTTATTGATATATTTTCATGAAACTCTATTTTGGAAATATTTTTTTCATCCATATTAACAATGCCTCTGCCATTAGCTTGTCGAACATAATGTATTACCGTATAATATTGGTATTATATACCAATATGTGCATAAATGTGCATATATTTTATTTTATTTACGCGTTTTGGTCCTGTTAAATTTATTTTCAAAATTAATATAATTTTGAATCTAAAATTCTATAATGAAATAAATAATCTATTGCAACAGAATTGTTATTTCTTATATGATAAATATTTTTGTTTAAATGAAAGATAATAATAATACTTACATTATCCGTTAAATATCGTGGAGTATCTACTAAAATAAATTATAATTTTTTAATTCAATTTTAAAGTACGTATGTTAATAATAGCTAAATTTCGGTAAAGATAGCTTTCAATGGTATCATATTTCGCTCTTCAGACTCATTTTTCCATCAACAAGATTAGAATAAATATTTAAGTATTTATGTCTATCAATACATTTGGATTTTTACTTTTATACAATACACTTTTTTGTATGTTGCGCATTGAAAAATATACCCTGTTTATCTGAATAATTTTTATTTATTGTAAATAAATTTTCTTCATAAAATCCTTTAAATCAGTTTACATCCAATTATAGATGTTAACATAAGTTTAAGATACTTTTAATAAACTAATTTTATATGTGATACTTATAACAACTTTTCAATAAATAAATCATCTTCATTTTGAAGACTTCGTAGTTTTAATATTTTACTGTTATTTGTTAGTATTCATAAGATATATAAGTTTTAAATTATTTTTTAATAATATAATTTAATAGAATTTAATTTATATAACATTGATCGAAAATTTTAGACAAAACATTCCAAACAATAATATTTTATTTATTTTATCTTATTATCGTGATTTAAATCAATATAGCTATTCCATCGTCTCTAGTTCTATGTGTATTTGTGCGTGAAAATGTTAACTAATCTATTTTATGGAACTCACGAATATTATTTGTTTACAAAACATAATTATATCACCTCTATTATTCAATAATATTTTCAGTTACATTTTACACTCAAGGCTTGAGATTTTTTTTATATTCTCAATGGTACTTCTTTACTGTTTTTCAATATTTTTTTCATAAATTATAACAATTATAAGAAATATTAACTGTAATTTTATATGAAATTGCGTGCATTTATTCATTGTGGAGAATCAAATATGAAAATGAATAAAGCCCACAACAATTTGAAATCATGATACTATTATAAGAAGATTTTTTCACTTTGTTCGTATGAATAGCTTTGCGTTAAAAAATATTTATAACACATATATTTTTAAAAAATATACGTATACCAATATCCACAATTCTTAGTTTTTAATTACGTAGTATGGATTTTTTTTCCTTGTTTAATATCCATACATAATTTACATATTAGGTAATTCAATATTATTTCCTCAAAAATTATTAATGTATTTATGATTGTATTAAAAGTAAACTAAAAGAAAATCTTTCTTTATCCATCATTAAGTACTATATATTTGCACTACTTATTTTTTTTTATAGTTATCCTGATATTCTAGTTATTCTGATTTCTGGTATTACTGTTTTGACATTTTATTCTCAATCTTTATTCATTGCACGAATCATGAATTCTGGTAAAAGTTTTGTATACAAGCACATATTAAAGGTTTTTTCTTTCCATATGAGTTATAAAATTGTTTGTAGAGTTTACGAAAATAGTTAACTACATGCGCATATTCCGGAGAAATACTATATAAATTATTCTATACAAAATTTTTAAAATAAACAATTAAGTCTTTTATTACGTATACATTTATTATAAAGAGTTATCGAAATCACTTCCATTTTTTATTTTTCTTAAGATATATTTTAATTCTACATAAAAGATCCAATATCCGTATAAATGCAAAAAGTTAAAGAGCAGAAAATCCGAGTCACTCGACTAGAATTTACATGGCTTATGACATCGTCTAAAATGTTTCATAGTTTGACTTTCCACTTATGAATAGAATCAACTTTTTTCATTTCTGATTAATCTTTCACAATTCAAATACGCGTGTGTATCGATGTACTTCATAAATAATGATAAACTCAGATTAAGTTCTAGAAATTAATTAGAAATTCTTACTGTAATGATGAGATTGTTATACATTATTTAATGTTGATCTTTAGTTGCTTTGGTAAGTTTTCAGAGAAGTAAGAAAATTATTTATCTTGATTCTAGTTAATAAGTCGTAGCATATTAAAAGATTTATAAGAATTTTTTTTTCAATATATTACTTTTTAATATTACAAATATGATTACAGTAGTTCTACGATAGGTCGTAATAAAGAATATTGTAAAATTTACTTTAGAAAAACTTTTTCCAAAATAATATTTCAAACTTATTTGAAATTGTATGATGAAATAATTAAATAGCGTGGTGAATATACAACACTCTGACTAATGTTAGACTTTAAATTCATTTAGAATAAAAATATGAAATCGTTTAACTAGAATTTTTTTTTAATATATTCAACATATAATTACATTATAAAAGAAAAATTTTTTAATTTTTAGAGGAAATGCGTTTGCTTTTTATCTTTTATATCTTAAATCAAAAGTAAAATATATAAAATGAATTATTTCCAAGCAGAAAAATTTTTCAAATAATGAAATATGATATATTAAAAATTCAAAATGCCGCGAGTTTTTTATAAAACCTCAAAGCTCGACGGAACTTCGTTTGTCGCGTAATTGATAATAATTTGATTATAGATTATAGATCCATGCTTGAAATGATCCACTTTTGATAGTAAAACGTATTTTTTCTAGTAGATCGCCGATCTCGCAAAATCTTTCACTTCACAATAAGAATTCTTCAAAGACAACACATGAAATTATTTTCTTGTTCTCTCTAGATGCTTCCTCGTCTCTGTTTTACTTTAGCGCGCGACCTCTCAGAAAGGCAATTTCACGCTGGAGTGCCACGAACAAGTGAATATTCCTTTACAGAAATGAGTTTCTTCGCACTCTAGCAGCCTTTCGCGATTACGTAAATACGGCGTCTTGTACCTTTACATCTTGCAAATGCAAATGAGTCCGCTATTTACAGAGCTTTCTGCTGTTTCTGCCGCTGTTGTGCATTAGTAATACTAAAATATTGTTTTGTTTCTTTTGCGAAGCTACCGCGACGAAAAGTATATTTAAGACTGTATTAACAAGATACCGGAAAAACAGACAAAGTAAATGAGAAGGGAAGTGGAATAGCTTGGCAGGGCGATTGTTACTATTGTTGCAGGAAAAGAAAACAAAAAAGAATAATAAACGCAGCCTTTGGTTGCCTTTGCAACAACGTGGGGCGACTTTAAATTGCTCGTGTACCACAAGATTTTGGAGTAATCCTCCCAAGTGACCTTTTAAGAATATTTTGGTGCTCGAATCTTAGCCGGAAGTCGTTTACACGAAAAATTGTTTTAAACATGTACAATAACGATTAACTTTTCCCGTATTGAATAATATTGAATACACGAGAAACAAAATTTCACGTTAAAAACTCGTTGATATTATATTATTTTCAATGCCGTCTTGATTATTTATCATAGTTACCTCGAGCGGCTTTTAGATTTGAAATCCCCCCGGAGAATATTAGTTTATGATAATTTATTTCCTGACAATTATTGCACTGCTGCTTTAAATATCCATTTTATTAAATTCTAATTTTTATACAGCCTTGCTTATGTTTTATGTGTTTTATGCGGCAGCATTTTAATAATGAAATGTTGTGCCGGCACATTGTTAAGATCCAGTGTCTCTTAGTTCTTCGGAAGTATTACTTTTTTTAACCTATTTGTCTCGGAGCGCACTCCACACTTCAGTGCGATGAAAAGGCAAGTCATTTTAAGCGAATCAGTGTCGCAACTGAAATGAATAGTCAAAGGACTTATTCTTCAAGATCTTTTCGTGTAGAGCTCGCACGCATACTCGGAGGACTCGAAATTCCACCATCTTTCGAGACGACAAAATGAATCGACCCTCGAGGGAAATGTTTCCGACATCTCTACTCTTTCTTACCATCTTTCTTTCGCTTTCTTTTTCTTTGCTTCCATCCGTCTTTCTCTTACTCCAAGAACAGAACCGTTCGGAGAAACTTGATTACTAAATAAATACATTCCACTTTGATGTTGAACTTTTCGCTTCTTCATAGAGCGGCTTTCATTTACTATCCAGTTGAACTGTGTTAACGTATCTTCGAAAAACGAATGTATCCTAGTCACTTTTGGGCTACGCAGGTGTTTATTTACTCTTTACATTACACAAAGAACTTTAAACAATACAAGTTTGATTTCAGTTCGAAATGACACTTGAATAATTTATGTAAATTTTTAATCTCTAGTTTACTTAAATATTAAACTTAAATATACTCTTTACAATTATATTTTGTAATTATACTTTTTTATAAATAATAAAATCGTGGACCCCCAGAAAATCATAAATATAGAAATATTAAAATACAACAATATTATTATATTTAAATAAAAAGTAAAACGTACCTCATGTGACATAAATGAAAATTCAAGTTTATTCAAATAACTTGAAATAAGTATTTGTTTCATTGTAAAATGAAAATATAAAAAAATTAATTTAATAACCTTGTTACGTAGTTTAAATATTGTATACAAATATAAATAAATACAATGAAATATCAAGAAATTAATCAAGTAAAATGCTTAATCTAAATAAATAACATCGATAAATATTTGTAAATAAAAATTGTGCAATAAGAAAATGAAAGACGAACTTAATTTGCTGTAATACTGCATTCTATTTATTTTTTCCACCCGGAAGAAGAAAAATTTTTCTTTATTTAGATAATTTCGAACTTTTCACTAACATTCTCTAAACTTTTTTTAAGTTGTCTAACCTTCAAATTGATCTTTTCCATATTAATTGATCTAAAAAATTAAGGTACTTCTTGATAAAAATTATAAAATCGCTGTCAAATCGTATACGTTATTATTATTGATACAAGAAAATAAATGTATTATTAATAAACGAAAATTAATGTAAAAAGCTATGAAATTTTTCTCTATTTTAAACTATATAGTATAAAATTGAGAAACATAACATCAATATTAAAAATAGAGTTTCATATTATGCGAATAACAAAAAACATGAAAAAATACTTTAAAAAAGGAAAATTGAAAATTATTTCTGTGTAAACGTTTGTTAATCGTTCATTAGACAATTAACAGTATTAATACCAAGTTTAAAAGATTCTTTTCTAATTTTTCTATATGCATATTCATTATTATTGAAAACTAATTTTTTAAATTTAGCAATTATTTTTTTATAAATAAATATAAATATTATTCATATAATTATTATTTTTTTTTATTTCTTAAATTACATGGTATAAATCCAGTTATTTAATTAAAATAATGTTTTATTTATCACTGTCGAATATTGGTTTTTCTTATTTGTATTTCTAATTTATATAATCAATTATCATAATAGCAACTTTAAGCTTTAATTTGAATAAAAAAATAAATCTTTTAAACAGAATTATTTGCACTTCATCAAGTTCAATCTGTCTCAATAATTCTCTAAAAACTCGTTGCAAAGAAAATATTATCAGTGAAAATTCAGAGTAATTAATTAATTTTAGATAATTACAATAAAATTGCATTCATCAGAAATGTTATACATATATATTTTTAATTTTATGCTGTTTATTTTTAAAGATAAGAAATAGTTAGTATTTTCAGTAAAATTTATAAATGACACATCATGTACAAAATAACAATACAATTTTCTTATTTTAACTGATTACTAAATAAGAGTATACATTATACAGTAGTCAATAACTTTTTTTTACCTAATCATTTTATTTCAACAAAGTTTTCATAACTACTAATATTCTTTATTTATTGTACAACTTTAATATATATAACTATTTATATAGAAAATAATATCATATATATACGTTGAAAACAATAATAGTCATAAAATCACCTAATGAAGGATGAACTAATTGATGCTACTTAGTTACGTGCATAATGAACAATTTATAACAATGAAGTTATTTTGAGGTATCATACAATATAATTTAACAATAATTCCTCTTCAAGCCTAAGTAAGTAAAGTAGGCCTAGAAGCTACTTCCCATAGACGGTGAATTAATCGGAATTTGATGCACTTAATTTTGATAATCAGTTCTAACAGTCACAGTATTATTTACGTTCCCTTTAATGTTAGTGCAAATTGATAAATTTACATGTAATAATTTTATAACTATCTTATATGGAATAAAAAAATAATTTATCGAAAGTAACTTATAATGTATAGCTCATAATTTCTATTTGAATAAAATTTAAATACCACAATTTTACTTATAAAAAATTTTTAATTTATTTATTTTTAAATTAATTATTAATTTCATTAATAATAAAATAATATTAAGTTAAATATTTTAACAATAAAACTTTGAATTATTTGCAATTACAATCATTTAGTTTTTATTCTGTGGGTTAATATTTTGTTCTGTGCATCAGCTTTTCGATAAATATCTTTGATAGTACAACATGAACGAGATAGTAATAATCGCAATGGGAGGTCAACAATGAGTGGATATTGCAAGCAATAATTTTTTGTTGCCCATGAATCATAACATCTAAAGTAAACTCTTGTTCTCTGTACGCTCTGTTTACTTTTTTCCTTTTAAAAATACATTGAAGAATAATTATCGTATTAATTAATCAGTCATGATTTTATTTTGGCTTAATTCCATTTTTATTGATACAATAAATTAAATATTTATAATAGAATACAATAAATTAATTGGTACAAAAATGTTTTCATCTGTTTATACACAGCAAATTTCGGTTGTTGTTGATTTATTTAGATTTCTGCACCTAAATCTTTATACATATATGAATCATAAGTTTGAAAAGATGCTACATGAAACTTTGAAGTTGTTATACTTAAATTTTATTCCTAAATTGATATATAAATGAGAAATAACAAATTGTTATATGATTAACAAATTTATATACAAATATCTTTAATGATTGTCCTAATTAGAGATTCCTAATTAAAGTTATCAATTATATAGAGAAATACTTTTAACAGTTATTTTTGAATATAAAATACTTTAAGTAAAATTTATTTAATTGTGAAATCTATTTTACCCGAAACAGTAAATAAATATAAATTTTTATAGAAAAATTAAATATTTACCTTTACATAAAAAAATAGTTAATTTTCATTAATTTTCAGAAAAATCAATAAAATTGAAAAATTTTATTTACCTTTTTTATATTTTTATTTTTATTTAATCTGAATATTTAAATAAATCAAATTTTTATAAACATTAGAAAAAATCGGTTCACTAAATCATCATTGATTATTTTTGGTATAAAATATTCCTATTAAGCCTGCTATAATAAAAATTATTATACGTATTTAATTTTTAGATATTATTAAAAGATGTGTTGATTTAATTCGAATCAAAACATACTTTTTCATATATATTTTACAATACAATTCCGTTAAAATTTTGTTTAAAATTTTTATTTTATCGAAACATTGATTTATTCGAATGTTTTAAATTGATATTTTTATATAAGAAGTGGAATAAATTTACGAACTTAATTATAGTTGCTTTCGATTATACTACGTATAAAACTAGGATATTGAGATGTTCGACAGCTGTATGAAACAAGTGAGAAGTACTTTTAGTGTGAAAATGCAAAGTGCCAGTCTTGGACAATGCGATCCGAGTTCACTTTATTAATTTCAAGAAATGGCCAATTTAGACTTAAATTAACAGAGAAAGACAGAAATGAATCATTGATTTATGAGTGAAGATAGTCAAGTAGGTATTCTTCGTCAGTAATTGCAGTTACATAAACTTAGATCGAGAACAAGCGAATGTGCGTGAATTAATAACAATGAATAAGTGAACATTTACTCTCTCTTTCTCTCTCTTAACTACGTTTACATGTTTAATAAACGCGAAGTTTTAATTATTTTAATTATTTTAAGTAGTTGCTTTCTGACTAATTCTTACATTACGTCTTTTAAGAAATATCTGTTGTTCTTATGAGTTAATATGAGCAAGTGTTAAATCAAGAGTAAAACTGGAACAATTTAGAATCAAGTATTTAAAATACTTAAATTTAATTACTATTTTTACCATAAAAATTTAATAAAAATTGACATTTTAATTATTTTTTTATTTTAAGTACTTATCAAGTAATTAAGAGTATTTTAAGTTTCTTTGTGCTTTGTGTATGTTTAATGAATAAGGTATCATTACCGGCCTGTCTAGTGTAAAATTTACTTTTTTCAAACATCTAGCGTAAATTAGCTCAGACTGATCAGTACACATGCCAAATGAAACATAATCTATTTTATATTCCTTTTGTAATTTTATTATGATACAAATATATCGTTAAAAATATTATCATATTTATTAAACTGATAGATATCTTTTCTAAAATATTATTTTATTTTACTCTGAAATCTTATGATTTGATATTTTTACCTATTATACTATTGATAAACACCTCCCTACTATTTTTAATACTTTAAACATTTTGTTGAAAAATGTACTAAAAAGTACAAATATTGAAATACTTTAAAATAATTTTATGTTTCTAAAGTTAATAAATGTAAAAATAATAAAAACAATCAAAATAAAAAATAATCATGATAGAAGATTTTTATGTTAATATTTTAATTTGTAAGATTAAACATTCATATTTTCGTATAAAAGTCATAAACTTCAGAATTAAATGTCTGAACTCTAAAATTAACGATTTTTTTACTATATAATTCTTTTATATGAATTTGTATAAATCAATTTATAATAAAATTATTTTATAATGGAATATTAATTTCATCCATTTCATAATACTTTTGTTGCTTTTAGATGATAAAACTTGAAAATTTATGAAAATTTACAACTTTCTAGGTTTTTCTAAAAAATTTTTATTTGTGAAATAATCGTAATATAATAATAATATATAAATAATATAAAATGTATTATTTATACAATATATTAAATAAAAAGCTATTTCTGACTAATTAAAAGGTAAAAATAACCAACTGTTATAAAATAAACAATATTGAAGCAACATATTTTAACATAACTTCTTGCAATGTCTTAATTACAGATGTAATGTTTAATTGATACTAGTATTACTAATTATTATTAAGTAAATCTTTTATAGGTAGAATAATATAATAGATTCGAAACTTCAGTAGCTTGTATAATCGACAACAAAAAGACAGACTAAGAGAATTATTAATTGCAATGTTGGCATAGTACAATATATATTTTCAAAGCATATAGAAAAAGGTCAACTTCTCTTTTATAGGAGAATCAGAAATAAGAAAAGTTTAACGAACGGTTTCCAAAAATGTCTAAACGTTATATTTTTATGTTCCGATAAGGACATTATTTGATACTTTCTTTTCTGAGATTCATGTGATAATTTTGCGAATTAAATTTATAGTCGTAATTTAGTGTAATCACAGTCGCTATACTATAGAACATCTTTATACATTAAAATAAAAGATTATAACGATATCCCAGATAACTGGTGTGTACTATTTAACGTCTAGAATCAGCCTGCTAAATAATTTGGATAGAATGTTTGGAATTCTGTAAGACTTGTTGCTCTGTTTCCTTAAAGAAAGTAGTGCAATCTTACCAATGATTTATCTCATTACCATTAATTCAAGCTTCAAAATATTAGAATCGTGATCGCTTACTGTAATTACAAATTTTTTTAGTAATACGCAGATAAACTATATGCACTATGTTTCGAATTATTTCTTGCACGTGAAGAAAATAATTAATTCTCCTTAATTAATAATTTTAAAGTTATTTTTCAAGAGTTATATTTCAAAAAATTGACTTACCTGCTGTATATAAGTTGAAAAGGCGGTCGTTTAAGAGAATGGAGTTAGTTAATACTAGACAACGATGGTTATAAAAGTAATTAGCTCGTTAACTTTACGACACATGGAGTCTGGGAATACTTTGTGAACGACAAAATTTTCGAGTTCCTTATTGTAAAATGGAAACCATATCCTTAAGAGTTTGAAATATTGTTATATTTTATCCGTAATAAGTTTAGTTTTTATTTAAATTTTGTAAAATATTATAATCAAGAGTTTTTTTTTAAACTAAACAGTTTCATAAAATTTTAGTTTAGCGAACAAACAAATTTCTATTTATCGAAAAAATAATTTAAATTATTGGCAACAATTCTTCGTTTTAATTCTTTAAAGAAGCGATTTATCATGAAAATATGATTTTCCAATTGCTTATTAATTGATATATAGTTTAACGTTTAGTTTTTTAATAAATATTATGAACATTTATTTTAATAAACATGTATTATAAATCACTTTAATGAAACTTGTTTTTTTTTTTTTAAATATGTTTAATACATAATAGTAATTTCTTGTATGATATTAATTTCGTTTTTATAATAAATTTATGTATTGTAAATATTTCAGATATTCACTTGTATTAAAAGAATAATAATAAATGAATTATGGTTAGTATTAATACTAGCATCCGAGTTTGATTTGTGAAAAATTTAGTAATTTTTAAAATAGTCACGTACACATAAATTTAAAATTCACTTCTTTTTATTCAAACGACATACAAGATATTTATTAGTTCTGAATTTCAAAAAATTTATATTCGTTAGTTCAAATGCAATCAAAATAAAAAATTAAGTAAATGATTGAAGACAGTTGTAATATTTATATGTTTGAAAATTAAAAAAAAATCTGATTTTAAAAATAAAAAACCATGAATTTTTATTCAATATTTGTTGACTTAATGTTTACTCAATTGTATCTTACATAAATTAATATAGTAATAAGCTTTTTAAAAATAAAAATATAAAAATATAAAAATCTTTAAAAATATTTGCTCAAAGCGACAAAATAATCTAAGAGAAAACGTCTATTTTCATTCTTAGTTATAAGAATAGAAACCACTCTGATAAATAATATTCTTGAAAGTAACGAACGAGAAAAGAAATGGTTACTGAAAATAAAATAGTCAAGTCTAGATTTTTAAAAGTTCAATAATTGCTTGGAATTATATGACTTAATTATTTTATATACTCATTTTTATTATTCTTATTCTAACACTAAAATTTAAATTTATACTTATATAAATTACTTTAGTCCTTATTTTTTTTAAATACTTCTTCTTAGTTTATGACTATTAACTTCTTCAATTGTGCTAAGAAAATATTACTCACAGCTGATTCATCGTGAGACGCCTCAGAGCGTCTCATAACTAGATGTTTACATTCCGTAGACTGTCAACGCGACCAGCTTGTGTGCATTACTTCGGATCACCCACCGAGACCGTCGAAAAGACTTATCCCCAGCCACTACTTCTGCGAAACTGAGTCAGTAGGTTTTGAATCTCCTGCAAGAAGGTTGGACGACTCAGGTGTGTATAAGACGCCGGGAATCAACAAGAATGAAAGTAGAAAAGAAGACGGAGGAGAAATGAGAGCCTTATTCACTCGCTTACCTTCTCATTTTGGTTCTCTTGGTCTGAGATCTTATATGAATACAGCAGGTAGCCACTAGAACACGACGGACACAAGGTATCTTACGACATTTACGCTATCACAGATCTAGACCACCATAGTTTCAACAATCACGGAAACATCCATGGCGACAGCAGGATAGGTCATAGTATCCATGATGTTTCGGCATCCACGGACTCTCAGCGTTTCCGAATACTACAGAAAAATATCCGAAGACCCTAATGCATTTCTGATGGAATGCAAAGTGACCATGCCAACTGAGCAAAGTTAAAAGCAGATGGTTGGCCAGGCCAGCCATCACTTGAGAAGAGCTGTGTCAGAATGATGCTCGAAAACAGCTGAATACCATTGTGACACGTGGCACGACTTTGCCAGCCTTCAGATAATTGCTGAATTGCAAAAGTAACGCATCGCCCGTCGAGTCATCCCGGCGGCGACAGAAGCGGAGCTTGTCAGGACCATCATGTGCACCCTTCGACCCAAGCTGTACTACCAGCTCTGGTGTCACAAGATCACGGATATACACATTCGTAAACTTGGTGAAGAAGCTGGAAGCTAAAGCTCAGAAGGAAAAGAGCGCAAATAAAGAGCTCCCTTTCATGGCAGAGGAGGTGACCACCAGCACCAGCGGGGATACCAGTTGACCCGCGACAAGAAGGAAGGTGGCTGCAAGCCACCGGCCAGGGAAGGTACTGTGGAGATACGATGTATCGTCGTAGTAGGGATGTCGTCGGTACTGACGCTCGAACACTCTTGACGACCCTGATAGAATCCAGAGCCAGCGAGAACTTCGTCGAATTCCAACTAAAAGAGAGATCCGCACGCATGCCCATCCACACAATTGATATTTCTATATTATTATCTCACTTCGAATCATAATATATAAATTATTCATATAGTGAATAGTCGTTTATTTAATAAATCAATGAAGTCGATATAAGTGTCTGTGTATACATTTTTACCGTTAAAAAATAATAAAGATATTGAAAATGATATCAAATGAATCATTACGTTATATAATCTTATTGTTGGTAACTTAAGGCGGATTAGTTTGACACATACTAATTTGGAAATAGTGGTTCCGATATAGTACTTAGTTTCAACTAGTAGTTCAAGCGCAGTAATAAGCAAATAAGATTAATAAGACGTTGAATCTTCAGGTAAGAGTAAGAATTTTTTTTAGAATATTAAATGGATGCCTTTATAATATTAAATTGATTTTTGCATCTGAATTTTAATGTTTTTATTTATTGATTATATTTTATTTATTTATATTTAATTTAATAGATTCTTTATATTAAATACTATTTTATTAAAGAATATCACCATATTTCACTGCTAATACAAGTTCAAATTTTACTAATAATTTAAAGTTTTATTTTAAATGTCTTACATTTCAAATTCATTCATCAATATTTGATTTAAAATAAAAAGAATTTTTAGGCACTTTTTGAGAAAATATATAATAGTAGCAAGAAGTTTATTAATATATTTATTATATTAATTACGCAGAGATCATAATAATATAATTTTATTGATATTTTATTTTATATAACTGATAATATCTAATTGATATATAATACTTGTTTGTTGACATACGAATATGTTTATATGTGACTGACGGCACGATGTTCGGTGAAGTCATAAAAATACGCGATATTTTATATTTTAATGCTATAAAGCTCAACGCGCTTAGAAAATATGCTGATCTATATTTACAATCTTCCGATACTTAAAGTAATGTAACGAAATTGTAAAGAGATAAGAATTTAATAAAATGATATTTATTTATTCCAAGTTTTATTGATTGTTTCTTTACAATTTTTGTTGCAAATGAAAATTGCTTTCATTAATTTTTCATAGTAAAATTCCACTTCGATAAATTTGAAACACGATTGTTTTTCATTTTTATATTATTATTATTAATTTATAAATTCCATTTATTCAAGAATTGTATATTAGAATTTATTTCAAAAATTTTTCTTTATGCGAACAAATTTTTTTTGACAAATTCATTTTATACTATAAAATTTCGAATTTTGTAAATACTTTTATACATACTTTAATAAAGATATGTTTAGAAATATATATAATAAAGATAAAGTTATATCATACATTTTAAAAATCACTTTTCAAAAATGAGTAATTTTCTATATTCCTTGAGAGTGTACAGGTAGAACTTACCACTCATTAGTGAAAATATCCTATGAAAAAAATCGACAGACCTGGCAGCATATTTTTCTCTCTTCTTTATTTCTCAAATTCTTCTTTCTCGTCACGTTCAAATGTTCTGGTACTGGAAGTGAAACTCCTGCTCTTGTAGTGTATTCTTTACTCGGATTTGTGTAATTTATTGCACGTCGATTTGAGTTCTTATTTATTTTGCGAAGATCGCATTTTTTTTATATATACTAAGAATATAATTAGATTATAATTTATATATAAATTACTGAAAACTACTTTTTAATATAATACGTGAATTGAACTTAGAATTCAACTTAGAATATCTGGGCCATAGAGTTCTCTGACATAGATTATTATCGATATCACATAGTTGTTTATAAATATATTGATATTTACTTATTAAAATCTCTTTTTCTAAGTTTCGTCAATTAATAATTTCAAGATTTTCAAATTTAATTCATTAAATATTATTTATAATATATAAATAGATATTTAATTTAACCATCTTACGTATTAAGAATATAATATTATATTTTATGCAAACTACATTATGATTCATATTTTTTAATCAACTGTTTATTTACATAAGCAATTTTAGTATCATGTATAAAATTAATAGTTAATCTACTATTAAAATAATTTATAATTTAATTTTCTGCATAGAAATATATGATACGATTAACAGCTATTAATAATATTAAAATATATGTTTTTACATTAAATATGGCGATACCTTCATTACATATACCATATTATTTTAATAGTACATATTTATTATATTGAAATATATATGCATTGAATTAATTTTAAACATAAATTTTCACTTATCTAAATGTAATTATATTACTGTTTTTATCGATTTGAAGAATGGAATGACTTTATATAATAATGCAAAAATATTACCAACTATTTAAGTCTTTCTGGTAAAAATAAAATAACTTATAAAACAATAATATATTACATAAAAAATAAATTTTTTTAGGAAATATAGATAAATTATTATAACTTCAAACCAATCCAAAGTTAGATACATAAAAAAATTAATACATATAAAAAATTAAAAAATGGAAATACCATATATAATTTAAATATTAAAATATGAATGGAATTTATCTAGTTTTTATTAATAATTTCTATTAATTGTAACCTGGAAACGGTAACATTATAATTACCTATGTATTAAAAAATATTTATAAACTTTTTAATTAAAATTTTCCAATATATATCATATTTTCATATATACAGTCAGAGAATTTTAATAAGCAACGTAGTTTATTTAAAAAATAACAAATTGAGTTCTTACAAAATATTGGATTAATTTTGTATTTTAAAATTGAGGAACATTCATAATGTTCTTTATTCGTAATGTTTTTCATAATTCTTTATAAAATAGAAAACATTTAGTATATATATATATATATATATATATATATATATATATATAATCAATTCAACTATTGAAGTCGTTCTTCTTATTCATAAAATTATATGTATATATTATTTTATTTAGCGATAAATAATTCTTAAGATTTATACATAAAATAATAAATAGAATTTCATTAATAATTAATTGTAAATAATAATAATTAATCAAAATTTATATTAATAATTGTCATTATTAATAGTCATATGCTTGTAAGAACAAAATTTAGAATTCATATATTCATATATACTTTATCACAATTTTCTTAATCTATCATACAATTGAATATTTGAAAAATTATTTTTTTGCAAAGTAATTATGCTTGGAATTTAATAAATAGAACGACTTAATGCTTTTTAAATCGAATTAAAGCTACATTTATTCCTTGACACGTATTTTATAGATTCAAAAAATAAGACATAAACAATATTAATAGTTTTTGTTTAATTATTTCTCTCTTAAATTCTTACTTGTTCGAGCATATCTCGCAAAAATTTTTTAATTAAAACGCAGGTAATTATAAATCATGCTGGGTTTATATATACAAGTATTATATCGCTTGAATTATTTAAGCACGTTATTTGTACATATATATACATACACAGGTGCGCACAGGTCTATTCACTCATGAAAAAACTCAAACCAACTTAGAAATATAATCCAATGACAAGAGTAAAATTTAATGCGAGTATATACTGAAAGGGCAGATGTATCTTTATGTGCGAAAACAATGACAGTAAAAGTGCATCCAGAAAAATCTACTCCAATGAAAATATAAATGTAATGTAGGGAAAGGTGATACGGACAAGTACATGGAATTAGCAAGATGATTATTCAAGAGTAAGTTTTTACGAATTGAATGTAAAGTTACAAAAGCGATAAAATTCTGAATTTTCTCATAAACAAAAAGTAGCACGTGCAAAACCTAGATACTGTTTAAATGTTTAAATATTAATAGCCAATTCCAGATACTTTTTGATTTTTCTTTCTATTCAAATGAAAACTTAGTGTTTTATTCACAGTATCATTCAAATGTACCATGTATTATTGAATTTCTTTTTCTCAACTTTTAAATGACTATTATTCTTCTCATTAAATATAATAGTATTTATATTTAAAAATATTTTAATAGAATAAATTTCTATCGATTGCTATTTCTTCAGTATTATTAGATATTTTATAAAATGCTTAATAATTATGAGCTCAACATAAAATAATTAAGTAATATATATAAATTTAAACAAATTTATGCGAGCCCTTTTTAACTGCATGAGTATATATTCTAAAAATATGCGAGTTATTCAAAATTTATTTTGAATTAAAAATTCTCAATTTGAATTTATTTTTTATAAATATTAAATAATTGATTCATTCGAATAGATTAAATTAAATTTTAATATGGAACTTGACCAAGTACAAATATTATAATATATAATTAATATTAAAAATTAATAAAATTTAAAAAAAAATAAAAAATGATTTCACGTTATTTGATTTTTTATTAAGGATTTCATTTATTTTTTAAAATATATACACATTTTTTGATATTTTTTAACGATAACTTTATCACTTAAATTAAAGACCCAGAATCGATATAATAAAAATACAAATAATTTCTGAAGCGGATTCATAAAGTTTTATTGCAATAAATACCTTTTCGCATTGAGTAAAACAAGACTTTGATAATATTTTCTCTAATATAATGCGTGATGATTTTCTAAGGAGATTGAGACATGAAAGTTATTATTAATATTTTAAAAGTTTGTAAGTATCATGAATATATATATATATATAGAAAAATCTGAAGTGACAAAGTAATATAAATGAGATACCATCAATACTCGAGTTAAAATAATACACACAGATAGAATATATGATACATAATATTTTCAGTTCAATACGAGACATAACTTCTATAATATGAGAAAGAATTGATTGATAGAGCGCTATATAAAAAACAGTTACTTTAATAATATTTCCAATTGGAGAAATAAAAGATACTTTTATGTCGTCGTACACGTAAAAGTTGTATATAGACAATAGTCATATAACGCTCATGCTGACACTTGCTGTATGCTCATACAGCGGTAAAGTGCACTTCGTAATATGTTTCGCACATTCATCGATGTAGATATCTGATTCAGTACATGTATCTGGAACTAAGGGTTATATCGGTGTTGGATATGAGATGAAGGTTGGGACACCAAACATCTACCCGTTCGCCAGTATAGTATCTCTTGCCACTTTACCTTTTTTCTTTTTGTATTTGATACGGTCGAAGGACATGGGCTCGTATCTGACAAATATCGATAATATTGGAGCAGGAAAAACGTAAAACCGTGCCCAACATAAAAAAGAACCGTGCGTGGGTTTTGTGAGCAGAAAAGCTTTGAAATTTCTGATTTCAGAGTTCGAAACTCACTGTAACTGATAAAGAAGCGTGTGTGTACGGTTACGTACATTTTCGAGAGAGAAAAAGGAATTGCTTTGGAACAAAATATTGTTAGTAAATGTACGTAATCATGATTTTTAGCTTTGTATAAACTTATACTTAAACTAAAATCGCTATTATTGAAGATGTGTATTTATAGATTTTAGAGCCTAAAGTCACTAGGAAGTATTGTTACTACTAAGAATATATTGTTAAAGTTGTCTTATAAGTTATAAAGGCTTGAAAGTAATAAATATTTCCAATTTTAAATAATAGTTACGATACTATTTCATCTTATTATAACATTTATATTAATTTATTTTCAATTCTTTTTACAAGTAAAATATTATTATTATATGGTAGAATTTATAAAATGATTTATTTGTAAAATTGACAAACTACAGTATTTATTTCATTATATCATCACATTAGAAAATAACATAACAAGTGAATAAAGTGAAAATGCATTTAACATAAAGTTTAAAACAAATTTGGTTATTTTCAGATATTTTAACGCTATTTTTAAGTCATAAACCGAGGATAATAGTAAAGGAATAAAATAAAATTTCATTAAATTTAAACGATTATACAGAAAAAATCATGAAATATTTATGCTTATGCCTGTCCAACTGATCTAACTAATAGATCTATCTAACCGGTTCAAATATAGTGTTTCTAGTCACTAATAATCATTTCATTTCAACTTAATTTAATAATCCATTCATTGCTATATAACAATAAATATGTATTAGTCTGTACTGCTAAAAATTAATATTCTTTTTTTAAGTTTCTTAATTTCCATAAATTTTGCTATTTAATTTTTATTACTAAAATACGTACTGATTTAAAATACAATAAATATTTTTATCCATTTGTTATTCTTTTTGCTGAGTACAATTTCATGAAATAGTTGACTAAATATATTTGGATTATAAAGTATATACCGAAATACTTACTATAACGCATTATATTCAGTTTTCGATAAATAACTGCTTTGGTTATATGAATATACAAATACATTTAAAATATGTAAGATTCGCTAATATATAAATTAATTTTAAACATATCAATAAGATTAAAAAAAATGTAGAAGAAATAAAAAAATATAGTTGTAAATAATATATTAATCCAGAAATTAAACACTCAGAAATATATTTTTTAAGTTATATTTTTTAAATACATGTAGTTATTTTTATACAGATTTCGTATAATAACTTTTCCAATACTCCGTATACAATTTTGATATTAAAATATTACTTAAACTTACTTTGTATCAAATGGATACATTATATATATTATAAATTTTTCTGTTTAGTTAATTCTTTAATTTAGTTAAATTCTTTTATTTTGTTTGGCCAATAGTAATGGCGAAAATTGAAAAAATACTATTCATAAGGTGTAGGTTGCGAATGCTTATTTATCATTTAAAAAATGTAAAGAGTAATCACTTTTTATAAACTTTGGATCTGTTGTTATATAACTAGAATTAAATATATGTAATTTCGTAGAAGTTTGAAAAATATTAAAAAAAAAAAATACAAATTTAATATCATGGAGTGAATATGTATTTTCAAAAAAGAAGTTTTTACTTCATCAAAAATAAACAGTATATTCCATATTTATCAAAGTAAATATAATAAATTTTCGAATACCATACAATGATTGAAATTAAGTACGGTTGAAATATAAAAGAAAGATATTTTAGATTTTTAATGAGAATGTTAAAAATATTTATTTATTTTTTAAATGTTGGTTAAAAAATTTTAAATAGCAATTAAAAATGTATATTTTAAATGTACATTTTATATTTTTCTTTAACATAAATAATATTTTTAATAAAAAAAATTAAAAAATTAATTTATGACAAGGGAAAATAAGAATTTATATTTTTTCACATGAGAATTTCTAAGTTGGATTATATATTCGTTGTTTACATCTTTTTTGAATTTTAGCATGTTTTCCATTATTTTGCATAAATAAAAAACATTTTGATATACTTGTTCTTAAAAAAAAAGTTTTAAGTTTTTATATTAAAAAGATTTTCTCTTGTTTTTAATAAAAATTGTAATTTTTAATTTTTTTTTCAGCAAAATGATTAACGTATTTTTCTTTGAATTTACCCATACAAACAATAATTATTTGAAACACATTTTAAATTTACTTTAACCATTAAGTTTTTAATAATTATTAATATTAAAGTATTAATATTTATTGTTTATTTAATAATCTATATATATATATATGATAATTAAAACTTTCTGCGGCCTGACTGTAATTGACAACTTGTAAATTTCCCCAGTATTTAATATTCTTTTCAATTATATTTTAAAGTTAAAGTCAATGCAATGTCTTAAATATTATAACTATCGTTGAGGTAAGAATTGAAAGAAATGGACCCAGACATTTAATTATCGGTTTATTTGAGTTGGATACGAGTTGCTGTTTAAAAAATTATAATTGCTTTTGTCATACCATAACTAATAATTATAACTACCGTAGATATTACGATATTATAAATAGTGAGTATCTAAAAACTTTCCTACAACGTATAAGAAAAGCCATTTCGTACAAGTGTTATTGTCATTGTTATTGTGTTCGCGTAAGCAGTATTTGAAGAGGTACAATTGAGAGGAAATAAGAAAGTCTACTGCTGTGCATACGTATGTTTGTACATCACACGCATAAGTCTAATGCAGCTTCGTTTCCAGACTCTGTTTCTCTGCACATAACGTGCTTATGCATTAAACTTCATAATAGCGAATGTACGAAGCAAGAGGAACATGGAAGAATATGCAGCAATGCGAATGACAACCCTGTATAAGAAAAACAGCATTTGTATGTAAGGTTGAGGCAATACTCTGAGTACGCGTGTAATGACTTATTTATAATATGACCATTGAATTTTGGAAACCGCGATAATACCGTACCATTTCCATGATGGTCAGATGCGTGAAATTTCACAGCATCTATTGAGAAGAGCCGAAACTGATATGTTGTCCTAGCACGTTTACGCGATAACGCATAATACCAATGATCCGGATACACGATTATCGTATATCTTCTCTCCACGATTCGTTCTCTCTCTCCACATTTATATAAACACGTGCGGTATGTATAGGTTTCGATTTTCCTTGATTTTTCCTACTCTTCAATATTGTGGCTCACTAGATATTTTACGATTATTGAATACATTTTAGTATTTTATGTTTATGATTGTTATTGTATGGATAGATTGGGTCAGATTAGTGAAAAATATGAGTTGACGCAAGTTTTTAGTTGGCATTTTATTTCTTACAAAGATGGTTAGTTCTGCTTGTTTTAAAAATTGTATTTGATGATATAATAATAATTTTCATAAAATCAAGAAATAATGTATAAGTTAACCAAATAATTTCTGAATTTCGACTACAAACTTTCTTGCTTCTCTGATTTGATACAATAATTTTTTTTTAAATTGAACGCTTTTAAAATTCTTTGCCGTTTTTTATTATTAAACTTCAAATTAATTCAGGCGAAATACTTACCATACATGAAGAAACTGTAAATAGATCATTAAAAATCGACATTTGAAATCAAATTACTCTTAGTTAAATGCAACTTATATGAGCCAAATTTAAATATTAAAATTAATAATATGCAGATATTTCATTATTTTAAGTATTTTATTAAGCATTCAAAGCCATGTTTTTTTTTTACTTTTTTTACTTATTTGTAATAATATTGTAATGAATTATTTCAAATAATCTAAATATTAAAAACAATAAGTCAAATATCTAAGAATTTATTAAATGTAATTTAATTGAAATATAATATAGTATTATCGATTAACAGCGTCAGATTTTATAATTGAGCTTGAATTAATACTTGTGAAATGTTGTCTTCTTAAAAATTTGATATTCCTTGTATCTTGTATTTTATAATTATAAAAAGACCACCATTCTTTCTTTAACTTAAAAGCATTTTTCTATCTTAAACTGAACAGCAGCCTTTCCCCACGAAATATCAAGTATTTTTACCGACACATGGTGCGAGGGAATTTCATGCCTCATCTCTTGCTTGACACCACGATAATTACTCTTTACAGTAAATCTATTTTTTAAAAAGTTTTGTTGTGACCGAAAACTTTTTGATTTCGATCGATTTTTTTCGATTTTTTAAGGTCGATAATAATAAAATTATAATAATAACAATTTATGATAATAATGAAATTGTATTATCATCATTAGAGCTGTATATAATGATTATACAACTAATTTTCAGATCACTTTAATATTGTAAAAATGTGTATAGTAATATTTAATTTTAGAAATACAACAAACTTATTTTTACGTCTTTTCATAGTATTTACGCCTATTAAGGCCAAGATTTTAAATAATAATCAGCAAAATATTTAATATAAATACTATTTATTAATTTAATAACAGATATTGTAAGCATATTAGAATATCATTTAGTTAAAATAACTTTTAAGTCTAAAATAATTAAATTTATCGAGTTTTAAGAACATTAAAAAAATAGATATTTATTTAGTATTTAATTGTCTTTTAAAATTCTGGAAAGTTTTAAACTATTATAAAAATATTATTGAGTTATCATTAGAATTTTTTCGGCTTCAAAAATAATGGATTGTTCCTATTTTACTTCCGATCTGGGTAAAAGAAGTTCCATTCATTAATCACGCTTCCAAATTATAGATTAGATATGAAGTAAAAATGAATTATAGAAATTTAATAAAATTATAATTACATTAAATATGATAAGGTACTATATACATATCTACTTCAATATTACGTTGCAATTATAATTTTTTATCAATAAAATTTTCATCCTTTTAACGATCTAATTTATAGACTCTAAAATTTAAATAATATTAATACAAATTAATGAAATCGTTAAATTGGATTAAAATTATTAAATTTACTTAGTTTCATATTTTTCTGTTAATTATATTTATTTTTCTATAATAAATTATGTGTTATATATATTTAATAATAAATATTAATTGTAATGTCAAACTAACATTTTTATAACCCAATTTGCAAATAAAATTAGAAAAATGACTACGTTTCAAAAGGAAAAGTGGTTCGTTCGATAGGATATGACTGGATTCTCGCGTGGGAATCCTCAAGATGTAATATCAGAAATTTTTATAGAATGCCATAAATCATGTCTCCGCTTCAGCATAGACATACGGCAATTTTTGTCATAGATTCCTTTTTAAATTAAAAGGGGTATGTACACTAAAAATGAGTTAGCAATTTTGTATAATTTTCCTCCTACTTTTATTATATATTAAAAAAAACTTTTCAATTTTTCGAATTTATCAAGTACATGTAATTTTTCATCCGTATTAGAATTATCAAGTATAAATCTGCAAATAGTTTTTAAAACATTCATATGAATATACGTTTTATCGAATAAAAATTCTATTTTATATATATTGATCAAACTTAAAACTCGATGTCTTCTTTATGGATTTGAGAATATTTTATATGAATAAATTTTAAGAACTTTCATAACTTATATATGAAAACTTCATAGAGAATCGAGTATTGACGAATATTGAAGCATTAGGCTACATTTATCTACGAGTAGAAGAGTAAATAATAATTTAAATTAAATACGAAAATTTGAGATCACTAGTATTCATTTATTAGATTATTTATTAAAAATTTGATTTTGAATTATTAGATTTATTGATAAATTGATGAAGTGTTGTAAAAAAAACTTAAAAAGGTAAAGCAAATTGTAAGAAGCAATGATTTTTAATAAATTTTTTATTTTCTCTTCAGCCATATTTTTATTTACACAAACATTTACTTAAAGTAAAATAATTAAAAAAATGCAAATTATTTAGATTTATTATTTTTATTACAAAATATCATACAATTCGGTTTTTATAATGTTTTGCTTTCAAAAATATCGTAAGACTTAACTGTTGCAGGGAAAACATGATTTCGTTGTCAATATTGAAAAATATTTACTTAATAAACTATTCGTGCCCACGGAGCAGATTTCTTGGTTTTATTTCTTCGCTCAACTAAATAAAAGAAATTAATATTAATATCAAAAATTTTTAAAATACCTTGTATGATTTCTATACAAATAAAAATTTAACTTTAAATTTTTATATTTTTTATGGTTTTTCTGTATTTTCTAATTTTTTAATTTATAAAAGACATGTATAATGGAATATTCAAATGGTTATTTTTAAAATCAAACATAAATATCCTTATATTAGCAGCAAATAAATTAAAAATACAGAACAATAATTACTATGACAAAATAGTTTTTTATTTCACTTTGACAAATAATTTTCGATTTCACTAGAAAAATTATGAGACCATCTTTGTTCAAGAATCGATTGAGTCATGTAAGCATGTTTTAATGAACTACTAAAGCATTTCTCTTGATCATTGTAGCTAGTCACGCCAGCTTTATGATGCAATGAAAAAAGCGAAAGAAAAGCTTTTACATTTATAGCACTAGTTTTTATCTTTTCTAAAAGGAATTTTTAAGATACTATTTAAATCGAATACTTACGTTATATCTATTTTCAATTTAGTATTTTTATGTCGTATTTTATTATAGGCATGTATTTTTCTGTTGCATTAATCTTTGATTATACACGTAGAATTTCTTGAAAAAAGAAGTCACAAGATTCGCATATTAAACAGCGAATAATATTTCATCAATATGCAATTGTAAATATTATTAATAGTTTTATAAAGAGATTTATTAAACTGATTAAAACAAGTAAAAATCATGAATCATTAAAGATAAACACATAAGTTATAAATTTATATTTAATTAAAATAAATATTCAATTTTTATTTAGATACAAATCTTGTATTTTATAAGTCACATATTCGTTTTCGAAAGAATTAAAACATTCATAGCAGGTATCGTTCAAATATATCGAAACGAATTTTTAATAAAAAGTATAATTTAATATAAATTTCAGAATAGCATTGTTGTTAAGTAAAATATACTAGTTGTAGAAAAAAATCACAAGAAAATTGCGTGTTATAAATTGCACGAGTGATGTTCCATTTCCTAAGAAATTTAACCTTATTACTTCAACTTCGACTTCATTCTATTATACATGTAATATATAAATCTTTCATTTGTCCGAAATAATTTATATTAAAAATATGCTTTTGAAATATTTATGGTTGAATAATAAGTATATTCACATTTTACTGAAATTCAATATAAGTCTCCATTTACAGTTATACATTTTATTCATGCTAGGTTTTATCTATTTATAATTTATAATTAAGTAGATTCCTGGAATTTACTACTTGTCTAAATTTAAGAGCAATGTAATGCTAAAGAAGATATTTATTAATGTTGCAAAATATTTTGTACGTAAGTTTTTGAATTTTATGTTTATTGTAAAGTAGTTTCTTTGAATTTGTTTATTTTTCACAAAAAATGTCGTTGGCTTCGATACAAAATCGCGAATCTTTCGCCCCGACAAGAAAGTCAAACTGAACAGATTCTGAAAAACTTTCGTGGTACAATAACGGACCAACCTTACTAGAAAGTTTCTTTGCTTTACCAGAAATATCGCCGCGAAAAACAGACCGGAACAATTGCAACTGTGGATCAATTGAGAAAAAACACATTTTTTTCTTAAATTATATTTCTTTTGAGTTATTACATTCGATAGTTTTGTGTATATATTTTGATACGTTAAAGCATACGTACAGAATTTTACATTACATCGAAAAAATATCTTCTACTGAAAACATGATTGTATAATATATTAGTATTTATAGTATTTTTAATTATGTAGATTTGTTAAAAAAATCTCCAGTGATATTACAATATAATAAAAACAAATACAATAAAATTATTATGATTTATGAGATAAAGACTTTATTTTATTTATATTTAATTTTGTTATTTAAAATATATATTATAAATTTTCATTACAGAAAAATTATATATTGAACAATAATTGATCTTAAGATATCCAATTTTTCCTATTCTAGGTAAATATTTATTATTATTAATTTAGTATGCTTTTGTATCTTTGTGTATTCTATAATTATACACTATTATGTATGGATATTCATTAATAATTATTTAAATTTAATCGTATGCTAAGCTACATCGCATCAATTAATCTTACCACTATCATAACTTTATATCGACGCCACTTATTGTTAGTAAAGTATGATAAGATATTGCTAACTTCCATTAAAACAGTAGTTCAAAATTTATAAGTGTCTAAAAGCTCAAAACTTCTAAATATTATAACTGTTTATTATTCATGTCTAGTTACTACATAAATATAAATTAATAACTCTTTATTATTAATAACCTAACATGCTGATGCAGAATAAATACGTAAATATTAAAATTAATAGTAACATTATAACTGTTATGGATAATACTGAATAAAACGATCGTTACTTTTTAAGAATGTAATTATCACACTATGTATTTAAAATAATATTTTTAATCAATAAAAGAATTTTTATTTTAAAAATATTTGAAAATTTTTATTGCTTTACTTGATAATTAACGTAGTTTGAAAATTATAATTATTAAAATTAAATAAAATTAAAATAAATTAAAATTATTAATATTTGTTATCTAATTGTAATTTTTACGTTTGACGTTTAATCTTAAATGACATTAAAATAATCTTTTTTGTCATTATAATCAAAGTTTTATAATTTATTAATAATATAGTTACGGAAATTTATATTGCAGATAAGATAAATAGTAATATATTATTGTCATAATAACTTATTTATTCACATTAATTCTTAGTATTTTCAAAATTTGTAAAGTTAAATGAACAGCATTCATTAAAAGTTTCTATATTTATCTAAATAAATAAAAAATAAAGATAAAATAGAGTGTGATGAATGAATTGTACAATTTACATTACAGAGCTTTATAAACTATATGTTTAATAAGCTTCTTTTATACGTCCCGCAATTAAAATTATTCATACAAGTACGATATTATAACAATTATATACATTTGTAGGACTTAGTTTTTATTTTCAGCATATATTATTATAATTAAATAGAATTTTAAAAAATGTTTATTAGAAAAAGTTGAATTCTTAGTTATACTCTCAGATCTTAAATGATTATAGATTTTATTATGTTTGTGGTTCCTTATGGTAAAATAATTAACTCGCTTGTTTATTATTAGATTAATTATTTATTAACAACGAATATTGGCTAAATATATATTATACAGAAAGTATAATATATAAGTGCTGACCGGCGCGTGCAATAGTTTCGCTTGCACAATTCCAACTGCCGGACACGCCGTCGGCAACGGGCGTCCGGATCTTTTTCGGTTATTCCAAATGCACTTTAAATATAAAATATTTCGAATTCTATATAATTCCGATAACCTTATATTTATTCTTATTTCTAAATTATAAATAATAACGTCGACACTTGACATGATGCGGCACACTCGATCTTTGTATATATTACGTGCGCCGAATTTTCGGCGTGCGGCGGATAATGATCCGGGCGGCCACTTAAGAGTAAAAGTAACAATCTTAAAATATACGCGACATATGTACAAAAAAAAGGCTTATTATAAAAATTTCTTTGTAATTATAATTTTTCTTCTATCAATATCTTATTTTACGTTTATGGTCATTCGTAATAATTATTAGCAATAATTAGACGAAGATTTGTATACATATTTCAGATATAGATACATTTTTATTGATATATTTGATTAATTATTCAAAAGAATTTTGCAGATATACATTATTAAAATATTAAATATGTACATTCATTATTGCTTTTACTTTCACTTATGGTTACTAAACTAGGCCTTATAAAAGTTTATAAAGTAAATTTGAAAAATTAATAGAATGGTAATACAATATATTGAAAAAAATTTTTGAAAATTGTAAAAATAAAATAGTTAAATATTTATACGTTCAAGAAAAAAAATATTAAAAATGTAATTCAAATTAATCGTAAAATTCCAATTCAAGACTTTAAATGCGCATGCGCGCGGGGTGTATGTGTTTATAGCGTTATAAAGCGAATTTCGAAGTAAAGATTCGTTCGATCAGATGTATTAATTGATAAAATATTACACTTCACCATTGATCGATATACTTAATCATAATAATATGTTGATAGCCATTGAAGCCACAGCACTAACGCAAAAACATTAAAACGTCGACAGACAAAAGTGGCAAAAGGATCGACGGAAAAGTTTCCATCGTTCACCACACTAATGAAACAGTCGCAGTAGCGAAAATCGGCAGAATACCGTAAGCGGTCGTAACTCGGGCAACCCGACACTTCACGAGAATATTACTAGTTTACGTTTCACTTGAAGTGCGTTTTGAGCGCCAACCAAACTTTTTTACGCTCTGATGCACGAAACTGAATGAGGTTTTCTCGTTTTATCTTGATCTTTCTGATACGTCGAACCGAGCACCATGAGAAATGTGCGCTGTCCGCTACTTTGCGAAGAACGTGTGGGTGCATTATGATCCAGCCCACATCGTAAACGGACGATTTTACAGTGCGTGGATGCAGCGGTATTGCCAAGGACAGCATAATGTCATGGAGTAATGGGGGGCATTTATATCTACATAGATTACTTCGTCGAATTGAAATTTTTCTAATTTGATTTACTCACTGTTACTTCATGATTTTAATTCACTTCATTATTTTCCACATCTCTTTTATCAGATTTTCTGCATTCATTTTCGCTAGAATTATTAGATATCCTATGCTGTATAAATGTAATAGGTTGATGTACGTGACGGAGCAAGTAACCATTACTTCGATGGAAGGCCCTTTTTCATAAAAAACTTACCATTTACTTAATTTTATACGTTATTTTCCTATAATTTTCAATAGAAAATAAAATAGAATAGTTACAAAGTAATTAAATCTTTAGAGATATTAAATCTGTGACTACTGCTGCAGTGACTAAATTGACGTTGTTGTGATTCACCATAAATTTGACTACAATATTCTCTTTATACTAAAGTAATAACATAATGTCTAAAATATCGAGATTCAGAGTTTGAAACAAAGTTACAAATAGTAAATTTTATTTATATAAATATTATAACAAATGTTGAAATTTATATAGAAAGCAATTTTTATTGGAAAGAATTGGTAGATCTGTATTATTTAAATGATTTATTCGCGTGGAAAGCAAAAATTGATATTTGTTTTAATATTCTTGGTATTAATAATTGATATTATACACAACTTGTTTTTTATTTTTTTTTAAAATGTTTACGAAGCATTAAGAATTTTATATCACTATCACGTCGATAATATATATACATATATACATAGAAGTTTTGGACCAGTTACCTATAAACCGCATAGAAAAATCATATATATATATACATATATATATGTATATATAACGTTCATTCATATTTGATAAAAAATATGTCATCATATTTTAATTTATACTTAAGTTACTTAAATTGATGTATATAAAAAATATTCTCATATAGATAAAATTTTTGAATGAAAAATACGTAATGAACTGCAGCACAACGAGATAATAAAAATTTTTTAATAAACTATATCAAATTTATGTAACATAAATATAAAAGATTACCTAAATTTCAAAAGTTTAACATAAACATATAATTTTATCTGTCAAAGTAAAAAATACATTATATTATAAATATTTAAGAATTTCTTAAAAATAACTTTTCAATCATACTCAATAATTTAGATTATAAAATTTTTATGAGATTAAAAAAACAACGTTTATTAAAAAATAAAATTTAACACTTATAATTTTATTTGGAATTTGAAATTTTTTTAAAATTTTAGCATAAATATATATCGTTACAAATTGAATTTCATACTTTTAATTTTAATTATGCCTAAAAAACTGTATTCATCAAGGATGTATGAAAATAAAAAATCCATTTAAATTTAGCATTTAAATTTTTTTAATATATTTAAGAATATCAAAATCAATTAAAATAACATATGATTGTTTTATAATTATTAAAAATTAAAAGTTCATACATTATTGATACAAGCTAAGAATATTATTAATAATTTTTAGCTATTATATAACGTATTTATCAGCTTTACAAACTTCTATCTAAATATCAATATAAATTTAATCAAGTTTATTCAAAGAAATATGTAATATTTTTATTTTATGTATTAATATATTCAATAAAAATTAAATTCATAAATGTAAATTTAGTAGTTGTACAGTATTAGATTGGAATAATGTATTACACACATGCACACACACGCACTTATATATATAAATTTTCATTATTACTTTATATTATATTACTATTTTTTTAATAAACTTTATAAAAATTATATAAAATAGTAAAACTGATATTTTATACTAATTAATATAAACTTCATAAATATCCGTATATTTAATATAAACACAAATATAAATTTCTCTACGTGAATATTTTCTATTTATTTTTAAATACTTCAAAAAACACAAAATTCGTATAAAATCATATATTTGCTTCAGAAGATTTATTAAATATTATTCATAATTATTTTCATCTCATATAATAATATAAAATAATATAGTTAATTGGGTTCCTATGATTTAATAACGGTATTATTAAATAATATTAAGTAAATAAATTAAGTAAATTAATTATGTATATTAATAATACAAAAATACCAGCATTTTTGTTTTACTTTTTATAGAGGATCGATTAAATATATTGAGAAAGATTTCTTTAAAATACAATTATAACAAAAAAAATGATATATAATTCAATAATTCAAACGTGATTCATTTTTATTAAATATGTAGTCTGATAATACAACTAATAATAATGAAGTAAGAAATATTTTAATAACAACTAAAAAACATATGTTTAAGTTGAACATTAAACTTTGAATATAAAATTTAACGTTCATGATTTTCATAGAAAAAAATATTTTTACATTGTTCAAAGCTTTATAGATTTCAACAAATATTTTATATATTCCTAAACTTTTCAAAATAAATTTTAGCTTGTGTTTAAAAGTTAGAACGTAAAAATCAATAAAAAAATTTTTTTTAAAAAAACATTTCAAACGCCAGTTAACTTGTTAAGTTAATGAATAAAATATTTTTAAGAATTTTATGTAAAATCAATAGAATTATATCCAGGAAGAATTTTAATTTCAAATATTGTGAACAAAAAATTTATTTTAGGATTATCCACTTTTCTTTATCAGCTGATACTTTTAAGTTCGATAAAGTGCTTGAATCATTTAAAAGCTATAGGATAAAAAAATACTGAAACGATAATTATGTCTTCAATAATTTATAAGTTATGCTAAATAAATTTATATTATTGTCAAAAGCTATTTAATATGATACATGAAAATATTCAAATATTTTAGGAAACATTACTAAATAGAGTTCTATTTTATTTTTTTTTTCATCCTGTTTGTACATTAGAAGAATAGTATCAACTACATATCTTTCCCTTACTTGCAATAGTGAATTAACTGATTATAATTATCCATGAATGTAGTATATGAAATATAACTACGAATAAAATAAACAATTATAAGGCATTATTCAATGCTTTAAATGTTTGTACAGTATTACGAAAAAAATTATGTATAATAATAATTAAAAATAAAAATTTCAATAAGGTAGATAGAGTAAATTATGAAAATATTTTAAGCGCGCTTTGAAATTATGAATAAAATTTTTGATATATGAACTGCATTATTAGAGATATTTAATAAAAGTTTAATGAGTATAAGTTAATTGAATACATTCAACGTTGTATTTGGTAAAAGTCGATATACGCTTTTTATAAAGTTCATCATTTACTGATGAAAGGGCAGTTCAATTTTGTTCTATCAGTAACGTATTTTATTTGCCAAATGCAGCGCACGCGATCCAATTAACATCAGGTGATCATCCTCTACTATCTCCAGCAACTTGGTTTTCCAAATACAGGATGTCTTTTCTTTTAAAGATTACGAATGAATTGGTTGTTCGAGAATAACATTGAAAATTTTCATTTGTTTAGTTTCTTTGATTTCTATTTAATGAATGTAATTTATTAAGGACCAACGTAATCACACGTACTTATTCATTTTACATTATTAAATTATATTACACAATAAGCTAGAAAGCACGTTTATTATATAATATTTTTTTCGCAGCTCTAATTCAATGATAATTGCAATATTTTTTAATGTCAGTAGTAAAATATAAGGGTCATAAAATTTATAATTTAACCATTTTTTACTATAAAAACCATTTATATTATTTACTGTTTATTTTACCCTGCTCAGTTATTAAAAGAAATATTACTGAAATTGACTATAAAAATCTCTATTTATTTTTATAGAAAAAATTATTTGTCAAATATTCCTGGTTCAAATAGATATATAATTACACAAAAGTATATTATATACTATATATTTATTAAATTATTAAAGCAGGAATTTAATTAGCTTAAAATTAAATCGTAGATTTTTAGAAACATTTTACAAGTCATTATTAAAGTTAGTGATTGAGAATTGTGATGTTCCAAATAATTAAATTAAATTTTTACTTTTATGAGCTTATAATTTCATCATGATAAAAAATAGAATAAATATATAAATCAATAAAAATTATTACTCTATGAATACTTCTTGGTATTTATGTAGGTGCCACTATATCTTTAAGTGAACTTTGAATAATTCGTGATTGCAAGTTGCGCAGTAAACAAAGTAGAATAATTACGCTCACGCGCTTTTAACCTAAAAAAACATCTTTTAAAAGATGATAAAATGTAGAAGAAATAGAAGAAGAAAGTAAGGAGTGGTTATTAAAAATGATTTTACTTAATTTATTTAGTATAATTTTGTAGTTGTCATAGATGTCGTGTTTACTACTCATCTTATTTCTTATCTTTATCTCCCATTCTCTGTCTCTCTCTCTATCTATGTATATATATATCTATCTATTTGTCTATCTCTCATTGCCTGTTTCTTTTTCTTCTTTATTCTTTCCTCTTCCTCTTTTAATAGTCAGCAAAAGCTCTTACGTTAGCAGAAAGAGACTAAAGCAACTCCTGCTGGCGAGCGTAGGTTCCCCTGTCTCGGGTATTATGTAAATTTTAATGCAATACTAGCTGATGCTTGTCACTACTTTCTCTTTATTTCTCTATTTTTTCCATTTTTAAGTGACTTGCATTTGCGATACGTCCTTCTTGAACACTTATAAAATTAAGTTGTTCCATTTCCTTTCGAGTGAAATCGTCTTGCCGACTACCCTTTTTGGGGCGAGTAGATTACTACGTATTTTTTTCAAGCCCTATAGTCAGGTTAACTTTATAAACAAGAATTAAATATATTTCTGAAAAATAAAGAAACGAATAAAAAATTCAAAGAAAAAAATAAAAAATAAACAAAAATATATATAAAAATAAAAACCTATTTTTTTTCAAGTAAATAGACAATTTATGTTTTGTAGTTATAAGGGAGTAGTTGAAAAAATATTATATTTAGAATAAGTTTCGATGAAAACAATTTTTTTATATATGGTAATAAAAGTTATTTATTAAGATTAATCATAAAATATGTTTATCTATAAAATAAATTAAATATAATAAAAATATCTTTACTGTAGAAAAATATTAAAAAATATATTTGAACATTTATAAATAAATTATTTAAAAAATTTTTGTAACTGACGTTTAGATATTTGAAATTTATATTGTTTACTATATCTTTATAGAGCTTAATTAAAGCATTTCAAAAATTACTACAAAAAATTTAATAAATATTTATATTTGAAATAGTATAATATTTAAAAAATCTATTTAATAATGATATAATGTACTTACATGCATACATACCACTCATATACACTCTGCACTTTCTCAAATAACACGACAGAATTCGAAAATGTCAGAATATTATAAAATCGACGCCTTCCCACACTTACCGCTGCTAAGCACTCGAATATTATGTTCTCAATTTTTTACATTACTCATGAATTATTGAATTTCGATATAGTAATAAACTCTTCATTTACAAAAGGGACTAATTAGATGAATATCATATTCGATACTCGTTGCGTTTTATCTAGAACATTTAATAACCAATTTTTAAAGAATTAATTTATTATTTAATATTGAGAACATGCGAATTCTCGAAATATATAAAAGGGACTACCGGCAAACAGGACCTCCCTTTACTCATTTCTTCTTTTACCACGACACTTCCATTACTCATTACTTCTCAAATAACTGTCTCACTCACTAAATAAAAAAAAAACTTGAATAAAACACGAAAATTAAGTTATTGTCAAATTTTAATTATTAGACAATTTCTACGAAATAAAATTGAAGTAGATTTATTAAAATAAAACTTTTGAAGTTTACACACTCCTTACAATTACACGAAATACAATTATATTATTTCTTTTTATAATTTAATTTTGTATGCAATAAATGATATAGGGTGCTTAGTGGTTATTTATAAAGTTACTTAGTACTTACTTATAAAATAAAATAAAGTATTAATAATACACTAAAAACTTATGTAATATATAATTTAAAAACACGTGCTACAGATTAAAATATTATTTTATTTCTGAAACTAATATGATTTTAACTATATTTATAAATATATTCAAATATATTTATGAAGTTTAATATTCTTTATCTATTTATAGAAGAAATCTCTCCGATTGATAATTGTTTAAATTAACGAAAGTAAGAAATATAAAATAACTAAAATTTATATGAAACTGCCTAAAATAAAATACGATAAACTCAAAAGTCAAAAAATAGAACAATATAAAAATAGAAAATGTGAGAAAAAATTAAGAAAAAGTGCTTGAAAGACAAAGAATATGATCAAAAGGTTTAAGATTTGAATTAAACGAAAAAGGAAAAACAGTGAAAGAAAGAAAAACGAAATCAGGAAAGCCTCATTGCCGTAGACCTTCCAAACGCTTATTCTTCTCATTAACGCGCTATAAAGAAGTTAAATTCGCTATGGGCTATACCTGTATAGTCTTTAATTATGCTAACTTTGCATTTTTAACGACTTTTATGGCGAAATGTTCGTCATTTCCGGTCTCATCTTTCTTCTTTATTTTTCTCCAGTTCCTCTCCATCTTTATCGGTCTCACTATCGCTTTCCATTTCTTTAACTTTAGGTTACTCAATATTTTTCTTCTTGTTTGTGTCTTTTTCTAAGTCACATTAATTATTAGCAAAATCTAAATATAAAATATTGAATTTTAATTATCATTTTAGATACTTGAAGTTATAGATTTAGTAATTTATCATCTTGTATTAATATCATTAGTTACATATGCAATTTTTTCGAAAAGTCATTTTTCCAAAAGGAAATTAATATTAATAAAAATATAATCTTTTGTATAATTAAGGAAATATTCATAATATTGTAATAATTATAAGAACTTTGTATCGTAATAATAAATTAGATTAAAATAATTATTTATGATACATTTGTCTATACCTTATATATATATTTATTCCAATTATATTATAAAAATTCACATGTTAGATTGAATACTTATAATTCTAATTATTTATTTTGATGGAATTTAAAGCATTACAGAAAATATTTCTTAATAAAATCAATAAATTTATATTAAATTTTTCAATCGATAAAAATAACATGTTTATTTTTTATATTTATAAGCTATTTATAATATTTTTAAACGAACTTAAAATAAATTTAATAATTGGTCTATTCATGGCATATTATATTATATTTTATTCGTGAATTTAGATATTTATCTTTATATTTAACGAAATTTTCCATATACTAACATAATTAAATTTCTGCTTCACGCGATCTTTTTAAATATAATATAAATATAATCTCAAAATTAAAAAGTTTTTTTCTTCAAATTTAAAAATAATATTGTCTGAATGACAAATGAGAGTATTGAACTAATGTAATTATTTTCAATTGACATTGATTCTTCTAATTTACTAAGTACTCGATCTATAATGATATGGTGCTATTAATTGTATGTAAGGGAATACACAGTTGTTTTAGAATTTATTTAATATATTCATAAGATTCAAAATACTCACGTTCCAGGGTAGTTTCCTATAATTAACGGTAATGATAAATTTCTTTATTTTCGTTCTTTAGTCTTCTGGCGATTTTAAAGATTTTCGCAGACTATAATATCAAGAACGGAAACAAAACAGACGATAAATACTAGTTTAAGTACGGAAAGTTTCATCTGCTTGCGCAATAACTTAAAACAAATTACCCGTTAGCCACGAAAGACATCATCACTCACAGTTATCCCCGATAAGCAGAACACTCAAAAACCACGATTACTCCTTTTCTATAATACATATCCACATTTACAGCACTAAAGTCAAAAGGCAAGCAGTTGGCAGGATGGCCATTTCTTTAATCTTGGCGAAGTATAACCTCCACATTTAACGACCTCGGGTACTTCGTAGCTCGTTATGTTGAAAGTGGTGAACTTATCGATAGGATCGTTTTCAGCAAAGTGCGAACAAGTCTTTTCGATCATCTTTCGGCATATACTCCTCGCCTGCATCTACATTATTTCGTAACACATCCGTAACTGACCTGACGAAATACTCTAGAAAACTTGAGCAAAGGTTAAAATATAGTTGCATTGAAACTTGCATGCAATTTTCTCTTTTGTTAAATTTTGACGTTCAAGTACCTGTCAAGCAGAACGATATTGAAAAATATTATGTATTTTAATTATTTGTTTAAGATGTTTGCAATATTTGTACTGGATTTATTTCTTTATAGTCAACTATTTCACATTCTATGACATAAAGGTTAAATTATTACAGAAAATAAAAATTATCAATAGATGTAGTTCAAATGCTTTTAGAAATTTTAGAACTGTATTAATAATTGATTAAATTTAGATCGATAATAAATAGTAATAATTAATAATAAAAGCAATTTTTGAGTTACAATTCATTATCAAATTTCCATTGACAAAACCTGTAACACCAAAAGCCTTCAATCAATAAATAAATGATAAATAAAACCATAAATTCACTTAAAGATTATACGCATAAAAGCATAACTGATTAAAATTTGTTATATGCATGAATATTAGATGAACAAAGAATTAATTGTTCAAAAAGCCAAAATAATATTTTATTTAGCCAATTCTGTTAATGCAATTTACAATTTCAAAGGTACCTTTTTCAATATTATGAAATCATATAGAATGAAATATTATAGAGCTATGGGATATTAATATTTGAATATTTTGTTATAATTATTGTGAATAAGCTGATGTAATATGATAAAAACTGAGCACTTGCTTACAGGTGGCGTACAGAAGTTGCACTCGTCTATAGATAAAAATCTAAAGCGGGTGAAGATAATTACCAGAGCTTTGATAATATAAAATAATAGTAAAAAATTTAAAACTTCAAATATTTATTTTATAGGTTAAAAATTTAGTTTCGAAAACTAAGCGATTTTTTTGTAGAAACGGTATATTTAAATGGTTTGGCTTAATCTCGGAATTTTCATTGCATTATCTTGTAATTTGAATTAAATCTTCAGAGCATCAATTTGCATTAAAAGCAGGCTTTTATTAATCTTAAATTAATTAAAGGTTTTATAAATTATATATAATTTTAGCTTTAATTCTCAATTCAATAAAATTTTATGAATCTTCTATGTTTTTATTAGCAATTTTTTTGAAATAATGAGAGGAATTTCTGTCTAGATTAATAATTAATGACTAATGAGTTCTAGTCATTTTAAAATTTTAAAATATAATTCAGGATTTCATATTTTTAAAAGCATATAATACATGGAAATATATACGTAAATATTTATATATATTTATTAAAAAATATTCTTTAAACTTAAAAACAATTGATTGGCCTTCTACCGTATATTCGAGGGACTATAATGATTTAGTTTAAACTTTTAATGAATTTAACGTTTCGAATAAATGCAAATAAGAAAATTACACTGATAATAAATTTCGGTGAGCTCTATGAGGAATATCTAGAATTATTTGTAATGATTTTCCCCAACAGCCCTACAATTTTCATCCCAAATCTCATCGAAGTTTGGGCCAAAAGTTATAAATAAAATACATGCTAAGCTTATCGAATCTATTTCGCAGTGGCAGCAACTACACTAGAACTACCAGTAATAACGATCGCCCTCATACAGGAACTTGCTTGCGTTCTTGATATACGACTCCGTAACAGCAGTATAAAGATCGATTTTCGCGGATGTTGACTATCGACGGTATAAGGGACGACTCGAACGGTAAGCACCTCGTTGCTTGCTATCCTTGCATAAAATTCGAATTTCGTTAGTAAAATATTAGTAATGTGTGCTCTCTCTCTCTCTCTCTCTCTCCTTCCATATCTGTTTCGTTCTCTATCTTTCTCTGTACTTTTCCCTACCCTTCTCTTTCCGTCTTTCGCTCTGTCTCTCGACATCGTAATGCTTGTGTACATGCAGTATTGGATGGACGCCACGCTGTGAATACACTTACGCGCAGCTGACCAGCAGACTTTGAGCTTTGCCAGCAACATCGCATGTACTCCTTCGTGCACATTGCATCATCTATGGACACCGATGTGCAATTCGCATGAAAAGCATGAGCAACCTGATCCGGTATTTCTACACAATATACACGATTTGCAGGGGCTGTCTGCAGCCATCCATCCAATTCATCACAAATTCATTTTAATCATTAATTATTATTATTATTTATTATTATTGATGTTATCACCACCATCATCATCATCATCATCATCACTACTATTATTATTATTATCATTATTATTATTATTATTATTAATGCATCAATTATTAACTTATTATGAAATGTACTTTTTCTGGCTCAAATTGTTCTTCAAAAACGTAGATTGAAAATCAGTATCATATAAACATTATTTCTTCTTTTAAATAAATTATTTCACGAAGCATAACCATCTCTATTTCTATTCCATTTAAATTTATTCTCTTATCTTTAATTTAGAATTAGTTTAACGCAGAATTTTTTTCTCGTTCCTTTTTCTTTAAACTTCTTTTTTTTCATTGCATACTTCTGTATATTATGAACATATTTGACACTTTTTCTATTCACTATTATTTTATTTTTATATTAACCTGTATAATTTAATTAATCTTAAAGTATTCAATAAAAACAAAGCTTTTCTATTCTGACATTATGAACATTTTTTGTTCAATGTGACTTTGGATATCGTACCAAATATGATAATTTAGTTTTATATTTATTTATTATTACATGCAATATTATTGTAAGCGCTCTATTTGTTAAAGGATTCAGCAAATAATATTTTTTTTAATGGATATTCCTTACTTTTCTGTTTATTCTTACTAATCTTTTTAAAATTTATCCATTTTATTAAATACTTGTTATTACTTTACTTTAATCGATTATTTATCATATATGGATTCAGTTTTTGTTCTTTTAAATTATAAATTGATCTTACATTGATAGTATCACGTGCAGCATCGTGCGTTATACATGATGCGATACAAGGCAAATTTCCTAGGACTGCGAATCGAACAATACATTCGCGCATCTTAGATAACAAATTAGTGAGTAACGTTGACGTCACAGATAAACATATTCACAAGTTTAGAGTTCGAGGTAAATATGACGTGCTGACACGGCATTTGGGGATTAAGTAAATACATCCTCAACTTCCAATAAACGATATTATATTACAAGACGTATCAACGCACTAGGGAGATTAACTTTACTTTATACACAAACAATTTAATCAATGAGGAACTGACGATTTCTTTAATATTATTCGAAATATCACTAATTCACCAATATCTTCCAATCCTTTCTCATAATTTGCAAAGCGGTATTGAAGCGGTTGAACTCGAGCAACAGAACGTACGGACACAATACTCCTTTATACACAAAATACGTTCATATATAGCAATCCCTTTTCAAATTTAATACACCAATTCTATACTTCTTCAATAATTCTTCTAATACTTAAGTTGTTAAGCATATATAATTGATTAGATATTGAAATTAATTAATAACAAAATCGCGATCTCCTATTATTAAATTACTTCAATCAAATTTGATAACTATTATATAAGGACTATGAAGTAGTTATATCATAATATATATTTTTGAATTATTTCACGTATAAAACTTTCATATTCTATATTAATTAAAAAATTATCAATCTTATAGTGAATAATAGTTCATATTTCAGAAAAAGCGTTAATTTATAGACTCTTAAAATTTTTATATTATAATTTTTATATATTTTAAAATATTATTTCTTTCGCTAAATGCATATGAATAAAAGTAATAATTATAAAATTGCAATCATGAAAATATATTATAAAAATATGTAACAATAAAAAATTTGAATAAAGCTTATTAAAAAATCTTTTACATTATTACTATAACCTAAACTTATCAGTTTGCCCTTTTAACAATTCATTTATATTGACGAAAAATTTCACTTTACGATTTTAAAATTACATCATTTTGTAAAAATGAAAAAGTGAAATATTTAGTATATTCAAAGGTTTTAAATTTTTTTACTTATATATTGTTAAATAAACCTATTTAATTTATCCAATAGATTTACGTGTACATATCATACTTATTAAAATTTATTAAATTTTATTTTATAACTTTTTATTTTTTATTTTTATATTATTACATTTAAACATAATAATATGATAATAATTTACTATTATAACTAATTTTTAAAAATATGTCATCATTTATTTTGAAAGCTTACGTATTTATGTATAGATACCAAATAATTTTTAAAAAAATATTTTTATTTCATCAATAAATTGTTTTTTTTATGTGAACCCAAGTTCCTCTATAAATAATTATATTATTTATACGTTAATGATTATTTAATATCATGACTATTTAAAATATTAAAATATCTACTTGCAATTATTAAATAATACTAACAATATTCAGTTGATTATGAATAAGTATAAAAAATTCTTTGTTACGATAATCGAAATGAATACGAATAATTAGATCGAATTTATTGATTAAGTAAAGCATATATGATAAATTTAAAATAAAAGCAAATACAAGGAGTAAATGTAATAGAATGTAAATGTAATGTTAGAATATGACATAAAAACCTTTTTGTAATCAACATAATTTTTAATATATTTTATTCTTGAAGTTAAATGAATATTTTGTAAATAAAATTTAATTTTAAAAAATAGTAGTCAAATTCCAAAATTAATCAATCATCAGCGATTAATTAAATAACTGTTTTTCTTTTAAGAAGACAAGAAATAATAAATTCAATTTGCGAACTCTAAAGTTTAGCCTAGAGTAAAATTATTATACCAATTCATCTGCTTATTGATTATACGTTATATTTCATCTAACTTCAATATCGGTATTAATCATGACGTTACGTTCACAATTATGTGACCGCGAAATGGAATATGAATCAATTGCACGTGATTTAGCAAGAAATTAATTAATCCTCTTGAAGCCGCACTCATCGAATGTATCTGTATAGGGATTTCTTTGAGCTATATTGTATATGCATTTGAGAAATTAAAATATTTATTCGATCGTATTAAGACTATATCACCGAGAATTATCGAATATAAATTAAAGATTTGCTGATACTTCAACAGTTGTTTGTGTTTGTATTTTTATAAATGGTAGACATCAATATTGAGTTATTCGCAGAGAATGTATTAACCTCTAAATTTTGTTTAAATTCTACATGTAAAAATTGATTTAAAACAATGTAAGGGAGAGTGAACTTGGAAGGTTTTTCAAAATTATTTATTTCATTTATGGAATTTTTTAGAAATTATTTAATGACAGATGTTATTATAAGTTTACAATAATTTTCAATACTTATATTTATTGAGAAAATTCAGCTTAGAAAATAAGTGTCGCAAAACTGTGTATGATCTTTCTGGTCTAAGGCTTAAGGCTGAGCCTGAGCCTGAGTCTGAGTCTGTTTAATATTGTGAGTTTTTGTTAAGATAAATAAAGTGGTAAACAAATTTAGGTGCATAATAGATAACAATACGCGTTTACGATATAATAGATGCATTTACGCATTTTCTAGATGCATAGTTTATTGTGTGAAAATATTACAGGTACAGGAAGTTAATTTTAATACTCGGTGGCGGGGAAACGACTTAGCGCTTAGTTGACGGATGCACGCAACAGAATAGATCCGTATGTATTGTTTGTGTGAGTGGCGTAAAAGTATGTTAGTACGTTACAAGAATTTAATAAAAAAGAACACTGTTTAAATTCGAAAATTACTTGTTATAACTACACGATTTACAATTGATTTTGTAATGTGATCCCTAATAAATAATAAATTACCCATAATAAATAAATATATAAATATTAAATATTTCCTTACAAAATATTATATGGAAAAATCAAAATTAAAATTAAAATTGACGGATGATTCAAAGTAACTAATTTTAATTATGATTATATTCATATTTATGTATTTAAGTATAGTTACTAATATTGTACTTTAAATAATATCAATTATTACATAAATTGTCAATCAAATAATCATCATTACAGAATTATAATACAAAAGTATTTTAGTTGCTTGAAAATATTTTCATTAAAATTATTTTTCAGTGTATAATATAATAAAATACTCGTTACTTTGTTAAACATCGTTGATGTAAATTAAAGAAAATTTTACACTTGTAACAGTTTCAAATAATATTTACTGAATACATTAATTTTAATATAAATGAAATATATAGTAGTTTGAACTTATGTAATTATAACTTGTTAAAATTTTATTATTTATTACTACTGATACTAAAAATATTTAAAGAATATTGGATTCACCGGAAACGTATTGTCAGTAAAAAGGAATACCAAAATAAAATTAAATAAAAAAATAAAAGGAGATCGTCAATCAACGATAACGATAATCAGCCGTTAGAGTAGACGTATAAGGAAACGCCGTTTCATTCGTGAAATTCGTTGCTAACTCGTGCGAACAAACGTCAACTTGAAAGCCGAAGGCTGTCGACCACACGGGACTAGCAAATAAAGATAATAGGGAAAGAGCTGGAGAGAAGAGTACAAAATAGATAGAAAGAGAAGGTGCGAGGAGAGAGCGAAAGAAGGAGACATAGAGAGAATGCTACGCATGGTGCAGCAGATTAAAGTAATTAAGTCTAGAGAGTTGTACTGTTCATGAAGCTATTTGAATCGGATGCTCGCATTCGAGGTTCGGTGCTCTAACACGCCTCATTTCCTGCGGGCATTTCATGGAAGTACAAGTGTGGCCTTTCCAAACTCGAAAGCTATGACTGACATTACTCAGTTTCGTCGCGCGAAAAACGGCCATGTTTGTAAATATATTGTTTCTGTTTTACGGAAGACAACAAGCCAAATTTTTTAGCATAAAGTATATGGATAGGAAGACATGCAGAAAAGCAGATTTATATTATTGGATGGATTTTATAGCGCTTGTCTCAACAGATTCATAATTTTATATTTTCACTTCAGACTTAGTTATTACTAATCGGATTAGAGTTATTAAAATAATATACTTAGATAAATTTTTTTTGTTTTCGAAAAACTTTTAAATACAATTTTATGAAACTTTTAAATATTAAGCTTACGAGTCAAGAATAAAATTGATAAGCAGAAGTTTTTAGACATTTAGTATAAAATATGAATCATTATAAATTACGGATAACACATTATTTTTTTGTCTAATAAAGGTTTAAAAAAAATTCTATTTGTGTCTGTGATTTTAACAAAAAATCTACTCAACAATTGTGAAAAAATCTGTCACTTTGTCAAATATAATTGCTTCTTTAGAAACAATATTTATTATAATAATAGTTTTTACAATATAAAACTATATATAAAAATTTATTCAAATTATTGTTTAGAAAACTATATAAACTGTACATATACAAGCACACGTATACATATAATACATGAGCATAAGTAAGTTAAAAGAGTTTAAATTACTTGGCTAACTTTTTTATTCATCTATTTATTACTATGATTTTTTTAAAGCAACTCGTCATAATGTAAAAAACATACTTTGATTTTTTTGGTCTACGAAAACTAGGAAATTTATGAAGATAAAAAAATTTGACTATAGGATTTATTTTTGTATGTAGTTAATTATATATGCTATTATTTATATATAATGCTCTGACTAATGGTATAAAAAATACTCAATTTTTTGTTACACTATCGTTTTTATTTGAAGAATTGTAAGTTTCCATTTCCATATCTTGCAACCTTCGCAAGCACAAAAGAGTTATATTTTGTCATTTAGACTGTCTTGGCGAAGCTGCCGCGCATAAAAAGATCTAGTAGATCGAGAACTTCTAGGTAAGTAGAAGGTATAAGTGGAATTCCATAGCAAAACTCTGCATATAATCCAGGATATACTGAAGTAAAAGATTAATACACTCTGGTACCAGATAACCGTCGAGATATGATGGTAAAGCTCTACTAATGTGTATGTTTATTCTAATTTAAATTAATGTAAAAACAACTACATATAAGATTTTATTGTATAACTTCAAGTTCTGGCTTTAAACAAAAAAATGAATAAATTTATAATTCAAATAACGCAGTTTAAAAAATTTTAAATATCAATTTGTATGCTAATTACTTCATTTTTAATTAACATTACATTCAAGGTATATATTTGCCTTATGTTAACTATAATAGTATTATTGATATTATAAATTTATATACGTCAATATAACAGTATCTTCATATTTCTATTCATAAATTTGTGAATTATATTCATAAATTTTTGAACTCTAAGAGAAATTAATTGTTTTTTCCTAATTACGTAATATATATTACACATTCGTGTAAGCTTATGTAGTTTTATATAAATAGAGAAAATCAAAATACCTGTATTTTATGATAAGAATAAGATTAGTTTAAGTTTCAATTTCTTGAAAATGTAGAATAAGAAAAATTGCAAATTGTTGCGAAAAGAAAAACTTTGAATATTAAAATTTTTTATCAACCTCTGCAGGATAAGAAATATCTCTATAATTTCGGATTTTGTACAGAACTGTTCATGTCAGGAAGCTGCAGTGCTCAAGTTACAAATGGAATATCGAGTCAATATGCTTATGTGAATTTTTTTATAGAAACAGTCTAAATATATAGAATATTATAATCTTATGATCTTAAATTTTAATAGTTCTTAGAGTTTATAAAAATGTGCACATAATTTTTTTTGAAATGAAAGAAAAAAGATACGCGCAGTTTCTAATGTAGCAGAGAAAGAGTTAAATTTCCATAAATTTCTGTAAATCTTTTAAGTATTTGGACCAGTTAAAATAAAATGAATACAAAAAATCTGTTAAGAAGGTTATATGTGGTTACATCACACATAACAAGCAGTTTTGAACTGAAGATCAGGAGAAAAGTGGGATACAGTAGAGCTATTATCTGTAACACGGAAGAAGCTTCGAAAGATTAGTTCAAAGATCATCTACATTGAACTTACATACTATTTTTTACCAATTTCGAGGAATCCATATTGTTGAAAATTGTGGTCTTATACGTATAATGATGCCAGTATATTAGCTATTTATCATGGAGTGATCAATAGGTACTTCAGTAGAAGATAGTTAACAATAATTTTTAATAAGTAAGATTGATTGTATACATTTTAGTAGAAATTCAATTATTGGTAATTAGTTTATTTTAGAGCTTATTCATAATTGTGTAAAATTAAAAATGTTAATTTAAATCTATGAATTAAAACAATATTTTATGTAACCATGTTTCCTTAAAGAATTACTGAATATATATAAATTAAGATTACTCGAATTGCGAATATGATACATTTTATAGAAATTAAAGATTAGACAAGAGATTTAAGTATTTTCTAAAGACTTTTTACAATATTTCTTTGTTTGTGATTCTTTATAAAAAAGAGTCCTAAAATTCACAACTTATTTGACTAACAAATAACTTTCATAAATTTATTGTGACAAAACATAATTATTTCATTGAAAAATTATTAGAAATATTATAATTCTAATGTTAAAAAGATATTATAGTAATAATTTAAGAAATAAATAATTTTATTTTGATCATTTAATAATTATATATGTCTAAGTGAATATTTATTTCTGTTTTGTAGATATTTTAAGTTATATATGTACATAAGTACTCCAGCTCGTGATACTTAACGAAAATTGAAAAATGTTGCAGCTATCTAAATACGATGAAATAAAATTCAGTTATTACATAGACTTCAATGGTACAGTTTCGATAAAAAAATCTACAAAAAATGATATTCAATTTTTATTATAATTTTATTATAATTGCATTATAATACATTACTAAATAACATTATAAATAAAGAATGTACTTGATTTATCATGATAATATTCTATATTTTCTACAATATATGTTATTTAGCATTATCTTGAACAAATCTTTTTAAAATAATTATAAATATACATCGATAAGTATATGAAAATTTTTAATTAGTAATACGAATATTATTTTAATATTAGAATTTTTTTAAGTATCGTATTATATTATATGCATAATCATACTGAGTACAATTATAATAATGTTCTTTTAATTTTATATGCATCATAATTTTTAGATCTGCATGTAATTAATATATAAAACGAATTTACTTGGATCTATATTTAAAATATTATACATGAAATATCATTCTTAAAAAATCATTCTTAAAAAATTGTTACAACCAGAGAATATATTTAATCGTATAAAAATTAAAATATAACGATTCGCGTATGCTTTTCTTAAAAATGTTTCGAATACCTTAATAATTAATTACACAATCTTTAATAAAAATTTAATAAAGTGAGAAAGCAAATAAAACATTTTTTTATTAATTTTTGAAGTTCACATTCCTCGTCTCCCAAAAATTTTATTCAGTAGACAATCATTTTTTTATTTTTTATTTCAAATATTTCACATTATATATGTGAAATTTAATATTTTTACATTTTACTTTATACTACTTTTCTTTTAAAATATTTATATTTACCGAGTATCAAGCATTTGAGTAATTTTGTTTGTTCATTATTTTTTCATAATCCTTCGCGAACTATATCGTCTCCTTGGACACGCTCAACACTAATTCGCACTTTCGAAAAGCCAAACGCTATGCGAACCCGAAAGCTGCGAATACCGTAATTTTCTTTAGTTGTTGAGTAAGTGAGGATAGGAGGAAAGCTTTACGTTGTAATCGAAGCCGCTACTGGCACAGTCGAGTCTTCCATTACACTACTGCTTACTCTTCCTATATAACCTTAACTATACGCAACAATTCGCAGGTACAATTTCTAATTTAGTTATTTTCCTTATTTTATAGAGTGAGTGACGTTAATTTATCTAATAAATGAATAATATACTCACTTTCTAAGTTAATAAGTTTTAATATATCATTATAATTACCATTTTATTTTTATATTTGGAAATAAATAGAACGATTTTTACTTAAGCTGCAGGTATGAAACATTGAAAAATCCTCTTTCTAAAACAATTTAATTAAAGAAAAGTAAAAAATAAGATTTTAAATATGCTGAAAATGAAAATTCAATAAAGCAACTCAAAAATGCAGATAAGCTTAAGATATTAAAAGTTCTGAAAGTTGGTAAAGGTATGGAAAGGAAATAATTTCCTAAATTTCATAATCTTCAAACCATATACAACTAATATTGTGTAAAAAAGTAAAAACTGTAAATGAAATCATTTTCAAGCTTGAATATTTGAATACAATTGAATCTCTGTATTGTATATTGTAAATTATCAATAATTTAGAATAGAAAATACGTAATGCTTGATGTAATGGATTTCTAAAATAGCTTCACAGAAAATTAATTTAAGTTGAAGGTTTCTGTTTGTGGCGCAAAACGGATAATGTAATTATCGAGAGCCCCGATAAAGAATTGGAAGTAAACAAGCGATATTATCAAAATGTAAGTTTATTGTTTCGTGATTAGGAGATTTTTCAAGTGCAAAACTATCGTATTTGCAGTGCGTCACGAAGCTTCGATATATCCAAAAAGATGCACTGCTAAAGAGCCGATAAAATATTCTATTCAAAAATTTCCCAGAGTACTCAAAGAAAATTTTCGCATTATTGACTCCTGATCTTTTGTATATTCACAGGTTTGTGAATATAGAAATATTCTCGCAATGACAATGTAACGGTAGTCACCATTACCCGTGATAAGGTTATTATTATTTTTACGCGTATAAATAAGCGTCAAGTAACTTTATTTGTATTATGCTTTGTTCATTATTACTTAAATGTAGATAAAACCATTTTAAAAAGTTTTTTATCAATAAAAATTGCAAAGTGAAGCCAATACGATCTTTTAATTTTGAAATACTGAACATTTAAATTCTTAAATTTATTACATTTCACATATAAAATTACAGTAGTTGAGTAAACGATGTATTGTTAAAAAAAATATATGAATAATAATATTGAAAAGAGAATTTATAATGTAATCTACTGGTGCATGATAGTATGTGTATTAAGATTTCACTACATGAGCATTTGGATATCGAAGAAAATTTGCACATAAAATATAAAATTAACAAAATTTATACACGTGTGCATATGTCATATTAAATTAAACATACACATTAATTTGAAGATGTTCTTTATAAAATTGAATGAATTTCTAATATTTAAAACTTATAGATTAAATAAAATTTATCGGCAAAGATGTCAGTATTAAAAACAAAGTTTAGAAAATTTATGTTTAGAATATTTTAGCCAATCATGTATTATTTATAAAATGTAAATAAATTACTTAAATATTTCTAATTTTTAATACATTTGAATTGTTCATTTGAGTTTGGATTGTTAAGTTTAGATGAAGAAACGCGATCGTATATACTTAAATCATTAAAAAATATTGTTTACGCGTTGAAACTTATTTGGTTATTTCTTTTTGAAGGTTTGAAGAATTCAAATGCACAGAAAGTTTGAAAAGCATAGAAATTGACTTTGCTGATATACTTTACTTTGGTTTGTTCAATCTTCTTCTTGTTCTTCCAGTTCCAATAATCTTTCACACTCATCCCTATCTTTTTCTTTCCCTACTCCTTGTATTCTATCGCACTCTTCCGTCTCCTTTCTTCGAATAATTTTTTTCTGTCTTCAGTTCAGGTACTTTTCCGTTTTCTTTTTTTATCTTTTTTTCGTAACTTGCACTTTTCCAGACTCATATGTTCTACCTTCTGATGATGCATAAAATACCATTTTTCTTTTTAGATTTTTTTCTGCTCCGTACACTTTTCTACTATATAATTCTCATTATTATCATCATCAATATTATTATTATTATTATTATTATTATTACTATATTTAATAATACGAATATATTTTAAAAACTTTATTTAAAAAGATTTAAAACTTTCGAATGTTTTGAAATATATAGGTATCTATTTAAGATATAAAATTTTTGTATCTTCTCAAATAACTAAAAAAATTCATAAATAACATTATATTTAAAATTTAAAACATATACTCATTAAAGGCATTAGATAAGAATTTTTAATCTTTCTTTGTTTAAAAATTTACATATAAACAGTTTTTCTAAAATGATAATTTTTATCAAAATATATCCCGTGATGAATGGAATACTACAAAGGCGCAGTTTTATATAGATGTTCAGATAATAAGTTTAAACAAATAATCATTATTAATAAATATTTAGCGTTAAAATGAAAGTGTAAAGCAAAAGAAAATTTACAAAAATAAATTATTTTAATGAACAAAGTCAGTTTAAACATTTTTCATGTGTTTCCTCATAATGTATTTATTAATGTTATAAATTATTATATTATTTTGTAATGAATATAGAAAATGTACTACTGTACCTTAACTTAATAACTCGAAAAATTTTTGGAATAACGTATTGATTTTCCTCAGTAATCTATTTTTTATTTAAAAAACGCAGGTAAAATTCAATTATTTGAGATTATACATAGTATGTACCTTTTCAGACTTAGCATAGAGTGTTTCTCGCCTGTATTTCTTATTGACCAATAATTTTTACATATGTAATTTTTAAGAAGGTGTTTTTCATATTGTGCATAACAGCGTACAAAATTGAATTTTTATAACGCATTTGGTATAGATGAAAATAAATTTACGTTACCTTTGTTAGTGAATGTATCATAAGAATAGAGAATTTATTCTGCTACATCTTTCGTTTTGAATAGGAAAGATTTTGCCGAGCAATTCACTTCTTTTGCTCAGAGGCGGGCAATTCAACTGAAATCACTTTGTCCTTCGTCCTGAAAAGGACATATTTTGAGTGAGTGCAGAAAAAGTGAAAACGTCTCGTATTACGTTAAGCATACGACAGGAAACTCTCATTCGCTTCTACCTTATATTCGTTCTCAGAGTTTGCCACGAAAAAAGAGAATCTACATTCTGAACATTCTTTCTAAACTATGGTAAATCGGAGGTGCATCAGTCTTGGGCCCCATTATTCTTTTGCTTTATCCTTTTGATAGAAGTTAATACAATTCTAACAAAAAGGTTTGTTCATTCCTCCTCTTTTTTAAAAGTCGTTAAATTTCGTTAAAACTAGTGGCTGTTTTCTGCAAAACGTGAACCTGAAAAGTATATAATACTTCTCAAATTAGTTGCTTTAAATATATTCAATACAACTCAGTATACAATATTCATAATCTATGTAATAGTGAGAATTCGTAAAAAACTTATGTATATATACAAAACACGAAGAATATTAAAATAAAAATAAGTAAATGATAAAATTTTATTAAATTGATAAAAAATAAATATAGATAAATTTTTAGAATTCACAAAATTATTGTTGGAAAAATAAAAAGTATCAGAATCTTGAAGTATATATTTTGTATAAATATTTATCACAACAAAATATTATTTTAATTGATTCATAAACGAGTGACATAAATGTATTATACCGTTAAAAAACTGATCTTTATACCACGTATAAATTATATTAAATTTTTATTATTTATGTATAAATAAAGTTTATGCAATTGCATAATAGAATTTTTAACTTAGTAATAACTTGATTGTACATTATATAATAAATATTAAATAATAATTACATTATAAAGTTAAGTATAAATATTACAGGTGATTTTTAAAAAAATTATTATAAAACTGTACCAAAAAATTTTCTCTTTCAAATTACAAGAGCTTATCTTTAAAGCTTATCTTGATATTTATAATACATAATAATGAAAAATACAATATAAAATAATTGGAATGTATTAAGAGAATATTTTTTAAAGTCAATGATGTCATCGAATTCTCAGACCCATGAATAATTGCTGTAATATAATTAATGCATTATAGATATAGATAAATAATTACACACATTTACGATCATTACCTATCTATATGTTATATATATATATAACTTACAGCATATAATGTAAGGCTCATGTTAGAAATGTTAACACAAATAATATTCTTCATAGAACGGAATACACATTTTACAAAATTAAATACTTAAATATAGCAGAAATATCACAACGCTAACATAAAAAAATGTCAGAAAATGCTACAATTAAATTTTATATTTAAGTTTCCGATTAAACGTAGAATTTACATAAAAAATGATAAACTTAAATTAGTTTAGTTGTATAAATCGATTATATATATATATATACTTTTAACCATTAACATTAAAAATACGTAAGTGTAAATGATTTAAGAAAAATTTCTTATCAATTAATATATAATTTATAAAAAGTTTTCGATCTATAATAAAAAACAAAATGTTCCATTCATGAAGATTAATAAAAATTTAATAGAAATTTTTAATTTGACTGCATATAAACATTAATATTATTTTTATTTCTAATAATTAATTTACTATAGTTTTGTTTTTTGCTCGATATTATAATATAGGAAATAATAAAAATTTATTATATTTTAGAAGTCACGATATTTATAATAATAAATATGTTAGTAAATAATTTCAGGGCATGCGTGTTTTCATATAATAACTTCTGTTAACATTTTTTGTAATATCGGACTCATTCACTTCACTGTAATTTTTAAAATATTAATTAGTTATTACAAAATTTTGCTGTTTTAATTAGAATAATCGAAAAAAGTATAAAAATGAAGTTCTTATACGTAATATTAGTTATATTCTATATTATAATATATGTAAAAGGTATGTGTGTAATTTAAAATTTGTATAAAGTAATATTATAATTATTTAAATATTTTATATGCCACAGGAGTCCAGATCGCGTTAACCAGAGCTGATTGTTTATTATGTTGTGACAGTAACTATTTAATCTTTACTATATACTACCACATTATTATAGACGATGATACTGATTTCTTTTGAAAGTTTTATTTGAAAATTTTATTGAATTTATAAATGTTTTGGAAAACATGATTCAATGTCCTGAAACCATGCGTATTTTATTACCATATAAACGAATATACTAATAATAATTTTTAATTAATTATACTAAAAAATAAGTTTTATCTTTCTCATTATAATGATTATTTTTTAATATATTTCTCCCGCACTCATTTTACTTAATCTTGAAACCAAAATTTAATTCTATACACACAATACTTATCATAAATCATTTATCTTCGTTAAAAATAAGAACACATAAATATGTACTATTTTTTATTTGTCCATTAGAAAAGTTTACGATTAATGTTCCCTTTATACTTATTTTTTATTAATACTAGTTGTCTACTATGAAATTAAAATTAAAAGTGAACATACATTTTTAAGTCATAGACATTTTCATAATTTAAATATTTAATAAAGTATTTTACGGTTAATCCCATATTTCAGTGACTCAATCTAATTCAAAGTTCTTACATAGTATCCATTATGGTTTTTTATTGAATTTTTATTCATACACTCTAAAAGAATCTATCTATTAGTAGTAATTATTTATCTGTGTTAAAAATAGGTGGTACTCGAAGATCTATTGAAAAGTGCATTTTTAAATGCTCTTATCTATTTCGTGGAGGTAAGTAAAGGACATGTAAAGTATGTTTTTTCCTTTATATTTGAATAAACTTAATAATTAAACTATTAAAAATTATTTTATATTTATATAATTTATTTACATAATAAAAGTAATAATTAAATTTATCATATCATATAGTCCAATTTACATATTTATTAAGCATATCTAGACAGCATTATTGTTCTTTATACTAATTTTCATCCTTCATTATTAATATATTTAAGTAAAAACCAAATTTTTCGTTGTATCTTTTTATTTTCTAATGTTTTACTAATGACAAAACTGTAAATTTTCAATCCAATTACATTAATTTGTATATGGCAACTTATAATTATAGTTAACTTATAATCTTTAAGAAGTCACACATATTTATAATTCTTATTATTAACCTTTTTGATACAATATTAATAATAATATTGTATCAAAAATAATATTTAATACAATAATATCTATTAAAATACTATTTGCTTTATTAATAAAAAAATTATTGTAACAGGAGTTCTGGTTTTTTATGAAGCACCAAAGTGTCATGCAATGTGTGACAGTAAGTTATACATTTACTATACCTTTCTATCTTACTAATATATAATAAAGAATTGTTTATGTTTGATATCCATATTTAGTTAAACCCGTTAACAAGTCGATTTACAATATTTTAATATTTCATTAAAGTTGTCTACTCTAATGTTTCGATTGTACAAATCTTTTAAATTTATGTTACATTAACTTACTTACATTAGTTACAGTAGTTAATATTTAATAAACTTACTTCTAATTTTCATAGGATTTATTAATAATAAGAAAATAAATGGAACAAATTTTTACTTTAAAATTACACTGATATAAAATGAATTAATTTTATCCGATCTTGTTAAATATTAAAAGATTTTATTACTAGATTAATATTACAGTAATTCGATTCTGTATTCAAATGAAATACAAAAATTTTAAATTCATACGAATTGTGTAAAATTTAATAAATTAAAATCTCAGACAGAATCACTAATATAATGCATAATTAAATCCACAATAATTCAAGCATTTAAAAATATTTAAAATTTTTTTTCTCTTTAATAATAATAATACATAGAATATAATGCCAAGAACATTTAAATATTTAAATAAATATTTCAAAGAATTACATTATTAAGTAAATAATTTTTAAAATAATGAAATTTTTTCAAATTTTATAATTAAAATACACATATATCATTAAATACAATAAAAGATAAAATGTCATTAGATAAAGACTAATCAAGATTTTTTACATTTCTATCAATCGAATCATCATATACGAGTAGTATATTGATTCATTTACTTATGATTAAATTTAATCCACATATTTTTTTTTTAATAATTCATTAAATTTATACTAAAATTTGCTAAAAATAGAGAATGGCCAATAAAAAAATTCACTACATTATAGAGTTAATTAAAGTGGATTTACTGTAAAATTTCAGATAATTTTCATTAATATAAATACTTTAAAAAATGTAGTTAGCAAAAAAAATTATTTAAAATTACCATATCGAATATAGAATATATTGTATTAAAATAACTTTTCAAATTTAATTTTTTGTTATTTGTATAATTTAGTTAATAATATATGACACCTATCATAACTTGAATAATGTTATATTATTTTTATTCAATAAATTATAGAAAATCAAAGTAATTTTAGTCTTTACTTAAATAATCTTAGCCACAGAAATTGAAAAGCACTAGATAAACCGACTAAAGTAATAAAAATACTAATTCCTATAAAATAAATCATGAAAATTATTAAATAAAACATAAAACAGTATTTAAAATAACATATCAAGTGTGATAAAAACGAAAAATTATTCGTATTAAATCTATTTTCATGTTACAAAAATACGTACGAGTAAATTTTTAGATAGAAATAAAGAATTGAATATTTATAATTGAAGATGTTATTCGCGAATATTATCTGTTTCTAACAGACTATATTACAAACAGTAATCGCATTTGTTAATGGGTGCTAATAATAATATGATGTACGGTAACCAACAATAAAATTGTTGACGATCGTTTTTCAAGAATAAAAACACTGAAAAATGGGATCAGTAGACGAGAGGCTCGATTACTTTAATAGGTGCTAATAATGATAAAAAAGATTATACATAATAGTGCCAAAAAATAAATGAAAATTAACTAAGGAAACGGAAAAAATTTATTTTCTTAGAACCACGACTCAATGATATATATATATATATATATATATATATCCAGTTAGGGAAAGAGAGAGATAGAGAGAAGGAGAGAGGAACAGCTAGAAATACAGAAAGGTAGGAAGGGAAAAATAGATGAAGAGACTGCACAGGTTGGACCAGCAGTGCCGAATGTAATGATGGCATGCAGTGAATGAGGGCTATGGGTGCGGTTGACTTCAACGCTGGTCAGTCGTCCAATGTCGATGGTATATCCTTAATTTTGGGACGAGAGAACCCCTTTTTTGATAGCCTGATCCACCTTCTTTGTCTTTCTCGAGCAAGCTTTAGCATATCAATTCATTTCTACCCTTATTTCCCTAACTCGCTCTCTCTCTCTCTCTCTCTCGCTCTCTCTCTCCCTGTTGACCCTTCCAGTCTCTGTCTCAATTTTCCATTTCCAAACATGTATTTATGTATGAAATCTATGTTAAAATATATGGATATTTTTAAAATGATTTAAAGGAATTAAGTTAAAAAAGACTTCAATAATATTTTATATTTATTTTAAAAAATGAGTAATAAAATTCAATCTCACTTGTGATATTACATTATTTATTTTCTATTATAATTTTTATTTGTTTTATTATAGAGAATACTGCATTTGGTTTCGTGCCTTGTTGTAAAAGAATGTGCGACGACAGATTTAGACAGGTATTTTATTTAATATAAAATTAATAATTTAAAATCGTGTTTTAGGTAAAGCACAGGTATTGCGTTTGTAAAATTCATCTTATAATTTATTAATAAATTTAAATAATTTCACAAACCAAAATCATTCTTGATTATTATATTATTATATACACTATACAAACGAATGAAAATGTATGTAACTTTTCATCAAAATAGGCTTAAAAATGATAAATATTTTAAAAACCTTTTACTTTATATAAGGTTTTGTATACGTAAATTATGGTAAATATAATAAAATGAAAAATTAATTTTAATTTAATTACTTAAGATTTTTAAAATATTGATATTAATAATTTTTACGAATATTCTTCATAGATTTTTATAATTATATTATATCTGAAAAATATTATTGAAATTTAAAATATTTTAAAATAATTCTAGCAATAACATTAATGTATACATTATATATCAAATACTTGAAAACAATGTATAATATTTTTCTCTTTATTATAAATTTTAATCGTTTTATTTATTATTTAACATTTTGAACGAATAATATTAAATTTTTGTTGAATGAATTCTCACTCCAAATAATGGTTATCCTATTTTAAGATATTTCAACAATTTATCATAATTATTTATTTTATTATTATTAATTTTACCTTTTATATAAGCCATTTTTATATCGATAATTATTTTTGTGATTTTAAATACATCTTATTTATCAAGTCAAGGTTTTATATATTATAGTAAATTCAATTTTCATTTTTTCATCTAGCAATTTTTTTTTTTATTTTACGCTTCTCAATAATAATTTTTATTTATTAGATTCAATAGTTTTATTGACTAAATTTTTATTATATTAGCCTAATTGGAAATAAGCATAATTTAAAATTAAGCTACTTCAGCAAATCTTTACATTTTTTTTAATTTTACTTGTAATTAGATAATTGATTCAATTTTTTATAAAATAAAATGAAATTCTGTACCTAATTTTCACAGAACTTTTTATGTGAATTATTCCAATATATGTCTATAAATAAAATTATAATGATAAATTTGAAAAATAAAGTATTTAGAAATATAATCATAATGATTGAGCATTTTCCGTTATCATAAATTAATTTTTTTAATTTAATATTTCATCACTACAATAGTTGTACATGTTGTATTTTTGTTAGAAAAATATCTAGATTTGACAAATACATGCATATATCAAGTTGAATTATAAGGGATACAATTTTTATAAATTTCTTAAACATTCTTCTTAACAGATAATTTACCACATATATTTTTACACTAAAAATTTTGACATTAAAAAAACTATATTAATATAAGTAATTCAAATATCAGTCTTATATAAAATATAAAAACTGGTAGTAATTATAAATAATTCATAAATTTACAATAGATTTTGTACGAAAAATTAAAAATTATAGATGAATTTATATATTACCAAAGTCGTACCTTAAATTAGGAATATTGTGATTATGGTAAAATTAAAAAAAAAATGTTTTCAGGCCGCAACTACCACAACAGCTGGACGATAAACAATTTAACCTTCTAACTAAAAAGATATATAATAAAAGGATAATAACGATATATGTATAAATAAATAATAAATGTATATTAAAGAAGAAAATGATTTGATTATAGTTTACTTAAGTATTTTGTATCAATCGTTGGACAGAGTGTCACAAATTTTCTTATACAGCATTTGTGGATAATAATTGACTATAGACTCGCGACGTCACAACTCATTGAAATGAAAACACAAACTAATCATTACGATCTTCATAGCCGAAAAATGGAGACAGAAAAAACCTGAATGATGAATTAGCAATTGGACGGTTTTTTGGGCATATATTCTGAGAAATTGGAATCGATCAATTTGGTGCTCAACTCTTTAGACACTATTCCTCCACTCATTCCACACAGCCACGAGTTTACTTCACATATCCACGACCATTACATTCCAGATTTCATGTATAGAGAGGCAATCTGTTGGCAATCTCATCACCTGAAATTGAACGGAGTCGTACAAAAGACTAGAGAATGATGGAAGCTGCATTCATTATTTGTTATGATAAACTATATAATTATTGCACGATTCTTACGTATGGATTGAATACATTTATTTAACATATTATAAAATCATTAATTTAATATTTTCAATATTTTGACAGATGAAGATAATTATTAGAGAATGTACGCGTGTATTATTATATACTAGATTTATATAAAGTAAATGCAGTTTGGTACCAGCGCGTTTCAAAATTAAAAAAGGGGAAATTTTCATTTCAAACCTTCCATTGATACATTCTTATTTTATATCTTATTTCACACAAGATTCAAAAATAAGCTCCAACTAAAATATTACTTTTTTCTAAATTCAATAGTATTTAGGGAAGTTGTTAAGCATATAGTATTTGCTTACCGACGTATTCGAACGAAATTTTGCATAACATTTAAGCGATTATATAGCGCTGACCTGTTTTCTCGCCTATCTTGTATACACCGTAGAGTTCGCTTCAGAATTCCACTTATACGCAGCACTTACCTGAAGTTCTCGCTCCGTTTGAGCGCCTTGTGCCGCTTTGTTCCGGCTAGTCAGCCTGCAAAGCTAAAGTTAACTTTCGCTTACCTCCAAATGCGACCGTTTTCCGAAGAAGCATACTTGCAGTTATTAAATAATACGAGGACAGAATTTTCTCATTACACAAAAATTGAGTAGCTTAATTTTATTAATTGTTGTAAGGAAATTGGTATACAAATTAACTGCATTTGCTAAAAAAAGTTTTAGTTTATTTGTCAATGCCGCTGTACCAAGCTTTCATATAAGTACAAAAAGGAAAAGAAATAACAACTTAAATGAATCTTGCCCTATGAAACTTTTCTTACTTTACATTCTCACTCACTCTCTCTTTTTCTCTCTCTCTCCCTCTCTCTCTCTCTCTCTCTTTTCCTCTTTTTCTCTTTCCCTCTCTGCCTCTACTCTTTAACCATTACAGGTATTAAACTGCACGGAAAGAAATATACCCAGAATACCCTCACAGGTGCTGATCGAAATCAGTACTTTCGTTTTATCTCAATATTTTCTCTCAATAATAAATTTCTGATCTTCAAAATATGGAGAACCATTGTTCTTTAGCCATATTTATTCCAATTCAAGAGTAAAGTACTGTTTTGTTTCGACGTATACTCGAGTTAAAAGCGTCAATGTTCTATCCTATTTTTACGTGTCCGCATGCTTGGTAATGATAACGCTTTGTTTTCATTTCAATCGCAATCAAAATTAAAAAATTAAATTAGATGATATCCACTATATTTTTGTATTATTTTTCTTTTACAAAAGTTTATTTAGAGAAGTTTAGAACTTGAAGTTTTTTAATTTAAATTTTGAAAGATTAATTTACATTAAATCCTCTTCGGTAAGAGCCAAAAGCGAATGCACTTGTTATTCCCCCATTACAAACATCCCAGCACTTTCTAAAACAGTTTGTTTACATCTAATTTAATGATTAATATTGCACGCATTTCAGTAAATGCAGTACTTGCAAAATTATGCATCCGAGAAAATGAATATTAAATATGCAAACATACAAACTGATAACAGATTAAATGAAATTTTAAATTAATAAAATGTGAATTTATATTAGCAGAGATAAATAAATATAATAATGCAAACATTTTTGCTAAATTTTAAGAAAATAAATTAAGAGGAAACACTTATTGTTTGCACTATTTTTGCATGGAAAAAGGAAATCCCTATCTTTCAAGGTACATTTCAAGACAATGATTGGCTTCGATAGAAACTTCGTTCTTTGTGTTATAGAAGATGGTAAGTACAAAAGTAACTTAGTCATACCAAAGCCGAGTTTGATTACCTAGTATAAGATTTCTAAAAAGCAAAAAATTTGAGAACAAAAGAAGTAGAAGCCTACATATTATGTACATTTTATACAAATTATTCACTGTACAGTATCGGTTCATTATTAGTTTAATATTACATTTTTGTTAAAAGAATTTCTTTTTAAAATTGATTGAAAGAGCAGCCATATAATATCATTAGAATTTATTGATAAATAAGTACATAATAATCTTGGTAGATTTTCAATTTTTATAAATTCAATTTTCTATTTTGTATAAGTACAGTATTGTTATATAATGATTTATGTATAAATCGAAAGACACTCTTACAAAACCATATAATTAGATAATATTTTTTGAGCAATAGTCTTATTTAAAATTATTTAAATACGCATACATTACAAGTTGAAAAATCACATAATAACTACTCGAAAAAATTCTTCCCCTTAATTCTCGAGTTACAATTTTTTCATTCTCTAACCGCGATAACAAGTGTAAGTCATTTTGAATGTGACAATAAATATACTCGCTTGTGTTGTGCAAAGAAAAAAAGCGAATATAAAAGTGTGCGTGGATAAATACTCTTAGGGATTTCAATATTTTTCACTTCATGTGACTCATTGAAAAAACCGCATCTCATTTTTTCTGCTATAACTTCGCTAGAAAAAACTAGCTTTACGATGTCAATATGAACCAGGAGGTTCAAATATTTTTCTAAACTTAAGAACTTGCTACGAATAACAAGACACGATAAACGTAAAGTTAAATCGTAACATGACAAGCCTTGGATACGGTTTGCAACTTGAGCCTAATGTTTTACGTATTAAGATATAAACGAGCATTTCTTCTATTACATTATTCACTTCTCGTTGTTTAATTTATAAATACATGTCCAATATTTTTACTTATAATAATATATTATAACTAAATTTTTTAATATTTTATATGAAATTGCAAATTTTGCACAAATATACGCTTTAAAGAAATACATATATTTAAACAAAAATATATTTATGAAAGTGATAATTATGTCTCCTGTAACGTATATAAACATGTTTGTTCAAATCAAATTTATTTAAAATTTGTAAAACTTTCTTTAATATATATTTTTAAAGCATTTTATTTTTGATAAAATTTAAAGGGAACTTAGTTTTCTAACAAAACATATAATGATTATATATATATTTAATATTTCATAGAAAACAATTTTACTATTTATTAGAATAGGATTACTACACGTTTTAGGTATTATATATAATTCCTTATTTTTCAAATTATTACTAAGATTGAATTTATTTGAAAAATATTCTAGTAAAAAAATCATGACTTAAATTTGTATAAAATTATGTCTGTAATATTTTATAAATTAGTAAGTCAGAAATTCTAGATATAATAATAATTCAAAAATAAATAGAAATAACATATTATGTCTACAGATCTTTTAATATTTCAATTAAGATAAAAATAGTTCCTTCGAAATTTATCATTATTTTATAGCTTTATTACTCAATTTAAAACAGTTTTCTTTTGATTATTAATAGATTATTAAACATATATTTCAAAGTTAATATAAAGAATTTTATTTCATCAAAATTGTAAAAAACTACTTTTAAAAGAGATATGTATTTAATAAATGATACGAGTCAGATTAATTATGTAAGTGATTGCAAAATAATTTTTTTACCTAATACGTACATAATTAACATAAAAAATGTAATTAATTCTTATTACTTTTAAAAAATTCATATTAAAAGAATATTCAAGTAAATTAATCTATATCAGAAATTATAGTTGTATTTTTTTGGATGTATCATCATAACGAATATTTCAAGAAAAGATAAGGAAAGAGAATATCAATTGAAACTGTTACCTTAGACTATAGAAAAATACGAGCAAGTGTATTTCCTTGAGATATTTTTAAGAAATGCACCAGTAAAAACTTGTTAGATCAGCTTTCCTGAAAAAAACCGTAAAGATTATTTGTTCTTAAAATATAGAGCAAACACTAGAGGAAATGGATAGCATCCACTTTCCATTTGATGATACAAAGGGATCGTGCAAGAGAAGTCTGCTCTATCTATAACTCTGCATATCAACAGTGGAAGTACTGTTGATGAGCCTTGAGGAGTATTGTGTAACGATCTTCGCACTACTCCACCGGTGGCAGCGCGAGGTTATCTCGACGTGCTCTTGAGTCCATGACGAAATTCCAAGCGAAATACCTTTCGAAGGATAGAATCGTGGAAAGCTGAGTACCTGGATTCAGCATATTGGGAATCGAGTACCTGCACGTCCGAGACAATGACAAGTGATCGAACGAGATACCAGTATCACTATTTGTTGATTTATCCAACGATCAACGCGCATTGAATAATCTTATTTAAATAGAGGACTGAATGCTACACGGTAGCATTGTTAGGATATTATTATTTTTAAATTAGCTAGACGCTCTACTAGATAATATATTATAAATTTTAATTATTTTCATTTCTTTCATTTCTTCTTTCTAAAAAATAGCGTAGATGATCTGGACAAAGAAATTGTGTTTCTTTCTGTGTTTGAAAAACTACAAAGAATAGTATAACAAACAAATTCTTCTGAGTCGACGTATTAATTAACTACATTTGAGTGCAAGTCTGGAACTAACTAGATATGACTTGCTTAAGGTAAGACAAGTAATTGCAATTATCTCATAGAACGATTAATTAAATAATACGTAAATATCTCTGGCCTCGTGTAAAATTTAAAAATTCAGGCAACCTCAAATCGACAAATAAATATAGACGTAAACATTCTATAAATAGTCAAAATTAACACATCATCTTAATCGTAGACTATCACAATTAATTGTTTATTGTCGATAACGAATTAAACTTAAATTGACGCTTATTTGTAAACATAAAATAAAACTTTCCAATAATTACTTTTAAGTACATTTTCATAAATACATAATTTTTAATTTAAAAATATTATGTATGATTTAAAATTAGATTCTATTATATAAAAGAAAAAATGCATAAAAACTATAAATAACTTATGATTCCAGCATATTGAGTATACTGGATAATTATTGAAGTAACATATTTCGAGTTACACACAATAATAAGTTCACTTAAAAATAAATTCATGAAAATAATCTATTTTTCATGCTAACTTTTAATTTCGTATTAAATTTTAACATCATAATATTTTTGATGTTTAAATAGATCGGTAATTTTCAAAACAACTAGAAATAAAATTAAAAGTTAACTGAATAATTAATGTATAATACTGAATAATAATTAAACATTAATTAGAAAAGATAAGCATTTTAAATAATAAAATTTTGTTTTGGAACAATAAAAATAGTAATTTTTTCATAATTTAAACAATATATTCATAAACACATACATAAATATAAGTTGCCCGCTAACACTAAGATTTTTCACGTCATATTTTTTAAATTACTGATTCATACGATTGTTATTTATATTTTGAACTCATTAAAATATCATAAATTTTGTTTCAAACTATTAATTAAGAAAAAATATTCATCACTTTTTAAAGATACATGTAGTCGACAACAAAACAATGATTTTATTCTCAATATAAGTTAAAAATCTTTCGATTGAAGTCGTCATATAAAAAATAAACAAACTGATAAGTCTCTACTATATATAAAATATAACATAGTTAGTTACTTTGTACTACAAAAAAACTTATTTGATACGGAAGTCTGAAGCAAATGTATATATTTATCAGAAGTTAAATAAAATGAGTTTATTAAACACAGAAAAAACGATAAATCTTTAAATGTTTTATTTAATCTAAATATGAATGTACAATATTAATACCTTAATTTTAAAATAGTTTGAAGGTATGTAAAATAATTGTAATTTTATTAATAATTAATATATAGAAAAATATTTGCATTATGTGTATTATAGGTAATTAAATTGATTTTTTAAATATAACTTATAGCAACAATAAAACTACAGCTTATAATGCATATAAAACTATAACATGTGATGTAAATGAAAAATTCCAATTACTTCGTTATTAAAATCGAATCATTCATTAAATATACAGAAATTGTTTCCAATTTATTATTACAAGATATCAAAATAATAAGTAGAATGTAAATTAGAAAATAATTGGAATTTAGCATCTACTAATGCCTTGAACTTGTAATTAAAAATTAAATATTTTTTCCAAAATGTAGAAATTAATGTAATAGAACACATAGTTTATTTAATTAAAAAAATATTTGGAAATTCTGTTTATGTTTACAGTTATTTGTTGTAGAATTCCAAGATAAAAAACCAATAAAAGTTATAACTGTACATATTCAAATCGTGATATTATGGGCGATGTGGTTTATTCTATTGAAAAGGATTCGAAATCGAACAAATCCATTAACAATCCATTAATTTATTAAAATAATGTTTAATTATTTAAATATGCAACAAACTATATAGGGGAATTTTTGATTACTTATTTTTAATATAAAATAATAAGAGCAGTTAAATTAGTTTCTGGTATTAATATATTTGGTGTAATTGAATCGGTGGTTCGAATAGTTTTGCGGTGAAACTCTCGTGAACGTTTAGGTGATGAATGTTCCAGAAGCCCTTGTATTGGAATATAGTTAACTTTCGTACTTGTGTCGTGGGAGATTAGTTGCGATATTCAATAATACCAAGATACGTTATATTATTTCAGAAAGTATTTACTCCACAATGTGAATTCAGTGCCTAAAAGATGTATTGAATGCTCAACTAAGTATCTTGTGTAAAGAGATCATTTTTAGAAGTATTTCCAGAGCAATAATCGAATACGACTTTTCTCTCAATCATTACACGACCAAAGTATTTTATCAAAAGAATATTTATTGACGCCGTGATAAAAGCGACCGCTGTGAGAAAATGTAAGGGAGAAGAAGCAGTACTGAATTTACGATTTGCATAGTTGCCGCTTGGTCGACTCATGGACGTGTTGTAGCTTATCTAAACCGTACACACACGAGTGCTTGCTGGATCACTATGCTGCTCAGACCAGTGATCAATATTTCATAATTGGCTTATCGAGGTGTCCAGTGACTCATGATAGATTCCTGCCAATTTGATGAAAACTGGGACGACCATTAGATGCAGGTTTTGTGCCTATCGATATTTGTACGCACGTATTGTTTACAATTACAATTCAACGTTTCAAAATACCATGGCTGTGTACCGTGATTTATATGAGACACCAGTATTATACATTGAAAACAATTACTTTTCCAAAACAAGAGATATCGCTGCTTTGCAGAATTAAAGTATCACGAATGAAAATAATAATTTTATAAATAACGCGAATTAAAATATTTGATAAAGTATTTTGGATTAACTGTAAAATAGATTTGAAGGCTTATTAAAGTCAGCGAAATTAACTTCAAAATGTTAAAACTGTTCACATATTAAAAAGATTAATATTGTTAATCAAATTTATATTTAAAAAAGTATTGCTGTTTATAGAAGGATTATTCGTTAAAAATTTATTGCTAATTATAGAAGGATTATTCGCTAAATTTTTCATTTGATTAAAATCCTGCTATAAACTAATATTTTAGTTTAATTTTAGTACAATTTTATTATTTTGACGTTCAAACATAATACCAGGTGTTATTTTAAACTTTACAGACTGAACTGTTAATTTAAATATTTGACAAATATAGTTATGATTTCATCTGTCAAATATCAAAGAGAATTAAAGTAACTCAATTATAAATTGGTTGCAAATTATGTGAGAAGTTAGGAAATCTATCATTACTAAAACTATATCGACTCTTTCCTTTACATATTTGTAAGCTTTTTGTTTATCTATTTTAGTACATAATACTGAATAACTGACTAATATTTTGTTTTAATGACCGTAATTAAAAATGAAATAGTTAGCGCGATAACAGTATCTCGATCATTATTTTGATTTACAATGTTGTGCGTTTACTTATAATAAATGCCAAAATAAAAATTTGTTTTTTATACTTTGCCAAACTTGAAATATAAAATAATGTAAAATTGTTTACTGTAGAATTTGCTTTTTTTATTTGTAGTTTATAATGTTTTAATTTTTAAATACTTTTAAAAAATTTATAGTTTTTCTGTAATATTTTGTTATTTTCACACTAATTGTATAATTTCAAATTATTACGAGATGTAATTCCTATAACACACAAGTTGTATTTAAAAATTATCTAATATACAAATAATGTAATTCTGATAAAGCTCAAATTTTATCCGTAGAATTACAACTATAATCAAAGCTATTTAAAAATAAAAAGGTTGTATCCCTGATAAAAGAGTACTCCAGGACTAATTTTTAAGGTATCCGGTGAATAGCGTAATTTGTTCAAGATTTCCTATGGAAGAATTCCACGATACTTAGGTACAATACCTTCTCACACGTATATAACTTGGACAGGTGTAGAGAAAGAAAAACAGAATGATCTTAGACGAAGTCTTGGGGTGCAAAAGGCTCTAAGAGAGAAAACTTCGAAACTATTTGTAATTACATTTTCTTTCCACTCCATCTGCCTGAAAGCAGACGAACGACTAGTAGTAGCTCTCACATTTCTGACGTCGTTAAATTCTCTTTTCGCTTATGTGGCATGGTCCTGAAAGTCGATCTACTTCGTATGTGTACATAAAATAAGCTAAGAAAGTGATGTTTGCTTTCTATGATTCTGAATTCCGTTTGTATTTTTGTTTTACATACAATCTTTATTGCACTGAAATGCTCCATGGATTATGTGATCGATAAAAAATGATTATCAAGCATTAATTGAGATAAAAATTGTATCTTAAATCAGGGTTGATATTCTAATAACTTTATTAGTTTTTAATGAACAGTGCAGTTAATTAAATATCACTTGAAATTACATTTGGAGCAGCATCATTTAATGAAATTTATTTGATCAATTAAAATCAAATTCAGCTGCTGAAAATCGCTATTTTTCAATTTGTAACTAATTTGTACTATTTTTATATCTTGATATTTCTTAAAAAAATACTTTAATCAATTAGTAATGTCACTATCCATTATATAGATTTTTATTGTATTCTTAATTGAAACAGTATTATTCATTGGTTGTCATTCCCATATTCACAATTTTAATGAAAGTTTATAGTATAAACATAAATTATTAAGATTTTAGATTTGATATGATGGAACACTTCATCATAAAAATATATCTGTAAAACTTTTCACCTTTTCTTAAATATTAGATGCTCTTATTATTAATATTATTTGGTATTTACTGTTCGTATTAATCGATATTAACTAGATACTATAATTAACTAGATAGATAGATATTTTATAATTACATTTATTGACTGTAAGTACCAAAAAAATTCTTATCAATTAATTATTTAAATAGATATTTATAATAATTATTAAATGAGATGAGTCATTTACTTTATTTTTCTTTAAACCTTATTTGAATAATAATAAAGTTAATAAGTCTAGTGAAACAGTATAACAATTGTATAAAAATATTAAAAATTATAGCAGGTATGACGCCAATTTAAAAAACTTAACTAACTAAATAAAAGTAACTGGCAATATATTTCGCTTTTACATACTTGGATACATGCAATATAGAGAAATTCTTATCAATTATAATTCTTACTAAATTTTCGTTGAGAATTTATCATAGAAGAGAAGACAATACACTACAGTGGCTTATATATTATTATTTAATATTATTATTAATTTAATATAATTATAATTAATTATTATTATATAAATTAATATTTAATTATTTTTGATATTATTTGAATAGGGAAAAGTTACTAAAATTTGAATTAGTTCAATAAAATGAAACTTATCAGAATTACCACTGCCCATAAAATAAAATAATAATACATAATAAAATTAATTTTTACAATATTTAACAAAATAATAATTTTTAATTATAAAATGTTGGATTAATTTTATCTTGGCTAATTACATAATATATTTTCATCGTATCATTTTATATATTTATTGTTCACGCACTAATTAGAATCGATTAAAAAACTTTTATTTAGCAATTTTTAATATCCTCTTTTCATGTTACATGAGTTTTTTTAATTTTTATATCGAATATAACGAAATAAAAATAAACTTTTTACGTAATTTTAATTTTTAATTGAAAATTCTTACAGTGTAATTTTGCAGTACATGTTGTAATGCATACATTGTTGTTAGTATTTAAGATATTAAAAATGCCTTTGAAAATTGATTATTTTTTATTAGAAAATGTTTTCACGCTTTATTCGAATTTACAATGAAATAAAATTATAGAAATAATATTACAAAATACGTAATTTGATTCATAAGTAAATCTTAAACTTTCGAATATAATAGAATATCTGCCAATTTTGAAGTTTGTTAATTTATACAAAACTATGTGTATTATACAAGAAACGTGTTTCAATTTAAAATCCATTTAAGCTATATTAATATTACTTCAATATAAAAGTTTAATTCATTATTAAATATTTTATTATTTTCCGATTATTAAACTATATTAAGTATCATAAACAATTATCGTAGTAAAATTATGTAACTTATATAATAAAATTATGTAGTAAAATTAGTAACAAAAATAGCTTATAATAATTAATTTTTACAAAATAGAATTCATAACTTTGTTTATCTCTTTTTCACGTTTTATTCAGATGCAACCATATTATTTATATACATTAGGAATATAATAAAATGATTTAGTCTTAAAATACTTATACTCATGTTTTATAATATTATATATAAAATTTGCATTAATTTTTATGATTATTTTTAAAATTATAGTAATTCTTTAAAAACTAATAATAACTTAAATTTAGAAAATAAATAATAAAGAATAAAACATGATGTATTACAGTCTTATAAAAATATATAAATAATTATATTTTGTATTAATTATTTTTTATATACTTATTTGTAAGTATTACAATTCCTATACTGCTATTAGCCAAAGTTATTTAGTTGTAAATACCTATTTTATGAATATTATCTGCAGTTAATGATTGTAATTTAGTAAATCTCTGACCTCTTATGAAATTGTTTTCAACACTGTAAAAGTATGCAGTTCGTATTACATTTCGCGTATAAATCTATTCTTTCAGACGACATACTTCCGTATTTTAACTGCGATTAAGATTTTTAATTTTAGATAAACTGGTAAATGAAATAATGAAATAATAGCTTTTGGGTACGTAATTAACATTAACGAATTTCATACTTTCGATTAGTATATTAGCTTTATAAAAGATATAATATGAGCAATGGTATTTTCTAATAAATAGAATGTTTATAATTAATAGTCTGAAAGTATAGTAGTTGCATAAAGATTATAATTTTAAGTATGTAACTCTTTTCCCCCCGATTATAAAATTTTACGCACGTTCATTATTTTTGAGTCTTAAATAAACTTTTTAATTGAATAATTAGATATTGAACTTTGTTTTTATGATAAAAATTGGTATATTTTAATTTTATAAGTGATGCAAGATGTCGAAGATTAGAATCCAAATGTATTCCAAACAAAGTTTACATTCTTTCATCAGATGAGAACACCTAATTATTGGTTGTCTAAAAACACAGACGGAAAAATAAAGAATAAAACATATAAATAAATCGAGCGTGTGGGGAGAAGATAAACTAACTGCTACATATAATGATAAATAGCAAATAAAAGAAGACGAAGAGAAAAAATGGGAAAAAAGTATACAAGTACAAAGTAAGAATCTTATTTCTTATTTTCTCTTCGCATTCCTGAGTTTTGTGAGACTTGGACATGTAAGTCCTGTCTTTTCATTATGGATGCTATGGAATCGTCGATCCATTCGACGGCAGTAGCTCTGCTTAACGCTTGAGAAAACTTTGATAAAAAATATTTTAGCCTTGCGTATCATCCAATAATCGTTATATTTACGGAACAAAGTTCTTTTCTCTTTTACAGAACTTGTAAACGTTTAGTTCACTCTTCTTACGTGTCTTATTGTTTTATTCTGTTTCTACGTTCCCTAAGTTTACTTTCCTCCCACTACCTTAATATATTTTTTCATTTTGTGCGGCATCTTTTTTAAATTATATTTCGAAAGTTGAGAAGACCAACATCGTTGGATTTTATCGCTTATCTATCCACTAGCAGAAATTCATTTTTATATTTTATGAACTGACAAATAGGAAAATTGACGTCACGTTTAGTAAATCTTGTACTACATAATGTCAGACTATATTTTACTGCCAATGAATGCTGATGACAATCATGTTTCACTAAGGCTGATACTTCATATGATATTCATTTTTATGAGTTTTTAGTACGTTCTATAATAACGTTTATAAGAGACAGAGGAAGCTCTGTTAAAAATAGTTAGATATTAAATAGAAACAGTTGTGCCAGTTTATTTAACAAAATATTAATTTGGTACATATATTTAGTCTGTAGGTGAGATATTATATATGTAAGCTTACTTCATTTGCACTAGAAACACTTGTAACTTACAGGAAAACATATTTAAGAATGAGTTTTTAAGTTTTTGTCTCAATATTCTAAAAGTTTATTTAAAAACATAGTAATTATTTGTTCTCCATTAAAATATTATATATTTAATTTAATTTAAACGACTAATAGTTAACTTATCATTATAATTATACACGCTTATAGTTTTTTAATTGCTAATAATAAAAGAAATACAATTTACTTTTTTATTGCATTAAAATTTATTGAAATAATATCTAATAAATCTTGGATATACTTAATTAATAAAAACTGTGAAAGTAACTTATTTAAAGTACTGCAGTCGCTTGCAGTAAAATTATCAAATAAATCCATAAATAATAGAAAAATAATATTTATTATTAATCGGTAGTGCTTTTGAATTATTATTTATTTACTGAAGCTAATATTTATATTGTTTATATTTGTAGTTAGATTTTATATTATTTCAAGAATGTTTTTCAAATTTAATCTTAAATTTGGATAATTTTTTGAAATATTGTTGTCAAATTCCATTTTCTTTGATGTTTAAATAATTGTTAATACATTTTAGTTTAATACACTAAAGTTTACAGTGAACTCAAACTAAACTTTAATTTAAGTATATAATTTTATTAGGTATATACATTATGTGACTATGAAATAAAATATAAAATATTCATTGTTATTTATGATAAATATTAAGAATTTATATTTTAAAGATTAAATATATACCATAAATTGGAATATACATTTTAGTGCACTGCATACATCTTATAAATACATAAAGAGTAAATTTTTGAGAAAAATTTCATTTATTTAGCAATTTTTATTAATGAATGATTTTATAACATATTTTATATATTTATCGAAATACGTAATTTAAAATTAGTTTTAAATAATTTGGACTAAAACATACATTATAAAATTCGTATTTTATAATAGTTAAAGATATAACTTAATTTTATATTAGTAAAATAGTTTTAATTTAGGATACAAACATCTCTTTATTCTTTGAAATATAAACACTGGATTAGTGAGATGTATAAATAAGAGTACTTTGAAGTACTCTTATCTTTTTTGAATAAGAATGAAAGTGTTTGTCACTGATTATAAAAATGTCATCAGTATATTTCCATCCAATTAATTCTAGTACAAGAATATACTTTTATAAATTTAAGCCTTTTACAAAAAATAATGTTTGCAAAAATTGAATAAGTAAAACATTCATCTATATCCATGAAATTCAAGTTCCTAAATATCTTAATATTTGGATGAAAATACATTTCAATGTTAATTATTAATTCGCGAGTATTTAAATTCTAAATTATGATAACGGTTATTTTTAAACAGCTAAGTTATAACAGTTGAGATCTTATGAAAATTTCAAATAATTCTACTTATATAACTTACACAAGAAAATTTCTAAAATAAATGTTTTCATAAAATAAACATATTTCTAACGATGTAAATATTTATTCTATAAACTTCTACGATAATATTCTTCTATAAGATATAATTTTTAAACATAATATTTAATATTCTGATTGTATTGGATAAAAAATAACATTGCTAGGTAATTATTATAGAAACATAAAAGAGATGGTTCTCACATAATTCAGTAAAATTCATTCTTGATTCTAATTTATAGTATTACATAAAAATAACAAAAGAGGAGCCAAAATTATCGCGAATATTCTCGTAAAATATTGTTTAACGTGGCTATACAGGACTTAACGATCAAAAGAGCTATAGCAGAATGTTTAGTGAGTATATTTCAAGAGCAGTACAGAAAGAGTCGTATACTACCGACCAGGAGAATATCTACTCTATTTTTAATTTTGGAAAAATTAAAATATATTTACTTATGAAATTATCTTTATTAATATTGATCATAAATTTATTTATTATATAAGATATATCAGTATGAAAATATTATTTCAATTTGTCTTTTGAAAGAGAAGAAAAGTAATGTTATCAAATTGTAGAGTAATTGATGATTAAAATCCTAACTGACTGATCATTCTATTAATATTTGGTTTAAAATTTTTCTGCTGAAAGTCCGTAAACCCTTCATATTTAAATTCATAAAATTAATAAAGTATTTGCGTACATTACGTTTTGAAATTGAATAAACCGATCTCTATTCCAGTAAAAAGTATCTTGCATATTCAATGTCAATAATATTATCAATAAAGCAATTGAGTTATTGGAAATTCTAGAAAATGAAATCAGTGTCCATTACGTCAGGTCATATTTTTTGAATATTCGTGAAGTTCGTTTCTCAAGTTTTATTAGTCTACGTACACTATCATATCATCTCCAATATCTATCAGAAGTTACTTATGACAAATCCAACCTGAGCATTCCGTAGTTTTATGACTCTGAGTATGGTATCTAACCTTACTTCACATTTACCTGTATGGAATTATTGATGATGACATTGAGGTATTTGTTATTTTACGAGTTCATATATAAAAGAGAGTCATGTTAGATATCTACATCGTAAAAGAGTGTAAACTATTTTAAAAATATTTATGAAACATGTTTATGTGCTCTTGTATTTAGATATATGAATTATCTGTAATAATAAAATCATCGTATTAAATAGTGACTTATTCAGGTATAAAAGTAATTTAAACTCTTACATTTATTATTTAGTAATAAAATAACATTAATACTCTACAAAGCAGTTTATGTTTTAAAAAAATATGTAATATAAATCCTCTGATGGATATCACAAAATTTAGAATTTAAGAAAATATTTCAAACTATGATTATGGATAGAATAGTTTAAAAAATATAATAAAGTAACATGTTACTTACTTTGATAGTATATATATATATATTCTAATAATGCAATACAATACGAGTAAGTATCGGTGTATCTTTTGTCGTTCAAATAAGTTACAATTTTTTTATTGAAAGTTCATAATAATTTTCTTATTGTTCAAATTATCTTACCTGTAATAATATGAAAAACGCATGCATAATTTATATTAATAATTAAAAATTAAATTTAAATTATAGAATAATAAGGTTATTAAACGGTAACTGAAAACATACTACTCATAAACTAGTTTTAAATAAACTTTAAAATTGTTTATATTTTATAAATTAAAATTATTTTTTAAATTATTACTTATTTAGTTTTTATATTAATAGTTTCATAAGAAACTAACTTTATCAAAATAGGATGTTTCTCAAAAGAATGATATACCAGAAATTGATTTGAGTAAGAATTAGAACATTTTATTCAAGCTTTAAATATATTTAATAAGTTCTTAGTTACGAACATCAATTTTAATAATTCATATTAAATTCATAATATTTAAAATGAACGCTTAGAATTATCTGTTCTTTGTACAGCAAATATTCTTCTATAAATATTATAAATATACCAGGTTATAAAAGAAAAATAAATATCATAACGAACACAATTTTATTAAATATTATGTATTTTAATTTTTACTGTGAGTATAGAAGACTAACTATTTATTTAAAATATTGAGATTTACATTTATTTCTGTTTTAAACTATATATATGCATGTATTTATATAAAAGAAAAGTAATACTAATTCATCATTAAAAGAAGGTTACAAGTTAAATCATATAATGTTCAAAAATTACTAGCAAACAGATGTAAAGAATCGATACTTATCAGTCACAATGGAAAATAGATGGAGAAATTTATCGTCTAACCAATGAATACTATAGAGAAAGCTGTTCCCATTATCGAGAAACATATGCATTTTGTACAGATACGCTTGAACATTGATATTCACGTATACAGGGGGAGTTAAATAAAAGAAATTTGCATTACACATATGAACACGTGTTGTAGTATGGAGTTCTGGTCACCGGAGAAGATATATAGCACAGAGAAAAGTAATGCAGTACATACTAAAGCAAAGAAGTAGATGCATCATAACAAAGCTATTCACAAAGGATATTTTAAATATTTGAATAAATTTTAATATTATAAGATTATTGAAATAACTGATATTTTTAATCTCGAGATTATTCATATTTTACTACTGAAAAAATTTAATTTTAATTCAATTTCTTGATAATGTGATGTTATAGAAATTTATAATAATTCTCGTTTTAAAAAATTAAAAGTTTATCAAAAACTTAGCAAAAATAAGTTAAGAAATTAACAAAAATTACATTTCATTCAGTGAAATATTCGTTTTTATGAGTGAAAGTTCTCTAACTAAAAATTAGAACCATAACATAGACCATCTAATTTTGCGTTGATTATTATCAGTTTCAAGCTGTGATCGAAATAAGGAAAACTCAATATTATAGTACAAAACATGAACTCCAATTCAATTTACTTTAATAGGGTTACCAAATTCACATCAAACTCAAATTAAGAATCAAATTTATTAATAGTGTTTTCTGTATTTAATATCTATTCAAGATTCAGTATATCTAAATTATTAATATTGTAATTATGAGAACGATACATTTTTTATAAAATTACTCACAAGCTTATTTATATAATAGATTTGCGATTGTTATCTTAGATGTTCTTGTATTCAGACTAAATCTAATCGAAGATAATCAGATCAATATTTAGCTTTTCTTGTTACGGCAAAGTCATTATGAATCGTAACTATAATTTAACAAGTGTAATCATTATTGCTACGATGTATTCGTAAGTGTATAATTCAATGTTATAATAATTAAAATAAAATTTATCAAATAATTTTTATGATTTATTAAAGATGTAATTTTTATTTTGAAACAAAAATATAGTTTTCTAAATTCACTTTTATACTGATTATTACTTCTTTAAGAAATATTCTGTGCGTGATATAATAATTACCACTTCTGTTTATTTTTATGGAATTTATTTAATTTAGAATTAAAATTTTTTTATAATACTATTTGTATAATTAAAAACTTAATACTAATAAACAAATGAGGTACTCTATATTTATAGAAAATAACAGATAGAAATTTATATAAGAAATTGAATTATTTCAAATTAATATCTATTTATAACTTTCTCTAAATTTCAATTTATAATTACATACAATAATTCAAACAAGTTTTGAATTTAACTAGAATCTACTTAAGCTAATGCTTCTTAAGATAAATTATCGGTAGAGCTGTAAATACAATAATTTAATATCGGTAGTTAACAGCTGAAACTAAAAATAGCCGATGAAAGTATTAAATACTTTGATAGCTTAGTTAGGTGAAAAGAAAGAAGAAAAAGAGCCAAAACTAGCAATGGCAGATTGAACTGCAGTTACTTCTTGGCGTACTAAGGGTGCTCTAGAGAGAATAATTAAAAGCCCTATCTTTTCTACTTTCTATTTTTTATTTTTCTTCTTGTAAGGATAAATAAATCCCAAACCTAGTTTTCCGGTGTCTTCCTTTTTCCTAATCTTTTTTTAATTACGGATAATATTAAATCCGAATAATTGTTTTTTAAATTATCCAAAGAACAAATAAAAATATGAAATAGTTATCTATTTTCATTTCCTTTTTTCACTCTAATTTTTTCTCTAATCTTTTTATTCATTGATTATTAAATATGGATGTAACTAACTTTACCTTGTATTTTAGTTTAAAAAATAATGTAAGCTTTTGTATGAATAGATATAAATTTAACTGCAGAAAATTATATAAAATGGAAAATTATTGTATTAAAATATTATTTTTATAAAGTTAATACATAAAATTAACAAATATTACTTTTTGTATAATGCTATATGTATACGCTCTACAAATTTTTAATAAATTTACTTAACTGAAACTTCAAAATTAACTTAAGTTATTAGTAATAAATTTCTAATATAATAGTTATCATATTCCTTATTTGCAATACATAAATAAATTAATTATTTTTCTTATGCAATGTACCTTTTAAATAATCAAAACTTATTACACTAATAAATTGAAAATATTTCTTTTCACTTATTATTTACAAAAATTACAAGTTCAATTAATTATAAAATATTATAATTACAAGAAATTTATCATTCTGTTATAACATTTAACTTTAACTTTTATTATAATTTTTTATTTTTTTAAATTATATGTAATTATTTTTATTATTGTATTTTTATTTATATATTTATGTGTAGTTTCATTTATTTGTTTATAATTCCGTATTATTAATATATGCAAATATAAAAAAAAACTTAAACAACTAAAGTAGGTTTTTCACCTATCAACGCGCATAATATTTAATTTCTTTATTACTTGCAAAATTATATAATGAATTATATTTCAATATTAAATATATATATATATATATATATAAGTTTAATAATGAATATTTAAATTTTATAATTATTTTATATTATATAAATGAAAAATGGAAATAAAGAATAAAGAATCTTTCTATAATACGAAACTCCCATAACGATTTACGAATCTAATAAAATTTTTTGCAACAAAAAATCATACGAATAAACTTTTTAAATAAAAATGCAATATGAAAAATACCTCAACTAGTTAAATAAATACCAATAAACAATCCCATCAACTTAACTACTTTCTCCCTGTTTCCTTTAATATTCACTTAAATTAACGAGAACTTGAAAACACCATTGTGTAATTGCCGATGTTAAATTATCAGTTTCTCTATATTTGATTACTCAGTCACGTGGATCCTCAGGAAATGCAAATCTTTGTTATATATCTAACCTATTTTCAGAATTTTGCTCGTATATACATATATACATACATACATATATATATATATATATGTACAATTTCATTTTACAAAAGAAAAACGAAAACGTGCAAAGAAAACAATGAAAAAGGGAGAACCATATATATAGCGAGAGAGAGAAGAAGAAAGAGATATAAAGAAAGATAGAAAGAGACGTAACAGAAGAGACAGAAAGAAAAACGTTAAAATATAACGAATGGATAAAGTAAAAAGTACAAAAATTCTAAAGAAAACTCGAAAATTAATCAATTTTAAGAAATGTAAAAAAGTATTTTGAAGGAGTCACTCGATCAAAAGAATCGATTTAAAATTTTGATTATCTTCTAATATATTGAAATAAAATAATTTCATAATAAATATTCTTGTTAATAAAATTAATTTCAGTATTTTATTCTTGCGTGAAATAATACACAAGTATTTTAAATTCTAAGTAACATTTTTTGTTCAATTTTTTTTTAATTTACAATATTTTTCATATAAATCATATAAAAATTAATTAGTTATTGTTTACTTCAATCTCTTTCTAATGAAAATTAAATTATCTTTTTCCTTTGAGAATTGAATTATTGAATAAAATTTTTAGACTTGTATAATTCGATATTTTTCATAAAAATTAATCTATAAGATGCATATATATGTAAATGTGTATGTATGCATGTATGTATGTGTATTTATATACATATTTGAATGCATTTTGCAAAATTCCGTATGTTGATAACACCAGATTAAAACTAAATTAGCAATTTTATCCGTTTCTAAATTTCTCTTTCATTCTTTCACAGTCGTATCTGGAAGGCCTCTTTCGATCCTCTTTTCAACCCTCTTTCATATTGTTCTTTCAAGTAGTTGGAATTGTTGATATATTGTGGTGGCTATGTGAAACATGGAGAGGAATTGCTATTTGCGATAGTTAGGAAATCCTTTTACTCGTTGCACGTTGAACTGTGATATTTTTCTTTCAAAAATAAATATTTGTTTGAAATATGAAAAAACAGAGTTACAAATAGCCCGAATCTAACGTATGATATGGCATATTAATATAAGTATTATTTACACGTATTTTGATACATTCCATGACACTTAAAACTGAAGTATAAAATAGGTGTTAAAATAAATTAATTCTGTTTATAATTACTATTATAAATTTATCAGTATGTGCAATTTGTATTTAAATAAAACATAATAAATCGAGCAATAGATATTCATGATAAAAACTATTAAATTTAAAATGATATAAAATTTAAAAATTAATGAATTAATTTTTTGTGTATGTATTAAAATTATTATTGTTTTCTACTATCGTTATAAAAATTCATTATTCTATAAGAAGAACGCCTTATCCATGTTATATTTCAGCATCTATGTGTGATATATTTGAAATTTTTCAAAAATAGTTAAAATAATACTTTATAAAATCTTTTTTGGATTATTATTATTTTATTTCTAGTATTCATAAGCAGTGTATATTCTAACTATCTTTGATCTAAAATTGATTTTCGACTAATTAGATAGAATAGCAATATCACATTTTAAATATGAATAAAATTCTCAATTATTTCTAGATTTATTGAAAAATTGGGGGAAGAGAGTAATACAGATTAGGATTAAGAGTATTGCTTCATTTTACAATCTTATCTTAGCTACAAGCTTTAAGAGTTGGATCCATCGGATTTTGCTACCGAATCGTATAAGTGCTTATGTAATACATGCTCTCTCTCTCTCTCTCTCTCTCTGTACCATACGAGAAACCAGCAATTAGCAAAGATGAACTATAATTATCGTCCATCCGCCAGCTCACTGATTCTCCTGCAACGATTTCAAAGACATTTCATTAAAAGCCGCGAGGGCACGCGGTTGCCTTTGAGGAGCAAAATTAGATTGCTCCGTTATAGATGTACCTCTCTCACAAACTTTCACCATGTCCTTGGTGTAACTTCCTTTCCACAGAGACGAGAATCTAATCTTATTCGACGAGTAAACTCACTTCCCCGAGTTACCCAAAGCTTCTTGAAATACTCACGGAAAGTCGTTTATTGTTCTCCATAGATATTTTATGTATCTCTAGGTGCACATTCTATTCTAATCGGGTTCATCAATGATTTTTTACTGTACGCGCACAGATAAATTTTCGATATTTTTTTTATATTGTACTTGTTCCAGTATTGAACGTTATTCAAAGTTAACTAATTTTATTACCATAATACTTTAAAATTAAACAAATAGGATTTAGCTTAATTTTACATTGAGTTTCTCAACAATTCTTTTAATTTAAAATAAATAGTTATATTGCGATAAAGAATTATACGTGAACGAGTTGTTCATTTTTCAAATGACCTGTAAGTATTTATAATTATAAATTGTATGTTTACGTTATTGTTAGCTTAATTGTTCGTGAGTGTCCTAGTCTAATATGTTCTTTTACGCATTGTGTATAAAAACACGTGCCCTCTAAAAAGAAAATATAATAAGAGAATACCATAAAATTGTCTACAAATATATAATTATTATATTAGAATAGTATGAAGAAGTAAAAATATTTTGAAACGTTTTAAATAGAAAATATTCATAATTTCAAACATTCTTCGCTGTAGTTACTATAAAGTTCTATGTCTGTCAAATTAGACAGTCATACATAGAGTTTAAAAATAAAATAACGTCCGTCATCTTTCTTCATAGGAAAGTTACAAAACGAGTCCGATTTTCCTTTGATTAAACACTTATTTAGGAATAACAATTTGATTTAATAATGATTAGAGTCGTCTATTACAAATTATTCTTTATATTTTTCACAAAAACTTTCTGAGATATAAAATTTTTTATATGGAAATATCAATTATCGAAAGGAAATTCTTATGAAAGAAACATCAAATTTCATAATTTCAAACATTCTTCGCTGTAGTTACTATAAAGTTCTATGTCTGTCAAATTAGACAGTCATACATAGAGTTTAAAAATAAAATAACGTCCGTCATCTTTCTTCATAGGAAAGTTACAAAACGAGTCCGATTTTCCTTTGATTAAACACTTATTTAGGAATAACAATTTGATTTAATAATGATTAGAGTCGTCTATTACAAATTTCAGAACAACTGTAACTAAGATTTGATCAGCAGCTTCATCACTTGAGACAAGAACATCTATTTAATGATAGCATACATACCAGGCGCAGAACGTTGTCGGGAATACACGGAGCTCGACACAAAAGAATGAGTGATTTTTAGGGAAGGAGAACTGTGAAAACAAGATGAACGAGGATCTGGATAATTTTTATAGCCCCTCGCTATAAAATTTATCTTCTGAATAATGACGTTTTTTAATTTACTCACTTGAATTTTATTACAGGATCTTTCAGGATAGTTACATTGTTACATATTTTGTTTAAAAGTTTGTTCATAATATTATAGGAACTAAAATTTATACATGAATTTGCCAAATAAAATATTTTTAAAAACTTTGATTTTTCCTTCTTAAACATTTATTAAAATTATTTTGTATATAGCTTACTATTCTTTTTATAAAAACGTCTCCCTTCCAACTAGTATGTATTGTATTATTCAGTACTTTGTTCAAAAGTAGTTTATTGATGATTTTAATTAACTACTTGAAAATGCTTTTAAAATAATTCAGTAAATAGTAAATATTTAAATAAATAGTAAGAAATTGTCTTATTGAATTATTGTGCGTTAAAACAGTTTTACTCTTATACGTAATTACTTTTCACAAATTAAAAATATTTTTTCAATGTCCATTTTAAATTTGATATTACCTTATTTCCAGATAATGGATATTAATAAAAAAAACAAAGTATTTTTAAACATTTAATAAATTAAATTAAACATTTTCGGTTCAGTTTACATAATTTATATATGAAATTTACTCAAAATTTAATTAAAATATAAAATAAATATTAATAATTAAAGGCAATTCAGTGCTGGTATTAAATTTTCAAATACTAAAACGAAAGAAATAATAATACACATTATTTAGTGTCAATGTAAACAAATTTTAATCTGCCATATATGTATACCTTCATAATTATTTATTCTCCTGGATTATGAGATATGTTTGTAACTAAACTTAACAATTAACTTAAAACAATATAATGAATATAAAATTATAACGTAATAAGAATATGTATAAATAATTCTGGATTATTATTGGAATTATTGGAATTAATATTATCTACTAATTTTAATAAATTATTTAACGTGGAGTGAAAATGTTTAAAAATTTAAAATTTATGAAGATGATAGTTTGTGATTTGAATTAAAACTTTAATTCTCAAGAAGTCAAATTTTTTTAAATTATACAACGTTTTTTTGAAATTTATTGGAAACTATTGTCGACAATTACAGTTAAAAAAGGTCACTGATAAGATTATTGAGCTGTAAGATGTAGAAATTATTAAATTCTATTTCTAAATTAATATTTTTGCTAATGACGGTTACAAATTTGGGAGAAGCTTTTTCGATATTAGCGGGAACTATTTGTGTTATATTTGCGTCGATTTCAAATAAACAGAATAATAAAAGCAAATAGTGAAATTAATTAAATAAAGATCTGTTGGCTACATGCAAGCATCAATATTAGTACTTGAAAAAATAAAACTTTAGTGTCTTTTACATTGTTAATAGGAGCAATCACCAAAGTACAAATCAGCCTAAAATTTAACTTTACAAACGTGCAAGGTTACTACTGTTTATGTATATACAGGAATATGAATATGAATATGAATACGAATATATATTTGTATATGTATACGTGTCGTATGAATTTATGTATGCATACGTGTACACATATATACGTGCAGGCCAACGCATCGAAGATTCGTGATTCGTACACAAACACGCTTATGTATGTATATGCACGTAAAGCCATGCGCACGTGTATATTACCCATCACGAGAAGCTATAGAAATTACTTCAGTAAGGACTGTTGATTCCCCTTGTTGACAAGTCCATTCGTGTATATGGAATGAACAATATAAACGTTACAATACAAATTCATGATACTCGGTACCACTGCGCAAAAGTTGGAAAAAATACAAAAACGACAAATAAAAGAGAAACACGCGGGCATCGGCAATTTGTTTAATTACATCGTTGATTGACGACCAGATTGATCCAATATATGCACGTATCTATACTGTAGATGTGTACATATGCACAGGTATATGAGCAAGTATGCAATTGCCAAAGCTCATCGCGCTTGCGAGCAACTCACTGACGCTCCATTAAAGCGCGCGTAATCGTCTCTCGTATCGACTCTTTATATCTAGTTCGCTTTGTACAATGGGACTATCTCTCTCTACTATGCATTATTTCTATTTCTACTCGTTTGCCGTTTTTTCTGGTGCTAAACGTAATATATAGCTTTTTTGATTTGTCGTTCCTGGGAGAAAAGAGGCTATAAGTATAGAGCTTTTGTATAGTTCGAAAATTTTATTTACATTATTCGTTGAAATTATAAAAGTTGCATTTAAATCAAAGAGATCATCAGTGCTTCATTGTAAAAACTCATTTTAAATGAAAATTAATGGAATTATAATTGGAAGTATAATTAAGTAACAATAATTTATCCCTTTTCAGAAAGCATCAAATAGTACAGAAACAGAAAAAAAACAAAAAATGTATTGTGTCATTTATTATATTATAATGTATTTTATTTTTACTTTATATAATTTTTATTCACATAATTTATTTATTCCATTCAATAAATATGTCTTTTTATTGTCAATGATGTTTTATACTCCATGGTGGAAATTATAACTACTATACATAACTATTGAACATTCCGCTTAGGTTATACTACTATAATGAATCTACAGAGACTAATGTATTACATGCAAATGAAGCCGAGTATTCGCTAGCATACTTAGAAAAAATCGTTTATTTTACGGCTTGTTTTAAAAAAGTGAAAAACTAGAACACATGAATAGGGAAAAATAACTGATAATAATTGAAAGGTTATAGGTCGAAAATTTGCAGATGTTTATTTTAGATTTAAAAGAAGAATTTAAACAAATTTTAATGAATTATTCTTAATACTGTATTTTTTAATCGGTTTATTTGAAATCTAAGATAATTTTTAATTACTTTATATGGAATTGTAATAGCATTCTTAAATTAATGTTGTTATTGGTATCATATAAATGTTTCATTTTTATTTTTAAGCAATATTTACCTAGAAACATAATTTTCGCGTTTGAATACTCACCTCTTTATAAAAAACTATAAATTTTAGTATAAAACATTTTGTATTTTTTATAACTTGTATATTGTAAAGGGTGAATACATGTTGCAATCAAATAGATAATTAAAATTTAATTAAAATTTTTATTAATCGACTTAATGTAAATGTATTTCTAATATGATAACTGCTTATTTTGATAAAATTGTTTGAGTTTGTATCGTACACGATTGTATAAAATTTGAACTACGTAAAGTTGTTTCAGAGCAGAAATTTTATGTTTATTCAGTAAACTTTCGTAAACCAAGAGAAAGAATGGTATAGAGAGTAATGATATTTATTCAAGGATATCTGTAGTGGAATGCGGCTCTTTGGGAATACGTATGATATTTATATTAAAAAAAGCTGCAGTAAAGGTAAAGTTTATCTTTTTAATTAATTAAAATGTGGAATATTATAAATATTAAAATATTAAATTTATACAATTAAATTGCAATTATTCGTCTATAAAATATACAATGTGAAAATTGAATATTTACATTTTAAATACGAATAAATTTAAAAACGAAACTTGAAATTTGAATTACTTGCAAAATTTTAACAGAAGAAATATTCGAATCTATAAAAATAAAAATTTCTTTTCTTACGTGTAATCGAATATTATGTTTATATAAAAAAATATATAAAAGGATATCTTGTATTTAATTGACTTTTTAAGATAAAGGAAAAATTTCAATGAATAAAACTTGAATTTTTTAAATAATTAAGGATAAATAATTCTATACGATGAGACATTAATATAATATAATTATAATAAATGTAAAAAATGTTTAAGAAGTATTTGTTTCATTTTGAAGCATTATATTGTTGATCATAACTATTTAAATTTATACACTTATTCAATAAACATATCAAATTTTTAGAAGTTAATATGTATTTTTAAATATGAAAAAATGTAAATACTTGAAAACATAATTTTATGGGTATAATAAAGCTAGTAAATATTTGAACAGATATTTATTTTCGAAATAAAATTTAAAATGTTCACTTTAATAAATTTCTTTTTTTTTTAAATAAAATAAATTTCTTAATTTCATCTAACTACGAATTTTATACATTAAAAAAATCCTATTTACTTAATATTTGTATTCCTATTACTTACTTATTATAAAAAAGTTACGAATTTTGGAAAATACAATTGTAAGAAAGAACCAAAATGATTTTGGTTTTAGTAGTTAAAAAATCATTCACAAAAAAAATTTTTATTTATTTGTAATTTTTGCAGCTATTTTATAATAATAAATTACATCAACGTATTTAAGTGGAAGAGTAATATTCTCATTATTAGAATCTTTAATAGCACAGTCTATAATCATCAATTTTCTATTCATTTTTTCTTAAATAAATCTTAGTTTTTAAATATTAATTTTGTAATAAATAAAAATAAAATTTTACATACATAATCGTATCAAATTGGTTAGTTCTGAATATTAAAAATTCTTATGAAAATAATTCTTGGATTTTTTTAATTTTAATTTTGGGTGAATATCTTAGTTTTTATTAATCCAAAAATGAATAATAAATATATCAATGTCATTTTATGTATATATAGTTATTGTGTAATCAAATCTTATATATATCATGCATTTTATATAAAGTGTAATTTATTAATTTATATCTAATTTTTATATTTGTATATTAATTTATTATTTATATATAATTCTGATAGGATTAAAAATTTTAGATTACACTAAAGCAAATTTATTTTATATTTTTGATTAAAATAGCTTTGTTAAATTTAATTATATTCCCCAGAGATTTATAGTTTTGATTTGATTTAACTTTGTATATATATATTTTCATATTTCTATTAAAATCATGTATGATTTTCTGCTTGCTATTAAATGCATTGTTAATTATTTTGAGTTATCTTTGAAATCAAAGATTGCGACGTCAATATTGAGTCATGATACAGAGCTTAGTTTAAAGTATTACGAAAATAATATTAATCGATAATAACAAAAATTTATGAAAAATAATTACATGGTAGTATTATAATACTTAAAACGATCACGGTATTTAGCAAGTAATTTACAGAAGAAAATAACGATGTAACAAATACTTGTAAGAATTTAATCGAATTATTATCGTTATTGTGAATCAAGTTTAATAATTTAATTATGTATATAATTAAATTTGGACCACAGTTTAACCTTTTTATATAGAAAATTTTATAAAGAAAAAACATTTCATCCAGCATTGAAGCAATCCAATTATTTATTTTACATTAATATATACCCTGATAATAAGAAGGAACTACATGAACTTTTGAGTAAGAAGAACAATGAATATTAGTCTTATTCCCAAAAATAAATAAAAAGTAGATCTTATTAGAAATATTTTTCAGTAATAAAAATTCAAGATAAGAAATAAACTGTATCAGAATTTCAATTGTAACTATGATGAAGACTGTGATGTCGCTCAGTGTATCGGAATCAAATAGCAAGGAGAACCTGGTTAGGACATGCATTTAAGATACATTCAACAAGCTTCATCACTATGCGTGATGGCCCGATTATGATGATCATTTAATATTGTACAGATTTATCTAAATATTCTGTTCACGCGTTTAGATGGATCGGATATCAATGTAGTAACATTATATGATCGATATAGATTTCTACTTAATGCAGTATATATTTCATTTTCAGTTTCTTTCGTATAATGCTCTTATTTTATTTTCTTGTGTGGGAAATGATGCAATGCAGGTAATTATGCACAATTAAATTAAGATAAATTAGTTTCACTTGCTCTCCGTGACATTTCTCTCTGTTGATCAATTTACCTTTTCCATATTCTAGTGGAACTGACACTATAAATATCATTTGATGATTTATCTACTTTGTCTATTAATTTTTTCTTGCATTTTCATAATTTATAATAAATGTTATCTTAAAGCGTATATGATATCACGATTTTCTAAATTTTTAAATTTAGCAATATTTTTTGTTAATTAAAAAATTAATTTTTTTATGTAGAAGAAAAATTTGAACCTTGTTTATTACTTTTCGATATATTATTTATTATTAGCTTTGTACAGAATAAACAACTAAACAAAAAAAAATTTAACAAATAAAATATTCAATTTTAATAAATTTTGATCTCATAAAATCTATATTATTTAAAGACTTAATTCTAATCACTATTTATATTTGGAAAATATACTAAATTAAATCATTAAGTTCTTTTCATATGAAAATTTTTTATTAATCTTATAATAATTTATATTGAGGTTTTGAGGTATTAAATTAAAAAAACTGAATTAGGTAATAAAAGTTTAAATAATATATATATGCCTTATTTAAATGATTTATTTTTTGTTTATAATGACATATATTGAAGATATTAATAACATAAAATAATACAAAAAATATAAAATTATTTAATGATACTGAAATTTAAAATTAAAGATGATTTTTTTTATTAATGTAAAAATGTACTCACAAAATAAAATTATTATTGTTTAACCTAGTTTTAATTATATACAATATTTTTAATTAAAAACTTAGAAATAAACTTTCTATGTTATCGACTTGATGTTGATTATTTAAAATTATTTTATCTTAAATTAAAATTTAAATAAAAAAAATACAAAAAGCTATAAACTGCGAAATTGTTCTTTCTTAAATAAGATATTAAATATACTGCACAACTTATCAGAGTACTGGGCTTTTTTCCGTTTAGAAAAATCTTCATACTTCCTTTTTGAAGGCGAATAAAATTACAGCTCCTTCGCTTTAATTAAAAACAGAGCTAATTTCCAAGCCACGAGAAGGAACGACTGGGAAAACGTAGAACGCTCGGCTTATTGTCTTTGTGTTAAATGTCCTACCTATTTCCGTACCTGGATGTTTGTTATTCTTTGCATCTTTGCATCAAGTCTCTTCAATTGATCCAGATTATTTTTAATTATAATTAAATTAAAGTATATGAAAACATATATCATATGACTTTTGAATTTCATTAATCATAATTTTGGAAAAGCGTATTCTTCAAAGTGTTTTTGTAAAATAAATGTAGTTAAATAATTTATTCAATAATAAATGGAAAAATAATTTATTTCTTTCCTTAATTAATGAGACTGTAAATTTAAAAATCAGTAGAAGTAAAGAATTTTTACGAATAAAAAGTTAGCTTAAGCCGTAATACGTTATCCGTGACAAGAGCACAAAATAAAACTAATCACCGAAAACTTTTATCCAGTCAAAGACAATTTTCTAAAATCAACAGTAGCGTCGTACCTCAGTCTCGCATAGAATATAGCATGTGTACACAAACTACATTGCTTAGACGGCAAAGTGCATGCGCAAGTAGTTGAAATAAAAACGAAACAATTATTTACCACAATGAATGAACGGCAGGCTTGCCTTGTTACTTCGTTCCCTCAAAAATGAGATCGCCCAGACGCGATAAAGCAAAGGAATAAAAAAAAGTGGAGTATACTACCCGAGCACATATTTGTGACAAAAAAGAAATCAATTTTTTAATGAAAGAAGATGCAGACGTATTCATGGGATGAAATAGAATAAAGAGTAGGGGAGACTCGAAAGAGAAAAAGAAAACGAACCGTGTAGACTCGACTCTAGATCACACTACGCTACAGTTCATCTTTTATGAAGCTATGAAATTGCCAATCAAATATTCAGGCCTGCTTATGCAGCAACAGTAATAAAGTGTACGCTAAGAGTGCGTATCATATGACGGATACAGCTAGCTCCCTTTTTCCCAAGTACTTTGGGGTGCTTTTCAGTGTTTTGAATGAAAATCAGGAATGCCAAGGGAAAGAGAAAGTTCAAAAGTGTATGGAATAAAGAGAGAAACGGAGTAACCTAAGGAATCAGGAGGAAAAGAGAGGATGACAGGAGGGAGATGAACCAGAAGAAAAAAGAGGCAAAAAAGAGGAAGATATTGAGGTGGAGCTTGGTTGTATGGACCAACACCGGATGTTCTATTGTTAATACCTTAATGTAGAGTAAGAAATATTTCGTATGAGTCATGTAAACTAAAATTTTTGTCACTACTGTTTATCAGTATATCTCACTTTCGTATCTTCTTTCCTACCTTCGGGTTTTCTCTTTATTTATTTCTTTCTTTTCCTGTGTTTCTCTCTATCTCATTAATTATCTATTTATCTTATTTTTTTAATAATTCATGACTACTTTTTTATTCATGAGTTTGCTTTTGCAATGAAATAGTAAGAAAATAAAATATATCAATAACATTTTCAAGATATTAAACTACTATAGAATATAAAAATATGTTATTATCAAATGTAATTCGAATAATTTAAAAAAAGAAAGTGAGATTACAATATAAATTACATCGAAACAACGAATTTTAAATGCATTGTTGTATGATTTCACATTTAATTTGAATATAATAATATTAATGATATTATTTATGATTTTTATAATTTTTTTTTTTTACTGAATATCATAATTTATTCCTTATAATAGCAAAAACTACAATATATTATTGCGTTCACTTATTACACGTTCACTTTAATTATCAATAGCTTCACGGTGAAAGCACCAAAATAAAGCATAAGCTAAAAACAAAAAAGAAATGGAAAAATTGTGAAAGAGGGTGAATATAACATAGTGAGAAATCAGGAGATAAGAGTAGGGTGAAATTATACGCCGTCAATTAACGCGACACTGCGGATAATTTACTCGTTCAATACCTGATAAAGTTATAGCAGTGATCAAATTATTATCTGTAGATTTCACTTTTTAAGTATCTAAGTTTTTTTAATTTATAAAATGTAATGATCTTGAAAATTTTTATATTAAATTGGTTTGATTAAATAATAAAAAAATTAATTTCTAAAGAATCATATGTGATTTTGAAAAATACTTTCTATTCTATTTATTTTTCAAGTGGATCATGTTATATACATTTAATACAAAGCAAACATTCTAAAAATAAAAAGTGCAAAATTATGAAATATAGAATATCTGCGATATATAATTCACTTCGTAGAAAACCCTATTTCGATATATTTAATTTAAGTATCAGTAGAGTGTTTTCCTGATCGTTTCAAATATGATTTCTGTTAATGCAATCGAGGTACAGGGTTTCCGTTTCGTATGCTCAAAACATTTCCTTCTTGGTTGGCTTACTGGATTCGTGAGTAAAGCCATTTCTTGTGTTGCTTTGAATGCTGAGAAGATAGTATTCCAATCATACAATATTCCTGCGGTTTTACGGGAAACATGCAAACATTCCAACATAGAAGCCTACTCGTCTAATAAAAAATCTCTATCGTAATATTTTTTTCTCTCAGCGAAAATATTTTTGACTGATTAAATAATAAATTTAGCAGGATACGAATTTATTAATTAATTTACGTTTTCATTAAAAAACTTTTAAATCTATAAACTACTACGACCATTTTATAAAAGCAATGAAGTAAAACAGTTTCATGTTTATATAAATCTTTACAGTAATTAGGAAAATCCAAATAATCATCAATGAACGTAATATTCAACTAGCTGAAGAAGTTATTTTCATGTACACCAATGCCGATTATACGTTTAAGTCTAATAATGCGCTTGGAATTCATAAATTACGTGCAAACAAAACCGTAGGAAATGGCGGGAGCATCTTTCAGTGTAGGCAAACTATGATTACTGATATTGTCATGCTACAATCAAATTCTATTGGAAGACGAAAATGGTGTTTCCGAACTTCATTAATGTTTGGGTCGCGGCCTGTACACACGCCGTTACCACGGTGGCACATCAGGTTATACATGTGGCAAGGCCGTGAGGGGTTTCACGTTGAATACGTCTAAATATTGAATTATTCGCTAATTGAACGAACTGATAATATTCCGACCAGCACACACGTGCCCTTTATAATTAATTAATTATCATCTGGATGTATCGGTTTACTCTAACCTTGATTTATCGTATTCAAGTCGTTCGGCTACGTATTAAGAATACGAGTAAAGACTATATTTTTATCGAATCTATCTATGACGTTTTATTCTAATTTTCGTTGGACGTATAAAGCACATAGTTATTCACTGATTAACATTAATTATTTTCTTACCAAAACTTTATAATTTATTAATTTTTTTTAATTTTACATTAGTTTAGATATTATTTATCGAATGAATATTTATTACATAAATATAGTCAATGTTGTATAATAATGCAATTTATAATTTAAACAAATATAGAAATTGATCATAATTATTCTATAAATTGTCGTGCGTCGCCCGTCGGCGACGTGCCGGAGCGCATTAAGAAAAACAATCGCGCGCGCAATAATATAAGATCGAGTAACATCTAACGGTTTTTCAACTTTCCGCGAAAGTTAAAAGACCGTTGAGATTCTCGATGATATACAAATGGGAGGAAAGACACGCAAAGGCACCATTATCCCTCCGGCCATGCTCGCCTATCCTCTGTACCTTCATCCTGTATTCTTCGTTTTTTTTTAATTTTTTTCCTACCCCTCCTCCTCTATCCCTTGACGTTCCTCTTACTTGGTGATAACACGTCAAAATTCTTAATTTAAAAAAATTTGTAAAATTTTTAATAAATTTATTCTTTTAATAAAAATTTAATAAAAAATATTCTTAAATAATAAACTTTAATAATTATTATTCTTAATAATAATTCTTAAATAATAATCTTACATACTAACAGAAATTAAAATATTTTTAAATGAAATTAAACACTATGTAATAATTAATATTTAACTTTGAATTTATTTTTGATTTTAAGTATAAACATTTATGTTAAGTATTATGGACTTAAAAATGATAATTATAATTAGAATTTTATTAAATACTAATAAAATTATATAAATAAAAGATTCAATCATAATATACTACTTAAAATATTTTAAGTACAGATAGTCATACTAAAATTTAGTCAAATAAAGAGTAGATGAAGCTTTGAGTAACTTAGCTTCTTAAAGCGTTCTTTTATCCAAAAAAATTTCCTGTTCGATTCTAGAAAAGACTTTTTTTTATCGGTATTTTTAAAGATTTTTGTAAATACTATTTAATTGAATTTAAACAATATCTTCATTATATTATTCTAAGTAAAATGCCAATTTACCATTTTAAAGAAAATATATTTTATATAAGGTGATCATTAAAATTTTAAATTATTTAATTTTTAATTTTAGAATGAGTAATTTAAAATAATTATTTTTATAAGTACAATAAAGTGTAACTATAAAGAAAATTTAAGTAGTTTTTTAAATTAATTTGAAAAATGTGTATACATTATTTATAAAAATTTTAAAATTAATAAATACTATAAATTTTATAGGCAACATGGTAATTAAAATCTTTTAAATAAAAGGTAATCTATTCATAACAAAATTTTTAAATGTTGATTATTAGAAAATGCACTACATTATTGCTATTAGTAGATAGCCATTAGTAAACAATTAAAAAGATGCTGTCTTAATTAAACTTCAAAATGTCTTCAGTACGTACGAATTAAGATAATAAATACTCAGCAATAATGTCTTTTTTTACAGATGTTGTCCATTTCTAATAATGGTCATAATTATAAGTATTTTTTAAATAAATACGTTTTAATTATACGAAAAATCTGAATTATCTTTATGAATTTTCCTAATTAATAAGAAAAAATCTTATTATTAAAAATATTAATTGTTTAATCATTATATAAATAATACTTAATATTCATCAAAAATATATTTATTTAATTTTTAATTTTTATTTATTTTAAACGACGATGATTGTATACAAAAACTTATGCTTTTAATTTAGAAGTTTTTTAAGTTTTAATGAAATTTTATGAAAGTCTTTAAAATTTAATTGTATTTAATTCAAATGCTAAATAACAGGAAATTAAGGAACTTTATCTCAATTGCATAGCTTATAATATATATTTAATAAATACAATAAAAACATGTCCAAAACAGGGTGTGTAAAGAATAGTTATAAGTATACCGATATCGACACTAAGTGGTTCATTACCTTTCCTGTCTTTTGTAAAGAGCATTAGTGGATGAAGGTTCGCCCTTTCTCTCTCTCTCTCTCTCTCTCTCTCTTCTCTCTCTCTCTCTCGTCATAGAGCAACGCTTCTTCTTCACCCCATTTTTTATCATTTTTTCTCTTTTATTTTCAAGAACTATACTGTTGAAAATTCTGAATGTAAATATACAAAACGTTCTCTAAGAATGAATGATAAATTTATACTATTTTGAAATTTTACATTGTAATTATTACATCAGTTAATTTCTAATATTGATCAATTCATTTTTATTTAAACTGATAATTTATATATTAATGTTAAACTGACTATATTATATGACTGACATTTACACTGTTTCTTTTTTATAAAAATATAAATTAATAAACTATTAAATATTACATAATAATTTAGTTTTAAAATTAAATATTTTTAATAAATAGTTTAATGTGATAACTAATAATAATAGAATATGACTGTATGATAACTCTGTATTATAAAATAAATAATTAGATGATAAGATTATAAATAATAAAGTAATAAATGTTATATAATAATTTTTTATTTTTTATAAATTTAAAAAATGTAATTAAAGTTGATATTTTTTACTATTATGATAAATGCTTGTTAAATATAATAACAATATAAAATTTACATTTAAATTTAGGTTTTGATATAGAAAAGTAATAAAATGCTGCTTATTCAGGATCTAGAATTTTATATAGCAAATTATGATTAACACAAGGTATAAAATATTATTTGACTTTAAACTCGTACAACAATGCATATAATTTTTGTTCTTGTTTTAAAAAAAATTAAAGTCTGTTAAAAAAACTCAAAAGAGCGATAATTTTATATTATAATTAAACTAATATTCATCCTATTCTTACGAAAAAATCTATTCTAATTGTAAAAAAATTTTCGAATTACTAATTAAAAAAAAAATAATTTAAGAAACATTGCAAGAACACCGTTGAAAAAACTATAGGATCATAGTTCGTCCATTAGGAATTGACTAGACATTGTAGTGGTAGTAGTGGTTCTTTGGTCTTAAGGGATTAAAGCATCTCCGGAAGGAATTGTGGTGGAAGCCACGGAATTTCAATAATCGCGTATACTGAAATAGTCTGATGTATGAATTGTGTTATGTATGTCATTGAAAATTGAGAGTTACTTCAATACTCTGAATTTCATGATTCTTTTCTTCACAGATTTTGTACGCATTTTTAAAATAATATCAATTTAAAATAATTTTGTAAATATCGTTTTTATTTATAAATATCATTTTAATTATTCAGTTTTTAAATAAAGAAACTTTGAAAAAGTTTTTAAGATATTTAACTTGGTTTATCATCAATTCGTTATAAATAATATTCAATATTATTTAAATTAAAGTGAAAATTATAATTTTGAGTTACATTACATAGCTGATATTAATGACTATACAACAAAAGAAGATTTATTTAATTAATTATAATTTTATCTACACTGAGTTAAATACAAAAAGTTAAATTTATGAAGTGTAAAAATTTTAATATAAATATTTTTTTTAATAAAAACAGAAATAAATTGTATAAATAACAGTAATACTTTCCAATTTTTCATACTTTGATTGAGTGTTGGTAAATTCTTCTTGAATACTTTACAATCAGATGTTCGAAGTCAGAGGAAGAGAGAAGTAGCAAAACAAGGTATTTGGTTCCATAAAAACGCACGACCAGGATTGTTAAAAAAATATAGTAGCTACAGAAGGAGAAATCAAATAAAAAAGCAGTAGGAGATTTAGCTTTTTGATTATTTCCTTAGATCTCCTCAAAGCAGGATTCTATTGGTGACAGTGTGCAAGACCATCTCTTTCATTCTTAGTAGTACTTCATTTGTGCTTAAAATACACAAACTCTATTTTGTTCATACAACAACTTTACTACCTAATCCATCCTTCTCAAGGCGAAGAACAATCATTGGCCGCAAACTGCCTTTCTAGGTGTCATGGATAACATTTTCACTACCTCCCTTCATCAAGACACTCAGGCTACACTTTGAGGAATGGAGGTCATAAATTTTCTCGGTAAAAATGATCGTCTTTATTTAAATAAAAACAAAAAACTAAATTTAATAATTATAATAATAATTAAAATAAATATTTAAACGAAAAACTTTATTTATATATAAATATAATCTACTATTTAATTATACATATATATACACATAAATTCCCAATAGTTATATTATACATTGCAAAAAATAAAAAACTTTAAATATATATGTACAAGTAATACATATTGTCAAAATAGGTAAATTTTAATCACGATTGCCCATTGCAATAAATAATTGGTTATAAGTTTTTTATTAATTTTTTTTTAATCTCAAAATATACATATAGTTTTATAAGTAATGACATTTAAAAATTTTTAACTATAAGTATTTAAAAAACTATGAATGGTATCTTAAATCTTTTAAAAATGTTTACCAAATTTTTCTTTTTCTTGTACCTCACTTGTAAAAATATAATACAGTAACATACAATTATTTTTAACTTAGGTTTTTATTGAAAAGTAATAAATATTACTTAATATTCATATTTATTTAATATAAATATAGTGACTAATCTGCTAAATCTAATAGTCCTGAAATAAAGACAATTTTTAAATTACAATTCGAAGATTTATTTAAAACATAATGCAGCGTAATACAATATCTGGCCACAAATCGCAAATTACTGCTCGGGTCATGTACATGCCTTTCCAATTTTCCTTTTGCGCACAAATAATTGAATTTGTGTTATCGAATGACAATGTATATTTTTCCTTTATACTTTTCAGCGAGTTCAAAATACTCATTTGAGCTAGTAAAAATTACTGATATGATAAGTGTTTTTCTTCCGTCTCAAGTTTCAAGTGTTCTAGACACATGTTTTTGTCGTATATATGTTTTTGTCTATATTTTTAATAGTCAATTTTTACAGAAAACGTGTACTATAAGTCAATATTATATATATATTACTACTATTTCAACTAGAATATACTTTATCCGTGACATATTTTAGTTAACTATACATATTTTACGTTATTGAGCAGATAAATCTGTAATGTTTTTATAGTATGGAATTGATGACAAATACAGAAGATACATTTTGAAAGAATCTGTGTCAAGAAATCGTTTATTTAAACAAAAACAAAAATCTATAAAATAATTATATTTAAAAAAAAAATTATTAGATTTGAAAACAGCATGTGTTTATACTAATAAATTTATATATTTTAGTTATCGCTTAATCGATTCAAATAGAGTCGAATAAACTATTCTTTTTTCTTTCTTAATTTCATTTATTACTAAAATGTAATGAACATTTTTATTTAAAATAATATATAATATTAATAATAAGTAATATATTAACAAAAAAAACACTTTTTTATATATATTTACTAATCATTTATTTCTTCTAACTGTAATTACTTTATATTATTTTTATTATATATATAATTTATAATATTTTACTATTATATTTTTTACTACAAGTTCAATATATTTTATCTTATTAATTACGTATTAAAATTATACAGTTGTAAAAAAAAGAATTTTTGTATAATAAATAAATTAATATTAATATACTACATCTCTAAAATAATTACGTGAACAATATAAATGTAAACTAAAACGTTTATATTTTAAAAATCAAGTTTTTTAACCTTGCTTCAAAAATATATCTTGTAAATAATTCATTTAACTAAAGTAAAAAATTTCAAATAGCTTATATTATAATTTAACTTCAATAAGTTGAGAAACTAAATGAAAAGTATTCTTTTATGAATTAAATTAAATAAAAAAATTAATAAATAAATTTTTAGATATTTAGATAATAGAGGAAATTTATTTATTATTTATTATTATAAATTTATTTATTGTAATTAGCAACAAATTTGATATTATAAATAGCAATAATGCATTACATCTTGTAAACCATATACATATAATTTATTATAAAAAAGAAAGTAAGATAACAAGAAATTTCAATATATATGCAAAATTAAGCAATTCGTTAACCACTGAATTCACCTTTACTGATAACACCGTTTTCCTCTGTTCATCATATCCATCTGTACGTATAATCGAATAATCAATGGTTGCACTATTGTTTTATTTCTAAATCAATCTCCAATTCGAGTATATACGTACAAATATAAGAGGCACTATATATCTATTAAAGCTCCTGATTATATTGGTTATCATTATATCGTGGATTATACAACATCGTTGTATATTACGTGACAAAAATTACAATTACATTAAGGGTAGATTATAATGCATCCAATAGAATAAATTTAATTTTCACATTCTTCAAACTAAATTGAGAAGATTACTTCTAGCTCTTCGATGCTCTACTGCCACCTTTTAAGCAAAAATCCACCCTGAGAATACATTTAAGTCTAATAATTTAAGATTTATTTGAGCTAAATGACTAAGATTTATTTACTATACATACTATACATACCTCGTCAACATGACAACCATGTATGATTTAAGAACTGACAGTGGTTACCTACATACTTCATTCGCAGCAAGTGTAATAGATTTCTTACTGTCAACATTGGTGTGATATGATTTATAATTAAGTTGTTCATTTACCCACAAGATATGTTTTATATTCCAAATCGTACAATGCACTTAAGTTTGTTGACAAATTTGTATGATAAGAGTATAAAGCATTATTTAGTATTAAAAATCTGAAAAAGCAGGTAAAAAATATCAATCATCAGATCTACGTGAATAATTTATATACTATAGTCCTATTTTAGTTATTAAGCTTTTAGTTTCGATTACACCATAGTGTAGATAATAATAAACGATAATAAAGGAGGATCTTACATAATATTTATATTATTATCTACCTTTAATACATGCTTTAGTTATAGGTACTGGTGAATTAAATGATTGCAAAGCATTTTTTGTTTACAATTTTTATTAAGCCTTCAGGAATTCATTAGAAAAACGCATAAGCAGTTGGATACGAGTTAATTATCATCTTTCGTGTCGATTTAAGTACCACGTGAACTATCTAAGAGAATCTATCTAAAACTTATCTTGAGATTGATAATATTAGCTACAAAAATACTGTCTAAGAGAATCTATCACTACTATCTAAGAGAATCTATCTAAAACTTATCTTGAGACTGATAATATTAGCTACTGATATAAAATACTGAAGTTGAATTATAGTTAAACAGACTTTATGATATTGTGCCTAATGATTTTTACCAAGCCGTCTGCACTAATGATAATATCTACCATTTCTGAAATAAAAATTGCAGATTGGCGAGATCGAGTAATTTGTGTTTCAAAATTGTTAAAAATTTCATTTTAGATGAAAATTCACTGTAATGATCAAAACCAAAAATTTTTTGTATTAATTGTAATTATTAATTATAAATGATAAATTTTAAATTCAATTTTTAATAACGCAATTGAAACAAATTATTCCTTAATTTTCTGCATTTAATTATAGTTGAATGTAAATTCAATGTATTGAGTTTACACGAACTTTAACGCTGGCATAATACATGTTATAATGAATGGTAGTCATTGATTTTCTAAAGCAAAGATAATTTATTTTATTTCATGAAGAAAATATAAAATTTATTTCATAGATGTATGGAAGGAACTTATCTCATGATATTTGTATATATTTAAATATTAATGAAACTCAGGTATACGTGGAAAATTTTAGCTTATTAATTATTAATTATAAATAAACAAAATAATTGGTATAGCACTAATACATTCTAAAATAAAAAAATTGCTATAAAATATTTGATCTATTACATAATTTATTAAGATCTTAAGAATTCCTAAAAAATTTTATCGATAATAACTTTTCTATGAAACCATAAATAATGATGCTTGTTATACGTGACTATTAAATTATTTACGATATTTGAATGGTAGATATTTTCAAATCATATAAATCGCATTAATTCATTAAATACTACTAAATAATAAAGTGTATAAATAAAAACATGATATATTTGAAGCAGTTTAATTTGTTTCTTTACTCAAAACAATCAATTTTATATTTTTCTTTCTTTTTTTTAAATGAAATTTTCACCATTTAAAAAATAAAAAAATTGTGATGAATTGATTATGTATATAACTTTAATAACTGAAGATATATCTGATAAATTCTAAATATAACATAAAAAAAAAATCTTATAGTAATATAAATATTTTATAACTGTTGTAAAAAAAATACATTATTCATAATGAATATTTTTCGATATAAAATAATATATGTAATAGGGGCCGTAATTTATACGTAAAAATTCATAAATAATATTTTGCAGCTCATTCTAATAAAAATGACTGAAGTCTATTTAAAGTTACGATATTTTACAGACTATAATATTCAGTCAGTATCAGGTCACTTTTATTTCTGCTTAATTATTATAAACGCAAAGTGTCTCTCACGGTACATAACCTCGACTAGCGGCGTCGCTATTATTCGTTCTTCCAGACCCTCTTCAGCATGCATACAAGAGCTATTTATGACCTCACACTTCGCTTACGTATACGCGCCTGTGCAAATACACATTTCCAACGATCATTTACTTTACTCTTTCCCTTTTCCTCTGCATCTATTTCTTTATGCTTATGTACAGTGTGTTTTATTTGAAAAATATATTTAACATATTAAGTACAAATAGACTTATTAAAAAAACTATTTTTCAAGAGGTATTTATTCATAATCTATTATTAATTTTTGAATCGTTGATACGTACGTGGTGGTCTTAAATTATTTTCTCTTGTATAAATCCTTATTTTTTATATTAAAATCTAATTCTATTTCAAATAGAAATATTTTATTCAGATAGACGAAAAACTTATAAACTTTTTTAAATTTAATTACTGTATTAGCTATAACTTTATCACTGTATTTTTGTGAAGATTGGCTTTTACTAAATTTTCTAAATTTTACTAAATACAAATATTCCTTTATTAAACATTTTACATAAACACATTGATATTTTAAAGAAGTACATGGGAAAATTTCAACAATTTCATAAAAAGCTGATTTTTATAGATTTAAAGTTAAATCAGTAAAAAAAAGAAAAAAATTAGGTTTAAATAAAACAATCTAATATACTATCGTTCATTCTGGAATAAAATTAATTTTTAATAAAATAGCACCTATGAAAACTTCAAATCCAAATTTTTCTTTTAAATTAATTCACATGCTATATTCAATATTACATATCTCTTCAAAAAATTCAAGAGCTGAAAGAAGTGGATACTTGCAAAAATTTTTGTTACTTAATATTATTTTGTGACTAACTTTCTGAACATATGGAATACAAGTTCACAACTATTTTGATAAAATTTAAATCATTATAATAGCTAAAGATGTTTAATAATCGTCAGATAATAGTTTATAATCACGTTTATAAACATCAAATTTATTAATTACTTCAACACATTGAGAAAAGCATTAGTTATTACTTTCTGGGCTCTATCATCGATTGAATTATAACAGCTAAATATTTCTATATAAAAATTTTTATGTTCTTTACCCAAGTATAATTCCTATTTATAATTAAATTGCTGTTATTTAATTAACTGGTTATTTTATTAATTTAAACACCATACAAAGCGATTTTAAAAATTTTTTTTTCTAAATTACTAACTTTTATATAATTTCAATAGTTATCATTAAACATATCTAGATTATTTGAACATTTTAGTGATTTGAAATTTTTTATAATATATTATTAAAATAATATTTTATTCATTGCAATAAGATATAAGCAAAAACGTCAAACTCATCTCTATGCACTTATACTTTTGCTATGTTCCATTATCTGAGAAATTCATTGTTGTACTTTAAAAATATTTATTTTCCGTAAGTACTCCGACCATCACAATAATTTTCGACTTTAACCATTTTTTGCTACTCCTAAAGCGTATTAATACAAATTATTGATCAATGAGTATAGTAACAAATTTATTGAAAAATAATAAAAACTTTTTATTTTAAAATAACTAACTACAGTCAATCAAAAAAATATGATAGGTTTAAAATTAAATTAACTTATTTAAATTATGTGTAAAAACAAATCTTTATATGTAACATTAAAAAAAAATTAGTTTTATTCTTTTATTTATTAATTTTTCATTCATTGTTTGCTAAATTTACAATTTTAAAACATTTATATACATGCTTATACTCGTACACGACTTTATTCATAATTATAGATAAAATTTCAGAATTTCCAGCCTTTCTGTAATCGTATAAGCTATCATACTTTGAGTACCAGAGAAAATATACTATCGTGTTAGAAAAAAGATTTTCAATAATGTGGTCGGTAAATAGATACAAAAAACGGAGAAGAATGAGATGTATTTATTAAGAATATTTCATATGCTGATGAAATATGAAGTCTACGATAAAAAATAATACTGAAAGTTTGTATGATAGGTAGATAATACTGATAAAATGAATTAGTTAAATAGCTAATGATAATCTTTTATAAATTAAAATAATTTACATAAATCTTAATTTTTTAAATAGTTATATAAATTGTATTCGTTGTAATTTGAAATATTAAATTTCTTTTACTAATAAATAGAATAAAACTTTTGATCATTAAAAATGTGTATATCTAATCAAGCATGAAGAGTGTAGAAAATTATTTAAATTAATATTTACTGTATAAATAAATATCAGAAAAAAGAAATTAACATTTGTGGTTTGAATCTAAATGAAGTAGTAGCGATAAAAATCTACATTAAACTTCCTTAGAAAAAGATGTATTATTTCAATATGGTTAATTCTTTATATATGTTAATTCTTTAGTTATTTTTCATCGTTAAAAAAAATATTTATTTTTAATATACTATTAATATGTTTTGTATTATCAATTATTTCTTAGTAACGCAAATTTTATTAAATATAATACTTAATAAACGTAAGATAAACAACATCAAATAAAGATAAGATAAATTTTATCAATAATTAAAAAATATTTAATATGTTGTTTATGAAATTTATGTTTTACAATATTTTTTTTATGATTTTTTTTTTATAATACATGTATGAATATATTTTGAGATAAACGAAGCTTTACGTTTTCCTCAATTTCAGTCTTTGTTGTTAACTTTGCAAGTGTCGACCCAATAAGGGTGGGTTTCCTTCGCAAAGAATCATCTTGATAAGAAAGGTTAGAAGTAGAAAAAATGGAGAGAGACGGAAGTTATTATATAAATAAAAATGTTGGATATATTTGTGTCTATGTGAGGCTGCATATAGATAACTACCTAGCTTCTTCTTAGAGTTAAGCAGAATGAAAGAAAGAGAAATAGAGAAAAAGAGAGAGAGAGAGAGAAAGAAACAGAGAAATGGATGGATAAGGTAATGCGGGATAAACCAACACCTTCAAACATATGACTGACGATTGTAGGAGCGGCGAACCGTCTGAAAATCCGAGATGGAGTTGGGGAAGATTCTAGTGACTTTTTCAATAATTGTTCATTCACGCACGATGATGTCTTCTTCGACCTTAGAAGATCTATTTCTTTTAATAGTGTAATGCTTCCCTTTTTATCCTTTATATAAAAGCTCTCCCTCAGTTTGCCTCTCTCTTTATCTTTCTCTCTTCCATATATATATATATGTAAATTCCTTTAATCCTTAAGGTGGTGTCATTGACCCTCTGTCACGGCTGCTATCACAAGTAACAGGTCTATTAAATCAGGTAAAGTACATATTTCTTTAAATATATGTGTATGTATATTTATATTTTATAATTTTAGAACATGAAAAAATACAATGTAATTGTAATAATTTAATTTTTTAATGTAATTATTGGTGTAAAAATAATATTTACAATTACTAAATTTTATGAATTCTTTTATAGGATAGTGTTTCGTAGAATTAAAAAACTGTATTTATTAAAATAAATTGGTATAGTTGTAAATAGAATTTTGAATGATGTAATCAGTATTTAAAAAATTTCCTTTTCCTTTTAATAATAAATTTTTTATAAATAATTTATAGTAACAGAAGAATCCTTCATTAAAAACTCAAGATATTGCCCTAAGAATCTTTGTGATTCTGATACCAGTTCTTTATCAAGCTATATGTAATGTATACAAGCTAATATACAATTTTGTCACAGTATTGCGACACGTGAATAGCGTAGCTGAAGGAACTTTAGAACCTGTCTTAGAAAATACAGGCACTTTACGCGAAATCATTTACGTTCAAGCGAGCGCTAGGCTTTTTGAAGTTCCTTAGCGCGCAATTTAGGTGAAGCGCGTTAAGGGAATGAAGCGCATTGAGAGAGATAACTGAATGTGCGGAAATACAAGGCCTGTGAATTTGTATGCGTGTACGTGTAGCATAGAAAACGTGCTCATACCTCGTAGAGAGATTGGTTCGGTAATCAAAAGTTAGTTTCAAATCTTTGATACTACTTTGATACCATTAAGGTTATTTCTTATAAATTTCTTCACATCGTTATGTACTTGAAACTTTTATATAATTTAAAACTTCTATTTATTAGTATTATAAAAAATATTTCAAGGTTATAAATGATTTTTAAATGATTATATTGTAACACGTAAAGCGAACTTTTTTTCTTTGCAAGTACTTTAAATTATATATTCAATTATTTTTTTTAAACAGATAAAACTTTTAATTTACGTTGATTTCATTTATTACATATTTTTTTTGTTTTTATTCATATTTAAAATCTAAATCATTTTATTAAAATTTGGCATGCGTCAAATAATCTTTTACTATGAATAACTGAAGAGAATTAACTTACAAAATATCAGTAATAAACTGGTTAATACATTCCTCAATCATTTATTATAAGTATTTTTGTTTATTTTATTAATACTGTGTCAATAAATATAGATGATTTAAAAAATGTTTTTATGACACTTTATGTATCTATTTATCAATAATAGATTTTTCATGGTATGAAATGAGCTTACGATGTTTTCCATCATACGCACTCATCATTTCAGGTAAAGATTTATTATTCAATTTTTCGGATAAGTATTTTAGATAGAAAAAGCAAAGAATGAAAATTTACATTTGAAAATATAAAATAAGCTATAAATTTAACTCGCCTATTCAGATAGATAAAACAATCACTTAATCCAATAAAAATATAATTATTTAAATTATTTCAGTTTACATTAAATAGATAATATGTTTAATTGATTAAAAAAATCTTTTTAACTATTTTAATTTTATAGAATTAATCATTTACATTTACTTTCGTATGAAGAAGTTGAAGTTTGATTTAAATAGCTTATTTGGCTCTTTTAAATAAAGCGATAAATGTCGATCGTAAAATCATCGTAACCAAGTAAATTTTATAGTCGAAATTTGCATCGCAAACACAAATCGAAGCAATTCCACTTCAATGTACATACGAAGCAAGTTACCAGACTAACAGTGATGACTAGCTGTATCATAACGGTAAATGGTCATTGTATGTCGAGTGAAGGCATCTATTTCAGACTTACAATACAGCATTGTAAGTAATCTCTACCTTTGAATATACACAGACTTAGTTTACACAATAATTCATAAACACATGATTAAATTTAAATAACATAATTAAAATTCAAATTTATTTATATTTATATTTAATAAATAAAAAATTATCATTTATATTATGTAAAAGATTTATCAAAAGCTTCCCTTTTCTTACCGAATTGATATTTTATATATTCAAGTATAGATTTTTTTATACGTACCTCGTATCAATCTCAAGACACGAATGATTCAAATATTTGAAAATACAAAATTGGCGAAAATTAAGTATTAAATTATAACTAGCCTTTTCATGATTATTGAAAATAAAGTGAATAAGTATAATTAGTAGATATTATACTTAAAACTTCATGCGCATTAATATTATTAAAGAAAAATTAAAATATTGAAATAAAATTATTTTTAGTGACAACTACTTTGTATTAAATAGCCGCGATTTATTAAGAATAAAATTTCATATATTACAAAGCCTAATATAATATTGAACCATTTTTTAAATATGCATCTTATTATTATTTGTTTATGATCGTTAAGCAATAATTAATATTATTTGAAAAAAATAAAAAATTAATGAAGTCAAAACATTGTAATTCAATCATTAAATTTATACGCAATTTCAATCTATAAAAACGTGAATTCAAACCTATATTGTAATAGTTTTTATTAATATATTAACGTTCTTTTAATTTTTAAAAGTTCTTTTATATTATTTAATTTATTAATAAGCACCTCAATATATATATTTACTTGTAGAAATAAACATAAAAGTTATAACATGGATAGAAACATATGCATTTAAAACAGAAAGTAAAGAAAGGCTTAAATTGAACTGATATTAATTATTATTATATAAAATATTTTTTGTAAATAATTTTGTATTTTATTCTCCAATATTTTTATCATTTAAAATTTTTTTCGTTATATAATCGAATATAAAACTAAAACTGTACTATAATCTTGTTTTTTATATTTTTCGTATAATCAATACTATACTCGAAGTACGAGATTTAAATCTTAAAATAAAATAACATATTATGCTTTTCAAGTAAATTAGGTCTACGCATATTGCATATGCAGAGATTATTGGTGAATAATGCGTATGACGTATGAAATACATTGAGTATGTCGATTCAAATTCTTTTGTTTTATACTATTATATCAAGAAAGAAGTCTAATTTTTTAATAATTACTGCTCATAAACAAAAATTAAATTGCAAAGAATAATCTTTGACTTAGCAAACGAATTAAAAATATTATTTTGTAATATCTTGAATCCTATTACCTACGCTGTACAACATATTTTGTACGTAACACTTACATATACTATATAAATATAAATTTTATACAACTTTACAATATGGCTTTGTTATTATAAAAAAATCATTATTATTATAAAACATTATTCGTTTCGAATCTTAAATTAAAGTAAAAGAATTTCATTTAGAAATAATAAATATAATGTTGAAGTGTTTGAAGCAAAGGAATTTGAAAAGAATTTTATGTAAACTAAACCAATATCAATAAAAACATATTAATCTATCTAAAAGATATAAATTTTATTCTTCATTTAATATTAAGATTCTTTAAATATTCGAAATGACATATTTAATGTTTAATGTTGGCATAGAAAAGTTTAAAATTCAAATATATATCTTCATTGTAGAATTGTAATGTAAAAGATCTTAAATTAAATCACAATAAAAATATAATAAAAAATTTAATTTAATATTATAAAATTTTTTTCAAACATCCTTATTATGAAAAAGAGGGTAAGTCACACTCTTATATGGATAAAATGATAAATTATGATGGTGATAATTAATTTTTCACCTACATTTATAATTAATATTTAATAAAAAATTAATTTCGATCATGAAATAAAGGACTTTAAACCAATTATTAATTAATCAATTTAATTTTGTGAATTTTTTATTTTAGTTTATTTTAGTATATCAGCTGAAGAAAATAAACATTTGACATTATACAGATTATTTTGATTTTAAAACTTTCCATCAACTTCTTTAAAAAGTATTTAAAATAAAGCGATTAAAATATCAAGCAGATCCCATAAAAACATCTTTTTCATTATAATTTTTTATTACAATCAATAAATTACTTATTAGTAATATACATTCAATTATTCAAAATTACTTATTTGAAATTGATAATTTTTATTAAATATTTTTTTATATTTATTACTATAATTTTGATAAGTTTTCATTTGATTTATGTCAAAGTATAAAAATTATTAATATACTTTAATGTTCAAAATTTATTAAAATATATAAATGTGTTATAAAAATTTCGAAGTAAATATGCAATTAGTTAGAAATTCTCTAGTTAAAAATGATATATAATTAATAATTGAGCTTATAAGGAAAACAAAAGAGAGTTTGATAACAGTGAGCTATCCAATTCATCAGCTTAACCCAACTAGGAATTGAATCCGGAATTTTCGTTTTTTCTGACGCTAATCTTTCTAGTTAAGCTACCAATCATTTTTTGTAGGTCATTATCAAAATATCAGCGGAAATAATTATGTTTATCACACGAGTGTGATACGTTATTAAAAATAAAGATTTAATAAAATAATTTAATTAAGGAAATTAGCAAACATTCACCTGTTACAATATATATATATATATATATATATATAAATATAGATACCTAAAATAAAATTGTAAACTAAGTCTTCCATTCTTTAAATAAATCATTAAAAAAAAAAAATTAAAATACTATCTAACTTCCTTATATAAAAACATCTTTGTATACAAAAAGAAGATTAGACAAAAATTTATGAAAAATGTATAATAAAAGAATAAATAATGCTGTAATATATTAAAATTAAGCTACAATAAAATATGAAAAATTATCAATATTTTTATTTCAATAAGTTCCACGATCAAATCGTTTTAAACAAATTTTGTTTAAATTTTGGCAGTAGCAGTATATTTAAAATTTAAATTTTTTTCTAAATTATTAAAAATAAGTAATTGATATGTACACATTTTAATAATCATAATTACAACAAAAACTTTATTTGTTTAATAATATCAGTTCCATGTATCAAAAAATTTAAGTTCGAATGAAAAAATAAGATCTATTTTACTATAAATAAATTTTTTTAGAATACATTAAATTTTTTTTTTAATGATATTATATTGAAATTTTCAAAAGATTTCACTTTTTTATTATATTTATATATTTTTTATTATATTACAATTACAAAATTTTAATCAATTTTTTATAATTCCTCTGTTTTTTAATATTTAGTAGAAAGTATTAATTTCATTTTAAAACTAATGAATTATATATATATACATATATTGAAACAATTCTTTAAAAAAACGAAATTTTTATAAAATATTTTAACGCACAATAAATAAAACACAAGGATATTCGCATAGATATATATAATTACACAAACATGTATTCGCGCACAAAAATATGTCCATAACTTTATATTCATTTATACATACATTTTGCTATAAATACATATATATTGACACGGATACTCGATAAAGTATTCACTCGAATACTTTTTCCGCTAGTGTACGGCTGAGCCGTATGGAAAACATTTGAGGAACACGTGTCAGGTGAGCATAATCCGCATATGTACATAAATGTGTATGAATATAATATATAAATATGGATAGGGAATTATTTAATCTATAAAAATGTTAATGAAGAGGAATGTTTCTTTTCAAACACCTAAAATTAACAATTATTACTTAACCCATACAATGATTTGTATTTTTATTGATACAACCATTGAAACTGCACGATTGTGGAAAATTCTTATGCTAAATACTTTCCCCTTAACTTTTATTATACCAATTTTTTATAGCTTATTAGCGCTCAAATTGCATATTAATATGTGTTCTAAATTAAAAAGATTGTTAAACAGTAAAAAAAACCGTACGCTTTGTATTTTATTAAAAGATAGTTTTATCATTTGCTTCTAATGATTTATAATTCACAATTTTTGTTTGAATAACGAAAGAAAGTTAATAGATTAATTATTTGTCATGCATTTAAAATTTTCCGGAATCAAGACTTTTTTATTGACAATACTACTATTAATTTAATACATTATTACTTGATAAGACCTGATTAGTTTGCTTACAAGCTTATATTTACCAAAGCGAAGAACTCTTCGTATTACTAAGATCTTCATATCAAGGTGAAAATGATATAAATTTGAAGAAAATAATAATATTATAGAATTTCAAAAAATTTTTAAATATTCAATATTTAATAAATAGAAGCGTTGTTAGATAAAAGATTCGACTTTCTTAAATTTCAAAGTTCGAGTTTCCAGATTAGATGAATTATTAACGTGTTATACGAGATATTATTAATGATAAAAATACTGCAGAAATACATATTTCGAATTTTTGCAATTATAATAATATTTTTTAAGTTATCCCTATTATTAAGATATATTGTGAAATATTAATTCATGATGTTAGTATCTCATGGCCCTGCAGAAAAGCATAATATATGTTGATGCATCAAATTAAATTTAAGACGAGTCGGTAATATCATAATATCATGTATATGATATCGAATAAATAATAAATGGTTAATAACTAAATAAAAATTAAGATATATTAAGTTTCCATACGATTTTATTAGCATTATTTTTACTTTGAAAAATATCGCGGATAAAATAGTTAATTAATGTTTTTTGAGAAAGTATGTTCATCAACAACTTAATTTTCATTTATAATTTAACTTTTTCATATAAAACTACGAGTCATACGACACTACATAATCATTACATACAAAATTACAATCTTAAATCTTACTCTTAATCCTTATCAGATTACGTAATAATCCGAGATACAATATAAGCTTATTATCTAAGGTCACTTGCAAAAACTTTAGTTGTTTTCAACACTGTGAATAAGAAAATACTGTTTTTCGAAATTTTTCTTCATACAAAAATATTAGATCCCCGAATTAAAAATATTATACACGATTTGAAGAATCAGATGAAAAAAGTTCTGAAAATTATCGATTTTTTTTCTAGTTAGCCTTATTTTTTATTCTAAAATGTATTCTAAAATTGATCTATTAAGAAGTAAATTAATTGTTTGTAGAATTTAAAATAATTAGATTTTTAATGCAATATCAAAATTAATTCATTGAAAAATGTGAGAAACAATATCTTTATTCTTTCAATATAGACATTTAGATTACGATTAGTTACCTAATAAAATTATTTAAAATTTTCTTTTATTCACACATCTTATTTTTCTACCTATTTATCATTAATGGAATAGTTTTTGTATATGTACTCCAGTAAATATGTTTGTGTATCTATATATATAATATATATATATATTTATATATACATGGAAAAAACTATTAATTGTTTTTATACAACAAAATTTCTGCATGTGTAAAATATTGCTCTATTTTTTATTCAATGTTACATTAATAAAAATAAACAAAATTTCATAATTTCATATCCTTTGTCATTATATTCTGTCTGAGATAAGATATAAAGTACTCAAAAAATAATTTTAAATATTGTGCTATTCTATGAATAAAGTTTTATAAATTGAAAAGATAATTAAAGTAAAGAAATATTGAAAATTATATATACGCTACAAGAACATAGTTTTATATTTATATTATATATATATATATACACTATTCATAAGTATTTGTGAATCATACTAAATGTAGCTGATGCGCCTGGCCGTCAACTAGCGAAAAGATTAGGAAGATTGTCGAGGACTGCTAGCGAGCAGGTAGGCGAAAAGGGGGGAGGTACGTTCCTTAAAATAGCTGAAAATTCTGTAATGAAAAAAAAGAAGCAGCACGATAAGATTCGTACAGACTATCTAGGTACGCACTGAATGTACGAGGGAATCAACATCGGCCAATACCTACTCCTTTCTCCTCTCTCTCTCTCTCTCGCTGCTATATGCTTACGCGCCAGGCGTTCTCGGTCTGCCGCGTGCGCCCCTTTCTCTCGCTCGCCCGCGTGCTATGCGCTCTCCTTCCTCTCTCTTGCTCGCATTAGAGAAATCGACCTGAAGTTCAGAGTCATGCGATGGCGTAAGCGAAGGAAGCGCGACTCTGAAATGACCAACACCTAGTTGGGAGGGGCTGCTGTAGACTGCAAAGAGCCCGGAAAATATGCGTATTGTAACCACAGCCGCGCAAGAAATTGGTCAAAAGAAAATTAAAACGGCAACTAGGGTGGCCACGCGAAGTCGTCCTGCTCGAAACATGGTAGAATGTGAGGACCTTTTTCTCCCGGTGGCTCAACGGGGGTTTTTTCAGGTCCAGGGTAGCGAGCCTCAATTGTGACGAGCAGACCGACGGCAACAGCGTAAGCGGTACGGAGCTAGGACATGGGTATTGCGTACATGCGCGTGAACTTAGCTAGTAAACAAATGTAAAAATTATTATTGTAACAGAAATAAAATGTACGTGCGTTGTAAGAATGAGATTTAGTGAGTAATGCTTCTTGTTAAAAAAAGTAGTAGGTATAATATAATAGGTTTGCGGAAAGAAGAAAAGAAAAACAACAAAATTGTAAATTTTATGCGAATGCGTCGTACGCTTGTTCTTAAGTTGTATGGCATAGGCTTAGAAGTGGCGGCATCCGAAATTATTTTATTATAGTTAATAGATTTACGACGAAGGAATACCTCTGCTCGGGAAGAGCCCTGAAAGGAAATAGAAGCTTTGCTATCCCGACTGCCATATCGTGATAGACGCATTTTGTACCGCCGTTCTGTTGTTGCATTATATTAAAAAATTTGAGCCTAAAAAACTTTCTTTTTAATAAATTTCCTCACCTCCTTTCCCTTGGTAAGAAAAGTCGACGTGATGCGATCGGTTACAGTAAATGACGGAATTAATCTATTCAAAAATAATATGTAGAATCATTAACAATAATTGGTTATAAAGTGTGTAATATAGAATAATACTATTCTTAGAAGTAAATTAGAATCTCTCTCTTATACTCAAAAAATTTCCTCAGATTATTTTTGGACCATATTTCTCATAGCAATCATAGCCTTTATATATGCCATTACATTTCTGGGCACTTTATTCTTTAGACATTTAAAATCTTACAGTATTATGCAAAAGATTTTAAAACAACTTGTTTTAAACAAATTTTATTTTTAACATTTATTAATTTTTTTAGTTTTCTATTGTTTAAGATATCGCATAAGATGTTGAAAATATTATTTTGAAGCTATAAAATTTTTAATTTTTAAACAGTTATGATAATTTTCAAATATTTTGTTTGTAATTTTATTCTCATTCATATAAAATATAAAGATATTAATTGAGTGTTACAATATTAAAATAGCAGGATAGAAATAATGCAAAATTAAGAAAATATTCATTATAAAGGCAACTATAAATATTATGTTTTTTCTGACATACATAATATATTGTTTATTTTTCTTAGTTTTTGATTTGTAATCTCTCTCTCTCTCTCTCTTTTACCCTGCGTCTCAGTTCTCCTCTCTTTTTCATCCTCTTTCTTTTTCTGAATTTTATGCTCAACAGTAATCAAGCGCATTAACATTTTTCCATTTTAACAATTGAGAAAGACGTTGGTGCTTAACTCTATTTTTTATAAAGTATTAAATATTATAATTATTACTTTCTTGCATGTAATTATGTTTCTTTTTTCGAAGCGATTTATCCAGGTTGGCAAAATGTTTCTAAGAAATATTGTTTTTCATATAGTAATAAAAATCGTTTTAATTTAATGTACGTTTATACTTCAAAATATTTTAATATTATAAATTAGTTAGTGTTTATTGTTATTGAAAAAAAGTATTTATTATACGTTAAAGAATACATATATTGTGTAAATTTTTTAATATTCATAAACTATTTCAAGTAATATTTATACGAAATATACATACGTTTACCTTTTTTTAAAAATTTTTAATATTATTTTTAAGAAAGTATAACTTTTTTAAAGATACATAACAATTATAGAACACGTTTAGTTGCATATTTAAGATTTATTTTTTATCACAGGAATTCAATATATTCTAAATAATAAAAATAAATATTAAAATAAATTTATAACACTGAATATTTGAAAAAATCAAAATAATTTCATAAATTTTTCGTGAAATAAAAATTTGATGTGAATTCAAATATGAATATAAATATGTAAATAATGATTTTATAATTAGAAAACCTAACAATATAAAAGTGAATAAAAATAAAAATAACTGATTCATTTTAATTTAACAATTTTATTAAAAATTATCGTGTACATATAGATACAAATTTTTTACTATATTTAATTTAGTCTTAGCGTTTTATTTAGTATAAAAGTTACCTTTTACTTGTGTTTTCTCTGTTATTGTACGTTTATAACATACATTTTATACAAAAATTATTTCATTTATCATTTATTAATATATTTCTAACTCTTTTAATAAAAATAAATTTTAAAAGATTTTTATGTAAATAAATTTTGAATAAAATTTTGAATTCATGAGTAATAATATATTTAAAAAAATATAAATATAAAGAACAACTTATCAATCCCAATTCATGGCGTTTATATTAACGTATGGCTTATCATTAAGCTGTTCACTGCACTGAAAAATATCGAAAAAAGAGAGTAAACCGATTGTAAATACAGAACAAAATGATGCAAATTTTTAGTAATAATAAAAACATCTGATAGAAAAGTACTATTTATTTATAAAGTTAATTAATCAAATGGAACCATTTTTCACATACTTTATTTATAATTATTATAGTATTATATTATTATCATTATAAACTATAAATAGTGCTAAAATTATTCATAAAAATTAATAATATAATTTAAATAAAATTATATCTTCAGAATGGAGAATTAAGGAATTTGCTAAATTTGTATAATCCATAGAATAGTATCCCTGTTTTGCGCGTGATAATCATTTATTTTTTAATAAATGTTTAACAATAATAATAATAAAACTAACTATCCATTTGCAGGAATGAATTATTACGTTGATTTTTTAATTACAAATGAGCTTATTTAACCACCAAGAGTTTGAAGAAGCATTACCAACATGCTTTGGCTTACCAGCCGTTCTCGTCCTTCAGAGGATCCACCAATTAGTCGATGCTGTCTCTATCAGAATCGTAGGTTCTCGAACCTCATCTAATCAATCTGCCCTTTCTGGCTTAAAATCCAAATTCTCTCACTCTCTGTATAATAAAATGATATCTCATTACCTACCGAGGTATTATATACCTGAAGAAAAAAGAATATCACTACCAATTATTTAAATTTGAAGATTCATTTTTAATCAATTAATATGTTCGATTTTTTTAAGAGTTCAATTTCTCTTGTTCTTAATTAAACTTTAATTTCTCTTTCCCTTATCAAAACAAATTTCTAAATTTATTCTTTTAAATATTTTTTGACATAAACAACGACAGTCAGCTCTTCTTGTAAATATTATTTGGTTGTGTTTAGACGATTATTCGGTACTCCTCGTAACATATGTCATAAACATATGTATATCATTTCTTGTGAATCTATGAATTTTTTAAAATAATTATTGGAAATAAAATTTACTCTATATTTTAATATGCATGCCAAACAGAAATATTTTTTAATTTTTAAACTGAGATGTGATTTATATTTATTAGTAAGCATTACGTATTCGAGAATATTATATTAAAAATCGAAATAGTTTTTTATTTCATTCAAATAATATCAAAATTGTTGTAAATGAATCGATAGAAATATTGGTATAACAAATTTATTCATAGTTTTATATAACGAGATGCTATGAAATACTGAACTTTGATCCCAAAATAATAAAAAGTAACTTCGAAATTCTATTAAAGATAGAAACTTGAAAGTTTAAAATATGCTTCAAATTCAATTTTATAAGTTTTTATTATAATCATGTATTACAAGTTTAACTATATTTATGTTATTCTTACACAAACATTTATTGTATATTTAAATAATAATATAATTTATTTTATAATATTGTATATGATTAACAATAATCATCAAATAAACAAAAAATAGATGTATTCCCTAATTAATCTCGTGCGTTCTCCACAAATATTTAATAAAAGATCTAACAACAAATTTATCCTTAAATTTTAGGCAAAATTAATTAAATAATAAACAAACATACATTTATGTCTTATATAGAACAAAAAATACAATACAAAATCAATGCATTCAAAATTTGTTTCTTATCATATTCTACATAGTAAACAAATTTTGCTTTCATTTATTTTGAAAATAATAAATAAAACATAAATTTGATGATTGATTTTAATTTTTACGGAATAAAAGCCAATTCTTTGTATTATTATATAAAAAACTAAAAATATATTCTTCTTTTGAACATTGAAATCTGATCCAAAATCGATATTTAGATATGTTTTATAATTAAAGCTTTTACTAATACTTTATTAATATTATTATTTATCTATTTTTTAATATTTTACAGTAATGGTATAAGTATTTTCATGATGAAACAAAAAAAAAATGAAATTATATTAAACAGAGTATAATATTCTTTAAAAATTTGTAGAAACAATAAGTTACAACGTTCTTAATTAGCCATTTTAATATTGTCTGAAAATTTCAATTTTAGCTTATAAATGTACATTTTAGTATTTAGAAAAGCATAATATCTTATCCATAATATAAGGATAATGAATATATATTAAATCATATGATAAAAATTATTTATAATAATTATATACTTACTTTATTAATTTTAGTATTTTATAATATACTTCTTAAAAATTAGATTAGTTTTAATATTTTAAAGAGTTTTTCAAATTAACTGTTTCAAATTAAAGCAGGTATATGGAAAAAAAATTTTGTGTAAAAATTGATGCCCCTAATTATTCACTCATGGAAATTTTATTTTTTACGAAATATCATCATGTAAAATTGTATTTACGTAAACAAAAAATGCTTTTGTTACACGATCATGTTCGTCTGAATGAAAGCATGCTGATGGACGCATATCTAACTCTCAATTTTAAATGAAGTCCTTGTAAATTTGGTATTAATGTAAAGGATAGTTAGAAGCCTCACAAAATATGAGAAATGAAATAAAAATCTGCAATTTTATAAGAATAAGAAAGCTATTTATATAAAAGAAGAAAAACGATAAAGAAAAATAAAAGAGAAAAGTGAGTTTTAAAGAATAAAACAAAGAGCAGATTAAACACTTGAGTCGTAATAACGCGCTAAGATCCTGTTATTGTTTAGACTTGAGAGTCGGATTAGAATTGACGAGATAAATATAATTGCTTTCTTCTTCTGTTTTTTATTTTTTGTTTTCAGTTTTATTGGCACTGTTTACAAACTTGCGTACTTAACTGAATGATAGTAAAGTGCGATGTGAAAATCTTACTACGAAACTGTAAATCACAAAATCGACGAAATTATACTCAATATCAAGACTATTCACTAAAATTTGAAAAATCTGTAAAAGTAGATTCCACGTTCTATCAGACTCTCGCTGGACTTAGATCATAGCGCCAACACTCATCAGGTCCAAAATACAAGTTTATTTATAAGAATACACATAATTAAAAATTTTAATTGAACACTAATAATAATTCGTAATGAAAATATAGTTTAAAAAAATTACATGAGTTTATATATGTACGTATGTGAGCAGATACACAAGTTTGTTGACATAATTTCTTTGATTTAAGATAAGTTAAAAATAAGGTAAACAAATAATCATGTGAAAAGAAAGAAATTTTCTCCAAATACACATACATTTATTTAGAGACAACTTATTATGGTATAATATATCAATGCCACGGCAAAATGAATAATAATTATATAATAAATGAACAATAAATTACCGTAAAAATGTTCAGTTCTTGAAAAGAAATTTTTTTATACAACTATTGGTGCAAAAAATATTCTAACAAATTTTTTATAAATACTAGATATAAAGTATTCAGTTATCAAATATGAAATAATTAGAATTCCCATATTCTTCTTGTATAATTTACTGCTATTAGATTATTTTATAATTCCTGTTATTAACTTAATTTGTAATTAAAAATGCAGAATATAATATTAGTATAATATTAGTATAAGACATGAGATATAGTTAAACACATGATAACGTATCATAATATTATACAGCAACTATCATAAATTTAAAAGCGTGTTTATTATTTAATATTATCTATAAAATTATTTATGAACTTAAGGCTTACGTACAGTAGCCGTTAATATTACTAATGGAATACATGCATTAATCATTCACACCTTACTTGTAATCTAATAATAATAATAATAATAATAATAATAATAAGAAGAAGAAAAAAAAAGAAAAAGTTCTGTTTACATTCTAATGACCAGATTTACATATTAAATAAGCTTTGTGCTTTATTTAAATCTAAAAAAAATATCGATTTCTGAATAAATAAATATATTGAATATAAATATGCAAATTATATAAAAATACAAAAATTATTGGAAAGAAATAAGCTTATTCTAATTTGTTGCGTTGAATTAATAATTAACAATTAATAAAAAACAAAATCATAAAACAAAATAATTTATACTAGAAGAATTTTTATTTTACAGTTTCAATTTAATAATAATAAAAAACCCATAATATTTTATACATGGAAAGAAGATATATATAAATCATCTCAGATTAGAGATAATCTAGGAGTCACATTATTTGGTATTTATATTTGAGCTTCTTTTAATACTTACCAGCACAATAATACTAACCAATTAGAATATAATACATATTATAATATAAAACTCTTCAATTTTAAATATTAAATGTATCCAAATTTTATGTTATACATATAAATATTTTTTATTTATAATGATTGTAAAAACTATGATGTACAATTACAGAAATAATAAAAAAATTTTAATTATTAATGAACGTAAAAAGTTAAATCAGGATATATATAACGGCTCAAAAAAATAAATGTTTTGCAGAAAATTAATATAGAAATAAAAGTTTGAATAAAAAAAACAATATTAAAAAATTATAATGGTTCGAAAGTTATAAATTATAGATTTATTTACATCTACACAAAATTTACTAATAATCAAAGATTATACCATTCAAAGATAAAACCAATAATAAAATGTTACATGTCTATGATTTACTTTATTCTATATACATCATTTGAAAGTTTAACTTATACTAGAGAAATTCACGATTTAATGATTAGTCAATACTGCATTAATAGTCAGCTGTAAAAAGTACTAATCTAGGTTTGACATCTTTTGAATAAAAAAAAAAAACAAGTTTCAGACTTGCTGTACCCATTGCAAATTTAGTTTACCTCTCTATGTAGAAGTAAAGTTCAAACAAGAAAAGAAAAGAAATCAATCCAGTTTCAAATACTGATCTTGAAATTCACCAAATAAAAGATTGAGTTTTCCTCTCTTTCAAACTCTGAAGTTATTAATATCACGTATCAACCGCTTCACTCTTATTTAAATTTTTATATTAATAAAAAAAGTTCTTACAAGTAGATAGGTAATCTAACTAAAATAAGTATAGTCTACAAAATAAACGAATTTAACTAAAATAAAGAATCTAACTTATTAATATTCAAATCAAATAGAAAATAATTATATAAATAATAAATTTCAGAATAAAAATTATTGACTAAATAATAAATATAAATTTTTTTACAGATATAATATAAAATTTATTATAAAGGTTATAAATATAATAATTACTATACTATAACTATTTAAAATAGTAAAAAGAAGTTTCTAAAATAATTTTTCTGCTTTAATCAAAGGAGAAACGTCAAATAAAATTTTTTAATATCAGGTAATCTTAATATTATATTTCGTATTTTAATGTAGTTTTATTATAAAATATGTTGAAACGTATAACATTTACATAATATCGTATATATATATATGTACAAACTTTAGTGATTACATATTATTGTATACATTTCCTTTCATACTTTTGTTTTCAAACATTTATAAAACATTACTAAGTATATAAAATTTTTACTGCATTATACTGAAATAAACATGAACTAATAATAAATTTTAAATATTATATGAATTAAGATATAAATGTAACCTTCATTAGTGTAGTATTTGTTAAATGTATTAAATTAATTAGAATAATTTATAGGTGTAACTAATCTTAAAGTAAATTGATATTGCAATGAAAGTTTATAATTTTATGTAAAAATTGCATTTTAAATATTAACAAAATGAAAGAATTTATAATGTGTAATGTAAATCACACCATTTCATCAACGTACTACTTGTAGTTATTATCAAATGGCATTCTCATTCATTGATATTCATATAGATCTTTTTATCTTATGATTGACGATAACTGTCACTACACGATGACGCAATGTCATCTAATAATTAACGAATTACCTTTACCGAAAGAATAACACAGGGAACATATAAAATATCTCGAGAATAAAGGCCGTTTTTGACTTGTCTTTGATCTGGTTTGATCTCACAATCTTTCGTTTCAGTCTTCGCTCAGGTTTCTACTTGTTCCCATTTTGGATTTCGACAATAGATTTTTAATTTTGAGATTATACAACAATGCTTAAGATATTTCCTCTCGAAGATAGACCAATAAATCCATTTTTTGTAATAACAACGTTTATTTGGGGATCTTTCGTGCGACTTTTCGTGACAAATCTTCATACGTAATAATCCGAAATTAAAAACAATGATATCTTATAAATAATTACAACATTGAATTTTAAAATTCTATTATCAATTTTATTTTTTACCAAATTTGAAAAGTAATTATAATAAAAATATTCCTTAAATATTTAAGCAGACCAGTAGTATAAAACTTATAAAAAGTATAATACTTTAAAATAAAATATAAATATATTTGATTTGTTTTCAGGAATAAGATTTCAATCTTGGAAAAAATAGAATTATAACATTCTTATAATTAATTTATAATACAATTTATAATTCTGAATAATTTTTAATTAAAAATGTTAAAATTTGTAATAGTGTAAATAGATTGTATGATTGACTGTAAACCAGTTCCAATCCTATCCTTCCCTCACCTGATCCCACATTATTTATATAAAAATTTATTTTGGAGAGGTTTGGAATTTGGTAGGGGAAGTAAGGTTTTTGAAAAGGTGTTGAATACATTTTAAAATTCCGGGTGTTAAAAAGAAGTTAGGAAAGAAAAGTGATAAAATAGAGAGATAAAGTAGTGTAGAAGTGTGTTCATTGGAGTAAAAAAGAAGTGTTAAATATTAATAGAGATGACAGAGAAATTAAATACAGGCGGAAAGTGCGATTAGGTTAATATATTAGATAAAAGCATTAATATCGGCGCATACGCTAGTAATTTCTATCGAAAAGAAAAAAAAAATTAATTCAATAAAAAAAAGGTTAATCACAATGAGTAAGAAAACAGTTAATGCAGATATAAGAAACTTTAGAATGGACAATTATAGGATAACAAGAGGAAATATTAAAAAAGATTCGACATCAAAAAATGAATATTATCAGAGGAAAACCAAGAAAACAATATTAATTTATGTAAAAAATGGTTTGAGGATATGTGGAAAAATTGGAAAAGCAATATGATGGATATGATAAAAGAGAAAGTAACGGAATCAGTAAAAGAGAATTAAAAAGAGATAGATAAAGAAGTATTAAGCAGTGAAATATTTCTGAAGGTGAACGAGGCAATAAATGAAAAAATTATTTATGTCAGGAAAACAATGGAGAGTTTATTAGAACAAATGAATAACAATGAGAGTGATATTGAAAAAATAAGAGAGATAGCAGAAATTATTGAGAACGTGAATAAGAGAAATATAAACAAATTGTGGGATAAAATTATTTCAAAAGAAAAAGAAAGAAATATTTTGAACGAGATATTAAAAAACAGTGCGAGGAGAGAAACATTTTCAAAATACGGTAAGTCATTTCAAAACTGATTTGGAAATGATTAAAAAAAAAAGTAATGCATTGGAAACCAGAGAGTTGGAAAAGAAGAGAGAGAGGGATAAGATACTGATAAATATTGAAAAAAATAAAAAAGAAAAAATGGAATGGCTGATAGAGGAAAGAGAGAGAGAAATAAGAAAAAATAATATTATAATTTCAGGACTAAGAAAAGGGATTGTATTTAAGGAAAAAAGGATTACCGATTGGATGAAAAAAAGTTAAATATTAATACAAATGTGAAGAAACTATGTCAGTTAGATAAGGAGAATATAGGGTGGCGGGGAGTAGCTTTACAGGATATCGATGATAAGGTTAGGATAATGGAAAAAAAAATCGTTGTTAAAAGGAACGTCCATTTACATCAATAATGACGAAACATATCTAGAGAAAGATACGATAAGAAAAATAAAAGAAAAATACAGAGAACTTAGGGAAGGCCATAAAAAGTATTCCTAAGATTTAAATTTAATTAAAATATTTGAACAGGAGGAGTTTGGACATATAAAGAAATAAAAAAAACAATAGTTTCGCAGAGAAATGGGTAGAGAAATAAGATCACAATAAAGAAAGAAAAAAGCACAAGAAAAAGAGAGAATATAGTAAGATGATTTTGGGTTGTTGGAACATAATCATAAACAATAATTATAAATAATAAAGAGTAATTTAAGTAATTTTAAGATTAAATAAATATTGAATGTTAAAAAATGTTACTGTAACCGATGCGCTCACCCGTAAAATTAAAAAAAAATAATAAACAATTATATCATAATATTGTTTTATAATAATAATAAACGGAAAAACAAACGGCGAGCGCGTCGTACCAGAGTAAGTAAATGCGATGCGGATGGGCGTAATTAAATAGGCGACACTAATCATCAGAAATATTGTAAAAAATATCTGCGAATCGTAAGGTATGTAAGTACAAACAAACTATCGATAATGTTAATATAAATGTGCGAATGAAATTATGTAATGCGTGCGAAAACGTTCCGCCTCCCTCAACGGAGGTTTTTTCAGGCTTAGGGAAAAAATTATTAAAAAACATATGTAAACCGGAAAAATCGAGCGGCGTATGAACTCGAAGCGAACGAGTTTACCGGTAACCGTAAATTCGCGCAACAAAATTATTCCGAAAAGATACTACGGTTGGCTTTTCGCGAACGAGCCGAATTTTCGAATGCAACGAATTATAGATTTTGCGAAAACAAAATCTTGTCGAAAGAAGCTAGATTTAAAATACAGCTGCGCTAGACGACTCGGCAGCTGTTCTGCTCGATCCGTTGAGCTGGAACGTAATATTACAAATAAATTGAGCTTGAATTATAAAATTATTTATTAGATTATTATTATTGTCCCTTCATAATTAACGAGAGTCACTGCTATTTGTCGCAATCGTGTACAATTTGGTGCCGAAACCCGGGATTATAAACCGGACGATTTTGACGCGTGTGCAGTGAGTGTTCGTGGTTTGTTTGTGACAACCTAAGAACATGCCATCGAAGAAGATGCCACTGATGAAGAAGCCGCTGAAGAAGATGCCACCAAAGAGGAAGACCAGGGGGAGCGAGACTGCTGGATTATTGAAGAAAAAACGACGGACTGATGAAACAATCAACACCAATGCGACGGATATCGCTCTCGACTTGACGATGACGAGAGACAACAATAAGGAGCCGCCGGCTGCACACCAACTCTCAGCCGCCCTGACAAGGTAGCCGACTATACGGCCCTGCATGACTCCGCAAAACATCTCGGTAGTACGAGTCCAGGAGCCAGCGCAATCGTCACACAGGCGTGAATTACCGAGCGCAATCAAGGAGCATACGAGCACCTCCACCATCAACTACGAGGAGAACTACGAGGATCAATACCACAGTGAAGAAGTCTCGGAGCAGCCAATGCCAATCAACGACGATGAAGCATTCGATCTAGATCAAGAGGACGGAGACAGACAGCCACCATGGGACTACGAGAGAGAACAGCTGGGGGACGAAGACAGACAACAGGGTGCGGCGGTGAATATAAGGTCAGAAAATTTTGTAACTCGCGAGCCTCGTACGTTTCTCGGATGTCCGGTGATGCGCGACGCGTTTAAGGAGCCGACGGGAAGCACAAATGACGCGCGTATGCTTTATCGCATAACAGGGAAAAGAGACATCCCAATTTTTTCCGGCGACCCATTAGATTGGCCCGACTTCAAACACGCCTTTGAAGCCGCGGCAGAACAGTGCAGGTACACCAACGAAGAGAAAATTTTGCGCCTCCGAGCATCGTTGAAAGGCAATACGCGTATGCTAACACGAGGGCGATGTTTTCCACCGCGCGAAATGCGGGCGTATTAATGAACGCACTAGAAAAAGAATTCGGGAATTCGCGGACGATATTAAACAGTATAGTCTCCGAATTACAGTTGTTACCGTCTCTCGATTCGGGAAGAGTTTCCATCGGGACATTCGTGGCGCGAGTAAGAAATGCTACGTATGCACTAGGCGGATTAAAAAATCACGAGTATTTACAAAGTTCGGATTTGATACAATCGATAGGCGATAAATTACCGTACGAAATGGAGCAATACAATGAATATCGCGTAAAATATCCCGGACGGATGGAATTAATGATATTGTCTGACTTTTTAGACAAAAAATCGGACGTAGCTACCAGCGGCGAATACGATATGTCCCGTAGATACGTGCCCCCGCGAAAGTCGAACTACGCGAGGGAAATAGTTAGACAACCGAACTATCAGGCGCAACCACGATTATACGGGCAAAAATCGCGACCGGCGTACAATTCGTATATTCCGAGAAGCGATGAAAGAGGCTCGCCGAGAAATACCAATAATGATTGTTATATAAATTATGCGCGCGATATAAATAAAAGTAAGTGCGTTATTTGTGATAAAGCGAGTCACAAAACTCCGAATTGCTGTAAGCTTCCAGAAGCTAACAGCGAAAAGCGCAGCGTTATTGCGAAGCGGCACCGACTGTGCTTCGGGTGTTTCAACTCGGGGCACACGAGAAGCGAGTGCAAAGCGAATATACGCGTAGGAACGGGGGGAGGTGCGTCCCAATACTTAAATCAGGACACCAAGCAGGAGACAAGAGGATCAACGCCCGCAAACAGGGAAGAAAGGAACGCGTACATGAATTCCGGATTACTGCGAAATAGAAATCACGAATGACTGGACGGCAGAGTATTTTTAAAAATATTACCAGTTCGAATCAGGGGAATGAAAGGCATAATTAGCACTGACGCGCTACTCGACGAAGGATCAACGATCACGCTAGTCGATCGAGATACGGCAAGCACTGCAGGCATATACGGAGTATCAACGCGAATTAGTATTCAGGGAATTTCAGGTACCATCGTCGACGCGCAGGCACAGCGAGCAGATATAACAATAACGGGGACGGGGAAATCGGAAATATTGCGAAGTGCAACAATAATTGAAAATTTAAAATTGCCGAAACAATCCTTAGGAGCGGAAATTACCGCAATGGTAAGAAAATATATCGGCGAACTCACCGTAAATAGCCACCCGTCAGCTCAACCGAAGATACTTATAGGACAGGACAACTATAGGCTCATTCACACGCAAGAATGCGCGAAAATCGGATCAACAGCGTTAATGGCGTCTCGTTGCCTCTTAGGATGGACTGTTCACGGGAAACTCGAAAGCCGAACAAAAAACGGGAGTGCAGTGTTTACTATAGGAGAGGCGAGTGAGCAAGAAGCTACACCCAACGCTTCGAAAGACGAAGAATTAGACCAGATGATCAAAAATTATTTTACAATTGAAGGCGTGGGTGTGGAAGAAACCTCACGCGCAAGAATAAGGGGAGATCGCGCCACCGAAATAATGAAAAGAACGACTAGGCTGACAAATACGGGGTGGGAGACGGGCCTCTTATGGAGTCGCGAAAATCCGCCGAACACGACCGGATTAGAATCGGCGCGAAAGCGCCTCGCGAACATCGAAAGAAGACTAGATCGCGAACAGGAATATGCGATAAAATATTATACAGAAATGGAGCGGTTGATAGCACAGGGATACGCAAGCGAAGCTATAAGAGTCTCGGGCGCGAGAGAATGGTTATTTGCCGCATTTCGGGGTTGGTAAACGCGAATAAGCCAGGCAAAATACGGTTGGTATTCGACGCGGCCGCGAAGTCCGAAGGTGTCAGTTTGAACGATCAGTTAGAAACAGGGCCCGGATCTGTTCAATCTCTCGCCGGAGTAATGAGTCGTTCCGCAGATTCGCGTTCGGTATAAAAGAGGGGACATTCGCGAGATGTTTTTACGCATAACCGTAAGAGATTCAGGATAAACCGGCGCAGTTATTCTTATATCGAGGAAAAAATCGCAAGGATCCAACTAAAACTTTCAGAATGAATACCCTCGTATTCGGTGCGAAGTCATCACCGAGCAGCGCTATATACGTTAAAAACGAGAACGCGAAACACTTCCGCGAATCAACCCCGCGGCGCGGACGCTATATAAATGATACATATATGGACTATTTTATAGGAAGCGCCGAGAACGGAAGAGAAATAAGCCGAAGAAGGTTGAACGCGGTAATAAACCTAAACAGTCCGGCCGAATTTTCTAAATGCATGGGGTGGGCTAGCAATAGTGCACGCTTGATAGCTCAAATCTCGTCCGAAACAAACGGCAGAGGGAAAACGGAACTCAGCATAGGAGAGAGAGCGGGTGAAAAGGTACTGGGATTAGTGTGGGATACAATCGAGGACGCGATAAAATTCAATTTAGCTTTTAACAAAATCGAGCCTGGGATACTACGGGGGGAGCGTACGCCAACCAAGCGAGAAATTCTTAAGATAATAATGTCGGTATTCGACCCGTTAGGACTTCTCACGCCATTCACCCTTAGATCTAAGTTGTTGATGCAAGATCTGTGGCGTAGCGGAGTCAAGTGGGACCAGTTCGTGCGCGCCGACGAAAGGTCGAACTGGGGGGGGAATGAATGAAGGACTCCGAAAAACTAAAGGACCTACGAATACCTCCCGCGCAAATTCCAAAAGGACTAGCGGGCGCACGCGTGCAGCTCCACGTATTCTGTGACGCCAGTTCAATAGCATACGCAGCGGCCGCCTATCTACGCGTACAATACGGACCGAAAACATGCGACACATCTTTAATCGCAGCGAAAGGGCGGGTGGCCCCTCTATAACAATTCCGCGATTGGAATTGTTAGCGGCGATCCTAGGCGCGAGACTCGCCAAATTTGTGGAACAGGTTTTAAGAATGAAAATCGAGAAGCGGGTACTATGGACAGACTCGCAGGTCGCGCTAGCGTGGATAAGTTCTGAGCCCTAATCGCGTCAGATTTTCGTCACGAATAGACTCGGTGAAATTGCCGAAATTTCTAAGATAGAGGAGTGGAGATGCGTGCCATCGAAAGAGAATCCCGCTGATGACGGAACCAGAATCAAAGACACATACAGCGATGCGGACGCAACTTGGTATAAGGGCCCAACCTTCCTGCGGCAACCTGAAGCGGAGTGGCCCCGGAACAAGACAACAGCGACCAATCCGCCAGCAGACGCCATAGAGAAAAGAAAATCATACACCTTCGTCGCAACCGGGGAAGATCCGCGACCTACGAGCACGCCGATAATTATAACAACGCGAACAGAGAAACCGAGTAAAACCGCGCGAGAAAACAGGACAAAACAGCCCGCCTTCGACTCGGAATCAAACATCCGCGAAGAATCCGATATTAGAGCGGAGGATACAGTAGGGTTAAAACCGCGCAAATCGAATCGTTCGGCCCCGATATAGAAGACCTTCCGCCGTGGAAAAACTTAAAATCAACTAGTCGAATAATAAAACTGGACCCGTTCTTAGACGAATTTGGCATAATGAGGGTTAACGGCGCGTTACGCGATTCAACGACGTCGAATTCAATAACCGGCACGTAATCTTAGACGCGAAGCACGTAAACGTTAGGCTGAAAATAATAGAGGCGTACCACCGAAAATACCAACACGCAATACCGAAACGGTAATAAATGAACTTCGGCAAAAAATATGGATATTAGGGCTACTAGGGAGTTGACCTCCGTCTCCGCTAGGTGCGAAGAATGCCGTAGGCTTCGCGGGCGTCCGAGAGTACCGAAAATGGACCTCTTCCAGCGGGAAGAGTAGCATTATAGGTACGCCCGTTTATTCATTGCGGCAAATGACTATTTCGGACCCATGTGGGTCAAAATAGGTCGACGCAAAGAAAAGAGGTGGGGAGTATTGTTCACCTGCCTTACGGTACGTGCGATACACTTGGAGATCGCGAGCTCCCTCGACGCCGGATCAGCGATAATGGCCATACAACGCATGGCCGCGCGAAGGGGCGCACCTACAACCTTTTATAGTGACAACGGTACTAATTTCTCGGCAGCGAGCCGAGAACTCAAAATAGCGGTACAAACTATAGAAACGGATAAAATCACGAGGTACGCGCAATCGAAGAATATTGAGTGGCGTTTCAACCCTCCTCAGGCACCCCATATGGGGGGAGCCTGGGAGAGGATGATACGCTCAGTCAAATCCGCACTAAGAGCCATCCTAAGGGAACAGGTAACTACCGAGGAGGTGTTATACACTGTACTCACGGAGATTGAACACTCCGTGAATTCGCGACCTTTAACACACGTTTCAGCCGATCCGCGAGAAAAAGAGGCATTAACGCCTAATCACTCCTCATAGGCACATACCTCAGAAGAAATTACCTTGGGTAGATACGAGGTACGCGATTGTATGCCTCAGGATAGCAGTGGCGTATTGCGCAGTCATTTCCGACGCCTTTTGGAAAAGGTGGATTAAAGAATATCTGCCCAAACTCTTTGGGAAGGCAAAAATGGGGCAAAAAGGATACGGAGCCGATAAAAATCGGCGATCTGTGCTCATAGCGGAGTACCAAACACCACGCAAACGAGTGGCTTACAGTTACGGTCTCCCCGATTGTTCCCGGTGAAGACCATCGTATAAGGTCGGCCGAGATAAAAACAGAAAAGGGCACGTATGAGCGCCCGATAGCAAAATTAGTTTGCTTATCCTAAAATTGATATACAAAATCGTCGAGATTTTGTAGGGGGGAGAGTGTAGCCAATGCGCTCATCCGCAAAATCAAAACAAATGGCGATCGCGTCGCACCAATGTAAGTATATGCGATGCGGATGGGCGTAATTTAAATAGGCGACACTAATCGCGGAAATATAGTAAATAAAAGAAGAATATCTGCGAATCATAAGGTACGTAAATATAAACAACGCGTCCGAATTCCCTATCCTATTGCCTACTCCCCACTCTTGTTCCATTTCTCTTACTCTATTACGCCGCTCCTCGAGCATTCTTCGCCTGCTCTCTCCCTCTCTCTCTCGCTCTCACGCGCTATGCCCCGCGCCGTTCCCTCTCTCTCGCTCTCACGCGCTATGCTCCGCGCCGTTCCTTCTCTCTCGCGCGTATGAACTCGAAGCGAACGAGTTTACCGGTAACCGTAAATTCGCGCAACAAAATTATTCCGAAAAGATACTACGGTTGGCTTTTCGCGAACGAGCCGAATTTTCGAATGCAACGAATTATAGATTTTGCGAAAACAAAATCTTGTCGAAAGAAGCTAGATTTAAAATACAGCTGCGCTAGACGACTCGGCAGCTGTTCTGCTCGATCCGTTGAGCTAGAACATTCTATCGTAAATAAATATTCATTCACTGAGCTCAAATATAATTATAAAAATTTTGTTACTTTATTATTATCCTATCACAAATATCGAGTATCAATGGTAGGTGGCGCGATCGCGAACAGGTACCAAATATTAATATTGAGGAAAATTATTAAAATAAAAGTACAATTACAAAATTTTTACGTGCGTAATATGTAAGTTGATTTTAAAGAAAGGATAAAATGTATATATATATAATATAATATATATATAAGAATAAATAAATATTAATGTTTACAAATTTTGCGTGTTATTTATATTGGAAATCTAATAGACTGTCAAATAAATAATTAATTATTATAATAATAAGAATATCCTTAAGTGAAAAGCACATAAGCTACACATGCGTAATTTTGAATTGATAATTTTGAATTTAAATAGAAAAACCAAGATTTTGGAGAATATATGGATTATAAGAATGTATAAGAAAATTGTAATGTATTATAACAATTATATATCGTTCAATAAACATATGTATCTATATAAAAATGTATTTGGCTTATAATTTTAAAGAATAATACTTGTATTTAAAAAAATTTTTCTTCTGTTATTAATAGTAATTCTGTTATTAATCTTGATTAAATGGGTAATGCATGAAATACATTATTATCGTAAAAGTTTAACTAATATAAAAACAGATAAAAGAGCAACAAAATATTTTAGCTTTTTCGTAAATTATTTTATTTTTTAGTAAAATTTATTTATGCTATTAATTATTTCTTAGTTTAATAAGATATTTCATTGATAATGTGTCTAAATAAAACTTATTTGTTTTCAAAAATTAATTTATTACTCTGTATTTAATTAAAGCTTCAAGAAGCTTAAACTAGCAACTTTCATTTATCAAATTAATAATATTCATAATATAATAAATCATTTAGAGTTCTAATGTTTCGGATAAATTTACACTTGCATCAGTAAATTATTGCACGATATAATAGTGTTGTTGAAAAAACATAAGCTCATATTAATAAAATTTTGAAATATGTTGTTCATAAATAATTAATGTTGTTAAATTGCTGTTGTAACGTAGCTTGAAAATGAAATGTAACCGAATGTTACTTACAGTTTGCCAATATCCTCTACTACAGAATGCTTATTTATAATTGTTCAATTATTTTTAATATCATTTATAATGAAGTATACTTGATTAGGAAAATTTTTTTATAGGTAAAAAAGTGGTTAATAAATATGCACTCACCCCCCGAAAGCGGAAGTACTAAACTTTTTTCTTTAAACTCCAAATTCACAATAAAATTGTTTTCAATAATTTATCGAGAACAACATACTTGTACATTGATTTCTGTATGATTTCTTTCATTAAAAATTATTACTAGATAATTGTAATTTTCTGCTTTGAGTAATAGACGGATATCAGATTAATTATATGAAATTATTGTATGATTTGTATACTATAGTTGAAAATCATGTAAATAATTTGGTTAATTATTGAAAAAATTATTACTAATTTTTTATTATTCTGTTCCTATATTTTTATTATTATATATTTATAATTTTATTATAAGTAAATTAAAATATTTTTAATGCTTTTTTAGGAATTAATTTTACTAAAAATAATAAGCGATCCATCTGATGTTTTATACTATTTAAAAAATACGTAGTATTTATTTTTCATATTTTTATTAGAAAAAATTTAAAGCGAATTAAATGAATGGCAGAAAGAATAAATTTATGTGTGTTTCCATAATTGAAAATGTGATATTTAAACAATCATCTGAATAATTAATTAGTAAATTAATCCGTATAATCTCTATGTCTTAGCATATTTTTACGAGTCTTTGTATTTGTTTTATTACTACATTTAAATAACCACAAAACTACTGGAACATTCGATGGATTTGTAGACCTGTGACCACAAGCATATATGCACTTGACAACGATCGTGCATGACAGAAATCAGCTATTGTTCCAAATGCATAATTTAATTGTAGGAGGCAATTTACAGAAATACTCGAAGCTTTAACAATAAAGCGTTAGCAATGTTAATGAATTTTTATTATTTATAATTTTTAAGAGTGAATTGTCGATAATCACTATTTTTCGAAAGTTTATGCACTGAGATAATTATTAAAATTTCCAATTAGATACATTTTTAATATGCTCTTAGTTTATTGGGATAGAGAATTCGAGATTTTCAAAAATATAAACACTTTTAGATTACCAATTAATAAATTTTGTATTAAATTATTGAATTGATATTTAATGACATAACGTACTGTTCTATATTTTGTTGTCAATTTAATGTAACGTCATAATAGATTAGTTTTATACCCATAAATTTATATTTATCATTTTTAACATAAATAAAATAGTAAATAGAATAAAACAAATAAAAAATATATTTGTTTGTAAATTCGATCGTATAATACTCGAATCGTAAAAGCTATCATATATCAACAATAAAAGTCTTAATTGTCAATAAAAATGCAAGCACCTTAACGTTTTTTTACTGGAGTATTCATGTAGTTAAAAATGACATTATCACTTTTAAATAAATTGATGAAATGCATATACTAATGATAAAATTCGTTATAATCATGAAATTGTCTGATTAAACTTTACTAGATGAACATAATATAAGTTGAGCATTTAAAATAATGTCTTTAATGCTATGTATATATAGGAGATAAATTTTTATATTTTATTATTCATACGATCGTTAAAATGTAAATTTAAAAATAAAAAATAATCACAATATTAATTTTAGAGTCGTTAATAGATTATTTTTATAATGAATTTATTGGATACACCTCATTTAGTTTTTTTACGAAGTATATAAAAACACAATATTATTAAAATGTCAAAATTAGACTTAATACATACTGACTCTGCTAATAATTTAACAGCAATATAATTAAACAGATTGAAATTAATTCTTATTCAAATCAGTTAATTTTATTGTACAATTTCAACTACATTCAATTTTTAAATTTATTGATATTTAGTTCATGTGTATAATTTATTATCATTGCAAATTTATTCTATAATAGAAGTTGGAGAATATTTTAATATATATTGTAATAATTTTTGGAATAATTAAATTAAATTTCTACGGCTGTTCCTTTATTTTATATTAAAGGTAATCCTGCACATTAAAATAATTATGTTTTTTATAAATTATTATAAATATATTATTATTTATAAAAACTTATGTTTTAAAATATGAGTTCAAACTTTTAAAAAAATCTAATAATTATACTTTGTAAATAGTAATAATTCCAAATTTTAAGTAAATTCTTATTTTATCAGTATTTCAATTTAAGATATAGTTGTAAATAATTTTTATTTGTTAATTCATAACGTTTTTTATTTTCACATTAGCAAAGATCTAATGTAAATGATCAAAAATATTACATATTTCGTTTATTATTAGAAATATGCCTATTACTTATATTACATATCGGTTTTATACATTTGTAATTGGACGCAACTTTATTTTTTTTTCAATTTTTAATTAACTCTGCATACTAATAATTATTTCTATAATATTTATAATGTAAAGAGAATTATATATATATGGGAGTGAGAGGTGAGATGTGTTAGAGAGTAGAAGAGGCGTACGCGTACGCATGGTGTTAGCACGCGGCAGCGAGCGGAGGGATGCCTCATCCAGCTAGCTACCCCTAGCGGGCCAGTCTGTCTAAGGGAGCCCTCCCTGACTAGAACATCGATAATTATTGTATTATAAATATCGTGCATACATTCTATTGTGAACTAGTTAGTTAGCTAAGGGATTAATACATTATAATTTATTTGTAATTCTATTATTCTATTCCTCATCTGATCTCACATATATATATATATATGAATAAAAAAGTGTCTTTTTTAATAAATGTCATATAAAAAGAAATTTTAATTTGAAGAAAATGCATAGTGTATATTTTAATCACATTTATTTGGAATTCTAATTCTAATAATGAATAATTATTAGATATACCTTGTACTATAGTAAATACAGAGTAACAAATAATTATACGTACAAGTTCTTAGATAATTTAATAATTTAATTTTTGCATATACTCTCAATTTTTCCAAATCAAAACGTATTTACAGGCAACTTCTCTTTTTAAGTAAAAAAATAAGTAAAAAGGCTTATTTTTATAACTTTATAATAATATATTTCATATACTTTATTGTGATTTGTAACGGGTTAATAATAACTTAAATTTATTAAATTAATCGCGCTGTGGAGTTTCATTGCAATGTTAGACGACGTTTGCTTACTTTTTGTTTGGGACAGTAGTTAAAAAAAGTATAAGGAGATTTCATAATACAGTCGACGTTCTCCTTCCATGGTAAACATCAGCCCTTAGTGGCAGCAAACCAACGAAGACGTGTGGTTGGACATGTGCCAAAGCAACATATGCAAAAATATTAAACATACACTGATACCAGCTACAAGTTTTGTATCAGATTAATGAAAATTTTTCTCGTCTTCTACTTAAATTCATGAATATGAAAGTAAAACTTATATGACCATATACAGATACTTTTTCTGAGGAGTTTTTCAACCTAAAACATCGTTGCATTTTTTCTACAACAAATAAAGTACATCTGTATTATAATTAATACAATTACAATATGCGTGGGCAAAATATCACAAGAATAAATAACTTTGATTAGCATATATACAAAATGAGAATTTAAAAAGATAAAGGCAAGATGCATTGAGATAATGGACTTATAAATAGCTATGCATCAAACATCAGAGAAAAATACGCCTAAAACAGTATTTGGATATATATATATATATATATTTCATCGATTAGTGGTTGTGACTTACGAAGAATTGACAAAGAGAATCCTATGCATCATTATACCAGGATTAGAATTAGAGGGAGATGACCAACTCTTCACTGCCAAAAATATTTATAATTTTTGGATCATCTTTGGTTAAAAAAATTTAACTTCAATCTTGATCCAAATAAATATACCTGTCAGCTGAATAATGCGTATATTTCTCTGATCTGTTTAGTTTTCACTCTGTGTAGGCGACGCACCCAACTCGTATACTGCCGCGAACAATATTCTGGATTTCTCGGGCGATACTTTGGATTGGCCCGAATTCAAACGCGCTTTCATTTCGACAGCGGAGAGGTGAGGATATGATAACAATGAAAAGATCGCACACCTTCGTGTCGCATTGAAAGAAGAGGCGCGAATGGTTGTTCAGGCTATGCTCCCCACTGCACAGACCGTGGAATCCATGATACAGACTCTTGAAGAAGAGTTCGGGAATAACCGTGCGATCATGTCACAAATAATTTCACAATTAAAATCATTACCGACCCTGAAATCCAGAAAAATCACCATCCAGACATTTACAGCACGTGTAAGAAACGCTTCGTGCAATCTTTACGCACTTGAAAACTACAGGTACTTATATAAATCTGACTTAATACAAGTCCTAGGCGAAAAAAATCCGTATGCAATCGCCGGTACATACAATAAATATCGGTTGAAGCACCCCAGGAAGTACGAACTGATAAACTTATCGAATTTCCTAAACCAGAAGGAAGGAATAGCAAAAAATTACGGGATAGACCAAACCCGTATATTCGTGTCTCTCGCGAAAGCATCGTTAAAGACGAAATAACAAGAACTTAAATTCAAGGAACTTAAGTTTATATAACTGTATTATTATAACTGTAAGCTCGCAGACAGCAAAAACTAAAGTTAAGGATTAACGTGTAGCTAGCGATCCAAGTGACGATAAGAATCGATACGAAGGAAGTGAATGATGATTGTTGGTAAAAAACACAAGTTTACGCAAAACTACGAGTTGCTTCTTCATCAATCGAAATACTCTGAAGGTGCTTGCTGACAACTTAAAGGTGCGAAAAAGGTTGCACAGATTAAGCAGCTCGCTTGTACGAGTTCTGAAAAATAAAAATAAAATATCTACTTGCGTAAAGACAAAAAGATTTGTCCTTGGCAAAGAAAAAATTTTTGACGAACCATAAGCACACGCAAGTGGGATATACGCAAAAAATTATTAACACTATTAGTTAAATTATTTATAAAAATATCTATATAATATATATTATATTTTATCTTTATAATAATTTTATTTTATCATTTCAGTTAGCATTCACAGTTCACACGCAGTTAAGTTTTTATTATTGGCTGTAATTATAATTTAAATATTTTTTTCTCTATATATTCCCCCTATATTCTAATAACTCATGTCTATCCTTAACTTAAAAAAATTTTATTGTCATTAGAATATAATTTTAACGACAGCTATAGTCTATTTCTATATATATTAATAAATAGTTCATTAATTATAAAGGTTTTCATTTAATTATAAGTATCATCGATATCGCTTGTGAATGAGCAATAACTGTTCTAAAATTAACCTTTTAATTTTCTTTTAAAATGATAATGTTTACCTTAATTAATATAATACTTATTACAATATTTCTTTAAAAAATGTAGTAGATAGATTTCTTATTATTAGATTAAATTAAATATTATTAGATTAAAATTCAACCTAAATTTATACAGAAATATTTTGATAGTGTGATACTGCAATATATAAAAAAAGAATAAGTATACAAATGCTATAATTAGAAATGATGAAAATAGATTCGATCACTCTTGGCTACTTAAGTTGTTTTGATGATAATATTATTATTTGTTTACTTCTTAGATTCACATTTATTAACTAATCGTGCAAAAAGAGCATTACTCCCGCGATTATAATTAAATCAATAAATTTTGTTTACTTCCCATATGTTGTATTGTTGTTAAAATTTTTTAAAATTTATATTAAATTGTAGCAACTAGATAAAGTAAAAACTAATGGTTAATAGTTTATAGAAATATTATTAAACACAGCGCAGGCGAATCAATAGTATCGTTTCGAGAAGACTTCTAACGGAATCGACGGCGCAAAACAAAAACTTAAAACAATTAGACTTCATTAAATTTTAAAATAAACTATCTTTGATTTGTTTAATATTTGTTTAATGTTTAAGTTTATAACGAAAAAATGTGAGAAATGAAACAAGAGAGTAAGGAGTTTCCATTTCTCTTCGACTCGCGAACGAACAACACGAGCTTGTATATAAACGATTAGAATAAAAAGACATTACTAGTAAGATATTAACATATCTACCATAATTCATTATATCATATCCAATCTCCCGACACTCTCCGTCGACATACATTTAACAATAAGATACTAAAAAAGTATACTTTACAATTATTGAGATAAGTAAAAACTTTATATGGACTGCAAATTTTTAGTCTTTAAAATGATTTGCCACTGTGAAATGAATAGCATAAGATTTCGATTCATTATTAAATTCATCGCCTTATGAAACTCAAACAAATGTAATCACTTGAGAAGAATAGTTTAAATATCGTGCAAAATATGTAAGGATCTAAAAGCTGTATTTCAGCTGCAAGAATTTTCGTCCATACAATCCTTATATTATAAGCAATCGAGTAGGAAGAGAAAGTAAGAAAACAATTTCACAGTGTATAATATATAACTTCGCCTAAGGCTACAGGTTCGACGCATTGCCGAGAGTTAACTCGGTACCAACACTGAAGCCGTGAAGTTACAAGAGAGGCATGGACTAGTAGAACGAGCTTCCAGCACATTAACTCTCTCGGCATCGCTATTCCTATGTCATGAATCAAGAGCGGCACAAGCACGGTTCAGCTTTCGATTCGCCGAAGTGGCGAGGAGATGATTATTTCAACCTCCAGTGCAGCGACATGATATCAGAGGTTAACGGAGACGGAGTTAATGCTGTGCGTGTTGATTTTCAAATCCTTCGTATCGTGCGCGAGTTATTGGGAATTTTGTAACTGCGTTATGAAAGTTGTAGATTCGTCGATTGCACCTTTATGATTTCAACTCAGTAAAGTTTCTTACTCCACATATTTTTTCGAATTTTCTATATTTCTTTGGTTAAATAGATAACAATTATTCATAGTAATATTACTGTATGTTAAACGCTATTTTTATTGGTTTAGATAAAAATGACTTATTTGAAAAGATAAACAACAAATTGAAAATCATAAAACATTAATTATGAGTACATTTTGTTTATGTATTTATATTGTAATTTTCATATGATATTTCTGTAACTATAAATTTTAAACGTACATCGATCAAATATGACATAAACGTTAAGTTATAAAATGTCTTCTGTCTATAATTTGTTAAAAATGAAAAAAAAATTTAATGGAAATTATGTATATAAAATAAATTTCAAATAAGCGCGTATTATTAATTAATTAATATTAGCAAAATAAAAATCTTAAGTTAAGAATATGTACATCTGATTAGTTATTGATTATTACTTGTTACCTTTATTAATTTAGGTGATAATTTTCATTACGATTGACACAGTATTAATAATACATATTTATAAAATAAATTGTAACAGTATGTATAAAATAAGTTTATGGTTCAAATAATAATTATTAATAATTTAGATATAACTAGAATATATTTAAAAAAACATAATCTAAAGATTAATTGAATTAACTAATTACAACTTACTGTTATTATAACAGTAACATGAAATTTCCAGTTTTATTAAATAAAACTTTAGATTTCATGTTTAGATTTGATTTTTACCTTCGGATACAAATAAATTATTTCAAACCATCTAGTTAGTTTTTTTTATCTTTCTAGTGAAATAATTAAGAAGAAAGCACTACTATGTATGAACCATAAATAAATGCTTAAAAAACGGTACGACTAGCTCTATAATTTGAAAAGTGACTTTTCTTTCTTTTCCTCTATATCTCGTTCTCTCACGCATTTTTTCTCTTTTTTCTTGTTCTATCTAAACCCTTCTATTACATTTCTTTTTTCATCTATCCATTCTTTAGGTGTTCGCTTGCCACACGCGCTCATGGGATTTATTAAAATCCTACGTGACCGCGAAAGCTGACACCGACACTGCAGAGAAATTGCCTCGGCGGTACTTCCTACTGATCTTCCTTCTCTCTCTTCCCCTCTCTCTATTTTTCTCTTTCTGTCCGTATTTTTGTAACGTTTCTACTTTAACTTTCTTTCTCTTGCTCGCTCTCTTGAATTTCGCTTAACCTTTGCGTCAATTTGGTGGCAGGAGCATAAATTTTTTTGTTCATTTGACTTTTTCCAATGAAAAAGAGAAAATGAATTTCAATAAAGATAAATGTGCGTATTCATATTTGATGATCGATAATTCACATTATATGTTAAATTTCATAAGAATCTGGTTTTTCAATAACTGATAATCTCATATTCATTTCAGATTTTTTTTTTACATAAAACTCAAATATTTCATAATCCATTAATAATCTAATTATCATAAAATGCAAAAGTAGCTAAAATTTATTTATAAAGAACTATACATCATTGTAAATGAATTAAATGTAATTAGCGGGCAATAAATCGTTTAAACAAAATATAAAAAAAATAACGTACAAATTTGATCTACAATATTGTTGAGGACAAAATAATTCACTTGATAAATTTTATGGCGATATTCGAATTTATCGCGTTTAAGTTTATAAAATAAAACATATATTGAACATATTTAAAAATATAATTTATATTATTACAAATAAAACGATAAATTTTTTTTCTTAATCAATATGAGTACAAACTAATTTTTATTTCCATTTATTTTGACACATCGATTAAAATTATTTATTTAAATATAATTCATAATAAATTATTCAAGAATAAAAACTTTCTATGAATTTACATATTATTCAAATAAAAACGTTTATATTATATACTCGATGTTATACGAATAAATAAAATATATGAAAAAATACTATAAATAAATACTACAAATCATTTTTATTCTGATTTTATAGCTGTACCTAAATAGATATATAAATATAGATATACATAAGCTTTACTTGTAAAAAATAGCTTATTGAAACAAATTATGTATTATACTACTACAAAGAGTTTATAGTTCATTTACAAGCCACTAAATATATAAATACTTTATATAAAAAATAAACTTTTTAATCCAGCTTACTGACATGTATAAAAAGAAGATTTCAATAGAAGTAATCTTTACAAATAGAAATAGAAATTCTTTTATTATTCCTTTCAACCCTATATTTCTAGTCAAAGATAGCAATTCAATTGATTAGAGCTTCTACGATTAGAAGGGAAATACCTTTTACAATCCTTATTATCAATCCCTTTCAATTCAATATACCTATAAATATAACCCAAGGGTTTGAATAGATTACAACATCTGCAATTAGGAGAGGAAATTTTGTATTATTCCTTTAAATCCTGTATTTATATTTATATAGAAGGCTCCAACACAGAGAGAATTAGAATCTCCATGATTCAGACTGTAAATTTCTCCTATCTATTACTCATATAGTAACATGAAGAGATATTACTTTGAAGTCAATCATATATGAAATCAGTTAAATTTCTTTTTATCTCTAATTATACAACGTTGACTCAAATTAAAGCACCTGGTGGTTGTAGAAAATAATAAAGAATTATTTGGTACTTGTTTGAGATATTACTACTTCCTTTTCTAATCTTAATTTCAGTGCATGTATATAGTTAGAGAGATTTAGTTTAAAATTAAAACACGAAAAAATAGTTGCTAATAGCCTACAAACTAAAACAGAAACATCTAAAAAATCGAATAAGGATGTAATCATTAAATCATACATAAAATTCTCATAAAAATATTCAATATTTATTACTGTATTGTTATTTTTGTATACTTTTGAATTCAAAACGAGAAAGGTCAAAAGATTACATTGTGAAAGTATTCTAGATGCTTTTTCAAAATTAATAAAAATATTAATAATATAAGTTGACTTTCTTTAATAAAACAAATATAATTGAAAATTATATATTAATGATATAAATGTCAAAACTTTAAAGAATTCTGACTAACAGAAAACAATGAATATGGAGAAAATCCAATCTTTAATTAAGTGTTTTAAGACGAGAGACAATGAAACCGGAGTACGATAAGCTCTAATTATGATTATAATATATATATATATATAGACATATACTATACACCAAGTAACATAAATGAAGTCTAACTGATTATTTATTTGTAGAGATAAAAAATTATTTACAGATATAATTTATATTCTAAATTAATTATATAATAAAGTTCTATCTTTTTACCGTTTTTCTTGTATAACCATAAACATAAAACATACGTATATTTATTACTTATTATTATATTATTTTTTTTCGCGGAAATTTTGATTTTACTAAAGTATTCAGTACTAAAAACTATCCTAAGAGGTTACTACACTTACCCTTAAAATACATTTACGTAGGCTAAACGCGCTAGAAAGTGACGTCATCGTAAAGAAACTGGCTTTCAATACGCGCACATAATAAATTATACATATTGTAAACTTGCCCATTTGTCCACGTTTGGAGCGTAATATAGGGAAAAAGTTGCTCAAATATACTCTGAGTAATAATTAAAATAATAGAGAAAATTGTTGACAAACTATTCGAAGTACTTTTACCCTTTCATGGATATCAAATCCGATTTCCAAATACACCGTAAGAAATTTTGAGATTAGATTTTTCTTTAACTATTTTTCTAAATAAAGCCTTAAAAGGAAAAGTGTATAGATAGGAGATATAGCTTATCCTTTTTTTCGCGTTGCAATAAAGCTTTGAAACCTGTAAAATTATCAAAGTCAACGATCTGTATAACCTGATAACATATATTCAAATACTTTTGTTTTTTGAGAGAGAAAAATTCATGATCGATAGATGGTTAACCTCAAAATTAAAAACAATACAAATATTCCATAGCTCTTGAAGTAAATAGATAAACAAATCTAATATTAAGATGCCGAAACTACTGAACGTTCTAACTTTCTCTTTAACAGATCTTTATGGATCGTAAACCGAAACTAAACGAGTTCGCCACAATCAGATAGAGACTGAATCTAAACTTTCAAAACCTTTATAATATAATGTAAATAACACCAAAAAATCTAATATACAGTATATATATCTCATTGTATAGGAGATATAACAAGCGTCTTATTCCAAACCAATATATCTAGTGCAAAATCTGAAAGAGATTAAGTAAATGTAATCAAACGTCACAAACTATGAAGTATCGTATTATGATCGTTCGATCTGAACTGCTTCTAACAATTACAGCTACTGATGTTTTGATGCTATAACAGGAATAGAAAAGTCTCAGAGAATCTCTTGACTGTATGAGATTGGAGTATCTCACAATTTATAATATGCAGAAACCCTCCACTGTAATTCCAAGAATGCATTGAGAAAACTTGGTCTAAGAGTGATTGACTGCGGACCGGTAGTCTTTTGTTTTATCATTTAAGCAATGTACTGCTGAGAAGACTTGGATAAGCTCAGTACATAAATTTGAGCAGATATTGATCAACTGATAGAATCTAAGACAATTTCAGGTGTCAAGATAGAAATGACCTGCTCAAGAGTACTTGTTGCATTACACTCAGAATGCTTTTTCATTCCTCTCGTGGGTCATAATTCTGCAAACTGTCTGATAACTTATTGAAGAGGTCTTCTCAGTTTACCTTAAATACTTATTAAGTTATAATGATTTCGGAGAGTAAAGAAGAGTGAGTCTAGATCATTTTGAACAATAAATTGGCCTAAAACTGTTTCATCAAGGTAAGTTTTAAATATCTATGAAAATAATGTTTAATCGATCGCCTATTTAATAATAATCAGGTCTTTATATGCAATTCTCTTTCAAAAAGGGAGAATTCTATTGAAATTAGAGTTCGTATCTTTAATTACATCCTGTAAAGGTGTAGTTTATCTAAATCAAGATCACCTGCTCAGATATCTATGATGAATGACACATGACTTTAAATTCGATCTTTTTGAGAAAAGATTTTATAAAAGGCTTCTTTTGAATTCAAGTCATCGCTTTTTTTTGACGAACATGATATAATATTTAGGAATTTTTACGAAGCTTAAGCATATGATAAACTTAAGAGCTCATCGTTGAATTAACCAATGAACTGTTTAATCTTGATAAAAACCTTTATTATTTAATCAAGTATATTAAAACAGCTATTTTCATGATCAATGATTGTTAGCAGGTCATTGAATAATCAACTATGCATGAACTAACTAAAATGATGTATGCAGATCTGTCGGTTATGATAATATTAGGTCTAATTCGGTGAATCATGTTTGTGAATAAGTAAGTTTACTTGAATGAAGAAATTTTACAGTGTCTTATGTCAGATATCTTGTCAGATATCTGTTTAAATGAGAACCAAATCATCTCAGTCATAAGATAAGTCTGAACACTTATTAGATAAGCGTTTTGATTGACTTATCAATATTCTAGTCAAAGTAGATTAAATTTTGAGCTGGCGAAGTCTTCTCCGTTAGCGCAGATGTTTAATAAGGTTCAACTCATCTTTTATCTCGATCATATTATTTTAATCCAAAATTTACACATTAAGGCATTATATAGTGCTGGAAAGACCAAATTTTCAAGAAATCTTGAAAACCTTTCAAGTATTTATAAACTCGAAGGATTATAAGATTTAAAAGGTTTATAAATAAATATTACGTCAAAATATTGAAAGCTTCAATTAAAAATAAAAATTACAACTTATATTGCTTATAGAAAATCATTTTTATATTTTATGTACATAGTTCATTGACGACAACATGTAGTAATAGAAATTATGAATTAAAATAATAATTACTATATATTTTTATTTTCAAATTGTATTATGAAAATTAATATGAATGAAATTTCAACAGTTATTAATTAATATTTATAATAGTTTTTATAGTATTTAAAAATATATTAAAAATGATTTCAATATAATTTTGAATTAACTAAATTAAAAATTTTTTATTATATTTGAAATATTGTAAAAAACAAGTTATTAAAAGGAAATGAGCATAAAACCTACAAGAAAAAATATTATTAAAAAAGATTATGTGGTGAGAATAAAAAATATATGAAAAGCACATTTAGACATAAATAATAAAATAATCAATTAATTTAATTCAAGATACATTATTCTGCTAAAAGTAAAAAAAATTATTGACACAATTTTAATTTGAACAATCCTTTTATAAATTTTTATAAATTTTTTACAAATTACTTAGATACTGGTATAAAACATTCCAATAAATTAGAATCTCTACAATTACAATATAAACTCTTTATAATATAAAGAGTTTTATTATATTTTAGAATAAAAAAATTAATCTTGTATATTTATATTTATAGTAGGCTCTCGTAATTAAAGTCTTTGTATAAACGAAGTAAATCTTCCTCCGTAATTATTACATGACTTCACATTAATATTGCATTGTCATTTATTTATATATGAAATAAAGTAAGAATTAAGTTACTATTTCATTCGAAATTGAAAGTAGAGAATCTATTCTAAATTCGTGCGTGAAAAAGCACTTCAAATGAAGGGTATCAATGGGTTGTGAGACGAAATAAATTAATAGCCATCGACACAGATAGTGATAAAGTAATGAAATACTAATACTTATATATATATATATATATATATATATATATATAATTTAATTAAATATTTAATATATATTATAATAAATGTGTTTACGATAAACCATATTAATACATAGTCTGTATACACGTAAATAGCAATCTTAGACTGATTTATATAAATAAAAAATAAACCATTAGAAACAGTAAGAACATATTTGATTTCTATTCATGCAACAATTATACAGCTGACTTCAATATAAAATAGAATATTTGTAAGGAATCACCTGTAAAAAAAATATTAGCACCTTTATATTTTAAAATATAAAGAAAATCGAAATGTGAAATATTTGAGTATATAAGTATGTAGTTGTACATGTATAAATCTATTTTCTTCTTTTATGATTTTAAATTAGATATATTTTTTACAAATGTACATGATATATTAAACAAGAACTTATTCCATTATAGCATACCTAACCCGTCGTTTAGAACATGTACAAATAAGAGTACAATTCTTTATTTTATGCATCTTATATTCCTATATATTATATTAAAAAAAAACATTTATAAAATTAACACGTAATCTTAAACTTTAGTACTAAAGTTCTATTCTAAGCTTGTTAATATGAATGTAGGATTAAAATAGAAGAAGCAATATGTTAACGCGTCACCCAATAAATAAAAAATTATTATTTTAACTATTATATATTTTATTCCTTTCTCAATAAAATTAGAATTATAAAAGGATAATATAAGAATCTAAATATAAGTCTATATAACTATTAAATTTATTTTTTAACAATGAATATAAATAAAATATGTAGATGAATTAGAATATTATTTAAAGTATTATTTAATTAATTAGGTAGGTAACTTATTCAAATAGTTATTAAACTTTTATTTGTTTTTAAATTTCCATTTTAGTGAAAATATAAATTATAAATTTAATATCATCAGTTTTTCCAATAAATTTGTGTACTTACTGCACAAATTCATTATAAGTTTTTGAGATATAACAATTTAGTAAATTTTAATTAAAAGTAGATTCCACCATATTTATAAAATATAAACTTAATTAAATTATTTAAAAATCACACAATAATTAAAAATAAATTATAAACTGCTATAATTAATAATTTTTTTATATGTAAATGCTATAAAAAAGACGAATAATTTACTAATGCAAAGAGCATTCACAAATGCCAAAAGTTTAAATTATCATTGTACATTTCATTTAAAACTTAAAAATACCTAGATTTTTTTGAGATCTAATTAGTTTGAGACTGAATAGTATATTTTAAATTAATGAATTAAAGAAATTAAATACTTGGATTATGCAAAATTGAAATTTCTCTCCGCTTGGTATTGTAATAATCTACCTCACAAGAAGTTTCAAGTATCTTCAGCTAAAAGTAAGTTCAACTTTTATGATGAAAATAAGATTACTTATAAAGGTATATAAGTTTTTGTTTAATTTGCTTATGAAAGAAAAAATCAAATAATTCTTAAAATATAGTATATCCAATTCTTTAAATAAATTAAGCATAAATAAAATATAATTTAATTGAAATAATTATATTTTACAAATTAAATAACATTAAAGTAATCTTGATTCTGAAAATCTTAAAGTGTATAAAGAAGATTTTTTATTAATATTACAATTAATTTTTAACGTAAGTATAATATTGCTTAAATAACAAGTATTTACATTTTCTCAATTACTTCACAATTAAATGTACATTATACCAAAGTAACAAGTAAAAAATGAGAGATCCCATAAATTTTTAATTTATATAATTTAGTATAAAAAACTTTTAAATTCATACAGTTTCAAAATGTTGAATTTTATATAAGCTTTTTTTACTTTATACAATTTTAGATTATCTACCACTATTTTCTAATTATAATTTGGCATTTAATGAATAATATTCGATTAAAATTTGTTTCTTTAGTAATATTTTATTCAAATTGTTTCAACCAATAATTATATTATTATTAGTTTTCCAAAAATAAAAATAGCTCCATTCAGAAATAAAATATTTCATGTAAATAAAAATATGTTAATTATATATAATAAGTGTATATTTTATTTTAGAATTTCATAAACTTGTATTAGTTCATACAAGAAATTTTATTTTAAAATTCCAAGAAGTAGTTCTCGAAAAAGTCACTGCAATTAACGTTTTTACTTTTATTACAGTAATGTGTCTACAAGTGGAAAACAAATATTTAGTAGAAATTTCATTGGGTATTGCAGTGTTCTCTTAGACATATAATACGGATAATACCAAAAAAAGAATGAACAAAATTAAAGGAAAGAAATTCATGTCTTTGGCTTTTGGCATGATTAAAAAGAGTTCTTGTACGATATACTCATACACTCCATTTTTATTTAGAGTTCATTTATTATTTTTATCTCAATTAATCATTTGAATAATAAAATTATGTTTTTTATAATTATTCAATTAAACGAAATTTATAGAAAATTATTTATTAGGAAAGACTAGCATCTCAAAGTATTTGTAGTAGAATATACTGCTTTATGCAAAAATTTTAATATTTATGCTAGAATTTTTTTTGCAGTGAAACAGAAGCTTAATATTATTCTTCAAATTTTATTTTTATACTATATAAATATATTTATGATATATTTAAAAAATTAAATAATTAATGAAAAACATTTCGAAAGCTTAATTAAAATTTTAATAAAAACTAAATATTTTAACTCTATAGTTTGATATTAAAAAAAGTCAATTAAAACATAGTCTTATATTATATGAAAAATAGTATATAATGAATTACAATCTTTCAAGATTATAAACATTTTGTTTTTAAATAATAAAAAAAATTTAAATAAAGAATATATAATTTCAGAAAACGTAAACAAAAAACGTTGAATAAAATTTTTGAAAATGTAATGCAGCTTATAAAATTGATATGAACTTCTAATAAAAAGTGGAAATATCGAAATTAATTTACATACATTCATTAATAATTTTTGTAGACAGACACTATGAGTAAACTTAATAAGGGACAAATATCAAAATAATATTTGTGTAATAAGCCCTATCGGTATTATTTTTCTATTTAAATACTTGAATAAAGACGTAAACTCATTTATAATTTTGAAATGGCAAAATTAATATGTTATTTCCATAAATATTTGACATGTACAAATAAAATGAAAAGGAAAGTTAATAACATATAGCATGTCTTTTAAAAGATTTTTTAAAAATTATATTTAGAAATTCTAAAGTTTACACAAATAAAAGTATTAGAAAATTAGCTCAAGTTTGTTGCTTAATTCTAAAATCTCTTAAGCTCATAAAAGTTTTGAAGAAACAAATTTCTGTTTGGATACTTTGTTACGATACAAAGAATACTAAAAACAAGAATATCGTTTTTAACATTAAATCTACGTGTTTTCCAATGATTATATGTATTAAATGTTTTCCTAATGAGACAACTCTTAATGAAATAATTTTGTGATTGAATCTCTTTAAATAAATAGAAAGAAAAAGGAAACGAGAAAGAGTTTGCAAAGAAATAATATTTACGGAAATCAAAACTATATTCTTGAAGTAGAGATTTTTCACACTTCTTAGGTATCAAAGCCTACTAATATTAATTAATTATTATTAAAGCAATAATAAAAGTAATACGTATGTTCTTTATTAGTTTTGAAAAAAGAGAATAAATAGATACAGAAGTAAGAACAGGTGCAAAAAGTAAACGTCATTAAAAATATTATCAATCATAAAATTTTCTAAATCAATAGCATTTTCAAGGAATCACAACAAAATAAGGAAATTTAAGAGATAAAAATTTAAATACCAAGCATTAGGAAAATTTCTCAAACAACTAGCATAGCAAATCTCAGTTTTCATATAAGAATCCTTTCTAAATTCTACAAACTTCAATGTGAACAATTATTTTGATCGTGATGTAATAATTCTTTAATAAAAATTGTTCTATCATATTTAATTTTTCAATATAAAGAAACTGAACAGAAAAATTAAAATAAAAAATTGGTGACTCAATCATATACTCAATATAGTAATTATAATTAAATTTACCCTTCAATGCATTATGACCTTTAAATATAATCTATAAAAAATAATGGTTAAATTATGTTAAAGAAAAATATTGTATGTAACCAAGTAGTTGTTCTTTTTCTATTTTTTCTACGAAAAATTTAAAAAATTTTCAAAGTAGATAACGCAATTTATATTTCAAAGATAAAATTTTAAACTTATTACATAGAATTTCAAAAATTTTAATTCCATTTTTAAACACTATTCTAATTAATTAACACTAGCACTGACTTAAAATTAGTACTAAATTAAAATTATCATACATAGACTATTATTTGGTCAATGCCATAATTTTCTTAACACAGATCGGTAGTAACAAATCTATCGATGAAGATATAGCTGTAAAAGTATATTAAACAGAAAAATATTTTACATAATACAAATTTGATGCTGAAATCAGTTTGACAGTTTTTTAAAAAGATGCTGATATACGAAAGATCCCTGCTAGTAAATAGAAATAAAAGGAGATTTTATATTAACCTATAATAAAATTATTAGTATAACTACTAATAATTCTCTTAACAATGACCTAACATTACTAAAAACACGAAGCTGATTGCAAATGAATCCATATCATTAAGACTCGCCAAGAATTTTTTCAAATCCGTCAATCTATATCCTTATCTTTTTAAAAATTAATGTAACTTTGACTAAAACAATTATTAGTAACCAGGGTCTTTTCATTTTAATACTAATTTTTACTCTTTATAGCAGAAAATAAAAAATATTAAATGCATTTAAACTTAAATATTTGTGTTATTTCATAAAATATTTACAGAGATAAAAAATCTTTTATTATTAAAACTAATAATTCATAAATGATAGATTCTTCGTTCAGCTTTATTAGTGTCTTATTCAGTGGTAGTTAGAATGATACTAAATTTTATAGCTTTACTTTATAAAAATAAAATATAATTTATTATTGGTAGCAAAATGTAGTCATAAATTAGTGATTCAATAATCAAAAGATTATTAAGATAATTTCCAGGTGTAATTTATTCGCCACATTATGAAACTGTCTCTATTATCTATTATATTCTAATAAAATCGACATTTCTTTTAAATTTTTCTTTAATTAATAGATGAGATTAGGGTTATTAAAACAAACTCAGGATTTTTTAACAAAAAATCGTAGTTATTATTCATGAAAAAATTATTAAAAAAACTAGTTTACTTTAAAAAAATGTATAAATTAATATTTCACGTTTATGGTTAATACATTTTGTCATACATATTTAAATTTTCTACTAAAATTGTCAACACTTTTACAATATATACGGCAGTTACTAACCTTTTGCAGTAACCAGAGTCACATTTTCAATATTAACAGCTAATTTAAAAATATAGTAATTTTAATAATGTGTTTAGTTATAAATAAATTTATGTTTCTACGTAAAAACATTTCATTTTTTAATACAAAAATATCCACACTAAAACACGTATTATCATTTTAATTTTGCGTTGATTTTTTAGGCTGTACTTTATATATAAAAATTATAGCATATAATTATATATCATAAAATAATTTGTTTATCATGAAATATAATAAATTTGCAACAGTGAATTAATTTTTTTCATGTTTCAATATATATATATATATATATTGATATTTTCGTGAATTCTGAAAAAATTGATATTATCAAAATAATGAAATTTTTCAATTAATAAATTATTAAAAATTTCTTGAAAAAAATTATTGAAATCTTCTATATACTTTTAATAAGGTTTTTTTATGTTTTACTCTGGATAACATTTTTTATGATTTAGAATCAAAAAATTATTTTTTACTATTCTTAACTTCAGGTGAAGCTCCGATTAACATCATTAAATCTTTGCTCGCAAAATTTTTATAACTTATCAATAATTTCAAAAATATATTTTATATTTATTATAATACTATACTTCAATATACATAATTTAAAATCCACTTTTCTTCTGTAAACTTTTATATTTTAAATAACAAGATTGTCTTTTAAAATATAAAAGTAAAGATTATACTTAAGTTATTTTTTATAAATAAATTAATCAATATAAGTCCAAGAATTATGTGTAAGTTATAAAAACTTCAAGAAATTTGTACTCAGTGAAAAATTCAGATTTAAAAACTAATATTAAGTATTATATTAAAATTAAACATTCTTAAATCTTTATGAAATTAATTAATTCATACAGTAAAAATAAAAATAAAATTACAAAATAGAAAAATTATTTAAAAAAGAATAATAATTTTCTTACTTATCAACAAAGTTACAAGATTGTTCTGTAAAAAAATAATCGTTTCAACAAGATAGTCACATCGTATAGACATAGTAAATTCTAATTGAATTTTTATTCAAACCAGTGATTGAAAAATCAATATCTTTACAACGATTTTCACTCAGTTTTTTTAATTGTTGAAAAATCTATGTGAAATCGATTTACTTACGTCAAGTTATATATAAATATTTACAAGTAGATATAAATTAATTAATGCTTAAGTATAATATTAAATATTTCGTGCCTAATTTAGTTAAAACAACAGATATAAAATATCTTACATCAGAAATCGATGTTGAATTTTAGTACCAATTTTGAATTACTAACTCATATTGCGAGCCACTTTAGTACTAAAAACTTTGACAGTGTAAATGTCCTCGTCATAATTTTAAATATTTTCAAGAATTTTTCTGAGTATAACAAATTACATATCTTAAGACTTTTTTAATTTTTTATTTCATATTCTCATTTCATATTCTCATTCAATATTCTCATTTCATATTCAATTTTAAATGAGTGACTCGTAAAGACAAATTTATTATATAAAACAAACTTACCATATTAGAATTATTATTAAATACAATGCTTTTTTTTAGAATATTTAAAATGCATTTTTTTCATAAAATAACAAAAACATCAATTATAATTTTATCCTAAACTAATTCAAAATGATGATATCTTTCTTTATAATTACACAAACATTCGTATATACAATCTATATACGATATATATATGTGTGTGTGTATATATATATTATATATATATATATATATATATATATAAACACTGATTTAAAGTTTTTATTTTACATTATTTTTGACTCATGCTGTAAATGTACACGTACTCCTTAATTTTCCATTTTATCTGAATCATTATTTCAACTAGAAGTTGCTATGATTTTTTCAGTAAATCGTTCTAAATAATATCTATAATATAAAGTTTTGAATGGCTTAGATTAATATCTATCAAACATTTACGTTCAATGTTTAAGCAAGTGATCGATTATTAATTATAGATAACATTCGCAGCGATCGAAGAATCATAGGAGCTTCACCTATAGCACAGGTGCAGTGGCATCAGCGTTTTTGCATCTTTATACCGTCATTTGATAATTCGCCGCTTATCAAAGTAGAAATCCGAGAAAAAACTTAATAACAGTTTGAAAACGTGTGAACGAAAGTACGTGCGAAGGCGCCGCGCGATTACGCATGTCGCGCGAGCGCCTCGCGATCAACAAACCGTGACGATGGACAACTTAGTCGTCTCCTTAGGTGTCGTCGAATAGGCATTGATCGTTTTCCTTGATTGTCAAATACGCAAGGGATCATCGTGGCTGTGGCTCGGCTTATGTCTTGTTGCACAGAAGCTCAGGCTGAAGCAGAACATGAGCAGTACTACAGATCCGAATAGCAGGTAACTCGACCACGATACTGAACATCTGCCTGTGAATCGATTAACAAGACAATGTTATTCTGAAGCAATAACTTAGATTTACGTATTAAGTTTTTATAAAATCTTATTTTTATCTAAAACTGACGATTATGCTTCTCGAAATATCCAGGTTTTGTAGAATTCATTTTTCAATTGTAGTCTGTGATATTTTAATATTTTTCTGCTCATTAACAAAAATTTTGTAACTTCAAATTTTGAACTTAATTACTAAAATCTACTGAATTAAACAATACTTTAAAATAATAATTACAAATTTTCTATCTTATACATTTTTACTAATTTCCGAAATACGACTAATTACTTGAAACATCGATAAATTTATCAAAAAATGTAGAGAAGTCATTTATTTAATTAATTTATTATTATACTTATTGTATTAGTAATTATAATAAATATAAAACCTAGTTTATATGTTTATATGTTTTATACTAAAGTGCAACTACAAATTTTTACAAAAAGCCTTAAATATATTTATATACACATCCACAGTTGTTAATTAAAAATTTTAATAATACTATCATAAAATTCAATGCATCATAAAATTTATTAATTATAACAAAGGTTATTAAAAGATTATTTATAATCTATACAAATATTAGGAAAAACTCAGGACTTACTTATGGAATGACCTAAAAAATTCATTTAAAAGAAATTTTAAAAATTGTTGACTACAAGCTTATCAACTTCTTTCAATGGTTCAGAATGGTTTTCTAGTTTTTGTATAGATACCGTGTTAATTACGTCAGATTAAAAATTGATTAAATAAGAGTTGCTCTCGTTATTAATGTATTTATTTTAAGAACTAATGTATAAGAAATAAACAAGTTTAAAATAATTCTGAATTGTTTTTACATTACATATTTTATTGAAATAATATTTTTTATCTAAAAATAATTTATACATTTTTTCTTCTGAAATAAAAATCAGTTTTTTTGACGTATAATAATAATAATAATAATAATAATAATAATAATAATAATATAATAATAATAATAATAATAATAATAATAATTACAAACTGTAATAATGATTGTTATTATTATTATTACTGTTGTTTTTATTATTATTATTGTCGGTGAGAGTAGTGTGCGAGATAGTATGCGTGTGGCGTATATGCTTGAATGGATGTAGCTATAGGTATTGATGCAGATTAGTAGGTATGCTAAGAAACGCTAGAGACAGAGAGATAATGAAAGAGAGTGAAAGTGCGCGAGTGTGCGTGTGCGACGAGTGGGTGTGCGTCGGTGCGAGCAAAGGGACGACCCCCATCAGACTGACCCACGGCGGGCCCATCAATCTAGGAGAGGTCTTCCTGACTCACGCACGTTACTAATTACATAGAGTAAACCTCTGTAACCCATTATGTAATTGAGATAATAATAATACTGTAACAATTGTACTTGCATTAATTTTCTTCGACCATTTACCTCACACGATTCTACATTATTATCATCATCATCATCATCATTATTATTGTTGTTGTTAGTATATGCTAATAATAATTAAAATGTATTTTGTATATAATTAGTTAATAAACAAAATTTTAGTAAAGATTACAGGAACATATATATTTCATAAAATAACGAAATACATAAATTTGTATGTTCAAATCCTAAACATGTTTAACATCTTATTTCAAATATTTAAATGATCTGATTTACTGAGTGCGTAGTATAGAGAAATATACTCCTTTCTGTCAAAGTGAGATTATCTTGACGTTGCGCTTCTTCACACTATAGCTCAGTAAAGGAGAACGACTATCGTGCGTCGCCCATCGGCGACAGGCTGGCGAACGTTAAGTAAAACATCATTGCACGCGCATATTGTTTGTAAATTGTTTTTAAATCTAGTTACATTTTAATCTTTGAGTTTTTTGAGTAAGTCTGAAACGAGTGTTGATATTATACGCATGTTTAATAATATAATAGAACATTGGAAAATATAAACGTAAGAAAAATTCACGCGACAGCAGCAGAACATCAGATCCCGCACGAAGACAAATATCAGAGAGCATCCGAACATCGAAGCTCGTCGACGGCGTATACCCTCGGCGTAGTCACGTCGCATCTCCAAGAGCGAAATCCATCGCCTCAAGGGCAGAGGATACCAGCCCTAAGCCACGCCGCGGTACCGTGCCACTAAGAGGTATCTTAAATCCCGCGTCTTTTTAATAAAATCATATCTCACCACATCCTTGGCAGGGGCTCCAGCCGGAGCCGTTCTTGTTAAGACATAAGTAGAAAATAGAAGAAAGAAAAAACAGCAAAAGTTTACTAGATTTTTTCCTTCCTTGAACCGTTTATCTTATCATCGCTTCTTTTTGGCTTGGCAAGTAGTCCACGGAAAAAGAAAACACTAGATTGAGGCAAATGAAGTTATTGAGTTTCCGGTCATATACGATGTCCGTTTTTTAAACTTTTTCAAACTCGTCTGACTTTTATTATTACTTTTTTCATCAATACTGTACAAACTACTTCAGAGTGAAATATAATTAATAAAAACTTATTTTGGTCACACTTTGTAATACTCATTGGTTATTATTCTAGTCCTTTAAGAATTCTATATTACTATATATATTGCACTATTTATAAAATAATATGCAATAACGTAACGTATTAAATAAATAAACAGAATGCTAAATTCAAAATGTAAAAAATTTTAATTACTAAAGAATAAAGAAATTATAAATATTTCACGTTACTCCAAAAAATTTTTAAATTATTTTGTAAAAAGTATATCCAGAGGTAATATAAAAATTAATTTTTTAAAATTCATATTACATATATATTGAAAAAATAAAAATTTTTAATTGTATAACCTCTTCTAATTTTTTAATATATATTTTCTATTTCAATGTTTACATAGTTTTTATTAGGAATAAACAAAATTTGTTGAGTATGTTAAAACGTTTAATTAATTATTTATAATTCAATACAAAAATTATATTTCGATAAATCATCTGGATTATCAATTTAAAATCCAAAATTATTATATCAAAACTTACAATTAAATAAATAACAACAATTTTTGAGATAATATATAGTACCTCTGTTTTAAATTTTAATATATTAGAATTAAAAATATAATAGTTAATATAATATTAAATTTAAATTTGTATAATCTTTAAAGTTATATTTATTATATTTTCTGAATTTACTATTAATCTATCAAAATTTTGCTCTCTATATAAATTTAGACATTTATTGAATTGAAATTAAATTAAATTAAATTAATTTAGGTGTAATTTATCATGAAACTATATTCAAATAAAGTAAACTTTTTCATGTTGTAATACAAAAATACTATTTTTTGTTACATATATAAGTATTTATAAGGTAATTATGAATAAGCTATCAGACATTGCAAGTAATAGGTAACAAAAATATAAATAAAGTAAGCAGAAAAGTCATTAATTACGGTTCCTTATATCCCTTCTTTTTCAGACTTTAACCATAATAAATAATAATTATATATATATATATATCTTACGATGTAAACATTTTAAGATCATATTTATAATGTCTATACTCTTATTTTTCTTAATTATTTTATTTTTCTTCACATTTAATCACCTTTCTGAAGTATTTCTTGCTTTACATCTTCTTGTTTATTAGCTTCTTTTTTATTCGCACTTCAAACCTCGATTAAACAAAAATTAAAATAATGAATGCAAAAATAATATTTTATGTTAATAATTTAATAATATGGTATATAAATATTATTTAGTTTTAAACTTAAAAATAGTGAGAATTTATAAAAGCAGTCATCACAGATAGAAGAAAAAATTTCATTATATACGTTCCTGCTCGTACGTGAGATCTCGTTCTGTTACTCTACTTTTTTACTTTATTACCAATTTTTATGTTCTTGAAACTACTTTTACTTCTTTTTAATTATCTATCCTATTCTTCAGAATTTTCTTATCTTTATTAGATCTTAGTTCTTTTCTATCTATTTTAGAGAAATTTTGATTTCAACCTTTTGTTTTTTTATTAAATGAAATTATTCTTTTTAATTTAATAGACAAAAAATATTATTTATATATTATTTTGATAATAATAAGGAAAGTCCTCTGAATGTCCTATTACGATATTTCATCTTTAGCAAACAATTTAACGACTTGAATAAACACAATCGGTAAAAATTAAGTTAACGATTAAAAAATATATAGGTTCGAATTTTATGATAAATATCATTTTTTTCAAGTATAGTACTATAATACTATTTATATATAATGCTATATTTTTCACAAATTTAAAAAATTATTTATATTATAATTATATCATTATATTGTTAAAAGTTTGAAATTATAATAAAACTTTTATGTAATTGTAAATCTTACTGTTTTAAAATATTTCAAAATGAAGTTTAATTGAGCATAAATAAGCAAGATTTAATATAAATTTAATATAAATAATATTTCATGTTATCAATAAACACAAAAATGTTTAATTTATGCGAATGCTCAATAATACAGTCTAGGAATTATAAATCCAATTTCTGGTAATAAAATTATTAATAACAAGTGTTTATGCGTGAATGTATCGAATAGCAAAACCTGACAAGTTATACAGTCGGTAGTGATAAAAGCTTCAATCACAAAATCTAGTTCTAATATGAGGGGTGTGCGCGCGCGCGTATGAATATGTAGGTTCGCAATATAAATATATTGAAGATTTCCAGTTTTGGAAAAAAATTAAATTTTTATAATTAAAACATTAGACTTAAAAGAATTGTTCAAAATATTTTAAAAATTATAATAGTAAATGCCGATTAGAAGTTTTTTTTCAGATATTTTATTAAGACAATTTTATTACTCTAATTGTATTGCTTGAAGATTATAGCTTATAATCTTATAAATAGTTTATATTGTATAGGTATTATTTTGACATTTTTTAAATGTAATTTTATGTGAATCATAAAATCTTAAAATGTATTAATTTTATAGATTTTAATTAGTTAGAACCAAGTTGTTACGTTACAAATTTAATTCTAAGTTATGAGCAATTAAGCTTTAAATTGATTGTTTAAATTTAGAATTGGTGGAAATAAAAGTTAACATTTATTAAAATTTGTAATATTTTAATTTTTTCTTTTCATATTATAACACATTAATATATATCGGATTTTTAAATGCACATTTTTAAACAAAAAATAAACTAATATGTATTTATAAAATAAAAATAATGAACATTTTATTCACACTTTTCTTATTTAGTTTAAATACTAATCTTTTTAAAATTGTTGAAGTTTAGCTAAAGAAGAGGAAAATAATTTTTTTATTCATAATAAATAAATAAATATTGTTTCTAATATTTTTAATAACTATAATAATATTTTCTTAATATTTAAATTATTGATAAAATTAATTGAAGAAAAATTAATGAAAGGTATTTATACTATAATTGATTTATATAAATAGTCTTTGAATGTAGCATACTCTATATTTGAGTTTTCATAAAGAATATTTAAAGAAATTCTATCGAAAATAATGTATTTTACAGAGAAGGCATGTATAATATTATATGTAATTTATATAAATATGAAAATTTTGACTAAAAAGTAAATTAATCAATCATATATCTATGGAAATAACTTTAGATACTGATAATAATGTCCCCATACAAAAATCCATAACTCACCAAGATTGTAGACGTTCGCACCCTTTCCACAAGATTCTCGTACTTCACGGTTGTCCCAACCAATGGGGTACATAACTAAACCTCCACAGATCATTGTTGCTGCAAACATGAAGAGTTGTATAACGATTTATTAAGATATATTATATTTAGTTAAGCTTATGTAATTTATATCTCTTCGATTACGAGTTCAATATTTCAATCTCATTTTTATATTATAACGGAGTTAATATTTGAAAATAATGCTTCATATTATATATATTTTATTATAAAAATTATATTACGGAGTAAAAAATTATTTTTTTTAATAAATCGTGAATTATATTTTCTAACTTATAACTAATACGTTACGTTTCTTACTTATATAAAAAGAAAAAAGATTCTTAAAATATTTATAAATTATATTATTAAAAATTTAAATTTATGTATTTACAAAATAAGAAAATAGAATTTAATATATTCAATATTTTTTAATTGTATTTGCATTAATAATAGCAAATAATAATATAAATATACGTTCAAAAATTCGTTAGATACAACGTGTAATTGTCGTATATAATTCACTTTTTGTAAACTTGAAATAGAATTAAATATTTTATCAAGAATTAAAAATATAAAGATTTATATACAAATACTTATTTAAATTAGTAAATGTTTAAATTTTATAGTAAGAGTTAATATACAATTTTAAATAATTGTTTTTAATCTTCGGTTGTAAATCATTTATAATTTTAATTAGAATTAATATTTAAAATACATGCTTTAGAAAAAAGTATCAAAATTCGTTAAAGGTAGAAACTGAACGTAAAAAATTGAAAAAAGGTAATATTAAAGGACAATTTTATTTTTACCAATTTATAAGTAAATTATCTCTTATTTTAATAATTAATAAGAATTAAAATTATTTAAAATTTATTTCCGAGAAATTTTTTTAAAGATAATTGTTTTAATGTATTAAATTATGTACAAATTAGCTATATAAAATAAAAAATTTTCGTTATATAGTACATCAATATATTTGCAAATTAAATTAATTCTACTAATAATATGTCAAATTTTCTACAAAAGTAAATAGTACTATATTCTTTCATTATTAATATATTTCACTATTATTTAGTTGTAATACGAAACTTAGTTTTATGTTGTTTAAACTAAATCAATATTAATAACTAACACTGAAACTAGAAAAATTTAACCATTTACATATCGAACTTCAAAGTGAATGTACATTACAGAGGAAAAAAGATAAAGAAAGTCAACATCGACTTTGGCAATTATTACTGGTTATTCGAGAAGTTAATTATTGATAATTGGAAGTGTCAATTAAGCTTCATACTTAACGATATATCTAAATATACATAAAATAAGGCGCAAAACCGGGTTGCAACCACACAAGGTCATAAAAACCTTCACAGGTTGTCCGCACATAAAATCTTTATATAGCTCTCGATTTGCAACGCGTGTTCGTGAGAGAGTTGGACAGATTGTTAATCATGAAGCTCACAGAAAATGATGCGAGCCTTATACGTACATTTCAACAAAATGGCAAACCTGAAAGTGTATATTTTGCACAGACTCGGTCTTCCGTATCTTTCAAAGTATCGAAAGTTTAGCGCAGAGAAACTTTGATTGGCACAGCAGCGAGATCGATTCGAGATTCGACTCTTTGCGATTTTCTCGAGTATACATATTAAGTAAAAAGAAACTTCATGTATATAGTATATTGAAATTTTAAGTTCAAAATTATTGTGAAGTTAGTTCTGGTTTGCCCTTTTACTATTTACTATTTTACTGCATACACGGGTATATCCTTCAATGACTTAAAAAAATAGTTTGGTTACAATTTATTTTATATAGTATCAAATCTTACTATCCAGTGAGTATATTAATTTAATATAAATTTGAATACAATGTAATTTTTCGATAATAAATCTGTAAATAGTTCTTGAAGGCGAGTTATTTGCTAATAATACAAATATTTAGTAGCATATACGTCTATAAAGTGCAAAACACTTATTTATAAATTTAAAAAATATTTAATAACAGGCAAATTATATTTTAAGAAAAAGGTACTATGCAAGAAAAAACCATCGAAATACTTGAACGATATACAACCAAAAGTAAACTTAGTTGTAAATAGAAATACTGCAGTCTAAAAAAGACGGGAGGTTCAAAAGTCGAAAGGAGCAAAAGAAAATAAAAAACTGAAATCGCGTGACTAACTCTATCCTCTTACACTTCCTAAGTTAAAAGAAAAAGGACATAGATAGAGTGTCCCCAAAAAGAAAGAGGATAAAAAAAAAGAAAAGTTCTCGTTCTCTGTATTGCGCATACGTGTATGAAAGGGAGCGCTTTGCCTCTCACGATCGAATTTTCTTACGCAGAGGCCTTTGCGTTACACACTCCTTTACGATCGTGAATAAAGGAATTGGGATTTTCTGTATATGTGTTACACTTTCTTAGGACTTATTTTCTCTACTAAACGCTAAAGTCAATAGCCTTATTACATGTTTTTACATCACGAATATCGATATTATTTTGGAGAATTTATGTATATTTTAGAAATTATGCATATATAATTTTACAAATTCATTAATTTATTACAGTATCAAAATTAAAATACCTTCATTTATATGATAGCTTATGAATCCAATAATTATTAGAACTATCTTTTTTTTATTTAAAAATAGTTCGATAAATTTTTTATTTCAATTAAAATACTAAATTTTTAATAAGTACATTATAAGTAATTAAATTCTAAATTTAAATTAATAATGATAATGTTTATTTTGTATTTTCTCTTTTAATATTTAAAATGTTAAACTCATTTTAATATTCATCATTACTATTCTTTTATTATCTATTAGCTGTGCATATATATGAAAATACATTATATCTGTAGATACAAAAATTTATTAACAATTGATAAAATGGATCAACAAATTCTTAAACGAATAGTTTAAACGTTTTAGTATTTTATCTATTTATATTATTTAATTTGTTCTAAAAACACATCAAAAGTGACGAAACTAAGTTTTCTTATAAGAAGCATTTACAAAATTATCTTTAATTAAACAGTTTTGAAATAGATGAGAACACAATCTATCATAGTTATTTGTGATAATTATGAACACGTTGAAGACAATTACAAATGATTAATGAAAAATCATATTCACGTGAATTCTCGTAATCTATAACGAAGAGAATTAGATTACTAATACAGTCAATTAATCTTCATATCGTAAAAATGTATCGGTTCATTTCTTGAATTGCAACATTAAAAATTAAAAATTGAAATATTAAAGTACGCTATCATATATTAAAATTGAATTTTACATTTTAATAATAATGTAAATTTAATTATATAGTAAATTTTTTTATTTATATACTTTTATTGTACATAAATAATAATTATCGAAAAACTTTGTAAATAATCCGTGAACTTAGAAATTAGAAATTATGAGTTGTTAAAATGTACTCTAAATAATACTAGTTTAATAGTATAATTTGTTGTTATTATTTTAAATTAGTTATTGATTGCATAAATCATATTATTGCTTTCTTGTAAAAAAAAGAATATATTAATACAGAAAATATTGTTATTGAAAAGTTTTATTAGGTATAGCAGCCTATATTTTTAAATTAATAACTAATTTTATTTACAAAATCAAATTATGTTTTGCGAATACCACTATAATAAAATTTAATTACTGCATGTGCACATTAATAAACTTAATCGTTAATAATTTTAAAGACATTACACGAATCGATTTTATCTATTTAAATATAATTATATTGTCTGTTATTATATACATTTTCTAGATACTTGACAATACGAATTTCATAATTAGATGTATAGTGGTGTAAATAAATTTAGTATTCTTATGCATATAATTTTATTGTGAATGATATAATATTTTTTTTTAATAATTGAACACTAAGCACATTAATATAATTATTTACACATATATACATAATTAAATATAATTTTATATTAAATGTTACTCAAATTAGGTAAGCGGTTAAACAACATTGATGTAACTTTTAAATCGCAAACGAACACATCGAATATTTATTATTTATTTGTTAATTGATATTCTTGAAGCAATGCGTAAAATAAATTATTAGGAAATTTTTTAGAATGTTAGCTTAAGAGAAAAATGAATGCAAAGCATGCAACAGAGAAAGTCCTTGGTATAGTAGCAAAGTAGATTATCACTTCACCGAATCTTCTATGCAATAAAGTCAGAATAGAAACAGAACCTCTACCAGAAGCTCGTACGTGGAAAAAAGCGAAGAGAAAAAAGTTAGATTGCCTGGATATGTTATACGAAAAGCAAAAAGGCCTGTAGAAGGAATAAAAGAGTGAAAAAGGACTCTACTCACCGGCTAGAAGCTGAAGAGAGCCAAGGACCCTCGTGTGCTTGGGCGTCTTGAGTACGTGAGGCAGGAAAGACGAGGCAGCAGCAACGAGCGTGAGTGTCCCAATCACAGCAATGGTGAGACCAAAGCTGATAGTCACTGTGCTCGCCTGCCACCAAGGACTAGGTATGTCCCAGAAGCTGTAATTCCGATTGTCGGCATTTTACAAACGTGATTCTGTCGCTTTCTTACACTTGCAATTTCTCTTTCTCTTTCTCTCTCTCTCTCTCTCTCTCTCTCTCTCTCTCGCCTCTTTGCACGAATGTGTAAAGACATAAGTGTGCGAGATATCTGGATTACTCTGTGCACTCGCTTTATATCCGTCGACCTATCTTTCTCGTTTTTTCTCGCTCTCTGACGCATACAGAAGGCAAAGAAAATCGAACACATGCTTATACGCGTGCAAAGACTCTGATATCTCTGACGCCTGACAAAAGCGCTCAGACGACTAGTCGATTCCAATTACTTTGAGAGGCAGGTGGAAAGACGCAAGAAGAACATGTTCAGCTCTGGTCTTTTATTATACGTGTCTGCCTTGACGAATCTTATATGGGAGACCAGCTCGATTTGTCGATCACGTGTTTGTTATTCGTGACATCCAAGCACGTTGGGCGATTGATTGCTCCCTTATAGGCGATGTTTGACGGAGATTGAACTTGAAGTCATTATTTTGCATTTCTACTCATCTAAGATCTTGGAATTAATTTTCCTATTTATAAATCTATTATTCAAATTATTTAAGCCATTAACGTATAATTCCTATCTGTATTAACCGGCGTTTTATAAAATGCTTATGGATTCAATTAACTATCAGATAAAGCATCAAATCTATTCAATCATGGATCTATTCAAGATTTATGATCATTTGATTATAAATGATAATATTTTTAAACGTAAACGTAGGTTTTTATTCTAAAATATTCTTTTAACCCGTTTTTATTGTCGAAATGTTAATATAAAGTACATTTTGGTAAGTAACAATTTTGTGATAATTTAACTTAAAATTTAACATTCTAAAAATTTATTATTTATCTAGAATAAATTAAAATAAATTCTAAGTATGCTACTTCAATTATAAATATTGTCCGAAATAATTAAAATAAATTGCAATGTACTTTTAAATATTTCTTCATTTTAATAATATAGTGCCTTATCTTCGAGATAACACGTAATTAAAGTTTTTTAAAGTAAATGAGATTTAATTTTCTACATTAAAAAAATTATACTTAAAAAATTTTATTTGGTAGTTATAGTTTTATAAATTAACTATACATCTCCCTTACAAATTTTCGTAAATATAACTATGAATCTATAATATTTATATCTGAATATTATTTTAATAAATGAAATATTTTAGTCATAAAATAAAAATTTAATAAAAATGAAATCAATATTTTAGTATCATAAATTTTATCTGTAAATCTATGTATACGTTATACGATTTAGTAAATCAAAGACCAAATTAAATTTCTTTTCATTCTATCAATTGAATGATATTTAGTTGCCAGAAAATGGAAGATGGTTATGATAAACAGTTATATTATTCTTAATTGAAATAATCTTTGATTGCATTTTAGCTCTGTATAATTAAGTTTTAATTAAAAGAGATTTTAAAGTATAAACAGAAGCTTTTTATTTTTATTAAAGAATAATGTTATTTATGTATTGAAATAAATAAATTGTAATTAAATTTTAATATTTTTAGTTTTTTATTAAAAAAAAATCTCTATTTGTCTGAACTTTCACTGGTTTACTCCTTACTCAAGTCAATACAATATATTAGAGTTTTTAATCTAATAATGTTAATTTAAAGTTATTAGTTCCAACTTTTAATTTTCTGAAATTCTCTTATAAAAAAATAAAATAAAATTTATTGTATCCTTCAAAATTCTTAGCGTAAATAACACAAGATTTTTCTTTTATTTAACACAAATGTTTTATGTTATTTATAATTTATACAGTATATTAAAATACAGGTATAAATAAAGCATAACATTTACTCATAATTATAATTTATAAACGTTTATACATAAAATTTTTTTTGTATTTTTTACAAATTATATTACTATTTCTAATTAATTCTTTAATATTTTCTTTTTTAAAAGTCTTATGGGTTAAAATAAATGTGTAAGAATTTAAATCTGCTGCAAAATAAATATATTGTTTGTGGATTCTAAATTCTTATTTTATATAATAGTACGTGAAAATAAAATTTGCTTTTCTATCGTAGATTTGGTTCACTAAAAGGTGTCAAATAATAAGCAAAAAGCTTTCAAAAAGAATACCAGTATAACATACGAGTATACAAGGGAAGCCGCAAAAATAAAGACGAGGGCTAAATTTGCACGTTCGCACTTATACTAGTTCGCCTGTTATTCAGTATGTTCTCGTATTTTTAGTCACGATACCGCCTACTTTTTTCGTTGCAGTACAAGGTACACGGGTGCATTTTTTTCGAACTGAAATGCAACGCTTGTCTACGGTGTTTTTATGCGCACAAACGGTTTGCTGCAGCGCAATTTTTTTCGTAGAACATTATTTTACGTATAAATTTCCAAAAGTCGATAACCGTATTCATTTTCACGTGTATTCTATAAAAAACTATTCATCTCTAATTTGTAAATTAAAATAATTTAATAATGTTGAAAAGCTGTAGGTTTAATGAATAAAACGAATAACAACTATCAGTATGTTACATTTTTTCTTTTGTTTCTGATATTTAAATACTTTATTTGAAGAAGACGTGATAATAAAATTCTTGAAATTATTTTATTTAAATACTATTTAAACAAAAATATCCATATTATGAAATACAATTTAAAAATTGACTATTTTATTGTATATAATTAGAAAAACATTTTAATTAAAAAAAATTTCGCCATATAAATATTCTTCTTTATAAATGATTTATTCAGATATTTTTAAATATTTTAAAATTCCAACACATAATACATTAGAATAAATATACAATAAGAATTGACTTATTAAATTATAATTACAAATTACAAATTTTAGTATTAAAGTATTTGAATAATTTTATTACCAAACGTGGACTATTAAAAGTTAAAAAATGTACTGATGATCTTTAATTGATTATCATAAACGAATCATTTTTCTATAATATTTAAATATAAAAACGTAAATCTTGTACAAAGACTTTTATTAATTAACATTAAAATTTTTTTACAATAATTAAGATAATTATTGAATATTAATCACTTAATATTCATAGCTGGATTAAAAACATATATTTTTTTTCATGAGTCACTTTATTGGTGACTCATTGTGTAAATATAAAATGTAAAATCTTTATTTTAATGTGTTTAATATCTCAATATATGTATTGTGATACACTATAAAAAAAAATTCATTAATAATTATTGATTATAACAAAAAATTGTAACTATAATAACTAGAGAAAGTAGAGCAAAACTTAAATCAATATTCAATATGTAATCCATGATATATTTGAATTAACAGGAATAAAAAACTTTCAGTACATAAAATAGAAATCTATTAATTATTATTAATAGATCACTAATAATAAAAATTATTTTAAAAATAATTCTAAATTAAAGAAATTTAACGTAGACTCTAAGAATAATTAATATTAATGCTTTAATTAGATTGTACAAAAATAAATATAGTAATATATGAATATAATCAATACATGGATTCTTTTACAATAAAAATATATAAATCGTTTATATATTATAAATTATTATTATTTAAGTTCAAAATGACCTTATTTAAATATGTAATTTATTTTTTACTTTATTATAATTTACTAATCATACTATTCTATTAAAATTCTTTTTAGATTAAATATTCAGTAAAATACCATTAAGAAAGGGTAAAAGTTTCTTTTTTTTAATTAATATTAAATATAAAAAATATGTAATATTTTCTGAGTTAATCTTAGTTTTTTATCGTTGGAAATGATATTTTTAAATTTAAATAATAAAGAATATATAAAATAATATAAACATATAAAGATAAAAATTAATTAGAGTTTAATTATCTACAGAATAAATGTATATTTATATTTATAGTTATATTTTGAAACTTCCCTTTAAATTTTGCATAATAAATATTTTATTATTCATATTATAATTATATAATTATTATTATTCTGTACAATCTTCGTACGAATACAGTTTCTATTATAAATCAGTTTGTTTGGAATTTGGATTTCAATATTTTTGATATTTAATATATAATATTAATATCACAATATTATATTGTTGATATTAATATTTATTTTTAGTGTGACAAATAAATCTGCTAAACTACTATATATAGATTATAACCATTATCTTGAAATCTTCGAATTAAAAATGGTATGTTAAATGAATAATATAATAATATCATAATTGAATAACTATTTATTATATAGATTATTAATATAACTATTATTTATGTTAGTAATAGCCACAATTAAATTATTACATTACTTTTAAAAAATTAGAGATGATATAACGTTTAATTTTGTATGGATGACAATATTTCATTTATTCTTTATTTTACCGTTGTCAAAATTTAGAAATAATTTAGCTGAATCTAAAAAAAACCTGAAGATAATACGATACTGGTAAAAAATATAATAAAGTTAAAATATATTTCATTATTTCAAGATTTCAGAAGATATTGACTGTTTTAGATACTATATATAGAGTAGATATTAATTTTTCATATACTTCTTTAAAGATAGTAAGAAAAATAAAATATATATGTATTAATATAAAAATGATTAGTTGAATAAAAATAATCATATGTATATATATATATATATATATATAAACACACAAATATATAAAGTTCGTATAAATGATAAAAAAATCTGTAAATTATAAATACTTGAAAAATTTAAGAATACTATATTTGATATTGAAACTGATAATCTAAAATTCGTTAACTTTAAAAATATTTAAAAATATTAAATATTTTACAATATATGAATTCATGAATTCAATACAAAAATTTAAAATTATTTAGAATCAATTTTAACATTATATCTGCGACAAATAAGATATTTGTAAAAAGAATAGACAATATTATTTTCAAAGTTTACGATTAAATATCATTCAATATATTTAAACATACTGTATATTTTAAACATATAGTCAAATCATCATATCTCTTGATATATTTTCAAATAATTTTATATTTTCTTTATAATTATAGTAGAATTTTTTAAAATTGAAATTGTATTATATGATTTTATCCAAATTTTGGTAAAATTAGATTTTATCATTAACTAATTTGTCTAAGATGTAATTGTAAACTAAGTGCCTTAACTTCAATACAATTTTTAAATTTATAGTTTAATTATATATTAAGATAATAATAAATGGAATTTTAATGGTTACTTTATTCTTTTAATTATAAAAGGTATATAGTTATGCAGTTGAACATCAAAAAACCTCAAAATCAATCATTTGATAATGCAATCATTATATAATTTTTTATATTCTTAGGTACTATTGGTCAATCGATATCATATTTCGAGATAATTTAGAATTCATCTGCTAAAATACAAAAAAACGCATAAACCAAATACGTAGATCAAATGTGAAAAAAAATGAAAAATAAATGGAAATTTATGATAAAAGAGAGGCTGAGAAAGCTGGATAAAGGCTTATTGAAGTAATTTGTGGTTTATCTCTTGAAAGAGTGTACAAAAGATCGATTGATACTTGACCACATGTATCATTTTTCATGGTTTTTTCAAGGTTAATTTAGATTCAATTTCTTCTCTACCATCTGTTTTGTGCATCATACATTTAAATCATATTGAACAGCTTCTGGAAGCCCATAAGAAAAGTTGATAATAAACGAAAATATTTGCATAAATAAAATTAATTAAAATTTTAAATAATATTATTAAAAAGAATATTTATCTAAAATATTTTTATTTACTCAAAGTATATTTCTTTAATCCAAATAATTTTTATTTAATTAAATTCATTTCATTTACGAAAATAATTGAAATTAAAGAAACAAATAACGATAATTTTAGAAAAATTCATTTGATGTAATTATGTAGATGAATTAAAAATTTATTTATCAAATCAAATTTCAATATTTAATTACTTGGAATTTTTAAATGGAATGATACAAACATATAATTCATACATTATGATATAAATTTTACAAATGCGTTGAAATAATTTACATAGTTTTTTTTATTTTAAATTGGTAAATTAATAGAATTTGTTAATTTAAAATTTAAGATGAGTTAATAACACAAATATTTTTAAATTTCATAGAATATATTATTAAAGTCTTTATAACTTAGAAAACAATAGTTGAAACTTATAAAATATCTAAATAATTGTTTTAATTTTACAAATACATAGAAAAGCAATAAATCAAATTATGTTTTGTATATTAATTTAGATAATAGTTCATACTTAATGTAAACTTTCATTATTTACATAGTATTCTATTTTATTTAATTTTAAACTCATATCGCATGAAGTCATATTAACTCTCATTAGTGCTATGCGTTTTTTTTATTCTTGTAGTTAAGAAAATACCGAATATGACGATTACTAGGTAATATTAATCTGTTTAATACCAAATTCTTTTTTTTTCAGATAATATGTTAGTATATTTAAAATTTCTTTTATTATAACGTAAATAATATTATATATATTCCGGTACAAATAAGGATTTACAAAAGATGAAAAGGTACTGAAAAAGTCATTGATAAATTCCGGTGAGCGTCATTGTTTCATGAGAAATGCACGCAATTTATCAGTGGTTAAGCTTTTCAGCTCACTATTTCGCAAACCAAGGTCTCCTGATTTTTTTTCGTGACGATTCGTCTGGTTTTATTTTCATCCGAAATGATGGCCTATGCTTGTCATTCATTTGTCGAGCAAAAAGTCTATCAGAAGCATTGATGCCACTACCTCAACTCCATACGACAAACGATGAACAGAACAAATTCGACCAATCAGACAGCCTGAAAATATATCAGTTTTAATTTTAGTCTCTATATTCTTTTTCTTTAGTATATTTATTAAACAGCTGGATTTTATTCACCGCTACTTTGTAAATTCATATACTCCCAAAAGAATTTAAAAAATTGTTTTTGATAACTTTTTAAAACATTAAATATCTTATTGTTTAAATTATATGATATTTTTAATTTTTAAAGCTTTCATATTTGATGAAACGAGCTTTTAATTTTAGAGTCATCATAAGGTATATATTCATCAAGAAGATTCATACATATATAAATAAGAAAGCGTAGGGAAGGAAAAGTGTAGGGAAAGAGAGAGTGAGATAGAAAGTGAGATGATAGAGATGGAGATAGAAATAGAAATAGATTATAGAAAGCGAATGAATGAGAGAGAGAGAGAGAGAGAGAGAGAGAGAGAGAGAGAGAGATGAGAAAATGTGTGCAAGAAAACAGGTATAAATAGCGCCACGAACAACAGCGATAAACGATTTATCGTCACAGAATCTCGCTTGGAATGCACAGCGACGGAAAAATGAGACACTAGATTTATAGTGATAGAAATTCTGTAACCGGATACAAGCGTACACACCGGACTTCAAATGACAAACTAGTAATTGAATTTCCTTTTTTCATACTGGCACAGTCGTTGTTCAACTAACTATTTTAAACTAACGTTAAAAAATCTACACCTTTTTAAATCATCTAATTAATACAATAATTAATCCAATGTTTTTTGTTAATGCGTATTCTTTTAGTTTTAGGTAATTTGTGGATTTGAATTTGTATAAGTATTCAATTGACTAATTAAAACTGAAATAGCTAAAAGTTTTTGTATTACTAAAATATATTATAGTATGTCTAAACTTTCAATATAATTTAATTTGTGTTGTAAAAAACTCTTGTTTACTTTGTATAATATTAAATATATAATTTAAATATATATTTTAAACTATTAAAAAGTTTTAAATATTATATTGTTTTTTATTAGTGTTAACAGCGTCATAAAGGACTAACTTAAAAATTGATAGTAATATCAAGAAAGAGAAAATAATATAATTCTATCTAGTTATAAAAAAGTTCCGATATAGCTTTTTTATTACATTTATTTTTCCTACCTCCTTTGATCCGATCCTGATTCAATATATTTATTTAATTTTATAAAATTTAAAACCAAACATGTTTCTTATTAAATTATTATTAAGAACAATACCAAAAATATAATGTAAATGATATCGTAAATTCTTATATTATAGAATGATCCGCACTTTCAAGAACAGCATATTATTTTATAACGAGACAAATATACGCAATAATTAGATTATTAAGGGAAAGGGAACGAAAGCAAAATGTAAATGTTGTAAGTCTCAGTTTGAACCAAAAAAATCAACATTACTGCTGTCCCTTAAGATACACTTCGTATGAGTTAAACAATTAATTTTTTCGATTAATTCACCGTTTGTAAATCATAACAATCTCAATTAATATTAAAATTAATAAATATATTAATATATATATAAATAATATAATTAAACAATGATTTTTGAACCCACAAAAAACCGACGAATGGGAAAAGCTTTACTGTGAGTCCTTTTTAATTAAAACAAAATATTTTAACGAAAACTTTTCAAAATTTAATTCTACCAATTATGTTTTTGTTGATGTAAACGTATATTAAATAACTTAATTTAATATAATTTGTTTTTTCTTTTTTACTTGAAATATATCGATAAGATGCAAGAACCTTGAATTTTCAGGATAAAAATTATACAAGTATTTAGTTACGCTTATGAGCTTTTTTATTATAAAATTTGTTTTATAAAGAGCAATTGAAGGAACAAATTTATTTATTATGGACAGCAGATCGAGAGAGAGAGAGAGAGAGAGAGAGAGAGAGAAGGCATCTTTAAAGGAAGATAATGAAACTTACCTTGAGTACCTGGCGCACTCGTACACTATCTCCGGGGTGCTATGAGGCGCCCGTATTCTGGGATAATTACAACGTCGAAAGGAACTGAAGTAAGCATCTGCTTTGCCAAGGAGCTTTCCCTGTAATACAAAAATAGGAAGATTGTTGTTAAAATTTGTACCGAATGTTTTGTAAATGCATCCCTCTCTGTATAGAAATAGGCTTTCCATGTACAAATGGTTTTAGTGGAGCTACGTTAGCTACCCTATGTTGACGGGAGATAAGAGGAGGATACATGAATTGTAATGCGATTATGGTCAGACCACAGTGCGCTTACTATAAGCTGAATGTGAACTTTCTACGAAAGCGGAAATATAATAAACAATTTTTTCATTCTTTTTTGTACACATTGTACATAGTAGGTAAATTTTTAAATTCAAATCATCAATTCCTATGTCAATATTTAGTAAAAATAGATTTTTTCACCTTCCTTAATCAGAAAAATTATTTTTTCTCTATGATGTATTCGAATTCAATTAACCTCTTATTCCAACTCTTTAAGTGCATTATGAAATAAACCGAAATACAAGGAAGAGTAAATATATTGATGCTCTTAACAAATTTCATTTTAAAGTTTTAAAAATAAATGTTTTATTAAATGTATTATGGAAAAATACGTCAATGTTATATGTTTTTAGATACAGTATGCAAGATAAAAAATTTTCTAGAATATTCATGTTACTAAACATTTGTTTAATAATTGGATTATTATTTAAATGAAAGTAACAATCTGATGTTTCCAGAAAAAAAGTTTAATGTTACCTTGAAATATTGCTCTAAATGAATTTAATACGCTTTTATCTAGAAAATTCAATATTGATTTGATACAATTTTCAAATTGGACTTATATAATTGAAATAGACTATTTATGATCACGTTTTAAAATTCAAAGTGTTTCTTTTTTTAACAATTTTATCTCTTCATAACTAAGTTTATTTTATAAAAATATTTGCTTCAAAAACGATTGAACTATAAATACTAGAAATAATGTAGGTAAAATAGTAATGAATTTCCGTATTTTATACAATTTTTATATAATAAGCATAAAAAATTTAAAATGTAATAAGAAATTGTTCAAAATAGACTTAATATTAATAGATTTTGAAAAACTAATAAACGAAATACACGCAGAAAAGTAAAAGAAAGATTATTATTATGGTAAAACGAAAAAAATTCAAATTAAAAAAAAAATTGAATAAAAAAGATGAGATTTTATTAAAAAAATATTTTATAAATATATCTATTAGTATAGAGAGAATAAGAGAGATAAAAAAAGGAAAACAAGCAAGGTAATATATTAACAATTATTGTATCTATATCAATTGCATAGAAATATATATATATATATACAGATATCCTTCGATAAAAGAGATAATATAGATACATTCTACAATCAAAGATATATAATATCTAAGTAATTAAATTTTTAAAGAAAAATTAAAATATACAGACTTAAAATACGAAATAAAATAAACAAAATTATTTTTAAAAAAACTCGTTATCCAACATCTTTTAGAATAAAATAATGAAATTGTCAATTTTTTAATAAAATAAAAACAAAAATAATATATCTTTCGACGTGTGTATTTATATACATATTACCAGATACTTTTGAAAAGTAAAATATAATTAATAACATATATCAGTACTTCTACTACGTTATAGATACTATTTAATTTTGTATAAATTCGCTGGTTTTCTTAAACATAATTCCAACAATTTTAATTTTGATATGAATAAAGATTGTTTAAATATTTTACTGAGAAAAACTTTAATAAAATTATATACAATATATTTTTATATGGAATTAATAGCTACAAATGAAAAATTATCCTTGAACGTAATGTATTAATCTGAATTTATATAATAATCTTCAGATTTATTAATAAGTAAAAGACGTATCAGAAATACTTTAAATGGTTATTAATTGAAAAAAATAAAAAATAAAACTGAAGTTGTTATGCTTATACAATAATATTTATTAAATTTTTTAAACAAATATTGTTTTACATAAATCATTTTATCGTATAACTAGACTATTAAAACCAGTTTAACTAAATACTTACATTTTAATATAATGATGTGAATAAGTTAATCGCGTTATATATGTAAAATTATACATATAATGTACAATATAATTTATAATTTATAATTAAAAATAAATTTGGCCAATTAATTCATTTTGTTGAAGTTTTTGTTGCAAGCCAAATAAATAGTAAATTACAATCTAACAAAATTAGCCATTTCCATTGATTGCAAATGGATAATTTACAAACTATTTTAATGAATTAAAAAGTAAATTTTATTTAATTTAACCAAACATAATTTACGAATAACTATTTGTTATACTAAAAAAAACTGAAAATCTCAGTTACGTTCAAAATTACTTTTAAGTTGTTTTTCATATCTCAATTAAGATTAAAATTATAAATAACTTTTATTCTTTCTAACAAAATATCATATGGAGCCATACTTTTATATTAAAATCTACACATCTCATCATCCAAATATTGGATAATTTGATATTTAAGTATAAGTAAAATACATTCATATTAGAAATTATATACTTAATATAAATTTCTAAGTTTCAATGTTTATCCAAAATAATTACTAAATAAATTTATACATTTCGGACATAAATCAGATATTTTGTTTATATAGATAAAAATATATATTTAGTATTTTTTAATATCAAAGAAACAATTAAATATTAATTATTAAATTAATACTGAAATATATTGTATATTTTACGCTTAGAAGTGTATACACAAAAAGATTTTCAGTATAATAGCTGCAATGTCCGGTATATTCGCGTTACCAATTAAAATAAGGCATTCAAGTCACTAGATTTATCTAAGTTACATATCGAAATCACACTACTGAATAAAAAAGCCCTTTAGTTCAGTAGTTGTGTGAAATCAGACTAAAGCATGAAGTAATAGTATTTTGTGTAAGTGATGTTTGTTGATTCAATGTATCTGTAATCAAAATTAAAAAGAAAAAGAAATATTGGAAAATCATCCATTTAGTCAAAATGAAAATAATTTTTTCTTGTTTCGGAGCAAGATTGTTTGCAAACACTTCTTAACCAAAATTTAAATAAAACTATATAATTTATTTTATTTAAATTTAATTTTATTACAATATCTATGACTGCTGTAAAATTGTAAAATTACAGATTTAAATTACAAAAAGAAATTACACTAAAACAAAAATCTTTAATTAAATTGATAAGTATCTTATTTATCAAAGTATACATACTTTTGTTAATCATATGCGGTTTTTAAATAATTCATTTTTTTATGCAATATCATCAAAACAGAATAGACTAAACTTTAAAATTTAATAAAAATAAGTAAAAAAGTAATATAAATACACGTCTATATCATTAGTATGCAAAAATTAATTTTTGGGAAAATAAAATATTTTTTTTCAAAAATTGACGCGGGCGATGATTTTGATAAAACACATTATTTGAATTTCACCCTTTCAAAAGATTTAATTAGCAATTCTCTTTTAGTTGTATGGTTAATATATCTTTACGTCTCTTTTTTGTCGTCCCTCTTCTCATTTAACTAAGTGCTTTTGTTCCTTTAAGCCACGAGCTGAACTTTATAGATGAAAAATAGAAATACAAATTTACAAAGAAAGAGAAAAAGAGGATACATAAGAAAGACAAGAAAAGCAAGAAGAGGGAAGAATGGAAAAAATAGTAAAAGAGTGATAAAGAAAAAAATTGAGGGCGACCGGAAGTTTTTTATGGATAAATTGGAATCGTTCAACGTTTCCTTAACTTGTTTGTTATAAATTGAGTCGCTTCACTCTTGTTAGTGCCATCAATATTAGTCTATACATGCATATATCAAAATTTCGATCGTTCTATTAGATAAGAAGATAGGAAGAGAGATAAAGAGAGGGAGAAAGAGAGAGAGAGAGAGAGAGAGAGAGAGAGAGAGAGAAAGGAAGGAAAAACTTATATGTGTGAAAAGAAAAAGGATATAGACATAGAAAAAGTAAGTGAAAATTATTTTTCTTATAGCTCAGCCTACTAAGAAAACGTTGAATGTAAATTTTGTGCTTATAAATCTATTCATTTTCGTTTCTGAGCGAAGAAAATATGGATAAAAACGTGGAAGAAAACATTGAACAAGTACTGCTTCAAAATTTATTTTTTTTATTTTTTTTTGTTTGTGTTGTACGTATGATTTTTCTGATTTGTTATATCAGAAAATTTGTGTATAGCACATTTTTGTTCTTAAATTAAAACAATTTTAATAGTGAATGATAGCTTATTTATAGATTTAAAACAGTAAGAAAATTGGTTACGTTACTTGGTTAATTGGTTATTGGTTACTAGTCATCGTAACTTATTTCATATATTTTAATGAACAAAAGATGAAACGTTGCTTATTAAATTTAAGTTTTATCACTGGTACAAATTATTTTTAAAATATTGAAATTGATACAACTGAACTTACTATTTTTAAAATTAAATAAAATATAAAACTTCTCTACGATATAGTTTCTAGTGCTTTGTAATAGAATGAACAAGTAGGTCGTTATGAATACGTTAGAAAAACTTCATTTATAATTATATTATTTTTTAAATTATCTTTTCTCTAAAAGAAGTTGTAGTGGCATTCGTAAAAAATTTACTTTTTAATTTAATATATTGGAATCAAATTTAGTAGAGCTTATCACCAGTTATTTACAATAAAATATTAGATGGTGTGCATTAAAGCATCCAGTTCGATACAATAAGTAGATTGTAGTTTCAATTATTTAAAATTATAATTATTAGTAATTAAAATTTATTTAAATCAAAATAAAAATACGAAAATGTTTGTAATAATTAAAATACAAGTAAATATAATACGGTTAGCCGTACTCTAATATACTCTTATCAATATGATGTACACAAATTCAACTTATAATTAATATTAATTTATAGAAATATCCAGACTTATAACATTGTATATTATAATAATATTTCCATTTAAAACGTAAATTTAAACGTTTTTATTTATATTCAAATATATTAGCATGAGAAATAATCGATTGAAGTAATTTCTTTTAAGACATACCGTGACACTTAGCGATGCACATCCCCTAATTTGAGTCTAATTAATATACGCAATAACGCTCTGTAAAGGATCATCTTTTCTTTTTAAGTTAACTATAGCTTCATAATTAATACAAATAGAAAATTTAAATAAATAAAATTCAGTAAATCACATCGCTTAGATGTCTTATTTAGTACTATAAAAGCACAATGGCAATCGAAATACAGGATAAGAAAGAGAAAGAGATTGTGGTTAAATCTTGTGAACGATACGTAAATTTTATTAAATTATAAGTAAAATAACATTTTATTTGTATTTATTCATATAATTAACATATTACCTTTTCGAATATAATGACTGTAAAATACGTATTTTTTGTGGTTAAAATGGTGATTATATTTTTTATACTAAACTTAGTCCTTTTTATTCTCTTTGAAACCGGGGTTAATAATGAAAATTAATTAAAATTCCTATGCTTATTTTACGTAATCATATACAATTAAAAATCATTAATTGATTCAGGTTAGTTGAATTAATATTATATTTGTTGTTCTTCCATTTTTCTGTAAAAAATTTTTTTATCATTTTTCTGGTTATTAACACGATCGCCTTTTAACAAGATTTTTATAGTTGTTGCTGTTCTTATTATTATTATTATTATTATTAATGTTCGTTATGAAAAATAATATGGCGGTTATTAAAAATATTATATTTAAAAATACTTTCACGTACTTTAATATTAATTGTATTATTATTAAAACTATAGTAATATTTTTATTGTAAACAAAATTACTAAATTTTTTGTAGCAATAATATTATTATTTACATTGTACATTGCTTACGTAAATATACTTTGTGTATACACTTTATATTTACTTGTTGTACAATTTGTTTATTACTATTATTATTGTTTTTTTATTGTAAATGATTTAAATAACTATTTTATAAATATTTTTATTATTAATTAATGTTGTAAACAATCTCCTTTGCTATAAATTATTATTACATTTAGTAAAAAATATTTATAATTAACGTGATATTAGTACTAGAGCAATAATAAAAATTGTCATTGATTATTGTAATTTTTTTATTACAATTATTATAGTCTTATAACATTTTTTATTATTGTATCCCAATAATAATCATTAATTTTCATATTCCCACCTAATTTCAATACATAAGTTAAAGATCATAATTTTTACAAATATAATGATTATAAAAGATGAAAAATTTTTTAAAATTGCACCGATTATTATTGTAATTGTTATTAGTAATACTATTATAATTTCAAATTGAACATACAAGGCAAATAATTTATTATAAAAAATTTATTATTAAATTCATATTAATTTGTGATAAAATTTGAATTTAGCTTATTTTATTAGTATCAATTGCGTAATTAATAATTGTGCTTGAAAGAATGAGTACCCACATGTAGGTATGACTAAAGAAATTGTATGAGTTACAATATTACTAAATTTTACAATTTTTCGTATCTTATCTGGAGATGATAAAAAGTTTATGTAGACATTCAATCTGGAATTTTATCGCAAATTTTCTTTTACTAATGCTCAATTTTTATTTCTGAGTGACAGAGAAAAATAAAACTTTAATTTTTCTCATGTAATTTGTATGAGCTCATTAAAATTTCAATTTATAATATGCTGTATAAATTAAAATGCACCTAAAATTTATAAAAATTAACTCAATATACAATAAAATGATATAATGATAACAGATCAAAAGGATAATTGTTTTTTCTTAATTGTAGTTAACATTAACATTTTGTTATAATTAGCCTTTTAAAGAAAAATGGTTACAGAATAATAAATTTAACAGCATAACTTTTTATTTTATCAAAAAATGTAGCTTGTTCTATTGACACAATATTAGAATAAAAATTTAAATAATCTAATAAACTTAAACTAACCATTATATTCATTTATTAATTATACTGATACAAGCAATTTATGCAATCACTCATTATTATAGACATAATTGTATTAAATAGGTATAGCTTTTAATTACATATCGAATAATTAATATAAATTAGATAAAGACTAATAAATTATTTTGAAACTTTGAAAGTATTACATTATTTTGAGTAAGTTGAATACAAAATGTTTAATTTAATATATTAAATATTTATCGACATTAATTTTTTTAAATAAATATTAGAATAAATTAAAAAAGTCATTTATAGAAGTTATAAATTATATAGTCATTTATAAATTCAAATCCTTTACTTTACTTTTCATAGCAACAATAAAGTAACTACAGTAACTTGAAAAAATACCTAATAAGTAGATGATATCGATTAAAATTGAATAAAATTTACTCAATCTGCAAATAATTAAAATTTTTGTACATATTGCAAATTTTTACGAAAATATCAAATAGTACAAGTACATGGAATAAATATTATCAATAGCTATTGCACAGGATAAGTATTGCAATGACATTCTAGATACTATTATTCAATATGCGCTTAGTTACTGTCAGAGATCAAATTTTTTAACAAACTGTATAAGTTATAATATTCCAAAGTTTAATAAAAAATCTAATGTCACCTCGAAAAAAATGACAGATTATAGTTTCTATAACTTTGAAATTATAATACTGCTATAATCCTGCTTACGTATAAAAGATTAAATTATTCTCAAATATATTTAGCTATTTGACAGTTATTAAATTTAATTTATAGCATTAATTGTTTTATACAATCAAAATAATCTTATTTTCAGAGATACTTGGGTATGTAATATTTTAACAAATATTAATTATTTTTATTTTAATGCATTTACAGTATTAAGCTAATGCTTTTAAAAATATTATTATTTGACTGATTATATGCATGTAAAATTCATTGGTAATAATATTAAGATGTAAAAAGAAATGAATATAAAATTGCAATTTCGTACACAATTTAATATTTGTATTATCTTTATTATATAGATGAGCTTTTCATTTATCATGTGAAAATTTATTAATTATATTAATTATGAATATAATAAATAATTAATAAAAGTATAATTAAGCCTAAATATAAAATTTTTAATAGAACTTGATTGTCGGAATTGTGATAAATTTAATTATATTTTATGTAAATTAGACCTAATGTTTGTAATTTAATAAATTATTTTGAAACGTACCAATTCAAATTCTAATATTATATATAATTAGTTAAAATAGCAAAGAAATTTGAAAAGAATTAGAGTTCGTCAAGAATTCTTAAAGTATGTATTTTTTAATGATGATGTAAAGTATATAAAAAACGTTATAAAAAGTAAATATATGTCTAAATTGTATAATTCTAAGTCTTCCTTTAATCCTTTGAAACTATAGTTTATTGCATATTAAAGGAACAAATAAGTAAAAATAAAAAATTTTTTTTATTAGAAATGAAATAAGATATTTTAATCATCTTTTTTCCGTAAATTAAAAAAACACGAAAATATATATCAGACAATTTATATTTTGTATTCCAACGTAATTCATTTTGAATTAATAGTACTGATTGTGATAAATTGTTCGTGGTTATGTAATATTTATTGAACAATACATTTTAAAAGATGGTTTAATAATATCAAAAATAGTTTTATCATAATAAAAATTTTATTCAACAGTTCTGTTAATGATTTAAAAAATCAACCATGTATCTAAATTTAAATGCGCGTAAATGTATATCCTGTTACTCGTGTATAGATATACATATCATCATGGTGAAATACATGTGCATGCATATGCACAAATAAATCTAATACTTAGGAGCTTCATTATTTTTTCTTCCTTATCTAATCACCGGAGTAACAGAAGTCCTCTTTCAATTTTATACTAGTACTGACAATTGTATTCAAATTCTGAATATATAAAATCATTTGGACGATTATTTCTTTACTTTTTATTTCAGAATGGTTTCGGTAAAACTGATGGAATTAAGTTTAAATTAATAATTACGTATTATTGAGAATAAAAAAAATTCTGTATTGTTTCAATCATATAAATATACTTTTTCAGTAATGATTTATTGAATTCTTCATAAATTTTATAACTTTACAAATTAAAATCTATTTAAATAACTCAGAAATTACATCGAATCAAATAAAATAACAATCAATCGCGTATTTTTTATTATTTGGAAAAAAACGTTAACTTTTTTATTATTCCATTCATTTAAATATAATATAAGCCTTTTAAACTACCCTTTTAAATTTAAATTTGAACTGAATCTTAAAAATTTTATGGTTCTCTAGAATAATAGAAAAAGAATTGAAGGATGTTGAATTTGGCACTAATCCAATGACTATAAAATCTGTGAAGAATCTCTTTAAATTTCTTGGTGCAAGGTCAAATAAAAACGTTACATGAACATTAATTTTTAAATTACTAATTTTAAATTGAATTTCTCTTTAAATACTGATGTCGTTTCACTTTAAATAAAATATTAAAATAAAATAATAAATTTCACATGTGATATGTAAAGTAAAAATCTGTATTATTTTCCTTACTTCAAGAATTTAAAACATTTATAAAAAAGGTTTGTACAATATATTGAAATATATATGTTATAATATGGAGAATGAACTAATTACATGATGACCTTTATAAAATCCCTCCGATCTTTTTTATTTTATATAAAAATTCATAATATAAAATTATACAAAATAAGGATATATATAAGGAAAAGGAAAAACATATTTTAAAGCATAACATGAAAATTATATAAAAACAGTTGATATTAAAAATTTATTTTTATTAAATATTCTGTATGAATTATTTTTCTTGTATATTCAACAAAAAAACTTTTATAACATATAATGTTTCTATATAAATATGATTAAAATAGATCTTACTATCATATTAATGAACTGAAATTAAAAACCAAATAAACATTTATTTAAAAAGTAATAAAATTAAAAAAAAAGAATTGAATTATTTGGTATTATTTGTTGTCATATTGAAATATTTAATTAATAATAATATTCAAAGTTTTGCATTCATATGTATGTGATAATAAACTTTGAAAATATCAAATTAGACTTAATTTGTTAGAAAAATAAGTTTCAACATATTCCAAGACAATAAATTTAATGTTACGATTATTCGAATTAATTCTGATACTGTTATAGCTTCGAAATACAAAGAACTTCTACCGTAAGAGTTACATTCGCAAATTTCTTATTTTTACACTCCCTTGAAAAAATTTCTATTTACAGCTGATTACAAAATTTAGAAAAATAACTACGCAAATCTCTTGTCTATTTATCTCATCTTATTTTTTCTCTCCTCTATCAATTCCACTTTTCTCTTATTCCTAACCTTCTCTCTCTCTTTTTTCTCTCACTCTCCCTCTCTATTCTCTCTACTTTTTCTGTTTCTCAGTCTCTATATATTTTCTGAATTTTATAGCAACCTGAAACTTGGTACACTTAAGTCGTATTAAGGTCGACACGGAGACTTAGCTTGTCTTTACTACTCCCTCAACATTGTTCGAAATATAGCTCTAAGTTTTTTTTATATTCAATGTGAACTCACTACATTCTCAACTTATCTTTTCTTCGTTTTCACGCTTTTCTTATCTAGTTAGTAACTTTCACAGTGTGTTGATACTTATTCGAATTTAATTAATTTAATGGCTTAAATTGAAACGTTATTTATTTTAATTAAAACTAATATAAGTTAGTTCAAATTTTTGCGTATGCATTATCATTTTTTTATTTCTAAATATTATATTTATATTAATTACTAATACTTCATACAATATGAGAATATATATATATATTTTGTAGATATTTTTATATATTGTCAAAGCTGAATATAATTTTTATTTCACTTCTTAATGTATTATCTATTTATGTGTATTAATATTTGATTACCTATGTAATCGTTAATTTTTTTAGTGTAATTTAATTTATATACAGAATCTTTTAAACAATTTTGTTGATTCTAACCTTTATAGTTCAAGAGTTAATTGAATATTGATTATAAAAATATAAAGTCAAAAGATATACTACATTGATTACATTGATAAATAAGTAAATTGTACTTTTAAATTTTTTAAATTTGTATAATTTATTTTTGGTATTAATAAAAAATTTTAATTTTTGATTACTTCTCGTTTGACACCTGTACCAACTTATACAAATGAAAGGGTGCGAAAAAGCTTTGATGAATCTCGATTACTATAGAAATATACATTATGCAAATGCTGGAGGCAAACTTGCGCGTCATATTACATTATCATACTTAGAAAAAGTTTTACCTACTAGCATAAATTGCAAGTATATAATTTTAAGTCACCTGGGAAAAAAGTATAGTACCAAAATATGTAGAATATATTAATTATCGCTTTTGAAAATTAAAAAAAATGATGTAATAAAAGGTTAGCATTTTTCTTTTATAATAAAATAATTTAGTTAATAAATTAAATTATTAATTTCAAATAAATATTAAACTTTCTGAACAAACTATTTTATTAATTACGTAAATAAATTGTATTATGCTCAAAGAAAATCTTACTGAAATGTAGCATATTGTGTATGCTACAATATTTTTTATCAACATAAGAATATATAATGCAAATTATGTAAATTAGATAAAATAGATACAAGAAACATATTCAGGTATACCTTGTTTAAAAAGTACATAAAATAAACTTTTACAAAATTCATATATTTTACAAGTAGAATTCTATCGGTAAAGTATTTAAAATTAATTCAAAGATTTAATTAATAAATTATAACAGAAAAATGTAAACATGTATTAAACGTATCGTTAAAAAGTATTAAATATATTATAGATATTTATATAAAGTTATATAAAGTTAGTTCAGTTATTATATATAGTACATTATAATTTTTACTAGTTAAATATTCTTTAATACAAGTTTTATAGAGATTCATATATTATAATTTCGAATTTTTTATTGTAGTATAAGCTGCATAAGATATTATTAACTGATTTTATAAACAAAAGTTTTTAAATACATAAAATTTGGTTTTTAACAATTTATATTTTATTCAAATGAATTGGGATAAATAATTATTGAAACGATTTTTAATAAAAATTTTATCGAATTTTTATTTTTATAATATATATTTTAAGTTAAGTCTTTACAAATTTCATAGATATATATTTATCATAATGAATTAATATTTCTAAAAACTTCTACAAAGTCATGAATAAAATGTAAATGCTTTGAATTACAATTTCAAATATGCTTTCTTTTATGTATTGTTTTTCGTATTTATAAAATTTACTAATTCTATAAATTTTTTCGAATAATTTCAAATTCCAATTCGTTGGTACCAACTATTTTTTCTTTTCTACGAGCTACCGCTTCTTCCCAGTCGATTCCATTCTCGCCTTTATCGTCGTTATATTCCATCCGCTTGTGCTTTCTTGTCACAGCCATTGTCAAGTTTGATTTGCTTCCTCTGATTTCTGCAATTTCTGCAATTTCTGTAAACCCGTATTAGCCCGCTGCTCAGCTATGAGCATGCGTAGTGGTATGAATACGTTGCTGCCGAGTTCGTCAAAATACCTTGGCTCTATCTTGAATCATTTTCGAATAATTACGTCAGACAACTTTCGCACGGCAGTGGAGTACAATGAAGCTGAAAGCGGAGGAAAACTCGGAATATACGATAACGAGAATCTTATTGTGATCTTATTGATTCTTTTCATGAATACACTGATACGCGTCCACTAACCCACAGAAATTTTCAAAATAATGATCTTTAATTTTTATTTCTCTTAATATACAACATACATAAATATATAAAGTACGAATTAAATATTATGAATTCTATATATAAGGATATTCACATAGAGGTTTATTATGTATAAAATAAGGAGATCATGAGTTGAAAAACATAATTAAACGAATAAACTATTATAATAATATATGGGTATGTTTGATCACCGTAGTATTTTTACATTTACGATTCTGCATAAAAAAGGCTGCAAAATTATCTCTGATTTTTCATTCAAGGAAAACCCTCATTATTATCTCTCTCTATATAAGAAAACTTTAAAGCTTAAGAAGGACACGGAGTGTAATTTTCATTTATTTTACCGGTTGTGTTTCTCTCTACACACTCATTCATAATTTAAAAACTTTTATGTCATTTAATTATACAAATTTAACTTTATTGTAAAACAAAATTAAATTAAATCTTTTAATGCATCAATTTTTAATCGAATGAGTAATGCATAAATTTAAATGAGTATTGATAAATATTCTCTCAACACTATCTATTGTGTTACAAAAATCCATAACAATAAATATAATAAACATTATGTCATAAATATATTCAAACTTTTGAATTATCGTAAACTCAACTCAGAAAATACAAATGTACCAGTATATTCTTTACAAGAGTAAATCCTTATTAATGTAACCAATAGAAACTAAAGAAAATTATTTTTAAATTTTATGATCTGGCAGCTCAGATAATATTTAAACAAGAGCGTTGAAAAAAAACTACCAAGACAATAATACTTTAAAAGATACAACAGTATAAGGTATTATGAGTGTGCTGCCAAAATATTCCAAAGCATTTCATAATCAATTTTTTTATTTTTGTGTTATTTTTACATGTAAATATATTTACAAATTATTATTTTAATCATTAAAAATATGTTAAAATAAATATTTTAAAAAATACAGCTAATAAAATGCGGTTCAATACCTAATAAAATATTTAACCTTTTAGATAAACATCTTATTTTACATAATTATGAAATAAAATTTACTTTAACGAAATTAAAAAATATATAAATATTATTAAAAATTATAAATAAAGTTAAGTATAATAAAAAGTGAATACTTGAAGTTCATTTAATCCTCCTAATAAAGTTTAAGGGGAAGGTATGACGACTCTATTGAAACCAAATTTTAATAAATCAAGTTTGTAATATCTGATATAAATTTTTATTTTTTTTTTATATATATTTGTTCTTTTTTATTTATCTTTATTTAGATATATATATAAATCATAAAATTTAAAAAAAATTTTCTAAAAAGAACTTATGAAGCGAAATATTAATAGTATTAGTTTTATTTAATGATTAGTAAAATTGAAAATAGTATGTTTAAGTTAGGCATACAATATTTCGTAAATATTTAGATATAAATCAATGAATCAATAAGTAATAACCAATTAGGATTTAGGATCATACAATACAAGTAATATTTTGCAAAGCAAAGTTTTATTAATTAATAAAAAAATTTATATTGAGTAAAATATCATACTAAAAATCGAATATTAATAACCGTATTAATAATATTTTATTTTTAACCATAAAAGATACAAATATACATTATATACGACATGAGATTAATTATTAATTGTAAAAAAATGTTAGACATTTGGCAACTTTTATCGTTGGAACGCAACATTTATTACATATTTATATAGAAAAATTAAATTCAAATTTATTTTATTTGAACGATTTTTAACAACAAATGATGAAGAAATATATTCCGTGTAAGCAGTAGGGAATAAATTCAACATTATATTATATTTATCAATAGTGTACACAAATTAAATTCGGATTATAAGTACAGCAAAGCAGACATGAGCTATGTGTAGTAAAACATACATTAATAGAAAGAAAGAAAAAGTCTAAACATAATTAAATTAAAAAATGGAGCAAAACAAACATATTTTCTAAGTAAAAATAAAAAGATAAATTCTATTATTCTTCTAAATATAGTTATTTTTTTTAATAATTGTAATTTTATACAATATATTTGATTTTATTTCGTTCATTCGTTAAATCTTTGATAAAGATAAAGATAGCGGTAATGCAATGTTTGACTTGAAAATACAGAATTAGTCTGTTCCTGAGTTGAGATGTTTAGACTCGTCAGACGAAACTTTTAGATATGTATATCTTGACTTTTTAAATAGATGCTTTATCTAATACAAAAAGTTTTAAAAAATTCTACGCTTATTAAATATTCGATATATAATTCTATTTAGTTTTCAATAATGAATTTTTATGACTATTACGTATTGTTTTATTGAACAAGTTTGGTCAATGCTTTCTGTTTCATTTATAATAGCAAATACACGTTTAATTGAAAAACAATATATATTTTATATATGTAACTAATTAGATGTTATAAGTCAAATTATTATTTAATTATAATTATTTATATAAACAATAAAAATTTCGACAAATTACAAACTTGTATATTATTGTAAGATTTTTAGTAAGAAGGAGAGAAAGAAAGAAACACAGGAAAACAAACTCCTAGATAAACAAAAGAAAGAAATAGAAGAACTTATTCCTCAATAGCTGTAGTGTCAAGAAATAAACGAGAAAAGAATAGGGTGAAAACAGTCGACTGGTGCCAGAAAATATAAGATAAAACATTTTTTTAACTTGTAAAGCTATTGCCCATTCTGGGTAGGCATATCTATCAATATAACTATTCAAGCACTTTTATTGAAACTCTATTCCTCGCTCAAAGAAAAATGAATTTTCTCACTTTTTCTTTCCCTATCACTTCCAATATATTATGTTTTAAACGACAATGTAAATAAATAAATATATATATATATATATATATATATATATTGTATAAAAATTATAATAGCATTTAATATAAAGCATTTAAATACTGTATAATATAACTTAATTATATTATAAAGGCTTCAAAAGTCTTAATTAAAATAATTTTATAATTAATTTAATAAATACATTTACAAAATGCAAACAAACTTGAAATATGCTAGACCTCATTTTCTTATTAACAATAATTTCTTATTTATTTATTGTTGTTGATGGTAGCGAGGAGGGATTGGGAGATGATGGTATGATGTATGGTTTATATTCGGTTGAATTTTGTTTTAGGTTTAAAGTTTATTTATATTTGGCACTCGATTATATGATCGATTTTAGAAGGAAGCAACGGTAATCTATTTTGCACTTTCCGTAATAAAACCCAAACTAGAAATCTTCCGAGATTCCTTTGCACCGCACTTTTATTTGCATCCAAATTTTTTCCTTTTCTTTACCAAACACTTTATTTACGGGTAAACCATCACATTAATAGCCGCACTTCTGCGAACATTTATTAATTGTATACCTATCGCTTTTCTTTATTTTAAATTTTACCTACAAACTTATTGTTTCACTTTATTTTTAAACTTTAACTGCAAACCTACATTTTGTAGTTATTTTTTTATTTTGATTTTAATCAAACCCGAATGCTAGGCATAAAAAATCCTCTATTTGCTGCGACAGAAAGAAGCTGTTTACATTGTAACACATTTAACCGTCGCAATTTTTTAAGAAAATAGATTATCCCGAAACATCGTAATCGGCGGAATATAAAATAGCGCTTTATTAAGTATTTAGAGTAATAAATTAACTGTAAAGGAGAAAGGAGGAAAAGAGACAAGAGAATTTCTTCAAAAAGCCCAACGCAGGAAAAGACTCGAATATTTTACTTCTAGCACCTTCGTCGGTGCGAGGCTTTTCAGTTCTTCTTTCTCCTAAAAACAACTTGCAAGAATAAATAGTACTGCGAGTTTGAAATAAATAAATTTAGAATCAGAGTTATGCATCATTTTCTCACCCTAAAAATCACTAATCCTACATTTACGAATCAGCAAACATATTCGCTGACTTTCAGTTACGTATTATGAATTATGAATCCTAAAGTTTAACATTTAATATTTCAAAAGAAGTTCCTGGATGAATATTACTATTTAATATTTTTAATAACTCTTATACTCGGTGTCATAATCTATAAATCTATAATTTTTTTAAACTAAATAACATTGCAAATTTTAAATTTAGAAGTTTTAAAGATCACATACTATAATCAATGTTATAAAGCAGATTAATTTTATAATATTCAAATTTATTAGATTATTAAAAAGAATTTTAAAATTATAAAACCAATATCTTTTTCCAAGAAAATTAAATTCATTTAACTTGAACAATAATGCCCTAAAAAGTTATTAAAATGAAATAGGTAATTAAAATTTACCTATAATTTAAAAAAATTAATAAATACCTAATGTACCAAATATTAAATTTCTTGTTTTAAATTACAAATTTGTTTTAAAGTTTAATAATATTATATTTTTGAAGTATAGAATGTATTTTATAGAGTGTTTTAAGTATACGTAACAATATTTGTTTAGAGATAAATACTATAAAACAAATCATATGAGTAGTAATTAATATTTTTATTACCAATTACCTGATTAGACGGCAATGGTTCGAGATTGTTTATATCTATACATGTGAGACGGAATATTTCCTAATATTATTGTCTGTATTTTAAATCAATAAATATTTAATAAATATGTTTCTATTTTTCGAAAAGGACAGCATAAGAATATGTCTCTTATCTACTTGAAATAGAAAAAAATTAAGCAACATAAAAAATAAACTGAGGTAAAAAAAATTTCCAAGTTTTTCCGGCTCTGTAATATCTAATAAACATCACCAAAAATAATCCCTAGATTACACAGTTTAGACTAGAACGTTGCGAGTCCCGTGGCTATATCTCAGAGCCATGAAAATTCATAAATTTTCATCTCCTACCATCTGTTATCCTTATATTCGTCGCAGCAGTTGCAGTAGCGGTACTTGAGCCGCAAATTCAACGATCACGCCTGCGCCAACGAGCTGTATTTAAGCCGGAGACCGAAGAACGTATTAATTACGAGTGATGTCTTGGGCTTTACCGTAACAGTCTCCTGAAAATTTGCATAACGTCGCGTGCGCCGACTGAAGAGCTTATATGTGCCTTCACCGACGCTCGTTTGTGCCTCTGCACCGTGGCTAATAACCATTTATTTGGGACGCTGAGTTTTAGAATATCGTGATACCACGTGCACACCTACTCTAAACAGAGAAAAATTAGACAAATCTTGTATCCCACCAAGATGAAGCATTAAGATAACAAGAGTCTTCCTGTATATTTGGAGTTATTTTCTGAGTTTTTAAGTTTTCGTAGAAAATCATAGGCAGGCTTCGGAGTTAAGTTAGAAATCCTTTCCTTTCTTAATGACAGAAACATCAGGTTTTGTAAATTTAGTCAAATAACAAAATTGTCAATAATAATACAAAATAATTATTGACAAAGAATGAATCTAAAATTATGAGCTGATTTCGCACCTTGGATCCATTTTTGTTGAGGATAAAGCTAATGAGAATTATTGATATATATATTATTATTATAAGCCATTAGGAATTCTCCAATAAGAGTTTTTTTCTAAATCGTTATAAGTGAGGTATTATGGTGCATTCTTCAATTGTGAAAAATTTTTCCTCGAACACAAATGTTTTTCGATGAAAAATACAATTGAAGACCTACTAAACATAAATTATTCGATTATAGTTAATAAAATTCCTTACTTTTCTAAGTAATGCATTTATGTTGGCATATACTTCAACTTCATTAAACTCAGTAATAACTTATTATTACTAATTACTAATTAACGCATTGTATCTCTCATTTATCGGAAATACATCATTGTTTAATTAAAATTCAATAAATATTTTATAATTTACTTTTATAATTTGGTAATTTATAGAAATTTTTAGTAAACCAGTTATCAGAAATGTTCAATTTTAGAATTTTCATGACTAAGAAAATGTAACTGGTATTATATTTGAGAACAAAAATTTCATAAAAATTATTTTATGTAAAAATATAATAAAAATAATCATATTCTTTATTTTACTTACAAACTATGTACTACGTTCACTATGTTTCTTTCTAAATAGTATATATTTATCTGAAATTTAAAATTAATTATATATTAAATTAAACTACAATAATATTATATCGTTATAATTTTTACGAATCCTTTAGAAGTTGGAAAGATTATAATATAGATATATTACAATATTTTATATATAGATTGTATTTCCATATTGTAGTTGTATACACATTTTCTCTAGAAAAGTTTATTTTTTCTAATATTGTTGATATACTTTGATATTGAGAATAAAATAATTTGTGTAGATTGTCAGATTCATAACTAAATAAATAATTTGCAAATTTTTCACTTTTTATTCAATATACTTATATGTAAATTGTACATATCTGTATTTTAATTTATTAATATTACAAAAAATAAAAATACACTTCGATTCATCAAAACTATTCTTAATTTTTTGAAAAAAAATTCACTTTGAAATAATATTTTATATAAATATTATTTTTTAAAAAATTTTTAATAATTTAATAATCTAAAAATAATAATAAATAATATTTTTATTATTATTTTATATTCAATAGTTTGAATCATGTGGATATTTAAAATAATTTTGAAAACGTTTAACACAAAATGTATTTGTATATTATCTAATATGTTTATATAATAATTATATTAAACATAAAATATTAAATATTAAATATTTCTAATATTTAATATTTATATATAAAAAATATATATAACAATTTCTACTTTCTTAAAATTTAGAATTTTAATAAAAACATTAATTTTTACAAAAAATTCTTATTAATATAATAATTTAACTCAATAATATTAAAAAAAAATTTTAACAAGTTACTAAATAATGACAATTAAAAGCATCTTGTTTCTTTTCTGTTTTTTAACTTGTAAAGTTTGCTTGTTAAATATACTCTTATGATTTATAAACATTTTTAATAAAACACTTAAATCTTATGTAAATATATTTAGTAGATAATGTTGTTTTACAATTACTGAATTTAAGTTGAATTAATTTTATTATAAATTTATACTTTAATTTCTTTGTAATTAAAACTGTAATTTATTATTTAGAATTCAATTGAATTTGAGAATAAAATTGAAAATTAAAAATAAATATTGATTTTTTAATAAAAATTAAATTAAATAATTAAATCAATCATTGATAATCATAAATCTAAAATTATCTATTATATTCAAAACTTTATTCTGTTTAAAATATAAAACAAAGTTCAAATTATAATTATATAAGGAGGGAATTTAAATTAAATCTAAAATATTTTTATAGTATAAACACCTATACAAGCTCGTAATCTCATTAATTCACTTGTTTATCAGTTCGTATGACGTATTAGAGATTAACTGCGAAAATTAGATTTAAAGTTCAATCAATTTGTTTAGTCCGTGTATGCAGGTACGTAATTTATCTAGTTGCATCGAATAGGAAATACATTGCTTTAACTGCATCCGATTGATCTTTCGTTTTCTTCATTGGGAACTGCAAATTACATAGGGAAAACTATTTTAGATGGCTGTGATATAAGTACTGTATATATGTGATAATTACAGTTTCTGTAATTACAGTTTGTTGCAGTGACAAATAATTTGTAACAATATTTTAGATTAAGATAAATTTTTGCTAATTTTATTTATTTTAACTTTATATTAATACCATTAATCTCTATTAATATTTTGAAATGGAGAATAATCTTAGTTTTATAAGTAATACTTTGTAATCATATTAAATGGCAATAATATAAATTATGATTAATAAATGAAAAAAATTAACTTCTGTATGAATATAAATTAAAATTTGTATTAATAACATATGAATAACTTTGCATTTTTTAAAAGATGCTACTTAAAAGTCTTTAAAAAAGTCTACGTATTATAATTTTTTAATCATAAAAATTGCTAGTATAATATTTAATCTGATTAAATAATTGAAAGTGTAAATTTTTTATATATTTTTGTAGAATTTTAATGCAGAATAAGTGATTTTTATTAGAAATTTATAAAATTAATAATAAATTAAATAAACCGAAAATTCATCAGAAACATCTGAAATTATTAATTAAAATCATTTATATTACAAGTATAGTGAGTATTTTTAAATAATTAATCTACTACAATAATTTACCCTTTGTTTCATTTTTTTACGAGAAATTCGCGTAAACCAATACAAACCCGATCACTAACCGTGACAGATGACGAAGATGATTTTCCTACAGGAGTTCAAAGAGGTATCCCTCTCGTACACTACCTAATACTTTGTTGGTTACTCAATTTTTTATGCATGTGCCAAGTGCCATGAAAGCTGTCGTAACGACAGAAATTGCTGGGTTCGACGAGCAGAAAAAAAACATTAAAAATGACTAACTACAATTTAATTCTAGTCGTACCACAATAATTTGTTTATTAAGAAGTTACTCTATATATTACTAGATTAAATAAAATAAAAACATGAAAAATGTTTCAATAACAACAGATATTTATTTTCACTGACCAAGTAATTTTACAATATCAACGAGTTGTTGACTTATTATTGTTGAATTCTTAATTCGCGCGCACACGTTTTATAATTCATTAGTAACTGAACACTGGATTCCTCAATACACTCTTGCTTCAAGATACTCTCCTAAAAACGTTGGTTTTATAAAAGTGTGATAGAAATCACAAATGGCTTAACTAATTACGTTTGCTCAATTTCACGGCCGCATATTGATTTCCTACTTTTTACAGTTGTACGGGTCGAAGGCGGAAACGCTAATGATGCTCGTGATTCACCTATCTCGTGATAGTTTTCACGGCAAAAGTTTACCACCTCGGGCGCTGCGCGATTTTCACATCTTTTCTTGCAAATTTCTCCATTTTTTCCTCTCGGAGGTTTTCGTAACGACTTGATGGCGCCTCGTTAAATAATATTTAAAAAATCTTTTTTTTATTCTCAGAACTAGAAATTTATTTATAAATTTTTAACATCACTCATAATTTTACATATACCATATCAACTTTTTCTGCTACATTTTTATTTATTAGGTGGTAATACTACATAAAATATAAATTCTATTTTTTATAATTTTATAATATATTTCATAGAAAATTAATAGATAAAAAGAAGAAGAAAAATAGATTGGTTAATAATACAGTAAATAGAAATGAATGTAAAAATCTTGTAAAATAAAATCTGTGCTATAGCAAAAAGCAATAAAAATTTAATACAACCGTTCAAAACTTATAAAATATATATACAATACGTACAATTAATTTGTATCTTATAATTCACCAAAATTTTTATAAATCTAGTTTAATTTGTTTGACTAAATTTTTATGAAATTACTAAATTCATAAATAGGAAAACAATTTGAGTCAAGTAATGTGCTATAATAACTAAAAATTATATTTCTTAAATTTTAATTCTACGATTTATAGAATATAATAGTTAAAACATTATTAATAAAAGTTAGTAAAGTATAAAGTTTTTTCTCCTAAGACTAAATAAAAAGTTTCCGATAAACCTTACAACTTAAAAATATTAATACGAACCAAAATAATTATGTAATTTAATGGTGCACGATTTATACATAAAATATTGATTATTATTGTAAAGTATCATCATATATATTTTCAATAATTATCAATAACATCTAAATAACTTATTTTTTAAATGTATTATTCTAATATATTTTTGAATATATTGAAAAAATCATAGGTTATTAATAATTTAGATATATTTTTAGCTATAACTAGTATATCTTTAAAAATATATTTATACGTATAATATATCGTGAACGTTAGATATCAGGCTATAATTTTGCATATGCGAGTAATTTCAAGAAATCAATGTACTGATATTGAACTGGAAAAATATGAATTGCAGAAATGGAAAATTCCAAATTTAGTTCCCAAATGAATAAAATCAGTGTAACCTTTTTTTATATATATATATACATAATTTTGTTTTTTTACTTATTAAACTCAATCGATTCAGTGAATTTTAATTAACGAATTATAACAAAAATTAAATCTGTAATCAATATAATTATTATAGAATGTAATTTTAATAAATATTTAATTAGGACCAAAATTTAATTTGACATAACAATTAAGACATAAAATAGTATTAATTATAATTAATAATAATAAATTTTAAATATTCCAGAAATTAACATTCAGCTACAATTTGTCATACTTTCAATATTGTCATACTTAAAGTGATTTTTGCATTGATTCTACATATACATATATTTTATTATGGGTATATTTTACTATAAAATGAAGCAATACCTTAGATTATATCAATAAATAATGTTTTTATTGTTTTTCACTTCTAACTTTTTATTCGGTAAACTAGATTATTATGTTAATGCAAAACAGTGTAACAGTATTTTCTCATATTTCTATTTCATGAAAAGGTTATATTAAAATTATTTATTCTACAAAAATTGTAAGAAAAATATAGTTCATACTACAGCCGAAGTTCACACAAAACTCATACCAGTACTAAAACTAGGTACTGACAGAATTGTCAGATGGACTTTTATTACATATATGCATGCAAATACAGTTTTGCATTATATTCGAGAAGTTTAGCAGCACATTTTCAACTTTAACATGATAAAAGGATCAAACTTTTTTATGATGTTTTGGTTAGCACTGGTAAGCTAACTTCTTTGCATAGAAACATGTATTTTTTAAAAGAGCAAATAAAAATCAAATAAATAAAAAATATATTTCTGAAAATAGTTTTAAAGAACTTTCAAAATTAGTACACGTATGAATTTTATGTACTAATGGTTCTCGTAAATCTAATAAATTTTTCTTACTGCTTTTACGTTTAATTACTGATTTTAAAGATAACACGGTAATATGACAGTTGCTATATTCCACAAATCGTAAATGTCAGTAATGTGAGAAACATGAAGAGAAAATGCAAACTTTAAATTTCATAGTCACAAATTAGTTACCAATTTCTAAGCTTCCGAAGTGAATCGATTTGCCATTACGTGACTTGTTCGGTTTAATTTTTGATATAATGTATAAATTATAGATTTATAAATTATAAATAATCCCCTTGTATAATTATTACTTTATTAAGAACATTATAACCATGAAATATCTAATGTTTGTCTAGTAATCACTATTTTTTTTAATTGTAAAAGAAAAAATATAAAGATATTTATTCATAATATAGGTATACATTATAAATTTTACTTTTATAAAAAAATATGGAAATATTGCTTATTAAAATAAACTATTGATTTATAAATTTAATATTTAAACCATAATTTTTAAATATATAAAAATGCATATTTAATTAAAAATTATCGTTATTATGTCTCTTATAATAATTTTTTTTCATTATAAATATATATTAAAAAAAATATTAAAATGTTAATTAATAAATTTTTATGAAAAAATAATTTATAAAATTTTTAAAATCAATATTTGACAGAATAAATTATTTTATATCTGTTTGATAATTTTATTTTTTATTGTATTTTTTATTAAAGTGTATTTATTATCAATAATATATTAGTTAAACATTATTCAGATTTACACTTTTTATAAATTTAAGAAAATCTAAAATTAAAAATTAAAATGTAATAACATATTCAATTTAAGATATTTTGAATTCTAGAATTAAATTTTTATTTTATATTTATTTTTAGAATAAAAAAAATAAATTTAAATCGAGCAGAGATTACTGAGAGTTTTAGCAATGTTTTTATACGAATACACGGATCATTTAATGAATATACCAAGCAACGATAATTTTTTTTTATTCAATGTATTTTATTTTAAGTATAAAGTCAATAAAAACTGTTATTAATTGTAAATAATTATTTTAAAGCTAAGAATTATGACAAACAAATTGTATAGTCTATATATAGTTTGGGAAATCTTATATTAAATTCGTAAAATTTCCATAGTTATAGTAAAAACATCATATAATGAATATTTTTATATATTTTCATAATGCAAATTTAATATCTTCGATTTTTTAAAATTATATTATAAAATTTATTATTAAAAAATTAAGAACTGAAAAGATGATTGAAGATAAAATATATTGTAAGTAAATTTAATTATATATGTTGCATAATCAATTTTTATTTGAAAAATTAAGCCATACTTTTTATTAAAACATAATTAAGGCAGAAAAAATTAATAATTGAAGATGTTAGAAATAAAAATATAGGAAATTTATTTAATGATATGTCTATTAATCAATAAATATTCTAATTTATCTATATTCTAAAATAATACGAAATACTAATGGTTCACGGATATAAATATTTTTTAAGTTAATACTTAGCAATTGTTAGTTATAAAGAAGAAAACGAAAACAGTTTCCTTAAAAAAATTTATACTTAAATAAATTTTTTCATTTAACCTTAGTCTATCAAAAAATTTTAAATCAATTATTGGATAAAATTTTCTATTGTATCAATAATGATATAACCAGAATAAAGCTTATTAATTTATGTATCTAAAATTTGTATAATTAGTATACTATTAAAAGATGTTAAAAGATACTTTACAATTCTTAGATAGGATTAGAAATTTATATCTATATAGCATTGTTATTATATAATATATTTTGAGATACTAAAAAAGACATTTTTTAATCATTAAATCAGGTACTAAAAAATGAAACTGAAAATACTAATTTAGATAAAATAAAACAATGTAGAAGTAAAAAAATACAACCAAGATCAAATGTATTTAATCAGAAAAATTGAAAACGAGCGACTTAATTTATTAATAAGCTTTATTTTAAATAAAAAATACAATAAAAAATCAGAAATTTCTCCAAAAATGAGAAAAGGGTAAAGATAAGAATAAAATACTTTAAAAATTATATGAATAAAAAAAAATAAAAATAATTCAACCAATTGACGTTCAAAAAGTATAAATTCGATCAGAGTAGACTTCCAAAGTATATTAAATCTAACAAACGAGGCAGAAAGCAACTAAGTAGTAAATTCATATTATTCTGTTCAAGTATTTTCATGAATTCACGAACATCAAACTGAAATAGTTTATAATGCATACTGACTAAAGAGCTGCATTTAAAATTATTAAGTCTTCAAGTTTTTATCTTAATTTCATTAAAATAAATTAAAATTAATTAATTAATTATTTTAATTATATTATAAAAGAAACATAATCAAATTATTTAAATATAGGACAATGACAAAGCATCAAGAATTCCAGAATCATTCAGTCTCTAAAAATGAAGAATGTGTATTTCAATAATTGATTAACGTGCCTTATACTCAATTTTCTACAAACATATTTTATAATACTAACTTGCGTAAAAATAATATTAAATTTTTTTGTTCTATTTTATTATTAAAATCAAACTACATATAACAAATATTACCTTTTTAAATTATTTAATTTAGTAAAATTCTACATGAACAAATCTACATATGAAATATAATTTTTATTAATATATTGAATAGAACACATTCTTAGGAAAAAATTTAATACATAATCTGTTATTCAATATAAATTTCATCACGAACATTTTGAGTTAAATAAAAAAAAATTTTTTGAAATAAGAAAATTAAAACAGCATAGCAAAATTTAAAAAATGAAAAAATTCAATTTACTATAGCGGAGAATAAAATATTGAAAAAATTGAGTTCAGCATTGAAGGGACTACGTACTATGGAAAGTTATATACTTATGAGATATAGAAGCTTAATATCAAAATATATATCAAATACTTTTACAAATATCATTAAGATGATTAAATAAATCATATACATTGGCATGGACTAAGTATTTAGCCTAAAATGAAACAACAGAGAAATATTTACGATTTGACAAGAAATCTGGTAATTAAATAACTTTCAATAACTCCTCATAAGAATACAATATTCAATTAAATATTCAATTATTGAATATAATTTTATTTAATCAAGTATCTTGAATCTATTTTGAATAAATATTGAACTGATTTATTGTATTTATTGAAACTAGAATTTCCAGTACTATTTCAAAAATTATAGAAACATTAAGTTTTTATTATATTTCAAATAAGAATGATATGTAAATCGTAAAAATATCACACATGTACAAATAATTTTTTTTCTTTTTAAATTATTAAGATTGTAAAATTATTACAAAAGTACATATATATATGAAGCTGTCCATTTTGATATCAAAATTCTATCACATTTCCTAGATCTTTTAACTAGATATATATGTTCAATTAGTTAGAGGAAATGGAATGCTGAATTCAATTCATTCATATTAGGAGAAGTGCATAATAATAATAATAATATAGTAATCTATGTTTAAACTTTTTTCAAATAGTTTAGTTGTTATATTTAATATAGATTCAAAATATTCAATTTAAAAAATTGAGAGTTGCAATAATATCAAATAATATAAAAGATAATATTTTATTTAAAACTATTTAAAATAATTTATCATTGAAAACTATTGCAGGAGAAATTGAATAATTACCTTTTAAATTAATAAATTACCTTTTAAACTAAATCTTCGACAAATTGTATTAGTTTTTAAAACTTGGCTTACAACAATTGAAATATAAATTAAATTTAATAAATTAATCCAACTGAAATCAGATATTACATTTACTTTTTTCACTTTAATAATTATTCTTTTTTAAAATTTAATGTACATACTTTAATAGTATTTTTGAAACCAACATTATCTTTGTGTTATGCTTTATAATTGGAATGTTATCACTATATAATTTCTATTAGAGAGATTAATTATCATCTTTTTATTCAAGAAAATAACTTATTTCATTAATGATTTATATTATTAAACTATTTTTAATTTATAAAATTATAAAAAAAAAAAAAAAAATAGAATGAGTTATCTAAAGATCTATTTTACATTATTGATATTATAGCAGTAAAATTCCTTTTAAACCAAGTTTATGATATTAACGTAATCATCATTGCACCAAAAATAATTTCCTGATAACCAATTAGTGTTCAATAAGCTATAAAATCAATATATTATCCAGTGTTATATGTTGAAACTAATTATTTATCTACTTTCACTTTGAAATTCCATAGTATTAAATGAAAATAAAGATCAAGACTATTTTAATTAAACGGATATTTTAGTAAGATTTTCACCACCCCTTGGAAAATTATAATTTAACTAAGTAATGTACTTTTAAAGGATGTATATGTGTTCTTGTAAACATTCATACAAACTCGTTTGAATGAAAAATGCTTTTTCCTTAAAAGTTTTTCAAATGCACTTAAGGGTTGAAACAATTAAGAAATTGACCGACGTTTTTCTTTGAGACTTTAATCTCTGGATCTAGTAAATGTAAATCATGACACAGAATGTAAAAAAACTATTGTTATACTATTGATTATACTATTCTCACCTGAATCCAGTAAGGCAAATAGAAACCGGTGCAGGCGAGTATCGAAGCCAGCGTGGACAGAATCACCCAGACAATGCACAGCCCTGTCATTTCATCGGTTGTCTCAGTACTTTTCTCCTCTCTCGACGGGCAATCCTGCTTGTCTTTTAAGCCTTGTTTTCGCTGAGATACATATTATCTTTGTTCTATCGGTAACGAATCGAACAGCATTTCTTCTCACAACAACGTTCCATTCTTCTCTTTTCTTCTATTTATCTAGATAGGTTTTGCTAAGAAATAATCGCCAATGAAAAACTCAGGAAAAAATGATTGGTCATAAGATTTATGTTTACTAAAACGTGAAAATAGACGATCCTTTTTCTATTGCATTTGACAGATATGGAATGCAAAATTAATGATAATTTTTAATATATACTAATAATTAAAATTATTCTTTTTAATTAATGAAGTTATTGTTATAATTTTTTAGCAAACTTTAATTATTATTTTAAGAATGCTTAAAATTTTATTGCTAATTCGATAATTATTCAACCACTAAATTTGCAAATGTATTTTAAAAAAGCTTTGAAAAGCTATAACGTATATATTGTATTAAAAGTTATAATGTACTTAGATTAATTAGAATTACGTGATTTGATAACGTGTAACTTTTCGACTACTTATTATGTTGCGAAAAAAAAGTTTGTCAGAAAGAGTTATATCCTTTCTGTTTTCGTTGTTTCTTCTCTCAGAGATTTCTCGAGTAAAGAGAAAAATTATAAAAGATACTATTTTAATAAAAATCTTATATATACGTTCTACTTTACGTTATAAATACGTATATAGCAACGTAATTTTGTATTCGCATCAAAATGTATGAAAAATGTTTTAAAATTTGAATAAAAATATACTAATGTAAATAATCTATTAAAATTATTTCGAACCACAAAAATATTATTAATTTTACATTCGTGTTTCGTATTAAATATGTTAATTCTTTGAAATACTTATTATTTAATTATAAATAAATAAATATGTATTGAATTAATATATATTAATATATATTTGAAATTATAAAAATTTAAATAATTAGTATCATTGATCAGTAAAAGATAAAGCAACGCAAAATATAAAAATTAAAAATTTTTTTTATCGAGGATACGATACATATTAATAATTAAAATAATATCGAGAACACTAATAATTTTTTATTTAAAAAATATTTAGAGGAAGGAGCACTTCTAAGTTCACCTGAAAGCACGATTCTTCACGTTTAAAAACTTTCGTTCACTTCCAAGTCTCGCTGCATGCACATCCGCAGCCACGCGCGTGTACACATCTGTACACTTTCAAAACAGTGGGAAAGACGAAAATAAATTTCTTGGACGGGGAACCAAAAAGCCTGCGCAAATACCACATTCGTTCATGCATGTGCGTGTATGCTTATTTACGTTTTTAACGCACGCACGTGACTTTTACTTTTCATTTCCCCAATAAAAGAGGATTTGAATTTTGTGCCTGTGGGGTCTACAGATACATTGCACGTGGAACAAAATAACGATTTCTCCGTTTATACACTAAGTGTCGAAATATCGTAAGTATCCGGCTGTATCACTTAACCTTATGCTCTTTTATTCACAGGAATTTATGACTCCTTATCAATTTCTTTCTATTATTTTACTACCTGATTATGTTTTAACACTAAATTTTCCATGAACTTCAGGAATATAAATTTAAAATCACAAACATTTTTCTTCTCTAGAAACATGCAGATCTTCAACCACGTACTATCGTGCATAATTAATCATGCGCCTATATCATTGAGCTTACATTATAATATTCGAAAATACTACTATCGGTACTAGCAGTAACATCCGAACGAACAGTTCATAGACGCTCGCAATGCCGCGTCGGAACAGCAACTGAACCTAGCAGTTTGCCACTTACTAAGAGCTGAGGACGGTAACGGCGGTGGCGCTTGGCGCCGCGGCGATTCACACGAAGCCGGTGCGACGCGTCGCGCGCCGGCACATCTGGCAAACATGCGCGCGCCCCCACAACTCGCTTTCTCTCTCTTTCAGACTCTTTCACTTTCTTTCTGTCTTTTTTTTTATTTTTATTTTTTCTACTGCGTAGAAAAGCACTATAAACATGCGGATTATTCATCTGATAAACACAATATCACCTTTCATACAATAATCAACTGCTTTTTCTTAGATTCTTAAATAACGTTTCTACATACACAGGTCTACTTATTAAAGTTATATCATTTATAAAAATTCTCAGTTTTCTCATACAATTCTATATAATTGTATTCTTTAATTAAAATTCAAGGAATTTAAACATTGTAAATAATGTTTTTTTAAAATCTTATTCAAACGTTATTTATTATTTCAACATACTAATTACTATTATTAATTCTTCTTAAAAAGAATATAAATTAAAAAATCTTACTGCTAAAATATTTTTGAAGAAATATTAAATACTTATAACTTATTTTCAAATTTGTTAAGAAAATTATAATAAAAATACCTTACTAAATTTTGATTGTGAAGTATAATTTATCATTTTTAATTATAAGAATAATTTTAATTATAGTTAAACACTATGTAATATATAGTATATTATATTTTAATAAATTAAAATTATAAAATACAAATTACATCATTCGAAACTCTGAAAAAATAGTATATTTCAATTTTTTAAATAATTAATAAATTTCATTTAATAAAAGATTTGTATATTATACCTTTCTTATCATTTAATGAGTAATGTGATAATATTTAATATATTATTCCTTAACTTTTTTCATTTAATAAATTTAATGTATAGTTAAAATTAAAATTTCAAATATCCCAAAGAAAGAATTGAAGCAACTAAATCAATTATGTATATTATAGCTATTAAATATTTTTATAAAGATTTGTTCATTGCGAAGAACAAAGATTCTCATAAATTATATGAGAAGTAATTCTTTTCCTATCAATAATGAAATATTATTTATATAAAAAAAAAACGCTAATGGCTAAAAAATAGTTTTAGTTTTTTTATCTAAAGTATGTTCCACAAATTTTTTTTAACGCTAAAACATTCTTTAAGTTCACTTTTATATCAATCTTTTCTTTAAGGCTTACAAAACCATACTTTTTTATTATTATTATGCGTTAATAAATCCAAATAACTTTTAGAACTTCATTTTAATAATTATATTTTATTAAATACTGATGTATTATTATAAAAACGTTTTTATTACTGTATCAATCACAAATAACAGATTTAAAATTTAATAATGAATATAAATATACATATATAGAAATGTTTATATATATAATAAATAATTCTTTTCCATTGCATATTCTACATAATTCAAATAAAATTATTTAATAATGTAATAATAATTATTATAATTGCCTAAAATTTTCTTACACTATTATTAATATATTTATTTTATATATATTTATCAATAATTATCATAAAAAAAATTTCTGACAATCTATATCTAAAATTATTTTGTTAAAAGATAAAAAATATTTTGACATTATTATAAAGTTAGTAATATAACATAGAGAAAGAGAGAGAGAGAGAGAGAGAGAGAGAGAGAGAGAGAAATAAAAACTAGGAAGAATTAAATACACTTGTGCTTTATTTAATTTCATCTGTAGATTTAAATAAATAAAAATTTTTTTTCTTTATTGCAGAAGTTAATAAAAATTCACAAATTAATCGACTGAAAATTATTATATCACGAGTAATATATATAAATTTTTGTTTTTAAAAAACTTATTTAATTATTATAAACCTTGTTTTGAAATTGGAAATTTTAAGTGAATGTGCTATTCAATGTGAATAAAGCAGGAGATAAACAGAATTTATTAGCTTGTATTGAAAATCATATTATGGAATGTATAAATTAATACGAAGCTTTATCACAAAGTTTAAATCATATGTTTACTCGTTTAAATATATCAGATATTTTGATTAAAAATTCAAAATTTGTAAAACTTGAATAAGATATATTATTAATATTATGTAGCAGTCATGTATTATGCCTAATGAAGAATTAGATAAAGCTTAAAAATAATTTAAAGATATTAACTAAACTTAAAAAAAAGCTATTACAGTGAAAATTTAGTTATCATCAGCTAAGAAAATCATAAAATATAGATATGAAATAAGCTAAATTATTACTAAAGGCAAAAGGATAGAACACCAAAAATAAATACTACATTATATGCAAAAATTTTTAGTTCTTAAAAATAGAAAACCAAAACCAAAAATTTTTTGATACATTGAATATGATAAATTATAGTGGAAATTATTAAATGTTTTTTCAAATATGTAACAATGTTTTTAAATAATAAATAAGAATTTTGAAAGCAAGTTGTATTTTTTATGTAAAAGAAATAAAAGATAAGTATATATTTAAATATGCGACGAATAATTATATGTATTTTGAATATAGAATTAAATTAATAAAATTAATATGAAAATGAATATAAAAACGTTATTAAAAAATTTTCAGCTATGTATATATAGTTTGAGGTTCTACATTTCTGTTGTCTTTTCAGTTAAAAATAAAAACAAAAAATTTTAATAATACATATTAATAATACAGGTACATGTGTAAGAGATAAAAGTGATAATAATTTGAGGTAATTTATTTATATTATTTATTTTACAGTTTTATAAGCATATTTATATTTGCATACATTTTTTTGTTCCATGATTGTATTATTATTGAATGAAAAGAAATTGAAACCTTTGAACGCCAAGAAAAATTCATGCTATTGCATTCTTTTTCATTATATATAAGTATCAGTCGTTTACAAAAATTTCTGCAAAAGCTTATTATAAATAACATTTGGTTCTTATTTCTTTTATATTGTATCTTAATACCTTTATTTTATACAACAGAACTAAAGAATGGAATTTTTTTTATATATTATTGAATTGAGAAATTGTATACACAGAATTACATTGTGTTTGTGCACATAATTATAGTTTCTAAATATTTTAATCAATTATGTTGAATTATATATTAAACTACAAGATATAAAGCTATTGGAAAGAAATCTTATTATATGTTTTAATATTTTAATCTATATAAATGTATTTTCCCAAATATTTTATGTTGTATTGACTAAAATATATTAATCATGTTATATTTGAATAATTGAAGTATATATTAATATCTGATTTAACCGCCAAATAAAAGACTTGCGAAACATATAATTTAATATATTTTTAATAATTAGCAAGCAAGGATAGGTCGTAAACAGGGTAGAAGAATATCTTGAAAATAACTGACGTGACCAGGCCTGTTCTGCGACAGATCAGCATAGGAAAAATCTAACAATAGATTTTACACCCATATAAATAACAATTAAATCGATTAAATGGTCTTGAATCAGTATTTAAAATCTACATAAATTGAATAAACGCATTTTAAGAAAACATGCATGAGTTGAAACAAGTACTGCCCTGACAACAGCTCGAACCTTTCTGGACGAATATAAGTTCGAAGGAAAAAGAGAAGTAGCTTCGTGACAAATAACCCGTCGATGATTTTATACCATTTGTGTAAAAGGTCAGCCATATGATGCGCGACAATCTACAGTTAGTTAAGAAGAAAGGTGGATTAAAAAGCCGAAGGTCTATGCAACATCTTTGCAAAAGTGCTATTGAATAAATTCAACAGTACAATTTACAAAAAAAGTTTGATCTAGCATTCTTAATAACGCCAGAATGAAATTTTCTCTTTTCTTACTCATTGTATTTGCTACAAACTGCTTTCTCGCATGTGGAAATGATCCGTGACTCGTCGCCTAATGGTTAAACAATAAAATTACGAATCTTCTTTTGCATATGCGACAGACGTTGTTCGCACAGTTCGTACAAGCGACTGAATGGCGATCATCTCGTGTATTTGATACGCAGTTTTTAAATGATTAACCGTGTGTCTCAATCGATAAAATCCGCATAAGTGAAAAAAGTATATAGAAAATATATAGTTCTAAAACGTTTAAAAAACTTATACAGTAGTATTAAAAATTGAAAATTAACTTGCCTCGAAATTGCAAAAAAAAAACTATGAAAAATAATTCATTTATTTATTTAAATATGTGTTAAAGATTTCTTATTTAAATATATGCTATATGGTAATAATAATTATATTTAAAATTATTAGATTAACTGTCCGTAAAATTTCATTTTCAATTTTATCTCACGGTAACATCGTTTCCAATATGTTGTACTAAAAGAAAATCACGAATAACTAGTTTCAAATCAGTTTTTTTTATTCTTATAAAAAAATTACAAAATAAAAAGATAATGATTTATAAAGAATTAAAAATATGATGAAGGAATAGGAAAACTCTTTTCCATAATAATTTATGATTGAACAATATGTTTTAAACAGGTATAAACAAAATATATTATTCTGCTTAAATAAAGTAAGATAAGGTTCTAATACTTTCAAAGTATTTTACAAGTAAATATTTTAAATAATCGTTTCATACTAAATATTTAGAAATATATTTATAAAAGTTTAAGAAAAAAAATTATAATTAAAAGAAAATCTAACAAAAAGTTGCACCTTTAAGTTAAGCTGCATAATTATAAAAATTAATTTTTTAAATTAATTATTTTTTTAAATATATTTATAATATTATAATAAAATTATTGAAAATGCGAATGATCAGACAGGTAAAAAAATAAAAAGGCAGAAAGTACAAAGAAAACGTTGAGAGAGATCGAAAGAGATGAAGAGAGTCAAAGAGATTAAGATTTAACGAAGAACTGAAATCTGCGAAATACTATTTAGTTTTCTAATGGCTGGCCTGAATATCTTACGATTTCTTTTAAAATCAGGTACCAGTTAAATAATTTATGAACTACAATATATATTCCTATGATACATAGAAATTTACATAAATTCTCTAAAGTTAACCGTTAACTATTAGCTGTGAAAAACAAAAATACAAAAACAGATAAGAGACAAAAGAGAGTTCGAATGAGAGTATATTATACACTTGTAAATGATCAAAGTTTTTTAAATACTCACACTGACAATGAAAAAAAATCGCAAACTGATCATAACTTTATTGGATGTTACTGCTCTTTCCAGATTAAAAAAGTTTGAATATTGTCGGTATAGGGTTTACATCCTTGAAGTGGAAACTATCTTTGATTTTCATTATTTTTATGTTATATGGAGAGTTTTTTACAGTTTGTTATTGTATATAATAACTTAAATTTTTTATTTACATAAATTTACAATTAAAAATAAAATTTATATGAAAATTAATTTATTTGGTATATATTTTTTAAAAATGTAGTATGGCTTTTTATATTTGTTCCTTTTGAAAAGGTTTATATTCAGTAATATATATTTATTTAATATAATTAAATTTAATTATTTAACTAAATTTGATACATTGAAATATTCATTGATAATCGGTAATGCTAGCCTTTCTGGTCGACGATCATGGATCGATTATAGGATGAGCGATCTTATTATCTATTAATAGATTAAAAAAATCTATAAATTGCTTTTTTAGTAGAATCCCATCTAACTGAGTTATTCATTAAATATTGTTTTAAATTATAAAACGTTTTTTTTATTTCAACAGCATTAAATTTTAATTTTGCCTTATTTTTAATAAAGCTTTTTAATAATGCAACTAATATTAAAGATCTAGAATAAATTTTCTAAAATAAATCGCTAAAAATATGAACCTCTTTATTTGTTTAACATTATGCTCTAATTGCGATATTATTGGTACTTGGCCGTATTCCATCATTACCAATGCGATACTCGTAATAGTCATTTCATATTTTAAAATGAACCATTTACTAAGTTAAAGAAAGAGCCTATTTTCGCTTGCCAACAAAAATATTTCTCTTAATATATCAATTTATTTATTTAGTTTCCAAAGCGATAACAAATTATTGGGAATTAGTATCAATTTCTTTGTTTATGTTACATTAAAAAAATTGTTTTGAATAAATTACTGATAATCTTTTGGGACATTTATCAAGCGGATGAAATTGATATTAATTTAACACTCGGTAAGGATATGTATACTATCTAAATGCTACAGTAAAATTAGTAAAGCATCGCTCCATAAGTGAACAGATGAATACGAGAAAAAGCAAGTAAGTAGCGCTACAACGTATATTGAGTAAGATTCAAGGGAAAATTTGTAAGTATGGCTGCACGTAAGTGCACAAGTTTTAGATTCTAGTGTTAGATACTTGTTCAATTGTATTCGAAAAAATACACAAATATACATAGAAAACTTAATGTGCTCACCCGATTTAAAAAAGGGGTAAATATTACAGGACGTTACCCACGACACAGGTTTACCTTTTGCGAGGAAAAAATTGTGTTTTTGTGCTTTCAGGTATCAAAAAATTTGTATGTAAATTTAAGGATCAGCTTTGTCAATATTTCTTCTTCCTTCTAGTTTTTCATGAATGAACAAACTCAAAGCAGGTACTTTGTTTAGGCTAATGTTTACAAATTTTTCTTATATTTACTTCAGGGTCTTTGAAAAATACTTTTTTTTTATCCATAGCCTTCTTTCTTACGTAGAAAATCGGATCTGTTAGTAATTTACGTAGTAACAATGACTTTTAATATATTGAATAATAGATTGAAATTGATTTTAATTTTAATTTAAATATATGAGCTGTTTGCATGCAATATATTCAAATCTGCTTTGAACAAATAAATTACGATAGTATTTGAATGAAGAAATAGATTAATAATTAGATACACGTTGTAGTTACCTCTGAAATTAGTTACATTGATGATTTAAATTTGTGTAACAGCAAAAGTAATACTTGATACAATATTAGCCATTAGCATTTATTACAAAATTAGAAATACATAATTTTAATTGAAATGCATATTATAGTTATTATAATCTTCTCGCATCTAAATAATAACATATTCTATACTTTATTTATTAACTTTCAATGTTTATCTATATTTTAATTCTCAAACGAATAATTATATAGATATATGCATGTATAAGTTTTCAGTAATGTTAGAGACAATAATATTAGAATAATAATAGAAGTAAATATTTAAAATTTTTTATTTAAGATAATCCATATACCTCTTAAATTTTTTCATATTCACTTGTATTAAAACTTTTTTTTCGTTATGGAACTAAAATGATTTATAAACATGAACTTGAAATACAAATAGAAATTTTTAGTAGAGTTCCTGCTGATTTACAAAAATTGTACAAATTAAATGAAGTATTTAGTAAATAATTCAATTTATAAAAATATATATATGTGTCATGCGGCGCCCGTCGGGGACAGGCCGGCGCGCGTTAAATTAAACAATCGTACGCGCAATAACAGATCGGGTAACATCTAACGGTTTTTTAATTTTCCGCGAAAGATAAAAAGCCGTTGGAGTTCTCGATCTATAACAATGGGTGGAAGGTCTCGCGAATTATCCATTATCCCCCCCGGCCACGCTCGCGTATCCCTCCGTGCCTTATTCCCATATTCTTCGTTTATTTTTTTTCCTGCCCCCTCTTCCTCCATCCCTTGACACTCACCGCCCAACGTGGTGAGGACTCGTCAAATGTAAAAGAATTACTTTTAAAATTTTAATTAAATCTAAGTACAATATTTTTTATTTTATTCAATGTTATTTTGCAATATATTTGAAAACGTTAGATAATATAATAAGAAAGATAGTATCATTTTATATTATATACTAAAAAAAATATTTTATTTCAAATATTTTATATTTAAAATAGTACGATCTATAAATTTTGACAGTCAATGTTCTTATCTTTTAAAAGGAAATTAAATATTATAAATAAATTCTTATTGATGAAAAGCTTTTGACATTCAATAATACAAGCTACTATTTATCCAAACAATTGAATACTTTTTATTTTGTTTCGTAAAGTTGATTTTAAATATTTGTCAGAATTTCTGTTTACTAATGAATCGTTCTCCGGGAAGACTAGTCTATCTTATTTTTTCCTTTCATTTTCTCTACTATATATTCATTTGTTTTTCCTGGTCATATTAATTTGCTTTTTTATTACTGTTACTTATACATTTATTTACAAGAGTATATAATATGTTACTGATGATTTTTCTATTATTTGTATTTTTACTTTTAAATAAATAATCGATGGAATTGTGTAGATAAATAAATGTTCTAAAAGTTAAATTGACTTAATAAACTCACTTTTTGTTATTTATACAATATCCCTTTCAATAATTGCTGATATATTAATATATAAAATTCTATTTTATAGTTTCTCTTTTATTAAAATTTTATGTATTTTTTACTCTATGTTCATTAATAATAGTTTTTATTGTTCATCTTATAATTTTATAGTAATAATACTCCCATAAAGAATAGAAAATTTTCCTTCAATTATTTAATTTATAATTTATACTTTTTTATCGGAAATTTCATAAACAATACTCACATATCAATTTATTATTCTTAAAATTTATTTAATATTAGTAATAATACATTAATCTTCAATTGATTACGTCATTCCAAGTGAATTTTATGATCGTTTCTTCTCCTCTCTTCTCATTGTCCACTAAAACATTCAGTACCTTCTGAACGAAATTGTCTAAAGATCACATTAGTTTCAGGAAGCTGAATAAAGCTTGAATTGAGCATAAGCGACGATAAAATGATAAAAAAAAATGAGTTCAATAGTCAGTCATAAAAGTCAACTCTTGACCTTTGCATTATTTATCTAATTTAGTTATGTTAAGATATTTAATATTATATAATTAAAAAAAATTAAAAAATTTTTTATAGTTTTTTTAATTGAGATTTCACGTGGATGTTCTTTTTTAACTAATCATATTTGATTTTTTCTAGTAAAATTTTATTGCAATCCTTTTGTTTGTTTTTTCTAGTTCATACATATTATTCCTTTTTAATTAAGACTTTTTAAAAGCTTTGTTAATTTTTAAATGAAAGATCAATGAATATTATCTTACTAGTTTGTATCTGAAGTTAAAAATTTAAGTATAATTGCCAGCGAACATTAAACAGTAAAATAATCATTAATTGAGTTATAGTACAATCAATATAAAATTTTATATTTATTATTTTTTGATTATTTTTCTATCATTCAGAAGTTATAATTGATATATTTATTACAATAATTAACAAGTATATTATAAATTTTCCGAAGTATTAAATTACATATCTTAAAATATATTAAAAAAAAGATTCGTGATTAATTTTATAATTTTATTGAAAGTGAATAAAAATTATTTTTAATTATTATCTCTTTCTATTATATAATTTATAAAATCAGATTAAACTTATTAAAATGATTAAAACTTATGCGAAAGTATTAAAATATTATGAAATACGAACTATTATGTTTTCAGAATACTAAAATTTAATAACTTATTCAAGATATTTCATATTAATTAAAAACTAAAATCATTTTAAAACTAATTTTTTTATTTAGTTATAAAAACATTAATGCAAGAGTTTTGAATATTATATTTATTAATCGTTTGATTTAGAATTCGGCTACTTGTAAATATTAGAAACTTATATAATATTAACAATTTTAATTTTAATAACAACATTATTTTAAATTAGTCATTAAAATAATCTTTAATTGAATGCAAGAATAGAGTTTTACAAAATATATAACATTATGTAGCACATTAAATTAGACGTATATTTATTAAGTCGCTATAAAAGTATATTACTTGAAAATAATAGAAATAATTGAAATCTTTGTTCTAGGTTTATTATTTTATTATATAAAAAGATAAAATAAATCATTTATAAAAGTAATGTTTCATTATCTATAGCGATTTCATTTTTTAGTTTCAATCAAAGAATACATTAAAACTATTAAAATTTCTAATTAATGCTGTAAACCTTTAACGTTCATATTTATTTACACCCATGAATAATAGCATAAAAAGCAATATCATAAATATATATATATGTGTGTGTGTGTGTGTGTTTTTTTTCTTATATGTAGATACAAGTTTAAAGCATAAAAGCTGTTCATTGCAGATTCGTTCTCTATACGCTCATCTGACTGCAAGCTCGTCAAGTTACTCGACGTTTTTGCCTATTGTCTAACCACGGATAAATTAAGTAGAGTACGTCCGGCTTTGCCAGGAACAACCACATTTCTGATTTTGCAAGCTTTTCTCGATTTCTTTATTCAAGTATTTGTTGATTTAAAAGATGAACTCGTTTCTACTTTGTAGCTCTGTTAACAATTATTCAAACAAAAATCTAAATTAAAAATTGTATCGATGTCTCTCTGATTTCTTTTTCTCTTTTTTGTTTTTTATCTTTTTTTGATTTTTTCACCATTTCTCTATGTATACATACATTGTATACATACAATAGAGTTATGGCGTGCATCTTCCCGACAAAATTTCAGAATGCTTTGACTCTTTCTTCTTAAGCAGGTTTACTAAATAATTTCATATTTGCATCGTAAAACATAACTTCCTTAATTATTTGCACAAATAATCTTCAGGGCTAAATGCAATAAATAGCTACTACCTTGCGTAAACGTTTGGATCATTATGCTTAGAGGAAACGTATGTCCACTTTTCAATGGTCACTTCCATCCTTACTATCACCCTGCGAGAGGAGCTAGTTTGACTGAGAATTAATCGGGGGATTGTCGAGGGAAAACTGTACTTGATATAGAGCTTCTAACAAGCATATAGTTGAGCATCTCGCCAGTTTTACCATCGCACTGTACCAGGTTGAAGAAACGTCTCATTTAACGATTCGAATATATTCTAATTATAATAAAGTGATTCAATAAAAAACTTTAACATAAAGAAATAATTTTGTTTAATCATTAAAAATGGTAAATGAAATAGTAATTATAAGTGAGTCAATAAAGAACTTGAATTCTGCTTCTTATTTTCCCTCCAAAGCCTAATCCGGGAAGTGGATCGCATTGATCTGGGTTGAACGAGTCGCTAGGAGATTCAGCCAGGTTTAACGCGATTCCGGTGAACAAAAAGTGGGTCTGGTAAACGGGTCATAATGATCTAGGTCCACGGAGGTTCTGAAGTGGCGTAAACGCTACTCAGAATCTCAGGGTGTACCGAGATATTTTCACGATGTAGGCACCCCCACGGGTTCTAAATAAGACATCGTCAGCGAGATTGGGCCTGGTAAGCGTGCTCGGAGAGAATTACGGCTGGGAGGAGAAAAGCGGAACCACCAGGCTGCTGGGATACTGCTTCTCAGATCTCCTTAATACTCACACACCCTAAGGGAACAAATCTTGTGCGTACCGATGGCACTTAGCCGTTGAACCACGCATCATGCTAATTATTGATTCTCTCTTACTCTCTTTCTCCAACCTTCTTCTCTCGCAGAACCCGGTCGTCTTTATTAGAACGCAATAGGGAGCAAGAATTGTAGGATCAGTCCAGGTCTAGCTTCAGCCTCAGCCTTCCAGGGCAGAATACGATTCGATGGCTGTAAGCTCAAATCTGAAATAATCTCCCTCTCTACTCTTCGCACCATCATAATCATCTTGGTGATACATGATCGCAAATCGAAGTTCGCGCGCATCAAATTTCTAGAAAAAATATAATAGATAATATTTTTTAATCTAAAATTTATAGAATGCATTTTTATTTATTTTAAAGTAAAATGCATAAATCATGCACAGTGGTACACATATGTTTAAAGTTGTAAAAAAATTAAAAGTAAATATTTAATTACCATTTTCTATAATACTGTACTATGAAATAATAGTATATCATAAAAATGAATTATTATGAAGTAAGTAATTATATATTTAATGGATAAAGAAACTTATTAGGTGTTTGATCAAATAAATCAATCTAATTTGTGAGTATTAGTTTGTAAACATAAATAACTTAACATAAGTTTTTCGATAGCAGTTATTTTTATTTTTTCACAAAGGATGTTCTTGTTTTTTTAAATTCACCTAGATATTTGATGTAATCATTTTAAAACTATATTAGCTATAAAAGTTAGTTAATTAAGTAATGGTTATAGCAATCACATAAGCATAGAACTCTACTGTTTTGAGGTGCGATATTTGAAAAGTTAATTGTTTTGATTCGTTTTCTATCAATAATGCATCTATTTTCATTACTGATCATAAAAACTTAAGCTCCTTATCAATATAGTATCATGAAAATATTTAAACAGATTGTTTTTTTGCTTTTAGTTATTTTCAACTATATGTTAAACTTTTTCATTACAAAATATAATAGAGAAACTGTTTCAAATGATTCAAAGCGAATTTCTGGAATTCTATCTGCTGTCTCGACGGATTTCTTTTGCGTTTTATCAGTGGTAAAGCTCGAGAATCTCTGTATTCTTATTTAACAGATTTATAACTTCCTCGATAATTGCTTTCTATTAATATATCACTGTGAAAAAAGTAAACTCTATATAAAACAAAATATTAAGAGTAATCTCGTTTTGAGAACTTGTTTTAATTATTTTAACTTTTTGAGGCGAATGAATTTTTGCCTTTATCTATATTATGACGTTTTGTATTATAATGTCATCATGTTTAATGTGATATAATTACTCATAATTAATTTAGGAGTTACTCTGATATTTTTTTTAACTCCTAGACTTCTTTGTCTTAATAAAATTAGAAATAATTTCAGAGCCAAAATATTTATACAACATGTAAGATAATCATCGTTTACGATATGAATGATTGATTGTTTTAAGTAAATATATATATATGACGTACTATTATCTACGTTTATCGGATACTTTATAAAACTCGATATTTTTAAGATAAAATAAGAAAATTTTTAAGAAAATTTATGTATAATACCATTTGCAAACATACTAATAAGCATAGTATAATATTTAACAAATATACATTATTTTAGGAATTTTTATTTTTACAATTGAAACGTAATACTACATTTGTTATCTTTAAGTTTTTGATGATTTTTATAACCGTTATTTTGCTATTTATTAATCACTAATTCTTATTAATAGATAAAAAGGAAGAACAATGTAGTATAAGGTTTAAAAATATTTTATATACATTATTAGTTTTAAGATATTGCTGAGATTAAAGAACGAATGTTAATTATACTTATAATTAATTTTTATTATAACCATATCTCATAAACAACAATTATTTTTTATGTTACTTTATTTTACTGTATATTTAATTTGTATAATCTCTTATCTGTACTATTATTTTAGATTTTATACTTAAGTATATTCTAAGCTAAAGTTTATTTTAAAATGTTTAGATGTTTGCTTTAAGTATTTATTGACGATTTCCAAGAATTAGCTGTTTATTGAATTATACAGAAAATCTTAATTTTTTGTAATAATAAAATCCATTAAAATTTTTTTTTGTCATTACATTAAACATTACATTATATAAAATCTGTAATAAAAAACGATAATTGTAATTATAATTATAATACATCGCTTATGAAGTTACAAAAACTTTTTAAAATTTATAAAATCTCATATTGAAAAATTTGAAACAATTATTGTAAAATAAGTAAAGTTTATGAATACAAATAAAAACTTATAGATAAGTACAAGTAGATTAAAAATAACAATTATTAATATATGTTTTCAATACATTTGGCATTATAAAAAACAAAGGAAATAAAAAATAAATAACTTAGAAAATATTTTTATATTTTAGAGTTAAATAGAAGTTTAATTTTTCATGAGAATGATTAAGATAGTAAAAATTAAATCATAAATTTCGATGCTTTAAGAAATACAGAACTCATGATATTAAGAAACTAACGTTATATGACCATCAATGTAAGTATTAGCTTGATTGACGAATTGTATGTCCTTTCTTGAAGATGAAGAGAAAAGAGATGGAGTAGATAAAGTCAGATAGCAAAAGAAAGATGAAGCGAGAAAGAAAGAGAACAAGGTTCAGATTAAACGTAAGGAGTAGACGGGAAGAATGTTAATCTCATTGTCAGAGCTGTTACGCACCGTCTTGCAGATTTTCTGCCTAGCACTTACTGCCCAGGGGTATAATTATAATAATTTAATTTTCCGGCTTGAGGGAAGAAGAATAAGATAAGAAAATTCACAGGCTATGGAACTCTGAAATCACGCAAATAAATAAGACTAAAAATGCCGATTGAAATGTACAAGAAAATTCCTATAACATTCATTACAATTTCCTCAATTATGAATTTAGTAAATTCGCAAATTATATTTTTCAAGTGCAAAGTTTAGTTGAATAGATAAAATATTCTATTTTAAAAAAATTATATATTTTTGTATAAATTGCATCTTTATATGAAAAATTTTCTGATTCAACAATTTCAATAAATAATTAAATTAATTCCGGTTAATATTGGTTCATCATTTTTTCCCTTTGATAGAATCAGATTTTACTAATACTTTTGATTATATAGGCTTATTAATTATAAGATTTTACTTCAATCACCTGATTGTTAAGTAATGCTTATTTTGTAAATCTAAAATACTTTGAAGAAGAATCATGATTCTTTAAAAAAAAATTGTAGATATTCATAAAAAATATTAGAACTAATAATAATAAAAAATACTACAATTTTTTCAAAAAACCTTTATTTTTGTATATTAAGGAGTGTATTTTTTATGTATAGTCGTGCATTGAGAAATTCTCTATTAAAAAAATAATTAGGAATACTACCCCTAATTGTATTATTAATTAACAAAATAAATGTACTCAGTTTTTTAAATTTTAAAAAAAGTTTTAAAAAAATTTTATTTTAATTATAATTATCATTCATATTTAAAAAAAAAATTTATATGAATATATAATAATATTTATATAAAATATTAGAGAAAAAATTTTAATTATATTTAACCAACTTGATTAAAATTATTTTTTTAAAAGATATGAAATGTATTTTGTAAAAATATTTCAATAACAGAATGGTTAAAGAATAGAAAAAATGGATGTTATCCAGAAAATATGTAAAATATGCTTCTATATATTTAACTTCACTATATTTTTTTTTCTATAAATAAATAAAATGGTAACAATAAAAAAAATTGTCACATTGCATTTATTCTTAGGAAATTTTTTTTCTTCAATAATATTAATTTCCAACTTTTTAAAGTTAAATTCTATATATATTAATTTATTTATTATGTTTTTTACTAAAATATAATAGAGTAAATATCATTACAATTTAATCATAATTTAATTATTACTCATAAATCAAAATGTCGAACTGCTTTTATAAAACTTCAATTGTAAAAAATTTAGAAATACTATCAATTCAATAATCAGTATATATGACTATAAAAAAAGATTTTTTCTCAAATAATTAATTTGATATTTTGTGTTTCATAAAAATTATAATTATTAAGAATCTCAAATACAAAATATTTTATTTTCAGACTCACAATTAATATTATTGTATCGAGTCAAATATCATCTAAAAATTTTAAATTCGTAATGTACTACTTAAAAAATTTCAAACGATCATTTATACTTATTCGAAAACAGTCTAAAGTAGTAATTAATATTTCTATATGAATTTATAAAATGATAAAATATAAACAAGAAAACTTAACTAATATAAAAGTCATATAAATTTAATTATTTTCATTTCTGCAGATACAGCTAGATTTTTTTATAGTATTTTATATTAATTAATATTATTATTATATATTATTATTATTATTATATAAATTATATATTATTATATTAATATATTATATTATATTATATATAAGTATTTTCATTTCTGCAGTGACTATTTCTCTCAAATTTGTTGACTTGTTTAACAATTATTTTTTATTTTAGTTAAAATAAAAAAAAATTATCTTAAATATCTTATTATTACTTTTTATTTTCATTATGTTTGTTAGTATAATTTTCTCATATTAATGTTTAGTATGTGTCCATGCAATCCGTGAATTTCAAAACTCGAGATATGTTACCTCCCTATAGAGGTATTGGATAGTCTCTGGTTGGTTTTAAATTTTCTTTAACCTGAAACTTCACGATTATGAGTTTTGTAAATGGGTTTCATCCTTATTGTTAAATCAATGAGAAATTTTTTGCTTTCAAAACAAATTTATTATACTTGATAACTATGTAATTTATGATTTGGTAAATTAAGTAATTTAATTCATATAAATATATAAATTATCTGTATGTATTATTGATAAAGTGTAAAATATTCTATTTGCGAATTTAATTTTAGAGGTTGTTACAAATTTTTTAGGTAAATAAAACTTTTAAATTATGAAAAATTGTTTATTTCTATATGAATAGGTTTTAGATTTTTATTTTTTTCTTAACGTAGAAATCATAATTATATATTTTAATGTTCCAGTAATTGTTATATTTTACTTATTATTTTTTATTAATACCAACATATAAATATTATAAAATAATTTTCTGTGTCCGAACACTCTTTCCTTTCTTTTTTTATTGTCTTTCTTTATTGTATAAGAAATAATTGTAATATCGAATTAATATATTTGTGAAAAAAAATTTCTATTATTTTAATAAATAAAAATAATTAATAAATAGCACAGTCAATCATAAGTTTTTTTAAATTTATTATATCTTACTTTTCAGATTAACTAGTATTGAAAAAAAATCAAAGACAAATAAATTGATATGCGACATAGATATTAAACTCTGTGGAATATTTTTATTTCATTTTTTGCCTTCATTTCTTATTTGTGGCTTCTTGGCCAGATTCAAAATGTTTGAAAAGTTTCTTCTCGCGATACGCGCTTCGAATGCAACAGCTACGTAGAAAAGATAGAAACAACATTACAAAAAGAGAAGAGTACAAAATGAAGTTATTTGATTTATGCATCCTTATTAAAAGAGAAGTATCAGGCTCACCCGTTAAAATTTTCTTACAGTAAGTTCTGAAAAGTTTTTCAAAAAGTAGGCAACAATATAGCAAGAGTAAACGAAAACGTTACGAGAGTAACAAGTAAAGTTCCTCGAATGTTAACGATCTCGACTACTGTCACTGAGCAATCGAAAGCCGTGACTTCTTTTTCGATACTTCTTTACATGAAGTTATTGTATTCGGTATTATGTTACATCCACTGTCATTGAGGACCTCATTGTTATATTTTATCTTGTTTCCATCCCTTTTTTCTAACAATATCAATCTTTCCCTCTTAGATGCTTCATAAGCCGAATCAAAGTACTGATATTAACAGAGTTGGTTCGCTTTGAATCGCTTTTTTCATAAATTACACGGTACTTTATTCACTATTATAGAACGAAATAGTTACGATATGTCACTTTTTTATTTTAAATTAGTCTTTACATCTTTTCACAATTTTTCTATGTTTTACAAGTATATTTTTGATTCGTAGTCGAGCATTGGCCACATTACTTTTTAAATCCCACACCATATTGCCTTATTGAATTTTTATATCTTACATTCTACTCGTATATTTATTTGAAAATATCAAATAATAATTGTTATTTCATTTAAATAATTATATGATTTTATTATTTTATTTCTTCCATCATTTTTCTCAAAATGTGTCATGAGACAATAGTAAACTCTATATTATCAATATGCATTTTTATTACAGTGATAATCTTTTATTTATTTTTTAATAAGTAATATGACGTATTATAAATTTTAGTGAAATACCTTATCTACATAAACTTTAATATATTTAGTTGTTCTATTAGAATATACATATTAATTTTACTATAAAGAATTATTAAAATAATAGTTCAAAAAATTTTTATTTTTACAAAGGAGTATATAGCTAAATATTGATTTACTAAGCAATATATATATTACTTTTTAATTTATATTAATTATTTTTAATAATATTTTTCACTTTTTTAATAAAAGATATAAAAATATTTTTACACGTATTTATTTTTAATTTGTTTTAAAATTATACATATTTCTAAATATTCATAAAATGAATTTTATATTTTGAGCATTGTACATCTAAAAACAAACATAACATATATTTTACCTCGTTAAACTTCGTTTCTATTTAAGATGTGTGTTTATTGAATTTTTGGAAAATTCAATATTTAAATTCTTCATTAATAAATTGTATATACGATTAATAATATTTCATACTAATTATAAAAGTCTTCTAAAAAATTTTGCAAGTTCTTAAAAAAATATAATAAACTATTATTAAATTAGATATTATTAATAATTAATAATATCTAAGATTAATAAATTGTGTTTTTTATTATTAGTTATTAAATTTTTTTTCGTGATATGTAGTTTTATAATCGTAACAAAACAACTTTTTTTATATTTCCTTTTTACTATATTAAACTATTCAGGAGAATTAGAGTCTAATTATATATATATATATTTTATCTAATATTATTAATAAATATGTAGAGTACTATGCTTTAAATTTAGTATTCATAAATGTAAATTAGATATTGTTTCTAATTCTTAGAATACTCATAGAAAAAGTTTACGTCAATAATATAATTAAATACTATATATACTATATACATATACATAATAATATAATTATAATTATAGGATAAATGACAAAGTTTGGTTTTGAATTAACATTTATAGTTAATTTTTTTTCAATAACGTTACAACAAAGTAAAAACAAATTACATGTACATAGAATGAAATTATCTTATAAATTTATGTAAGATTAATATAGGTTTATATTATCATATTATAATACTATTATCAAAAATAATTTTTTTTACTATTCATGGATTCAGTCTAAAAAAAGTAAAAATAATTTGATTAAGAATGATTTTGTTTAAAATTTTTAAAAATATATTAAGACTGCAGAATTTTGTCAAATTTATAAAGGATTTGAAAAAAAACTTAAAATATAATTAAAAATATTTTGAAACAATGAAACATGTATTTGAAAACTGCATTTATACAGGGTCTAAAGAGATTAAATGGGAAAAGGTTATGAAAGGAGACAGAAAAGGTATTTGCAGACTATATCAGATAAAATGGCTTCGAAAAAAGATAGAAATGAAAAAAACAAGACATAACGTTACATAATAGTTAATGGCAAAAAGAGAAGAAAGAAGATAGTTAAAATAAAAAAAAATCTAGCTGTATCAGCAGGATTTGCAAAACATGCGACGGATAACAAAATTGTAGCCATAAGAAAATGTAATAGAGTAAATGGAATTAAAGGTGTGCATAGTATGAAAGGTTATATTTAAATTCTGATAAATGTATGATATGGGTGATTAAATTTATGTAGAATATATAAATATAAGTAATTTTAAGTATTAGAAATTGTAAGATGGACTTAGAAAATAAGTATAATAAGGTAATAGCATAACAATGTATATACTGTTCAATAAAATAAATAAATAAATAAATAAATAATTAAAAATATTAGATGTTTATCACAATTTTGTACATATAACAATGAAAAGAAAATATAATAAATGAATAATTGAATTTCATCTTAAATATTACTGTAGTTTAATGTAAAAATAGTAATTATTGAGAAATGTTAAAAAAAGAAATTTTTTTTAATTTACTGTCACATATGACATTAACGTGTTAATTCAGTACGTGATAATACAGTAAAAATTTCTGAGCGCCATGAATTGGACGATTTATCCGCGAATCTTATGTAGCGAATTAATTACAACTTTAGGGTGGTAAATAAACTTAAAAGATTAACATGGGTTTCAGAATTAAGTAACTACATTCACGGTCTTTGATAATGAGAGAACTAAAATAATCTATAGAGGTTTGAAATTCAGTCCTCAATTGTCGCGACTATTGTTGGAAAATATTGGAAAAAAATTCAAAAAATCGAATCAGGCAATCTCGTCTTACTTACTCTGTCAATATTAATGTATATAAAAATCTATTAATTCTTAGTTGATATGATTTTAAGACAAGTATGATAGAAAAGGAAGCGCCTTCAGAGAATAATATGTACAAATTAGCTATGTGCATGAAATTATTTTTGTAAATACTGTATTTATTTTAAAAATTGTACAATTATTTATTAAAAATGATAATTATCAAATAATAAAAATGATATTTAACGTAATGTACTGCGTAAAATTAATTTTTTACTCAATTTGCATTTTGAAAGTATTCCTATATCAAAAGTTTTATAAAATAAAATATAAAATGTAATTCTATAATGGTCAATGTAACAATTAATCGTATAATATAATAATATATAAAAATTCATATTTAATCTCAAGTATTCATGTTATTTTTAATTTTCTGCATTTTTTTCAAATTTTTCTAATGACTTAATAAGTACATGTAATAGATTGAAAAATAATATTAGCTTAAAAATGAGATGTTATTGGAAAAATAATTTAATTACATCGTGTTATTTTTATAATTCAGAAACAATTAAGAAATTATTACATCTATATTTTTTTATCTTGATAAAATTAAAGTAGTTTAAATTGAATTTAATACACTATCATCTTAAATAAAATGTTATCATTGTCCATAATTCTATAATTTCAAATATTAATATAAAGAAGTAAGTAAAATTGTTTCTGATATAAATTTAAAAAATCTTTAAAATATAAAATGCAAACAAAAAATAAATAAACTAACTGTTTTTTAACATTTTAAGATTTATGTTAACTATGATTGTTTTATACATAATTAATATTTTAAACAATAAATAGATTATGAACGATTAGAAAAACGAATGAATACATAAAAATATTATAATAAGAAATTGCAAAATAATAAATAGATATTAACCTGAATTTAAATTTCTCATTAAAAATTTTTATAAAAATATTTTGGTTTAAAATATAAATTATTTAATAAAAAAATTCTTGATATTTAAAATTTTTCATGTGATTACCTTAATTGTTCATATACTGAATAATTTTAATTTTATTTATGTATTAACTTAATAATATGATAATGTACCGACTTGTTTATAAAGAAAAGTCAAACTATGAAATCAAGTTAAATTTAACGACAGATTATACAATGTACCAAAATTATATTTTCATACATTTTATCAAATATAAAAAAATTTTAAATGATTTAGAAACCATATTATGTTACGTAAAATCTTCTTAACAATTTTTCTGTCGCTTATATTAAATTTCATATTGGGTCTTTTAAACTTTTCACTAATGAAGTGTATATGAACAAGTACTCAATTAACCATCAGTATTAATTTATGATTTGATGTAAGCTTTGAATTAAAATAATGTAAATAAATAAAATAAAATAAACATAATAATATAAACTAATAATATATTCATTTTTTTAAATTTGTTAAATTAGATTTATTTTTGATGATTTTTCGTTTATGGTAACTATATATTTGGTTTTTATATAAACATATAATAAATTACTTAATTTCAACTTATTTCATATTTATCAATTCTTAATTAAATTAAAAACGAATAACATGACGAAACTCTCGATACTATTTATTTAAAGGGAAGATAATTATTAATTATCAATTCAATTAATGAAACTGTTCACCTATAATTTAGTAGAGTATAATAGAATGAATGTTGTAATATCAACATTTTTTCTATTCATTTCTACTTGCTTTGGCCGAATGTAGCAGAGCTAGAGTGAAACGTTACATGCAAAAAACACTGCTTCAGGAGAGAAAGCACACCACATTGGTGGAAAGGAGAAAAGACGTACTGTCTCCGATAGTCATAACGTTGGATTTTATTCTTCCATAAAGCTTCCTGCACGCTTTCTTGCTGTACTTTTGTAATGTAAATTTCATTTTTTAATATACAGTTTTTTCAAATGAATATTTCTTTAAACAAAAAAGAAAATAAATCTTGCAAATATTCTTTTATTATGATATTTTTTGTATCCTTTTTTAATATACTTTTAAACACATACCTTAATTTTGAAAGATGTAATTTTTGGATATATTATATATAATTATATAATTTTTATACAAAATAATATGAATTAAAATAATATAATTCTATGAAATCAGCGATAATACGTTTTGTAACAAATATAATTTGAATTTATTTTTTAAATAATTAATATTATTTGATAAGATTTTTAAATGTATGTTCTAAAAAATTTGTTTTTTCCATAAAAATTAAAATCATATTTAATTTAAAAGTATTTGCTATTTTTGTTAAAAATATAATTCAAATGGGATAATTTACAAATGAATAAATCATCGAGTAAAATAAATGCATGACACAATACTTCTACTGAAAAAATTACATTCTGTTTTAAAAGTAACATATTAACATCGTCGTAATGTTTATTAATGGTAGAAAATTCTGGATTGTTTGTCTCCTTGACTCTTTTTCTATCTTTTTTTCTATTTCTGTTTATAACGTTCACTACTGTAATTGTCACATTACTTTTGGTTACAATTAAAATTAATAACTAATGTTCAAAAAAATTTTATTATTTGTTATTACAATATTTAAATTTAAAAAAAAAATGTTTATAGTATTAAATTTTTTTTAATATTACAACATTAAAGATAAAATTAGTTAAAAATAAGATAGAAATGAATTATAATTTTTTCTGAATTAATATAAGATAAAAAGAGGATTTTTTTTTTAAATAATGTAAATTGCAAAATTGAATATTCGATATAACTGATTTATATTTTGAACTGTTCTTATAATATGAATATATATTTTATATCGTAAATATTACATGAATAATTTTTATTATTAAATAAAATTAAGGCGTAATTTAAATTTTGTACAAAATTTATTATTTTAATTTATTATCTTTATTATCAAATTCTAGGTAAATTACTGTTAATTTTAATAAAAATTACTGTTTTCTATATTTTATAAGAATTATATATATTAAGAAGTAAAAGAGGAAAATATTATAAGTAAGTCAATATGAATATTTGTAAGTATGCACAAAGTGAGAAATTTCTTAATATATATAAACTTTATATATATAAGTCATCAAAAGCAAATTTTCATTTAAAAAATTATTCTGATTTTTTTCAGAAATATACTTTGTCATAAATTTCATTATAAAGTACAGATTGAATATTAAATAATTATAAATTAATTTAAGTCTTTCAATTTTTTATATTCGTGTCAGTTTCAAAGAGACTTTATATACTTATTAAATTTTAACATGTGTCACAGATATACTGAACGAAAGATTTTCTGATACATGATCATCTACCGTTCGATTTGGCACACACTCTGATCTTTCAAAAACAACAAGCCACTGTGCAAGCACAAGCAAGCTTAAGCTAACAGCACTAAAATCTAATCGCGCAATATGATTGAAGCGGCAGTATTCTTTAAATATCCATCAAGAGATTATGAGGACCAGATTCTCAAAACGAGTTCATTCTTTTCAGGGAGATGCTATTGCTATTAATTCATTAAAGTCTAACCTTATATCCAAGGTTTATAAAAGTATTTGACCTTTTCAAGTTAAAGAATTTTCCAGCTTTTTATGACTTGTAGGCACTGGAACAAAAGATATTGAAACAATAGGGAATTAGGAAATCGACACCTTCTACTCTTCTAGCGTTATATATATAAATAAATCTTAAATCTCAAAGCTATATGAATTAAATGGATTCAAAATGTTTCAATAAGTTTTAAAACTTTTATAAAATACAAATTTAAAAATACATTCTTTGTCTTACTGAAAATAAATGACGATATAATTTTGAAAGAATATAAAAATAGTGCATAAATTTTAGTTTTTAAATTGAAGTGATATATATTTAGTTTCTTTTAAAAGTTTAGTAATGTAACTCTGCACTATAATTTGAATAAATATATCAAAGATTAAATAATAATACCGAGTAATAGTTTTATATTTTCGGTTAAAAGAAAAGTTTAAGCAGAAGGTTCTATTATTCTTTTAAAGGTAGTTTCAATTTTATATTAATATTAATAAAAATACGAAAGACAGATTTAAATAATTCAATTTAATAATATTCAGTAAGTTCAATATTCTTAAAATTATTTATTTTATCATTTATTTTAAGTAACAAGAACAAATGATATTAAAATTATTTATATATCTAGTAATTATAAAATGATTACTTATTGTATGTATTTATCAATAACATATTTTACCATTGGTTTATTGAATTTTATAATATAAAATTGTTTTAATATACTAAACTTTCAATTACACATCAACTAATACTTATAAATTTATATATATACAATTAGTTTATACTATTTGCACTCATGCGTTAACATTTTTCTCACATATTTTAGTAGAAATTTCATTATAGATATATAAACTTTCACTTTATATAAAACATTTACGCTTAACATTATATTTTACAGGTTGCGCATATAATTTTACACATACGGTTTTAACTTAATATTCATTTATCTCTTTTCCTGTTTCCTTCTCTCTCTCTCTCTCTCTCACTCTCTATATATGTATTACATTGAATTTTGTACATTAAACTTTTATCTTTTCTATCCCCCTTTTATACTATTTTCCCATTTGCTTGTCCTATATTCTATTTCACTGCCCTATTCTATATTATGTCTTATTGATTTTTTCTCTTCTATACACAATCTGCATATTTTTCTCCTTTCATCAACCGGTGTTTGTTTCCACTTATCTTGTTATCTATTCTAAGTCTCGCCAAAATTTCCATCCTGAATCTTCTTCTTTTTCCCTCTTGTTTCTCATATATGCACTTTTTTAAAAATTTTTTTAATAATAACATGTTTGAATTCCTCGTTTTTTGGCAGTTTTTCCATTTAAAAATTTCTCCTCCATATAATACTATATTTTCTATTAAAGCATCGAATAATTTCATTTTCATATTAGCATTTACCCTAAACCATCTTTTCGCAATGTCTCATACTTTTTTTAAAACTATATTTGTCCTTTTGGTCATTTATTTTGTGTACACTCTATCCCTATGATTTTTTTCAATTTATACCCTAAATATGTGAATTTCTTGCCTGTTTCGATTTCTTTTTCATCAATTTAATTTTAATTTTTTCATCCTACCCTCGAATTTTTAAAATTTTATTATTTTAAGTAGAAATAAGAAGATGGTTTGGTCCATTTTTGCGGTCAAAAATATATATGGCTAATAGCTTCGAAGCATTTAAGAAGTTTTTGAAGTTGTCACTTATAATGAAATTTAGATATTAACACATATACTTATTGATGTACTCTTGTATATAATGTAAATAATCATTATAAATGATTAAAACAGTAAGATAATAATATATATGAAAATATGTTCTGTATTATTATTGTTAAATGTTTCAACTATATAATATTTGTCCTTAAATTTGCATTAATTTGTGTTTCAAAAACATTTTTGCACAATTTTTATAAACCAATTATAACAATTATACAAAATTATTATAAGATTATAATAATTATTATTATGTATAATTATTATAATAACAATTGTATAATATTATTTTTTTAAATTATTAAAATATAAGCTATTATTATTACTTAAACATTATTTTAGATTTTTGAAAACTGCAACCTTACAAAACCAATTGTAATTAGTGTAATCAAGAAGGAATAAAAGGAAAATATAAGAACTGTTTGCCTATATTACATTCACTATATTCGCGAATAAGAATCTTATCTATCTATTTATTTTTATAATATTTTATTAGTTTAATGAAATAGTAACATGTATTATTGTATTTGAACTAATTATTTTAATGAATGTTGCAGAATTGGATTTTCAGATCTACAGATTTATACTGTACCCCTATATTTTACTGAACAGAAGTAAGGTTTTTCAGTGATTCCTTTTAATATTTTTATTTGTTTTAATTTTTAATTTACTATATCATAATTAGTATACATCTTTTAAAATAATGTTTTAATATAAAATTCTTATGATTTACTTGTTATCTTTCTTAAAATATAATAGTACGTTAATTTTAATATATTAAATTTCTAGTAACTTAAAATACTTTTGCTAAATTATATTAACTGCTTATAAATTATTATATTATCATAATTTACGAATATCAAACTGTAATCGAATAAATAACGCTTAAATAGTTAAAAGAATAGTATATAGTTTTAAATAAGTTAGTTGTAATTATCATTATTTACTATTCAATAATTTGTATCTGTTTTCATAATTAAAAAGCAAATAATTTTCTTCTATTTAAAATACAGCATATTCTCGATACAAATATAAAAATTCGTAAAATAATATAATATATAAACTTAAAATAGTTATTCAAGGAAATAAAGAAGTTCATAAACAAATAAAATTTATTATAATGAAATACTTCAAATCGATAGGATATTATTGATTTTAAGTAAATGTGTTTTTAAATTTAATATGAATGCATTTTTTAAAATAAGATGCATGAAAATAATTTTTTACATAAAAAAGTAAGAAAATTTTATATTAAATTAAAATTACATTTATAAGCATTATCTAATGAAATTTCAACATATAAGTATCTTAGAGCACATAACATAAAGGCAACAAAAATTGATAGAGCAATTTCAGAAGCTTATAGATAGAATGAAAACTAATAAAATAAATCACCAATAAGAAACTTGCATCCGTTTGAGAAAAGAAGAACATCTTCGTCATCGGGCGCGCAATTTCTCATCGGAAAAATACACTCGTAATTTCCGCACAACTTCGCCAAGCACCAACAAAAGACCAAATCGACTTGCAAGCGCTTAGAAAAAGCTGCGGAAGCAACTTCCTTTACCTCGACAAAAAGCCGCTTTCGAAAATGCCCGAGTGCCTTCGCCAAGTCATCGTTCCAGTGAAACCATGTGCTGATAAAGAAATATTGAACTTCAAGCATACTTTATACGTGCATTTAGACCTCTCAGTGTGATTTTAAGATGCATTATACGTACACAGTTTATTTTTATATATGTATATTGTATATTATATTATACAGTTGAATGTCATTGTCATTGAAAAATTATGTGTGTGTGTGTGTGTGTGTATAAAGAATAATGAAATGTAAATAAAAGATAATTTAATTTTAATTATTTATTTTACGCCAATTTTATTTTAAATATATGGAAGAATCAATTATATTAAAAGAATTTTACTAATATTACAAAATTTTTATAGTAATGCACATTAATGAAAGTATTATCTATGTAAAATTATGGAATAATTATAATAAATTTTAATCTTCTAACTTCATTAATTAAGAATATAATGCATTTTTAATTTTATTACTTTTTTTAAATAACATCACTGAATCATATAACATATATTAATAAAAGATAGATATTTATTAATATCTATTAAAAAATAAAGATAATCTTGTAAGTTATAAACTATTTTAATTAAATACACTTTTGGTACTGCTTCTATTCATTAGGTCTCTAATTATTCTATTTTCTTCTCTTTTATAAAACTAACTTCATCAATCATTATCATTTAAAATCTAAAAAAAGGAAATAAAATTTTTTTTAAATAATGTAATGTACGTAATATTTAAGAAGTATCTTTTGAATAAATAAAATATTTATTATATGTAATAAAATTAGATCATAAAATATATAAAATGAAGGTAAAACAATGAATAAACCGTTAAAAATTTGTGATTAAGTTGATCGGTCAATTATTAAGATACACAGAAGAAACTATATCACTTTTATTCAAGTGTAGCTATATATACACTCTAATTTTAAGATTATTTCCTTCGAATAATATTATTTACGTATCATATTACTTACAAATACGTAAAATTTTTACACGTAAAAAGTTTGATCTATGCATCAGCAATGATAATATCAGATGTACTTTTTTTATTTCATGCATCTCATCCTCAAGTTTGAAAATAAAAATCTTTACTGATAACAATTATGATCGATAGAGCTCTCATTCATTCTCGTCTACTTTTAAGCATAATTACTCCAACTCGTACATCTATAAACAGAGCAAGTGACAGATAGAGAAATCGTGAATAACAGAAATAGAGCAATAGATATACAGATACAGTAACAGAGAGAGAGAGAGAGAGAGAGAGAGAGAGAGAGAGAGAGGGAGAGAGAGAGAGAAGAGAGAGAAACTAATTTGGTGTAGGTTTGTGGTTGCCAGACACCTAGGAATGGCAAATGACGGCCGCATAGGGAATCGAACGCGCCTACCATGACGTAATGTCGTACAGACACAAAATCAACGAAGAGTAACCTGCCAGGGTGATTTCTGTATATTCCAGGTTATATTTTAGTATGGCTATGTACAATTACAGTTATGTGTAGTTGGTAAATTTGGTAAACCATATTCTATGCCTGCTTTTCATTTATCTCGAGTAATCTTGAAGAAATTTCGTTAAGACCCATAACTGAAGAAAATTTATTGTAACTCAATGATTTATTTATCGTCTATTTATCAATAATAGAATGTTTAAATACAAATACAAGGTTGAAGTATATTCGCAATATAATTAATTAGTAATCAAAGGTAAATATAAACTGAAACTTATATTCAGATAATTAATGCACTAAAATGCATTACAATAAATACTTTGAAGTAGAATTATTTAATATTTCAAAAGAAAACTATAAAAAAACGTATTAATATATAAAGAACATCCGGTTGTTAATAATGTATTATTAAAAAAATGTATGAAAATTTTAGTTTGGCCTGTAGATTAATCTCATTCTATTTATAATACTTTTTAAATTCATGAGACTTAAATTTTATATATAAGTGGATTATCAAGAGTCTGCAAGTTAAAAACATACTATGTATCTATTATATCATTAAAATAATTTATGGATTTTCTCGTGTACATAAAATTTATGGTAATTAATTTCGCTTTAGAAATGCTTTAATTTTTAATATTACATTTTATAATTAACATAAATAAAAATATATTTATTATTGATTAGCATATTGATTGAATTAAGAAGTGCAGTTGCGATATTTATACGAATATAACATGATATTATTGTCATTTTAAATATGCGTGAATGGTGATTTAACATTTAATATTATTTTTTTTTTTTTAATAATTCATTATTGATTAATTAGAAATATTAAAATATTAAATTAATATCATTAAAATATTAAATGCATATTTTGAAATTTATTTCAAGTAGTTGCTATATAAAGCACTTAATTCAGTTATAAAAATGTTACTTTTAATAACTAAAAATGATATATTAAATTCATTTTACATCTATGAAGTATTAAAACATGATGACGAGCTATCATTTCTGCTATTTAATTTACATTTGAAATACAATATCAAATTTATGCAAGACAGTAAACTAGGATAACTTCAAACGTTATATACCAAGTACTGGTATATGCAAATAATCAAGATTTAATGGAAGATATTAAAGAAATTATGGCTATAATTCGAAGTTTTAAAAAACAATAAAGGAAAAACTTTATAATGAAAACTATATTTTCAAAATATAATGCTGTTCAGGTAAATATTTATGCTTACATTATTAGAGAAGGGAATAAAAAGTCTTCAATAAGTTCTTTGCAAATTAGAAGATGTGATATTAATCAATAAAGTGAGTTGGTATTAATAATCAAATGCAAATATTAATCCATATAATAATATTAATAATGAATATTCAAAAAGAACAATGGAAAGATACACTAAAACTGTATTAGAAGTACTTGTAGGTTATTATGTTGCAACGGTTAGAAATACCAAAAGAATGTTATTACATCGATTGTCTTGCTGCATATTCAAATTTTTTCAATTAATAATTTCAAAATATTTTCTTAACGAATTAAGTGAAATGTAAGAATAAGCAAAGATTTTATAGACAAGAAAATAAAAAATTCTTTTAATATCTTACTTTAAATGCAGTAGATGTAAAAAGCACAAGACAGAAGAAAGCTGGAGAAGATAAGTAGTGAGAGGGAGAGAAAGAGAGAGAAAGAGAGAGAGAATGCGAAGAAAGAGTAGAAGGGAGAATTTTGCTTGCCGAAGAGTATAGACGGCTTAGTGATCGTTCTGGTTTTTCGGTGCCAGAAGCTTTGGGTCTCTAAATTGGATCGGCTTGCCGGATGTTCCAAGCGATAGTACGAACTTTCAAGTTAAGATATTCCTTTACGACGACGACGACGACTCGGCAAAGTACGAGAAAAGTTGAAATCTTTCAGTAATTTTTCACAAGACACTAATTGAGCAGTTCGAAGTTCCTGTATAATTAAGCGAAGGGGTTTGAGAAAAAAGTATCACATTTCTATATAACGTAAGTGTTAAAACATTTTAAGTTTTTTGGAAAAGTCATCGACAAATTTAATATTTTTGATGTCTTATTCTTAAGTTTTAAAGAATAACACTTAAGAAATTAATTAAATTAAACGAAATCTTATTCAATTTAACTTTAAAAATTTTTAACTTAATAATTTATTAATATAAGTAATAATTATTAAATCCTAATTATTATTAACATAAAAGTAAAGAATAAAGTTTATAATGCTAATGTAGTATTTAATTCTATAAACATTTAAATAAATCTATATTAAAAAATATTTCAAATGTGCAATTTAACAATTGAGTATAAAATAATTAAAAAATGTTAACATGTAAATACTGTTACGATGAATTTAAAAAGGTGATTATTTTTAATTTGAATTTTACAATATTTAATACGAAATTCATCGCTCGTTTTTTATATAAATTTCCACTGTATAATCTGAAAACAATTATGATAAATTATTTAATAAGCAATTTAATTAAAATAAAGTTTGATCGAATAAAAAATATATAAACATGAATGTTAAAAAAATATTTTTACTATGTCTATGCCATAATTTTATTTATTTCGGACATTTTTATATTTTTTCCGTTACTTTACAAATGAACAATTTTTTATTATTTTACATTATCCTTTAAAATAAGTGTTTTCAAAATAAATTAATTCATAATTATTCTAAACGTATAATTTAGAGGTATTATTAACTCAAAGTTATTTGGAATTCAAAAAATGAATTTTATGGATTAAACAAAACATTTTTTCATTTTAAAATATCATATTTTATTCTAATTGTACTGTCATAATCTATAAATGATAGTTACTTATGTATAACATTACCTTTATTTTAAAAAACTATTAAAATAATTATTGTTTATCTTGATCGCTTTATCTTTTAGACTGCAGGTGAATCGATCATGGTTAATTTTTTTTAACGATTTTGGGCACCTGAAGCATATCGTGTACTTACACATATAATACAAATACATTAGTCATCACAAACAACTGTCTATCTTGTCAAGGACATTTGAGCAGTACGCCATTGATACCGGTGCAGATTTCACGAGGTTGATACGACTTGACGCAATTGCTGTTGATGCTACTATATGGGATAGACGAAATGCTCCAATGGGATAATAACCGTGTAGCTCTCGTGGGAAGGTTCGTCGTACAGTGCAAGAGTCACAAATGTACACGTGGGTATAAATTCCTGCGGTGCTGGGTGTCCGATTCTGGATTGAATCAACAAAGAGGCAACGGAAAGGACGTTCTCTTGTAGTATGGTAAACTATGGATGTACAAAAACAGGTAGCGGTGGAATCGAGTGTTTTATGGAATTCAGTAAGATTTTTAAAACATTTTCCATATACTTTTTTGGATGTCCATTTCCTTATTTTTTATTAGCATTTAGTATAACTATTTTTCTTAATTCGAATCTTTTTGCATCAAACACACATTGAAAAATATTTCAAAAATTTTTTTATAACGTAATAAACTTTTATATAAACCTCGAATTCTTTCATTTCTAATAAATTTTCAATTGGATATTTGTATATTTTTGTTTAATATTACAGCACATAAAATAGTAACGTTTAAAATTTTTGTAAATTGTTTGAAATTATACTCGATATATACAAGTAAAAGAAACAAAATTTATTTCAGCGCTATAAGTCTAAATTATTTAAAAATTGGAAGTCCATATTTTCGAATTACTGGACAAATGTTATTAATCTTACTACTTGTTGATATTTGCATTTCGTCGCTATTTAAATTGCGCCGTTTAACGTTTCGGGTGATCGCTTCGTACTTGAGTATCGAGGGATGTTCTATGCGAACATAAACTGTTGTAACGCATTGCATTTAGCATCATGGTTACAGTATTCTTGTTCGTTAGCATCAGTATCTAGAGTGGAAGCGTATATTCTGAGTAAATGATTGTATAATTTTAGAATGCGTAACTAGTAGTTATTGTTGTCTCGATTTATGCTTCTAATATTATTTTTATCTGCACTCTGTTCTCTTTAATAATAAAAGTATTATATTGAAATATAAGATTCGAAAAAAATTATTTAATCATTTTATGCTACATATACAATTTTTATTGACATCAATATTAATATAAATGCTTTATTTTAAATAAATTTTATAATTCCATTTTATTTTTGTAACTTATTATTGCACACTTTGTACAAAATTTTAATCCTTGAATAATGTATTACTTTACGAAAGAAATTGGGTTCATATCCTCTGCATAATTATTTAATAAATATACCTATTCGTAATTTTGATTCTTTTCCGAGTCTAACGATTGTGCTTTATATTAGTTTGAATTTATCTTTGTATCATCTGTTAAAAATATTCATGGTTTCTTCTTCGCTGATCTTACTGTGGTACTATTCTATTATTTTATGGATGATTTTGTATTTTCATACTATATTATCATATACGACAATGAATTATTCTTGCATTTCTTTTTACATTCATTTTTAAATTTTAAATACAGTTTAGTTCCGCTTTATTGTTTAAACAATGCCAGAATTTAATTAACTATTCTCTACTTTCAAACTAATTTTTTAAAATATCAATTCTAATGTTTTAAAATATATTTTACACTATTTCCGTTGTGAACAATGCTTAGAAAAATTAGTTTAACTGTTTATATTTTGCTACAAAAATCAATTGACTCCATAATTTTATATAATAAATTGTCTTACCATATCAGAAATTCACGAAATTTGGGATAGAGAAATAGTCTTTTCTATGCCTTCGCGATACGTTTCGAGTAATATTTTTGTGCATTCCTTGTCCATATCGAGGCTCACGTTTAGCCAGTATCTATAATGATGGTGAACCTATTTTTAGTATCTTTACGACCTTTTAATATAAACTGAGTTTTTATTATTTCAGTTTAACTATTTCTATTTTTGTTTTATTTCAAACTCTGTTGCTGTTTGATTCTTGACATTCTGATTATTTCTACACCACGTTTTTACATTTAGAATATAATATATAATGCATTATTAATTATCTTCAAAATAGCAACTAGAGGTATCGAATACGTTTGATATCTGCAATGAGCATTCGTTTCTATATTCTATGTTTGTCGAATTGGCTCGTGTATCTTGGTCTAATTTCTGCTATCTTAATATTGTGCTTGAGTCACATCAACTATTCGTGATATTTGAATGTTAGCCGATGTCTGCTTCTTCTCATAATATTTAAAATTGCTGAGCTTTCGCATATTTGCTGCTTGCGATTTTTTAATTATGTCAGAAGGGATATCTAAGTAACAGAAACTTATTGCTGAAATACGTAAGAATACTTAAAAATTTTCAATTTGGTTTACAAAATTGTACAAAACATTAAATTTATAAAGAAAAAATATATATAAAAGTTTTAAATAAGTAAAAAAGGAAAACATTCACTATTATAATTATTTTTTTACTTTTTGAAATCAGATTGTAAAAATTAAAATTTTTTTAAAAATATTAATTTTTATCTTATATTAATAAAGGATAATTTTGCTAAAAGTATTTTTATTCTTTTTCAATTTTTATATAATAGAAAATTAATGCATGAAATTTATATTTTATATATAATGTTTCTAAGAAGAAGTTTCGGAAAAACAAAATTCTGACGGAATGGGAATAATGACGAGATGCATTGAAACCTTAGCCGTGATTGGATCTTTTTTACTAATTGTTTTTACGATGCCATTTTCGTTGTGCCTTATATTCAAAGTTGTTCAGGAGTACGAAAGAGCTGTTGTTTTTCGAATGGGACGATTGAAAGGTAGACCACAAGGACCAGGTAATTTAATTAATATGCTGCTATTCGACTAATCTAATAACAAAAAATAAAATAATAAATTTTAACAATTATCAATGAATCTGTAAACAAATTGAGTATTAGATTTTTAAGAAAAAAACAAAATTATATTAAAATTTTAATTTATTTTTTAGCAAGGTTAGGATTATATATACATTAGAAAAATATATATGCATCATTATTGATGAATTAATTTTGAATGGGTTCTGTTAGTTGCATGAATACCCAAGTTGAAGCTTCACTGGCTTACAGATGCCTTTTCTCTTTTAACTATTCATTCCACTTTGCGGCTTTTGCTAGCTATACGAACGCCTTTGCAATAAAATTCGTAACTTCTTTCGATTTCTTTCTGCTTTTCTTCCTTTTATTTTTTTACCTTACTTTGTCTTTATTATTTTTTCTTTTTTCCTTCAATCTATTAGAATTTCTCAGCTTTATCCATAGCCTGATAGTTCCTGCGACACGGTGAATCACTCGGTGATCGTCCAAATCTTAACATTCAGTCCTTCTAGAGTTGCAAACCCTGCTAATACATTCCTTTTTTGTTAAGTTAAGTTTTGATTCAGTACGATATCACTGTAAGTATTTCCCTCCGTAGAAAAAATCTTTATTTATTATTTCATGTAAATTTACGTACGTAATGTTATTCATATTTTTCTTTATTTCATATTTACCGTTTAATACAAAAGTATCGGTACCTTGATTACTTTTTTCTTTAATTTTTATGAATTAAATAAATTTTCTCTTTCATAATATTTAGATCTGAATTTTTTCTAATTAAAATAAATTTCATACTAAATTATGTATAAAATATATTAACTTTACGGATAATGCCAGATTATTTCTGATAAATATTACCGTACTTAATTTGTTTCTTTTATTATTAATTTTTTTTCAAAAACAGTAAGTTTTTTTTATTTACGTTTATGAAAACTATTTTCATCTTAAATTAATATATTCATATTTGGATTTTTACTTGTTCAAATAAATTAAAACATTTATGAAAAATATGGTTTCTTATTTATTAATAAATTAAACTTATGAAAATTTTGTTCGCATACTAGATTCGTTTCAAGTATATAGATAATATATATTTTTATTCTGTTATTATCTATTGTGAAATAAATTACTAATGAGAATTTCTGTCCTATTTTCCAACTGAAAATTTGAAATTAAAAAATGAATCTAATTTTTATCTTTTACGAAAAATAAATTTTAATCAATTTTCTTCTTAAATAAAAATAGATGATATCTATATTGCCCGTGTAAAATAATGAAATATGAATCATATCGTAGTATTGTGAACTATTTTATTTTTTGTTTAATATTTCAATTTGTAATAGTTTTTAATAAACTATGAAAAGTATTATATTTTAATAATAATACTTGTGTTCCATAAATGTTATTTGTAGGGACATTTTTCGTAATACCATGCATCGACAATTGCGTGCGCGTTGATTTACGAACAGTTTCGTTTGATGTACCACCGCAAGAAGTTCTCACTAAGGATTCTGTAACTGTTAGTGTCGATGCTGTTGTATACTATCGCATTAAGGAGCCATTAAATGCTGTCGTCAAGATAGCCAATTACAGGTATAATCGAGTAATTCAATTATATATAGCCATTTTATAATTAGTATTGCTATTATAAAATCTTAATTTAATATAAATATATTCGAAAACAATTATTTTTTTCAATAGTCTATAAACTTTATAATTTTCGGAAAATAATCTTTTTCAGTTAATGATATTTTAATTGTATAAATATATACATATAAATGTCTTGATTTATATTTAGCAGTTATGAAAAAATTGGAAAGGAGAAGACAGAAAATTCAGTACTTAAAATTTTTTGTAATTAAATGTTAAAGGATCGAAAGTTTTTAGTTTTTTAGAAATTCAAGTGCGATACTGTAAATATGAATCGCACTAATTATGTGCCAAATAAAACAAATTTGGTAAATTTGGGAAAAATTACGTGAACATTCAATAATTATATTTATATTATTTTCATCCAACTGATTAAATATATAGCTTGAAGATGTATATATTATTATCTTATATAAAAATTAAATTTCATAAGATGTGATTAAGCATATAATAGTATATTAAAGTATTTCGATGATATAGCAAGTCAGTTAAAAGATTGTTGCAATCAGTTTTATAAATACTCGCGTTTTGCTTTCTGTGAAGTAATTTAAAAAAGTTTGCAACTAGTTAGTGAATTTTTCTACGTTAAACGTCTCGATCCAGATTGAGTTTTCAGTAGCATATTTTCAAGCTTAAGCACAGCCATATTATCAATGCTATATGCAATCAATGCAATTATATTGCGATTGCGCTTAATCAAAGCTACGTCTAGCCAAAAGTAAACAATTTATTTTTAATGAATCGCTGTGGGCAGTTTCTCTGTTTTACTAATTCATTTACCAATATTATTCCTTTTTCTATTATTATTTCACGAAAACTACTATTTCGTGGTTGAGTTTTCAGCCACTCGACTCGATTACTAGCAGCAAGTACACTGCGCACTGTCCTGGGTACGAGGAGTCTGGCCGAGATCCTCGCCGAGCGGGAAACTATATCTCACACCATGCAGACGTCCCTCGACGAGGCGACGGACCCGTGGGGCGTCAAAGTAGAGCGCGTCGAAATGTAAATATTTATATAACTTTTGATGTATTTCCAATTTTAAAAATAGACCTGCAGATTTTTATTCGTTATTCCGATAATAACTACTAATTCATAAATCAATGATAACCAATATTTTTATTCTTTTTCATTTGCATCGCGTATTAATTCAAATAAAGTTTTCGTTTCTTAATTATTCAAATTTAATTCTATATTTTTTAAATAATTTATTATAAGTGTATATTGATTGTGTGTAGAGTATTACAATAAATTTCGAAATCCAAAATTGAGAACGTAACGGTAAGTTTAAATAAATTAATACCAACTGAAAACGTAATATTTTACGTGTGCTATTACAAAAAGAAAATACTCACATCTATTATAAGTAATTGTGATTTAATAAATTATAATTTAATATTTTCTTATATCTTCCGAAATTATGCTGTTGCTGCGAATTTTCTACGTATATTACCAACATTTTAAGAAAAATCTAGAACTACCAAAATACTGAAATTAACTTACCATCTCAGTAAACAATTTATTTACTGTAAAAAGATTCAACCAAATATTTTAAATGTACGATTAAAATGTTGATTTTAAACGTTACTATATTCAATAAATCTGCTATCCTGAGAACGTTAAGTCAGAATTTTATTTCATAAATCAAGGTACATTTTATAATGAAATACAAATATACTGTAATCGATAAAAAAGCTGAGGTAAGAGTAAACTGATATCTATTGATACTTCAATAATGATAATAATACTATTATAACAAATTTTAAATAAATTTAAACGAATACATTTTCAGTTTATTATGTTCATATGCAATAATAATAAATTACATTTTTTTACTTAAATAGATTTACTATACTACTAGCATGGAATATAAAATGTGGTTAGTCAATGGATTTTTATTGCTATTTGTAATAAAAATTGTTTGTAAAGCATAACGAACAAATAAAGGGAAAACTCTTAAGAAATAACATATTTACTATAAATAATTAACTTACAATACTTTTATATTATATAGAAAAGATGTTCGATTACCAGTACAACTTCAACGCGCCATGGCGGCGGAAGCGGAAGCTGCGCGAGAAGCGCGAGCCAAAGTGATCGCAGCTGAGGGAGAGATGAGAGCTTCTCGAGCTTTGAAGGAAGCTAGTGACGTCATTTCCATGAGTCCCGCAGCCCTTCAGGTACTTAGGTTCACAATAGTCGGATTATTCATGTTAACAGCGTAAAACGAATAAGCCCGTACGTGGAAACAATTTTAAACATGTAGAAAAAGAGAGTTGTCACGTATAAAAAGTCTGTTGCTATGTACTATGTCCTTAAGAAGAGGAGTTAATCTATGGAAGAATAATTATAATATTATTTACAGAACAATTTATAAAAATTTTAATATTAAGTTTATATTTATATAAAATCATTTATTTCGAATATAAATTTAATTTTTTATGTAAACTGTGTGTGATATATTTAATTAAATCTTAAATTTTAAAATGTTAAATTTACGCTAAATAGTTAATAAATATAAAAAAAATGTAGAACTGTACTATTATTATGTTATCATAGGGATTCGTAAATATGAAAATGATTCGTTTCTCACTTGAAAAACTAACTCAAAAAAAAACTATTACTGAAAATTTCAATGGAACATTTTTATAAATTTAATTACGTGGAATATAAATGATAATTAATTATGGTTATCATGTTGTAGTTAAGATATTTGCAGACACTAAACAACATTTCAGCAGAGAAGAATTCAACGATTATATTTCCTTTACCAGTGGAATTATTTACACCTTTCATAAATATGAGAAAATCACCGATACACGAAACTAATTTGAAAATCGATAATGGGATGGTTTAATCGACTGATTTAAAAATGTTTTATATTAAAATAAATATAGTTTATAATTTACTGTAATATATTTTAATAAATAATTATCTAATAAATGTTATTTCAAAAGTAAATTTTAATTTCGAATAAAGTTGTAATTGTTTTATTATATTTTCAAAAAATGTAAATACCACTACGTATTAAATATTGAAGTATTAAAAATATATTAATCGTAGTATTTATTGAATTAATAGATATAAGTATAAAAAATATTTCATACATTAACGAAACTATTTTCCGTATAATAAATACAAAGAAAATGATTAAGTTAAAAAAATTAATAAAAATTTAAACGACATTTAAGCTTTTTAGTATAACAGATTTAAACGAGTATAAAAAAGTTTTTAAAACCATCAGTACTTTTATCTAAATTATAAAATATTTTATATGATTAAATTTTATATTATTATTACTAAATTTAAAAAATATATTTCTTTAAAAACAGTTTATAGAAATATTTAATTTTTTTTTTAAATATTTAACAATTATTAAATTTATAAAGAAATTCTTAAAATTAACTATTAATTGAACTTCATGGGACGAGTTTTACAAATTTTCAATTAGCCATTAATACAGTTCATTTAACGTCAATACAAAAATTTTACAATCGATAAAAATTCAAAGTAATTATTTTATCATAAAAATCAAATTATCGATGTTAATATTTATTTTATAATTAATACATTAAATGCGATAAAAAATGTATAAAAACAAAATATTATATTAAAAATATATTATAATAGTATCGTAAAAAGATCAGGAAGTAAATGTGTCTAAGATTACTGCAGTTATTCATATTTCATTTAAATGAGCTTGTTAAATTCTTACGAAAAATTAGGTATGACAAAATTGAGCATTCGACGGGTACTGAAATTATTAATAATCGATAAAAAGCGCATTATAGACGGTATTTCAATGCCATAATCGATAACGTTTATAATCACAATGTAAAAGCTCTAATTCATCGATTTATGACTGCCGTTGAAGTTTGAATTCATTCTTAGACATTTATGTTGAAGGAATAACCATTTCTACAGACAAAAATTGGTCCAAGAGTCACAAGAAGCATACATCTACTTAAAAGCCGACAAAATTATTGATATTATTTTTCAATTCTTAATAATTAAAACTGTTTGATCGATTAAATAATAATCCAATATTAATTTCTAATAATGGAGTTGAAAAATAGTAAGTTACGTCCTATAAAAAAATATTCTGAGCGAATAATTGTAAATCAGACACGTTTACTTGAAGTAAAATATTATTGCGAAAGTGTAAACAAATAATTACCAATATACCGTATTGTAGAGTCTTTAAAAACATATCTTTTATAAAATTTTAATGAATAAATATGCATATTCAATAATGTCACGTAATTAATTTATAAAAAAATATTACCATAGTGCATTCAAAAGCGTGTTATTAGTTAAAAATGTATTTCGAAAAACATTTTCTATTCGTAACAATAAATATATTATACTATAACTCATAAACACTTTGATTAAACTGTTTGTTTTTCTATATGATGATTTTTTACAATCCTTTCTAAACAAACAGTATCTCAAAATATGAATTATAACATCAATTAATATCGGCTTCTTTTTATTTTTATCTCACACGCAACTCTTAAATCTACGAACAGGCAATAATAAAATTGAATATAAAAAATAAAGTCATTATTTCGTTTTTTAATTCATATTAAACCTAAATATCTATGTATCTTAATTTTATAAATTAAAGAATGTTTGGAAGATAATAGGAAAATAATGTAATTAGACTGAAATAATTTAATTTTGTAACACTTATAGGGATGAGTATTTTATTCACTTTCTATTCAAAGAGAAAAGAATAAGAATATTTGCTCAGGTAAAAAAGGAAAGTAACATTATTAAATTTGCTACAATAATATGTTATGTTTTTAACATGTATGCTTTTATAAATTACTTATTACTGTTTGTCTAATATAAGTTGACAATTATAAATAGTTTTATTAACTAATAGTTCAATTTTGTTTGATTAAAGTATATTATTAATTATTGCTTCAGAGGTAAATAAGTAATATTAATTAATTATTCGAGTTTACGTAATTTTAAATATTTTTCACTCAATTTATGATACATGGTTGCAAATTTATACTAATAGATTTATTGAAGGCAAGATGGGCTTGTGTGTCAATGACGTAAAAAACAGCAAAATATCAAGACTTTCTCACTTCCTAATTTCCTTTGTCTCGCGGTATCGGCAATCAACAAGCTTTTAAGGCTTAGAAGTATATAAATTAGGTTTAAGTCTGCATTTGAATTTATTAATCGGATTTTAATACAGATGTCAAATCTTTTGAAATTCTCAAAATATATTTCTGTATAGTTTTATTGATTTATTATTTAATTGGCGCATTAATATCCGTCAGCCATGGTAAAAATAGTTATACAGTGAATTGTATTTGTAAAGTATTTTTTTACGTATTATAGATAGAAAACACTAAGTTTATATAAGCTTTTTCTATGTCAATCTTTCAGATGCAACAAAAATTGCAATGACAGATTTTACTTTTATCTGAGAAAATTATTAAAATTTTTATTTTCATTTTTAATATTTTTTTCTGAGCTTGAATAAATATATAAATTTGAGAATAATTAACGCAATAAATTATTAAGTGAAAGAATAACAGTATACGATTTTATTTACTATTTATAATATTCATATCAATAATTTTATTGATGAAAATAAATATAATATTTATAATTTTAAGTAAATTATAAGTGAAGATAATTAAGAAAATCGATTATATTAAAAAGTAAATATTATACACAAAAATAATATGAATATTGGAAAATGCGATTTCATATTTGGTTATATTGTATGAACTAATGTATGATAACCACTCTACGGAGATAAGTATAAGCATAAATATGAAAATCATGTTTTTCCTAATGTTTAATTAAATTTTTGTATATTTAATATATTTATTTTATATAAGAAAGGATGAATCAAAAACACTCTGCGCCCAATATCTGTTAGAATACTAAATACGAACGTATTGTTTTTATGGGTTTAGGCGACTGGATGCACATGATTATTTCATGTCCATGACATGCTTACTTTTATTATATTTACATAGATAGTATTGGATGAATACACGTTGTCATTGTTTAAATATAATTTATTTTGCATATTCTACATAAAACACAATAAAAAATATGTGTATTCAATAAAAAATTTTAATGCACGATATGCAGGTATTATAAAAACTTTTCCCAACAATATTATTTGTTATTGTTTTTATACCCTCGTTTTAAATAATATACTTCTTTTACAATGTTTTTAACCACTTAGACGGGCTATTATATGCATATAACATTCCAGCATTTTAACAGGCTCATCGCCTCCGCAAGAAAAGGCACGTTATCGTAGATAAAAGGACATTCCAATGCCCCTTTCGTCTGGTTTACGCGCGTAGTCACCTTCTTTGTTACTGCTACCGCAACGTTCTGTGAAAGCTTTCGAAGAAGAAAGAGCGTTTTGGTGCTTGTAACATGCTTTTAAAATGATTTTTACATAACTCTTTTTTTCTCTTATCTTCTTTACCGCTTACTCCTTTTGTTCTTTATATTGGCGTACTTCACGTCATTAAAATACCTGAGTCGTTCTCTTAAAAATATGACCCTATACGAACGTTCCGAGTGTATAATAAAAATGATTCGCGTAATTCGTTCTTTTTGATGCTAATTTTATCTATTTTCTTTTTGAAAAATCAAATCATGGATAATATCTAATTTAATTTAATAATAATTCAAATTTAATTTCATATTTAATTATTATTTAATTCATTACGTTATAATATTATTTAATTTATTATTTAAATTAGACCAAATGAATTTTTTCGTATATTGAACATTTTTATAAAATAACAATTATTTATAAAATATTTTTCATAGTAATCTTCAATATTTATTTATGTATAGAATGAACATTATTCTAAAATCAAATTAACATGGGTAACACATGGATACAAGTGAGTAGTACTAAATTACTCATTCTTTCATTTATAATTTATATTAAACGATCATAACTTTAAACATATATGGTAATATATGAATATTAAATAATATACAATAACTCTGATTTCAATTATTTTTATGATAATTAATAAGTTTAATTTTCTATATTATATTTTTTAATATTATATTTATAATAATTATTAAATTAATATATATTTTTCTTCTATAAATTGTGTACATTTTGTTGGAAAATTCATTTTTGTGCAAAATGAATACTTAACCTATGAAGTATCACTATAATTGCAAACCGCATATATAGATGTACTCAAAAAGTAAGAACTTATAATTATACATCAAAAGCAAGGAATTTTGACCGTTTATATCCTTAAATCCAAGCTCTTTTATTAAAAATTATATGAATTTATGTGGGTAAAAATTTCATTCAACTTTTACATCTTGATTATTTTAATTATATTTTATAAAAATCATAAAGTATTACAAATATATTTAAAATAATTAATAAATGATGAATAATTTCTAAAACAAAGTATCAATATTTTATATCAAAATATTTTATTAAAAATAGAAAAATACAAGGAATAATGTAATCGAAAGATAATTAATAGAAAAAAAAATTATGGAACATTTTAATAGACCTTCTTAATTTTATACAATTTATCAAATTAATAACTTATTTTATTTGGTTAATACTGATAAATTTTAAATAAATTTTTTTAAGTTGAATGAGAAAATTCTTTGTTAAATTCAAAAGAATATGAAGTAATAAGTGCATGCAGTTAAAAAACAATACAATATTCAAATTTTAATAAACATGTAAATTAATAAATAAATATACAAAAATTCTATGCTTTATATAATTGAGTATTAACTTTTAAGCAACTTCTTAGAATAATTATAATGAAAGCATTAATTTAAAGTATCCCCTCGTATTATGCACATATACATTAAATGGTTGTTAATATTTGTTATTAAGTTTTTATCAATATATTTGCTTTCGTTTACTTGAATCGGAATAAGAGTAGTAGCCACAAGAGATATTCATTACTCTCATAGGGGTAAACGAGTGTTTTTTTTTTAATTAAAAAACAGATACAAAAAATAAAATTAATAACAGTATCTTGTGTGAATAAACAAAGATTTAAAAATATTTAATTACGTTACTAGAAAAATACCTTTTATTGTGTTTGTTAATGTTGGTGACAGAATGTTCCACTTCTACCTCACTTGTGGCGAGTCGCATGCGGTCGGTTATGATTGATCTATTATAATGTGTTTAATGAAACGTTATACGCGATTGGTGTTCTCCGAACGGTCGGACGAAATACTACCCGGTCGACTGGGTTTCCCACGAAGCCACGCGCCGGGAAAGACTACATCTAAAGGGTTCTAGAAAACTCGAGCGCAATAATTCCGGTGAAAAAATATAAAGGCTTCGTGTGAAATTCGGCATGCGTAAAAACCATAAATCTTCAACGTGCAAACGTCACCTTGCTGTTGTCAAGAAACACAAAACAACCAGACAGAGTTTTCGATTTGTTTCTTCCGTCAAAATACTCCTTTGTAAAAGAAGTGCTGGATAATAAATAAAGTACATCAACTTCAATCGGTTTTTTCATTTCAATTATTTTACCATCCGTCCAACACGCAAACGATCAGTAACAGTAAAAATTCTACTTACATATCGGTAATTGATTTATTTGTTTATTTAAAAAAATTTAATAGCTATATAAAAGTTCATATATAAAACCTTAGGTTAAGAGGCGTAAAATATTCCCTATCATTTGTTTAAATACAGGTACGAATATGCTTCCATTTTGGTTAATTAATATCACCTGAACTTAAAAATATCCATCTGTTTAGATGAAACCCTTCCATATTTACAAAAGTTTAATGCATTTTACGTTTCGTATTATTAGTGTGCGTTTCTGCACCATTTAAATCGTCTCATTAAATTACGTTGGATTTGTATTATACGCTATTATCGCTATGTTCAGATTTCTTTTATTTCTTTTAGAGCAGCCTTTTCATCGACACTGCCTTTTCATCATGCGATTATTAATTGCGAAGATGTACATAGGATGAAAATCACCCATCTTCATTGATACTATAAATTTAGTTTAGGAAAAAAGAATATATATAGGGAGAGACAAAGAGAAAGAGTTGTACTAAGTCAGAAAGTGAACTACATTGAGACAGGAGAGAGAGACAGAGAGAGAGAGACAGAGAGAGAGAGAGAGAGAGAGAGAGAGAGAGAGAGAGAGAGCGAGCGAGATGGAGAAATAAAAGAGAAACAAGCGCTGCTAAAGGAGAGTCAACTGAAAAACAGTAAGTGTCTTGCACATAGATATTCTTATGGTAATTATCCTCTTGTTTTTTGTTTACAGTTTTTCCATTAATGTAATATCAAATCTTCACCATAATACTTCACCTTTTTCTTTATCTCTTTTACTTTGTCTCATTTTTCTTTATCTCACTGTATTTCATCATTTTGTTTGTTCAGGTAAAAAAATTCGCCATTCAATTTATGATAAATTTTCAAATAAAAAATCGAAGTGCTGTCAGAATAAAATGGGTACTAGATGATGTTTATCACGTTCGCGTCACAATACTGGTGTGAAAATCGTACCAATTCAATCGTGTTCATAAAAAATGACAGATTAATCATACATCAATTCGTTAAAAAAAATTCATATCACATATACCTTATCTTCAAATTTGCACCTGCCCCCATAGTGCTGAAGGTAATTTCTCTATCTATAATCTATATGCGCCTACAGAGTTAAAGGGATTTACGGCCTCTCACAATTGCTTTTCCTTTTTTTACTTTTATCCTACAGGTAATGCAGTATCATATTTTATTGTAAAAAAGCATTTGTCAATATTATCGTAGATATTATATTCAAAAACATAACAAAGTGAACTACTAATTAAAATTTTGATTTACTTAACTAAAGGAACAAAATTAATAACTTAAATAACTTTATAACGTTTTTTTATTAATTGAATCATATCATTTGCTTCAATTTTTTTATAATTTATACGCATTCCAATTTTCTATAAATAAAGAGTTACAAGAATTTTTTATAAAAAAGTGCTTCTTTAATAGTTCGATTATTTTACCATTTAAAAATATAAATAATTTGTTGTGTATACACTGCATATATTCAAAAGAACATATTTTAATGATTTTATTTTGCACGTATTTTTTGCTGGAACATTATAAATTTAAATTTATAATAAATATTCATGTATTTGATTAAATGTTAACAAATTTAAACTTTAATACGAATAAACTTAAGTCAAATTAAATCTAAAATATTCTTCCAATACATTAATTATAATAATAAAAAAAACTTTAATAACTACAAAAAAATAATTTCGTTACAATTACTAAAAATTTCATTTACATTGTATTACGTTAAAAAATTTTAAAAGGAAAATTATAAAAAATAAAAAAAATTTTAAATACACATAATTAATTGAGTTGCTGATACATATATACATGTGTGAATTTATTACAGAATAATATAAAGAAAGACTAAGTTTTTATAATCATTATAAAATAGATCATTATGAAAATTGTACAAAATCAAATAAATTGAAATAAAATATAAATATTTCTTTTATAAAATCGATATTTTATGTCATCTTTTCTCAAAATTTTTTACTTATTTAAAAATTAGTATATTCAATAAATAATTATATTATAAATTTATAATTTGACGAAAACAATATTAGGATCGTTTGATTTAAATTTACGAAAATTTATGTCTGCACGTTATTTATGTATCTAGTTTTTACAAATACTATTTTATATTAAAATTATATTATATAAATAATTATGTTATAAAAAATAATTCAGCTTTATTCAAATTCATTAAAGTCTATCTTTGATATTATTTGTTTGAATCTATTTGATTGAGTTTGTTTTTTGTAAGTTTTTCTAACTCGCGGAATGTGAAGATAAGCGATGAGTGAAAAGAAAAAATTCAATATGTAGCTTTAAATAATAAAAAAATGGCACTTTATTTAGGAGAATATGGAGAAGTATAATAAATTATTAGCCACAGTATGTGGGGTATACGGTTAGTATATATACGTATAAAGTACCAAAGCTGCTACAACATAGAGAACCGGAAAGTCAGTCAAAAAACACAGTTCCGGAAACGGCCACACGCATTTACCTCAATACAGAAAAAATCGTTACAGAGCCGACAGACAGAGAAGCCTCTCTGTGTGTGTGTGTGTGTGTGTGTGAGAAAAAGAGAGAGAAAGGGATAGAGAGGACTTTAAAGCGAGAGGTTATTTAGAGATTTTGACACATATTTATCCAAAATCTTATATTATATATTTTCTATTTCTTATATGACTGCGTACCAGCGCCTCGAAATTTTTTTCTTACTGGTTCCATCGATTTATCCAAAACTCGATGATCATCTGCAATAATGTGCACAGATCCCCAATAACAGAAGTAAAATAATTGGTTATGTTTTCTTGTGTTTACTGGTACTAAGTTTAACACTTCACCAGACACCGATGCAATACCAGTAGAACAGGAGACTGTGTTAGGTGCCATTTAAAAAAAAGGAAAATAAATAACAAATTCGTTGAACAAAAGCTAACTGAGGAGTCTAAGATTTTAAAATTGAATTGACATAATAGTTTCAGTCGATTTCTGAAGATTTTCACAGTTTCTCTCCTTTTCTTTTATTCATTTACATGCTCGGAAGCATCTGCCTTCAAAGTGTGTAGTTTTGTAAAAGGTTTAAATCTTATTTGATAAAACACAAACTTATACTACAGTAACAATGTTTTGATGTTTACAAACTCTGTTATAAAGAGTGAAATGAGCTCATACACTCCTACTTATTTGTTGTACGTAATTTTAATTACGCATATATAAATTATGTCATACAAATAAATATATTTTTGTTATTAATTAATGAATATATTTATATCAATCGAGATAGTTTATAAGTTTTTGTTGCAAACTATTTTTAATATATTATAAATTATATAAATTGTTGTAAATAAAAGGGTTAACACATACTTGCATATATTTAGTAATACATTTTATTTATTAATATAACACACAAATCTGTAGTAACATAAATTTAAAAAGATCGCAGTTCTAACAGTGAATAGTTATAAGTTATACAACACGTTTTATCAAAGAAAATTGAAATTACTTTATGTAAAAAAAACTTTATATGGTACGCCTCTGTTACGACTATATGTTCTTAGGACTCGTAGACTACTGTTTTATTAAAAATTTATAATTAATTAATTAATTATTAATTAATTAAAAATTAATTTAAAATAATACAAAATATTATATTACGTATAATGTATTTTTATGTTCCGGTGACCATATAAGTATTACGAAGAATCTAAAAACTGTTGAATGATGTTACACATCAGCCGAATAGTGAAAACAGGTTCTGTAATACAAGTGTTCAGGATTAAATGAACATGACTATAATGCTCTTTTATTAAACACTTCAATTGCACCATGTGCATGTCTTTGCTTAGGTGTAAATTCAACAACATAAATTATTAAAGAATTATGTTATTAATATTTTCATTCTTGTTTTAATGAAATGGTTGAAAAATAGTTCTTACTATTATAAGTATTGCACATATTTATTTACTTCAAATAAAAAATGAATTTATTGAAATTTATTGCAATTTGAACTAATGCAAATCTAATTTTTTAAATTTATTCAAACGGATATTACGTATTACGTAATTATAGTATTTGATTTTAATAAATACCAATGATATCATAGTATAACGATCAAAATGATTATAATATCCATTATGCAAAATTTGTAATTTAAATAAATTCTTATTATTTAAATTATGAAAAGATTTAAATTATATTTTAAATGAAGATGCAGACACATTACTACATCTGTTGCATGTGTATGTAGCTAGGATACGAATCTACACACAAGCAATAAAAATTTTAAGAAGTTTCATTTTTGGCTCATTTAAGTACTTTAAACAGTATATCCGGTATATAATTGTGCTGCATATTTTATTTCTATTCAGGAATAAAATTGCTGAATTCTCTTGAAAATGCTAACATAATAACCACGAATGAATTGTCACGAAAATAATATGATGCCAATTGTGCATATACTCAAACGCACTGATTTGCAGATACACATTGTCTTTTAAAAGAAATGCGCAGTATAGAGAATATACGGTTCTAGAGGCAATAAAGTATTTATTCTGATAAACGTGTTTAGTATCTGTGAGCTGAAGATATTGTACAATGTAAAAATGAAATTAATGAGGTTTGAAAATTTTATTTAGTTACAAAAATAAAAAATAATAATTGCAACGTTTAATTTTGTCGGGTATCAAAATCTTTAACAATTATAGTTGCTCGAGTATTACAATTGTAAAACACATTTTTATCAAATTCTTAATTTTGCCAAAGAAAGGTGACAATTTTAGCTGTATTTCTTTCATGTGTTGTATTCACTCCATAATAAGATCTCTGCAGGAATTCTTATATATTTATTGTAGAATATATGAATAAACCTCTTTTTGTATCAAACACTTTTTCCTTTTTTTCATGTACATTTCACTAATTTTGCATTTTCCTGTAAGCCTGCACATGTTCATCTATTTTTAAGAATTAACTATTTACTTGAGAATTATTTATCAAAGTAAAAAAGACAAGCTTATATATTACTTATATCCAGATCCTATACCGTATAGCCTATGATATGTAAATTAAGCCTATGATAAATATACGAAACCCATGATATTTCTCATTTTGTACTTTTCAGTACATTTCGTATTTTGGATCAAAATATAAATAAAATATAATAAATGAAAACTGAGGAATATATTATCATTTTTAAAGAAAATTTTTTAATTTTAATAAGTCTTGTCTTTTTACGTTATAATTGTCTTTTAATTCATATTACTTTTTATATATTTTTTTAGAATTTATTTAGTGTATATATATATATACACTAAGCGGCGCGTTGAATTTAGTCGCTTGCACAAATCCAACTCTCTCGTGCCGTCGGTGTCGGGCCGAAACCCTTTTCGCTTTTCCGCTTATTGCCTAATCTTAATATTTACTTATGCTCTAAGTGAAACTAAAACTAAGGTTAAGGGCCTGTGCCCGTTGACACTTGCGAGTACGGGACGCCCGATCTCTTTTGCAGTTCGGGCCGGGCCGAGTTGTCGTAAACCTCGGCGCGCGGCAAAAAACGGTCGGGCTCGTCGCTTGTATGCGGCGCATATTCTCTTCAAATATACGCCACAATATCTTAGATTAAATCATTTATTTTTCAAAATTCAATTATCTATGAATTCATTGAGAATATAGTATTCTAAAAACTCTGTGTTATATGGATAAATAAAATATATGTATAAATAAACCTAGATAATAAATTTAGTCTAGTAAAAATTTCTTGAAGAGTTAAATTTAAGTAATTTAACGAACTAAAATTTAGTTAATCGAATATTTAATATACTAATAATATTTATCAATTTTTATTAATCAACAAAATTTAGATAATTTATTATAAATATTATAAATCTTTTCTAAACATAATAATGTAACGAATTTTTAATAACTATATCCTAAATAAAAAAAATTAGTCATTTTATTTGTATCGAAACAAGTGAATTACGATAATACAAGTACTTGAATGACCAATAATTTTATTAGAAATTGATTATAAAATTGATAAAATTTCTTACAATGTACAAGTAAAGTGTAAGTTATGATTAAAAATTTTTGTTATTCTTTAAATAAATTTATTCATTTTTCTTCATTACATGGTAATGAATTTAAATATGTCTAATTAAATATTATTAATAAAAGAATTTAAATATAATTTAAACATAATTAAGCTAATTTATTTAAGCTAAACCGATGTGTAAACAAGTCTATTTACGCTTGTAACGTTGAAGATCATTTAATTCATTTCAAAATGTAAATATTTAATTTTTAGGTGTGAAATATCATCTAGAAATTCATTAATGCCGATAAGATATTTCATATACTTATGTCTTCTACATCAATTAAAAACATACTTGTTTAAAGAAATATTTTTCCGAAACACTATACGACCGATGTACGACTCAAACTATATATACAACGCGGATATATCGCAATCATCAGAATCTATAGGCTATTCGGACACGTCCAATTTCTGCGGCTTTGACTGCAGCGATTTTTTGTTAAATTTTGCGTGTGTATATTTATTAAGATTATTGTGCATAGTGTATCATATTTTATATTATATCAATAAAGATATGTATCTATTTATTATATTTTATAATAATGAATATTTGTATCTATTTATTTCCTGTTATAATAATGAAAAATAGCGGTCTTTATTTTTTCAAAATTATTATTAGAAGAAAACAGTGGGCGGTAGGATTATAAGTATTTTAGTTTTTAAAAATGTTTAAATAAAATGCGGTAATATTGTTGGATAAAGAAACACGTAACATGACGATACAGTATGCGTGACGTCATTAACAACCTTAGCAACCTTCTGAGAATTCAACGGTAGTTTTTCACTCCACCCAATTGCGAATGTCGGTCAACGTCAATCTTTCTTCGACGGACATGAAGTGCACATCTCCTAATTTAAGCGAAGGCAGATTTTTTTTTCAGATGGAAAGAGGGGATTTTGGAGATTTGTAAAACCGAATATGAAGCGAAAATTTGACCAGCTAGAATCGCCGGTGTCCGAAATGGAAATCGACCATCAGCCAGAAATTTCAAAATTATAAAAAAAATAATAGTAAAAAATAATAATAGGTACCAACGTTTAATTCTTTATACAAAATGGCTATGATTCAAATAATCACTAACATTTTAGAAAAGTATTGTTATTATTCTATTAATGCATATCATAAATTTATTATTATATTTTTATGTACCTTTGTTGATTTTTCCTCCAAGCTTAATTGTTATTTTTTTGATACACCATAGTTCTATTCTGAAAATATTTAGCTTATTAGAGAATTTATACTAAAACATGGACTATTTCGGTACCATAAATATGATAGTATTTATTAAATAAATAATGATCCCTAATAATGAATGGCATAACATATCGTCAGAGAATTTTATTCTATTTATTCTGTTTATTTTGGGTTTTCTCTCTCTCTCTCTCTTTCTCTAATCTAAAATTTTTTATTATACTTATACTTGTTCATTCGTATTCTTTGATTTGAGAGAATAAATGAAAAAATAGAGAGACTCAGAAAAGAAGATGAAAACGAAGCAAAAGGATAAGCAAAATAAAGCAGTTAAAACAAAATAATAAGTGTGAAACGCAAAGATTGAAATATTTTAAGTGAAAGGGCCAAGATATAATAATAGAATAATTTGTTAAATAAGAAATATACAATCTAATTTAAAATTTGCGCATTTGTAAGTTTGATAGTTCATATTGTTAGATTTTTAATGCGCGTTCCAGTCAGTATACTGGAACAGTTGTAATTTGTAGATACATATTAGATAGTTGGTTATGTATTCGCTTTCCTAATAGTATGAGACCTGAACTTCTTGTTGGGTTTGATGCAGTACTAGCCATAGGCTGTTCTACATTCTCATTTAACCCTCTAATATTTTTGTTTCTCTCATTGATTTTTTTAATACAATGATTAGAGATGTTTCTTCCGCAATAAAACCTTTAAATAATATTTACTAAGTTTGGCATAAAGACATATCATCTTACATGTAGCGGTAATGTAAAAGTGAATCGAATTTCATGAAATACATATACTTTATCATATTGTAAATGTTATATTCAAAAACATATTCCTTAAAAATAATTATTTAAAATCTTTTAAATATAAATTAGATAATTATTAACTTTTTAGCTTAGTTTCTTGAAGGTTTATAATTAATTTATATATAATTATGTATATATTGAATTAGTTTAATAATTTATAAATAAATAAAGATAACGTGAACATGATTCCTTTATAAACCATAAAATTATTTTCGTCTCCTAGCAATATATTTGATTCATATTTTTTATATTTATTACATTTTCATTTTACTATTTCAAGAAACAATTTTTCTTCCATAATAGCAGTTCTAAATTTTACTGAAATTCATAATTCTTCAATTTTCAATAATTCGTAATAAAAACCATTTAATATATTATGTGATGACTTTATCTAAGAATAATATTTATGAATTAGTAATTATACTATATTTTTATTGATGCTTCGTAATTTGAAAAATTAATGTTCTTATTCAAGTTTATTGCACTTGAGGTAGTATCTGGATAAAAACTGTAATCTAAGTTATAAACATATTGCTGCGGCTTTAACACTATTTGAGGAACTGTCAGATGGAATAATATATTATGGCGATATTACAGTCAGAGGGTGAGGTATTTATTAGAAAAATATGCATCGTAAAATATACGCGTTTTGGGTTTAACAGAAAATTGAACACGTGTAATTCTTAGAAGGCGCAAATACGAACCTTTTCCAAAGAAGTATGAAAGTATCATTAAAAAATTGTTTAATTAGTCATTAGCACTCAATTCGAAAATTTGTTAAGTATGACTAATTACACAATACAACTATTTATTTGTGAAAAGTAACGTTTACTAAGGAAAAAATTACTAAATTATCAAAGAATTATTTCTTCTTATTAATATATAATGCCTCAACTAATCTGGTTTAATGAATACATTTTTAAATTTCTATACTTATTTTTAGATATGAATGTGACAACATGGAATAAGACTGAAAACATAGATTGAGTATCGATTTCTTGGACTCATATTCCGTACGAAATGCATTGTCTAAAGTTCTACTAAATACATTCATTCACTTTTAAATTTCATTTTTTTGAAAAAATTTTTCTCTTATCTTTATTTCACTTAAATACAGTTTTATATATTCTATTTTTTATCTTTTTATTAGTTTAGTTTATTGCAGTTACGTTCTTAATTGGCTTTTCATTTACATATTATTTATATTTTTACCATTATATTATTTCTTAGAAATATATAATATTAATATTCATTTAATTAAGAGTATTGTCTTCTTTTTCTTTAATTAGAATAATAATATCACTAGAAAAGATTTTTATATTAATGAACAAAAAAACTATGTATATAAAAACAAAAATTTATAAGCAAAAAATATGTGTTTACTAAAATAGAATATTTAAGCTTCCAAAATAAAAATTAATTTCAATTTTATTTGTTTTACGAAAACACATACAGTAAAAACCTCATTTTTCTATTAATAGATGTCGACTCTCTATCTTCACCCAATATATTATTATGCGATTCATTTGTGGTTTCGATCAACTCACTTTCATGTTCTGATCTTTTGTATAGTATGTATTATTTATTACTCTAAAATTACTCTAATTACCTAGATCATAAGTGTAAAACATGGCATTGAAAAAACAATTTTTGTTCTTTAGTTTTCTTTATATCTATACATAATATTTTCCTTTTCGAACATTCTACGCTATTTTACTCATGACATTTTTTCTGCTTCACTTCATCTGTCAAGAGGTTCATCCGATCAATTAGTCTTTTAAGTTTATTTTTATTATTTACTATATTTAATCTGCTCAGATCACCTTCACTTATTTGTCTTTGATTAATTTGTTTTTACAAAATATTTATACAAATATTATCTAATAAATATTTTTATTAATTTCTGAAATGTATTAATGTTAATCAATTTTTCTTATTGTAAAAAATATAATAGATAATTCAAGTAATTTGTGAGTTATGAGTGAAGTAATAGAAATATTCCAAAAGAATTTTATAGGGTTCTTATGTTTGATTGTAACAATAGAAGAAAAATTAAAAAGAATTAATAAATATTTTTGTTTTTTTGAAAATATTTAGATATTCCGAATACTTCGAAATTTTGAACAAAATTGTAAAGAAAAAAAGTGAAAAAAATTACAATAAAAAATAGTTTAAAAATTTTTAGTCATTTAATAGATGCAAAAATTGTTTTACTAAAGTATGATAATATGTAAACTTTAACTATCTCATAAAGGTATTACTGCGTACAAGAAATATCAACAGAAATAAATTTAATTAGAATCTTTTTATCTGTGATATTCTTAATGAAACCGTCTAATGTTATCATTTTTTGTTTTCTTACAGAATTGCCTTACGTTTCCATGCATCTTACCTGCTCCTTAGATTACGTTGTGAAAAACTGAGCAATGATTTATCGACAATATGTACGACTACGGGTGTTGGAAGAATAAGTAGGTGAACTATGGCACATTACATTAAAAAAGGATGAAATGAATGAAAAAAATGGATATATACCTTTTTCCCAGGAGAGTGCGAAAGATCAAGTGAACCAATGATGCACGTGCGTGAAAGCGAGAAAGAAAAGTATGTCAAAAGAAAAAAGTGACCAAAAGGAGGAAGCTTACTGCCACTGTCTTTCATTATGCAGACTCTTAAAGTTGGCGTGACTCCCATTGGTCGTAAATATGAGTTATGGATGGCCAAAATAGCGTTAGGATACACAGACAACCTCGTACTTTCATTTCTCTCATTCTTTTCTCTATTTTCGTCGTTTTTAGATATGTACAAAGAACCGTCGCACTACTATAAGTTATAATTTTTTTGGGGACTTTCCAATAAACAAAATCGGTAGACTTTTTTTATTTTGTTCTCCCTCTCTCTCTAACTTAATTTGTTATTATTCTTAAATAGTTTTACATATTATTTCATTTCTTTTTCTTCACATATACCATGTATATAGCGCGTGTTCCCCACATACACATACAATATATATTTACAAAAATATACAACTTTTCTGTGACTTAGATATTCTATTTTTCAATTAATTATAATAATTTAAATTCGCAATTTATAATTCTTTCGTTTCACTATTTAATATTGTTCTTATTATAATACATTTCACTTATTCATTAATGATATTTATTAATTTTAAATGAATATTTAGGTAAATATTTGAAGAATTGCACACGATAAACACGTGTGTAACGTAAAGGTGCAATTAATTCACTAAACTTTAAGTTAAATTATTTATTATGTCTATAATATTGCAAAGTATATATGTTTCGTGCGGAACATATATATACAGCGAATGCGTAAAATTACTTCGCTTGTACGAAGTCAATTAAATTCGCACGCCGTCGGCAACGGACGCAAAGCCCTTTTTCGATAGCTTGATTAAACATTTGGAATTCTACAGAATTCCAATAGTACGTTTAATATTATTATTTATTAGAAATGTTCGCCGACAATCAAAAGAGGCGCGAGACACCCGATCTCTGGATTAAATTCGCGGGGCCGAATTGTTGTATTATGTCGGCGCGTGGCGAACAATGATTGGGGCCGCCGCTTACATATAATAAAATAAGATGCTACATATGTAAATCTTAATATAAATCTAAATATATAAGTCTAAAATTAAAAATTTCAAAACAAATACTTTAATATTAAAAATAGTAAACACAATATTGTTATTATACTAATAACAATATTGTATTTATATTGTATATTCTATTTGTTCTGTTTGAAATATTGCATTCATAATTTAAATGAAGATAATAAATATAATACTTTTTTAGTTGATGTTTTTACAATTTCTTTGTTATATTATTATATTTTTACATTATTTCGATGATTTCTATAGTCTTAACGTTAACTAACGATATATTTTGTCATTAATGTAAATTCAATTATACTTAAATTCATTAATCTCAAATATAATGTTTTATTCATGCTACGGTTTTCATCTCCGCAGAATTTTATTATTTTTTTGAAGGTATTATTTATTAATAAGAATTTATTATTGATTGTTAACAGATTTTTTACAAATTTATAGTTCCTCAACTTTTTGTTAATATAGAAACTTAAAAAATATATTTTATAATTAATTTGTTTTGTGATGATGTCTCTGACACTAGATAAAGAAAGCCAATATCACTGCATGCTGCAGATTTTCTTTATTTCAAAGAAATTTTGCGGCAAAGGGAAATGAATAGTTTACACAGTGATTTTTCGAAATAGTTGTTATGATCACATCGATAGAAGTGAGAAATCATAAAAAGGGTGATATTCATGATTGTAACTCATGATTTCCTCAGAGAAGGAACATTCGGCATTTAGAATTCGGGATACTCTTGGAGTACCTCTTTCACAGGCATTGAGGTAATCTTGTACATACACACACACAACAACTAATTTCGAGAGCTCAAATATACTTTGAACTACACCTTCAATTGGAGTCCGAACAAGAAAACAAGAGTTGATCCCACTGCTTACAAAGAGACATATATCCTCAAGTAAGAATATATATTTTTAATTTATTCTTCATTTCTTAATTTTTTTATGAATTTGTTTATAAAAAAGAATAAATATTCTATATAATTTTTAACCAGCATTTTCTCTCTTTAACTAATTATAAACTATCCAGTTTTCTAAATATCAGAAATTTCCATGATTTTATAACGAACAAAGATTTATTTCAAATATTAACTAGCTAATTTAAAAATGATATTTTGCATTTTAACACAGGTTTAGTAATTCTAGAAGAAATTGTATAAAAGGTTATATAAATTATATACTGAAAAAAAAATTTAAATGCAATTATATTTACGCATTTCAAAATTATCGATGAATTATAAATGATTTTCATTTGTTAAAAATATGTATTTGTATATTATATTTAGTGTTTTTTAATTCCATCTTCATTTTACATTAATATCTAATTCTGTTAAATATTACAAATTTTCTCAAAACGTTACAAAATTATTTGGACACTGTATTATGTTAATGTAACTGAATTATTTCTTTTCATTATATCGCGTTTTCGATTTTCTAGGTATTTTTATTATTCGAAGGTACGTTTAACCAAAAAGAATGCACTCGGAAAATTCGAGCATTTTCTACCGCAATTTGATTCTCCTATGTTACAGTATGCAATATGCACCAGTGAGAGTTCTTTCGCAGCACATCGAGCATTATTATGCAAAATATGAAGCTTTAAGAACGAAATTGTTACCATTCTTAAGCATACAAGAGTGCGAGAAAGTGGCAAGGAGAATTGCACTTTGGTCATATGCGATAAAGTATAAAAAACCTTTGAATTTATAAACCAACAAGCAAAGGATATCGTGGTAGCAGGGTATGAATACATATTCAAGATATTATGGAAGTATAAGAAGTTAATATGCTATGACTTTACATAACTGAGATGATACATTTTGTGATACTCTTGGATAAGGCTTATATCACATAATATTTTATCATAAAGTTTGCATGATTTTTATTTGTAAGTTTAAGATTTAAGGAATTTTATGAATGCCATTGTTTCCATATTTATTATCATTTGAGATATTTTTATCCCATGCGGGAGTTGTGTTCAATAGTTTTTAGAAATTAGAAGTGAGACTTAATGTTTAAAAATATTAAAAAGGAATATGCAGAGAATTAACATTTAGAAGAAAAAATAATGTTTGAATTTCATAGTTGTTTAAAAGATAAAGAATTTTAAATTTCTCTATATTTATATTAAATCTATTGATATTTTAATAAGATATTCAGAAGAAACAAATTGTTTTTTAATAAAATCCTTTTTCAATCTATGTATTGAACTTATTAAGTTATTGTTAATTTAATTATATGAGATATATCTAAGTATATTATTTAGTAAATAAAAAATTGCACGAGTTTTATCTTTTATAATAGATATACTAATATTAAATAAATTTTTCATTCCATGATATAAAAATTTAACAGGATCAAATTGATAAATAACTAATTCTTATAGAAATATGATATTTTTTTAAAACAATTATTTCATTGACATTCTAATAATAACTGAAATCTAAAAAATAAAGTAATAAATCATTAATTTCATAGGCTTAATTATTACATATATCTATGTATACATGTGTTTCGTAATTATATTATTAATATTTAAATATTATGGAAGGAGACAGCTTTTTATGTAGTAAATTACAATTTATAGATCTTATTTCAGAAGTAATCTAATCAAATTGATCGTCTATAGGATTCCTAATATTGTTCATAAATTTTCATATTAATCATTTATTTAATGTAGAATATTTCTAAAATAAAATTAGTTACTATTCTAGAAGGATAGCGTCCTCTATTAAGAAATCAACAAAGTAGTTGATAGTTTTCGTTAGAATTCCTAGTTTTACCATTCATGTGAAATATAAAAACGTTTATCATTTACTGATATATTATATTAAAATTATTATTTGAAATATTAAAATTATGATAATTAAATTTTGTATAGATATCAATGAATTAAAAGTGTTAATTATAAGTTTTTTTAGAAAATATTCTAACCTATCATATGATTTTATAATTTCAACATTTCGTTTTAAGTAATTAAAAAACAAATTTATTTAATAAATTTACCACTTAAATAATAAATAAATATAATAACACCATTCAAATATTCAATATTATCGTGTAATAATCCGATTTACCAAGCCATGATACTGAGGAGCAGTCGATAAAGAAGACTTTTTACTACTTGTTAGCAAGCAATAAAGAAGAATAAGTTCATAGTATATTTTCCTAAATTTTCCAATATTTATTAAATCTGTTTTTATAATTTTTTAATGTATGTAGTTTTTATAGAATACGTTAAAGAGTTAAGTAAATTATAATATAAATAAAAAACTATAATAATTACCAAGAATACGCCAATTACAAGTATTTCTAGTTACATATTTTTACAATAGGGCAGGTCGGATTGTTTAAAATTTTATGAAATTTATAAATTCTACATTACATCTTATTTCTAACATTTTTTAAAAATAAGTCATAGAAAATTATGAACAGCATGTTTGAATATATCTCATTAATCACTATGAATATTGCAATACAAGCTAAGTAGTTCTTGAACATATTAATAATAAATTGTTTATTAAGCATGTAAATAATATGTTTAGATTTAAATTTATGAATAAGGTTATGAATTTATTTTTTAATGTGTATTAAATTTAATATCAAAATTAGTTTTTAATATTAAGAATACAGCAAAATTGAAATATTGTTTGTACGAAATTTATTAGAATGAAAACATAATAAAAATAAGTTGTATTAAAAAAATGGAATAGTTCTAAAATAAAGTTCAAAAAAAGAATATTTAATGGATTTATAAATGTTTTGTTTAAGAAAATTATATTAATAATAATTATGAATGTGAACAATTTTGTTTTAACTTTCTACAATTCATGTATTTGCAAGTAAATTATATATATATATTTAGAGGAGAGGGAGAGAGACGTACATAAATAATATTTATAATATTAATTTATAAAATAGAAAAAATTATTTATTAAAATAATCCATAACTTAAACTATGTAATTTATAAAAAAAGATTTTATTTAAAAGAGAAATTTTTCTTACGTCTTCTATTACTTTTATGAGTATTGTATAAAGGATAAATGTATATATATATATTTATTTATTGAAAAAAATATCAATTTGAGGCGTAATATGTTTTGTAGAAAGTATTGCTTATTCATCTATATTTTTCTATGAATTTTATAATGTATTTTTAGTTTTTGTAAATAAATCGATATCGTTGAAAAATATCTAATATTTGTCAATTTTAGTAAAATATATATAAATAATATTTGGTTGATGTTTATATTTATTTTAAAGTAGAAGTTGTTAAAAATATTTATTCCTACAATGTATAATAATATTAAAATGATGATCAGTTTTTTATTGAGTTCATTAATTACTTTTCGTGTACAGTAATTATTGACGAAAATAGTTTCCTGAATTTGTAGAATAGGCAAAAACTGTACGAGTTTGTGATCGTAAATAATGAGAAGAGGAAAATCAAGTGAATATGGTGAATTCAAATATAGGAATAATCAAATCATATTAAAAAATGATGTATTTTAATCGGTTTATAAAAAATAATTCATATTAATATTAATAATATATTGATATATGTAAAACAAAATAATTATGAATATTTACAATAATGAAGTATTTTGTAAAATTTAAAAATTTTTTATAATTTCCTAATTATTAACATGTTATGCATTTTCTTGCATATACAATAATAATTCCATACTAATTTGGGATGATTATAACCGATAATATTCAATTCTATGAATACTTTATAGTTTAATTTTGCTATTAATTATTATTTTACGTAATAAAAAAGTGCGTGGGTTTATTCCAAAATATTCAATTTGATGTTACAATTTTTACTCATTAGATAGAAATTTATTTTTTATTAGAACTTTTGTATATTTGTTTTATATTAATTTTATTGTTATACTTCACAACTATGAGTTTAAATTATATAAAATGCTGAATTTCACGAAGGACCTTAAAAACGAAGATCTAGTCAATAGTTGAAAATAAAATGATTGTTCATTCAAATATTTGCATATTGCTCTTGTATAGTTATAAATACTATCAATATAAAAATCGCCAAAATCCATTTGAATTTTAAAGAATTTAAAATAATTGAAATATAGAAGTCAAAAATGGGATTCAGCAATTAAGAAGCAGTAAGTATTAAAATCAATGTATGAAAATATTGTAAAACTATTAATTCATGATATTTAATCAACATCGATCAATTTTTTGAAAAATATTGTGTTGTATTAATTAACTTAAATTTCTCTACTTCTGTTTACAATTACTATATTAATTCACATTTTCTCAATATCTTTAATTATATCTGAAACAGTATCGGTAAAAATCTGAATTCCCTGGTTAGCAGAATTTCAAGATACAAAAATGATACGATTATTCTTTTTCCATATTCCGTATTTTAAAACTGTCTTTGAATTACTTCAATATGATTTGATTAACTTGCTGGAGTAAGCGCCATTTGATATTCAACTCATAATCATTGCATAACCTATTTTATATATGCCTTTCTTGACTTGTATCAATAATATTATAGAGATTTCAAGCTGCCGAATATTTTTATTCTTTGCCGAAGGGCTATATTTAAACAGTTGATTAGATTTACTCGCGAGTTCTAATTTTTCATTCATATCTTTTTTAATTTACTTTTGACATTAAAACATACATTGTTCGTTATATATAAAGTACAACCACTATATATAATTAATTATGATCTACTATATTCTACAAAATGTTCCTTATTAATATGGATATAAAATCAAATATGACTCGATCATAATTATATGATAATGTTTGTCTATTTGTTCATTTTCTTCTTTAGGTACTTTATAAATCAATATTATTTCAACTTCGTATTAGATAAGCGAATTAGATCTAAAATATTTGAGATCAATTCCAGTATATTTTCTATTATAAAGAGTAGATTTTCGTTTATATACAAACTTTCATTTATATACTAAGAAGTCTGTGAATATAAATTGAACGATCACCATAGCTGGGGTTCTGAAATCTTATGCTAAAAGTAACATAAAGGATCTCTTTCTTATAACGTGGCACTAGATATCAGAATTTTTTACATTGTATAGCATTAGCCGTAAATCTCTAATCCATGTAGTATAATAGATACATCAACATCTGTTTTTGATAATATCCTACATATTCCTTATTGACATTAACACTACTCAATAACACTATAACCATTCCTACGTTATTTTGCGTATCTTCGGTTTATTTACATAATATAAGCATGATATTGCATATAATTTTTAATTTAATTATCCACGATGAAAATTAAATATTAATTTTTTTATTTATATGCGATAGATAAATATAGTTAAAAATTTATATAAAAAAACTGCTTTAGTTTTCATTATAATAAGTGTAGATTCCCCTATTTTTCAATGGTACTTTAAATAATTGATGTGTATATCAATTATTTTCAAATATTTTACTATTTAGATAGTAGATGTGACTATACACTTAATAATTAAAATTTCTTTTACTTCTAGCATAACGATATCGCATTAGATTATAATAAGAATTCTTTTTTATATCTACTTGAACAGAATTTTATCTTTTCTTTGAGCTATATTTGTTTCACAAACGAGATACAGTCTTTTAAATAGTTTCCGACAACACAGGGACAGTATTTGAATATTATGAAATAATAATAATAATAATAATAATAATATTTTCAAGAATGTTTTGTCACTGAACAATATTTTTTTTAAATTCAATAATTTTATCTACAACTACTTCATGAAAAAAATTTTAATTTAATAAAGAAAATAATAACTAATATGTTTTTATTTTTTTTTTAACTTTTTTTATATTTTTTTAAAAACAAGTTATTTATCATTAAAAAAGAATATTATACATAAATATTTTATTTTACGTTTTAAAAATACACTTTAATATAGAAAAGATTAATTTAATTGTTTACATTAACAGATTAATATTTCAATTTTGAATAAGAAAAAGATTAGAAATATGAAATAGTAAATTTTGCAATGCGTAAGTATCCATCTAAAGTAAATAAAAAGCCATTGATGGATATTATAATATGAAATAATAAGTATTTGAGTAAGAAAAATCTTTTTAAAATTTCATCACTTATTTAAGATTTTAGTAACTCTATTTAGACCTTTAAGAAGGTATAACGTTTGATCAGATCATTTAGCAAAAAATATCTGTTTGATATTTGACTATTAATAATTGACTATTTGACAAATGATAAAAAAATAATCATATATCTGCAAATTACCTTATGAGATAAGCTTTATATATATAATATTTTATCGATTATAGCTTGTGACGAACAATATTATCATTGGATCAAACTATAACAGATCAGTGTTTGAAATAACAAATAGGTTGAATCTTTATAAATAATTCATGAAAAACTTTTATACATAACTAAATGTTTTCTGTATATATTAAATTTAACTTAGATATCAAAGCGAGAAATATAAAGGGGTAGATAAGGACGGATTAGTGAGAAATAGTAAGAAATGAAAAATAGAATTTTTTTGTGGATTGAAAAAAGCTTGGAATTAAGGGAACAATATATTTATATATATGTATAGAGAGAGTAAGAAAACTAAATATTCATTTGATAATAAATTAATGCTCTTATAATATCATAGAAAAATTAATATAATATAGAAATTTTAAAACGAGTTCTTAAAAACTATTTCTGATTGCAAAAGAAAAATGAATAATGAAATAACAAAACGAAAAATATAATAATAAACTTCAAGAAAAGTACATATTAAAAAAATAAACATAAAAACATAATAATAATTTGTCTACAGGTTATTTCAAGAATATTTGCATCTTGAATTTATTGTTAATTAATCTATTTTACTGTTTTATTACTAATATTTTAATAATGAACCAAATAAGTTTTGAAATTTTTAATTTATTCATTGAGATACAATCATCATATAAAAACATTAAAAAATCAATTAAAACTTCTAATTAGACTATTTTCATGATTGTTTAATTAAGTTTCCACATATTATAGATAAATTTTCAATTATAGGTGTAGATATACTATGTCAAAAATGTCATTTAGTATTTTGTACAAATGAGTATATATGTAGATTCGTGGATGAATACTTTCATATCATTTATATATAAGTCTATATATAAAATAGATAAGTGTATTTAAATTATATTTAATATAATTTTATTTTACGTTTTTGATTTTTCTTTAGATAGAATTTTTTTTTACAATTTTTTTATATTTCTAAACATCGTATTGTAATCTAAATCAAAAAGTTAAATTTGCATACATTAATTCATTAATTTAACACTCTATATTAGAGTTTAAAATTTTTATTAAAAATAAAAAAGAAAATAATTTTTATCATACAATTGTCTTTCTAATTTTTTTGTAGAAACAAAATTTTCCGTACTACATATCTATAATAGAGACGTGAATTAAAAAAACAATAATTGAATTGAACTAATATAAATTTATTTGAGTTGTAGCAATTTTCAGATTTCGTAAGTATTATCTTTGGTTTTATTAGTGAAATGAAATAGATTTATAAAATTTATTTTGACAACATTTTATATTGTCGAAAGATATGCCAAGTTCTTAACATTCGATAGATAATCACTTGGTTTAATATAATAGTTATTAAATAAAATTCACTATATTCATTGATAATGCGCATCATGTTATGCATACATAAAAACAGAAAGTCATGAACAAGACAATAAGCTACACAAAATAATGCAAGGGTTGGAGACGGAGAGGGATAGAGGAAGAGTGTGAAAGAGAACATGGAAGAAGGAGAGAGCGAAAGAGTGAGAAAGACTGGAATAATGAGAGTGGGAAGACTTGGAGTAATGCAAAATTGCTTGTGGGAGCATTATATGGCTCACATCCCAGCATAATCAATGGTTTCACATAATAGTAATTACTTGGCGCTTGCCAAACACTCCTGGCCCATAAATTCCCTAGATGTAGATTTCAGCTTCGACCTTAACAATAGCCTATGCGTAAACACCAGATTTATTAAATGGATTATTTGTTTGTCGCCATTACTTCGTTACACCATCTCTTGCGCTATTTTAGCCTCGAGTGGCTTTCTGTATATCTAGATGTTACAGAACAGCGTTGGATACTCTTAACAACAATTAGCATCGATCACAATGAAAGTGTAATTCAAAATCAATATTGAATATCGAACAAATGCAATTTTAAGTACTTACTGAACTACGAATGTTTAAAACATGAATTCTAATTTCACAAAATCTAGGTTTGACTAAGCTTTATAATTTTAAATGTATTTGCAATGTTTACGGATCGTCTTGATCGTAGGTACCATTACAATTTTTTGTATTTTTATATTTGCTGTAAACGAGCGTTTTTCGGTTTTCGATTGAATAAGTTTGATTATCATAAATTTAACTAATTCTGTCCACTTTTTCACGAAAATGTATAATTATTTATTAATTAAAGTAATTAGAATATACTTTAAATAACGTAAAACTGATACGTACTGTATGTATTGGGTCAACCATATATATATATATTGTATAAAGTTTAAAACGAATTAATAACTAATTTCTTTTATAAATACATAGTCGGTAATAAAGATTTGGTAAAAAAGAGTAAGTATTATGCTCGAATACTATATCTATGATTAAATGAAATTTGTGCGATAATGTTATATTACTATAAGTAATGAAATATCATTTTTAATAAATTCCGTTCTGCATAATTTTATATTTCATCCTCGTATATGTATGTATTACATACGGATGTATTTTTTTTTTATGATTTTTTCAGTTATTGTAATTATTAATACTAAAGTGTAACAGTTTCAATAATTAAAAAGTATACATATTTATTTAAATACTTTAAAATTATTTAAAAAGAGATGGAGTACTTCTTCATCTAAATTAAGATGTAACACGTTTAAATTGAAACACACAACTATTATATTTTTTGTTATTCTAGTATTTTATTTTTTTATTATCAAAGAAATAAATGAGTTTAAGTAATAATATAAACACTTTAATAATTATGGTTTAGATATTTATAATTAAAACATTATTTAACAATTATAATAAGTGAATTATGATAAATTAAAAAAATCACGTTGCTCATGAAATTGTTCAATATTATTATATCTTTATTGTTTATATTATATTAATAAACATGTTATTTAATAGTTGAAAATATTCAAATTTTATATTTTTAATTACTTGTTATATTTACAATTTATATTTAATTATTTACATTCGATTTTAATAATCTATAGATCAATATTTCCATATATATTTATATCGATTATTACTTAGAAGTATTAAACATTTAATTAATACGTATCACTGAAATTTAAGTTTAAACATTCAATTCAAGTATACCGATAACGCTATCAAATACTGAAAAAATAATTATAATTATAAATTATTTGATAAAGCAATGTTTTGATGAAAAAAGTAGTTACAATCTTAAATAAAAATATTATTAAAATAAACCAATAAATTAATATTAAAAATATGCGTGATCTATTAAAATATTTGCAATACAACATACATTATTAATTTTTATGTTTATTAATTTATATCTTGAAAATTGTTTTCTTTAATTTTATTGATAGAAGAAGATTTTTTATTTAAAGATCTATTACACATGACTATCAACAAATTCTAATTCAATATAAAGTCAAGATGAACATCAAGCAAAAAATAATCTTATAGAATTTGGTTTAGATTTTATAGGTTAATATTCATAATAAATATAAATTATAAATAATTATTAAGAGTATTTGAAAGTACAGTTAAGTTAAACTAAAAATAGTACTTCTTAAATTGAAAAAATATTTTTTAAACCATTAATTTTATTTTTTATGCATCCAAAATGGCAGTAAAATTCAGTAGGAAATGTTGAAACAGAGAGTTGATAAATTCAATGTAATTTTATAAAATTTCGAAAAAATTAAAAATATCTTTAATTATGTTAAAAAGCTTGGATATAGGTAGAAAACATCTTTATTTTACAAGTTGTATAAACGTTTAAATGTATATCCGATTCTTAAGTGCTTTTTAAATTTTTTACTCTGTTTTTAATTCAATTTTGAACATCTATATTTTACACGCATTACTTTCATAAAAAATATAATATTAAAAATAAAAGTTTTAAAATATTTCATTGTAAAAAATGAAAAATCATAATGAAATATATTATATTTATAAAAAAAATTGGTAGTTTTATTTTAATTTGTGTAATTTTTTTTACGATATTGAATTTTATTTTTCATTCTCTTCGTAAAGTTATTATATTGAATTAAATAGATTTAATTAAGTAGATTTGCGCAAAGGAAGTCTAAATCTTTATAAAATGTATAAGTAATTTCAAATATTAAAACAATAAAGAATGGACGAATAACATATACATGATCTTTGTTTATGAATTTTATGCTATTGTGGAAATTTTTTTAAGATAATATTTTATTCATCTATTCCTAATATTAATATTCATTTATAATATACTAAAATTTTATCATATTCTGATATTGTATTGACATTATATTTAAATTTCGAACAGTCATAATAATTTTAGTAACAAAGGTTTTGCTGATTATTTGGATTTATTATTACTACGAAAGAAATTTCCAATTATAAATTTTCACCTACCCACTTTGTCTTCCCATCAGCCCTATTTTATATCTATAAGTTATTTTTGTACATATATATTTTTTTCTGACAAAGTATTTAGTTTTGAAAATTTTTGAAATAGTATCAATTAAATACAACTTTGATAGTTTTTTAATTATCTATGCTATCAAAAAATTTATTCTCTTGTTATATTATTATCTTATCATTCGGTTTCAATTACTTTTATATGATAACGTATATAATATATATTATAATATATACTAATATAAATCTATATCTATATTAATATAAATTTTTATTGTATACAATAAACAATAAATTTAGTCTAATTTTTAATAAACTAAAAATACTAAACATAACTTTGTTTAATTGAGTTAATATGAGAACAATATCTGTATTAATTTAAAACTGCGACAAGTATAATTTGTTGACCTATTCTATTACAGTTTCTGGGTGCACAATTAACTTCAGTAATAAGGTACAAGTGTTATATATCTTATTCTATATATCGCACAAGAGGTCACTAAATAATTAAATATTAACTAAAGTTTATGAATAGAAACGCAATCTTCTGTATAACAAGTTAATTTATTTTAATGATAGTTTTTATTCTTTATGGCATTAGTTTGTATTAAGTAATTTAATCTAAAAAATTATAAAAATAAATATACAGTACAAAATTAAATTAAACTATCATTAATTCAAATAAATATTTTTATATTATTATCGAGATCACACATATAATTCAAAGATTAATTATTTATTTTTTATATTTTTTAATATAAAATTATTAATAACGAATGATAATAAAATTTCAGGTGCTTTAAAATATCACATAGCATGGTTCATCTCTACACAATATGTACAATATACACAATATATACATTATACACAATGAATTTGAGGTTTAAAATTATATTTTTTTTTATAAAGTTAGAGTAAAAGATAGAACGTAGGATTATTCGTTACTTTCGAAAATAAATAGTTTTACTTTCATTTATTTGGTATTTAATATTAAATTTTATTTTTAATTAACTCTGTAGATTTATTATATTTAATTTATTAAATAAAAGTTAATTTAATCCAATTTTTTCCTAAATTATATACTTTTTTATGAAAATTGTATTTATAAATACAAATAGTAATATTAATTTCTATTAAGAAGATTGGAATTCGATAAGATTGATAAAATTATATAAATAATATATCTTATATTTTTTACCGTTTTTATAATTCATATAAAATTTCAATCAATATAATTCCTCTCAGTAATTGTTAAAAAGTATAAAAATATTATCGTATTATTAAAGAACTTTTAAACATAATTTTCTAATATAAAGAAAAACGATAATACTATGGGCATAAAAATCTGTTCATTTGTTGCGCATGCGTTTTCACATGTGGGCTACTAAACACTCAAACGAATACGAGGCATTACCGCAAGTAGCAGTTGTGCGTGCAATTCCAATGTACGAATCGGTATTGTCAATGAAGGTATTAAAGACACTTGGGTAACTTGAAAGAGTCATTCTGTTTTTGACCGGTACTTATATAAAGCTTTCATCCTGATCAATATACCTGAAACGGAATCGACCCTATTTAACAAATTCATTACTTGGTGCATACATGAAGTATTGGATTCAAATTATAAAGATTCGAAAAATTATAAAGATTCGAATTATAAAGAAAAATCACCTTGTGTATTTACAAACTACTATATAATAGTCATATTCTTGTTTGTTACAGTGACTCTTGTACCTCTGAAATGAAGGAATCGCTCTGTGGTAAGTGAGAAACTAATGAAACTGAGGTAAAGTGGCATGCGAATAATTACTTCGTATCCAACCCAATTAATTTCACTACAACGTTACAATGAATGCACTTTTTAACGCAATAATCAAATACATACGAATAAGAACGTGTATAGTCACAGCAATTCATTATTGCACTACTGTATAGATTCATTTGTAGCATGCAAGCACAAAGGATCAGAACTATTGGCAAAGTTAATCTTCAAACTATACTTTGTAAAAACGTAGCTAAAAAGATAAAAATACTCATTCAATTCAAAACATTGAAAACAAGAAACAATAATAAAATACATATATCATAATATTTTAAATATAATTGAAAAATATCTGATAATATTTAGATACGACGTTTACAAACTTAAAAAATACAATTATTTTTAATTTATTTAATTTATCCTATATTTTACGATCGTAGAAAAGTTCTTATAACGTAAAAGATGTTTCTTTAAGTATTTCACGCAATTTTAATTATGATTTATTCTCATCTTTTTCGACATTATTATACATCGCTATCATGATAATAACCTAGATTGTTAATTAGTTCATTTTTAATGATAATAATTATGTATCTGTGTTATTGATATAAGTTAAGATACTTGTTATTAATTCAGTGCTAGCATCAATTGATATAGTTTTTCCAATAATTTTTAGAATACATTAAGATGATTAAAACTTATAATTTTATGAGGATATACATAGTTATGATTATTAATTACAGCAAAAGCATTGACCATTTCTTGTCAATAAAATTTGATTCCGCAAATTTACAAAAATAAGCTTAGTTAACTAAATATCAATATTTTTAGATAATGTAATATAATTATTTCTAGTAATGTCGATTCTATTTTTGCTAAATCACGCCTCCAAGTATATGTTGATTCTTAATTTCTATAATCTTAATACGTAAATATTGCATTACTTAATCATATTATCATATTTTTCAAATATATTACTAATTTCATCATTTACATATTGTTTTATTTATATATAGTTGTTATATTTATTTAAAATTGTGAAAATACGATGAATTATTCTTTAAATAGTTTTTGCATAACACTAATTCAGTATTAATATTTAACTAATTTATATTTAGTATGTTTCAATTTATATTTTTCTTGACCTATTTAAAATTGAAATTTTTCACAATCAAGTTGATTTCTTTCTAATCAACATAACAAATGCATAAATCTGTGTTTATCGCAACCAATTTCTTTTACACTTCTCTATTATGTTTTTTCACCAAAATTTCGGGTATTTCGAGTATGGATTGTTTGAAAGAATGCTGATAAATTATTATGGCATACCAAAAGATAAATGAAGAGACGTACAAGTAAAAAAAGTTTCTGTGTTTTCAAAAACCATTATTTCACTTTTTACATTTTTTCATTGAACTTTTTAGCGATATTTTGTTCATAGTTTTTTTATAAAAAAATTCTTTTTTTATAACTTTTTTTACACAAGGCCATAATAGAAAACGATACAGCTTTTAAAAATATCTTTTATTGCAGAAAGTATTATTGATAAAAACGTGTATCGGGTATGTTCACCAGCAGATGAATAGTTCGTTTCGTGAGCAATGAAAACAATGAAAGCGCTTGAAGGGACAGGCAAGTTGACTACAAAAATTATCAATAAACGCACTTATATTGCATTTGATTGTGCACAGAGACTTTGATTAAGTGGAAAAAGTGAAAAACGCAAAGAAAGAAAAATGTTCTTATTATGTTTTAATGGACAAATCGAATTACAGTTACTGTAACGTCAAGAAGGTAATATCTCATTATCCTCTTATTAAATAGATTAATAAACAAAAGCTTTATATTAAAAAATATGATTATTATATATTATCTATGCACATTTATATAGTTATAAAGGTAATGATCAGTAAGATTCCAATGATAGGTTTGATCGTAAAAATAGAACTTATAATTAATTTTATTTAAGAGATTTTAAAGAAGAGTTTTTGTTGAAAAAGTGGTTATATATATTTATATGATACATTGAAAGGAAAATAAATAGTCATATATTTTTTAGGACATTTAAATAAAGTATAGATAGAATATGCATACATAAAAACATATATATATATATATATATAAAGCAGTGGAGGAATAATTAAGTAGAAATAAGGAAAAATAAAAATAGACAAAGGTTTGATTTATAGTTTTAGAATTGATAAATCTATATAAGTAACTGTAACATAAATGAATAACCATACAAGAATTTGTGTAAATATTAACGTTAAATCTCTATTTTAAAATATCTAAAAAATTAGTATCAAATATATTCCATATTTTTTAAAATTATTTATTTATAATTTAGGATATTTCTTTAAGAGTAGGACAAAATTTATATAATGTATTTTTTTAATTTTTCCAAAAAATGTTTCAATTTGATCATGATATAGATGTCAAAATGTGTATTAATTATGTTATATATTGTTATTAAGAATATCTTTAAAAATACTTTAATAAATAGAAATATCGACAAATAATTTGATAGGATCAATTAATTTTATATACTTTTATAAATAATGAATATAAACTGGTGCATGTTCAAATATCCATGCATAATCAGGCTGCATTATTAAATTAATATATTTAAATAAAAAATAAAGTTTTAAATATGTTATGAGCATTTTAATTTATTAGAAATATTTTATAAATAAAGCTGCATACTCTTTATTAATGATTATAAATTTATAATAAACAAAACAGGGAATTTAAAGTGACATAATTCAGAATTATGATTGTTTTTAGATTCGTCTACATACTTTAAAATACTTTATGATGCATTTTCCAAAAATTTTTTTTATTTCATTCAGTTTTCGAATGTCCTTTGAGGATATATACGACAAGCTTGTGATACATTAAATCTTTTTCTTTTTCTCTTCCTTCGGTTAATGTCAGGATGTCGTTTAACAATCTCATTCTCCATATGTACGTGGTTGTTTGCAGGAATGGATACGGAACGTGGAAACGAAGCGAAACTCGTTGGCGTCCACGCACGTAAGCAGACAACTCAATCCCGCATGGGAAATCTCAGATCGAGTCTGTTTACTTGGCACTTGAAGTCCCTTGGCGTTGGCCGATGACAAGATTTCTCTACTATCACTACCAACACCCTTATGCGCGTTATTTGTGTATATATTAACTCCTCGTCGGTTGAAGAAGATCACACATTCTATATTTACGTTTGTGTTTACTTTAATCGAATAGACGATATGATATTATATGTACATCTATCTATCCAAATATAGAATGAGGTGAACCTCAATAAAATCTAGAGTATAAATCACGTGCTTAATTAAAAAATCTCTATATTTTTAATTTTAATAATTAAAAATTTTAAGCCTTCAATGCGTCTTTAAGGAGCTAATAATAATGTCAATATACGTATGTACAGATTATATACAATAAAATTTCTATTTATATATTAAATTAACTGAATGTTTTAAAAGTTATCTGTATATTATATTAATTTATAATGCATCCACGGGTAGTCCAGATTAGGCATGTTTATTCAAGTCACTTTTTTTCCATTTTTGGACTCAAATCGGCATACGCTCAGCTTAAAAGTCTTTTTATAGCTATATTTGCGTGTTTTCAATTCGGCAGTGAAATAGAAAAAACAGAGATTAAAGTGAAAAATTTTGAAATATGATATGCAACAGATAAAAAACAAAATTGGTGGATGCGTTATAGCAGCAGTCAATGTAATGAAGGATTCGTCCGGTCTTTGAGAGGAGAAGTTTTCCGATAACTTAAGCGACATCTTGTTCATGAACAGATGGCAAACGAAGAATCCATTGCGTAATCAGAGCCACCAATGATGCCATCAGCGCCTTCAATCTGGATAATCACCAACCTCGTCGTCATTGCACAAGTAACTACCGTTGCTGATCTATCCTGCGTCGCTATCTCTCTGTCTCTTCCTCTTTCTCCAGTTTCTATTCTGAGGTTGCTAGTCACATCGAGGCAAAATGCTTTATAACTACTATCAAATGAAAACTTAGGCTGTCCTTTTTTCTTATCCCCTTTTCTTCTTATTATTTCTGTTCCGCATTTCAATCGAAAAAATAGATAAACCCATTAGAGCATTTTAGGGCGCGGTGAAACGGTTCTCGTATTTGAAGACGATTAAATTTATAGGACTTTTTAGAAGCTTCTATCAAAACATCACTAACCATTTACATTTTAGTTTTCAACTTTAAATACTTATTTAATACATATATATTAAACAAATGTAAAATATCTAAAGCTTAAGTTAAATTTTTGTTAACTGATCAAATTAATACATCCATTTACACTACAACATATACGATTGAAAGGAATTTCTTTTATAAAAATCCTATCTAAAACAATTTTTTTAATTCATTTCAAGAATTTTTTAAAAATACTCTTACAATGATACATATCGCGATCGCGTATATTTCATACGAAAAAGTGTAAAAATTATATAAGTATATTAAATATTATTTCATTTTATGAAGTAATTTTGTAAACGGTAAATATATCTTAATGCAAAAGAATTAGAGAAAAAGTAGCAAAAACAAATATGTACAACTAGATCTCCTTAAGTTATTTGCTCTACTTCCCTTATTCATCAGGTTAGTTAAATGCCATATGATATAAATGCTTCAGGTGCTGGTAAGAACTTCGTTATATCTGTAAGTTAAATCCCCGTTTATTGTATATAAATGTAGATAATAAAAGAAATTCCATTTAATTATTTCTTATATTTTGTTATGGAATTAAAGGTTTTTAATTAATGTTAAGCTATTTACAAATAATATAAAGAAACGGATATTTATTAAATATATATTTTTTAATAAAAAAAATTAAATCTTTAGATAGTCAGGTGGGAATATATTAATAAATTATTTTCTTTATTGTTAAATATTCTATTTAAACAAATATAGTAATATTCAAAAATGAAAGAAAAATAAACTGTGTGACGAATAGTAAGTTAAATCAATCAATTAATGTATACAAATTTATTTTTAAATACCTATTAAATAATTTAATTATCAATATTTAATAATGTTTATATAAATTAATAATATTGATACATAGAAAATAATTAAAATTTTAGATCATTTCAAATTTTATATATTAATTTTGTATTTTACAATAATTGAAAATATGCTCTGACTGCAATTGCAATGAAGTGAACAGTAAAGGATATACGAACCGTACGAGACAAAGTTTACCGTCTTGAAAACTATATACGAAGGTAAGTGTTTGATCATAAATCTTCAGTTTTTATATATTATATAGACCACTAATTTGACAGTCTAAGTAAAGGATCCTTTACCAGTGCTATAGTGATAGTATAGCACTTTTTTATAAAAGTAATTATAGCGAGAAAGAAATAAGTGGAAAAATAGCGATTTGGTCAGCCGTGAGTAATCAAGCTTGCACCTCAAATGAAAATATCAGATTACACACATATATACTTGCGTATACAAAATGTATTCGCATATATATATATATATATTTGCATATATTTATTTTTGAATTCTTTCATGCGTGTGTAATCTACATATGTATGTGTTCAGGATTGCATGTATGCATGCATGTTTAAACGTGTAGATGAATGTATTATGTATAATATGTTATTATAATTAAGTACATAAATTATTTTAATGATACATATATAAAAAATGTATTTAAAGTATTTAGTTTTAATGCTAAAGTATTATAAAATGAATAAAATATAAAATTCTTATTAATACATTACTATATCTTATATATATATATAAATTATTCAATGCAGGAAAATGATAATGTTTAAAACAGTTATTCATTTTATACTGACTCCTTAACTAGTCTTGTGCCTCTATTCTTTCTCTTTTTTTCAAAGTTTTTAATGTTTTTTTATCATTTATTTTGCTCTTTTACCTCATTGTTTTTCTTAACATTAATTTAACATTTCTGAATTAATTATGAATTTCTTTTGTTTAATATTTTTTCTTGATGTCTACATTATGACTAATTAGTCATTCGTATATATATATATTTTTATATTATTAAATCTGTCTTAAAATTAGTATGTATATGCAATAAAAAAACTCTTTTCAGATTATTTCATCTTATTTTAATGTTGACATAATTATTTTTTTTATTATGGAATGTAAAACTCGAAACAAAAAATTCAATAATATTATTCTGAAATTAAAAGTTATCTATTTCATTGAATACCTGTTAGAATGAAATCATAATATACACAGGTATATTAAAAATCTATTTTATTCTAAATAAATTAAATCATTAAGGTTAAGTAATTTTCCACTAAGCGTGCTTAATCACAGGATAATGAAGTTCGGAAAAATAAGTTTTACTAAGTCAAACACTTTATATCATCAATTTCATTTATAGTAGATAAAAAAAAGTAATAATATTTGTAGAGGGTAATGTTGTATTTCTCTATATATTACATAAATAAAATATACTCTAGTACTACTAAAATTTTTATTTACCGTTAAACTTGTATTTCAGATTAATATTATTTAAAAATTTTATACTATTATAGAATATAATATCATAAATTAGTTTTCGAATAAGTATCATTAATTAATTTATAATTTTTTTTAAATATCATATTTTAAAAATTATTAAAAGTCAATTAATTATTAATTTTTAAAAAATATTTTAATGGAAGAAAAAACATTTAATTCTTACAGTTTTGGATAATTATCACCTTAGGCTTATTAAAAGTTTATTAAAAGTTTCTATTATAATTATGTGGCTACAGTAGTAAATTCTTGTAATATATATTTATTAATATACAAATATACATAGTTTTCATTTTCAAATAAATTTTTATGTACATATTTAAGATTTAGTTGATTTGCTATCACTGTAATAAAATGCATATTATATATATGTACATATATAATTTTTATAAAATATTCTCCTGTAGAATATTTATAAATTACTGTTTTAAATAATTAAATATTGCATAATTTTTTAATTTTGATGTAGCTGTTTCAATATTAATTTACTTTCAGATGAAATATTTTAAAAAGAAGTTTTCATAAATATTTCTATATAGTTTTATCATTTTGCATCTACAATCTAAATTTACCCTCTCAAATTGCTCTGCTTTATTGATTAATGCTTAGTAAAGAACAAGGATTTGTAAAGAAGTTTTTATAAATGTAATTTTTATTAATTTTGACTGCGTATTAATAATATAACTATCCCTTATATTTACTTTTTTGTATTTGATATTATTTTGTTCTATTTTTCAAAATTATTATGCTCATTTCTTATTTATTTGTTCTTTTTATTATTTCAAAATAAGATTGATTTTAGTTAATTTTTTAGTTACTTTATTATTTTATAATATTCTTATTTATAAATTCTAATTTCTTACATTATTTATTTATATTTATACTAAAATTGGGTATATAATTATTTAACTTATTGAGATTCTCATGGTTTTAAATTATATTTTGTTAGCTTTTGTTCTTTTCATTCGTATAAAATTTCCAATACAGTTAAAATAAATAAAGGAGCGAATAAAAAAAAAATATTCTGAAGGAAACTCAACAAAATAGTTGAGGACTCAATTTGAATATCACTTTCACAAATTTAATAGCTGTAAAAGTTCTCTAGCTTCGTCCATATCTTTCTTATTCTAACTACTACATTTTCTGGCTTTCTTCCACTCTCTTCGTCTCCCTTCTCATATATAATACATTAAATTTCAGTACAGCTGGTTCATTGAATGATGGTTTCCGGGTGTAAATGTATGTGTTAAATCTAAAAGGAGTACTGTTCTATTGGATCAGATTTTATATCTTCTTTCGTTCTCCTCTTCTGCTCTTTTTGTATTCTCCGTTACCTTTCTTTTCTCTTTGAATTTATTCTTTTAATTTTTATATTCTTCATTTCTTTTATATTAATAATTAAAATTATATATGCTTGCAGCTTTCCAATTTTGTTCCGGGTTGAATTGTCATTTCTCTTCATTTAATACATCTACTATGTATATATATATATATTATTTTTTTATTTTCTCGCTTCATTATATCACATTAAAGGAATAAAAAAAGAATAAAGACTAAGGGTAACAAACACCTTTGATGAATAAATGGATGGGAAAACTATGCAATAAATAATTGTTATATGATGAACCTCAATTTGTTTATTCAACCGTTTCATTTAATGAATGCATTTTATTAGCAGATAAAGAGTTTTGTAAGTAAAAATAAGGAATTCATATAATCTTTTTTAATATTTATTAATTTTCAGTCTATTATCAACTTAGTGTATTATAGCAAGACAAAGACTGGAATTTTTCTTTAAACATAAGATTTATAAACTAACAAAAATAAAGACCATAGTAAAATTCATTATATTTATCTTAATTATATTTAAATTTCTTATGCGTGGAAAATTGTACATAATTGTTTATATTATTTTGAAATTACATGATATAAAATTTTTGATAATTTAAATTATCGTCTAAATAGTATTGGAATAAAAAATTTTAATTTAAAAGAACCAAATTAAAATAACTATGTAAAATAGCAATGGTATTTAATTAAAATATTTAAAGTAAAGTAAAAAATCATCATCACATCAAAATTGTTTCGAGAAATAAGGTTTATATATTAAAATTTTCAATAATTAAATGAAAAAAATAGAATAAAAATAATTAGTTGAGTAGACTTGCATAAAAAATTATAATATGAAAAATACGTATGTATGTATATATATATTTATATGCTAATAAAACAAAAAATTTTGAAATTAGAAATGAGTAAAGTTTAATAATAATTAAATAAGAATAATAAATAAAGATTTCAATAGCCGAAAGATTAAATTTAGAATATTTCTGCTAAAACGATCAAGTTCAATAGTAGCAATAAACTAAAAAAAAATGAAAATTTGGTAACTAATCTTAATATCGTATAATTGAAAAATAGACGAAATAATTTTAAAAAATCTTATTCTTAATAACTTAAAAAATAAAGTATTTTTTAAACTTTTATATAAATAATATATTTTAAATTCAATGTAGAATAAAGATAATGCTCAGAAAAATGTTTGCAGCACATAAAATTCATAAAAATTATAAATTTATAGGTAATAAGCAAATACCTTTTATTTTTTCAAGAAAGAGACTAAATTAGTATTTTTAAATAGTTTGTAAATAATAATTTTGTATATATTACGAACATAATTTTAACTTTATGATATCATAATTTTAATTATATGATATCAAAAACGATTTTGCTTGACAAATAATAAAGTACATGGCTTAATTGAAAGGCATATTTTTTAAGTATTATTAATGAAGAAATGCAACAAAATGAATCATTTAAATAGATCTTAATAATTTGGGGGGTAGAGTAGCAAACAATTTATCCACAAAGTTTGATATTTAAAATGTATTAAAGATAATTCAAATTGTATATCTTATTCAATTTTATTTTTGAATAATGACGTAGAGTTTTATGAAAAAATAAAAAAACAATTTTTAAAATAGGATAAATCTGATTTCACGCAAATGTACTAGATTTAATTTATATAAAAAATAAAAGTTTTTGTAAGTGTGAAAAAGTCAAAATTTGGAATAGAAAATAAATAAAGATGGTATTAATAACGAGGAGATATCAGCAAAGCTTAAAAGTGTGACTTAAAATTTAAGACTGAATTTCTTCTGAATGGTCGAATTCTGTATTTCTCCGTAACACTTTCACATGTTCTAATTGTCAATAGTGTTATCTTAATTGACAAAAAATTCTTCTCTTACAGTCGGAGTATGAAAGAAGAGCTAGTGAGAGTGATTATTAAAATTTTTTACAAGCTAATTGATGGTCATTAACATTTTCGCACTAAGGCTATTTTTTTCTTTTTCTTCTTTTTCTTTTTTCATAAAAAGCCCCTGTGCAATAGAACAGGGGGAAAACGTCTTTTATACTCTAAATTTTCCTATCTTTCCGAAAGGGAATGAAAAAGAGTGAGAGAGGGTAAGATTGGTAGAGAGAGAAAGAGAGAGTAAGATTTGTATCAGCGTTAGCGAAAGAGAGAGAGAGAGAGAGAGAGCGCAAGAGAGCTAGAGGTATAAAGTAGAAGAAAGTACGTCAATTTTCGAATCTAGTGACGTAGCAGTAATAGTGGATAAAAGGGGTCTAACATCTAACTCAGTGCTTAGAATTCTTTGAGTTGAGCGCAACTTGTTTTCTAAATAAATATTCACCTGTCTAGGCATGCGTCAATCGTTTTTAATGTCGCTCTTAAATGCCCTGAAATTCTGCTACAATCTTCTATCGCGAATATAATCGTCTTCTGTTAAACATTTTTTTTGTAAACTCAACTTATTTTGTCGCGACGCTGAACCCGTTTCATCACTAACAATAGAATTAATAAATTTATGTCATCATAATTGACTTGGTTCAAATATGATTTGGAAAAAAAATTTCTTATTATATATGTACATACAAATTTTTGTTGCCATTTTACCAATTGAATTAAGAATTATTCTTATTTTTGCCATAGTAATAATACGACACGTATATTTTTCAAAAATATCACGAAAATATATTATGTATAGTTATATTATATATAATTATTTCGAAAATTAAAAATTTAGAAAGTATTACGCTTATATAGATAGGATAAAAAAAATTTAAACTTAAAGTATCGATATAACAATTTTTGGCTACAATATGAATATTGGAAGCTGGACAAATTTTGACTAGCTGAACTTACGAAGAACTTCTTCTACATCAACTTTCAAGGGTACTTCGAGGTGATTTCTTTATTTCATCATCTTCGTAATGCTGCCGGTCTCTTTTTCATCACTTTATATATCCCTAACTTAGAAAGTTCAAAAACGGATATAAGCCTGTCGAGTTTGCCAAAGAGAACTAGCAGACATCCCTTTTATTCGTTCTTGAAGATGTCTTTTTTCTATATCTGGCACAAAGAAAGCTTTGTAAATATATTGGATAATGTTGTTTATATAAAGAGGGTAAGAGTGCTTAAATACTTTTTTTATTTAAATCATTCTTTTTCATCGACGTATCTTTATTTTATAATATATTATTAGTTGAAAAAATTTAATTAATATATTTGCTTCAGTAACTTGTTTGTTCGTAATTTTATTCTTCATTGAAAAATAAAACAATTAATAGAGTTATTGCGTATATACTAAATTATTAGTTTTATAAAGTTTTGACACCTTTTTATGACTTTCAAGAGTTGTTTTTAAAAATATTTTTCTTTGTTGACTAAATGCTTCTGATAGATGATTCAGTGTTCCCGGATTATTATATTAGTGAATAATATGATCATTACTGATTTCAAGATTGTGCCCTTCATTCTATTGCCGGTAATCTCTTTTCATATGTTTCTATAATAATAATAATAATAATCTAATAATAATAATAATAATAATAAAATTAATACTAAATAGATCGATTCCATCAAAAATCAAAATAATGTTAAATATTAAAGAATTTTTTATAGAATCATATTCTTTGTTATAGTTTATTTTATATCATATATGTTAATTCTGAATAGATATTGAGATTATTAATTCAATAATTTTTTATAAATTAAATTCACGTAATTAAGAAATAACATAAATGTTACTCAGTGATTTCATAAATTCAGTCTTATATTGTAATATATGTTTGTTCTTTTACATAATATATAAATTTGTATTTTTTGAACCTTTATTTTAAGAGTTTATTATGAAAATAATTAATTGAATAAAAAAGTTGCGATCAATTGATATATAGCAAGGACTTAAATCGTCTCTTCTCATTTTACTCGCCATAAATTGAATTCTTTAAGCTCTTCTCCTAAAGCTTTAAAAAATGTACCTTGAATTAATCCAAAGAAATCATATTGATAACAATATGTAATATTAAAATATATATTCTTTGACCTGACAGATTATAACGTAAAATCAATGATTAAATATTCATGAAGTATTAAGAAGTAGTTATCAAGCAAACTTTCAGCTTATTTTAAATCTGTATATATGGAGCTTAATACACATTTTACTGATTGAAACTTCTATATCCTTTCGATTTATATAGAATTTATTAGTATACATAATAAAGATAAATTTTAATATATTTATTTAAATACAAATTTCAAAAAATGCTAGTTTACAAATTCAAAATCTATCACTCACAAATATTAAAAAAGAAACCGTATTTCTTATAATTAAAATATATATATTGTATTTTGAATCACGGTTCTTTCTTATTTTGACAAAGAATTCTTTTATATATATATATTTACAAAATCTAAGAACCACAGTAATAGTACTAATAACAATTATTATTATTACAGTTAAACTTACTTATCTCTAATTTAATAGACAGCGATATCTCAAATAAGATTAGTTATACACTATATATTGCTGCAATCACTTTTCATGGCTTGTTCTTTCATCTTCTAGTACATGACCTTTTTATGTACTCTTTGTTTCTCTAATTTCTATTCTGTATAGCTCTTAAACTATGTTTTTCATTGTTTTTTTTATAACTTAACTATTTAAGAAATAGCGAGTTTATCTGATATTCTTGTAGAGATTTTAATTAATAATATCAGAGTTTAATTGTATATAACGGGACCGATACTTAATCGCTATTTAAATGGAACATACAAAAATTAATTTTTATCAAAAAAAGATAAATAAGATATTTAAAAAATTGTTATTGCTAATTAAAGGTAAATTTTCATTTGAAACAGCATGATTATTAGAATATTGTTGTAATCAATCGAAGTTATAATAGATAGATTATTCTATTATACGAAATATTTTAAATGTATTATTTTTTCATTTTGAGCGTTATAAAAGCAAATAAAATTATAAAAACATATGTATTAATTTTATATAAATTTATATAAATTTTATTAAGACATTATTAATACTAAAAAACAGTTTAATTCATTTTTTACTCTTGATTATTAAAAATTGCTTAGAATTTTTTATGATTATTTTAATTATTACACCTAATTTTATTGTATTTGTATAATTTTTATAAATTTTTATTACCTTTAATGTTTTTCTACCTATATAATTTATTAACGCTTGTAATCCATAGCATGCTAATATACTTTATATTCGTCGTATAATTAACTTAATGATTCTAATTCTTAATATTAAGAAATAACTTTTAATTTTTTAACATAAATTAAGTTCAAAATTATAAACCATAATTTTGTTATAATATTTTTTAGTTGATTCCAAATAATTATTAGCAATATTAATAATTATTCAAAGCTAATGAATATTAATTGTATACATTATTAGTAGCTGTTTTGATATATTCACGAATTATGAATTATTATTGAATCAATTAATTCAAGCCATGGCTTTTCGTCCATAACTATTCAAATTTTAATATAAATACATTTTCTGCATTTTGACCTAAAAAATTTCTAATTACATTATTTATATTAAAACTAGTCTGTTAAATATTTTGTCAAACTAATTAGGAAATAATATACTTTATTATAATACTAATATGTAATTTTAATAATCAAATCAATTATATTCTGACGATATTAAAGATTATTATTCTTTTTTTTTATCAGCTTATTGAATTTTATGATGTTTGAGTGAAATTAATTTTCACATAATGGAATAATAAAATAAAGTTCATTCGGAATTTTTTATGTAAAACTAAATTCTAAAACTTAATTACAGTTAAAGTAAAAACGTATAACAATTTTTTTTTCATTTGAATTATAAGTATTTTCATTTATTCAAATATTAATAATTTTATAGAATATTTTGAATATTAATCTATACAAAATTAATCACGTTAACAAACATTATTGCATTTTTCTATATAACACAGCTAATCACTTATATTTTATTTAAACAATATTGTTGCCTGACTATATTTAAAATTGCTAATTAAATTGCAAAATAATGACCATTCAGAATTTTGCAATTAATAATAGATTATGCATTTCAATAACGATTTATATAGATTTTTAACACAGTAAATAAAGATAATGAAGTATTTCCATTGTTGACGAAATTATGAAGATGCCAACAATCAACTTGGGTACTTATCGATTTATGCTGTTTCATTCTGTTCATAATGCATTTTATCTGTGTTTCCTTACTTTAATCAAATATTTTTTTTGTTGAAATTCTTTTCCTCTCTTTTCCGTTATAATACTACGTTTTTTCTATTTTTGTATCTTTTCTCTTTTCTGCCAACTTGTTCTTTATTCCCATTAGTCTTTTTCCATATTCCTTTTATCTCTTTCATTCTTTATCTTTCTCATTCACTCTCACAGGCGCTTTTCCTCCATCTAGCGGTTATCGAGGCCATTTCCTGCACACTGAAGGTTTGTGGGTTCGAGATAATAACTCTGAAAAATAGATTCTTCGATAAAAGGATCCGCCGGCAAATAATATTTTTCTTCCATCTGGACTTAGCGTGCGCACGTGTGGAGACTTGCCCTTTGGCCGGTGAGCACGCGCGCAAGAAAGAAGGAGAAAAAAATTGAAGGAAATGGAGAAAGAGAGAGGATAAGAAAAAATACAGTAACCTCAAGAAAAAAAGAGAGGAAACTCTTGTAATATATATCCAGGCCACTTTGATATACGTTTGCTTACTTATATTGAAAGGCTAACTTGAATCTTTTTCAATACATGTATAAATATATTAGACAATATCGGCAGTAAGATTTTCGTTTTTTATCTATCATTTTTATTCTCGTAACATTATTTCATTTTTTATTGCATTTTTATGTAATATTCTTCATGCTTACGCTCAACACTTACTAGATAATACATTGAAACCAATTATAGTATAGTATGAAAGAGGTATTACTGCACAGCTTTGCACACGCGACAGGATTATTTCTCTGCGTCATGAATGACGTTGCAATTTTTATGGTTATTTGCTTTTCACTTTTCTATAGAGCACTGTTTGACGTTTTCTTATTTTTTTTTTGCTGTTAAATTAGTAAAATAGTATTAATAAAATATTTTAAAAATATTATTTTTTATTTGTTTACCCAAGGTAAAATATTATTAAATATTATATTCAAAAACTACTGCATAATTGCAATTTTATTTGAAGGACATTATATTTATTTATTTATATTATTATATATTATACCAAATATACATAATATTTGATAATGCATGATACTGATTCTAGTTTCTCTGAAATAATTTTTTGTGGATTATGTCGGAATAATTATCTGATATATTTAACTAGTCTAAGATGATTATGGTAAAATTCAATCTCCAACTTATAATAGAACTAATATGCATTTGTAATATCCTATAATTATTTTATTATTTTTTCCATATGAATATTTTGTAGAAATATTTATTATTGAACAAAAGTTATCAAAAGTGTATCAATAAATTCAATCAACTTCAATTTTAATTAATAATTTAAACACATTATAGAAATATTCTTATGAAAATAGATCGTAAGAAACAATTATGTTATAATTTTAACAATATTAGAATAGTTTGAGTAGAGATAAAAATTTTATACAACTTTTATTATTTGTATACTTAGTAATGCATTCTCTATTTATAGTTTCAAAGTGTTTTTTATGCTGAGTTCCAAATGAAATTATAACTATAATTTCGAAATGAAAATAAATATATAGAAACATTATTCCAATAATACCTTTTTTTATTCTGAAGTACTATTATAATAATTATTTTACAATTTAATTTAGAAATTGTTCAAAATGTAATAAGTAAGTTATAGTAATAGTTTTGCCATTATTAGATTTTTTAGTTACAGAATTACAAAAACGAGATAAAATAATTGATTACTAAATATCAATTTAAAATTACTTCAAGCATTGCTTCTATATATATACACACATATATATATATATATATGTATGTACTTATTTATTCATTTATTTAAATTCCATTCCTGTTTATAAACAGCAAAAAATTTATAATTAGCCTTTAATTCGAAAAAAATAATATCCAAAAAAAGATAAAAAGAAATCACTCTAGAAATTGAACTTCAAAGAATAAGTGATATGTAGTATATAGTAATATGCATGATAAAATTAATGATAGATCAGAGAATTAATAAAACACAATTGAGAAAAATTTTAACAAACATTATTTTCAGCTAAACTGTAGATCATACATTTGCCTTATTAAATTATCTAAAAATTATAATCAAAATGATAAATGAAACTATTTGTTTCAAATAAATCAAGTCAGTGTCGAGTTTAAAGAATACGAAATATATCAACGTGCTAATAGTATGATCGACAAGTGGACATCTATTAAATTTAATTATTTAACCTGCTTGTAAATTGTCGATGTTACGCCGTTATTAGCTTTTATACTTTTAAATGTCTGAAGTGGTGAAGTAGTTCAAATGTTAATAAAGGAAGTATATCATGATTAACGTCAACTTTTTCTCATATTTCTAATAATAATTAGAATTTTTAAAAACGTTAAACTGTAAGAGTTAGTTATAATTAACGTATAAACAGTATAGGAAGTATTAAAAACATCTGGATGAGAGGTATATAATAGTTAAAATAACACGTGTTTTTAAAAAATCTAAGTACACACTAGGTAATATTTTTCTAGCAAACATAAGTCCAGTTATTTTAAAAAAATATAATAGAAAATTTTGAAATAATAATCATACAAAATCTGTATAATGAATTAATATATTATAAGAGTACCGATTAAAATATCGTAAAATGATACTAGAACAATATTTTATATTATTTTGCATTTGCATACACCTTAAATTATATCTTATTTTTTTCTCTGAAATGGGATATAATTTATTTAAAAATGTGATATTAATAAATATTTTCTGTATAAAAGTAAGTTTTTTTAAAAAATTAGTAACTTTAGAACTTTATATAAATACGAAAAAGAACATGGAAATTAATTTTTTACTTAATAGCACCTTTATTCAATATTCATAAATAGCATAAAAAATTTTAAATCTTGGAAACATAAAGTAAGCAATCCCGATATTAATTACAGTGATGAAAGAAACAAATAACCTAAACACAGATTCAACAATGATAAAAATTCTAATAAAAAAAGTACATTTAAATAATTTCTTAAAAATTAACTTTAAAAATATTAAGGAATTAGATTTACGAAGCTGTATTGAAAACATTTTAATTCTATAACTATTAGTTAAATTTTTTATTTTGATAAATTTTGTCAAACTGTAATGGATTAAAGTAAAAAAAAATAGATATAAAGTAAAATTCAATCGCAGAAAAAGATAATATTAATATCTGTTATAATCGTTCATATAAGTCCTAATTATTTTTTTCACGAAAAAATTAATTTTATAATAGTTATTACAAGTGTTTATAGTTACAACATATAAGAAAGCATGTTTTTAATAAAAATATGCAAATTCAGATTTTTAATATATAACCACGTTATTTTATTGATTCTTTCTTTATTTATTATTTTTATTTTTTCTTTATTTATTTTCTTTATTTTATTTATTTTATTTATTCGTTTATTTATTCTATCTATTTTTCTTTATTTATTTTATTTTATTTTATTTATTTTATTTTTTATTTATTATTTTATTTATTGTATTTAGTTCTTTATTTATTTATTCTTTATTTTTATTATTTATTTATTTCATTCTTTTATTATATTTATTATTTTTATTGTATTTATTTTATTTATTCTTTTATTTATTTATTTATTTTTATTTATTCATTTATTTAAGTTGTATTGTATTGATCTATTAACGATAATATAAAAAAAATTTATAAATACAATGAATTTTGATGCATTAAATGAAATTCGTATGAATATTTATAAATCCTTCATTATTTATATTATATTAAATATAATATATTTTAAATATTGTTACTAATATTATTTTTGATTAAATACTGAAAATAAATTTTAATACATTAGAATTAAATATCGCAAATTATGATATTTATTTTGATACAAGATACTATATTTAGTAAAATTCAGAATTTAAAACTACGAAAGAAATAATAACGCATATTCATTTTATTAATTAATTCTTTTCAGAGTCTAATATGTTGAAGTAAAACCTTTAACTTTGAATAATTGTGAAATAAATAGTGACTTACAAAATCACAACTTCGTAATTTATGTTTGGTCTCAAATTATCTCATTACTATTTATGTAGTTTTTAGGTTCATTTTTATTGTGTAAAAAGGGAGAAAATAAAAGATTTATCAACTCTGTCAAATATTATTTGGTAACGCTTTGTAAAAGCTATGTAATAAATTTATAATTTGTTGAAAAAATGTTTTTTACAATATATCCAAATATTTAGATGAATACTGTGTATATATAAGAAAACAACTCAAAATAACTTAATTTCAAATTATAGAAGAAATAAATAATTTCAAATATTTTATTTTAAGAATGTTTTTCATGATATGAATTTTCGAATTATTTTTAATTCAAGGTTTTATGAATTCATAGAATATAGTGAATAAATTTGCAAAATTTTACATTTACGCATATATATAGTGAGTATAGATAATTAATTTTCGATTATTTAATAATAAAAAATGTTTATATATATATATATACTTGGAAAAGTTCAAAAGTCTATTATATATTTAATATTGTCAGTAACAGGAAATATATCCTTTGGAAGTTTAGCCCTCTGCATTATATATAATTTCGAAAGTGTAATTTTTAATATGTATATTTATAATATCTAATTTTAAAATAATTATGTAGATCAAAAATAAAATACACGAAATTAAATAATTGAGGTTAAAGACAAAAAATAGAATACAAGTCTATAAATTTAATGAGACAACAATACTTTTACTTAGTGCCCTAATACTTTTAAATATTAGACCCACTATTTTTAGTGTAGAAAATCGCAACTCGTTAACATTAAATTCTATATATTTTACAATTTTATTTATGTTTTCAAAATTAAAAATTAAAATTGATGAATATAAAGAAAATATAAAATAAGAATATAAAATAAGAATATAAAATTTTATCTAAATATTTTAGATAAAATTTCGTAAAAGTTCAGATTGCAAAAAAAATTTCGTATAAATACATAAGTATTTTATAAACTATGAAGAGATTATAATTTCATTAAATATAGATTAAAAATGCAAAGTATCATATATTATAAATAAAATCAAAACTTTAAATAAACGAAAATACGTTAATAATCTATGAATCTATTTCCCATTTTATTTTATCAAGGAATTGAGAAGTACACGAATAATCGTACAAGAATAATATTACTGATGAAGTAAAAATGAAAATAGAAAGACGAATGACAGTGATACAAAATATTCGAATCCATTTATTTTCAATAGCAAAATGAATAGTTCATCGTATTGTTCATCAGAATAGTCTTTAGTTTATTACTTTTTACAGTTTATTCAACAATCTCAATCAATGCACGTAGTTCACTAGTACTACTGGTTGAAAAACTTTTAGCCAAAGGGAGAAAGAAAAATGAAAATGAAACAAAGTAGAATCAGAAAAATAAAAAGAATATGAACAAGAATAAAAAAGATATTCTTAAACTAAAAGATCGAATAAAGTAGCGAAATATGGACATTGATATCTAGTTAAATGATGATAGAGAAAACTATAAAACATAGAACAAATGAAGGGAAGGGGGAGAAAGTGCGAGTATTAGAAAAGGAGGAAAAGCAATGAACTTCATGTTTTATAAAAAAGATAAAAAACGATAATCTAATCAAAATAATAGAAATAAAGAATAATAATTAGTAAAAAACAGGGGAAAACAGAAAAGTATAGAAGAATGAAAGATGACAGTGTTTAAAAACAAGTGGAAAATCTGAGCAACATACGAAAATTTAAGACATCAAGTAAGTTATTTGATAATAATTAAACATTGTATTTTAATTTTTACTATTATTTGAAAAAATTATATCATCATTATTATTTCAATTTTTCTTAAAATTTAATTGTCTGTTTATGTTGAAAAAATCGTAATTTTTATCGTATCGTAATTCTTTAGATGATTAATTTTATACTATTTACTATGAATCTACGAATAAAAACTTCATTAAATTTTTATAATCACAAAAATCTTTATTTTTATTTTTCTATATATTTGTATAAATTTTTGAAGAAAAAGGAAAGTACTTTATGTTTAATTTATAGTTAATTAAACTTTGAAAATATAAATTTACAAATGTAAATTCAAGTATATTCAAATACTACTAAACATTGTCGTTGATGCATGTTGCTATACTCTCCATAAGTTTGATTCTCTCTTTGCGAAAATATCGGGGTTATATAACAATAGTACATCTATTTGGCTTAGAATAAAATTTTAATGCAAAAATAGAAAATAATTTATTTTAAAAAAGGTACGATAAGATATTAGATTAATTAAAAAATTATGTATATATAAATTAAATTATATATTCTTTGTATTAATAATTTCTTTAAATTTAGATTGCTTAATATAAGTATTACAAAATAATAATACGTTTACAGAAATTTATTCGAATTTTAATCCTAAATACAAGAGATATTTTAAAATATTGACTAATTTAAAGAAGGTAAAAATTATAAAAATCCTATAATTTTTACTGAAATTAAATATTTAAAATCATTATGAATACACAGAAAATATTTAAAAATATAATTTATGAATATTATTTCATAATATATTATCAAATAGTATTGCGGTGTCCATCGCAATGATAGCAAGCTTTTACTTGCATTCATGGGTAAGATTCTCTCTCACATTTACAAAAGCTTCTGCCTCTTTACTTTCCATACAAAAAATAAAAAGAATTTATTGCACTATTAAAATAATGAACTTTAAATAGCTGCACTTTTCAGATTAATTAGAAACTTTAGTATTACACGAACTATAATAAAAGAAAAAATACTTTTTTAATGCTATTATTCAATATTTTCCTTCATTTTATAAATTATTATTCATAAATTTTATACATATTCTTAAGATTACAATTAATAAATATTATTTCAGTTAGTAATAAGTATTCGAAAAAGTGTGTATCTGGTTTCTTTGCTCTAACAACCACCAACCGCTGCACTCGTTATTGACTTTTAACAGTTATTATACACTCGTTTTTATTAGAGGATTTGATTTACAGGATATGATGTACATGTTATATCTGCGGCAATAATCTTACACCAGATTAAAACGAGTATTATCGTCGACTGAATAAATAAGACGTAAAGATAAGCTTCATTAATTAAATCTTAAAATTTATTTGTAATTGCAAATATGTAACAATCATAAATTTATACACATTTCTGTGTAAATTTTATGCACACGTGCAGTCCAAATCCCACTAGTACCTGTGTGCAAGCAGCGCATAAATTTAAGATTAAAAAAGGGGCAGCTAGATTTCGTGGTTATCATACTGTTTGAATATAAAACGAAATTTGCGAAAAATTATCCGTAAAATATCGTATGTATTAATATAATATAATTCTTGGATTCGTCGATTTGCTTTAGTGAACTCTTTTACTCTATTCCCTTGTTTCACTACTAATCTACTTTTATGGATGAAAGTACTAATAAATTATGAAGATTCTTCATGTTTCCTTCCCTTGTAATCATAAATGACATATAACTACTTATTTATGTAATAACATTGTCGATGTTTTCTTATTTTTCTCATACAATTTTAAACGAGTTTTGAGTTAAATTGAAACTAATTACCCTCGAAAGCTTCTGTCAGATAGCGACTTACTTATTTCACCAAGATTGATGAAATTCGTATCCTGGCAGTCATACATCTTAAAATCAATAAAAATTACAGTAAATTAGTAAATAGTTAGATTTAATTTATAATTATTTCTAAATTTTTTCACAATAATCTTTGTGTTTTAATGTTATGATTATTATAACTATAAATAATAAATTATACAAGGACAAAGTTTATTTACTCGAATTCGTTTTTAAGCTGTGAAGGTTAAAAATGTAATTTGTATAAACTAAATAGTTATATTATATTTATATCAAATAGAATAATTAAATAAGGTTCTAATAAGTAATTTATTAATCTAAATATTCACGATCTTTTTCTGAAAAATAAAAAATTATGAGAGTTAAAAAAATTTAATTACAAAAAGTTAAAGTATTTATTAGTATATAAACTATGACAAATATGTGATAATATAGTATTTATTTTGCGATTTAAAAAACAGATTTAAAAAATTTTTACAAATACTTAAATATTAAAAAGATCTTAAAAAAATCATAAGTTTAATCGAATAAAAAATATGAGATAATAGTAAGAATACGTTTAATTAAAAATTCCAACTTTTTATAAATTTCTAGTAGTTTACAGTAAAAATAAACTAGCGAATAATATTCTATAACAATTTTATAATCTATCTAATAAATGTTTATATTATACCTATGAAGTTGTATTAAATGAATGGTTCACTAAACAAAGAGAAAAAGGTAAACTCAGTATGCGTAATGTTTCACTTTTTATTAAATTCTGTTCTATTATATAATGTAATAAAAATAAAATAAAAAATAATAGTAGTTCTAAAATATAGTTAAAAATAATAAATTATCTTCGTATAAAAATAATTTTTATTTTGTTTAAAAATGATTTGTAAATGTTAAATAAATAAGTAAATGCTGTGATAATTATATAAGCTTAATAAATAAATTATAATTAAGATTATAATTCAAACACTTTATATTAATCACTCAAAATATAGAAAACATTTATAAAGTTAAAAAAAATAGGATTAAAAATAGATTAAAAATTTTATTTGATAAATGAAAAAGATTAACATAATAAAAAATTACAATCACATCAAATTTTTTATAATATTAAATACTTATAGTCCCGATTTAATTCTAAATAGTAAATATATTTCGAATTAATGATACTTCAAAACTAAAATGTATGAAAGCGAGTGAAATGAATTAGAATGACATTCAATATTACTTTTTAGTTACAAGTTCACACTCTCGTACAACAAAACAGAATGAAGAAGGAAAAGATAATTGAAATACGAGAGGCCTTTTGACAATGACAAGAGGATTCACCCATATATTCGAGTTACCTGTGCTCTTGGAATATTCAGTTAAAAAAAGAACGTATGCCCCAGAATAGTAAAGATTTCCGAAAAAAACTCCGATTGGACGATAACTTGCTCGTAAGGAAGCAAAAGAGATAGAGATATGCGTCTGTCTGGCTGATCCCGCATCTGGGTAGAGCAACGACGACGACGACGAAGAATAAGGTCATCAACAAAGTTTTCTGAATGACCGAGTACACGCGCAAGTTCCGCGGCCGCTAGGAATCTCAAGTAACCTGGAACCAAATCCCACTCCCCTATCTTCCACTTTTTTCTTCTATATCGTCCCTTATACCCTCTTTCTCTTTTGTTTCTTCTTTTTGTCCGTTCTTTTTTTCCTTGACTCATTCCTCTTTAGCGATGTGCCGCGAGAGTGCAAGTACTTTCTTTTCCTTCGTTCCTCAAAGTATTTATCTCTCCTTGTCTATCCTCACCTACTCCTATCTTTATCTTTCTACATATCCTTCTTCATCTTCTCCTGCTTCTTCTTTTTTAAACTATAGATCTATGGTTAGTGTTAGTTCGTTCGACGTTTTTTATTTTTTTTCATTTTTGTGCTTTTGTCGATGTTATCGTCCAAGAGGATCTCTAGGAAATTTTTAGGTGGATTTACTGCGTTACTTAAGGGTTGTCAATTAAAGAACTTTAGTCGTGAGAGGTTGGGAAGTTAAAGTCTCCCAGACTTGGAATTACTGAGTATTATCATCGAAATCGGATTTGAAATCGCGAGAAATTAATCGCAGGATTTTTATTTTTTTTAATAAAGAATAAAAATTTATGAGATTGTATGAAAATTTTTTAAACTTTGTCAAAAAAATTCTAAAATTAAGTTACCAATAAATTCATTTCTATAATAAATTGATAACCTATTTTAGACTAAAAACGAACAAGATTTAAGACGACTTTAATAAGTAGGTAGTTAATTATCATAATGCAGAGGAATCAGAGTTTTGATTTTGAAAATAAAGCGAATTAAATATTCAAACTTAAGATATTAAATATTCAAATATCTTAAAAAAGTGAATTATAATTTGATATCATTCCACTGATATTTTACTATTATAGTCGGAAAAATGTTTTTTAATTTTTTATACATTAACTTGATTCATTTGAGTTTATACATATTATTACATAAAAGTTTACACAAAATATTTCTTACTTATTTTTTCTGGTAGACAACAATATTTTTATAAAATTTCATATTTTACTTTAAAAATTTTTATAAAGAATATTTAATAACATTTTTTCTACTATTATACACATTTTTCACATATATAAATAACAGTATTTCTTAAATAATTTTTATTGCATCTTATAAATTATATAAAGTATAATTATCTTGAACATCATGATAATAATATAAAATACTATTTATGACAATAATTTTTAAAAGAGATTCTCATAAAATCAAATTAAATAGTACCTACATATATTTCTAAGAAATTATAACTATGAAAAAATTCAAATAATAAATAGAGTGGAAATTATATTCTAAAAGTAAATACCATAAAAAATTAATACTATAATATTAAAATTTAATAGAATACAAGTGCATCAAGAAGAATATATAATGAGATGAGACTTTTTCCATTTATTTTATAAATACATAAAATATTATTTACATGAAAAGCTATAATTTGTACTTAAAAAAAGAAATTGGAAAAATTTTTAAAATTGTATATTAAGAAATACTGTTAATTTATAAAGTTTTTTAGGTATTATATTAAAAAGTATATTTAATTTATAATGTTTTTAAAGTTTTTACGTAATTATTATATCAGAAATACACTTGTTTATTTTATTACTCTCTAAATTTATTTAAGATTTTTTCATCAAGAGAGCATATTAAATAGAAAAATATTGACAAAGAATAACTTATATGGAATTTATCATAAAGATATACTATGAACTCTATTGCACATTATGAAAGGAAAAGTATTTCCAATTGATCATAAGAATATATAATAAGTAAATACAAAAAATATTTAAAAAAAAGTTTAATAGTGAATAGAGATGACAGGAAATATGGAAAAATTTTTACTTAAAAAAATAAAAATTATAATCAATGAAAATTGGAAAAAATTCTGTAATTATTTTGTCTATAATTTATTTTATTTTTTTCTATCACAAATTTAGTATAAAAAACTATTTCTAATACTTTCTAATATTTTGTTAACACAAAATATAACTATAGATTTTACTGAATGCTGTTATTGTGATAAACTAAAATGATAAAATTAACTTATTTATCTAAAAATATTTAAATCGTGAATTCAGTTATTTGTATTATTTTTTAAAAAAATTTGATTAACAGTTCAAATTACGTATATTTTCATGTTTTTATTCATTCTACATTAATATGATAGCAAAAGTTTTCAATATTATTTATTTTTACCATAAATGAAGAATTTGTAGAAAAATATGCCTAGTGAACTGGTGTTTATACCTTTTTGCACATCGTTCAGATATGTATTATTTATAATTTTTTTATTCTGCTATTCTTTATGTACTTTTAAAACTGCATTTTAATTAGTTTCAAATCACGTAATATTTTCCTTACTTTCTTTTCTCATCACTTTTTTTATTAATATTAGTAATATTAATTTTTTTTCCATCTTCAAAATATTGTAAAATTAATTTACATCAAAATAAAAAATTTAAAAAAATCTATTTACCTATTATTATGATTTTCTGTATTACTTACCTCACTTTCATATAAGTCTATTTAAGTAAATCAGTTAGATAGATCAGATCATTTTATCCGTTCTAACTTATATAAGCAATAACTTGACTAATTTTATAAATATCTTAGCTTCGTATTCTAGATTTTACAAACGAAGTTAAAATTTCAGATTTTAAATGTGCGCGCTTTTTTATTACTCATTTTGTCAAGGCACATCTACATAAGTATATTAATTATAGTCAAGACATTCTTATTTTATCATACTACTGTTGAATAAACGTTTGTTAGCGATACTTACTTTATTTTTATTTTTTATCAATACTTAAAAATTTGTAGGCGTTTTTATACAATAAACTCAAAAATAAAGATTGAAGATACTGCTTATCATTTTGCTTTTTATTTTGAATCTTTGTTTCCACAGTGTGAAATAAATATCTAAACAATTTACAGATGCTCATTTTTCAAAGTATTTCTAAATTATTACCGCAATAATTTTTTAATGCTTTCAAAATTAAATGACATTTTTTTAAAAGCATTAATTTTTACAAAATATTTAAAAAAAAAATATTTTAGTGACGAACTTAAATAAATGCTGTACCAATAATTTAATTCTAATAGTATAAATAATTTTATACAGTATTAAATTAAATTTATATAGTTTTAAATTATTATTATATTTTATATAAAATATTAATGTATAAAAACGGTTTTATAAATAGGTGAAAAGCGACTGTGATTTTATGTTTGAAAATTATTGTAACAAATTTATACTTGAATTTAAACTATAAGCAAGGTTTAGACATTTTAAAACTATAACATTTTTTGCATTTTGTAATATACATATATTTAATGTATGTATTAAAACTTTTTAGAAAACAAACAAATTTATGAAATAAAATACCCATCAATACATCAGTAATGAACTTGTTATCTAATTCATGATGAATATATTAAAAATATATTGATTTTTACATTAATATATTTCAAATTATTATTTAGTTTGTAATATACAAGAATTGTTAGTGACATTTATATAGATAAATTTGTATAACAAATATATTTGTGAGGGTACATTTTTAAAAACAAAAGACTTTACATTAAATTCGTTTCATAACTAATTGACAAATTTAAATTAGGTAAATGTAATACTAAAGTGTATATAAATTATAAACACTCTTTATTCAAAATAAAATGTTATAAAATAAAAAACTTATTTTAGTCAATATAATAATAAAATTTTATTTTTATGACTCTTCGATGAAAATTCTAAACATTAAATTGAAGAATATTTGAAACTATTTTACTTAATAAAGAATATGTCAGTCATAAATAATCTACTCCATATAAAAATAAATAATAAATAATTTAATAAATATAATTTCGGATACTATTATAGATTCCGTATACCTAACAAATAATTAAACTCCTATTTGACATAATGTGCATTCTTCCTTGCTATCTTGATAGTTGAAAATCATTCTCCTCAAAATAATCTTTATTTTTTTATATAAATTAGATATTATTCGATGAGTTGAATGCAAGATATTTTTTGACTCTCTATCTTTTTATTTTTCACCTCTCAATTTTAAAGACGAAATATAAAGTATAATTTCTATAACTATAGATCTAAAACTGCGGAGTTTCTTAATATTTTACATTATTGTAGAAGAAAAATGAATTTTATATCTTCAATCAGCTATATCAAATAATAATTTAATTCGCTATGTTAGTAGTTAATCCAAGTTCTTAGCTGTTCTAGAGTGGTCATAGTTCCCGCGAGTCTTGTTTTCAGTGATCCCACCAGGCCCGCAAAGTGCAACCAATACTAGTCTAGCCTTCTTCTTAATGAGAACATCTTCTTCTTACTGTATACTTTGCATCTGTTAAACCATAGTTAATAGATAATTTCCACCATCTCCGTAATGGCAGAATTTTAAACCATGCTATTACGTTTGTTCTTCATTCTACTAATATAATTTAAGTAAAGAATAATCTATAGCTATTTAATGGGTATTAGAGGTTAAATATTTTAAATGGGTAATTAATAAAATACAAATAATTCAGCTTTTGTTAATATTGCAAATTACATTTTTCGTAATTTTAGCGTAAATTCTCACTTACATATTCAAATGAACATTATGCATTAATTGAGTTCGCTTTGGTATCTCATGAAATAATGATAGAACCCTGATCAGTGAACCTGATCGAGAAAGTACCCCCGAGCTATTCCACATTGCATATATGAGGAAACAGTTAGATAATAACTAATTATTTAGAGATTTCCTGGTACTTCTAAACCTCTCTGTGAACTAAATAAAATACTGTTTCATCTGATGTTCCTTAAAACGGTTTTCATATTCAAATAGTTAAATAATTAATTTTTGCTCGTAATCATCTTTAATTTCCAATCTTTAATAGTTTGTTCAGTTACATAAAAAATATTCTAGTCGATAATATTACATTAAACAAATAACTGTCTATATTATTACTGTCAAATTAATTATTTATTATTGAATATTAAAGTTATTACTAGATTGTTATTATTATTAATATTATTATTACTAGATTGGCCATACATTATATGCAAATAACTATATAATTTGTTAAGTAATTATTAAATACTTATTTTAATAATATTTTAAACACGGGCTTAGAAATAAAATTTACCTTAAAAAATACTTATGCGTTTTTGTAATGCATGTTTTTATAATTTACAAATAATTTTTGAGATTTTTAGTTGAAAATATCAATTATCAATAACACACAGTTAATTATCACTATTTTCTGTACTTGTTTCATACATTAGTCTCATAAAGTTTGGAGAAATTTATTTTCTCGTATTTTTCTACTCTAGAAAAAGTAATAATTTTTATTATGATGTAGTGATAGTAATTTAAAGTTACTCTCATGAATAATTAAAATTATCATAAATTTAGTAATTGTAACTAATAACGCTTGTTATTGTTATGAAATTATATAAAGTAAATATAATTGTAGTAATTAATTGGATATAAATATAAAAATTAAGTATAAATATTTAATTTAACTATTATATATCTACGCGACATTGAGTTTTTATTACATTAAAAAACCAATAAATTTGAAAAATATAGACTATTAAATTTGATCACAAAATAATGAAGATTAATTTCTTGTATATCTATGATATCGTTCTATTCAGTTTCATCAAATTACGAAAAATCTAATGATTTCAATTAGCCTCGCACCTGAACCGGTGATCAATTGCTCTTTTTCACTCATTCTTTATTTCTATTTTTTATTTCTCTATCATTGTCTTTTGTTAGCTCGTTCTTGTTACATATTTACTAATTTTTTTCTTTTTCGAAAATTTTTTGTTTTTATTACTTATTTTATGTAATTTCATTTTTCTGATATCTTTAAGTAGTTTATTCAACAATGCGAAAAAATTAGAAAAATGAACTAGTGTACGAATATTTTCAGGAAACTAATATTTATACAATATATTATCTAAAAATCTTTTTAATTAACTATTAAAACTTCTATTATTCACTAAATTATTATAGCAATAATTCTATTATTTTATTGCGTATCTCATTGCATCGGTGATAATATACAATTAAACAATTTTGTAGTGGAACAAAAACTGTGTTAGAGTTTTTTCACTCGATTAATTAATATCTGTACTTGCATGATTTTCACGAAATATATAATTTTTAATTATTTTTTTTTAATCTACTAGATTTTGTTAAATAATTTCAAGAATAAAATTAAAATATAAGAATACAATTATTAATAGTGAATAAATAACAATAGTAAAGTATAAAAGTAAATATAATATATTTTCAAATTCATAAAAAATAAGATGTAAAATAGGGAATAAAAAATTACATTATTAAATACAATAAAAAGATTATCATGTATTCAACTACATAATTTCTCTGTGAAGTTAGATTGCCATAATGATAAAATTAAATTGGCTTGATGTAATAAATACACTTAAATCTGTAAAATAATTATTTAATTCTTTATCCTTTTTCAGTTTATGATTTTCTTATATTTATTATTACACAAATTCTTTATGAAAGTATGATGTGTTTACAAGTATTTTGCATTGTATAGTGAAGGACTAATCTACTTTAGATAATCTACTTGGAACCTATTATTATATAATTATTTAATAAATATGTAATCCCTCATATTTAACTTATATAATAGGTTTTTATGTATTATACATAAAATAATTATATATACATATATATATGTATATATGTATGTATGTATACATTTAATGTATTTTACGTATAAAATAAGAACAAAAAGATTAATAAAAGATGATAAGTATAAATTTCACGCTTATAATTTTATATAAATAATAAAACCTTTTATACAAATATGGATATATTTCGATAAAAGGAAAAAAAAAATGTTTATTTTAAGAGTTTAACACTTACTAAAATGTTTTAATTAATACCACTCAGAAATTGCTATTTTATATAAATATTAGGTTACGTTAATGTAAAATATTAAAAAGAAATATTTCATTTTTATTAGAAATAAATTTGCTAAACTCGTTAAAAATCATTTATCTTTAAAGTCGCTATATTTAATAGTTATTTATATTAAATTAATAGTAAAATTTTAAAAAATTAATTTTTTAAATGAATTACTCGGTAATTCTAAACGAAAAAAAAATTTTAAATAAATAAAATTGTTATCAAATTGTTTAAATGCTGTTAGTAATTTTAGATCGAAAGATAATTTAAGAATAGAGAGAAATAACAGTATTAATTAAAGTGATAAAAGAATTGAACTTGCGGATATGCGTTAAGAAGAATACAGGTCGTCTCATTGGGGAAGTAGTTAGGAAAGTAATGATGTACGAGATGTACGAGAACGCCATACATTACGGAACATTCTCGAGCTCTTAACCTTTGGAAAAAAGACATTGAATTGCAGCGAACACATAACACTGAAGAATCAGAAGAAAAGAAAACACGAAAGAGAAAGAAGAATTGTAACATGAGGTAAAAGTCAAGACAGTGCGTCAAATAAAAGACGAGTGGTGCACGGTCATGACGTAAACGAGCCATTGAGCCATGTGTGTGGGCGACTTGAGATTGCTGCAAAGGTGACAGCCCTTCAGAGCGCCATTTCTATGGATCTAAGGATGGGTATGCCGGGTCCCGGGACAATTCGAATCGTCGTCGACGTCGACAACGATGCGAACGGCATCGAGGCTGACACTCGCGCCTGCAGAAGATAGAGCAGTCGTGATGCCAAAGGAATCGAGAAAGAGGGAAGCTTGGGGGTGTGGCAATAATCGTTAAAGCTCTACGTGGCCACTCCACAAGAGTTGGAAGACCCCTTCATCTTATCCCCTACTCATTCTCTCTTCTTCTCTCCCTTTCTCTGGCTATACCATTTATTTGTGTTGTCTTTCTCTCTTATCTCCTATATCTTCTTCATATCTTTTCTCATTCTCTTCTTTTTATCTACTATTCCTCTTTGATTCTCTATTTCTTACTTTCTACACTGTGTAACTCTATTATTCTTTTTGCTTTTGCTTTAATTTTAATTTCAAATTGTTCACGGCCAGAGAATTTTTTTTTTAAATGAGACAAGAAAGGGTCAATTTCTTTCAGTTTTATAAACTACTTTATACCATAACATATAAAAAATATGTAACTCAAGTTATATGTACGAACTATTCTTTCACACAGTATCCAAGAACCAAATATAATAGATCAATGTTAGATAAAGCAATATATTATCGCAATATACATATTAATTTAAAATTACTAGCTCTTATGTGATATATAAATATATATATATATTAAAATAAATAAATTTATCCAATTTTCCTACAATTATCTATAAAAAGCCAATATTCTATTCCGTTCTGCTTGAGATATACATTTATTTGGTTTTATATTTGAAATAATATTTTGTTTTTTTTATAAGATTTTGTTCAACTTTTTATTAAAATCAATTACAAATAACAATGAATAAATAGATTATTTTCCTAAATGTATTATAAAATTGAAAAAATTGTTAATTAATAATTCTTAAAATATTTAATTGAAATATGAAAGTAGATTTTATTATTTGTAATAGAATAAATTATGAATTATTTCTTAACAATTTATTAGATATGCTATATTTATTAATTTTTAGTAATTATTTTAATAATTTGTAAATTTTTAAAAGCTCTAATAATTATGTAATAAATAAATTTTTTTTTACATGTTGACAAGGTCGTATCCTCGAGCCACTGCCAAGGATTGGTGGATAGGTGAAAATTACAAAAACACTGATTTTATACTTTGACGATAGTGGCACGGTATTGTCGCGTGACGTAGATACTCCTTCTGATCCCGAGTTGAGGGCCTTTACGCGTTGATGCACTTCCTTGGCTATGCCTTGGATATCCACCCATTAATAAGCTTAAGATGTTCACGAGGTTCTGCTGTCTCCACGTTATACCTATGCGAAAACTTGAACGTTTATTTGTTAGTTTCTCCAAACCTCAACCGTTTGGATTGCCGCTGTTTAATTGTAATCTGATAAAACCGTTATTTGTTGTTTATTTTCGCGCGTGAGATCAAAGATATTTATTTTGTTTTTCATGCGCCGTCCAGTCGCTGACAGTCGGCACACGTTAATGTACTGTTATAAATTTTAATTATAATTTACAAAGTAGATATTTTGATGATTTTAAGATTATTCTAAAATATCGATTAACTTATTAATTATTTGTCATTTTAAAAAAATATCAGTATTTTCAAATTTTATGGTTAATTTATCTAAGTTGACAAAAAAACTAATTCATTAATTTACATAAAAGTTTTTAATAATTGATACAATTTTCAGCAGATTACAGTACAAGTTGTTTAAAATTGTACACTTATAAATAATGTTGAATTTTTTAAACTTATGTATTACAATAACTTTAAAATTTTTTCTTAAATTATAAAATTAAATCAAAATGAATTCATTTAATCATTAAATAAATTTAAATAATCAAAAGGATAATTTAAAAAAAATTTCATTGTGTATAAAATTAGACCATTTTTAAAATTATTCATTTATATTATAAAATCATTTCATTGACCAGATGCAATATTAATATTTTATAAACTTCTAAGAAAATAATTAATTTAAATATATTTAGAGCATTTTCAGGTAAATTTTATTTTAATGTAGAAAAAACTGTGTTGATAATTTTAATAATTAAAATTCTCTTCCTTATCAGTCATTCATTGCGAACCTATATCGAGGTCCTCAGGTCGATCATTTCTCGTCATATTTCTGCTTGTTTCGTATTTCACTAGTATGCGAATTACTCGTTTAAAGGCGTCAGTATAGCATAGAACTTTTTATGAGATATCAGAAGATCGAGGAAACGTTTAAGACGTGCATGCATGCCGATAGTTGTTATGAGTGTTTTATTTGACTGAGTGAAACCATATGCCGCTAAAAACTAGAAGAAAAATAAAATGATAATATTAATGTCACTAAGATGAAATATCTCTTAGAAAATATATAAATATTAATAAAATAGAAAAAAGTATTAATTATTTACAAAAATTATAAAATTATATGGATAATTTATAGATTAAAGGAATTAGAGATATTATTGATTATACTTTATAATAATATATATTTTATAATAATAATAAATAATATATCATATATATTAGAGATATTTTTTAACTAATGAAATTTGATTTGTGATTATCAAAATGTAACAAAAATATAGTAGTTTAAATTAAATCTCTAGAGGTTCTTAATTTCAATAATTTATTCTTAATTATTTTTTATCAATTTAGATATTCGGTCGTCTCAGCTGGTAACTCATTTTAAATACTATTTTCAAATTGATTCAATCTTCAAAAACTAAAATATTAATTCGCATAAGGTATAAAAATTTTAACTATGCTCTTATAGTTTATTTATTTATTTACTTTATTTATATTTATTTAAAATATTGTTTTATTAAATTAATTTTCGTAACTTACAAATTTAATAGAAGCATAGCTACACGTTATTTATTCATTATTATTTTCTTCATTTATCTTGCTTTAAAATGACCATACATTTATTAACATTTATTAGATTATTTATTCGAATATTTTTGAGTTATTTAAAGTGAATTTTTTTAAAGACATTAAGAATTCAAGTTTTGCACTTGAGTTTAATAAGAATAACATGATTTTTTATGTAAATCTAAAAAAATTTTATCTGTATAAAAAAAACTATTAAAAAGTATACAAAAGACTTTCAATTAAATCTAATCTTTTCAATTTCGAATATATTAAATTAGAAACTAAAATAGAAATACATATCCCAAAAATATTGATGAAAATATTAAAAAAAATAAATAATTCTTGAATTTTGGTATGCATAGATTTATTAGTTCATTCTAGAATTAGTAATTTGATTAAAAAATAAATTAAAATAATTAAATATAGAAAAGACAAGATGTGAAAGAATTTATTTTCTAAAATTTCACATTGAATTATATTTTTATGATATCAAGTAAAAATATGCAATAATGTATAATATTCAGACCGTATTAGCATGAAATAAAATGAAATATTTTAGGAGTATTTTATATACAGATTAAATATAATTAAAATTCATTATTTCAATATAATGTGCCTATAAATTTATTTTTGTAATATTTTCAAATTATATTATTTAATATTGAAATTACTGTAAGTTATAAAAATTAATTTAAAATTTTGTAAAATACACAATAATCATTTTATCTACATAAAATTAAATGTTCAAATCATAATTAATAGATAATTGAATAATGTTCAATAATGTTCTTTGATAATGCACTAAAAAACAGGTTTAAAATTAAACGACATAGATAATATGAAAGTAGAGTTATTGCATAAATGGTAATTCACAGTTTTAATTTGGACGGAAATTTTTAATTAGTATCACTTGTGAATTGATTCAGTTCAATATCAAATGTTCGAAAAATTCAATTAATTTATAAATCTAATATCTATAATAAATAATGTATTCAACTGGAAATAAATTATAATAAAAATAATAGTATTCTTCTCAAACTAGAAAATCACTTCTAAAATATACACGAATAATATACGATTTAGTCCAACCTTAAAAAGTAAATAATTATTTTCATCAAATTGTATTTATAATTAGTAATATAAGGTTAGTAATATAAATATATTCTATCAATATAGAATGGTAATTCAATGGTTAAATATAAATTAATATAAATATACATAAATATGATATATAAATACATTACAAATTAAACAGAATTCGTTTACTTCATTTAAACTGTAATAATTTATTTTTTAATAAACGAAATATTATATATAGATATACACCATACATAACAAATATAAACGCTCTGGAATATAAAGTAAAACTCGAATTTTTTCCTATTCGTAAATAATTAATAAAATAATTAAATAATAATAATTAAAATAAGTAATAAAATAATTCCTATTCGTACAATAATTAGATTTCCGATTCATAAATATTTTTTACATTTAAGATTTTTTAGTTTGTTTTTTAATAAATTATGTACAGATTGAATTATCTAAAGCTACATATTCCAAGTAGTTTATTAGTTACAGTAAGAATTTTGATGTATTGCTCCAATTTTATAAATTATAGAATATAAAATTAATTTATATGATTTAATATATTTTTATTAAATTTAGTACTTCAATATTGTTAGCATTTGATATTATTCTATAATACCGATAGCGCTTGTCTGAATAATATAATTTTTTTTTGAAAATAAATTAAACCAAATAAGGTAACTGAAAAACTGAATTTGAAATAATCTTGTTTAAGTATAGTAAAAAATGCTGATAATTTGAAGAGTATAAAATTATGAAAAGAAATTTAAATTAGAAACGTTCTCAAAAAAAATTTTAACGTATAAAATGAGTTTTTGCTCACGACGCACAGTGAATTTTAAGTGATCGTAAGCAATAAAATTGTAAAAAGCCTTGTCCAAATCGATCCGCAGGATAATAATTTCTATCTATGACCCTAATAAAATATTAGTACAGCCAAGACATCGATGTGATATTTCAAACCAGGGTGGCTATACTAAATGCCATACCGATGATAAAAGCAAGACATTGAAGCATATGCTCGTTTCCTTTTTGCAGTGCCTCGTGCGAGCTAAAAAAGCCGGAGCTCCATTATTCCCGAACAATAACCATTACTCCACTCGCTCGCTTCTTCTACTCTCCTCACCTTTTTCCACCTCCACCCCTTACCCACATTTCTCCTTCTGTTTTGTACCTACATCTTTCATTTTTTCTTACTTTCTTGAATTTTACTAATACCTTGAGAATTCTTAAAATTCCCTTCTATATTTATTACCTTAAACAATTATTTTTCTACTATCTTTCCATTTTTGAAATTTTTTTTACATATTATTATAATTTCAATTACGGTAGTAAATTAAAAAGTTTCTTCGTTAAAAGTATCTGTTTCATATATCTAAATACTTTTATGTTTAGAATCTAAAACTGTTAAAAGACGGTAGAACCTTTGTTTTACTACAGGCTAAATAACTACTGGCTCTGAAAGCAGATTGTCTCTTTTTTAAGGTTGTTCAGAACATAATTTCTCCACACATTAGAATTTCTTCTTTTATATAGGAAAATTATTCGTTAAATACAAACTAAAAATTAGTCTTATTACCTTACACCAAATCAGTACGTATAATTGAATATTTTGTATTTTTTTATTATGATTAACTTAAATGTAATTTAATTTATTCTTTTCTAATTACCTGATTCAGTGATTCAAAAATACTTTAATTTAAAGGCTTTATTATTGAATTACCAAAAAAGGCATAAATAATTGTTTAAAATTTTGTTTAAGACTTAAAAGTAATTGAAATAATAATAATAGAATTCGGAAATATATATAGTATTTTATATATTGCTCATACAAATGAGAGTATTGTTGTATAATAAATTGTTAGTAAAAAAGCAAACTTTCTAAATTTTACATTTATTTGTTGTAATTGAAAATTATAAATTTTATCGTTTACTATAAAATTTTATTAACTTAGGTTATAAAGTATAGTACAAAAAATTATAATATTTAAAATCATAAATTCCCTAAACAGAGAATTTGTATTTTCAAAATACTAAGCAAAAATATTCTTGTAATATATTATCTTTTCTAATTTTTACTTTCAAACAATAATTTATATCTACATATGGTAATACTAATTGATATATGAATATATTTACGTAACTTTTATCAGAGACAAATACCAAAAAATATTATACCTTGAGTTGACAACTTGATTAACGACTTAACATGAACTCCAATTTATGATTAAATATAATTGTCATACGTTTGGGCTTTATTAAGTCTTTAAGAAGTCTTAAAATTCAAATAATGTGCATTGAAATAAGTTTAAACAAACCGTTGTATTCGAAGTTATGAAATTAAATGTATTTATATTTTCATAAATGATAATATATTCTTACATTTAAATATTTGAATGTGTTAAATAGGATTATTTTTGGGTTTGTTTAAAAAATGAAAATTAAATTCGCTGTATGTGGTGTTACTTTCGAGGTATTTCATCGTTCAACTTAGGATAATGTAGTTATTCAGAATATAAGAACAGATCCGGAAATAATGACCCAGGTTCACTGAAAAGTAGGTTTATTGTTCTGAGGTTGAAAGTAGACTTCTTGCGCATGGAAGGAGTTCGGACCGATCGGAACCAAAGATAAGAGTAAAGTTAACAACTAATAACAAAAAACAGATCCTAGAGAAAAAGTATGTAAAAATAGAAAAAAGTTCATTGTCCGGAGATTTTATATAAATTTGCAGTACTTTACTACATCCACTACCGGTATACGTAAATAATTCACGGGTTATTAGATAGGTCAGAATAAAAAATTCATGTCTTGACGAATACGTTAACATTATGCCACCTCCAATACGACAATGAATTACAGTGTCGATATTCTCATCAACATCTCCTTATTTAGTTTACATATTTTTTGGAAGCAATATTTATATTTTTGCGTACATGATTGTATGTATGCGAGTTTATATATATACCGTTACAGATCGTCGATTAGTTTAATAACATTATATTAGATACACTTCTCACTAATAATATATTTATAACATAAAGTTGTTAAAATTACTACGTAGGTAAATTTATAAAGAAATTACATCTTTTTGAATACGGACATTTTACGTAAATGTATATATGACTCGTTAAATATTATATATTTAATAACTGCAAAGATAATTTTCAATTTTCTTTTATTGAATTTCTTCATTTTAAAACAAGAAGCTTTTTTTTTTCCATTTTCTTCTTTTTCGCTAAGTATCACTTTTACTCTATGCTAAAGATACATACATTAAAAAATATCGATTTTGATTTGTTTATAGAATTTTAGTACAAAGAGGTTTCTAAGTACATTTCATTTTTTGAATGACTTTTAAAAATTAAAAACAAATATTATTGTTAATTGAAAAAATTTCTTTACTTTTTCTTTTATTGTGTCATTTATTATCAAGTTAAATTATTTTTCACGATTTCTATATATGTATGTATAATAATGAATGTATAACGTATGAATTGCCGTTCTTGTTGCAAGTATGACGTAATATGTCATGTTATTTGAATACGTCGATTATAATATGAAATTAATTAATTTTTGTTGTTTTTTCAGTTTGTTTAGTATTATATATACAATAAATTTTTAATTTATTATTATTCTTAATATTCCTTTTATCATCATCATCATCATCATTAGTAGTAGTAGTCGTAGTTGTAGTAGTAGTAGTAGATGTATTAATATTTTAACGATATTATTTCATGCTGTAAGAAGAATAATTTTTTTTAATGCACAAGCCTGCAAGTGTAAAATTAAGTTTTTTCCCCTTTAATATTCTAGAAATTAATTATATATAAAACTTTTTTAATGGATTTATTAATTTATATTTATTAATTAAAGTGATTAAGAATTGAAACCAGCTTGGTTATTCTTAGAAGAACTAATTTTATTTAATAATTTACGACCGTAAATAATCGCGAAAAAGAGGATCGATTATCTACAAATTCGGCATGTTCTATACTGACTATTTTTGCAAGATTATATGATATCTACATTTTTATTATCAGTTGCATTTCGAAGTCAATTCTTAATATTCCATTTTATTCGTTAAATTACATTTATAAGAACTATAATTATTTGTATCTTTACCCTTATTTATATGAATATATATGTTACTGATCGCATCGCGTTCTCGTGATAGGATAGGAAAAATTGGAAGGAATAATTTTAATCAGTCTTCTTAGGTATGCTCAGATTTATTTATCAAGGCTTAAAAATTCGAAATATCGGTTCAGGACTGTACCTTAAGGATAGGACGGGCTGATTTCGGGTGGAAATAAGTATATTTGTATTCAAAAAAGTATAACTCAAAAATGCACTTTTATTCTGTTAGGAAAATAAAATGGTGAAAAGTTGCCACTACGTCCGGCGGTAATGAAGTTCTGTCTTTTGTCTACTATGTTTTTATTTTGTATGTTTTAAAAATATCTTTTGTTTCGTCGTTAACGTTACCTGTATAAAAAATGTCTCGTCCTTTAGTCATTCGCCGGTAGGTAAGCGTTTAGTGTAAGTTTATTTACTCCCGCTGAAGCTTTTCCCTGAAAGCAAATCGCCTTTTACATTATTTCACCAACAACATACTTATTGCTCTAAAATCTACCTGTATAATTGTAATTTATGTATATGGTCGCTACATCGGTGAAACAATCGGTCTGTCTTGATACGAGTATCGGGGCAAAAAGATGCCTCGATCATCTTGCGTTCTTGCTTTTATCCCTTCCCTAACATATCTGTGGACACTTTCACTGTCATTAATTTTCCCTTTTTTCCCTTTTTATTTTATGCACTAATTACGATAGTCAGAGTGTCTTGCTCTTATAAATTAATATTAATACAATGCTTGGGCTTGACTTCCTTAAAAACTTACTATAATCCGTATCTTTTACGATCAAACTAAACTAAACAGATATTTTGAATAGGCTACGGTTCTTCACACTTTTGTTTCGGCTTAAAACTCATGTACTACAAACCAAGTATTTTACGGATAAACACGCACGACAGTTTTAATTACTAGCACAATACACTCGCTGTGTTCGCCGCTTTTCTGTTCCGCTCGGAACATATCTCCTTTTTCCGCGTCCCTGGGCCTGAAAAAACCCCTGATGAGCTATCGGATGAAACAGGCCCTCAAAAATTATCGCGTGACAAGCGGACTTCGTCGCATGGTTTAGCTAAGCCGTGATGTTTGTTTTCCTTGTCCGGCAATACGCGGTTCCGCAATCGCTCCTATTCTTGGTAATGAGTTTTTGGCGGCTTGCACCTTACATGCTGCCCCCACCACTCTTATTTATATGGTCTGTGGAGTCGCGATACTATGTGCGATGTTTGACTTTGACGCGAGGGATTGCGCCACGTTTATGGTGGCAGGCCCCTGACGCTATGACGCATCCGCACTGCCCAACTCCAACCTCGTGCTCACGTTGAAGGTGGCAAGGGTGAGGAAAGAGGGAATGTCTCTCTAACTTAGACGATGGTTTTTGTTAAGACCGGACGCGAGTTTCCCCCGAGCTTGTCGTGGCAAGCTGATACGTCCTACCTCTCTTTGATCATCTTGATATTTTCTTTTCCGAAACCCGAGACATGGAGCCTGGCGGATAAGCGCGAGAGAAGGAGAGAAAGGGAGGACCGAGCCAGCGCGTGAACGCGAGAGAGAGAGAGAAAGAGTAGGTGTAGCAGTTGAACGCGTAAGAGGGGTAGAGAAGGCGGGAGGGGGTATCGCTGCAACTTGCTCACACTCAAGTCTCGTGGCTGCACGGCATGGGCCCGCAATATTAAGATTTATTTTCTTCGTTTTCAGAAAATATTCTGCATTAGAATATTTTCAACGATAGTTACTTTTCCTGCTATGCCGAATTTTCGACTCACTTGGAAAAGTATCGTTTTTCATTCACGTCTGCCTACCTGCCTCGCACATGTACTTTTTTCGCACTTATGCTATTGTTTTATTTTATGACCACACACTTATATTTCGTTCTTCTAAATCTAAGCATTTACATTTTAGGCAGGCGGACGGTTCGCCTAGGATAACGTAAGCTGTACGCTAGATATGCTATTACTTACGCACCGATTACTTATCCATATACTCAGTTTTAACTATTTTTAATATTTACATTTACAAATAACAAGCGAAATACCAAATTAAGACACCCCATTTACTTAGAATTTAGATGTGATTTCACACATAATAATAATAATGAATAATAATAATAACAATAACAAAAATAATAATGATAATAGTAATAATCGATCCAATCACACCTGCAGTCAATCATTCATTTATTACTTAAATGATATTTTTAAATGATTCACAATCATTTATATTTATAAAATTATGAAATTGTATTAATGAAAATTGAATATTTATCTATTAATTATTAAAAACATTTTAATAGATATTTTTCACCGAAGCAAAATTGAATAGTATAAAAAAACTTATGTAATAAAATAATTAGGCTAATTAGAAGATGTTAAAGTTTCTAAAAATAAACTTTATTTAGTATTCTTTATAAATTCAAATATAAAATTTAAACTAATATTGAGCTTCTATAAAATTTTTTAACATTAATTATCCAGAAATCTACTTAAATATTTTTATTGTACTCATAAAGCCTTTTAAATTTAAAGTTAAAACGAACCTTTTTATAACGTGAGCATTAATTTTTTTATTGCAGTATTCAAAGAATATCTGTTATTAGACTTAAACTCAAATGGAATTATTTTATTATTAATATCTTATGCTGTAAGATTATTGTGATGAATGTAGAAAAAAATCTTGAGAATTAAACAAGTGTTAAATCATTTAAATTTTATGATTTTAGAATGATGTTTTGGGATATATTATAATTATATATTATACTATATATATAATTAATTGATTAAAAATTTTTAGTGTTAACATCTTATGAAAATACATTAAATAAAAAAGTACATTAATATTTATATTCTAAAAAATTCGTTCCATTTATTGATTTATTAAGTATTTTTTTAAATTATATATTTAAAATAATTAATTTTTATGCTTTTATTTTATTTCAAATTGTTTGTCGAAAATTAAATTCAATAAATTAATATTATTAAATAATTAGCTTTGCAAACTGAATCGTATTTGTAAGAACATCAGATGAGAAAAAATGCAACAGTAAAACATACAATAATATTCTCTTATAAATTTTGTTTATTAACTATAGATACAAAATTAGTGCTTTTATAGATCATACAATTATGTCACACTAGTTTTATAAATAGAAAAATATAAACGAGTATATTATAATTATAATATTATAATCTTATCAATAGATTATACATAAACTAATTTAATGTATAATAATTAAATATTTTTCGAAATAAATTGAATCTTAGATAGTTCTCAGATAATTACTAAGTACATTTCATTAAATATTTATTGTTAAGAATGGATTAAAATGTATCGGTATACATGCATATAGAAGATATTAGATGTAATAGATTAAAAATAATTAAAAAAAATTATCGAAAAAAAGAATATTTATATTTTACTAAGATTAAAATAATTGCAAATAGATTTTACTGTTAATATAATTCATGCTATATCATAATTTTAATATTTTATTTTACATATTTTTTTACAATTATAATTCAAAAAATATTACTAAGATCTTTAATATAGCTTTTAAAAATAGCTCTATCATCGATCATATAATTCGACATTTATAGAAGAAGGTTTTAAATAAATATAAAAATTTTACTTAACTTAATAAAAAAAAATTTTTAACTTTTACTTTACGCTGTGTTTTATTAAATTATTTAAATGAGATAATTTTTCAATGATTTTTGATATATAAAAAAAATGAAATTTTATGAAAAATAAATGAGAATTCGAAATTAGATGAAATAAATTAAATCAAATCATATTTAGGCGTTAAAATACAATAGAGAGATATAGACATACACGTGTATGTACGTACGTAAATAGAAACATTGTAACAAGGAGGTGTCATTTCATTATAAGGATCACTTGGGGGATTTGAAAAGGAAAATGTGTCCGATAATTTGGAAATTCATAGCATCCTAAACAGCAAGTCTTCAAGGTAAAAAGGCCACGAGCAAGTGAAAGGCCGAAAATCAATTAGTTGTTGCTCTTAATGTTGACAGTAATGTGTGTACATATATATATATATATATGTTTGTGTGTTTGTGTGTGTGTATTGTATAAATCCATATGTATTGATATACTTTCTATTTAATTTTACTTAAATATTGTATCTTTTTGTGCAAGCAATTATGTCGTAGTTATGCATCATTATACAAAGCATGTGTCGGATCCTGATGAGAACTTGTAAAAGCAATTATAAAAAAATTCTATTATTGTAACCGAATTCTGTTGATAAAATTTCCGAGGAATAATATTTATTCGCCGCAGATTTGTACAAAAAATTATATTGAAACGCTGGTTCCAATTTAGTTAGAAGATTTTTTCCGCTTAAATTATTTATCTTTCCTTAATCGAAAATATTAACCGTTCAAATCGGTGTATAAGATTCAGATACACGATTAAAAGATGGTCGAAAGGTATGACAAAAATATTGTATACTGGTTTCAAGCTGTGTCATAGTAAATGGTCCGACAATCCTTTTCCTCAAAATCATAACATAAAATCTATATTTAATATAAATTCAATAACTAATAAAAAGTATGTCATTGAATTTATTTATCTAAAATCATAACGCAGTAATTATTATCTTGTAAGACAAGTTTTTACGGAAAATTAAATTTAAGGTAATATAATTATAACGGTCCAACAGTATTCTTATTATAATTTGAAACAAATTTTTAGTACATACTTGTTATAATAATAATTTAAAAATTTTTAAAATTTTTAAAATTTAAAAAAAAAAACATCGTCAAAACTCAAAAATAATTTAAATACAATTTTTTTTACAGATCAGTAACTTATTATATAATTTAATAATTGAAGTATAAAACAGTTAATTAATCGTGAACACACTGTGTTGATAGTCAATATGCTTTTAGAACTGTGTGGAACGCATTGTGGTTAATCAACTGCGTTGCAGCTTGAAAATATGTTAATTTTCTAATTAAAAAATACTAATCTATACGTTTTATTTTATCCAGTTCATTTACTTTATTATTTAAGATTGTTTATCTTAATTTTTTTTACTAAACTGGAGTATTAAATGCTCTGTTTGAAAATTTGAAGAGTATTATGTTGTTCAGTAATTTTATTAATTTTCAAAACTTCAACATATTCATGATAAATTACTTTATATTTCACAAATTATTATAGTTAATTAAACTATTTATGTCATTATATTTAAATATCTACTGTTTGAAGGTTAATGTTGAATATTTAATATGTAAATTACGTATTATTATCAATGTATTATATTCATAATTATATGTGAATAACTAGTTTATAAAAGTTTATAAAAATATCTTCGACTATAAAGATTGTAGATACAAAACCACTAGTTATGTTTAGGTTAGAATATTAGGTCACTTTGTTCAGATTCAATACAATGATTATAACTTAAAAAAGAGCTTATCATCACAAAAATTTGTTATAAAACCATTATACGATTAAGATAGCAGAGAGATCTTTACCGTTAAAAGTATCATGTAAAATGTATTAAATAAAAGCTTCTTCTCTGAAGGAAACACCAAGGACTTTCAACTCTGGTTATGATAACTATTATGATTATATTAATTCAAATTTTTTAACATATTCATATTTAGTTTATAATAATATATTTAATTTATTCAAAATGTTATATTAATAAAATAAAATTTTTTTAATAGTTATAAATTTATAATTTTAATAAATATAATAGTTATAAAGTTTTTATTTTATGGGCATATGCTCTCATTATTTTTTGAAACTTTTAAATTGCACACACGCATGTAGCATGTCTATTTTCTTATAAAAAAACATCTTTTTATTTTAAATTTTTCAATGGCGAATTTACAATTTATACTAATCTATATTTATAACGAATATGCAGTACTAGATAATAAAGTATGGGAAATAAATTATGCTCATTTTTTAACCAATTACTGTGTTATCTTTTAAAGTTAAATTTATAATTTCATAATTTTTATCGTCGTAGTATGTTTCATTTAAAATTTATTTAAATATAATATTAATATAACTATTATATATTGTATTTACAGCAATAATTTTTTGAGTAAAGTTTATAAAAAGACTTTTTTCTATTAGTTTTGATAAAAATTCTAAGTATTCAATAAATATTAATATATTATATAATATATATAATTCATTCATATTCAATAAAATATTATTTATGTTTAGATATTAAAATATTAAAAATTTTATAGTAAACAAGGTAAACGTTTAATTGGTCTAAATAAATATTTAATTTAGATAACATTATTAATATTTATAGAATAATTTTATAAAACAATACTTTATATAAGCATATTTTGGTTTTATAATAAGATATTTTTTAAATTATCGAACAATAAAAAATAGTAACATTTAAATAAATTGTATTTAAAGAAGTAACTGTTACCTTATATTTTTTTATTTTTTGTTCATCATATTATAGGACATGATGATACAACTTAAAATCATAAATAAATTATAAATTAAAATATATATATTTTTTAGATAAGTTTATATTTATTAAGATTACTCTAATAATTGTAAATTATATAAAACTCACTCGATATTGAACCAATAAAAAAATGATTTTTTTCAAATACAATGACAAAAAATTTATTTGTAAATATTATTTTAAAAAACACAATAAAAATTTTCAGAATTTTGAAATGCTCCGTTTTATAATAAATCATTTCACAATTTTATTTTATTTTTGTTCTCAACTTCTTCTTTTAGCCTTCAGATATTTAATACATATGAATAAAATAAATATATTATTTTCATATTTGCAGATAATTTATTAATTATTATTAATTTTTCTGCTGTTCAGTTGAAGGTTTTCTTGAATATTTTCATAGAATGTTTAATTACTGAAGTGATGAAAATAGTCTCTCGAGGCAGATACAAATGTATATTAAATTATTCTTTAATTCGATTAAATTTTGTTGGAGACGTACAATGTACAATTTTTTAATTTTTTTATTTTGTATTTGGCTTGGATACAAATAATATTTAATTTGGCAGGCGAAATTAAAATTTTTTTTTTAATTTAAAAATTTTTAATTAAGCTGATAAATTAAAAATAAAATATTAAAAAAAACAAAATTATATTAATTAAAAAAACGTGTATTTAAAATATATTTAAAACTATTTTTAATTAAATTATAATAAATATCAATGTTAACGAAAATCTTCTTTGAAATCTGTTGTTAATTTTTACAAACTGATTGTCTACAATTGGTGAACTTTGGTTCTCTTTAGTTTTTTCCACCGAAAAAATACTAGAATTTCTGAAACTTACCAAAGAATAATATGCACAGTGCAAAACAGTGAAAGAGAATGCATTTTTCTAATAATTACATTTATATGCAAGACACGCAAAACAGTTGTGAACTCGCCAACGCATTATAATATTCTTTTTCTACCTCTGGTTTTAATATTTTGCAGTACTTTTAACACTAAATTTATAAATAATTCATGCTTATACATTGATATAAAGTATGTAAATAAATATTTTATCATTTAAAGAAAAGGAAAATATTTTCATTTAATTACAATAATACTAAAAATCATAATAATTCTATGTAACACTGTTGATATTTTTTTAAAAAATAATTGTAGATTTTATAAATACGAATTTAAAATATTTTAAAACAAAACTAATAATACTTAGCTAATACTTAAAATATTTTTCAGTATTTTCATTAGTATTATCAATTTTTAGTATTAAATTACAAGTGTATAGATGCACATTTTATAAAGTATTTTATTACTAGAATTGATGAAATAATAAAATTATTATTAGATATAAAACAAAAGAATATAATAACATACACTAAAAGTATTTTTTTAAACTAAAAGTAAAGTAATAAAAAAAATACAAATCGTAGGAGCTGTCTTAATTGCTCAGCCATTTCAACCAAAGTTGAAATGTTAAATTTCAATTTGAAAGTACTAAGAAAAAAATTAAAGAAATATATAAGACTTACAATAGAAAAATATTCAATAGGAGAATTAAATATAAAAAATTCCAAACTGTAGCATACCTTAAAGATTTCTTCTACCTCTATCCGTTTATAAAAAACTAAGCTTTCTGTATCCTTATTCATCCTTTTACATTTTATTCGATTTTGTTCACTTTTGTATATGCTGCTTACGTTCTTCTTTTAAGCGCAATCTTTTTGCCTTATTTGTCAAGTTGTTTTTTCTACTCTTTTCAATATTATTTCTTCGACTTTGTCAACGTCGTAATCAAACCTAGTACTTGACTCTTCATGCATGACCAGTTGGTAATCTATAAAGGGTTTTCCAGTTGTTTGATGATCCATTTTATCATAATTATATTTATATAAAATATATTTATATTTAATAAAAATATTTATATTTCAATTTCTATAAAATTAAAAAAAAAATAAAAGAACAAGTGCAAAAAGGACAAAAATTGAGAGACTACTGAATAGTTTAGGATAAATTAAAATAAAGAGAATCGGTAAAAGTAGTATTAAACTGTATGACAAATTGCGTGACAAAAGTAATAAGAGAAACATGAAACATAAAGACAATAAAGCATAATTCATAAAAACATTATGCTGATGCAATATGAGTTTTATAAATCAATGCATAGTTTATTAGATGGCGAAATTAGATAAAGCACGTGCAGTTTACTTATCTCAATTATAATAATCTCGATTCCTATTTTGCTCCACGCTATTTCTAAACTTTCCTATTCTTGTCCTAAAAAAGTCAAGAGCAGTCAAAATTCTTATTGATGTCATTATACTCTTATTCAAAATTAATTATCTTAGTTATCTAAAATTAAATTTTATCGTGTCAACACTGTGAAAAGATACGTAATAATATACGTAAGATACGTAAGATACGTAAATACTTATAAAATTTATAAGAAATTTTTATATGATACTGTAATGTATTATTTGTCATTTTTATAATACAATATATTTTTCAATATTTTTCACTGAAATAATTGAAATATTCAATATTTAATTAAATATAACAAAATAAGGCTAACAGATGTATTAAAAATACATAATTTTCAACAAAAATTATTAATCATGCATCTTAGAAATTTTGTCTTTATGAATTAATGAAACGGAATTATAATTTATAAATAAAAAATATATTTCAAATAATATTTATATAAATTTTAAATACAAAGTTATATACAAAGAGAGAAAGAGATTAAAAGAACTTGAATAAGAGAGACAGATATAATGAGAGGGAGAGAGAGAGAGAGAGAGAGAGAGAGACATAAAGAGAAAGAGAGGAAGAGATGGTTGGAGACATAAAATTTATTTTATGCGTTTATTTAAGTAATAAGTTTAAATCATTAAAAACAACAACAAAAAGTTAAATTGAAGAAATACTTAAAAATTAAAGTTAATTAATATTATATAGATCTAAATAAAAAATAGGTTTTGAAATTAGCTGATAAATTTTTTATAAATTTGAATAATTTATCAAATTATATGATGCCATTAAAAAAAAAGCTGTTTTATATCTATGAGATTTATACAAAAATAAATAAATTAAATTTCTAATATCTTAAACGCATTTCAAAATTTAAAATTTTTATATAGAGTAAAAAGAAAAATTAGCTGAATCTAAATTAAATTAAAGTTAAGAATCGAAGCATGCTAGTTTATGTTGGATCAATAATACATTTTGATACAAACTCAAATAATTATTCAATTAAAATAAGCACGATGTTAATCACATTTTCCGCTACTAAATATATTCGATTTAATAAGTAAGCAAACAGGAGAAATATATATGATTATCAGTGTATTCATTATTTATGTTTTTTTCTTATTATATTATATATGAATATATTCGGTTTATTTATTAAGTAAATAGGAGTAATGTATCAGATAATCAGTGAATTAATTATTTATGTTTTTTACTATATTATATATAAATAACAAAGAATTTGATACCTACGTGGTATATTCATATGCACGTACTATCGAAAATAACTATCACCGCGAAAAAAAATGCACCAGTAACGTAAGGAAGATATATATATAGTACGTTACAATTAACAAGAGATTCCGATAAAAATAGAGAGAAAAAATAATGAAAACAAGAGATCGTGATTGGTACACCCTTATTTTGTATAGAATTATAAAGAGGGGTGTATGGGGTCCGGAAAATGAGAGTCGTATGACATTCCAAAAGAGAAGTTCATCAACAGCAGAAGAAGGACAAGACTTCGTTGAAGGCGTTAATGGAGAATCTCCATTTGTTGATCGAGAGGTAGCTGCTGCTACTTATCATCATCTGAGTACTTACCAGTCAGTTTTCAACCATAAATCAGTCGTATCCAACTGTGATCACAATGTTCATGTTTTGCCTTTATTTCGAATTAACTGTTCTATTTCTAAACCATATCTACTGTGCTCAGAAATTCTAAATCGGTTTATTTCTTCTTATCTACCATCCAAGTCTGTTTTGAAGATGAGACGTCACCTAGAAATATTCGTAGATCGTAGACAACGAAATTATTGACTTCCGAAAGACAATATCTTATCAATTTCTCTTACATATGCCTCAGATATTCAATGTAATATTTTATCTGACAAGAACTCGTTTTACTCATTAACTTTCTTTGATGCTTATATTGACTCCTATCACTATTATAAAAAATATATATATACAAATATATATATAGTGAATTACTTTTAAATTCTATAACTAACAAAGAATATACATTTTTTATTATTTTTTAAGTCTAATATTTATACGTTTGATAATTAGTTTGAAATAAATCGTTAAGAAATCATAGTTTTAAATTCGTATTTGGAAATCTATTTTTTACATATTAATATATCATAGTTTTTGTTTTTTTTCTAATATTTACTTCCGCGTAATATTCCGCATTAGTATACATCGAAAGTTTAATAAGTGTAAGAAAAAAGTTAAGAAAAACTTGATGATTTTTTAATACCCTGATCATATAAAAAACGTATATAAAAATAATATTTATTAGACAAATTATTTACTTATTTATTTATCTACATTTATTATAAGAAATGGTTTATTCGATTATTTCTAGAGAAAAATAATTTACCATCATAATTTATTCAACTATTAAATGTATTTATGAATTAATAAATTGATTTCCTGGGAGTCTTGAACTCTTCTGAATATGTTATAGATCTTAAAAAAGCTCGTAATTGTTTAAATAAACATGCAGCTCCAAGTTTATTATTGATTCACTGATTATAAAATATATTTTCGAAAGACTGTCCGGAAAAAGACACGAAAAAGCAAGCTCTAGTCTACAATAAATAAAGCTCGAAAATCGCGAGGAGATAAAGATTTCGATAACACTTGAGGAGACGCAGATAGATTGCTACGGCATAGTTACAAGAAAATATGCAAGAAGTGTGCGAAAATGTTATACCCAATTTACTAAGAGAAAAGACAAATGTGTAAGAGAATACAGTGAAGTTTTCCAAAAAATGTAAAAAATGAGAATGATTGCCAAAAGATACAAAAAGCCGGAGAATACGAAAAAAGTGATAAGAAATTCTATCTCTTTTCTCTGTGTTTCTCTCTGTCGTACTATTATTTTCTCCTTAATTAACTTATTCTTTTTCTTTTATTATTTACTTTAAAATTATGATATCTAAATTGTTACCAAGTATGTGTGATTGTAGTTTTTAACAGGGGACGCATGTGTATTCAAGATGTGAACATATATACACAAAATAAGACATTTAAAAACCTAGAAATTAAAGCCGTCATCATTTTTTTTAGTAGTCTTATCATTTATGTAGTAACATTATTTTGAAATTTTAATATTTAATAATGCCTTTGATTTGTATCTTAGACATGTTTATTAAATAAAATTTAAAATTTTGTAGTATGATACTAATATCTTATAAATAGAATATATCTAAATATATTAATTTTAAAATGTAATTTGAACGATTTATAATTTTCAATTGAAAAAAAATGTGCTTAATAAATGTACCGAACTTTCAAATTCAGCTTACACTTACGATTTAGATTTTTAATTTGAATTACGAAAATAATTTATTCATTTATTATTTTCACTTTTGTTTTTATTTTCAGGTTATATTTTATTCATATTATTAAAGTTAACCTCTTTAATAATTAACATAATTCAACAAAAAATTTACAATAGTTCATAATTTGGCTTAAATTTCGTCTGTATCATTTTTAAACTTTTATAATTTTATAATATTAATATTTTTAGTAAAATTAAAATTAGTTTTAATATTCTAATGAAAAACAAAAGCTTCAATATTGTGTATTTAGTTCAGTCGTATAAAATAATATGAATCAAATAATGTTTTCTTTTCTATCATGTTAAATAGTAAACGGAGAAAATAAAATTAAAAATTATATGAGGTATAATATCGTAACTTTTTAATTTGTTGTTAGAAATATATTTTCGTAGATTTTAAAAGAATTTTAACTTTTAATTAAATAAAATAATAAAGAACTATTTTTAAGCAGATATGTTCTTGTTTCAAACTTGTAAATTTTGAAACAAACATTTGTTATTCCTTTTTCGGTTGGAACTTTCTTAATTTGGAATTTTTTGTAAATATACTAAATACATGTCTAATTATTTTTACTATGACTAGATTTTTTTAATTAATTATTACAATATTTTTATAATTTTTTGTAAACTGAGTTTTTATTAAATATATAATATTGTATAAAGATATAAAAGTATGCGTTTCTATTCAATAAATTTTTCTTTACTAATATTAAAGTATTGTTTCAAACTATTGCTTAAAACTTAGTACATTTAATAATTACAATGCACTATCAATTTTTTTTTTATATTTGTATAGTTTAATCATTACGAAGTTAAATATTCTAAATTCTTGAGTTAAATATGAATATATATTATTTATCCTGAACTCTTGGTAGTCAAATATTTTTTTTGTCTAATATTGAGAAAGATTATTGACATTTTTGTTTTATTTAAGTGCTACTTTAAGGACAATATGTTTTAAAGGATAAAATATAAATTAAAGATAGTCTTTATTTGTATTGATCTTTAAGAAACTATGCTATCTATTATGGTTATTTTCAGGTTGAGAAACTTCAATGCTTTTAATAAGATTTCATAAAGATTTATGACATATATTTAATTATTTATTTAATCATGAAAATCTTCCAAAATTATAATAATAAAAGTAAGCCTCAATAGTCTGAACAAATTGGAAAATTTTGCTTCTATATATTCAATTAAAAAGGAATCAAACTATATAAAAATATAAAAATAAATACTTTGTTGATATATATAATAATTTATGTAGGAAATAAAATGATAAAAACATTAAAAAAGAGATGTATAAAAGTGTAATTGAAGAAAATAATACTAATTGGCGCTTGACACACTTCGCAGCTTAAAGGGAGACCTGCTTAAATTCTGGATACACACGCATATGCCCGCGCATATAACATAACTACATGCTCCGAGATATCTGATCCTCAACTTTTTTCCTTTTTGTATCGTTTTATCTCTGCTTCTTCTCACCTTTCAGGCCACATTAGTTCATCAATCAGAGGCTTAAATAGCCGCTAAGAAAAATCATGGAGTATACGTATTGAAAAGACAGAACAAATTTTTTTTAAATTAACAGAGTGGATAAAGAAAAAAATGTCAACTTGCGGTTTACGATAGTAAAATTAAGAAGAAAAAGATTTTCAAAAGAAAGTTTTGTGGGGTTGGTCTTGTCGTCATTGCCGTAGCACTGGTGAGACGGAAGGAAGGAAGGAAAATGTACTGGTGCTTTAAAGAGAGAGCGGAAAAGTAAGTGAGCGAAGTGTAAAAAGGTTTACAATAGTTTTGAGTAAAAAGAGTGGACGAAAGCTAGAAATAAAGGCAGTGTGAGAGGTTAAGTGGTTGTTGGCTAGACATTTCAAGATTTGAAGGTGGTTTCTATTTTTGATATTTTTGAATTGGCTATTAAGACGTTCTCGTTTATTTCCTATGAATTAAAGCTTATAATTATTCAATATATTAAAACTATTTAACACAACTAGAATTTAAGGTAACGATAATTTATTTAAAAAAATATTTTTAATAGTAAAAAGTTACAAATAATTTATAATTAAAATGTTTACAAAGACTGCGCTATAATTAAATAAAATTATGAATTTACAAGATAATATTGAATTATTGATGAAAACTCTAAACGTTTATATTACGAAAATAATTTATTGCACTTTCTTAAATACTTTTAAATGTATAGAAAATAGAGCTTATTTACTGTTAATTATTATAATATTAATAATTGATCATTATTAACTCCAGCACATTAAATTTTATTTATAGGTGAATTATTTTATCTAAGATTAACTATAAAAAAATCTTTTTAAAATCTTGAAAAATTAAAATATATGTTGCCATTTTTTAAAGAACTTTGGAGACAAAATTGATGATGATAGGTGCATTTTATTAAAAAAAAACATGAATATTTTCCAAAAGATGGTTATATTATGATTAAATTTTTTTTAAAATCTTTATTTTCAAACAATCTGTAACACTGTTTTGTAAAGCATTAAAAATAGTATTATATCTTTATAAAATAAAAAATATTATAAAATATGGAGTAACAGCCTTTAAATTGTTTCAAAATATATTTGTAAAATTATCGGCTAAACTAGGATAAAAATATCAGAAACTATAAGAAACATCATAGTAAAATAGTGAAACTCAATACTTTTCCTAAAATTCTAAGAGTAAATTAATTAAGAAAAGAAGAAGGGCTAAATATATTATTAAATATTTTTAAAAATTTTCGGTTTATTATAAAATTAGAAAAATAAAATATTTTTAAAGTAAGCAAGATTAAATTATAAAGTTAGTTTTAAATTATTTCAAAAATTTAATATAAACCATGTAAATTATGTACTATCTGTAATTAAAATTTGAAACTCATAGTTTGATGTGATTAAACAATAATTAATAAATATAAATTAATTTTGAACATAAGTCAACATAAATAAACAATTTATGAATAGTTAATTAAATTATCTGCAATTTATAGATATGAAAGAAATAAAAAATAAAAAAAATATTAACTCATTTATTCTATAAAAATTTAATTTTATAAATGAAATTAATCTAGCGTAAGATAATTTTTTGTATGAAAACTTAGTAAATTTAAAATATAAAAGATATATATTTGAATTTTAAAGCATATTTAATAAACTTTCTATGCTATAATAGAAATTTCATTTAACATTGGTAATAGATATCAATAAGTAAAATCTATTTAGAGTTATTGTTATAAATAAAATTAAATCATATCTGGTAAAGCATATTGTTAACAAATTATAATTTATATATATGTATATAATTAATATATCATTAGTACTGTATGATAAATTAATTACCTAGTACTATATATAATGTTTATGTAAATGTAATTTTATCAACAATTCAGGTATATATTATAAAACTTAAAAAAATTTTCTTTGAAATCTATTGCCCACAGGACAAATTAAATTTACCAAAATAACGTTTGACTTATGGTCTTATAATAATATATTTATACTCACTGATGGATTTCTTTCTAAACTTCTTACATCCGCAGCCATTAGAAGCTGTAATAGGAGAGCAGTAGCAGTGTCTTCAAATTTAGTTCAAATATCCCGAAAAATTTCGAGAAAGGAAAGTATACACGTGAAAAGTCACAAAGTGTAAGGAAGAAAGCACGCGAACGAAAAGCAGAAGGGGTTAAGTAGGAAACCTAAGGAAAGCGCTTTGGATGTCTCAGACGGTAATCCGGATGAGCCCCATCGCCAAAGAAAAGGCCGCCGTTGCTGCTGCCACTGCAGGTTGCTTACAACCGACAAGGAAATCGACAGCGCGGAACACTAAAGTCTCTAAGACGTGACGGACTACTTTTACTGCTACTACCTTCCTTCCGGAGATAAAAAAGAAAACCATCCCTTCAAGCAGATAAAGAAAGATGGTGTCGAAAAAGATTAAGTACGCGCGGACGCATCTCTCACGACAGCAGCATACCGCCTTGCTCGCAACTCCACTATGGAGACGCACCCAGAATATCGACTTCAACTGCGTGGTAAGAGATGGAAAATGTTTCCCACGAATTATTTTTTTTCTATTTTTGATTATCTTTAAATTATTTGAATAATATGCACTTTTTTCTACTCTCTCTTTCTCTCTATTTTATGTTCTCCCATTCATACGCATGTTTAGAATTTTTAACTTTCATTCATTTTTTAAATCATCGGTAGAAGCGGTTGACCATTGTTCAAGTAACTTTATATACAGTATCTTCAGTAAACTAGTGCAGTTCCGCAAGCTCTCTCATTTCTCTTTTGAAATTTTGTGTAGGATTCTTAATCGTATTCACTTTATTGTTTTCAATGATAGTAATTAAAATAATTTTATACCTAGTGTGTTTAATGAATATGTAAGAATTGTTCAAAGAAATCAATATTAACAACTTGACTTCTTTTATTTTATAATAGTTTCGTAAATATTTTAGAAAGAATAATGATTACGAAATAAATATAATTTTCTTACTTATTATTAGAAGTATATAAAGAAACTTCAAAAATCAAAAATTATATAATTTTAATCTGATCATTTGCTTTACTTCGAATAGAATAACTTATCAAACGCTGTAAGAAATCATGATAAAATTTATAATATAAAATAAATATCAGTGTCAAAATTCTAAAAGGCACGCTTAAAAAAAAATTTATAAGTATTGAAATAATTTCTAATAACTTTTTTTAGTTCGAAAAACTATTTAAAAACTTTACACAGCTTGATTCAGAAATAGAAATTATTTTATAAAAATTTGTTTTTGTAATCATCCTGTATGATTCAAGCGATAAAAGTATTCAGAATATGCTGAATTTTTAAAAAAGTTTTTATGAAATCTATTTGAATTCTGCATTCAGGTATGTATAAAAGATTTATTAAAGCATAATAATTATTGATCGATTGATTAAATTTCTATTATATATAATTTACGATACATTCAAATATATAAAAAAATTTAAATAAAAAATTTTTTTTATAGTTTTATGTTTAATTATTATCATAATATTTTTTATTATGATAATTATCATAATATATTATATATTATAATAATTAATTATTATCCGAGATTCATTTTACTAGAAATATAAATTGAGGGTAATAATAATTTTCATTGTAATAACGTAATACAGATTCAGTAGTTTTGTTATTTAACACTACACACACTAGCTTCATTCTTAGAATCTAAGAAAAATTTTTAATGCATATAATTATTTTTACAAAATTGAAAGAATTTGTTTTCATACTTTACTTGTACTTGAATTAGATTTAATAAAAAATGTTAATAATTTTTTTATGTAAGTTGTGTGAAAATATACAGCATTTTTGTTTGATATCTCTTTATTTTTAATTATTTTTTTTTATATTTAAATTAATACTCAATAGTTTTGCAAGCAGTAAAAAAAAACTATTAATTTAAAAAGAAATAATTTTACTATATTAGCCGAGTATTTTACAAATTAAAAAAATTAATAATAAATAAATTTAATAACATTATAATTAGTTTTATTTCTGTAAAACTAATATTATCAAATCGTTAAAAAATGAAAACATAATAAACTATACATATTAATGTATACAATGATTTTACCAAATAAGAAAATATATAGCTTACTGAATTTAAAGATAATCTTGTAAATTCCTTAGTAAATTATCCTATTAATAACGTAGGCAAGAAATTAAATAAACAGAAATATAAAATAATGTTTAATTTAATAATTTTTATATAATTTATATAGTAAATAAATGAATTTTTAATTTTACATTTAATTAACAATTAATTAATATTTAAAAATATGATTTTTGTTTATTTCTTTTTTTCTAGTAAATAGAAACAAATTGATGTAAAGCTTCTAATGATAATTTAACTATAAATACATACCTTCTTTATTCAGAAGAATTATTCACTGTCAAGATAGAATGATAATTAATATGGGTAAATATTATGATGTACTGAATCACTAAAACCTCAAGTAATAGTTCTGCTTTCTTCATACAATATTCACAAATAACCTTTACAAAAATATATCCTGTTTCAAATTTTTATCACTACCAAATATTAACATTTGTATAAAAATAATGACAGTGTACTTTAGTTATCATTGTATATATACGCTTGCACATATATTTATATATTTTTAGCATTGATAAAAGCAAACCAAAATAATCCATAGGATAAACCTAACGTAATAATCAATAGTTTCAATATATCTATGTACACAAATTCAGATATCAATATAATAAAAGAAAATAGCACTCAAGGTAACAATTCTTACATGCACATAAATGTAAATAAAAATTTTCTCACTCGATACAACAATATCTGTACTAGAGAATCTTCTGATACAACAAGAGAATAAAAACTAATAATAATTCTTCATTTTTGTCTAAAGAAAAGTATGATAAAGCTGCCAGAGAAAGAAGGAAGAATGAGATAAGAAATTGTGTTCTAAAATGCAATCATAATAACATAGCAATCAAAATACTTCCGTAAGTGAAGCTAAAAATAAAATATAGCTTTAAAAGTTTGTGGATATATTATATAAAATTTAAAGAATTTAAATATAAATTGTCGTTAAACTATACGAATTTAAAAAGAAACACAAACATCTATTTATAACAAATATTTACTATTTATAAATAAGTAATTACAAAATTAAATTAAAATAATAATGAAAAATAATACTTATGACAGGTCAAATAATTAAATATCAATAATTGAATATTTATAACTATTTTATATATTTAATGTCACATTAGAAAATACAAATGACCAGATTATCTATTAAATTATTGTAATAAAAACATTATCTTTCTAGTTTTCGGTCTTAGGTTATGATAGCATTAAATCAGCAGTCAAATGAATAATATTAGGGTAATTCTCACCTAATAATTATACGTAAGTTATTTAATTTAACAGTTAATAAGAATTTATTATAGTCAAAAAATTAATTTAATATATTTGCATGAAATATAAAAATTCTACGAATTATAGATATCTATAAATTAATGAAACCAAATATACTCGTATATAAGTATAATAATATATTTAATAGAATCAGCTAAAATAAATTTCTCTTATTATTTTAAATTATTAATATAAAAAGTGATTAAACAAAATTTTATTATTAAAAAGTTTGCAATTACTTAAATTTTTGCCAGTGATAATTCTAAGTAAAAATATGTATATATGAAATTATTTTGGTAATTACGCTTTATCAATAATTGCAATAATTACAATAATCAATAATTATAATAATAAATAGAATAAATTTTGTAAAGAAAACTATTTATATCAACAAGAAGAGAGCTTTTTTAAAATGTCTTAAATCAAATACAAACGTAATATAATCAACGTATACACACTATTTGAAAATATATACTTTTTGATAAGACACTTAACCAAAAATCAATGTTAAATTAAAAATTAATGTTAAATAAAACTCTATGGTATAAGGTATAGGTACAATTATAGCTAAGTATAAACCTTTGAAAGGAAAATTAAAATATAATAATGATCGTATAATAATTCAAAAAAATATTTTGTTATTTCAATAACATATTTTTTCATTAAAATAAACAAATATTTTATGATATTTGATTTTTCAAGCTATGATAATTAGTGTACAAAAAATAACATTATATAATTTCAATTACTTTATTAAAATTAAAAGCAAGAAAAATAGAATGCAAAATTATATATTAATTAAATTAATAAATAGATGAATTAAAGATTGTATTTTTAAAAAATATAAATTGTAATATCTGATTTGATAACAGCAATAATATATATAGAAATTTTTATCTGAAAACATTTTATAATAATTAAATAATTAATAAAATACCATAAGTTGGAGATTTTCTTTTCTAATACAATACAAAGAAATATTCTTAATAATATTGGACATGCACAGGGAAATACTTGAGCTGTATGCATATCATTGGAAATTTTAAAATAAATCACACCTAAATAGCATATCAATATAATCACAAAAACAAAATTAAATGCAATGTATTAAAAAATACCATTGTTATTATGTAATGTTTATATTTTAATTATTAAAATATAAATTTACCGAAAAAATAAAATAAAAAATGTTAAATTTTAATCTATTTTTCAAGTTTTAAAATTTCAAATTAAAGTTTTATCTTATTATATATAAAAAACATATAACTGTGTTTTTCTAATAAAATATACAAAAATATAATTTACGATTTTGTAAACATTTGTTAATAATAATCAAAGTTTCTTGTAATTTTAAATTTGAAAAAACAAAAATAAATTGTACATGCTCTACTTTATGACAAATTTTTGTATAAATAATTAAATTTCTTTTTAAAAAATGTATTTGAAAGACAGATATAAAAACAATACTGTAGATTATTAGAATGATTTCTTCTTCAATCTAGGAAATAAGCATTAATGAAAAATAAAAGTAATCTTAGTAGAATCAGCAATTTTTTCTTACAGTCAGCTGGAAACGATGGAAATGAAATTTTTTGCTGACTTATGTATAAATTGCAGATGGATGAAAAAATATTGCTACTAGATATGCTACGTGACTTTCACTTCATAATGCTTATAGATGAGTAAAATACAGCTTTCAAATTTCGAACTTTGACTTTACCCAGTCTATTGTTGTTTTCGAAATTACTTTGATAATACAATTTCTATACTGTTTTTTATTTATATTGATAAAAATTCTTTATTTAAGTTATTTATTATAACCGTCTGTATATAATAAAAACGTATTATTTAAATTAGAATTTCGAAGCATAATTTAAGAAGTAATTGCTAACTCAATTTAAGATAAAAAATTAAATTCAATATTAATTGCAAATATAATTACCTAAATTTGAGTATATTATCATAAATAATAATTTAAATTATTTTTTTTAATTAAAAATATTTATCGCCAAATATTTATATTATTTTACTATTTTATAAAAAATAATAAATAATAAATTTTTATATACGCCAACCAATCATATTATATTTTTTCTAAACATTTTAATTCTTAAACGTTTAATTTTTTAATCTTTTTATAAAAAAATTCGTATCTGTTTCTTTAATGTTTTTATAATAAAATAAAAAATAATAAATAATAAATAATAAAATTAATATTTTTATAACCAGCTTTGATTGAAACTAAGTTTTCGTTTTGTACGCTGCTTAAATTTTTTTTTAAAATTACAAAATAACTAATTTCATAACTTATAAAATTTAAAAAAATGTTGCGCATGAAGAATTTATTTTCACGTAGAAGAAATACAAATAATTATTTGCGAATATGATTTAAATAAAAATAAATAAATGAGTCAATATTTTTACTCTTTTAAATAAAACTAATTAAAAAACATTTCTTGTGTTGATAAATGCATGATTTCAATTTATTAATTTTAATTTTAAATATATTATAAATACATAAAGTGAATCCTAATATACTTTAGATTGAAAGATGGCGATCAAATTTTATTACAAGAAATAATTTTTATACACAAAAAGTTAAGAATTTATTAATCGTTAAAATTACCTTATTTACAAAGAAATTTATACAGAGATTAACTGTAGTTAGCAAATAAATCTACAATTACTTGAATTAATATGAAATAAAAATATTAAATCCTGACAAAGTATTAAGCGCTATCAATGGTTATTATAACGAGATCCATTTTTATACTTTTATATTTCATATGAAATAAAAATTTGAATAGAGGTAAAATATCGAAATCTTAAGAGTCGAAAAGTCTTGAGCATATAGTATGAAAATCTTATTTAAAAATAAGTCATGTATTTGAATTCATGGTATTAAAATATATTTCATCATAATCATTATCTAAATTATGAAATAGATGTTGTCTGTCCTTCCCTTACCGATTTACTCAACTCCTATTCTTTTGAAACTTCTCATTGCTCGTCGTAGCCATCGTTCATATTTTTCATATTTTCACTGCAGTGGAAACGAATCTAGTTCTTAGGGAACGTAAACGGAGAAATTTATACACAATTTAAAGTCTTCATGAGGTTTCTCGTATTTAGTTAAAAAACTTTTTGATACAAGAGGTTTTAGAATTTACTGCTGCCTAAATGTTTACGTGAATTTGGTTTGAAGTTATGTAAAAGAAGACTTAATATGTATATGTTGTTACACTTCTATATCAGAAGATTTAAAAAAATATTTCAACGCTTAATGTAATAATGGTTTCTTTTAACAATGCATTTTCATTAAAATAGTTACAGAAATGAATTAATTATAGTTTTTTTTATTAATTGAAAGCCATTAAAGTTAGTTATCATCAAATCATAATCAAATAAAAAAAAAATGAGAGGATGGAAATTTCTCAAATTGTAATATCTTCTATTAGTTAATTAACCAAATAAAACTAATATTAAAGAAATGTACAGAATAAAGATTTTTTGTCATATAAATATTAACTTTAAACTATTTTTTTTATAATAGTCAGTACAGCCGTATATGAAGTCATATTACATAATGTATAAAATTATGAATTAAGTAAATAAAGTATTCGATAATTATTATAAAATATAAGATTCTATATTATAGAATAAGTACAGAATATAAGATCTTAGGTTTGATTTATTCTTCATACAGAGTGATTTGATGATAAAAGGAGAACATTTTGTTTTAAAAGCATTATGATTAAAAAAAAATGTATATAGAGAAAAACAAGTTATTCATCATTATATAACTAATAAAGACAAGTATTGCCTTTATTTAAAACTTGTAGTTATAGAAATATATTAATCAACTTTTTTTTAATTAATTGTTTATTAAATAAAAATAATACAATGCAATATTTTGATATTTATTATTTATTTTTAAAATATTTACCATTATCTAAAATAGTATCCTGATACTTATTTTAAGATATTAAAATACGGAAGATAAAATTCATTTTAAAGTAATGAATTAAAATTTTTACATGTACTTTTAAGAACTTATATTTTTTAAGTGATATTTATCATAAATTAAATTTTCAAAGTACAAATTTTCTAAATAACATGCAAACATAAATTTTATGTTTTAATTTTTTAGTAGCAAAACATTCAAATATAATGAAGTAGAAAACTATAACTTTTAAACTCTAAGATTAATTGTATATTTAAATAAATGATGGATAGTTTATTTATATTAAAGTATATAATAATTATTTTATCACATTAATTAAAAGACTTTGAAATATCAGTTTATAAGTTTGGTAAAAATTTTGTAAGTTTATAAAAATTGTAGTTTATAAAAATTTTTTCTACATATCAAATATAGTCTATATAATATTTTGTATTTGTATTTATGTATTTATATGCGGTAAATTTGAATTATTTGATTATAAAATTTTATATATAATGTGAATTATTTCTATTATGGAAAATTTTTAAATTAAGACTAACTATGGTTTTATTGTCAAGTTATTGAAATACTGCTTTGTTTTCAAATTTTATTTTTTATAAAAGAATTTTTCTATATTATACATACTCTATAATTTTGTTTACTACTACTATTTTACTATTCTACTATATTTTTTTGTTCGCAGATATTCTTCTAAATAAAATTTATAAGTACATAGTTTTTTATTTGATAATTGTTTCTTTAAGTTCCTTAGTTTCTTTTCTATGTTTCTAATTAATTTTGTACAGAATACTTTAAAACAAACAAAATTATTTTTTTCGTAAATAATATAAAATTTTAATGATAAAATATATATAAAAATCATATGTTTTAATCTAGAAAGTTTGAATATCTTTTGATGAATTAATTATTTAAATTATATTCTTCTAAAATAGTATGTTAAACCTTATGAAAGTGGTATTTTTATACTAAAATAAGTTCAATGTTTCTATTGAACATGAGTATTTCAATTTTTCATTATAATATTTAATAATAATATAATTTATTACATGTAATTTTTATTCTGTATTAATAATTGATGATGAAATATAACAGTGTAGGGAAACTGAAAGTAAGATGATATCGGGTATACAGGACCAAAAATAAAACTCGATCCTTCCATTTTCTCTAATAATGCCCTTTTCAGCTATCAACACCTATTCGCCTATAAAATGCTAAAAATTATGAAATTAGATATCTTGTATATGCTTGTTTAAATTTATTCACATTGCTTTTCTGTATAATTTCAATAAATAATTGTTTTTATTATGATGTTCACCTTGCTAAATTCAGTAAAATTTATTTAGACCAAAAAATGGTTAAAGTATATTTTGTTTTCAATAATTAATAAATCTTTTTTCCAATTAAACATTAGCCACATTGAATTTATCAATAGGATTGTATAGAAAGTACGAAATTTTGGGTGGGTAGATGTAGACTCGGGACCTATGTGTAACTATTACGTTAAATTTGCTGCTTTCAAGTAATTTGTTTGATGTGGAACATTGGCATAGCCACCTGTTTCAAAGTCGATGATAATTTATTTAAAAAATTAATATTAAATAATGAATTTCAATGTAAAAATAAATGCTATTCAATGTCCTATTAAATTTTATTTGCACTCTTTAAAGATTTTACGTAAGGACATAATAATTCGAGATTTCGCAGATTCTACAGAAATGAAAAAGGAATAATTAACTCGTCAATTAGTAATATGAAAAGCACACTTTGTTATTTCCTAAGGGATTACAGTCTTTCTTTACAGGCGCTGTCGCGTTATCTTACTTCGTTCTGTGCGAAAATGTTCCCTTTCCAAGTAAAACCTCACCTCAACTTGTAAATGCACTCATTCAACACTTTTAAAAATGTTATGCTTCTAACAATTTTCAAAGAACATTCAAATATAATTGTTTCTTTATTTGAATATATATTAATACATTTTTAACTATTTGTGATATTCACTTTTTCATGATAATGATTAAAAAATGAATTGCTATAAAAGTCTTATTTTAAATTAAAAATAGGTAAAGCAATTCTTATTTTTTGCAATTGACTTATTTATGTAACTGAATAAATCTATGAACATTTAACAATAAATAAAAGAGTAGCAAATAGTATGTAGATATTCAATAAAACAAATAAATGAAGAAACTATTTTAGATAAAATTATTAGACTTAAAACAATTTTTTTCAAAAATAAAAACAAGAAATTAAAAATTATGTTTCGATGTCAATTTCATTAAACCAAATTTAGCAATATAATTAAATATAAATAAATTATCCAAATTTTTCGCAGTATGATTATAAGAAGATAAAATATTATTATATAGTGTTATACATTTTTTAAATTACTAATTATAAGATGCTAATATTTTTTAAAACGTTTATAAATTAAATTTAAAAATAATAGATATTGCTATTTTAAATAAAAAAGTATATTAAAGGGACTTTATGTTTATATTAAAAAAGCTATTTATTTCTTAGCTATGTATTTGGATATATTTTTTATTTATTATTTGCTACTCAAAGGACCGAATGCACAAAAGAGCTAGAGTTCCGAGATATTAATTTAAGATTATGAAGACTTATTGTATACATCGTGACAGGCAATCAAATGATCTTTATTCTTGTTATTTTTTCAAATCAGAATGCAGTACTTTTTCCGATTTTGTTTTAAATACATAAAGAATGTATGAGGAAAACAATACAATCCATTTTACCGACTAAAACTAAACTTTTGCATAAAAAGCCAGTAAATTTCTGCGGAAAAAATGTATTCTATTTATAATCTCTATTAAACATGATACTATATATTTATTAAATTATTTATTTAATATTCTTATGCTTTATTAATATTTCAAAAAGTATTATATTCTTATTGATTCCAAATCTTTAAATAAATATGATTAATTAAATATACAATTTAAATAAAAATATCAAGGAATGTTTCTTTTAAAAACTAGAAAAAATCTATAGGAATTATATATATATATGTACCAATTATTTGAATTTTTAGATACTTAAATGTGAATTTAATTTACAGTTAAGTTGTCGGTTATTATTTTCGAGATTGAAATTATTTAATTTATTCATCAAAATATTTTAATTGTAAAATCAGAATAAATTTCGTATATATGCGTGTGTGTTTGCGCGCGCGCCCTTGTGTAACAAATTAATTTTATTCAATCCTATTTTAAGATTATCCAATCATATTTTAAGATAAAAACAAATTATTTTATATTATTTACTGGAATACTATTTATCTAACTTCATGTTACTAAGTAATTCTAAAATATAACATAAAATAAATATTTTATAAATAATTAATTACGTAGTGACAATGTTTCAAAACAAAATGTGAAGAGAAAACTACTCAAATATATCTTGTACTTAAATATTATATAGTTCAAAAAGAAATAAAAAAATACATTCATTTTTAAAATTATTTAAAATAAAATTAATTCACGTTTGATCAATATTCAAAATTAAAATTTATAAATATTGCAAGATGTAGATTATTATCAATTTAAGTAATAAAATTATATTATTTTTATTGTTAAAAAATATCTATTTTGAATGAAACTTATATTGGATATGGTATTTACTGGAATAATATTTTTTTTATGTTGCTACAGAAATTCAAGTGAAACGTAATATTTCCTATATTATATAACAAGTAAAATAATTTGAAAATGATATTTAATGAAATGCACAACTTCAAAATATTTTACAACGTTCTATATTTACAGAACATACTTTAATTAATTCTTCAATTAAAAAAATTAAAATAAAAATGGTAATTTCATAAGAAGCTGAATAATTTATTGTTTGAGTATACATTTATTTGCTTTAATATAATATTTTTTGGTAATGGTTAAAAAATAAAAAACTTCATTTTTCATACAATAATAGAAAATATAATAATAAAATAGTTTTATTAAATACTTTTTTGAGATTTATGTATGAAGTTTGTTTTATTTTAATTCATATTACTATTAAATATTATGGATAATTTATAAAAGGACTAATACCATCTAGATTCCAAATATTGTTAATTAAATTTTCATAATCAGTTAATTTATTAAAATAATATGTACTTTAAATTAATATTTAAATTTATTTAAAGCTGAAAAGTTTTGAACGTTAATTTTATGTATAAATACACGGAATTTCATTTGCAATTGGACCCTTCAATTTCTGAATAATACTGCCATGTACTTAATAATTATTCAACATAGTTTATCTTTGAGCTCAGCTTGTGTATTTTATTAGTCGTGACTACTTAGCTTAGTAGATAGTCCAGTTATTTAACAATTTTCTCTTTGAGAAAAGCAAATTACAAGTAATATTATTTAGATATTTTAATTATAGAAAATATCGCATATTAAGACTTATAAAAAATATATAATAATAATTAACAAGGATTATAAATAATTAAAAATCAATATATATATTTAACAATAAATACTTGAAAAACTTAAATGTAGCTTTAATATTGTAATATTTATAAATGATTATTCAAACTTCATTATTTAAATTATATTACGACGATAAATAAGGCAAGTAACTCTAGATTCTCCTTTACTAAATCTGGAACGGTTATATAGTCTCTATAACAATAGAGGTTTCAGTGACTAAAGTCTTCTCACATTTAAGTTTGTGTGAAATTTATTAATGATAAATAAAAACAATTAAAATTATTATGACTTCCTAAAAAATGTTTGATATCTTTATTTAATAAAATTATAATTTATAAATATAAACTTATATATTATTATTATAATGATAAAGATTAATTGTAAATAAAAAAAACAAACTATTCAAAATCACAAAGATGTCTGTTCATATTTATGAAAAGTGAAATAATAATAGTTATAAATTAAATTAAAAATCAGCTAAGCCTGTTAAGGAAACCTCATTACGATAGAATAAAAGATTAAAATTAAAACAGCCATTAACCCTTTATCAGATCATTTAAAATCTTAGTCAACACTATTAAGCATCTCATTCTTGAATGCACATATGTCCCCTGTTGAAAACTACAATCACACTTAAGATTCGAAAGATAGATCATCTGAACTACTTCAGTATCCACAAATAAGTGAGGTGGAGATTGTAGTATATATATATATATATATTCATACATGAACATCTGCGTATATATGTATAAAATATCCCAAGAGGAAGAGGCTTTGGTTTCAGGAAGAATATGTATATACAGAATAGTAGAGATATGATTATATTCAGTAAGCTTAATTCGTCCCGAGGTGCATGAGTTTAAGCTGTTTGAAATTCATTTTGCAGCCACTGCCTATCCCGGTGCCTGCTACAGCTCTAAAAGCTCAGGCCACTAGACGAATTCGAATCATGGCCCAACCGAAAAAATTGAAGAAATACGAGAGACGCAGCTCCAATTCGTAAGTGTCTTTTCACTTTTATTCATACGCTTTTAAGATGCTAATAACAAATAGTACAGCATTAAATCAAATCAAGCTTAATAAAATATTTTAATAGATGCACTAATTATTATTTTTATAAATATTTTATTATAATTATTTAATCATTTTCTTATGCATTATAATAATGAAGTTTAGGTAATTTATACAAAAAAAATGATTTTCAGAAATTCAAAAATTGAAAAGCAAATATTTTCATATAATATTAATTCTAAATAATTTTTCGTATTATACTATTACACGATACTCTAAACAATTTAAATTGAAAATTTTATCAAAATATTTTTTAGTTAAATATACATTATATTGAATTATAGTATATATTATTAAACTGTCGGCGACGGGCGGCGCACGTTATTATTAAATAGTCGCACGCGCAATAACAGATCGGGTAACGTCCAACGGTTTTTTAACTTTCCGCGAAAGTTAAAAAACCGTTGAAGTTCCCGATCTATAAAAACGGGAGGAAGGATTTGCAATCCATCCATTTTTCCCCGGGCCACGCTTGCGTACCCTCCATACCTCAATCCCGTATTCTCGAATTTTTTCCTATGCCCCCCCTCTTCCTACATCCCTTGACAGTTTCTTGCGAAAATGGTAAGAACTCGTCAAAACAATCTTGATATATTAATATTTAATAAATTAATTTAGCTTATATTGTTGGGAAAATTTTCAGTTCAAATTTATGTATTTCATGATAAAGTTTATCGATGATGTATGATTATTCGAACAATCTTTTGATAGAATATTATCTCTAATTCCCTAAAACGATAATATAAGGATATAATATTACATAAGCAAAAAGAGAAAAAAATACAATAGGTATATTAAATATATCTTATCTAAATTATTAATATACTCTTTATCCACTATAATTATACAATCAAAAATTATATAAAGGACAAAATATGCATTTTGACTAAACAATTATATATTTGTATATATTATTTATTAACATATTATGATATATATATAATAATAAATTGATTTGAAAAGTAGACAAATATAAAATAACATATATAAAAGTAAAATAAAAAGGTATATTATATAGCTTACAGTATTAAAGTAATAAATGTTAAATTTTATTTGCAATCGCTAAATTTTAAAGATAACAAACACGACAAACAAGTTCTATCATTAAAGATGTTTCATGAAAAACTACATGACTTATAATGATTTTAAGTTTAACTTTCATATTGTGAATAAAGCTGATATCGAAATAAATTTTATTTGTTCTATAATTACTCGATATTGATTAAGCTTCACAATGTTTGGTTTTTAATTGAACCATTGGTAAATTTTTCAGAATAGGTTAGGCTATTTTTTTGATGACTTGATAAAAATAATGAGATGATTTCTCTTCGATTGTATTGTTTTTATATCATTTTACAGTCAAAGTTCACTGCCTGAACAACGGAACAGCGATGACCAACAATCAATACAGCGAATCCTTGAACTCTCTTTACCGAAGAAAAGGTTCGTATATTAATTTTATCTTTTTTTTTAAGCTTGTATAAATTTTTATTTTTATTATTATTTTGGTTTGAAAATTTTATTTCAATTTAATTTGTGGAATATAGGAATTAATTCCAAAATGTAATTTTAACTATTTTAAATTTTATTAAAATTTATATTAATAATTATTGTACATTATTATAATATAAAAAAGCTTTTTTTATTTTATAAAAAAATAGAACTAAAATTTTTTGATACAGTTAAAATATTTTTCATTAAGCTAAATTAAGATATAAGCTATAAAATATTTAGAATTAATTGAAGTAGAAAAATCGACTCTTCTATTATTAATAAATTCGTTCTCAAACAATATGAGACAATTTCACAGAACATCATTATATTCATATTTATAATTTTATATTAATAATCGTTCTAGATATATAAATTTCTAACTATAAAAATAGTAACTACTCCTTTTAATTGACATGGAAAAAATAGTTAAAAGTAAAGCATTGGAAAGTAGTTTTTACAAATATCTCTTTTAAAAATTTTGATGGAAAATGTAAAAAAGTAAATGTTAGAAATTTATATGAGACCAGAACTTTATGTTCTAAATGTATGCGTTAATATAATATAATTAATATTATAATAAATACCCTATATTTATAAAGTTTATATAATTTTCCTAAGTAAATATTAAAATAAAAATAAACTATATACGATATATAGTAAAAAAATAATATAATAATATGTATATATTTATTTTTTTTTTTAATGGAATAACTTTAAGAAAGATTTAATTTTATAAATTTTTTATAAATAAATTTATAAAAAAATACATATTTAAATAAATTGCAGTATCTTTACATAGACTTCTTAATGAATAGAGAGTTATTATAATTTAAATAATATATTATATTAAATATAAAATATTTAATTTGTTAGTTACATGCATTAAAATTCTAACATGATTTAACAATAAACGAAATTAATAAGGAGTAAATTTGATTTTGTAATTTTTGGTCTTTTAAAAGTTTTTGAATTATATGAACGTTAATTTAAATTATTTAAGTATATTTAAAACTACTATTATAATTAGCATTTAAATTAAAAATCTTAACTCTATCAGAAATCGCAAATTAACTAAAATATTTTGAACATTTATCTGAAAAAGTGTGTGCAAAATTTAGCTTCACATAAATTAATTAAACAGAATTTAATATTTCAAATGAAAATATGTACTTTTCTAAGAGATCTATAATGATGAAACTAATTTTTTCAGTATTTGCGTGTATAAATATTTAAAATTCGATAGAAATATTACGTAAAATTACATTCACGTGATACTTCTGAATTAATATAAGTGATAATATATAGTAATATTATCAAATAATATTATCAAAATTTTTAAATGTAAACGAGATCCTTCAGTTTATGAAGTAATATATTCTGTTATATCTTTAAAAAGTCGATTCAGATGGATTAATTTCTATATTAAATTACCTTTTAGTTTCTAATTTAATATAAAATAAATAAAACCTGAATATCATTTCTACTCTTAATGTAAAATACGTTATGACAATTATAATATGTACTTGAATAAATTTTGATAATTGAATATATGCGTATAATTTTATTATGTACATGTTTGTAAAGAAATTGTGCTACTATTAGTATGAATTATTTTATCAATGGGCTTTAATCATATATTAGTAGTATATCGTATATAGTTTATTTTTATTTAATATTTACTTATAAAAATTATATAAACTTTATAAAGGGTATTTATTATAATAAATAATTATATTATATTAAAGTAATTTTTATAATTATATGAATTGAAATATACCAAAATTATTATCAAATGTCTTCTAAAATAAAATGATTCTAGTGCTTTTATAGTGTACATGAAAAACTTAAATTAATAAACAAAAAAATAAATCATAAATTTTATGTTTGAATTATGTATTTTAATAAACTTGCATATAATTAAATTTCTTATAATTCATATAAATAATTTCATTCACAGAATAGAATTAAAATAAAACTATAAGATTGATATATAGTAAATATAAAATAAATATATAAATATAATAAAAACTTGAATGAAATTTAACTCTTGAAATAAATAATCAAACTGAGAAATTTTAGATAACGAAAATATACTAAAAATAATTTTTCTTCAACGTCTTAATGAAGTTAAAGAAAATAAAGTTTGTCAGAAGTTCCTTCACAACGTACATGTATACAATAATATAGAGTAACATGTTTGCTGTTAACATTGCAACTCTTTTTTCTTAATACATATAAAAGTTTACATTATTTTAATATAATAATTTTATTAAGATACTTAAAAACTGTAAGGATATTTTGAAAGAATCATTTTTCGAAAATTTAATTTGAATCATTGAAAATTTGTACGATATTATTTATATTTTTATAGTATTTTAAAATTATATTTTATAAAGCAGGATTCCTTACAGCAAGATTTTAAATTAAATATTCACTATTTTTTTCAAATTAATACGTTGGTAAAAATAAGAATAAAGTATTTTCCGGCAATAAAATTTTATAATGTTCAGTTCTTAGAAAATATGACCGCAGAACCATTCAGTCAAGGTGCAATTTTGATGTCGCATTTTCTGCACTTAACACTTAAGTATTACGTTCGATTTACCGTTTTTTTATACTCAAAAAATTTACAAATCTCATACAGCTGATTCACACTATGGTTGAACTCGCACTGACTTCCGATTTATTTTGTGGTTCGTAATCGAATCGATAGTTGCAGCATCGTCAAAGAACGCAGTTCCTTTGGTATATCACAGATAAGAATATGAGGATTAGAAACGATTTCTTCAGCACACTAGTTATATTTTTATTATTACATTTATTCATCTAAATTTACCAAAAATAATTTAATATTTAGTCTATAGAATTTTTACATCATTATATAAAAATAATTATTTCAATTAAAATTTCGGAATTATCATAAATAGCATTATTAAAAAAAAATAAAATTTTCATTATATAGTTTGGATCCACTACCTTACGCAGCTATAATTTTATATGTTTTGAATATAATTATTATTAAAATATTTGCAGTTTAATGACAATCTAGAAACTCTGCTATAATTACCTAATACGTCGTAAAAATCAGTTCATAATTTTCTCCGTATTACCGATTATTTGTAATACGTATTTTTTATGTTATTTCTCTTCTATGAATATTAATGTGATTAGAAGTAGAAATTAAAAAATTTATATTTAAAATAATAAAAGTTAATTTTATTAGTTTTTATCGTTTATTAATTTTGTATATTTTTATCACATAAGATGTGTATATATGCACATTATTTCATGTTTAGTAACATTAAAATAACTGTATAAAATATATTATAGGACTGAAATAATTTGTATTACCTAATAACAAATATAAGAATAATTAAGTTATGATAAATATAAGTTAAATAAACAAGTTATTAAATTTGTTTACAAATTGATAAAAAAGTCATTATCTGTGGTGGAAATACTGAATGTCGGTATCGTGGAATTTCAATTTCTCTCTCTTTCAACTTTAGACGTCGTTCTCGTTCTAGTAGTAGTTGGCATTAGTGACACTCCGGTAAAAGTATGTAAACTTGGTGGAGTGCATGCGAAAGAGATGTAAGGAGTGAATGAGGAAGAGAAAGACAGTGAGATAGAGAGAAGAGGAGGAAATCAACGCGTTTGATTGTTGAGCCGAATCGAGATTGCTTTCTTGCACTACTCACTCTGGAGACTAATGACTCTTTGCTCATACTTCGTCGTCATCCTTTTCGGTACGACGCTTCAAATTTCACTTCTTCGTCTCTATAATTCTGTATGCTCGTGTGCGTACACATATGTCTACATGTACGTAGATGCGAATCTCACCCTCTTGTTTCACCGGGTTGTGTCGTTTAATTTATGTGACGTACTGTATACCGTCTTCGTATCTCTCTTACCTCCCCTCTCTCTTTCGCCGTTGAACTCGGATTCGTTTGTCTCTGTAACACAGCAGTACATCTCAGCGATTCGTCGTTTAATTTATGTATCCTCTCTCTGCCTTCATCGTTTTCCACTATACCGGTGTTGAATTTATGGATGGAAGCGGATGGAGAACAAGCTGTCATTTGAAGAGCGGACCATCCTGTCATTGAAAATAATAGAGAAGCTTAAATTAATATTAAAACTTCATATTTTATAGACAGCAATATCATATTGTAGTTTTAAAATTAAGAAAATAGACAAAAATTCCAATTTTTGTTTTAATTGAGTTTATGCTATTATTTGGCCTTCCAATCTTCATGTTGTATTTTTTTAATTTCATTTAATTTTTTTTATTGCAAAACAGTATAAAAATTTTCATTCAAATTTATAACTTTTATATTTTATAATTAAAAAAATTAATTTAATTTTACGTTGACTCTTGCAAATAGAATTTCTACTCAAAAGGTTTTAAGGGTTAATACAAAGTTATAAAATTTATAATAACTCTTTCAAATATTTTTGCAATGCAATTAATAATTACTTCCTCCAAAAATTGTAATCAAATTTTAAACACGGAATAACACTTTCTATTTTTATATTTTTAAACAAATATCTTACAGATCATTGTAAAAAGTGCTCGCTTAGTTTGAATATATAAAATGCTTTTTATATTGTCATATCTCATCACTGATATACTTTATTCTTTTTAAGTTCAAAGAAAATTCAAACTTACAACCCGAGAGACATATTTGATTTATTTTTGGTGTCACATAAACTTCTAAGCTTGCTATAACATAACCGTCTTTTTATATTTATATACTATCTAAGCATATATAAATTTAGTTACATAAAAAACTCAATGAAAAGAAAAACATACATATTTTAATTCAAAATATAGTATTTTTTCTCTTTTATCGTTTACCATTTTATTTATTATTTCAAATAAAGTCGAATTTTTATCGAATATTTAAAATTTCATCACAAAATTTATTAGTAATACTATACTAGTACTTTGTACATTAATTTTTAACGTCACCATCTTGTTCGTAGATCATTTAATTTTAGAATATATTTAATTTATTTTCTTTCTCATGCTTTTGTCTTTTTTTATTTTAAAGCTTCAAAGTGATCTGATTTGCAATAAAACTAAATTTAATCTTCCTTTTCTCAGAATTCCGATACTAAAAATAATAATTTACATAAATATATTAAGTATTTATCCGAGTTTGATAATTAAAAAATAACTAATTATTATTCAAATATTGTACAATTTAAGAGCTAATAATAACATTTTATAATGTTAAATTTATTATTAAATATAATATAGTTAAATGTATGTATAAGGAAAAATATTTAAATACTTAAAAAAAACTAAATTCTTAATTATGATTATATATTTTTGTTATTGTTATAATTAATTTACTAAATTAACAATTGCTATTTAAGTTATAAAAAATGAATATTATCTTAAAGTATTAATTTTACAAATCAATAATACCGTGATTGAATTAGTTTATGCTTACAATATCAATTCTACGAAAATAAATAAATATTAATGGTAGATTAATGGTAGATAAATTGTTTCCACTGTTTAATTCTGACAATTATTTATATAAAAATATATTTTTTAGCTTGAAAGTGATGAAATAACACGAGTTCAATGCCGTAATTAAATATATTAATAAATCTAGTAATACTATTTATAATACTATTTATAAATAAATATGACTTAATTAATACAGTACATAATTTTAGTTTGTTTATAATTAACAGTTCTCATACGGTGATTGTAATTTTAAAATAAGTATAGAGACGTACATAAAAAGTAAAATTACGCGAAGCTATTAGTTACTAAATTTAGCAGAGCACCAGGTGTATTATATATCAAAGGGATTGAAGGAGGAATGAGTCGATTAATTTAATTTAGCGTATTCAAACGCGCTTAATCGCGACGTAAAAAGAGGGCTTTAGAAAGGTTTCAGTTAACCTACACTAAAAAACGCGTTTTGTTCATTACATCCAATCAATCGAAATTCAATGAACGTGTCTGAGAGAAAAAATCTACTCGTAGGAATATCAAAACATCGGCTGGATCACAAATCGACAACTTTTGTTTCTGCCTCTTTTAATAGATTTTTATTTTCATTTAAATGAGAAAATTTTTACTTTTTTAACATAAATGTTATGTTTTCGAATTTTATACGATTTATAACAATTTTTATTAAAAAATAGAATGCATTAATCTGTTTATATTGTTTATTTTTTAATATTAATTATTTTAATAAAATAATATTTAATATTATTTCTTAAATCTTTGGATTTCTATAACTTAATAATGACACATTCAACTAAATTTATTAAATAAAGATGTCATTTAAATATTTTATGAGTATAGATCATCCAAAAATAAGAGTTTCCATAAATGTTCTCTAGAAAAGTAGTAAAAAAAAATTTCATGTATTTTTAGATAAAAAAAACTCATATAATTAACGATTGAAAACATAATTCAAATATTTCAACGTCTTTTTCCTCTTTATTTAAATGAAATTAAAATTTTTTCCTATCTCCCAAAATAAAAATCTGTTATAATTTTTAGTACTTGTTAGTGTTTACATTGATTCAAGAGTAAAATTTTAATGATAAATTTTTAAATGTAAATTTCTTTATATAAACTTTTATAAATTATTATATAACCTTCTATACTGAAATATATTTTTATTTCTTTGAAACTTAAATTTTTATATTAGTGCATATTAAAATTTTATTACGTATTAATTTTGAAAATTTAAATAAAATTCATTTATCTATATTAATTTTTTTTAAATAGATAAAAGTTATATCGGAACACAATTAACAAAATTCTTATTTTAATAATATTTAAATATTATTTATTAAATATTATTATTTCGTTATATTCTAAATAATTCAGTGTATTAACTTAAAAAATTAATTAGCAGATTTTATTTTTTCATATTATAAACTATTTTTAAGAAAAAAAAATATGAACTTAAGTTCATATTTTATAATATTCTCATTAAGCCTCCTAGTTTATAGGATATTTTTATTTCAATTATTCTAAATATTTGTTCTAACTTCATTTAATTATATTTCTTATTATTTAAACAACTGATTTTATATATTCTGTTATAACTGTTTAAATATTGCCTTTCTTAAAATAAAATAAATTCATCGATAAAAATATTTTCTTACCGTAGTATTTATTTTTTAGATTAGAATATTCACAATTTTAGATTCTAAATCTACATTTGTATTTATAAAAATGTAATAACTAAATGTTTTACGACTTAATTTTTTCTTAAAAGAATTATGACCTTATTTTTCGGACTCGTACAATACAATAATTAAGAATTTTTTCATGTTTCTAAAGTGTATCATTTGTAATAAAGTAATAATAACATTTTTAAGTTAGTTATACAATTTATGTATACAAGCTTTCAGTTTAATGCAAAAGGAAAAATGATTTGAAATATGTCATTTCATATATTCTCATATTGCTTCTGTATTTTTTTTCTATCACACATGGCGGCAACGGTCTCGGTGTATTTTCAATCATACCGGTCGTGTACTCAAAAATGTCGACGCAATGAAATGAGGACAGTATTCTACTCCATGCTCGAATGTACAGTGCTGCTCTGGGCAATCGGCATCATGTGGACAATATCAACAATTTGCTTTCGGGGGTTCGTAAGTCAAGATATCAAAAGTATCGGATGATCTGTAATATCTTACATCAACGGGCGGTCGCCAGAGAGTAAGTTTTCACTTTGACATTAATTATGCCTAGCACTACTACTGGTTCACTCTAATTGTATCTCTTTCTCTCTCAGCTATATCTTCCTCTTATTCTCTCACTAGTTATTCGTCTCTATAGATAAATGTATAGGTGAATGCATATCTGTGAACTCACTATCGCCCATGGGGACTTCACGTCTACCAATTTATCGCTAAAGGATTACGACTTAACAAATCATGTACTCAGTTAATTTCTCTTGACAATGCCTCTTCCTATTATTTCATGATTCCAATATACAGTATATGAATCAACTAATAACATAAATTAAAATTAGAAACATAAATATTAAAATTTTGGTTGCTTTTTAATGAAAGTTTCTATAATTTGTTATATAATTTGTTATTATAGATACAAATAAGATGTAGCGTTCGCAGTTTTACTTCGTACAATTTAGTTATAAACATATTATTTATCTTATTATATTGTAATATTATTAAAGCATAAAATAAATTCATAGATATAATTAAAAATATAAGTATTATTTAAAAAATAAATCTTTTGTACAAATAAATAATTAGATTGGCTAGAAAAGGTTCACTTTCCAGTTTATTGCATAATTAAATATCAATTAATATACAAGTACACGTATGTGTACACGTGACACTTAATATTATTGAATATTATTGAATAATAATAATGAGCGTAAGTATTTTAGTAATTTAGCTATTTCTTAAATATAAAATTAATTACCGATATTAATTACATACGTAATTAATATTTTACATAAAATTCAATTTAAAACTTATTAGATTATTGCATTGATTTTATATTTTGTAATATTATTATTCTTTATTCATAAATAAAAAAAGTGTAACAAGTTTTAGCAAGTTTATTAATATAAAAAGATAACAGTCGTAGTATTAATAATATAATAACACAGACAATCGTTCTTCAAATTTAAAAAATATAAAATTTTAAATTTACCAATATACAATTTTCAGTATGACTCATATTATGTAAAGCAATTCTTTTTAAACATTCTTTATACATGGAACTTTTTTTACATAAATTATCAAAAATTACGTATAAAATTTCCGCAGGTTATTTTTACATCATTATTACAAAAGTTTTTTTCAATTAAAATTTAATTATTAATGTGGTATTAAAATGCTTTAATATTATTTAATATTATTATTACCTCAATATTCATTTTAGTAAAATTAACATATTCTAAAATTTTTAAGAGATTATTCCAAATAATATTCGATAGTGTTCGTAACGAATAAATAATTTTTTATTGATATACATATATTAAAAATATAGTAATATAATTGTTTTTTATATTTTAGAAAATCTAAAATAATAGATTATATAGATACATTCAATTACATCAGATATATAATTTCAAAGATATAGTCTTAATTTACTATCTTTCATACAATAACAAAATAATTTTAATAGAATAACATAAGATGTACAAATTTTCAACTATGAAAATATTATATATAATGATATTATAAAAAATGAATCATCAAATTTCATTCACGTTTTCTAACTTATAATTTACATTGTTAACGAGATACTGTTACGTGAGGAGATAATATAACAATTTTCACTGTGTACACAATGATCACATACTTTTTATTCTAGAATCTCATCGTTGTCTTTACTAAAGTTGACTATCATTACTTTCCTCTTTCTATGCTTACTTTTTTATTTTTCTTCGTTTCCTTGTTACCACTTTTTGTACGAGTATCACGTTTTTCTCCCAAATTTCTTCTTTTGTTCTCTTTTAATTATATACACATCCATACGTCTTTTTTACACTGTTGCACTTCATCGCTTCTTACGCATTGTATTCTCGTTTGTTTGTATGTAGCTTTCCATGCTATCCTTTTCCTTTATTTTTTCTTCTTATTGTATTGTGTCCTTTCTACTTATTTTCACTTTTTCTATGCCTCCATCTAGCTACTGCCCAACAACCTTCTTATTCTTTCTTTATTTTTTTTCTTCCCCCAAACGCATTTACTTCTATTTTTCTTTTCCTACCAATTCCTCACTCTCTCACTCTTGTTATTGCTTTTTCTTAAAGTTAGCTTCGATTTTTGCAATCGTATTCCAAATGGACGATTGGATGCACTGTGTTTTCTGATTTTCTATTCAATTTCATTTTCTCTTCTTAAAATGCCTTTCTTCACAATCCTCTGTTCCAATTTTTTCCTTCCATTCTTACATCTTTTTTCTTCTTTCTCATTCTTCTCCATTTCTTTCTTTCTGTCTTTCACACAGTTGCTTTTATTTTTATGTTCTACTACCAGTTTACCTTTAGCTGAATTCTTTTACGAAATTGCTCGCGTAAGTGTCGGAAATAATTTGAGGTTTTTTTACGCTCTATAGAATTTTCTTTATTGCTGGTTTCTGTTCACGTCTTAAAATGTGAAAAGTTTTATAATGATAAAATGTTACTCAAATTTTGTTTATCTTATTTCTTTTAATCTGAATATATCTATACTTTAATATAATTAGTTAAATTTAAAAATATTCGAAATTAAAATTAATTTTTAACATATTTAATTGAATTTGAGGTCTATGTGAATTGTGAATTGTAGGTTTAAATATATATTTTTAATTTCAGCTAAATATAAAATTTTAATTCATGAAATAAATTTCATAATTCATTGTATACAAATCGTAAATTTCAATTATAATTATTAAAATTGAAAAATTTTCGTAGTAACATATAAAATAAGTAATACATATTTATAAAATATAATATCAACACGTATATTCTAATTTAATTGAAAAAATAACACATAGATTTGTAGCTTTTGAAATTTCAGAATTATAAATAATAAATAGCATTGAATCTATGTCTCAAAGACGTAAATAATTATTGCTATTTTTATTAGTTCGAAGATATGTCTATCATTAAGAATTTTAAATAATTCTTTATTTATTGGTTATGATTAGGACTAATAATATATTTTATTATTATATCATAAATTGTCTTTACATCCATAAGATGTGGAGAACATTCATGATTTTTAACAAGATAAAATTCTAGAATGATTTTTATGCGCAGGTTAAATTTTTATTGTAATAAAAATTTTTGGGTATTTTTGTAAAAGTATTGGTTTCTTTAATAGTATTATAAAAATGATCCATTAGAAAATTTAGTTTCAAGAAAGCATATTATAAAATTAAGAGGAAGTTTTTTTAAAACTTTTAATACATAATTGTTTTTTGGTTGCAAAATACTCGAATTTTTTATTTTATAAAATTAGAAATGAAAGGTTAAGAATATAAATACTGCAAATTAAACAAATTAAAAAAAAATATTAATAGAATATTTAAATGAGTTGAGACATAAAATATTATATTTTGTAACATAAATGACTATGTACATGATTTTATAAAAATACTGGGTACAAATTACTCAGATATATAGATTTATTCATATACATTTTGTTTTTTGTTTCATAAGAATCTATAACCAATAAAGTACAGATATATACAAATCCGCCAATTATAAAAAAAATATTTTTTCATATAATTCCAGGTATTCATTTTCATTCAAAAGGTGAACTTTACACAAATTTTTTATATATCATTTAAAGGGATAAAATTTTTTGTTGATATTTTTTCGAGTTAAAAAAAGTTCTTTGGGATTTTAAAATTTTCAAATTGGTTCTTTTCAAATTGGTGATGAAAGTTTTATTACTATTTTATTTTTTGCTAGATGATTAAATAATTTTTCATAAAGTTCTTATAAATATAATGTAATTAGTAGTTTTTACTATTAATAAAATTTTTGGATAAAACAAAATACCAAAAAAAAAGTTTGAATAAAATTTTTGATTGAAGAATCTAATTTAAATCTACAGATACACGTAGGATATACGTCTTTATGTACAAATTAAATTTTTTTATTACAAAGTTTAACACTGTTTAATAAAAATTATTTGTGAATTTAAATGGTTATTTTCATTGTTAATTTTGATAATATAAGATAATTCTGAGTGAAAAAATTTATATTGTACTTAAAAAAAGTTTTTTTATAAAGTTGAGAAGTAAACTTGGTTCTTAGAATTTTTTGGTTTTTATTTTTATAATAATGTAATCCTCAGAACGACGTTCAATTTTAAAGCATATTTTCTGGTTTAATGGAAGTTTTTAAAAGTTTATCCTGAGTCGATAATATACGATGAATACTCATCGCTTTGGAGAAAGTTAAATATTATGTTACAGCGGATTTTTCTTATTTGTTAGTATACATAAGAAATACGATTACATTTAATAAATGATCACTAGATGTATATTATTCATTAACTTTTAAAACCACGTGTAGATTTATATATTAAAGGTTATGATATATAAATACACTGCCTTTCGTGTTATAGTCAAAATATAATTTTAATCAGAAACTATATTATATTATATTTTTAGGTATAAAAAAATGAATTAACTAAATATTGCAAATTACACTATGCTATTATTAATCTAAAAGAAATGTTATAGAAATTTTAGGCATTGTATCATTGTTAATAAAATTTTTGTATAATAATATTTACAATATTGTTCTCTGAAAAAATTGTGATCAACAAACATTTTATTAGTTTTATTTTATGTATAACTTTACATGTCATATAAATCTAAAACTTATTAATAAAATAATTAATAAAATTAATTATTTATATTTACAATAATAATTAATTAATAAAATTATTTTGTACTTAAATGACTAAATTATAATTATTCACAATTAAAATATTTTATATCTTATATTTAATAAAACTTTTAAAAATATTTTCTAAACCTTTTTTCGTTATGTTTAACATTACGATGCCTCTACTATTGATGCTTGAAATTTAACAGTTCTAGTCACTTGCATCATTCAACTTGAACCATATTGGATAATTTTCTATTTTTATAGTATCAATTGTTATAAATTACACTTCGTAAGATAAACATTTTAAGACGATCGACTGACTATCTGCTTTAAAAAATTGGGGAAACTCTATGAAAGTATTAAATAACAATTTAAACTTTACAGATTTTTTAAACAGAAGCACCATGTTATATGTATCCAAATAGAAACATCAGTATATAAGCAAATATATGATAAATATCAAAGTAATTATCTGCACTTTAAATTTTTAATCTGACATATTTTATTTGTATAAAAATACCAAAAATCCTTTACGTTCTGATTGACTAACATTTAATTTTGTGCCAAAATAGAAAAAAAACTAATACTTATTTACAGAATAAATTGAACGACATAATAATATAAAATAATTACATTAGAATCTACAAATAAAAAAGCCTGAATAATGAGCTAATCTACTAGATTTCTAAATTTGTGCATTGGTAGGAATCAAGGTTACCGGATTTTACACTGTACCATGATTTATATGCAAAATAATAATGAAATAATAATTATTTAGATCAAATAGTAAGAATAAAATTTAATTATACATAGAAAAAAATAAATATAACATTGTATACTCCATTGTTTAGAATTATAAAAATTTCTGTATCTCGTATAAAAGCAAAATTGAAATTTTATATCGCATACTAATTTTTAATCTGTAAAAGGATTCAGCAAATTTTACATTAAAAAAAGATAATTTCTAGAAATTTTCAATTATTGTAACAATATTAATTGTTACAATAATTTTTTGTAACTGTACGAGAATCTTTGACTTGTAATTAAAAAATTCATGAAAATATGACAGATAAATAACGAATAAACGGCTTAATTGTGTTGTTTAAAAAATTTATTTTTTAAAGTTTTCTTTTTATTATAGGGAATAATTTCTATTATCAAAATAGGTGAATTACTATTAATAGTACTAATTTACTATTAATATATATAGTAAATCGAATATTTCTATTCATTATTTGTTTAAAATAATTACCACAATGAAAAATTATATTTTAGCACAACCTATTCTTGAGTCATGTTTTATTCGCTCTCATATACCTTTCTATATGAAATGATGTAAATCAATTCTTCTCTTCAATATATACAATAAGCGTTTTCACATTCTTATGATATAATTTGTAAGTATAATCGAGAACACTGAAGAAAATTTAATACAATTATAATAGATATACATATGAAAATAATATTATTTCGTATACAATGAAACAGTTAATATGCTTGTCTCTAGTGGTCGTATTTTCAAAAACTTCTTTATAATTAAAATTTAATTGAACAGTTGAATGTCATTTATGCAAATAATGTAGATTGTCATAATTAATGAAGAGATGATAACATATTACATAATTTGTCATAAGAGTTAGAAGTGTCTTTTATTTATACTATTTCATGTATTAAAAATCTGTATAATTTAATAAAATGACGAGGTAAAGTTTAATTATCTTGGTTTTATTAAAAATTAACTACACTTTTATATTTGTTATATATCCATCTGTAAAAGTAGAATTGTAGTTTATTAAGTATGTAACTTAAATTCTTTTTCTTTAAAAAATTAGTAGTTTTAATGAATTAAAGTCTCATTTTTGAACGATATTCTTTTTATAATGCAAAAATGATAATAAAATAATATAAAAGATTAAGGTATAAAATGAAAATTTTATGAATGTGAATCAGCACTTCAGAGGAATAGTAATAGATTCGAAAATTATTTCATTCCAAAATGAGGTAACATTCTATTTAAATACTTTTTTTTTTAAACTCGAAAGTAGTTTGTTGATATGAATATAAGAATTAAAATAATTATGATAAGTATAGTATCAGTGGAAATATCTACATTTAAAACAAATGTTTCAATAATTAGTTATAAATAGAATAATTAAAAATTATTGTAATTAAATAAAAATTATTTGCATTAATAAAATTTAATTGACTGGAAGAATTTTTTATGCAGAAATATTGTGTATAAAAGAATACTTTGTAAAGTCATATTATTATTATATTATATATTCTGTTAATATAAAATGTATAAATTATTTGTGGCTTGTATAAATCATAATGCATAAAATTTAATTATTAAACTGGAATAATATGTTTGCTTATGCATAGCGGTATTAAAATAAGCAATAAAATATAAGAATATATTTAGAAACTATGTTAAAGCTTTGATAAACAGTTGTTATGTTAAACAAAAATTATTAAGCATATTGTTCTGTTCTCATTTTGATTCATAATCATTTAATTCAACGATCAGTAATCATTGTTCAAGTATTATTAAATTAAAATTTGACTACATACTTTTTGTTTTGTTTATATTTTAAGTCGTACAATTTTCTTGAATAATTCGATTCGATTTGAATTAGTTTATCAGAATCTCATATTAAATTTTTGTCTGAACCAGTAATTGAAATGAAAATAGTTTTAGCATTAATTTTGATTTTTATAGAATATTAAATTAAATTATAGCAGTTCTACGGAGAAATTGTTGAGAAATTACATTATTTAGTATTTGCAGTGTAGTAAATAATAGTGCCAGAAAAAGTTTCTATGTATTGCTGAATTACATCAAAACTATATGACTTTTAAAACAATGTGATAAATTAACTTGCATTAGGAACAAAACTCTTATTAAATGTATGTTTAAAAATTCTTTGTTTTGAATAAAATTAGCTCTTTTATAGTTGAATTACTCTCGAAATTAACTTAGAGCCCAGTAGTGAAAATGCCGTTAATTATTAACCAATATATTTATCACTCGTATGCTACAGTTGCTATTAGACTATGCAAAGGGTAAAACTACGATCAGTTTTACGTACGCACAATATTTACGATCAGCCGACTACGTGCCTAGAAAGGCACGTGCAGCTGTGTCATCGTGAAGAGCGAAATCGCATCTTCGTGAATAATACTGCGTTTCTTGTTCCACCGATAAATTGCCACGTATCAAGACGAAGACGTTGTCTCCTGGGAACCACACTGGTTCGCCTTCTTCCAGTCACGGAAGCCGTTAAATTTCGCGCGGTTACGCTCGCAGTGGCGCGCGCCGACATCATTCGTCGCTAGTTGGAGGTTCGGGTAATTTCGTTCGAAACCGCATGAGTAAGAGATACACTTATTAGGTCTACAACTACAATTGTAGTTGTGCGACGGTTGCGGAATATTTAATGTGAGGAAATCGGTTTACCTATTCTGGCATATATAATCTGTGCTAACTTCTGAATACAAAAAATAACTGACACGACATGCGAAAGTACAAATTAACTAAATATACGATGCATCACTACATTTTTTAATACAGATTATTTTTTTTTTTATCTATTTCGATGAGAGAAGTTTCTGGATAGTGTTTATGCGATGATAGAATATTCTGTTAATATAAAATGTAAAATTATAGATAGTAATACATTTATAGCTTACTAAAACTGTAATAATTAAAATAGTGTTTATGAAAATAATTATTAATAAAAATTTGTATTATTACTATGATAATAAAAGTTAATAATAATAATAGTAATTCTGATAACTTATATGTATTTAATATTAGTTCTAAATAGCATAATAAATACATTAAAATAGTAAACGTAATTAATAAATAATTTATAACATAAAATAAAATGTGTAACATTGAATTTTGAAAAAATAAAAATTTTGCTTTTATATATTTTCTTTCTTTTTTTATTGATAGTTGATTTTAAGAATTGTTTTAATAAATGTAAAATTTTTCTGACTATAAAAAAAAAACATTTTAAAAAAGCGTCACTTTCCATAAAATTAAAATTGATTAAAAAATTATATTAATGTTCTATTTAAATGAATTCTTTCACTAATGTAAAAACGAATATTCTTTATTCTTTAATTATTAATCTTAAATTTTATACAAATTAAGTTATATTCTCTTAAGATACACAATTATGAACATATTCTGCTAGATTTGAAAAAGCTTAATTTATTAATCTTGAAATATCTTAGCATTAATTTCTGAAACATCCTCCCAGGCGATAAGTAATAAACTTATTTATAACGATATATTATTTTAAAAAGTCGAAAATATCGTTTATGAAATTTATACTATTAGCAGTTCTATGGAAATGTAGAAATAGTATTAATGAAACTATTATAGTTTAAACATTTAAAATTATTGAAATATAATTGTTCTTTAATTACTTTACAAAATATTTACATTATATGCCCCACACCATATTTTTAATAATTACATATTTGAAAAAAATTTATATGATGAAAATAAAACTCTTTTACTATAAATTAATCTTTTTAAGGAAAAATTTAACATTTTTGAAACTTACTAAAATTATTAATTTTTTTAATAACTTGTAATAAAATAAATATCACAATTTTAACCTCCATAATATTTTACAGTCAATTTTGAGAATTATACATTCAAAATGAAAGTATTTCTTATTAGTATATTTTGTATAATAAGAGTTTTATATTATAATTAAAAGATATTTTAAGTATTTTTCAAAACTTTCTAACAATATTTAATATTTTTATAATTATAACTTCAAATTAATTACCAACTATTAAGTAAAAGTATATAATAAAAATTATAAAAAATCTGCTTTGTAGCTTTTACAAAGATCTTTATTTAACATCATATACATCAAAAGCACAGTCCTACATAATCTTGAATATTAAAGAAAGAAAAATATTAAAAAATATGAAATAGTATCTGAATTCCAAATTTTGTTTGGTTTTTATAATAATTGTTTTAATTTTTATTCAATGGAACATGAAATTAAATTTGTTGTAAAAATTTAAGGTATAAAATAAGTGATTTTGAAGTTACAGTAAATATTTATATTCATAATATTACGTAGTTCTTTCAACAGAATCTATTAACTTTAAAACCGAAATTAGTTAGTAACTTTAAATATTTCATACTTATTCATCTACTCAAATATACTCACTCATCTCGGAAAAACTTTTACGGGTGTGGAAGAACGCCGGATAATGGATTTTTTAGTCACAACATCCTTTCTGACTTCGAGCTCCCGGTATCGAATGCTAACAGTTTGAAACGAAGTTTTAAAGCCACTGCTCAACATACAAGTGTGTAGTACGTAAATTTAGTCACAGAATCATTTAATTTGAAATTGAAGATTCCCAACTTATCTTAATTTTTTTATGGAGTTTACCCTCTCTAACATGATTAACTGTTTCACATATAAACTTGCAAAGAGATTTGAATGAAATATTCAGAAGAATGCCACAGACCAGCTAACCCTTGTAAACAATGGTTGAAACACCTACTCAAAGTTATTATATTAGTTGACTAATATTATATCTAACATAAAAAAATTTTATTTAGAATAAACAAAATGCATATTTTTAAATCAATGTTAAATAATAGGGTGACTTTCATACTTTTAATGTGATTTGGCTTTGGTTTGAATTAGATATGTGACAATATTACATAAGAATTACAAAATATTATTGAAACGAGCGTGCACTAAAATTGTACAAAATTTTGAATTAATTTTTCGTTTTGCAAAAAATACTTTATATACATAATTTCATAATAAGTGTGTGTGAACTATTAAATTGAAATATAAGTTATATTTACTAGTTTTTAGATTTTATTAAAAATAAATTTAATTTTAATATGTATCATATCATCAATAATGAAAATCAATATAAAAAATAATTGTTTATACGTAAATAAGAATTACATGATAAATTATGATGAAACATAAAAAATTATAAAATGATAAACTTTAAATTCACATCATTTTTCCAGAAAGAAAATAAAATCAAACAAATTTATAATTACTGTAATACAAACGTTCAAAAAGAAGTTTAATTAATATTACTTTTAAAGTATAACATAAAGTATGTATGTAACAAGTTTTAATTAATACAAAATTTAATTGTCCAGCTATTAGGAATAAGTTAATAAAAATGAAATATTAAATTAAAAATTGATTAGCTGTCCAACTGTGAAAGTTAAATATTAAAAAACTAATTGTTTTTTTTAATTGGATTATGATTATATCAATAAATGGGAACAATCGCTAAGGGGAATTCTATTGCTCGTACAGTTATATGATTTTATAATTATTGCAAATATATAATATGTTCAAATACAAAAAGCTTTAAAATTAAAAATTTCCACTGAATTGAGTATTCAGAAATTGATACAAAGTTCAATAGAAACAACTAGTATTTTAAAAAATATATTTTTCAGAGTAAAATTTATAACTTAAGTTGTTTCCAACTGCTTAATAAAATTTCATACCAGATAAATTATATCAAAATTATTTTTGTAATTACAAATAAAAAAATTTGACAAATCAAAATTTTAAGCAAAAATTAATTATTTAATGTGTACATACATAAATTATGACATAATAATAATAATAATAATAATAATAATAATAATTACCAGTGTACGAAAATATTACTTTATAAATGAAATACATTAAAAGTATTCTTGACATGTAAAATAGGAAATTTGTAAAAATTTATAAGAAATTTTTGATAATATTTTAATATCGAAAAATCGTGAATGTATAAAAATAATTATGATTTATTAAGAATACAGAATTTATAAATCGTGAATTTATATCACAGTAGGTATGTATTAAAATTTTCACTTGTATAGTCGTTACATAATATTTAATTTATGAGCTTTATAAATTGATCTATTTATTGTTTAAGGTCATATTTTATTTCCTATTTTACAATTACTACATTTGATACTAATTATAAATATAAGCATACTCCGTTTGAAAATTTCAAGTACGTATTATACTGTTATTATTCTAGTTTTTATTAATTTTTATCTTATTTTTAAATAAAGCTTATTAAATGATAAATAATACTTTTTATAGTATCTTTAAAAATATTTTTTGAATATTACTTGTCATTTGATAAATTTTCAATTATTATTTCAACCTTTATTAACTAGTGCTTTATATATTTATGAATAAATTATAAAACCAATGTTTTAAAAGGAATCTTTATAGTATCAATATTCACATAAAAATAAAACTTAATTATGATTGTTACAGTAAACAAACAAGCTTTTTCAGAAACTAAACATTTGCTTATTTAACGTAGGGTCCCGAATATGTAGTCTCAAATGTATGTATTGATACAAACGACGAAATAAATGTATAAATAAATACATAATAAAAATAAAACTGAATTTTATCAAGTGAAAATTATACTTTTATATAAATTGAGTTTTATTAATTGTTTATTGGTTAGTTTTTCAGTCAAGTAAAGACTAGTTTATATATGTATTCTTTAAAAAAGTATATTTTTATACTATTATAAAAATAAAGTTGTTTTTACAAGACATTTTGAATAAGCTACGTTACTTCTCAACATATTTTCTGATGTATACAAATAAATAAATTTCATTTTCCTTAATCTAAACACGATACAGGCATAAATCTATACAAATAACTGCATGTCATGGAATAGCATTTAATATTTATCAAAATACTCTCTTAAATTATTCTATTATATTTTTCTAGTATCTACAGCAAATTAAGGCTCAATGATAAGACATTATTTTTATTAATAATTTCTGTGGTTAAAATAAACAGTAAAAATTTTAGAATTATTTATCAAAAGATATTGATATAAATATATAATTTTTGCGATTTTTGAAAATATATTTATAATATATATATATATATATATATATATATATATATATATTATTTATTATTTGAAGAATAAGTACTTATTTTTATCATAGAATTAAATCTACCTTAAAAAATAGAATAATAAAATAAAATATCTGAATAAATACTTTTCATTATAATAACGAAAAATTTCAATTTTCAAATGCTTTTAATTAAAAATGCATAAAATTATGATTACATAATTGTTTATTATTTTTATTATACTATAATTAAAATTTAAAAAAATTTTATAATTAAAATTTACTTATAATTTAAAAATATTTCTTGAACGAGTATTTAATGAACTTTCATTTTTATTTAATAATATTCTTAAGAATATTAATGTATCGCATTCTGATTTTATAATCTCATTTGGAATCTTATCGATGTCATCAATCCAACAAATTGATTCACTAAAAATAAATTGTTTAAGTAATTACTTTTCATTCGAATTAAAATATGTGCACATAGGTGAGAAATTTCGTTTAATCTATGAAAGCATAATATAAAATTTATTTTTTCATGAACGCTTGAAATTTCATAAATTTTACTATAAAAAACTATGCTAAATTACGTTGTAGAGAAAATAGTTAGTAATTAATTTGTATAAAATATTTTCTACCCTTTTTGAGAATTATGAATACTATACTTATAATTACAACTATACATTGTCCACATGATATTCAACTTTCTTCCGAGTTGAATTTGCGTTAATTAAAGATATTTATGATTTTAGTTAGAGCAAAAAGGTTTCCTCAATTCAAATCTTCAAATAAAAAATCTTTTATTGTCATATTAAAAAAATTAGAATTATATTGTTACTTATAATTAAAAAAACTTATTTGTCTATTAGCAGCATCTATAAAAACTTCCGACATTTCTTATTACACTGATAAAGTTAATATTTTCTTGGTAAAAATAAAAGAGCTTCCATCTTCTATATGCTCGATATAAAATTTTTATTTCAAACAATAAAAAATCTTAAACAAAAAGGTAGAAATTTTAGTAAGGCATATTTACACAAAATTTTTATGAATTAGTTTCTAAAATAAAAATGTAATAATTTCTTGTATGAAATTAAAAATAGAAAATAGCATTGAGCTTAATAAACGAATATCTCTACATAGTAAGCGAGGTGAAAGAAGTCAGAAAATGAAAAGAACGTTGTAAGAGAATGTAAGCAAGAAAAAATAAAAGTAGAGAAGAAAGCAAAATGTACATGTATAAGAACGATCTGAGATATAAATGACATCTTAACTATTCAGAGGAAGAGAGAGTTAGAGAATCGTGAACGAAGGTGGTGGGTGCAAATTTGTTGTAGTTTATTTGAAAGTTTTACAGTTGAATTTTTTCGTTTCATCATGGTGGTGTTGCACGTACTTTGCTTATAGGAGGAAGATTAGAAGAAAATTGCACAGAGCTCTTGCAAAGCCCGAGGATTGGGAAAGGCACAATAAAGCCCTGAAGAAGCTTGCAGCACCTAAGCGCGAACTGGAGCCACCGAAGCCAATGGTATATATACATATAAGCATACATGTTAGTTGACTGTGACCTCTTATTTATTTCCATCCACTTCTTTCATGCACGTACACGTCCTATTCACTTGACTTACTGCTACTGACTTTTCCAGTCTCCGTTCCTATTCGAATTTTCGCCTTACCTATACAACCGCTACAATTTTCCGCGACTCACTTGCACTTATTCTCTTTTATTTACTGACCGTGCTTTTTGCTAATTTGACGACTCTCATGATCTCCTATAACTTAATCTATCTCACTTTTACTTTAACAGTGCATATTATTTACGTCTCATACAAAAATTTTTTATTTTCCATTTTTACCTACTATCTCATTAAGTTGATGGACTTATGATTTTCCTTTGTTAATATAAATGTTAATAGTTAACATTGGAGTTTTTAGGGTAAAGTTGTATGGATACTTTGCTTAAATATACAACTTTAGACTATGGATAATAATTATTAAATACATAATTTTTAAATTTTTTATTGTATTAAAATTATATATAAATAATTATTAATTCTTTGAAAATTACGGTATGTAGAATAAAAAATTCAATATGTATTATACTTAAATTTGTATAGAAAGTTAATGTATTATCTAATATACAAATTAAATGGATATTAGGTAAGTTTGTAACATCAAAAGGACGTATTTTAATTAATTACCGTGAAGTTTGTCACTTCACATTTACTTTAACTAATTTTATAATAAATATTGCATATTTTGATAGTATATAGATATAGATAGGAGTATACATAATTAAATAAGAACTTCAATAAAAAAATTATTATAAAAAAAATTAGGGATTTAAAAAGATTCTACTAAGTACGTTTTTGATACCAGAAATTGTGAAATTAGTAAATTCATTTATAATTAATGCAGTATAATTTATAGACTTATTGCATTTATACTAAAACAAGGTGTATCAAATATTAAACTAATAATGTTTTTTGTTATAAACAAAAATTTATAGTTTAAAAACAGGTAAAGCTGATTGCTTTTGTGAAAAATGTATTAGTAAAAAACTTCTTATCTGCTGACTGTAGGAAAATTATATTTTTAAATAAATATACTTCTCATTAATTATGATATATAACTATTTAACTTGTCAAAACTTAATTAATTATATTTATAAAAATTTTATTTCATATAATTAAAAATATAAGTATGGTATATATTTTATATTTAAAATATATATTAGCATTTATTTATTGCACTACATTTAAAAAATTTTTTGTTATTTCTTTCATTTATGAAAACTGACGGAATTGACAATTTTTTCTATGATTTATATTCATTGTAAAATTGATTCGATGGTATTGATTCTTAAGAAAATTTATTCAAAGAAATTTTGACTTTTTGCACGTACGTAATTGAAGGTAGAGGATCAAAGCAAGAAACAAGGATATAGTAAAGAACGGTTGAATACCCTGGCGCAACCAATGCACCCGATCCTAACTGTCACGACAAATCCGTTTTCTGTGAAAAAGTCGGCTCTAACTTATATGATATCCCAACGTATGGTTCAACTCTCGCGCCAAAAGAATATACCGGATCCTCCTTTCAACATCCCTGGTAAAGTCAATCCTAGTGCCTTATTGATGGTTGGTATGTATCTGGTTTCACTTATTTTTATTAGCATATTTAATAAAATTGACACCAAATTTAGATCTTGATTTTTACATTTTATTTAATCGACTGAAATTAAATTTGTTCCTGGAACTATATTTTAGTTAAATAATGTATACATGGCGTTTGATAAAGAAAGCAGTAGTTTATGTAAGATCCAAAAAAGTAAAGCATAAAAATACGCAACGCTACACCTTTATTAAGAAGGATAAATTTAACTATTTTTAAATCACGTAAAAATGGAAGATTTTATTATTTTCGGGAATTTTAATAGAAATAAAATCCATATCTGATTCTGTAGAAATTAAAAATATAAGATATATGTTATTTTAAATATAGAAAATTTATTAATAAAAAAAATATGATTAAGAAATTTAATATTCTTTGAATTCCTGTATTATTTTTAATGAACAAAATTATTTTAAATGTAATTTTTACCTAAATACATTTATTTAATTTTTCTTACTATTTTGAAACGAAAATATTATCATAAAATGTATTTAAATTAATTTTTCTATATGCAATCGTTATTTACAAATAAATTTGTCTTTGAGGAAAATAAATACAATAAAACTTTATAAAATTAATAAGCAAAATATATTTTTAATCATTTTTTAAATTTTGATTGGAATAAAATGTATTTTTTTTTGTTTGCGATTATAATTTTATAGAAAATAACAAATATTTAAAATAGATTGTAAATCGAATACATAAAAGAATTATCGATATTTTATTTAAATTCAAGAAAAATTTTTAAATGATTTGATAATTTAAGTCTCTGAATTAAATAGCTAATACTAAAAATATTACAGAAACTTATAAAATTAGAAAAATTAGTCAAAAACGTCACAATATAAATTTATACAAATATTTAAAGATAAATTTTTAAATATTGTATGAATCATATATTTTATATCATTTTTAATACAAGATTTAATTTTTCATTGTATGACATGTATAAAAAGTTGTAAGTGTTATTATTCATACAATTTAAAAACTCCTTACACCAATTGCTCCCCATTTTTTTATATTCCTTATATGATAAATTTAGAGAAATATAATCATATTTCTTGACTAAAATGTGAAAATAATTTGAAATTTATTTCTATTCATAGAAATATAATTTAATCAATATTGTGAGATCCACTACCAACAATGTATTCAAAACTTATATGTAAAAATTACTTTAAAAGTAAGGTATGGTAAGTAACTTAAAAAAAATTAAAAATTCTTTTTAATTTTTTAGAATTACTTTCAAAAATTACATTATAAATAGAAAAATAATGTTTTATATTAAAATGATTAAGTTTTAAGAAAAAAAAAATTTTTATTTTAAATATATTTATTTTACATTTAAATATTTAATTTAGTTCAAATGAAGAGTAGAGAACAATTAAAAATTTTAAATTATAAAAATAAAATTTGCTATTCATCTGTTTCTATTTATAAATATCACTTGATTTTGTTTTAATTGTTTTAATTAGTGTTAATTATTTTTTATGTTAACTTTTTTCACTGAATTTTCACTTCAATAAACACTTTTATGTTTATAAAGGGAGTAACTTATTATTGTTTTAAAATAATGGAGAAGTGGATACTTAAACTTTTCTTTTATAATCTATTTTAAATATTTTAAATATATATCTCAATATAATCATTAGTATTAATATTTTATATTATTGTGAAATTTAATGTGAAAATAAAATGTACTTTTATTTTTTAAAAATTGAATATTAATTTCATATTATGCAATATTATGCACCAATAGGTTTATAATTAATTAATTAGGTATTTAAAAATAAAAATAAAATATATATAATTGATGTACTTGGTAAAAGTTTATAATCTATAAACTATAAAATTCTTAATTTTAATTCATATAAAAACAAATTTTTTCAAATCAATTTTCCTTTTATTTAAAAAAAATTCTTGTATCGAATTCTTTCGTAACTACATGAATTTCATTCAAATAAATTTATTGAATATTTTGAAGCCATTAATTTTCAAAAATTTTTTAAATGGATTTTACTTTTTACAGTATTTAAAATTAAATTTTAGAATATAATATTAGTAGAAAATTAATACTATCTAATATAACTCATTTTTATATTGAATTTAAATTATTTATATTCGAAATTATTTACGAATATTTAATTAAAAAATTTTTACATTTGTCACACTTGGAATGCAATAGCAAAACAAAATAGAAATTATTATCCCATATTAGGAATATCTGGGTGAAGTATAATACAAATATATAATTTTAATATCACTATTTATTTAAAGTATAATACTATTATTTAATAAATTATGTAAAGAAATATTAAGTAAGTTTAACGAGTATAATTTTATTAAATTTGTTTATGATGGTAGTCATGTACAAATTTATTTTAGTTATAATTAAGAATTTACTAATTTCAACTGACTTTTTAAATCGTATATATTCATATAGAAAGTTTTTGATGAATTGAGAATCATATTATTTAAAAAATTAAAAAAAAAATCTTTAAAATAACTTTTAATGTAAAAATTACTTGTAATTCTTAAATTATTAAAAATTTTTTTTTTTAAACTATACGCGAAAAAAATTTGAAGGCTAGAAAATGAAATATCATAGCAATAATTTTTTACTGATAATATTTAAGTTCCTCGAAATATATTATTAAAAATTAGAGTAGTAGTGTACATTCTTATATTCGAGCAAAATATATTTGATAAGTGATAAAGCATATTTCATTTTATTGATTTCAAGAGATTTATAACTTAGTTTCTAATAATTTTTAATAATTTTTTAAGCATAAAGTTTGTATTTGTTAATTTAGAATTAAAGTATCATTAATTAAAATTTTGTTTTTATTCATAAAAATAAATTCATCTTATTTTCGTCAAGTAACTAGAATATTTTAGCCATTCTTTTGCCTTAAATTTTCAAACGGATTATTTATGTGAATTTTTTATATTAAAGTATTTTAGAAATATTATCTGTTCTATGATTGTATCTATTAGATATTATTTTTTTAATTTCTTTTATTCGTTTTAAATAAAATATGAATTTCTTATAATCTTTCAAATTTGGTAAAAATCCTATGCAAATTTTATTATTTTAATTTTAATACCTTCTCTTTTAAACTCTATTGTATTTTTATATTGATGCGTACAAAAATGTTATAGAGTTTATGCAGCTTGTTAGATTATTTATATTATTCATATCGTAAAAATTAATATATAAAAATAATAATAAATATAAAAGCTATATTTATTATTAAATATCTTTAAGTTTAATGTATATATATTATATCTGTAATACCATATAATTTACTTTAATTTTTATAGTTTAATTGAATGCAATTTATAAATAATTTTAATTTCCATATAATTGTTTTTTATAATTCATGAAAAATTATTTTAATAGTTTCTTTGCAAAGGTAATACTATATTTTTTAGATTCCTTTATTACATGCGCTTCAGTCAAATCTTTGAAATATATATTTATTTCAAGTTTAAATTACGAATAAACAAAGAAATAGTTTAAAATTTTAACTATTGCACCTTTGTTCTAACTATTAATTCTAACTATTACAAGTTTCGACTTCATTAACGATTTGACTACTATTAGATGAAGTTATTTTATGATATTTGTTATTGATTGTGTTTAAGTATGAATTAGTTAGTTTATTGATAACTAATATATTTTATATATGCATTAATTGAAACATGAAAATTTATAATCGACTGAAAGCTATAGTTCTAAATAAGTGTGTACATTAGTTCAAATCTAAGATCTTAATAAATTAAGTGCACATGTTATTGTTGTAACTCATTATTTTTATCTAGTTCTTATTATTGAGATTTTATTTTATTATAGGTTCGTTAGGTGTTCTTCTGTTTTCTTTGTCCTTTCTAAAAGGTTAGATGTCATTCTGATTTTCACGCATTTTTATTTTTTAGTAACCCATATTCATCCTCTTTCTTTAAAATCTTCTATTATTATATAAATGCATATCTTTTATTCTAATTCTCTAAATTATGCTTTGTAATCTTTGTTATATTGTTATACAATATACACATTTTTGTCCCTTGGATAATTAATATTTGCTTACTTCATTTCCCATAACAAATATTGCCAAAATTTTTGTTCCTTTTTTAAGTCATTTTCTTTTATTTTTTAAAAAAGTAATTTATATTTTTCAATACTTAAAGTATTAATCTTTAACCCTAGTGCGAATAATTATTTTTCTTAGTTATCTATCTAAGTTTGTATCTGTTGGTCTTTTTTTGTTTTTTTTACCTCGCGTCAAATATTTTCAATAAACTAACATAAAACTCAAATAAAATTAAAAACAACATTCGTAACAACATATCATCGCTTTTTCTTTTATGTATGACCGAAAAATTTTCAAATTCTAAAATAATAATTTAATTTTTCGATTAGGATTAGATGCAAATTGATGTTTTCTGCACTTTTGATTTTAATTTATAATTTACAATTTATTAAAAAAAAGTATTTATTGTAAAATGCAACTTTATGTAATCTATTATTTTGATTCATACTCATTTTAGAATTTTTATTAAGTGCTATATATGTTTTAATTAAATAGTTTATAATCTTAAAAATTCTAACTTTCGTAAATTTATTAAATTTATTTATTTAATTTACGTAAGATAAATAGATTCATAATGATAAAATTAAAAACTTTTAAAAAATTATTCAAGAATGAATCGTTAAAAACGATATTAGTACAATGTTATTTTAAAATATTTACCCACCCATCGTTTGGATAAAAATAAAAAATTGTTATGGTGAAAAATATATCACAAATGATTTATTACCTTTCAACAAAAGTTCAAAAAAGTTATACGAATTTAGCGAATATAAAGTTTTGTATAAAATGCGCATAATCAGTTTAATTTTTTATAAATTTTTTGACATAATTTATATTTAAAAATTTTTCGTTTAATGCATTTTTTTAAATGTACAAAAGTATGATTCTTATAGTGATTACCGACTTTATAAATTTTAAATAACTTCTGCGCGTAAAAATTCTACTGCCCTCTCGTGCACTTGCTTGATGGTCTTAAACTAGACGTTTACGATATATTTCATGAAGTGTATATTTTCACAGAGAGTACTTTTAAACCATTGCATATATATGAATACTCTTTCCTAATCGGTTATATTACACGTCATTTTTTTAAAACCTTTTTAAATATTTAATTTTTATTATGAGTAAAAGTTCGTAAAATTAGATTTTTTTAATTCTACTATATAATATAAACAAAAAATATAAATTAAAATTACATTTAATTTTTATTCGTAATCGAAGAATAGCTAATTGAGTAAAAGTAATCTATGCGCTTGTTTTTATAATTTATAATATAGACTGTTTTCTCCATTTATAAAGAAAAAACATGGTTCATTAAAAAAATTTTTAATAAGTTCTTCCTCCTGAAATATAACATGTACTTCTTTTACTTATCTTTTGATCCAAGGAGATTACCAAAGCGAATTAGCGAAATAGGGCGAGAGCCAACAACGAAGAGTGAGCTTTAATTGAGGATGTCGTATTTTCTTTGGGAATTGTTTACGCGAACAGACGATATAATTGTTTTCTCTTTTCTTTTCTTTCTCTTTCTATCACAAGGGACTCGTGTAGTACACCGTTTAAAGTTTCAATGCTTCTAACGAAAAGTCTGTTTTACAGTTACCTTCTTCATTCGGTTCTCCTATCTCTATCTTATGCACCTTTTTTCCAATGTTTTATCGTGAATATTAATTAAGCTCTTTTTAATCTTTGAACTCATTATGACTTGATATTCTCATTTGCATATTTACGAAGAAAAAGAGAGCGTCTATTTTTCGTTTATTTAAGGAGTTTGACTAGAGGTTTCAAAGATTCATAAGAATTCTGATTAAAAAATTTAAATAGATGATATAATTCGAAAAGTATTGAATGACATATTACATATTACATTACACCAAAGATTCCTGGTATTCAATTAAATTTAGAAATGATCATTGAATTTGATCTTGGAATTTCTCTAAAATATATGGAGTGTTGGTTTTCATTTCGTGAAATTACTCACATAAAAATATTAAAGTTTTATATACTTGTATCAATTTTAATGTTACAAGTAGTTTTAAGTTTACTGAAAAAAGTTTTCTTCTATTTTAATCTTCAAATTGCATAAAAAATTATAGACCTAGTATTTTATAATATTTTATTGTAGTAATTTTGTTACCATATTTTAAAATAAATTTTATATTACTTAATTTACAAATTGATAATTATCTTTTGAGTAAATAATTAAATTCATAAGAATCATGTATTCATTATTAATTACTAAGTAACTAATAAAGTATAAATATCAAATTAAATATTTTGATAAAAAATATTTGTAACAATTAAAAATTTATTGTATCATTTTAAAAGATGGAATCAAAAATTTTTTTTTAATTAAATTCAATGTAAGTTTGAAAAAATCTGTTACAATTATACTAAATTTATAATAATTATACTATAAATGCGCGAAAATGTGATTCGAAAGTGATTTCTTGAAAACTTAATTACAATAACTAATATATAATAAAATCATGTTAGATCATTCAAAATATTTTTATATATTTTGTAGAGCTATTTATTTAGTAGATTCTTATAATAAGGATTATATTGTGACACCATACCATTTATATTTTATTAATAAATTTGTATGCATAAAATATTAAAAATACTGATATAGATTTCATTCTAATATATTAAAAAATTTTAAAAATTGATATGTAAATATCTGACTTAAATAAATTGTAAGATATTAGTATTTCTGTGCATAATGTACTAATGCAAATTAGTCAATAAAAATTTTTAATTTATGAAACAAAGATAAAAATGTACTGAAGATATAAGAATTTGTGATAAATATGGTTATATAGCAGTACATTAATAAAAATAAAGTTAAAGTATAATATAATAAATACCGTATAAAGTGTGTTAAGATCTATAATGATTTAGAAGAATATGGTATACTCTATTCTTTAATATTCCTTTATCTTGTTTTGATAAGTTATTTATTTGAAAATAAAAAGAATTTTTTTAAAATAATATAACTTTTATATGATTATAATTTTTTTTTATTGTATATTTTAAAACGACTAGTATTTATAGGTAATATTTATAGTTAAATATTAATTAGTTAATTTATAGTTAATTTAAGTTACTAACGGTATTATGTGTAAGATGATATTCATCTCATGCCTTGAATCATTGAAATCTTGATTTCAGTGTTTTTATTTGAAGGTTAGAATTTGAATGCTAATATTCTGCAATTTATTTATTATATTCATGTTGCATGGAAGCTTTTAGAAAACATTTAGTAAATATTTATAGATATTAGAAACTGTATAACTTAAAATTTAAATATATAAATATAACCGAAGTTTTCTAAATTGTTATAAAAAATAAATTACTTTGTTTTTGATGATATAAATAAATAATTAAAATTTATACATTATTATTTACATTGTTTTATTTAAGGTTTTTTATTTAGCAATAAGAATTAAATTTAAAATATAATGATATTTCAAATATGAAGACTAATGAATGTTTGTATGTACATTTTTTTCTTTTATTCAAGAAAAATAGTTGTACCTATTTTAATTTTAAGCTAGTTTACAAATTAATAAAAATAAGTAAATAGCTCTATTAATTTTAAATCTAACGTATTGTTGTTGCATTTATTGAAAAAATGAAATATAAAATCTTATAACTGATATCGTGTATTATTAATGATAGTAGAAATGATGAAAGAAAAAAGAAGGAAAAATCCCAGAAAAAGCCCATTGAGATTTATTCTAGTAAATGTCAAATCCGAGATCTTTTGTTTTCGCGTCTCTTTTTCTGCAGTAGTCGATGCCGATGCATTTCTTTCTTCAAAATCGTTCTCATATCATAATCATAACAATAATATGACACTACGTTATATAATAAACGTGAAATCGAAAAATAATTATTAAAAAAATTTTAATAGCTTTAATTATAAAAAGATTAAGAAAATGATTTATTGGTACACTAAAACATTTTCTTAAATAGTATAAAAGATAGTAGTAAATTTGATTTTATTATGTAAAAATTTATAATAATTTACTGATTACATTTTTTTAAAATAATTACTTTTTTGTTATCTTTAATAGTTTATCAATTAACAAATGTATTGACTTATCAATAAGCGTGTAAAATGGAAGTTTTTTAAAATTTTTTAATGTACATTGGTATTTTTAGATTATTCAATTAATAAAGTATTCAATAATTCTTTAAAAAATTGTAATAAGCGCATACCAATGATTTTTATTTATAATTTTATAAATCTTAAATGTTTAAAAAAATTTTAATTCTTTATTTATATAATTTATTACTGTATTCAGTTCTTTGTTATATATTATCTTTATTTTGACATAGATTCAAGTATTAGATTGAAATGTTTCATAGTTTAGTTTATTATTAAAAAATAATATAATAACAAAAATAATTTGTAGATATCTTAATTTAGTGTAACTATTTATGTTTTACAAAATCGAAAATTGATTTAGATAAAACATTAGATTATAGGCTTAAGAAAATTTAAAGATTATTTTTGTGATAATTAATAATATTTTTAAACTCGAGTTTTTGTAATGAAATATATTTCATAAATTTTTTCGCAATCAATTCTAAGGAATTTCCTATTTATTTTTTATTAGAATCAATTATATTTATTTTAAATAAAATTATTAAAGTAAAATTACACGCAAGTAGATTATTTTATACATTTTAAAAATATATTCTTATATTTAACTTTTTCAGACTTTAGACAAAATAGAAAAAGTTTTTCATTATCTGCAAAGATATATAATATATAATACAACAATTATAAGTGTAATATTTGACTATTAATTCATTATTATTATAAAAATATTTATTTATTGACAGCAAGCAACAGAATTATAAAGTTAGCAAAGTCCGTGGTACGACCGCTTGGTTTGGAAACAGATGTTAGAAAGCACGCTTTTAGTGTGTCGCCACTTGCACTGAAAGCAAGATGCAGTCCAAGATTAAAGGTTCTTGCAAAGCCCAAAAAACGACCACCAAAACGCTAAAAACTTTCTCTCAAAACATCTAGTGGTGATGAAAGTCTTTGTACATCGTACATCAACATGTAAAAGTCTGTAAACAAACGCACGTATTAAGTTTATTATAGTCCCTGTATAATATTTGAAAAGCCCATTTTTTCAAAATTTTTCGTCAAGAGGCTATTGCTAGAAATTTATGTATAAAATTTTTGAATTTTATAACCATAAGATTCTGTTGTAAGTTAATATAGTTAATCCGGATTATTCACCTAAGATTTTATGAAACTAAAAAAAGAAGCAATAAAGTAATAACAAATATCTTATTAATAAAATATTATAAATCATATACTTAAATATAATTTTTTGAAAATAAAACTAATCTACATATGTTCCATTATTATCTTTCCATATTATTATCTTTATGTTACATTAAATAAATATATATTAAATAAATACTGAATATTTAAATAGTTGTTTATAAGAAGAAATATTCAAAATATAGTAAGTTATGTTAATAGATACTTTATTAATTTTATATTTTAATAATATAACAATTTTATCTATAATATTACTAATTCTAGATACATGGATTCAGAAACTATTAATACTTATATGGCTAAGTTATAAATCATTTATTTACGAAATACCACATGGTAAATCTGTTTATTGTTTGCAACAAATCAAAACTTATCAATATCCTATGAAAATTTATCGAGAATGGAAACTTATTCAATACTAAGAAGTAAAGTATATATTTTAACATTATTCAACTAATTGAAAATATTTATCTCATCTATTTATTAAAGTAAAATTAATTTGGTAAAAATAAATTTATATATTTTCTTGCTTCTTGATTTTATAAAAATCAGAATTACTATTCGTTTTTTAAATTATAAATACAATTATGTATTTGTAAATATTTAGCTTCCTAGAAGTTTATAGGTGTTCATGCTGTGCCCATAATATTTTAAAACTATGATCTTTACATATGGAATGATATTGTTATAATTGATTTAAGATACCATTTTGACTTAACTGAATAATAAACATTTCTATAAAAATTATTTACTTAAACTCATCATATACATCTTTATTTAATTACACATAAATAAAAAAATATATATTTGATAAATGAAATAACATAAAAATACAAAAGATAATAGTAATAGATGGTATTATCCAATCTAAAATTCATCATTAGTAATTTACCTAATTGTTGTTTTCAAGCGGTGCAAAAATTATTTCTTTACTTTCTAAATTTTTTTAGTTTCCGTGAAATTTGGAATAAATTTTTAATTAAGTTTTCCATTCGCTTTTTATATAAAATTTTGTTTAGAAATAGCTATACATGAGCAGAGTTACTAATGAAAATGCTACTTGTCATATTTTTAATTAATTGATAATCATTTATTTACACAATATTTCAAACACTGTAAATAGTAGAAATCAATCTATTTAAAAAATATTTATTGAACTTATACATTGAGTCATCAATTCTTTATAAAAAATTAAAAAAATTTATTTGAAGTTTTATCGTATAGGATAGTTTTAACTTTTTAGAAAAAATTGTCATTTGTGCGGTAATGTAATAATAAATTTTATTTAATACATACAATTTACTTAAGCTTACGATGGAATAATATTGAATACCCGACAGACTGACGTAACAGAAAGAATGATATTGTAGAGTACATTGCTAGAAGATAGTCTAGTATTCAACATATAAACGCATATAAAGGTAAAGAGAGTTAACCAGAGACAGTGATAGAGACAAAGAGAGGCAGAGAGAGAGAGAGAGAGAGAGAGAGAGAGAGAGATGTTCCATTTCATAAAGTACAGTTCTTTCTCAAATAGATGCATAACGAATTCCGAAAGATTCACAAGCTTTTTAAATATATTATATTTAAGAGTGAACCAGAATTCACTTTACAGAAGGATAGAGGATTCTTGGGAAATCTTCTTAAAGTAATATATAGTACAACGTGTCTTATGTGAGCTTCAGAAAACTAAGAAATATTAGGATCTGTTTAAATTGAGTTTTTAACAATGATTATCAAATAATTTATTATTAATTTAAACAAATTTTATTTTTTTAAGCAATAATTTATAAAAATGAAAAGATTTTTTAATAAACAATAAAAAAATCGTCTACGAATATAAATGATTGAAAAAATATTATGCGTGTAAATGCAAAATTACCTATTTACTTTATTACTACTTATTAATTTCGATTAAGTAATGTTCAATTAATTTATTAATTTAATGTTAATAAAATTTATTGTACTAATTTAATTAAAATATAAATGAAATATAAAATGCAAAAAAATTTAATTGATAGATATTTAACTTATAATCTTATTTCTTATTTTATAAAATAAAAATAAATAATTCTAATAAATTAATACAACATATTTATATTCGTAGTACTAATATAACTTAAGTTAATAAGTGTAGTATATTTACTAATATCGTTGATAAAAATAAATATAAATTAAAGAAGATATAGCATATATATTAAAATAAATTTTTAGATATTAAAAAATGAATTTGATAAAATGACGCATTTTAATAATTATATGTTTACGAAGGGAACTCTAGCTTTTAGTAATATTAAGGTAATATTAATAAGATTATATTAAATGTGATACAATGAGGTAAGGTATAATAATATTTGAAGAATTTAAGTAGTATAATAAATAATATCTTTTAAGTTAGTATATTTATTACTACTTAATATATATAATTGTTAATTTTATTCGAAATAAGGTAATTAATCATAAACTGATAATCGACTCTATATATATAAAAGAAATTCAATCACCTGAAATTAATTTATATAAATATTTAATTGGTGCACTCAAAAGAATATATTAATTAAACCACGAAAAAATATTGCATTTTTTTGACAATAATAATTAATATTATATTTATGTAAGAAATTTCTAGAAAGCAAATTAATTATGTTTAAACTACATATTTCATGTGTTATGTTTACTAGATTTTTTTTTTCATTGAGAAATGAAAACTGCATAAGTGTTAAAAAAATGATTACAAATACATTTATGAAAAATAATATTATTTTTAATTAGAATAAATAATCTGAAACAACAATATAAAATTCTGTAATTGAAAAATAATAAATTCAATTTTTGTATTTAATTTAAAATAATTTTTGAGATATGTATTAAAATGATCAAATTTGTATCATTCAAAATATGTAATACCTAATCTTACAATAATATATCAAAAATATTATTCGTTAGCATTCGTAATAAATAAGCCATTCTATTTAATCAGCGTTAGATACACATATTTACAAAAAAAGAAAAGAAAACATTTTTCACAATATCTTTGATCATGCTTATATTAGAATATATGAAAAAAATGTTTTTTAATTTATATTTATATAGTATATTATTGAATTTTAAAAACACTATTAAAATATTAATAAATGAAAATATATAAACCTTATCTACACTTTTAATTGAATATATTTAATTTTAGATTATGCATACATTCATAAAACAAATAAATTTTTATATCATATTATCTTAAAAACTATTAATTTTAATAAATCTTAGTTATTGTTATAATCATCACATGTTTTGATGAAGAGATCAAGAAAATTCTATATTAATTAATTACATTATTATTCTCTATATTTTTATGTATATAGCTATCTACGTAGGTTGCATGCAATATTTTTCAAAAGATAATTTACTCTTGAGATCTTGAAAATTCCAGAAACGTTGTACAAATAATGAAACTGATTAATGGTTAAAATTTTTGTTCTTAATTAATAAAAATTGATACTACAATTTTATTGAATTTAATTTAAAATAAGTAGAATATATATGGAATGTATGAAGTGTCAACACTTTTATAACAAAAATAAGATTAAAATTATTAATAAATAAAAATTAGTAATATTGTGTAATAAAATAATAGTATTACAATAATTTATTTGAAATTAGAAAAAAATAAGTGAAACATTTTAACATTGATTCGATAAAAATATTGATTCTTATTAATATTAACAAATACTTTGGTATACATAATAAATATTAATATAAAGTATAATTTATATTAATATACGCTAAATTTTGCTTATGACGTAATATTTATTAATTGCGGGGTACTCATGAAGTGTGATATAGAGGTTCATTAGTTAACATGTATATAATATTTATTAAATTTAGTGTAATTATAATTATATAAATTCTTTATTGTACTTCATACATTGATATATATATTAGTTGTTAATACCATAAATTTTAATTTACATTTATTTATGATTTTATATAATGGAGCCTAAATTTATTTTGTATGATCAAATTTTTTATTTCAAAATACTTAAAAATTTGAACTATTTTACAACACGGAATATCATTATTTTCAATTTTCTAATTTATCTGATTTCCATTTCACCAAAATAATATATTACGATTTAAATAGAAATTCTTTTGAAACATTTCTTATTTCATTTTAATTATGTATATAAATAAAACTTAAAATAAAATAAATAATTTTATTTACTTTATTATTTTTATGAACCATACTTTTATTGAAAATATTTCAAAATTATTTTATTATACTAATTTAATATTTAATAAAAATGTTATTTTTAGAATAGTTAAAAAAGATTTAGTTTTTTTAATTTGACTAAATTAATACCGGACTGGAATTTTAGATTATATCATACTATAATATCAAAATTTATAATTTTTTAATAATCTTAATAATACAGATATAATTTCTATATTATTTTCTTAAATAAATACAATAGTATAAAATTATTTATTAAACAACATAGTGGAAAATAATGTGATTAATATTTTAATTTTTATTTAATTCGAAATAAAAGATGTAATTCACTAAAAATTTAATCATAATTGGATTGGATTTTCAAAAATACATAGGAACGTAACTTGATTAAATATCGTGATTTAATTACAATATAAAATATATAAAATATAAGGTAGAATATTTATAAAACATAAAATTTACATTAAACAAGAACCAAATTAAAAATATATTAATAGAAAGTGATAATAAACATAAATTTTTAATATCATTTAAGAATATGTGTAAAGCTGAAGGCTAAATTATAACTAGTACACAATATATTATAAACTTAATCGAATATACAATATTATTTTTTCTTTTATGAAGATATGCCAACTGGCACAATCGTCAACGTTAAATACTGCAGGAAAACTGTCTTTCTCTTCTATTCATTTATTTTACGTTTGGGATCGTCGTTTTCTCTTTTATTTTCTCTTCTGTTTATCTCGTTTTATTCTTCCGTTATCTTTGTATTTAAAGCCAAATAAGCAATATCATGTAAAATGAAAAAAAAGTGGAGTAATCAGAAGAGAAAGTAAACATTTACCCAAATCTTGACGGAAATACAAAACAATTTTTATAATATATTAATGTTTCATGTAAATGAAAATTATTCGATATATATGAAAATTAATAATATAATAGAATATGAATTTTTTACAAAATTATTCTGACAAAGTTTTTAATAAAATCCGGAAAAATTGAAACCATTATTAAAGTAAGAAATTATTATTTTATAGTGACTTAAATTTTAATAAAATATTTATGTGTACTGATTCAAATACATTATTATACAAACTTTTTTTATTTTTAAACCAACGAATTTTTTTAAAAAGACATTTATGAAAAAATTAAGAATCATTTTCTTTAAAACAATCGTTTCAATGGATTATTTTTTTTAAGATCGCGTATGATAAACCTAAAAAATGAAATGAATTGCAGCACCAAAGCATAAAAGTATAACACTTCTTGTATGTACATGTAAGAGGGAAATTATTAATTTATACTAAACTTTTATTGATAAGGAATTTATCTGATATAGTATATCAGAAAAATAATCAACAAGAAGAACGCAGTATATCGTAAATAACAATGATGTAAATAATAATAACAACAGCAAAAATAATAATATTTAATAGATTTATATTTAACCAAGAGTTTTCTGCTGTACTAAATGATATCATAAAAATTCAAAAATTCAAATAAATTATTTAAAGAAATATATACCAATTGCAATATACCATTAAATTTTATGCAATTATCTATAAATTCCACAATATAAATTTTATTTGAAAACTGTTTATTTATTTTAAGCTTTCTATGTTTTCTTTTAATAGGCGTTTCGAACACAAACTGATTAGAAAATGTAGTAAAAATTATATTATAAATTTGCGTAGCTATTTTTATTAAATGTATAATTTATTATATCATATTCAGTACTATGTATTTAAAAAATTCTTGATTCTTTAATTACGGACTAGATGATATACTTTTTTAATAGATATTTTAGAATATTTTAAATAAGAAATAGTTATTTTATTTGTAATTTTATTAATTTAGCAAAAAATAGTTTTATTGATAATATTTTTTTAAAATTGATTTTATTAAAATTATATGTTTATACTACTATCATATATATTTAGCAGATCTAATTATTTTTTTGCAAATACTATTTTAGATATTATTTAATATTATTTGAGAAAATCTACGAATTGTTATTCAATTTAATTATGATCATTGTTTGATTAAAAACTGATCAATATTAATATAATTAAGTAAGAAATATTAAATTATTACAAACAGTAATATTAAAAGAATAAGAGTAATTTAAATGCCAGTATTGAAAAATTTAATATTTTTCGCTCTCGCTTTAAAAAGTTTCTTTTTTCTTGAAATATAATTAATTTAATTTATTTTTATACATTACTTTATTCTTAAAAATGAATTTTTTTTTTATTTTAATAAAAATAAATGAATTAACTAATAGAAAATATCCGTGTGATCATTAGTAGAATAAAGCTTATCTACCATTGCTTCATAATGTTTTAGTCGAATAAACAAATTATATAATCTTTACATTATGAAAATAATATTTACGTGTATTAAATTTATTTGTGAAAAACATTAAAATATATTATTTCTAAAAATAGTAAAAATTAGTAATATTAACATAAAAATTGTTAATTTAAGAATATCACCAGATTATTATCTTTTTACTTTTTTCCTCTTATTAAAAAATTGTAATTTATTTATATATTGTTATTAATAATGATACATAATGATAAAGTTCTTAATTTTGTTGCTAGCCTATTTGAATAAGTGAAAAAGTATATGTTATTATTTAAAATTTGATTATTTTATCTCACAAAGAGGAAAATCTAAATAAATAATTTAATCTTAAACGTTTATATTTCTTACTTAATCATATATTCCATATTGATGTCATTTTTAATTAATTATCTAAAAAGTATTAAATCAGGTTAATAGATAATTTATCATAGAAATCTTGCACAGAAAACTGGTTAAGTAATCATGTGCTATTTTTACTATTATATTCACTGAACAAAGGATGCACGTATTGTCTCCATATGTCCTTTGAATAATAGTTTAAACTGAGATAACTAAACAATACCTGCATCAGATATATATCAGATACTTGAAAAGAATATTAAATCATATAATATAAAAACATTAAAGCTTACTTCATGGATATTAATATATAATGAACTATTTACTCTAATAAGATGAATAATTAATTATCTCTGTCTATGCTATAAAAAAATTTTGAATTTCATAAACGCCTATACAATCATTAAAATTTTATAACCTAAATTTATAAAGATAATTCGATTTTTCTAAGTTTCGTACAAATCGTTATTTGTATGTATATATTTTATTTGAATATTCAATTTTTATCTAATAATTTGATATGAAACCGAGCGTAGGTACATTATCAATCATTTCAATAATGTATGATTTTTAATTTTCTATCTCCTATTTATAACTTTTTTGAATGTCAACAATTTACAATATTATTATTTATTAATTTAATAAATAAGTTAATTTACCATATTTCATAAAATTTGCCTTGCTCTCATTCAATAAAAATATGAAGTTCATGTTCAGACGCACAATTATAACGCATAATTAATCTATTATGTAATTGTTTAAAAAAATATTATTAAAAAATGTAAGTTTTAGGAAGGAATTATGTATTAATGTAATTAATTGATTAAATTTATAAATCAATTTTATGTCTGTTGCAAATAAAATTTTTATTTATTTTTCGAACGAAAAAGTTTGAATGTATAATATATTATAAACAGTGGTATTATTAAAGTAATTTGTCATTATTTTATTTAAAAATATGTTAAAAAAGGGCTTATATAAATTACAATAAAAAATTATTAGTAAGTCTGAAAATATTATATTAATCACTTTCTATATTATCTTATGTAAAAATATACATATCTAGTTTAAGTACCAGTAAATAATTTTACGTAGATGCATGATTTGATAATTACAAAAATTAATAGTCATTTTTATATTATTTATTTTTTATATTCATTTATTAATATGATATTATTATTTTAAAATAGATAATTATTTAATTTTTTTTATATTAGTCTTTTTGATACGATAACGTATACATATACACTATTATTTAGAAATATAATATGAGCAGAAAAATATTTTCTATAATTGATTCGTATATTATTTGAAGAGACGTTTCGATGTAATCGATTAGTCAACTCTCTTGCTATTGCTTTCAAAAGCTTTTTATATTTTTAAAATACAGCAACGAACTTCAAGTACACAATTTTCATTTCTATCGTTTTTTCTTTTTTTACCAATTACTGAGACTGCTTTTCGATAAAATTCTTTGGAAACGAAGGTGCATTAGGAACTTGCTTTTTACAGTCATGTTTACACTAAAGACCTTCAAGAGCTTCTTTTTTTACGAAATATATTAAAAATACTTCAACTAAGATATCCTTTATCTTCTTAATATTTCTTTATATTTTGTCTTCATTTTTCTATTTACGTTTACTATATCATCTTTTTATTTCTAATTGAACAAGCACATAATTATTCTATAGTTTCAGATAATAATAATTGAATAAAGTTGCTTTATTAATTATTCGTGTAATTTTATTAACTACTTTTTATTTATTAATTGATGAAATAGTATTGTAAAGAATTTTTTATATGATTATCTGCAATAAATAAGTATCTCGGTGCTAAAGTAATCTATGTAAACAAGTTTCATGTTTAATAACACTCCGGTAGCAACGATGGTGTCAGATCGCTAAAATTATAATTTCGTTAAAAATAAGATAAACAAAAAATAATAATACAATTTTCAAATTAAAAATTAAAATATTAAAGTTATTCTTATCTTAAAATAAAATGAACAATATTTAAGAAACGAAGTATTTTAAAGTTGGAATAATTTTGTATACAAACTTTCAAATAAAGTGAGCGCAGGAGAATACAAAAAGCACAACGCATACCTTAGAAGTCCGCTATGTGAACAGGAACCGATAGTATCGGGATAATAATGCGAAAGCACTGCAAGCTACGGTTGCAGGGAGTGCAAAGAGTTTGACATACACGATTAGAACCCCTCACTTGCGGAAGTGTGACAATTCCGTCCAGCTGGTTCACACGCACGTGGAAGTGAGAATGAAAGATGTGGACAAAATACTAAATAGCTGTCAGTATTATTGTACTTACACATAAAAGGTTCCAAATGTAATCAAAATTTATAATTGGAAAAAAGATAAAATCGATCAGTTGTACAAAAGGAGATGACATCATATTAGTACCAAAAAAATTGTGGAAAACGCAGTATTTCACGTATAAAAAGATATAAACTGCATATCTCTCCTTACTTTCGGACAAGTTCACATTTCAATAGACAAATGATGTTGCCGAAAGAATGTGTAACGTGCTATGATCATCTAATCGGAAATAAATTTGTAACTTTGCGGTATTATAGAAAAATGCTTCATGATTAATGGATTAGCGTCTATAATTTATAATTCTTAAGTAGCTTTATTGTTGAAAATGCAGAAAATTTAGGTAAAGATCTAATAATTCTATTAGTTTCTCTATTTTTCTAAATGTTAATGGTATCATTTATTAGTAGCATCAACCAGATATACATCTTAAGTACTGTTTAATAAACTGTAGTATTCATTGTTATGCATGCTGTAATATTGACATTATTATAATAGAAAATAATATAAATAATTTTATTTGAGTTAAGATATCATCTTAAAATTACAAAAGAGAAATGAATGGTAACGAATATTAATATAAGTTATTCAAGTATTAGTTTTTGTGAAACAGATCTTTATACTAGTTAATAAGGAATTTTTTAGCAATCATTACCCAATTTTAAAAGAATACTAAAAAAGTAATAGTATACATTCATTTATTTAATAATATTTCACAATATACGAAAAATATTAATAATCTTATAATATTTATTTATAAAGATCGATTTTCTCAATTTATAATATGAATTACTTTTTTATAAAAAAATCGAAGTAATTCATAATGTATCTGGTAGCTGAATTCAAGCAAGTATTTTATCATGTTAAACATATTTTGCAATTAGTCTGTCACAGTTGTTATCTTTTTCTCTCTTTATCTTTCGCTCACTTAATTTCTCTCTTTCTCTCCCTCCCTCTTTCCGAATACATATTTTTTGACCTCTCATATTCTATGGATACACCTTTTTGTCTCTCTAGAAATAACAAACTCATTGAAAATAAAGGATTCATGAGCGTTACTACATCGGTCGGATATCGCAAGAAAACAGGCGCATACGAAGGCGCACAGTTGTCGGCCACAAATCACGGCTTGTTGTTCGATCTGCAAGCGCGAGCTCAAAGCTAATAAACCTTCCCATGGGTACAATTTTAAAGCAAAGACCTTTATAAGTACACAGATTTTGCGTTATATATGTTGGAATGTATTTGTTTTATTTTTGTGTGACGCTTCTTTCAAATTCTTTTGGAATCTAGCCAGTCAACTTGAGAAAATATATGGTTTTAAAAGAATTAAAGGAGAACAGAACATTTTGAATAATACATAAGGTCAAGCTTAGCGAAAAAATCAAAAATAAAATGACGGATTTAAAGAATCAGTGTGTTATTTTACGTAAAATAGTATAAACTTACACGTTGTACAATAAAAAATTTAGAATTTCTTTAAATAAATCGAAAGCCATCATTTTCTTATGTAGCTAAGGGTACATAGAATGGAAGTTTATGAAATTTTAATCTATTAATATATATACTATATATTATGCAATATTAAAAAAAAATAAGTATATTAAAAGCTTCTTTTTTATTAATGTTTTGAATAATATTATATTTCACATTATTTTCATATATTCATATATTGATATTTATATATAATCAGTATTTAATAGTGAATAATGTTATCTTTGTAAGAATTAAAAATTTATTAAAACTCTTCAGAGTTATGAGATTATATTTCTTATTAAAACATAAGTTTTATTTTGAACTAATAATTTTTTGTTGCTTTTCATTCATAAGTCATTAAAATAGAGTAACATTATTAAATCTCAAAATTTTCTGCGTGTATTCATAATATCTCAAAAATGTATAATCAATTATATTTAATTTATAGAATTTATTACTAAGCCTTATGATATACTGTTATAAAATAGTTTTTGGGAAAGATTTGATTAAAAACAATTCATTTTTAAGGAAAATAAATAGATCTAATATTTCTCAGTATATTTATTATTATTTTTATTATTATACATTTTTATAATAAAACTTAATACAAATAAATTATAAATTATTTAGTATCTGTAATTACATATATAAGTTACTCCAAGTGTTGAACGAAGTACCGTTAACTGGCGTAAGAACCGTTAATATATATAATTAATTTAATAATTTGCGCATTGATTATTAAATAAATATTTTAAATAATATTGCATATAATAAACTTTAAATGGGAAAAGTTTGTAAGCAATGAGATCATTATGATATAGTGAGAATGTAACCAATTTACTCGTCAATATATTTGATTGAATGAAATAGACTTTTAATACTTTATTATTTTTCTGACTATAACCAATGCTATTTTCTTCATGCTTAAATCAAATGTTATATGAAACTTATCTATATTATTTCTTTTACAGTGTAAAAGCTTGTATTTTTAAACATAAGTGAACCTTTCATAAAAAGTCATGATTTTCAATCATTACTACCTAAAACGTTTACTGCGATACAACTATTTTATTATGAATTGATTTTTAATGTAAAATAATATGAAATACCTCAAGAATTTATTTTAAGTTAAGAGTTTAGTTAATTTAGTGTTTGACCTAATGTCTTTTATTACATCGATAATTCAAATATGACTTTATAAAAAGTACTGAGGATATAGGTACGAAAAATATTAAGTTCTAAAAATAAAAACAATATCGCAGAAATTAACTATAATTAATATCGAAAGATAGTTCTCTCCAATTATAAATTTACTTTGATACTAAATTTTGATATTTTACTTAATAAAAATTTAGAAAATTATTTTATTAAATACAAGTGTATATTCTATGATCCACTATAATTTAATTATATTAATAGTTGGTGGACATGATTAAATTCAAACAGAGATGATTTTTTCAGATACTTCATGAAATCTCTTACTTTTGTATTTATGTGCACAAAATATAAATGAGCAATAATTTAATACATAATTTCAAATTTTGTTCTAATAATTGAGCATGTAATTTTTCAATATAACATCTTCAGGATCAGAATTTTTTAAAACATTGTTTTTGTCTTTTTTAACTGTTAGCTCAAATTTTGAAATATATTTTAGGAAGAAAATGTAAAAAGTATAATAATTTAAATATTTATATCATATCATGATATATATATAATTTAAAGCAAAAATGACAATCATGACTATTAAATGATCAAAGGGTAAAAATCAAACAACAGCGATGAAACTAAGAAAAGTGACAATAATTTCGATATTATAGTTAAGGTATAAAGAATTATATTAAAGATATATTAAAATTTTTAAATTAGCCTTAATTTTATTTCAGAAGCTGTTTTTTGAATTAATAAACAATTATTTTATTACTACATTGAATATAAGTAATATCTTATATCGAGTAAAATATATTTAGAATGATATTTATAACTCAATGAATTTTAAATCCATAATATAGATAATATATAAATAAACTATATTTAGAACAGCTAAATGTGCTAATAAAAAATATCTTAATTCATCGACAAAAAATTATTTCTTCGAGTTTTATAAAAATTGAGTTTCATAATGAATTTTTGTTGTTACTGTATTTAAAAACATGATATACTAATAATGGAACAGTATTTATTCATAAATTCTAAGAATATGAAGCTGTTATATCTTAATAATTATATAAAATAACAATTACAAATTAGAAATAGAGTGAGAGCCTTCTAACAATAAAGTAAAAAAATACAGATTTAACATACATGGTAAAAATTTTAGCATTTGAACCAAAATATCATCGTTTATAGGAATTAGTGTCCGAATATTATTTTTCTATAAATTCGTTTTTAATTTCTATGATGTTCTATGTGAAAATTAATTTATTTTACATTCATAGGAAATATTAAATTTTATCATATAGTGTTCTTTCTTATTCAGTATTAATTTTAAGTAACTGATAAAACGCGGACGTTCTCGTCAAATAAAAAAGCGTTATCGATCCCTTGTTCGTGAATTTATGGGACTGGAAATGGAAGGCAAAAAGTTACTCGCGCTTATTTTATTAGGTAAGACTATGGCGTGGTATCGTGACTCGGAACTTTCCGGATGCGCATCAACGAGTGTATCTTCCTCCCACCCGATGTTTGCTGGCGGGCTTCTTCTTTTTTTCTTTCTGAGCTACTTCCTGATTTCTCTTTTTTAGCCTGATTCCACCGGTGTTTTTAATTAAGACCTAAGTACCCAATCCCCAAGCGAGACCACGCAGTGGCAAATGTAGCCAGCCTAGGCTACAAGGACGGCATGCTTTCGATGTCCTAACTGGCCTATATGAGCCCGAACATTCCGACCGCCAGCGGGATAGCAGATCCTCTTCAGGAAGTGCCTAGACAAAAATGCAGAAAAATTTAATACAACATATATAATACTTTTACTATAAATATTTCTTTATTAAAAACCATTATTTTTAAGTATAATATATTTAATCATTGTTACCGATTTCTCTGGAAAATATAAAATGAATTAGTCAAGATAACTCTTTTCTGATTCAGTATAATCAATTACAAATTATTATATTTTACTTCAATGAAAGTTATTTTAAAAAATCTTTTTTTAAATTTACATTAACTATAATAATTTACATATAACTTTAACAATAAATTTTTCATTAAATTATTTTCAATTTATTTATGTTTATGTGAAAAAATTTTTATTCCTTACAATATATTTATTGTCAAAAATTTTTGTTTAATTTCCATATTTGAATAAGGCTGATTGGAAAATATCGATTTAAAAAATATTTATAAATACACTATTGTAAATATGACTTTAATATTTTTATTATAAAAAAACATAGATAAATAATCATATATATTTTTAACTGATATTTTTTCATTCAAAATTGATTTTTTTTTAATTACAGTATATTACAGTATTTATATAATAATAAAAATATTTATAAATTATTCTAATATGACGTAAATTTGGTTAAAAAATAATTATTTAAATATAATTAATAAATAAATCTCTAAAATTCTTATTATTTTAAAAATTTTTTCTTTATGTTTATACTTACATATAGACTCTTAAAATGTATACAAACGAATAAAATTATTTTATATGTATACCTTGAAATATGATGTATTTTTGTTCACATCGTGGAATGCGATTATTTCCCCAAAAAATTTTATAAAATATAAACGAAAAAATTTACTTATTTTATACTCAGAAATCAAAGAAAGAATGATTGGGAATCTAAAAAAAGCAATGGAAAAAAGTAAGAGACTGTGATAAAGAAGGATGACCGCTTTGGTACGGATGTCTAATCAGCTCTCCATTATAGCAATTATCTAGATCATAATAACTATAAGTACTTTGTAAGAGAAACTCTTCTTCAACCTCTAACCCTATCTTTGTTATCTTTTCTCTTCTCTTGCAACACCTTTTTATTGCTTTTGCATTTCTACTTTTTTAATATTTTAATAAAACATCCTTAATATTTTGAAACTCAAAGTTTAAATGAGTTGAATCAATTTAAACTTTTTATCTCATCCAATAGTAGAAAATCAATAATATGAAAATAATTATACAAGTAAATTAACTTACATATTATTATGAAATTATTTTTTGTAGATAATATTACATTTTCTGTCGTATATAAATTACAAATATATTAATATAAAAATCAAATAACTTAGCATAAATTGTATTACCAAACCGCAATACAAATAATTTTTAAATTATTTTGTATTTAACCTTATAGTACATAAAGAATAAAAGTATTAACTCATTAGAATGTTTACAATCGTTGATTTCAATCTAGGATAAGAAGGAGATTTCAGGTCTTTGTAATTTTATGATGCACTTGCATAAAATAAGCATAGAGAAATTCTATATTGCTTTCATAATTATTTTTAAATATATATAAATGTATGAATCATAAATTAATTAATATAATTTAACATCATTATATTAGTACAAACATATAAATATTAAAATAAAAAAATCGTAATTTTAATATTAAAATTGTTTGTTTTATATCTCTTTTCCCAGAAAATTTGTATTATTAATTTTAATTTAATATTCTTTTATCTTAAATTATATTTTTTTAAACACTGTATTTATAAGTTTATCATTATTTATGTTAATTTTTTGTGTCATGACAACAAAAATTGTTTTCTGGGACCTAATATATTATTTTCTGTTAAATAGTTAGCACTGATAATTTTTAAGTTTTAATAAAATATTATAATTCACTAAGAGATACGTTGAATACATGAAAAAATGCACACAAATTGAATGTAAAATTATTTTAATTTTATTTTTATAAAAAAACTTTTCAATTAATATTTTTACAAAAATCTATCTAAACTATCTATATTTATACACAGTAAATGTATTATAATTTGTAATTCATTCTAAATTTAAAAAAATTTTACTTAGAATTTTACTTGTATTAAACATTATAACTAATATTTAGAGTATTGCTATTAGATAAGATACTTGTTGTTAGTGTTTGATAGAGTCGTTTGTTTGTTCTCACAGAATAAATTACAGAAAAATTATCAATCATGTATTTTAAAACTGTTTACTAACAGTTTTAATTTTTTAAAAATAGATATTTCAAAATTCATAAAAGAGTTTTTAGTTATTTATACTTCAAACCAAAGAAATAATTTAAATATAAATTTATTAATATTTATTCATTAATAAACATAATATAAGAATAAAACAATTCCTTTAACGGAAATATTGATGTAAATTTCTTTATAATTATTGATAATTTTTTTATCTTATTTTAGAATGAATGAAAATTTTATATTTTACAATAATATTTATAATGTTATAATCACAGTAGATCAATAATAACTAAAGTAATAGTTTTTTCATAGATACTTGAATGAATAACTTAAAAAAATGATAAACAATATCAATACCTATAAATATTTCATTTTTATACAAATGCAAATATAAAAAATATACACGCATGTATTAAACTTATTATAATTTTTTCAAACTTTTTGCGCTAAAATGAAAACTATCTATTATTTTATTAAAAATATTTTTTATTTTACTCAAATTAGTCAAAGCATTAGTTATTTTTGAACGGTTGAGCTGTATTATTATAACCATTTGAAAATTAAATCGACGAGGATTGTTTTATTTATATCAGAAAATGATAAAGTAAAACAACTTTGATTCATGCCGTTATTCTTTCAAATGAAAACTATCAAAGACTGTTCCGACTAAAACCAAAAAACTATATAAAAATTTTCCCAATTTTGCGAAAATATTATTAGTAATAAAATTAATGTAAAATGAATATTAGTTCATGAAAAAAATAATATATATATATATATATAAGATTATATTTGAGGAAAACATAATGTTTTTTGTAGTATTACATTTTCCATAGAATAATATTCATTTTACATTCATTTTATTAATAGTAGTATTTTCACAATATTAGGAAAACTAATTTATTTATTATTTTTTTTAAATGTATTTTTTATTCTATATATACAAATAATATATAATTCTACAAATTCATTATAGATTAAAACCTTGAAATTATAAACTAAAAAGTTTAATTTAAATAGATTTACAAATTTGCATTTTAAAAGAATTAATAAATCATAGATTTTTAAAAAATTTTAATTTGAATAAAAAATTTTTTTTAATATTCTATTTATATATATATTCTTTTTTCATCAAAAATTTTTAATTCAAAATTAAAATTTTTAAATTTATTTTTAAAAATCTATGATTCATTAATTCTTTAAATATTAATTTTGTAAATGTATTTAAATTTAAACTTTTTAGTCTATAACTTAATCTATAATGTTTTTTTTCTATAATGTTTTAATCTATAATGAATTTGTAGAATTATAAATTTTTTATCATAGTTATATATAATATTAGTAAATATATTTACACGGAGAGTGAAATTACGAATTTGATAAAATAAGATTATGCAGTTATCAGATGAAATTTGATAATTATAAATTATTAATTAAACCTATATATGTGCAATAAAGTATTAATGTAGATTTGAAGTAATAGCTGTATTCGAATAATTAATTTTTAATTTGAGAAGATACTATCTAATAATATTGAAACGGTATGAGCAACAAGTAATGACTAAATTTAGTATTTGAAAATATACTTGCCTTGCATCTAATCTAGCTAGCATGTAGTTCAAAATTTGTTAAAATATTGTGTATTTGTAATGTAAGAGAGAAATAGAGAAGTGTGTGTGTGTTTAAAAAGACAAATTTAAAAATAAATATTAAGCAATGTCGATTCATAATTTTCATTATATTTTTGAGAATAATAAAATTTATACATTAAAAAAATGTTTTAAAAATAATTATTTTTATCCGTTAGACGAAAAATTGGTTTAATGTTTCAAGGATAGTAAAATTACCAATAAATGTCGGAGATATTATCTAATATATAAGTTTAATGCAGTAGAGATAGTGCTTTAAAGGAAGATTAATATGAACATGAACGAAAATCGACAGAATGTGATTTATCAAAATCTTAAAATAGTTTTATATTTAGAAATTTGAAAATTCAGAATAAAACTATTAATAACAATTGTAAAAGTAAAATCAATCTTAAAGTTTACGTATTGGATTAAAATGTATATAGTTTTTTTGTATAGATTCTTAAAAATTATCGTTAATAATATTTTTTTAATTTATATCTGCACTTACAAATAAAATAAAAAATTTAATGTACACATACAACATGTAGAAACAATATTATAATAATATTAAATATATAACTTTAATAAGTCCTTTATTAATAATACAATGAATATTTATTATGATATAAATAATATTAATGTAGTTAAAAATAATATTTGAATTGATTCTAATATTACAGATAAATTTTATATTAATATTCATAATTAACGTTAAGGATCGATAAAAATAGGTTCTTTTAATTAATTATTAAATCGTTCCTTATATATATATAATTTATATAATCAGTAAAATCATGATAACATTGAATCAACTGAAGTGTTATTTATTAAAAAATACAAATTTGAAATATGTTTGCATCATCATCATTAAAAGGAATCATCATTGAAAAGATAAATAATCAATGATATGATAATTTACACTTTATAAATAAATAGTGAAATAAATAAATATCCAATAAATTTTTGTTACACTAATGAAATACAACGATTAAATAAAGCAAAGCGTAATAAAAAAGATAAAAATAGATACAATCACATTTCTCTAGAGGTTCATACATCGAGTATCCTGGAAATCATTGGCAGCTTTTCGAAGGCCCAGTGCTTCCACATACTCATGCACGTCATTTAAATTTCAAATTTGCCTGCAATAGTACTATTTTCTGTTAAAAAATGTAACACTTTGAATAATAATGTACGAGATATGTAGGTGCGTATGTGTGCATTGGATGTAAAGTTCAGAAAACCAGCTTATATAAATATACATAACTAACAAGAAAGAGAAAAGAGAGGAAAAATATTGCATAGGTGGATTTTTTAGTAATGTAACAACAGTCAACACACGCTCGGGTTTCAAATATATATATATCCACGTTGAAAAGACAAAAAACTGTGAATTTTTATTGAACCGAGTGAAATACTCTCGAAAATGCTTTAAAGACGTTTTTCATACCAATTGCCTGAATAAAGTTGAAAAATGTATTCACTCATGCTTAAATTAGTATAAAAAAATGATGGTGATATCGTACAATTTATTGTAGTTTTTCCCATCAATATTAGCTCCTCGTATCAACGTATCATTAACACCACATAGTCCTTGAAATAAAATTATACCTATCTATTACCATTGAAATAAGTCCTAAATTTTATCATTTATTGAATGTATTTTATGATTATATATTAGCTTCTACATATTATAATGTAAAGAATAACAACGTCTTTTTTATTAAGGAAAACTCACGAAACAGTGACAACAACACATAACCGTCTTTATCATAATAAATATTTGATAAATATTTAAAAAACTACAAAATCTTCCGATTGTAAAAATTTTATAAAATTTTATAAACAATTGAATAATATTATATATATTCTATAAAAAGTCAAGTTTTATAAAACCCTTTGTAGGTTTTATAGAAATAATTGTTTACCTTTATGTTTTATAAAACTGTGGTAAAAAAATATTTTTCATTATATATTGTATATATATATATTATAATATTTTATCCATTGAAAATAACAATTAAATATGAATAATTTCTTTTATTTTTTTAGGTATATTATTATCTATTATCGACTTTTATACTGATAGAACACATTTTATTTAATACACTTAAAAATTTAACTCTATATTATTTTTGTATTATCTAATAATATGTTTATATTATATGATATTATTTTTTAAATAATGCGTAAAATTAGATCCAGAATAAACAGTAAGAATATTTCTATTTTTATTACTATTACTTTTTCAAATATGTTCAAAAAATTTATTACAAAAACCCATATATATATATATATATGTACATTACTGTTAACATATTAAATATTAAACTATTTCATGCTTCATAAATTAAAATAATTGGAAATTTTAATTTATTAATATCAATAAAATAAATGTTAATCTTTATATTTATTATTTATAACGTTCTATTACGGATACAAAATTTATAATTTTTTTTAAACAAGATAATGAAAATCTAATATAAACGTTAATAAAATTTGAACAAGTAAAAATTAACTACAGTAACTGTAAAAATCATTAATTATATCAGGTAAGAAAACGATAAATATCTCACAATTCAATAAAGATCTGTAAATAAAAATAAAACAATATCTGTTATCATTTATTAAAAAGCACCGATGAAATAATACTAATTTTACGCAAAATCTTTAATATAAGAAAAATGTATATTTTATATTAATATTTATAGTAATATATTTTATATTACTTAGATAATAATATAAATCTGGAAAAAAAAATATTGAATAAATTATTTACTTTTACATAATATCTAAGACTTTGCGATGAAATTTATGTATTATGCACTATGCTTTTTTGCAGTAAATGAGAAATATTGTTTTTCATTATTAGTATAGTTATCTTCCCCGTTAATTTCGTTGAAGGATGTTCAAAGTTCAAAATTTTCACTCTCAAAAGTATTGGAAAAAAGAAATTGAAGTACTACTAATTATATCAGTTGAACTGAAAAATTTAAATGATGACTCACAATCATCTGTTCTACAATTGACTTTTAGCGTGATTTTACTCAGACATAATAATAAATCTACCAAAAATTGATAAATAAAATAAAAATAAAATTAAAAAATCTAATTAACACTTTTAATACAAATGTAGAAAATTCAAGGGTACAATGAGAAGGTTACTAATGAGACTATGATAAAAAAATAAATGATTAGATTAACAAAAATAAGACTACATAAATCCTAATAATAAAAAATTGTTAAATATTTCTTAGTGCAAAGTATTAAAGAAATTTCTATTTATATGCTTGTAGCATTAAAATAGATAAGATATTGATGTGATTTAATAACGTATAGTAGAATATAGCAATATTATGTTGTATTTTCAGAATCGAAACGTTATTTCAGAAGATTTCATATTATTGATATAATAAGACAGAAAAAGGGCTGTTTTTGTAAATGATAGAATTGCAACAAACTAATTTAGAAGATCTATAACAAGATTATAAAATAACTTCTGTATTCATTTCACCCGATATAATAATTGTTTATTTAGTGAATCATTATTAAATATAATTTTTCTTAAAATATATATTATACACTTTAGCATCATAAAATAAAAAAACAGAGGATACAGAAGGTTTCGGCTATACACAATTGTACATACACGTATACATAAATCAATAATATAATTCAAAATAAAGCTAGCAACAAAATTTTAGTTATGTATATTTAAAAATAAAATATGTAATATAGAGAAATATAAAATTAGAAAATAAAATAAAATTAATAATGTTCGTGTTACACGTACAAATTTCTATTATATTGCATAATCATATTTTAATCTTATTCTCAAAGAATATTTAAAAAAATATTAATCGTGCATAAAATGTTTGATTTTGCATACCTAATACTATGATGAGTACAATATTTAATTCAATCTTAATCATTTGATAGTAGTTTATTCTAAAAAAATTTAAATTCTTTATTATTTATTAACTAAGTATTTAATAATAATTTAGTTATCATATCTTAAAAATATATTCATCTAGCAGAATAAAATGCGGATTTGTTTAATGAAAGCAGACAATAAAAATTTTCAATATAAAGATTAAGTAAATGGCGAATGATAATGTGATTTAATGTATTTATAATCATGTATTCAGAATCTTTTCTGTTATTTATGATATTTTTTTATAATATTTACAAAAAGTAAATTTACTTTTATAAGTCAAATTAGTATATCAATTTTTAATTCAAATTGAATTTATTCACTGTAAAGTAATCAAGTATTTTAATTTGATATCTATACAAATTTATACCTTACTTTATACGATTATTCCATTAATATAAATACTTTTTTTTAATATCCTGTAATTCTGTATTAATTTCATCAATAATGATTAAATAATATTTTTTTAAGTTAGAAATTCATAATTCACAAAAAAGGATTTTTTTTCTCTCATCAAAAACTTTTATACTTAAATTTATTATTTTATTGAAACGTAATTTATACATAATCTTATTTGCTTTCATTCTTACACACTAAATTAATACCATATTGCACCAATATATTATTTAATGTTAGAATACGTTTTTTATATATTTTATATATGTAATTTTAATAAAAAATAGTTTATTGGTACTCTTTTTATAAAAAATGCCTTCTTAGATAATATTTTACTTTGACATCGAATTTATAAATTATCTGTAATTTTTACTAAGTGCAATTTTTATTTTCTAAAAGTAACACTCTTTTATTCTTATAATTAAAAAATTTTCTGAATATACTATTACATCAGTAAATCTAAGAATTTATTGATTTTTCGTATCATGTACTGATGTTTAAATAAATAATTTGAAAAACAAAAAATATATATTAACGGATTTTTTAATCAAATTCTGGCTGACTTAATAATGTGAATATATTATTTTTTATTTATATTGTTAATGTGATACTTATTGAATTACTTTTAAAATATTAGAATTTCATAATATTTTTACATATAATATATACGTAATAAATACTGATAGAAAATCATTAAAAAACAAACTAAAAAACATCAGTATCGAAGCTTTAGTTTCATACTGATTATATATTTTAATTATATATTTGAATTTAACATGGTTTTTTACATGTTTTTTTCTACTAAAAGAAGCATAATGAAAATGTATTATATATTTGAACTTATAAATAAACAAAAATGTTCAACAAATTAAGAACATTTTAGTAAAATGCTTAGTTAAATGTGCTTAAAGTAATACCGTTGATTAATTTGAGTGAAAATTTATTTCATATTTGTATGAATGAAATAAAAATATATTCATCGATCTATTCAAAATGCATCAATAATTTCAAACACGAATTAAAATAGTAATACCTATAGTTTGAAAAGGTTCATCGATCAGTTAAATCCCGTTTTTAATTTTCAGCAATGCCGTAGATTTGCATTGAGTTGAAAATAAAAATATGTGAAAAAATTTGAAAAGAATAAGAAAAATACAACGCATAAATTATTATATATACATATTACAATTATTTTTAATAATAGATAAATATATTTAATTAAAAACTAAATAAAGAAATTACACCAATAAATTATTTGTGCGCGATTATAATTTTAGTAAATTATTTTAAATTAATTTAGAATTTTTTGATGATATCCATAGAAACTTTTTTGTTAAAACAAAAAAGATAATTTTTTCACTGAAATTATGCACATTAAAATAATAAAATATAAAAACTATAATATTAAAAAATTCTCAAGTATATTAGATTATATTATAGATTATATTATATTATAATTACTAATAAATGATGTTATTTTAAAAGTTTAGTTTAATAATTCACAGTTGATGCAATATTCGGTTTAAATTTAAGTGCACTTATTTATTATTATAATAAATATTTTTGGCGATAGAAAATCCGGCCGTTGATTCAAGGTAACAAAGGTAATAGCTGCAATCGCACAACGACTAATAACAATCGAACAGCAGCATTGTAGATAAGTAATTATGATGAAAATTTTCGCGACGTTAGCTGTGCCAAAACGATTTTTAAATTCCTAGATCGCTACTGTATAAATAATTATATGTAAAAATTATAGGAGTAGAGGAGAAAGCGCGTAAGTCCGAGACAACGAGCAACAATTAGAATTAACATTCGCTTCTTGTGCATTACAAATCATGAATTCGAATAGCCTACCTCTCCCCTTTTATTATAAGAATATAGTAAGTGCCGGAGAAGAATAAGTAATTAAAACTATTAAAACATTCTATTCAAATTTTACTTCACCTGAATGCTATCTCTCACAGTTCTTCGCGATCTACAAATATAATAAATATATAAAAAAATGTAATTATTCATAATTTGTTATTTTAAACTTAAAACTTATATCCGTAGAAGGAAAGTGAACGTTTAGAACTGTAGATAATTTTTCTGATAAAAAAATGTAATTTTCAATATGTATATTATTGTTTATTTCATTACAAAATACTTGTAGAATAATATAATAATCGTTTATAAGAAAACTTATATTTTTAGTGAGATATATTCATTCTTAAAAAAAATTTAATTTTTATGTTTAAATAGGCCATGGTTAAGGTTTTTAATTTAAACTTTTAATTATCTGAACAAAACTAATAATCTTTACTTTAATTCGCAGTTAATTATTGGTTTCATAATACTTTTTGTTTCTAGCTAATACGAATTTATCAACAAAGAGAAGGTAAAATTTAAAGTCCTTTTACTATACAGATAAACAATATAGTAGAAGCAAATACATTTTACCTCTCAGACATATTAATTTTCTTAAATCAAAAAATTTTAGGATACTATACTATACACTTTTTTTCTATTAAATAAGGATGTTTTTAGGATCCTTTTAATATCATTAAAATGTTTTTCCTCACAGGAGTAGGATATCTCTATATATTTTTTACTTATTATATTTTCTATTACTTTTGTAAAAAAATCATTTTTTAATATAGATAAACAATTTCTTTTATTTTTCTAACTAATATTCTATTTTAATTACAAAACTAAAATTACATGCTTAGAATAGTTTCAACTAAATTAATTTTTAATATAATAAATCATGAAATATATAATTTTATAAAATTTAGTAAATATTTTGCATAATAGATTAAATAAAGCTCCGAATAGTCATTTATATATGTTTTCGAATGTGAAATTAATATTGATGTTTAGTTACATAAAAAAATTGTTAAATAATTGCTAGAGAATTTTTATTTCATAATAATTTTAGCGTTTAAATAATTAATATTATATTATTAAATGAATATAAAGTCTTTTTGGAATAATTATCAAATATGATACTTAAAAACGATAAAAATATATACAACACAGATATATAGTTAAAATATATAAATTAAAAATAAATATAAGAAATATTATATTATATATATTTTTAATTTAGTATCGATATTGTTACAAATATATGTGTTGACATCAAGTTATCTACTTAGCGCAATGGATTATGTAAACAGTTGAAGAAGAATGAAAAATAATGGTAAGGTTGATAAAATAACAGGTGTGGAAAATCATTCAATGACTAAAAATGCAAATCATTGACAATTTTTCTAAATTAATTCTTATGGCTGTGAAAAGAGAAAAACATAGTGAATCTTATGCTAGATTTAGTAATTTTTAAATAACTGGGTTTATGTGAAATATCTGTTATATTTCAGATTAAGCTGACTGTTTCCGACCATAGAAATCTTTGAAATGACTTTTGCGTTCTATTTTCTAATAATTTTTCAGAATTTTTCACTAATAAAAAAATGACTCAATATAAAAAAATTTCAATAATATTAGTGCTTCCCAAACCATTGACTCGTACTAATTATAACAGTATTCTAAAGTAAATTGAATTATTAACTATTTTTAAATAATCAATACAAGATTAGAAAACTTTTAAGTGTAATTCGTAATTTTTTTTTATTTGTTTTACATAATCGAATTTGAAATAGCAATGACTAAAGCATAAGTATTGTTTAGAAGCAGCTTATATTATATGGAAGTTTCTCAAATTTTTACATTTTAATTAGGAATTTTTCTTCAATATTTGTAAATATTTAATAAATCATGAATTTTAATATTTAAAAATGTGGAATTAAACAAATTTAATAAAAATTATTTTTATTATTTTAGCAGAACATGTTTTTTTATTAATCTTAACTACGTTAGGAACTATTCAGTTTTATTGTATAGAAAGAATATTGAAAATCTTAAAAAAGCGATTTTTCCAGCTTACTTGTTTCTATGTTTTATTAAATTCACTTGTTCGGTTTCATTCTATTTTTTAAGATAATTTTAACTAATTTTTTGTCATTGTCATTTTATACCTTGAAATTGTTATAGTAATTTGATTAGATATTTATCATGAATTTATACATATGTCTGAATATATATGTGTATGTGTGTGCGCATGTACAAGCGTGTGTATATTTGCGAGTTTATTGTGTATGGGGTTCATACTCTCATTTTGAATTTATAAAGAATTCTTAATGAAACATTAATAATAATTTAATGCTCTACTCTTATTATAAAAATAAATCTTTAAAATACTTTATTATAAATTTATCGATTTTGGAATTGCAAATTCATTGGTAGTAGTCAAAACACAAACTTGCTTTTAAGCGTAAGCAACTAATATCATGCCATAAATTCAATGTATATTGGGTAAAATTTGGAGTTCATTGTTTCATATTTCCTCGAATGGAGCAATTATCGAATTGCAAATAGACAAGGTACTTTATTTTAACTTAATTTTTTTTATATTATTACTTTAATTATGATAAAAAATTTATTAATAGAGTAATAGAATAATTTATTTAAAATATAGAATCAATATATAATTTATTCCAATTATTTAGAAAAATAACGACAAGAAGAAATGTATAATAATGATAAGTACTTGAAATGCTTCGTGTACATCCAATTTATGTAAAGTCGCAACAGTGTATTTACAAAAAGCTTTAAAAATTAATTGTTATTCAATAAGGCGATGCGAATCTGTAACAGAGTCGTGCAACATAAATAAAGCTGAATTATATTATAAATCATCATATCAGCCGTATGTTACGTGATTCGTAGACGTTGGTTAACATTTTGCATTGTTGTAGAATAATAAATCTCTGCGCGTAAGTTATTCTCAATATAAAACTATAATTCTCATTGAATATTTATATAACTAGATAGAAGTGATATATTTAGAACAATAAACTTTTAATTGTACACAATTAAAAATTTGAATTTCTTTATTCAAGACTACATTCATTTTTAACAAATAAAATTGCTATAAATATCTATATCGAGATTAAATATATTTTTAAATATTTTGTCAAAGAATTAATTATTATCAAAGTATTTTTTTAAAATGGAAAAACTAATTTGAGTATTTTGTATATATAAATAATATGCAATAAATTTTGCTTAATATTATGGATCAGGTTATAATACGGTTATCCAATATTAGATTATCTATTCAAAAGTAAAGTTAAATGTAAATTTTATAGCTGTGAAATTAAAAATCTGCGATTCGTACAATAAATAACTTAAAAAGTTAAAAGGTAAAAAGAAAAACGTAAAAGGAAAAAGGTAAAAGATAATTTTAAAATACACTAACTCTTTCTGTATAATAAGAATAATATATTTTAAATAAATTAAAAACTACAAAAGCAATCAATGAAGTTATCAAATATTTTACATGTATTGAATATCAAGTTTAAAAATATAATCATATTTACGACATTGTGTAGGTCAGTAATTCTTGATGACATCAGAATCGCTAGATTAAATCTCTCTTTGAATAATAAGTCCTATGTGGTGGTGATCAAAAGGTAAACCATTGTACCATTTTCCGATGTCTAATAACTTACGGGATCCCCATGCTTTATGTATGGATATAAGTTTGCACGCGTCCGTGATTATGTGTGCGCTTTCGTGCCTGTATGTGTACATATTTCTAGAATCCTAATGCTCTGCAACTACGAAATGAACTAGTGAGCATCAAGTTATAACCACGCATCAACCGTAGAAACGTTTATATTTTCTATGTGCGAATACGAATGCATAGGTGTCACGTGCACATTGTATATACGTGTGCATGCATGGAGCGTACCAAGCCTATAAAGGTATGTGGTTTGGTGCAACGTAGATAACCTGGGTAGGCTTTAAACGAGCAAGAGCTTAAATCTACTGAACGTGTTCACTTAATGTATATAGATGAAAATCTGTTTCATTTTGAGCGGCTACCGAGCGACGTTTAATTGTGTTGTCGCATGTATTTCCGCGCAAAATTTCTCGTTTAGCTTTTCCCAGTTCTGGTGAGAGGAAGATATATAAATTTTATTACATTAACTTTTCAATTACTTTTTTTGTAGACAAGTTAATTAATTATTCATTTTTTTTAAGAGCTAAAATGCATTAAATTACAAACATTTAATTATTTAAAATTAAAAAGTTATTTCTAATCCTTCTAAGCAATTTTTTAAATCTAAATTGCAACTTTTAAAACTAAATGATATGTCCGAAAAAATAATTTTTAAAAAGTGACTTAAAAAATTCAAATTTATATTAGATACATAAAAACACAGACAAAAAAATGAATAATTTGATTTTATCAATAACAGTGACATATTTAATTACTGTTAAAAATAGTTAATAAATTACTGTTTAGTTGTAGCAAGTTAAAAAATTATACGATTAGACAAATTAAAAATATAAAATGTTACGTACTAAGATTACATTTTGAAAAATGCATTTAGGGAAGAACTTTATATATATATTATTTTATTAGTAATATTTTGAATTAAATATATATTAAAATAACTGAGTAACATTATTATTACAGATCTACATATTATTAATTAATGCGTTTTAAATTTTCATAAATACTTTTAGTAAAAATTATTTTTTAAGTTTGATAAGCGAGCTTTTAAAAGAGTTTGAAGCCATAAAATTTTTCAGTTACCAATTTCTTTAAAGTAAACATGATTTGTATAAAAATTAGTTTCATCAGCTGTGCTCATAATAAATTGAAAAGAATATTTACTTTTGTAGGTGACTTAATGTTAAAAGTGAGGTATATGCAGATGCATACATATATATAAAAGTTCTATTCATTATATTTAGAATTTAAAAGAACTTGTATAGAATAATAGTTAAATAAATAAACATAAATAAATATATACTACATAAATAAAAAATATATAAAAAATTCAATGTTTACATTTTAAAAGTATAATATCGGTAAAATCTAGCAAAATTATAAAAATATATTTTTTTAAATTAATGAGATAATTAATAATGGAGTTTATACGTTTAAATTATTTCAAAATTTATGTAAAAAAATTGGTACTATATTGAACATTATTAACTTCATCAAATACAAAGTACTTTTCTTTAAAAAATTTATTTTATACAAAATACAATTTATTTTTATATTAACGTCAGTGACGAAATATTTCGAAGAAAAACCAGTATAGGATATTATCGTTAAAATTTTTCCCAACAAGATTATGATACGTACTAACTTATTTTAATAAATATAAGAGGCTATAATTTTAAATTTTAGTCACTGAAAAAGAAATTTCTTTTTAAAAATAGACAAGATTATTACGTTGTATAAAATAGAAAGTGATATATGAGGTATAAAATATTGATATACAGAAAAAATCATGAAAAATTTTTTCAAAAGATTTACAATAAAATACTTAATCTAATATCAATGTAAATCCAATTTAAATTATTAGAATGTCAAAAAAAGATTTGAAATTTACTGTTTACATATATAATTGTTTAAATGTAGCACATATATTTAGGTAAAGTCTTTATAAATAAATTTTTTCATTATAGTTTAAAAAACGATTTATTAGTCACTCATCGCAAAATTTGTAAACGAAAATAAAATAAATATCACAGCATTTATATATTAAATAAAAATAAAATTAATTTTTTTTTATTCACAATAAATACTAGAGGCTAGAGTTTTAAATAATAACTCAAATAAAATCAAATTTAAGGAAAAAATAACTCAGTTATAGAAGACATACTGTTTGAAGAAAAACAGAAAATTCCAAGAATTCTAAACATTTAATACTCTTATAATATGTAAAGTTTTTTTAATGTATTTGAAACAATAATGCTTTATATTCTTATTGTTTAAAATAATATCTATAATGAAAAATATTAGCTGGTCAAGTATATAGTCTTTCGTGTAGGTTCTATGAATGATTTTATGATATCATATAAAAACATTATACTACGACATATTATATGCGTCAGCTTATTACATAACTAAAAAATTTCAGAGTTCTCTGAACCTATATATTGGATAACATCTTGAAATTGTCCGAAAAGCCAGTTTATGGTGAACCCTCTGCTCTCCTAATATTCACTTAGACCCTCAAATGCAGCAATATTGCTCGTTGAATGCCCTATAGTAGTTGTGGTTCATGTTCGTATATGTATGTAAATATAAGGCTAGTGTATTTAAGCTGACCGGAAAATTTAATTTCACATAAATAGATAAAAAGGAAGGACTTATCTAGTTCCGACAATGCAGAACGAGAGGTCTTTATTTAAGTGAATTTTTCATTTAAATTTTATTTAAACTTTTTATTTAAAAATGAAAGAATACTTTTGTTTTTGTTACGGACTTGTTTTAATGCATAGTAATAAACAAAACTATATAATTGTAAAAGTATGATTCATTAATTCTTATTTCAAGCTTCAAATATTTCTAATCTAAAATAGTTTGTATGTTATTCTAAATTATTAATAAAAATATCAACATCAAATTAATTTTATAAAAACTTCCTGATTATAAAATAATTTGATAAATAAAAGACACCTACAGAGTTATATATTTTGAGCTTTAATGCTATTAATATTTATACTGATATTGAAATTAGAATTTTTTAATTAATAGTTATGTTACACTTCAAATAATAGCGAGATATTAACAAAGTTAAATATCATATTTAATATTAATTCATTATAATAACTATGATTAAATTAGTAAACCAATTTTGTATAAGATAAAACCCAAGTTAAATATTAAGAAGTATTTTATTATATTTAACTAATTTTAATGAATTATATTTACTAATTTCAAAGAAAAAAAAGGAAATATGTTAAAATAAATTTATCAGATATTACATATTAATGCTTTTATGTAATATTTTTATTTAAATTATAGAATATAAATTTTTAAATATAAAATATAAAATATAATTTTCATAATTTTTATATATTGTATTTAATTGTATAAAGACGTGTGAATATATTATATGTTCAGTCTGGAAAATATGGAATGGAAGACGCATTTAAAACTTGATAAGATACTTCAGTGAGATGATAACCATTTAATATTAAAAAGTATACATGAAACTGAAAATTTTAAAATTTAAGTTGAAATACAATATCAAATGATCTGCTATTTATATTAATCGAACAACCTGATCTAGTGCTAATTTCATTTATACAAAAGTAAAATTTCAAATTGAATCTATACAATTGTCGTTACAATTCAAGTATTATTAAAAATAATCTATTAAACCAAAAAAAGAAAGTAAATAAGAATATCCACAAAGTAATAAAAAATAACGTTAATTTAATTAAAAATCTTTTATTTTTCAGCAGAGAAATATAAAAATAGTGAAAAGTACTGCTGTTGAACTATTTGTATACACTGTTCAATATTTTACTAAATATTTATTGTTACCTGTACTGTATCTAATGGTACATACTTTACTTTTGTCTCTCTATGAAATTTATAAAATTTCATTTTTAACGAACGAGTATTTTATCGAAAACAAATACAATAGATGTAGAACCGGTAGATGAAAATTAATAAATTTTAATTAATTATAAACTATTTTTTAATAGAATAATTTTTAGTAGAAATTACCAACTAAGTATGAAAATTCAAAAGAAAGCGTAAAACAGAAAATTATTTTAAATCAAATATTGCAATTTTGTGGAAAAATCGTAGTGTAATCCAGGCTCGTGATTATCCAGCAAACAATTCGTTATCTCACCTTATATTCATTTTATTGAGCATGAAAAGCCCTTTTATAAGGGCACTTACGTTATTACACAGGTGGATGGTCCATTTATAGAATATCACCCTTTCATCATCCATTCATATGGGTTATACCACTCACTTCCAAATTTTGACAAAATTTCTCTTCAGCGCCAACGAAGTATTCGACAAGATAATCTCCGCCACTGAAGGAATTTTCACGAATTCAAACCAAAAAATATGTAGAAAAATATATTTAAATTTTTTCATATTTAATAAATTCATAAATATTTCAATTTAATTATAAATTAAATCAAAACACTTTTTTATTGATTTATGAAAATTATCAATTATATTCTAATCTAAAAAAAATAATTACCTCTTTGTTTGAAAATTCGTCTATCAAAAGGTATTACAAAAAAATATTTTGATGTTAAATTTCAAATAAATATTTATTAATTTTTTATATCAATAAATAAAAATTAAAAATTGTAATGTAACAAGCTTATTTAAAAAATAATGATGCATATTGTTATCAAATAATACTTAATGTTTTCAAAATTAAATTTTGTTTCATAAATGTTTTTAACAAAGAAAAAAAGATTTCATTAGTTACACAAATATTTCTACTATCAATTAACATTATTTTTAGTTCTCTTAATATTGAATCGATTTAAAATAAATAAAAGACTAATCATATAATTTTTCTAATTATATTATTTACATTGAATTGTTATGCTAAATTTTCATTTGAATTAAAATAATTTTATATTTAAAAAGTTAATATTTAATATAAATATTAATTTATATAAAAAATTTATATTCAAGGTAAAAAATTTCAATAAAATAAGTATAATTTTAGCAAAAATTAGTAAATGACATTTATAATGAAATAAGATTGAATATGAGAAAATATAATATGTATAGGGGATGTAGAATTCTACAAGAAAATTCAAGAAACGACGGCACATGTCTTTAATTAATCCAGATCGTAACGGATAATTCATGTAATCCGTCCTACTTAATGCATATTACTAACTTTTTATGATATGTTTTAAGAATTATGCTTTATTGGTGTAGATATTAATTTTTTAATTATATTATCGATTATTCATACGCATAATATAATTTATTTTGTACACATAAAATTTTTATATAAACAAATAATTATATATTTACTCTTTTTATAGTGATGCTGTCAACATCATGGGAATTTTTGAACCATATTTTCACCGAAATTTATGCCCGTATTGTGGGAGGTACTTTGTTAGAAGTCTCTTAAGGCGAAAAACCGGTTTTATACCGTCTAAGAAAAAAAGAATAAATATAAACAGGATACTGGAAAATGAGACAAACACGTCTTATGCGAACTTTCATATAAAGTGAAAACTCGACACCTACTAATTTTTTTTTTACTTATATGCATTTCTTCAATAGGTTCCTTCTACAATATAATTATGTATTTAAGAAATTTCGAAAGATTACTTTTTGAATTTTTGAAGATTTTAAAAAGTATTAATAAATCGATAAAATAAAAATATTGATAACACGTAAAAACAAGACAGAAATATAAGAGAGCGAAAGAGACAAAGATCAAAAATTCGACATCGCACACCTGTCGCCGAAAGATCTGGTCGAGTGTTACCCAATATACGTGGTCCGAATACAGTTGTAATGAAAGGGGCTCGCGTTCGCTTACCCTTTTAGTGCAATTTATATTCTAGGCAACGTGTGACTAACCTGGTCCCTCTCTCTCTCTCTTTCTAGACCTCTTTCGTTCTCTTTCTTTCTTATGCTCTTTACTATTATTTCTTTCTCTATTATTTTGATACAATGGCTAGCGGTTACATCAGACATTTACGCGATTATACGTATATATAGATGTAGAATATTAGTATGGTATACACATGCGCAACCACACAATCACGTATGTATGTATAAACTCAGTTTATCCGTAATTTTCTGCACGTCTGAAAGAAGTTCATGGATAAGTCACCACTCTTTTATGTAGGAGTAATCGCAAGCGCAAACAATCTCTGCATTATATCAAATATAGCAAATAAGAAAGGAAGAAATAGAGAGCCATCGAGAAAGGCATAATAACGAAGTTGAAGTAAAAACGATTTTATGATTTTTGTGATTTATGACTTTATTAATTCTAATAATAGATAAATGCTATCAATACATTTTTTTTTATTTCATATTCTCTAATGAAGTGCTTTTTTCTAAATTTAATTCGATAAAATCTATAAACGCAACAATTTATTATTAATAACCAATTTTTCATAAAATTTCTTTTATTTCTAAATTATTTATAATAAATTAAATTAAATGCAATTATTTATTTACTCCAAATTTTTATTTGTAGCTACTTACATTATATAAATGAAAATTTAAAGTTAATAAAGTGTTTAATTGTTTTAAATTTAAATAATGTAAAACGCATAATAATTTAATAAAAAAATTTATTATACGAATAAAAACTATATTAAAATTATTTAACAAGTATTTATATATATTTCCTTTCTTACAAAGATCGTTGAGATCTCTGAGAAGGTTGAGGAATTTTGGTGATAACCTAGGTACTGGTATATTTTTAACAAAAAATCAGTATTTAAGTATAGAAGGATAAAGTTTCTATTATCACAGCTAGTAAAAATTGATTAATATTTTTAAAATAAAAATATTCTATTTTTTAAAGATTTTTTAAAGATTTTTTTAAAAATTCATCGTTCAATAAAATTTGAAAAATAACAAATAAATTCTCGTAAAAATTTTAACTGATTAAGTTTAATAATGAAAACAAATTAAAAAAATACTAATTTTTATTTTCATCTTCTTTGAAGATTAACAAATTTTTTTATTCACTCAAATATAAATTTATTTTACTTATTTTTCTATTATTTTTTTATGAAATTTAATCAATTCTTGTTCACTCACCAAATAATTTAAATATAATAAAACTTGTTGATCGGGAAACGGTGAAAGGTGAAATCAATAACAAACTCGGATATTTTAAATGTCGTTTATTTTTAAGCACTCGTTGCGATTTCGCTCAGAGGACTGTTACCGATGAATTCGAGTGTCGGGCTCGGATGCAAATGAATGAAAATCGCCGTGTCACCCTGTACTTATCCTTGACAGATTTCCCGTTACATTACTCCCGTTATTCTGTAACGATACCTATTTCGCATAACAATTCACGCTTATTTGGGGAAACCTCCCGGGAAATCTGTCGGGCCTACCTCCGGAATTGTTATAGTGCGGCAATTAGCTAACGGGCCTGGCCTAGTGCAAGACTAGCTCGGAGAAACCCTCGAGAAAAGCCCCCGAAGAATTTCGTCGACAAACCTCGGGAAGTCCCCGGGAAATTCCATCGGCAACAAAACTATTATATTTATTTATAGAGTTTTTTATTAGGCGCTTGTTGATTATTTTAGATTTTTTCTTTATATTTTGCCTCTTACTAAAATGATACGAAATTTTTTTAACATAAATTATAAAAATTTCTAATCAATAAATTAAAACTAAAATATTTTATGGCAACACCCACCCCTCGGGCGCAAGTCCTACTTCGCACTACTGGACGTATTATCAATTTCGATCTATACTTCGTGACCTGGCATAAAAACCCCTGCGTACCATGACAGGGGCGATAGCCCATACATTCTAAAGCTTCCTACCCGGTTCTGCCTAAAGGAAATAAGGAAGGTTCCCCCGTTTCCGATCTGCGTGTGTTTCGTTGTGCAACGATGGTCTGGAATCCTATTTCACCTGTATTGTCACTTCTCGGCCGCGGCGGGCTGGCCTAGTTCCGTTTTTTAACCATTAATACCCCGGCGCAACAGATCAACCTCGGCTCCTAGTTCTTCCAGAAGTGACCCCGCTGACCTGCTCGGGGTATGTCGCGTTCAAGATAGCTGCGTTAATATCGCTGAGCACTGTGTTTCTACTGACCCAGATTCAACCCAGCGATTCCCGAGATGTGATTCGGGGTATCCGTACGCTTTCCTTAGATCAAAGCCCACAACTTGCTCGAATTCGGATTGTTCAACGGGATTTTTGAGTACAGGATTAGAAAGATTGAATGCGAAACGAGCGAGGAAAAAGATATAACTGTGCGAGTGAGAAAGAGAGAGAGAGAGAGAGACAGTCCGTCTTGATCGTCAGTAGTGAAATTGTACAGCGCAGTACTTAGTGTGTATATTTGTCGAGGAGAAGGAGCGACGCTCACAGGCGCTCGCCTCAGTATATCAGAATTAGGTGGTAGAGGGAAGAAGAGCGATAGATGCTTAGAGAGCGATTGAGTGAGCGAGAGAGACAGAGGGAGAGAGACCGCGTGAGAGTGGGAGCACAAGACAGAATTGGGAGAAGAGAGGTAGAAGTGGCCTGACTTACTCCAGTCCCAGCGCACAGTCGCGTTGAGGTTGAGAGAGGATTCCTCGCATTCGACGCTTACAGCGTTGCGTCGTGCTGGCACGTTTTCGTGCTTTATCGGCTTGCCTGCTTCAACCGGCGATCGACATCTCGACAAAACGCCATCTCTCATTTATTTTCGCGTCCAAAAGCCACGCACAATCCGCGAAGTTCGCGCAATGAGCGTTTTTCCTCGGCCACTCAGCGTGCGAAAACGCTGCCTCTTTCCCTAATTTTAGCTCGATTTTGTCTGCGTCTACGTCGATCGCGATTTGCGATATGACGCGCGGGTTGTTGCTTTTCCACCCGTACATAGAAAACATCACCCGGCTGTTTATGTCTAATACATTGTTTAATCCGTTTATATCCTCATTCTCTGTTTCCGCTCTTCCTATGTAGTATTTCGCCGAAGTACATCGCATTCTTATTTTTCATGTAACTCGCACTGCTTGGCGACGACTTCGCCCCGAAGACGAGGCTGTTCATTTGAAATATTTTCGGGTTCTCTTGGGTCTCTCCTTAATTCCCTTCGTCATTATCCATGAGTTGGTTATGTTGCCCTTGTTCGTCGCAGACTTCGATTGTCGTGGGCCCTGGTAGTTTCTTCACAGCGTTTGGTAAGCTGCGCTTGATTTAAATCTTTATTGGAACTACATAATGTACATGCGATAAGATTAGCGGCTTCGAATTAGTATGTACCTGCGGCTTTCGTCCTTTGGTCACTGGATGGGGTAAGGTTACCTTTTCCGTTGTTGTTAAGACTTCTACTTCAGAACCCCTTTCGCCCTCGTGATTACGAGCATATTGGGCTTGGCTGTTTTCTCCTGCGGCTTCGACTTTATGTTGGTTCCGCTTCTCTTCGTCGACATTTCAGTTGCGAATTATTCAATGTTATTATTCAATATTATTATCCTCCCTTTTTTCCTTTTATGGGATTATTAATGTATTTTTTATTTTTATCCAACACTATCTTCTGGTGTAAATAACACGCAACACTTGACACTAACACGCGCGTCGTGATCGCCCGGAAAAGTATCCCGGGTTTCGGCACCACTTTCTTGTAACCGATCGCGTCGCATAATCGCCGCAGTTAGGAATGAGAGGGAGTCAGTTTAATAATTTTAATATTTAAATGTGTCAACATCTCTGTTCTTATTTCAAATTAATTGATTATAACAAATGAGCGATGAAATCGGTGGAAAATTTCGATTCTGTCATGACATGAGTTTCGGTACAAGAGGTGCTCGATCGCCTTAAACTTCTCTTTTATCCCTTTTGATTTTCCGTGCACATCTGCTTGCACTTCAGAAGTCATAAATTTTCTTTTTTGCGTTAATCATAATATCTAACATCGCGTTTGTAACTTAATAGATATATAATACGTATTTCGTTTCTACTAATACAATACGCTCTTTTACAATTTTACTATGTTAACGTGATATGTATTTTACACTTTAACTAAATTGATCCGTTATGCTTACATACTATTCGTATTAACTATTAACTAAGCGTATTCTATCGAGATAATTATTAACACAATGTGCTCGCTGTTTTCGATATTTTTCCGCTTCGCTCGTAACATAAATTATTATTGTCGCGTTCCTGGACCTGAAAAAACCCCCGATGAGCTGTCGGAAGAAAAGGGTCCTTACAGGCTATTATTTTTCTAGCGGAACTTTGTCGCCTGTTTACGTTATTTTATTTCTTTCTTAATTTATTATTTGGCCGGCTAAGGTGTTACTTTCCTTTCCAATCTCTAATAGTCCACTTCTCTGCGGCTGCATCCACTATTCTTGATTTTGGGTATAGGGCAACTTGCATTTTCCTCTCCCCACCCTTCCTGCACATTTGTTGGAGCCGCGATATATCCACGATGTTCGGCCTCCCCCCTCCCCGGGGAGCTTCAACACGTCAACAGTGCCCGAGTCCAACCCCTGACCTACTTCTCGTATGTGAAACGGGAAGTGTGGATAGAAGGTATCTTTAAATTGGATCATATTCAACATGGCTTAGGCGCGAATGGAAGACGCGAACATGGATTTTAACCCTAGCCCATCGCGGCGGGATGATAAATCCTTTTATTTATCCATTGCATTCTATGTTTTTCTAAATAATTATATCTATGCATGCTCTTAACTTAGAGTTTTAAATATACAATTTAATATTTATACAAGTAAGAGGAGTTTTTGTCCAAATATAAGTTTATTAAAACGGAAATAATCGACAAATTTACGATACATAAATATAACAATAATGCGTGACGCTTGGTAGTCCACCACCAACACGACGTGATCGACCCGCAGCGGTTCTGCCTCATCGAACCACCTCTGCTAACCAAGTAAATTGGGCAGGTACTTCTTCAGCTGCCTTTTTCAGAAAGCATTGGCGAACGCCCGAGTGATCCGCCACTGCCTTCTCAAGCACATCCCGTGTGCCTTATAACTGCCCAATATGACTTTACCCGCAGACGTCCCTATCAGAACATGATTCGGGGTGAGCGCCTCGCTGTCTGGTAGGTCGGCCGGGGATAATACTAATAATTATTCCAGGAGTAGAAGAATTGACCATCAATTCACGTGACTTAAGCTCATGATTGCAAACGTTTATATTTTTAGGTACACGTAGTATGAAGAGTCTATTACATGCATATTGTAATGTGGTCCCTATTACTGATTGTGCTAATTGAAGTGAAGTTCCTATATTTGTAACTTGAATATCTGATCCATTTATTAACTTATATATTGGCTTGTGAAACTCATCATCTTCTACTATTAGTATATTGTAGAAAATATTCAAGATTTTTTTTTAGGATCAAAATCTCTTTCACCACTTTATTTATTTATATTGCCTCCTGCATATTTAGGCAAAAACAAAATATGTTTGGCGATTTGATTAAATAAACTTAAAATTGTTATATCCGATGAATCATGTAAACAACTAATCTTATTGAAAATATTTACAACTTTACTATCAGGCCTTTGCCATTTGAATAACGTAGACAAACACTGATATTTATATACATCAGCCATCAGTGAGAATTCATAATCGAGGTTTCTAACCTCTTGACAAAATTGCACTATTATGTGATCATTGTTAGATACATACTGGGGGAATACGTACTGGAAGTAACTATTGTAGACAGATCTACGCATGGTATTATCTTGCACCAGATGCCAAAACTTTTCTAGTAGTTGTGTTTTCTCAATGATGCTTAGAGAGTACAGAACCAATGCTGAGGGCCAAAGCAAACACAAACTACCTATAAACAATAAATACAATTAGCTTGGGTGACGTTCGATGTGATGACCAATTGTTAGGGCTGTAAATAAAACGCTGCTAGTAAAACTGAAGTCATTGTAAATCTCTTAAGTTTAATCAATTCTAAAGGTACCCATGTGTCAGGATTGGTATAAAAAGCCGCATCCGAACTTTCTTTCTCAGAGTGTAGTATTTTGTTATGGTATCCCTGAATGCGTATCTACCTTCGCACGCTATTCCATCCCCGTATCGTTAGCTCCTGTGGCCCGCTACCTCCTTAGTCGTTCCTCCAGTCAGTTGGCTGGAGAAGAGAGATCACTATCGTTTTCTTTGTTATCACTATACATCCTAGGTTGCTTTTCCCGTTTCGATTCTAATATTGGAATTCACTTCTTAGACCTAAATAGAGAATATTTAGGTGTTTGATTTGAGCTGAGTGTTCTCAATATTGAGATGGAACCGTCTGTTTTCCTCACGCCTGCTACCGCACATATCTGATTTTTGGCGGTGCTCAAATATCCAAATATGGTTTGATCTATAACAGGACTGGTCAGACGTGACGAAATCATCTTAAGGGTCTGCCAGCTATACGACATTACAGTTAAGGTTTCAAATATCATGAGGTCGGCATTCCATTTGGGTTGTGCTAGATTCATGTTCTCCCAATCTCCTTTATGCACACTACAACGAAGACCTGGCAGTTCCAATTGTGGACCTAATGTAGCCTTGGCACCTTCTGGAGCCAATTCTTGGCGTGTAGCATCAGAAAAAAAGTCCTGGGTCCATATATTGAGAGCGCTTGCACAATAGGGCACTATGAACGGATATTCTTCTGTTAATGCTTGTGATCTACAATGCGCATCTTCTAAATCTGCATGCTACAACCAGTTAAGCTTCTGGACCTGCATGATTTCAGCAACAAACGTGCATCTAGGTCTTGCATCTCTAATTGCCCACTCCCTAGGATGTAGGGAAACTGCTGCATCTATTGTCTCAATACGCGTTTTCCCTCATAATCGGTACTTCGCGAATAACTACTACATCGTTCGAATTTAAAGCCGGTTCCCGTTTCTTCAGATCAAGAGGTCCGAAACAACGCTGTTATGAATCGCACTTAACTTATTCCTATCGACGGTGGCGGTGTTAGATGGTTGGTCTTCCATCGTCGTTCCTCACGATGCTGCTGCCACATTCCTCCGGAATAGCGTTGTTCGGCGACGATCCTTGGCCGCTTCCTAGATGGGTCTTCCTCGTTCCTCTGTACGTATATCCTGTTTTCAGTTATTCCGGTGCTTCTCGTTACTCTGTCCCTCAGTGAAATGTTCTTCCTTGTTCCTTTTGTTAATTTTCTGGCTCCAGCCATCCTGTTGTTGTCCTTGTTCTTCTTATCGTCTTATTATTCAAACTTCTTTGCTCACACATTACTGCACTCTACTCACGATTCCGTTATCCGAGAATAGATTTCCTGGTTTCGGCACCAATGTTTCAAACACGAATAGTAGGTGAAGGTAATGAAAGAGGTGTAAAAAAGGCATGTTATTTGAATTTTATTTTATTTCGGGACTTATAAGTTCCCGAGAATGAGGGAGAAGAAAGTAGTTGTGGCAAAACGAAAAGCTAAGTAAGTGAGCCCGTGCTCATAGCGTTCTTATATATATACTCTCTTCTCCGTTTACATAATGTTTTTGAATGTCCAGTGCACTATTGAACTAGTTGCGCCTAAATTCGCGAAATTCGCCTATTTGTTTCATAATAAGGTGCCGTCTAGTTGTTGTTTAGTCGTCGCGCGACTACAGCTGCTGTTTATTTTCCCGCAGCCTTTAAATGAGAGTTGCCCAACTCGACTGTGGCGTGAAAAATTGACAATCTAGTTTTCTATCGGCAACACCTAGATTAAGATCGAAAGTTGACCTTAGCATAAAGATACTTACAGTTAAATCTCAAGTAGTCGTATTTTCTGATCAAATTATAAAATTTTTAACTAAAATAAATATAATTTATAATTAAGTATTATAAATTTGAAAGAAAATTAATTTGTATTACCACAGTGATAGATATTATTTTATGATTCGAGTAATTTTCGTGTTCATATATTCGTCTATAATAAAATAAGTGTATCTATCTCCTAAAATGAACTAATCAATTTATTAATTTCCATGAAAATGAATCTCACATTTAGTATTAGGATACATCAAAGAATGCTAATACGAGATGTGTTATTACATTACGTATAATAAATATTATTTCCAAGCCAATATATTGTATTTCTATGTATGTATTACATTTACTAGTTGTTAACAGAGTTATATCCATCCCAATTTGTCCATCTTAAATTGTCAGCGTCCAAAATAAAACATAAAAATGCAGAGTTTTTATTCCGATAAATATTTCAGTTAATATAGATAAATAATGTGGTTAAATACAAATCAATTAATATATAGTCATGTGATATTATCCATGAATTTGATTATATATATTTTGTAAGTTCACGAAGAAAAATTATACGTTTTATAAACTTTTGAAATTTATGACTGAGCAGAAATTTTTCGTAGTTTGCGTACGTAAACAAAACATGGGACCGTTGTAAATTAAATAAGGTGGCGTTTATGGTGGACAAAATTATTATTTTATTATTTTATTTCTGAGCTGCTAATCAGATCGAGTTACATCCAAACTCATTATCATAACTATATGTATATAAAATATGAAAAATGAAGTATCCAGATAAAAATGGTACATTTCTAAGAAATGAGATAATTCCTGGTCAACAATGAAGGATAAAATTGAGTTCATGGGTGATGTTGTTGAGAATAATGGGACTACGCCTGTAACATACTGTGGTAGCCCTTACGCGAGTATTTAAGTTAAGTGTTCGTCTCGAGAACAGAAGGGGTACGCCCATTGAAGATAAAAAAGTTCAACATCATCTGATCCCGTGCCGCTAAAGAAGCCAGAACAGACAAAATAATCCGTTAACGGGTAAGCCAGATAAATATATATATAAATATATATGTGAATTTGAGCTTCTCAGAAAAACCTCTTATTTTTTTTCAAGAATGATAAATTCCTCAACAAAACTTAATTAAATTGGAAAGTCATTGTTTGAAAATGCACTGATTTAATTGTTTTTATTCATTCTAATAAAGTAAAAATAAAAATTAATCCTAGTGTTAACTTTTTCATTTCATACCAAGTTTTGAAATCGCTCTACCTAGGTACTCCCCAATTTTTGTTATCCATGAACAAACGCCTTCACGAGAGCTGATACTGAAAGTGTGCAATTTACCAGTCGTTCCCATGCCAACGTCAACGGAAGAGATGGATTGGCATAAAAACTCCGGGTTCCAAAAGTACGAGAAAAGTATACTTGATATACGAATTCTGCCTTGAGGCCAATATCTTCAATCATATCATGGAAGGGTATTTCGTTACAAACAGACACATACATATAAACATAAAATCATAAATGAACACAATTTCTAAAATATCTTTACTAAAAATTTACGTAAATTAGAAAGATTTTGAATTTTCAGAAATATAGAATTTATATTCAGAAATATAAAATATATAATCAATGAAAATAAAATTATTATAAAATTATTATAAAAATAAGTAAGAAGACCATAAAACGAAATAGTTGAATACTTTATCTCCACGATAACAAATTTTTTATTCCTTTTTCATTTATCACTCTCTCATTTTAATTTTGTTCGAATTATAATGTAATTGTGACTAATTTTCCAATATTTTAAAATTATTAATAAAATATTTAATAGTTACAATTTTATTTAAAAATTTTTAAGTTATTTTATTTTTTAAATTTCATTTGCAGTTAATTTTTTCTAAAAATTTTTTTTTCAATATTTCTTTAATAAATTTATTTTTTGTCGATTTGATATTTTATTCTCCATTTGTAAATATAATAAAACATAGTAAGTTTTAGTTATTTTATTACGTAAGTATTCTATTTATGCTGTGTATATAACTTATTATCCTTGTATTCGCATAACTTCAGATTAAAACTAAGAAGGAAATTATTGTAAATATAATTATTCATTTTTAATTATATTGGATTTTTACCATCAATTTTTAATAATATATAGTTTACATTTCTTTATAATATTATATTTCACGCACACATGTACACGTGCGCGCAAACACATATTAATATATATATATATATATATTCATTCCATACAGTTTTTATAATATAAATTATAAAATTTTTATTTTTATATATTTTTCTTCGTGTTTCTAAATCTTTTCTTCATTTTCTTTATATATAGATAAATCTACACAGTAGATCGAAATTTATGTAAAATATAACTACAAGTTAACATTAAAAGAAATTCATAATTTTTTTCTTACTCTTTATACTTCATGTTTTTCATTGTTTAATTATTTTTTGTTAATTTATGTACAAATATAATTTTAATTAAAAAATAAACTTTAATTTGTAAGACCTCAAAAATTTAATTAATAATTTTGTTTTGAAAAATATGAATTTGGTAATTTTTTCTTTCATGTTTTAAAATTAAGACTGACAATTTTGAGAAAATTTGTTGTAGAAAAATGGTGAAATTTGAATATGTTAATTTTTGAATACGTTCTATATAACCTTCATATATCGTTACTTTCAACTACTCGTTAAAACAAACTAACTTTTTCTATCTTATTTTTTTACATAATCTAGCTTTTACAATTTGAATTCCATATTATTTATTTCGAAAGTATTAGTAAATATATTATTTAAATAAAGCTTATTATTATTAAAAGTTTCATTTTAGTACGATACAACGTTATAGAAGTAAAACTAAAATTAATTTATTTTCAAAAGCAGAAGATTTTGATTAATCTTTTTACTTAATTTAGGTAATAACAATACGAAAATATTCCAGTTACTGAATTAATAATTTTAAACGAATTACTCTCTTTTTTATTAAAAGTAATAATCTCATATTTTTTGTTCCAATTTATCCAATTTAAATTTGTTCAAATTTATCTTTTATATGATGGAAATGAAAAACGTTTAAGTAATATCTTAGAGAATAATAATAAAGTTTTTATTTATATTCTAAAGAAATTCAAGCTGGTCGTAATTGCTTATTATAGACAAAGCTCTTTAGTATTGTACATATTTTTAGCCTGATGTTTAATTTTAAAATTATTATCTACTCATTATGGTTTATGTAAAAGTTTATTCACAACTAAATTCAAAGAATATACTTCTGAATAATAGTATAAAATGATAAGCAAACTGAAACATTTATTCTCATAAATCAATTTAACGGATGTATATCTAAATGTCGGGATAATTTATTAAATGAAGAGAATTACAATGATTCGCATCATAATAAATGTTTAACGTTAGCCAATTCTTTATTTATCATGAATTTGTTATCTTAAAATACGCAATTAATTTTAATACACTTATACAAAACGAATATAATGATTTTGTATAATAATTTTTTTTTACTTTTAATTTATAAAAACTTTTTAATCTTGTTTAATATCGGATCAAAAATATTGTAATGAGATAATAACATAAATATATTTTTTGTAGGTATCAAAAAAATTTTTAATAAAAGGTTTCGTATATTCATATACAAAATTCACGAAATATTAAAAAAAAACAGCGATTTCAGTTTAAGATCAGCAGTGATTAATTATTAATCAGTTTTAAAGTATTAATAAATTTTAGTTTTAAAACTTCCATACAAATTCTTTTTTATTTATTATTTAAAAATTTATTTGTGTAAAAAATTAAATTTGTTAAAGCCATAGGATCGTATCGTGTATACATTGTATTTTATAGTCCTATAAAATTAAATTATTATTCACCCTGTAGATAATATTCAGTGCATTAAAGTTCACTTCATTGACTTTTAGTTACGTGCTGCACATTGTAAACTGATTGAGATATCGATTGCGCTCTACTGTACGTAAATTAGGTTTAATCTTTCCACGGATAATTTTGATAACGTCATACTTTATCGTTTCAAAAAACATACAAAGACGTAAGTTTGAAATCAGTTGACATAAAAGTTATATAATTTTTTTTTATCCTACAAATCAAACAAACGTCTACTTTTCATATATGTTTTAAAATAATAATATATTTAGTATAATATTGAGTAAAATAAATTCCTTACAAATCTTTAAAATTTGAAATAGATGTGAAAATTAATATCTAAAAAACATAACTTAACATTCTAAATTATAATAATTTAATTAATCGATATTATTTCATGCTCTTTACGATGAACATATTTTTTGGATTTTTTCCACCCTCTAATAGTATTTTCTATTTAAAAATTAGTTTGCGAAACTTTAAAATCTTTAATTTAAATTTTTAATGTTCTTTATTGTGCTATTGAATATTTTAGTAAACTTAAAATTTCATTACAATAAATTAAATAAATACAATAAATTTTAGGATCTCTTGGTAAAGCTCGCACAAGTCACAAGTCATGACATAAAGGTGAAAGAAAAATTAAAAACAGAGAAGAAAATAAAAGTATAAAATTGGAAAAAAATAAGTTAAAAAGGAACAGAAAGACATAAATTGGTCAGGATAATAAATGCAAGTAAAAGTGAACTGATATAAATAAGTACGTAGAAAATGTAAAATAAATCACATTAGTGACGTTAGATAGCTACGTGGTAAAAATAAAAAAATAAGCACGCGTGTTTTTAAGAGTGGGAAAAAAGTTAAGTTTCAAATAAGTTAAAATGAATAAATCGAAAAAATTAAAAGAAAAGAGCGAAAGATAGAAGAATACCTGATTGATAACCAGAAATCTACTAGGAGCGCTAGAAAGAAAATCTTACAAGGAGATAGTGAACAAAAATTAAGAAATAAGTGCAAAAAAGCAATCAGAAAAGACTAAAACGGAAACATCAATAAAAAAGTTAGAGAAACAGTTAAGAGAAATGAAGGAGACATGGGAAGAAAAAACAAGAATCTTGGAAAAGGAACTAAGTAAATTTGGAGAGAAAAATTGAAAATCTAAAAGCAATAATAGAAGGATACAAGGACAAAAAGAACAAATGTGGTAAATGATGTAGTTAACATAGATAATGCTGAAAATTTCAGAAACAAACAAGAAAAAATTAGAAAAGAGCAATGGGATTGGTTAATGGAATAACGGAAAAGAGAAAAGAAAATGAATATCACAATCGTAGGCTTGAACGAAGAAGAAAACTATACAAAAGAAGGTATAAGTGATTGGTTGAGTGATAAAGTGGGGGTAAAGGTAAATATAAAGAAAGTGTGGTCGGAAGGTAAAGTTATTCATAGGTGATAGGGCGCACAATGGAAAACATTGAATCAAAGAATAAAATAATGATGAAAAAAAGAGAACTCAAGGGCTCCAATTACTATATATATCACGACGATATATATTATATATATATATATAGAGAGAGAGAGAGAGAGAGAGAGAGAGATAAGAAGAATACTAGAATTGAAATGCACAGGACTAAGAGAAGATGGAAGAAAGTGATACTATTTAGGGGAAAAAATAATAGTATGAGGAACTGTGGTTATATAGTATAAAGAAGAGAGAATGGTTTAAGAAAAAAAAGAGACGGAGACGATACATACAGCGACAAGGTAACAGAGAAGGAAAAAAGACTAGGAGAGGATGGGATGAAATTATAAATGACTGAAAAAAGTTGCTTAAAGTCTAGGATTCAGAGAGATGAATTACAGAAAAAATACAATGAAAGTATAGATGCAATAATAGACGAAGCATTTAAGAAGTAATGTCTATCTTTAAAAGAAGAAGGAATATACAAACTTACCATATATAAAAGAGCAAGAAAAGAGCGAAGCAGACCAGACAAGATTCAAAAGTAAAGGAGAGTAGAATAAAAATTAAAAGAAAAAATCGGAATGAAGGAGGATAAGTTGGGAGAGTAAGAAGAGAAACAAAACAAAAACGGAGAAAATTACTTGAGAGATAAAACAATTATAACGTAAAGTAAATAAAAATTGAAATGTCGGTTTTGTGTGTTGAACCACATAGAATTACATTAGATTTAAATGAAAAGGTAATAACAGCACTGAAATAATCGTGAAAATTTAAGTATCAATTATAGTATAAATTAATTTAGTGATGATTATTGCTATTTTACGAGAATGAACACACAATGTTGGTTTTTAAATTTAAAAAACAATGTAACATTATACTTAAATAATTTTGTAATCCTTTGTAAACTAGGTTAAGGTGAAAAAAACATACTATATTATATTATACCAATACAAATATCGCTCAATAAAGATTTACTACAATAAATTTTAATTATTATGATTTTATAGCAAAATTGTTAGTTTGTTAGTTGTTAAAGACATAAGCAATGCATAAAAAATTTAATGCGAGCATGAATTATATATATATATATATATATATACACATATAAATAAGTTAAAGTAAAATAATAAGTAATTAATTAACAAGTTAAAAGTAAGTATTTATCATTATCAATATTACATTAATTATTATTTCTCTTTTATTTAAGTCAATATTATTAGTATTTGTGCAACTAGACAAATAATCGACACAGATGCCGAGCATGTAGTTTACTTAGTTCAAAACGAGAAATCAAGATAGCCATCAAGATCTAGAAAACAAGATCAAGAGTGAACTTCAGTTGCACTATTATTATCTACGTGATTTCAGATATCGTCTAAAATCGCGATATGAACCATTGAAAAAGCTGGCAGATAAACAGTATTAAGTGAAGCAAAGCCAAGATAAAAGATATAATTCATGATAATTGAATTATATCATTAAGCTCTGATATCTTTAACATGAAAACACGTTGGTACATTAAGATTAATATCGACGTTGAAAAGCATTGATGAAATAATTTAATAATTGTTCACATATGTGAGGATGTAATATCACAGTTCTAGTAATATAAAATATAGTTTCTAGTAATATAAAATATAAACTACGTATAATATAAAGATAAAAAACAAAAAATGTCTATATTCGATATTAATTCCATTAAATGAAACTTTTATATTTTGTCTTCTTTTAACAAACATGAGAAACACCTTCCATACTATATTCTTTATTTTCCCTTATACTTTATCCGGACACAATAATTTATAAATTAAATAAATATTTTTTATAAGAATGCGATATTTTCATCTTAAAGTGATATATTTTATTATTTTTTTAACGTTCATGATTGTAGTTTTTAGTGATAAAAATTGCAAAAATTACACAAATTCATTATTATTTTAAGATGAAAAAACTGAATTCTGAAAAAAAATTACATAAAAATAATGTATAAAAAAAATTTATAGTGAGATCATCAATTTATAAATAAATAATTTGTAAATAAAAAATTGTTTGGTTCATAATAGATTAATTATAACTCGGTAAAACAAATGATTATTTTAGAGACATCTTATCAAATCTTCGTTTCTTAATGTTTAAGACTTAGAAAATATTTTAATTTTTATCTAGTATCCATACATATAAGAAGTTGTTCTTTATACTCCATATTTTTTTAAATAAAGTTAAATTGTAGCAAAAATGCGAAGAATTAAATATTATAACAAAATGTTCAAACAATTTAGAATCACGATACATATTAGTGAGTAACAATTTTTATAAAGATAATCTTTTCTCATGAAGAAGCGTAGAAGATGATTACTAATAATCAACTTGTTCTTTATTATAAGAATATTACTGAATTCCGAATTGAGTCAATGGATATGATTAATTATTTTTAATAAATCTATAAATAAAAGATTATAAAATATATTTATTTTAATAATACCATTTTTTACCTTGTACATTTTATTAAACTAAATTTTAATAGTTATTATATAAAATTTAAATAGTATACACATAATATTTTTATATGATATTATACTATAACTGAAAAAAATATTCAAATACATTTCCAATTGATATAAAAAAATGCTGTAAAAATATAAATCAATTTCCAAGGTATTATATATAGTTGTAAAATAAAATTTCAAAGTTTTGAAATAATAATATTTTTTAAAGGTTTATTCATTAATAAATAATAAATTTAATTTACTAAATCTGATTTCTGTATATAAATTTTCATACTATTAAATTATCAAAGAAAATATTTTGCAAATAATGAAATAATTATGACTGAAGGAAAAATAATCAATTAATTTGATAAATGAAAGAATGAAAAGAACGAAAACTTTATGAATAATTATTGTAGCCGATCGACGCGCCCGTGGACAAGCGAAAATATTCAAATAGACTATCAAAAACTGCTATCGAACAGGTAGGCAGAAAAGAAGGTATTAAGTGCTAACGAACCCTGCACCAGGCGGTTGGGTGACAAGAATCGGCGCGCCTCCAATAGCCTAGATGAAAAATTTGGCTAGATAGGATGAGCCGAAACGATTTCTGTCGGCAAACGAAAAATAGCAGAAAAGACAGTTCGTACGTGTTATCCAGGCCCGCGTTCGAAGTGCGAGCGAAGCTGCTACCTACTCCCTACTCTCGATCCCTCCTCTTTCTCGCTCTTATACGCTTACGTGCTAAGCGATCTCTCTCTCTCTCTCTCTCTCTCTCTCTCCTCTCTCTCTCGATCGCATTAGAGAAATAGGCCTAAAGTTGTTGTCGTGCGAGGCAGATACATTGTGCATAAGGTGGTGAGTCGCACGTGTATCGCGGCTCACGCGTAGGAAAATGCGTTTGGTGAACTTACCCCAACGAAAAAGTACCCTCAGCCGTGAGCGTGCAGCACTCTGTTGCGGGTAAGATCAAACATCATGCAGGAAGCGTGACTCAAAAATGACTAACAATAAGTTTAGGGGGCTACTGCAGAATGCAGTTTGCCTGAAAAAGGTTCGATTTATCACCTCCGCCGCAGGACAACGAGCAGGAAACGAATATCGAAATTGTAACGAGCGGGACCGACTAGGATAGCTTAGCGAACAGGTCAAAAGTGCGGGTGCTGCGAATCATGCGCGTCAGCTTAGATAGTAAATAATGTATGTAGGCTTATTAGCGTAATTAAAATAAAATATACGTGCGTTGTGATTATGTGATTGTGAGGATCAGTGAGTGTTATATTTCTGTATTTTAATCGGCGATAAATGAGTACATGGTAGAAGAATTTTTGTAAAAAGTAAGCGTAAGAAACTATAAAACTTGATGCGAATAATGCGATGAACGTAGGTTCTCAAATAAAATTATAATAATAAAATTAAAAGCTCGCAACACCCGAACTTATTAATTATATTACAGTTTAATATCTCTCCAGATATTAGTAAGTACTTTTATGACAAAAAGGTGTACAGTTGTTCAGTAAGAGTTTATAAATACCGAAGCATGTGAGGATCGGGCAACTTTCTGTCCCATTATTCGGATCGTAACAGATACACTTTGTATTAATATCGCTTTGAAATTAAAGAATTATTAAGGTCGATAAATCTATTATAATTTAATCAAAACTCTTAGCTTCTTCCTCCTGATAAAATTATCTAAATGGCGCGATCAGTTACAATTATATAGGAGTAAAATTTTTATTCTTGTACTTAATATGCATATAAAGAAATTACGTGTAAATCTAAAGGATGAAATATTATTCCTATTTTTAATTCAGCATTTTTTATGCTGTTATTCATATGTATTAAAAAAAATGATATATATATATATATATATATATATATATATATATATATATTGTACTATATCTAATAAATATGTTTACTTTAATATATAAACTAAATAAACAATTTTCTTTCTTTTTGGGCCTATAATACTAAAATGACTCAATTCAATTTATTCAAACACAAAGAATAGAACTTTTTTTTATTTTCAATTTGTGTTTATAAGTTCCGATGTCATGCATGTTCAATCTTTTGTTTATATGTGTATGAATCTAAGATAGTTTTAAATGATACTGTTTACTCTGTATGAAATAATAAAATGGGTATTTTTATAAATTTAAATCGTCTATTGTCTTTGCTAATCTTTTTTACGTGTTGTGAAAAAGAACCTTTTATTAAATTTCAGGTATCTTTTTGATCAAATGAACTATAAATAAAATAATAAATAATTTTCTTAATATCAATTCTTATATAATTAATTTGTATAGATTAATATCTTATTAATCAATATTGTTAGAAATGAAAACGTCAAAATATTTATTGTATTATTTTATTAAATGGAAATTTAAATGAATAAATTTGAATGAATAAAGAAAAGTAAATAAAATATAAACTTTAATATTAATTATATATTCAGTTAAAAATTATGTATTATTAATAAACATTATAAGGAATTTAAAGTTATTATAAATCAATAAGTATAAAATTAATTTTTATACTATTTTTATAGTCGGTAAACATAATTTTTAAAATTCTTAAATTATTCCTCAATAAAAATTACATAATGTATATATCCAACAAATGTACATCAAATTACTTCATAAATAATATAATAGTGAAATATGTAAAACTTCAAATGAAAGAAATAATTTTTTAAATTACGTAAATTTTTATAATTAACTTATCAATATATTAAGTTATTATTATCAATAATCAATATAGGTAAATACCAATTATCAATATAGGTAAGGAAAGTACATTATTACAAATTTTATTACGCGTTTTAAAATTTATATTACAATGTCTTTTAAAGACTTTAAAAATTTTCATATTTAACATAATATTATTTGGCATATAAATTAAATTATATAATGCAAAAAATATATCAATATGTTTGTATAAAAAAATGTTATTATAATTATGATTGGGTTTCAATATTATATTATCATTATATTTTTATTTAACATGATAATATTCTCGACTTTATGTGTATTCGACAGAATAATTAAAATTAAGTAATATATTTTATTGTGCGAGCATGTATTATATCAATTTCAGTGATTTTTAATATTTCAAAAATTAACAATTATTAAAAAATTATAATTATATATAAAAAAATATTTAAAAATTTTTGCGTTCCTGATAAATATTTTAAGATAAAAATAAGAATTGCATAAGATACTGAATTTATATAATATAATCTGGAATAAAATATCAATAATTATAATTTATTTAGTTTATACCAATTATTTTAATTACGATAATAATAATTCTCACGAGAGTGAAAGGGAATAATGCAGTATGAAGTTTTCAATACTACTGAATTTATTATTCAAAATAGTTAGCTATAAAGGTCTCATAAATAATATATTCGCAGTGTGATGAATAGTAGCAATACTATCTATTATTTCAATTTTTTTATATGAAAACTATAATTCATTAATGAATAAATTAAAATATATATTTTGTTCCGAATAGAAATACTCATTTATACAAGCATTATGTTTAAAATTATTTTAGTAATACGGTTGTGTTTTTTAAGATTCAAAATAGAGTAGTAGTAAATATTTATGCATTAATTATTACAAAATTTTATGATATACGATTCTTAATATTAGAAATATTTTTTCTTTAAAAAATTTTTAATAGAAATGAGTTTAAATTAAAAGTACACAGACATTTAGTTGTTTTGTTTTAGAATTAAAATTTTTATTTGTCTAGTGATTGTTAGTGAAAAAATTAGATATAGAAAAAATTAATATTAATTTTCATGTATCAATGTAAGAACATAAAAGTCTGTCAAATAAGTAATTCTCAAGACGGCATTAAAAATTGTACAAAAGCATCATAACGTTCGACGAAGTATGGGTGAATTTACGGTAGCCGCTTACCGTTTATTTCCATACTATTCCAAAAATTTAAATTAGATTAGGGGTACTTTAAAATTGGATGGAAAGCAGGGTGAAAGCCGTTGCATCGGAGTAAGCGAGCCAAAGTTGTTAGGTACTTTATTTAAGGAAGCTCGGGAAATATAACGACGTTGGCGGTGGTGGTGGCGGCGACGGCAGCAGCAGCAGCAGCAGCAGCAGCGCGGTCTGTTAATTTTGCGGAATGTTACGCGTTATTATGTCAGTGAAGTGAGCCGTCGTGTGCCGACTGGGTATGTGGGCTCTCACAGCTTTTAGTAAACTTTCTCGACGCCGGAAATGCGAGATAACGCGCCCGATCGTGATGCCGGGAATAGTTTTCCCTGTGAAATTTTACTGTCTTCTGTTATTTCTCCTCCCCACACTATCTGCTCTCTCGCCAACACTAGCGCTGCGTGGAAAATATCATTTTCGCAACTGACGGTCTGAACATAATGTTTATGTCATACTGTATAGTGCAATAGAAATTCTAATAACACGCTGATTACACGATACTCCTAACAATCTTGGAGTATTGTCAATTGATCGATTTTTTAAACAACTTCGATAATATATATTAAAATTTATTATTCAAATTTGTAAACTTCCATATTAATCTTAATTTGTTTTCAGCTAATTTTTTTTTATAAGCTAGTGATTTTTTAATATTATACTAATATTGAATAGTTGTAAAGCTACTTTCTTTTATTATCTTTCAGCTTTTCCATAACTTGATTTATTAATTAATTTATTAATAATATCATGTAATCTGTTATAATTATTATTTTATAATACACTTTAAATTAGACTAGAAACATATTGTATTCTGTAAACAAATTTTTAGAAATATAATATAAAATTTTCATAGTATTCATGAATGTCTTTAAACGTATAGGTTGAAATGATAATTACGGTTTGAAATAAAACTAAAAAGCTATTATTGTTAATGTACAGTTTGCAATTATTTAAATTATAACAAAAGAATTGCGATAAAAATAATATTGAAAAGAATGGAAATTATTATTTTTGTTTGTATTAAATAATTTTCTATTTAATAAAAATTAAATATTGAACATAAAATGAACCATATTTACAGCAGATCACGTCTATTTTAGTATACTAGAGATTTTGAATACACAAATTTTTTCAGAATAATAGTAATAATTACAATTATTGTAAGTAATCAAATGTTTAGTTTATTGAAATATATATATACATGGTTCTATATAATTATGTAATTATCTCATGTAATAATAATAAATAAAATTTCTTCAATTTAGTATGCTCAATCAAGAAATGTTTTTACGGAATAACATAAATCCATTTGAAACAAAAGTAAAAACATTAGAAAACAATTATTAAATGCTGAAAAATAAGAAAACAATTTAAAATAACATTTTTATATCACGTTCATAAGTTAACGAAAGTTAATTAAGAACTGTATATAAGCCAAATATTTTTTCATATATAAGTTAAATTTAAATTTTATTTAAATTTTATTTTATGATATTAAATTTTATAATAAATACCGCAATATACTTAAAATATTGTCTTAATATAAAATAGATTTTAAAAATAATTCATTAAACTTGTAATCATATTTAACTTTGTCGAAGTTAGTTGGAGAGCACATTCAGTCACAATAAAAAGTCTTTGAATAATCAAACGTATTTAAATAACTGAACATTTTCATGCCTTCGAGTTCGATGAAAAGTTTTAGTAAAACTTTGTTTTAAGCGTTTCCTCTTTTTTATATTCCATACCAGTGCTAGACAAAAATACAAAGAAAGAAAAGTCGTAACATTTCAAAACCAAAGCAATGATACGGTATCGTAATGTTCAACTGAATCGTAACATTTTATTTTTTCATTTATTTCAAATGGAAAAATCCAACAAAATATAAGACATAAAATATATTCAAACCTTTTTTCTTCTTTACTCAAAAGTTCAAATGTATTCAAATAGTATGAGTTAATGAACAAACATTTCTAAAGCTTACAGCAATTCTATAGTAATTTCTAAATAGTAGCCTTTTCAAAAACAAATATTTTATAATTTTTTTGTTTCTTTATCGAAGATATTTAAAGATTTAAAAATAATAATAAGGAAGCTTAATATTTAAATTCAAATTATATGTCTTATTTTAAAAATACTTTGTGTTTTTATAAGTTCTATTTCAATATTATTTAAAAAGTTCATCTTTAATAATATGCATAGGGATAATTTAAACTTTTCAATAGAAAAGTAAGATAAAACAGCATAAAATAAATTTATATGTTGACTTCGATATGAGACCATAATGAGCATACTATTTGAAACTTTTGAAACTTATTCTATGATTTTACGACATAATACACAATTACCTCATAATATTTTACAGTATATATTCTTTATTTTTTCTTTTTTTGATGCTTATTTAGAAGTATATTTATTTATTTGTAGTAATATTTATTACATTAATTTTTTAAGAAATTTATTTAAAGAAAATATTTACTTCGGATTTCAACAGTCAACTCTTTTTTACAAAAAGTATATTTCATATCATTCCAAAAATATATTTATTTATTTATAACAATTTTAGAAAACTTTATTTAAATAAAACAAAATAAATATTTAAAAAGCAGCAATTTTTTTATTATTTCAGGTAATGTATCACCATATAGCTTGTGTTATTGTAGAGGTGTAAAACTCATGGCTTTATATTCTTATTTTATAGATATTTACTATTTATATTTTAATAATTTACTATAATTTATAATTCAATTATTTTTCTAGTAATTTACTATAATACAGAATTTTAACTAAATTATTTAAGTCTTTCAGTAACTACTTTAAGTTAAATGACATTTATAGATATTTATATGAATAATATAAAAACGAAATAATTTAACTATTCAAAATTTAATTTAAATGTATTATAAATTTAAACAAAAACTATAATATATATCCATATTAGTATTTTTTATAGTTTTTGGAAATTTAATATTTGATAAAAATAAATAAAACTGAATAAATTAAATATTTATAAATGGTATATATTGAAAATTTGATAATTAATATTGTTTTTAAAACGAATTAAATATTAATATTATAAATAAATATTTTTTAGATTGAAAATTTTATTCTATTTAGATATTTAATATTAATTTGATATAGTTTATAATTTTTTATGAATGTTCACAATTATTTTTTAGTATAAAGTACAAAACCTATTTAATATGAATAAAAGTTCCATGAAAATTTTCTTTTGAGAATGTAAAAGAAGCTAAATCCTATTAGATAAAGTATTAATTTATTTTTTCCAAAGCTGCGGTTTTAAGGATTCTCTTGGGCTTAACTTTCATAGATGGTAATTTTGATTCTTTAAGGTCTTTCTAACATTATGTAAGTCTTTCCGTCGTCAGTTAAAAGAGTCTTTGATGATGATGATCTAGGTCTGACATTTAAGTTTATCAAGTGAAAGCCTTATTTGATCGGTGGCCTTGAGAAGATAAAGATAAAGATAGAAAACTTTAGAGCTACTTTTCTAAAAAAATATTATTGATTGAGTATATTCAAACTGATATTTCTATCGACTAATCTCATTCTCAGAAAGGAAATTACCTGAATTACTTGGATAAACAGATTACGAATAAAAATTAAAATTAATATTTATATTTATATCTAAAAAATAATAAAATTATTTAAAAAAATAAGTTTTAAGTATTTATCAGAATTTATTATTCAATATTAATTTTTTAAAAACACATGTGAGGTACCATTCAAATTTTTAACTCTGTTGAACAGGCCATACTCAAATACTTGCGTAATTTATCTATAGCTTCCTTAATACTATTAGCTTTCTTTTACTAAAATTTAGAGTATTTCAAAAATTCTGTAAAAATATACTTTTAGTTTTCTTTACAAAAATAAAATTTTCATTTAAATTAAAAATTTTATAAAAAAATTAAAAATATATTACAAAACTTTATAAATATAAATGGTAGAATTCATAAATATATTATAGCATGAATGACTGCCGGTTATTTATGCGCAAGGAACTCAACATTACAAAGTTATCTTAACGAGGATCCAAAAATTCTCGTGTGTGAAAATGTAAGTTCATCGTATGAAAAAAAACACTATAGGAAACTTTTCGCGTACCGAAAATGTCATACAATAAGTACTCTGTCCTAAAAAGAACAAGAACAACTGAAGCCAGGAGGTAATGACAAATCTATGATAATGAGCCTTCTAAATTAGTAGTTGTGATAATAATTGTAATTTGCGTTTGTTTTTAAAATCTTCTATAGATTTACTTTATCCTGTCTACTAATAATCAGTGTCTGTTTTATTTAAGCATCATATAATTGTCTTCACCAGTCTCAAATGTCTCACTGTCATAACTGACAATATTTAAAATCTTATGTAATCATATGAAATAAATAATTTCGGTGAATAAATAAATAAATAAAATAAAACTTGTTAAATAAAATTATGTGTATAATAAAATTTTTGTTATTAATTATATAAAATAAAAGAAATTGTTTTTTTTTAAATTATTTTCAGTGTTTTATTAATTTAATTTATTAAAGCGTTAACAACTTTCAATAAATTTTTATTCCTAATTTTTTTACTAATTAATTGGAAAAACCATTTTTCGATATCAATACGGTAGTCTTTTCTTTTTATTTTACAAAGCAGAAGTCAATAAAGCTATAGTAAACATTAGTTATTATTTGTTTATACGGTAACCAGAATAGTAAATTTGATTTATATTGCACAAGCTTAGCAAATTTAAGAGATTTGTGAAGCAAACTTCAATGCGTTCTAAATATTGCAGGTAAATAACTAAAAACTGATTTACTTTTATTTTAAATCTATTGTTATAATCGGTAGAAGTTTTTTAACAGTTCTTATGAATTTAGAAAATATTTATATGCAAAACAAAAATTTTTATGGCTAGCCGATGTCCATTAAAAAAATAACTAATACATCCGTTCTATTTATTAAATCTCTTCGTTAATTTTTTTTTGTGAGAATCAAATATATAAAATAAAAAATTCTTTAATATATAAACTACAAGTATGGGAAGTAAAGTTAAAATACTTAAATATGTAAAAATAATTCAAGAATTGTATGTATTAATTGAGATAATACATAAATTTTTATAAAATCAACAGGTCTAAATAAGCAATAGCAATAATAACAACTATGCTACTAAAACAAAACGATAAAACAACCAAATTTAATCATATGATGAAATATTAAAAGTAGTAATTCAAATGAATATTCTAGATGAGTATTTGGATATAGTATTCAAGTTTAAATCTATAATCCAATGTATAAAAATTATTATGAAAATACATGTTTCATTTTTATAATTAACGTAATAATATAAATATTATTACTATAATTAAAAGAATTAAATTTATTATAAAAGCATACCACGTAATATTATTGAATTCAGGTTACTTTAACTAAATAAAAATCTTTGAATTAATATTAATTTAAAGTTATAAATATTTTCATATAAATAAAATTTATTTCTATAAAATGAAAAATTTCTTTGAAACAAAATGTGTTAGAAATACGAAGTAATGAAATTATATAACTGTGTGATGAAAATTTACATTGTAATCAAGTATTGTATATTTTATAAACAATAAATTAAATTAAACAAATATTTAAATTTTTAACTTACAAAATAAAAAAAAAATACTTTTTATAAAAATACATTTAGTAAGAAAAAAAGTCAACGTTCAACGTTAAAATGCATTGAAACTTAATTTAATATTCAGACATTTGTTTTTTACATTAAGAGTAATAAAAAAAGAATATGTTTATATTAATAAAAAAATAATCTTTGGATTTTAATCATTCAATTATTAATAATAATGTATTAAGAATCTATTAAATTATTGTATTACTGATTCATAAATTTCTTATAATATTTATAAATTTGTAATAGTCTACAATATTCTAAATTTGAGTTTGAACTAGATGAAATATGTTCCCTTCGTACGCAATTACATTAGGAGGTATGTATTAGTATGAATCCAATTAAATTAGAGAAAGTACATTAAACGGATGTTAAACCTGGAACTGTGAGAATCAAATGAAATAAAAAAAAAAATATACTGTAACATGTTAGAAGTAAAGCCATTCAATTATTATTTCCAGGTTTTCAAATTAAAATTAATTCAGAATATATTCATTTTCAATATAAAATTTTAAAAAATAATCGAAAACGATAATAGTTTAATCACTATTGCTGTTAAATTGAATATTATTTCCTAAAAGTAGTATATCTTAAAAAAAATCCGATAGGGTTCTACTTAAAAGTAAGCGAGATTCCAGAGCAGACCAATTTGATATTATTTTTTATTCAAATTAAAAAATATTTTATAATTGTGACAGAATATTATTAAATATAAAATTTCACATTTTTTGTATATTACAATTAATACACGATTGAAAGTAAAGTTTAGTATATTGTATTGATAAGTATTTCTTCAATTTATATGGTCAATGAGAAATTATGAATAACAATATCTATTCTTATAAATTGTAATTCATAGTTTCATGTATTTAAATAAAGTTTGTATAAAACAAACTTTCTTTAATATAGATATTATTTTAAAAGGACAATATCTGAATTTCGAATTAAAATTGATGCCTAAATTAGGAATAATAAAATGTTTATTTTTATGTGACTATTTAATTTCTAAAATTGTGCGCTTTTTTCTACAGTTCCTTTTTTAGTACAGAAGAAATTAAGTAATTTCTATTTTCTAAAAGAAGGATTAATCGAGAAGTACGTTTATAGAATTTTATATATTCAGATACAACTTACATAAATGCCATAAAAAGGGAAATGGAGATATTCACACTCTTGTAGTATCGATAATCGGTGCTCTAACTATAATTACTTTCATAGAAAAACAATTCCTACAAAGGAGAACTTTATTTCCAATCATTTGTTCCCTTCCAAACACTTCTGTTGATCGGCGGGAAGAAAGAAATACGAATTGAAGGCTTGAAAGCGATTCACAATAGCTTAATAAAAATGTTATTAAACCTCTTATACAAGCTCCATAGAGAAAAGCTGGTGAAAGTTCGCGCGTACGTTTCATCCCCCGCACAATGAATTCGTCGATTACGCGAGAATTCATGGCGCGCGTAAAACGCTCGTCGGAATACTCCAGCAGTTGCTGCGCGGTGTAAGGCAGATAAGCGCTGAGGGGCACTTCTGGGTTTATTTTCCGAAGAAATTCGATTCGATTTACGCGGATGAAACAAGCGCTAGCTCGCAAGCTCCTCTCTGCTCTTCATCCGCCCACATTATAAGAGCAGAAAACGCCCTACGGAATTGCCGTTCGAGCAAACGGCTTGGAATAACAGTCCGGGATTTTCTGCTGGTTGCTGTTGCTACTGCTGCTGGTGCTACTGGTGCTAGTACTTTTGCTTTGCAAAAGTATATACGCAGCACTGAAATCCGAACTGTGGTTTAGAAAAGCCTAAAGCTGATCGCTTCCAAGTATATGTGTTTGCACTGTATTTACCATTGTTAATATCTACATGACAAGAGAAAAAAATAAAATAACGAATAAATAAGCTGCAAGAGTTTCATACTCCTGACTATACTCTTTTCTCAGTATTTTTATACAGTTTTACGGTAATAGTTTCTTTACTATTTTACTTACACCTGAAGTGAAGTTATATTTTCTTTTTCCTTTTATTTTAGTATAATTCTATGAGCAAGATTTTTCAAATTATTAAATTGATTTATTTTTACGTCATAATATTTTTGTGAATTTAATTTATTTGTATGATTAGAAAAATTTTAATATTTTGTATTTCATTCTATGTTTACATTATTCATTTTTATTATTGAATCGTAGTTTTCTTTACTTTCAAACATTTATATGTATATTATTCTAAATTAATTTACATCAAAATAACTGCGTTTATAATCATTTGCAATTAATATAATTGTACGTTATAATTCTATTAATAATTATTCTTATATTTTTATAGATCTTATTTAACATTAATAAGCATTATATAGATAAAAGAATTCGAAGAACTTTGATTCTAAAATATAAAGTACATTAATAAAAAACATTTATAAATAGAAATGACAATTATATAAAATATAATTTAAATTTTATATTATAATTACATATTCACAAAAATTCCTAAAATATAATCAAAGAATATAGAAGTAGAGTTTAATGTAGTGCAATTGTAGTCAATGAAACTTTTGTGTTATTAAACACAAAACTTTTTAAAAATCAATGAAGAAGTATTATTTAAAGTTTTAAATGGGTCGGTAAAATAAGTATAATGTATTCTTTCCCTTATTTAAGTATATATATATATATATATATATATATATGTGCTGGAGTATGAAATGAATATATTGAAAATTGTGTAATGAACATAAAAACACGCTTAAGGTTTAATTACATAAGGGTATGTTTACATTTTGTTTCAAATTATGTATAAAGTTTTAAATTAAAAGCATCAATTATTTTTAATGGATGAGTATTCATTATTTAAATCATATTGTTGATGAATTGGAAAACTTTTTCTGTAAATTTAAAATAGTTTTAGTGTATACTTATAAAATTATTATAATGTAAAAAGTTAATTAATTAATTAATCTATTTTACGTTACAACCATACAAGATCTAATTTATCTTTTGTCACGTTACACTTTAAATTATAAAAATTATATTCATAATCGACTGATTAATAAATATTTTAATTACTAAATTTTTATAAAATGTTTATGTGTGTGTGTGTACAATTATAATAGTAATAAAATTTAGAAACACAATTACTGGTAATATTTTCGAAGAATATTTCTACAATTATCCCTATTATATTAAACATTATAATTAGTATAAATAACTTTCACCATACTAAGAGTTTCTATATTAACATGCTTTTAGAAGACATGCTTTTATTTAGAATTTATTATAATACTTTATATAAAATACTAAATTTATTTCATTAATATTTCTTACTTGTAAATTTAGATGTAATATTAATATATAATAGATAAATATTACATAAATTATAAATTATGTGATTGATTATTTAATTCATTTTAGGAGCAAGCTATTTAATAAGAAATATGTTTAAAAATATACACATTTTATACTACTTTATATACTTAGTAAAACGATTAAGTTTGTGTTTCAAAACAAATTAATATTTGTCATTTAATAAAAAGTTTTGAGCAAATGAAGGATAATGAAAATAAGTAGGATAAAGTTAAATAGATACTTCCAGCTGACCACTAATTGAAAGCGTTTATTTAAAAATTGGAAACCGCTAAAAAAATTGTATTTTAATTAAATATTATCAATATTATTAATTAAATATATTGTTAAAAGTAATATTGATGTATTATTAAATACTTAAATTAAAAATATTTTTAATGAAAATCATAAACCCATAACTTAATTATAACCAAATATAAAAAAAAACATTAAAATGATAATATTTTACAAAGATATTTTCGTTATTTTTATCGACTAAGCTGTGACAATGGATGTACGAAATAAGCTAAGCGAGACAAAATACTGTAAAAAAAGTTAATAAAAATCGTTATTTTATCCTTTTTTAATTAAATTTTTGTAACTTAATATTTTTACTTGATTGCAGATAAATTCTATAATATTATAAAAATCGATAGATAAAACAATATTCATTAATCAGAATTCATTCTACATATATTTTAACGAATATTTACTATCTATTCATTACTTAATCAAAATTAGTTAAAGTTAGAAATTAATAGAATATTTGTACTGAAGACATTAAATTAATTATAAATATTGTAATATATTTTTAAGAAATAAGAATCTGTATCAGTATAAGATCATTTTTTCGAATAGCAATATATTTAAATATTTTGAATACGCCTAGGCTACTTTTTGAATATGAATGATACAAATATTATAACTTAAAAATAAAAACATTTAAATTATGTTTTATCAAGATAAATATCCATTTTAATAAAAAAGAAAATGTTAGGCTTTATATTTTATTAACTGAATTAATAAAATTGGAAATTTAAAATGAATTTTTTGTAGAAATTTTTATGATAATTAGTGTAAAATTTAAAAAATATTATTCTATTACCATATATTAAAGTAATAAAATTAATATTTACTAATATTTTGAAGGCATTCTGAATATAACTAATTTTTTTATGAAAAGGATAATTGAAACGACATTAAGTGTCACCAATATCCCGCTGTCTTTCCTAATTTGATTTTAGATAAGTACCTGTTCTCGTTTATTAAATTTCATATTATGATAGGAAGTACATGCATATGCTTTTACACAAGCGCAGATGAATGATGTTTAGCACTTTAGAGAGTTATATTTCTTCGATAGATCAATAAAACTAAATATTCTAATGCGTGTGGTAATTCTTGAACAGTAGTTAACTATTTAGATATCTACAAATTTTTAAAGTACAATAAAAAAAATTTTTTTAAATAAGGAAATGAAAACGTTATAATTTAAAAGTTATATTTAATAATTTCACTACATAGATTAGGTTTTAATTTAATGTTAATACAATAAACACATAATACTATTATATTAGTTTAATGTAATAAATATGAATTATTTAAATTGCATATTCATAATATCCATTATTGAATTAATGGTATAGAAAGAAAATAAAGAAAAATGACGAGATTTATTGAAATTTTCTAACGATTATAAAAGATGTACTAATATGTATATTTTATAAATACCAATACGTGTGTTTTATAAAATAATTTAAAACATATCTCTCAAAAAATTAAAATACGTTTTTTAGAATATCTATTTTTTTAATATTTTTGAAAATTGTATTTCTTGAAAAAAATTTGAATATAATAAAAAATATTTAAGCCTTAAATAATAAAAGAAACCATTTATGTTACAAGTGAATTAAAATTTTTATATAAGTTACAATATACTATGAAATATTAAAAATAATTATGAAAATGACAAATATGTAAAAAAAATTTAAATATTTAAAAATGGCTTTATAATATAAATAACTAACTTTAACTCTATAGATACTATGAAATATTTCAAGATACAAATATAAAAAATTGCATTTCAAAGTTTTATTCTAACTAAAAATTGATAAGTTTTTTTATCTCTAAAATTGAAATTTTTTTTTAATTTTATAAGCAGCGAATTTATTAAATATTTAAAAATATATAATATTATATTGGAAATAAATCAATGAAATAAGATATTATTAATTTTTATTTATTAATTGCGAGTGCTCGAATTTTTATATAATATAAGATATGTATCAGAGTAACTTTTAAAATTCTATTAGAAAATAGAGAATAAATCTACCAATAAAAGCTATTTTATATTTTAATATTTCATAACTGAATGATTTGGTGAACAGTTCAATTAGAATAAAAAAAATTCTAATAGAATATGTATAATTATTTTAAATGCTACATACAGATAAAAATAATTTGTTAAGTATGGTGCTTAAAATTAAAAAATAAAATTTTAAAATTTTTACTCTTAAAAAATTAAAATTGAAATTTCAATTTTATTTTTATCATATTCTTACATAAGTTTAGAGTAATTATTTCATTGGTGTTCTATAGCAATATTTACCCTCTACTTTTATTTTCGAGGTGATTGAGAGGATGGGTACAGTTCTCGTGGGGTATTCGTGAACGATCGCTCATTCTGCTTCACTCGAACTCATACCTCTCTGTATCAATAATTATAATAGTTTGATCCCATTGTCATACCCAACAGGTGATTAGTTCTTATGAAGTCCATAATTTACTATTAAATACATAAATTGCAATATTAGTATCTAAATCAATTGTCGACTATCCGCTTGCTATTGGAAGAACTTTTTATTGATATGTGCTTAGCCGTCGCATTGCAGATTTTATTTGTATTTTAAAAATAAACTTCCAGACGACCAGTAAACAAATCAACGTATTATACCCCCATAAAATGATTTAATATCATTAGAAATTTCTATACGAAGAAATGCTGTATATAAATAACTTTTTAAAGATACTTTGGTAACGTTAGTCTTCGGTCATGTGCAATACTAGTCGGTGCCAGCTGAGCATTTCTCATGCTGCAGCTTGTCTACAATTTATTTGGAGTTTATTGGTCAATATAATAATTTTAAATGTAAAAAGACGATTACTTTTATTTAAATTTATAATATGCGCATAATTAGATACCTTACTCTTGCGGTAAGACCTATAAATAAAAGCGGTATAAAATTTAAAAATAATACAGTTTTAGATTAAAACTTATTCTAAAGAATAAATTCTTGAAAAGCATTGACTTAATAAAGTAATAAGTAACTTCCCTTAATAGTCATCCATTAATCGAAATTGAAAGTCCTATTCTGACTGTTTTTTTGTAAATTCCAATCTATTCCGTTTTTAATACCTTTTTTATTTCTCATTAAATAAAATTCATTAATTTCTAAAATAATTATAAAGAAGATCAAAAACAATGAAATGAATTATCAACGAATAGCCTTGTTTTAACCACAATAATGACCTATAGTATACAGTCTATAATTTATCGATGAGACCTGCTATTAAAAAAAAATAATTAGCAGTAAAAAATATTTAAGTGTATAGAACCGGCTTTACTGAGATTTGATAAATAGTTCTATGTAACTCAACGTGATCTTGGAATCTATAATATTATTGAATCTTTTTTTTCAAAAGCAACGTAAAATATATTTTTATGATAATAAAATATAAAACATAGCCTTTTGAAATAAAATTTAAAACAGTATATACTTTAAGTAAATCTTTAATATGAGATATGTAGTTGTATTCTGGTAACATTTATAATGTATAAATTAGTTATTACGTCTTGAATTTGATTAAATCGAATGTATATTGAAAAATATGAATATAAAATTAAAAATTTTATAATACACATATGTATATATGTATATATTCTAATTATAATAATTTAATATAATATAAGTTTTACGAGTAATATTTTAAATTTCATATTGATTTATATACGTATAATTTATAAGTATTCTCTTATAGAAGAAAATTTGAAAAATGATTTTTTATTTAAATCAATTCGTTTATAATATACAGAAAAAGTAAGTGCTGTACTCAATTTCGGAACCTAAAATATCAATAAACTTCATCTGCATTGATAGTTCGAAAATTTTATAAAAAATAAAAAATTTTGAGAGTTCACTTACGGGAAGAAATGAGTTGACCATTTCGTTTATATATGTATATCAGCATTAATACATCCTTTGGGATAAAGCAAACTGCAATCTTCTATGAGATTTGTTCTAAACATGGATAAACATGGAAAAACGAAATTGAAGACTACGAGGAGAGTTAGTGAGAGAGAGAGAGAGAGAAAAATAGAGAAAAAAGAGAGACAGAGAGACAGAAAACCAGAAAGATAAAAAGAGACCCGACTCAGAGAACTTGGCAATTCGATGAATGAGCGATTCATAGCTTAGCCAAGTTGGAAAGAAAATAAAGAGAAGAAAGAGCGGAATATAAGATTGCAAGTAGGATATTTCGGCATAATATCTGAAATTGGAATGACATAATTACGGCTGAATAGTATATATATATAGACATATTGGACATAATGTTATTAACGGAAGTCGTTATATTTCAGCATCCGTAATGCCCAAATGCTTTCATTTATTATCTTTCGAGGCTATTTAAAGCTTGCATTTATCAAATGTTCTTTCAGTGATTTGAAATTTTAATTTATCTTCAATTCTATATTTCTGTGTGCTTTTATATATTATTTTACAATTCATAGATGTTTTATAAAATAATATTTTATTAAAAAATGTATAAAATCATATTTTCATTTTAATAATCTGCAGAAATAAGCTTGTATATTAAAACAATTTATAAATATTAATACATGTAATATTTGTAATATCACTATTGTAATATAAAAATGTTGCAAAATTTCTTTTTAGAACATATAGAAATTATTATAATTGCATTTATAAAACTATAAATTTTTAATTGTATAATTATGGTTAATAAAGAATAAATATTATGTATAAATAAATAATTTGTAACTCAATCATCGAATTAATTCAAATAACATCTTTTAAAATTTTGTATTTTTATAATCAAACAAATTTTGTAAAAATAGAATGAATTTAATAGAAAGCGTGATATTCATGATTCTGAACATTTATTAGAAGAGGACTTTATTCAAAGATTTATTACATTTTTATTATGAACTCGTTTGTATCTGCTTTAAAATTGAAATAAAAGTCTACAATATATCTTTTTTTATGATATATTCGACTCTAAATTTACTCCATATTTAAGTCTTTAGTTGTAGGCTAATATAATTAAATTATTAATATATCCTACTGAAATAAAATATTATCAAAAATAAAATTGTGTTTTTAAACACATTTATAAAAATTGTAAAATATTTTTTAAAATAATTTAGTAATAATAGAATCAAAGTTTAATAATAATAACAATGAATTTAATAACAATGAATTGTTTATAAAAAATAAGTTAAATTTAAAGTTTATGTAAATAAAACATAAGCAATATATTTTACAGAATTTATTCATTAATAATAATGACTATTTAACTTTGTTTTCTTCAAATATTTCGAATATAGTTCATAAGCAATATAATTATAAGATTATATATTAATTGTGTTGAAAGAATTAGTAATTATTTTATTTTAATATTAATTACTAACTGACATTAACATATCGAAGTTTCATTACTCTTTCAACATTCGTCTCTATTTTTCATTTATGCAAATTATTTGGGGATACCAGGTCTCTTAAATTCAATTAAATATTTCTTCTTCAATTTTCATTTCTTCGTCCAATCTTCATTTTCATTCTAATAGTATTCTTTTATTTTTTAATTTCTTTACTAAAATTCTATTGCTTTTTTATTACTTAATTTATCTAACGATTTGTATTGTATTATATAATAAATAGTATTTAAAGTTATAAATTTTTATTTAAAATAAAAAATAGAAACTGTATTAAAATATAAATATAAAAATTCTTTCCATGAAATTCATTCTAGTATGAAGATTTAATTTTATAAATTATTTATAATTATAATACTTCAAATAATAGTGATAAATTTATTAATATTCTAGTTATTAACTGACATTGATTATATTCATATTTGTCTGTTATTTACTAATTCAAACATGACCATAAGTATTACATGCTTATTAAACAATAAGTATCTTAAGTGTATCTTAAGTAAATAAATAATCAACGATTACTAATAAAAGTTCTGTAAAATAAAGAAAATTATAATTTATTAATTATAAAAAATTAATTACATTATATTTCTTTCAATATAAATGATTGTTATGTATAATATTGATTTATAAATTAAATCAATATCAATATTAAATAAAAAAATAGAGATTAAATAAATTAGCCTTATATCTTAGATATTTCGAATTATTTTCAATTTCTCACTTCAAAAATGATTCACTTTAAAATTTCATACTATTTTAGAAAATTAAAAAAAAATTTACAGACAAAGTGTCTTTGAGATTCACTTTCTATAGCTAAATTGATAAAATGTATTTTCAATTTTAAACATTATTTTAAAGACTGTATGGTAATACGACTTTACCGTCTAAATATCATTCTTTAGATTAACATGTTATTTATTATTTTTTAATGCAGAGTCTAATTTTTCATTGAATATTTATTACTTTAAATGTGAAAAAATTTTAATTCGATGAAACATCGGTTAAACTATCTCGACATGAGTACGAGTTTAATAAAAGATCTATTTCGCGAATACATCACAATATTTTATATTCATCCATGATCTTGTTAAAGTTCCAATGGTAATGTGAATCTACTACTTTTCTTTTTACTAGATGTATGGAAATATTGTAGACGGATACACATCAAGCGAATAAGTGAATAGACAAAAAAATATATTTCCATTAAATGATTTATTCATATATGGAGTTTAATAAAATGAAAGGAAATAAAAAAATTAAATACGAAATATTATCAAATCTTTAATTTGTTCATCACATTGTGAACTTTAAGTGTTTTAAAATGGTATTTTTATTATAATATAATAAGATATAAGAAAATAATTATGAATGATTATAAAAATCCGGAATGAGTTTTAAATTAGTTTATTCACCTAAATTTTTAAAGAAATATTTTATTTTATTATTTTACAAGACACCGCCTAATAACATGATTAAAATTTTGTTATTCACTTTTACAAGACCAATGACCATAATAAATTATATTAATGCAAGCTACAGAAAATTCTACATTATAATCGTTTGCTCGACAACGATTTATGATTACTACAGTTTCTCTGCTTAAATTGAATTTGTAAAATAGGGCATTCTGTTATTTATATGATAATATTGAAAGTATTTTTTGTCTCATAGTAAATTTATGGTTAACTAATTTTTAAAAGTATTTTTTCTAAATTTTGTGTTAAGAGTGGTTTATTTGAAATTATATATACACACATTTAACATATATGTATTTTCGAATGTTAAAGAAAATAAAATACTTATATTTTATAACAATAATAATATAATTAAATGTATATGTATATAATTAAAAATAACTGTTTTATCCAATATTAATTATTAAAGTTTTTTATTTTTATCAATATTATTTTAATACAAAATAGGAAGAATATTTTCATTGATTATTGTTCTATAAAGATAAATCGCATATAAATCACATTCTACCTAAAAATAAGAAAATTGCTCAAATTTCCAAGTAAAATTATTTTTGTTTAGATAATATCTATTCAGAAATTCTAAAGTAAATTATTATAATTTTGCAAAATCCATATAAAAATTATTAGATAAAATTATTTAATTTATAACATTCTTATTCGAATTAAAATAATTTATCGGATTTTTTAATGCTATTGCAGATATCTGCAACTTGTTTCAAATAATTACTTATTTTAATTAAATTATAATTTTTTTATGCAATTCATTTATTTATGGATTCGGTCCTATTCACATATAAAAGATAATATGAATTTTAAAATAATTATATCAACTAGCATTTTCGGAACATATAAATTATAATTTTTCTGTACAAAGTATCTGATTCCATTACATTCCATGAAATTGTAAATAATTCATTTTTTAATTATTATCATTTTCTAAAAATCGTAAAACTTGATTGAAAAAATTTTCTACACTGTTGAAATATAAATTTATTCTCAATCTTGCGTACTAAAATATTTAAAAAAAAAAACTTTCTTCAAATTTAACTGATAAAGTACATTCGAATTAAACTGCTTTTACATGATAAAATAGATGCACTCGGTTGAAAATTTTTCACTTTTTGTACAGACTAAAACATTAAAGATGTTTATCGATTGTGAAAATACAATACTATTTCAGGTTAATGGACTCTTTTTCAAAAAATTATTGAAACGATCTGAAATAATAAAAATCCAAGTGTAAATTGAAAATAATATTTGAATATTGATTACACAATAATAAATAAGATTATCTGTATTAAAATATCAGTACGTAAACTTGGATAAGTTTACCTTAAATAGAATTTCTAGTTCCTAATACGCAAATTTTTTTTTTATTTTATTATATGAATAATTAAAATTTTTTTATTATATGAACAATATATCTACAAATAATGTACGTCAATAATAAATAAAGCTTTAATATCCTAAAATTTCTACTCAATATTATTATATCAAATATTAAAAATAAATAATGAAATTATTGATTTTTTGAGAAAATACATTTATGTTGTATAAATATATTTTTGTAAAAATTTACTTAATACATTGCATAATAATTGTTTATATTGATATTTAGGTATATAAAATAAAATATTACATTAAATTGCTCTTATATATACACTGAAATATTAATAATTTTTAAATATATCTTTTTAAATTTAATAAAAAAATGTTTATAATTATAAAATGTAGTTATATTTAGTGTCAATTGTCTAATTAATTTCTCAACTAAGTTAAAATATTTCTATTAAAATTAATTAATAATATATGGATAAAAATATCATCGTTAAGATGTTAAAAATTTACAATGTATTTGTTTAAATGGTAGATTTCAATAGTTATATTTGTGATGTATAGATAAAATGCTTTTATCTATAAATTATTTGTACATTTATTTCAATGGAGATTTAAAAATATATGAAACTATAGGTATTTTTATTTTATTGACTTGCATAACTTTTTTATGTTTTGTCTGTAAACTCGTATGTTTTTATAATATTTAAAATATATCTGAATTATTAATTTGACATTTAAATCAAAAGATAACTACTTATAAAAAATGGCCACCATTACGCTCTAAATTAACCTGGTTCTAAAATTGAAACTAATTATTGTACTTCTTAGTATCTATTCCTTGAATCGAATTTGTATAGTAAAAAATGCATCTAAAAAAGAAAAGCTAATTATTAATTGTACCAGATAAAGAATTCTCAACACTAGTAAAGGGTGACTTAATCATATATCATGTTCATAATGCAAAAGACATGAGTTTTGAAATACATTTTATTCTTTTATACTTACAATTTAGCTATTTATAATAAAAATTATTTGACCATTAATTTTCTATCAGAAAAATAAAAAAGATTTCAAATCAACTTATTTCATATATAATACATTATATAACCAAACAATCAAACACTTCACGCTCTAACAATATTTCAAATTCTATATTCTCATTCCTATATTTCAAAAGAGTTAGAAATATATGTTCAATAATATTTATGAAAATAAATTCTATAAATTATTAATATGATGTAGAAATAGTTTTAAAATAATAATATCAATTAATATTTATGAACATGGTTTAACATAATTAAAAAAATATTATACTATAGATTATAAATGAGAAATAGAATATTAATATTTTAATCACTCTAATGTTCCTATAACTAATAAAATTGTAATTTACGTACATACCTACTATGTTTCTGATGCGCATCTATCTATTATACACTTGCCCTAGTCTCCGCCGAGAAGTTCTCACAACCTGCGCCTTTTGCGCCGAAGTCTATACTAAAAAAGGGTATTATGAACTTTTTACACATCGAACTCTGTATTAAAAAATATACACATCTACTACTGTGCACTTAAAATATTTTGCCCTTTGTATCGAGAATCATTTTTCACCTTTGTTTTCTATAATTTCTTATACACCTAAAACTATAGGTTGCCGAAAGTCTTTCCGCATTTACATTTTCAATACGTTTTTTATATACCTAAGACTTCGCGTTACACACTTACCGAGAATTTTTTCTCATCTGAATTTTGTATACGTTTAAAATACGCCTAAATCGACAAATTACACTCTGAACGAAAAAATTGTTGTACAGCTGGATTTAATTTACCGCTGTTCAAGCTGTCTTGTTGCAAAACTATGTTTTTTAGAACGTTTTGATATTTATCTATTTTTTCTGAAACTTAAACATTTTTATAATTGATTTTTCTGCATAAAAAACTTCTCTATTTTCGTAGGCACACCCTCTTTTTCATACCATTGACCCCAGTTGGTTATTTTTGACTAGACTTTTACTTTCATCGAGAAATAATTACTTCTATAAGTTATTATATGTTCAAGTCGAGATTTTCTGAATAAAGTGAACTAATTATTGTAATAAACTATTATAAGTAAATATTAATAATTATAAACAAAGTAATTCATAATTATTTTAAAAGCGATAAAAATTTTATTTAAACCAAAACTTTCAAGTCCTGACCCTTACAAATTATTTATTGATAGTTCTAATAAATTTAAATAAACCTTTATGAACTTCACAATATATTATCAATCTTGTTTATTTAAATTATTCAATACCGAGAAGATAATATAAAACATTGTATTGTTATAAGAACCATTTCTGTGTTTACAAGAATTAATCAAGTAATCTTACATAAATATGTCCTAATATATGCAGTACAACTAATATACAAATAACGATAAAAAAATTTCATTAATTTGCAACTATTTATTCAATGAAAAGAATGTACAATATAATATATATTACGCTATAAGTTTTATTTATCTCATTTTTATGTAGAATTATTAACAAAAAATATATAAAACATTTTATATCAATTTATTATTATATAACTATAATTGATTTTCAAACTCTATCTATTTATTTCTCTTTTATACTTTTTCACACTGATTATTTTTTAAAACAAGAAAAATCGTAAAAATGATTACACTGTATATTCAATTAAGAGCAATTGATGAAACATTAGTTTCATCTTTTTGTGTCAATTTTTTGAGTGTAGTATGTTCTCACATATCTTTAAATGTTCATAGAAATATATTATTTAATTTAATCTCTTGATACAGGAATTAATTTTTTACTCATTGATAAAAATATAAATGAATATTACTATTTTCAAATATTTTAATACAATTAATTAAAAATTAAAATTTTCCTTTATACCCTGGTAATTCTTTCATATAATATTTATACTGATACAATAAATCGTATTTTAATAAATTAATAATTCTATTAATATTGTTATAACTTTATTATATATTTATTTTTATAATACTATTTTATTGAAAAACATTTATATTAATTATCTCGCATGAAATTATATTGATTTCTATAATACGCTATATATAATCTAATCTTGATTTCTTATAAAAATTTTTTAAATATGCTAATAAAATGTATAATAAATGTGAGGCAGATATCAATAAGGTATTCTGTTTTCTAATTTCAATAGTTGTTTTCATTACAAATAAAATAAAATATTAATTTTCGATTTTATTAATAAAATTACCGAATGTTTATTAAATAGCGTATTGATGACTAAATTATTATATTATAAAAGATTTAAAAGTAGTAGCTTAATTTACTATCAGATAATGAGTTTAAAATTTTTTTTTATATTTTCAGTAACCGAAGTCAACTTTGAAATTTGAGATTTTTTAGATAAGAGAAAATGAGTATCAAATTCTATATTTAAACGATGGACAACTTGGAATACGTGATAAGTATGCAAAAGTATATTATATTTAAAACAAAAAACATATGTACGTAATAGATGCAAACTTAAATTTGAAAACTAGCTCAATACGCATTCTGAGAAAAACAAGTACTCTTACAAGAAAACTCAGTATGCAATAGTAAGACCTGTTTAAAAACGAATATTTGTAGAGCAGAGATATAACGTTGTTTTAACACAAGTTTGAAAAACGCAAATGTAAAACTTATTTCTTTATTCAAGTAAAAAAAAAGTTATTTTTAAAAATTATATACAAGGCACTTAATATAAATAAATCAATTGTACATCATTCGTAAAATATTTTCTAAATATGTAGCTTCATTTTTATTTTTCACATAAGATTAACAATATTATTTTCCTTTTATAATAGTAGAAATATTATTTTTTATTATTATAAATATATAAATATATTGATCACAAAATTATTGACCTAACATAAGAATTATTGACATTCATTTTTAGATATATCTTATACATTTATTTTCATCCATTAAAATCTCATTCATATAATTTTAAAAATAATCACAATTATATTTAACGAATAGTTTCATCATTAGAAAAGATTTTCAAATGCAATTCAAAATTATGTATATGTCATATTTCTTGTTTTCTGTTTTATCTATAAATTATTATATATGCTGGTTTGAAAACCGAAAATGAATATATACATATATATTGAGTACGTATTTAAATATTATAAATATAATAAAAAAATGAAGTAAAAAATAATACCAATAAGAAATAATACTAAAATGATATTAACTTATTGTGAAATTAAAATCTTAAATTTTAAATATTAATATAAAAACTATTTAAATAAATTAGTTTAGTAATATATTTTGAATAAAAACCTTCGTCTTATTATATCACTTTCTACAGATACGTAATGAAATTCTTCGTTTTAAACTTTAATTTAACGATTTAAAGACATTATAAATATAATCCTGAATACATCTATAAAATATATTTTCATTAAATGTATAATATATGAAAGTATATATTCCATTTTACATAAATTTTAATGTATACGTAATATAAGTTATTCAATATTAACTAATTAGGTAATTATGATCTGCAGTATAGATTGCAATAATTTTTTAGTGTTTTTTATTATTATTTAAACAGTTATAAGTAGAAAACAATGTATTTACTACAAGAGAATTATAAAATTATTAACTTTTCTATTATTTAATATAAATTTTATGTAAATCATCTCTGTTCTAAAATAAAAATATAAATAGTAAAAATTATTACGATATCTCATTGCCATGTATGTATAATATATTAAAAAAAAAAATTAATTAAAAAATCTAATCGATCTATTTGATAAAAATTTCTATTAAAACAGTTATAAGAAAGATATTATTCAAGCTTGACAATTTACCAACTCCATTATTTGAAATCATATAAAACCGTGTATATACCTGAAGTATATATCTTAATTTTCAATTAGTTTCAATTAGTCTAAATTTAAATGCATAAAAAAGGAGTAATATGAAAAATTTTACCAAGCGAAAAAGATTTTTAGTTTATTTTTATTATTTAAAAAGGCATATTTATAGAAGAAATAAAATACAATGGAATAAATTCATAAACATCTGTCTTTTAATTTCTTCTGTTTTCATATTTTATTACAAAGTTAAACTTATTTTATATAAAAAATATTTAAATTTGTGATCTCTTTATAGTTACATTTAATACATAGATTTTATTACTTATAAATGAATATCATGATAAAATAATTCCTTGTTAAAAATACTTGAATATATATATTTAAAAAATCTACACTACTCACTCAAGTTTTGTGTAATAATATTTTATAAATAGAACAGAATTAAATTAAAAATAATTAAATAATTTTTAAAGAATTTAAACTGAAGTTAAATTTATGAGTATCGATAAAAGTTTCCAAAAATTCTGAAAAATATTTTAGGAAGTGGAAAAAAATTTAACTAACATATCAGTTTCAATTATTTTATCAACGGAATTAAGTATGAAAAGTTTAAAAAATGAAAATGCAAAATGCTAGTTTTGTATTACATTAATCGGTTTTATATGAATTATAATTATTATATATTATATAAATTAATATATATATAAATTAATAATATATATAAATAATATATATAAATTAAATATATATATATACTAAAGATTTTTCAGAATATATATTTGAAAAAACTAAGAAATAGTTTAAAACTAAGAAATAGTTGAAACCCTAGATGTATCATGAACTGAAAATGCGCGCTCTCGTGTTGAGCGTCGGTGGGGTCCTCGTTAAGGACTAGCTTATGGAGCGAGCGTTTCCTCTTGCTCATTTGGGTTGGGCGCCACCAGGTTTTTTATTTACTTCTGGAAGTACTCTTTCCCACTCTTCGGTTGGATGAGTGGTGTGGGTCTTCGAGATTGGCCCCACGTTGGGCCGTCAGTTAACGAGGCCCTAGCTCCCGGATGTTCGGGAAGGGCTCGGCATCAAGACGCGCGCGGGAGAAATATTCTCTCGGTCCATGTCCCCTCGTTAGGAAAAGAAGGCGTTTGGCCGGAAAGGAGCGCGGCTTTCCAGGGTCGCCCTGAGAAGGGCGGATTGGGCTGCAAGAAAAAAACTACGCTGAGTACTTGTTCCAATGTAGGCAGGAGTAGGCACCGAGAGGCATTCGACGCACGTAGTCTCTCTCCGACATTTTAGAAGATTCTATCTCTTTCGCAAAGAGCGCCCGGCCTTTATACTTTCCACCAGGCGGGAAGCCGAGCGTACCCCGTACAGCTCGATCGACGTGTTCGAGCCGCAGGTTCGAGACGTGCAACCAGGGCTTTCCCTACGGCTGTCTTTGCGGGCGACATCATCTGGGCCTTTCCCAGCCTAGGTTGTCCGGATGCGCTAAATAGCAACGATCATGCGGCCGATGACAGGTGCCATAAGCCGATCGGCGTGGATTTTAGGCCGTTTCTGTCGGTTTTATGGCCAGACGGTTAGGTTGAGCAAAATATGGCACCAACTGGCCTGGTCAGATCTGCCCGATCGGCCAAGCGTGCATCAAAATTTTGATTTTGATTTTGTCTTTACGATACAGATTGGAGAAAATCATTGTCTAAGTATAGATATTGTAAGTCAAAATATTGTAACGGTGAGACAACACTCGGAATATATGAGTGCATTCAATGCCGATAATTGACAATCAGAAATTATGTCGTTAATGCAAACGATACTAATCAATAAACTTAGATATTTAATATCTAAGTTTATTTATTATATATAAAATATCAATAGCTTACAGTTTCATTAGAAAATTTAAGGGCCTCAAATGTTCCATACAACATAAAAATCCTATCACAAAATAACTTATATGTGTACAATTACAGCAGTATGTAACTCACCAAACTCTTTTTCGTCTTTAAAGGATTTAAAGTTTTCTATGAATTAGAACTTGTATAAGTTAATTCAAATTCTAATTAATTTTTAGTAGTAGCTATATAAAGCGATAACAAAAAGATAAGAACAAAAATTAAGCTACGTAGTAGGTGAATTTCATTTGGAATAAGTTAAAGGAGTTAAAAGGAGGATCCACGATTATGTTGAAATATCTAACCCGTATTAAATACTCAATAATGTAAAGTATAGTAATAGTAATAGAAATGGTAATAAGCCACAAGTAATATAGATGAACATTAAAAAGGCGCCAAAAGAGCTTATAAAAATGACGTTAATTTTAGTTGAAGAAGGTAAACATAAATTATAGTTAGAAAAGAAATGTTTAAATTCCGAGAATTATAATGCATTTCTCATTTAATAGACTTAAATATAATAGTTCTTATAATATTTAAAAAGCATTAGATTATGAAAAAATATTATAATAATTAAATATTTATAAATGAAAAATAAAAACAGTAATAATGGACAAATAAGGTTTTTGGGAAAATAACAACATATTAAAGTATGCGTAAAAAAACACTATCAAATCAAACTTTCAAGTTCAGCGCATCTCATGTCATCTAAAAACCATATTACATTACAATTTTTGTCAACTGGTTCCTTTTTAAAATTCGCAATAGCAAAATTTAATCATATTTCAATAACTGAATTCATAAATTTATTTTACCTCGTTATTTTAAAGATTTTATCCATACTACTGTCTCATAATCTTATTATTAAATTATATTTGTTGATTTATATATTGTCGTTTTATTTTCAGTTTGAAAATTGTAATTAAAATAAAATTTTTTTAAAAATTGTTTCATATTAAATTTATTCCAAATTTTGCAATTTGAATATCCATCTTTCTCACAATAGTTATAAATTTTGTTTACTTATCCTAATATTTAAATCTGGATATTATGATTATTTTTGTCGATCAATCACTTAATATATTTTTATTTACAAAGCTTTTATAAATATTAAATTTATCATATTTCTATTCACATTATATTTATATTTTCATTAAAAAAAAATTTTAAATATAGTGCATTTAAGAATTTACTTTTAAATTCTATAAATTATTTTAAATTTATTTCTATAGCATTGTATCAAGTAGCTAAGATGAATTATTCGCAATTTTCTGATTATAATAGATCTCTAACAAATATTTTTATAACGAAAAATTTAGACTTAGAAAGTATTTAAAAGAACTATTTTTTTAATATTAAACGCTATCAATTCAAACAAATAATTAATTTTCATTTCTTTAAACGTACTCATCGTAACTTCAAATAAAGATTATTATAAAAATAGTATATATATGTTGGATAATTAACTTTTTCAATCTATAAACAATTAATAATTAAAACATTTTAATACAGCTAAATTAAATAAAAATATTCTTCAATTGTAGTATTAACACAATAAAGTAAAATAACAGTTGGTATACATTGCATTACTTTCAATCTGTATCAAATATTTTTCTCAGTTGAGTTACATAGGCTTCCAATTTCTTAAAACTTTAATGTTCTAGATTTGGTTTCATAAATTCAGAAGAAATATCTCGTATATTATAAAAATTTTACAATCCTTATATATGTATAACATTTTTAAGAGCTGAGAAGCCTGTAAGTACAGGCCATACTCGATATATCATAATATAGTAATAAACAAGAATCATAGACATTTGGTAAAAGTTTATGATGCAAGAGGTATGTGGGTGAACTCAAATTAAATCGTGAAAGATGGAAAAAAGTCGCGATCGTTGCATTTGAGAGTTCTGATGTGGTTGAAGCAATTACTTCAATATTCCAAGCACATCAGCTGTAGCAGTCTTCGCTTCCTTCTTGTGCCGTAAAATCTTAAAGTCCGGTCAGCGTTCAGTCTGAGCTTTACAGTCTAAATGTCCATAAACGTAAAGAAAAGATTGAGAGAATCAAAGTGAACTTATGGTAATAGCTATGACATGAAAATCAATAGCAAACAGATATGACGCTACCTATGAGTAAATACTTTTCGTTCCTGCTTTACAAAAAGTGTTGACGAAAAATAAGAATAAAAAATAAAGAAAACGACATAAATTGATGTATAGATACCGACAGTTAGAAATAATGCAAGATAATAAGTGTTAAAGAAGGACAGAGAGAAACGGAGGGAGAGAGAGAAAGAGACAGAGAGAAGTAAGGACTGATAAGCATATAATAAAAAGAAAATAACTCTAAGGAATGGAAGGAACGTTCATTAAATTTTTCTTTGTAATTACTGTCTCTTTTTTTTAAATTTTTTCTTTAAATATCCTTTTCATTTTCCTAATTTTTTTCTTTTGCCTTAAAAATCTAACCCTACTTTTTCTTTTATATCATTTTTCGTTTGTTAAATATTTTTTGAAACTACTGTTTTCGTCATCTATTCTCCAATTTTACAATTGAATTTTTTATTTTTACCAATGATACATTTATTGTTTTAATAAGAAAGCTTCATTAATACTGTTATCAGATAATTTTTAATAACCGAACTATTATTTTAAATATATTATAGTAATCTTAAATGTGTAAAAAAAATACTCCTTCTTTATAACTGCTATGAACACTTTGAATTTTCCTATAAATCTTAAAAATAATATATGAATAAAGAACACATTTTTCATAATTAATTAAAAATTATAATATTTTCTAACTTATTTGATTATAGATATTTTATTTGAATATTTATATATTTCAAATATAAATATATCATATCCAAATTGACAAATTAAAAATTATTATAAAATTTTTTAATAATCAACATAAAAGCACTAAAATATGAAATTAAAATTTTTAGATTAAAATTTTATTTATAAAGATTCTTTTACAAAAAGTTTACCTTGACTTTGAAAAAGTGAGATTTGTCTTATTAAATCATTTAAAATTATCCCTCTTATTTGTATCTTTTACTAAACTACCAAGTCTTTATTATTTTTTTCTACTTCTTTTTCTAGTTAAGAATTCAGTTTTCTTCATCCACTTCCGTAGGTGAATTTCGAAGTTATTGTATAATTTATCATCTTAAGATGATCATAAAGAAGCTTTAAAAACTTTTTGATATTACGCAATAACAGAATTCAAATCAAATTTAAGTGTAAGAGTTTTCGATTATTAAATTAGAAAAAGTATTCAGACGAGCTATGTAAGAATTTACAATATACAAATATAAAAAGAAATGTATAAAAATATTTCGTTGATTGAATAATGGTATCACGAATTTATTTTTATTGTACTCATTTATATAAAATTTAATTCGTTGGTTTTTTTCTGAAAAGATTTATAAATTTATATGCATTTAATTTAATTAATTCACAAAATTCTGTTGATAAAATAATTTTGTAAGTGCATTGAAAACTATATTTAATTTTAATTTATGAATAAGAATAATAATTAATAAAAACAAAATTAATAATAATAACAATGTATAGAAATAAAATTTTATTATTTATTTATTTTATATACAAAGATTCATAGCTATTCTTTATATTTGCCAATTTTAATTATTACGTTTTTATCAAATACATTTAAACACTAAAACTATAAAAAAATTTATATAAATAACAATGAATAAATTTATATGGAACTAAGATATTTTTTTACTTTGTATTTCTATTAAAAATTAATTAACTTTGCACAATTTTCAATAATTTTAATTGTAAAAAATTATTAGAAATTATAAAAAGAGAGAAATTGTGAAGAATATAAAATACATTATTTATTCATAAATTGTAACTTTTGAATAAATTTCTCAATTAATTTTTGATTTAATTTATCAGTACTCTTTTGTTATTAATTTTAACGTAGTATTATACAAATAAATAAAAAAAGTTTATGTTCATATAATTGTACACGGGGAAAGTCGTTAAATATTAGTTTTTTTATGAAATGTAAGCCAGAATAAAAGTTATCTACTATGTAAATAAAAAATAATATAATAAATATACTATGAAATACTATAAATTATAAAAATTTTTTTGAAATTATTTTTTTTAAATTTAACTACATAAAATAATTGATGTTTATATTTATTTACCAAAAATAGTAAATAATTTGTATACATTTGTAAAATAGTTCTTTCCATACTAGAACTTTTTTTTAACAGTATAATTTAAAATTATTTTAGAATATATCCTCACTAAAGAAAACTATAAATACTAATTAAAAAAATTTAAGCAAAATATTTTTCATTTTTATATAGAAATTAAATATTTATTTAGTGATATAATTAAATTTATAATTAATGATACATTATCAAGAGTAGTATCTTCAATATATATAATTTGACAGAACTATTTACAAAAATATTGAATATGCATATAAAATTCTATATAATTCTTATTACTTTATTCTATTATAATTTTACAATAAAACAGAGTCCATTCAAACTATATATAATGCAAACGTCAAATCTATGTTATTTACTGGAAAACGAAATTTATAATCCTCGATCCGAAGAAAAAGAGACCAAGTTTGGTAACTAATTTTTGAAGAACATGAATTAGCTATAACATCTTAATAAGAAATAGTATATTTATAATTTTTTAAGAAAAATGTAGCACAATTATTATTTATTTTTTAATATTTTCAAAACATAATATTATTAAATCAGTAGTATCAAATTTTATTTCATATTTTAAATGAAAGTGACAATTGTACTAACCGCCTATGTCTGTAGTTTGTATTTATTTAACTTGAATTAAATAAAATAAAAATGATACAATATTTAGTTTCTTTATAATGAATCATGTTTTCATTGTGAAATTCTATAATTTTTTTCAACGTAAAAGAATTTTTTGTTTTCAATATTATTTAAAATAGATAATAGATAATATATCATTTTGATTATAATATATCATTTAGATTATTAAGTTCAATGAAAATATATCTTATGTACAATAAAAAGTTTAAAATGAACTAAATATATACAAGATAAAAAACTAGAGATAGAATCATTCTTTAGAGAATATTTTTTATTGCAAAAACTTAAAATAATTTAAAGCTGTCAATAATTTTAAATACCTTTATCTATTTAACTTATTTATCAAATGTATGATTATTCAAAATGTCAGTTTTTTCAAACATTCAATCAGCTATAAAATGTTTCCGGAATCTTAAAAATTTTTTTAGTAAATATTATTAAGAATATTAATAATTTACATTCAATTAATCGTTTATAAATATAATATTATAAATTATGCAAAAATATATGCAATATTTTGTATCTGAATCAATATTTAAAAAAAAAATGTATACTTTCTGTGCATATTCACATCTTTAAAATTTATGCTTAAATAATAATATTGATAATCTTCCAATTATGAAAAAGAATAAAAAATACCTTCTGTGTTAATATTTATCATCTAATATATGTGTATATAAAATATACATCAATAAATAGCTTCTTAAAAAAATATTTAATTATTTTGAAAAATATAAGCAACAATATTACAAAACATGTATAATATATTAATATCTAAATATTATTGATAGAAATATCTGATCCTGTACATCTATAATACTCATTAATTATCGATAATAGATTTTATATACGATATTTTATAATTTTATAATATTTTTACTATTACTAGTTATATTTGAACTTTTTGTATGTTAGATATTTAATGATGATGTTCAGGTAGAACACTTGGTAGTTTTATGAGTTTGTGCATCGTCGTACTCAACCTCCACATGTTTAAACCTTCTGATGTGTAGATACAACGTTCCGCGTAGTTTTACGATACAGATATTAAGCATCATTGACTACACGTGTAGAATAATAAAGCTACGGACCAATCTACCTGAACTATGTTGTCAGTTATGCAATTTATATAAATATAAAATGACTAGATACTATAATCAAACTTTTAAAACTGAAATTGACGGTTGCATACTATAGAAATATATTATATAACTTATCATTGATATTAGTTTATATAACATTATAGAGATACGAATAAATCACATGTTATTTTTATAATTGAAAATTATGCGAAATCAATAATACATAAAAATTTTTCATTTGAAGAATATCATCGGATTAAAAAAAAAAACGATTACTAAAATATTTCTGTCGAAGTTATCCAACTTTTCAATTAATTTTTAGAATTTTATTTCATTAATATAATTTAAATGATAAAAACTGATTAATAAAAATCTCATATATTATACAATAACAGATTAATTCTTGTTTGAGTTATAACATACATTTTTTATATTATGATATTTATTTAATTAAATAAGTAGTTATAAATTTCAATTATAAATTATTAATTAATTATTAGTTAATTATATAAACATTAATAATTTTATATTACTATTTAATGAAGATCATAGTTTTATGTTGGAATTTTCTAGAGAACAATCTAATATTATATTATTTTACATGTCAGAGATTTAATGGATATAAACATGTTTTATTGAGTAAATTATGAATGTATACACTTAATCTGAGACTCGATTGAGTATAATGCTTCTATCTGATGTTTAACATAAACGTAAAACTTTTTGTCACGGTTGCTCTGATTCTGATTTTGTTTAAAAAAAATTAATGTTGCATTCATAAAATACTAAAAAATGCTGATTATATTCAATGCATTGCTAAATTTAAGTATTTGAAATTCACGAACAGCTATTGAAGACTTATTAATTTATGACAGAAATGTTTAAGCTAAATTTGTGAAAGCAATTACAAATATAACCATTTTTTTTATTTACATAAAAATAATGAGATATCGTTTCGGAATTACCTAGAAATTAATAAAACAAGTTTTTACACGGAACGGTTTCAATTTTTCTGGTTGCGCGTAACAAAGAAGAAAAAGCTGGAAATTTACGATTCACGCGGATAACTCGGTTAAAAGTACAACGCTCTAATTTTTTCAACTACCCTCACTTCTTCTGCTTCCCTCTCTTAACATTTGACATTTGTTTCACCGGAAAGCAAGTGTGCTTGCATTAATTGACACATCACAAGGAAAAAGCAGCAAGCCGAGAGCGTCCGAAAAATTTTGCTTTCGAGCGGGCATTTAATTCGCTCCGGATTTTCTTTTTTTCTTTCTGCCGCTACTGCTTTTTGTTTTTTTAGATTTTTTTTACATCTTCTAAAACTCTCGGATTCTTATGCATCAGTAACAAAACACAAGTCTTGCTCGTATGCACTCGTTTTCTAGTTTTGCAATAAAAAGTCGGAGCGGCGGATTACCAAAACTCAGTGAACAAAATGAACGCCGAGAAGAAAAACGGAAAAGAGAGAAGATAGCAAACATAAAATGAGCGGTATTCAGTAGGTATACTCATATAAAAGCGAACCACGAGTATAAATATGTATGAAAACATATACTTGTACATAACAAACCCGCAATAATAAACGTATATCCAAATATGTGAATATGCAAACTTATAATTTAAAGGTGTAACATAATAATATTCAAATAAAAGTAATTGTTCTTATGAGTTCTTAAGTTTCACTTTCAATTAAATATATACACATACCCTAAGGTAATTTTAAGAAATAGAAGGATTGCGATTATTTGAAAGCATAATGAAAGAAGATATATAGTATACAATAGGAAAAGAAACATGAAATAATAAGCAAAAGGAAGAAATAAAGAATAGAAAATGATAAAAACATTAAGATAAATATTTAGATAACAATAAGGAGAAAATCGAAGTTTGGTAGTGAGGAAGTCGAATCAGATAAAGGTAGTATAGAAACAAAATGCAAGAGCATTGAGAGTTAAGGCGTCTCGTAGCTTAAGGGCTATTGGGATGTGGCTTAAGTGCATTAACTTGCGTTCACTTTGACTCACTCGCGCATTTGAATACCCAATGCGTTTAGGTATTTCAAGCTCATTAGCGCGAATGTCACGCTGAAAATGGCTCCGTTTAATGTTCCAGAGATGCTCTTGCTAACTTTTAAAAGCGACGGACTTTACGTGACCGGCTTGCCGAAGGGGGTTTTTTCTTTCTTCCTCCCACTTTCGATCGTTTTTCTTGTTTTACGTATTCACTTATATTTTTTTCTTTTAATGTGAAGATATATTTCAACAAAAATTATTTACTAACGCGTATAAATAAATATATTACTTGTCTTTATACTGGATTTTTCATAGTTATTTACGGTATATAGAAAGTTTTAATTCATTTTTGAAATATATTAACATAATTTAACGACATCAATATTGCATTTTTTAAAGACTGTAGTGAAAATAATTTAATAAAACTTTCATTAATTTATTAACAGCTTGTTATCTTTTAATAAAGCAGTTTAATTATTTCATAACTAAAAAATAATACTTTTGAACAAAGAGTATTCTTAATAATGACATGTTGCACAATGTTAGTTACCTTTAGCCCTTAGCAACATTCAGACTCAAAAGAGATTATGGTTATGAGAGACAAAATATTTAAACTACTTAAATCGATTTCTCGATTTGTATTGCTAACTTTAAATTTTTTTATATCTAATAGAATTAGGAACATTCAGTATATATAAAAACTTAATACAATAAAGTCAATACAATAGAAACGCAAAAAGTATTAATTATTTTTCTATTTAAATCGAAATGAGTTTTAAGAAATTTTAAGATTCAAAGTTTTGAATACAATTAAATGTAGGTGCATAATATTGGACTTTTATAAAATTTTTATAATCGTAACTGAATATACATAACAACATACAATCGTTCAGAATTAAATGTATTATTTTGATACTATTGTCTTCAGTAATTACAATTACAGTATACCTTATTGCCAAATAAAATTTTTTATAACTAATGAATATGATTACGTATATAATTATATAAATTGTGATGCCTTATAAGTATTTTATTTTTGAATTATTTCAAAAAGTAATATTAATGTCTAAAAATTGAAATATATTCACTTATTGCAAATAATTTCAATTAATTATAATTCTTTTTACTTATGAGTTTCGTTTAAATTCAATTAGAGTATTTTTATTTTTAAAAATTAAATCATTAATCATGTCGTATATATTTTAGTACATTATTTAACACGATTAACAAGTATGTATACCATAACTGGATGTTTAATTATCTGTTATAAAAATCTGTTAACAGAAGAAAAATATGTCTATATATTAATAACAGGTAACTAAAAAGAAATCGCTGAACAAAAATGATTTTTTTAATCGATTTAATATTTAAATATGAACTTAAATATAATGTTTGATTTATTTTATTATATTAATACAAGTATTCCTCAGTTATCCTTTTTAGATTTACAAAAGAGTCAATATTTTTGGAAATTTTTAATTTAAATATACAAAATTGTTTTTTTTGGTAATTTTGCTTGAGTTTAAATTACTTTGTAAAAAATTTATAATCTATAAATAGATTTTTTGTCACCTCTTATATAACTGTATAAATATATGTTTAGATTCATCTACTTACTCTCACACATATGTTTCTTTTAATAAATTTTAGAGAAACATAATATAGATATTGTGTTGCACCTTTCATAATAAAATAGATATATACATAAGTTATTGGATAAAATTAGCATAATTTCTGTAAACTTATGTTTATTTGTACCAATTTATAAAAATTAATATAAAAAAGTAAATCTAATGAATGTCACGAGAAGCAGGATAATATTATTTTATAAATTAATAATTAGTACACTTTATTTATTGCAATAACTTATTAATCAGTATTCGATAGGAATATTTTTAGAATACACCATGACAAACACAAATCAATTACTTGATTACCACTTGACGTTACATCTACATTACTTGTAATAGATAATATAGTATTGGCTTATAGATAATTCAATACTGTCAAGTTAAATTGCTTACTGTGGTTATAACATTACTAGACTTGATTAGAAATTAATATTTAATAAACATAGAGTATAACAAAAATCAAGAAAACATTGCAAGTCTTTCTAAAATAAACATTATATTTTCTAAGCATTTATAAAGATACATGCTTACTTTATTATTGTATTTATATTCTTGGAAGGTATTTTAAATAAAAAAAATTATCAAACAAAGAATACAGAATTATAAATATTTACTTGTATAAATATAAGTTAAATGTTCTTTATAAATTAAATAAAACATAGAATATAAAAAAGTTTCAAAAATATAGATATTTTTACCTTAAATGAAAGATCATAGTAAAAATAATAAAAATATATTAGTTTCTTGTTAATTTTTATACATGCAATATCTACACACACACACACACACACATGTATATATATTTGCAACACTTCATATCAAATAACAAATATTTATTTCAAATGCACGTATTCTGCCTATCTTTTTTCCTTCAATTTCATAACAAATTATATCTAAAATTTTCATTAATCTAAATCGTAAGGTTGATAAAATACATCTATAAATTTTAATTTTATTTTGTTTAATCATTATAATTTTTTTTAACTTTAAAATTGTTTTCACTATTTTAAATTAAATAAAACCAAAAATTATTTTTGAATAAATAATGTATATAATACAATGCACAATAAATAAAGTTATTTTCTTTTCTATAATATTGTTTAAATTACCAATTTCATTGATTTTTAAGGAAATTTATTTAATATAATAAAATTTAATACATCAATTAAATACACTAATCGTATCGTAACCTTAAATAAATATAAATTCTGTACAAAATTTTTATAAACACTAAAAATTTATAATTTTTCAATAATAATTTTTAATGATTTAATATTTGTTCATTTTAAAATGTAGTTAATTTTTTCTGAAATGTAAAATTTTTGAAGTAATGTTTTGAATTGAAAAATATTAATAAATTCAATTAAGAAAATTTAATAAATTTATCGAAGTTTTTTCTAAAAAAGTATCATTCGATTTACTTTAAGCTAGCAAGGTTTTCAAATTGAATATTACAAAAAATCATTGAATACAATTAATTTTTTTCCTTACATATCAATTTTTCATTATATGTATAAAGCGCACTGTTAATATAGAATCATTTAATATACGTACCTGTAAGAAATTTCACTTTTTTCGAGTATTCGTAAAAGAACAATAATGGATCTTTTATCAGATTAAAAAACTCTTAATAAAGAAAAATGTGAAATTCTAACCGTTGTAATCCATTCGATTTTTGATAAATATTTCTTTAGAATTCAATTTAAGCAATGCGTCGGAAATACTTTGAACAAACTCATCGGTCTTTTCGCTGATTTGTTTTCTCCTGTACAGGTGAGCACAAGCGAGTAAGCATGTACCGAGGTTTCGACATATGAAAATAGAAAAAGACAACCAGAAAAATACAATGCCATGAGAAAAAAGTTGCCAACGACAAAGTGATATTTTTTCGAATTCTCTGCGTATATGTGGTAAACATCTTTCAAAACTTTTCACGAGTCCTATAGAAAAGTTACCTTAGATACGTTTGCAATTGTTCTCTCTACTTTCTCTCTTTCTCTCACATTTTATTACAAAAACATCAACTAAAATAAAAAAATATTTTAATAAATATTTCCATATATTATAATATTATAGATTAATGAAGTAATAAATAAGAATTTGGTTAAAAAACTTATGTATTAGAAACTATATATATTACAACATTATAGTGTATTAATTACATTTTAAATAAATTCATATATTTGAAGAATTGAATGTGTTTATTGCGCATTTATATTATAGTAATTAAATATATTTGTATGTATTAACAATTTTTAAAACAAGTATCGTAAAAAGAAAATTATTGAAATATTTTATTTTAAAAATTTTTATTTAATTATATTTTAATTTATATTAGAAACTTTAATTTAATCAATTCAATTAAATATTAATATTTCTTTTTATTTAGCAGAAAAACAATCTAAAATATTTCTGTATAACAAAAATGCTTATGTATATAAAATTATACGTCTTATTACTCATTAATATATTTTAATAGAATAAAATAATTTATGTATTATAATTAAGAAATTTAAAAAAATGATCTTAGTTATACTAATAAGCTTTAATAAAAATTTACATAAAGTTATGATATTTAAGTAATATATAAGAATATGAATCCGTGAACTATATTTAAGATATAATTATATTATATACTATGTATATATATATATATATATGTTTATATTATCGTTCAAATAAAACATAAGAGGTGTAATTTTTACAATCAGCGAAATATTACAAGAACAAAATATTATTGAAATGAATTTTTACATCAAATAAAATATTGGTAATAAAAATAGAATTAAGCAATAAATAATGACCTAACATATGAAAAAATTTATAGCGCAATAATATTAAATAATTTCTTATTTTCGCTCATCTGTATCTCATTTGCTCAGAGTGCAATTCCCGCGTGCTCGGCAGAAATCCTTTCTGCCCGACCCAACGTTGCTTCGTATCACTTAGGACACGTATGCAAACGGCTGAAGTTGCATTTCTCATTTTACTATATTACGCGAAAAATTCACCATGCAAAGGAGCATCCTCTTGCACCTCGTTATCACTCCGCATCTTATTTAATCGTCTTCATGTAGTTTTAGGCGAAAAATAAAGCTGATTTTCGTCATAATTAATGTAAACTTCATCAAGATTTTCTCTTTCAAAGAAGTGCAAGATTAGATCTTTTCGAAAAATTAATATTAAAATATTTTTTAATAATTTATACACTATCATTTATATTATTATAAAACTTCTTCTAATTTAATTTCCATGTATTTGCAAAATATTACGACAAATTTTTTGACAATAATGCTACTTCTATTTAAAAGAATTTTAATAGATATTGCAATAAATATTTACTGTAAATATTTCGAAAAAAATTTCTTTGATTAAAAAATATAAATCAAATTTATAAAGCAATTATTTTATTTATTATATTTATATATGTTTTTATATATATATTTTTTATATACAAAAAGAAATTTTAATGAGAATTGATAATATTACATTGTAAACTGCAAATATTACATTAAAATACATACTCTGAAAAAAAAATTGGTTTGATTAAATTTTTAAGCGCATTTTATTAAAAAATGCTCTAAATATTACAATTAAAATATTTTTCAAATATATTAAATTTTTAATAATATTCAATTTGAAATATTCAGTGAAGTTTGAATTTATTAATTATTGTTTAATAATTAATACATTACTTAATTATCTTTATTTAAACATAGTATTAAAAATTTTTCTATTTATTATTTATATTTAAAAGTATCGAAGTTTTTTAAACGTATACTTTTAAAATTACTACTTGAATTAATTTTATTACATCACTATAAAAGTGTAACATTATGTTATAATAATATCACACTATATGTTTTGATATTAAATTTGAATATGTCTTAAATACTATCAATATGTATTTAAATTTCATGTAGGTAAATCAATAAAGTCTAGTATGTAATACAGTTTAATATAGACTGAAATTAAACATAGCCTATGTTTAAGTTTGGCAAGAAATCGATTTTATCTTACAAAATTTATGCTACGTAAATATCCTTTCAAATATGTATTTTTTAAAACTTACTAATAGTAGATAAAAATGAAAATAATGGTAAAATCTAAAAATTTTATCAATTTTATAAAAAGATAATTGCTATCTTATTAATCATTATTATTTGTAATTAACAGTAAGATGAACATATTTATTAATTGTAACGATAATAAGTTTAACGATATAGTATTTGAAAAAATATAGGTTTAATTTTTTAATGAATTTATATTTTCTTTTAATAATTCCTGATAATCGAAGGTTTTCTATTAATAACTCTCACCTAAACTTTTTACTTGCACAAAGAATGAATTATATTACTTGGAGGAACCTATTTAAATAAGTTTGTCTCTCTATAAATCCTCTATCAATAACTTTTTTTAGCAATCTTCTGCTTTCTATTCCATTCTCAATCATTTCATTCGATTCTTATGGACCTTTGCGATAGGAGCATCGCTCAACAATAGAGAATTCTTTCTTAAAACAAATCGCGTAACCTTTTCCAATCAAAAATATGCTTCATAAATTTTATAATTTTATATTTTTTTGAGAAACCTTTATATTATACATTATAAATTCAAAGATTAAAACGATATGCATAACATCTATAAACCAAATGCATTATTATTTTCATTATTTAGAAAAAATGTCGTACATAAATACTGAGCTTGTTAATAATTTAATATTTACTAAATATATACATGTTACTTATATTCAGTTTCATAATTTATCTTCACATAGTAAATTTACCTATAAATTTATCAGTCCATTTACTTAATCTTTGTCTCAGCTATAATGTTATTTCTAGTACTAGTAACATTCAATAAATCAAAATTTATATACTTGCAATTATTTTAATTTCTAAAGTACCACTAAAAAATTATTTATTGTAAATATTTTTTTTTTATTGGAAATAAAAATTCTTTCATAGGAATATAATATTCATGTATAATAATTAGCTATTTGTATATATTTTTCTGTAACTAATAGAAATATAAATAAATGGGTTTTGTTTAAAAAAGTTTTAAATAATGTAGAATTTTCCGTAAAAGATAGATAGATAGGTAGATAAATGGATTGAGATGGAGTGAGAAAGTAAAAGAGTGTGAGAGAATGAGCAAAAGAAAATGAATACAGAGGAAAATAGAGGATGCAGTGAACGTTTTTGACTATACAAGCCGAAGCCAGCGAGAGGTAAAAGAGGGTGATCATCAGATTTTCTCGGGGAAATAGATAGACAGTCGTATGTGAACGTTACGGAATGACACTTGTAAATGTATATATAATAAAGAGAGCATATATCATGTATGTATACATGATATATTATACTAGTAACGTATTTCTTCTCTGTTTTCAAATAAGCACGTTCAAGCTTGCACACGATACCACATTTCTAAAACTATAATTATGCCAAGCAAATGTATCCTTGGAAAAAATACTTTGAATTAAATTTCTGATTATATCAGACTATTAGTTTTCGAATTTTTCACGTTCTAATTAATAACATATTTAAAAACATTCTATGATAATATTCTTTGCTGCTTATACAATTTTCGTTTTCAACTTAAAGTTTGTTTTTTTAAATCCTTAAAGTAGAATAATCTAGTATTTGTACTAAATCGTTAATTAATTTTTAAACAATTGAAGCATATAATTGATGTAAAATATTACACATTGTATAAAAAATTCATTTTATTTAAAATATAAATTTTTATTAAAAAAATTGTTATTATTATTTAAACTATTAATTTCTTTTATTTTGAAAATAATTGAAGAATGGAAAAATTTTTGTTGAAAATTCTATTAGATTCATTGCATTTGATTTAAAATACGTTTTTTATAACTTTCAAATAAGATTATTTGTTTTTTTATGTATCATTTTTTATCAAAAACCAAATTAATTTTCAAGTTTAAATAAAATTATTATATGTAATGTGTAACACACTGTTTTTTATAATATTTATAATATAATATTTATAATACATTTAGATATTTTTTATTTGAAAGGAAAATGTACATTTTAATACTTTTCGATGGTAAAGTAAATGTAAGGTTATGAAAAGATCATTTTTTATTTTTACTCGACAAAATGTAGTGACAAAGAAAAAAAAATTTATTTTTAAATAATTTTTTAACTAAAGTATAAAATATCATAATTCTCTTATAATCAAAAAACTACATGTAAAACGATATGAAAAATTATTTAAAGTTATGGGAGTAAAGTGATTCTCAAAAATTGTATTTGTTAATAAATGGATTAAAATTAATATGGTTTGTAAAAAATTTATATTTATACTTGCAAAATAATAAATCCACGCAGGATTTAATAAAATATACGAAAATCTATAAATGCATTCGCATTAATCAAGTAGCTTAAATTAGATATCTGTATACGCTTAGGTTCTGTGATAGTATTAAAATTAGTATTAAAAGAAATACAAAAACCTAGAGTTCTTTGAGAGAGTATATTGAAAATTATAATAGAAATCACTTATTAGCAAAGCCTTGATTTTACGGTTTTTTCCCTTCCCCCCTCCTTCTCACACTTTCTCATATATAATGTATACTATACATCTCATAATCTCCTACTTAGTATGCTATGATCGTCAGAACTTGAGAAATACTATAACTTCCAAGTAGAATACTTACGGAGGATGACGTTCTTATTTTTAGTTTTAATTCAAAATTTTTCGATTGTTTTCCTCTTTTTTCCTATTTCCAGTCATAGTGCAATTACTCTTTCAACTTTACTAAAATAATGAAGTTGAAAAATAAAATTGTATATATTTGAAAAATTACAAAATTATATATTAGAACAAACTACAGATGACTAAATACGTTGTTTAATGTTACCTAAAATAGGATTGTAAGTAATATTAAAATACCTAATATATATATATATATAATTGTTCTTTGTTTTGTTCAAAAATGAATTAAAAATTCATTTCCAATACACTCTAATTTAGAATTTATATAAATATTATAATTCATTAAAAATATGCATTTTCTACATTAATGAAGTTAACAACAGAATAATAATAAATTTAACGTTGAAATATAAAAGTGATTAAGTTTTCCACTGTAAATTTTCGAAGTAAGTAAGAAAGAAGCAGTTTCTACGATACGGTGCATAAAGTGATTTTTTATCGTAATTATTCAGATAAAATATAAAATTTCTTGGAAAATGTTTCTGAATCTCTTAATTTTCTTTTATTTATTGAAAACTTTTAAATCTCAAACTAATGATAAATTGTATTTATGAATGTAACTAGAATATAAAGAATTGTAAATTTTATAAAAAAATGAATTAAAATTCAAATTAAACTATATTTTTAGAATGTTGAAATTTTATTTACTTCTTTAAATACTTTTGCATAAATTACTTCATTAAATTTGATTAAAAATTATGTGGTTTTTTGAAAAAAAAAAAGATCGTAGGGCTACGTATTTTTTCACATGTTGAAAATAAATTTTAGCTTTTATTTACAAATTCCAATATGAAGTACTAAAAATCATTATTGTTTTTTTACATAATCAAATTATATTTATTTATTTAACTAACAATAAATTTTTTACGCTGAAATTTATAAAAAATCAGTGATAAATTGTGGTTTTTATCTAAGTATAATTAAATAATGAATACAATAAAGGATTTTTAAATCAGATAATGAAGAATTTAAAATATAATAAAGTAAAGAACTTAAGAATTTAATGAGAAAAAATACTTTCATTCAAATGCTATAAAAGAATTACTCAAATAAAAATGACATAAGCATTTAAGAATTGAATTTGAAATTGAATCTCGAACTTTATTCACTTTTAAAGGGCAACAATTAACCTATTTGTATAAATCTATAATTTTAATCATTACTGTAGAATGTTTAATAAATAACATTATTTAATAAATAGAGAAAATAATTTAAAATAATTATTTAAATTAAAAATATTTTTATATATTTAAACGAATAATAAACAACTATAAAAACTAGTCAAATATAATTCAATTAATCCAATTCTGCTGTAGTATAGATTACACGCTGTCTGAATTTTAAGTAAGACTTATCTTGAAAATCTAAATTAATACAAGTGTTTTAAAGAATTAAATGAACAAGTTGTATTAAATTATTTTCTTATTTTAAACATAGATACCATTTATTTAATAAACCTTAGTTTAGAATAATTTAGTAAAACAAGGTTATGCGTGAAATTTTTTTTTAAAATAAGTACAATTTTGATAATATAAAAAATTAATGAACTTAAATATTTATTTGTAGGAATTAAATATGATCACGTAATCTTTTTAATGAATTATGATTGTAATTGAAGTAATTTTACTGAAGAATTTTTAATTGCCTAGAAAAACGATATAACAAGCTCGAATATATCAAACTACAACATAATATTGGAAAGCCTGGTTTTGATCCATTCGAAATCGTAATACATGTTTGACATCTAAAAAGGATTGAATTGAACTATGAAGCTTAAAATAGTACTAGATATAATACTGTATTTTACTGTGTATGTACTTAGTAAAATTAGTATTACGTAATATTAGTTTTAAATAATTACACGTAAAATTTGCGAAAAACTATTATTATATAGAAGAAAGATATAAAAAAAAGAATATCTTAAATTATTTGTATCACTTTTTTGATTTTTTCTTTTATAATTGATTAATAATTTAATCATAATTAATATTTTTTTTTTATTCAAGTTTTATAAATCATATATTTGCTTATTTTCATTAAAATCCATACAATAAGAATGAATATTAAAGAAATGTTTACGAATAAATATAAAAACGATTGTATAAATGATGCAGTAGATGTTTATTTTAACAAAATTTACAATTTCATTATCATCTATAAAAAATAAAACTTCCATATGTACATATCTATTAAAATTTTTCTACCCCTAAATATTGAAATATTATATAAGAGAATAATAGATCGTTACCTAATTCTAAAGATTTAATGTAATTGTTTTTTAAAATAATTGATTATTAACATTAATTTTTTCTTTCATATACATTTTATTTAGAACAGCTTATATTAATATATATTTATGTCTTGAATGAGTTAATAAATATTGAATTAAAATTTAATTTGTATATATTTTATTTTCTATATAACTATTTGTTAATAATTTTAGTTGTATTATTTATTAATTGTATTATATTACTTTTCAAATCACAGTTTAACGTTACAATTATGAAAATATTTTTGAAACATGTTAATTCGTATTGTAACTCATTATTTTTCTTAAAATTTTTCATAAAATACAAATTTTGCTGATTGTATTGTTATAAAATATTTTTGATCGAATATTCCTTCAACATACTAATTTAATCTAATAATATTATAATTATAATTAACTTATTTTAAAGTATAATTATAAATAGTGTAGAACTATTTCAATTCTATTAAGAAATGTTGCAAAATATAAATGAAAAAATAGTGATTTAAAAAAGTTGAAAATATTTGTAAAATTATTATTTATATGAAAGTAATTATTTTAAAATAATTTAATCATTTTTATAGAATTTTTATAGAATTAATAACGTATACTGATGTACCAGTTTTCTTACATATTACTATAAATTTATGTGATTTGTAGAACTATATGTCTCACCAAAACTCAATCAAAACCAATAAAAGGGCATGCACTTAATTTTCTATGTCTGATTAGGTTATCCACCCTTCACAAGGTTTCGTAGTCTTGAACTGAGCTTAATGTGAATACCTATTATATATTGCAACACTGTGTACTGATTGATATGTGGAGGTAACTATATAGAAACGGCACCTCGCTTATCTAAGCCGATAACAAGACTGATTCAACCCCTAATATAATCAATATCACAAGTAATTGCGAAGATAGGAAGAGGAAGGAGAGAAAGAGGAAGCATAGACACTCGATATCATTGTAGTTGTGGTTAATTTGGCAAATTCAAGAGGAATCGGGTATACACATGGACAACCTGATTCCTAAGGAGACAAGGAAACTGCACAAGTAACTCAGTTCTCTCAGTATCTATGCCATCTAGTAACAAATTTCAATGTATCATATGAAGAAGTTGTATAAAATGAGGAATGAGTTTCTTCTTCCTTTGTTTATCAAGTCAAGGACAAGATTATAGAATATTAAGTCATATCTAGCAAGTAATACATTGAATTATCTTAGTTGCTTATATGAACAATAATGTCTTTAATATGAGGTATATCTATTAGTTATAGAAAAATAAGTAGTAATTTCTAAAATATTTAAATAATTATAGAAAAGCCTTGTAAAAATTTACATTCAGCAAATACAGTGAGCTAGTAATAGATTAAATAATAAAAATAGTATGATTCTACTCTTTGTTTACGGTATAAAATCGCTAACTTAATAGACTAATTTATGATATTTTGTTATTAAGATACCTATCAATGATATCATCATGTATATCAAAAAAATATTTTTTAATTCTTTTTTATGAACATATTATAGTTAACCGTATATAATATATCAGAGTTAAGTCTAAATTTTAATTAATTTAATGGCACAGGAAAATTTATTTATATTGTTGAAAATAATGAAAATCGATACTAATTTTACAATAAAATTTTTTTATTATTTTTAATATCAAAACATTATAATATTCTTTGTTATTTTTAAATATAGTTATATGTATAAAAATAATATTTATACAAAAAATTTTATTTTTAAATAAATCACATTGTAAACCATAGTATTTTCAAATATCACTGTCAAAAATTAATTTAATGATTTATGATCTCCTATTTTATATTATCTATTAACTTTTTCATTTTCATCTAAACTTTTTGTATATAATTTTTGTTGAAAATAACAGTAAATCATTCGACGTTGAAAATATTTGCAAACAATCTGATTAGCCATTTAAAAATATTTCATGCATACTCACACATTTTCCGGATGTTTTAATTATACTCAACACTGCAAAAACTGACACGACAAAGTTATTTGTCTCTCTTTCTATTATTCGTTATTTCTTTCCCATTGTGAAATCTTTGTGTGTTGTGAATTCGCTTTTTCGACAAATAACGACTTATTGCTATTGGATTGATATAGTGTATAATCTCATCGACTATTTCACGAATCATTTTTATAGGGCTTAATTTTTCATCCAATATTTTGCAATATTTGTTAGTTATTATAAAAACCTCAAATTTAAATTAAGAAAACCAAGAAATCGTCATATATGAATGCAGAATTAATAGAGCCAACTCGGGTAAAATATATTCTTCGAACTTGAATGTTTTGTTACCTTCTTGTAAAAGAAAAGATAAACTACTCTTATTACCGATATATCGATTTCATTTCGTTTTAAAGATTGATGTGTGTACGAAAAATTATTTAGTTAACTAATAATGCACTGATTTTACAATTATTATTATATATTTAGATGATTATTTCTTTGTACTAATAAAATAAATTAATAATATACTTTTTAATTAATACAGGTTGTAAAAACAAATATTATGAAATATTTTATTTTATTTTGTTTATAAATCAATCTTTACACTAACTATTTGTAATTATACATTTTAAAATTTAACTTTAAATTAATATTCTATCATAAAATTCTATTGTTTTTATAGCAGTAGAATATTTATTCAAAAATTCTTTTATTTATAGAAAATATCTTTAAACTTAATTAAATTAAAGATTAATGAAAATTATCATTTAAATATCTAATTGAACATTAACATAAACTTAAATATATAATAATAAATAGACTAAATATTTTCAGTTTGTTATTTGAAAAAGTTATTAAAAGAAATTATCAGTTTGGAGTAATGACCTTTGAATACAAGAAGGAAGATACTGCTGAAATTAAAAGTCAATAAAATATGAAAATATTGGTTTTTTCATACAGAATAAAATTCACTTTAAATAATATAATGTAATTTCAGTGTCAGTATCGCCCTACTCTAGAAGGAAATTTTAATTTGTCAATTATTTTTTCTGTTATAATTACGTAAAATTATATTCCTTAGAAAGAAGTTTAATTAAATATGTATATTAAAGAATTATAATTAACATACTTTTAAAGATTCGTTTTTATTATACGTGATTTAAATGTATATATAAGCTCGTCATTGACCGAAATATATCCATAAAATTTTTTTAATAACAATTTTAGCAGTTCAACTTATATTGAAATCTAGTAAAGAGTATTTAGTTTAACATTGATCCAATATTATATTGAAAAATTTATATATTTTGACTTCAATGTTCAAAGACTAAATTTAAATGTAATAGAATTCGTATCAAGCTTGAATTTCGGCAATTTTATATTCTAAAACTTACCTTACTTTAAAGTTACAGATCTATTAACTGCTTTTCAATTTCTATCATTTAGTTCTATATACAATTATAATTTAGTAAAATTTCTGTTGGTTATTTTTAATAATGAAAATTTTATATTAAGGTTTTATTGAAAAAAGAAGTACAAAAATTTTTAAATTATTTCTGTTTATTATTTTCTTCTGTAAATAAAAGTGTACGTGAATTTTGTTTTACATTTTATTACGTGCACTACTTATACAAGAATAATGTGCAATAAATATAATTGTATACAAAAAATGTTATTTCTATTAAATTTATGAGAATATAAATGATGTTCAATATAACTAGATGATTTTTAAATTCCTTTTGAGTATTTTTATACTTTATATGGATTGAAAACAAAATAATTTTATTCTTCCTTGAGGTTTTCCCTTATTAATGAAATAATTATTTCGTTCATAACTTTAAGTATTCGTAATGTTTTTTTTTTAATGAATTCTTATTTTAAATTAATAATGGAAAATTTTTCTTTTTTAATAAATTTTTACGTATAAAAATTTACTTTTTATTTCATTCTGATAAACATTTTTTTTATATTATGAAAAACATTTTATTTAATATTAATTTATATATATCTTCATCATATACAGTTTCTTTTTTTGAAAATTAATCTGCATAGAAATATTTTTAATTTAGTATTATACAAGTTATGTAAAACATTATTACTTCAAGAAGCTTTGAAAATTGTCAATAACATCTAATTGATGATAGTAAATATAATACATAAGTGTAATTATTAAAACAAAGCATATAGTATTCTGACAAACTGCAAAAGTTTCTAGTTTTTATTGATATTTAAAATAGCTCTTTATTTAAAAATAATTAAGACAAATAAATTCTTTACGTATGACATGGTACGAGACAGTCAGCTTCCGTCAACAAAATTAAAAGTTAGACAGTGCATTGCCAATTTAGAAAGTTTGCGTTTTGCATTTAAAGTAGCTAAATACTAAGAACATAAATTCCTAATTATCCATATTTAAGATTTTCTTAAATACTTTCTGTTCCATTCTTCTTTACTTTCTGACATTACGAAAATTGTATTCGTCTCTAACGAATCTATAAATGTATCAAGCATTATCATTCATTTCTCACTGCTTGCAAAGCTATCAAATATTTCTGCGCATATTTTAATATTCTAATGAAAATAAACAGAGCTGAAAGTGAAGAAATAATGTATCCAGATACGCCATCCTATAACCGCAGACATCGTACAAGTTGCTTCGCCTTAACAATAGTCGATAATCTTCATCTTTCATTTTATGTTTCACCTTTCGACTCGATTCGTAAGCAAGACAGATATCTCATTCTTTCTTTCAAAAAGTTACAGACTCAAAAAAGAAAAAAAGAAAAAAGGCAGACGGCACGAAAGAAAATGACATCATCAAAAAGAAAAAGGAGAAATAAGAGTAGAGTGAGAGAAACCTATATACCTTAGGCCAAATCTTGAGAAATGGATGGAGGAGTCCGTAAGTGAGTGAACAAGCTTGAAAGAAGAAATAAGAGGTTAAAAAGAAGAAAGATAGAGAGAAAGTAAGGACTGCAAGACGAGAAACTAGAAGAACTAACGCACATACGCCGCGAACTATATCTATATGAGAAGGGAGTGAGAAACATGGGCGAGAAGTGAAGGTTTTGATGGCAAAAGTTTCACCATGGTGCTCTAGCTGGCCCGTCACATAAATTGTCGAGGAAAACGGCAACGGCAGTGGCGGTCCCGTACCGGTAGCGAAAGGAAATGAAACGAATGGCGCGCAAACGTTGACGAGAAAAGTCGAGGGAGTATAGAAACTCAAGGAAAGAAAAAGGGACGAAGCAAGAGACAGTGAGTGAGTGAGAGAGAGAGAGAGAGAGAGAGAGAATGGGTGAAAGCAGCAAGCACAGAAAACGAGGTAGAGATAGAAAGCTAATGGCCAGCGAGAACGAGACTTTGATCTTGCCAGATAATTATCTGACGACACGGACTGATAAGATCCCTTCATAAAAATAGAGAACGAATTCAGAGATAGAGAATTATGCAGAGCAAGAGAGAGGAAGTAGTTTCAAAAGAAAATAATGCAGATTACTAGGGTTTAAGTTTTATGAAATAGGAATAAGAACGATTTAAATCGAGAAAGTGGCCAAAAGAGATAAAAATATAAGAAATCAGTCTATGGCTAAAAACAAAGTTGAAATAAGTAAGAAAGTAAGTAAAATTGATTGATTGGAAAAAATTTTACCTTTTTAAACTTTGTTACAGTAGTACAATATTTATATAACTATAGTTTAAAAGCTATATTTAAAAATTTTAAATATTTAATTTAAAAAATGACTTAATTTCAATTTGATAATCTTATAAGCTATAATTTCACATTAATAATATAGAAATATAAAATAAACCACATTTTTTCAAGTTAATTAAAGTCTTAAATTAAGTCGATAATTGATTGAATATTTAAAAGAAACAACGTAAGAAATTTCGAAATTTCTTTAAAGAAATTATAAATTTGTCAATTGACATTAATGAAATGATTCAACAAAATTACTATTTCAATAAAGTCTCATTATTTACTGCGTAACTGACACCGAATATATTTTCTTCGAATGCCATTCAGCACTTTGACGTCTTTAGTAGCGAATGTACCGTAGGGCGATTGTAATATAGTGCGTTTGCTACAGTCACTTTGAATTGCTATAGGAAATCGCATACTGACAAACTACGAACATTTCCATGGAATCGTACTGTAATAAGTTTAGATGAATAATGAGAAATTTGCTGCATTAATACAATCTTACTTTTCAACGTATTTTCTGGGCTTAATTTTTTAAAATTAAATACGGTATTATGATTCACCGTATTTGATTAATAAAATAAGAATAAAATAATAATAAAATGTAAATCGTGTATTTACGTGATTTTATTATTTCAATTAAAGTAAAATAAAATTTTTATTCTAATTTATTATATTTTTTATTATTATTCGGATATAAGTATCAATTAATAATTAAATAGATTTTTATAATTATCTTCTCAACACTTATATTATTATTTGAATACTAAGTAACTTTTAAACTTCATAATGATATCTGAAAAAAATAAAATCTTTTGTCAAGTAATTAATAAATTAAATTTATCCTCATATGGGTTTTTTTGTAATAAATTGCTCTTACTTGAAATCACGTTAATAACATTTTGAAAGTATCAATTTTATGTAATTATATACGTACAATAAAATTGTCTATAAAAATTCAATACTTTTTAAAAGATGATTATTCAAAAGTATATCTTGTACACCTTCAATACATAATTCTTATTCACAAATTTAAAAAAATAATCTATCTATAATAACCTCTTTATTTTCATACAATTGTGTTATAACTCTTTTATACGAATATACATTTTGTATAAACTTTCAAACTTTCGTATTACCTCGGGCATTTTAAATTAAATTTAAATTCGGGTATTATAAAACTCAATATCAAATTTTAATTTATTATTAAATATTATTGAAATAAAGAAAATGGTTTATATTATTATATCATCTTGTATTCTTCAATAAAAACAATAATGTAATCTAATTTTTCGTATAATTAATCAAAATAAAGTAGTTTTCTGTAGATGTCTAAGCACTTGAACTGTCATTGAAATTTGTTTAAAAAAATAATTATCTATGTACAATTTTTTATAAAAATAAAAAACTTAACATTATATATTTATATTTCATTAAAAATTAATTATAGGAATATGAGATCTTAAATATAAAATGTCAATAAGTAAGTAAAAAATTTTTGTGTTTTCGTAAATATTAAATAAGATACAAATTTAAAATAAAAAATAAAATTATTTTTTATTTATATTTTATTTATTACATTTTATTACCTACATACATAAACAGTAGCTCACTTAAACCAAATTAAACTCACCATACATAAATAATAAATGTTTAAATTATGAATTGCTGACAATAAATATAAATATTATAATTATATTTAAAAATAATACGAATATTATGAATAGTATTCATTATTTACATAATATTCTAAATATGAAGATAACAAAGATTGCAATATCATAGAATTATAAATTTCTTAATATATTTAATCACTGTTAAGTATGACTATGTATAAATTAAAATAGATAATTGTCTTAATGTGGTGATATTTAAAACTTAATATCAGAGTTTATTATAGTATTTAACATCAATATAAAATACACTGATACTATACTATAAATTAGCAAATAGAATCAATCAAAAATATTTACAATTTTCGAAAAATTAAATATAAGAAATTTTCTTAAAACATCATTAAAAAATTATAATATTATTTTGAAGGTGTTATTCATATATTTACTGATCTGAAAAGAGAGAGGGGGGTGTGGATGCAAAATAGGATAGCATGACAATCTCTTGATTCTACTAATAGCAATAATAGATACATTGTCAAAAATCTAAGTGAGAATCTATTTCATGATTTGTCAGTTACTTTGGTTCCTTTAGTAATACTCTTTCATAACTCATTTTTTTAAAGTAGTAGTAAAAAAAAGTAATAAAAAATCTGGTTTGAACTTGAAGAAATCCTCTTTATCTTGTTGAAAAAACCGAGGGTGTTGTTACTTTCTCACTCTTTCTCTCTTTTTTATTAATTTTTATTAGTGATACTTTGTGTTTTTGATAATATGATTGTATACAACATTTTTATCATAAGCAGATATTCATTAGGTACCGACTACTTTACGAATAGATCAAAATACTTACGGTAAAAATAAAACCATTGTACAGTCAGTTATAAAGTATTGACACGATATATTATATATCAGCATTATTTCTAGAATTATTTATAGATTTATTCAGTAGTAAGTTTAAAAAAAGAAAAAATTGAATTGATAAATGTAGAGTCTTGTATAGTAAAAATAAAAATTCGTTTATAATAATAATACAGACATTTATATATATAGTTTAATAAAAGCTTTTAATTAAACTCTGTACCGTAAATAACTTAAAAAGTTACGAAAAAGAACTATTATATTTAATATCTACTGTTATACTTACTTTTTCTTTTAAATAACTATGTGTATATATTATATATATATAAATATCATTTTTAAATGAGTACAAACTTTATAAATATTTTATACTTGAAAATTAATTATAAATGCATTCTTATTAGAAAATAATAAATAAATAAGTCAACTACAATTGAGTACACGAATCACTATTAATATTATTTCATTATTATTAATGTGATTACTAATAATTAAATTAATTATTTTATTTAGTATTAAGAAAGATTTACAGTTTATTTTTTTGAAAGGCGTATATCATAACAGTTCGTTTATAATTGCCATTATATAATGTAAGATTATTTTATTCTTATATTAATAAAAAATGTGGGAAAGTGAGTAGAAACTTACTATTGTAAGCTTAGCTTCTAAAAAGAATTAATCTAAGAAGAATATTATTAACATTAACATATTAAATGTATACGCTTTGCTTTTTTATTCTTTTTCTTTACCTATGTTTTAATTAATAGTTAGTAAAGACATTAAACAAATATTTACAAAGCAATTTTTTGTGCATAATGTAAATCGTTATTACATTTGTTTATTATGAAATTTAATAACAATTTATGCTTAATGTTTTAGAAATTAAAAAAATGCTCCAGAAATGTTTTCCACAATAACAAATTACAGAAAGTATAATATTTATCATAATATTAATGATTATTATAAATAATTGTTTGAGAACGTAAATTGACTTTATAAATCTATTAAATGCCATTTTGTAATATATCTATTGTAATACGTTACTTTTTTTTTACAATAAATCAGTATAAAAAATATTTCTCACTTGTATATTCAGTGAAGTCTAGTCGGATATCTTTAAAGGTACTCTCTTGGGTCAACTGCATTAAATATACGAAGAACAAGAATGTTTGCTAATAAATTGCTCATATGCATCGTATTGCAGACGTGTTATGTTTAAAATTTTGAACTTTAATAATACGAAAATTATACACAGTCTTAGATAGCTTACGAAACTTATAAGTTACATAAGCGAATATAACAAATAACTTCTAAAACTTCAGAATTCCCATGATTATTTAAGTTCCAGCATTACATTTTAAAACATAATTTTTTATCGATGAATCTAAAATATCACGAAAAAGTAGATTATTATTATATATAAACGAACTGAAAGAAAATCAAGCATCAGTTAAAAATTAAAAAATAGTTTATCTCAAATAAAATTATGTAATTTGTATGCGAGAACTTGACATGTATATGTTTTGCGCTCTGCCAAGGATGTTATTTGTGAAAGCGAGTTTGAAATAGAGAATGATCATATAAGTGCCCCAACAAGTGGTAAGGTACATTTCATTTATCGCACTCTTGTAAGATCTCGGTTCAACAAAGTCGAGGCATGTTCTGCTGTCTCAGGTAAAGTTGTCTTAAGAGCAGCTACATTAATTCCATAGAAAGGTTTGTCCCTATTGACATCCACTGAACCGTAAATTTTTCATGTAATTATTTACTGAAAATATTTTTTAATCAACATTTACATTTATTTCCTTCTTCTAAGCTCCTGTTTTAAATATCATACTTTTGTTGGCACGTAGAAGTTACTCTTTGTTATGCATGCCAAGTGGCCGAAGCTTGTATGTGCAAGAGCCAGAAGTGCGGGGAGAAACTTCAGGTAAGCACAATGTACTTGTATAGAAGGGGTACGTTGTCAAAATTCATACTAAACAATGGAAAGAAAAATTTGTATTTATAGCTAAATAAAATATTAATAAATAAATAAAATTTTATATAAAGTATTCAGGTTTTTACATTCATTTTTAATAATATTTTAATTAATCTCTTTTGTACTTTTAGTATCAGATACTTTATTTTAATCTAATATTCATTTATGTATGTAACTGCATTATGATTAAGAAAATAATAATAATATTTTATTTTCTTTGATATATTTATTCTTATAAAAATATTTAAAAATTATTTTTTAAAACAAAAACAATAGTCTTATAAATAATTATTATTTTTATATTATTACAGCTTAAGCTTAAGAATTATTCAATATGCATTTTTTCAGGGTATAAAGAATAAAAATACAATCAATATAAAAGTAGATATTGCGGATAAAGTCTGTGAAAAGATTTAACACGAGATAATCTCTCGTGTTAGAATCTAATCAAACCGAACTATTATTTTTATGATATCTCGATAAAAATAGTCAATATGAAGATCAACGGCGTATAATATGTAAGAAGCACACTTAGCAGGTATTTGTCGTGAAAAAGATAACGCTTTATATTATGATTCTTGTTTCTGACGATACAGTAGCCGACCCAAAAGAAAAACTACCGCTAATGATGGCAGTAGTATGTATCAGAGTAGATATGATGGAAGAGAAGTATAAACAATGATGTTCTCTCCTGATGTTCTCAAGCGATGGTGCAATAAAAGTTTGATGCATCTATGAGGAAAACAAAAATGTATAGAGAGAGAGAGAGAGAGAGAGACAGACAGACAGACAGACAGACAGACAGAAATCCTAAGTAATAACCGGCATAGCTGATGAATAGAAAAAAGAAAATATTGACGGTAGTAAGCGTAATAAAATAATGACTTACAAAAAATAATATAAATTTTAATTTATAGAAAGAAAAGATATAGACTATTGCAGAAATATTTAATGAATTTTGACTGGAACTTGTGTTTCAAAAGAGAAAATAAATTTCAACAATGGTGAATGTGAAATTTGTGAGTATTAAAAACAATGTTTTGAGGTCGCTTATACGCTATATCTTGAATTACAATATTGGCAATAAGATAAAAAATCGAAAGAAAAAAATAGATAGAAAGATAAAAGAAGAAAAACAATCGGAAACTAAAAAAGAATAAGAAAAAATAAGAAAAAGAAAGAAAAAGCGAGTTCATGAGGGAGTTTTCAAGAAAGAAGTTTCACCTTTGAAAAAGAGTCATGGATGAGGAAGGATAGAGATAGAGAGACAGAGACAGACAGACAGAGTGTATAATAAAAGAATAGCGAAAGAAGAAAGAAAAGAAGAAGGGACAAAAACAGTGAGTAAGGTACAACGAAAGGAAATAAGATAGAGTATAGAAAGTGAGAACGTGAAAGATAGAGAGCAAAAGAGGTTGGCTAAAGTTGAGACCTGTTGCAGAGCATGGTAAACGCTTTTTCTTTTATTATGAGTGCCGATCCAACACGTGCCGAAAGATCTCCGTGGCGTCGCTGATTTTCTCGAAGCCAAGAGGTATCGAAATTCTTTGTGTGTCTACTTCGTATGTGCATTTATATTTCTTAGTAGTTGTGCACCTTAAGATCTTTAAAAATATGATTAGTTAATTTCTCGAATAATTTTATGTGTAAAACTTTAAATGTTTGATCGCTCGTTTACGCTCTTACGAAGTTTAATTGTGCCACATTAAATTACATATTTTAATTATGATGTAAGCCGTGTTGTAAATTTTTCTAACGAGCTTCTGGTTTAACAGCAAACATATTTTAAGTACGTATAAATTCAATATGATGTGATTTAGGAAAATACAGACTTTGTCAACTAAACATAAACAATCAAAACTGGCGACGCTGATTAGAAGCAGTCAGTCGTAGCTCACAAGTTGAGTAAAAAAGAAAATAAATATATTATTTATATATATCATATAATATTTTTTAAAAATTTATTAGCGTTACATAACACATAATACATGATATAAAATTATACTTTTTAATAATAAAATGATTAACTAATTATTAATGTAAAAACAATAAAGAAATATAAATATATCATTTAGGAAACTTTTTACACAACAATGTTATCACTTTAAATCTGAAAATTAGCGACGTGTATTCTTAAAGTATTATAACTTTTGTTTATAATATATTTAGAATTTAATGTTTATAATATTCAGATAATATATATTATATTGTATCATGAAAAAATGATACTTATTTTAACTATAGTATTGGTTCAAACATAGTTTTTGTTCGTACCTGATTTAATACAATATATACTGCACAAGATTATTAATAGGTTCGATACTTTAGAAAAGAAATTTAGTAAAAAGCGAAGATTCAGAAAGAAAAATTATCAAGAGATTTCCATTTTTAGTCGAACAACTTTGAACAATGAAACTAGCTATAAACGTATGTACATTAAGATGTATAATCAGAGTAAATATAGAATGCGAGCGAGAGACAGAGAGAGAGAGAGAGAGAGAGAGAGAGATCAAGCGAGAAAAAAAGAAAAAGAACGTTGCAAAAATTAACTGAAAATATAAAATTAGCCTTTGCGCAAGTATAAAGTTAGTTAAAAAGACGAAATTGTATGAAACGAAAAGAGAGAAAGCAGTCTCGCCTCGTAAAGTTTTTATGTGTTTGAATGGCTTTTGTGCAGCTAGACTACGACGGTGACAGCGTTGGCTAATACAGAGGTCAAGACACTAAATAACGCCTTCCCCTCTTCTGCACCACAAGAAAGATGATTACAAAGAGGGAAAGACTCGTGGATGGGGAAAATTTTATTCATCATTGGCGTTTGAGGTCTGATGTTTAAAACGATGAAAAGATAATTGTGTAATCCATATTACCTTGCCTTTTACCCTAGTTCATTTTATTTTCGATTGTATAACTTTTGCAAATTATTGTTGCATGTTCAAGAAAAGAAAAAAATACTTAATAGAATTATTCGATCACAGCTTGATTTATTTTGCATGTACCTCTTGATAGATATATTTCCGATAAACTTTAAATTACAAACTTTAAAATGTACATTATTCATGTCATTATTTTTTATTTAAAAACATAGTTTAAATACTTGAAGAAAACAATAATATTTAAAAAATAAATAATATCTGAACAAATAAATAAGAAGAATATAATTATTTTTTATAACTGAATAGTATAAAAATAGAATTAATAATATTTTAGGCAAATTTTCGATTTTCAAGTTGTGTTTAAAATTTATATCTTTGAACGTTCCAGATTTATATTCTATTCATAATGTTAATATTTTAATAATGATAATATCATAAATTTAAAAAATACTTTTTAAAATGAACGTAGAATTGAATAATATAAAAATTAGTGCGATAATCATGAGTATGGCTTTTTATATCATATATAAATATCTTATTCTTTCACGTATATTTCATCCCCATCGGAGTCCTTTTAAATATCATAATTTTTCTATTTATAATACTTTACTACCAACCTTTATTCCAGTTTTTGAAACAGTTTTTAAAATTTATTTTCGGAATATCCTTCAAAAGTTTTTTCGATTTAGCTTATACCTCTTGATTTTGATGTCTCCAAACTCATGATTTGAAGTTCGGGAATAGACAAAAGTTAGACAAAGTGAAATCAGATGAATAAGTAGTTTATGGAATGCTATGAGTAACATTTTTGGTCAAGCAGCTTCAGGTAGTCAATGAAAAGCAATATTTTTATAATGAAAAAATCATTTTTCGTCATAATTTTGTCTATTTCTGGTGGATAGTTATGATGAATGAATACAACATAATACACTCAAATAATATACCTTGATAACTTTTGGCTAGATGAAAGAAATTTACATTATATGAATACCTACATTTGCATTATACTCTAATAATCGAAAAACATTTAATATCAGCTTAATTTTTTATTTGTTTTGACACAGCGTTGTTGCAACATGATCTTCAATCAATTTTAGCATGATACTCACTTAACAGATTCCAAAAATTATTTATAGATCTAAGATTTTTTATATAAAAAACTAATTAGCCAGTCGTAGTTAAGCTTTAGTTTTACTTTAAAAATGACCCTACCTTTAATATACATATACTTTATACAATTATTCCATATTCTTATAGAGTTAATTCACTGAATTAAAAAGAAAAAATAAAATAAAAATAAAGAACAAATACAATTATTACTACTTTGAGTAGTAACATTCTCATTTTTCATTTAAGATTTCTATCTACTTGAATTAATTTGAATAAATTACTTTCAAAATATACTTTATGCAAAGTCTATAACATATATTTTATAAACTCAATATTTTAGTAACTCATTGTTATTTCAATTCTGCGTAAAAATTTGATATCCTTGTCCATTAATTCCTAATTTCACATAGTTATTCCATACAAAATAATACAAATTACGATAACTATTGATAATAAGCTTTAAATATTAAAGATTGTACTTTGCATTTTTAGACGTCTTTTCATGATAGTATCTTCTAAGTAGTATGTAGAATACAATCTGGCTGATATTTTTTATAATAGTTTTTGAAGTCTTCATCTACATCCTTTTGACTTTTAAATTATTATTAGTATATCATAAAATAATAGAAACAACACAAAGAATAGAAACTATTTCAATTAAAAAAAAAATCTAAATTCATAAAATAATTCTTTCATTTAGCAAAACTTTTTATTAAGATTCTTTACATAAATTGAGATTTTTCCTACATTAACATATACGTAAGTACATATATTTAAAAATAAAAATATATATATAAAATGAGACATTTACATATTTTTCGTGCAATTCATTAATTTGATATAAACGGTTTTATTAATTAAATCACTTATAAAAATTATATATTAATGATAAAAAATTCGATTAAAATACTAAAAAACAGAAAAATTAATGAAAATAGTTTTTTGGATTAAAAAACTTGAATTACTTATATCTACTATTACAATTTATTTTTCAGATACATTATCTTTAAAAGAAATAATTTTATAAAAAAGTAAAAATTTCAATTCTTTTAATTTTCATTTCAATTTTCATTAAAGAAGTATTTTGTTGTGTATACTTGAACGAAAGTATCAATTTCTCGCAAAAAGACATCCAAATATGTCTAGCTAGACAAACGCCATTTTTTAAGTAAGATGACCGCAGAGAAGAAAAACGTAACATTCATAAACGTATTGTTGTGTACACGCATATATAGTAATGTCAACACTGTTTAACGTGTCCTTCCGTTTGTCATGAACGTATAAAAGCCGATAGCACGCGATGACCATTACTTAATTTTGGTCATTGAATGATTCTGATCTCGATCACTTCCAACCAATTAATCCACCTTTTATTATAACCGACATGGCAAATCATAGTAAAGATCGACTGAATAGTAACAGAAACAAGGCAATTCTATTTACTATTTCTTGCTCTGGGCGAAACTGTCACTTGGAGTAGTTAAAGCCTTGTGACTGTCACTATTTGATGAATGACAAGGGTAAACTATGTATTGAAGTACAAAGTGTACAACACGCTTTTCAATGTTCCTTACTCCATAATAATACTAACATTCAACAAACTAGGCTAACCTATTGAATATATCCAGTTCTGAATTAATAAGGCACTGTTTATTCCATAGTAATTATAGATTGTTTCGACTCCAATCTAAAGGTACATTTATTGCATTTTTAGAAATTCATTTTATAGAAATTTTATCCTCTTTTATATACTTAAATTTAAATATTTATTTAAAATGATTTTTTTTATCCATTAACTGCAAGGTTTATTTCTTGTGATTAAATTGGTATTACTATTAGAACACATTTTTTCTTTTATCTTATATCTTATATTTTATTCTGTCTTAAATTATACCAATTTTGAAAACACTATTTCACTTAGTAAAATAAATATGTACTTTTATTAATTAATTTTTTTATTTTCTCACTTTACATTCTGTACCCTAACAAACTACACCATCCCTAATCGAACACTGCCTCGACCTCAAACTATCTAGGCGCTTGGGGAACTGCGACATCGAATATCGCGAAAACGTGCTTCTTGTTTATACGACTATATATATATAAATATATATTTCATATTTTTTAAATGTTAATTAATAAAATTTATAAATTTCCTTAAAATAAATATATTTTAATTATTTTAAATATTACATATAAGAAATTACAAACAGAAGTTTTATTATTTTATGAAATAAGTGATATCAGATATTATCTTATTGTTATAATTCTGAAATAACAAATAGTATTTCAATAAAAATTTTTGCTTTATTCGTATACTTATAAATCATTTTAAAAAATTGCACACATTTTTTTGATATTTATATTGAAGTTAAATCAAAACAATATCATAAATAAGTATTACTCGAACTTCTACAAAATTAAAATAATTAACAGTTTTAAACTAAATATCTAACTTTATCAACTATAACCGGTATAACTAGAAAATTTGTAACTGCATAATTAATAATTAATAATTTTTAATTACTTTACTTATTTTAGTCTTACATTAGAAAAGAACTCTCTTTATTACCGAATGTAAACTGCTATGTTATACATTTGATTTATTACTGTCACGACTTGAGGGTCTGCTTAGGATTGAGAGGATGAATAAAATTGTTTTCTTCTTCTATTTTGCGTATTTTGTTTTTAGTTTTAGCGGCAGTGTTTTATGAAGTCGCGTACTAAACTGGAGAAGATCGTGAAGTGTGAAGTGAAAATCTTACTACGAAACTGCAAATCACGAAATTGACAAAATTAGACTCAATATCAACACTACTAAACGTAATTTAAAAACACTGGGAAAGTAGATACCCGGTTCTATCATAATTCCACTGAACCAGGATTATAGCGCCAACGTTTACTGAGTCTATGAGAATACCGCTTGACCTGAATCATAGTGTCAACACTTACCCGGTTTGTAATTCGGAGGGCAACTCTCGGTGACAGACTGCGGTCTCAAATGCAGGTTTCTGGACGAATCAAGAAAGCTCAAGACTTTCATGGTTCATATAGCTAAGACGAAAGGATTGAAAATGGAAGAAAAGAGTGTGAAAGAAAGATAATATACAGAGAGAGAGAGAGAGAGAGAGGGAGAGGAAAGAGAGAGAGAGAGCTCCATAAAGGACGAAACAGCTAGAGAGAAAAAAAGAAAAAAAGAGAGATAGGGGAAAAAGTTTATTACGAGGATGGTCTTGGAGGCCTGTATACGCTCGATAGTTAAAATGTTAATTAATTCAAAATATTTGCTCTTTTCTGTTCACTATTAGACGACGGGTCGACGACGATACGATTCTTCCAGAGTATGCTGGCTTGTTTCTAATCATTAACACGAGTTACCTCACATGTAATTAAATATTTTAAATATTTATTTTCTAAACACTTATCGATATTTCTTAATTTATATCTTAAACTGTTCTTCACAATTTAACTTCATTTGTTCGGCATTCAGTTACTACGCGTTTGTCACCCCACGTGCTACCCGGCCGCCAACGATAATTTATAAATAACAATGATTTTTTAATAAAAATGAAAACTATAAATCATAATGATTGAACTTACAATGAAAATTTTCTAAATCATGAGACGCTATACATACATACATATATATAATAAGTACATCTGAATAATATAAAAATAATAAATTCTATTATTAAGATTCTTTCGATTTACATCATTCTTTTTATACTTTCTTACATTGTATTATTTAAAATTGAGTAAAATAGACTCAACAGGTGCTGTAAAGATTGAAAGGAAATCAAGTGCATCGAATGAACCAAAAAATAGAAACACCCGTAAGAGAAAAGAGCAAAGACGCAAAAAATATGTAAATAAGAATATGAAAAGAAGCGCAATCCCATATTCTATCTGTGCGACAACCATGCAACTTTCCACTAGAAAATTCAAGTGGATCGTCTTACTTTATAGAAAATATACAGAACTCACTTATTTCAGATTTTTTATTCCTTTCTTCAATCCAGAAAACCGACGATGTATCCATATCGATGAAAACGGCGAAGAAAAGTCACGCCCCTGATATGAAAAGCAAAACATCTATCCTTCCATAAATGGATACACACACACACACATACACACATGTATAGGATTATTTCGATTTACAATAAAAACGCATACAAAAATATACCGAGTTTTAAATATTAAACTGGGTTGTAAAATACAATCGTAAACCCATAGTTAATATATACTTATGTTATACAAAATAAATATACTTTAAATTTTATATAAATGATCAATATTTTAAATTATTATAGTGTGCATATGCACATATTGTATTTAATACACAATTGTGAAATATAGATTATAAAAATGTGCCAATCGTGAGAAATGTTATGTACAAAGTTACAACAAATTTTTATTATATTTCTTTAAAACTTATTTATTTTTTTTAAATTTAAATTTTATTTAAAAAAATGGTTTATATTAATATTAAAATTTATATTTTTTTTAGAAAATTTTTTTTCAATTGAATTGCATAAAAACCCTTGTCTGTGTTATGATACAAAAATTCTGCTCATAGCTGTTTTGATATAATATATCTACGCAAGTATTACTACTTTCTTTATAATAAAATGTAAAATTAAGTCTTTTTATTTGAAAAAAACGCTGAAGCTTTCAATGAAAATTCTAAGTTGTATAGATCATTCATTATAATTCTTATTGTTCTCAAAGTACAATTATTTGTTATATTAATATTTCCAAATTAATTATTTTTCAAAATATATTTTTTAAATAATATATTTTTTATAAAATTAATATGAAAGTTTATACTAAAACAATAAAAATGAATTATAATTTCACCAGTTTGGTCTGTTTTGTACTGAAAATAGTTAAATTTTAGAAAAGTAATTGCTAAAAGAATGCAATAATAATATTATTTATATATGATAATAAGCTTCATTAAATAGAAATTCAATTATTAATTGAAATTTATAAACATTATAATTGAGTTTATAGCTGAATTCTAAAACAATACTTTATAAATATTTACAAAATAATTGGTGAAGCTATCTATTCACCAATCTTTCAATATTCTTTTATTCATTTTTTAGTTACTTGTGAATTTCCAGCTTATATATATATATGTTTACAATAACTTACACCCAATTTTGGATTATTTTATTTTATTTAAATAAAATTCAAATTATTCACTGTTACTGCAAGTACTGCATTATTAAATTTTTAAACTGTATTATATTTGTAGGAAACTCAGAATTTCATCATTAGAATACAAAATGTCTGATTTAATATTATACTCAGAAGTTTAATGAATTTTTCGTTTTATATTCTTCATTTTTTCATTTGCCTCTCGGCCATTCACGTGCTTACATGCCTAAAAGAATCTTTTACCATCTTTAGCTATCTAGACTTTAGAAAAAGTACAAAATAAGAAATCATGACGGTATATGCATATAAATTTTGTAATTAATTTATAGAATAAAGTTTAAGATCTTTGATGAATATAAATGTATCAATTTAGAAAAAGAGATTAATATTCAGCAGATTTAATTTTACGTTTGTGTCTAATTAAAAAAAATTGAATTTAAACTTTAAAAATAAATTAACGTATATTAATTTATCAGAATTAATTAGGTTATTTTTTATAAAAAGGAAGATTTTTTGAAATTTTGAAACAATAACTGTAATTATAATTTGAATGACGCTGCAATTGTTAAAACATACGGATATAAGCTATTAACATTATTTAAGGTTTTTTTATGATAATTATAATTATATTTATTAGTAAAACTTAAAATTTTACATTTCTAAATAAGTACTTAATGAATATATTTATTAATTATGTATTTATACATATATAATTATAAAATATCCAAAGTCAAATTTCTATTAATTTAAGTATCTATAATTAGTATAATGACTATTGTAAAATTTTATTAGATTATTATTTAAACATGTATACAAAATTGATGAAATAAATACGCAATAAATAGAATTTATTTTAATTCTATCACTAAGATTTGTCAAATATATTTAAAAAATTTAATATTTTTTATCCTTTATATATCTTGTAAATATAAATAAAATTGCCGTTGAGTATAAAATTATTTCAATAAAGTGTTTTTATTCCATTTTAAATGAAAATTAAAATATAAAGAATACGTTATTTGTAGCTCTGATATTATCATTTTATTCTTTTCAAGTAAAATCCTACAAAAAACAGAACCAGTAAATATATTAAATGTAGATATATATAATACCATTTATGATTTTTCTTGTTTTTATCTAAGAATATAAAATGTAATCATATTATATTAAGTGTTAATTTAAGGATTATTAATTTTTAAAATAAGTTTTTAAATAAGTGTTCAAAATAATAGAGCTAATTAATAATTACATATGATAATTATAAATATGAATTAATATTTTATATAAGATCGATTTCTGAAAGTAGTCTTGAACTTTCAATTTATCATTTATAAATAAATGATTTTAATTTAAGTAGTAATAAGTAATTTTGTAATGAGATATGTTTTTACTAAAAAAACATTATAACATTATAATTTCTTTTTTAAATATCATGAATATATAGAATTAAATAGAAACAATTTTAAAAAGAAATAGTTTCTCATGTCATATGGTACGATTATCTATATGTATGTTTCTTAAATAATAACTACATTAACACTAATTTTATTTCTAATGTCTATTTGTACAGTAATCTTATTAGTGTTTAATGTAAATTAACTCGACTCATTTTGATAATGTATCATGAAACTTTATATTGTAGAGTTAACTAACAGTAATTCACGTTTAACATAATGTGTTAAGGTAGTAATGGAAGCATTAAGTTTTAAAAATAATTTCTGAATAATTTGTAATAATTTAACTGATACAATGAATAATAAAAATTTACTACCTAGAAAATATTTTTAAAGACACGTAAATTAAGTTTTAGATCAATTCAATAATGAATTCAATGCTGTAAATAACTCAATTTGAGAAATAAACCAGAAATCTAATTTTCAGAAAGCTGCAGTCAAACAATTTTTGCAATCTAAAAACTTTTCTAAAAGTAATCCAAAGTTTGGCAGTACATCATTCTAAAAAGTAACTATACTTAATATTTAAGATCACATACCATCTGCTATTATGTATATATTAAAGCAAATTGATACAATTTATAATTCTTTTTTATCTCGTTTTGTTCAATCACTTTCTATACTTTATATATTTTTAATTGAATATTATTATTATATAATTTAAAAAAAAATTAAAACTTTGAATTGACTTCTCAATTTTTTAGATGACATTATTCAATATTGTAAAAGAGAAATTTTTTGTAATTAATAAAGTTATTTTTTTTTTCAAAATAAGTTTTAAATTCATATAGTAATCACGTTTCTAAGTTGCGTATTTCGATACATTTTACCAATTATTATGATCATATACGTATTAAAGAATACTTAACAAAGAACTTGGGTTTAATTTGGCTTGAAAAATGTTTTCTATTAATTTAAAAATATTTAGTACCTGAAATTCACATTTTCGTGTATACAATAAAAAATTAATTATTATTAAAAAAACAGAATTTTTATAAAATATACAAATAAATTAATAATAAATATAAATAATTATAAAATAAACAACATTTTTGCATCATATTATAAAAGAAATTATTTTGTATTATATTTCAATTTCTTTGCAATATTTTCCATGTGCATAAATATAGTTTGTACTCTTTCAAACTTTTGTATTAGAATGAGTAATTATAATGATAAGTTTTTGCACGAATACAGAAAAGTATAATTTTATTTACTTTACCTATTTATAATTTTTTTTATATTAAATTGTATTTATACTATAATTATTTATATATTATGCAATACAGAATAAAAATATTTTGATTAAAGTTAAGGCATACATAACTGTACTTATGATAAACTATATACATCTGCCATTGCTAGTGTAGAAAGCAATGAAAGGAAGACAGCGCGAAAGAGAGTCGTTCAGAAAGTTAGAAAGCGTAAAAAAGGTGCACGTACGAGTGGTAACGATACACAGGTAATGTGACGTCCACTTTTTATCATTTTACAATATTTTTAAGAGACATCTTGTATAATTGCAGAACTCTATTTGTTATTAATAATTCATTATTCGATATGTATTTTTAAATATAAATTTTGAATTCTAAATGAATCCTTTGAAATTAAAAGTAAAACAATGTTCCAGATCAAATTTTAATAACAAATTTTTATTGCATATTAGTTCAATATTTATACAACAATTATAAATTATAAAATTTATTGAGATATTTCAAATCATTATTTAGAGTACCTATGAGGTTAGTCGAACATATAACGTAAGCATAAAGTTGTGTAATAACTAACTTTAATGGTTTTTTTCTAAAACATTTGAACTTTTTCAAAAGCTTTTTTTGTTTACTTTTGCATTTTTCAGACATTCAGAAATTCAAACAAATAAATCGAATTTATTAGACAGAATAAATAATCAAAGATACATTTTGTAACGCTTTTCACGCCAGACACCGGAAGAAGTATGCGGAAGGTGCAATTAAAAAAATGGATCACTATTAATAAAATGGGTCGCCGATTATCCACCCACTCCTGCCGATATATTTTGGAAACATTTGAATATAACCAGATCCTGATAGTATCTCAATGCGATTCTGACCAATTCTTCTTTGTTTCTCAAAACTTCAACTGCCGTGGTAACTGCTGTGAACAATCTACCAACAATCAAAGAAATAAAGAAGCTGAGTTCCGTTCTTTCTGCCTTTCTGGCCATGGTTCTGCTGATGAGCGTGGCTGCTCTTATGCCAACCTGCTTTGATAAGATAAAGAAAGTTGATCGTTAGGCTCTGGACCAGAAACGGGTTGAATGGCGCCGTCATGAGGAAAACATTATTTACCGAGTTTCGGACTGACGAATGTTCAGACCTCTTTTAAATGGACAGCCAATGCCGATTTTGAAATGTCAAATGGTAAATTGTTTAAGTCACTTGGCACAACTGTGATATATGCTAACAATATGTATTTACGTTCTGTAGCAATTAAATGTTGTTTGTTTTTTGTTTTAAATGGATTCTGTACCAAATTGTTATTACTAATTAAAAATAACAATAATCCTTAATTTATATTGAAATTGCGCCTATTTTATAATCGGAAATAGTATACAGAGCAAAATATTTAATAATGAGAAATTATTACCAAATGTTAATAATAAGCAAAAAGTGATAAACTTCAAAGTGAAAAAGTAAAAAAACTATATATCCGCATTATGTAAGACGTGATTAGAAACAATAAGAAAATTTCGACATATTCAAATGTATAAATAAACTTGTAATGCAGTATAACAATTAAATATATCATTCAATAAACTAACTAATTATAACGTAGGATATTTATAGTGAATAATTTAAACAAATGTTACGCTTTTTTACTTAATGTCTTTAGTTCATATTGTGATTTGTATACAATAAAAAAATAATTATATTTTCTTATTCATTTCTTCTTCTATTAAATATAAGATCAATATATAAATAATATAAATAAAAACTTTAAAAAATTATTAAATACTACATATTTTTTAATTATTTAAAAAATATTAAGTTATAGTTTATTACATTCTTTAACAATACAATGTTAAAGATTGTAATACATTTTGAATGTTATATATTTTAACTAATTTTATTGTATTATTTATATTATTAATTTATAATCAGATAACATAATATTTTATTGAAATAAAAAGAATCAACTTTCCAATATGTTTTAAAATATTTAAAAAAGTGACTGAAACATAAAAAATAATAAAAATGCTATAATATTCCTTTGAAACTAGAAACACTGATGTAGTAACTTTATAAATGTATATTATGCCACTTGAGCAAACCAATACTATACAATTGAAAAAAAAGAAACTATAAAAGGTTTTTTTATACTGTAAGCACGGAAATTGGTAAGATTCTAATAGATAGTAAGAACATTTTTGTTTAAAAATTTAAAACATTTGACCGCTGTACCATAAAAGAAAATTTTTTCCAAAATACGTATTTCTCGTTTTATAAAAGGAGCCACATATATTTTAAGAAATTTACTTTTAAAAATTTTTAAACTAAAAATATCATATTCTTATTTTTATCTTGTAAAAGTTGTATTAATTATTTTGAATCAGTTCTTAAGAATTTAAATTCATATAAATTTTTTTAATTCATATGAACATACATTCGATACATTTAAATTTTTGTAAGCAATTAATTCTACTTTAAGGGATTGCAAAAATATTGGATCAATAAATTGTTTTTGATTAAAGTTTTAATATTTGAGATTAATTTTACCAAATATTAAATTATTATTATTATTATTTTTGTTGTTATTATTGTTATTGTTATCGATATTATTATTATTGTTTTTGTTATTATTATTATTATCATTATTTACGAATATTTATAGATTGTTTTTAAAATTTTTGTATATTTATTGTGTCTAGACTGCTTATTACATATATTCATATTACACAATCTTATATATTTTTACATTTATATTTATATTTGTTTTTTGTTATGTTTTTTTTCTTATCTATAATATAACGGAAATTGAATCTAAAACTAAATAAAAATCGAAGTTTTCTGAGAGCCGCCCGTCCAAGATTATTATACATTTTGTCTATCCTAATCCCTCTCACTTTTCAGCAGTATTGTGCTGTTGGTCGTTTCTTCTGCTCCCTGTTGATAACTTGTCTTTTTTTGAAGCATTTCCTTGATTATTTTACTTTTTTTTGACAAACTCGCGATATCGTTCATCTAACGACGACTCTCGATTTCGGTACCAATTTATCGTTGATAGCACGAGTCAGAATTTGGTTTGGACATGTAAAATAATAACTAATTGTCTTATTTGTAAGATCTCTTCATTCTGGTGCTTTCTATAATAGAAGCGTGAGCATTTGAAGACTTTTCGTTAGAAAACCATTCTTCTAATTCTAGAAACCTAAGTTTTCATGTGTTTATTAAGACTCATCTTACTTTAACGAAAGTACGAAAGTCGACGCGCTTTTCTCCTATTTAAATTTTCTCGCCATCCGAAGCTACTGAGAGTTTCGGCAATGCCCACGTATAAAATTGTCCTACGTACCATAACATGAGGAAAGAGTCGTTACAATTTAATCTAACGATTGGCAATACGTTTCGCTTCTCCCAATCGTATTTTCCAATTGAGAAAAGGAGGCTTTTCTCATATCTCTCACTGCTCCCGGATTCGCGAGCTTGTAAGCGCGACTCGCCTGGTCACAGGACCCTAGAGACGCACGAGCTCGCAACCGCCATGCTTCGTGATTGAACCATTGTGAGGAAACTTATTCTTTCTCCCTGTATATTGAACCTTTCAAGTCAATTTAACCTCCATCCAAAGTCATGTCCCGAGGGTGCCGGAGAGAGTGGCCAACGTCCCATGTACAGAGGAATACTGCATATTCCAATGTCGCAGTTCAACTTAAATCACGGAGATGACACTCACTTGCCCCAGATTCGTTGATGGGGGCACCTGCCAAGGGACCGCAACCTTGGAACTCTATCGCTTCGCAATCTGCAAATTGCGAAGCTCCGCGGCGTGCGGACTACTTGCAGCCACGGGAGAAAACGAGTAAAAGAATTCTACACTTTGTAAAGAACAGTCAGAAAAAGAGTGAGAAAGAGTGTATTTTCAGAGTCTCTATTGCTTTCCGTTATAGTCGAGTATCTCTTCGGTGCATACTATTCTAGCTTGCAATTAAAATGAATTCTTAAACTAAAGAAAATTCGAAAATTTTCTTCAGATGTAATTTTACTTTGAGCCCTGTCTTGCATCACCAAAGCGGTTTATTATTTTGTTTTCATACTTGATTGCGTTCTTAGCTTCCTTTATTTCTATTCTGTTTCTTTTTATTTCTAGCAAATTAATATTTATATATGTTAAAATATTATCGAATATGAATGTTAAGTTGATAAGTAAATTATCGATTCTTTTAATTTCATAAATAGGATATATCATATGCATGATATTGAATTGATAAGAATATGGTAGATGAATAATAAATACGATAAGAAATATAGTTTGAATAATGTTTGTCAATCGCAGTGAAATATAATTAGATTTTATTTGAACGTATGTAAAGTACCTTTACCCCACTCACACATACACTATTCAAGCCGCTTAAGCACACACTATTCAAACTGTGCACCTATACACTGCTTGCTAAGCGCAAAGGCACAGCGCAACTTACGCACCGCCGGCGGTCTTGCACGCGTACGCTGTACGTGCAACCGTAGGTACTTTGAGTCAGCGCATTGTCAGCGCCAACTCCGAAGTCCTTACCGTAATAAAAATTGAACCTTTCTATTTATATACATTTCGACTATCTAAGCCACAACATAGACAATAAAACCAAAACTATCTTCCACTAGAAAGAATGCAATTCTAATGTTTATTTATTCTACCGCGTTACCACCATTCGCCCGTTACTAAGTCACCTGCCACCCAGTATACAAGCATATGGTTTCTCATCACGTGCCTAAATCTGTTAACCATTGTACTCGTTTTGCTGAATATCCGACTACATTGTTTATACACTCTAAAAAGCTATACATAAAAAATCCTTTTGAAAATTCTTCGGTAAACGTTTATGTACCGAGAAAGTTACGCACGAAAATCTCTTTTTGAAATTCTGTAAATTTTACATTTATTTTATCATCATTCTAGCAAAGAATATTTAACTGCGCAATACCGAATTTTCTTAGTTTTCTTTTGTAAATTAAAATCTATAAAAACCTCTGACTCCTATACAGCAGCAGCATTCAGCACTCAGGAAAGTTAGTCGGTCACAAGCATTTAGTGTTTCAAGCAACGTTTCGGTTTTTTCGAACTTCGCATGTGCTATCGGTGTTGAGCATTTGACTAATAAAATTTCGATACATATAAAATTTCTATAATTGTAAAATTTAACACACTGAAATAAATTATAACCAAAATCAGTGAAAAGTGTACAATTAACCTTTATACCAAAAACTTCCTTTACACGGTTATTAATATTTATCTTAATTTCATCTTTAAAAATGTATACAAGACTAACTATCAATTTTATTTATATATTATTTTCTTGAAAGATATCCTATTTGAATCAGGTAATATAATAATATACAACTACTTCCTTTACGATTTTGCTATTTGATGTCTGACAGTACGTTTCTGGCAAATAATGCATTATGACAGATTTCTCATGCCATTCTGTATATACTAACATAAAATAATTAAATTTAACACTCTGTTGCGTAGAAAACGGAACTTTATATTTTTATTATTAAATCTGCAGATATTCTTGAATCTTTTATCATGATTATTTACCTCATGGTTGAATAGTTATATATTAAATAACTTTTATATCCATCCCTCACTTACGTAAGTAGGAATGGTTGCACATATGCATGTACAAATCTACTTATGAATTAAATACGTAGTTTTTTATAAGTTTTATTACAACTATATAAAAATTTACCTATCAGCAAAATATTTTCTTTTTCCTTTAGTAATTTTATTTTCAACTTCGAATAAATCCTATTCAAATTTTTTATATTTTTAGTTTTTTCATCAGCATGCTATATAATACTCTTGAATTTTATATTTTAACTAATACTTAGCTTATCTTAATCTCGATGGTTTTATTACATCTTTAAATAGAGCGTTATTTTTCTATTCTATAATTACGTTATTTCTAAAGATTCTTTATTTTGATATTCAATTTTGTCCATCCCTTGATACAAGATTAAAATGAAATGGATTAAATTTTCATAAAAAATTTGAAACTTTAGTTTTATATAAAATAATTTGATGTTTCATACGTAAAGAATATAATAAAAAGTTATAGATATCAAAATTATCTTCAATGTTATAAATAATATATATTCTCATAATTATTCTAAATATATCAATTACTGTAAAGTTACTTTCTTCTTACATTAAAAAATATTTTTTTTCGATATTTTCAGTAATTGAAAGACTGAAATATCAATTCTTTTAATTTGTATCAGTTAGTTTATTATTTGGTACTAATTCTGTAATACTTTCCATTCAATTAAGTGTCTTATTAATTATAGATATTGATTTTTTTACCTTTAAAATGTGCTAGAATTAAATATTTTAATTATCAATAAGGTGTCATTTATGAATAATTTATAATAGATCATTTCTAAAATTTTAATTGTTAGTAAATAATACTATTAAATCTGCTTAATACTTATAATATTTCATATTGCTTCTGTACAGATTTAAACTATTTTTTATTAAGATTTATTTTACTCAAGTTTCTATATAAAACATAAAATATTTTTTAAAGATTTTTTATATTTATTAAGTAAAAATAGCTTTAATAATAATTTCAATTATATAATAACAAATAAAAGATCAAATTTTTTAACTATAAAAGCATTGATATAAAATTGACCTGTTGTCGCTTGCTAATATTGTTTTATCTATCATTCGTTTATTATAGTAAAATACTGTATGTTTTTAATTTGGGCACCAAAAACTTCCAATTTTAACTTTCTAATTGAGAATCACCAAAACAACAGAGAAAAAATTTGCTATTATTTAAAATTGTAAGATTAAAATATAATATTTGTAGTTACACATACATGTTATTAAGAGTAGTATAAGCAATTATGTTATCTGTAATATTGTTTAGCAGCTATGACACATATATCTTTTCTATATGCGATATATAAATATTTTTATTTACATAAATTATACTTACTCTTTTGTTAATGTACAACTAAATAAAATCATTTATATATTTAAAAAATGTTTTTACAACAAACAAATATCCATTATATATATGGTTCATGACAAATTAAATATCGATGACTAAATCTATCTTCATCAATTGAATCCATTGATATATTACTAAAAAGACAGTCATAGAAGCTTTCACAATCTGTCTTAAAAGATACATGAGAGAGAATATACGAATCACTTTCCTTTCGGTTTCTATTCTGTTATTATTTATTTCACTTTCGCTACTTCTCTATTTTCTTTTTGATTTTTTTCCTTATCTCTCTTAATATCAATCCAGACTAATGCAGAACAAACATCAATATCGATATCTTTACATCTTTGTTTTATTCTGTACCAATATATAGATACTGTGCTTTATCGATTTAATAAAAATTGAAATGACACTAGTCGCCACTAAAAATCACGGCGTAGAGATTTTACACATTCCATATTTTTTCTTCAAATTTGGTTGAATACGTTTTAAACTCTGAGGTATTCTCAGAAAAAACAAAATTGTCGGAAGCCATAGTAACATAAGTAGCGTTACCACGTAATTCGCAATCAGCTAACACTGATCTATCGGTGCTTAAAACTCCGCATTCAATTCGCGAACCACGAGAAAATGGCACTCATTTATCTTTATTTCTATACTAAGACCTTCTTCACTTCTTTTTCTACCTTAAGTCTTTTTCTTCCTCGCACTTTATACTTACTACAGTTTCCCTTTATTTTATCCTTTTATTTCAAGGTGCCCTTCTCTTTATGTATTATATAAAATATAAAAATCCTTGTTTTTTGCATCGCAACAATATTTATTAAAAAAGGAAGCAGTTTTGAAAGTTTATTATATTAAAATTTGCTTCCATCATTTATAGTAAAAAAAATTTTATATAAAAATTTTAAAAGCTTTTACTTTACTTCTATGTATATTATGGTCTCGAAAATATAAATACTTATTTAGAATTTAATAATTTTTTCACAAATATTTTATATTCGATTTTAAATTACAAAAATTTTATTGTTCATTTATTGAATTTAGTTTAATCTATGAAATTAATTAAAATTTTTTTTAATTCATTGTATCAAGTTAAGATAGGACTTATTTTTTATTTTCATTTTATATACTCATATTTTTAAGTATCAATTGTTGAGTTTTTATTAAAATATATTGCTATTACATTTTAATTTTTATATTAAAATATATTTAATAAATTATACAATGAAATTTTATACTCAAATATTCCTTTAATTTTATTTATGTAATTTATTTATACTTGTATAGAAGTATAAGTTTAGAAAATATTAATGAATATTTTAATAAGTTTTTAATAGACCCATGAAAATATCAATTTTGACATAAATGAATAAATTTTATTATTTTAAAGGATTACATCTCACGTCAATAACATAGATTCATGCATAAACTATTAATATATTTATGCAGTATTATTTTTAGTTTAATATTACTCACAAAAAAGATAATATTATATTATATTTATATGGAATACAATAGGAAAATTTATATTTCTTAATATTTTTTCTTCTGCTTATAATATTAAATCTTTTTATAATCTTTCCTCAACATATCCTTTTTATTTCGTAAGAATTTAATTTATTTAGTAAATTTTTTCTTATTTTTACATTATATATTTTATTACCTTTATCAATTTTTATCTATGCTTTAGGAAAGACAACCGATTTTGAATAAAATTAATTAACCATCAATCATTGTAAAACTCTTGATTTTTCAAATTTATCACTATCGGTGTACAAATAGCTGAGAATATTTGTTTTCACATTCTTCTCACTCTTCTGTCTATCGCGATTTTTTTTTTTTTGTACTTTTGTAACGATATTTGTTACCATTTTTTCGTTATTTTTATTTTACTCCTCTTTCTGAACCGTTTCTCAAGCTACTTGTTTTTTTTTTAGAAATTTTGCACCGCTATGACAAAGATATAAATCTTTTACCAGCTCTAAGCCGACGGCTACTGCTTTCATATTACTGCATAATACAGCAGCATTAGATTGTACTATGTGGTAAAATACATAAAAAAATTGTCTGCTCTTATCTCTCATGCTATCTCTCTTTCTCCTTTTGTTTTAATTCTAGGTATATAATTTTTCTCCTTTACACCTCTTTACTATTTTCTTTCATGTTCTCACTCTCTTATATTTTTTCTCTTTGTAATCTCTTTTTTCGCTTTATTTTTTCCTCTATTACACATTATAAAATTCTCTTTTTTCTTTTTCTCTCTTTCTATTCACATATATCATACTTATCCTTTCATATTTCTCTCGTTCATTCTGTTAATTCTATCATACTGCTCTTCAACAAATATCTGTTGCTAATATTCTTATATAATAGTACATGAGTTTCATTATTAATTTTAATCTTTAAAGCAAATAAAGATATATTTTATATAAAATAAATATTTATTAAATTAACAGTAACCAATGATATCTTATATAAGTTATTCTATACGAATAGTAATTAAAATATACACATACACTGAAATTTAGATAATTTTATACAAAATTAAAAATTTTCTTAAAGAAATACAGTACATTATTTTAGAAAATGTATAAAAATCATAAAAATTATGAAAACTTTTAATACAATAACTACTTAGTATTACATTTTATTAAAAAATGTATATATATGTCTATTCTAAGGAAAAGATATATATTAAATTATACGTTGTATATTTATTTTTAGTACTGTTTTGAATTATTCTATATTGTATGATAATTATAATCATTTTACAATTATTAAAATTCTCTTTCATTCAATTATTTTTGTACACATGTTGTAAATACTATTTGAAAAAACTAATAGAATATGATTTTCAACTGTTTTAAACATCTTCCTTTAAATTTCTTTATATCTACTTATATTTAATGACTTTCATTTAAAATTATTTCAAATTTTAATACAGATATAAGATCGCAGATTATAAAAAATTTTTCAAAACAACTAAATATTTCTTCATAATAGATTAAATTCCTTCTTGAAAAATCAGTAAAAATACGTATGTCTAATCGCACGTAAGCTATAAATACCTATTTTACTCTTTTATTATGTACTAAGAATTTAAGAAACTCGTCGCGCACTTAGGCCTTTTTGTTACTTTTATTTTTCATTCTTTGTGTCTCGTTCGTAGCTCATCAAAGTATTTTCCCATTTTTCCATTCAATTTTTTCACACGGGCCCTAATTCTCACAGCATTTCATCCTGACACTCTTTTTTTTAATAGGAGTGTGCGACTTCCGGCTTTTTCCCAGCTTTCCAGCTGGGTGAACTTGCGATTCCATTTCCGAGGGAAAAGCTGGCTACTAGAAAAGTTCAGAGAGACAGAAAGAGAAAATCTGGAAAAAGGGGGAACTAGTTATGCTACCCGGGAATTATTGGCTCTTTGCGTTGATGGATCTCCGGGAATTGGAGGCGATGATGCAGACAATCTAAGTGCGAGAACCTTGCTAAAAATATCTTGTTGATTGTATGGTCATTTTTACCCTCTATTGTTCTGTCATATTTCTTTTTTTCTTATGTCATACTCTTCGAGAAGGAAGCATTTGATTTCCTCTGAATCACAACAAATTCCATTATTTTCATATAGATATATTTAAGTATATTTACAAACATATAATATGGTATAATTTTTATCAAATATTAATATGAACTATTGCTTTGCATACTTAAAATTATGAATATGTCACAATTATACATTGGTTTTATCTTAGTATAAAATGCTAAAAAATAATCTCTATATATGATATCAAACATATTTAGTAAAATTAATATAATTTAATGATCAATAAATCTTATATTATTAATCTCATATTTATTAAATAATTAGTATTAATTATGATTTATCTAGTTATATTTCAGTACGTAACGCACACTCTACGTATTAAGATGTAGTATAAATTAATATAATATATATTGTACATAAATCTAAATTATTTCCAGATCATAATTAACCTATATTTTTCTTTTTCTAAGTAAAAAAAATAATATGATTTTACATAAACTATAATAAATATTTAATTAGATATAATTTTAATATATAAATTTTTAGTAAATTAAGTAATGAATAGCATTCAATCTATACATACGTATATACCTATTACCTTATGCTATGAACCAAGAGTGTATTATTTGAAAAACTAAGCGTTGAAATTTGTCTCTCATCATTTAGAAAAAAAACAAAAAAATTTTTGTATAAAAAAAAAACCCCCCCTTTTAAAACACTGATTACAACTTTTCAATAAAAATTTCCATCAAACGTTAAATGTTTCTACACGTGAAATAATTTATTAATTTTGCTCTTCAACTATTATTTGATAATTGGTATTTAATTCATAAATTATTTTATTTACATAAAAAATAAATATATTTATATAGGCAACTACAAAATAATTTATAAAATTTAATTTATAATTTTTAAATTATAATTATATTTAATTTATAAATTTTTTAAGTATTTTATAATTTTTTATTGTAAAATTATTTAAAAATAAGTTGTTGGGTTTGTGTTTATATATTTATAATAGCTAAAAATATTTTACAATTGTGTACAATGAATAAGAAAAGAAACATGCAAGAAGAATAAGTAAAGAAAAGAATTATAAAGAATAATAGTAAAGTATAACTGTAAATAGAAACTAATAAGACAAATAAAAACAATATAATACTTTGAAGCTGTATGAATAAAAACTATTATGGTTGATACGATTATATTTGAGATATTTTATATAAAAGATACTTATTAACTTTTATTAAATTTATACTCTTATAAAGGAGTCAGGATGTAGGGCTTATCAAATTGCTTTATTAACTTATTTAATTCCAAAATTTTTCTTTATTTAAAAAGATATGTAAGTTTAATTATTACAAAATAATATAAAAATAGTAGTAGTATAGTAATATAAAATGAAGTAATAAAAAATAAGTAATATAAAATTTGTTTAATTGAAATAGAATACAAGTATTGACATCAAAATTTACAGACTAAATATGTAATATCGAAAGCTCTGTCACCGAATACAGAAAGTTTAATGCTAAAATGCTTATTGCTGAATGCTGCTCCAATAATGAAGTCAGGGGTTTTTATAAGATGTATAGGATATCACATAACTTTTCGACACTTATAAGTCTAAATATTTTCTCGATAGGGTGTATAATGAGTAGCGTATGTAATCATGTCATAATAGCTGTTCGTTCAGCTAGTAAACGAATCTTCGGTAAAAATGAATACACAGATTTTGATATGAAACTGTGTGTTCACACATAATAACTGTATGTATAAAATTTGATGGGTGAACTTTTCGGAAGAGACAAATACATCACAGACATACCACAGTCCAATGCTGCACCAACCAAGCTATCGAATTTGTGTATGTCTGATGTTTAATGAGGAACAGTCGGTGCTTTGTAGCCGAATGCGCGCAATAGAGTAGGTTAGGCACGCACAGCCATATAGATGCATGTGTGTTGTATATATGAGTGATGTAAGAGTGTATATTTAGTAATGCAAGATGTATGGTTACTAACGTAAGAGTGTATGCATGAGTAGCGTGAGAGTAACTCGGTACGTTACACTCTATTAAATTTTAAATTATAGAATCATATTTCCGATTAAATTAGGAAACACTGATAAATACACAATTTTTTAAATACAAATGAAATATTTTAAACAAATATTCATTGGTTATTGTAAAATTTGAATGCTTGTTTTATAAAATATAATAATTGAAGTTAAAAAAAATTTTTTTGACATATCAAAATACATATTTAGCATATATTTAAAGAAGAAAAAATTTTAAAATAAATAATTACTTTATTTATATTTTCATTAAAATAATAAAAATAAATGACTTATTATTATTTTCAAAACAAATTTTTTAAATATTTTTTTAAAATCAACATAAATATTGTTAATGAAAGATTAAATATCAATTGAATATTAACTAATATAAAAATTGTTCTAATTATATTTAATTTTATAAATAAATGTTTTTAAGTAATCAAAAATAAAACTAATTAATTTAAAATATTAATTTAATCATTTGATACTTATTCTAAAATTTTGAAAAACTACAACAGTATTCAGGTTTATATATTTATAAATAAAAAAAATTTTTTTAACCATTTTCTTAGGTTTTTCAATATGGTTTTTCTATACATTTGTTATAATATTAAGCTACATATTTAATTTAAAAAAAAATAATAAATTATAAAATACCCTTTGCTAATAACTTTTAAATATTTGAAATTTCTTACAACTGGATTGATAAGTTCTTTATATCATATTTAATAATAATGAATAATCATGAATTTCTGCGAAAAAGCTTGATATTTTGCACATTCAAATTTATAATTTGAAATCAAAATTTTGAAATTCGAATAATTCGACTTTATGTAGTGATTTGCAAGCATTCGAATCCCATATACATATTTTATTTCTTATACTTATATAAATTCGTGGCTTCTTTTCAAAAAATATCTTAGCAACATATACTAATTATTATTTATAAAATTACAATTAAGAAAATAAAAAATTATATTATAAGGCACCTTAGGAGAAATATGGATTTAATATTGTACCGATATTTATGTATTTATACGCAATATATTTGTTGTTACAGAGGTGCTTAATGTTTTTTAATAAGAACATTAAAAAATATTATTTTTTTTATTGTAATTGTTATCTTATTATGTTTTTAATTTTTTCGATATAAATAAAGATCATTTTAAATATTACTTTTAACCGTTACAGACTGTACCATAAGTTCTTTGTATAATCTTTTTAAAATCTAATTTAGCCCTTTCAAAATACAATTTATTATTTTCTATATAATGGTAACATATGTTCAGAGTTAAAAATATTCAACTTATTTTTCTAAATAAAATATTTCATTTATTTATGATAACAAAATTAAAGTAAAAATATTTTCTTCGCTTTCAAAAAGTCATTCATAATTTATAAATAAACTAATTCTATTTAATATAAAGTAAATAGTATATAATTATCTGTGAAATATACTATAAATATTATTATTAAATTAAATATAATTTAAAATTATATATGTTGTTGCATTTAATAACTGCCTATTATTTTCCAAAAATTCAAAGTATAATACGTTAAATACGACTTTTAAAGTAGCGGATTTACTTTTACGATAATTTGAAGATAATTAAATATACATATATTATTATAGTGAATTTTGTTTTTCGATATACTTATTAATATTTAATCATTAATAAAACTTTTCAACATATATAATTATATAAATATTAATTTTATATTTTAAAATAATAACATATATTATTCTATACGTTTTTAATGTATTTTAATGATATTTTTAAATGTACCAATGTATTCAAAAGTAAATAAAGCATAAATTATTAAAATTTTTTTTAAAGAAAATAATATTTAGTTTTATAGTAAATGAAAAAAATTTTGAATTTGCATTGATCAAGAAATTACTAAAAAGTTTTTTTATAAGAAATTTATTATAGGTATTACATTATTAATTTATTATTATATCAATTAGTTTCACTTATGTCATTACTTTACATGCTTATTTCAAAAAAATTTATAGCAGTGTATGCCTTTGTTAAAAATGAAATTTAATATAATAATTATATATATTGGATAAAATCATTAAGAAAATTTATTACAGAATGATAGAAGTGATTTTTTATTACATTTAAAAAATGTTTAAGATGATATTGTTAATTATAAATGAAAATATAATAAATTTTAATAATTGTTAAAAGCATCAAATATACAAATTAAACAGAAAAGTAATAATAACTAATAATATATTAATATTTAATATAATAATAATAGTATAATAATACATTGAAAATAACAGAAAAATAGGAAAATGAAATGTCGTTTATACAATGTATAGAAATTTCGCTTTACTTAATAACGTTTAAGTATTTAATTAGAGACATTAAGAAAGATTGATTGTAAGTCTCATATTTTAAATTGATTAACAAAATATGTAATTTCATTAAAAAATTCAGAAGTAAAATTTTTTCTGTAGATCTAAATATTACACGTAAGAAAAAGCATTTTTTATATAATAATTAGTCAGTAATTTTTCAAATTAAAAAAAATATTGATATATTTAAAAATAAAATGTTATGTCTCATAATAATCTCAACTCAATTAAATACAAAAACCCTTGTACATCTATCCCTTGTACATCAAAGATTCGTTTCTTATAATCAGCCATATTTTATATCGTATTTCTGTTTTAGATTAGAACATAAACTCTCGATTAAATAGAAGTATGTATCTGAAATATGATAAGGTCATTTTAATGAAGTTGTATAATTTCTTTAAATTTTGTACTTAAATAATACCTGGAATCGATCGTTTAAAACAACTTTATATTAATAGTAAACACAGGTAGATTTTATACCTTATCTATTTGGGATCAATAAAATACAAATATAAATATAAACTGCAAATTTAAAAAACTAAACATATCAACAATTAATATATTCTTATTAATTAGTCGATTAATCATTGTATATTGATCATAATATATTATTAAATCATAATAATAATATACTGATTAATCATAGTATATTAGGTAAACACTGATTATGAAAAGATAAATTTATCTCATTTGATCATTTTTGTAAAAAAATTTTCATGAATTATTTATTGAATATATTCTATTGTCTAATGGATATAATTTTCGTAATCCTAACAAATTAGCGGTTTCAGATGAAACGGTAATATTATATAACAAATTCGGTATCATGCAGTAGAAACTAACTCATACATAGCGGGAAATTATTCGATGGAATCACCTAAGGATAGACCTTAAACTTCTTGTGACAGTTACATACGAGTAAGTAATGTCATTTACATGTTAAATGACAAATCTATTCTGAACATCCTTAGGTAAGATAAAAACATAAAAAGTAATGATGGACTCCTATAAAATATTTGGATAAATTTATGTACTCATGTATTCTCTTTTTAAATCCTTTTTTTAATAACACCTTTAATAGAACCGATATCACATATAACTCATATAATCCTTATACATCACGACTTTAACATCATCTGACTTTAATTCGATGAAAGTATTGTTCATATTTAAGCTATCAAGGTATCAATAATTTTCTTTTATAAATTAAAAATACTTTAAGTCTCAAGTAGAAATGGTTATTTCTAAATCTGATAAGTAGCATTTAATATTCGTTAAACTATCTAAAAATATAAAGTCACACCATCAAATTGATAGTTAATAAATAAATCTCATCTCTCATATTTTTAACTTAAAAAAATTATATATGTTATAAGATTTAAAGTAAGTCTGATTATAGCTGAAATTTACTAAGAAAACGACGAAACTTATCGTGTTATCGATTTTGTACAAAACGAACTGATAATGCATAAAAAGAGAATTTTTAATAAATTAAGTAGATATAATATAATTTTAAATCAATAATGGTGAAATATTTTTAATGTTAGTTATTAATATAAATAGAAGGAATGAAATAAAAATCAAATAAAAGTTGAGATAGAAAATAGATGAATGTTATAGAAAGCTGTGAAGAAGCGAATAAATGTTTTTACAGTAATTTTGTCAGCAACTTTCTCTCTCCAAATCTCTATTTCTTATCTTTTTCATTCCTCCTTTTTCTACTGTTCGTATTCCTCACTACTACTAACAGTATATATCTATGTCTTTTTCTCTTTCTTTGTTCTTTCCCTTTCTATTTCTCAGTTTTGATAAAAGAACCTTAGGATTTCAATCTGACAAAGATGAATGCGTTATCTAGCTCAGCAAAATCGCAGTAGCCTGACGTCAAATCCGGTAGTAAAAATGATTGATTGTTGCAAGACGCATATCTCTTTCTTCCTTTATTTTCTTTACCTTTGTCCTTTCTTCGTTCATTATATATACACACAGCCCCCCCCCCCCCATATATATATATATATGATATTGTACTTGCTTTGTTCTCACAATAATTTTTTCTCGTTTCTCTTGCTTATTTGATTTCTGACAACAATAATCAAAGACAAAATATCTATTGCATTTTTTTCATTCCCTTAATTGTTGCTGTAGAAAATATAAAACTACTTTTTCTATGAAAATCGAGTTTATTTTTTCCTCTAACTATGTTTTTTTTCAAAATATTTTTCCTTGTTTCTTTTATATCTTGGGTTTTCACTCCCTAGATCAAGTCATAAATATATTTATTGTTTTGTCACTGATCGTGGATTGGTTTCATCCTGAACGTGAGAGCTTATCTATTTTTCTTCTAGGAAAAAGAAGAAAAAGAGGGGAAGAAGAATTTTCTGTACTGCTTACTCAATTCAAGTGTGTACGTGTGTGGTAAATTAAATTAGGATGTAATAGATTTCAAACGGAAAATTCTGTCACTAGTTTTACTATTTTCTGTACTTTCTTTAAATTTCTTTTACCCTCTTTAAAGTTAGTTACCGGATCGTCAAAATTCACTTTACTCGGTTAACAGACATACGCATCACGGATAACAAAATCAAAATTTTTTATGTGCTGAATAAAGAAATATAGACAATGTTTACGTTTTCAGTTTAAATGTTTTTTATTTTTACTAAAAAGAATACAGATTTTATAGACATTTATACTCAATATACATTTCGTTATCAATAAAATATTAGACATACTGATAATAAAGTTATCTTATTTTTATGGAAGAGCTAGTACTTATTTTTCTAACCATTAAAATACATAATAATTATAAATTATTTTATTAGATCATTTATACATGTATAAATTTTTTCTGTGATAATTTTTATTATTATATAAATTATTCCTATTTCAAAATATAATAAAATATTATAAATAAAATAAAATTATTTAATCTGTTCATATCTTTATAAATAAATATTTATTTGATAATTTAAAATGCTATATATCTACATATATAAAAGTTGAATTATCGTTCATAAAAAATTCATAATCACTACTGAAATGTATAAAATAGAATTAGAGTTTATATATTTTCGTTTTAAAAACTAAATACGGTATTAATATTAATTCATTACATTATAATTTACTTAAATTTTATTATAATTTATTTAAATCTTACTAATATTATTTCTAACATTAGAATAAAATAAAATAAACTCATAAAATAAAAATGAATTAATGAAAGAAAAAATTCTTAATTTTACTTTATAATAATAAATTAAAAGTCATTTTAATTAGATTCTGTTTAGATTTATTTTAATTTTACAGGTTAATCAACTTCTATTATGATGTATCAATTTTATTGATTAGAATTAGTTTAAAACTTCGTGAAATTAAATAAATTTGTACTTTTTTAACAAAGTTCTGTGAAAATTGAGACTAAAGTAAACATAATGACAAAAGTAATAGCCACTTCGTAGCGTTTTATTCATTACTCGTTAACTTTATTTTTATGTAGTACCTTCATGAAATTTAGTTTCAAATAAAAAGTTCTTCATTTATGTAGCACAAAGTGCTATTATGACATAATTAAAATACTGAATACGCATAATGATAGTACGTCAAAACCATACATTAAAGTGTATGTTAAAACAGTCTTATCTTTCCATAAAAATAAAATGTTAAGATTTTTTCAAACAAAATGTATATAATAATTAAATATTTTTTAAAATTTATGTATTATATATGAAATATACAACATTTAAGATTATTTATCATAAAGAATATAATGCTTGGTAATTTATAAGTATTTCTATAATTCACCATAAATTTTCGAAAATTGTATATATTCCCATAACGATAAATTTATAAATAAATTTTGATAAGACAAGTTTCGTAGATTTTTATCTATCAAATATAAAAATTATATAATTATTTTATAGCAATAATTTTTCTAATAATTCTCAATAGAAAAAAACAATAGAAAACCTGATAAAATATTCATTTATAGAGCATGATCTCTAATCCATGTACGTGTTTAAAATGAATCTCGAAGTTGATAATATTATTCTTATTACTTGGGATTTTATGATTTAATAATAAAATCTCATATCTTTTAATGTAATGTAAACTTTGCAACAATGTAAGTACTGTATGGTATAATTTAATTTCAATATTTTCTGGATTATATAATATAATTCGGAAACAAGTCATAGATAAACATAGTGGTGCATATTTATATTTGACTAAATTAATATAAATTTAAAATAAAAAAATGTATCTAATTTATGTAAAACATGATACATGAAACATTTGTAATTATAATTAAATTATCGCTTTACTGTAGATATAACTCATTTACAATAATTGTTTTAGTAACTACTATGAATAGATTTTTACTTGTAACTCTAAAATGAATTCTTTCTTTATTATTTATACTGTACTTTACAGATTCATTTGGATTTTAAAATATTATGCAACAATATGTACGTAAAAATTTGTCAAAATAAATTACATGCATTTAAGGGTTATTAATAGATTGTAGAAATACCATAATTATGCAAATACTGGTTTAAATAGAAAAAGAATTGATGGGGTTGATAGGTGGAGAAAAAAACAGGACCTGCCTCTGAATAATTAAAAATTACAGTTTCTTGGTGTATGTGATAATAGAATCATTTTTATCGTTCATTCAACGGCTTAAAAATGAAAAAGCAAATGAAAAAAGGATAGGGAAAGTGAGTTGATAGCGGTGATGCAAAAAAGTAGGTCGGTGTAATACGGCAGTCTCTTAACGACTAGAGATCGAAAGATCATTAATCTTTGAGCTAACACAAGCGCACACGTCCTTATATCTTCCGCGGTAATTTTGTTTCCATACTCTTGCCTATCTTTGCTTAAAGGTTCCTTCTTCGTTTCTCCTTTACTTCCTTTTTAATTCTCTTTTCTTTATTGATCCAATCTCAAGTATTTATGTTTCAATTTTTAGATTATTTACTTTTTAGAATTTTTAATCATTTTATTTAACTAATTTCATCTTTTTCAATCATTAAATTTCATTGAATTATTAAATTTCTTACTTTACCAAACAAAATTCTTCGTGGTTTTGTGTTTTTAACTTACAACGATTAGTAAATAAATTATCAATATATTATCGTTACATTAAACGTTTACACAAAATTATGAATATTAGAAAAAATATACATTGAATGTATTTTTTTAAAAGTAAAACTTACTTTTATAATTGATTCTTTACAAATGAAATATTTATATTTTTTTAAACTAGATAATTGGCGCTAATTTATAAATATTTCGTAATTATTTTCATTGGAGTATTTTATACAATTTTAATGAAATGTGGAACATTTGTTATTATTATAAAAACAATTGTTATTATTAAATATTATTAATATTAGATATTTCAATTTAAATTATATAAGTAAAAACTCAATATTAGTATAAAAAACTTGGATCAAGAAAATACTTAGCTCTTTTTTCACATTTGAATTATGTAGAACATCAAATCTAAATTTACTAATTACATTTGATTATGAATTTAAGTATAAAATTTAAATATTTCTGTACTTGGTTAAAATAAATATATGTATGTGTGCATATGTCAACGTAAGTGTGTTTTTATGTGCAAAATATCTCTTGCTGATTAATTTTAAATAAAATTTTCTGATAAAGTTCATCTACGAATAGCTTGTCCATTAACTGAAATTGTGTATTCATTATATGAGGGTGTATTATTTCTATTTTCTTTTGTCATTTTAATAACTTAGATACACTAATCCTATAAAGTAAGAATAAGTCTTACTACTATCAAAGAGATTGATACGTTTCCACATTAAAGTAATACGTAGGTTCTAGCATGATGGAGAAGCTAGCCATTCTTGTTTAAAGCATACCATCGCATAATACCAACAACCTCATGTATTTGTTATTATTTTTGTTTACTACCTTCTAGCCAAATGAAGAAAGTATCTATAGCCTTTTAAACCATTATCGAAATAAATGTTTCACTTAGATTGTATTTATTTGTATTAGGTTTTTAAATATATTACTTTTTAATGAAAGAGCTTTGTAAAGATATTCAAATTAATTTCTTACGAACAATTTGCATGTATAGTTCAAAATTTTATATAAATTGAGTATATTCAAATTTTTAAAAAACAATCAAGTAATAGAGTACATTATTTGTTTTGCTACAAATCTTTTTCAATAATATTTCGATTCAAAAAGTTACAAAATATGTAAAATAATCTATAAGTTATCTATGAATAGACACAGAAATTTGATATTACCTGAATTTCATATTACATTTTTAAGTTTTCTAAACGAATTTGAAAAATAAGAGTAAATTCATAATTAATTTCAAAATATATATGATAATTTTTTAATTGTTACAGAAATTTTAAAATTTCTATCAATTTTCTATAAAGAATATGTTTATGTGCGCGCGCGCGCGCGTGTAAAAATAATATTTTTACTACTTGAAATAGAAGCAACTTTAGAAGAAAACTTTAATTTTTTAATTCAAATTTTTATTTGAAATAATCTATTATAATAAGTTTATATTTTATATTTCATTATAAAATATTTAATTCTATTTATTAATAATTTATCTGCAAAAGTTATTAATAATGCAAATCATAATTTTTATATTGTTTTAATGGAAAGATTCATAATGATAAATAACTAACAAAAATATATTGCTTTATTGAATATAAATAAAATACATTATTAGGGATAAATAATATTATATCATTATAAAAAAAAATAGAAAAATAGTAAATGAATTAATTATTAATGTATTTTATCTATTCTTAATACATTCTTCATTACCTTTAACTATGAATATCTGGTATTAGATAGTTAAATTTTTTTTACTTTATTCTAATTTCATATTAAAAATTTAGAATAATATTTATAATTCGTCTATGTTTGTATAAAATTAGAAATAAAATTAGAAAAACATCGTAGAATCTATAGAATATACAAAAAAAAATAATATTAACAATTTAGACTATATAAAATAATGATAAAAACTGTGAAATTTGAGTTATAAATAATAAAAATTTTTAAATCGATGAAATGTAATCCTAATTATTTATTTAATTCATTAATTTAGTTAGTAATTTTTAATTATTATTATGGTATCACAAAATAATAAAATATGTTTATGCCTTTTAGTTTATCGAACAAAGCTTATTCTAAATTCAGTACTAAATCATTTTATTCCTAACTACTTAAATGTATAATTAAATATAGAATTCAAATTTTTCTCATTTTTACTAAGCTAAGATTTTCTAAATCTTATGAATTGTTCTTCAATATTTAAAATTTTCATTAAAATAATTTAAAAAATTTTATATAGGTTATTGCTTGAATTATTAACAAACCTATGTTTATGCTGTTGTCATAAACTCAAAGAATATTATTCTGTGCTTATAAATGTACGTGCATCTGCGTATGAATGTATTGTACTATGCATATATTTACTTAATTAATCGAAAATATTTATGAAATGTTACAGTACTAATACAATAGTATAATATCTGTTGTAAATAATATATAATAATAATAAATTTACAACTATATGCAGAATATATAATTTGGCTTATCTAATTCTATGAACAATATTTTCATAAAAATTCATCATTAAATTACTTTTCTATGTACTAATTTATCACACCGCTTTTCATTTTCTTTTAAATATTTTTTAGTTTTATTTCATTCTTGAGTCATTCATTGTATCGCTATTCGTTTACTTTTTTATTCGTGTCTTTCTAATCTGCAACTACTAATATTATTGTTAATAGAACTAAACTATAAGAGCATATTTGTATCTAATATATAATTGGAAATAGGTGGGTAGGGATAAGTTTTGAAACATAATTTTGAATTTGCAAAGAGATATAAAGAAAATTAATTTTGTGATTATTAAACAGTAGTTAATCCTAGCAATAAAATTTTAGATTTTTGCAAATATATTAAATTTTTTTAAACTAAAGCATTAATGTAATATATTAACCAATTTTTAACAAATTAAAGAATATTTTATATTAAAAAAAGCATTAAAATGTAATTTAAATTAATTGAAATGGACAAATTAATTAAAAAATATATTTATTATTGAATATTCGAAAAGAAAAAAAAGTTCAGTCGATATATTCAATTTATTTTTAGAGATAAAAATTTTTCAGTATTGTTGTATGATAGAAAAATACAATCATTTTAATTTTTTGATTTTAAACCATTATTCTGAAAATATATTAAAACATTTTAATTTCTACCAATAAATTACTTATTATGAATATTTTACTATAATATTAAAATAAAAATAAATATTTTATCAATATCTCATATTTTTTCGATTTAAAATATTTTAAATTTATATTTAAAATGGAAAATCGTGGAATGCATAAGGATTAGTTTCTAAAAGAACTAATATTTTATTTTTTACAAAAAATTTTCAAAGTAGTAAAAGTATTATTTTAATAAAAGCCAATTATACAATATTCTATCTTTCAACTAAAACGGATCGATTAAATGAATATTAAAGATATATATATGCGTGCATGTGACTGTACGTCAAAGGTCCCATCCTTTCGGGTTCAATTAAAACGAACAAAACTTTGCTTGAATAGTACGCAAAACTGCGGATTTTTCTCTTTTCCTAGTGTTTCTCTCTCTCTCTCTCTCTCTCTCTCTCTCTCTCTCTCTATCTATCTATCTCTCTATCTCTGACACTCTCTCCGATGTGATAGTGAGATGGCGTAAAACGAGACTTCAACAGAGAACTATGGCTGTGATCGGGATTCGCTTTTCAACAACGCGCTATGTACGAATAATTTACATGGTAATGAGTATCGGCATTGGCTTTGCCTCGGGTAAAATCAGGCCGCCATTGCCATCGTTGTCACCGTCGTAGCCACCATTGTGTTGTGTATCGACATACGCACGAACATACGTTCATGCAAAACTACGAGTGGTAAGCCAGTGAAGCTACCGAGTACATACGTGTTTTTTTCCGAATGCTAGGCAAGTAAACGGTGTATTTGAAAACTAAAAAAAGTTAAGCGAGAGAAAAAAGACAAATTTTAAAAGTCGAATCTGTCGAGGTTCACACACCAAACGAGAAATCGTCATGCACGTCTGCGTGAACCCGCGTCTGGTACAGTTTTTTTTTCATTTGTCAAACTTTTCATTTCTCTATGTAGTCTTTTTTTATTGTAGCGCAGTATTAAATTATCGGTTTCTCTCTCTCATGTTACCGCATCAACATCAAAATTTCCCTGGCACTTGCTTTATCATTCTTTCTCAGTATTGCTTACACATAGCTTTTGCTTATTCTAGTTTATGCTGGTTTTACTTATTTTTCGTTGCGCATATAAAACTGAATATCATGATGACAATGGCAATAACAGACAGTATTAATTAAGATAGAGACTCATACATTTTTATAAATTTGAATATCTTTTTATGTATTTTAAAATTTTATACTTTTATTTTTTGTATAAATACTCAGTACCGGTATATTAGTATTTTCCTTTTAACCAAATCATTAAATAAAAGCAAGGCGTTTAAATTACTTACTTTATTACTTTATTTATTTATCAACAAAGAACATTATTATATTTATGAATTTTATACTGAATATAAAAACTTGATTGTTATTTAATAACTAATAAAATTACAATATACGGTTATTTTAATTTGATTGCTATACTTTCATACGTTTTTGACATTTTAAAAATACATGAATATTTATTTTCTAATCTCCATTTAAATACGTAATAAAAGTTATTGAAATTGTTTAATACTATATTTTATAAATGCTTAAAAAGCAATTTATTATTTAACAGTTTTGCGGTAGCTTTAATGCAGAATTTACATAAGTTTGTAACATAAATGATAGTATTTGATCGAAGTTTCAATTGTACGTATACGTTTACTCCATTTAAAAAATAATGAAAATTTCTGATTAATATAAATGACATACGAAGGTGAATCAACATAGTTTTTATTAATTATATTTCCTTTCTTTTAATAAAACAGTTAATAAAAATATTATTTTATAAAATATTTGATATAATAAAGTTACTAATCTTGGAAAAAATAATACTACTGTAATTTTTGGAAAAGTGGTTTCTTCAAACAAGCTTAAAAATATTTTAGATTTTTTTAAAATTCATAGGAAATGCATAAGAAGTTTTCACTGTTATCAAATAAAGTATAGTAATTTTTTTAATACAAAAAAATTATACAAGAAAAATTGTTTCATTTACAAGCTTCGCAATTTGATAAATAATATTTTTTTAATACGCTATAAAATTTAATATTAGATTAAAAGAAATTTATAAAAAACACTTGTATACAATATTTCTATAGAGTTATTTAAAATTACATATCGGTGTATACCTCACGTTTCTCCTCATTTTTAATTTTCTTATCTCACCTCACAAACAGCAGGCGTCCCATAAACTAGAGTGCTTAAAACGCCTGAATACGAGGCGCTAAACAAATTTAAAAGTAATCGTGCAAAGTCTCTTATCGAAAAACGAACGCTCGATCGTTGCAGCCAGAGCGGATTCCTCTTTCTTCTCGAGTTTCGTCGCTTTGCCAAAGAGGGTGACGCAAAAAGCGAGGCGAAGAGAAAAAAAGAGGAGTCATAAAAAGAAGTTAAAAGTAGTGAGTAGTAAAGAAAAAACGAGAAAGTGCTTGGTGGTGTAGGAGCACGGCAGTGTGGAAAACTAGGTGAAATGGGCAAGTATAGTGGCGTGGGAAGGAATGAACGTAAAAAAGTGAAGAAAGAGGAAAAAGGAAGCCAACGGGAGAAGAACCATCGGAAAAAGAAGCAACGAACGCGCGAAATCCTAAACGAAGCGACAGCAACGACGAGGGGATACTATATTTCGTTTGTCAGAGTGCAGCAAACATTTTCCGTAACACGGATTCTCAAATCGCTCGACGCGTTAATTCAACCAGTACTGTTGGCTCAGCGCTAGATAGACGGTGGCTACCTGTCGGAAAACTGTTACTTCTCTACAGCACACTTTCACACTCTTTTTATTTTCAGATAATTTTACGTATTCTATTTTAAAGTCTCTGAGATTTTCACTCTTGACCTTCAAGCTTTTTTACTAAATGAATCATCGCCTAATTATCCACGTTAATAATGAAAATGGAATGATTTTTGAATGAAAAAATGTTTTGTGTTGGTTTATTAAATACATTTAAATATGCATTTTTTATTTTATAATTATAATTATTAAAATGAAACATTTATCTACTTTGAGATGTTAAATTTACAATCAGATATCTATTCTTCAGAAAATTAGTGTAGCTTGAAATATACATAATATGATTGTATGATAGTAGTACTTCAAAGAAATATTTGAAAAAGCCCTTGCTAGAGAAGAACTAGGTAAATATAAAACTTTTATCGTTTTTGTTTTCTTGATATCTAGAAAATTTTTACTGAATATTACAATCATAAAATTTGCTATAGACATATGCCCATTTTTAATTAGGATATAGAATCGGAAGAATTTTTAATGGTAATATTCCTAATGAAATCCCTTAAATTTTAACATTCAAAACATATGTTGAAAATATTTTTTGAAAACGAAGATTCCTTAAAAATTCAACGTTAAATTTATATTTTACAGGTAATATTCCATCTTTTCAATAGTAATAAGTAATATTAAACAAATGAAAGGAAACATTTTAAAAGATAGTATTTATATATGAAATATCATAATACAGATTGTTGAACATTTACAGCAATTGCAAAACAAATATTTATTAGGTTTTTAATGTATGGTGATTAAAATAATAAATGATAATAATAAATGAGAATATATGTTACTTTGATTAATTAAAAATAAATATACACTGGGTACAAAATTTTTTGAATAATACGTCATCAAAAAACGAAAAAGTTATTTAATATTAAATTATATTTCCAATTATTTTATCTGAAAATGTGCCATATTCGCAGAATTATATAAAAGTATAAAAATAATTTTTAGGAAAATTGTAAATGTTTGAAAAAATATAATAAAAAAAAGAAAGAAGAATAAATTTTTTATTATAATTAATTAATTGTGAAAAAATTTTTTTAATACCTTAATCATAATTTATATATAATAGATTATAATCTAATTTCGAGACACCAAAGTTAGAGCAGATAAGAATTTTAAATTAAACAAGTAACACACAAATGAAAGATAAATGAAAGTTATTTAATAATATAATGTAATATATGTAAATAAGCATAAACATTTATAAATATTAAAAAAATTTATATAAAACTGTTATGTATTAGAAGTAGATCAATCTTCATTTTTATGGAAATAATTAGATATCATTTATATGTTTTTAAATTATATCGGACAAATAAAACGTTTTCTAGAAATAATTGTGTTTATGTAGAAAGAAAAACATTGTATATTCTGGTACACATCAATTTGGGTACCAACACCGTTGTTCGACGAACCTTGCTTTGATACACACATGGGAAACCAAGATATACGTTCTAACTCTGTTCTCGTTAGATTTATATTAGAACAATTTACTTGACTTATCTGATCTTAAAAGTCTTAGCAAAACATCGTATTAGTAACATATCGTAACGACAAATGAAGATAATAAAATCTTGAACGGAAATGAAAATCAAAGAGTCATTTAGCTTATCATATTATATTCACAATATAATATATAGTATATTCACAAAGCTATCATTAAATATGAACAAACAATGTAAAAATTACTTTTAACTGTATTAAACATTTATCACATAATTTACATAATAAAAGTAATAAAAAATTATGTTGAAGGAGATAAAGTATTATATTTATGGTGCAATATTTAATTTACTTTTCATTTCATGAACTTTCATTGCATCAGATTTTAAACATTTTTATATTAATTTTTAAATATCAAAAAACTAAACATAATGCAATTTTCTAAAAGATATATCTAAAATTAATATATTAATATAATTTGTTTTTAATAAAACTGATTATACGAATATTGATATATAATTCATTAATATTCCATGCTGTTTTATAACAACCTATAAATATATTTAGAATCTACAAGTCGTTAGTTTACCGGCAATCATGAGGAGATAGAAAAGGATTATGTTGAAATAATACTGATTATCACAAATAAATAAGTTATATATTAATAAGTTTAGAGTTAGTAAAACAAGAATCTACGTTTAGGTTCTAAAACCGGATTATAAATTTATGAACGTAAGTTACTTCAGAAACTGCTCAATCAAGAATATAATATAAAGCAAACTTCTTGATTAATATAATACTGAAAAGTAAATAAGTAAGCCCATATACTTTACTAATTTTAAAATAATATTTCCAAATAACTTAACTTTAATACTGAATGTGACAATTAAGATATTGATTGATTTTATAATGCCCGAGATTTTATTTTTAGTTGAAACCAAGATTAATTTCGTAAATAGTTAAGTAATTAATCTTATTATAACCCCAAAAAGCCTAAGCTTAAAATGTGAAATAAATTAGCTTACTAAAATTAGCATTTTTCGTCTAGTCTCGATATTTAGCACAGCTAAAGTTGCAGTCAGAAGCACAACTCAGTGCACAAATAAGAAAGTGATTATAAATTCTTTCACTTGTTCGCATATTAAAACTTTTTAAATATTTATAAATTCTTCTTTATAAAAGATAATTGGAAAAATGAAATAATAGCAAATCAAATTTATATATTTGAAATAAGTAAAGTAAAATGATTAACAAAATGTAACCTTGAAGATGAAATTACTAAAAGATTTAATTAAAATATACGTATATTTTATAGTCATGTATACATCATTTATGTATATATGTATGTATTTATTTATATATAAAAATACCGTTTATAAAATAAAATATCATTAAATTTTTTCAAGTATTTGAAAAAAAATAATTTTTTTTTTTACAATTATTTATTAAATATTTCAAGCATTTTGATAGCATTATTAACAGACTTGTTTGAATTTAAAAAAAAATACTGAGTAAAATTGATTTTATTCTGTAATTATTTCAATTCAAAGTGATTTGTTAATTAGTAAAATATATTCAGCTCTATAAATTTAAAAATAACTTTTAGATGCGTAATTTATGATCTGATCGAAAAAATTTCGCCATAAAATTTTCCAATTGGTATATACATGTATACTAGCGCATGTAAAGGTATGTAGGAAGACGGAAAATTCAAAAAGGTATACGGAAAAATATATAGCCGTTTAGGAAAAAAATTTTTCGATAAACTGTACGATTATCCGAGATCACTATACTGAACTTAATTAAGGTCACTAGCGCTAGCATACATTTGTATACATGTGAAAGAGGGAAGGTGTACAAATGTAAAATTTAAAAGGTCGAGCACAAAAGGCGTATAATTTGCAAGGAAATATGTGTATTCCCGTTAATTGGGCAAATGCCATGTGGATACGTGCATAAAATATGGTGCTGCACGTTCGGGCGAGTACTCGAGATTACATTTTGCAAATTGTCGTGTAATATAGTATTTTAATACACCTCAACATTCTCTAACATTTATGTACGTATATTACATTAAATGTGAACTTTTGTAGATATTTTTCGAACATAAGGCTACATCCATTCGTTTGTACTTCCGTTGGCGAGGTCGCTTCATTTCATTCCTTGAATTATTGAGGTAGTTTATTTGCAGCGCCACTGACAGTGCGGCTTTAGAGCTGAAATTGACAGGTATATGCTGAATGATGCAATTTTTTAATGCTGTCATCGCGCTCTCACTAGCTTGTGATCTCTGAATATAGGAGAAGTTCAACTAGCGCGTTAAATAGTGAATCATGAAATATATTGATCTTTTTAAAAATAAACTATTTGCCTTTAGATATTATTGTGCACGATGAATGCTTTTCATAAAGTCATATGATTTTATTGAAATGTCAAATACATGATAGACTTCTGAATTAAATGAAGAAAAATAATCTAGTTAACTTATTCGGTTAGTTTTTTTTATCAAAAACAAATAATGTATCTTAATAGTTATCATATTTATACTAATTTTACCGATAATTTTTAATAAAAATTAATTAAATTGATGTATATTTTCATATATCAATACTATTCATCATCATGATTCTATATAGTTTTAATAACAACCATATTATTATAGATATTTGTAGAAAATAGTACTATTGAATGAAGGAAAATATTCAACTCTTGGACAAGAATTAAATTGATTATTTAAATAATTAAATGAATGTTTTTATATTATGTTATAAAATAGAATTTCTAAATTTTGTTATGGTAATTGTTCAATGATATCGATCAGCTACAATTTTTTTATAAATTTATAGTTTCGACTATTTCGATGTATAATAAATTTTTTCGATTCATAGATACTAATTAAGAATAATAGAGTTAACTAGTATTTTATATATAGTATTTTAAATAATTCCATTTATCAAGCCATTTAACTACTGATTTGTTTCTTAACAAGTGAAATAGCTTTTGCCCGAAGAAATATATTTTCAATAATTTCTCGTTATTTAAAATAAAAAGCAATATACCCTGAAGTTGAGGCTTTGCATATTCTGAAGTTCTCCACTTCAAAAATTATAAATATTTCCGTTAGAATTGAAGAATGGGTAAGACTAGCCAGTAGCCACAAATGTTTGCTTAACTGTGATCAGCCACGTTTCTCATACATGTTATTCAGGCCAATTCCACCGTCCTTGTCTTGTCAGTCCTTTGCTTAACTTCAGTCGGTCACATTTACATCTAGTTTATCTATGAAATATTAGAAAACCATTTTTTTGTTTATAAGAAATATATTAGTAACTCTAATTTCCAGTATAAACGCACATTCATCAAAGTCATTGGGAAAATTTATTGTTAACAGCATTGCTATGTGCATAATTAACATTGTATTCTATATTACAAGCTAAAATTTTTTAATTATAGTCATTATATTTCTAAGTATTGATTTTCATTTCACTTTTCTAGTTCATTTATGAATATTTAATCTAACTCTAATGCTTTTTTTATAATAAAATTAATACTTCTACTTACAAGAGATATTTTTTGATGAATTTAATTAAATAAATTTAGTTATATGATGATTATTAATTAATTAAATTTAGTTATAGATGATTAGTCAAAACATTTCCTTGAATTTAAAATACAATTATTTATGAACATTCTAATTTAATTATTATATTTAAATCTAAAAATATCAGTTCTCCCTTTTTATCATATTTCATATTCCTAAAAAAGCTACATTTTTTAAGTTATGTTACAATTTGAATGGATTGAAATCACTAAAATTTAGACTTAAAAATTATTTTTGAAATAAACTCAGTAATACTCATTTTTTTCAGCTAAATTTATTCGTCGATTTAATATTATTATATCAATGTCATAATACTTTAAGAATTAATAATTTATATTATTTTCTTTATTATTAGTTAATAATATTTATTTATATCGATTTCAGATTTATATTTTAAATATACATTATCTATATGTATTTTTATTGAGCAAATCATTTTTAATATATTAGAATCCAAAATCTTTAAATTTTTTTTAAAATTTACATAAAATTAGTAACTTCTACAAATTTAAAACGATTTTTTTATTTATTTTGAAAAATGAATTCTGTCTAATAAAAGCTTTAAAATAAATAATAAATCATAAACCAAAATAGGTTTTTGATGTTATATTTGTAAAAAAATCAAAACGTACACTATATAATCTACACGTCACGTATAAATTTATAAGTTTTGGTGAGATATGTCTAAATAATACTTTATTATAGCTTGCTGTAAAATAATGACTGCAGTTTTCTGAAATTTAAAATGAATATGTAATCAATACAACTATATCAGCCTGGAAATCAATATAAAAATAAATTATGTATATATCAAATAAAATCATTATAGAATGCAAAATATAAAATCTAGATACTAAAATACAGAATAAATTTAAATATTTCAACAAAAACATACTTATTTCAAGTTATTTTTTGAAAATAATTAAGATACTTCTTTACAAGGAAATTTGTTCAATTTTAATTCCACGATCATCCTGCTAAACAATTATATAGAAACTTCTTATTTTTAAGTAAGCAATACTGTCTAATAAAATTGTCTAAATGTGATACTGAGAGAAAAATATATGTAAATGTATTTTATGTAATACTTATATGAAAAAATGCAAAAATATAATGTTAGAAATTTATTATTTTAAACTAATTCTAACACTCTTATTTCTGTAGTAAAATTTTTGAAACAAAAAATAGAAAAATATTTATTTATAAAACATTTTTTATAACTCGCTTTTTAAATCTTATTATAAATATGCTTTACTTCTCTGAATTTTTATTGTATGTTTCGTTTCAAACTTGAAAATTTTCTTCTTTTAATTTTACTAATACCAAAAAGTGTCTAATAATGAAACGTACTAAATTTAAATTGAATAGAATCATTATTTATTTAAATATTATAATACGTATTTCAGTTACAAGATGATAATTAAAGAAATTAGAAAATTTACGGTTTAGTAGAAACGTATGGTTTCAATTTCAAAGTTTGTAAATTATTCTTTTAATAAATTACGTACGTATAATGAAAGTATTATAACATTGATTTTTTAATTCTTGTATTTTAATGAGTAAAATAAGAATAAATTTAAAATAATTAATTAATTTAAATAATAAAATAATTTATTTAACTTATTTTAAAAAAAGGTATTTATATATCTAGAAATTTAAAAGAAAACTATAAATACAGATATTTTAGAAAATAAAAAATAAAAATATTCATAATAAATAATTAATATTAATTACTTATTAGTGGTTTTTATAAGTACAACATTATAAAACTATAAAATAGTGCCGACTATAAAACTCATTGAATTTAGTTAAATATTCTAAATTCTATGGCTTATAATAGCGTTAGTATTACTAAAAATAAAATATCAACTGTGCGATAAGGATTAAAAGTATTACTATGAAAAATGAAGAAATTCAACGGAAATGCAATTGACAGCTAAAATCATTGACAAATTTAGCATTTCCTTAACTATATTATGGATAGGAAGGATATAAATGATCATACATTGAAACAAATACTTTAAATACAATTTAACTAATGTAAATTTACAAAATTAGAAATATGTTTAGAACATTAATTACTGCATGTTGTTATAGTTTTTTTTAGATATCTTTCAAGGAATTTATACAAAGTCCTAGTAAACATTTACTTCAGTTGATCTGAAAAGAATCCGACAATTTTTATTGAACAATTAGATTTTAAAAAATTGATAAAAACTTAATAACCTAACAATATTTTAATATAAATAAGTGTACCTATAATTATTTATAATTATTGGTTTATATAGAAAATTTACTTCATAGATTAATATATACATGTAAATATAAATATATAAAGTTAGATTCTGTATTTTATATTTAATATGTTAAGTATCGATAATAAATATGTCATTAAAGTATATAAAAAATATACGAATCTAATATACCATGAATACATTAACTGTAAATAATAATTAGCAAATTGAAATCTGAAAATATTTACTATTTAAATTAACAATATCATTAATTTTAATGAATTTATATTGGTTGTGCTTATCAAGCCGGAACATTATAAATTTATATTTTTATTTTATTAGTCTACATTCTTATATTTCAATAATTTTATTGTTTTTCCTTTAATTGTCTTGTACCGTATTTTTAAAAAAAGCATTTTGGTAACAAAATTAAAATTTTTTTAGTTTCTGTATTATTATTTCTTTTAATATTGTATCTCATAAAAATACAATAAATTGATTTGAAAATAAAAATTATAATATTTTATCATACTAAAAACTTTGTACAATATTTTCTTCGAATATTTAATTAAAATTTATTTAAATTAATTTTATGAACAAGTTCTTGTTAACCAAATTTTTTTATATGAATTTCGTACAAATTTTAATAATAACTTCGTTAAGGATTTCCTTTTTTAAAAATTTACAATCGGTGAATCCCGGCATGTACTACTTTAACTATGATTTTGTATAATTTAATAAATAATATTTTCATTTTTTTTTTAAAATTTTATTCTATTCTAAAAATTTGATTATATTTTTTATTTGAGCATAAAATTTAGCATTTAATAAATATCTATCTCTTTTTCGTTTATCAATTACTATCAAGGTATAGTGATATATATAGTAATAATAATATATAATTTAACTTTTAAAGACATTTTTTAAATTACTTATTATTATAAATTATTACAGAGTTTATTAATTATTACTTAGTTTTTATTTAAATTAAGTTTTAAACTTATTTTAATACATTAATTGATATATTATTACACATCAGTAGAAGATTCATTATTCTTATGGCAACATACGTAGATGTTTAGAAAAATATTAAAAATTTAAAAAATATAAATCCTGTACTATGAAACTCATTCCTGTAGTTGCGAATAACATGCATGTGAACATTGGAAAATTGGGAGGGGGAGGAGTCAAAGAATCCATTGATAGTTGAATAGTTAAGAGTTTAGAACCACGTCATCCATTTTAATTATCTCATAAATAATTTTTTACTCTATATCTTATTAGAAACAATTTTTTTATGTGTCATATAACAACTACATGTAACAGTTTACATAATTTAATTAGGAAAACTTATAAGAAGTAATCTCAACTTAATTATTTTAAATAGTAAATCTTAGAATAGAACTTGATATTATCATCACAAATCTAAAAATGTACTTTCATTGACAAATTCATAAACTATAGAAGAATTTTAAGTTTTATAACATAATTTTATTATTATTGCAATATTTTTGAAATTAAAGTCAGAAATTGAAGAAAATTTAGTTCCGTAAAACTAATCTATCTGTTGTACTCAGAATACTATAACTCTTATATCTTGATTTTCTATAAAAGTCTGAAAATATTAGTTTCCTTACTTAATACGTTATTCATTCAAATGTTGAGGATCTTGAAATTTAGTGGTTCAGTAGTATTATTCTCGTATTAAAATCGGTTCGACGAATGATAAAGAACTTTTAATTTTGAACTAAACAAATATGCTCATACAAAACATAAAATTTAATCAACCCAAAAAATTTTGTTGATTATTCAATAATTTTTTAACAAAGAGTGAATTAATTTATAATATATAAATTATTTTACAAAAGACAGATATCATGTGTATTTTTTAAGTCTTGAAGTTTATTCATTTAATGTTCTGTAGATTACAAATATAATTAGTTTGTAGTCATTTTAATATTATTATATTTTATAAATTACCTATACGCTATTAAAGTTTTAAAAAATAACTATAATTTAAAATTATATTGTGTAATTTTTTAATTTTTATGTATTAATACTTATTTGATAGATATAGTTGTTTTTGATCGATATGCTTTTATTATAATTACAATTATTTATTGTCTATTATTTTATAAGCTTTTAAATCCTAAGTTATACTGTAAAATTTTCTGTTCTGTTCACGTAAAATCAATTATAAAAGAAATATAAGGGAAAATAAATTTAAATTTATATCCATACATTTGAAGATTCATGTTTAATAAGACTTAGAGTTGTAAAAAAATCTCTTTTTTAATTTAAATTTTTTATGTAGACACTGGTTAGGTCAATATTAAGTGATAATACTTTCATTTATTTCTTCCAATTCTTTTGTTTTGTTATATCCTTCCTCTTTCTTTCTTATACGCTCTTTCACTTTTCGTTTCTCAAATTTTCTTTTTTATAGAACGTATTTCCCTGATACTCCATGTAGAACGAAATATAGAAACTTGTGAAAGTACATTGCGTAGTTACTTTACAGTAATTTTGATCCAATTTGAACGTGATTAGTATCTAACAAAATCTGAAATACTGTGCTACAGAAAATGGAAATCATGTAAAGATAGCTTATTCACTTTGAGTATTTGAAGATTCTATATTGCTAAAGTTCGTAAATTCTACTAAGATTTCAATTTATAATATTTTAAAAAACTAAGATTCGCTTAAATTTGAATGATTCGTATGAAATAATTCAAATTATAAAAGTATTACTCGAAGTTATAAATTCTACTATTTCGTAAATATGTATTAGTTTTACAAATATTTATATTTTTATTCAATCAATTTTCATCAAATTTAATAAATATAAATATACTAAAATAATAAATTTAATAAATAAAAAATAATTTAAAAAAATTAAATGCATTTAATTCTTTATTCGCCGTAATTCACTGTAAAATTATGTTATTATATTTCTAATACAATATTTTTATTTTATTTTAATCAATTATAAAACTTAATTTACCGAACTAAAAGTTATTTATAAAATTTATGAGATTCAATAAATTTCAAAATTTACAGTAATTATTTCTATCACTTTATTATAAAGTAATTTTATTAGATAATAATTTTCGAATACATTGTATTAAAAAGTATTCGTAATGAAATAATTTAATTAAAATAAAATATTATTAAATAATACAATAATTTTTTAGTTATTTGTAAATTTTGATATTATATTAATGATTCTTTTTTAATTTTATATATCGCAGAAAATGAATATAATATTCGGTTTAATTTTATATATCTTTTTTCGTACTTGTTATAAAATAAAAAAGTTTATGTATATTACTTATATCACACATATATCAAATTTTAGACTAAAATTCTAAAATGGAATATTGTTAGTAAACTGGTTACCACATGTCTTCATAATTTATTAGCAGTACCTTGTACTAGTACTAACAGTAACTTATAACTGTACCTGTTGCAGTATATATTGGAATGTACAAAAGATTCTATAAAAGATGACTTTTTAATGTATATAATAAATGTTTTAACTATCTGAATTTATTTACTGATTAATATGCAATTTTGTAAACATATTTTAAAGTAAGAGTTGAAGAAAATTACTTGTATTATTGTATACCTCCTACTAAAATCATGATATCATATAATATACAAATCATTTAATTTATTCAGAAAATAGATATATAAAAAAAATATTTTATTGAAAGTGTAAAGTATGTTACTTTTAATTAATTTGATTTAATACAGAAATATATACACGCACACATATGTACGTGCGTATGTTCTTAAATACATATAAACATACATATACATGGAACCTTCTCAAATTAAATTGTACCATTTAATACAAAAATTCATATTTGAAAATTAATTAATTATACTAATTGACGTTTATTAAAATAAAATATACCAATTTTGGCTTGAAGAATTGGTTAATAATTAAATAGTTCACAGCTCACTGCATCATTCTAAAAATCAAATTGTATTAAATTATTGCGATAACAGTCGCAGAAATTAAGTTTAACTAAATTTTACTTAAATACAATCATGATGTTAAAACTTGGAGTATATGTAAAATACAAAAATACTTCCACATAAAATTATTATTAAAATCAATATAACATATAATCTATTCAGAGAAAAACTCTACTGATTACATACGTATTTCTTATCGTTACTTTGCTAGTTGTTAATCAGATACGAGTTCACGTCATGAAGGTTGAAAGTATTTTACGGACAGTTATAGAAAAAAAAAATACAAAACGTAGCAAACACTTTTACTTTAAGACTAGTCATATTGAACATAAGTTGCTTCTGTTTGCTTTCGTAGAAAGTCCGAGTCTCTTGTAAAAATATGTCACCCTGTAACAGTTGTTGTTTACAGCTGATATAAGTCAGCACAATTTGCTTCCCTCGCTTAACCGCCCTCTGAATATGGATATTTAATTTGTTCTTTAATTTTACATTTTTAGAAATTAATTATAATTCTATAAGAATTTCTATGAAATCGATATCTTCTGTGGGTTGAAAACTAATTTGGATTCTATCAAATGTCATAAATTTTTAAAATACATTCTGTCCAATAAGTATTATTAAAAGTCTAAAAATGTTTTGTTCGTATATTTCGTGTGACATGGCATCTAGATTAAAAATTATATTATTGATCAAGTTTTAAAATTCATGCACTAAAAAAGAAAAAATTATTTTTAAAGAATTATTTTTAAAATGTAAGTCTTATACATTAAAATCAAATTATAAATCTATGCAGTCTTATAAAAACGATATAATAGAACAGCAGATGTAATATATTAATACTTAATAAATAATAATATTTGCTATACCCTAATTAATAGTTTTTTAGAATATATTTTTATCCATGATTTTTTAATTATTTATTATATGTTTTTATTTAATTGAAAAATAAATTTAAAAAAACATTAAACATATAGATTAGATTTTACAAAATTTACTATTTTCATTAAAGTTTTTACATTCTTAATACCTGCTTTATTTTATTCAAAGATAAAATATATAAACTCATTTTTTGTTTAAAATAAACTTTATATATTCTGTAACTGAATAAAATTTAAAGTTCACAAGATAAATGTTCAATTACAATATAAAATACATTTATATCTTTCTAATTTAGTATATCTCTCAAACTTTATACTTTATTTAAGACAATATTTTTATTTCTTCTTTCTTTACATTTATTCTTTTCAATTTTCGAATATAATAAAAATTTAGGTTAATTTTCAACTAATTCCTAGGATTATATTTAAAAAAATATTCATATAACTTTACTATAAATTTTCAAAAATCAGTGTTATGCTATTTGTCTTCGTTTTTTATTTTTTCAATTTGAACAATATTTTCATTTTATTAGTTCTACTATGTATTAAAATTAATATTATCTAAATTTTAATTGTAACTTATTTCTAATTTTTTTTATAAAGATATGATGATTTAGATGTAATTTATAAGAATTCTAATGATTATAACATTTTAATATTGAAATTTTTCAGGAAATGAAATTATCATAATTTTTATGTTTAAAGACAATTGCAAAAAGAATACAAAAAAATAACTTCAACAATATCTGATTAATTTAATTCTTTAAATTCATCCTATTAAGGATATTTATAATAATATCAATTGCAAATGGAACTGGTTGGGCAGGATTTTAAATTAATTTCATGTTATAATTTTTAAAAAATATTACAACTTATTAAGTTTAATAAGTTTTGTTATTATGGTGCAAAGAAATAATTCACATTATAGGACTGATATATCATGACTTGCCATTTGCAACGCTGAAGATTAAAGAAATCCTCGAATAGGAATTAAAAGCTTTAAATACAGAATATTAACATATAAAGTTGTCCCGATTCTTAGGCGTACAAACACATATACACGTACTTATCTAAAAGAAGTTTATGGAAAATCAGAAGAATTAGTATGATGGGAAGAATTTTCTATAAAATCTTGTAAAATATTGAACACATATAAACCATCTGTTAGTGAAAGAATCTTGAAAAAAATTAAAAGAATCTCTCTGCAAATTGAAGAGTTACATTTGAGACTAAGTTAAGTTAATGAAGTACTATGATTAAAATATTATACATTTCTGTAGTCTTGTGAAAAATATTTATAAATCTGTATACGTATTATACATATCATATTGTAATTATTTCTAATTTAAAAGATTTTTATTATAATTTTTATTAAAATTATTTACTAAATTGTATGATATACTTACATAAATATATATATATATATATATATATATTCAACATTTATTATATGAACAAAAATTAATTTAATAATACTAAATGCATTAATACCAACAGTTGTAAAACGGCGTTATCAAACTAGCGTTAATTCATGACTTGAAAAAGATTGTAATAATACTCACAATAATAATCAATAACAATAATGAACGATTCAAAAGATTTTTATAATTGTAAGATTTTCAGTTGAAAAATTTATATTAATGAATAATGAAGAATCAGTAATCTATACTTTCTTTAATAAATTACTTACGAATTGCTTACTATCAACATAAATTTTATTTTATTAGTAATGATTTATTAATAAATGGAATTCCTTAAATTATTATCCAATAATTTGAATAAAAATTATATAAACAATTAAAGAAATAAGTAATGTTAAATACTGTATTTATTTTTAAATATTAACATAATTAAATAGTATTGATTAATTTACGACTTTATAAAAACTCCTTTGTGCTGTATTTTAATATTTCAAATATTTGTTATTTTCTTTGAATATTTTAAACATAAATTATTGGATTAATTATCTCACAAAGATAATAAAATATTCATCTATATATAAAAAAAAAAATTGTATAATAAAAAAAATAAGATTTTTTACTATTTTCGTTATGTATAGAATAAGAAATATATTTTTAAGAAATGCCAAGCGGGAGTCGCCTCGGTGCCTCAGCACCTCATTCGGCACTCATCGAACGACTGTTGCTGCGTTATTGCGCTTCGACGAATACCAACTAGTGAACTTTGTTAATTGTTCTAAGAAAATCGAATTGGGGGAAAGAGAAAATAATGAAACGATATACTCATTTTGCCAGGTGAAGGTAGGATTATATCAAGAGAAAACTTCACACATGCTTCTCCCTGTTAGGCTTAATGAAGGATTTGTGAAAGAATACTGTCAGCATTTTTATTATTAAAACAATAGAATAAAAAAATGTTCAATACGTGATGATAGTAAATAATAGACCCTGAAATTGATGCTATTGTTTCTCAACAATTTCTAATTATTTTAACCAAATTTTATTTCCTCGAACGCACCAGAGCGATTAAATTTTGTCAATATCCTTTCGCTCTCTACTCTGTCTCTCGTTATTCGTTCCTGTTGCAGTTAGAACAAAGCGACCCTTGACAAAAGGACATTAATGTAAGAGGTTAAGTAAACAAGGAAAACTGCCCCAGGGTTAAATGTACATGTCACACGTACAAAAATTGTATAATAACCCTTGAAGCAGCCCTTATAATTTACATACCGTTTTACGTAAAGCATATTTAATTGAATTATATATGTCAATTAACATATTTCAATAATTCGTTATTTATATATATTTATACAGGAAATTAAGTAATGCATTAGTCTATCCATAAACGCTCTCTCAATACGATCTTTTTGACGTACAATAAATAAGAATGGAAAGCAAATCTCTCGACAAATGTGCTTGCAAATTCTTCGCGAAACTTTACATATAACCTATAAATTAAATTTCAATAAAAGAAAAAAAGTGGATTGAATACAAAGCCCTTCCTGGTTCTACATAGAAAAAGTAAAAAGAAAAAATAACCAAGCTAATATCTTGTGCATATATACGCATAGTGCGAGCAATCTGTTTGACAAAGAAGTCTTGAAAAATCGATGAGTGAACTTACTTCATAACCCCTGAAACGACGAACAATATGACAACAGAGCGCAGGAAAGCAGGAGAAAGAGAGACAGAGCTTAAAAGCTTGTCTAAAAACCTCATCTCGTCAGTGACAGAGCAGCCTGAGCTTCTCTTTCTCCGTAGCGAAATTTTACCAGCGTCGTAAAAATCGCTTCGATCGATTATATATGAAAGTAACCGCGCGCGCTCGCTCTGCAAGCTCACTGCAAGCTCCAAGGTATTAATATTTATTAGTTCCGCAACTCTTGGTCTTTCCTCAGCTACTTTTTCTCTGTCTTTCTGTCTTTCTGCCTGTTTCTCTCTTTCTATCCCTCTCTGGCTCTCTTTCTCTGTTTTTCTCTCTCCTTTACAGTATCTCGCGCCACTCGATGATTTATCGCAAAACTTTTGACCAGCGGTAGTAGCGCGTTCATTCTGTCTTTCTCTTCCTTGTGCGCTCTGAAATCTCCTTGGAATAATAGCCTTGGCGATTTAAAGTTTTGAAAGCACGAGCGACATTTTTATAGATATCCGGAAGAGAGCGAAACAGTAGCAAAACGCTAACTGAGAAAAAAGACAGATCAACGAGTAACTAAGATGAAGGGGTTAAAAAAGAGTCAAAAAGTAGGCGTGAAAAAGATATGTAATGATATAAAGAAAGTCTTGAATGCTTAGCTTAGGTCACGTGAGGATTGAATTTTCCTTTTTTATGCTTAAGAACAACTCGATTAATGTCATATTTATGTTTGCAAAAAGTTCAATACTATATTAACTTATGTATTAAGTTAAGAAGTATATACTAAAAATTATTTCAAACTTCTACTTATTATTTTCAAAATTATTTTGAATTATCTAAAAATTATTTTGAAAATAAATTTAAAAAAATATTAATTCTATAAAATTATTAGTAAACTGTAGTGTCACAAGAATTTCCACCTGAATTTTCTTTAAAATTATTTATAGAATAATTGCATTCTAATTATTTATCTTTGTATATAATTAAATAAAAATAAGTTCCATTTGAACACTCTAATTTACTTTTTAAACTTCTTTCATATAATTATTTTTAATAATTTTAATTTTCTAACAGTAATTATCTTAGGTATAAATTTTTTACACAAAATTTAATTGAAATTAATATATATATACTTTTTTATCATTATTTTAAAGTAATAACAATAATTTATATGCCTTATATTAAATATAAAATTTTAATCATTAATATAAATATATTTTTAAATATTATAACAATGTATTATCAAAATAAGAAATCATGAAAAATTCATTTGTAAAAGGAGTTAATTTACTTTAATTTTACCATTTAAATACGTTAAAACAAATTTATAATTTAATATATATTTATTCTATATAAGTTATGAATAATTTTTAAAAAATTTTTATGTATATTTAGATATTTTTTATTTTATAATCTACTTTATAATAAATTCATAATAAGTTTAAATAATTGGTTTCAAATAGTGATGAATAACAAAGTTTATAATGAATATTTTGTATATACAACATACTTATCTTAAAATGAATTTAAAAAATTATCTTGACATGACATTTAATATTTTAAAGCTTATATTTAATAATTAACATTTACTGTATTAAAATTTATACTTTATATAAAATAAAATAATTATTCTGAAATATTTCCTTAAATTTTTCTTAAATTATGTACAAAAAATTTGGAGATCAATATATATATATTAATTGTACATAAATACAAATAAAAAATAGTTTAAACAATGTATTTCCATATTTTTAAGAAATGGATAAACTTTTATAAAAATTATAAATTCTTTTTGTGTCATAATATTTAAATGCAAACTCTTAAGAAATTTTATTTATAGAGCTTAAAACATTTAAAGAATAAAATATTTCTTTGAATATAGATATTTTAATAGAAATAAATAAATTTATAATAAAAGTTTGATTAATATAATTTTTCTAAATTTTATAATATTTATTAACTATTTATATACTTTTATTTGCTCTTTATTCACTTACTCTTAATGTCTTTATAATTTAACTATATTTACTATAACGAATCATATTAAGTTGATATTTCAATATCATAAAATGTAGTAAATTTTATCACGCGCAATATTTTTTATGATTTAAAGTTATTAACACGATTAAATTAGTCAAATATTTAATGTACACATTCAAATTTATTATTACTTTTTTAATTAGCTTCACTTGATTACGGAACGTAATGAATACAATAATTGATGAATATAAAAGTTTAGGAAGGATTTTTGATTAATCGAGATTCAAATATAGATGAACTAGAATTGAGGTACTGATTAGGGGTTGATAATGTAGGTTATGTTTAACTTGAAAACTATGTTTACATAAACATATCTTGTGCATAATGTGATTTTCCGTATTCACAATTTCAGCTTTTCTACGATCAATAGACAAGCATATCCGATGCTAAAATTTTCCACGTTATTAACGATATTTTCTTATTTTAAATATACATAAATTTTAAAGTAATAGCGATCATGATAAATATTGGTGATGCAATTTACTAGAAACTCAACATAGCGTGGTGTAGGTTTATATTAGTACGATTACTGTTACGCCAAAATTAATATTTGTATATGTCACACATACAATCACAAGATTTATCTGTAATATATGAGTATCATCATTTTGTACACTATCAGTCACTAATGATAAATTCTATGTTGTACGCTTAGATGTCTTTCTATTAAATTCAATACATAATGCAAGGTATAAATGCAATGGCGCTCAAATAGTGATGTTCAGCAGTACATTATCGTCAATTGCCATAAAGAAAAATATTAAAATCAAGTATCTTTATAAAAAAATGAAAATACATAAAATAGATGAAATTAATTTTCATAAATGAACGTTGATGATATTATAATTTTTGAAACCAATACATTTTATTTTAGGTATAAAGTTTGTAAAGATTTAAAAATTTATATAATTGACTCGTGAAAAATTTACTGAGAGTAAGAATAAAATGAAAAAACATGAAAAATATTTATAAAATTTTAACTTTTTATATAATAAATTTTTTTAATTACGTGCAAAACATTATGTATATTTAAATTATATCTCGAAAATATTTCACATTTTTTTATTTAAAAAAATGATTAATATGCTTTTGTTAAATGTATAAATAATTAAGTATAAATAATAAATGTATAATAATTAAGATTCGTTTAAACAAATAAATTTTATGTTTATGAATTTTATGGATATATAAACCAACCCGGTTAAAATTAATAATAATTGAGACTAATACATCATATTATTCTTATTTGAGAACCAAACATTGCACAAATGTAATATAAATTTAATATGCATTTTATCGATTGCTATAAGTGTATATTTTTGAATTATTTACTTTATCTTATAACATAATAAATAACTCCTTTTTATTTAATAAAATGTTTAAAATTTTTAAAATAAATTAAAAAATATTGTTAATAAATAATTATTAAAAATTAGAAATTAATACATTTAGACAATTTTAAAAAGAAATTTTTTTTGACGCAATAAAAATATTCTAAAGAAATCATATAAATTGTTTAAAAACCATAAAAAATTTATTCAAATAAATGTAATTATGAGAAATATTTATTTAAAAAGATTAATAATGTGCTATATTAATTTTTTTATACAGAAAATTATTAACAAATCACTATTATTTTTATTTAAAATCTTACATCATAATAGCAATAAATGTACAATAACGCAGTATCAAAACTTTAAAATTAATTATATATATATTTAACATACTCGTATATATACATTATAGAACTATTCTAACGTCTATCAAAAAAGTAAAGCATTCTGAATTTAGTAAATACTAATTTGAAATCTCTTTAAAAAAATTTTTAAATTTATTTTATTTTTTATCTCATTAAAAAATCGAATATTATATTTAACTTAAAGTATATATATTATTTGTTTAAATTACAAATATCTATATTTCAATCAATAAATTATACTCATTTTAATTTCTATAGAATTAAATCATAATATAAATCTAGAAATTATTGAATGATATGTATAAAATTAAGTAAAATGTAAAATTGTCATTAATGAGTATACTTGTTTACTCATAATAAATTAATTTTAATTTTAATTATAATATTAATATACTAAAAAAATTTAATTATTTCAACATTTGATATTGATTGCACAAAAAAAAATACAATTATACAAATGTTATAAGGTAAAGGTTTTTAATTTACATTCTTACACAACGTTTGAATATTACCTTGTATCAATTCTGTTAATAATGAAATAGTTGATATGAAATGTTATAAATTATTTGTGTAATAATTTTTTATATAAAAACTTAGAAATATATTTAACTGATAGTTGTAATAAATCAGTTAAAACAATATATTACAAAAATATAAAAGATTTTGTAATTACCGATTAAAATTTAAAAATATAAAGTTATTAAGAATTATTTTTCTTCTTGAGAGGTTTATAAAAAAGAAAAATACATAGAAATGAAAATTTTTTAGTAGTCCTTAGCTTTCAAGATTTTATTCTATCCAGAAACTAAAATTATAGTAGAAATACTTTTATATTTATCAAGTTCATAAATTTTTGAACGGAAAATTAATAGATCTGGAAATATAAAAAGCATGTAATTTGCAGTTAATGTAAATTCAAAAACAGAACAAATTGGAAAACTGAAGATTGAAAAAATTTGTGTATTAAATAAGAATTTAATTACACTGTAAAGTGTAAAAATAAATATAATATACAATATTCAAAGGTGGTTACAACGGACATGTATACAAAACATTCAAAACTTTTTTTATCATTTTTATTACGTTTTTTAATAAAAGTTTAATTTTCAACATTATTAATTGAAGTTTATTAGAATTCTTATGTAGACTTGACAAATTAAATTATTAATCCTTCTTGACTTTTAAAGAAAACGTTTTGAAAATTGCTCATGCATTTGTGTATCATAAATATATATAAATTATAAATTGAATTTTTAATATAACTAAAAATTTACAGAACATTTTACAATTTATAACAAATCATTAGTAACTTATACTTTATTAGCATAAGAACATATGTTTTTTATTATTAATATTATTATTATTTATTTTTAATTTCCTAAATTAAGAAATATTTTTAAAAAGTTTGATAATAATACGTATAAAATTTTGTGATTAATTAAGGATCCGAATGTTTAAGAAATTAAATTTGTTCATATATTTAATTTACGATATTTTTCTTATCATAAATATTAAAACTAATATATAGTAAAAATATATAATTGAGTATAACAGATAAACTTATAAAGAATGAAAAAAGAAAGAATCCGTCTCTTGTCTTATAAGAAATACTAATAAGAAAGAGAAAAGATCTGCGAGATGAGAAAGAAAATTGCATCTTTTCTCTCTATACCTTTTTTCGTTAGATTTTCTAGTAAAATAGAGAAAAAACTGAGCTAAAGCTTATTAAAAAAAAGTAGAAAAGTATTCTCTTTTATTTTTCATATATTTTGCACTATAGTAAAAATAATTAACTCATACTTGTTAAAATTCATATGAATGTTAAGAAAAAATGTAAGAAAAAGGAAAAAATAAGAATATTAAATTTCCTAAAATTTAATCTAAGTTATAAAAATCGTGAAATAAGAGTATTTTAATAAATTATAATTAGCAAAATTATTGTTAAAACTCAAAGCTAATTATTTCAAATTTCATGCAGTTTGAATTCTGTTTATTTTTTACTTAAAATAGTAATTAATTATTTAATTATTTATTTAATTTATTAATATTACTGTTAAGATTTTAGATGTTTTAAAAGTTATTAATTAATATTAATATCTTTTTTCTTCTAGAAATCATTTTTTAAAGTTTTTGTTCTTCAAAAAATTATGATATAATAATGAATACTTATTACATTTTATTGGTACTCATGCTCTATACTATATTACTGACCTACTTTATATTTGAGTTTAAATAAAAATTATCTATTATTTATATTAACTCTATTCTGTACACACGATAATTAAAAGTTTCTTGTTTCTATATATTTTTAAGCCTTAAATCTATCTTATATATTTTTTAACATAAAGTAAATATGAAGAAATTCAAGTACAAAAATATAAGATATTTCTTATTTTCTACGTCCAAAAATTATTAAAAATTTATGGAAATTATATCATTAGACAAATAGATTTTCTTATTTTTGCACATAAGTAATAACTAGTTGAGGACTATAATGTAAAGTATGCATCCAAGCTTACCGAGCCTCTCTACAAGCTATGAGTCATATTTTCTCGAGATGAACCTTTGTAACAATAAAGTTTGTAAATTCAAGGAGCAAAGTAAGTTACTCTACCTTTGAGAAACCCATCGTACTTTCGCCGGATACGAAATCAACAAGCATAACCGAACTAAATGCGCTGCAGAATACATATACTGTTGCTTTGTATATAGAATTAATATTATGTGCTGTAACTCACTCAAATAATTTTTAAATTTTCGTTTTAAAAATGAAAAAAATATTCATGTCCTTGCGAATTTTAAAACAGTTTAAATATTAAATAATTATTATTTTGTATTCAACTCCATTGGCATTCTAATTAGCTAACGTATATGATTACGTTTATGATTTGTAGAATGTCCTTTTAAATTTAAATGGTTTCACTAGTCGAAGTTAATGCAAATAAAACAAAAATGAATTCAGATCATATCCTAAAATATGTAAGCAAAAACTAATATACATTTACTAACTACAAATTTTTTATTTTTAAATTTTTTATTAATAAGATCATATAAAAAATGAGGTGATTTAAAAATGAAATTTTGCATTATTACTTCTAATTCATTGTTCTCTTATCAATCTATAATATTTTATACAAAATTTTTATAAAAAAGATTTCTTCATTTAGATATAACGTACAAACCATATTTCTACCTCTTAAATTTCTAATAAATTTACATAATATACTATCTGATCGATATAACTGTCAGTTTTCATAATGCTTCATGAATTTTGAACATTTTTACCCACACATATTTATATTCTAAAAATTTTGTTAAACTTTTTATACATAAGAATATATTGAAGAAATATCATTATACATTATTGAATTACAAAACTAAATAAGTATATTATTTAATTACTTATAAAACTTCGATTTATTTATTTAAAATTTTTAATTTAGGTATCTTTCCTTTTTAAAATTCACACAGAAATCATTATTTTTCAAATGAATTAATATTAATTAAAATTATTGATTAAAAATTTTAAATATTGTACTTATATAACTGAAGTCTACCAGATAATTAATTTAAACGAATAGTAAATATTATTTTTTAGCTTTTATTTTCTTTTGATCATCTTTTAACAACATTTTTTATCAGATATTACGTATTGATCGTGCAACTTTTGTATAGTTTTTTATAAGTTTCAGTAGTTTCATATTACAGAATTTTAAAAGCGTTTCATTTATTAGAGAAGCAGGATTTTAAGATGATGGTATAATTAGTATTTTTAATATAATCTTTTTCATGATTTTATATTATTTATAATTTTAATAAGTTTTGGATGAGGCTTGCGAATTCTACTGAACAAAAATTTTTAAGAATGTATAATATTTCTTGAATATAAGAAATCATTTAATTATATTTTTAAAAATATAAAACGTTTAACAAAATATTATTATCATAATGTTTATATATATTTAATCTGTAACAAGAATATAGCAATTTTATTTTCTAATTTAAAAAACATTAGAAATACATTATAACGATATTTGGTTATTTGTTTTTTTCGCTTTACATGTTTAAATAATAATATTCTAAATACATAAAAAATATTCGGAAACATATTTTGTGAGATTTAAAATGCATCTTAATTTTAATTTATAATTAAATTAGATTTAATTTTAATTTACATTTAAACTTAATTTTTAAGCGTTTATAAATGTTTTTCATTATTATTATTATAAAAATTATATATTAGTTTTTTAAGTTAGATAATTCGAAGTTACATATTTATATTGTTCAATACATGGAAGTTTTAAATATTTTAAAAATGCAATTTTATAAAATTCACCAAGAATATTAAAAAGTAGACTTTAATAATATTGCCACATATAAAAAGTGTTGTTCATCCATATAAAAATATCGAATAAATTCAATTATGATTTTAATTTAAAATTTTTGCAATAAAAATCCCAGTGAATACAAAAAGTATTCTAGTACTTATTGTCTCATATAAACGTAATGAACAAAACTAATTTTGTATATAAAACATTTCATTCCACATGATGAATCTGAATTCCCACAAAGAAAGATAATATACTAACAAACATTTACAGTCAGACAATGGGAACGTTGGCTATTCATAGAATAAATTAGCTATTTGCAAATTTTATATGTGAGTATTATAATGATTAAATTATATCAATTTTGATTAGAATAGTAATTATCAAAATTTCCTGTAAACTAGTAAAAATATCTTATCGAGTCATGACTTAAAATACAAAAATATTAAACATGGATTAAAATTGTAGTAACACATTTCAAGATTCTTTTTCAATTTGATTTTAAAATACAGTAGCAGATCTACAAAGTTGAAAAATACATAATTATCCTGATTAGTAACATTTAATTAATGTAATAAATAAATAATAACTATGCAAATATTTGATATATTTTATTAAAATAATAAATACACAATCTCATTTCGTTAATTATTACCGAAATAATTCAAAACATTATTTAATTTATGTCGAATAGGTTACGATTAAGTAGATGTATGCAATTAATAATTTTTCTATTTTTCTATTGAAAGCGCACATATATAATATAGCTTGCAATATATTAAATATAAAAAATAAAACAGTAATAATAACTCATAGCCTATTTTATCCCAGATAACCATATTTTTATTTTACAACAACTAATGTTTTAAAATTTTAAATTATTTAATATTTTAAAAATTATGATTTACTAATTAAAATTATCATTTGTATGATATTGTATTTATGAATAATAATAATAAATAATTCATAAATCTATATACTTCAGAAAACCAATACAAATTTCATTTTTTTCAAATCTAATTTCTAAATACAATTTCCAATTTGATTCATAAAATTATTCGAAAATATGGAATTTAAATAGAATTGGGTACATTGCGTTAGATGAATAAAAATCAAGATTAATACATTATTCAATAATGGCTTTCTTTTATCTCAGTTAAGAACACTGTTTATTGCTTAACTTCGCACGGAGTACTAAAACTTCATATATAGCTGTAAATATTCCCGGAAAATTAATGATATTGTTCCATTTAAAATATACGAAGCCTATACATAAATTATAAAAAATAAATTGAAAAAAACTGAAATAATAAAGTGACACATATAAAGAAAGTATAATACTATTTATAAGATTGAAGTTCTGCTTTAAGTGTTTTTATAATATAATATTTAATATTTTCTCTAATTTTTGTAAAAATAAAGGATATTAAGAGTCAGTCAATATAATATATTACTTATTGAAAAAATCGTGTGATACAAATAATTTTTACTAAATAAATTATTTTGAATTATATAATACGCTTTAATGTCACTATAATTTATAATTTATAAAATGCACGATTAAATAACTATGATCATTAAGATCTCTGTTAATAAAGTATCAATATATGTGTGTTAAATATAAATAATTATGTTTATTTAAGATTATCTGTATATAACAATCTAACATATCAATGATTTTTATCTATATTCATGATATTATTTTATAAAATACTTCAAAATGTCGCATATATATTATTGTCAAAAAGCAATAATAAATTAAATATATATATCGTACTAATTTTTTAAACTTTGTAAAGAATAATTTTTTACATTTTTTAACCAAACAAATAAAACTTTTTCCATATTATTGTCAGAATTGAAATGTAATAAATAATGAGGTACAAGAATCTTTATAAAAATTACAAAATCCTATTTTATTACGTTTCATATTAAAAAGAGTCAAACGTTAAAGTATCGCTCATTTCTATTTAGTTTATAATTGCCATAATTTTGTAAGCTAATTTAAATATAAAAGTTAAAATTTCGAAAAATCTTAAAATGTTAAATATAAAATAATCAATCCATTTACAATGCTCACACATCGCTTCAGGCAAGTTTCAAAGCTCTGAAATTTAAAATTCCTTGAACTATGGAATCCACTTAAGAGATATTTCTTTGAGAAAAAAAATTTCTCTTTTAGAAAGCATCTAAACAAACTTGTGGTCATTTAAAACTCGGACTAAACTGAAATTAAGTAATAAAAGCTTCATCCATCAAATTTTGATTCATAATAGACATTATATATTATACATAATTTTTTAGTTTCCTTTAAATACTAGATTTTGCATCAAATATTGTATTACTTCAATAAATTAACTTATTTATTATTTAAATCCATGCAATTTTAATATTTGAATATATCTACATAGCTATTATGAGTATTTAAATCTTACGTAGAAATACAAATAAATAAAAATATATTGAAAATGATCTTGAATATTATTAATATGGAACTTTATATTATTTACTGATGATGTATTGGCAATATTAAGTAGAAATAATTCAATGTACTTTTAAAAATTTATGTACGTTACGTGTAAAGGAAGTTTTAAATAGTAATCCTATAATTTTAAGTAAATTAAAACTACTATTAATAGAGTTAATACTAAAATGATAAAGTGTAAAAGTTGCTAAACAAATTGTTGATTACTTAAAAAATAAATTTATTAAAGAATGTAATTAAAATTTACGAAAATTTAAAATTAAATATCTTCAAATAAGTATATCTTCAAACTGTGAAGTAATTCAAAATTTCGGGAAAGGTAAAATATTTTTTGTATCAATTAATATAAATTACACTAGACCATAACTGAGCTTAATTTAATTTCCATTAGAAATAATTTGATTTGCGTGAAATTGGCACATATCTTATACTCACATATTTTCTTTTTATTCGTTACATTTTGCCTGGATCATCAAAACATTCGTTTACGCATTTATGAATTATTTTTAGAATTATATATATATATATATAGATTTTGTATTTCTACGCATGTATACTATATATTATATAAGCATATATACTTTAAGCAGTAAATAATTTCAAAGTTATTCCTATAAAATTATGAATTTAATTAATACTACTTAACTATTCAAAGGCAACTTCAAAAGCAATCATAACATGCATCATACTATTCAATATCCTGTAGTAGAAAGATTTATCTACATTACGTATGAAGGTATTTTATTGAAAAATAAAAGTGATCATTTATTTTTTAATTATGAACAAAAAAAATAATTAAATAAAAATTAGATTTTCATAAACCTTTCTTAAATTTACAATAATAATTAGATTGTTCTTTATATAATAAAAAATATATATATATGAAATTATGTTTGTTCATCAATTGCTGCGTTAAATGATAATATAATAATTATATTAAAGTAAATTTATTTTTTATGTATATTCTATATAATAATCATTAATATAATTTATTTTCGTAATTAAATAACAGGTAATAGAGACCAGTTGTATTAAAAAATATTTGTGATTACTAAATATTCTTTAGTGCACCTCATCAATTAAACAATTCTTTAATATTAAATTATTAATATTATAGACAAAGTAAAATTTCTTTTAATATTACACATTGAATAAAAATAAATTTTTAATAAGTGAAAGTTATTAAATTCAGGAAAAAATTATAAAGATCTATATTTCAGGGAATTTAAAAAATATTTTGGTAAAAATATAAATAATTCTTAAAGTTTTAATGAGTAGATTTATCATAAAAATTTATTTCAAATTTTTGTTGTCTAATTTTCAATGATTTTAATTTAGTTTGTGCATGTGAAAGAATTGCCTGCTTTATAATCACAGATTATTATATCAATTGTGGTTTAATATTATATGTATTAAGTACACTTTCTTAGTTGAGCTATTTTGTTATTATAGCTAAATAAGAAAAGTAATTACAAAGCTTAAAAATACTCGATATACAATTTTTAATTTTAGACTAGTCACAAATACAGCAGAAATTGCTAATATGCGTATACCAAAGGTCGTTTAAAAATTATTCATAATAAATATGGTGAAAAAGCTATAAAAAGACTCTTTGTAGTAAATTAACTTTGTAAAACTTCTTGATGAGGAAATAATTTCTTATTTTACAAAGCAAACCTTCGAAGTTATTAAAAGTTTTTCCAAGCAATACTTCTATGCCAGTTTCGTTATGATTTCATCCATTTTCCACAATTTTCTTAATTTATTTTAAGCTATTGTATTTAAAACTTTTAAATAAAATTAAAGTATATTTATTATTATCATTTTTTTACATTTTTGACGTAATGTATAATGATATCTGAAATAAGAACTAATGAATACGGAATTTATTATTTTTATTTCTTCACCAAAAAAGGGTTTCTAAGATTAAAATTAAATTCAACCAATTATTTTATTTACCACAATCCCAACTATTTTATGATAAAAAGTCTTTTATTTTTTATTTTTTGTTTGGAAGTTACGCAATAAGATATTTTCATATATTTGAAAAATGTAATAAGTTATATTCAACATATAGTGTCAAATTATTTCTCAAATTTCTAATCGAAGATTAGATATTAGATAAAATATTTCTAATATATATATAAATATAAAAGAAATAAAAAATTAATTACTTACTACAAATATAATGAAATACTGAACCTTATTATTAGTATTTCAAATTTTATATGTACAAAATATATTATTAAAATCTATTATTATTAAAAATTAAATATAAATTTTAATCATGATTTATCAATGCTTAAAATTAATTCATCAGACATAATTTAAATTCATTATGAATATATTTCAAATGTTCTAGAAAAATGCCCAACAATATCATCTTAGTTTATATAATTTTATGTCTTGAACATTTGCGAATATTCATTTTGTAATCATCGTTCTTTAAAACTTGTTAATTTTTACTAAAAGCTGTTAATTCATCATTTTATTTATATGTTAAAAATATAAAATTATAATATTATTACGTTTATAATATGTGATCTAATTTTGTTAGAGAAATAAATTTTAAATCTTTGAGATACAAATACATGCGCGCACAGATTCGCTCACACATCACACATGCAATAAATCGACCTTTAGTAACAAGGATTAAAGTATATACAAGTGAAAATATTTCTTTATCTGTTGTCATCTAACTATTGGTTAAAGTAAAAGCAACTATTGGTCTTCATAAAATTTTTTATAGATTTTTCCACTAAACTTTGAACAAGGCATCAAAACACATTCGTTGCGTAGAGAATAACTACATGCGATATCTTCTAAATTATTTTGCTTTCAAAAATATTCGACAAAAGGTATATGTATATAAAGCAAACGAACAGAATATGACTATATTAAACGATATAGGCTCTTTCATTTTGGTAATATTACCTACAAAAATTCATTATTCATAAAAAATTTGAAAAATAAAGAGCATACCAAAAAAAAAATAGAGATAGAGAAAATGAAAGAGCTTAGCTGATTATTAAATATCATATAATCTTCTTTCTTTCATTTGCCTTTGAACCACTTGAAAACTACCAGTTTTTTATGCAAGAATGCCCAAATTTTAAAACTAAATATATCAAAGATCATCTTACTTACGTTAACTTGCAGATATTAAAGTTAATATATTATACATAAACATAAATTTACATATACATACAGTAAGCTTTGCAGATTGTTCATTTTCACGACAATCACAACAAATATATTGACGGCAACACGATTTAAAGTAAAAAAAACTCATTCCAAATTAAGATATTTTTCTTTTACTCTATTCCTTTCTTTATCATAATTTCTTTTTTCTATTTATTCTTCACCTTTTTCTATGCTTTTTATGTAAGAGTTACAATTAAACACGTTTAACCTTGTTCGTATCAACTTTGTGAAATAATTAATAGCAGTTCATGCCATCAAAATTTATTAGATGGTTTTAGAAAATAAAAAAAAGTAAACGAGAAAGAAGTCAGATAGTGTATAAATGAAATTATGATTTATTCCTTTTTAATCAATGCCTTATAATAAAACTACACATACTAATGAAATCATACTTATGAATTCACATAAAATTTCTTATAATGCATACATGTGCATAATAGAAAGAAAATAAAAAGTTTAGTACATATAAGTGCGATATTTTTGCGAATCAGCGAATAAAATTATACAGGTACTTCCCCTCTTTGTAAATTTATTGGTACGAAATGAAATTTTCGTAAAGATATTCTTGACTACGACTTTATGTTCAATGTGTGTACGCGGATCTACGCTGTTTTAAAAAGAACTTTTACTACTTGACATTGTCACTTCATTGAAATTGAAATTCTAGTCAGCATATTAAACATTATTCGTGAAATAGTATATATAATAAAATTATTTGTTGAAAAGAATTATATGATTAAATTAATATAAATGAATTGACAGTATAATTCAAAATTTCCTATAAAACTTGTATTTTCATGTATTCAATTAGACTATACGTGCTTTTTTGTAAATATACGTTGTATTATTATTTGATCGACTACTAAAATTGAACTATATTTCATCGTAAAATTAAAATTATGAAAATTATTCAATACAAGAAGCCTTTAAATAAAATTCAAGAATATGGGTTATAAATTTAAAGAGAAAGAACATTTAAATAATAATAATATATTAATATCCTTAATTATTAAATAATTTGAATACATAATGTCAAATATTACACCTCTTCTTTGTTGATATTTTCTCTAACCCGGGTATGAAAGAAATGTAATATAGAAATTAAAAACATGTTCTACTAATGAATAACTTTATAATTATTAACATTATATATATATTAAATTTATAGTTTTTATAAGATATTAATTGATCGAATCTAAAAAAATAAATGTTATGGAACTCGAGTACCAATTAATTATTAAAAATACCTCAATAAGAGCTCATGACATTTTCGTTTTAATGTACAATATTTTATATAATGAAACAAATTTAAGTTTTATCTAATTCGATCTAATAAATCATTCTTATTATATCGGACGCAAATAAATTTGTTGACTTATTGCATAAGACCCTGTGTTTGTTTCTAGAGTGTAAATATACTCAAAATTAATAAAATAAACTAATAATTTGCATAATATAAGTATGTTAAAAAAATAATAATATATTTTTACATAAATTACCAGAAACTATTTCTCATATCTTATATATAATACTTATAAATCTTATATATACAATCTTATATAAATATCTTATATATAATTTGAAATTTCTAAATATTGCAGTAAAAAATTTCAAATGTATGATTGTATACCAAAATATTTCGAAAAAAGAAACGTATTGCAGTATACCTGAATTGCAAGAATAGTAATTGTAAGAAGACTCCTAGTCGAATAAAACAAGTACGTGCATCAATTAATTATTGACTTTTTTATTATCAATTGTATATTTATAATAGCCGTTATACAACAGCATGCTAACTGGAATATAAAATAATAATTTAATAATTATGTTTATTATATTATATGGGCAACAAAATTGCATCTCAAATACCGAATTCGATCAGTGAATTTTATATTTTATAGCATCCCATCTAGATAAATATATTAGGTTTTTGCTAATTTAAAATCATTTAATAGGGCTATTAATTAATCTATTTGACAATATTACTGTACAATTTATTTATTTTTTTGTTATAAAAAATTTACGGTTCCAATATTATTTAATTTCTCATTTTATGTTAATACTTATTAAGTAGTTAGCTATCTGTGATACCAAAAAATTCCTAGTAAATATTAATGAATAAATTTATTCATTAGATAAAGACAATTAATTGTATCAATGGGACAACCTATAGGATTCGTCGAATAAATAGGTAGAACATATAATAGACATAATCTTGATAACAAGTCCAATTACATACATTAGCTATACAAATAGTAAAATAGATAAACAATCAACACAATTGAGGTTGACAATACATTTAGTATTGAACCATTTAGATTTATTAAGCTTAAATTGACTTATTTCTTTTTTTTTAAGCATAAAGTAAAAAATTTAAATACATGATAAATTAAATTAAATAAAAAACTTAAATTTCTAATCATCTTAAAATTACAACTGATAATAGTATTACAAATTAATGAAAATTTGCCTAATATAATAAACGATATATAATTAAACGCTTTTTTGTTTGCTCACGAAATTCTTGTTTATCTATCAATGTAAAAGAAGTTATTGAAACTATTGAATGGTATTTAATAATCAAGCATTAAAAATGCTTAAATTCTCTCTGTCTCTGTCTCTTTCTTCTGTATATACCTCTACATCCCTCACGCTCTCGTTCTTTCTTTTTCTCGAAGTAAAGTCAAATCACTCAACAAGTAAATACACCCCTAAAATCTTTATAATAAAAAGAAATGAATGAAAAAGACGACAAATAGAAAAGAAAAAATAAGGCATAGAGATAGTGAAGATAAGTTGAACGTAATCAGCTTGTGTCTTTTCAAACCTGCAGCGATTGTCGGCATCACAGCAAGAGTGTGGAGAAAGAGGAGTTGAGGTTGGTAATAGAAGGGATTTTATAATACGGACAATGGAGAAACGAACAGACTGTGTTAGAAGGGGGTACGAGTACCATTGTTAGGCACTAGTAATGAATGTTGGATGATGGCTACGGATTACAGCTTTATTGAGTCAGCGTTGCACGGACTTTTACTTGTGAATAGACTGATTCTTATCAAATAAACTGTTCGAAAACAATATTCCCGACCATAGATGTTGTCGACTTCACTTTTTCTCGCTCTAATTCTCGTTATTAGTTATCACTTTTCATTCTCAGTACTAGATTCTTGTTTTTGAATAACATCACGTGAAATGTAATGATACGCCTGAAGAATCAAATGTCGATTTTGTGAGTTTAATCGAAATATATACTATATTTTCGATATCATATCCTATAATAATCGTTCAAAATGACTATATATAATAAAATAAAATATATAAAAATATTATAAAATACATATTTTTTCATATTTTTTTATTGTCTAATAATATCACGTTTTTTATTATATGTTTATTTATTACAAATTTATTACAAAAAAAGAAAAAGATTTTCAATTTTAGAGGGTGATTTGTTACTGCTAAGTATATAAAATTTGTATATGCATATAATAATATTCAAGTACAATATATTAACAACCATTCGTTATAAATTAAGAGTAAAAAACTATATATTAAAATATATTTAATATTGATTACATAAAATAAAAAGAACTTAAATTGTAAAAATATAGGGTTCTTATTAGAAAAGCACTAACTTTTGTTCTATAAAAAAATCTATTTGATATGAAATTTAAAATTTTTTTCTAAAAAAAAATAAATATATAATTTTATTATATTACACAAACGATGTAATTTCACTTCAAACAAATAATAATTATTGTCATCAAATAGATTAAATTGGAAATTATGAAATGATATTTAAAGAATAAAATATAATAAAATATAACAAAAAATAAAAAAGAATATAAATAATTTAATTTTATAAACTAAACTATAGAAGATTTAATATTAAGCCTTAATATCTAAGGAATCACTAAGGCAATATATATACATAAATTTCTATTACAATTATATATTCTGAAAGACTTACAGATAATTATAAATAAATTAATTTTTGAAAAAATATTGAATAATAAAAGAAAAATATTCATTTTTCATTTATGCATAACACCAATGATTAATTTACATACTGTAAATCAATTAATTTATTTTTAAATTATATTTTAAATGTATTAAGAGAGTTTTATTATAAAATTACTTTGTTAGTTATCACCCTTATTTCTAATAATAAATTGCTCCTATAATCGCACCTAAATAACGTGACTCATTTCATTTTATCCCAGTTTAACCTAAAATCCTCATATTCTGTTTCATGCTCCAATATTTCCATCATTTATGCATTTCTGCATCATCTGCATGGCACTGTTTAATTTATATAATGACAAATGCTGCAATAAATAGTTGTATTTATCAGAATTTTTTATTTTGTATATATTAATAAATAATATTATTATTAATATATCATTAACAAATAATTTTATTACATTTTTGCAACCAAATAATTATGTATTGTTTTTTACTTAAAGAAAATTTACAACATATAATGCTGAAATAAAATCAAATCTTAGATTTCAAATAATTTCTTTAATTAATATTTAAATTAATACTACAAATAAAAAATTTCATTAATTGAATTTCAATTTAAAACTTATTTTTCAAAAAGCTATTTTAAGAAAGATTCGCATAATACATTAAAATTTCGAAAATACCATCCTAACATAAAGTATTACTTAAAAAAGTATATTGAAAGTTTTGAATCATATTTTATAATAAATATTAATAAATAACAGAAAAGTTAATTGATAATAATTTGAAGGAGCTTCTCTCTGAAGAAACATAATAGTATAAAGTAAAATATTTTTTACGTTTATTAAGTATATAATTCTTTATTCACAAAATTTTAATTAATTAAGATTTTAAAATTCTATAAAATATTTATAGAACAAATGTTTATTTTATAAAAAAAATTTATCATTGAAAAAAATTCTTAGTTCTATTTTTTTTTTAAATAATAAAAGTAAAGATCTACGTAAAAAGTAACAGAATTTAAAGCACTGCGTAAAAATACAAATCCTTTTTAAACCAGGAATAAGTTCCTTTCTCTGTGAAAATTGGAAACTTCGTAAGGAGTTATAAAAAAAACACAAGAGAATAAGATCGAGAAAAAGATAGAGAGATAAATACCATTACTCAAAAAGTGATCACAGAACGACATCTGAAGGACACTTTATGGTTCTATATAATTTTTGTCAAGGAAAATTACGACTGGTCATAATAAATACTATAAATACTGTATATGACTATTAAAAAATATTGTATATATAGACAGTGTGATATTATTCAAACGATATAGAAATTTTTTTAAAATATCTTCATAAATCAAAAAATTCTCTTTAATTATAGAAATTTAAACTAACACTTTTAATTATTTACTAAGTATTCACTTATAAATTATTACAATAAAAAAAATTTTAATAAAACTAAATGATCTTATTAGTTTAAAAATTTTTCCATCTTTTATTTAGTATAATTCATTTGTAAATTTAAAAAAAACGTATTAATTAAGAAAGTTGATAATATAAATAAATACTAGAATTGAATTGAAAAAAATAATAAAAGGTTAATTGTATACTTAATTCAATATTATATTTATACATATGGCATATTTATTAAAGTAAAATACTTGCATATCTAATTATAAAATGGTTGCAATTATTTTTTTCTCAATAATTTAAAAAATAACGAAAATTTCTTAGAATAAGAGTTATTTTTGAAGCGAAACAATGTGCAATATAAAAAAATATCAAAATAATTGTTTATTATTAATGAAAAACTTATAAAGATTCATATTATTTTAGGCAGTATTTATCATTAAACTTGAAGCATAGTTTAAAACGTTATTTTATTAATTTTTCACTCGTTATTTTTTATAATATACATTACTATTAATAGAAGCAATAAATAAAATTTTTTTTATAAAGAATTTAAAAATCAAAAAATAAGAAATTAATGTTAACATTAATGAAATGACATTTAATCATTAATATATAATGCATAGCACAATATCGCACACATACACAGAATGGAACATTATTCAAATGAATAATAATATTATTAACACAATATTAATTATTATATATATGAATTTGACGATATAATAATTATAAATTACTGTAGATTATTTCATATTTAAGAAGACAATGGATTCAGGACAATTTAGAATCTCTAAACGCAGCTATTTCATTTTAAAAAGAGGTGGCATAAAAGTTCTCGTGCATCGTATTGAAACTTACGTACGTTACTGTGCAAACTCAACTCGAGTTCAAGAATGACGTAAATTGGTAGAATACACAAGCAATAAAAGGCCAATAAGCAATATAGCCTTGCGTCTTTCTTCTGTTTTATCTCCACCTTATCGACGTCGCCACGAAACATAAAACAACGAAGAAGTCAAACGAATAGTTGTTTGAAAAAATCACAAATAAGGGAGCGAGTAAAGAAAGAAAAGGCCACACATTTCTAGTCTGTATATAAAATAGTGTCATCATCGTTGTTGATGTTCAGCATGTGAGTATAAATAGAAAATCGTATACTTGCATAGATACATATATAAGCGATGAGAGAAGAGTAACTTCGTTGAAGCCGAGAAAATAAGGAGGCGACCTAAGGTCACATTGAAGCCGTATCGTCGTCCCAGTCGTCGTCTCGATCGTCGTAGCAAGCAATTTTTCAGAAAACAGACTTTTCTTGAGCGTACCGACCTGTTTCCTCCACTCTCTCACTCTTTCGTTTTTTACGAAATGCTCGCTGCAGCAAAAGCAGAGCTAAGAAACGAAGTGCACACTGGGGAAAGCTACATGCATACGTACCCATACACGTATATCTGCGCAAAGGTAGCATTTGTGAAAGGAAAGAAGGTGAATGTAAGGCAGAAAAATAAAAGGAAGACAGAGCTATTGAGAAAGTAGAAAGAAAAATGAAAACGGAAAAAAGCTCTTTTGACTCGCATGTCTATTCATATACACGATGTCCGTGGCTGTTTTTACTCGAGCCTTAGAGCAAGAAAGAGACGAAGTTTTAAAAAAACGGGAAAACCAGGAGCGTTCTTGAAATTGTATGCAACTAAAGAGAATCCCGAGCCGAGGCAAGTAGCGGAAACAGCGAAAGGACTGGGGAAGACACTGCGAGGAAACGTAGAAGATAGGAAAAGTAGGAAGGAGCTTTTATCGAAACGTCTCCACAAAGTCGACAAGGACGAGTAGGACGACGTGTTCGTAGCCGGCGTTTATTGCATGATGCTGTGCTCACCAACTATATGGCCTCGTTTATAAGCATGTCACCCACTCTTCGGAAAGGATACTAAAAAGACAAAAGGTAGATAGACCGATGAAAGGAGACAGACTTGAGTTAACAAAGGATGTGGAATATGAGCAGGTGTATTTAAAATGCTAGCGGGTATAAAAGACGCGTTATATTTAAATTTATTTGTCATTTGGAAGTGAGCTACATCTTAGGCGGGATTCGTAGAAATCCGTGCGCACTGAAAAAAGAAAACTTACTACTTTGTTATAGAAAATATGAAATAATGATGTTTATTGCAAACAAAAATTTTGTTTTATTTGCATATTTATAAATGCAAGTTAAAAATTATTTCCATGATTAAAATAACTATTTTAATCACGTTAAATTTTTTCTCTGATTCTTTAAAGCAAAGAAACTTTACAAACTTTGTAAAAATATTGCTAATTTAATAATTGAAACTAACAAATCTTAATTTACAAAATTGCACTTCCTTATTCTAAATTGATTTCGAGTATATTTTTTTATATCTTCCTATAGACTTAATAAATTGTAATACTAAATAATGCATTCATTCTAACTTCATATCTTAAAGTCACTCTTAAATTTCTTTTTAATTATCTATTTCATTTAATTCCTAATGAATAATTTTCTAACCAAAGAACATTTTAATTTAGGCACATGTCATTATTTGGTGTATTTTTCATGTTTGCCTAATTTTGTATTTTACTTTTATTATTTAAATAGCCAATACTGTATTTTTTAATTTTATTAGACTTTATTCAAGAAATTATAAATAAAAATAATCTTGATTTTAACACTAAAACGTTTTTAAATCTTGAATATTCAATTTTTATATGATAAATTAATTATTTAGTATCTAACATAAAATAATAAATACTATGAAAACAATTTTTATGATTAAAAATTTGAAATATTTTGAAAATCATATAACTTAAATTAAAAAAATGTAATGTAAATATTGTTATTTTGTTTGATAATTATTATATGTTTGAAATTATTAGATTATAACCGTGGTTGATAACAATTTATACATTTTATCAAATTATTAATAAATTACAGTAATAAATGTTTGTATTTAAATAAAAATATGTATCAAGTTACCATAAAATAAAACGTACTTTCTTTAAAATAGTACTATTAATTAAAGCGCAACGTAAGTAAATGTTTTGATAAACGTGAACAATTTCCTTTGAAGATTTATTCTAGTAGATCGAAATTTTATAAACTGTACTAAAAAATAATATATTATTATTTATTAACTTAATATATGTGATAATTAAATGATCATAATAATAATAATTGAGAACTATTAGTGGCTTGCCTTTCTCAATTTTACACGGAATGGACACGGTATTCTTAATTCACTGATTTATACAAAATAAAAGTAAGGTCATCCTATACGATCTTATACTTCTTTTATATTTATATATGGTAGTTCATTTATAAACTAAAATCTATATCAATTCTTGTTTATTTGGTATGATAGTAATTGAAATATGTTTATTTATTTACGTAAAAATTTTTATTTTACAATTATATTCAGTTATTTAGAAACAATGTTCTTTTTTACAATCTTACATTGTTAAGATACAAACAGCAGCTGTTTTATTTTAACGAATAAAGTAAAAAAATTGTAGAGAAGCATTCATATAAAAAAATTGTTTGTAAAATAAATAGCTCTATTAAGATGGCTAAGTAAATATTGTGCCATTATTTAAGTTTGTTTTGTTAAGTTTATTTAACATTTTCATGTTTGTATTATAATTTTTATACTATTATTCTGTATATGTTTTTTGTAAATTGAAGGAAGTAAGAAGTATAAAAATATATGTGCTTGTATATAAAGATATCTTCAAATATTTATATCTTTTAATTTAGATTTAATTTTTCAAATCAACATCTAGATGAATATAGGTTTGAAACATTTTTCTATCTCTATATTTTATAGAATTTTTCAGAAAAATATTAATAAGCTGTATCATCATTATTGCATAATTACTGAAAATACGAATTTAATATTTTATTAATTATCAAATATAAATTCTATGCCTTTTATCGTATTCTGTGCTAAATAATATTTAATACAGAAGGTATCATTTCATAAAAATTTTACAGTGAGCATTCATTTAGTATGTAGATTATTTTACTTAAAATTGGACTAGAAAAACATATTTAAAGTCAAGTATTTGAAATAGTCACATAGCTATAGATAGTTCTAGTTATGTTAAATTTTTTACCTATTAAAAATAAAAACTGAATATAATATAAATATTATAATATTCTAAAGTATTAGGGATTATTATCAAACCATAAAATGTTCATAAAATATTTGAAATGTATCTGTTGAAAAAATTAATAAATTTTTAAACGCGCAAATTAAATTATAATTTTATTAAATATGTTTTTCTCTAAAATTGTTACACAATGTTTGATATACATTGTTACAATATTTCAATATGTATATAAATGTCTAAAAATTTAAATAAAACTCAAAAACTTATCTTATCCAATTAAATATAAAATATTTTAAATAAAAATTAATTCAATAGTTTCTATAATTTTAATTAAATAATTATATAAATAATAAAGTAAAAATAAAGTATACAAAGGTACAATCATATACAAAAGCACCGGTTTAATTATTTATATTAAAAATATTATTTTTAAAATATTTAAATATGTTAGCAGTAATTTTATTTAATAATATAGATTTAAGAAATGTAATTTATGAAATACATGAAAAAACTAATATATGTGTGATGAAAATCAGAATTGCATACTTATGTAAAATGAACATAATTGAAATTATCTTAGTTTCATTATAATTACTTTCAATGAATTTATATACAATAGTAAATTATATTTAAGAAATTAGAAATTGATTACAAAGATTTTAATTTATAAAAAATATTATCAAGAAGTTTTAGAAATAATTATTATATTTTTAATAAAGAAAGATTACCAATATATAATAATTATAAATATATTAAGCATTAAGCATACTATAGATTTTTTAAAAAATTCCCATCGATTTATTGAATTTCAGAAAAAAATGTATATTAAACTTAAAGAACTATATTAATTTTTGTCAACTTGAATCTTAGATCCATTCGTAAAAATGTAATATTAATTTAAAAATTTACATTTTATATTTAAGGTAATTTGAGACTATTTATTTTAAATTACATCTGAATTTATCGCATAAAAATTTCTATCTAATTTAGTAAAAATGAAAATATAATAATTTTTAATATATTAATTGTAATAATTACATGCATATATCTCTAAATATTGTATAATAAAAAAACTTAATCTAGCATTTAAATAATCTAACAAAATTTCACCTTTTTATTAATAATATCATAATAAGAAATAACTGTACAAATATTTAATCATCAAATTAAATTAAAATCACTTAAAATTTTAAGAAATCGAATTCAAAATATTGCAAAAGCTTTTGATTCACAGGAAATAATTTAATTTTAAATAAATTAAAAATCTTAAGTTCATATTGTCATCAAATATTATTTTATAATTATCAGATATAATTTAAGTGCGATTACATTCATTATTAATTATGAAAATGTAATATGTAAGAAAAAAGTGATTAAAGATTAGTAACGGTTTTTTTAAAGGGATAACAAATAATTCATAGCTTCCTTGAAAATAAAGAATTGATTAACATGCTATCGCGTTCATTAAACATAAAAAGAAAATTTCTATTTACCCAAACTGGATCTATCCATGTACTGTTACTAATGAAATATTGAAAATACATTAGTATTTTTTTTCTTAGATCTTAGATGTATTTAGTCTTTAATATAACTGTTACTGAATAAAAATTGTTATTCGTTAATCATATTTAAATAATATAACTTTAATTTAAAAATAAGTAAACAAATCAAAGCATCAATAGGATTATAAGTACCAAAACTGTGCAGCTGCAGCCGATTGCGTGTGGAGTGCTCATGTATACAAAACGTCTTATTAACGTCTAAATCTTGACGTCTTGAAAATAGCAGCAAGCATCGCTTTTTCTGCAGTTTTTCGACGCATCACAGACAGTTTCTTACCACGGACAAATGCAGAAAGTTCACGCGGCTTTGCATTTGAAATTTCTATGCAAAAAGGAAATTCATGAAAAATAAGACCTCGAGAAATAAATTTATTGACTTCTCTGCCATTTTTAAAATTTAAACACTTATTTGATTCTTATCAATATATCGATGAAATTTACCAACTTATTATTAATAATAATAATAATAGTAATAATAATATAATAATAATAATAATAATAATAATAATAACAACAACAACAACAAAAATTATAATAATTTAAAAAGAAAATTTTATGATATTTATTATAACTGAAGAATAAATCTGATTTTTTATAGATAATTTAAAATTTGCAACTTAAACATGAACTACTAAAAATAGATGAATCAGTTTGTCAACAATTCACTGTAAAACCAGTTCTACACTTTCGAATAATATTATCGTTGCCATTATAGGCACCTATTCTTACGTCATCGTGATGCGATATATTTATTCTTTTTTATTCATTTCTTCCCCTTAATGTGATTTATCATCTCTCAGTTCTTGTTCGCACTCCCATTTACATTTCATACGTATCCCGTACATTCGCACTTCAATCATGTGTTATCGGATTTCTTACGTTTCTGCACTTATTCGCTTACGGATCTACATTTTATTTAACGAATATAGGTCATTCTTCTTTTTCTGTGCTTTTCTAAATTTTTCCCTCTGTCTTTTTTCATAAAGCTAAGGCATTTATTTGAGCAGATTTATCAAATAATAATATTATTCACCATATTAACTTCTGATCCCAATATTCAATTTCATATCAAAACCAAACATTAATTCAACATTTTAACGTGATTCTTCTGGTATTTAATAACCCTAGAAAGCGTAGTTCATCTATTATTTATTGAATTTTATTAGCTCTCTATTAGTAATTAAGTTACTTTTATTATATTAAGACATCAATTACTATGATCTTAGTTTTATTATCATAATATCCTGAGCCACAATACAAGAGTGTCTAGTATATTTTCTTCTTATTTATAGTCTCTAATATTTCTAATAATAAGTAACGTTGGTCATATGTATTCGATATTTTTATACTGTACCGCATTATTCCAGATTCTAGCGCCTTGCAGTATAATCGACTTAGCGATGTACACGAATAGCTATCTCTTAGAAGATCTTATTTTTCTGATGTTAACCATAGTAGTAATCAGACACTGTATCTTATTTTTAATGTAATATTATTTTTAATTATGCAATTGGCATCTTGAATTTAACATTCGCATTTCATACTTGTACTACACTGAATAAGAGGATAGACATAAAAATTTTAGCTTTCCAACTTCGCGAGTGAAATTTAAAATTCATTTTCGGTTTTCCAAATAACAATACGTTGTATCACCTAACTCGTATTGTATTAGATCCGTCTACTTTTCTCTAAAAATAATAATGGTAGCCACATCATTGACGTAGTCTATTCAAGACGCACTCTAAAGTATTTCTATACGTATAACACCGTCATAAGCATTGTTCCCTATACCGGATCCCAGTAAGGAACTCTGGACTACTATGAGCTCTTTCCTTTTTGGATCAATCTCAAAATAATAAAATAATAACAATTATTATTATTGTTGTTGTTGATATCATCAGCATCACAATAATAGTAGTAAAGATAATAGAGAAAATGCAATGCAGTAAAAAACTTTTTACTATATTTAACTTCCATTGAATGTCTTTTTGTATAAACTCAAGTGTACATTTTATAAAAATAGTCAAACTTATATTTTTTATTTTATCGAGACATCAATTTAATCATTTTTCTGATATTTTTTCTAATTGTTAAAATATTAATGATGATAGGTAACGATTCACAATAGTAGCATAAAATAATATGAAGTACTGGCTGTAAACTGAAAACGTCACAATAAGAAGAATTTATTTACATTAAGAATTTTTTATGTATCGTGATTGAAGAACATCTGAAATTACGGTTATTTTCAAAATGTAAGGAAAAATGAATACAGCACTTGGATAAACAAATAATTTACATTTTCAAAAAGTTTCTGAACACAATAAATTCCAACAAAACAACAAGTAAAACTGGAAACTATCATCTATTAAAAAACGTGTTAGTCATGCGAGTGTCGCATTTTTCCTGGGTTTCCGCTTTTCGCGCTTCGATACGAAATATGGATCCAATAAATATAAATGACTTCGATTCTAAGAAAGAGTACTTGAAAAAGTGCAGAGTGGAGATAAGTGATGATAGCAGATCAGAGGTAAGGCGAAGCTTTAGCATACATAGAGAGAACTGCGAATGGACGCATACGTGGATAGTTCAGAGAGACACTCCTCTCAATAAAGCCACCAACATTTACGTGCATAGTGCATTCCTCGTATAATTCAACTTGCTTCCCTCTGCAGATGCTTACGTGACGTCTGATGAGCTTCCGGCGTATAGGTCGCTACCGTTCACTTGAGTAAGCAAGCGCGGTGGGTTTATCCACGAGGCGCGCATTGTGCTCATAAAAGCACTAAATCACGTACCGGTGTTAGTGGCGGAGGTACGGTGTGCAGGGGCTCGGAGAACAGCTCGACGCCCTGGAAATTTACTTCGCTGTCGTTATTTGGCCACTCAGTCGCCACGCGTGGCTCTTTCCAACATACTCTCTCTCTCTCTTTCTTTCCTTTCTGCCCTCTCTCATACCTCTCTACTTCTTGTCGACAATATATGGATACATGCACGAGCAGGCACAAACGATATTGTAGAAGTGCGTGACTGCACGCGAGTAATTGCACGCACAGCTGCATAAGCTCGTATAGTAGCAAATCACTCGAATATGTACATACGCGCACACGCAGACACAAGCAGCAGGCATACATAAAGCGCGATTATGCGCGCATGCATACGTACGTATGTTAGTCTGAGGCTCCTGTTGGACATTTGCACATGGTTGTAGATATTCATGCAAAATATCAAGCACATTTACATTGACGTTCAGGAGTCTTAAGGATGGGAATTATCGCCGTATATATGTAATGATCGAGGATGCAACTAGCGCTCTGCAATACAGCAGTAGTTTTAGAGGTTACAGCATTTCTACTCATTTCGCTCCAATTTACTATTTGTATGAGGATTTAAATGAAGCTATGTTAGTATTTGGAACATTAATAGAAATACTCGACGAGAAGTTATTTCGATGATAAGTTATATTTTTTAAATTGTTAAAAATACACACACACACACACATATATATATATATATACTTTGAAGCCTTAGTTTTGTATACAATTAACCATTGTTAATTTCATTAAATTATCTTATGGGAACTAGTGTAATGTAAAATCATTACATATAGATATACCGAATAAGATGATTACTTATAAAGCCATTATGCAATAAATGATCGCATTTTGGTTCGCAATATTTTTAATATTTATTTATAATTTAAAATGTTTTATATATACATATATATATATATATATATGTATATACTCTTAAGCTTTCTATCTAAGTCAATTTTCTAATATTTAATAAATTATAAAAAGTTATGCAATTTTCTTCTAACACAGGTAGTTGTTTTTTTTTTCTATTATTGCATTTGACCTAAAGAAGATATTATTACTTGTTTCTCGCTTCTCTGAAATAATGCCTTATCTATACTCAAAAGTTAAGCTGCTTATACTTCAGTTTTTATTAGTAATATACATTCTGTAAATAAAAGTAATTCTTATTTAGTGCGTAAAAATAAAGAAAAAGGTTTCTTATTCTCGAGTAAATTTTTTAAATTAAGTATTAAATAGAGAAAAACAAGCATAAACCATGACAAAAGTATACTAACGAAGATATATATTAATATCTAATAAATGTTCGTTTCATAAGTAAATAATAAGCTTATATAACTAATTAAGTAGATCTAAATAATAAATTACAATCACTTCAATTAAACTAAGTATCAGACGTCAGTAAAACTAAATTACCATGAAATTTTATTCGATTTTAATTAATTCGTCACCTTTATTCAAGACATCTTTGACAAGAATACTAACAAAATTAAATTTAACGAATACGGTTAGATCGAGGGCAAAAATAAAATCCACTAACCTTAAGAAATAAGTTAAGCTGCATTCTCGGGAAATAAAAATGAACTGAGTTAGGCTTTTATTGTAGTAAACTGTTCGGATATCTCCACATGTACAAGGACACGAAATAAAAGTTTATTGTATAGATGTGTGGGTTAAGCGTCCCCAGGAAATGACTCACGGTCTCACATGTCTTGTTACTTCTTTCTACCCCTCGCGATCGCACGTGTTGCGGATTTTCAGAGCGAGCACGTTTTATACATGGCGCGGGTGAAAGGGCGAGATGAACGTGGAAGAGTATGATGGATGTAAGTTGAGAGACTGCGAATGGTAGGTGGTCAGACTCGAGCAAAGCTCGCGAATCCTCAAGTTCTTTTTTTAACAAGCAAGAGTACGGGAGGAAAGTTACAACGAGCAATCGCCGCCGGGAGATTTGATCGGTTCCTTGATTTCGGAATGCATGCCATGCTGCCGCACCACCGAGCTGATCAAATTCTTACTCTACAAAGAATCTAGCTTGCACGCGTGGAGAAAGTAAGTTGCTTTTCATCTTCCTGTGGGAGTTCTCTTCTTCTTCCTCCTTTCTATCTCCTGTCGACTCTATTTTCTCTACCTGTAAATATATCTCTATATCGATATACATCGATATAAATATATAGATGTTTCACATGAAAAGAAGGACTCGGAATCCCACGAAAATAGAAATAAAGAAGTCCTATATTTATAATCACCGAACAATGACCCTCCGTAAATTGTCTTTTATATTAATTGTTTTGAGAAAATTCATATTACATATTATATAAAAATGATTATTATTGTTGTTGTTATTATTATTATTATTATTATTATTGTTATTATTGTTATTATTATTTGTGTTATTATTGTTGTTGTTATTGTTGTTGTTGTTGTTGTTGTTATTATTATTATTATAAATCTTCGTTCTTATTATCACTACTGCTATTACTATTATCACTAGTTATATTACAAATACTAACGGTTATTATTTTTCTGAAACGGTATGATATTATTTATTCGATAGCCAAAGTAATTATGGCTTGGTGAATATAACCTGGAACCCTTATGTAGAATATATCCAATAAGATTGGAAGAAAAGGAAGATTATAGAGATAATCGTCGGATAAATTTCGGGGTTCTCATATGGGAAATGTTTGAGTCATACGCTCAGGTACAAGGGTTTTATTATACATCCCCATCCTCGTATTTATGTTAACCAGAAGATCACAAAAAATTTCTATTAATTCCAAAAGAAAAGAAAAAGTATAAGTAGCAAACTATTACAATAAAAGTTATATGATACAAAATATATAAAAAAAGATATTTGCATACTAATGTTAAAATCCTTTTATCGGAGAAATCTTTAGTATCAAGAAAAAATAACGAATATAGAATCAAACTGTAATAAGATATTTTATAAATTTAATACTAAATCCTATTTTTAGTTCATAATAATAATCTATAACTTTCAATTTTTTCTTTTTAATAGGATATGTAAAATAATTTTTATTCTTTAAATCATGAATATGCTCTTATATTTCGATTATACAATGAATTAATTCTTATCCTTTAATCAGTAGTTGATTTAATCAATAGACTAAAAAAATTAAATATATCTGAAAAGTAAAAATTAAGAAAATAAAAAATTTAAATAGACTTTAAAATATATTCTGATTATACATTAAATTTTATAATTAAATATAGAAAATTTTTTTAATTTGTAAATAATATAAGCGAAAACTAAGAACTTGATAAACTAAGAATCTTAATGTATCATTAATTATAGAAAAATAATAAAACTAATGAAATTAAAAAATTTCAAATTAATGTAAATTTTAATAAATATTAATGCATAAAATTTTTAATAAAATTGCGAAAAACAGTTAAAAAACGTAGTCTTTTATTGAAACGAAACAGAAAAATTCACTTAATTTTTTAACGATCATCAATATAAAATATCTACATTTCCGTCATATACATGAATAATTCTATGTTAAAAAAAATTTATTTAATGCTACAGTTAAAACCCAGAAAATCTCTCCCATATTCTAAAAATCAATATCGAAAGTATTACGAAAACCATTATCGCTTCAGTAACAAAAATTTAATTAAATAATCAATAAAACTTTAAAATTTAATCTTTTATTAAAAAGATAATGAAAGAAACTGTAAAAGCTTTCAATTCATTAAAATGAATCAGTATTTAGATATTTAAGCTTTAAATTTTTTTAATCGTACAATGTAAAAGATTATGTAAAAGATAAAGTTTTGCTTGAACCATACGCTTTTTCATTAAGACAAGCATCAAAGAATAACAATTTCCGTCGGAACATTGTAGTAATTAATTTCAGAAGAGAATCTCTTGAGCTGATAGATATTATGTTGTTATTAGTACATATATAAAGTACATTGCATTTAGGAATGAACTAATCACTGTGTATGAAATTAAGATTAAATTAAATTAGATTGCATGATGTATTAGCTATCAGATATAAAAGTATTAAATGACGTAATCAGATAAAATGTAAATAAATTTTATATTATGAATTCTAAAAAATATAAATATTTTATAAATTCTCAATTTTGTATCTTAGTTTGTAAAGTGCTTTCAATCTCTAATATGTAGTATTATTTTTTATTTGAAAATTATAAATATTTTTTTAAAAAATTAAAAAAAAATAAAATATTAAAAACAGTTACACACTTGTGTACACTTGAATATTCTGAATTTATGCTTAGATGTGTACAGTATATATGGGGCCAAGCGAGGTCAGTGAAGTGCATAGATACGTAGGTAGTCGGAACGTTAGTAGATATGTAACGATCCTACCACCTACGTATAAGTCGTATGTGCTTAGTTCGAGGAATTTTTGCAAGCGAAGCAGCGTTTGCACACATTTCAACTCTTTTAAGAGTGCCAAACTAAGGCTTTGCAATGCATGTAAGAGTCGTGGATAATAATATACAAAATCAACACAGTAAAGGGCTTAAGTTTTTTTAAAGTTTTGATTAAAGCGTTCTGTCGCGGTTGAATGCTGAGCTCATAGCAATTATAGTTGGGTGCCTAACGAAGATAACAACAAAAAACAGCGTATCTTACTTGGATCCTCCTAAGATCTAGATATATTTAAAATTTATTTTGTATACCATTTCTTTATTTAACAGTGAATGATAGATTTTTTTTTAAATCATGCATTTATTCTTGCGTGAAAATTCGTTTTTATCTTCTTGAAAGCGTAACTGCATTTTGAAAATATAATTTGAAAATCCATACATCACAATTAAATAAAACCAACTTCTTTTAAAGCACGCAAAAATTTGAGATTATATAATTTTGAAAAGTGTAAATATTTTCTCACTGAGCTCTTAAATTCTTAAAATTATTACTACACAAGAAATCTATTCATAATGAATATGAATAAGAAATAATTATGGATAAAAATGTTCAACCGTATACTAATTCCATGATTATAATCATCAGATAATGCACGCAATATGGTAATTGTACATTTAAAAGTAGTATCATAAAAAAATATAGTCTTGATAATAAAAAAAATAAAATAACACAATGAACAAAATTTACTGTGGGCAAAACAATAAATGTGTATACATGATTATTATTTATATATTATAAAAAAGTTAGTGTTTTTATACAACCTAATTAAACGTATATGGTGAATAATTACTAAAAAAATCTTATAAAGGTAAAAATTAGTTTATTAAAAATATGTATAGTATAATTTTTTTATAGAAAATATAGAAAATCAGTAAATTTAACATGATCAATATTTAATTGTTCATCATTGTAATTTATAATATTATTGATATATTTAAGTATTTCGTTTTCACTAATCTTTCATTTCAATAGTTAATTATACAGATTTTTTATATTTTAATGTTTTGTCAAGATAAACGATATTTAATAAAATATAGTTTTGTTGACATTACATAAATTATAAATTGAACTCAATTTTTTAGATAATATTTGTTTCAACAACAAACATAAGTATTTTCAACCATAAATATTTAATTTTGTATCAGACAATTCGAAATACTGTAGTACTCATCATAGCCTTGAAACCGATCATTTTTATATTTACGGAAATATATCTGATTGACCCAATTGTGCAAAAACATAAGCAGGTGTTCAAAAAGAAATCTAAAATAGGAAGAATACGAACAAAGAATGAAAAGAGAGTTTCTACCTTAGAGTATTGAAAAGAAAGATGGGATAATGACTCAAGAAGTATATGAACTGCTATCCTGATAAGGCAACTAGATAAATGGGTTAACAGCAAACATAGAAAAGTAAATTAATAGCTCACATATTTCTTGATAGGACACAACTTTTTCAAAACATATCCCAGTAAAATAAAAAAGGCAAGAAATATGTAGTGCTGATTCTTAAAGGTGTATCACGATGATATATTCTTTATAACTATGGATTGTAGAAACAGAGAAACAGAAACAATAGTTTGAGTCAGTAATTAAACCAGTCAACTCGATAATATTGTAAAGTTGATGTTAAAAAGCAATCACATACGTAGAATCTATATATGTGTACATATATATATATACATCAAGATTGTAATTATACAAAAAGTTAAAAAGAGTTTATTGTCATTGAAAGAATAAATGAGATGAATAAGTAAAACGTTAGAAAATCATTCAAGCTAAACATAAAAATATGATTGTGAAAACAAAGATAATTATGATAAACGTGTATGTTTTTTAAATATAAGAACATATACGAGAATGCTAAATAAATGCTTAATTTTCAAAGCAGAAAAAGTTATAAGATAACACATTTTCCAATACACTGAAAAATGTTGTCCAAAAAAGTGACCTACACCTCCCGACGAAATGAAAACAAATTAATGTCTTTACTATTTACTAATAAAATCGAAATATTAACCACGAATGTTTTAAAGGTTGTAATAGTGAATGAAAAAATATGAAAAGATAAAAATGCGATATCTCCTTTAATAAAACAGGAATCTCATTTTAAGCAATACGAAGGCAATATCAGTTAGTGCTCCACAGAGGCAAAATAAACAAAAATGTTATATTTGTCGCCCATTTAAAAAACTTTTCACGTGAATAAAATGTTAAAATTGTTACTAGTATTACTGATTTTATATTTTATACTTAAATTAATTACGATAAAACATGAAAATTTCATAAATATTGAATTACAACTCTTCAATGTGAATCAATTCGAAATAAAAGTTTTTTCACGTAGGCAATGAAAAATTATCGTTCTTTTTTACTTTACAATAATATAGTGTATTTAATTTTTACATTTATGTAGTGTATTTAATCTTTACATTAATACCTTTTTTTTAAAAAAGTACTTTGCTAAATTTAATTCAAGTATTATATTTTTTATGCTTTGAATTTAATATTTCGTACATAAATTTAAATTTTAAAAAAGGATTATTCAAATTCTTAAAACTTATAACTCCCTGTAGACCAACTATATACTAGATTATGTACTAAAATAGTTACATATTTCGGTATATCTATTTTCAGAATATGCGGTAAAAATAAGTTACACCACAAATGGAACTTCAAAATAATGCGCATTCTCTAAAAATCTCTGATCTGTTATTAATTAATCTATTAATAAACTCTATTAAAATATAAAGTTTAATTACATAAAGCTAGTGAAATTACACATAAATTTTATTTTTATTTAATTTTGTAAGGTATACTGATGTAATTCTATCAAGTTTTACTAAAATTTTATTTCAAAATCAATAGTATGCTAATAAATAACTTATACATGGTATGTATTTTGATAGTATTCAGTTCTAAAAAGATTTTACCAGTCAGTTTATTAATTGATATATGTCAAACTTGAAAAATTACTCACATAAATTAAATTAAAAAAGTAAATTGAATTATTAAAATATTTTAAATATTTGATTTTATGAAATGGAAATTGCTATATAAGGTAATTTTTCTTGTGGAAACTTTATCCCATAAAAAGGGACGTTTATACATGTACGTATAATGCATTTCTGATTAATATTTTTCTTCTCTATCTTTCCTCTCTACTTGTCTCGCTTTCTTTTTTCGTTATAAATCTTTTCGTATGAATATTTTACTAGAATCAGTAATGAATATTTCATTTAAGAGTTTTAATACTAAAGAGCCCTACTAAGATGGCTTTGAAGTATAAATGACGCTTTTGTAAGCAAAACTGACGCAATACGAATTTATTTGGTGAATCGGCTGCCTGTTGTTTTTAAATAGATTTTATAGATAAACTTCTTCGTATTTTCTTCCTATTTTCTTTTTTTTTAGACTATGCAATAATATTTTAGCCAGTTCTAAGGACATTATAAATTGAAAAACTTTGATGCGGACTTTATTTCAATTAAGTTTTGGTTTAAGCATTTTTGCGTAGATTATATGCAATTATAAAAAGTTACAAAAGAAAATTATTATTTTAATTCAAAATTTCCACGTACCTCTGTATATTTCTCTTCCTTTATTATATTTGTCTAAAATATTAATAAATATATAAACATGGTCTTAGATTTTTTCAATCATCAGCACTTTATTTTAAATTGTATTTAAAAATGAAACAGGATAATTGTTTAAGTGCTTATTTTATACATATTTAAGTGCTTATTTCTAAGTAATTCTTAATTCAGAAAATTAGTACTATAACATTAATTATTATTAATAGCAAACATGTATTATTGAAACTAATTTTTTAAATATTTAAAAATTTCAAATTATAATTCAATACAATTATCATTAAGTAGAATTAATTATTTATTATAAATAATTTATATCATTTAATGTTGTACACGTTAAGGCATGAAAATAATAATTTAAACAATATTTTTCTTTTTTAAGTACACCCTAAATTTTAAAGCAATTTTCCGTCCATTTTGATCTTCAACATAGCGTCATAAAAGTTGTGCGTGCACACAAGATACAAGTCTTACAAGTCTATAAAAAACATATCTGTAGTAACATACATCTTTACGAAGGTGAGAAAATACTCACATATACTCACTCATGAGTAGATTCACACTCAGAGTACACATGCGATAGAATACGTGAAAAACTGCAAGTTAATGATTAAACGGATATTATTCAATAAATCAAATTGATAATGAAAAGATAAAATATAAGAGTGTGAAAGGAAGCTACTGAAACTAAATTAAAATAAAATTGTCAGTATCATAATTATTATTAATAACAATTGTTATCAAGGTGATAGGCCAAACTCGAAAACTGTCTAAACTTCGAAATACAACCACCAGTGCATACTTGCTTGCACGCTGAGAATTATATGCAACAGTCAATCTTTGCCAAAGGCGCGTATTTCTCGTTCCGTTTCCTCCTTTGGTTTGAATTTCTCTCTCTAGTCTCTCTCCCTTACCCGTCTCATCCCGTTTCATATTCCCTCTGTTTCTCTCTTTATACTTGTCTCTGCCGCTCACTCGCTCCTCTTATTCTAACTCAGTTTCGAATGTCTTATAAACGAAACTCATGATGATTAGACGAACTTACAGCATTTAATCATTGAGTGTGGTAGCTCTTCGGTTTTCACTTCCATACAAATTGTTTTCTTAATATATACATTTATCGGAGCAAACGTATTTGTGCACTGGTGAACGTGAAAGGGTCAAATAGTTTATGAAATCTTTAAAACGATATTATCGGTTAGTTACTAATACAAATGACGTCTACCAAGTCCGAAAGTAGGAATTTCATAGACTCTGCTCAGTGGCCTGTACGTATACTTACCAATATATCACGAACCGGTTACACTACAGTTATGTATAGTTATGAAACCTACGTGAAATTGCTTAAGCTTTCAGTATAAACTGTGGATTGCTAAAATGAGTTACTTGTACAAATTATAACTTATGACTAAAGCAAAGGCTCTTACGATCGTTTAAACTAAAAAGCCTCAAATCTGATTTTAAAAATGTAAGAGCAATTATAGTTTTTCATCAAATTTTCAATATTATTTTTTTGAATAAATTCTTTTAATACATTTATGCTATTCGAGTAAATTTTTTACTATTATTTTAAAACTATTAATGATTATATCAAGCTAAGAAGCTATAGTGAAAACTATTGATTTAAAAAATTTTGTTGTTAACTAGATAACAATATATTGTACAACTTCAGTATACATGAAAACTGAATTTTATTTAAATGAAAACTGAAAAAATAAAATTTTAAACTTTTTTATAGTATTTAATCGATAATGGAGTACATTAGCGAATTTTAATTTAAACATAAACACTATTAATATATAAAATAGATAAGTTTGGCATAATGAATTATTGCCGAACGATAATCAGAAAAAATTTTATTTATCTGATAAGTAAATAATATTAAGAAAAGTATAAGTTGTGAATTCAATTATAAATAATTAATAACGAAATAATTTTTGTTTACTGATGCAATGTAAATATTAAATTATTTATATAATTTATCCTTTAATTTTTACGTAAACAAATAGAATTAATATTTTATCTAAAAATAGTAAAAATCTTTTGATTATAATTTTTTAGTAGTATAATTTTATTAAAATATAATATATAATAATAAAAAACATATAATAACTTTAATGTTATTATTAATTGTTGTTAAATTACTCGTTATATAATTTCTGTAATTATATTCTATCAATGATATGCAATAAATATTTCAATATTTTATGCATTCCTCTACATAAATCACATTTATAATTTAAAAATTTCTAGTAGTAAATCGAAAAATTTATTTAACAACTCCAGCATTTTCTTAGTAAAGCTATATATTAAAAAAGTAATCTTTCTCTACTATAAAAGCATTTTCATAAAAAATTAAAGTAGAAGTAAATCAACACATATTAAAATGGTTTTTGACTATTTTCTAATATAGCATTGGAAAAAATATGAACTCAGCAGTAAACGTATATCGTTCTGAAAACAGAAACTACGAAATTGGTATATCATACATAGTCCAAACAGAAAATCTTCAATTTCAAATTTTCGTGTTACATTGGTAAAGACTTTTTTAACTTGGTTTTATTGCAGCAATTAATAATTATTTTTAATTATGCGAAACAATATTGCGAGTTCAAAGTGTATATTAATGGCTTTTCACTAAATGGATTACTAAGTATTTTATTAATTAAATATATTCTAAATGAAAAAAATACATGTAATACTTATAAGACGTAATTTTCAAGTATTTAATAGTTCTAGTTATTAATTGCTTATTACTAGCATAATAATACATATAGGACCAAACGTATACCGTCAGAAATATATGAATAAATATAAATTAAAATCACATACTAACTTTTAATTGTTTTTTAATAAAAAAAAAAAATAATAATTTTCAATTAAATTTTAAAATATTAAAAAACTACTATATCCACATTAATTTTTTATTGGAATCTTTTTATCTTTTTTTGATAAAAAAATTTAAAGAAAAATTAAAAAGCATTGGTATACATTTCAATACAATTCATAGAATAAAATTGACTTAGTTATGAAGCGTTATATATAACTTAAAATATTCCACAGTATTTAAAAATTAATTTTCTGTATGATTAAAATAAAATGTGTATATCAAAAAGAAATATTCATAGCCTTTGTACAAAGTTCCAATTACAAATGATCATACTTTGAAGGTCTGTGTTTCATAATCAGCAATAGAAAAAATAAATAAGTATGAACATCAAGGTGATTAAAGAGATAGCGAAAAAGAAAGAGATAGAAATGTGTACGAAGAGAAAACGAGAAAGAAAATGTGAGAAAGAGTAAAATCAGAGAAATAAAGAAAAGAAAAATAGGGATCTAAAGCGAGTAATAGGCTCAAAATCTACTAAAATACATAAAGAGATTGCAAAATGCAATGAAGGAAGAGACACAGTTATTTACGTCGCCTCCGGTATAAACAGAGGAAACCCTGTCAATATCGCCCCCAAAGCTCGACGACTACAGCAATACTCAGACCACCGCTTATATTAAGCACCTCAAATACCAGCAACTATTTTCTCACTTTCTTCCTTTTTACCTCTCTGTTTATCTCTCTCTCTCTCTCTCTCTCTCTCTCTCTCTCTCTCTCATTATATATACATATATATATATAATCATTATATCTTTACCAAACTCAACGGGAAGTATGAGATGAGAAGATTATATACCTTTTTACCGTATTGTAACATCGCCACAAGCAAGAAAATCAGTTGCTTTGTTCAATTCCATCTCCTAATTCGTCTTTTTTAGGCTTAAAAACAAAGGAAATTTATCTTAAAAGTAAATATCTTCAGACCGTAAAAATATCAAGTTGGTTAAGTACACTTTACGGCTTGAGTTCCGATCATGATGAATGGATTTTTTCCGTTATAAACCTCAATTATAAAGTATTAAATATTTTTTATAATTATAAATCTAATTAATTATAGTATATATTAAATAATAAATTATATTAAAAATATGTAATATATATTATTTTTCAATTCTTTATTATTTTATTTATATATCCTATTCTATTATAATTTATATAATTATTTTAAATTCAAACGTAACATAATATTTCCATTAAGATTAAATTTTTTAATGACTAAGTATTTTTAAAGTATTAATTTAAAAACTAGTTTTGAAATTAAATTTATAGATTTTTTATAATTATTTACATTAATCATATAATTTTTTAATGTAGTTATAATTGAATCATTTTTTTTATAGAATTACGATTTTGTTAATTATAAAGTCAAATTAGCATAAAAATTTAATAATTGTAATCATTAGTTCACTAAATGAAGAACAGATAATTATCTATCAAAATATTTCTTTTAATATATAGTCATTTCTGATTTATTAATAATTTATTTTTAAAATTCTGTAAATTTTTAAATATTTTTTGAAAGTCTGAAATTCATTTTTAGAAAAGTAATAATAATATTAAAAAAATGCAAGTTATTATTCTATAATGTATTGTGAGAAACTTTTCTTTAATTAATGGAACTTGATCACTTAATATAAAATTTTTGTTTTATATTATTCTAAATTAATATTTATAGTTATATGATTTACTGAATTAAATTTAAAAAAAAAATTTTTTTTACCAAAACAAGACATTTTATTTAATTAAAGCAACATTTACGGCATAATTTACGTATTCAATCATTCAGAGAAGAGTGATTTTTATTCTAAGGTATATGCTTCGCATTATACTAAACTTATTTGATAGAAATTATTAATAAATAATAATAATCCGATTGTTTCTAATAACTTGACTTTATACTTATATATAAATATAAATATATGCTATACGTTTTTTATGAAAAATATTTTTCTTCAAAATCGTATGAATTAAAAACCGTGTTAAAATATTATAAATAGATAAAAATATGCCAACCATTTATTAATTGAATGACTTTACACTTTACATTTATTCTCATATATTATGTTATAATATATAAATGATATTAGTTAAAGATTTATGATTTATTTTACACTATATAAATTTTTGCAAAAAAAATTTTCTATAATTTGTATATTTGTGATTTGAAAAATATACAAGGTACATTTAAAAATCATTCAAATACAAATTTATCTTTCATTACGTACATTGCACACAATAATTAACGAGTTTCTGTTTAATAATAGTTTAATTATATTTTTTGGAATAAATAATAATTTTCATAGTATTAATCAAGGAAATTTATGTTATAATTGCATTTTTATAATAAATTTTACATAATTCACACACTTAAGTAATTTAATGAAAAATTCATAATAAAATTGTTTCATAAATTTTCTATAAATAACAGTTAGTAAATTTATTCTTTTCTAAATTTATGTATGTAATGATAGAAAATTTTGTGACTGAAAATATTTTTAAGTATTTAAAAAATCTGCACGAATCAATATTGAAATTGCTCACAGAAATGCATTTATATGTAAACTAGACAAAATCTGATACTTGAAGATCAAGATACTTATATTTTACGACATTTTATAGCCAATTTCCTACTTCGTGTCATAAAAGTGGTATATTGTTTTATTCAATATATAAATAGACGTCATACACTTACGTACATATTTATATACACTTTATTACACTATATATGCTTATATACATTTACATAAAAATAGCATTCTTTTATGCCAGAAATTTATAATTTTTTCTTATTTAACCTTTGATTATGTATAGAAAAGTAACTAAGAACGGCCTATAAATTTTATACTACCAATAGGACCATTTTTATGATATTAAAACATTATATTTGAAAATGATTAAAACATTATTTAAACAATTTTTTTTAATTAATAAGTCTTGGATTTAAAGATGAACTTAATAGCTCTTATAAAATAATATAAAATAGAAAAAAAATTTTAGTAAAAGTTTCCAATCTTATATTTATTCCTAATACATCGTTAACTTACATGATTAGAAATATAATTTACATTTTAATTTTAATTTTTTAGATAAAACGTATTGTAAATTTTAATATTTTTTATGAAAAATTATTTTTTTAAATATTATCTTAAAATTAAATGAAAAAATAATAATTTGATCTCATTTATTGATCGACATTTTAAAAAATAGACATATTTGAAATAATTATGAAGAAACAGACAACACGACCTTTTAATTTATTATTAAATTTTTAATGAACAAATTTTTAAAATTTAAATACATTATTTAATACATGTTTTATTTATTTCATGGTAATCATGTAATAAAATTACTTAAACTATAATTTTTTAACTCTTATATGATAAAAGGTGTTTCTTTTAATATTTCATTGTAACATTTGTAATAATTAGATGACATTTTTTAAAACAGTACTTTATAACTACTTTAAACAATTTCATTTAGATCGATAATTATTGCGAGATATCCGTTCTATAAAAGAGTAATTTCAACATAATATCAATACTTTATTGTTTTATTCTCTAATGATAAAATTTTTTTTTTTACTTTACTCTACTTTTATTTAATTTTATATATTATATATATATATATCTAATATATATATATATATTTGATTAAAAAATTATTATTGATTTTTTATCAAAAAATTGTATCTAATGTACAGGTTGTATTTTTTTTGTACTCTAAATATACAAAAAACATATTAATAAATAAAAAACTAATATTAAATCTGGTTTAATCATTAAATCTAAAAAAAAATTAGTTTTATAGTTCATAAAAAATTTTTGTTTATCTTATTTTAAATATATAAAATTTAAATTTTTAATAAATCTTATTTAATTCATTTAAATTTATTTTTTTAAGAAATTGTTGAATAGAGATTTTATATATCTGATTTTCTATTGAAATAGGTGTATTAATTTTTAATTTTGAAAATATGTTTAGTTCATTTTATAATTCTATTAATATTTTTATAAGATCATAAACATCTGTAAGAACAATTAATATGACAAAATGGCAAAGAAAGCAACTAACCTATTAATAAATAGAAAAATAATATCATCCATTAAAGCCGTGAAGCTTATGAAAATCAGATTAAAGTTTAATATTATAAAAGATAAAAATTATAATTATACATCTAAGATTTTCATTACTTTATGAAAAATAAAGGAGATCAAATTAACAATAGCTTCTATCATGAACTTGAATTATTCCATAAATTTCTCATATATGTGAAGATAATCTTGATGACCAAAACGATATAATTAAGAGATGACACATTTATAAAGTACAAGTAGAATAAGAAAGCTTCCAAGAAATCAATAACGTAAATTTTATAAATTAATGAACTTTCTTGTATTTAAGAATTTCATTATTAAACTAAATTAAACGATATATACGAGAGAAATTGTATGTACTAAGATATAGTTATATGCCTGTAGATACATGCTTTTAAAAATTTTTTGTTAATATTTTAAAGTTGAATGAAACATTAAAATTTTCAGTCTGACATGAATAATATAAGATCTTTATTATACTTCCAAAATATTGATGTTCAATCTGATCAAAATTTGATTTTAGTAGTGCATACTATAATTTAACAACAAACTATAGTAATTTTAGTTTTGAATATATAATTTCATAATTAGAATACACAATTATTAAACACGGTGCCTTTATTATTATATATAAAATGAAAAAGAGTAAACGAAAAAAATTTTTAATGTTCCAAAGTTGTATTTATAAATGAACAATAAACTGATTTAAATTGAATGTTTAAATTTATTTATGGGCATAAATTCAGTAAGTGAAGTATAGTTATATAAGAAGATGAAAATCTGATGTTCTGTAATAGTCATAAACGTATAATTGTTACACTTTTTTCATATCATTTAGATAATTTGAATAAAACAGGTTTTTTGAAAAAAATAAAAATTATCTAAATATAATTTAGTATTCTAATTTTTCTATATATTTAAAAATTTAAAAAAATAATGAGAATACAAAACTAACATTATATAACTGTTTATCAAAATTAACGAATAGATAATTCTATTAAATACTCATGTTTTTATTTAAAAAAAATTTATATAAAATATTTAATTCATTTTCAACATAATGATTTATATATTTTGTTAAACTTTATTACTATATTCTATTCGTATATTCTATTTTATATGTTGAATCTGATATATAAAACTTTTATGAATTAATAATTATAAATGTTGAATTATGTTATTTAAAAAAAAAAAATTCATGTACAAGAAAAAATTTAATAAGACTTTGCGTAATAATACACAGATTTTCAATTTCAATGAATTATTAGAAAATTAAAAATAGTCCCTTCTTAACGATTTAAAAAAATTCTAACTTGTGCAATTCAGTAGATAGCTGAAACTATTACTAACCAAATATATTTACTCATTTTATTTAAGATCCATAGTTCGTCTCAAATCACGTACATAATAAAATACTAAATAAAATGCAAAAATTGAAATGTTTTTCATAATAATCAACTTTTCATTTCTACACTTTACATAAATTAATCGAAGATATGTATTCAAACATTTCGAATAAAATAAATATTCAAATAATTAAACGTTTGTTTGCATTGTTAGAAAAGCATAGGAATATATAAAATTGTTAATCTATTTATATTACTACGACTTTCAAGTTTTCAATAAAATTCATAATAAAATAGGTAGTAAATAGAAAAATATAGTATTTTTACCCATAATATTGAAATCAACTTTTATATTAACTGCTATCCTAACCCTTTCCTCTAAATTATATTTGTCATCTCAAAATAAAGAGAGAAAAAAGTATAATAAAATTATAGTACATTATCGTCCATCATACGATCAATATATTGAATAAAAATGCACGAAGCTTTTTATTAGTTCTACCTAGTTGAAAACACAAATATATAAAACAGAGAAAAGCTCTTGGATTCGTTATTCATCTTTCATTCCACTACATGCAATCGCGCGTATATAAAATCCTGGGACTAAATTATTCCTTCTCCCCATTTCATCCTTTCGAACCATTCACTCTCACCGATAAAACGAAACAAGAGTCAGATAGCAATAAACACACCTCTTGCATACTAGCAAGAGAGAAAAATTGGGACACAAGTCGTGTAATCACTATCCTATTCTGGCAAAAAAGTTTGTTGAAAAAATCTTCAAAAATTCTACCTTTGACTTATTTTATTTATCTTTCCTATTATATATTTATTCATCAATGTTTTAGGATATGCCCTTTGATTACTTTAAGATATTTAATTCAATATTAACAACTAGGGTAAATTGCTCATTCTCTCCCTCTTTTCATCTCTCTCTCTCTCTCTCTTTTATTTACTCAGTCCCTTTTTACTTTTTTTTGCATCTCAAAATCCTCAGCAGAGAAGAGTGGTAAATGAAAATTTCAATTACTGCGCATTTTTCATACATCTAGTAAAATATACATTTGAGTATATGCAATATATCAATAAATAATGTGATAGTAAGACAAATAGATACTATAAAAAACTAAGATAAATAGAAAATTGAAAGATATAGATAGAAAACAATGGAGAACTAGAAGCAGATAAAGTGAGACATAGAAATGAATTTTATAAAAAAGAGAGTAAATGCGAAGTAAAGTTAGACAGTAAAATATATACATATATGTATATATATAAATGTAGATTGTATTGACTATAAATGAAAAAGATAAAAAATGATAATATATCTTAGAAAATAGAAAAGAATTAGTAAAACAATTAAAAGAGCTAATTCTAAAATACTTTATTTTTATCTTATATGCAATCAATTTTGAGGAAGATTGTCAAAACAAAAAAATGAAAAATTTCATAACGTGTATTAAAACTATGATTTGGAAGTACATAAAATACATTTAGGAGTAATGCATTATAAAATTATATGAATATTTTTTTATATTGATTTGTAAACCAAATTTATGTAAAAAATATTTTTTATTTATATAAAAGAATACCTTACCATCTTAAATTCAAAAACATTCGCGACAAATATTTATTGATGAACTTTATTATCGGTTGTTCCATTAATTAAAAAAATTAATGAAATATATAACGTTAATTACATAAAATTCCTGATGATATATTATATCGGTATAAAATTATGAAATTTTCTTTTTACAAGTAATTAAATTTTGTAAGTAATTAGTGTTTCAGAAAATATAAAATATATTAAAAATTCGAAAAAGAACCAAATATTTACGAGTGTTTAATAATTCATCAATTACTTAATATTATTATTACAGTGGTTTGGTAATTAAATATTTATATGAGTATTTTTCTTGATATAGTATTTAATATTTCTAAAATATTATTTAATTCTTTTATTTATCAATGAAAATAACATAATATTATGAATGATAACATAAAATTATACTATTACTAAATAATATATAACAATTTAGAATATATGAAGCTGGTTTTTAAATATTTTATTCATATATTTTGATAATAAATGAGTAAAAATATGAAAATAATTGACAACATATTATTTGTTGAATTATCTATTTATAAATTTATATGGTACAAAAATTATATATATACATATATGTATTAGAAGGAATATATATTAACATTATAAACGCAGACGAGACAATTGATTAAAAAAGGATCAATTTTTTACATAATTAAAAGTAGTGAATCAACTTATCTTAAATTGTTCATTTGCTTTTATTATTCTCAATAAAAAGATGTCTAATTTAAAATATTATGGTATAGTAAAAAGAACATCAGAAAATAAGAAAGTGTATATCTGATACATGATATACAGAAACTGTATATATACACAAGCATTTAAACATACATTCAAATGTGCAGAAGTATGTATTCATGCAAAAGTACTTTCGTATTTGATGTGAATATTTTTTTTATAAAAATTATTTTTTTTTTTTAAATTGTTGAACAACTTACTTGTTTTAAGTAAATTAATTTTAGAGTATTTAAAAACTAGTAAAATTTTTTAATAACTAAAATTCATATAATTATTTTACCCCTATTTATTCAAAAAATAATATTATTAACTAATTTCTTATCACAATATTATTGAATTATGTAGTTTTGAAATATGTTTTAATCAGATTTTTTGTTTGAACACAAATTTTATTAAATAATTAAACTTCAACTTAATGAAATAAATTAATTTAAAACTGTTTTTGTTTATAAATTAAAAAACTTTTTCAACTTTTTCATAAATTATAATTATAAAGAGAATTTTATAATTAAAATACCGATGATTTACGTAGAGATGTCATTAATCCTTTAGCATATTTTAAAATATCTGAAATTAATTTTTAATTATTAAAATTATTTTTAATATTTATTTTTAAATTGTTTCAATTAAATTGGTAGAATATTTAAGAAAATAGTAGTGGTAGTCTGACTTAGTTCTGATAACTATGACTTCTATTATACTTTACTTATGCTTAATTAAAAAAATCAAGTTCCTGAAAAGTCTGTAAAATCAGGTATTCCGGAATTACATTTCATTCTTATTGACATATTCAGACTCGCAAAACAATATTGAACGTAATACCTTGTGTACTTTACCTGTATACCTTTACTAAATTCTATATGTTTAAGAAAAAGAAATTTCGTTTTAAAACCAATAAACAATTACCAAAGCATTGAAAAAAGTAGCACATATATAACTTAATAATATTTAGTTTTGAATAAAACAAAGTAAAATAGCTCAGACTAAAATTCAAACCCAAACGTTTTGAAATTCCTAAACAAAAATTTTAGTTTTTAAGTAAGATAATATAACAAATGTACGTACAAATATATCTCAATGTTTTTATGAGTATTTATTTAAATTAAATTACTTTAGTAATTTTATCCATTATATATTGCGACTAAAAATATTTAGTACATTTTACATATTTATATATTATACTGTATAAATTATATAAAATATTTTATAATTGGTTTTAAAAAAAATTGGTTTTAAATGAAAGATTTTTAAAGAAAAAACCAAATTTAGTGTAGTTTTAATTTTAAGAACAACATAGGAAGATCTTTCTTATTTCATGTTATAATATTTATGGCATCAAATAATATTTTCAGATAGATCTCTATAAACAATTATTAGTTCTTAAAATAAAGATAAACAAAAAAACTAGTTTTATTTTTATTTTTATAACCTAATTTAGTGTATGTCCTAGTTTCAAATAATTATATTACAACAGATTAGATTTTAAGGAATGTAATTTTTACATAATGGATATACTGTTTTCGAAATTGTTAAAAAATTAATAATTTATTGATTATTAAAATGTTTCAGAAATACTACATAAATAAATTATTTGAATATTTATACACAATTATTAAGCATTGCACAACGATTTATAAATTGTAACATTCGTATTTAAAAGTTTTAATTTAAATTTATGAAAATGTTTAATTTGAAAATATATATACTTTACATTTTGTAAAGATATTTAATGATATAAATCTATAATAATTAGAGTAATAATAATCTATGAGAAAAAGATCCTTTATTAATCATAAATGAAGAATTTGATGATTTTAAATCGTTTATTTATTTTAAACCCTCATACATATTAATTTAATATTAATTATTATATTCTATTAAAAAAAATTATATTTTTATATTTTAAATTTGAGTAAATTATTAATATAAATATTATGAAAATTTTCAATTAACTGATATTACAATAATTTAACAGTTTTCAGTTAATGATATATAATTGGATTTATCATGAAATTCTGTTAAAAAGTAAAAATAAATAATTAAATATACATGGTAATCAAGAATAGAAGATTAAAATAAGCACTAGATAATAAAAACATATATTATTATTTATATGTATAAATATATTTTATATATATATATTTATTTTATACAAAATAAAATTCTTTAATTTTTATATTATTCCAATTTGTATTCTTCTAATTATGCTCATCTATTCATATATAAAATATATTTTATTGTGGTTATTAAAATAGATAACATTCCAAAATTAAATTAAAACAACAATTTTATTTGAAAATAATGATCGTATTATAATGATTAACTTTAAGATTAATTTTTCCTAGAATTATTTAAATAATAAGTATTTTTAGTATGCATTTATTTAAAGAAAATTCATAATAATTTCAAATAGTTTAATTTAATATTTTTTCAATATTTTATTTAAACAATATTTATCTCTCTCATAAGTAATAATATTTTTACGAAAGTAATTTTGAATTTTTTCATCGACTTGAATATTTCTTTAGACAAAATTACTTAAAAGTTTGATTAGTTAACATTTTGATGTAAAAAAGAATCTATTGACTGTAACATATTTATATTTAAATTATAGCGTTAAAGTACAAAAACATTGCACTTGAAATATATTCTAATTACAATTCAAACAAACGATTTTATATCTTCAAATAATGTAATATTTTATAAAGTAAAAGAAATTTTACTTTAAAAGATTTCTATTTTCCCACTAGGAAAGAAAATGAAAAAAAATTTGATTAAAAATTTGTCTGGATAGATTCGTTCCGCAACTACTTTTACGTAAATATATTTAAATTGACGCAAACTTTCATCAACCTTTCCTTCAAGTTTCTATTAAGTTAAGAGGATCAAATTATTTTTAAGTTAAATGGTTTTTTCCCCATATAATAGTATGGATTTCATAGATTTCTTAAGATTAATAGCTTTTACGTTTATAATATTCGTATCTTCCTTTACCATCAATATTTATATATATAATTCAATATATTTTTTTTATTAAAGTGTATTTCACTTTTACTTTTGATATTATATATATATTTAATTTTAATTTAATTTGATTGTTTTTTATTCGAATGTAATTTTAATCAGGTATAAATTACTATGAAAGTGCATAAAAAATAAGTAAGCAATAACCAATTATTACATATGATTTTTCTATTCCTTTTACAATAATATATTATATACTATAAATAAACCTTTTATACTATGTAATAATGATTCGCAAGTATTTAGGTATTTATTAGATAACAATTGTAACAGTTTCAATTTAAACTTTGAATTTAGTTAAAAATTGTATAGATTGTGTCTGGTAAATGCGTGACTTAGACATATATATATATTGTGTCTAGTATGATAAATGAGTGGATTATACATATATAAATAGTAATATATATATACTTACTGTACTTATTTTGTAAAGGTACTCATGTATATATATAAAATAAGTACATTATCGTATTTCGATATTTTAACGTTGAAAAGGTTATTACTTATAATATAAAGGAAATTATTTATAACTGCTTATTACATATTTTCAGAATCAAAAAATATATATATATATTTTTGGAAAAGCTTATTTTTTAGATCTTTCTATTTAAAACTTTTTCATTTACGTTTAAAAAAATTATATTCAAATATACTATAAATTTATTAAAAACTGAAACTTATTCTTTATACCTTAAAAAATTATAATTGTTATTTTATATCTTATAATGTTTCAAATATAACAAATAGTTTTTTTTCATTTTTAAGACTAGAAAAAAGAAATATATTTTATTTATCACAGAATACGTAAATGTATCAGTTTTATATGACAACTTACTTTTAATATTGACTCTTATACAATTTCAGGATTATCTTTAACATTATTTATACGTAAATAAAAATTTTGTTTAAGGTCTTAATTTAATTTATATAACTGAAATAGTGAGATATAAATTTGGAATAAATTTCAAGGATTAATTAATTATGTAATTAAAATACTTCAATATTTTTTTATATATTTACATTTATACACGATTTAGAGTGAAATATCTAAATTTTATTAATCTTAAAATTTTTATTCGAGAAATAAAAATTCTAATTTAAGATATTGTGAAAACTTATGACAAATTACTATTTATTTTTACCTAAAAATTTAAATTCAAACAAAAGAAAATTAAAAGAATTTTTTATATTTTATTTCAAACTTTTAAAATTAAAGACTAAAAATTTTTGTGAGCAGTTGTCAGGTATTTTTATTGTGATTGAATATATTCAAAATATTACCTTTTTAAACAAAAAATTTAATTACTAACCGAAACAACTCTCAAAAATAATATTATTTAATTTAAAATTTTTTGCGTTTAATAATCACCAATAATTTAAAGTGCATAAAAAATTGATTCTGCATCTATTTATAGTATTATAATAATTTTAACTGATATATTCTCCTATATTCTCCCTATCTTTAATGTGCATGCTTCAATTATATAATAAATTTCATTAGAACGCATATAATTCTTTCTATTTATAATATTTATTAATGCATACTTTTATATCTTTATATATTTTATATAATATTTATCAATTTTGAATTTTATAATTTTATATATTTTCGAAAATTGATATATAATAATACTTGTTGTTCATTCTTATTGTACTGTAAATATAAAACATGTATCGGAGAATAGTAAAAAAAGAAAGATAGTAATTTAAATAGTACTGATATTTAAATATTATAAAAGTTATTTTGAGAAGATCGAATAAAGTAGTTATATCGTCTATATTAACTAACATTATTATAAACTTTAATATATAAACTTGTGAATTGCAAACAAATCAAGTTTCAAAAAAATATTTTCGTATTAGATAGTCGCGACCATGCGACGGTAAGTAATTTATATACGTGAAAGAGAATAAAAAGCTCATACATTAACAAGTTAAAAAAACTACATGAATATACAGTAATCAAAACGAAAGAGAAAATGGTATATAAAATAGATAAAAAGAAATAGAGTATAATCAAGATAACAAGAATCAGCGAATGAGAAAAATAGTTGCATGTAGAAAATATACTAAGTGAAAACTTTGCTTATGAATTAAAGGAAGAATTAAAAAAGTTTGATGATTTATCTATAGTTACGGAAGAAATACATAATAATAAAAATTTTGAAAATAATTTAAAAGACACTTGTATATAAAGATCAGTACGTAAAAGAAGAAGCGAATAGAATTTAAGTGAGAACGACTTAGATCAGAAGGATATGCAAGTAGAGATTTACAAATGAAATAAATAGATAGATGGATTGATAGATAGCTAGATAGAGAGATAGATAACTGAGAAAGAAAAAGAGTGAAAACGGTCCCTATTGCAAAGAAGCGTAGAATAGAATCCTCTTTCATAGTTTATTTCACTGCCCCACATAGTCATGAATGTTCTTTTACGTGCGACGAGTAGACTACGACGCAACATATCAGAAAACAAGAAACAGACAGATACCGGTCTTTCTCTATGACTGTACATATACACGCGAATACACATTTTATACATATCCACGTATGAGCACGCATTCACGTGCACAAATATATCTATACTTATCCAGATCTTGGAAAGCTCGAATAGATCGAAGTCGAAACTGAGAGATGGACGTTAGCGTCGAAGAGAGATGGAAGACAAAAAGAGGTGGACAGAGAAAGCGGTCCCAAGAGTCTTCTCCCTTCGACTTATGGGCAGAATCAAAGAGAAGCCTGTGGGACATTATACGAGCTGACGTATACTGAATGCGTGCATATGTATGTGTCAGATGGTCTCTTTTCGTAACCCCCCCCTGTTTCTCTCTTACTTCTCTCTCATTCTGTCCCATAGGGGAACACATGGAGGTCGGCCTCATTTTATGCAAATAATGAGGAAACGCCTGTTAGGTGTCCAGTATTGCGAGAATCAGGGTGGTTAAGAGAAAAAGAGATAGACCGAGGGAGTACAAGAGGGACAGAAGGGAGAGACACGCCATGCATACCGTACGTCCGATGAAAATTCATGCTTTGGGCGCTACTACTCTCCTTGTAACCACACTGTTATGCTACGTCAGTATTTTCCCCTCTCCCTCTCTCACTCTGTCTCTCTCGATCACAATCTTTTCGTTACTTTTTCTGAAGCCCCCATACGTCTACGCGTGTGTCCTCATCGTCGATCGACTAATGTATTATACGAATATTGCATGTGTATTTTTTATATATCTATATTTTTGTGCGCGCATGGCTGCAATCATGCGTGTTTACTTTTATTATCTCGTTCTTTTTCCCATATTCTTTCTTTCTCTCTTTTTCCGACTTTTCTTTTTCTTAATTTTTTTTTAACCTGTCAGATAAATCGTAATATATAGATAGAAAAAAGCAAAACCTACGATGTAAAATAACAAAGAGAACACAATGTGGATTTCTTTTTCATTTGGCATTTTTTTTCTTCTGTGTAATTCATGAATATTTATGTTATAGGACGATAGTAATATCATGTAATAAAGATGAAAGTGATAGAAACCTATTATCATTGGTTGATCTTAATGACATTAATGAGAAGGGTCTGTAAGCTTTTAGTTTTGTATTCACTTTTAAGGCATTTATTTATTATTATTTTGATTAATTCAAACTTAATTTTGATTTAAATTTACGATAAAATGTGAGAGCTAATAAAGCATTATAGCTTTCAGGATTGGAAATGTGCCCATAACTACATAGTGTATCAATACGCTCGTATATTTATGCACAACTGTAAAATATGCAAGTATATATAAACATATACAGGCGATTATACTGATATTTAATAGATAATTTACAAATTGTTTTCTCTTTTTAAATAACTAAAATCTCGAATATATTTAATTATAATTAAAATATAATCTATTTTTTTAATTTAAAGAAAACTATTTAAATAATTTTTATAAAATATTACTTAAATGTTTAGTTCATCAATAAAGAGTTTTATAATATATAGTTAAATAGTAATCAATATTAACGGTTACTTTTATTATATATCATTTCTTAACTTTAAATGTGAATAATTTTTTATTTAGTTTTTCATGGATTCACTATCTCGTATAGAATAAAGAAATTGAAGTATTTGAAGTAATAAAATAATATTCTGTTTCCACATTATTTGATGTTAATATTCATATATTGCAAATATTCATATATTAGTTTGACAATTAAATATGAACTCATATTCCGATTTTCGTTTAAAATAAATTGATTTAATGTAAAGTAAATTAAGTAATTGAAATTAAATAAATACTTTAATAATGATGGATTTAATTTAAACAATGTATGATATATTTTATCAATTACATAATTTTTTAATAACTAATTATTCATAGCGTATTAATTTCTAAATTATCAGTTGCTAAACAAATTTTTATTATAAATCTATCGAACACATTTATATGTAAATAGTTTATTTTCATATGACAGATCTACTAAATCTTTCAATTTTTACATTTTAATATTAGTACATAATCTATGAAGTATGATTGATACCTGAATATTACACTGAAATAACTAAAATGAAATATGATATATTACAATATTAAGCGATTACATTATTAATATTACAATATTAAGTGATTACATTATTATTAATACAATATTAAGTGATATCGATAATTCGGCAATAATATATTGAATTGCTGTGATCTGCAGGAACTCTATCACTGGCAAGTTAAAATATAATTCATAAAATAGTGTACAGAATCGTATTGATCTTATGAAATATACGTTGAATATCAATTCATCTAATATCTAGGTAACTTGCCCTGATGTGATACCTTGAGTAAATTTTCAATGGTATTTCGTTCAAACGAATTTTTCACCGAATATCCAAATAATATATATATGTACAAGGAACATATGCATATGCAAGGATACATGAAGTGCAAGGGATTTTTTCAATATTTTGCATAGGATAAATCGAGCCAACATATATATGTTATCGTTATTTGCAATTCTTCGCCCGTTAATGTGTATTGTCACTTTCGGAATTGGATGGAATTGATTTTATTGGATTCTCTCTTCTAGATTCCTATGTACCTTTTTGCATCATCGTAGGTGTTTTTCTCGGGTACTGTTCTAGTTGTCTTACCACACTTGGCCAACTTGCATTGCAGATATCGGCCTTTAAGATTTACTTCCTGTCGCATACGAATTTTGACAGGGTTTATACTAGGCTTTTAAGATTTCATAGCTGTCTCGTACAGATGGCTAATATCAGATAGTGATCATACTTTATGCAGGAAGAACTATAATATAATTATTATTTAAAATAAATTAAACTTTCTATTTCTTTTACTAATTTTCTTTTAAATACATGGATGTTCTATTCATAAGTGAAAATTATTATAGAATTCGTGATATTTAAAAATAAAGATACTTGTTTGCTATAATATTTGTTAAATATATTTGTATCAAAAATAACGTTATAATTATTTTCATCTACTAAAATTTCATTGTTGTGATTAGAATATTAAACGACATAAAAGTAAGTTTAAAATAGTAGAAAAAAAATGTAAGAATTTTGAAATCTATACATAAACTTAACATGAAATAAGTAAAACTATATACAAAAATATTTTAGTAAAATACGAGATTTATTTATCATAAAAAATTAAATATTTAATGAATAATTTGACGATTAATTTATAATCATTATTCATAATATAATTTGTGTAGAAATGAAGTTATAAACTTTAAACATTATTATCCAAACAACGTTTAATTCAAAATTAATCGTTCACACAGATGATTGTAATGAATTAAGTATTTTTAATAAAATGTAAGAAAAATACAAATTAAACTTTATTCGTTATAAAATTAAAAAATAATAAATTAAACATTTTTTGTAAGTTCTAAAATTTTGACAGCGGATACAAGATAATAGTCAATAATAATGACAAGAGTATTTAATATAATTATAATAATAGCAATTAAGTTAGCGATTAATATAATAAATGTTGTTAATAATAATTATAGAAATTTTAAATAATTGTGAAAGTATTGATGATGTTATAATAGATAGATGAACTACAAATTAACACAATAAGGGGAAATATATAATAACAAATATAATTGATAATATAATTCAAATGATATAATATTAAAAGATAAAAACAATTCATATTTATTATGATAAACTAAATTTCATTAACTTACAAACTGCCAATAATATATAGACGAAATACTTACTTTAATAATAGCTTGAACACTTTCATACGGTTTTTGTACTTTCTTAAAATAATCCGAACATTACAATGTATTGATTTTTGTATAAATAAACTTATTTATATTATTTGTAATTTGAATATTTATATTCAATTGAAAAATATTAAAACAAAACTAAAGTATTAAAATATAGAAAATAAATTGGTGAAATTTTAATACACTAAGTAATACATAAAATGTCCATATAAGAGTTTTAAAAATTTTATTAAAACAAACCATATTATTTTTAACTATCCAATAAATCAAACTTTAGTCTGTATTTTATGCATATTAGATAGGAACTTTATATTAAAACTTAAGAATTGCGTATGTGTGTGATTTCAAGATTTTGAAGACAAAAACAATAGTTTCTAAGATAATAGAAATCTGAAAAATGTACTTAAGTTTTTTAGGTAAAAAATTAACTGTTTTATATAAAATTTAATCTTACATTATATACATTATCATATATAATATATTAATAATCAACATGAAATAGTAAATACTATTTGTACTAACTTCTATTATAAATTTATTTCCTCTAACGTAATACTTAACTTTACTTATTCGTTAGTTAAAAGCTAGCCATACAAATATCCTTTGTCTTTTTCTTTATCCTTTTTGGTTTTATCCCTTTTTTTTATTAAAGTTACTGCGCGAGAATTTGCAGCATAGATGAATAATACAGTTTTGTCGAGTATCCCTCCTTCCTTTTTCCTCTATAGAAGTATATTTAATTAAGATAGAGCGTGCACGAAATCAAATTGAATTATTATGCTGCAGCCAGTGCGTGTATATGTAAAATAGTACAACGGTGGAGAGTTGGTTTTAAATAAAGAGGAGGAAATCATATATGTTTTATTGGCAATAAATTTTATTTTATTTTTTATCGTGTCATTTGTTTGTATAACACATTTTAACATTAGTTTTTCGTTTCTTTCTTTTTTCTTTCGTTTTTTATGTAATCGTAAAAATTTTCATCATATTATTTTGTATGTTATATTAATATAATAAACGTGATACATTAGAATAGAGGCAGAAATATAATAGCCTCTATAATAACCTCTGAAAATTTATATAAAAAAATTATTCTCTAATTACAAACATATTGTTTTATGGTTTATTTTAATTATTTGAATTTAATTATTAAGTAACACTTTGTACAATAAAACTTTACTTTTTTAAAGCAATAGACTCAACAAAATATATATATTAAAGAAAAAAGATAAAAAATATATACACTTCATCTGTTAAATATTAAAAATAAAATCCTTATTACTTTTTATAAAAATACATAAACAAAAGTATTACATATAACAGTTTTATATATATATTGCAACATAGGAATTTTAGAAATTTTCACTTTTCTTACAAATTTTCCATTTTATCCATTTTTACATTATATTTATTTTGCGTTGATTTGTTTTTTGATTTAGTAAATTATATAGTATAATTTGATATAACTACGTTACTTAGAGCAATCCATTCATTCTTTATAACAATTTTAACATAGTCTAATTTATTCTCAATGAATGTTTCATTTAAAGTAGAATAACATTTTAAACAGTTCTTGATACAAAAATTTTGTATTTTTATACAACATACTTTGCATGAAAATCTTAACTTCGATAGAAAAAATGCAAGGAGAATTATTTGAATTATATTTATTTATAAGTCCATAACTAAATAATATTTTTAATCAATAATATCCTCATATAAATATATTTAATACAAAAAATAAATTTAGTGTAAATATTAAAAAATTAAAGAGCACTGAATATGGGTTTTAAAGAAATTTAATTAAACATTTTTTTCCTGCCACAGATGTTTTAAAATCATTGTAATATTATATTTATTTTAACAATTAATTTTGAAATCTTTTCATTCAATGTCAGAAATATAATATTAAATTACTAATACCACTTATTGCAATGGATTTAATTTTAATGAATGAATAAATTCAATGATAATGCTAATAATAATAATACAAATTCAATTTTATTTATTTGGATTTTTTTAAATATTAGTTTGAAAAAAGTATGTTGAGGTATTATATTTTAAAAGTATTTATTTACTTTAATTTTTTTCTACGAGCATGAATCACAAGAAAGACAATATCTTCAACTTTAAATGCCTCCGTATTTATTATTGCATAAGGAACTCTTTCAAAATTAAACTTTAATGTAAAAAATATGAATAATTCAATAAAAGTTAAGTGTTCTTCATTTTTAAGAAAGTTTCGAGTGCTTAAGAATTCGTTTAAGAAGTAAAATAAACGGAAAATCTGTGACTCTATGTTTTATAAACCGTAATACTTTATTTATAAAAGTAATTTTGAAGAGACTGTAATAATAACGTGAACGTAACTTTAAACAGCTTAGATCGTTGCACTAGTTATGGACACCGTTCCATTAGTGACCTTCTTAAGGCCAATTATTTCGTAGGAATAGATGTGCATGTGTTAACTGAATGAACATTTACAAATCATCAGATAAAAGCTAAGATAAAAACTTAGATCCGCCAGAACAATAAATATTGTATCGAATAAATTTGGATTACACATTATGATTAAAAATTCAATAATAAATTAAAAAATTAGTTTTTTATCTTTAAATATCATAGGTGAAATATATTGTTCCACTCTACATTTATCAAAATATATTATCAAAAGGAGAAATTTTATATACTAAGTTAGCTGTACTTAAGAAATAAATTGATTAAGTGGTATAATTTTTTAATATTTATTTTAATATGTTGATAGCTTCTTGTTTATATGTATTATTTCTATTCCATCAGTACATATTTGAATAAATTTAGTTTTTTACTCGTAGTTAAAACTTACACTGCACATTCCTTCTGAAAACATCTAATATATGTATAAAAATTAATAAAATTTGTCTAATACAGAAATCGATAGTTTAAAATGTCGATTCCATTTCTAAAAGTTATTTAAATAAAGCTTATGCTAGAATAACTAGTAAATATTCTTTTAAAAAATAATAAAAGATTTAAAATAATAATTTTCATTCGCATTTTATGTAAAAAACATTCGTATAATTTTTATTTTTCAAATCGATATATAACAAGCCTCAACCATACTTGGCGCATTATATCTCTGCAAAAGATTGCTGAAAGAACACTTGTATCATACATAATCTCGCTTGACGTACCTATACATGTACATTATATCTATCTATATATATATACGTGTGTATTTTTATATCATCGTCGTATATTTTTATAGAGACAAGGAATAATCAAATATTCCAAGTAGTTGCATAAGTTCATATGATTATTTACAAATTTTATATTTATTATTTTAACTCTTACATACATTTTGTGCAATCTCCTCTCTCTCTCTGTATATTTGTCTATCTATCTTTGTCTCTGTAGATTTATTGTTATTTTTCTCTCGCTCTCTTTCTTAGCCTTAATAAACTTGCATATACTTACATGATAAAAGTCCCTAAACCATGCATGCAATTACGTACGTTGTATTATCGAATATGAAACGTCGAGTTGAATAACCCAGGAGTGTGTACATCCTCCTTATGCATCCCTCTTTTCATCTTATCTCTCTCCTCTCTCTCTCTTCCTGTGTCCCTTTTATGCTTTTAAACTCCGGTCATTTTGTATAGCTTTAGTATCTCCTGTAGAATTCGGCCATTTCCGTATTATTTTAGAACAAGTGCAAGTATAAATCAGAAGATGAGAATCAATCTACTACTGAATTGAGCAGAAGACGATTATATGTTTGCTAAGAGTAAGAGGAAAAGAGAGACAAAGTGGACAAAGAGTTGTGATCCTTTATTCGGAAAACAGGATTTAGATGTACATATGTATTCGTATACGGATTTGTGTATGCAGATGTGTACTATGTGAAGAGCCACAAACGGCGCGTGAGAATTTCGACGGTCAGCCAACCAACTTCTTGGCCGCATCGCAATATTCCTTGATAATGCAACCCCAAGAGCCACTCCCCGCTTCTTCTCTCCAAGAGGCCCTTGAGCGCATCCCCTTTTGCATTACCAGTGGCTACGCCTTTCTGATCTTTTTGTACCTCTGCGGCTTACTGATGATAAGACCTCGCCACGTCTAAAGATGATTGCACCGGCATCTTAGCCTTATGAAATAAGTATTTTTTGACGTTGTTTATGAAAGTGTTTCTCTCTCGCTATATGAACAGGATTATGAAACTTTCACTACCCTCGGCAGAAAAGTTTTAAGGTAATAGTTAAAAAATAGCTTATAGTTATTCTGATTTCTATAAAGATAGCTTTAAACTATATTGTAAAATGCAAGTTTATGAATGCAATAACTACTAGTAAATAGAATGAAAATTTTTAAATAAATTAACGAATAACTTGTAACATTCGGATTTTCATCTAATACTTTAGGTTGAATAAACATTATTTGTATAAATATTCAAATTAATGAAATAATTAATTAGTAATTACGAATGAGTTAAACAAAATCATTTTATACCATATTTTATATCATATTTTACATATGTTTATTTTTTTATGACTTTTGGCTTATAACGATAGTTAAACCACGTTCATATACTTTATACTTAACAGTATCTCTTGAATTTTAAACAAATAAGTCAAATAAAAGCAGAATACACAGTCAATCTTACAAATTTACAACGGATTCTAAATTAGATTATATAAATTTTAAAATAACAATAAGGTATTATATTAGTTCGAAATCTAAACAGAAACCAAAATTTACCCTAATATATAAAGTTATAACACCAGATTATCTTATAAAAGTTAAAAAAATTTTTTCTATTTTCTGTGAAACTAACAAAGTCATACTACTGATTTCAAACAAGAATGCGTCTATCGAAATAATTTTATATAATTTAATATATTAATATTGTAAAATTTAATGAACATCATCATTATATTATAATTATTTATTTTTTGAATAATTTAGAAAATATAGAATAATATTAAATAATAAATTTTATTATTATAAAAAATTTTAATTTTTATATTTAAATTTAAATTTTATAATTACTAAACTAATTATTATTTTAGTAAATTCATAAAAATATAGTATAATTTTATTACTCCTCTCCTATATATAATATATAATTTCTATAATAATTAAGAAAAAAAATAAATAATAGAAAATATAAGAATATTAATAATATGTTGATTCATGTGAAAAAAATTGATAGAGATATTGTCTTACGATAATTATTTAGACAAGATGGACAATTATAATATACTTTAATAAAAACTATTTCTTAGGAAATATGCTTCAGATTTCTCATATAAATGCTTAATATAAGAATTAATGACCAATGGTAGAAGTAGTAATAGTAAATACATCAAAGTTTGAAATTTCTCAAATGGCGCGTAAACAAGTTACCATGCGACTACTGAAAAGTGACGTCACGTTCTGGTAGTCACGTGATCTATTCTAAGCTATTTAAAGTTGTAATGTGATTAGCAAAGTTTCACTGAACTTCGAATTAGCTCGAATCATTGCGAACAAGCGTTTCCGACCATTTGATAGTAAGTTTTTTTTGGTATATATTTATTTTTTATTTATATCATCTTTAAAATTGAAAATTTAATGTTACATAAGAAATCAAAACAAATTTTAATTTATCTACTCACAGTTATTAGAAGTATAAAATATTTTAAAATAAAATAAAGGAATTATTTAGTTGAATTTATATTTTTTGGTATCAGAATTACAATACTTTTGAATCTAAATAAACGTCTTTTCTAAAAGAAATTCAATGATTCTAATATTATTCATTTAGAATATAACGTTCACTTGAAAACATCTTTAAATCTGATATTTAAGTAAACTTTATATAATGGAAAAGTTATAGAATTCAGTTTTTCATTCTGCGTAAAGTTTTTTTTATTAACAATAACATTGAGATAAAATTTCTCACAAGAGAAAAGTATTTGTGATCAAGTAAAAATACCTTGACCAGCAACTACCAATACATGTTTTAAAACTTCAGAAGTAACATTACATTAAAATAGCGTACTATAAAATATTTTTGTAAGAAAGTGAACCAATATATACTTTTTTAGACAAATACAATATTATCTGTATAATAATATATATATACCAATTTAAAATTAGTCTAAGTATACGATGAATTTATTTAACTAAAGAAATTTTATTGTGCCAACTAACTCGTAGTTGTTCTAAAAGATGATAATAATGGCAATAACTACAAGAAAATCATCCTGTATTTTAATTAAAATTGTAAACTTAAATTAAAGAAAACATGTAAAACTAATTAAGAAACCTATTTGTTTGAGTACAAGATGAAACTTTGTAAGAAAATCTCAGTGCTATTTAGCACTAGGCGATTTAGTGACAATATTGAAACACCCATCTTCTCCTTCACATTTTATCTGTCTTTACCTCTCGCTTATTTTCTCTCTCTGATTTCCTTAATATCTAACTGTGTATTCCTGCATAATAAAATATTTTGAATTATTTAACAATGTTGGAATAAGATGTCAACTTCATTAAAATTAGCCATTATTATATATTTTATAATTATTGTTTGTAAAAGATATCACTGATAGTTTAATAAATGTTTAAATTATGTTCATCTTTTGAAATAAAATAGAAATATAATAAAAATATATAAGAAATCATTTTAGATTTCAATGTTTCCTAAATTAGTCATATATATTTAGGAAAAATAATATTATAACAATTTTAATATAAAAATTGTTTTAAAAATTCGTAAATATTTCTATTTAAAATTATACAAGTAAATTTGTTTTGAATAAATAATTTATATATCTATTCAACAGAATATTTAAGATACATTATTTAAGAAAATTCTTAAAAATTTTTATTTAAAAATAACGTAAAAATAATTATCTGTGTTACATAATCTTTTAATTGTTTGAATAGAATAATGTAGTGAATTAAATTTTAATACCTTAGAAAATACTACCAAAAATAATAAACAATTTCTATCTAATTACAATAGTTCGTCGTAATATTGAAATCGTTAATAAAAAGAATATTATTATTTAATTAGAAAAAAATTTGAATTTCACACAAAATAAATATTACGAAAGCTACAATACATTTAGGAATCAAAATCATAATTATTGAAACATTATAAGAACTTTTCACGTGAATGAATAAATTACAAATTTTTTTACTTACATTAAAAATAATCGATGACATCCACTTTTGACCAGTGACAATTTCTAAAAGCAGTTATACAAATAATATCAAATCAATACTAATTCTTTTGAGTTATGAAAAGGATTCATAGAGTAATAATCTGGTTCAATGAATTCGTATTATTAGTAGTAATTTATGGTTGATAAAAATTAATGATGTATCAACTAAGTATTTTGTTTAAGCTTTTTATTTCTAAAAAAACGTATTAATTTCTATAATTGAGCAAAAATTTTTACATCAAAATTAAATGATTTTTAAATGATCTTAGTTCATAGTTTTATAAACAAAAATTATAATAATTAATTTGATTAAAGTAATGATGATAAATGGTTCAATACTCTGATATTAATAATTGTACGTAAGTATATAAAAGAAACAGAACAGTAAGTCAAAACAAGTCATCTCTAAAAAAAAGTTATGTCTGATAAGGTCATACAAGCTTTAAAAATAACGAAAACATCAATTTATGAGTTGCACATCATTATTCACTAATCCACCACTCGAAGTACTCGACGTGGATTTTCAAATCGCAACACACACACTTCCGAGCGCATGTATCCTTACGCGTGCACGCACGCACGCACGCACGCACACAAAAGAACAAATACCCATACAGTCACCCGTTCACACACGCAGGCATAAACAGAGATAAAATCACGAGTACAGCAGTTGCTTCGTGGACAATGCAGAGCAGTATCTGCTCGCGGAGATATAACATACCGAGGCCGACTCCAATTAATATATGCACTACATGTATACATATATTTGTGCATGTACGTACACACCATCTGAAGCATGTAATACAACGCCCTTGCAGCAATCACTGTCGTCGTCATCCCTGTCGGTGTCGTCGTTGTCATCCTCATCGTGGCCGTCATTGTCTTCGTTGTCGTCTTCGATGGAGATCCCCTGGCTTAGGGTCGCATCATTCACCTCAATGAGACCTCGGTGAAGACAATGAGTACATCGCTCCCTCCTACGTCCCGCAATATCACGGCGCCAAGAACGAGCGGCAAGAATACCAGGAGCAGTAATAAGAGTAGTCTACCGGGACAGGCGGCGAGTCTCGCGGACGCGGCGCCGCCATGCTGCATTGCCGCTGGATGCTCATCTGCAAATTCAGTCAGAAGCGCAGAGTTAGAACATCAAACCGGATGCTCATTATCAGAGGACGCTTAAGCGGTAAAAGCGGTCTAAATCTCCATTTCGCCTTCTCTCTCACTCTCGCATTCTCTCTTCATTTTCCTGCATCTCTAGATCTTGGATTTAGTTGGGATTTCAGAAGGAATGCTGTAATTTCGAGGACGAAGGTTTCGAGGCTATTAGTTGGACGGGAGCTTTTGTTGGAATTTTGTATCGAGCTCGTTAGGATATATTTATTACAGACATTTAATGGAGGATTGCTAAAGGTATTTTTAACAATTCCTTGAATGGCTTTACTTTTCTTTTAAATCGTAGAGTCATATATATTAATTTTACTTGGGAACAATTACAATTTCAATGATTATTATAACTTTAACGTGTCACAATTGTATTTCTACATTGTTGTGTATATTAATGTTCTAATTAGTAATATGCTCTAGTTCTTAACTGACTCTAATTTTTTAATTTTAGCCTCGTAAATAAACACAGGTAATTCAATTTCCTCTAATTATATTAATTTTAAAGTAATTCCGTAAACCAGCTAATGCTCCATACGGTCTAATTACTTTATTTTATGTATCTATTAGTACACTGTAATTTTATTTGTCGATACAGCCACTTTAAATGACAAAAAATGTCTGTTAAACAATTGAAAATACTACTTAATACAGATATTGTTAATTGGAAAATTTTAAGCTTATTATATATAATTATGCTGATACGTTTTCTAATTAATTTCATATATTTATATTTGAGTGATTTGCGTATTATTAACGAAAAATATTATGGTAACATCATTCATTTTAAATGGAAAAAATTACTTTACACTAAACTAAATCTCGATTGATCTACTCGACCCTTTCGAAATAAAATACGATGTCTATCTACATAAAATAATTTTGAACTATAGTTTTAAACTTATTGAATTAAATAGTGTTTATATACATATATATTTATTTTAGTTAACATCGTTAAAACATATGAAAATTATACTTGGATGTAATTTTTTTAAATTTATTTAACCAAACAAAACGTTGGTGAAATGCAAATAAATATTCGACAATAGTCCGAAGTAAAAATTTAATAAATATTTATTTTAGTTAATATTATCCAATATTATTACAATTAGGAAAATAGTTTGCAAGAAGAGTAGATGTATAATTACAGTGTAAAAGTGATAAGCGACACTAATTGAACCAATAAAAAAACTATATTCGGTAAAACCTATTTCATACACGTGAAATTTATCCTCAAATATTTGCCTTCCTTCTTAAAAATAACGATCAGATTAATTACAAAATTCATTAACAAGGAAAAGAAAATTAATTAAATTCATTTATACATACATACGCGACAAAAAGGCCATTCAAGAAAATCATAGCAGCAACAAACGACAAACACGCCATAAAAGTACCACTCTCAAGGATCGTAAGTACCATTGGAGAAAATCTGATGCAATTACGTGCACAGCGAAGAAGACGAGGTAAAGTGTGGTTGACTGTGCCATCATTGCGCACTCCTGCTGAACGGAAGTCAGAGGTATGCCGGAGGTACAATGTGGAAAAGAGAGAAACAAATTCAGGAACCACAAAGAAAAAAAAAAGAAAGATAAAGTAGAGATAAATGCTATTTTTAAATGCTAAATTGCTTAGCAGTTTGTGTTAGTAAGTACACAATATTGACGAGAAAATTTTTTTGTGTAAAAGTCATGTAGTTTTTATTAAATTTCATAAAAATTTTATGTAATTTTTTATTTGTCAGGGATTGAAAAATCATAATTATGATATATAATTTAAACTATTTCATAATAGTTTAAATTAAAATATGAATATCAACACCATAATATATAAATTTTTAAGTATTTTCAACAAATCGTAATTATTCATTAAATTGAATTATTCACGATAAAATTATTGTACACGTTCAAAGAATAATTTTTAAGAAATTAGAGTTATTTTGTCTATTTATATTAAACATTTAAAAAAAACTAATAAATAAATTTAAAAGAATATTTTAAGTCAGAAATAATAAAATAATTTTATTCGGTATTTTATAAAAGTTTATATACTTTATCCTAGAAATTTATTAAAAAATTCATATTCTTTTTAAAAATTTACAAATGAACGTTTGATTTAATATATAAAACATGATTACATATGTTATTCATTTGCCTTTTTATATTGAATAATAAGATTCAATGTTCAGTAAATATACAAACAACGTGTATTAAACATTTTTTGAATATATTGATAATAAAAATTTTTTAAATTTGTTAGAGATAACGATTAAAATTTAGTTCAAAATTATGAACAGGAATTTTTGAAAATAATTATTTTAAAATATTTACGGTTTATAATCAATACGAATATCGAATATTGTTACATTATCAAACAAGAATTTAATATACCATCGAACACTTAATCGAACATCCAACATTAATAAGATTATATCAGTTTCAAACTAAAATGTGATTTTTACATTTTCATTAATTGTTGAAAATAACCGTTTTATTTAATCAATTAAAAAGTCATATTAAATATTTTAATAGATCATAAAATTTTAATACAATATTTTATAAATCAAATAGAACCAGGCATATTATTTATAAATTCCATAAAAATGTAATTCAAAGTGTTATTTTGAAATTTATCGATTCGTTTATTCATTTTAAAAACATTTCAACTTTTGGCGTATTACAAAATTAATTATGGTTAAAAGAAACAACCAAATTTGTATAATTTAAGATTCAGTTTTCCTAGAAATATACAATTAAAGTTCAGAGTAAATTATAATTTAATTTATAGTAAATAGTTTATAAATTATAAATTTTAAATAAGAAAAATTATTATGAGATGTGAACGAAAATAGAACTTAGTACACCTTGTGCAAAGTAATTAAAGAATGCTTGAGTAATGAAAAATTTTGAAATTTTAGTTTTTTTAATTAAATTTACACGAACGCTTTTTTTCATTTTCTTGATAATAAAAAAAATATAATTTTAATAATTTAATCGAAGATATAATATAAACATTATATTCGAATACTAAATTTCATTCAAATAAATTATATTATCTGGATATCATATTGTAGAGAGTGAAATATTAATTTAATACCAAATAACTTGTAGAATATGAAATAGTTTACTATTTATAAATTGCGATACATCAGTAATTAATAAATGTTAAATATTATAAAAATAAATATTATTATTATATGAAATAAAATCTTAAAATATAATATATAATAATGCTAAAATAATAGTCAGAAACAAAATTATGCTATAAAAAATAGATAATGAAGTTATAAATTGCTGCTAATAAAAACAATAGTATATTGTGATACGTTTCAATGTATTGAAGTATAATGATTTATTTGTTCACGTATTTTTTTTTTTTTTATTTACATTTTTAAAAGTACAAAGTCAAAATAATTTTTTAAACAATTATAAAATTGTATTATGTATAATTAGAATATAACAAATTTTTATTAGCTATAATATTCCAAGTCTCTTTTTATTTACTTTTTTATATGTATACACACTTTTTCCCTTCAAGACTGTTTAATAGTCTTGCTTTTGAAATCCAGCAAGTTCGAGTATCTATCTTTAAACATTACTCGGACGATCGATCGGACACTGTGTACATTGGATCAACGTCCCTCAATCTCATCCATATTATACGATATCATAAAACATCTTTACCGGGCAATTCACGTCAGAGTTTGGTTTTGTGCTTCTAAAATAACCTGTTCAACTTCGTTGCTTTTCTTTATCGAAGAATACTCTCTTTTCGAAGCTTAAAATCCCATTTCTTTCAACAACTCTTTAATCTAAATTTCTAGTCTCAATCTAAATTTGTGTTTATATTGATCACATTTCTTACTATATTAAATTGTACTTGATGTATATTACTGTAAATTTTATGTATGATATATTTTTATTTCGAAATAATGAATTTATAAGAGAAGCTATTATAAAGATCTTAACATTATCAATATTATTAGTTCAGAATGTTACGGTTGTTATAAGTACAGCGCTAATTCGAATTTTATTGAATAATAAGAAAATGAAAATGATTACAATTATTAAAAGTTTAAAGAAAACGAATATCACTTTTAAAAAGATTTAGAAAAATATTGATAAATTATGAATAAATAACTTTATATAAAAAATATACATAATATAAAAAATAACTTATGAATTATGAACATTAAAGTTCACGTGTCTAATACTTTTTGCATAAAATATTTTTATAAATGTGAATCTTTTAAATTGACAAAATTAATTATCATTTTATAATATATTTATAATTATTATGATTTGAAAAATTTAGTATCCATTATAAAATACTCGATATTTTAAATAATTTTTCATTTTTATATTTTTTTTTACAAAAAAACAATTTATTTAATTACCTTAAAGTAGAATTTACATATTGTTTAAGTTTCGTATTATATTTTTTTATATAGTGTGTTCTAGTTTTTATTACTCGAAATTTTCTTAATTTCTTCGTTTGTTTAATTACGTTAATGTATAAAACTTTTTGATTCTACATTATATACATTATATTTAACTTATAATATTTTTTGTAACCGAAGAACTAGTCTATACATAAGTCTAACAGAAAACAGTGATATAAAACTATGCAAAAACTTTAGAAATCTAAAACTACTTAAAAAATAAATTGTCATATAAAGTTAAACCTAACCTTCTGGATTATATAGAGCTTTGCATGTTTATAAAATGAAGAATTTAGGTGAAACTTAGAAAAAAATAATAATTTATTTTATTTAATAACTCTCATAATATATATTTTTTAACAACATATTTTAAACAAACTTTATATCTAATAATATAATTTTTTATTATATAAATTATGCCTATATAATTACGTATATATTATTTAAAAGTTTTTATAGATAATATAAACGCCTATGAATAGTTGTTAAAATTATATTTATTCAAAATATATAAAATTAGAAATAGATAATTTTAAAGTATTCAAGTTATTCCAATACAAAATTTTATTGTAAAATTTATACACGTATATTATACATTTCTAAACACAGCATAAATAACAGTTGTTTTTCTTAAAAATATAAGAATAGAATTTTTTATTTCATTTTATTGATCTAAGGAGCTTTATTTCACATTTTCCAATATGTGGTAATATTCAATCACATTTTTCTTAAAAAAAATAAATCATGTTATAAATGTACGCTCACAGTTAAAAGATATATTTTTCAATACCAGGAAATCATTCTAATATTAATATACAAAGCATTATCTGTACACATTTAGTATTTATATGAGCTCTACGCGTTTCGTAACATTAATATTATAATTTGTTATAAAAGTTTCAAGCTTCATTTATGTATGATTTCTAATTCTTTTTTTTATTAAGAAATAATATAATTTTATACGTCATACAGTATCACGTTTAAATAAAAATATATAAGACAAAAAAATAAAGTTATAATATAATAGAAATTAATTTTAAATTAGATTTTATTTATAATTATATACAATATATATTTTATACCATGTTGTATGATGTTTCAAATAACTGAAATTGATTGATAAAGGAAAGACATAAATAAAATAAATTAATTAATAATAATAAAATTTTTATGTATAGATTCTAAAAACAATAATGACATTTTTATTTTCAAATTCAAATGATGAAATTATTTCCTAGTATTGAGTTACAATCAATCCATGTCAAAATTTATGAGATTACAATAAAGTGATTAAAATAAAATATTTTCACTTGTATTTGATTAGGAAAGAAAAATGAGAATGTATACTTATATAAATTGATTTTACGCATATACAAAATATGCATTACGAATTGAATTTTTTAATAAATTTTTTTATGCAAGTGCTAAAATTTGCATTAAAAATTTGTAAACTTTTAATAGAATAAAAATAGTAATTATATTACCTATATTTTTAAAAATGAATTTTTTGAATATAATAATATATATATATATAGTAATTTTATAAAATAAAATAAATAATGTTTATAATACTAAAGACAGTGTAATAAAATGTAACAATCAGAGGTTTATAATTTAAATGTAATAACTTTTAAATTCCTAATGTAGACTACTAGAAATTACTGATTACTTTTTGTTTGATACAATTAAATAAAAAATTATTTTTTCTATATTGATCTACAAATAATAATTTTATATAATTATATTATAAAAATGTAGCTTATTCTTCTTATCCTTGAATTATATTATTGAGTATATTTAAAAATAAATAAATTAAAACCGAATTTGTGTATCGTGCAATACAAATAACTGTTGAGTACATTACGTTTACACTAAATTAATAGATTTTAATTATTGACTTCTCATAAAAATAAATTTTACGCATTATATAAAAGGTATATAAATATTTATACGAAGATAACTTATTATTTTTAGTAATTTAATTTAATTATGTCTTCGTTTCTACACTCTTGTTATTATCTAACACTTAGTCTAAATTCTTGTTGTCAACTCTTATTACTTTAAGCTCTCGTTATTATCTCACTGCTATCTACATATCTATTTAGTACAGAATATGATGTCGACAAAAACTAAAATCTATTAATATTTTGATGAAATTTCAGTATGAAGGTTTAAAACAAACAGGATATATAAGAAATATAAGATAAGAGTGATTTATTCGTATAATATATATTCATATTTCATCCAGAAGAGAATCTCTGAATTATTATTTGTATGAAAGTGGCGATTTTTGATATAAAAAAATCTTTTCAACCATTTTAATGAAGACCACTTCTTCTCAAGATTTGTGCCTGGTCTTTCTAATACAGATCTATTTGTCAAAAGGACTTAAAAGGCATTCAAAGGATTACCTCTCAACTAGAGTGTCAGGGCATAGTCGTTCCCTCTTGAAGGCCATTTCTCGGCGTGGATACTCACTCACTCTCGTTCAAACTTCAAGGCACGCAAGCGATTCCAACTGTGCCAGCCAAACTAAGAAAGAAAAGCCATTCCGAGGAATGGAAAAAAGTCGAACTCGATCCAAGTCAAGTGAATGCGAGCGCATGTAAAGCATAAAATGGGGTCGCACTCATGGGTTTACATACGTGCCCACACATTACCGGAACAAAGGAACTCGCAACAATAGTAGGAGTATACACGTTCACTTACCGTTGAGCACGTGGACGACGACGGTTGCACGGGCTGCCTTGCTGGATACGCAGCTATAATTGCCGCTGTCGCCGAGGGAGGCGCGGGTTATGAGGAGTTTGCTCGTCGTACCACCCTTAGACTTCTCCGTCTCCAGCGATACGCCGCCCCTGTACAGAGCAAACAAAGAAAACCACCCGTCCGTTGAGACGTTCCTCTTAATTGGGTGCCTCTAACCTAGTCGATGAATCTTTAGGTGAAAAGGGATGGGGGATCATGCACAGCTTCGGGGACCTCTTTGATTTATATAGGGAGCAAGCCCTAGTTTCGTAGCCTCAACAATCCTGACCGAATAATTCTTTGATTAATTGCTTGGCTCTTCGCGCCCACGAATTCCTACTCCCGACATACCTTTCGTCCTTCCTTCCATCTGTCGCTCCTTTGCTTATAGTACTTTCCAGTCCAAGCAAAAAAACCACTATGCGAATCAGCATTAAGATCGTGAATGCCCTGTAATTGTAAGTACTTTCCTATTTTCGCCTTAATCATTTCTTTAGTACTTTAATAATAGCTTGTTCCGAAAGTGTTTGTTTTTTCTTTTCATTACTTTTTCATTACCTCTTGTATTTTATTCTTATAGTGCTCTTAGAGGTTTCACTCGAAGTATATTTTTAATAATTTTTTCAATACACTTCCGAATATTGACTTGAGAATGACACTTAAATTTTAATTTATTGCCTTCGTTATAATTTACATCCTGGACAATTAAAATTTATAGTTCACGGTATCATAGGTAAATTTATGTATTTTTTTTATATATTTTCATGCAAAATTCACTATTTATTATATAGTATTGTAGAAATATACCAAAATATGCTTGTGCTTGGATATGTAAGAAAAAATTATTACCATGTAATCTAATACTATTTGAAAATAGTGATCGTCTAAAACATGTAAATAATATCCTTTATACTCAATGGTGCGAACGATATTTTATATCAATATCAATATATAACACGCTGTTGTTATACCAAAAATAATATTGATGCCAGATAAAGTAGACGAGAACTGCATTATTTAATAATTAATTCAGTGCACTGATATTATTAATATGGTACTCATTTTATTAACATTAAGCTATAACACAATTTTGAACAAATAGGCAAAATAAAACTTATAAAAATTTATTAATTGTACTTTTGATTTATTGGCATATTATTCCTAAAAGGTTATTTTACGTAAAAATGATATTGAAAGTTTTATTACAGTAATATGGGTATATGTATTGAAGAAAATTTAACGACATCATAAGAATTCGAAATGTGTCATTTTATGCTGAAATCGAAAATCGAGACCAAAATACCAATATTGAAAAGTTTAGCGGCTACATAAGCTTTTCACAGCTTTCTAAAACTTAATTTTAAGCGATAAGTAATATACAATTTGCATAAAAAGAGTTACATGTATATTTTCATATAAAATTAACGTAAAAATAAGTAATCGCTTCACGGAGTGAGCATACTATGAAAAAAGTGTAAATATCATTCTTTTACGATTAATAGCAATTAATTATTATTATTATTATTGTTCTTATATTTGTTATTTTAGTAATAAAAATTAGTTCTAAAATATTATCACTAGTGATTTTCAAATATTTTAATTTCATTTTTTTACTTAGTTTTCATTAATAATATAAAACTACAATCACCAATGTAGTTAATATCTTCATAAATTATTGAATTTTGAAAAATTTTAAATAAATTTTCATCTAAGTTTTATCTAAATTTTTTTTAGCTGAAATTTTATCTAAATTATTCTACTAAACGAATTCTCTATATAGTGTTAACTATATTAGCTGGAACAAAATTTGATAATTCTAGTCTTTTTCCTTTTCAACATTTATGAAAGTCTATATTTTCAAGAAAACTAATTAAAACTTTTAATTAAATTAATATCAAAGCTAATAGATTTTAATTTATGAATAACGTATATACTCTAGAATAAATTATATTCCGTTAAATCGAAACGGATCTCTTTTATTACGAACTTACATTCGTGAAGTATTTGATAAAGCGTTTGCTATACCATTTATTACTTGGTGTACTAAACTTTGTTTTCGTACATCTTTCCAAATTATTGATTGTACATTAATTGCAAAGAAATTTTATATTTTAAGAAAGAATATTGAAACTACATATTATTTCATTCTGATAATATTAAATCGCATAAGGTTAGATTACATTGTTTACGATCCAAAATTAGAAATTATTGCGCAAGATTTTAAAAAGGCACTTTATTACAACTAACAATGAATTTATTGTAACTCTAGATGTGAATCACAAACTATAAAATAGTCGCCGATTCGTTCAAAAGTTTCTTGCTTAATCAAACTTTATTTACATCTGTTTTCCGAAAATATTTTTTATTATACACTTTAAACATATCAAATCTATGTGTATTAATTACATAATGTGCACCTTGTTCAAAAATATAAAACAAAGAATCAATATTTTTAAATGATTATTAATTATATTATCGATTTATTATAATTTTATGTTTCGTTTCTAAAACAAACACTATTATAATTTTGTTATTATATTTTTTATATAATTCCTATATTACCTAAAATTTTTCATCTATTCTAATTATTGCTATTATTCATTTAAAATTCAAAATGTTCTTAAAAAATATTTTTGTAATTATATTTTCTAAAAAATCTACATAACGAATAAAAATTAATTTTTAAACGTTTTTGTGATATCTATATACAGATATTTCTACTTATTTTTATATATTTAAAAACACGAATTAAAAAAACACTAACTGAATTTAAATTAGTTAGGTTCAAAATATGCTTAAAGATAAAATTTCTCTATGCGAATAGAAATTTGTTGTCACAATAAAAAGAATTTTATTCTCTAACGTACAGGTTGATCGTAAAAGAGTTAATGTTAGTGCACTAAAAAATTACTTGTTTAACTGAAGTTTATTAACCACTATATTTCTTTAAAATTCGTTTACATTTTTCCAACATATTAATTTTACTTTTTATGCATTCTGTATATAATAAAGTAGAACACATTTAAAGTAAAATTAAATTCTCTACGAAAAATATAAGTAATCTACATTAATTTTTAAATATTTTTTTCAATTTATTCTTTTTATTAAGAATAATTAATATAACAATAAATTTAACTTTTTTTAGAACACTAAATTCTTTACAAATTTACCAAACTTGTATATTTCAATATTACATTCCAAGTGTTAGTTTTCTTCAATAAATAAATATTATAAAATTATAATAAATTTTTAAACTATCAATCGTTCGTATAATTTTTCCATATGCTGTTAAATGAATTTGATAATCATATAAGTTATCATTTAATTTATTTTCAAAATAGTTTCCCAGTTTAAAAATATATAAATTTCACTTCTATTTTTATACATTCGTACGTATTAATTTATTGCATATAAAATCTTGTAAAATAAATTTTTTTATTTTTTCTTTTGAAAAATATAATAAGAATAACATAGATAGGCTTATTTATTTCCCAAATTTACGTTCATATATTCTATATTAGCACGTCTGGTGCCCGATAAAGTTTTTCGTTTGAATCTCATTTTTAAGAGGATCACAGGACCTTAATATGCATTGGATTGACGGTCGTTAACTTTTTAATATCACTCTGGGAATTCGTAATAAAAAGACCGATTTCAAATGCTATATATAGTCAAATAGTCGTAAAATGATTTTAATTTTCTAGAGACGAAACATTGGTGATGAATTCATGTCATTACTTTTAAATCAAAGTTATATAATGAATAAACTAACAGTTTTTAAAAATTATAATTCTTGTTAAAAAAAAAGAAATTAATCGTTATTTTAACATAATATTCTCTTAGAAATTATTAAATTTAATTTCAAATTAATTGAAGTCAAATTTGATTATACAACAATAAATCCATAATTACAAATTCTTTGAAAATAATATTGTATAAACTTAATTCTAAAATGATTAATAACATTTTATTTTATATTTTATATACAAATTTAATGAAACTTTTTAGTATTTGAATTATCTATCAATAAAATATTTTATTATTTTGAAAAGTTCAAGAAATACTATAAGTACAGTTAAATTTTTTATTTAAAGAAATTGAAAATTTTTAATCTTCTAACCAGTTTTTATATCAGTGTAATTAAATTAGTAACTCATATAATTTAAATTATTTATATTGTTATTATATTGTTATAGAATATTCTGGGTTTATTATTACATAGTTTTAGTAATAATATATCATTACTTCAATCATGAATACGTATTTTTTAAATATTATTTCAACCCAAACTTCATCAAAATTCAATATATTTTATTTATTGATTTAAAGATTGCTATAAAGCTTTTAACATAATTAAAAATATTGAGTTCAACTTTGATTAATTAAATTTATTCAATTGTATACCATTTAAATTTTTAAACTAAATATCCAAGAGAGACAAGGTTTATTATACTTATCCATAATTGAATTTATTAATATCAGTTTTCAACAATATTTGAAAATTTAAGCTTCAATTCTTTTTAAGCCATTATGAATTATATATCTTGAACTCTATAGAATTAATAAAATAAGTAAATTTCAATAATTATTATTATAATTGATTTTAGAAGATTAATAAATTTGTTTATTAGAACTCACACATAATATTAACCCAAGTGATACTTAAAAAAAAACAGGTATAAATTTTAATGTATAGATTTTTGCTTTGTTTATATATTTTATAATAAATAAATTAAAATATAAGAAATAAAATTTAAAAATACGAATTTTAGTATAATATTTTAAGTACTAAAACAATGTTGTGGAAAAGTTCTAATTTTTCCCTAAGCTAAAATAGATTCACATGAATTGAAATATTTATTTAAAACATTTGAAAAAATAAATTCAAAGATACTATATATTATCTAAACTAAAATTTTTGATATTTATTTAATACTTTTGTATTAATTGTAGTAACATAAAAACAATGGGTGAACTTAACCTAGCTAGATTACTTTTGTACTGTAAATATGATATATATATATATATATATATATGACTGTATCTGTTTTACTGTATAAACATTTTATTGATATATCATCTTTACTATATAATATGAGTATATGAGATATTTAAAAAATATTTAGAAAAACTCATGTATTTATGAAAAGTTGTAAAAGAAATAGTAAATTTAATTTAGTCAGTTAATATTTATTTTTTTATAATTATTGCATGGTGAAACCTCTCGCCCAAATTTTTATTAATTAATTAATTTCATAAGAAATACTGATTAAACTTTTGTACGTGTGCGTGTGTAAAGTATAACATTCATATTTTTTTAACTATTGGTTTCATTCTTATAATAAATTTCAATGTATTATCGACTAAGAAAACTTATCAACGTACTAAATATAGAACGTTTTAAAGCTTATACGTTTAATTATTTATTATTAGTGTGCCGTAACTTTCATATATCCATTAAAATATTCATTAAAATATTGTAAATACGAAAATAATAAATTTAATTTATTCGAATAGTTTAAGTTATGATGAATTAGATTTTTGTTTAAATAAATATTTGTGTGTAAAGTTCAATTTTTAATTTATTTCTTATTATATATATATTATTTATACATATATTATTTTTTAAATCTATACAATTTTATAAAAATTTCTAGAAAACAATTATATAATGAATTTTGAAAAGTGATATGACTAAAGAGCACTCTGAGTTTTAAAGTAATTGTTCTCATAAGCTTTAATTAATTTTAGTTCCGAATAAAGAAGACTTACACCTATAAAAATGTTGATAATTTTTTAATTGAAGCCATTGTATATTTAATTTATCATTCTTTCTACCGAACTACGAGTAAATTACATCGCATATCATCTATCCTATGCATTTGAATGAAACCATACAATTGGAATATATTACTTCTGTACCTTGGACCATCAAAGTCGATGATTGTACCGGCATGGTACCAGGTCACGTTGCTCGGTGGCACACCTTGAGAGTTCACCGTGCAGGTTAGACTGATCGTGCTGCCCTTCCTCACGTAAACTTCCTCTGCTCCTAGAATCTCTGCCTGGACATCTATAACAAGAAGAAAAGTCATAGTTAAGCTACCAAAGTTTATTTCACTTACTTATTAAATTAATGGTCGAGAAATATTAGATTAATGAGACTTGAAAGAATGAAAAGTATTATCCGGTGTTAAGATTGCGAAGAAGCGTGTTGAATTTTTTAAGTGAATCAAGTACTCGAATAATCAGCCGTGAATTTGTAAGGTTTACAATTCGAAATCTACCACGAAAAATTGACTTTGTACAACAGTACAGAAAGAGAAAAGAAAAACTTTGTAGAGCTGCATATCAATTAATTCGAGCGTACAATGTTCCGATATTCGTTTCTTTAGAGATTTGTTCAAGTTGTGTGTTGCTGAGTAAGCGAAACATGAAATAAGCTTAGTAGCCTACCTAAATGCCTTGAAGCGTAAACTTGACTTAAAAAAAATTCTAAAAATACTCATTCAATTTTAAATAATTTGAAATTATATTTTGAGGAAGATAAGTATGTGTTTCTGTTAAATATTGATAGACAGCACATTTATTAATTTTATCAGTACTTATTCTTAATTTCAAAATGTACTTCAAATTTGAGAAACTATTTGAAAAATCTTCTATATTTTAGAGATCAACAAATAATAATAATAAATTTTAATTTCATATAAAAAATTTTCACTTTTTAATAACAATTTTTTCTATGAAGCCTTGATTTTTATGTTAAATATCATGTTTGATATTATAAGAATTAAAGTATGTTTTATTTTAATTTTAGTTCAATATATTTATAAAATTTATTATCTTTATTATGGTATATCATTATTAATAGAATAATGTCCAAATTTTAATGTTATTTAAATGTATTATTTTAATACACCATTGAGTATTAAAAATATTACAATTCTATTAGAACTTAGTTTTTTGAACAAATCTATATTAGCTAAAATTTATCTATACATAAGATAACGTCTATCAAATTTAGTTTATCTGAGAATAAATTTTCAATATAAATACGAAAACGAAATTGAGTCTTCAAAATATCTTGAAAAATATCAATAAGATTCTTAATAATATAATAATATTTGATTAAATTTAAAAAAATTCAATTTAAAAAATATATTAAAATTATTCTAAAAATTCGTTTATATATACTAAACTTTGTTTCTCGTAAGACTATTTTGTGAATAATTAATTCATTATTACTTATTAAACAATTTTTAAATATCAACTTGTAAATTAAGTAAACTTTTAAATTTAAGCCAATTATCAAAAACTTTAATGACTAATTATAGATTTAAAGCCAAATATTTAAGTAAAATATTAATGTATTTTTTAAATTTGAAATGGAACTTACATGAAGTATTTGTCTACATTTATTTAAATACGTTGAAACTGATTTTCAAGCACTGCTAAAGCAAAATTTAAAAATGACGTATATTCCAATTAAAAGTTAGTATTTTATAATATACGCTATACTTTTTTTAATAAAAACATACTTTAATTCTTTTAATAACAAATACATGATGTTTAACATAAACTTATTTGAGTTTTTTTTTAATATATAATATATAATATGATATATAATGAAAAAGCATACTGAAAAAATTAGAAATTTAGAAGATAAAAATATTTAAACAATAGATTAAGCAAATATAAATATTTAACTATTTTAACGTACGTATTTATAAGGAATATGTATGCAAACAATGAAAAGATTTGTAAATATAATATTTCTAGGGATCCGACATTCACCAGACTATCTAAAAGGAAATTACATATCACATTGGCACCAGTACCGAGAGACAAAAAAACTTCGGCAACTCCGAATTCTCTTCGCAAGTAAGCACAACTGCACACACGCCCCCATATACTCGCGCACACTTATGTGTATACATCTATATACAGAATAGATCAATAGGAAAATCTCACCTAGAACTCGTAGATAAACCGCCCTGTGTATTTTCGGCTCGGTGTTGACTTGGCACTCGTATATGCCTTCGTCCCTTGGCTGCACATCACCTATTCGTAGATTCCAATCGTCCGAGGTTTCCGTATTGCCGATAACGGTGAATCTCCCATCGCCCGTGTACGTGAGCGCCATAGACGTCAAGATATGCAAATCCCTCTTTCTTATCCAGGACACCTGCAAGCGAGGGAAGACCTGAGTGAACATTGAAAATTCATCGTAGCCCCGTCCATTAATTCCCTTTACACTTCTACACATACTTTTGTACGTCCATGTGCGCGCCCGTACTCATATACACATATACACATATATATTTTTCATCATCGCTTTCCTCGTCCTCTTTTTCGTCACGTTTAAATGCAGCTTCGATCTAATTCAATGTGTCGGACCTCGCCTCGAGCAATAATTCCCTTATCGGTTAACGAGGATCTTGATCTAAATCACGAAGGATATATTCGCAGTTTGGATCGTTTCTTTTTTGTCGTTCCCCTCAGTTAGAACGCTATCGACGTAAGTTTAAACTATGAACAACAAGAGGAAATTGAATTTTTGATCTGTTTTTTTTTTTAAACGCTTTCATAATTTTTTTTGCTCTAGAACTACAGATTCTTTATTGGTAAATAGTATTCACCAGATCATAAATTTTTTTCGTTTTTTTTTTAAATTTCAGCAATATATGTTTATAAAATAAACTTTTTTAATCTGATAATACAAAATCATAGCGAATGGACTCTAAATAAATATATAATTAGGTATATATTAGTCGTGATAGCGTACGAAAACTATTATAATTAAGTAAAATATAGTGAAATTTATCATTTCTTGTATGAACATATTTTTACTTCTAAAATATCTTTGATAAATATATATTATTATTATTATTAATAATAATATAATACTATTATTATTTAAAAATTCATGAATCAATCTATTTAATTTTTTAATTATAATAATATTTTCAATTTTAACTGGATTCTAAAAAATATTATTATTTGAAGCACATACAAGAAAAATATTAATTACTATATTTATAACTAAAAAAAATAAAGATTCATTGATATATGTATATGGTAAATTTTTTCATGAGTGACATTTAGCAGTACATAAAATTGTGTATTATTTTTTAGCTATACCAGACATAAATTCACATTCCTAATTATGTACTCTAAATATATATATACCTTTGTATTATCTACAATCGTAAGCGTATCTCCCTTTAATTACAATTGAACTAAAGTATATATACGAAACGTCTACATAACGGAAAGCTTATCCATTTTATATGAAAAAAATCAATCATGGAATTGTTAAAAATGAAATTATTGATATATTTTCAAATATAAATAAATTTGATAAAATCTTACTGCATAAAATATGTTATTTTATTATTCCGTTCATTTTAAAATATTCATTCGAATTTAATGTAAATGTATTGTATTTTATTAACTTTTGAAAATGTATTTTATAATACTTACACATATTGCATATATGCACCTGTATACAATATATTTTTTTTGTAGAGAATACAAAATTTTGTATATGAAGAAAATTCTTATTCATTGACAGATTATACTAAACGGAAAAGTAATTTATTTTACAGTTAATTAATCTTTTTGATTAATAAAATTAAATATTCTACAAATAAACTTCAAATAAAATAAAATATTCTTTTTGTAATTTTTTAATTACATATTCTATATATAATAATATTGAGAAAATCTCTTCTATTATGTAAAGCAATAAACAATCCTCAACTTGCTCAGCTAATTGGTAGCAACTATAATAATCGATACAAAAATGATTTTTAATTATTCTATTTACATAATTGAAATGTACGTATACATTATTATAATTTTTTAAAAGTATTAACATTTGTCTTTATTCAAAATGATTTACAATTCTATTTTAATTGATAAATAATATGATTATTTGATAAAAAATAAAAATAATTTTCTTAATTAATATTAATAATATTTTTAATTTATCTTATTTAATTTATATATTTAAATAAAATTTTTACTTGAATAATATATTAATACCATGTTTAAATAAATTTATGTAAAATAATAAATTATTCCGTCATCAAAGTTTGATATTTTCTACGTTTATGTATAATTAAATTAGTATCTTGTATTTACAATAAAAAGCTAATTTAGACCCTTCAGTAAAATAAATCGATATTTACAAAACCTTCCATTCATCTAAAAAATAAATGCTTACTGCTTATGATAGAAATATTGTTTAAAAAATCGTTTTCTATTTATTCATATACGAAAAGTACACTGAAATAAATTAATTACAATTAATTGATATAATATATATATATATATCATTTACTATATATAGTAACTATACAGCAATATATAGTAACTATATAGCAATATTCAATAAAAGTAATTTAACTAACATAAATAAAATGCAGAAATGATCTTGAAAGTTACTAATGAGGTAATTAATAATATAGCAATATTTTAGAGTGAATGGAAATAAAGGTGTGCTTAGTATGAAAGGTTATATATGAATTCTAGTATATGTATGATATGAGCGATTAAATTTTATGTAGACTATATAATTATAAGTAATATTTAAGTATTATAAAATGTAAGATGAAATTAGAAAATAAGCAAAAAAATTGTAATAGCATAACAATTTATATATTGTTCAATAAAATTAATAATAATAATATAACGATATTTAATTAAATTTTAAAATATATGAAAATTATTGTAAAAAATTTATTTACGTATATAAACTCTGTTTCAGGGAAGAGTACTTTGCCGATGATTAATTTAGTATTAATTATTAACAAATCTGTTAATATCAACTTGTATATTAAATAAAATGTTTAATGTGAGCCAAGTATAAAGCACTTTAATCATAATCATAGATTTAAAGCTAAATATTTATAAATAAAGATTTTTAATTTTGAAATGACGTATTTACTCTTAATAATAGAAAACTCTTGTTTTTATAATCAATAATTAATAATCTACGTTAAAAATTTGCAACTTGTGAATATTATTTTAAGCTGACTTAAATGCATTTCTAACATCTGTATTAACTGTATTTTATTCTCTATTTTAATAATCCAATTTTTTAAAGATATTAAAGTATAAATTCAGTAAAGACGTCGAATTTGTATTTAAATATATGAAGTAAATTTTCGAATTTTTTATTTTCTTATTTCATTTTTATCTTACAAATTTTTTCTACTCTTTAAAACTGTGTTCATTAAATGTGAATCGAAAGTAAAAAAATAGTTTTAATGAATTTAAGAAATTCTTTCAACAATAACCTTTGAAAAATCATTACCTTACTCAAGAAAGTATTCATGAAAATTATTTATTGAGGAAATGTTTAAGGTTTAATGTTATTAATTAAGAGTTATCAATTAATATCTGTGTGCATAATTGGAATTTCTAATATGTATATAATTTATATACAGAAATTATAAACCAACCATCATTTAAATTATTAAAGCAATCAAATTATTTTCAGGATCTACGAATTAAGTTTATCTGTTTTAAATTATGAAGACTTTTATATATAGTCTCAGAATAAATTTTTCGTAATAATTATGTTGGCGACAGAAACCCGACTATCAATTTTCGTGCGATGTTTTATTGATATATCGAGTTTCGCCAATTCCGTGAAACGCCTTAGCGCAAAGGGACAATAGCTGCAGTCGCGCAATGACTAAATAACTCTTGAAAGGCGCCTTAGAATTAAAACAAGCATAATGTAAATTGCCGCGATTTAGCCGCGCAAACCGCTTGATCGCTACCGGAAAATATTTATGTAAAAGGTAGAAGAGGAAAGGATATAAAATTAGAGGCAACGGGAACCGAGGCTCACTTAGCTTTCGCTTCTGATTGACCATATCGAATCAAGTTCTACCTCTCCTCCCTTATACTTCGAACTTATAGGTGCCAATAAAATGAACAATTTTTCTCTTTTAAACTATTAAATATTTGTTCCTTTTTCACTGCACCCTAATCCTTCTTCTCACCGTGATTCGCGTAATTAACAATTTAAAATTAAAATATTCAATTCATTAAAATCACAATTTCAAATAAAAGAAAGCACTCGTTTCTACAAAATTTCTTTTTGCAATTCTGTTATAATATGTAGTTAGCATAAATACGTTAGAACTTTCGTTTGAGACAATAATGAATTTTTTGTAACAGTTATTTTTTGTTAGAAGTTTTGATTATATAACATGTGTTTGGTTTTCCACGTAAAACTTCTCAGTTTTTTAATTCTAGTCGTAAAATTTTATCTATTAATAACATATTTTATATTCAATTTAATAATATTTTCTGCGTAAAATTATGATTTTTAATTTCATTTTATATAAATTTATATACATTCAATATTCTTTTCTTAATTAGTAAAATAATTTTAATATCACTTTAATCTTTTTTTGTTTAATATTTTAAAATAAATGTTGATTATAATTGTATAGAAAAATATTAAGGTAAGAAAAAAGACTTATAAATATATTATTATTATTATATTTTATACATTAATATTATTATTATTATTATATTATTACACGAATTTATACGATGAATATATTTTTTTTAAGTGTAATTTATTAAATTTTTATATTTCATGTTTTGCCTTTTGAATTTAAATAATTTTTATTTTTTATATTTTAAATGTATTCAATGAATTAATTCATGAAATAATTATGTTAAAAGTGAGAAAAAACTAACTAAAACATTTTTAATTTTTTATTTTAGTAAATTAATTATATTAATATATAATTTGAAGTATAAATCTTTTCACAGAAACATACATATTACCAATAGTTAATTTAAAATTATATAAATTACATGAAAAATTAATTTCCAATTTTTTATTAATTTATATTGAAATTTTTAACCAAAATACTTAGTGTTTAATCTATATAAAAATTTTAACAGCAATGTACTTAAATTTTGTTAAAAATAACTTTATAAGATTTTATAATAATAATAATAATAACTAAATTAATTATCATTTATGAATCGATTTATAGAAAATTGCACATTTTAAGTACATATTACTGAATTTTTGTTTATCCGCATTATAATCAATACTTTAAAATATTAAGATTCAGAAAATTTTTAGTGTTCAAACATAATATTACTATATTTTCAAATACGTATATCACTGAAAACTATACTATTACATATATTTTGTACTTTAAAATTAGAATACATTTTAAGAAATTTTCTGTTGTTACACATTCTAATATCCTGCCGTTATATATTTTAAAACCTAGTCTTGTCTTTTAAGCCTCTCGTTTCATACAAAATTATGATTTAATCTTTAGAAAACTATACACGTACATTTTTTGATGTATAATAATGAAATCTACAAATCCCGTTACGTAGAAAAATGCGAACTATTCCTTAAGAAATTGAAGGAATTACAGTGTCCACCTATTTTTCGAGTTTGTGTTTACAGCTGCAATAAGAACAAACCTGTTAAACTGCAGAAAATCATACACATTCTCATTTTTAGTTCAACCTCTATATTTCAACATACAAATATGACATACTTTTTAAAAAATCCCGTGGGTTTTGTACAGAAAACATGAGAATAAGGCAAAAACGTCAAGATTGCCGTTAGGGAGAGATTTGTGCGGCTCTTGCAAACCTTAAGCGATGCACTTTACTCACCGTTCTATTTCCAAGATTCTTAACCCTGCACAAGAGAATCGCCGGTTGGCCGACAAGGGCAGTCACGTTCTCGCTACCCTCTTCTGCGAAATGAGCCTTGCTGCTTGTCACCGTCGCGATAGCTGTCCTAAGCTGCTGCGCGCGCTTACCGGCTGTGCTGTCCTCCCGCTTTTCGCCAGCGTTAGCGGCGACCCCATCGATCAGCTTAAAACCGCCTCCTGGAAAAATGACCGGGTGATTTCCGCTTTAGTGTATACACGCGTAACGCTCAAAAGCCAGCCCTGGCAGGTCCATTTAAAACGCAAATTCTCTTTTTTATGTGGATCAAAGGGGTGGGTGGAAGCTCGTGGGCTCAGGGTTGATTTTTTTATTTTTCTTGCTTATGCTCTTTTGCTCTTTTGGTGGAATGACGAACGATTTATCGTGCCGATTTCGAGGATCGTTGGAGGTCGAGGATGATTTGTAGAGTTTCGTTTGTAATGAAACACGGAAAAAGGAATTTTTCCTACAAAAAATATGTATAACCCAATTCCCTTCGAAATTATTTTTCAAATGTTTCGATAAGTCATTCAATTTTATAACTTTCAGTCTTTAGGAGTTAAAATATCTTCTTTAAAATTTAATTTAACCTGAAAAAATATTACACGTCTCCTGAATTTTATACAAAATATAATTGAAAGTTATTTTAAACAGATAATCCACATATTAGTCTGTATACAGTTCCTTAGTAATTAGTAAAATAGACTTTATAATAAATAAATTTAACACTAAATATATAAAAATTTTTTAAATTTATAATTACATTTTTCTACTTATATAATAATAAAAATATTTCAATTTACAATCGATTATGTAAATAATTGTTTTCGTCTCTCAATAGTGAATTTATAGTGTGAGGGGGGGGATGTGTGCATTTATTTTCAAATCGTGACTATTATATTAATTATTAAAGTTTGTATAATAATTATAAAATTTTTTAATGATTTGATCGATTAATATTTTAATAATTCGTAATTCAATTTTCTTGTAAATAATTTTATTACATTTGATTATTCAACATTATAACAATGTAAATTTGTCATCATATAACGATAATAATAATGAAAGGAATCTATATGCTTATTTCAAATTTTAATTACTATTTAAAAAACTTCTATTTTATGATAAGTTCAAAAGTATATCAATACTTGATTTATTTAATGAAGTAAACTATAATAACTATAATATAATATGAAATATAATCAATTATATTCATTGTTAAGTTATTAGTTAATTTTATTGCATTTATTTTGATATCTGCGATGAAAAGTGTATTAACTGTTTTCATATTTTAATCTGTAAAATATTTACTTATAAAATCTATTTTATTACCATGATAAGTTTTGCGAATTTTACTTTTAAGACATTCTATTAACACGAAATATTTCTATATTTAAAATTCTTTTTTAATAGATAAAATATAAAATATTCATTTCACTGAAAATTATATATTACAAAATAATTGATTAAATAATTATATTAAATACTCTTGGTACCGGAATAAAAAAGTATTTCTAATTTTTTTTTATACTATTTTTTTTTATATTTCATTTTATTTATAAGAATGACATAAATAATAATTACTTAATTATATATATTTTGTATTCTAAACTTTAACGAAAATAATTACCGCATTTAAAAAAAATTTATAAAATTTATTTACGAATCAATATTTTAACATACTTTACATTTATCGATTCATAGATGAAATATATCAATTTTTATTTTTGACGTTACTTTTTTATTTTTTTAAATATTTTTTAAATTATTTAATATTAATATAATAAAATAATTTTAGAAAATGGTAAATGAACATTTTCTAGAAGTAATATGAATAATTTTAAGGTTATAGTTAGTAAGTTAAGAAAAAAGGTAATAGAGAAATAATAAAATATATAGTGATATATTTTAAATTTTTTATATTTTATATTATTCTATAAAACTTCAAATAACCGACGAGGAATTTTTTCTTAATGTCGTTAAATGTTCGAATACTATATGTGAATCCGTTATGAATGATTTTTTAAAGTATATTTAAAAATGTTCCAATTTTCATTACCCTACACAAAAAAAAACATAAATGTAGTTGAATATGATTCAACAAATATAAAAAAATTAATTTGATGATAAAATTTTATACCACACCTACACATATGTACACCGTCATGCATTCAGGCACGCATGCGCACTGACACGCATATAGAATAGTTAATAATAAAATTAATAATAATTAATTAATCAATTAATTAACAAAAATTAATGATTAATTTGTCGTGCGCCCCCGTAGGCAGCGGGCTCGCGCACGTTACGTAAAACACCGCACGCGTATAATTATTTACAGTTTCTTAGATTTAATTACGCTTAACGACTTTTGAGTTTTCGACGAAGTCTCAAACGGGCATTGAGATTTTATGGATATTCGATAATATAATAAAGCATCAAAAAGTATAAATACATAAAAAATACACGCGAGAGCAGCAGAACATCGGCTCCCACTCGGAGGAGAACATCAGCTTCCACACGGAAACAAACACCGTAGCGTCCGAACATCGAAGCATCGTGGACGACGTAGCCCCGACGCTCCTCCACGAGGGAATCCCATCGCTTCGAGGACAAGGAACACCAGCCTCGCGATATCTCGCGGTATTATACCACCAAATGGCAGCATAAAATAAACGTCCACCTTTATTCGCCCCACGCACCTATCCACCAACTCCTTGATACCGGCTCCAGAAGGCCTCGCCCTTGTCAAATTACTATATATTCTGTAATAAGCTTTTAAAATAAAAATATATACAAATACATGTATTTTTTAAAATGCATATAAATACACGTTAATGCCTACAAAAAATTATTTAAAACTCACTGTTTGTAAACTTGTATCTTTACAATGAAAAATACGATAAAACAAGTATAAAATATTGAAAAATATGAATATAATCGTTTAATTTAGTCATAAACTTATATAGAAATAACTAAATATTGTTGTAGAAAAAACTGTGTTATGAATTATGTAAAATAAAAAAATTTTAAATAACCCTTTTCTAAAATTGTATTAATTCATACAATACACACGGTTATACTGTAAGTAATTTCTCTAATTTCTTAATATTAATAAAATTTTCTTTTTTTAAGTTAAAGAAGAATCTGTAATGGATTCTCCATAACCCACGGTATACTGTGATCAGCTTTCCATACAAATTAGCCCTTAACATCATTATAAATAACACAAATTATTTTTTTAATTAATGTTAAGTTTTCATTCCATTTTCTAAAACTCGATAAGACATAGTTTCCCGTTAGTCTATTGCTACTTGCATTATAACTTTTAACGCAATATGTTACATGATTAGTTAAAACTTTTATGAAATATTAAGTAATTAAACTAAGTTTATTATTCAAATAATTGTGTAGACCTATTATAAATATTCTTTAATACAATAATAATCAACGTCATAGTTCAACACGTTTTTTATTTGAATAGATGTATTATTTACCTAATCAATATAAAAAATTTATTGGTAAGATAATAACATTTTAATATTCAACAATATAAATGTATAAGTTCTTATTATTTATTTTGATTACCTAAACATAATATGTTAGTAAATAATTTAGAAAATATAAACTTTAATTGTAACAAGAATATTATTAGTAAAATTGAAACTTTTATTAAGAATTACAAAGTAGAAAATATAAGCATGTGATTATAGAAAGATATAAAAGGAGAAGAAACATATAAATTAAAAGAAAATATTTTTAGAATTATCTATTAACCTGTTATAGCTTTTGCCATAAATTATAAAAGTTTTATACACAGTAATTATATTATATTAAAATATAATGTAATAATATGCCGATTTATTGTACTGTAAGCTTTAACGAAAGTAAGAATTGTAAGTATATACGAAAGTAATGGTATTTACATTTTTCTGGTAAATAAAGTAAATACTTGCCAATAAATATTAAAACAATGATATACAATTATATTTTATATAAAAAAGTGACATGTTTTCATTACTTTGATAATGAATTAAATAATTTTGAGTGCTACTTATTTATTTTCATATTTGTAAGTGAACAGTAAATAATGTAATATAAAAAAATGCGATAAACTTTTCAATAAATATTTCTCATTAAAAAATAACGTTATTAAAAAATAGACTATTATATTATAAACTTCATTTATCTTTTCTAATATAATGAAATTAAAGAAAAATAAATAAATAATGTACCAATTTAAACAGATAAAAATATTGTTATTTTTATTAATTTAAAAAATTTATTATTTAAGAATTTTCAAATAACTATAGTAATAATTAAAATCAATTTATCATTAATTTAATCTTCTCGATAACTTGTTTAAAAAAGTAATGTATAGAAGAACATTGAGATTTACGATATCCATATTTTTACACTAAATATTTTTGGTATTTATAAAGAAAAATTAAATTTAATTATTTTTAAAAACTTATCAGAATATTTTAAATATAAATTGGAATAAATTATAGTCTTATGTGATTTGAAATAGTTCATCTATTAAAAATTGTTTTAATTGATATTAGTACCAGAAAATCAACATCAATATAAAGCCTATTCTAAATCATGCGTAAAATTCCAACACAGGATTTTCTGGAATTCCGTGCAACATCCTAACTCAATAATAGAGTGTTCAATTAACTTCAAATTTTGCATGAATATTTGCAATTTCATTTAAATTCGTGTGACGAAAGCTTTCCTTTTTGTAAAAAATTCGGTTATTTTTTATTTAAAACCTTTTTAAAATTAGAAACATTTTGAAACATATTCATTTATTATTACTAATATCTTTGTTCCTGTTATTTCATAAATATAACGAATTAATATTCAATAATTTTTATATTTATTAAGTTTTATAACTTTTAATATTTTTTGTCTAATATTATGTAAGAATTCACAATTAAATTTTTTGTTCATAATGAATTCGAACTATTAATACCTTTTTTCAATTAATAAATAATTATTTTCTTTTAATTTAGAAACCTATAAGAATATTTGGTAATTTATTAAAATATAATTACTTTTAATAGCATTGTACATATTTTAATATACAACACTTATTATGCAAAGAAATTTTAAACGTCAGTTTATATTAATTGAATTAAATATACACTATTGACTCCATGTTAATATTAACAATATTAATAAAAAATTAATGGTGACTTTCTCAAAAATTGTATAATTGGAAAATTTTATATATTAAAAGTTAAATATTTGAAATTAAATGTATTTAAATTTTAAATAAATTGTATGTAATTTAAATGTAAATTAAGATAATTGAAATAAAACGTTAGTAAATATATTAAAAATGAATCAATACCTGGCTTTTTTTGTATGTAATAAGATCAAAATACAATCGATAATATATACGTAGCTTTACTCAAAGTGAATACATTAATAAACGATTATTTTATAAAATATGGTTTATTTAATAATTAGAGAAAAAGTTATTTTAATGAAAATAAAATATAAAAATTCGGATTGTGTATTTAAATAAATCGTAACATAATAGTAATTCTGTATTGAGACTTGGATCTTTAGAAAAAACAAAGGTAGTTTCTGGTATATAATAGTTATCCGGCAACTTGCTAGTGGCCGTTGGTGAATCTCCCTATTCGTGATTAGATGCATGTGTCTCTGAAACTGTTAGAATTTCAGGGAAGGAGATAAGTTTTCCTATGATTGCAAAACCAAGCTGGAATTTCAATGCTTCAACTTACTAAATGTCTTACCATTTGCATCATCAGTTGTAACAAATAATATCCAACTGTGGAAACTTGTAATATTCTCAACGTTTTACTCCTAAATCCATAACAACGTAAAATAGACAACAAAATTAACAATAATAGTTTATTAAATAGTAGTAATGAAAAATTGTTATTATTTGTTACAGGAATATTATTCAATAGCTGCAAATTTAAGAATGAAATTTTTTATTTTAATCAGAAACATCATGATTATTAGCACCGAAGAAATACAAGTACATTATTATTTTGCTATGGGCACACATGAAAATAAACATGTCGGTAAAAATTATTATGTCTTTTTAGCAGAAAAATTAACTTTATATGTCACATCACTATACACATTTAATTTAAATAAAATAATATAAAAACAGAAATAAATTCGTAAAAACTTACACTTCTCTTGTACATCGTCTAGCAATCAATGTTTATCTGGCTTAATGTACCACTATCGATAAGTACGTTAAACCTCTAGTTCGTTATATTTTTCTCTATATCGATGGTTCACACATTTGATAAATAAATGAAAGACTCCATAGCTTAGTGTGTGCACATGAGAGTGCAACACGGCGTCAAGTCACATTTATGATCGACGAGTAAGAAAGTCAGCAGAATTGGACAGGAGGCACGCGCCCATTCAAGCGCATTCTTAGTCCTCGGAAAATCATTCATCATGATTTCGGACTTACAGATCCGGTGAAGCGAATGTACAGGCACAACTATGGGTTCAGAGCCAGCAATAATAACGCTGAACCTATTGGTCTGTGATTAATTCTTCGCGATCGATTGGCGCTGATACATCATTCTTGCCTCAGTGGCTGTACTGGCTTTTCTTCATTGATAATCCCTTAATATGCCCTGAACTGATTTCTCTAAATGCATCTACATGCTCAACTACTCAAATATAAAACATTATATCAAGGTTTATATATCTATGTATTAAAGTAAAACTATTTTATATTTTAAATTATCTGTTTCTATAATATTGATCTTATTGATTTAAAAGATCCTCCAAAAGTTGTTCTATAATGTTGTTGATTTAAAAAAGGTACTTCGATATTTTAAGTAAAATATTGCTATTATTCTGTAATGTAAATAATATATAATAGTGAAATTTTAATAGGGAGTTTATTTCAAGTTTAAAATATGTTAACTTGAAAACAAATTTTCTTAGTTAACACGTAACAAAAAAATAAAAAATAATATCTGATCTAGTATCTCATTAACGTTGTAAATTTATAATGAGATACTTAAAATATTGATAAGATTTTTACATAAGTATGAACTTTTAAAATATGTCTCTTATATTAAATGATCCACTTGGGATTTCAAAAAATAAACTTGAAACTTGATTAAACTAACCTAAATAATTTTTTTTCAAAGTATACAGAACTCTGTCAGATGTTGAAGAACTGTAATTACTTAAAATTCTTTTATCTCCATTTCCTCTATATCTTTAAAACTAATCCTCAAACTAAATTGAATATTTTTATGATTTGTATTTCATCAAAGTGTATATTATATAATTAAGAAAAGTTTTCCTATTTAATTTTAAAAACAAACTTATATTTAAAATTAATCTTGACTTTTATTTTTATAAAACCTACCTGATATCTAATTAGCAGATAAAGATATATACCTAATAAATCAATAAACATGAAATTTTTAGACATCACATAAACTATAATTCATAAAATAAAAAATCATAGTACTAAAACCTGTTTTTCACGCATGAAAACATCACATCAATTTTTTTGTGATTTATATATTATCAAAGAACAATAACTTTATTGTATCTACAAATCCTGTACTTAACAAAATAAATTCATATTTAGTCAATATTTTTATTAAATTTTCTTATTGATTTGTCATATATAATGTTAATTCTAAAATGATCTATTAGTTTTAAACAATTTAACAATTATTTTTATTAATTTATACAAATTTTGATAATTTGATTAAAAATTTATGTTTTTGAAGTTTTACTTAAGTTTTACTTAATGAAGGAACTTAATTGCACATCACAAGTTAACTAGCTGCAAGAGCTTAATTTTAAATGCAAAATTTAATTCCAATCTGATTTATAAATTTTATAGATATTAACGTGAAATTATTATTTCTGTTATATCTGTATCATATTCACTATAATTATCAAATTGTATGATTAACTTATTGGTTTTATTACATTTGTATTATCGATTAAATTCAAAACAACAGTAATTTGCATAACTATAAAACTTATTATATAAATTGCGTTTAGAAAATTTCTGTTTATTATACATTTACGTTTAGGTATTAACTTATATATTAATAATTTAGTGATTATACGTTTTACGCTAATTAGAATAGTATGAATTACGCTATAAATTAAGCATGCAGATAATATGAGAAATAATAAGGTTCCAGGCATATATTATAATTAAATTTTGACAGTACATGAGAATAAGTTACATGAGAAGTTACGCCTACTTTCAACAGAATTACAATAAATATATTTTGATAATTTAAATTTTTAGATGACTCATTTGTTAAATAATTTTTTAAATTATTAATTATTATATTTAATAATGAATAATCTATAACACATGAATTATAAATCAGAAAAATTTGAACTTTTTCTTGAGGATTTATAAAGTTATCAATGATATTGACTTGGTTACTCTGCAAAGTTTAATAATTTAATTTAAATATTAATATTAAATACTTAAAAATAAAAAGTTTTAATAAAATTATTTTAAAATACATTACACAAATATTAAATTGTAAAAATTTATTTTTAATGTTTTTTAATATAGATTTTAATTAAGTTAATTATCAAAAATATTTTTTCATTTATTATACTCCACTATTTTTATTTCATATAAAAAATATGTCAATATTCTGAAAAAAATTAAATATCTTTTAAAAGCAATATATTTCAGAAATAATGTTTCGAATTCTAATGCATAAGTTTAATCGGAAAGAAAATCAATAATTTTCACTAAAGATTCTTTTTTTCGTTATATTTTGATTGGTTTAAAATATATTTTATTTTTTCAGATAAAAAACATGCTTAAATTATTTAAATTTTTATGAAAGTGGATTATACTTATATAAAATTTAATATATTCTAACGAACTAACCTTTAAATAAACACAAAATAAAAATATGTTAATAAAATTAATAAAGTATTTTTAAAAAATTTTTAAAAACCAAATGAAATTAAGTAATTAAAAATAAAAAATCTAATTAACTAAATAAAAACTTTATTCCATTAAAAATAAATTTTAAAAATCAATCCTACCATTAAACAACTACTTATGTGTTTTATGCGTAAAATAATTCACTTAAAATATTTAATTATGAATTAAAATGAAAACTACTTTTGTTTAATTGGTGAAATAGTTAAATGAATATGATTTTTTATTAGTGTGTATATGTATTTATCATTACATGTTTAAATACTTATCTTTATTGATATTAAATGTGACATTACTGTAAATCTGTACATTGCTTTTATTTACACCGGTTCATCTATACGCCGTTATCTACAAGTTCATCTATAAAAATAGAAAAAATTGTGCGAAGATCAATAATATTCGCCTATTATTAAAATATAAATTTATTTTTATTAAATCTATATTTATCGTTGATTAATTAAATATTGTTACTAAATTAATAATTAAAAACTATTATTAATGTTAGAAAATACAATCTGATGTTATTTTTTGTTAAAATTTACTATATTCATTTATTGAATATTTATTTTTTCTTTAAATTACATTTTAAAAGTACATTTTAAACTATAAAGTTATGAAAAACTTTATAAATTTCGTAGAATTCTATTGACATATGTATAAGCATATATATATATATATAACTTATATGTATTAATAATATTAATCAGGCTTTTTTAGAACCGTAAAATATTTCTAATTTATTCACATATTAACTTGGATTAAGTTTAAAATATAAACATCATGAATTTTAAACGACATTCTAGTTTGATTTACTAGTAGCTTTAGGGTAATGTCCGACACATTATTGATGTATCGATGTTTTTCAAAATTTAAGACTGCGTTATCATATCCTTCCTCTTCTAACCAGGATATCTTATGTTAAAAATTTAACTTGAACCGGAAATTCATAACTTTATTTTCTAATATATAAAAAAGAAATTAACATTTTAATAACGTTATTTATGTTTGATATATTTATTGATGTAAATTTAATAGTTTTTAATGGATCACATTTTTTCAAGATATATTGAAATTATTGTCTGGGAAAAAATAATAATCTGCAAAAACATTTTTTTCATTTTAGGTATTGTTACTATTGATAGATAATAATGGAAAATAACAGTATACATTTTTTAAATCAACAAAAGATTTTTTCAAATTTTAACCCACTTTTTAAAATATTGTATACAAATAATTTATATTTTTTTCATAAATTATTTTCTTTTAATACTTTAAAATCCGTTTTCACTGAAGCTTATACATATCGTAATTGTAAAATGCAATTGTACATTCTAATAATAATAATAATAATAATAATAATAGTATTGATTGTAACTTTACTTCACTAATATATATATATTAGAATATATTTTATTAAATTTATTATGTTAACACAATTATTCTCGAAAGCAACAGACTGTCTAAAAATTTAATAGAAACTATTACTGGCTTCATCTTTCTCAATTATTTTCTCTCTGTTGCAGAATTTTTCTCAATAATCCTACCCAATGCGCATAATCTTTTTATTTTTTTTTCACTCTAGAGTATAAAATATTTGCATGAACTACAATAAATTTATAACGAGTTTAAATAAAAATTCTGTTAGGTAAATGGAAAACAATGGAAAGCTTAAAATATTTTCTGTAATTACTGTTAACTCTAATTACACTCGTAATATGAATGAAATACACAATGAAGCTTTAAGTTCATAAAGAAGAATAAAAAATCAAAACAGACTATTTATTAAAAATTATTTGTCGTCAATTTTAAGCAATTTATGTTAAAGATTTTTAACTCAAAATATGCGTCTTAAACGTATCCAATCATCCGATAACTATAATCAGGAGTGCTTTGCTTGACTTCATAAATATCAATTTATTTATCTGTATCTATTTTTTTCATCGTCTCACATCGAGCTATCTAGATATATAAATATCATCAGAAGCGAAATTGAAATTTACAAAGCTTCAGGTCGTTTCACATTGCACACATTTTATTCTCATACACATAGCTATTCATTCACGTACTAACACATACACGCAACCCCATTTATATTTCTACCAAAGACAGGACACAACAGTAGCACCATTCGGCGGGATTAATATTTCAAAAGCGGACGCTCTTGCGCATATTCGACGATTGGCCTTATCCGATGTTCAGATCCTCCTCTCATCGTATATATAGTCGACCGGATCTGGGGGATTCGAATGCGCCCGCGTGCTGGAGGCCTCCGGAATATTAATTCCTCACCGGAGTCCTCCGCGTACCTCTTTTCTGTTCTACACTTTTCCGTTGTCTCTCTCTTACTCTGAAACACAAACACGCGCGGAGGTGACCCCACATACACAATTGTTTCTCCCTAAGTATCAGTATACGTACTCATACACTCACAAGCGTTTATTCTTTTTCTCCCCTTTGTTGGATTTGTGACACGACAGACACAGTTATATTCCCTGGGAATGTACAGAGTGATTTCGCGCTCTTGCATTTTACTCTTTCTCTCTGATTTCGTTTTTTTTCGTCGTTTTGCGAAAATGTGGGAGATGAAAAATATACGAGCCAGAGGCTTATCTTTTTTAAATCATAGCTTGGAGAATAGAGTAAAAGGGCTAATTTACAAAGGGTTAAATTTTGTGAGCTTGTTGATCACAAGCTTTTGGAATTCAATATCTCTCGCCTTTAATGGAATTAAAAAGAGACGAAAATTTCAAGAACGCTTTTTATGAGGCTTTTTGGTTGGGCATTAATTAGTCCCGAGTGAGATATGATAGATGGTGTTAAATTTAGATTCGAGAAAATTGCGTTGCACAGATTCCAAGTGTGAAAATGATGAAACGAATAATTTGAAATAATTTAGCAGGATCGTTACTCTTGAAAAATATAACGAAATGTTCATTACAAATTAAATTACTTTGATATAATCTAATTTCGTTCTCTTTTTTATCATTATAGAGTTAAAAATTAAAACGATTCCATCTTTCAAAAAAAATATGATATAATATGTAAGTAAAATCATTCGACAATCTTCATTTTAATACATATTAAATATATATATATATTCTTCAATAATATTAAAAAATGTTATTTATATACCTATAAATTTTCCAAATTTTAGTAACTGCCTTAAAATGCACTTTGTGAAAGTTTTTTTAACATATCAACATTATGGACGCATTATTTTCAATTTGTAATATTATGTATAAACAAATTATTATTGTATTATTCCTTTCATAATAAACGTTAGCTACATAAGTGAAAAATAAAATATATTTAGTTAAATATATTAATTAAAAAAATTAATATGTACAGCTTATAAAATATAGTCTTTAATAGTCATAAGTTTAATATGCTGCAACGATTTTTTAATGATTGAAATTTGGAATATAATTCTGTTGTATTAAATGTGTGAAAACTATTTTTTTCATCCCTACATTCAATAAATATTTTATATATCATAAAATATGGACAAATTTCTGAAAAAATAATTTAAATTAATTATTTACAATTGAATAAGGTTGATTCATTTTCCAATATGAATTAATTATCTGAAGAATATAGTTTACCGCTTATGATAGAAATAAGCATTTTATTTAAATGTCTTTGAACTCTTTTATTATTCTTTCATAAAATAATAAAATATATTCTCTATCATAGAAAAAATTGTATAAATATATATTTATTACAAATATAATAAAATATAGTGTTTATGCGCCACTTTGTTTTCGCTTAATTAATAGAATTTTATAAAACTTTTTTTTGCTAGTCGTCTAAATTTATATACCATACTAATTATAACATGTAATATAAGCAAGTATCAGAAAACGTTCTTTTCAGTTCTTCTTTAATAAAATAAAAACGAACTGTATAATCATTATAATTCGTTTGCACTATTATTTTAATTATTCAGTTATTAAAAATAAAGTTTTATATTTATTTAAATGAACAAAGTAAAAAATTATTAATAATTAGATATATTATAATTTAAATTTAAATATTTACTAAATTTTTTTCTGATGATTTTACGTAAAATATTTTGATTAAAAAATGTTACCGGAAAACCATAAAGTACCATTTAAATAGGTAAAAGACCCATTTTATGAGGTGTGAAACGAGAAAGAGAGTCAATTTATATGAGTGGATTTTACAAGTGAGCTCAGAGCCGTTTTACGGTTTAATGTTTCCTGATAGGATTAGAAATGAGGAAGATCATGTTGATGGAACAAAACGAGTAACTTTAAAATTTCATTTCACTGAACAGTAGAACATCATTAAATATTTAAATTTTTATATAATTATATTACAAAACTCATTTTTTTCATAAACAATAAGATTAATATCATTATTCATATTACTTAATATCATTAATGAATGTTAATCAATATTCGACTTATTATCTTTGCTTTTTTGACGTATTAATTACTGCGGATAGTGAGCATTTTTTCGTACAAAGGACACTAGGAATCTTTAAATGAGTAGACACAAAAATTAAACTGATTTCAAAAAATATCAAACCTATTGTATCGTCTGAAATTTAAATATCGTAAACTTATTATTGTTATCTTCAAATAAAACCTATATTATTAAAAAATATTATAAAAAAATATATAATAAATATTATAATAATCTTAAAATCTATAAAATTGAATAATTTGAAAATTTAATTATTAAAAATAAAAAAAATTACGAATATTAATGGATTTATTATTAAAAAATTAGTGTAGTTCTACTTAGTTAATTTATTTAAATTAATCAATTTTATATATAAAATGCGCTCTTTAAACTTTTATAATATTTTGATAATTTTATGTATAAATATCATACTATCAGAACATTCTAATCTGATAATTATATAATCACATTATTATATCTCTTATTCGAACTTCAGTTTTTGTAAAATTCCTTGTTCTAATTTAAATTTGAGAACAATAACTAGTAAGCATAGTACTAAAATAGAATAATTTTATAAATAATCTTATATTATATCATTTAATGTATATTTAACTGTGGTTTTGTATAAACTTTTAATAATAAATAATTATAAACAAATTAGCTATTAAGCTAATCATAAAAAATTAATCTACTATTAAAAATTGAAAATCTTTATTATTATGAAGCTTTTTCTTTTAATTTATAATTCAAATTTTCAAAATTTAAAATTATAGTAGAAATGCGAAGTTGACAATGTAAATAATTCTCCTCTCTTTTAAAGCGGTGGACTTTCCTCAATTTTCCTCATCTTACTATTTCCCTCCTCGTCTATAATTGCTGTGATTAGGAAGGTTCAGGGGCGGAATCGCGTTTCACCCACTCACACGAATACATCTACGTATACTAGTATACCGACAAGAGTTAACATCGGTCGATTGCAAGCCCCATTCTCTGTTCTAGCAATAGCAATAGTAATAACTGTAAGCACGAAATACATTTTAAATTTTTTATTTAATTTCGAAACACTTAAATTATATTTTAGTTTTTTTCATTAATAATAAATAAAATATACATAATTGCAATTTTTAATCTTTGCATTATTATTATATATATAATGATTCTTTTGATATAGTTTTACAAAGGATTTATTTTATGGAAAAGATATTTTTAACTTCATCCAAATGAAAAAAGGGTATAATTAGGAACTAACAATAGTTTCACTAATATATTTTTAATGTTTATGATATAAAATTAATAATGAATTATTACTGAAAATGTAAATTACTAAAATTAATTAAAAAAATTCGAATGAACTAATGTATTCACGAGTACTTCAAAACCTGTATTATTAAATGCTTCGAAATGAAACTAAAAAAAAAAAACAAACAAACACAATTATTAAAAATCAAGATACAACTCTTTACCGAACTATGCAAAAATATTTAATATATTAATATAGATCAATATATTATATGATTTTTCTTTAATAAATAAGAATATAGTAGATAATAAATAAATTATTAAAAAAACGTTATTCTTACATATTGCTACCGATGAAATTAATATTCTGAACGAGGAATTGAATCAATAGGGATATAAAGGCTTTACTAATTCAGAACTTGAACTCGGAAACCTAATGTTTTCGTGAATTTTCCAACTGAATTATCAGTGCCGATCCGGTTCTTTCGTCGAGTTATCCTCGCATCATGATCGTAATACAAAATCTAACACTTTCACCCACGTTATATACGTGATACCATTCTCGCACTATTTGTTTCTACATTAAAAAATGGAACAATATGCCATAAATAGAAAATAAAATTCAAAATATTTACATATAATTCGAAATTAAAATGCTATGCAGAATGTTTATCTAAAGAAAAACATTTTTTGTTGTCCTTTCATCTACGAGGGATATAGAAATAAGATTCTGCTCAAACAATACATAAAAGGGAAATTGAAACTTTAATTTTAACAATACATTTAAACTAAAGTTTAAAGCATTAAAATAAAAAATTTGAATATTTAAATTTCTTCATTTAACTTTTATCAATAAATCAAAATAAATTATACATCATTGAATGAATTATTGAAATGTAAAGTTGTATTGATATATTTACAGGATAATAAAGGTGATAGATTATAAAGTTAAATTATTAAAAAACAAATTTTTTAAAATATAATAAAATAAAATAAAAGTGTTTAAATAACAACCTCACTGTGCAATTAAAAAAACTTTTTATTATATTTATACTCTATCGTCAAAAGATTCAAGAATTTTCTTAAAAAAAATTAAATTATTTGAATTATTTATATGGGTCTTTAACAAATTTATTTTCAATTTTTAAATATGAATATTATAATATTATAAATGTTTGTAACATATTTTATATTAATTATATCAAACTACTTTAAATTTCTTAAATGTTTTAAAGTAATAAATCGCTTTAAACTTTCAATAGAAACATACTTAACAAATGAATCAAATCCATGATTATTAATAATTATGATGTTAACAATTTCTTCATATTTCTATATTCTATTTTGAATAACTTTTGATAGTATTTGAGCATTGCAAAGAAATACTAAAAAGAAATTTATCAAAGAAATACTTTAATTTTAAATTATACTGTAATATTAAAACTTTTAATTAATTCCGAATATTAGTATTCCATTTTCGAGACTGGACTAAGAGAATGAGGTATAATTTTGTAGGCGTGATTGGAATGATTTCTTTTGTCTTTCATGAATTATTTAAAGTTTTTACTTATAGAATATAATTAAACATTCAAATACTGATTTTTTATCTTGTTAGCAAAAATTTTACGGATTTTCGTGTTTTACTTATTCGTAAAATATAAAAGTTGAATATTAAATACAAGAAATATATGCTATTATTTTAAATATTATTCATAACTTTATAAAATACATCACGTAGATTTTTCAAGTATTTTAATAAAGATCAGCCATAAAGACCCCACAGTTCGAGTTATGTTCGTAAAAAGTTACAGTTAAACTTTTATACTTTAATATATATATTTATTTATTGTAATACATTTCAATAACTTTAATAACATTCATTTATGCATACATAAAAATCCGTATACCTAAAGTATTTATGTAAAATGTATTTGTTAATTTGTTAACCGAGATTTTCATAATAAGATAAAATAATTCGACAAGTGTCCAGAAGAGATATACGCTACTACACCGATGTATTAACGCTTTTCGCCACACCGGCATCAATATTATTAGTATAGTATTTGTTCTCACCAACTAAGGTAGGGTCGTTGGTCCACGCAGGTTTATTGATGAGTTCAGTAGGCCAATTCAGGGCGAAATACAATTATAATTCAACACGAAATATGTACTCAAAAGGTATATGAAGCATTTCCAAAGGCGCAATCATAATTTTCATCTTTTAATTATGATAAATAAATTCAACAAATAAGTTTCATTCAAAATTTGATAATATATATGTATATATATTAATTTCTAGTAAATTGGTTTTCTTGCACAAATTTTATTGTTAGGCCAATTATTTTCATTTATTTATACCATTCATAATAATAATAATTTTTATTTCTACCGATACCTTTTTGAAATGTAATTTTTACATACAATAATTATTGTTATTGACATTTCATGGATATTGGAATTAACTTTTACAAAGCAAAGTTATAATCAACGATATTTTATCAAACTACATAATAGTGATATATGTTATTGGTTAATATTTTTTTTATATATAAGAAACTATTCGTAATAAAACTAAAAAAATCTAGAATTTATATATGATATTGATTATATTTTCAGATTTGATTAAAACACTTTATAATTTTTTAATTATGCAATAATTATCAGTAAAATACACATATTTAAAAATAAAATTTATTGTAAAAAAAATAGTGCATTTACTTTTTTGTGATGCATAAATAGTTTTTATATTATAATGTACACAATATTTATTTGCCACTATATTAATGTAAGCTGTTATAATATTATTGAATTTGTCTATCAAAATAAAATATTCTGAAAATCTTTTAAATATTAAAATATTTTTGCTTGCATTCTATATATTAATTTGAATTTTAATCTGATTATAATCGAGTTTATCGTCACTTAACAGAAAAAGGCAATTATCCAATTATTCAGTAATCAGTATTGCAATATTATTATATTAGTATTTTAAATAATACTAATGTATCATAACAAACCTATATAATTATTCTTGCGCCTGTTCTGAAAAATAAATCATATATATATATATATATATATATATATACACTTGGAAAACATCGCACTTAATACTATATTATATATACTAATTTATATACTAATGTATATAAATTTCTAATTAGAAACAAAAAATTAAATCTAAATAATTTTCAATGTTTAAAAACTTTTTTTATTTTTTATTATGAATGTAATTTTATTTAATAGCATTTGAATTGACTATTATAATGTAAGTTTTAATAACAATATTAATTAAAAAATTACTTTATTAAAAATGAAATGAAATGCATTTGCAATTACAAAATAGTTTCCAAATATATATAAAATTCTTTTAGCTTAGATAAAAAAATTCTGCGAGTTTCAAATTTACATAATCATTACTTATATGTTCATAATTAAGAAGAAACTGCTATTATATGCAGACCTTTATACATAAATTCTAGAACAAATTTCGAAGTTTTTAAAAGTATGTCAATAATCCCAGTTTTTCTCGCAACTTCGCAAAATCATTTGAAAGATTTTAAAATTTAAATTAGAAAACATACTTTAAATCACCCTACTTTAAAGTAGGCTACTCTATTGATTCATTCTGTAGGCAAGCTGACACTTATATATAATCGCAAGCGGCTGATTTGAGAGTTGAAATTTTAATTACGAGATTCTCCTCTTTAGTGACGGATACTTTAAACTTTTTTGTTCGTTCTCTCTCTCTCTTTTCTTCTTCTTCTACCTGTAGTCACTTAATTTCTTTTTTTTTCTGTAACTCTTTTTCTCTTTATCTCTTTGCCTTTCTCTATCTCTATTTTATCTCATTTTTCATTTTTTTTTTTTTATTCTTTTCTCCAGTTCAGATTCTTGGGTGTGTGAAAAAGAAGAAAACAAAAATTGGGATCGACGAGGATGGCGACGACGCAGCCACGAATTCCTGAGTGTCTAATTGACTTGGCTCTTGCTCGGAATTGCTGAGCTCAATCATGAGGGTATGATAAAATGCGGATGCTTGCCCCCTTGAGAGTGCCTTAAAGTAAATTGAGCAGAGCATCTGGCCGCAGCACAATTCATAATGAAACTATGAAGATGTAATTTTTTATGCAAAGGAAGAAATATTAAATTTTCTTTCCGAATTACAGGTATTTATCTCTTACATAAAATTTAAAATAAAATATTGTTGTGAACAAAGTATTAAAATATATTTTATATAAGTTTTAATTAAATTTTAAAGACAGCAGACTATATCTTTAATACAAACTATTTCTTCGTTGTTTTTTTAATTATTGATACCTCAAATTTAAGAATATTCCAATAATCCAAAGCTTAATTGTTTTATGTATTTCCAAGATTACATAAATTATTTTACAACAAAATTTTATATTACGCTTGTTTTTCATTTTAAAAAGTTTACTAAGTTTTCTACGTGAGTCTAATTGTAAATTTAGACTGATTTTTTTTTCATATGACCTATGCATGTGTTGATCTTATTTGGTTTTTTTCATCTTTGAATTATGCGAAGTAAACGAAATAAAATAACAAAATAAGATTTATCTGTATACACACAAACACACACATATATATATACGTACATATATTGAAAATGAAAATTATAATAAATCAGTTTTATACAAAATACGTTCCATAAATATTTTCTAGAGAAGAAAATAATTTTCTTTTATTTTTACAAATTTTTTCTACAAGAGTTACGTACAAAAAAATTGGCTAATATTCGTAAAATATCTGCTTTGAAGTATAAAATTCGAAAGAAATTTTTAACATAGTATTTTTGTTTAAAAATGTTTCATATAAGTAAAAAAATGATTTTATAAATCATAGAGATACTTTTAAAAAATTACTAACAATATTTACTATAATTTTCAAGTGTCCTTTCTGAAACTTTTAAATTTATTCAATTCATTAAAATCTAACTTTAATAATACCGAATTTGGTTTTATTCAATAAATATAGATGATTAAAATATAAGCAGATATTTAAATATTAATAGTAATGATATAAAAACATCAACAAAATCATTATAATAGTTATCGGTTATAATATAAAAAGAAAATGTATATTTATTTTAAGTTTATTATTTTTAGTAATATAAAAAATATAGTTATTAGTTTAAATATATAGTGTTAAAATAATAAAAGCAAAAGTAAAAAATTTAATACAATCTTCTTTAATTGGTGTACCCAAATGTTTCAATACGTTTTTCGCGTTCATATAACTTGATTAGACAAAAGGTTTCAGTGAAACACAATTTGTATTATTATAAAATAATATAACAAAATGTATTATTTGAAATAATAATAATATTTAATACATTATAAATTAATAATACATCGACTATTTAAAACAAATTGTGATAAAATTATAGGTCGTATTCAATAATTATTTTTAATGAAAAACATTAAACTTTTTACAATAATAAATTTTAATCAGTAGAATTATTATAAAACTAATTTATATTCACATTTAAAATAAAATGTTTAATAAATGAATAATGTTAAAATTTCAATAAAAATATTTTATGAACAAAAGAATTATGTTAGATATATTAATTCTATTCGGTAGATAATTTTAATTGAAACTGAATTTATTCCTAAAATCATCTAAATATTTCCATAATATAAATACAGGAAAGGAACTAACTTTTATTTTAAATTATTGACTAAAAATTTGCGTTAATATATTAGACGCTGAAATATAGATATAAATATAGACGCTGAATATAATTTTTATAAGCTTTATCAAATCTATTTTTCAAAAAACTAAAATGCCCAAAAATAATTGTCTATAGTTTCAATTATATATAATTTCATAGAAGATTTTTTAAGATCCTTTAAAATTTTTGTTTTTAAATCCAAGAATACAAACCAAAACTATATTAAATTAAACCATATTTGTTTTTGCGTTAAGTTAAATTTAGACTATGATTAGAGTCTTAAAATAATTTTCGAACTAATTGTAAATTCAACACATGCTAATAAGATTTACAATATTTATAATAGATTATTTCAAAAATATTGTCATTTATCATTTTTTAGGAAAATTTTTTTTTAATATTCATAGTAAAACTTATATTAAAAAACGTTTACTTTTTAAAAATTAGTGTCAACTAATAAAATTTATCATCATCCGAAAATGTAAAAAATAATACTAATAAATATTTTATATTAAAATATTTAAATTATAAGTAAATCCTTATTAAAACTCGCATATAATTAAATTAAAAATTAAATGTTGTATAATTTAGTTGGTTTTTAATATAATATATGTAGTTAAAATGATTTTAATGATTAATAAAATGATTTTAAAATTATTGTTATTTCTTTTAGTTTTATTACATCAACAAATAAAATTTTGATCATATTATTATTGGAGTTATTCAAATATCACAATTTTTTCTTTCTATAAGCAAAATTAATAATCTTTTATAATACACCAAAAAATGTAAATTATCTTTATTTACAGTATAATAGTAAAAAATAAGAAAATTCGTAGTGAAAATACCATATTATTATAATAAATACTAAAAATATAAACATAAAAATAAATATTACATAATATAATATTAATCTTTTAAATATTTTTGATATAAAAGATTTATTTATAATTGAAATAACGTAATAATTTCCTATTTCTTAAATTTTATTTATTACATGCTTTATAATTTTAAATTCAAAACCTAAATTTTTTAATTTGAATTTATATTCTACTTTCCTAATCTAATTATTTGATATCTTATACAATACTTACTTTACTCAGAAATCAGAATGAAAAGAAAAAAGAATTTCTTTTCTTCAAATCATGATGTATATGTATATATTATTTATTAAACATGTAACATAATAATAATATCTATATTTTATTATAAAAGAAGTAATTATAATTATTTTTATGAAATTATTACGAATTATTTGTTATTGAGTAATTTCATTGGTTTTAATGAAATCTTAATATAAAATTTTTTTTACAATATTATTATATTGATTAATTAATATATTAAATCTGTTTATAAGAAAAGTATGTGGATTAAATAATTTGAAAAATATTTTTTTGTTAAATAAAAAAAAATATAATTGAAATATGTTATTTGCGTTAAAAAAAGTTTGAATTACAATATAAATTTTAGAAGAAAGACTCCCAAATAATCTATATAGATTTTTTTACTTTGAAATAAGATGCAAAAAAGCCAAATAAAATCCAACTTTTGAATAAAGTTTTAGATCCTATAAAAACTAACTCTATTTCTACACTCTTAGCGTAAAATCTTACTATCGCATAAAAATACCTTGAATTTAAAAATGAAAAAATAGTATAAATGAAATCAGATTCTTTTAAACAGGAAAAGAGGTTAGTCAATTACAGAAAATTGGTAATTTATGATAAATGACCATTAATGGAAATTTTAATAGAATATTCCAATTCTGTTTTATATTACCAGGGCCGAAAACGATTTCGAACTAAATGACCGTAGCACCTAAGTTTTGGCACCTACGACCATAGGCGAGTTGCTGTTGTTTCGCTAAATTGCACACGCTTTATAAGGTAACATTTTTTGTGAATGTAAAATTTATGTTCTCTTTAAAATTAAAATTTTATTCAATATCTTCATTATATTTTACTGAAAATACTTTTCAAATTAAATTTTTAAATAATTTCTTAAAAAATTCATTAGTTCACAGTTAAATATGACAAATTTTTAAATTTTATTAATATCTTTCTAAATTCTCAAGAAATGAAATTACTTTATGTTTAAATGTAATATGTGTTTTTTTTTTAAACAAAACCTGATTGTTATTTGAATATTTCAAATAATTTTATAAAATAAATTCATGTTTAATTTAATTACGAATAAGCAATATTATTATAATTTATGTAAAATACAACCTTCCCATGATTTTAAAAATATATATTATTCTATATACATAGTTGTTAAATTTACAAAATATTAATAAAAATAATTAATGATTTTGAGCAATATTTTAAAATGAAAATAATTTTTATCCCTAATGTATGTTTTCACAAGATAGTGATTAATTGTGAATATGAAAATCTTTTTACAAATTTTATTTTTAAAACAATAACGAAAAACTAAGGCAGAAAATTAATACATATTAAATGTATTTTGAATAATTAAAGTTTCCATTACGGAAATTAATTTAGTTGCAATTGTAAATGAAATTTTGCTCTAAAAATAGAACCCATAAAATCAGAGAACAATAACAAAAAATACTTCTTGTTTTAAATTTCAATACTTTTCAAAAAGGCTAACTTTTTCTTTTTTATTAAAATAATAAAAGCGTTTTATAAATATTTAATAATCTACGCCTTTTGAAGCTTCGTCTCAGCTTTACTTACTATACGTCTTGAAAAAGGCGGACTGTATAACGTATTATTCAATGCTATACTCTGAAGAGAAAGGATTGTAGCACAAACGCCTGGTTTCTGGCTATAAAGAGGGCAGATTTTGATCGAATTGCCTATCCCTTTATCCTGAAAAGAACGGATTAGACGTGTGGTATGCAAAACGAAGTAAAGACATGGCTTGGTTGTAGATGATCGTTTGGTGACGTACAGAGATAGAAGGACTTCTTGACTATTCTCTTCGTTCCTATGGCGAGTGTAACTCAGCGAAAGTCATCTTCATCTTAGGAATGATCAGATATTTTTTAGAGTGTTATTTGTTACGACGACAAGCACCAATATTTCTCCGTTCGACCTGGTATTGCCAATGTTCGTTTTTGGCTACATTGGAAACGAAAGGTTTATTATTCTTCCGACATGTTTCATTCTACATTTATATATTTACGTTTTCTTCTCCTACGTTCTCGGTTTTTTCTTATCTTTATTTATCTCAATCTCATTCTTTTTATCTTTTTTTAACAATGCAGAAGCAGCGTTATAATAACGAGAAAACAAAAGGCCAAAAGTGAGCTTCGGAAGAGGATAACATTTGACGAAGAAAAAAGTAAACTATCATCAATCTGAATATGTATATACAATATTAAAAATATCCATTAAAACATATGCATCAAATTAGATAAACTGCCATCTGTATAATATAAATATAATTATTTAAGCTGTATGAATTTAAAATATTACTTTATCTTGAAAATAATTTTTGTTTTACAAGTGTATATTTTTATGTAAAGAATGATTTAAGAAAAAGAACTCTATTAATTAATATTATATTAATAATAATAATAACAGTAGATAAGTTACAAGATTTTAGTGCTAGTAGCTAAGTAGTCTAATAATTCATAACTATACCAGAAATCAAGAAGCTCTTCTGTAGTAGAAAGTTCCACTAATTGAGAAAATTATTTTATCTGTACTCGTATCATCCTTTATTGATTTTACATTTTAGTTTCTTCGCGTATTCTACTAAACCTTTTTCGTTTTCCAATATATTTTCAGAAATATTTTTGAAAAGAAATGTTTTATTATTAACGAGCGTTCTTATCTCTGACAAAAAAACAGAAAATCTTTAAGATTTGATATTAATTTTTCACAGTCTATCTATACATTATAAATATAAATATTTATATACAACTTATATTATTGTAAATACATAGCAATGTATTTCACAAGAACTCCTATAATTAGAAAAACAATTTAATTATTTAATACATTTTATATAGTAAAATTAAAAATTTAAATTTAAAATTTAAAGCTTTATAACATTAAAATTAAATAAAAAATAAATTTTTATCAAATACTCTTTTATACTATAAAATATTTAGTTTATTTCTTTAATAGAAGTTTAAAACAACTTCTAAATGTTTAACAAAACTTTACCATTTATTATTATAAGTTACCCAATATTAAAAGCACTTGTGACGCATTTAAAGTGATTAGATATTTGTGTTTTTTAACATGTTCTAATTATGCGATTAAAAAAATTTAATTCATAATAGTTTCTAATAAATGTAATATATTATTAAATATATTATTAGCTATCTAATATATTCAGTTAAAAATATAACTTAATATCTTTAATATATAATTCATTTTGTAAAGAAAGTAATTTCGGTTTAATTTACAATTTGTATTGTTAATATTGTTACCTGAAGTTTATTTATCAATATCATACTTAAAATTAATTTTTATTGTATATTATATTATTCTTAATTACCACAAATTACAATGTTTATTCTCAATTATATATTTTTATATTTATAAAAATTAGGTTTTATTGAATAAAAATATTTTTTTATTAAATAATTTTTATTCACTTGTTATAATATTAACATTAGATTAACATAACGTTTATTATTATTTATAAAATTATATGCAAGACAGAGCAGCATTTGAACATTTGTCATATATTATTATATACCATATTATTACATGTCATATCTCATAATTTCTTCACGAAAAAAACGTATTCTTTCTCTTTTAAATAATTTTGACACGTACATATTTATAAAAATGTATATAAAATGTCAAAGTTACAATGCTCTTTTGCAGATATTAAGCAATTATTTAAATTGCTCAAAATCAAATTACTATTTTTTATAGTCAAATTAATTGTTAATAATAATTGTACATTAAGTTTAAAATATTCTGCATTTTTAACAATTAGCTCACTTAATTAATTTTTTAATGATGTGAAAATTATCTTTCTACAATTTTGTAATAAATCTCATAATATTGTTTATACATTTTAAAAATATATAATGAATTCCTAAGTTAACTATGATACTATAAGCAATAATAATTTATATTTTAATTCTCGTAATAGTTATCTTATAATTTCTTCATAGATTCTTCTGTCGTGAAACTTATAAATAAAGTGGTATAAGTGATGGTATAAATATTATAAATATTTTTATAGATCTTATCAAATTTATAGTTCGGCCTATCATATTACGCGATAATGAAACTATTTTTTAATAAATGATCATGTATTTTTTGCTTAAAAATATGAAATAGCTTCTTATATGTAAATATATTTTTACAACAGTGGAATACGTCCTACCTCTAAAAAGAAATTTTTCATATTTTCATGCATTCCTTTGAGCTTCCTCGTCGTTTATAGCTATTCATTTTTTTCACATTCTTTTGCATAGGTTTTTTATATAGAACATTATTTCGAAATTATTACTAAATTTAAGAAATAGTACTTGTGATAAAATGTTAAGATTATCCATAATTTTTAATAGCTTGGAAATGAGAACTCATTTCTAATGTTATAATAATTTTAATTTACATCTATATCAATAGTCTAATTTTCATAATAAACTATTATGTGCATATAATGAAAAATTTAATATTTACTATAAATTACAGGAAACAAAATTTTTGTTTCAATAATTTTTCTATTTCAAATGTTAATAAGCTATTGAACAATTTTTATTTACTAAATATAATTATTAAATATTATACTAAATATTTTATTATTATATATTTATTTATTATTTATTATATTTATTAATTTATTATTCTTTAATTATACTAAATATTTGTAATTATTAAATAATCAGTTTCTTAAAAAAAATTATGATATTATGAGGATATCAATAATGTAACGTAGTGAAATATGTATGTTCGTAAATAAATATTCATAAGCGTACACATTCTTTAATGAATATACGATGCACTTACGTCAGTTTATCAATATGTCAACGAATAAGAATTTGAAGTTTGAAAACATTTTAAACAGAATGCTAAGAAATCTTATGTATTATAAAGTAATTCGTTGTACTTAAATACATCACTCGGAGTTGAAAGGAAGAAAAAGTTAAAAGAATTAAAGTTAAAAGCTATTTCGAAGCAGATAAAATGAGTAATAGCAACTGCCACTTCAAAAACTCGTGGTACCTTTTTTATTATTTCTATGAAATAGGTAGAATACGTTTTTTTTATAGAATCGTTTAACTTGGAAAACAAAAACTACAATATTCACTACAAAAAGAATTTCTTTTTTACCATGTCAACGAAATAGCGTATTCAAAATTATAAAAAGAGAACTATTAAAATTACAGTAAAACGTATTTTATATTTCGTTTGAAAAACATATTTATTTATGTAATATAATTATTAATACTTTGGATGAAAAAAATATCTCCGAACGCAGAAATGAATAATTAGTGAAAAATGTACCATTTAAAATATTGCTTAGTTTGTAAAATTTTATTACACTACATATAGTAGTATAAAAATATATTTATATTTACCAATAAGAAATATTTTTGTAGAAATTTGTAATATTCTTTTTTGACTAACTCAACCCATAGTCTACATACCTCTACTATTCTACTTCAATGATTGACCTATTTTTTGTACTTTCTTTATTTTACATTTTAAAATACATAATCTTAATTCTACTATAAACTATAAAGCATCTTTATTTTCAAAAAAAGATTACAATAACAATCAAACATTAAAAAACGAAAAACATAATAAAAAAAATAAAATTTTTTAATTAATGTATTTTTGTTACAATAGTATTTTTATTAATTTATCATTTAAATATTTCAATAATTAATTTTAAATACAGTTTAGATATGTAAAAATATTTATCAGATTTGTTAATATAAATAGGTAGATAATTTAATTAAGAAATAATAAAAATTTAATACTACATTTCAATTTTACAATTCAAAAAATATATGAATAATGAATAATATATTCTTCAAATTAAATATTATAGTTATAACGTAAAGTTTTATATTCAATCATTTAAATTATTCACATTCATGCAATAATTTAGCTCTTAATAAATAAAATTTGTTGTTTAAGCATTGTACACTAATTTAATAGTTTAAATTATTTTTAATATCAATTAAAATTTTTAAACTTCAAGATAATAATAATGTATTTTACGATAATAAATAAAAAATATAATATTAAATTATAAGAAATATTTTAAGATTTTTACATTCAAACTTTAAAAGTACTAAAAAATATAGAATAATTCATAAAGATTGATTTTTTCAACTATAAAACAGACCTTATATTCATAGATAATTTTAGTAATACAATTTTAATATAATTTCATAGATAGAATTTTATAGAAGATAATATAATTTTAGTGATGCTAAAATTTTTAAATACACAATATATAAAAATAATCTTATATTGTTGTTAGTGTTATAATCGAATTTGTTATCAAATTAGGTTCAAAATAAGAATAAATTAATCTTTTAATATTATATTTTAAAAAACAGCATTAATTTTTTATATTTAAAATCTCGTTTAGAATTAGGTTTATGTTATTATTATATAAATTTTCCAAATTATATCTTAATTATATCTTAAAAAAAATTAAATTTATATTTAGATTTGAAATTTTATTTTACTTCACAAATAATGCTTTAAATTATTTTTAGATTACTAATTTGCTTGTATAAATATGATAATTTTATGTACTTCTAATTTACATTGATAAAGATAGTAATTATTGCTCAAAATGTAAGCGCACGTTATTCGTAATTACAGGTTCAATACTCTATGTGTATGTGCGTCTATGTAAACTATAAACATCATCATTTTGGATCACATTGAGCCTTTAAAGTTATAAATTTCAGGTTTAATAATCTATGTAAATATTTTATTAATTATCATTACGTTGTTTATATAACCTTGTATTTCATAATACAATTTTCATAAATCACAACAGATTTTATTATATTAATTATAATATACTTAAAGCAAAAGAGAGTTTGATTTTTATTAATAAAAATTTTTATAAAAAATAAATATTTTTAAAAATATACATTTTTATATTTATTTTGATTAATTATAAGGTATTAAAAAAAATCATTCGTCAATAATAAAATTTGTCTTGTATCCTAAACTATGTTGAGTGTAATAATATATTCTTATAAACGTCAAGTTTTAATGTACATTTTAATAACAACATTTTTTGATTTTGTTATCATTGGATACAATACATATTAAAGAAATTATTTTTTAAAAGCAAAAAAAAATTTTAAGACTATATCAGTTGGATTTTTGCTATAAAGTAATTTACAGCATTTTATATTGTTCAATATTATTATTTATGAAGTAGTCATATCTTTACAAAAAAATTTTTAAATAAATTTAGCATTTAGAAAATATGTCAAAGTACTTATAAATATTTTATGTTTAACAAATGTAATTTGGTCTACAATTTATTTAACGTATGAGTCCAATTCTCTGCTCGTTACAGCATATTCATACAATAAACAATGTATGTCTATTTTTCTCTTTTAATTTCTTCTCAATCCTATTATTTATCGAAAAATAAACGTTGAAATATATCATTAATAATAAGCTGTTTGATCTACTATAATCCAATATATTTTTTTCGAAAAACGTTTGAATGTAATACGTACTTTTACAACATTTTTTAAGTGTCTTGATTCTTTTTTTGCTACACTACTGCCTGCCTATTTAGTGAGTTTTACTACTAGCTTGTCAGTTGCGTGTTCCTTCTTTGAGACTCAAGTGGTTGCTTTACGCTTACTACTCTTCAACCATTCTCCTTCTAATTTACTTTTTTAATACGAATTTTGAGTAAAATTGAAAAGTAGTGACAATGCTAGGGCTGTAACAACGTCAAAAACTCTTTGAAAATAGAAATGGTAGTATAACTATTAGAAATGCATTGCCTTTCTATTTTATAAAAAAGCGACAAGTGAAAAACAGTAAAACGATTAACAAAAGAATAAAAAATTAAAGTTTATGTTAGGATCAAAATTTAACGTTTACATTACTTCAAAATATTTCAATAACCTTAACATAAATATTGAAAACGTATTATGACAGCCAAAAATATTTATTAATGTTATATATACTAAATAATATATGATTATAAAATGTTTAAATTTGTCGCAATTAAGATATAATTTTATAGAAAAACTAAAATATTTTAAATAGAATGAAAATATAAACAAATGAAAAATGTAACAATTCCACAATATCAAAGAAATAACAACTTCCGCTAAATTAAAACATAAATATTAACTGTAAAAATTAAAAAGTAAATTTAATTTCACAATGCAATTAAATAATAGTCAAATACCATAAAAATGAAATTTTTACAAAATGAATAATACCACATTAATTAAAAAAAATAATTACTTTGAAAATACGCTTCTTTAAATTAAACTTTCAATTTAATTTATTTAAAAGCATAAATTGCCAACACTATCAATATGACTACCCTTTAAATAATCAGAATCTTAACGAAAGTATATATTATAAAAACGAGATACCAATTAACTTGGAAATTTTTCTTTACCGAATGAAATAAAATTACTTCCATAAATCTTTACAAAAAATTTTCATTAAATGAAAGTTATCGGTAAATATTTAGGCATATTTTCATTAAATAATAATATGTTAGCAAAGCATTTTCAAAATAAATGTATAAATGAAAAAAATTAACAAAAATATAAAAAATAACTAAATTTATATAAGCCTTTTATATAACAAATTAGTAGCATTTTCGATAATTTTTTATGCTTGTTAAAACAAAAATTATTAATTATATAAAATGTATTTTTCATATTATAACCAAGATAAACTATTGAAATATAATATAATTAGTTTATTATTTATAGAGTATGCTTTTAACAACTACAAAGTAAATATTAAAAATCATAATAATAGATAAACTGAAAAACAAATTAGACATTTTAGCAAATAAGTATTTTAATAAAATGAAATAAATTAAATTTACAAAACATAATCATCATAATATGTATTATATTATAATGGAGTAAGTTACTATAAAGATTTTCTAGAAGTATACCTTAAATTAAATCAGATTTAACGCAAAATATTTAATAGAAAAAATTTAAAACAATTTAATCGAAGTTACCATGAAAATTATTCTTTTAAGTGTATTTATATCAAATAAATGCATGAAAATAAATTTCAATATTATGCAATGTTTTTCTCTTATAAACATATGACATTAGTAAATGCTTAAATATAAAATTATCATATTTATAAGCATATATATAAAATATAATTATATCAATAAAAATATATAAATAAAAAATATAATTTAAAATAAATATTTCTGAATTCGGTAGTAATAAAGAAATAATCTGAATTTTAAATATGCTTCGACTCATTATTCTTTAACTGACCAGAATTTTTAAAAATTTTATTTTGTAGATAGAAAATATTAGTAAGATTTATATTAAAGAATATATTTATTTAATCATTGATTTTTGAAACATGAAATCATATATAAAACAATTTAGGTATACACATATATATGGTATTTACACAGGTATATGTATATACCTGTGTATAAGCCAATTTTACTGTGTAATCCGTACAGTTTTCAATTTATTTACTACGTGAAACTTGTATACTTATAAATTTTATGTATAAAAAGACAGGTACACAAATAAAACTTTCCTTTGCAAATACATTTGAACGCGCGAATACGTATATATACAAGTAAATACACAAACTTACAATTAAAGTTTATTTGATTATCGACTGTCATTAAATATAATTGTACATAAAAATATATCAAAAAAATATTATATGATTTTTTTAAAAATAATAATTTATTACATAAAGAACTTTTCCATTTATACTAAAAATAAAATTTTTTTATCAAAAATTATGTATATTTTTTACGAAAAAAAAAATAATAATAATAATAATAATAACAATTTACGTTTCTAGCTATAGTCTTTCATAAAATGGATGTTATATTATACAATTATATTATTATTTATATTGTTATTTAATGTTCACGCGTAATAAAATGTATTTTCTGGCTACATTAAATTTACAAAAATACATCACAGAAAGCACAATCTATTATAAATGAAATTTATGAAGAAAAAAAGCAACTTCACCATGTAATGTTCGGTGTTTACTGATAAAAGAAAAAGAAAAGAGAATAATAAGATGTATTAGAGGAATAAATATAAGAAGATAAAAAATAGAAACTAAAGATTAAAGAAAAGCTAATAATTGCTTCACAAAAATGATCTTGCGTCCGCTATTTTCATACTCACTTACATCTTCTAAGCATTTTTACACACTAGTACTCATTTTTACGCGACCACTATCTTACATATTCTAACTTTATAGAAAATATTCAATAATGAACTGAAAGCCAAAACAAATATATGTTTGATAAGCATCAAAATGTGAAAATAGTTTCAAAAACTAAATTCCCGGAACAAACGTAAGCAATGATCGGCTGCAGCTCTTTGCACGAAAAAGAAAAGAAAAGAAAGATAAAGTGGCAAATCCAATAAAATACTTTTAGGAGAAAAATTCGATTTCCGACTAACACTCTTACCTTTACTAGAGGGCAGTTCTTTCTATCTTTTTGTTGCTTCTCTAATTTTCTCCCTTTACTTCTCTCCCTTTTTCATTCTTTCTAACTATCTATCTATCTGTTTCTCTTAAATCTGTGCTTTTTAACCATAAGGAACTATGATAGTAACTACATAGAGAATAATTTCGAAATATGTATGAATATCTTGACCTATAGTATTTATAGTTTTCTTGAACTTTCTTTTATTAATACTTTCTTTTTACTTTTCGACATACATTTATTACTGTATATAAGGTATACAATATTTTATATAATATAAATAAATCTTCGATCATTTTTGTTTCATAAATTATTTATTAGATTTTTAATTAAATATTTTCTGTATAATAAAATTATTAACTTCATACTTAAATTTAATAAAATAAATTATTATTTCAAAAATATTAGTCACATCAAAATCAATTTTTTGTCCCTATTATCTTATATAACATAAATCTTTTTTGTTACATTGTAGTATTTTTTTAGAATTTATTTTTATTTGAATCAAATAATATAAAAGATTTATGTTTATTTATTTACTGTAAGCTATTGTAAAGGAAATTTTGAAGTAATTGTAATTATATTTGAACTTATTCATGTTTCATATAATAAAGAAATAAAGAATAGAATATAAAAATACATTTTTAAAGTCGTACACAGTGTATTGTAATATATTATAGTAGAACTTGATTTATTGTTATGCTTGTTTAAACTTTCATTTTTGGTACGAAATATAATAATAATAAAATAATATCAAATAAATTTTTATTTATTTATTTTCTCTCTATTTTGAATAAAAAATCATTTAATATATATCTAATTTAAAAATGTCCTATATTTCAAACTTCTCACATAAAAATATCATGTTTAAATTATACAATTAAATAAAAATTTTTCAACTATTTCAATTTTGTTTTGAAATAAAAATATATCATATTAGTCAAGTTGTATATTTTCCCAGTATATAATAAGAAAAGGAAAAGAAATTTTCCTTAAATTTGTTTTAAGCATCTGCAAAAATAATTATTTTCATTTTCATTTTTAAAACAGTACTGTAACATAGATTACGGTAGATATTTTTTGTAGTAAACATCCCTCATTATTACAATCCAATTCATAGTTCATTGTCATTCATAACTCGGAAAATATTAAAATATAATTATTCGAGGACTATTTAAGTTGATTTTTTCAAGTTGTTAAAATAAAGCTAATTATATTTAAATTATTCTCATTATAAATATAATTATTTTAAAAAAATTATTGTGTAAACAGAATTATCCTATATTTTTATTAAACTGTATAAATCAGTCTTTGTTTTTACACTATTGACATTAAGTCAGGAATTGCAATTTTTGTTATGATTCCTTGTACTTTTATATTAAAATATTTAATATTTTGTATTTATATCATAGACATATATTTTTATTTTATGTTCAAATTTACAAGACACATAATACGTTCATTTACGTATTGGGTTTTATTATTTTATTTTATAATTTATATATATTATATTTTATATATAATATATATACACTATAATTTATACATATTCATGTACTTATATATAGACAAATAAAAGTAATACAGATAAAATTGTTAAATCAATAATTGCAAAATCTAAAAAAGCAGAAGTTATAAACATACTACAAATTAACCCGCATACTAATAATATATCGCATCAGAAAGCATTAAAACATACTTGAAAAATTCTTAACTTTCATTTAATATAAGCTTTCAGTGAATATTCTAAGTAATATCTAGTGGATATAATAGAAGAAATTATGCAACTTATTTACATCTTGAAACAACTTCGAATAATTTCCATATTTCTATCTTGGCAGGTAATATGTTCTTTGGAAAATATTAAAAGCTACAATCCAACATAAGTAACACCCTTAAATCTAATATAATCAGTACAAAGATGTTAACAAATATCTTAGAGTAAGAAAAAATATATTCTGATTCTACATAACATAATTTTATACAATAATATAATAATAACGAATTATTTACAAGAAAATTATAAATAGAATTAAATATTAGAAATTTGTATGCACCTGCACTCATAATATTCTAAAGTACATAGCGATGGACGGCTAGAGAATATTTAAGTTGCCGAAACATCAGAAAGAGGGAAACTAATCCCTACTAAATAAAAATGAAAGCAATTCTAACGAACTTCTAGTTTATTTGTTTATTACAAGATAGATAAATAAAAAGATGTTTGTGCAACAAGGATATTTACATATGTACAAATACACGAGTAGGTTTAATTTATTTATAACAGGATGTTATAAATTACAACTTTTAAAAGATATAATGATCGATAATATAAAATAAAATAATTAATAATAAACTACATTTAAGCAATTAAACATTTATTGTAATATTAATAGAATAATAAATAGATCCTGAACAAATTTTCAAAAAATTAAGTTTTTATTGGGAATATTTTAAATTGAAAAGAGACTTGAATATTTAATGCGATCTTAATGCTTATAAAATTCTCCTTAAATTAGTAGAGCAAATTAGAGAAATTCTTAACATTTAACTAATATTAAAAACATAATTTATTTGTATCCAGTAAAATATTGATCGTAATAAAAAAATGTTATTTTCATTGTCAACTTGCTTAGCGGACATTAAATGTTATTATCTAAACTAATTTTACTCATATTTATAGATTGCTATATCTGTACTTTATAATTCAAGCAAATTTTAGAAATTTTGGTTTCTGCATCCTTTATGTAATTTACTTATTTATTATTCATTATTATACAAGTAACATTTGCAAAAGTTTGTTATAACACAAAGATAATAGATTGAAAAAATGATTAAATCTCATTTTATAAGAGACCAATGATAATAAATGAAATAAATAAATAATAAAAATAAATAAATAAATAAAAATAAAAAAAATAAAAAAAAATAAATTTAGAATATAAGAAAAAAAAAAAAAAAAAAAAGATGAAATTGTTATTACAAGCGTTTGTTTAAATTACATATGATAAAATAAATGTAATTTAAAATGGATATAGTTTTAAATTATATATTAAGATAGACTAAATTAATCTACATAAAATTAAACTTTCTAAAGAAATATAGTCAATTCATCATCGACGATTTACCAAAACCGGTAATTATTTCCATGATTATAACTTTAATTATAATAATATTCGTTAAAGGAGATTCAATAATATAATCACTAATTATTATTAATAATGAGATTCACATATTTAAGCTTTATTTAAAAATTTACTATATTCAAATTTTTTAAAGAAGTTATATATTGTTGAATAAAACTACGCAAGTTGTATAAAATATTAAATTATTATAATTTCAATAAAAATATATTATTTAAAACAATCTTTTATATGATAGTTAAATCTATTTACAATAATAAAATATGTTTATTACAGATTTAATTATAAATTATATTCTGCGTTACATTGATTTATTGTTAATTCTGGTTAATTAATACTCATAAATTTAATATAAATATGTAATAATATAAATCTGATATTATGATACAAATTATCATTATACAGGTGTTGAAAAGCTTTATACTATAAAGTCTGTTTATCAATAATAATATAAATACACTAATATCTTTCAAAGATATCACAACTTTCAAAAATAATAAATAAAAATTATTCTTTAATAATAGTAAAAATACTGTGATAATTAACTTATTAAAAGAATACAAGTACAAAAAAATAGTAGCTTAATTACAAATTGTTAAAATTGAATTAGATTTCATATTCATTCTAATTATAATGATGCAATATTGATTTTTTTAAATCTTTATCGCATCTATAAAAGTTTACGCTTCAATTGAAGTTCTTTTAGAATTGATCCTATAAAATATCTACAGACTTTTTATTTTATACTGTTTATAGCAATACGTGAGAACTAGTGATCACTTATTTTACGGGTATTAATATAATTTTAATAATGAATATTAATCATAAAATACTATAAATTATTATTTTATAATTTATCATAAATTAATTTAATTATTTCTTTAATAATATAATAGTTTCTTTTTTATACAACAAGATAATGGTATTAGTATGTATTTTTATATTACAATATTTCACGAATTTGAATTGAATTGAAGAATTAAATAATAGGAAAAGTAAATTTGTTGTAATTAAAAGTATTTAATTGTATATAATAGCTATTTTATGAAAATATATGAATATTGTATCTATATATCTGTATCTATGTCTCATATAAACTAAAATTAATACCTATATAAATTTAGTTTTAAAAAAATATAATCATATATATATATATATAGTTATTATTTTTTCCATGAATATTTTATAATATAAATGTTTAATCAATAATAGAAGATTACTAATTTTTGTAACAAAATAGAAATTATTGTATATGAGTTATTGTAAGAAAAATATTTAAAATGCAATATAACTATCTACAATAAAACATTACAATAAATCATAAAATAAAATTAAAAAATGTTATTTAAATTATTAAGTTACCTGACTCAAATTCAATAAATACATTCATCAATTCATTAAGTATATATACTTATAAGTAAGTGTGAATCGATATATAGATAAGTCAGTATCACAAATTTTGCGAGTGCTCTACTTACAAGTTTCTATATATTTCTTTTACTAAAGTTACAGTTTTTTAGTATCCTGTATATTACAAATGCATAACTTAGAATTTTTAGAAAATATCTAAATACATATAAATTAATGAATTTTACGAATTGAATTTTAATTTTTATACAAAAATAAATTATTAGTTTGAAAATGCACTAATTTAATCTTGAATATTATAAATATCATACAATTGAATATAAATTAAATATTATTTTAACAATAATCGAAATGTAAATAATTAATTATTAAACATTAAAAATTTTTGTTATTTATCATATAATATTGAATTACATATTGTTATTTTTTTTTAATTACTTATATTTGCTTTTTTAATTTATAAAAAATATACTTGTTTATTTTCAGTTTATAAACTCTAATACTTAGAAACATAAAATTTTCTACAAACACTTTAAATAAAAAATTTTATGAGAGACTTAAGAAATATTCCAGATGCTTTAGGTTAACTGAAAATACTATTGAATAAAATATCTTCTTTTCCCTTGTTTTTTATAATGAATTTTATTCTAAAGTTTCTTTAATGTATTTTTTCTTTTTGTATCTTTTTTTGACATACATTTGACATATTTTTGTTTTAATATTTTGCAGCATTTGCAGTAGAAATTATTCTGAGAAATGTCCTATTAATGACTTTTTCCACGTAGAATTCCATATAAGTGTACTTAAAATATAAAATCTTTTCTAAAATGAAATAAGCGAATATAATTTAATCCTTTAAAGTACTACATTTTTTAATAAAGCATAAACTTTATTAGAAATCTGTTTTGAAATATCAACTTAATTATAAACAAATTAAGAGTCGAGAAAGATATTAAAACAGATATTACGGTAAGAATTGTATGGTATATTTAAAAGCAAGTTTTGATAAAAATAAACAACGTAATATAAATCTTGAAGAGTATTTCATGAAGAAAAATATAAATTTTTATTACAATAAAAGCTAGAGAAAATTCGTACTTTCTTGTATTATTTTCTTTGAATACCTTGTACGAACTCTTATGCTCCAATCTATTCTCAAAATCGAAACGCGCGAAAGAATTGCCAGAACTTATATGCGTTCTTATTTTGGCTGAATGCCGTTTCCTATTGTTTGCAATAATTTCATAAAACATAACTAAAACTAAATTTTTTTGCTTTGATAAGAACATTTTAGTAACAAGTATTAGCATTATTTTAAAAAATGTATAATTTAATACACTACAAAGTAAAGTATATTGTAAGCTTACACCTCAACATCCAAGTTAAATGTTTGAATAAGAATAGGGATTAACTAGTTCTGTCCTTTCAGATGAGATGCCAAACTAAGAAATTAATTGTTTAAAAATCGATCTTTCATGCTTCTTCGCGTCAACATTTCTAATTACCTGCGTGCTGATGCTGCTGTACGTGCTCGACATTGTCGGTACCCCTCAATGACGATTCGGCACGCAAGAGGCAAACCAGCCCAAATAGAAGCATCGCCATGCCGTAGAACGCTGCCATCCTCGCTTTGCTACGCTACGACTGGGGCCCCGTCGTTCATCTTAATTCGTCGGCCGTTTCCCCACAGATTCTAGAATACGATACCGAGGGTAATCTGGGCATCGTTTATGTTCGCTGTTGGACCAGAGTTTTCCCCCGGCACTCTTTCCAACTGAATCTTTCGGTGATGTGCGAGGCGAATTGCACGCCATTAGCCTTTGGCCCGGCCTTTTGATCTCATCCCTTATACTTCCTACGGTGCTGGTTTTGACGCTTTCCTTGGCACTTATTTAACGAGCAAGTGGTGCTTCTTTTCACCCTTCCTATTTATTTTATGAGGTACTTTTTTGTTTTTCGTATTACTTTCCTTTATGCTCTAATCTCATTATATTTTACAAGTATACTTTGTATTTAATGTCCTTTATTAATATTTTAATTTAATCTTTATAGCTAGTTTTTAAATAATGTTTTAAAAATTCGAGATTTTGTAAAGGGATAATATCTTATTCTGTTTAAATAAATTTCACTGCAAATCACTAATTTTGGATTAATTTTATCCATATTGAACTCTAATTATTTTCTCACTTCAAGTCTTATAACTTTTTGTATATTCGTGGAATTTTTTGATTATTTATCTTTATAGTAAATTCTTTGATTTTCTTTATAATAGGTATGAATTTTTAATCTTTCTGATTTAATAATTTTATTCATAGTATATTTCTAGGATATTTTGGGTATAATACTTGTGTTTATATTAATAATTTTTGTTATTAGTGTTTCTGACTTTCAATTTTATTCAATGATTTACTGATACTTAGAGTTATTTTGATTTTTAAGCTCTCAATTTTATCTGTCATTTATCTTTATTTAAACAATTTTAGCAACTGTTTAATACATAAACTTTTTATAACATTAAAACCCTTAATATTTTTTTAAAAAATTTTAATTCAAGGCCAAATAAATTTTTTTTTATTACAACATTTTCAACAAATTTTTTTGATGTTCTCACATAAATTGTGCTTTTATTTCACATTTCAACTTCACACAGATTCGTAATATCGTCACATTCTTTTATACACGTGAGTTAATGCATCCTATTCTTTTAAAGTATATAAAGGTTGAATATTGTAAAATATTTAAACCCTTATATATACAGTATATCCATCCCACTTCTACGCTTTCCTTCTACTTCACGAATGTGAATAGTTTATAGAGAAATCTAAATAATCATTGAAACGTATCTAGCAAATCACCTTGTGTCAACTTCGAACTCCTAAATCTTAATGTGATGAATTACTTTAATTATACATCATCCATCATTCATCACGAAACTATTTCTCATACAGTTGTGCCTAACTGAAACTTTGATTTCCCTTACGTATGGTTTTATTCTCTCATAAATAACATTGGTGATCTTCAAAACTGTAAATTGCACTCGATTTTCACCGAGGAAACACTTAAAAACGAAACAAAAAATAACAAAAGAAATAACAACAGTAGTAACTATAACAACAACAATAACAACAATGGATTATCAGCGCTCATAAAAAAACAGTTGAACTTGATTGTCTTCTTATACCTCCCTTTTTTAATATTTTATATTTTTTCGTTGCCACGCGTATGTCATGTTAAATACGGCAAAAAAGGGACATAAACCGGCACCGTCGCACGTCTGCAACGGCTTACCAAACACTGAGCAAACAGCATTCGGATTGCATAAATTGCGCGGCCCGCAGAACAAGTTTTACAGCGCCCCTTGCCGGTGAATCCTAGAAACAGCACAAGGGATGGTATCGATAAGGACGAATACTTCACGCTTTTGTTACCCGTCAATGGTCCAGATAATTTAAATCGTTCCAATCTCAGACGTTAAAAGTCAGAATAAATTCTGGATGAATTGAATGTTCTAGTTATTTTATTAATAACTAGAAATTAAATATTTACGATAGTTTTATCTACATAAAAATTAACGAATATGTAAATAATAATGATAATAAATATTTAAATTAATCATCCTTCAATTACGTTTTCAATTGTTTTCAGTCAAAATAACTTTAATATAGAAATTTTAATATATTATACTAACTAAAAATATATCTATCGATACAAATAAAAAATTAACATAAATATAAGTATAATATTCCCTTTTATTTTATTTTATATGTGAAACGTCATTGTAATTATATTTTCTATATTGACTGTTAAATTTAACATTTTTTAATGTATATTTTAAATTCAAATTATTTTTCGAAATAAATTTTCATTATATTATGACATAATTTCTAAGTATAATTTAAACCTAAAATTTCATTCATATTTTTTTGTTTAATTTAATTTTGAGTCAATTAAAAAATCTTTTATTCAATTGAATCAAATATTCACTTACTTTAATTTGAGAAATATGAAAACTGTAGACTAAAATTTAATATGCAAAAGAAACTTATTTAAGAATTGTATCTTATACTTGGAAAACCAACTTTTCTATAATAGGTATAAAAATTATTTTTAAGATAATATTTTATTTTATCGGTACCGTAAAAATCCATTACTTACTTTAATGCTTATGTTAAAAAGAATGTAAGTTATTTTAATTACAAATTAAATATTAACTTATTTTTGTTCAAATATATTATAAAATAAAACATATGTTAAATAATAAAAACAAAAAATGTTAAATATAACGTATAAAGAAAATGGAGTTCATTAGCTAAAGATAAAATCTACTGATGCAAAGTTCAAAAGTCTCATTGAAATTTATTTTTCATGTTTTAATTTTATTTACATAATATTTATTAAATCTTAATCTAATAAATGTAAAATATAATGAAAAGAATTGACTAAGATATGTGATTATAATGTAGTTATATACTTATTGTAAAAGTTTTTCTCCTCTTCAAATAAACATTTTCTGATGTTTATTATAAAAAATTTGATAAAGATTATATTAAACATTGTATAAATAAATACCATTTAACTAAGCAATTAATAATTAAATATATTTTTTAAAATTTAAATTAAAAATAGAAGAAATATTTTTCAAACTATATTTTAAAAAATTCATATTGTAATATATATATTATGTGAATATTTTAAATTATTACTTTTATAAAGTTGAACAAAAACATTATTAACAATAATTTTCTGTAAATTTCTTCTAATTTTCTGAAAAGTTCATTTACAGGACATCTACCAAACTACGATGTCTTGACAGCAATAAGTCAGACAAGGACATCTCTCGAAATATGAAACTAGATTGGTTAAAGGAGCTTATTGCTTTGTCTATAAAAATAAAAGGTAGTATTCGCTCTTGATAAGTAATAATCGTTCTTTAATGAAAATTCGATGGATAACTTCGGAACATTTTATATCGAAACTTATAAACGTATAAAATCATATTTACTTTTCATCACACTTATTTTATGATTGATTTTAAATTGTATTTTATAATGTTGCTAATGGTATATAATTTTTTACAATAAAGTAATTTTTTAAATTATTAGTGAAAGATTTTTTATTACATTATTTTATAAAATTATAATATACTTACATTCAATTTTATGATTAGTTAACAAAACCACATTTTGTCAATTTGATAAATCATGATAAATAGTTATCTTGTAATTATTAATAAGTTAATTCTTTCATTTATAAATACTTTCAAATTTTGTACTTGATTATAAAAAATTTCTGAAGTTTAAAATTTTTCTTGCGTCCAATTAAGTAATTAGTAAAAATTAAGTAATAAAATTAAAATATATAATTAAAATACATATATTGCCCAACTTTTTAAAATTAATTTTTGTTAACTATTTTATCAATGTAAAAAATAATTGAGAATAACTTATAATAGATATTTGTAACTTGATTTAATTTGCTACGTTTGTAAACATAAGGAAAAGAGAAATGATGATGAGAGAACAAACGAGATTTACTGCGATACAGAAAGTCGAGGCGACACTTCTGAATTAACTTAACAAAATTATCTTAACAAAGCTTGAAAACCATCGATAAACAAACGTGATCGTGGGACAAAGAGAAGTAGAAGAAGTAGTGATCATCAGTACGAGGAAAAGTCAGAGAAACTAAAAAAACAGATATCATAGACTTGGATAGAAAACAGTAAGTAATGGAGAAACACCTAATCTCTATTTTTTATTATCGAATTGTTACGTTGCTTGCATAATGGTATAACCAATCATCGTGGTCCAATGATAACCGTTCACCTTCTAAAGTTATTTATTTTTCAAAGATCACGATTATAAAACACTACGCTTTTATTTAATTCTTTAATTTATGTCTTTTTTGTGATAATTAATTTTTCATTGAAATTTCCCATCATCTAAATTCTCATTTTAGCATCAATTCTTTTGAGTGAAGCACCCTGATCCGAAATTAGTAAATTTCGTTAATCACAACGAAAATAATACATGTAATAAAATAAACGGATCACTCTTATTATAATGGGATCCTTGCTGTTACATATAACAATACTACAATAATGAAAAAAAATTTTTAATTTTAGAAATATTTTTAATATATAGTATTTATTTTTAAAATTTACTTTAAAAATTAAATTAAATAAACATTAGTTAAACATGTTATTTGGTTTAATATGCAATTCATATCGACCAAAAATTACATGATTTTATACTGTCAGTTTGCAATTATAATAAATATGCACGAAAAATTTTTGTTAAAGAAATTTAATGAATTCTAATATTAAATAATGAGACGAAAAATATTTAAATTTCAAAATAAACTTTTAGAAATATATTTTTTCTAAAAATACAATTCAAATTTTTTAATTGGAAAAAATATGTAAGATATATATTATGTTTTTTGAAAATTCATATTTACTTTTATTTATCTCAAATTAAAATCAAATTTAAAAGCTTTATTATGTATAATATGAATTATAATCGGCACGTACTATATACATTAGATATTTTTATTAATGATTCGTACCATTTCTTATATTAGCAAGTAATATTTAATTTAGTAAAATAATCTGTAATAGAAATATTTATATACAGCAATCCTCTAAAAGGAACATTTATTAATATTTGTAAGATTCAAAATTCAAAATGTAAAGCTCTTAGTTTTAGAAATTATTTACATTAATTCACCCTTTCAATTCTTAATAACTTTTTTTAAATCATTCCTATCATAATGTATTTATTAAAAAAATTATAATTTATTTTATGAATGCAGTATAAATGATTGGTGCGTATAACGATGGTTTATCACTTTTTCACGTAAAGGTACCAGAAGTGTATATTTGAGTTTAGTAAATTTATGTATCCAAATAGATTTATTGTGTTGGAAACGTGAAAAATCTTCTCGCATCTTAAAAGTATCCTCCGATAAACGCTAGAAAAGCATAAAAAAGGAAAAAACCAAAAATCAAAAGATCCGTATGCAGTGTCTCCGTATTTTTCTATACTCGTTATTTTTAACTGTCAAATCTCAATCTACACATTTTTCCTATTAAAAGAAACACTTTATTAAAATACTTGTTGAATTTTATTTATCAAAATATATTTCAATGTATCAAAAATTAATTCCTTTTTTAAAAAACTAACGTGTTCGTTTCATCGTCAATGAACAGATGTGCAGGTGATTAATAAAAAAATTGTTTTAATTGACTTGAATCAAGCTTAAATGTAACATAAATGAATAGAACTTATTTTGAATAAAGTTTTTTCAAGAAATATATTGTTTTTAAAAAAATAAGTGATTGTTACATGAATTTAACCATTAAAAATTACGTATAGATTATCCTAATAAATCTTCCTAATAATTTCCAATTATTTTCTAACAGGGATTATTTCATTATATGCTGTCGAAAGCATTATTGTTATACTTGATGCAATGTAAATATTACAGTCTTTTTAATATTAACCGTTATTCACATATCGTGGGAAAGTAAAAAAGGAAAAAGGTGAACAAATGACATTTCATTGTGTAGATTGTCTTGGTTACTTTATTCTCAGCAGACTTACACTACTAGCCGATTTTGTACGAGAAGATCGAAGTCAACTGTTTGACGGTGAAAACCGAAAAGCTGTTGACTCAATTCTTCCGCTATATTTATGCACGTGGTTTTCGTTATAATTTTACCGCTGTGCCCGGCCACGCGTTGACCTTACATTGTAAAATTAGGGCCGACCCCGTTCGAACGATCGATCAGTGACCTATATATTCGGGGAAAACCCTCGGAAACCTTAGATTGATAATTTTCTTCAGCGCCCCCCGACTTGAGTTGTTTAAGTTGTTTATGACTCGGGTTGTCCCGGTTCTGTAGGTCCCCGCGGAATTATCTCGGGGAATTCCATAGGCCACATTAATAATTCTCTGGAACCATGCAAAATTTTATAATTTTACAAATTGTGTAATATTGATCACCATGATAATTTTAAAAAAATTTTCTCTAATTTATTAATTTATATATATGTATATACAATAAAAAATACTTTTTATAATTAAAAATTAAAAATATATTAAAAAATATAAAGTTTATAAAGTATAAATAATTTTCTTTGCGCAAATGTTTATATAGCAATAAATTATTAAGGTCTTAATTTTATTAAAAGCTTTCAATTTAATTAAAAAATAACTGTTGCAATATTTCAATAAATTTAAAGAAAAACATCGATATTTTATTTATAAGAGTAACTATACTTGAAATATGCTTTTAATTTTTTGTATTACAAAGTATTAACAAATTTATCAAACGTTTTTATTTCTTAAATTACAATAAATATTTTATACAATTCTTATAAATTAATAATATGTATTTATATTGTTAACAATCATTTCTTCTGCAATTAGAGAAAACCACTAAAACTATATATAAATTATAAAATTGATATATTTTATTTAAATTATAAAACTATACTCATTAATTATAATCAAATAACTGACAACTTTTTATTTTTTAGATCGTTTCAATTTTTCAATACAAATGGTCAATTTAGTATATGTATTGTCATATTAATTTTATATTTTTTAATATAATCGTTCAATTGAAACTAACTAAATAAAAAATTGTAAAAGAATTTAAATTACTATTAGTATAACGTACAACTAAATGTATAATCATATCATCCACAAAGTCAATCACTATACTTGTTCAATTTTACATTACTAAAATTTTACGCTTGAGTCATTAACTAATTAATTCACACTTCATAAAGCATTCGTTTCGAATAAAAAATAATCAATTTTTTTCTACAAACTTATTTATTACTCTCTCTCTCTCTCTCTCTCTCTGTTGCAGGCTGAAAAATATTGCTAAATTATCAAAAATCTTCTCGTTTATACAATATGATTGTTATAATTAATTTATTTAATAACATTTAATAACAATTACTTAAAAAAAATTTTTTAATTTTACTATAAATAAATTTGACTATATAATTAAAATTCATAAATATGTGCTTTATTATTGTAAAAGTTTCAAAATTTTGATTTAAAAATTGAAAAAAAATTCTATTTGATTAATAACATTTCATTCTATTTTGTCTTTATACTTTTACTATTTTTTTTACTTCTATATTTAATTCTTTCTTTTTTCCTACATAATTCTCTTCTAATATTTTTATTGGTCCTTAAAATTATACCCTTCAAATAAGTACTTCATGATTTCTTTGTTATTGCATAACATAAATTATTTCTTTTCCTATCAATCAGTGATTTCTCTCTTTCTTCCCATTACTCATTCCATAACACGCTAGTATAGAAGTACCTTCATCGAATTCTTCTATTATGCTTTTCTTTAATTACAAATATACATATTTATTTTTTCTTTCGCATTTTTTAATATATTTTAAATAGTTCATCCTGCTCTTATTGATTTTTTCAGATTATTGATTTAATATTGACGTTGCTGTTCAAATTTTAATGCCTCTATTACCTTCCATAATATTTTTTTATTCTCTTTTAAATTTTTCCTTTCAGTAGCAGCTTAATCATCCAAAATTTTTTGATCTTTACTATTTTTACTTTATTATTTTTTATTCTAATTCAATTATTTATTCTAATTTAATTAATATATCTAATTTATTTCTAATCTAATTTAATTTAATTATTCTCTTCGCAATCTTTATTTTTATTCTATTTCTTCTTTTATTTTCAACATTAATATATATTCAAGAGTATTTTGGTCTATATTGAGTAATTTTTTTTACAGATTTTAGTTACATTTTTCCTTCACAGATTCAATCTTCACAGATTTTTCATTCCTATTTTTATATTTTTATATTTTTATATTTGTCGAATATGTTTTTTTTACATTTGAATATAATAATAATTTATACTTCTGGTATTATTATAATTATTTTTTTCACTATAAATTTTGTAAATAATTTTAAAAATTTGTGTTCTAGCTTGAAAATAATTAATTGTATCTGATTTAATTTTTTTTTTAATCTCTATTCTAACGTTTTTTCCCTTGCTCCTATTTTTTGAAAATTATTATTTATATTTTTTTTGACGGTTAACCCTAATTATTTTTTATATCTGCAAGTTAAATAAATTAAACTAATAATCGTAATTTTAACTTTAGTTAATAGTAAAATAAATGAAGTACAAGTCTTAACTTATCATTGTCTTGAATTTGTAAGACTACAAAGAACAATGCGATATATTCTCATAATGCCTGAATTAATAAATTAATCAAATATAAATATTATAAATGAGTTTCTGTATCAAATACTCAATCATTTATATAATAATATATATTTTTTACACTGTCACATTATTATTATTCAAAGTAAATCAATACAATTCACTGAAACATTAGAAAATAAAAAATTCATGGAAGTTTAGTTATAATAATTGAAGAATTTTTATTTTTAATATTTATTTAAATACTAATTTTTATTTAAAAAATTTTTTTAGACATTTTATTAAGAAAAGATTTATATATGAAGACCTAATAATATGATATCAATTAAATAAAATCATTGATTAATACTAATAATAATTAAATTTGTATATCTACTCTGCTTTCATTTATTGCTCTACATAATTCTATATATTTTTTATTTATTTTTAAGATGAATATAAAAATTTAGATTAATTTATATAAATAAGCCTTATATATAATATCCTTCCAAAAATTAAAAAGTCGTAAAAAAGTAATCAAACTCGTTAAATTTCTTCAATTTTCAATGTATGATGATGTAAAGATAAAATAAGAATGTTGAATCTAATTTATATTAATTAATAATGAGGCTTTGTCAAATGTTCAATCTTTTACATTTTCTTAAGTGCTAAAATATTAGATTAGTTGTTTAAAATTCTTTTGTAAAGTCCCTATAAGTTCGATTTATAAATAATTTGATCCAGATGAAATTAAGATCTTTTAAAATTCTATTTATATATAATTATTGTGTTTGGATGCGTTTATATGTGTACTTATTCTTGTTTTTGTATGTGTACAGTATGTTTTGATCTAGTTATAAGATGCCGGTCGATGATTTGATTTTATCCGATTTAAATTTTTGCTTGTATTTGCATCAACTATCAAAATATTTTTAAGTGTTGACTTGCCTTTGCATATAGGTTCACAGGAAATGTGATTGAGCGAGAAAGCGATCTCGGATGCGAGGAAGATGAAGTAAACGTAGAGAGCGAGAGAAAGAGAAGAGATAGAAGGAGAGAAGCAGAGAGAGGTAAGCGGCCATAAAAGCCAGATCCCTCGAGATACCGTGCACAGTCGCGCGACGACTTTCCCGACTGACAGTTTGGGAAAGCGAGTATCTGTTTCTTTCCCACTATCTCACTTTCTTATATTACGTTTCTTTATGCACACATATCTATAATTTTTCTGGGAAACTCCTCTTTGTACATACGTACATATATATACAATCCAGTATCTCACCTACTATTTCTTTTCTTCTTCTCTTTTTTCCTTTTCGTACACCTTTCTTTTCGCTCAACGCCCCAACAGTAGCTCATACGTACCCGCTACTGTTATTTTATATATTACATTTCCCTTTTTTAACGCACCTGTTTTATTTCATCTTTAGCACCTGTATAGTAGGAACTTTCTCGTCTCTCACGTGGCGCGCGTTGAAATCAACGTGCGACAGTTATATGAGCGGAGACTCTCTTCTTCTTCGATTGCTGCGCGAGAGTAACGGCGAGAGCCTTCTCGAGAACGGACATATCGCGAGGTAAGTAAGAAATTATTATTTTTCTCCTCGTTTCACTCTTTCCACATTTCAAATAAAAAAAAAAGAACTTCAGAATTGGCTTGAAAATGCATGCCCTCCAGTTGACGATTAGAAATAAAAGATTTGAACGCCCAGAAAACCCTGACGATCTTTCTGGGGGTTAATAATGAGTATTTACTCGATAACTTAACTCTCTGCAAATAATATCTTTTACTCAAAACGGATAATTTAAATTTCTTATTATTATTTTACTCAAAACTATTTTTTTTTTTATACAATAGCATAATAATTGTTTGTCATAATGATCTGTAACTATCTAATCAAAATTCAGTCTATGGATGGAAACTTATTTTAAATATATATGATATATTTATGCATATTTTTGTATTATAATTTCATTTTGAATTCTAATAATAGTATTAACTATTTCCACGTATTTATTATTTATTAGAGATCGAGAATAATCATACATGAAAATGAGCGATACATTCAGATTTTTTATCATTTATGCATAAAAATACAATTTTATAGATATTAGATTTATATTATAGATATTATATAGTATACAATATAATATTACAAAAAGTTAATAATAAATAGTAAAAAGTATAATCTAAATAAAATAAAAATTTTTAATGTCTAAAGCAATATTATTATTCAATTAAAGCTATTATACACTTTCAAAATTCTCATAATTAATAGTATACATTTTAAATATTCGCAGAAAAGTAAGTAATTAGATAGTGTTTAAGCAAAAATTAAATTTTACATTTGTTTTTCATTTTTTTTAGTTCTTGTAATTTTTATTTATTAAAAAAATTTTCTTAAAAAAAGCATATTTTTATACGCAACATTTTTTTAAAGTTGAGAAAAATTTTTTAAAAGTTAAATTATCAAGAATATATTAACCTGCATTTTAATGCAAAATATCTACTTTAATTTTTATTAAATAAGAAGGAAATTTCATTTTAACCTGTAAACTAAATATCAAAATTTTACAGCAATTACCTAATAAGACTTTAATTTTTTAATGATTTATCAAAATTATTCAAGAAGCTTCTTTTCTGAGCTGCAAGTAATTCGTAAAATGTAATCTAGTGATCTAATTAGAGCAAAATTATTGTTATATAGATTGATTTAAGCATTTTCATATCTGTAGTAATTTACAACCACGAATATTTTTAGAATTCTGATTTATTTTATATAATCTCATTGGTCATCTCTCATCACTTTGGTATTAATAGGATTGTTATATTTTTGTTTTTCTGAATGGATCATATTTAAAAGTAATATTAATTATATTGTATTAAATTTTGTATGATCTTATGTACTATTAAAAAAATATATTAGAAAAATATATGTAACATTAGGAAAATACTTAATTCATTTGTATATATTCATATAATTTATATTTTTAATATCAATACATTTTTTGAAAATTTTGGAAATTTACATGCATATAACAATTATCTTTTTTGCGTACGAACAATATTATTATTTACCAATGGATAAAGTAATTAGTAAACTTTTCATATCTACAGCTTAGAGCAAAATTGATTTTTTTTAATATATGTAATTTAAAAATAATAATAAAAAATGGTGAAAAATATTAAAATAAAATTTAAAATGATATTTTAGAAGCCAATGGAAATGAATTGAAAAGTGTCTATCTGTGAAAAAGATGTTTCTTTTTTTTTTGTTAAAATGTTAGTGCTATATAATTATCGTCCTTACTTTTTATTTATCATTGTTACAAATAAAAAAAACTTTATAATCTCATCAGACATTTATATAGATTAAAAAACTATAAACTTATAAAAAATTCAACAATTACTACGTAGAAATTCGTTTTTATGTCTGTATATAACATTTTTAATAAAAGATATAATGCTATAAGTAATTATAAAATTTATTGATACTTTAATAATGAAAATAGTTGAATCGTTTATTCTTTCTAAAAAAACGTTTTCAATTAATTTGTTTTGAGGATAGTGTCGCGGTGGTGACATGATCAGGAAAGTAGAGTTGAATTAATACACTCGATTTTGCGTATATAAATGTTTTTTATTGCGCCAGTCTCAAGCGACTCCTGGAGAAAAAAGGCCACAACGCGTTTGTTTCCATTTTATACCCACCGCATAAGTCGAAATCTAAAACCGAACTAGCCTGAAAGTACTCTTGCACTCGCATTTCGTGCAGCTTAGCTTCATACTCGTGCTACTTATGTCTTCTTCCTTCTTACAAATTTCCACACATTCCTCAGCATAAGAAACCCTTTTGCGTACTGAGCAGAACCGAAAAAGCCCATACAATCTAATCCATGGTGGAAGATCCGATTCGCCCGTCCTCTCTTAATTACCCTATAATATACAAAGACAATGTATAACCTTACATTTTCTTTGCGCGGCTGCCCGGCTAAACTGTGGCCTGCCTCTGCTTCCAGGTGCGCTCATTCGTATGTAGATACCTGTTCTATCATCAGCAATTTGAATGAAATTTTCTATAAAACTTATTTTAAAGATTATAAATGAATAGATATTTATATAATTATTTAATTTTTGGCATGCTTGATACTAACACCCAAACTAAATTTATAGGATTATATGTCTTTAATAATTTTAACAAAATTATTTATTTTATAATAATTTTATTATATTGTATATATATATATATATATATATATACTACTTTATATTTATATATTTTTGGTTTATCGGGTAAATAATTACTCGGTTATTATTTACTTCACAAACAGCTGTTTATTAACGCGGTTTCTACAATTCATATATTATGATATAAGTATAATATATGAGAGCCGAACGCGAGTGCAATCGAGTCGCTTGCAGGATTCGAACTGCTGCGGCCGTCGGCAAAGGGCCACCAGCTCCTTTGTGTTCTTTTCTACAAAACGCAAAACATTACGGATACTTATATCTAATTCTTATTTCTAAACTTTAAATAATAATGTCGATACTCCACACGACGCGGGATACCCGATCTTTGTATATATTATGCGCGCCGACAATTCGGCGCGCAGCAACATTGATCCGGCCGGCCGCTTAAGAATAAAAGTAATTATGCTAGAGTATACGCTACATGTTCATTAATTATATTTTCCATGAGAATTTATTTATTCAGATAAAAAAAATTTTAAATAATATATTCAATCTGAGTAAAAATTTTTTATGAATAATTTTAAATTATATAATGTATAAATTTTGTTCCAAAGAAGTAAAGTAACAAAATCACAATAAATATTTATCTAGATACCTAATAATGATAAAAAGTAAATAATTGAAATTAATCATATGTATATATATATATATATATATATATTTATGTGTATATAAGATGATATAATTAAGCGCTTACTTTTTAATATTTCTTAGAGTTAAAAGTCGCATTTTGAAAATAAAATAACAAATAAAATCAGTTCATTGTCGATTTTCCAAAAAATTTGTTGAAAATCAGCAATAAGAGTAATAACAAGGATTGGATACAAATTTTATCGAAAAGTAAAGAGGTAGAACTTTAAACAATAATTATACCTGATCGCGTATATTCTTAGTACCGTATGTGTAAATATACATGTATAAGTATTGCTTGCTTGCAATTCTGTCCATGAGCACAGTTACGGATAAGTTCGTGTACAAGATGCTTGGTAGATTAGATAGGAGAGCAAAAGGTTTAATAACGAGCCATTTGCAAGCGAGACAACTGTTGAAAATTTCAAATATCAATTTCACGCAACCAAAACTCTAAGCTCTATCGACTCGTACATTAAAGTAATTGAAAATTGCTACTTAATAGGAGTTTGTACTTGCATAACTATTAAATGCACATACTCAATATTAATCAAATTTATATATTCTTGAATATATAAATTGAATATATAGTTCTATTATTTCGGCTACATATTAGATACAAATTTATTAAAAAATTCTTATTTGTTTAGCATTAAATTATATAAAATTTTAAAACATTAATTTTGTTAAAAATTGAAAATTTAACATAATTTTGCAATTTTTAATTCATGATTTAATGCTTATTCAATACCTATAACCATAAAATATTATGCTTTATACTTAAACTATTTTTATATTTTTAAAAATATCAATAAGTTCTAAATATCCCTATAACATTATAGAATATTGTTATTTAAATGTCATTATGATGCCGATGACTGATTACGTGAAAACATCATCATTCATGAAAATATCCTTCCCGTTTTTATGTATTATATTATAATTTTTAGAAGATAAAGTCATATTGTATTTAAAATAATTCCATATTAATTTTTTTCATTGAATATTTATTTTTTCAATTTAAACAACTTATATTTTTTTACTTTATTTTACTAAAATAATACATGCTATTATGTTATTTTCCATTTTTCTATACCTTATGATCCCATATATTACAAATATAATGTGCATAGAACGTAAAAATTTTTATATGAATAATAATTTGCAAGGAAGTGTTGTATTACTATATCACAAGGTATATAATAAATTTCTTTGCTGAAAGTAAAATATTTTTAAATATTTTACATTAAAATAAAATAATATACATTAAAAAATACTCGTATAAAAATCATTAATACATCAATATTAAAATATCATATTATATTAAAATAACCCATATATAAAATTTAAATATTATATAAATAAAAATAAATATGTTAATCAAATCAAATATATTTTTTAAACAAATAAAAAAATGTAATATAATAAAGATATTCATTAAATAAAATATAAATTTATTACTTTTCTAAATATAATATTTTATTATATTTTATATATACGAAAGATGTGATTTGAGTAGTGTATTCGCAGTCACAATGTTACATGAAAATCTTTTCGAAGAAAATCGAAATAAAAGTTTTCTTATCTTACCGAATGTTCTTCATATTAAACATAACAGAAATTTTATCAAAAAAGCAACTCATTTTTTTTAAAAAATTTGAATACATTTTTTTACAAGTTTTTTTAAATTATAAAAAACGGTGTGACACATCATATTTTATATAGTCTTAAAAAAAATTAAATTGCAACGATAGAATAATAAATTACAAACTATAAAATGATTATTATTTAGTATATTATTTAGTTTATATGTAATTTAAACAAATTTATGAATTAAGTTTCCATGCATAAAAACATTTTTTAACTGCTAGCACTCAAACTATTATTCATAAAATTTAAAAAACTTACTCAATTCTTAAAAGTAATTTATAAAATAGAAGTTATTGTTCTTAAAATTATTTAAATAATTGTATTTTATACTAATTTAAAGAAAATTTCCTTTTTTTAAATTTATTGCGACATGTTTTTTCGTAAACAAATCGTCGTCATAATTTTATTGCATAATATATTGTTCGTTATCGTTAGAATTTTTTTACTTGTATACATACTTTAAATATTTCCTTTATATAAATTTGAGTATTATGCTAAAATATTTTCATTATTATTTATAACGTGATCTAAATATTTGTATTACATTAACAAAATGCAAATTTTTCAAGTAAAAATTTCGTGGTTCTTCAATAATAAGCATACGTAACTAATTTTCTATGTTCTAAATTTAAAAAAAATTTTCTTAACGCGAATCTTTATAAAAAGTAGTAAACCCTATTATCTTGATCCATTAAACTAATTACACACCATGTAGAATGTTATTAGCGACTGTATAAAAAGCGATATATAAAAATATTTTAAGAGAAAAAAAGGATAAATGATATAATGTTGTCAATCATATGAATTCTCATAGAAAGAACAATATAAAGTATTTAAACCATAAATTATAAACTTTTATATATATGCAATAATGAGAATTATCATATTAATTATTATTAAAATTTGATTCATTAAATTAATTAAAAATTTTAGCTTCATTATAAACGTTATAATACAGATATCTTTTTAGAATCTGTAAATATATGTAAATATATCTATAAATGACTTTAATAATAATATGATTATAAAATATTTTGCCATTTATCTTCATATAAATTATTTACGAATCAGTTAATTTAATTTAATTTTTAAAGAAACATTGAAAAATTAAACCTTCAAATTTTATTTTAGCACTTTCTTGAATTATATTCCAACTTTTTTTGCAAATTTATTGTTAAAAATATCTTTATTCAAATAAAGAAACTGGAAAGTAATGTAAGGAATCTCTTTAAGTAAAAAAAAGTTAAACGATAACATTTATAATATTGTGCTAATTTCATTAATTAAAAATTTTTTCATAAATAAAAAATTTATGTGCTATTTAGAAAACTTATTTAATATCGTGTGAAATAAATATCTTTGAATTATAAATAATATAACTCTAAATTACTTGAGTCATTAAACCACAAGCTGTAATTTAAAAAATCATGCAAAACATTTAATATTCATAAAATTTTTTTCAATAATACCCCACTAGTACAATTATTTATATAATAAAAAGGGTTGCGGGAATAAATTTGCGACAACTGGGTAAAGAAAGTTGTTTGCATTCGTAACTGTGAAAAAAGAAATAAAGGATTGCGGAAAGAGGAGACGGATGGCCAAGTTGCCAACAAACGGGGACGAAATAACGTGTGTGGTAAAGCCGCGCAAACGAGTTCCGCATTTGTTTACTGTCAGCGGTTGCTTGTTGGGTAATAAACATGCCTGTAACCAGGAAATTGACTGACGATAGAGACATGCGCTCAGCAGTACTCTGTAATACTATCCCAATGAGCAAAATACACATATGCCGGTACTCATTGTAAACTCAATTCACTGGTTACTATTTTATTTTAGTTTTATGCCTGGTTCATTGTTTTCATTTCGGAATTTTTTTCCTGTTAATCGTCTATTTATCTTGTTTTCTCACAAATTGTATTTAACAAAATTGAAAATTATTTAATTTTTAATAATACATGAAAATACATTTAAAAATATCTAATATATATTCTACGAAATCAGGACCTAAAGTAGAATTTGAAAATATGCATTTATTTTTGTGTTTATATATGTATACATGATTAGTATACGGATATGTAAAGTGCACATGTTTTTGCAATCTCATTTATCTCTAGAATTGTAAATAAATCGAATACACAAATAGAGTCCTTACAAAACTTTACTCCTAATAACATTTACATATCGATCAAAAAAGAAATTACCAATTAAATGTAAAAATTATATCGTCAAATTTTTTTTTATTGTTAAAATTAATCAAGTTTTAAATATAATATGAATATAATTTTGTAACAATATTGTATATTAGTAATTTAGATAATGAAGAAGTTTATGTATTATGAAAAATATATTTAAAAAATTACAAATAATAATATTTAAAATTTTTTTAAATTCATATAAAATTAGTATTTTAAGTTTGAAATTTAAATCTATAAAAGTTGAGATTTATTGTAAATTTATTTTAACATACTCATGAATACTGCCAATTACTGCTTAAATTTAAGAAAAATAATATATTTAGAAATTTATTTTCAGAAAAATATTACTCGCTTATGGTAATAAAGCGTATTTGTTTTAATTTTTAACTATGTACCATTTCATTTCTTAAATAATATTTTCGTAATTGATCTTTACATCCTTGCACGTATACATATATAATACCTGAAATCAAAGGCGATCTTGCATAACGCGAAAAACAATTTCATTTGTTACTAAAATTCAAGTTTCTCATATGATTTTAAAGATAATTTTATAAAAAAAAAAAAGATCAAAAGGAGAAACATTGTATCAATTAATATTTATATTATTGAATGCGAAGTTTACGCAAAATTGCTAAGCGTGAAAACTCATACAGTTGAAGTCAAATTTCTTTAAAGATTACGGTTTAAACAACAAAGAAAAACTATTTCATTTGGAAAGATTAAGATTCAATATAATTGATTCTTTATTTTTATAGAAAAGGTATTCATACATCTTTAAATATATTATGATTTAGAAATATCTGCTTTATTTTTAATTTTTAAATAATTTCGCGATTAAAATTTTCGAAATATCTGGAAGTATGTTCAAAGTCAAAATCTTAAAAAGTTCCAAAGTTATAATTTAGTAGTTGTGAAACTCTAAAGTCGTTATTCCTAAAAAAACTTTTTTCAAGCGTTTTATTCAAAATTTCTCTATTTCTATTTCTATTGATCAAATTACTTTCAATCAGTAGAAAATACTTGAAATTATTTTTTCTTTTTATCATATTTTTCTTTTTTCATATTAAATATTAAAAAATACCTATAAAACATATACTATTTACTTTTTTATGAAAGTAATGCTTATTATTTTAAAGCTTTTTAATTTTACAAATATTTAAAGCATTGAAGACATTAAATGACAATCTAATAAAAAATCCACTACATAAAATATAGAATGTACAATTGTTTATTATACCAACAAGAAGAAAGTTTTGTAAACAAATAACTAAAAAATAATATATTCAAGTATATATAAAATTATAAAATATTAAAATATATATATTTAGAATTACTTATATATTAATTTAAATATTTTTCGTATAATCAATATGACAATTGTATTTAAATATTATTTCATTATATTCATTCTTAAACAAATTTGTCTTCATTTTATTTAAATTTATATATTGTAAAAAATACATAATTAATTTAAAAGGATATACAAACTGTTCTACATTTATTAGAAAATAATTATTTTAAAGTATAAATATTATAATAAATTTTTATAGGTTTCTTTTACTCACTGACGGACACAGATTCTTCTAAATTCATGTACTAAATATTTATTAAGTACAGGTTACATATTCAGTGGTATGTACTCTCTTAAATTGAGAATCGTCTTTCTGTTATCTTACTACATGAAGTAAATTTCAATACGCAATTACGTACACATGTTTCTGTATGTATAGTTGCACGTCGTGGGATAATGCGCGCATTAGATTTTTATGCGTTTGAGCGCACTCATACGCCTTTTAGATACTTTAAATATAATGATGTTTTCAACATTCATAACCAAATCAAATATTAATATAATTAATCATCTTGATATCGAAATTTTTTTAACCAATTTACGTTTATATCTAACAAACTAATTTCTTAATACAAAAAATTTATGTATAAGATACTTTAACTTATATTTTAGATATACAAAAACTATAGTTTAACAATGAAATCATAATAAAAAAAGCTTATACTAGTATACAAAACTTTAAAATTAAACTAAATTTAGTAATTATAGAAATGTATAACTTGAACTTAAAATTTCAAAACTGAAATTCATTATTTAATAATAAATTTATCTGATCGATTTTAAAACCATTAAATGTAAGTAAACAATATGAATCATAATTTTAATTATATAATTTCAAAAAAATAAAAACTTCTAAGTGCTATCTACCTATTTAAAGTTGATTTATGCATAATATAAAAACGTATTATTTTAAACTAAATTATTCATTCAAAGATAAGTTTAAGTTTTTTTACCCTCTTTCTATTATTTCTTTCTTACTTTTAGTTATAAATTACAAATGTTTATATGTATATATATATATTTAATTATTTATACTCAAAAAAATTTTTTTGTTTTTTTAATTATTTGTCACGTATCTATGCACACAAAATTTGCTGAATGATAAGTCATTTTCTTAGTATTGCCTTTTATATATTTTATTTGTTTATGCGTAATATAAAATATAAGTTTGAAAATTATATGATTATATTAAAACCTATATTATTAATAATATTTATTATTATATATCCATTATTGAAAAAAATAATGTTCTAGGTAAAACTTAAATAAATAATTTTTTATAAAAATTTTTAACATTTATGAAATAATAATAAATATAAAATTTAATTTAATTTTTTTGAATTCAGAAGTTTTTAATTTCGCCTTCGTTCAGGAGTAGCATAATATTAGTTATAAAGGTTTTTGATTAATTCTTTCAGTTTCATGATTATTCATCAATTAAAATAATATTGTCCATTAATAATTTTTTTTTTCAAACTTTACTTTTTGTAGTTGTTACAATATTACAAACTTTAGTTAAATACATTTTAAGAATTTAGTATTTCAAAAAATTTTTTTTATTTACAGAATTTTAATAAATAATTTGTACACACGCACAAAAAATTGTTTTCCATTTATTCATGTGTATAATATATTGTATGTTTTTATTTCACTAGTTATTTTTGAATAACATAATATGAATCAATGATGATTTATAAATATAATTTTCAAGAGTGTATCTATGTACAAAAAGCCATATATTATATAAACAACTATCAAAAGAATTAATAAATTTAAAATTCTTAGATATTACTCTTTTAAATAATAAATATTAAAGTTATGTATAATACTTTCATAACTCATTCTTAAATATAGTAAAATATAAAAAATAAATTTATTATATGAAATAAAATATACAATAAAATCTAACAGTTATAAAAAAGTCAATTATGGATTAATTGTTTTATAATGGTTTTAAAATTAAATTATCTCTAATGTATTCTATAATTTTAAAATATATTACTTAATAGATCAAGGTAAAACAATGACGGCTATGAATATTACTTTTAATATCAACTTTAGTAATTAAAAGAACGTTTATACTTTCGATAAAAGATTGCAATTAACAAATTTTAATACTGAATCAAAACATTACATTATTATTTGATATAATTTTTTATATATAATTTTTGATAAAAACTAAAAACTATAAAATATTTGAAATACCAAATTTAACTGCTTTTTTCTTAAATTAAGTCATTATTGCTATATTCATTGGTATTGAATTTTTCGATAAACATCTTAGCTTGTCATTTTTTAAACACATACAATAATATTTTATGTATCAATATAAAAAATTAAGTTTTCACTTGGTATATTTGATTTTAGACATTTATTTATAAAAAATTATAATAATATGAAAGAGCCTATGCAAAAAATTTGCCTGTTACATATGGTGATGCAACAGCTTGTTGACTTGAATGACATCAACTTATTGCAAGTCTTTACTCTTCTCTTTCGTATACCGTAATATTCTTTTCAACACCAATTCATTCGCTTGTAAATCCCGTCATACTATATTTCACTTTTTTCACACAATGTTTAACGCTTTTCATTTCATTTAACGATTCTTTCACTTTTAATTATCATTAATCACGTATAATAATTATAAATTTATTAATAATTTTTAATTTATACGAATTTTATTAAAGCGATTTAACGAATTTTTTCATTATATCATCTACCGAATATATCAAATTTTCGAATTTTTAAATAAATAAAACTTTTAAATGTATATGAGCAATAATTAATAATCTATTCCTTTGGGTACAATTAAAAATAATTATTGAATATATTTAAATCAACAGAGCGTCAATAAAAAATTTGTAGATTTACTATGTATGTATGCACGCAAACATACGTACATACTTATATATGCATGCGTACATTTCACTTATCCAAAAATCTTATTATTTTTTTTCCTTTAATCTAAAGTAACGTATAATATTTATATTGGTTACATAAAATACAGATTAACCATTTATTTCAATAAAAGTTAAAATATAATATGTATACAATCATATACATAAACAGTTAATTTAGGTTTCATAAACATTTTTAGATTAAGCTTTTATTTGTTTAAAATTATTTTTTTAGAAAAAATTATTTAAAAATAGTCAAGAATAAAAGTCTTATTTTCGTAATCATTTTTTTGAGTAAAAGTATTTATAACATTTGTGTCAGAACAAGTTATATAGACAATAATAAAATTCGTTTGAAGATTTAACAGATTTTACCATTAAATTTTAAATAATTTTTATTTATGTTGAATCATATTGATTTTGTAATATTAAATTTTTATAACAATAGTATATATTATGAGTATTTTCTTAAAAGATTGAAATTTTTTCTTTTCAATAAAGAAATACTAAAAATTTGTTTTTATTTTATAACTAAAAGTTAAAAATAGATAAAAAAAATTAATGAATTTCATTATCATACATTAATTTATATCGTACGGTATTTCTATTAATAAGACAGTTTTAAAAATATTCCTTGATAACAATTTTCAATTGCACTTATCTAAGTGTTTCTTACTTAAAGATTATAACAAACTAACAAATACAGATGAAAATTAGTACACAGCTTAATATTTTCCTTTTGTTTTAATTAAGACTTCATAAATATAAGATATTAATATAAATGATAAAAAAAATTTATATTTATTTGAATTATTCATCATCACTTAAAATTATTTCGTAATTTTTATAAACAATATTCAGTTAATAAATTTTGTTTATATTCATAATACTATACAAAATATTCCATTACACCATTAATTTTTTTACTATTATTAATATAAAATTAATATAAAATGTAAGATAAATATTAAATATTTGTTATTAAACTTATTTTATTTTTTATTTGTCTATTTTAGCCAAATGTTAAATTGATTTAACCTTTGGTATATAATCTATCAACTGAATAATAACCTCATTTATTGTTTTGTCTAACTTTATTCAATCTACGTACAAAGTCATAACAACATTCAATGGTAATACCGAGTATCATTTAAACGAAGCTATAAGTAATAAAATATCTAGATAAACAATAAATCATTAAAGCAATATATTTTAATTAATATAATTTCATGTAAAATATACTTTTTTAATAATTACATTAGTAGAAGGTTTTTTAATCAAAGTAAGTGTTAAAATTATTTCGTATATTTATGCTTGCCGATATTTTTTATGCTAATTTGATAATAAACTAATTTTTCAGCAACATTTGTATTTATTATAAAATAGTTCACAAGATATTTATAAATTTTATTAGTTCAAATTTTGAATTGCAGATTGGTTTTTCAATTACATTAAAAGTTACACTACAATTTTGACAAATTAAACTAATTATAAGTTTTCAAATTTATATGATGCTACGATTTATAAATATATTTAAATTATTGGCTAAACAATGTTAATTTATCCTTATTGTCAACATATATATGATTTGTGATAGTATATGTTTGAATTTATTTATTTAAAAAGATTAGAAAGTATTATTGAAAAAGATGCTTTTACAATTGTAAAAATAAACTTCTATCAAACATTATTATTTATCTATTTTATTACATGAATATTTAATTTTTTTTTATGATATTTGATTATATTTATTTAATTATATTTAAACTTTAATGATTCAATAAAAAAATGTATCTACATATGTACAGATATAATAATACATAGTAAAAATAATATAAGAACTATATTTATTTTTTAAATTATTTATAAAAAGAAAATATTAATAAAATATACGCATTAATTTATATAATTACGCATATATATATATATATATAAATAGTTAAAAATCTACGTATATAAAAAGATTTAACAGCCACAGATAATATTTTTATTTCTATTTTAGCACCTACTAAGAGGTATACATCGCAATTCCGCAAAAACACGCTTATACACAAAAAGCTGTAAGAGAAAAAGCCATTGGAGAAAAAGATAAAAGTGAAATGGAAAGAAATTGACGTGGCTGATGGAAAAAAACACGTATACAATGAAAACAGAAGAAAAGCTTACGAACGTGAAAAAGAAATAGTGCAAACATAAGATTATGTATAATGAAGAATACTGAATTATAAAAATCTCTACAGTAGAAATACTTTAATAGAAAAGAAACTCAAATTTAAACTTTTTTTAATTTTTTAATTTCATTAAAAATTTACAATGTTTATTTAAAAACAAGGAAAAACATTTTTTTAATTTAGCTTTAAGAAATAATTTTTATTTTAAATCCTTAAATTTTAAAAACATTATTTAACATATAAACTTTAATGATACATATTTTCTTAGAAATATTTACTTATAATTAAATCGTATAATTAATTAATTCGTATAATTAAATTTACTTATAATTAAATACTTATAATTAAAAACAGATTATTTTCAATTAATCAATCTATATTTGATTTATTGAAATATGTTCAATCCTAAAATACAATAATAAATAAAAGTCGCGTTCATAAAAAGTAAATATGAAATACCTAAAAAATGCAGTACTTCTTTTTTGTTTAGTATATTTACTTTGATTAATAATTACTATTATACCTGTATTTTTATTTTTATTTGAAAAAAAATTTTGATATTATTTGTGTACTAAAATTCTATTTATCATTATATACTTCAATTTAATATTATATGTAATTGCTTTCATTTATTTAATTTGTACATTTCATAGTTATATGTTTCATATCATCTGCTCAGAAATTTAATCTCAATGAAATTTCAAATTTTTTTTATAAGTACTTGAATTTTCAGTATTTAAAATCTCTTTATTTTTTTTTTGAGAGAAACATGAAATATAATATTTATTGCTTAATTATTAATTTTATTCTACATATATATTTATTGATTCATTAATTAAAACTTTTTTAGTTATTATTTACAATATAATCATAACATTTAAAAGACTATATATTTAATTTTTAGTTGCAATTCTTTTCTTATTTTTTGTGTCAACTGTACTTTCTTGCTGTTTAATTCTCTTTTGAATGCAATTATATATTTTAAATCTGAAAAAATAAGAACAAGAATGATATTACACTTAGTTTAAATCCATCACAAATTTGGAATAATTGTTATTCATTATTTTATTATTCCTTTACTTGATATTACTATTCACATTAACTAATTATCTTTCTTGTAGTTAAAGCATAATAACTATTACATTATTTTTCAACTTTTTAGTTAGATGCCAACATTATGTACTTTTATGTAAGCTTATTTAAAAGACAAATTGGAACAAATACATATTTAAAATATTTCTAAATAATCTAATTTTCAACATATTTGTATACCTTATTAATTCTGAAAATATTCTACTTTTTTTTGTAAAAAGTTTGTACAAAAATTGCATTATATAGTCGTACATATAATTTAAACTAGCAGTAATTTTTTAAATATTTACTTTTCTTTCAGTACTTATAGTACATAAATTTTCACTTTAATTTTATTGCAAAGATTACTTGTCTGTGCAATTAGTTTCATATAATTTTAGACAAATATACATTATAATTATTATTATAACAAGTATTATAATATAATAAGTTGCACTACAATAAATTATTTTTGTTATTATTCATTTCAATAATTAATCACCAAGGTCACAAAGGTCTTAGTCTTAAAATGATTAACTTTCTATAATTTCTAATACTAATATTTTTTTAATTTAATAAGATATTCGCTTTTTAAATATTAATTCTTATCCATTGCATTGTAAATATAACATCTATCCATATCATCTATAACTTCTCGAAACATTCACATTTTGTGTCACACAATCACATAATATTTTCATTTACATTTATTATTCATTGATCATATTTCTAAAGAAGAACCATTTTGTAAAGTTTTAGCATTAGCTTTAGTTACGATTATTTTTTGGCATTAGATTTATTAGCAGCAATTTTATATCGATAACATTTAATTTAATAAATATCAATGAAATTCCAATGTCTGTAATATTTCTGTAGTTGAATGTAAATAACTTTATCTGAATTTATATTAAAGTTATAAGTATAAATAAAATAAAAGTATAATGAATTATAAAAATTCTATCGCAATTCTTATTTTAATTTACACTTCACTCGATATCTAAAACATATATTATCTATTTTTTTAAACAGGAACTCGTTAAGATGTAAAAATAATGATTCACTCACCTAATATATATATTTATATATGTATTTATAAAATAAATCTTGAAATAATTTTAAATAAGCTAATTGCTGAAAATTTTTAAACAAATCCTTAAAAAATTAGTAAATAATACGTATTTGTAATTTCTTGAATTAGTTTATGGATATTTTTAGCTCTTTGAAAAACTCGGTTTTAATAGAAGTTTGGAAAATTTGCTCACAAATACAGAACACTAAACTTACTTTTTGATAAAGTCGCGTCTTTATGTCCAGACCGTTGTAGACGTAGATTCTTAATAACTTCATTAATTTGTCCCAATGCGAACAAAAAACAAACCTTCATAAGTAACTTAACCTATGAAATAAAACTAAATTTTATTTTAAAAAATTATGCTTAACATTTTAGTTTCTTATATATATAATACAGTGTGATACTTAAAATTCTATTAAAAAATTAAACATTCTTTCTTTACTATTTTTCACGAATTAACGGTATTAAATCATTCTATTATTTAAGTAAGTTAAAAATACGTTAATTTTTTATATTTATAATGTAAACATTTGCCTAATAGAAGTATTAATAGATTATAATCATATATATAAACTGATTAATTATATTTTTATTAAATACGATATAAAATGTAAAAATTAAAAGATTTTATAACTGTTAAAATTTTTAATATATATAGTTGATGTAGTAATATGTAAAAAACAAAAACAAAATTTTATTTAATAAATTGAAATAAAAACTTTTAAAAAATCTTTTTCATTTAATCTTTACATTGAAGATTTTATAGAATGAAAATGTTTACATTTTTTAACTTTTTTTCGTACTTATTTCCTATATTTATATTTTTTGCATTATTACAATTAATATTTCGAATTAGTTATTTCTATTTCCGTTATTAAGCAAATTTTTAATATAAAACGTAAATATTAAACTTTTTTTTCTTAATATCCAAAGTATTTTTATGATTACTATTTATAATAATGACTTGATTGATTTTGACTAAATATATAAAAAAAAATGATAGTGAAATAAAACTTTAATTATTACAAGACAGTGATTAAATTTAAAATTACTTAAGCCAATCATTATATAAATTACATCTATTTATTAATTTATTAAAATTAATTTGAACACTTTATAACAATTACGCATTATATTTATTAAATTTAAATTAAATTTTACTTTAGAAATACATAAATCAAATAATATCTTAATAACAAATTGATTAAATTTAAAAATTATAAAATTTTTATTATTCAATTTTATGAGTAAAATACTATATCAAATTTTTTTTCTTAAATGAATCTAGAAAATAGGTACTACTCCAACATAATATAAAGAAGGTTTATTATACTAAATATTAACAGCTTCGATTTCCATTAAAATTTTAAAATTATAAGAAGATTTATCTCAAATATGTTTCACACATACAATATTAAATATGTAAACCATATTGTGATAATGATTAAAAATTTGAATAAGAAAATTAGTAAACAATAGATTCGAATTTCAAAATGCGTAAATCTATTCTAAATCATATTCAGAATATCAATTTTAATCAATTATTCATGAAGCTTGAAATATCATGAGAATGTACAATAATAATTGCGTATAATTTTGGTATCCCAAGATAAGATAAAATATCTAATTTTGTATTAATATTTTTTTTAATTTAATATTATTTTCAAAATTAAACATATCTTTAATAATTTAAAATAAATTTAAGGTTTTGAAATGATAACTAAATAAGATTTGTGTTGCATGAATACTATATTTCTTAATTAAAAATTCGTTTCCAAAATATTGTCAAATTACTTATTTAAATAGAATAATTTTTTATTGTTCAATAAAAAAATTATTATGTTTTTATATATAAATTAAAGATTAAAATACATATTTCAAATATTAATATATAAATATTTCATTAATATTTTGAAAACATAAATCAAATTTTATTTAAAAAAACAAATACTTATTTTTATGATATAAAAATTTTTCTCATACACAACTATGATAAAACTAACTTGATTTCTATATTAGAAAATTCATAGTAAATTTCTTCCACTCTTTAAAAACTGTGTAAGTTTTAGATTCTACAAGATTTTGACTTCAGGCTCTCCAAAAACATCAGTGATATTGTTTTTATATTTTCTTCTTCTGCTCGGAAGATCACCTTCTTCTCCTTGATAATCTATCAGAATCGAATCTTGAGGGTCAAAGTTTGTTCGATAAGGCGTTTAGTTATGTCCCTTATTTTATGACTACAAAAAACTTTAAAAAGTGCTTTCTTCAAATGTTCAAGATAACTTATACTATTAACGTTAAGTCTGGCCTGGTCATATAGAAACTATTTTCTTTTATTAATCTCTAACTAATCTTTATTTAACTAATTCCTACAGAAAACAATTTTTAATTTCTACTGAGACCGATTATGAAGAAATTGCGAGCTATATGTAATTGGTCAGAGTATTTGTCGCAATAGAAAATGATATTAATCTATGGACACTAAAAATAATAAAGAAATGAGTCGCACTCATAATTTTTGCTGATATGCAATTTTCAGCTGATTGACTTTTACATCCTTAAACTTATACTTTCAGACATATAACGCGGAAAATACCGCAGTTTTTCTGGAGAAATTAGAGACCGCAGAGCCTTTGTCTTTCCCTTATTTAACTAAAACTTTCATAGATGCTGACTAATTGTCCTACCTAATTTCTCTTAACGTTATCCTTGAATATTCATTATTTCTTTCTCTCTCTCTCTTTTTCGCTCATAGATAAATATATTATTAAAATCATAAAACATAGAGATGTTGTGCTTAAATGCTTTGAAGTGTTATCAATATACTCATTGATATTCTTATATGAATAATATAAAAGTAATAATAATGATAAAAATATGTATCATAATAAAAGAAATTAAAATGATGATCTACTCGTTATACAGTATGATTATTTATATTATTTAAAATCACTATTAAATTCTTCAAAGTTTTATTATCAATATTTAAATTAATTCACAAAAACTATTAAATTTTATAAAGAAAAAATAAAAATTAATAAAAATATTAACAGTATATTTATGAAATTTTTCGAAAAAACCAAATATTATTTAAATACTTTTAATACAATTTATAACATTATGTACTTGTAATTAACGTTGTTATTCAGGTATTTCAATTAAAAAATTTTAAATTATCGTCTCTAATAAAAAAATAATTATATACTTTATTTAATAATTTTATTAACATGAAAATTATTAATAGCAAATAAATAAAATATACTCAAACAAATTATTTTTAATGAACACAATACTTAATATAAATAAATTTTTAAAAGATTTGAAAAAAATCTAACACATCTTATGTAAAAATTAATCTATAAATAAACTCTTAAATAATATGTATTTTTATTTTTAAATTTACAATCAATTGCATTGAAATAGTTTTATAAAAAAAATTTTTTAAGAAGCAAGATTAAAATTATTTTGCTTATAAATAAAAAGTACATAAAAATGTTTAAAGCATTAGTAATTTTAATTTATAACGTACTGTTAGATGAGCGAATAACCGGATAACACAGAATTTTGATTACTTCGAAAAAGGTTCTACAGTACGTAATCAATTTAAAAGCAATATTCTCGGGTTCCCAGTAACACGAAATTACATATACATTTTTTTATAACAACCGTAAAAGTTACGCTTTTCTTGCCTTACGGTCCTTCGCTGATATAACCTATATAATCAACAATTGAATGGGCGCATGAATATTTTTTAATAAAAAAATAATTAAAGAAAAAAACATTTTAATTTTTTTGTAGCACGGATGGCGCATAGTTCACTCGTTGGAATGGCCTCGCAGGATCTACCTCTCTATTTTCTTCTATCGACTCTCCTATACTCGACAATTGGTAAGCTTGTAAAAAACAATGGGTACAAATAATATGCAGCTTTAATACTATCTTCTGTAAACGTACTCATTTACGATTTCAACGAAATAACCCATATATCTATTTACAGATTTTATTTTTTAAAGAAAATAATGTTTAAATTAATTTATTACAGGAATTCAATAAATTAATTATCTTTTGATGTCTGACTGTATAATATAAAAGCGTGTAACGAGACACTACTAGCCTAATAGCTTATCGATTATTGCTAACATAATTTAGATCAAACATAAAAACCAATCTTTCTTTATGGTTCCATTTCACGTAGAAAAATTAAAAATGGTAATTAAAAGAAATGAACTCTGCATAAATATTATGAATACAACGATATAATTGTACTATTTTCAATTTTTTAAACAATTAAAAATTAATTTCATTGTATTTAATTAAAAAATAATAGCGAAACTTTTCTTATCCTAGCTTTTTTATTTGTAAAAATTTATTATTTAAAACATTGATTGAAATTAGTAAGAAAAATTTTTTTATAATTTCATTAATGTAAAGTATCTTAAGAAATAAAGGAAAAAAAGAAAAATATGTACTTTTAAATTAAAACCTTTATACTTCATATTTACTTCGGTATTTATAATTAAATTATCGCATAAAATCATTGGCAGTTTCACAAGGAAAATTCATACTAAAATTTATCCTCCTAATACATGACATAAAAAATATTAAAATTTATATTTATATTACAAATATTATATATACAAATATATATCAGATCATAAAACTCTGTAAAATGTAACGTTCATTTATGAACACAAAAATAGTTTAATTTTGTGTACACTTCTGTGATCAAAATATATCTTCTTGTAGAAGTACGGTGAATAAGAAAATAAAACTCAGACTGCATATATATATTTAAACATTGATAATGAAATGTATTTAATAAAAAAATGTCGTAAGGATGTGTATACGTATGTATATGGATACAAGTAAAAATTATAAGAATAGAAAATGTTTGCGTACATATAAAAGTCCAAACTACAAGCAGATGCTTGTATCTTTAAAGATAAAAAGCAAAAGAATCAAATCGATTTAAATACCAGTGTTTATTCATACAACTTTTTAAAAACAGACGTACACTTGTGCAAAGTATATGCTATCTGTATTTGACAAACGTGTCATCGAATACGAAAACAAGCATTTCTCGAATACTGTAAATATTTAATAGGGTTACTAGGCAAATAGTCAGTACTATAAATGAATATATATTTATAAATTAATGTCTTATGTGTAACAATACAAATCTAAACTTTTCCTCTGTACAAAAAATTTTTTTCAAATTAAAGATAATTTTATACAAATTAAAATATCTTAAAAATATTAAAAAGCTTTTTAAAATTCATTTGATTAGTACAAATAACGTTTTGAAGTATATTTTACATTAAGATATCATTCATACACGTGCACACACACACATATATATATATATATTTATTTATATATGATGCTATAACTTTTCTAATATAAATGAATTTTAAATATCATTATTAAATGAAATTGTAAATATTTATACAAAAGATCTTATTAATGTTTTTATATAGAACTGAAGAAATTTTCTAATTGAAAGAAGTTTCTTTTTAAAAACTCTATAATTTTACATAATAGAATATGTATTTTAATATATTTAATTTTATATATACAACATGAAATCTAATTATAATATAAAGTATCAGCATTTAAATCTATACAAATGTCCTAGTACTGTATTCACTACTTTTTAAACGTTTCATTATTTGTTTATGTATTAGTTTAAGAAATTAAAAATAATGATAAAATCTATGATTATAACTCATTGAAATATTATATAATTTCCTTTAGTTTTTAAGTAATAGTTTGAAGTTATAAAAATATCACTTTTGTTCACGTCATTTGGATTTTAAGCATCTTCCGGATTCTAGGAGGTGTGCAACAAATCGCTTATGAGAAGTAAGCAAATGGTATTATATATTTAGTTTCATTTTAGTTCAAAAATTTTAAGTATATTGAGTTACTATAGCGTTTTCACGTATACTAATATTTTCTTAATGGTTTAATAATTTTTTACTTTATTTTCGTTACTGTTCGATTATTATTACTCCTTTTTTTGTTATTGATTGATTTTATTATAAACTTTTTATTATTGCACTATATAAAACAGATACGCTGTTATTTATTATTAATACACTATTATTATTATTAACAATTTTTAGAAAAAATATCAATACATTATAGCTGGTATTAACACCAAATAAAAGAGGTACAAATACAATAACGCAACCAGTTCAAATTTATGTTATAGCAAGGTCCAGGCAAACTTTGCGCATACGCCTAAATTAAACTTTATGAAGAGTTAACATTAAGTAGGAGAAATTGTATTGCAACTGCAAAGGATGCTGTTAAATATTTCCCTTGGCACTCGATGAGTTGACATTTTAAAATCAATAAATAATCTTCATACTTCACTGCTCACCGACATGCTAGTTTTTAAAAAATTTTTAGGAAAATTGAAAAATATTGAATTAAATGAAAATTATACTTTCGTGATAATATATTTATAATTATCTCAATACAGTTTAAAGTATAGTTTAGAATGCATAAAAGTTTTCAAGTATTTTTTTTTTTCAACAAATGAAAGTAACGGCGAACAAGAAAAAAAAATTCAAAAAAGTGAAAGAATGTCAAATATTTTTGAAATTCTTGAGCTGGATAATCTATGAAACATTTAATAAATATTAAGCACATGCAATAATGTGTTTTGCGCCATATTTATATTCAACTTATGCTTATGACGACGAAAGACATCCCGACTACATACCTTAGCTTTTGAACCAGTTTTCATCTATGAAACGATTCTTTGATTGTGATTTTCTCCCATTAAAAGCCAAGTTATTTTCTTACAATGGAACATTAGTTAATTCCATTGTCATAAAATATTATACAAAGTCTTTGTATTAATATAATGTATTAGTATAATGTACGACTATATATGCACATAAAACTGTAAACATATTTGTATAGATTTAATTATATCACTAAAAATTGGACACAAGGAGATCGTGCTCTTCTATCTTTTAATTTATGGTGGGTTTCGGCATTAAAAAATTTACTTAGGAAGACAATTTTTTAATTTTTTTTAATGATAATGTAATAATATATATTATAATTCAAATAGTATATAATTATTATTATTATATAATATATTTTTTTTTTTATATAATAACTAAAATAATATCTAATTAATATTTATTAATATAAAATTTATAAATAAAAAATTATACTCGGATTTAATCAAATTATAAACATCATAATAATGAATAACTTATTACAATGATAGACAAAATAATATTTTCTGCTAATTATCCGGGTTACTTATTTCCGAATCGTTTTTTCTCAAAAATGATTATTACAAGATTATTAGATCGTTTATTATTTATTGTATGTACATTCTGCTTTTTTTAGATCAACCCATCTGAATAATCTAAATACGATCCTATTTAATGATTGGTCTACGTACAATCATATTATCATCTTATCGTTATATATTTTCAAGTAGTAGACATCACATGAATAGAATTTCTGGGTTAATGAAAACAACGAAAAAAATAAAATCACATGTGTCATGCTCAAACACTGAATAAAATCTGTCGATAATTCATTCATTCATTCAAAGAGATTTTTATTTTTTTTCGAAATTTACTCTTTACATTAAGATAAATATTTAAATAAAAATATGTTTCATTTCTAGTCACTTAAAAATTTCTATGATTTTTCTATTTTAATATTTTTTTTTGTTATGATGATTTCAACATAAAACAATAAAGTCTGTATTAAAATTTTGATATGACAAAGTATAAAACAGTGACTATTAAATATTGAAAGTTCAAGAGTTATAAATCTATTTATAACTATATTATAAATAATATAATATAATATGGTTATAAATATATTTATTAATCTATATTAAGTGTTATAAGTTTTAAATTTCCGAAACATTTGAAAAAATTAAACATAGTGAAAGCATAAAAATATAACGTAGTTATATTTTTAAAATAAAGTTTAAAGCTTCAAATTTTTATTTTAAATGTCGAAACAAATGTTAATTATTAAAAAAATTCTCTTGTTAATGAATTAAGTACAAATACACAAATTAGTATAATTATTTAAAATTAATTAAAATTTATTCAGCAAAAAATAAATAGAAAAATTTATAAAACAATTACTACACTTCAATAAACAATTATTTATTTTTTAAATAATAATACAAATTTTTACGATAACTAATAAAGTGGACACACGATGTAAATGGTGCGATGAAATACAGTGGCTCTAAAAATTACAGTGAATCTTCCTATCGCAGTCGAAGAGCGCATGTCAGCGTATAAATTTCGGCTGATATCTTGCCAGATAAAATATGAACTCTTGCTGCTGTGCATAGAAGTCGTTGTTCCTCTATGCACTGATCTTTCCGCTAGTTTTCTAATTTTCCTGTTCGCGTAGGCTTGGCAAAGCCAGCCTAAATAGATCTTTGGCAGTCAGAAAATTTCCAAGGTTCACCGCGTAAACTTAACCTTTATTCTCGGTGCCTTACCGAAACTTCACGACCAACGAGGCAAAGACAAATTTATAAACATGTATTATAAGGAAGGTTGTACGACAGCCTAGCATATATCAATTATTCTCTTTTATAATAAGTATTTTATTAGAATTTAAAAAATATGTTAAATAATACTAAAAATTTGCATTAGTATAAATGTAAAATTTTATCACACTTAATACTTCAAGTCTTTTTAAATAGGAATTTTTAAAATCATCGTAAAATTATATAGGTAAATTTCATAAAAAATTTAAGAATACATTTTATGCATTTAATACATAATGTTTAGTGATAAAATTACATAAATCTTTTTTAAAAACCTAACTTTAAAAAGACATTTAAGTCTTTATATGTAAAGCCCAATGTAATATTATTTAATATATTTATAAAATTGTTTAAAGTCGTTTAAACTACATAAATGCAGTATTATTATTATTATTTATTTTATGCAATAAATAATATAAAAAATATGAATAATGCAATTTTTAAATAAAATGCTTGTAAAATAATTAATAAATAATACTAACTTTTAATTGAAAATTATATTATAATGAAAAAAATGACAAGTAACGATTTGGGTGTGTGTATATATGTATGTAACAAGTTTAAATAAGTATTCCATTTTTTTATTATATCCACGAGAAATTACCGTACATAAAAATGACAATTGAGTTATAAAAACTCCCATTCCCATATGTTTTCATTATAAAATTTTCATGCTGTTCATGAAATAAAAAAAGATTTAATTTCAAAATTATAAATTTATTGTGATAATATATTTAGAAACTATTGCTTTTAAATTATTGAATCGTACATAATTGAACATTGGAATAATAAAATAATTCGTAAATATGATAAAAAAATAATTTTTATCAAATTAATATTATAAATGATAACAAAAATATGAGTTTTATTTTAATTTTACGAAAATTATATTAACAAAATAAGACGTTATTTAATTTTTATTTTTTACTGCACATTTAATACTTAAAAAATCCTTTAAAATCATACTAAAATTTTTCAAAAACTATCATTCTCTTTTATTTTATTGATACTATGTAGGACAAAGAGTACGCACAGTTAACTTTTTAGGTTATTCGATGCCACACCTCGAGCTTCTGCCTCAGTTCCTTGCCCCATTGGAGAATCACACGGTTATCCAAGGTCGAGACGTCTTTTTTACCTGCGTCGTTAATCATCTTCAGTCTTACAAGGTACGTGCAAAACATGAAGTTCTTTTTCCTGTGGCCTTCGTAATCACTCGATTCAAAAGTTTATTGAGTAAGGTTCTCATTGCACTTCGAAGTACCATAATTTAAAGATGGAGCGTTTTAATTACACAGCTAAAACTTACCTCACTTTTCATTAAAACTGGCTATTATGCGTTGAAATGAACTTAAGAAGTGTTATAATTAAAACAGAAACGTGAACATTACTGATTATATAATGTACAAAGTGACTTGCAAAGAATTGGGGCTTTTATACCATATATATTCTATATTATAATAAATGAAACAGCGGTTTTTTTAATAAACTATTTCTATTCTTTTTTATTTTTTAAAACGGATTAATATTCTTTTATCTTCAAATTGCTAACGTACCTAATTTTATATATTTAATATACTTCAAAACCTTTTACAAGAATAAAATATTATTGATAAATTAAATATTATTGATAAAATAATAGGAATTAATAGAGATGTGTACAAGTCAAGGGAATAATGAGACAGATATGATAAACGTAGATAGAAGAGAGTCAATAAAGAAGTAACATCAAATGTCCATTTTTTATTATAGTATTTTTGTGTTCCTTGCATGGCGGTATAACCAATCGCAGTTTTACGTGGGGACGCGGTGCGAAAATCATTTATTGTCAAAAGCTCACAATAAAAGACAAGATTTTCATTTAAATTCATATATTCTCTTTTTCTATGATAATTCGTTTTATCTACAAATTTCTTCATCGTGTGAATTCCCATTTTAGAATTAACTGTTTTCAATTGAATACCAAGACAAGTACTTCGAGACTTTCGCAGGTCTCCAAACAGGTAATACAAGAGCTACTAGAAATTATATTCTCATATTATATCGTTATGCTTCCCAAGATAAAATTTATATTTTAGTATAAAAATATTTATTTAAAAATTTAAACTTTTTTTAAATAAAAATCTAATGAACATTTTTTTTAAATCGAAAAATTTTTTAAAATGAAAAAAGTTTAGGAAATTTTATATAATTTAAATAATTTTGATAAAAATTATTGATTAGTGAAAAATTAATAATTTTTTTTTAATAACTTTTTTAATAGCTTAGATTAATTTAAACAGAAATAGATCAATACAAATATGTCATTAAAATTTAAATGTATTTAAAATAAAATTTTAAGTGCTATCCATATAATAATATTTATAAATATTTGCATTAAATAATACACATTTATCCTAAACACAAAAAAATATTTTTTTCTAAGACAATTTATTTATTGAACTAAGCAATTATCCTTAAATTAATGATTAGATTAAACAGTGATAAGGAGAACTTCGTAACAAGCGCTTACAAGATTATAGATTGAGTAAGACCAACCGAGTTTTACTACTGTTTACAACCTTACTTTACTTGTTTAGCTATTGCAAAGATAACAGTTAAAAATATCTTTATTGTTATTGTAAGTGCTTCAGATTTTTATTTTTTTAAATTGATTATATTAAATTATATGTAAAAATATAAAAATTCTATCATAATATTAAATTACATGTAAAAATCAAAAATCTCAATAATATTACAGTGCATAGTATAAAGTATTATAATTTTTTATAAATAACAATAAAAAGTTTATTAAAATATAAAAAATGTAAGTAATTTAAATTATAAAAACAGTTTGATGATTACTTGCAGAGGATTTAATAAACTTTTAATTTATATTTTATATGTATTTCAAAAACGTTTTTATTAATATATTTATATGTATTTCAAGTGTATTTGTTTAAATTAAAAATTATTTTTGATTATTGAAAAAAAAATTTTCCCTTTTTATTATATTGAAATAAAAATTGTAAAAACGTTGAATTAAAATATACTTAATTGTATAAATTATTATTATCTTTATAAAATAAATAAATAAATACAAAAGTAAATTTTAAATATATAATAAATAATTAATTTACATTAGAATTTTATAAGAAATTGAATTAATTAGTAAAATTTTTTTTTAATTTTATATAAACTTTTCCTGTTTTTAAAGATTACAATAATGATTATTATCAAGTTTTTATCAAATATTGTATAATCATGGACAAAATAAAAAAATCTAATTAAAATTAATAATAAAAATACTGCGATGTAACATAATATTGATGTGAGTTTTATAATATTTATATTTTATATTAATACAAATTTAAGTTAATAAAAATTACAAATGTATTGATTTTATAAAAGAACAAAATATTAGAACTATCTTGAAGGAGCTAGCTACAATTAAACTAATAAAAAATATAAGTATTGTAATTTCATTAACATTATAGAAAATAGTTTAACTGAAACTATGCGTAAAAATAATTATATATTCATATAAATGTAAATATAAATCCAGCATTGTGCTGAAAATAACGATCGAATTATTTAATATTGTAATATTTCAAATATTAAAATCTAGAACAACATCGTTAGAAATAAATATTTTTTTAAAATTTATTATTCTACATATTTGAACACACATTAATTTAAAAAAATTTAAATAACAATAAATCTTTCGTAAATTGAAAGTATCTGTTTAAGTATACCAATCTTGTACTAGTTATAATTAGTACAATCAATTCTAGTATGCAATATGTGTACAGCTTAGTGAGAGACGACTATACATTATCACGATATTTTGCTACAAGTAAATCAGGAACAGTTTTCTGAGTTGAAAACTTCAACGACGAAAATAATTATATAAAATAACATAAAAAGTTTATTCAAATATAATACATATATTGCAAATAAAAATTTTAATTAAAAGAGAGTATTATTTAAATATAAATTAATCACTTAAATTCATTTTTTATACTACGTGCAATTAGTGCGATACTAAACAAATATGTACTAATTTTTTAATTTTTTTATATTACTTAATTTAACAATGTTTCGTACATACATATATATGTATTCATGCATGCATGTACAGATATAAATATACACTAAACGGAGTTTTTTATTTAGAATTTGAGAATTTTACTTTCCTTTAAAATAAACTATATACGCAAAAGACAAAAAAACAAATTCTTCTTACTTTAATACTTTAATTTTTATTTTCTTATACCTTATTTGTTTGCTTGAAACATAAAGTTTATTAAAAAAATTTTGAAGAAATTATTTTAAAGAAAAATTTACTTTAATTAATTTAAAATAATCATTGTGAAAAAATATAATTAAACTAATCCTATATAAAGAATGATTATGATCTAAAACAACGTTTATATAATAATAGAACGACATGTAACTTTTTACAAATAATACCTATAATGTAATCTTTTTGTAAAATCTTAATTAAATGTAGTTTAATTACTTATGTATATAGTTTGTGTATTAAAACCTTGGATTAAAGTTATTTTGAAATAATTTTTTAAATAAGTATAAGCAATAAAAACTAGATTATTCATTAGATAAATTATAAAGATCTGAAAAATTTTATGAAATAAAGCCGAAAGCATATAAATGAATTAGGTACAATATTTTTAAATATTAAATATTAAAAAACAAAGCTTGAATACTTGTAAGGAAGTTAGCTTCTGGCTAAAATCGAAAAGGGGCCCTCATCTATATGTTAGTTGAATAACTTTGAAACTGTGGCTTAAACTAAATCCAAAAATGAGAAAACATTTCTTTGCTTAAAGCTAGAAAATAGAGGTAATAGAAGATAAAAGAAGAAACTTTCTAGTTTCTATAATATGGCATTATTTTTTCAAGCACAATGTGATCACTAACCAAAAGAAACCATAAAATATCAGATATATATGTTGAAAGTACTAAAAACTATTAGAAAAAGTAGAAAAACAATGATTCGAATAAAAAACTAAATAGAACTTCAAAATATTCGAAATTTTGAATTTTTTATATAACTTGTATATAATAAAAAATAGTACTGTGTTAGGAAATTTTTTGTTCTTATCGTTCTTATAGTTTTTCATTAGTATTTTCTAACAATTTAATCGATAATTCATATATAATGAAATTATAAATATAATTGTTTTTTAATTAATATTAAAAGGAATTGATTAATATTCTTACAAGCATAATCTTTGTCAAAAATTATACAATTTTTGATAATAAAAAGAAAATTTTACTTTCTTTCATTTAAAGATACATTATTTATAAAGTTATTTATTTTTTATAAATCAACAGTTTTTTTATAAAAAAACAACTTCAAAAAAACAAGATACATTTTAAAGTTTTTTAAATTGGTATCTATTGCATTATGAAAATCTTTTATACATTATATGAAAAACTAGATCTTGGATAAGAAATTAAAAACATAATAATTATTATTTTCTTTAATTTTTCAAAAAGAACATTTACTAAATGTATTACAATGTAAAGAATAAGGTTTCTTTATTATTTTAAATATAGATTATTCGTTATTCTTATTATAAATTATTTTGTAATTAAATACACAAGATGTTCAAAGAACTTGTACAAATAAGATTTACTTACATAAAATATATTTTAAAATATTTTCATTTTTTTTAAACATAGCTCCATTGTAACACTTTATTCACAATAATACTTGAAGATATTTTAATTTATAGAAACATAATTTAAAATACATAAGCTATTTAAAAGTTTTATAATTTAAACGTAATATATAAATATATAATATATTTTTTTTTCTAAACCTGGGCATTTTTTAATTTATAATAATTTTTATATGTTACTTTCTTCAAATCATAGTAATTTAAAAATCGTGCTCAACGAGAATTGTAAAAATCATAAAACAAAATTATAAAAAGCTAAATAATACTTTTTTTTATTATTAGCTGAAAAATTATAAAAATTTATAACATACTTTTCGTGAAACACTTTAAAGACGCTTTAAAGTATTACTCAATTTTATACTGTAAACTAGTAAGTTTACACAATCCTAATAAAACTTATTTATAATATTATAATAGCTTTAATACTTGTAAGTTAAATTGATAAAATTAATCGTTCTCAACGTTAAACCAACACTCCAAGTTAACCTAAACCTCATAATTCAGTAACCAAATATACTACTCATACTGTACACATCACGTGTACAAATAAAATAAGGTATAGGGTAATGTAATAGCTCTTTATTCAAAAAATTTGTACATATATTTTTATTTATAAATATGAGTTTTTATTATGATTATTATTTACTATGATAAAGATAAAAAAAATTTCGAAAGCAAATATTTATCGTAGTAATATTAATTTTATTCTTCATGCTATTTAGTAAAATTTCTACATCTTAAATAAGTATACATTATATTTTTATAAACTGAATATTATTTAATAATTAATTAGTTATTATATTCTAATAGTATTTAATTTTCACCTCTTCCATATTAATCTGTACTATAATAAAACAGCGTTTTACTTTTATGCAATGCAGTCGATATTTGTAAATAAAATTATTTATTAACTGTTAATTAATTTATAACTGATTTAATATTTAGCTTTATCGTAAAATTAAGTTGGCTCAAAGCTTCCTTTTAAGGTATACTCGATAACATATTTTGTTCCTTACAACTACTTTAAGATAGAATGAGAATATTTTGAAAATATTTTTAATATTAAAACATTTAATAAATAAAGAAATAATCACATAATCTGAATATTCGGATCTTTCAATATTAATTTAGCCAATATCATAAAACCTTCTATAATAAATTTTATTCGAATTTCGTAAATCTTATATCTTGATAATTTACATTCTTTAATTGGTAATTATTAAACAATTTTTTCGTAGTTATAAAAAAATTTAGTACGAGCCAAATTTGATACATCTATATAGATAAGAGAAAGAATTAAAATCTTTATAAATAGAGATTTAAATTATCTTACCGTCAAATAATTTATTCTCACTAATTATTATCTATTAAATATAAAATCTAAATAATATGCGGTATTAAATTTTTTTTTAATTTAGAAATAGAGATAGATATATGTAAAACTTACTTGATGAGTATGACTAATACTTTCTCTGAAGCATTAAAATATTACAAAAGTTTCCGTTTTATTATAAATTCTGAATAAAATTCAAATATTTGATCAGAAATATAATAATATTAAACAGTCAAATAATTAATAAGGGAAAATACTTTTTTAACGTTTACTCTATTATCATATACATTTAACGTTAGATTTCTATAAAATATTTCAATATTTATAAATAAGTTTGACTAAATCAACTACTATTACAATCTTTTTTTTAATATTAGTTACTAAGTACTATTCACTAATTACTTAATTTAATCTGAATTAATTTTTTATCATAAAAACGTATTCCTATAATTATAAAAATGATAAAAATGATAAACATGTATGAATATATTAAAATTAAAAGTAATTTAGAATTATACGAACAAAAAAATTTATTAATATTATGGTTACGTTGAATAAGAATAATAATGGAGAACAATTCTTTGTCCCGATTAGAAAAATGTACCATTTAATGAAACAAATGCGTTTATAAAAGCATGGATATAAGAACGTATACAAAAGTAATATCTGAAACTGAAAAGCAGATTGAAAATGAATCGAAAATAGACAAACGTATCGAAGATAATAGGATAGAGAGACATTAAGGGAATGTATATTAAAGCGACAGAGAGTGGATGAAGCTCACAAATCCACACATCTCGTCGCAATTAGCCCAAAAGAATCTTATTAAAAGATGACCACGAGTAATCATTCTCAAACGCTTACGTTGGCCTTTGTAAAAAGACTAAGTTGAATTTTATCTACTTTACATCACGAAGTATATGGTGCGCGTAACCGTAAATATCTAATAGCATTCCATTTTTTAAACACTTTTAAGGACGTGCATATGATGCAATCGAGGCAAGTACTATCGCTAATACCGAATTAGTATCACATGTATGCTCATTCATGCATGCATTCATGCATTTTTACATGTATATACTGTTATGTACTAGCGTAATAAAGTATTATTCACTTAAATTCATTATCATTCTTTTAATATTCCGAGCCGCTGCCAAGGATTTGACGGATAGGTGAAAATAAATAGATGCTGGTTTTATACTTTAAATTGGCGAAAGGACGTTTCTTATGCTCCCGGGTGGAGGAACTTCGCCCGTGGAAGCTTTTGCGTGGCTACGCTGAGGGAATCCGCCCGTTGGCGAACTTCGTTGTTCTTGAGCTTCTGCTACAGTTGCATGTAATTTTTTCCTATTCATAACTCCAACACATGAGCTATTTGAAAAATCTCAACGGCCCCTTGAGTTTTTGCCGAAACCTCAACAGCCGTTGAAACATAATACGATCGATAAAACTGTAAATAGTTGTAGTTATGCGCGCGCGATGATTGTTGTTTATTTAAGATGTGTCGGACAGTCGCCAATGGCCACGACATGATAAATTCACAATGATAATCGAATAAAATTATGCAATTTCTGAAAATTAAAAATTTTTCATTTCTACTTTATGATTATTGAAAATAGTTATTAAACTTATTGAAATTATGTATTAATAATAAAATTAAAGCTGATTTTAATAATTATACATTTTTACAGTAGGCAAAATGTGCGATTTATCAACAAAATAATTTTTAGCTAAGATCCAGTGTTTTATGTTTTTTTAAATGTAGTTAAAAAATATAATAAAAATCTGCTATATCTGTGTAAAGTACCTTTGCGCCCAATAACACACAGCGCATCTTGCGCATCGCAGCAGGTCTTGCACGCCTATGCAATGCGTGCAAGTGCAGGCACTTTGGGTCAGCGCATTGTCGCGCCAACTCCGGAGCCCTTACCGTAATAAAGATTGAAACATTTTTCTTTTCAAATATTTCGATTTTCCAAACTACGGGAAAGATTTCAATAACTATTTTTCGTTAAAAGAATGCGTTTCTAATCTGAAGGTGGGTAAGACCGCATTCAACATAAACAAGTATAAAAGAAGCCCGCCTGCAAGGAACACCCCAGAGTGGATCCAGGACAGACTTCAGTAAAGATTCAGTCTTACACCAGACAAGATTTCGCGACATTCATAATTTGTAACTTTGTAAATTTACTCAAAATATTGTAAAATCAGTTAAATAAATAATCTTTTTAAATTTATTATAAAAAAGTAATTTCGATAAAAGCCTACGTCCTGGCTCTCTTTATCTGTATTAATATCTATGATATTCGGGATAGATATTATAAAAATACTTTTTTAAGGAATTCTTTATTTTATCAATATGTGGACTGCAGATGAAAAATAAATGCAAGTACTTGGTTAGTAAAAAAATCTTATTTTTTTGTTAAAAGTGATTTTTTAAAACATGAACGCAATATTTTTATTATATATTTAATTAATTATAGATAGATTTATTGACAAAAAAAATAATAATTGAAAATGACCATCTGAGTTCAATATTTTATAATATCTATAAAATTTATGTTATGATCCTTTCTATTGACATTTACAATGAACATATCAAACTTTTGAAACTTTTTATCTCACTCACGTAGAAGTGTTCCGATATTATCGCCATGTCTTGTAAATGTAATATTATATTGCATTACACCTCGCAGAAATCATATTACAGTAATACATTAAAAATAGGGCCTTCTAATCAAGTAAAAGTGTAATCGAGAGAAAATGAGAGAAAGAGAGAGAGAGAGAGAGAGAGAGATTCCAGAACGTAAGAGAAGTGTGATTAAGTAATTAGCTTAGACAATGGTTCAATTTAAAGTTTGAAACTTGTCGATCGTGTCTTAAAATAAAATTCTTGATAATTTATTATATTATCGTTTATCCATTATTTTTTCTACGTAAGTTATTATGGGAAAAAGTGACAATTTTCCATGAGTTAACAAGACTTATTATTGTGTGCTCTTAACATAAAAGTATTGTCAGACAACGGCAGTTCTTAGAAGTCCTGACTTCCTTAGAAAAAGATAAAGACATCACTTTAAAGATAGAACGAGTAAAGTAGTAACGTTATTTAAGTCAGATGATTCCAGAGATAAAGCAGTGCAATCCCCTATTAAATTGTAACTGACCAACTTCCAATTGCCAGTTACCTCTCTGTCTTTCTCGCTGTTGTCGACAATCGCATTATCTTTGTTAAGGCATATACGAGCAGCCGATGATACGATTTGTGGTGATTGTAAGACGACTTACGCCGAATCTTCTACCTAACTTGTCGACTCTATTCATTTTCTACTTTAAATAAAGTTTATTTCAAACTATTATATTTGATTGTGTACTTGCTGCCTTTCCTTATGTCAAGCTAATTTGTTTCGAATAGAAACAATTTCGCCTGAAACAAACTCGATCAAATTAGACTTATAACTAAATATTAAACTTTTTATAATTAAATTAATAGTTCTATATTATAATAAATTATGTTACTAACATTTTTATAAAAAGAGTACACGGTTACTAAGTTAATAAATAATAAAAATTCGAAGAAAAATTGATTAATTTTGTTACTAATTATCGATTTTTTATATAAAATTGCAATTATTGAAGATCAACTGACAATTGAAATACAATTAATTTTATATTTAAAGGAGAATCTGAAATGTAGATAAATAGAATTAATTATCTCGCCGTTGAAGGCGAGAATCCATTATTTAAGCGAGTCTCTTTAATGCGATTTACGTTTATTTTCTTTTCCGCAGTATGCTTACAATTTGAAACTTCAGAAGCCTCTTAGGGACTGTCTTATCTTCTTTAAACGTGTTATTGATTCATTATATGTAGTTACCTACAACGAATTATGGACCTAGAATTTTATTTAGATCTTTTCCAGATTATGAAATAATTTGTAAGATAAATATATGATTATTTAATATCTTTTTTTTAATTCTGATACTTAACTAAATATTACTAAACAAATAATTATTATTAAATTATTAATAATTTTATTCTTTAAAATTAAAAAAAGTAATATTGAAAGCATCAATGACTTATGAATTCAAGAAAAAATTCACGAATAAATAAAGTTTAAAGATTTTTATAAAGAACATGTATTTTACGTCAATAAATCAGCGTATTAGTAAATCGAAACTATATAAAGATAAAGGTAAAAAGAAAACAAAGGATGAAAATAAAACAAACTTTTTGAACTATAGCAAATCAATGAAAAAAACTTATTGTAAAAAAATTTTACCGTTCATAAAATTTTAAATACAAGAGAAACTCTATAAAATTGAAAGCATCATTAACAGAATAAAAATTCTATATTTTCAGCATGAAAATGTCTCTTTTTATTAAATAACAAGAAAATAAGGTTAAAGAAATAAGGTTAGTTGTCTCCCATTGAATCAAATATTAAATAAGCTGCATATTAACATTAAGAAAAATTGTTGATTAGATCGCCTGGATAAAATCGGACTCGAGGGCAATCCTGGCAATACACACATACATGGTGGCACCAAACCCCAGGTTGTCAGTCACGCACAATGGCCACAATACGTGGAAACTGTACGTGTTCAATGTGCAGTCGGATGACTCAGGCACGTATATGTGCCAAGTTAACACGGAGCCAATGAGAAGCCAGGTATACCACAACATGAAGATGATTGGCATGTATTATTCCCCCAGATGCATAGAGTCTTAGGGTGTATGCACCTTGCACATACTAATCACCTATCTTGTAAAATGTGATTAGAACTTGCTAATCTTGAAATAATTTCCATCCTCACTATCTTTAATTGGAACCCTTTCCCAAAGCAGATAAGCCTGATATTTTTCGGTCATGCTTTTCAAATACATTGTATATTTCTGTATAATTTCTTTTACTGAAACTGTCATTGACTCAGTTAAGAAACTGTATAAGAACAGCATGTACTCCATTGTAAGCCTTTGTACTGCGTATTTGTCGCAACTCTTTTGTTTAGAGTCGCACATTGACTCAATTATCACATTTTATTATAGCTGCTTGTTTTCGGCAGCCAATTGCATCTACGTACCATAGCTGTATATATATACATAGATACAATAATTATAAGTAACTTTATAATTAGATACTGCAGTAATAATATAAAGAGTTTATACGAGAATTATAAATACAACTATTTGCGTTATTTATCTTTATTGTGAATCATTAGTCCACAAATATATTATCCTTATTCATCAAGGTACGAAGCCTCTGTTAATATTACTCTATCAGAAACACAGAAGTCATCAAATCACAGAAGTCTAGGGCATAATATATTACAATACATATTCTCAATCAGTATTAAAAGTCCTCGATTTCAACATAAAAATTATACTTATAAATTATACTTACTTAATTTCCCTTTTTAATGTAATTCTTAAATTGAATTAATGATTCGATCTATAAAATGTATTTAAAATGTTTTTCTACAATAATTATTTTAAAGCATTTTCAAAGCGTTTTAATATTTGGCGTATGTTTATACGTGGAGAGCATCAAATACTTTTGCTTTTACGGGGAAATCACGATTCACCTCAAATGCGAAAGTAATTGCGGTCCGCCGTATTACTACTACCTTATCAGCAAAAGAATATTATGTTTTTTTTGTCAAGCTTTTTTATCTTCTTTACAACCAGGTTCTCCCGGCGGTACACTCGGCTAACTTGAAGTGAACACTAGCAGTAGTCATGCTCATTTCAACTTTGTGAAACATATGTAAACTAGTAAGAGAACTAATAAGAGATAATAAATGAAGTTTAGTAAAAAATAAAAATATATATTACAAAAAATTATAACAGAATATATATATATAACTCCATGTACATTCATATATGTGAAGGAAATTTAATAAATTGTTAATTATGCAATGCTTTCATCTATTTCAAAAAAATATTGTTAATTAAAAGTATTAATATCTTTTTAATTTTCATACCTAAAAGCTTTAATAAACTATAAAGAAAGTAAAAAAATCCGATAAAAAATATTGTATTCATAAATTTGCATACAAATATACAAGTTAAATCAATATAAAATCAAACATATTTAATTTATGTAAAAAAGCTGTAAATTATTTAAAATATAGATTAATGATTTCATATTGTCTACATGTTATAAAATAATTAACATTTTAATACATAATAAAAAGTTTTAATATATTGAAATAGTTAATCTATAATAAAATGTATAAAGTTTCCATTACAAAAGTCTTATTAATGAAATAAATAAATTTTTGATTATTTTCTATATATAAAGTTGTATTTATATTCGTGTATTTTATTTTCATTTTCATTATAAATATTTTTGATAAATTATGGATTTATAAATTATTAGATTTAGTAATTTATATTCTTTAAATACATATGCTCCACACGTACTTAGTGTTTCGTAAGAATATTTTATTGAGCTCTATATCAAATATTTTCTTATATTAAATTATTATTTATTAAAATAAATAAAGGATTTTATGTAAAATATATTTTTTATGTCTATTTGATATGATGATATTCAATAACATATAATAGGAAAAAATAGCTTAAGATTCATTTCTTAAGATAATTGAACACAAAATGTCTGTAATATTGAGGGTAGATAATTAAATATGTTATATATTTGTTTAAGCTACTTATTCATTAACTTTATGTACTACTAGGTATATATTACATAGGATAATAATATATTCGCAACTCAAACGGTTGCAGTAGTCAAACTACCTGGGTGCGCCGTCGGCATCGGACCCGTTCCTTAAATGTTTACTATAATGACATTTATTGTTTACGTTATTTAGTTTTTCATTGAAAACATAACGATCACAATGTCGGACGTCCACTGACGTTTCACTAGGTGCTAGACACTCGTTCTTATGTTTTGAGTTCGCGGCGCCGCTTTGTCGCATACCTCAACGCATAGCGAGTTATAATCGGGGCCGTGGAATTTGTCTTTGTAAGGTGTATACTATATGAACATTATAATGAAAGCAAATTATGTTTATTGAATACGCCTTTCTTCTTTATTTACTTTCTCGGGGATTTTTTAACAACTCCAACGTAATTAATTTACCGAACACCTTATTCGTTAACATTATCTTCTAATGTTATTTTTCAAGAGCTCTCACTATGATTGTCTCCGAATTCCGAATCCGAATGATTGTTAAAATAACAATCGCATGACTCTTTATAGTTGATCGCTCATATATTCTGGAGGGATACCATAGTTATTCACGTAAAAGCTAGGTGGACTGCTTATCTTAACAAGTATTGTCAAGAATTCACGAAATAGTAATTCTAGTCTATGTCTACAATGTTGCCTAATACTGGAAAATGCAATCCGCTCGTATATCTATTGCTCAATTAGTGTCGTATCATGTCCATGATCAATCCCAATAACACATATAACTGTATCCGTACCTCTCATAAATTTTATTATCAAATATAATCATTTTTTAATCTCATTAAAAGATAATGTAATTTCTAACAATTAATAATAATTATTGTATCAACTTAAAATTTTAGTCATTTAATACACTCGCATACGTACGCAAGAACTAATAACACTTTCAGACAGATGCGATTCACAGAGTTTTTTAATTTAATTTTGTAAGGTATATTTACGTTATTAAATGATTATTTAATTGAAAAATTTTCACATTAAACAAATCAAATTTTATTGATTATTTATGTTTGAATTTTTATACTTATCCATTACTAAATAATATAATTATACTATATTATATTGTATGAATTAAACTCTAATTTAATTTTATATTTACTTATATTTATTTTTATTCGATCTTTATATTTATTCGATTTGCTCTATGTAAAAATTATGATAAATTTACGCCTCGTTCCTGACTCATAAACCTGTTCAGTGCAAGCGCATAATGTAGTATGCTTAGAACGCATTTCAACCCCGTTCACGTACAGGAAAAACGAAATTCCAATCGTATACATAACCACTTGTGTTGGACCAGCAGATCGGCTACATGAAAGTCGTAATACCACCAGATATATTGGACTTGGATGACTCGAGCAACCGCTTAACGAGTATTGAGGGAGGCGATATACGGTTGCAGTGTAGGGCCACTGGTACACCAAAGCCTGAGGTTACCTGGCGCCGAGAGGATGCTCGTAGTATCGTTATGCGAAGCAACATCGAAGGCACTGTAGGTAAGTGGAGTAATAATGATAGAAATGGCCGATATCCATGTCGTATAAAAATCTTTGATTGCAAGCTTTTTGATATCAAGTGGTAATTCTAAAAAGATAACATGAAAACTAACTGTGTATTACATCACGATAGAAAATAATATATGAACTATATAGTTTTATTATTATTTGTTAACCATTACATATATTAACTAAAAAATAGTAAAAAGTTGCTATCATTAATTTTGTCAGAACGAAATACATGTCAACCTTAAAATAATCACAATTTTAATAATGTACGTTTGTATTTAAATACTATGTTGTATATGGAAAAGACCCAAACTTTTAAAAATACTTTTACATTTAACGAATAGTTTTTCATTAAAATTGATGTCATAAAGTCAATAAATATATTTTAATAAATATATTCTAAAGTAAATTTTTATTATTAAGATTGCTGAAAAAATATCAAATATTAACGCATGTAGACACTTTACTTTTATGCTTACATTATTTGTTTTCCTTTTCAGGGTTGCAAAAATTTTCTATCTCTGATGTGCAAAGAGATTTTATAAACTTTCCATTTTTGTAAATCTTTAAATGAGTATAAAAAAGCAGGCTTAAAAAATAATTAAAGACTTTCTTCTATTTTTGGGCTACTTTTTATTCACTATTTTTTCATAACTTTTATTTGAAATCTTAAAAACAATAAAGCAGATATCTAACGTATCATTCAGCCTACATGTATACAAACTAAGTTAATACTAAATATTTTTATTTATTTATTTATTATAAAAAATATTAAATTGAATAATATTTAAAAAAATAATTAGAACGATTAAGAAGGTAACGATTTTCAACGTAATTAAAAATATATGGTAATAATTTTATTTTTAATATGAATAACATGATTATCGTATGCATACATAAGGATGACATACATCATTTATCATTAACAATAATAATCAAATTTTCGTAAATTTAAAAAATTTGATTGTTAGATTGTACTTTATTTTATGATTTTGTATTCTAAGGAATTATTTTCAATTATAAACGATAATTTTTTTTTTATTTATAAATTGAATTGTAATGTATAAAATATGTCGATAGATGCCCTATAGGAGGTCTGGATTTATTCATAATTTTCTCAAAACAAGTATTGACTGTAAAAATTTAAATAAGAAATAAGGTATTTCAAAATTTGAGAGAGATGATAAAGGAAAAGGGGTAGACCGGCTGTCGCTGGACTATCAGAGAAAATCCTAGATTGAAATTTCTGTAGTATCAAAAAAAATGATCATTCATATTAAGGAGAGTTCACTTTTCGTTCACCGATAGTTCGCCGACTTTGAGAAAAACAGAAGAAAGTCTTTTGCTAATGAGATATAAATATATGCAAAGGAAGAAAAAATATTTCTCCAGATAATATATGTTTGTATTCTCTCTTTTTCCACTTGAAAATTCGTTTTTATAAAAAAAAAAGATGTCACTAGCTCGGAGCAAAGGAGTATTTATTAATATAAATAATATAAAAAAACATAATACATACTTATAAAGAAATATATAGCTTTATTGATCCAAAAAAATAATCACAATTTTGAGAATTATGCCTTATAATACATAATACGTACTCAAAATAATTCACATTTATTAATAATAAAATAAATCACCACAAATATGCATCCTTGTACACCGTTACAGTAGAAATTAAATATCTACATTTTTATTAAGTTCAACACGTTTTAAATAATCTATTTTCATTACTAATATGGCAAAAAGTTGATTTATCGTGAAATTCAATATTGTTCATTCATTGTTACAGTTTCTATCGAATATTTGATTATTATCGATCCGGGGCTGTGGTTTTTTTTTCTAGTGCAGTATCTTCATGAATATAATATTACTCTCTATGAAAAAATTTTATAATAATTCTTACGATTATCTATTTATCTATTATCACCATGTATGAATAAGTGAACGAAAGAAAATGACGCATAAAAAAGATAGTATGTAACATGCTTTCCACAAGATGCTAAAAATTCCCCTTTATATTATCGCAATTCAGTATCTTAAAAATGTTTTGCACTACATGTACGATTAAAAAAATATAAAAAGTATTTTATAAATATTATATTTTACAAAAATAGAATAAAGAACGTCAAAACGTTATAAAATAATTAAATAAATTTATTTTTTAAATCAAGTAAAAATAGCTTCTCAAATATTTTTAAAATAATTATAATTTAAAAATAGGTTATAAGGTAATGTTAAAGTAAAAAAAATTATGTTATCAATATGAACGTTGTAATTGAATATTACTAAATTTTATTACATACATTTACATAATACTTATCAGCTTTTATATATTATTTTTAAATGAATTTATCAAATTTTAATATATTTAGTATTAAAAATATCAAGAAAAGACTTGATAAAATTGTATTCTGATAAGAAATAAAAACTAAATACATATAATATTTTATTACATTACAGTTTAGTATTTTTGATTATATAATTATATAATAAAATATTCAACATTGTATTTAAACTTTACAGAAATACAAATAAATATTTTAAAAATTTAAAAAAACTTTATTTTAATTCATCTATATCGGTGTTTTTTTTGGTATTCAAATTATAAATTTCAAATTATAAACAAAACAAAATTTTAAATAAACATTAAAACATTACAATAATCAATGCTGTAATATTACTTCTCTTTAAATAAAAAATGACAATATTATTGTTATTTTATAATTCAAGAATACTTTATAAACTTAAATTTCAAATAGTAAAAACAGTTGTTACTTTATAAATATAATAAAATTTAACTGAATATATAATAAACTTAATAAATTATAATAATAGATTTATAAAAATTATGTGAAATCAACTTCTTATTAAAGCTTTTTAGTTTTTATTTATGCAAATATTACTGTATTTATTTTTGTACAACTTTCAATATAATTTAAACTGAAAAGATCTTTTACTTAAAAAATTTCATTTTAATGATAAAAAGAGCATATGATATGTTGTCAACAGACTTTTTAATTCAAAATCACTTATTTCAAAAGAAGAAAAATCCATAATTTCTTCTGCAATTCTTTGTGCATAATATTTTAACATATCCTATGGATTGCAATGAGTGCAATTTATAGAATATAATAAAAAAATAAAAACTATACATAATGTAGATATTGAAAAAAAGATGAATTTGTCATTGTAAGAATGATGAACGTTAAATCTCCTTCTAACTCTCCTTTAACTTATATGCTTGCACATATAGACCTATAGAATTGTGCATTTATTTTAATTTATTAAAAAAAAATTTTTTTTTCATTTTAATTTATTAAAAGTATACAAAAACAATGATAATAAAAATTAACATAGAATTATTTATACCGTTGCTTTTGAAATATTAACTGTATGTGTAGAACTTTAAACTTATATAAATTTTTATAGTTCTATTGTGATTTAGTTAAGTGCAAACAAGAAGAATCTTAGTAAATAAGAGAGTTAAAGAGTCCACTATACGTGCTTCTATGTTGAGTGGGAGTTTAAATTCTCTAAACTAGTATTTATTTTATTACCTCTTGCACATTTCCGTACACGTTCCAATTATAAACAACATAAATAAATTATATCTCTCATTGGGAATCACAAAAATGAAATACGCCTTCATAACGGTGAATTCTTACAACCATAGTAAATTAATAACTCTTAATAAATTAAATTTACTTCATAATAAGTAATAAGTACACCTGCATTATTAATAAATATGTGTATCGATTCGTATTACATACCCGACTTGATTAATATATCAAATCCTCTTTCTAAATTTTATGACATTTATGTTAATGATGGAAGGGAATTTAACATTAATCATGGTATATATGACTTATTAAGAGGCGTGATTGATTTATCAGGAGTTATGATCCATTCTTTGTAATTCCAATAGGGGGTTGACCCATTGTTGTGATTTCTTTTATTAGATTAGAATTTCTCTAGCTTCTAAGGCTACGTAAATGTCTTGTTCTCGATCGACTGATGGCGATAGTGTCGTCGAAAATCTACTTAAAGATCTTCTAATCAAACTTCTAAGATTCGTTAATGCAATGTACGATAAAGAATGTGTACATCAGCGTCATACGCGATACTAAGTATCGTATATAAGTCATAAGAGAACATTTTCTTTGAATGAAAAATAAAATTTCAAGTCTTTGCTAAATAAAATTCAAAATACATTATATTACTACTTAATGGTCCAGAAAACATTTGTACCATGAAACAATAAATTCTAGCTCCGAGTCACTAGTAAAACCCAGAATTCAATAATTTCATTTGACTCCAATTTCAAGTATCGTTTAAAAGTTTCAGAAGTAAAATCGAATCAATCAATTCTTCAATCCCTTAAGTCCTATGACAAGTCATGCCAAAAGTGAAAGTAAAAGTCTACATGCCCTGCATCATGAGTCCCTTAATGTTCTCAGTTTCTCCCAATTTATTGTTTGTATTCGTTCTTGTAGAAGATCACGAATACTTCAATCGACGCAGCAACGCTCGTGTCAGCGGCCGACTTTGGCCACATGACAAAACTTGCGGATGATCTATATTAATCCGGTGTCGAAGATTCACAAGTGCGTTGTCCGATGCGAAATTCATGTATCAGCGTCATACATGAGTAGCTATATAATAAGATTCGTGAATGCAATGTACGATAAAGAATGTGTACATCAGCGTCACACGCGATACTAAGTATCGTATATAAGTCATAAGAGAACATTTTCTTTGAATGAAAAATAAAATTTCAAGTCTTTACTAAATAAAATTCAAAATACATTATATTACTATTCTTTCTAAAAAACATTTCTTTCATGTTATATGCAAAATAAATTAATTAAAATTATAATAACGTCAGAATAAATTTATATTCAACAGCATATATTCCCTGTTTCTTCTAATCAAAGTTTCGTCTGAATAAACATATTTTCAATAATAAATTAATAAAGTAGAACGTTAATAATTATTACATTATATAATATGAATATTGCTTATTAAACTTTCTAATCAAACCATCAATTCTTAAACATTGTAAAAAATTCTCAAATTACACGAAACATTTCAAATGAATTATATTTATAATTTAATTTTTTAAGTTATTAAATTGCAAACACTACGAACTTGTAAAACTAAGTTTTTATAAGATTTTTAATTTAAAAACTTTAATATTTTCAAAAACAATTAATTAAAATTTTTAAAACTATTTAATTTTAGGCAAAAAATATGAAAATTTTTTTATTTTATTCATAAATGGCAATTTTCTTAATAAATATTATATTTAAAATTTTTTTAATTTATTTATTTTATTTATAATAGTAATATTTACAAGTTGTAAATTTTATGTACAAAATTATAATTATAATTTTTTTTTTAATTTGTTGATGATACAAATTTCTATCTTTTTTTTAATGATGTCAAAATATAAATGTTTTTTTTTTTAATAACATCTTTTTAAAAAGCTTACAGAGTATTATTTAAGTTATATATATATATATATATATATATATAATAAAATATTACTCTTTAGAGAGTGAAATTGTTTTTAATAATTCTATATATTATATATAATTTCTCGGGCGATTCTACGTAAGTATTCTAAAAATAAAACACGTTAAAAATGATAATTTTTTTTGTATATAAAATGAATTATAATTCTTATCGAATCCATTTAAATTAATATACAATCGTAACCTTATTTGTAACATACATTTCAGATAACAGTTTCTTATATTGTAATCACAGTAAATAAAAACAATAATAAGGTACTGATATTTTAATAATATGATAAAATATAACAATTACAAAAATATCGTAATCATGGATCTTAAAAAGATTTTTTTATTCTTCCTATAATTTTTAAATACCTTTTGAATATTTTATAAATTTTTTTTTTATAAAATATATTAATCATAATTTAGAAATCATCTAACATTATTTAGGTTTATTTTTTTCAGTTAAAATGCACAAAAATGAAAACTTGATCTTGAGTGGCATTCTAAGGCAAGAAATGGGCTCTTACCTATGCATCGCTTCAAATGGCGTACCACCAACAGTTAGCAAACGGTATTACGTAAACGTGCTTTGTGAGTTAAATGGAAACTCTTTAATTGATTTCAATACAATATTACTGATTTAATTTTATATCTATATTTAAAAAATCATATAAGGAAATATTTTTCACCAAGTTCTTGAATAATTTATTTACAAAACTTAATTTCCATTGGTTACGAAAAACTTTTTATTATTTATTTTAAAAAAATTTTTTCATATTAATGAAATAAGAGAAATATAGAATATAAAAAGAATAAAAGAATAGTAGTAATATTATACGTATATATAAGTAATTTTATTATTGGAACATTTATAAATAAAAAATTTGAATATAAAATATCTAAAAAATTATGTAATTCTCTTTTTTATAATTACCATACTTTTGTTTAATAATAATATAATAATATATATGATTTTTATATATTTTTTATATATTTTAAAATATTTTTATTAACATATTTTAAAAAATTTTTATATTAAAATGTTTGAAATTAAATTTAATACCATGAAAAAATTATAATAAATTATTAAAATTTTAAATTACAATTAAATATATGAATCAACTATAATATATTTAGACACAAAATAGAGCATATTTAATATTATTCGTACAAGATATACTAATTATATTTTTAGAAAAAAAAATATGTATATATATATAATATATCACCTTAAGAATAGATAATAAGATCAATTATTGTAATTAATATATTTACTGTATTATAAAGAATGATTTTTATTGACATGGTGAATTTAAACGTCAATAACAAATAATAAATTCAACTTTAAAATTCATTAACATTTTATTATTTAATGTAATATTTAAAAAAATTATAGTATCTTAAAAATAATTGTATCTATTTTTTTTATTTCAGTTAAACCTACGATTAAAATAAGAAATCAAATGATAGTTGCTCAAATAAATCAAGACGTTACTCTAGAATGCTATATAGAGTCTTCACCAAAGTCATTTACTGTTTGGTATATGGATAATGGTAATTCTAGAAACGAGTAAAAATTACTGTTGTAATTATTTTTGTGATATATTTCAAACATTGCATCCTTCAATGGAATTTCAACTACTTACAATTTTTCTACAAAAAATCAATTTAATTATATAATGCAACTTTTAGTTTTATAATTTTATTTTTTTTAAATTACTAATTTTAAAATTTAAATAATTCAAACTATCAGTAACTCATACTAACAATATCATAATATCTTATAAGGCTGTTTTTTACTTCAATATCTTAGCACTTAAAAATAATATTTACTGAAATATCTCCTCGTATTAATATTTGTACTTATTATATATTTAAAAGATTTATATTCAATCTATATTGAATAAATTACAATTTATACAGGGCTAAAAGTGATATTTGATGAAAGACACGTAATGTTGGAAACTGAAATTAATGATTACACCTTCAAAATCAACTTAATAATACGAAGAATTCGACCGTCAGATTTTCATATTTACACTTGTTTTACGGAAAATTCTATTGGAAAAACGAGTGCTGTTATTCGCTTAAGAGGTATTTCTATGTTGTATATTCATTCATGATTGAGTAAGTGCGTATACATCTAATAGTCTATGATTCTGTTTGCATATTTGTTTGTAACCACTTGTTTCTACCTGAGTTGTTCTTATTTTTTTTAAATTGTAAAATTTCTTCTTACTCATTTCATTATAGAAATTTTAAATAAAATTTGTTACATAAATTCTTTCTCTACGTTATTAGTATTATCACAAATGTATCAAAAATTTTGTCAATCTTTATTAGTGTACTATCAATTCTTCTTATAATAATAATAATAATTTTTAGTAAGTTTAATTGTAATTCTGTTAACACGATTCGATTTGATAATGATTTGTTTCATATATTTATTTTTACTTTCAGATTATTTGATATTTGTATTGTTTTTATTAGCTTTGTAAGTACTTAATTAAAATTTGATTAAAATTAGTAATTTTTAAACTCTGTAAATATTTATTTATTCTATCCATTGGTTCGTTTTATTTGAAATGAGTGATCACTATCTCTATATGAATCTCAGTTTTGTATGTCACTTGAATTAAAACAAGGTTTGACTTTTTTTTGTTCTTCTTTTCCAATTCTGTTATTATTATGAAAAAAAAGTTGTATTTGATATTTCGAATTAGATGCTTTTACATTATTTTTTACTTTTATAAATTTTCAATTTTCATATTTTAATGCTGTCTATTTTTTCATATCTTAATACATAAGGATTTGTCAGATGCTTGTCTCTACAAGGACAAATTTTTTTATTTTGTTTTCATTATTCTTATAAAAATACATACTCTTCTTTTTCTATTACTTTATGTTTGAAATCATTGTTCAATTTAGAATAGTTGTTTTTCTTAATATGCTTAATTAAAATAAAATATTAAGAATTTTAATTTTTTACGTCACTTTTTATAATGATGTTTAGAAATTGACATACATTACATTAATCTAGTATATACGATATATTATTTACAAGAAATTAATATTAGTACTTAATTCAAAATAAATAAATTAATAATATATTAATAATTTTTAAAAGTTAATTTAAAGCAACTATAAAATATTACAATTTTTCTTACTTTAATATGAGATATTTACTTTAATATGAAAAAAATCATAGCATATTTTTATAAATAAATAATACAAAATCCAGTATCCCTTAAAGAATATTTTGATTTGAAAATTCTATACTTTCTTTTTCAAAACTATTATTCTAATCATTCATATCATCAACTTAAATAATATTTATAGAACAACAAACATCCAGAAGAACGACAATGCCAATACATTTTATCACTGATCAGAAATCCATAACAAATACTTTGGGAAAGATGCACAATGACTTAAGCTCAAGTAATAATCTGTTCAAATTCGACTCGAATAGATTCATAGATAACATGACATCACTAGTTCAAAATAAAGACAAGTATTTGAACTTTCCTGAAATTCTGGGAGAACATTACGGTTCAACCTTTTCTCCGGGATCCCATTATCTCAACAGTGCAACATCTGCAACTGAAGGAAAACAAACTGTAAAAATCTTCACTGCATACTTTGCTATTTTCGCCATGATCCTTTGTTGAGAAAAGATATTTGCTGCGCTTAATGTAGACACAACATACCCCTATATAGCAATTCGAAAATTCTTGTGTATCAAATGATGTTAAACAAACCTGATTAAATTCTGTAGAAATAAAATTTTACCTCTTATAAAATTTAATTTTTAAAAATAATTAGGTGACAATTATTATTATATGAAATTACAGTGTAGAAAAAACAGGAAATTTTGTTAAAAATTTGAGAATTTCTTAAAGAATTTTGTATTGGTAAAATCCAGATCTAAATATTTAAAAATGTAGTTTCATAATTTTATTTAATAAAAATTCTTAAATATTCATTATTCAAAATAAAATCATTTGTTAATTAATTAATTTAATTCCAATTATAAAAAAAAATTATTAAATAAATTTGTATATATGTAAGCGAACTTTTTTTTGTTTCATGTAAATAAAATATATAAATGTATAACTTCGTATTATCATTAAAAAAAGGAGTTAATATTTTTTTATGTTTTGAGAAAATAAATGTAAGGTTAATGTTAGAGGAAAATTTTCTAAGTTTATAATTATACTTCAATTTTATCCTAAGTTTGTTTAAATTTTGATTAAAAAGAATGCTAAAATAATTACCGATAACATTTACTTATTTAGTGAATCAACTGAAATTATTTAAGTGTCTTAAATTTTTTAAATAACATTTATATCGATTTTAAATAACTCAACAATAGTTCTATATTATAATATAAAAATTAATTTCAACAATATTTATTTGCAATTTTTTATATATTCTTTTCTATATTTTCAATAATTATATCATCATAAATATTGTAAATATAAATCATGAAAATTAAAATTAAAATTTGTAATGTATAAATTTAATAATTGATGTACGTTAAGCGGTATACACAATTTAAATAAAAATCGAATCATAATCAAAGTACGACAATAAACTTGTTTCATAAAAGAATTTTTTCAATATTTTGCGATAAAAATTATTAATTATTTCATTTAAATTTTCTTTTTATAAAATATTGTAACAACTTTACCAAAAACACTATTAAAGTAAATAAATTTTTTTTTAATTCATTTTGTATTTGTAGTAATATTATAACATATAAATTTAAAATATATTTATAAATAAAATATAGATTTTTATTTAAAAATATAATTGCTCATTTGAACTAATACTAGTATACATTTGTGAATTTCTATAAAACTATATGTGTAGATACACAAAGTATGAATAAGCCATAATTCACAAAATATTGCTTTTACTAATTCAGAAGTTGATACTTAATATCAATCAACCATTTATTTTTGGATATAGAAAACATTCTTTAATACATATATTTTGTTACACTCATATATTTTGCACTGGAAAAACAGAAAAACTTCTATAAACATAGATTTATAAAATAATAATTTTAAAAGTTAAATGTTAAATTTTACAAAAAAATTTTTTAAATTATCTCACAATATTTTTTACCATATATTAGCAAAAGCTATTGCTATGAAAAATATAAATTTCAAATGTAATCATTTTTTCCTAATACTTTTTTTAGTAGCTTTCAATTATATATCCTTGGAATATAATTATAATTTATCAATGGTAAAATTTAAATATTTTTTCTAGTTATTTTTGAACTAATATATTTCTGGTTTTAACAAATACTTTTTATTTTTAATCTACTTTGAAAAATTGAAACTTTGTAATAATAATAACTATTATTGTTTTTCTTATTGTTATTATTATAATAGCAAAAGTTTAGAAGTCGAATCTCCACCTTTAAAGATAAGGCATTAGTATAAAGAAATATTTTTATTTGATCTTTTCTCAATATCTATATATTAATTTATATTGATACGACAAGCCCTAAAAGATCCTTTGTTTATGTATAGAAGGAAAAAACTATAGCTGTAACTTAGAAATATAAGTTTTGTCTAGCTACTAAGAAATATTAATATATATGTATGATAGAGATGATACACAACCGGGTGTGCACAGCACAAAGCCTTATTAGCTCGGTAGATACTTCCTACATTGTATTCTATGCCATTTAAAATGAAGGATGTGCTTATTTTTTTGGATCGGAGACCACTTCTCCGAGTTCATCTCGAAAAGTAAACTCATTCAAATAAATAAAATAAACAAATAGCTTATGTGCACAGAATGGATGGCTATTTCACTTTACTAATATTGAGAAACCGTCCGGAGATTTATGATCTTGCGAATGCATTGTGCAATAAATCTATGATTATTTGCGATCACAGAGGAACAGTTAATACATAACTTTTTTTTTGACGAAAAAATTAATACCTCTTGTCAACTTAGCAATTCCTCTCATTAAGATAAATATGCTAAAGCTAACGATTCTTTTTCCTTTCCGGTGTGGGCTTTTGGCTCAAGTTGCTGATTTCTAAATGGGTATCACTGCATGCTCGAAAGTATACCGGTCGAATACAAAGGCAGAAAACTGGTTAAAATAGATTTCATGCATTTTTTTAAGGACTTTAAATATTATATATGATGGAAAATATGATCGTGATACAATGAAAATTCAGAAAATAAAATTATTATTTAATAAATAAAAATATTCAAGTGATAAATGATAATGATAAATATTCAAGTGATGAAATATGCAATTTTTTGTGTAATAAAAATAATAAAATAATTTGCACACTTAATAATCATGATTTTTAATTTGTAGTAAATCATGGAGATTAAGTTATCTATAAAAAACTTAAATAAATTTTCATGAAATTTCATGTTAGTTATGTTCCTGGTTTATAGTAATAAAATTAATTAAATTTCCTTTAAATACTTGAAGAAATGAAAAATTAATTTTTTTTAATTAAAATTTATATATTTAATACTAAAGCTAATCGTTGAAATTTATTATTCACACATTATAACAATTTCAACTTAATACTACTGATATGGCTGTCAGTTTCGAAAACTATGAATCTTCCTTCATTTACAATTTTACTCGTAAGTAATGAAAATAAAGCTGACAATTAGAAAGGAGGATTAGATAACTATAAATTTCATAATAGAGTTTATGAAAATAAAATTTTATAACTATAGAAAAATTCGTAACGAAAAATAAAACCAGAAATTTTTCAACGTACGTAAAAACTGTATGAAAATCATTTTTAACTATTATATAAATATTAAATACATTTTTTTAAATACTTAAATCTTAAAAAAACGTTTTGAAATATATTAAAATTATTATTTTTTAATCAAATGGTTTAAATTTTAGATATGAAGAAATGTTGAACTATATTCAAAAATTTTCTTTCTTTAAAAATTTATTGTTTAGTATTCGAATAACGGAGTTAATAACTTTTTAGAGTATAATGTTATAGATATACACGAGATTAAATAATAGAAAACCAAATTCTTTAAAATTTTGCCACATATCTGAGATTCTACCTGTATTTCATTACAATTGAACTAAAGTAACTTATAAGAATTTTTTAATTTTGGTTTACAAAATTGTCAATACGTCGTATCTTTAAAAAATGCTTGTAACTTTTTTTTTATGTGATCTATTAATGTTCTCAAATTAATTAAATTCTCAATTAATTAAGAAATGCAATGTTACTTATTACTTGGTACTATCGACAATATAACCTTGTATATAATTATTTTTACTTCTAACAATCTTTAATAAAAATATATATTGATTTCAACAAATTTACGTCATTTGTTGTTATATGTTATTATATGATAAATGGAAATTTTAGCAATAATAAAATTTTATGAAAACTAAATCAGTTTTAAAGAATGATAAATAGAAATAAAAACATCATTGCATATAAAACAATAAATAATCTTATATTCTAATATACGGTAAAAATATAAATATAAATGGTTGATAACAAAACAAATTGTTTTCATAAATATCAGAGGTGAATAAGAATAAACGTTTATAATATTAAGCTTAAAATCTTGTTAAATATGTATTTTAATTATTTTTCTATTGTGATTTTATTATTATGATTATTATTTTATGATTGATATTTTATTATTATCAATATTATATTTATATTTTTATTATATGTATATTTTATGAATATATTGTATTAACTCATATTATAACTGATATAAAAAATTTCAATCATAAATATAAAAAAGTAATGAATAAAGTAGGAGTAAAGTACAAGTACATTTACATATAATTCAAGAAATGTTTGTTAGATATTTATGTTAAATACAGTAATTAGAGTAATTGAATACGAAATGTGACTGCAAAATTTTCTTATACTTGAAACCAACTTATTTATGTAATTGGAAACAATTTATAAAATTATATATATATGTATATAATTATCCATATTTCAAGTATGTATTTTCTTTTAGCCTCATCATCTATCCACCGGTTTATCATTTAGTTTTTTCTGAGTAACAGAGATTCTTAAATACTATTTTAAAGCATAGATAATATTTAAAATAAAATGTCTATATTTTCACTCATTTCACACATTAAGTGAGAATTAATAATAGAAATACAAGATTTTTTATTTTTTTCAAATTAGTTGTTAGGTATATAAAACAAAGATAGTGTAGTGTATATAAATAAGACTTCCTAAAATATGAATGTCTATTTAGTATGAAATAAACTACATTTAATTTTTAAAATTTTTAAGAAAAATCTTTGACAAAATTGTGTAATTACTCAATATCAACTATATATTTGACAATGAGTTCATTATCGATAGAATTAGCATATACGATGTAAAATGAAAAGAAAAACGTAAATAGAGGAAAATAAAAAGTTTAAAACGATAATTCATAGAAATCAAATAAATGTAATATATAGAAATAATTCAAGATGCCTTGAACATGTACTCCTTTTAACAACTATTATTATTGCAGTGTCATTATTAAGCATTCAATTTGCCTATATTTCAGCAAAAAGAACAAGTTATTTCACCAAATAATAAAAATTTTTAATTCAAATATGAAAAAATTATTTGTTTAATTTTTTAAATGTCAATTTTTATTAAATAGTAATATAATATTTATTATTTTATTCATCTTTCACGTTCTTACGAATTATTACGACTATTATTATACGAATTTAAGAGTGCCGCATGTTCACATCCACATTCCAGAAATTGAAACAAGAAATAATTTCTAACATCACGTATGCATTAAATTCAACTTAATAATAAAATCATGACGTCATAAATCTATAGGATACTAATAAAAAGTGTATTATTATTCTATATTACTTATTTTGTATCCATTTAAAGATGAAAAATTGTATATTTCGAAAAAAGTAGCGTCTATTACAAAATAACATATTTAGATGAAATTAAAACCAAACATTATGTGAGTTTGTATTGACGGAATACGGAATAGCCAATCAGAATCTTCAATTTTATCCACCAACCTAATGTGTTCGCATAATTTAGATTTATACATAGAATTTTACATTTGATTTTTTTCAAGATTGATGAGTAATGGAGTGCTAATTGAAATAAAAATGCAGTAGCTTCTGATGCGTAAAAGATTAAATAAATAAAATCAATACCAATACATAGTAATAAATAAGATCATATTTTTCTTGTTAAATTTGCCGATACAAATATCAATAATTAAAAAATTATAAAATAATTATTGTTAAATATTATAAGTTAAAATAAATCAAATTTACTCAAACATTCAAAAGCTATTAGGTAATTAATATTTTACACTAAGTTAATTAAAAATTAAATAATTTTGAGTTTGATCTTTAGTATTTTTGTTAAATATAACATTTTTCCATTAAATTGGAAACAACCAATATCTTACTTTGGATAATTACTGCATCCTTAAATAAATTAATTTAATACTTTTATTAATTATAAATTTATCGTTATTATTTTTTTAAATGAATAATTAGAACTTTGATTTTTAGTTTTCTTTTCTGACACGTTCAATGTTTTTTACACTATTTTAATGTTTCTTACATGCTTCGATATCAATGTGTCGAAAACCGTAAACTCATGTCATTTACTCACCAGTACGAGAAGGCGTGAGTCTTTCGAGCATCGTTGACTATTATTCATAAGTGAAATTCTGTTATATTTTAATTTTCAACATTACAAAAAAAATCACTAACATTGTAAATAAGTTACGTAATATAAATCTTGACTTCTTAACTTGGATAAAATAACATATAATATTAGCATTGGGCAAGAAAACTGAACCCAATCTCGCATATTTGCTACATTTTTTTGTGAAACCACATCAAGAACATGATTTGGTAATGGCGAATGGAAATGACTAAAAATTCTATATCTAAAGAAAAAGAATATCGTTTACAACTATGAAGTTAACTTTTTTGTGATTTAATTCTTTGTACGGTATTAAGAACATTAGACAGCCATCTGCTTGAACGATTCATCCAAATATTGGATAAAACAGATTTAGTGCTTTATAATACATTTTTTTTCATTCGTATGTCTTTAAGATTATATTATTCTGTGTGAAACCCTCACAACATAAGAAACCGAGCTTAGCCTCTTAATTCATCGTTTCCCATGAACGCTCTCATGCATCAAGTAGTGAATAAAACGACAAGAAGAGGCAGCAGCCGTAACTGGAGAACATTTTCCTTGTTCAATTCAGCAGCACTGCTTGTACAGCAGGTAATGCGTAATTTAACCTTGACGCACCACGTCATTTTTTTTTTTTAATTTAATCACATTAAAATTTTCTATCTCGTGTCACGGTTATGGCAAAAATTAATATATAATGCAAAATATCTTTTGTAAAAAAATAAAAAAGCGAAAACTACTTGTTTTTTTGTGAAATTTGACCTACAAATAAATGGTACTTATTACTTTTATTTAAGCCTAAAAAAACTAAAAAATTGTATTTTATTATGATTTTATATAATCTTTTATGCAAGTTGAATATAATGGAAGTTTTTATCAGAATTTTTGATTAGATAATTTTTATTTATTATCAACATACTTTATTTTTAATTTATTTCAAAGATTAAAGGTAAATTTTTATTAATAAAAGAAATTTTAATTCAAAATATTAAATATATATATATATATATCTTATTAGTAAAATAACATAGATCTTACAATTAAGAAAATTTATAATTTAAAAATAATTTTAACTATTTCATTATTTCCACTTTTTGCCATTGATTATAAATACATAAAAGTTATTTTAATTAAAAATAGTTATTTTAATGAAGTAATTATCTTATTGAATTTAAAGGCCGTAACATTTAATTTTGAATTTCAAATACATGGTTAAAAATTAAAAAAATTTAGTTGATTTTATCGTCTATGTATTAAAATATTTTAATAGTATTGAATGCCCAAGATTTGAATTTATTATAATATTAATAAGTCATAAATAATTATTTCATCTAAGAAAATATTCCAAGTTAACATAATATATTAACACCTATATATTTTTCATTTTTGTTCTGACTTTGTTATACCATTTTCTCTTTTCAAAATATATTAAGTAAAATGTTATGTATATCATGAGGAGGACGAAGAATGGCCAGCGACTTGTCCAGCAGTTGCACAGAAGTCAACGAACTCCTCAACGATGAAAAAGAAGAAGGTGAAATATCCCTTGAAGATGTCAGCTCGTCTGAAGAGGGACAACCTTATAAATATCTACCCAGAGCATTTGGGCAATGTCCATATTGCCTGTCCACACAACACTGTGCTACATGGTGTAAAAGCCTGACAATTAATAAAAATAGTATTAAACGAGGTAAGAATAAAAAAGATTTTCATTATTTAAATAATTTTATTTAATTATTTGTTATTTTAAACATAAATAAATAAATATAAATACATAAAATGTAAATTAATAATTGTGATACAAATTTTTTAAAATATTATTTCTATTTTTGATTTAAATTTAGTATTTTAGTATTATATAATCGTACAATATTTTGTTAGCTGATAGTAAAGCAAGAGGTATCAGAAGTAAAAAAAAATTTCTTAAAATATTTTTAATATAATATAAAATAGTAACTTTAACAAAATTTTAGAGAATTTTGAAATATAATTATGGCAGTAAAAATAAAAAGTATTGTAAAGTATATAAAGCTGTAAAAATTATTAATTGTTTCTGTACTCGGTTTTGGTAAAATAGCTTAATATGAGTAATTTGATTGTCTTTTTTATAAGCGATTGGATAGCAATGTGAGCGAAGATGACGAGACCGAAGTAAACGATATTTTTTATTATTATCAGCTATAAAACAAATTTGCATTAAACAACGCAAAAACGTTTAAAAAAAGATTTAACGTGAACCCTGATATTGATTAGATCAAGTGTCTTGAGATATTGTTTATGTATTTTAAGAAAATTAAATTTACCTGAATTAATTTTTAAATAAGTAATTAAAAATATTTCAACATGAATAGGTTTTTTAAACGACTTATCTGAAATTAGTTTGAATATTAATTATATGTAATAGTATAATTTAATATTTATTAAAATGAAATAATCAAAATAGTATTAAAAATGTCAAATATTGTAATTACTTTATGGTGCAAAAGCAAATTCTTTACTGTTATCTTATCCTAAAACCAATATTAGCAATTTGCTATTAAGATACAAAAATTTTAAATTTAATTTCTTAGGTGTTAATAAAGTATAATTTTATATATTATATAAATATATTTTATTTTATTTAATTATCAATATTTTAATTAAATAATATATTGATTATTTTATATTAAATGACGTTGTTTTCCTATCATTATTTTTTTGGTACTTCATCATTTATTAATATTAATTAATTTTTTTAATAAAAAGTCCTAAAATACAAGGTACTAAAATCTAATAAATATATAATATAATGATATTAATATGCTTTACTTTGTTCTATATATAATGCATATATTATTAAAATGTAGTAAAATGTATTTGTAAATTTTAAAGTATCACAAGTATTAATGAAATGTTTAAAAATTAATATAATATAACATAAAAATTTACAAATAATTAGGTAATTTAATTAAAAATAATAAATGTAATTTATGATTTTTTAAAGATATTTTATATAAAATAAAAAATATATATGTATATACTATGAATAAAAAAATTTCTTGTATTTTTCAAACAATTCATAGTTTTATTTATAAATCAAATCATATTGAGCAAATAAACTAATCAGTTTCTTAAGTATCCTAATTCTTTTTATGAAGCTTATATTTAATGTAATGTTCAATTTATTTGTACGTTATAAATCTATGAAACAATTGATATAATTTTCACAGTATCTGTTACTACGGTTTTATAAAATTTAAAGTAGATTTAATAAATTTCTAGTATTTAAAGTATATTATTAAGTTATATAAAATTTCTAATTCATTGTTTCAAAATTTTTATTATTATTCTTAGATGTTGCAAAAATATTTTTTGAAATAAATTATGAAAATACGAAAAAAAATTTTAATTATTTTTTTAATGTATAATAACACTAAAAATTAAATCTAAACACAATTCTTTATTATATTAATATAAAATCTATTAATTTTATATAAAAAAAATTTTTTTAATGTAATTATAAAAGTTGAAAATATTTATTATATTATACATAATCGTATAATTATGGAATTTGATATTGAAAAACGATCATTTTTCAAAATTTTTTAATATTGATTGTTAGATATTACATTAAAATTTGTATCAACAAAGTTAATAATAGTTAAGGCTTATAGTAATTATAAGAAATTTTTTTATAAAAGCTAGACTCACATATTAACAATTATATGCTTAAAGAATATCTTAAATTTAAGCTTTATATTACTCTAATCGTTAATAAAATATTAAAAAAATCAATATTTTTCTTTACCGTTTACAATTTTTGTTAAAAATATTTAATAAATTTTACGTGGATTTAAAATAAATATCTTGTAATGTAAGGCTTAATATCTTTTATCTAATATTAATTAACATTAAAATATTAATAAAAAATGTATAGAACTAGAATCTTTCTTTAATATGTGTGCGATTAATAAATAATTTAGCTTATGATTTCTTTAAATCTGTAGTAATTTAAAAAAGTATTAATATTTTTATACATTTAGGAAAAAAACAATTTTTTACACCGTGTAATAATAAATTACTATTTTAAATATTGTTTTTTTTTTATCATGAAAATTAAAAGAAAATAAAAACATGCTATTGAAAAAATGTATAAATTTTTAACTCTAACAACGCCTAATTTATCTATTCCAAGCTTGTTATTTTTTATTTTAAAATATTTGAATTCGCCACTGCTCTAAACTAAATAAGCGCAGACTTTAACATCTTAAGTATTCCTGAAGAAAATTCATAGTTTTAAAGTTCATAATCTGTCTGTAGTCTGTTTGCTAATTCAAACAAACGTAATAATTAAAAATTTAATGATAAAAACTTTAATGTTTTATGGTTCATGCTAATTATGTGATAAGTAATTAAAACGTTACTAAAATTTTCTAATAAATAAAATTGCTGAATTATAATAAAATGTTTCTGATAATGTTAGCTTTTAAATTGATATATATAATTAAATGATATAATTTTCTTGCAAAAGCTAATTAACATTTATCTGAAATAAACAATTCATCAAAATTATTTTATTTTATTACTATAGATGTACTGATTGTTTCTATCAATTACGATTTGTAAATATACTATAATTAACGAAATTATTCACTACTATATATTTCTTAAGGTTTTTGTATTCGCAACTAATTTTTAAAAATAATTTCTATGTCGTATTAACGTATTATAATATTAATATTATAATAGTTTTTGAATTTTAAAAGCTGAATTTTATTCCGAATTGTTGCTTAGAGTTTTTATAACTAATGAAATTGAAATCTTAAATATTTTTTTCAAAAATAAAAATATTTTTGTTTTACATTTTTTCTATAAACTCTTCACTTTCTTGTTTTTTACCACAACTAACATTTAAAAAATTTTAATCGATATGTAATAAAACTTCAATCTGAAGAACTTACCAAAATAATATTTGTTCACATGATTCATTACTTTAAAATCTAAGTATAGTTTAAAAATACCAATAAAAATATTTTTATTATTTATTATTTTATTTTACTTAAAAATCAGCATTTTTAAATAATTTGTCAGGTTTTTTTAATTTGAGAATATTTAAAATTATAATAAAAATATTTTTTTTTTAATTTGAATCTAATGTTTTGAATACTATCTTATATCAATTGGACAATCAGTGCATTTATTTAAAGCTAAAGAAACAATAATAAGACTATAATACAAAAGCATGAGTATTTATTAAACTGGCGTACTGGCCCCCTTCAATCGCTAATGAAGCAGAAGCACACCCTATTGTTGCCGAAGATGCGGGCCTGCAAGGGAAAGAGAATCGAAGCAGACGACGGTACCACAAAGATAGCACAGATGCTCGCATTTCTGCTGACCCAATTGGACCGAAAAGTATCAACTCCTACAGCACCCTACAGGAAAAAAATAAAGACGATGACACAACAGCCAATAATGATCTTGTGCCCATATCAAGCGACAGTGATATGGAACTGGTTGGTCTGGGGCATGAAACCAAATCAGAAAAAAGATCTCGCCGACCACTTAAATCAAGTAAAGCACGGAGAAGACGACGCAACAAGTCCCCGTCAGTTGCTTCATTATCACTCTCACCATCTTCGATCGACCTCACTCTTTCTGTCAAGGAATCTATTCACAGGCTTGAACCGAGCTCGCTTACATCCAGTAAGAAGGATAGCATCCATTCGAAATGTTATCATCGCACGCCTGCCAAGAAGAAAATCATCAATAGCAGACCATCACTTTCTATTCATAGGCATAATAGGTCGCGCGCCTCCCCAATGGTCACTAAACAAAGAACTGGGCGACAAGCACAGCTACCAGCACTTTCACATAAATCCTCACCTCGCCAACGTGAAACAGGAACCTCATCAAATCTCATAGGAAACTCACAACTACCATCAGTGCGGGGTAACGTTACTAAGCTTCTTAAAAAAGTTCGACGATTGGAACCATTTTCTAGTAGAAGAAGAGAAAAAGGATCTTCACTTAAAGACAAACTAAGTAATATCATCAAAATCAAGAAAGAAGCAACGGTCAGCACCGTGAGTACCACTACTACCACCAATACAACAAGTAGCACTACCAATAGTAACGACACCACCGCAACCATCATTACTACTACTACTATGACCACCACTACCACCGCTGCTGCTGCTGCTGCTGCTGCTATCACTACTGATGCTTGTACTCAGGAGACCAATAAAGAAAATTTAACCAAATTAACTACCAAAGAACAACAAACTGTAAAATCTAAAGAAGAGCCTACATCACATCATATTATAGAAGTTTCAAGTAAAGAAAAAGACAGAGATGACGACGAAGATCTATTAGTTCTACGTCAAAAAGCCCTTGAAACAAAACAAAAAAAGAGTGTAGCAATAAAACTCGAAGATGTAAAAAATGAATCTATCGATGCTGTGCAAATGCAAGAAAAAGCTACAGATTTGCTACAAAAGGTAGTGCCCAATTTGCGCAATGATGACAATGATGAGGATCTTGAGTTACGAATGATAGCATTACGTTCAGCTGTGCTGAAGAAACATCACACTCGTATGCAATCTGGCATCAAGCGTAAAAAAAAGAGTGAACCCCCTGTTATACCGCGAATAGAAAGTCCTTTCACTTCTAGCTTTATTGAAGATTTTCCCTTATTAGCCAAGATCTGTAGTCCAACCTCACCCCTTGGATCAAAAAAGGATTTATATTGCGATGAAGACATGGATTTAGACTCCGATATGGAGCTCGATGCAACGCCGTACTCACCCAGTGATAATGTGAATAAACCACTATTGCTCAACAATGTCGAGCCCTCATGTACTATTACAAATCAAGAGTGCATAATAAATCCAAGTCTTTATTCATCTTCTAACCCTATAGAAATATCATATCATCAAGATCAAACAGTTGACCTTCTCGACAGCAATGTAATGAAATTTGCAACCCATGAGTCTCGACCTTATTCACCGACAGATGCAACTATTTACGATCCTGATTTGCCAGGTGTGTGCTTCAGTAGTACTGAAGCTCCACCTCTTCAACCACCGCCCCTTCCACCTTTACCACCCCTTGGTATGCTCGGTCCTCAGCAGCCAATGATACTTGGATGTGCAATTAATTTATCAAATGGCTACACTGACCCTTTAATGACACTCCCTATGTCTGGTTTTCGAACAATTCATCAAGCGTTAAATCCACTACTGCTACCGCCACCGCCACCGCCACCCATAACCACGAGTTCTCTTTTCACTAATCCGGTGACAACAACAACAACGGCAACAACAGCGATGAATACGGCAACGCAACCAACAACAGTAACATTTAAACCAGTGACCAACAGTGAATCGGACGATTTCGGTGAAACAGATCTTGATGGTAGCCCTCTGGTATCAATTGAACAGGACAATGAACGGGCAAGCTGGTCTTTATTAGATGAACCACTTTACCTGCACAATATCAAGAAATCCGAACCAAGTGAACTTCCAAAGCTCGTTAGGCCAATGCCTATAAGTGAATTGCAATCCCGAAGTATCGAAAGTATGTCAAAAAATATAAAGTCACAATCCCAAATGATCGATGATATTTCGAATAACAGGAAGTCGCAAAATTCTAAGACAACGACATTACAATCATTGTGTGAAAAGGAGACTGAAGGAGTGAAGACTAAAAAACTGTTAACGACTAAACGAAAGCGGAGGCAAAGCAATGCAATGCGTTTGAATAAAGAGACAGTCAGTAGTAAACTTTGTTCAACTAACGAAAAATATCAAGAATTTAGTAGCCGAATCTTAAAAGAGAAAAATTGTAAAGATCGAGAGACCAACGTCGAAGATGATGAAGAAGCACTTAGAGAGATATTATTGGCCTCCCTAGCCAAAAGGACAAAAGATCAGCCGACAGAAGCCTTACCGAAATTAGTTGAATCTAAAAATATTCTTAAGCTAAAGGATAGTCCTTTACCAAGTACGACTACTCCAACAAAGTTAATATTCGCGAAAACAATGATGATAAACCATCTTAAAAGACCAGCATTGCAAGCCACATTGGCTGAACAGCCACTGCGAAAAATTATGAAAAAGACAAGCGTTATCCCAGCTTCTACAAAAGTTGTAAATAATGCAAAACGTTATCAGAATCTTCTTATCCAGCGAAAGTTAAACCAACAGAAAATTTCATTGATCGCTTTGTCAAAAAATCGCTTTAAAGTAAATAATAACAACAATAATCATAACATCAATAAAACTAGCAGTAGTATTAGCGAAGTTCAGCGCTCATCAAGTCCACAAGTGATGAAATCGGTGGCTGAAAGTCAAAGAATCATAATTAACCTGAACGAGGATTCTGAAAGTGAATCCGAAGCTGAAGAGATTAAGGCGAAACTCAGTTTCGTTAAGGCTAGACCTACTCTTACTATACCAACAACAGATTTTGAAAAAAGCGTTGATCAGTTTCTTAAAAATGTTAGACAACAACAAGAAATGACTACCATTGTTACAACTACAACTACAACTACAACAATAACTAAAACCACGACCAGCTGTATAAATGCATCTAATTTAAACTCTACCCAAAAGCTATTAGTTACAGAAACTTCACCAGCTACTTCAGCTGCTAAAATTAACAATCCTGTAGCATCCAAATCGAGTGTTATTCCTACGAAACTTACTGTTGCTACTGTACCTACCGCAACTATTGTAGCAACATCTTTGAGAAATGAGACGTCAGCTTTAAATAAATCCAAAATCATTAAGCCTACAATGAAGATTCCAAGTATATCGGCTACTCCTCAGGTGATAATTTTTAATCATCTTTTTAATAATAATTTTTAACGACTTATACTCACATTTTTTATATACGCAACTTGTATACTTTTTAAGCAATTTTTTTATAAAAACGATAAAAATACAAGTATATGCAGTTTAACTAATAATAAATGTTTACGCGAATAAACTAATAATATGAAAATATAGATAATTTTGTAAAAAAAAACATAATTTAGAAAAGAATTTTACAATATTGTTTAAAATACATTAAATAACAATCAAATTGAAAACTTATTTTTTAAATTTTTTTTATAATGCTAGTTTCATAAACAAAATCAACATTACATAAAAAATTGAAAACGTTAATTTTGATTACGTTCGAAATATGATTTTCTTAGTATCAAATATGAAATACATTTTTTAATTAAACTTTTTTCACTATTTTAATTTTTATGAATGTAATAAATTCAATATTTAGAATATCTTTCCTTAAAGTTCCGTTTTGAATTCTGTAAAATTTTTATATATAAAGATTCTTATAATATTATAAAGATCCTTTTATTTCAAATCGCTTAAACTTATGTGTCTAAAGAAATTTATAAACATAAATTTGATTTCAAAATTTTGCACAATTGATTATTACAGAATAATTTTTTTAATAAAATAAAATACGATTCTAATAATACTTCCGATTTGCATTGAATGTATTTTATAATTCTGGACAATGTATTTTTTATAAACACATGAAGCTATTGTTTATTTACAACAAATTAGAATTAAAGATAAAAATGACACGTCGTGTACAAAAGTTTCTTAAAGAATACGGTAAATTTACCAAGCACGAAAATAATTTCTTTTAATACATTTTTAGGCTGTAAAGCATTTACCAGTGTCTCAACAAGAAGAGTATCGACGTTTGAAACAACAAATATTCGAACGCGAAAAACTACGTTTACAAAAATCAAAGGATTCTACCTCAGCATCTTCACCAGTAGTAACGTCTGGTAAAAGTATAAGTACCTCTTCAAGTCCCACCTTATTATTGTCAGGTATATCTGCATCGTCCACCCCAAAAATTGGACAGGATACCCGAATACAGGTTTCAAGCAATGTTATATCACCCCTAAACAAAATAGCTCCTAAGACGCAATTAGTGGCAACGATAAGCCCCATGTCGAAACAAAACCTTGGAAACATCATGAGCAAAGCAACGACCCAGACAACTCCAATCTTGTCTAAATCAATCATTAGTAAAGCCAGTGTCACCTCGAAAACCTCGATTCAATCAAGTGCTCGCTCATCTGTAACTAGACAACAGCAAGTTAAGCTCATCGATAAAATGAATGATGCTTTAAAGATTCAGAAAAATCAAATTAGGGCGGTTGCTCATAAAGTCTCTTCTTTAAGAATACTTACAAAAGAACAGCTTGATTTGAAGAGTTCACAGTTACAGCGAACAATGGCAGAATCCGAGAAACGCATTATCAAAGACAATCTCCAGTTCAAAGATACGAAAAACGAGTGCAAAACAACTTTAAATCTTGATGTCTCCAATAAATGCATTTCACCAATTTCTATTAATGTACTACGTGCCTCAATACGGAATAGCCCAAAAGAAATTCCAATAATAGAAAATTCATCAAATGCTGATAGGTCAAAAGAAAATTGGGAAGATTTTAAAAAAGTCGTTAACGAAGAGGTGAAATCCTTATCGAATCTCTGTGCAGAAAAACAAAAGGAGCTCTTATCGAAGACTGAAGAAGAATTAATTACAAAAAGGTATCGGAAGCTACACTCATTTTCAAAGTAATGTTTACTTAGAAATTTACATGCGGTTTTTTACAGTTAATTTTAATAAATATTTATAATTTTGTATTGATACTTCTTTTTAATACAAAAATAAGGATTTTATTTGTTAAATTTTGTAGATATTAAACAATTAATATAAAACAGTAATAGTTTCAGTTTTTAATTATATTACTAATTTGTTTTTGAAGTTCATAAAAATTGAAATTAAGTTTTTTTTCTGTTTCCTACATATAATTATTTTGATATTAATTTAAATATTTGCAAATTCTTTTAAGACATTCGGTTTTGGATGACATTACCGAAATGTCGGGCAATCTTCGTCAATGGGAAATAGAACGAGATCTGCAAAATATGTTGAATACTGAAATAAATAAACTTCGAGAACAATTACGAATAGCAGAAGAGAAACTGCAACAGCAAAAGGAAAAATTAAATACCATTCAACCTAAGGTGTCTGTTTATCATGAAAAAATCAACAGTGGCAGAAAAGAATGCTTCAGACTATCTAAGATATGTAATAGTCTTGGTCAACAGATTATTGGATCTAATTACAAGTATATAATCATAATATTATTTATAATAATTAATTAATTAAAATTTTCTACAGTTCATTGTAGATATTATGAACTAATATGTGTTTGGACGATTCTTAGCTATTAATTTTGAAGTTTTAAAATTAAAGTTTTAATGAAAATGAAATTATTGCACAACTATAATACTTATACATGTGAACAATTTTATATAACTTCTGCAAATCGACACTACTAGTACCAATTAATTTACTTCAAATAATTTTGGATATTGCAAAGAATATTAATTAATAATAAAGCTTATTAAATTTTATTCCTTTTATTTTGTAAAGTTTTAATATATTTTATATAGTTTTACTTTTTATATCTATATATCTAATATCTAATATCAAAAATGACTTGTATATTCAGGTTTTAAAACAAATTCTAGCTTATATATATGTACGAGAAGTAAATATATAAAAATATATTCTAAATGTTTACAAAAATTTTTACACTTTTTTAATACAAATGTTAAAAGTTTTAAAGAATTGTCCAATTATTTATTTTATATACTTTTCATTTATTTTTAATGTTTTCAAATTCTACGTTTTATATCAAATTTCAGTGTTCCTACTGCTGGTGCAGAACTTTTAAATAATAAAATAAAGGAAGTTGCTATCCACACTCAAAAGTTACGCAGTAAAAAAAATCAACCTAAAGAAATTATAAAATCTAATAATTTGACAAAATCAGAAAAAATTAAAATTAAAATTAATTCTAAATCTAATAATAATATTAATTCTAAACGTAAAGAATTTATTAAAAAACAACAAAATTTAAATCCTACTAAAAACAATGAATCAATCTCTAAAACTCACAGTAAAACTCCTAATTTAAACCCAGATAATGTAAATACAGATATTAAAAATCGATTATTAGAAACAAATATCAAAAATACCAGTTCTATTTCAACAAATGTTAATTATACCAAAAGTAAAAAACCATTAATAGAAGTCAATTTAGAGAATACCATTTTTAATTTAGAAAACAATTTTCATACTAAAACTGGAACATCACTAACAAGTAGTAATGTTTTAAAAAACCAATTATCTGAATGTAGTGATTTAAACGCGATTTTAAAAACAGAAAATATCGTTAACGCTGAAAGTGAAAAAACATTATTAAAAACCGATTCGATAAATTCAATTCTAATTAAAGAAAATACTAATAATTTTGATAATAGTAAATTGTTACCCCAAAGTAATATATTAAACGAAACTGATAATACGGATAGTTTATTAACGGAAAACAAAATTAATTTGTCCGATTATAATGTTATAAATCCGACTTCAATTTTAAAAAGCACAGTAAGTGTCGACACTGAGCAACAATTAACCGAATTCAACACAATGAATTCATCTTTAATTATAAAAGACAATATTGATTCAAAAACAGAAAAAGAATTAACGAAACCTTATGTAAAAAATTCGAATTTAAGTACAGAAAATATTTTTATAATTGAAAATAAAAGTCCTTTAATGATGAATAGTGTTGAAGATCAAACTTTAATAGCAAAAAATATTAATTCAAACTGTAAAAAATTAGTAAACAATTTCAGTGCTAAAAAATTGGTTTTAAATCAAGAAAATATACTTAATATTGAAAGTGAAAAGTTGACAACGGAAATTAGTGTTGATAATTTAATTCCAACTGAACAAAATAAAAATGATTCAGAAAAATTATTGAACGATGAGACTAGTGTTAGAAGAAATGACGAACCTGTAAAAAGCAATTTTACAATCGAACCCAAAGAAATATTAGAAATTGGAGTTACAAATTCAGTGTTAACCACAATAATTACAATTAATGGTAAATCCAATGAACCATTAACAGATACTGAGCAAAACATCTCAAAAAATAATTCTGATTTAATAATAACGACTACATCTTTGAACTCAGAAAATCCTGAAAATAATTCTAATATTAATAATGATAAAAATGTGCAAAATATTAAACTAAGTGTATTAGAAAATGAAAGGACAGTATATAACAAAACTAAAACAAATTATTCAGAAACACTTCAAATTCAAGATTCAATACCTTCTACTAGTGTTGAACATTTCACTTTATTGGACGATATTAATTTACTAGAATTAAAAAATCCAATTAAAGAGATGTCAGAAAAAATTGAAGATTCTGAATTACCTATGAAACAGAAAAATGTACAACAGCTTTCAGATCAAATTAATACGAGTGACTCTTTTGTACAAGGTTGCAGTAACGAGATCTCTAGAAAAAATGTGATTCAACCTTATGAATCGATTTTAAAACACCTTCATGTAATAAGGTGAGTAATGAGTTCTGATTTAATATAAGTAATAATAATAATGTACAGTGTAATTTTTTTTTCTTTTAAGTAATTATTTTAAAAAATTTTAATTCTCAAAGAATAAAATTTGCATAAATTCTACATATTGTTAATTAAATATTATATTTTTATTTTAGTTAGTGTAATATTGTAATTAATAGTTTAAAAAAATATACTAATATAATTCATTTTAAAATTTATTTAAAAAAATATTTTTATTAACTATTTATGCAGGAACAACAAAACCGATGGGATTCTTTGTCCGTTTGAACTCATGGGTACCTGTAATGATGGAGACTGTCAATTTGTTCATCAATCCACTAGTCATTGTCGATAAACGTTTAGTGGCTAAGGCTCGTGGAATATTTTTTATACGTAAGGTGGTTCTATTTTGTAGATATGTGTCCAGTATATTTGTCCACTTATTAATTTATACATTTTCCTTATTTATCATTAACAAATATTGCATTATAATTGCATTATAGTTAAATCATTTTTAAATACTTATTTTGAAACTTATTTTAACTTTTTATCATTTAAAATAGAATAAATGTAAATTAATAAAATAGATAAATAAAATATTAGTAATTATTAGAATAAGTTTTAAAGGTACGTATTTCAAACAAAAATACTTTGTCATAGTAATATTTTGTACATAAATTATCATGTGCAATTTTTGTTGAAAGGAAATTAAATATTTCTAAATTTTATTGCTTTTATTTTTGTTACATAATTTTCTCTACGTTGAAGTATAAAAGTGTTAGTGATGGAAGATTTTTTAATACAGAATTCAAACTTAATAATTATTAAGATTTCAAATTTTTTCCTAGTATAATTTTGTTATGTAGTAATTATTGAAGCGTTAAACAACGATGAGAAGTCCTTTTGACTCGACAGTGAAGCCTTGATCGTGCATTTGATTTCAGGTATATTGAGAGGCTTGCTGGATTACTCTTAGATAAAAATGTGCATTGGATGTGTCGTTTCACAGCATTTTTGAAGATTGGTAAGTCGTCTTCGTAACTCACAGGATCTTTTTCGGTGATTTATTACTATTGATTATTAGAAAAAATTTTGTGTCTGCCGAAACTTGTTTTTTCGGTAGATTTTTTTTTGTTATTCCTATCACGTTAACATTTTTACACTCAAAAAATGAGTTAATTATTGACACCTAAACATTATCTTTATTTTTTCATAACTTTTTATTATGTGTAAAAAATTTATAAATATATAAAGAATATTTTATCGGTAATATATTGAAATTGTTGCCATGTAAATAATTTATATTTCACTAAGAACATCGAGATTCTTTATTTTCTCGAAGTGGATATCTGTTGAATCGAGAATAGCGGAAGTGATTACTTCGCGATTTGTGTAGAAATGCTTAAATACCTCATAAGAGTTAAGTGAAAAAGTGTACGTGTAAAATTAAAAGTTAATTTTTTTTTAAACTTGTCTATTTTATAATCCTTTTATAATCCTCTCCAATTAATCTAACCACCTTAAAAAATATCTCGTAACGCTAGCATTTTTTTTAATGTATTCGTATTCACACTTACTATTTTAAATTATCTACAAATTTTATACGTCATTAAATAAAATAAAAATTTAATAAATTAAGTTAACAACAATTGTTTAATCAATTTATTAAAAAATATATAAGTTGAATTTACATTGCCATCTGGTAAATATTCATAATAAAATATTATTTTCCATATGAGGATTGTGCAAAATCAGCTTTTTTATGCCACGGCATTCGATTCTCGTCTCTTTGTTGATCCCAACGTTCAATCCAATCGTTTGGACAAATTGATTGAAAAACATCTTTAAACCAAGTGCAAGCTTCTGCACCTTCACCAAGTAAATGTTCGCATTGATAGAAATCCGAATACATCACATAGCATCTTAACGTAGTATCCTGCTGTTGAAATCTTAAGAATTTTAATTGTTTTAATGCGCTTCGAGAATTTAATTCCTTTGCTGAATATATCTACGATGCTAAAATTTTGTATACATTAATTTAAATCGGTAATTACTGAAATTTACAGCAATTTTTATTTTTAATGTTTTTAAAATACAATTTTGTGAATAAAACTTTTATATAATTACAAAGATTATTTTTCGCTTATTAAGAATCTTCCTTGTACAATAAATTAGTTTGCATGAAACTATATCAAAAATACAAATATTCGAAATTTATCATAATTATAATTAATTATAAAGTAAATGAATTTAATACAAAGTATATAGTGCTAATTAAAAGCTATATTTATTATATACTTTACCGTGGATCCAAACCAGGACTTTTTAAAACAGTTATTTTTTCTTCATAGCAACCACAATCATCATCCGGTAATGGATCTTCCTGTGGTGAACGAGGTGTTGGATCACATGATACAAATTTAATATCAAGATTGTTTTTATTCGGTTTATTTTTTTTTTCTAGTAATTTTGAAGACATTTTTATTATAATACGTCAAGACTTAAATTTGACACTTCCGTTTCTTTCTTTCAACGATTTTCTTTTTTTTTTAAACAAAAAAATTAACATATAATTTTATTTAAAATAATGTAGAAAAAATTAATTAAAATAGAAAAAATTTTTTTTACGGAAAGTTTTTCATATTATAATTGATTAAGACCAAGAAAATTATAAATATTTACTCCATTAAAATATTAATTTTTTAAACTTTTATATACATAAACATTAAAAATATCTCAACTTGGATAATTTGGATTTTGATTTTTTAAAAGTTCTTTTTGTTATAATTTTTAAAATAAAAATCAGCAAAGTAATATATTCTACACATATTCATTTATTTTACTGATAAAATAATGTCAAGAAAATTACATATCAATGGTAATAGTTAATGTGAAATTCAGGTAACTTAAAAAAATTAATATTTATATATATTTATACAATCTTTATTTTCATTTCATATTTGTTCAAATAGTATTTTAATTATCTTTATTAAAGATATTTATTATGTTCATAATTTTCAATACATTTTATACCCTTTTAAAAAATAATTTATAGTAATCAAAGTACATTAAACAATGATTCTTGATTTTATACTAAATTTGAAATATTTTAAAAATTCGAAAAATTAAAAACTCATATTCATTTTAAACATATATTTTTCATGAATTGTGCATTTATATAAAAGCCTAATTGGTATAAAATATTTTAATTAAAAGAATTCTTTGACTGTATTTAAAGGAAAGCTTTGCTTTCATATATTTTATGTAGTTGTATTAGTTTGTAATAGTTGAAGATTTATGCTTGAATAGATTTTTAGTACATTTAAGTAATAAATTTGTTATTGGCTTAATGAATAAATGAATAATTTTATAATAAAGATTTATTTTTAATTTAAAAAAAGAAAAGATGAAAATAACCAATATTGAGAAATACTTAGATTGAAAATTATGAAAATTTAAAAGTACTTCAAGCAAATTATTCAAATAATATTATTTATTTATTTTAAATTAATTATACAATATTTTTGTTTCAAAATTATAAAATTAGTGCTAATGTAGTAACACTAATTAGTTTGTGAACGTGTACATTTTTGTAAAGTTTTTAATAATGCAAAACTTTAGTAGCGAAGCATATACTGAAAAAAGGATAATATAAAATTATAGGATGCAATTTTATTTAAAGTAAAGGTTAAATTACACTTTATTTAGCTGACAATCCAAATTTAAATGCATTTATCTCCGGTTCTCGAGATTATCTAAACAGGTACTAATTTTCGATATACATCTACCTAAGCAAACATTGCCCGAGATGAATATCTAAGTATTAGTTATTAATAAAGAACAAAAAAGTGTGGTGTATTTAAAGTCAAAGGTTCGAATTTCCTCGCCACAAATAATGTAAAACTTTAATTTTTCTTTATATTTTATCATTTATTATAACACTTAGTCCTTGTGTAATTACTCAAGTAATCAACTTATTGTATTTGGTTATATTACTTCTTAAGTTAGTATAAATAAATTTTTAAAAGCATCGCGCCCTTAAATCTTACAATACTAGCGAAACGAAGATTTTAACCGCACCTTACATACCATTTTCAGTATATTTCGCGATATAATTCCCCCGTGTAACTTTACCGATACAATAGTTGTATTTTTGAGCAGAATATCATTCGCAGCTAAAATGAACTAGCTACCAACATGAACTAGAAAATCATACGAGTCTTATAAAAATAGTAATGAATTGTAAAGAAGATATAAAATATAAGGAATAGCCGAACAAATGCCACGTCAAATATAGAGTGGTTTTTAAAAATAGAAATGTTATCACAAATTAATTTGAAATTTTAAATAAAAGAACATTATATTTTGATGCTTCAACGATGGCTCTTGAAATTTTATGGTTTTATTTATTTATATGCGTTTTAATATTTATATTTTTGGTAAGCATAACGTTTTAATAGGTTATATTTTGTTATAAGTTTGAATTATTCTATGACTTATCTTAAATGTTTTAATGAATAAAAAAATTATACTGTTTTTTCAAATATTTAAAATATTAATTTTATTTATTTTTCTACAATTAACTCAATCGTAAAACATTAATAATCAATAAAGTATAAAAAATGAACGTTTTTTTAAATTTCATAAACAAATTATTATAATTTTTCATTTATAAAATTTAATGCTATTTTTCAGTTTTTTCTAACATCATATGTAATATGCAAAAATACAGATCCTTACCCAAAACTGTATCGATACGAAGAAGAAAAATATTTTATTGACCCAAGTACTGGAGAAAAAAAAGTATTTCCATCTTTACACGATGAATGGAGTGTAAACATTAGCATTATTGTTCCTGCATACAATGAAGAAATAAGATGTAAAGTATCATTTTATAATCGATAATCATTTCCTGTACAAAGTACAATAATTTAAATAAATGAAAATGTACTGTGATTGAAAATTGATATGTTTTACTTATTTTTAATAAACAGTGTAATTTTAATCTTAACTATATAAAACAACTAATTTATATTTATATTACTATTTAGTACCAACAATGATGGATGAATGTTTAAAGTATTTAGAAAAACGTAAAAAATTAGGAATTTCATATGAAGTAATTATAGTTAGTGATGGAAGTACTGATAAGACTATTGATGTTGCGCATACTTATGCTAAAAATTACAGTACAGTTCGAGTTCTAGTTCTAAAAAAAAATAGAGGAAAGGGAGGTGCTGTGAGATTGGTTAGTTCAATTTATCTCAATATAAAACTATTTTATTTTTAAATAAATTTAATTGTAGTTTTTTATATTGTAGGGCATGCAAAGTGCCAGAGGTAGTGTTTTATTATTTGCTGATGCAGATGGTGCTACAACATTCAGCGATTTAGACAAGTTAGAAGAAAGCCTTAACAATATTTTGGGATGTAAGACAATTAGAATAATTTTTATAAAATATAATTTTAAAGAGATTTTTGAAAATTTATTTAAATGAATTCAATTTTTTTTTTAAATAATTATAAAACAAAATTAATATTTTATGTATATTGATAAACGATTGCATAAATATTCTTAATTTTAATACTCATTTTAGATAATTTTAAATGTTTATAATACCCATTGTTAGATAATTTGTTTTTAAATATTTAAACTTATGCAATAAAAAAATTTTACTCATTAAAATTAAAAATTAAACAAGTCATAATTATTTTCTCAATTTCATTAAATTACTAGTGTAAATTGTCTCAATAAATTTTTATTAATTTTTCAAAGTTTTGAAACTTTTTTCAATGTAAATTTAAAAAAAAAATGGTTATCATAAAATGGAATTATTTTTTTTGTGGTTTAAAAATTCTAATAATAAAATCAGTATAATAATGTAAAAATACCAATAAATTATTTATGCAAAATATAATGTGCGAATAAAAAAATAATTTCAGTTAACTACATCTTATCACCAGCCAAATCATCCATGTCTCACGCTGTCATATGCGGCTCTCGAGCACATCTTGAGGAAGAAGAAAAAGCTAAGCGATCATTTTTCCGTTTGCTGCTTATGCACGGCTTCCATTTCCTTGTTAAATTACTTTGCGTGAAACGCGTTCATGATACACAATGCGGCTTTAAAATGTTGACTCGTGCATCAGCACGTCTCATCTTTACAGCACTACATATTGAACGATGGGCTTTTGATGTGGAAATGCTATACATTGCCGAAGCACTAGATTTACCCGTTGCCGAAGTCGCTGTCGAATGGCAAGAGATCGATGGCTCAAAAATTGTACCTTTCTGGAGTTGGCTCCAAATGGGTAGAGATCTCATACTCATATCGTTTAGGTATAAAATTGGTGCGTGGAAAATCGCAAAACTTAAGAGCATCTGATATTTTTTGAAGTATAATTATACAAAATTGATGTATAAATGAAATGTGATAACATGTATCATTTTAATTAATTTTTCAATAACTAAAGCACATGTACGAAATTTAAATTCCATTTTTTAATACTTTCATTTACAAGATTTATTTTAAGTTTTACAGGTTATATAGTTTATAACAATTTTATTTTATTTATATGAAAATTGAAAAAAAATTTTTATTTTATTTTATTTAATACTGATTTAAATCAAATCATTAAATTATTTATTACATACTTAAAATAAAATTTTTTTAATGAAACTCGCAAATTTAATGCTTTTTATCTGTTTATTAAACAATTGCTTCAAATACTATAATATACTGTTAGAAAATTATTGTTGCTATTAATTACCCATTGAAAAACGTTAATTTCATATTATTAAAATTTTTATTATAAACTTATTCTCTTTTATATATTTATTTATATATACATTAATATACATTTATATGTAAAATACTTACAAACTGTTATTTGAATGTCACATTTAGTAGAATTAAAAAATTTCTAACTGATTATGAGTAAATTGATCTTTTATATTTAATCATATAAACTATTTATATAAACATGATTGAATGAATATTTTCAAATGAAAAATATTGCATTTAAGATAAATATATTATAATTCAGTCATTTTAATATTTTATTTTTATAAAATATTAATCCACTAGAAGTAATAGGTTTTAAAACAGGTATAATTTTATGGAAAATCTACAAATTATAGAACTGTACAACACATTGATTTTAGAAATATATAGTCATTAAAATTGATTATTATAAAAAATTGACATCATAAAATTATTTATTATTGTAATAAAAATTGTGACAGTAAGTAATTATATGGTAAAATATCATACTACGAAATAATAAATCGAAAATTAATTATTATTAAATAAATATATTAAACTTTAAGAAAAAGTTTGATTTTTAATATTTTAAATTATATTGTAAAATTTACAATATTAGAAATCTTACGAATATTTTATAAATTGACAGAAGTAAATAAGAAAATGCACAAGATAAAAATGTATTCTATGAATCACATGGCCTTCTACGTCATTATGACGATATTTGCCTGTTTCATCATTCCCGGCGCTACAGCGCTACTTGTAAAGTAAAGAGGAGTAAGTAATGAAATGTCGACAGATGTACTGATTTAGTTTTTGTAACCGTTACAATAAAAATAATTCAACTTTTAATTTTTATTTACAGTTATTTTACTTGTTTTTTTACATTCGGACAAGTTCTTGCATATTACTAATTTAAAAAAGACATTATAATTTCTGCTTTTAAAAGAAAAAAAAGTACAGAAAAATGTCATTTGTGTCGCCAATGCCAAGTCGCGAATTCTTATGGGATGTATTCCAAAGGTAATATAAAATTTCTTCACTATAATTTAAAAACTGACATGGCCTTAATTTTATAAATTATTCAAAAGAAGTTTTCATGTTCATGAATTAAAATAAAGCATTCTAATTTCTATAATTTTCGTTATTTTCATTATCACTTGCATATACTGATAAGAAAACTCAATACACTAAATTTAATAAGTAATTAATTATAATTAATTTTTAATTGTTAAATTCAATGTATTGATTGAAATCATTTAAATTTTAGAGTTGATAAAGATCATTCAGGTGAAATTACATCTGATGAATTACAACAAGCACTTTCTAATGGTACATGGACACCCTTTAATCCAGAAACAGTACGTTTAATGATTGGTAAGTTATAGTACAAAATAGAATAAATATACAGTTAGTATTGTTTTACTTATTATTCCATTTTTTGTGCTATTTTATTTATATGAAAAAGATCAATATTTTTAATGAAAAAATTTTTTCAGTATATTTTTATAATAATGAAATATTTAAATAATACATACATATTTGTGATTTTTATTGTATGAAATAAATAAAAATTAAATAATTTATGAAATGATTTATTATAATAAATTTATTCAACACAACATTCCGTTACTAATCTGTGTTTGATTAAAAAATTTTTTATAAAATTTTATTGTAAATAAATATATAATAAAGAAATAGAAATAATATAAAAAAATTCTTATTCATTTTATATTAATAAAAATTAATATATATTTTATATAATTAAGTGTATTAGTGCAATAATTTTTAATAAAATAGCTTTTTAACTTTTTTCTTATACTTAATTTAATAAATCAAAAAATGAATAAATAATTTAGGTATTGTTAGAGTGATATAAATTACTAACAGAAAAAACCTTTTAAATATATAAATAAATTAACTGAATCTTTTATATTAAATAAAATATTAATAATTATTTTATTAATAATAATTTCCATTTAGTACAGAAAAAGATATAATTTATATTAATAATTAATACTGCAGAAATAAATTATAATGTTTATTTCAAATTTTCATTAAATGTTTATTAACTTACAGATAGTTGTAAAGGACATTTATACCAATTGATAACATGAAATAATACATTAAAATTGGAAACTATGTTAAATTTTCATTGATTGTTACCATTAAAAATTGATCATCACTTAACTTTTTTTATATTTTTCACTTTTTTACATTCAGTACAAATAGTAATGTACTATAAGTTTATTGTTGCCTATTGCTGAATTTTATTCGTGCAGGTATGTTTGACAATGACAAACCAAATCAAAATTCCTCAGGTATGTTCGATAAAAAAAGTTCTGGTACTGTAAATTTTGAAGAATTTGGAGCTCTCTGGAAATATGTCACAGATTGGCAAAACTGCTTCAGATCCTTTGATCGAGATAATAGTGGAAATATAGACAGAAATGAACTAAAGACTGCTTTAGTAAGTTTTGGATACCGTCTATCGGATACAGTTATTGAAACTCTTATGCGTAAGTATGATCGAGCTGGCCGAGGAACGATATACTTCGATGATTTCATTCAATGCTGCATAGTTCTATATGTGAGTTTATTTATGTAATATTTTAACAGATGTAATATAGATATTTTTTAATATTTTGATTGCTGTATATTTTGTTTTAATATTTTTTAGACTTTGACTTCAGCGTTTCGACAATATGATACAGACTTGGATGGTGTTATTACAATTCACTACGAGCAATTCTTAGGAATGGTTTTTAATCTTAAGATTTAAAATAATCAAAAATGAAAACTAAAGTATTAATACTTGTTAATTGTCATCCATATTCATTGTTAATTATACAAAGATTACAGCATGCGTATATTATGAAAGTTACTCATTTAATGAGATTTATTTATAAAATTTGCCAACGATTCTGCCAAAATACTAGGTGATTAAAAAAACTTATTTGTAAAGTTTTATCTTTTATAACATAATATTCCATAATTGTATTTATTATAACCATTTAATCATAACGAACGTTAAGAAACTTATAAGAAAATAGATTACAATTGTTTCTTTATTATCATAATTTATAAAAAAAAAATGAGCAAGAAAGAACATTCCTATTCACTACAATTAAAAAAAAATTAACAATTAATTATTACATTATTTTGTAACTGAAATAGTCACTATATTTCTTTTGCACAAAGTAAACAAATTGTATCATAAAAAGAATCAAATTCCGTAGAATTTATAATATAAGAGATAAAATTATTTTTCCACATAATCAAATTTACTTCAAGAAGCTAATTTGTAAATCATAGTAATTCACTTATTTAAACTATTTTCCTATTTATTGAAGAATTTTAATGATATTATTTTTAAAATATATAATAATCATGCATATGCACTTTTGAAATGTGTAAATATTTTTATATTTATTTCTGTAATAATTAATACTACGATAATACAAAAATAAAAATAAACTTTTTATTAAAAAATATCAGTTTTAGATTTCTCATTTATAAATTAAAATTTAAGTTTAATTTTAATGAATGCAAACTTGTTTTTAAACAGTGACATCTATTTCTTGATGAAAATTCAAAATATATAAAAAAGGTTATGTTTACGTGTATACAGCATGTAATAAAAAAGCGAGTTGATAACTAATAAACAGCAAACTGTTCTCAAGAAATGATATAAATTAAAACATACATCGAAATTTAATTGTTACTTTTTTAACTATTAAAATTTTAATTTTTTCGATTAATATTAAAATAATGCTATCTGATTTTATTGAAATTATTAAAATTACGTTATCGTGTATTTTATTATGTATTATATTTTTACCTTTAATTATTATAACATTCCTAAAACTGAAATTTTCAAAACATCATAAAAATGATAAAAATGAAACTACGATTGGAATCTTTCATCCCTACTGCAGTGCTGGAGGAGGAGGTGAAAGAGTACTTTGGGCTGGTATACAAGCTCTACAATCAAAATACAAAAATGTACAAATTTATGTTTATACTGGAGATTTAGATGCAGATCGCGATAAGATTCTCAATAATGTTGAGAAATTATTTAACATAAAAATACAAGATAATATCAATTTTGTATACTTGTTTCAGAGGAAATGGGTTGAAAGTAAAATGTATCCATATTTCACTTTACTTGGTCAAAGTGTAGGATCCATTTGGCTTGCCTATGAGGCACTAAATTTATTTAAGCCAGATATATTTATAGATACAATGGGATATGCATTTACCTATCCATTATTTAAATATATTGGAGGATGCAAAGTAGCTTCATACACTCACTATCCAACAATATCAATGGATATGTTACAACATGTTTATCGTAGGGTTATTGTACATAATAATCATCAAGTTATAGCTAGGAATCCATTTTTGACAGCAGGAAAAATTATCTATTACAAAATATTTGCATTCTTGTATGGTAATGTAGGTAGAACAGCTGATATCATAATGGTTAACTCATCGTGGACTGAAGATCATATAAATTCAATTTGGAAATGTCCTTTAAGAACTCATCGTATTTATCCTCCTTGTGATATAGAAAAATTAGTAAATTTACCATTGATAAATGATCAAGAAAAGGGCAATATTATTCGTATAATTTCCATTGGCCAATTTAGGCCAGAAAAAAATCATCCACTTATGCTTAGAGTTATGTATGAATTAAGATCAATAATTAACGAAGATACTTGGCAAAGAATACGTTTAATATTAATTGGTTCAACTCGTAATGAAGAAGATGAGATTCGAGTAAAAGATATGAAAGATTTATCAAAACATTTAGCTTTAGATGAAAATGTAGAATTTCATTTGAATATTTCATATTCAGAATTGATGAATGCTCTTCAACAAGGGACAATTGGCTTACATACAATGTGGAATGAACATTTTGGAATAAGCATTGTTGAATGTATGGCTGCAGGATTAATTATGGTTGCTCATGCCTCTGGTGGACCAAAGGCTGATATTATTGAAACACAAACTGGATCACAAAATGGATTTTTAGCAAAAAATGCTGAAGAATATGCTCAAATTTTATCTTATATTATTAACATGACTTCAAATGAAAGAGATGTTATTCGTAATGCTGCTAGATCATCTGTTCATAGATTTTCTACTGAACACTTTGAAAACGAATTTATAAGAACTCTCGAACCTCTATTCAGATTAGAATAAAGTACTTTTATAAAAATGAAAACGAAAAATTATCGAAGTTTAAATAAATTCTATTTATATATTTATTTACATATAATAATAATATTAACCCTATAAAATCAAAACACTTCATATAACTATAAAACTGTAATCTTAAAATAAATAAAAAATTTAAATATTAATAATATTGTTAAATTTTATTTAATAAATTTTAGAAACTAGTATAATTTAAATAATATTTTAAACGTAAAATAAAATGTCCCTATATACAGTTATTTCAATAAAAAATTTTCTGGTTATATTACTCTCTTAACTTCAGGTTATGCGTGGGTCAAATAAACGTTGGTTAAAATAAAAAGTGGTTCAAATAAAAAACAGGTTCAAAAAACCGTGACTATAGTACAATTAGAAATAAAATGGGCTTATTAAAAATTAATAATATGTTTGAAATAACGGAATATTTAAAAAATGTAACCTTAACTTTACCGTTAACATTTGCTCTCCATTACATAGCTTACAAAATTATTAAATGGAAACAAACAAGTGCCGTAACAGAAAAAGCATGTTTATATTTTTGTTTATAATTAGTTTATATTTTATTAAAAATAATTAAATTTTGTTTATAATTTTTTTTAATTTATATAATATGTATTAGGATTTTTCAGACCAGTCATCAAATTCAAGTTCAGTTGAAGATGAGGATGATTACAAATTGGTTTTAGTTGTTAGAAATGATTTGAAAATGGGAAAAGGTAAAGTTGCAGCCCAGTGTGCACATGCAGCTGTTGCTGCCTACAAACAAGCTACAAAACATCCGCAAGTATTAAAAGGTTGGAAAAATAATGGTCAAACAAAAATTACACTTAAAGTAAGTTTTTTATTATATATTATTTTAAATAAACTTTGATTTTGAAAAACTAAATCTATTTTATAATTTTAGTGTGAAACAGAAAAAGAATTATTAGAATTATACGAAAATGCAAAAGCAGTTCGAATTTTGACAAATGTTGTTTGTGATGCAGGACAAACACAAGTAGCACCAGGTAGTAAAACAGTATGTGGTATTGGTCCAGGACCATCTCGAATTATTGATCAAATAACTGGACATTTAAAATTGTATTAGTGTTTTAACAAGTTGACCTTGGTCATTCTTCGATGATGTAAGTGTAATTTTGACAAGGAAAATTGTCAAGATTTAAGTTTTTGATCATAATAAGCTGTGTAAATCAAAGGGAGAAAAACTCCTAGGAATATTTGCTTTCCATTTCACCATTTTTTCATACATTCAAGCATTATTCTTATTTTTATTACTATTTCAAGAGGTTAGCAACATTTTAATTTGGTTCATATTTAAAAGATTTATTGACAAATAGAAAAAAGCAGCAGCATATTTTGTATATGTCTGGCTGTACTTCCAAAAACTTATAATTGTGTTTTGTTTGAATACATTAAATTATATTTATAACTGGCTAAATTATATTTTCTTTTATATATGACAAAAACTATAACACTAATTATAAAATAAAGAAATTGAAAAGGACAATGTTCGTCTTCAATAAATCTCTATTTTTTCATTGTAATTTTGCGTAATTTTATGCAACTTCTTCATTGTGTGTTTCTTGTATTTTTTTAGAATGTGATCTCTGAATGTATTGTTACTAATATAAGAAACAGCGTAGGTTCTACTTTCTAATAGCATTGGAAGAATTCTAAATGTTAAGGAAAACCTTATATTATAATAAAATATAAATAAAATTTACAAGCTTTCCAGTTTACTATTATTTATCAATCAGATAAATGAATTATAGATAAACTGGAAAACTTGATACCATGTGGGAATTTTGTATTGAGATGTATCCTTCCTTTTTAACATTGAATAAGTTTTGTAATACCAATGTTTCAAAACAACTTTTGCAAAAAAAATAAAAAAACTTTTAAAATTATTTAATTTCTTTTAGATTTTAGTGATAATGTAATTGTTGATAAGTTATCCAATCAAATGAGTAATATTAGTCTAATATTTAGACAGAAATAGCTAATAGTTCCAGTTTCTAGATTATTCAGATATCTAGTTCATTCTTTAATCCCAATGGAGGGAAGGTAAAATGAACCTATGAACAATGTAAACAGAGTCTCATCGCTTAATTTTATTTTGTTTTCTTAAAGAATCAATTACGTGAATTGTACATTGTACATATAGAGTGCTAGTTTGATAATAAGAGATTTGATTATTAATCAATAAACTGAATTTATGAAAATAACATTGGAAACTTTCCGTTAAGAGAGCATTGTTGTATCTATCATAAAAACTGCTACAATGCAAATTGCTGTTAAAATAATAAATACAATTTTAATTATTAGGTAATACAAGCATTGACTATTAATCAAAGTCACTAAATTATGAAAATAAGATTTGCACCTTCCGTTTAAAGAGCATTATTGTATCTAGCATAAAGTATCACAATACAATTTATTATTAGTGTTTTCAAAGTTTTTTATATATAATATACAAAAATAAAAATAATAAAGTATTTTTAATATTTTAACATTGTTCTTAAATGATAATTATATTTTCAATAAATAGATTAATTAAATAATTCATTCAAAGTTCATTACCTAAATGCTACAGTAAACTTATTTTATAAAAACTATATATCTGTGTAAAAAATTGAAATACTTTATTGAATTGTAAAACAACACAAATATTTGTGCGTTAATTTAATTAAAAGAAAAAATAATGTAAACAATGATTTTCTAAAAGAAACCAAATTCTTTATTCTAAATCCACATAAAATATTTTACATATATAATATTTTAAGTCGATATAATACATTTTTAATTAAAATATGGATGGTACTGATATAAATAATATAAAGGGGTTCTTATTTTTTTTAATAATCAGTAAATCAAAATATTTTAACGTATTTGTAATATGTTTCAAATATTAAAACAGACACGAAATTTTCAATTTTTTGATTTTATTTTATTGACTGAAAAGTTTATAAATTATCATGGAAAAAGGAAAAAAATTGCTTAACTTTTTCAATATCAAAACTTTATAGTATAAATTAATATAAAAGATACTTTTTTCACCAGAAAAATAATTATTTTTCATAATTATAAATTGTCGTTAAAATGCTTCAAATATTGTACCAATAGTTTAAAAAGTTTATCTAAAATTTTATATTTTGAAAATACAGAATATATTTAAAGCACAGATCTAAGAATAATTATATTGTGGTAAAAAATTATAAATAAAATTTGTATAAAACATAAATATTGATTAAAAATTGAACGTTAAATTTTCTTAATAATTTACATTATAGTGTTTTTACAAACACTTTATCATCACAATATTTTATTTTATATTCAAATTTGAAAACTAATTTTGCATAAGTAACAAAATACTTAAATTTAAAAGTATTTGTGTACATGTAGCTTAGGCGTTACTTACGGTAAAATTTAAAGAAATAGAATGTATTTCACATCATTTTTAATCGATATTTGTTTTTGATATTAGTATAAATATGTCTATGGAATTGTTCGAAATTTCTATTATGTAATTTTAATTTTTTAAACATATTATTAATATAAAAGTAGTTTTATATAAATTTTATTACATTTTATTAAATCATTTACTAAATAGGTTCCTTCTAAAAAAAGTAAATAAAGATACTCTATTAAATTTAAATAAAAGTAAGAATTTTATAAGTATTCTCCGACTTTTATTGTAAACTAATAATGTAATAATAAATATAGTTTAATCACTAAATATTTTATTTTTTTAAATCTTCAGTGATTTAAATAATTAAATAAATTTATAAAAAAAATTTATTTAATTATAAATATAAACTAAATATACATTTTCTTTGCAAAAAACCTTTTCTAAAACTTTTATTCCCAAGAGCATTCTCTTACTTTTATAATAATAAAATTTTATTTATATTATTTTTAATTAATCTTTTATAGATCATTGAAATTAGTAATCATGTAATAAAAATAAAACTAGCTTCTCACCACCATTAATAATGGTAGTCGTCGATGCTTGTAATGAAATTTGCTGTTACAGTTAAAAATTTTTTTTAGTAGTATATGCAATAGTAGATCAAAAGCTTACGAATTTTTTTTTATAAATTAAAATATTATCTAATGTCAATTATTCTTAAGTAAAAATTTTATTTTATTTACTATTATTATATGGAGTAAATAATCATCAAAATATTTAATATAATAAAATTAAAAAGACTCGTTTAATAATGTGCTGTAAATAAACAATAAAATTTTGTAACTTCCAAACTATTTTAACTTCCAAAATCTTAAAGTATATAAAAGTATAACATAGATTTTTTTAAACATCAAAACTTATTAACAGTATACTAAATAAAAATTTGCATCATTTAATAATATATAAATAAAATAAAAGTATTATTCGAATTTTCAAATATATATATTTATTTTATTCGAGCTCTTAAAATATGTTTTTTTAATATAAATTTATTGTATATCAAAAAGATAATTTTGAGAAATGATTTTATGAGTTATAATAAATCTGTTTCAAACATCTTTAATATTTTATTGTTACTATAAGTTCTAATTTTAGTATTTCAAAAATGTATTGCTGTATAAAGAAAAATATTTACGTAGCCATATTAAAAATATTATAAAATATACTACTTACACCTCCGTTCCTGAAATATATCCCAAAAATATATTTATTTATATTATGCGAAATAAATTATTTAGATTTTATAAATTCACAATGTCAAACGAAGTTAAAATAAAAATAAAAGAACTTCAAATAGATATTGAAATATCCGCAATACTTTTATTATTCTAAGAAAAAAAGATAAAATTATTCATTATAAAAATTTTTCATAAAAATTATATTCATGTCTTTTATTATTATTGAATATTTAGATTAGATATTTCATTAAAAATAGTTATAGTTGATGAAAACAAATTTTTATTATTATATATTATGAACTAGAAATTTTTTTTTATATTTTCAACTAAATATTTTGAATTAATCTAAATTAAACAAAAAAATTTAAAGGAACATTCTTGGAAATTAATTTATATAAATGTTTAAATTATCAAATCGGCGACAAAAAAATTATTATATTATGTTATATAAATTAACATAATTTTTCATTTTAAAAACTGAAACTGTAAATATAATTTTAGAGGTAAAATTTCTAATAAAATATAATTCAGAAATTTCTACTAAATAAAAATTGATCAAATGTTAATATTAAAATATTATTTACGTAATATTCAAGAATACTTATAGTTAAATGTGCCAAATGAACATAATACTATTAAAATTTTTATTTTAATTATTTAATTTTAATATCAAATCATAAATTTTTTAATAAATTAAAAAACCGATCACAAACACAACATCGTAGAAGCAATAGAATTTCACACTGTAAATAATAATTACAGATTATTAATAACTGGTAGTATTTTAAATATGATATTATTTCTTAATTTTTTTTATAACAATAAAATATTCGAATAATAAATAAAAAATCATAAAATATCATATAAAAAATAAGATTTGATCGAGAAAGCAAATTAAAAAAATTTAAATGAGCCTATACTAAATTTAAGTTAAAAAAATGAACCATTTTCTTCTTGATAATAAAAAATTTAAAACAATAAACCTTTTTAAAAGATAAAATTAATCTATAACTTTTATTTTTACAATACGTATATAATACTAAAAAGTAAAATGAAACGTGTTTATAGATTTTATATATATATAATACATACAATTGTATAGTTATCTTTTATTTTAGTTTAAATATATTTTTATAATTTATCACTATTATTTATAGTTATAAATGCTTTTATAACTTATAATTATAAATATTTTATATATAGTTTTATTTATAAATAATTGTACTTGATAAGAGTGATAAACACAAGGGTTTATTGTATAAACCATTGAATTACAGTAAACGAATTTTAATTTTATAAATTAAATGTAGACTTGCAAATATTACAAAATCTATTTGAAGTACTGTTATTTCATTATTACTTTGAAAAAAAATTCAATTTTTGAATTTAATTTGTTTTATATTTCAAAACTCTTTTTAAATAAGATTTTCTATTAAAAAAAATTAGTAGTTTTAATTTATAAAAATTGTAAATAATTTTTTAATTTAAAATAGTATAAAAAATCGGAGTTTTAATTTATTTTTACACTTATCTATACAAATATAAAATTTCAGACTTTTTAAACTTCTTCAAACTTTTTAAAGATTGAATCGTCTAATTCAAGATTTAAGATTAACTATCGTAATAACTTTGAATTTTTTTTATAAATTCTTAAATATTGAACTTTTGCTGAAATCAATAAAAAAGCCGTTTGTCGTTATTAATAAATCTTTACTAAAAGGTCTGGATGGTTCAAAGATTAAAAATCTAAACGGGTGGCGGTGGAGCTTTTCTACGTATTTTGTTACTACTGGTTGCACTACACTGTGATTCAGCAATGGACCTCCCATCTGCGTCGTCCCTGCGATATAAGTCGGTCTCGCTTTGCATCCAGTCAACCGTCTGGCTCTGGATACCGTTCCTGGCAACTATTGGTGGCTGCTCTCCTGCCTCGGATCCGACTTCCTCTAGGAGCTTTGACAACGATGGCGCTAGGCCCAAGCCGAGATTCCTCTCGTGATAAACCTCGGAAATGGTCGGTGTAAGTTCGCGCGTGAGACTCGTAAGGGAGGTAGCCAGACCCCTAGTGTTGCCATGGACGATGTGCTGATGCGCTACCTCGGGGCTCTGGACCTCTGGTTTGCCCAGAATCTCGCCACTGGAAGTCGGTTGAGGTGGCTTTCTTGGAGCGGTGCCAGTCCCCAGCTCGGTACGTACGCTGAGTCGCTCAAGGACGGTCACCGGTAGGGCTGGCAGTGGCTGACGGCGTAGCACTGTATTATGGCCGCTGTCCCAGTCGGTGAACGAACCACTCGAACTTGAACCAGGGCGAGGACCAGAGCACAGGTCCTGGGTACAGCTTGCGGATGCGTGCTTGGTGGTTGAGGCTGAGGGCTGCCGGTGAGTTTCTCGCAAAGGCCTCGCTCATCTCGTCTGCGGGATAGTCGTTGTTGGCTCACATTGCTCGTTTCACACTCATATTTTCCGCGAACATTCTTTGTAGACACTTTTTGCCGACGTCCGTAAGAATTAACGTCGCTTCATAGTTTACAAATACATTTGATAAAGTTACGATGCAAATTACTTTCGATCGTCGGTAAAAACTGTCTAAAATAATTCAGCGTCACCATATTAAGTTTCATTTGGTTAGATTCGATATGATTTTTTATTTTGCAAATATACAAGCTATATGACTTCTTGATGACGATTTTTTATTTTAATAACTCGTGGAATATTTTTTTATTGAAAAATTATTAATTCTTAAAATAACTCACAACAGTAATGTCGCAATAAGATATGTTGAAAAAATGTTAATAAACAAATTTTCTCAGAAATTATAAGTCAGAACTTAATTGCAACATTATCTAGTAGTAATATTTAAACCTGTTCGATTTTTATCAGAGAACTTTTTAATTTTTTTAAATATTATACATTTAGTCATTATTAATTTATGAATTTGTATTCTAGCAATTACATAAATAAATTTTCATTGTAAATCTTTAATTACTTAAATATTTAAAAACTGAACAAATTTAAACATTATAGAAACACAATTTATAATAAAACATTTATTTATTTAAAATAAATATATGTATAAATATAAATACATTTAAATTAATTAATGCTTTATTATACACTTATAATTTTCATGCAAAATGGTAAAAGTACATTTTAACCATTTTTATACTTAAACATATATATTTTTAATATCCATGTGAAAACTCTATATTGTAAAATAATATTTATTAATAATTAAGACAAATGTATTTTTGGTTTTATAATTTACGTTGAAAATAATTTATTATTTGGATAATTATAATTACTTATTGATTATTCAAGTACAATAATATTCTTTCATACAATTCATACAATTCCCATGTAACACAAAAATTTAATCTCTATAATGTACATAGTTTATTAAAATTATAAAGTTCTTACATATAGTTAACAAGTATTTTGCGAATTATATTTTAAAATTGCACAGGAGAAAAGTTTATTTATATGATTTTTGAAATCATGCATGACAAAGGTTTGATGCTCACCCTGACCATTTTGACTATTTAAACGTGAAATGCTGGGTGTTTCCGTTGTCTTTCCATCGGGCTCTCCACGATGCCTCACATAACTTGCGAATGCACCACCTAATCGAGGTCTTTCAGAAAGTCCTTTGTCAGTTTGAGTTACAGAAACCAAACTCTCCATTGAACTACCCGAGTCTAAACTAAGACTTTTAGGAGCCTCTTGTGTATCTACATAAATTAAAAAATTATATTAATTTTGTATTAAAACTAATTTTTAATAAAGTATTTAAATAATTTATAAAGACAATAATTTTTTAATTATAATTACAAACGTCTTTTTTATTTTGAATAAGTAATCTCTAAAATCATTAAAATAGTATATTTCAATTAATAAATACATTAAATAAACGTTACAGCCAGCATTTTTATTTTATCGATTTGAAATGATGTGCGGATATTTAAAAATTTCAATAATAACTGTAATTATGAATATAATATAAACGTAGTTTTATTAATCTATAGTAATTTTTATAACAGTCAGTATTTTAATCTAATAAATATATATTAAAATTTATTTATAATAATTTTCAAAACAAAAAATAACTAAAGGAAATTATTTATCTAAAACATAGAATTTAATGCAATCTCTTTTAAAATAACTTAATGAAAAGTAAAGAAAATTATTAAATTTATTTTAAAATATAAAATATCATTCAGCCTTCAAATTTTCAGGTGAAATTATTTAAAAATCTTTTAAAATATCAAGCATTGAAATTGATTGATAATATAAACAAATCCTCACAAGTATTATATTTCAGATTGTATTTATTTATCCTCATGTTATGATCGAGGCAGCTTTATGCAAAGTATATTATCATTAAATTACCAAAGAGTGCGAGGAGAGCCTGTAGTGCAAACTGCACGGCTCTTCTTGATGCCTGCTTGCCAGTTCTCAAGGTGACTTCGAGCTGACCAACCTCCATCAGGTCAAAACCTAAACTGGCAAAAAGCTCATGTGAGCCAGTAGCTCGCCACACACACACAGGCAGTTTTACTTCCTGGCCTTCGGTAGCGCAGCTGGCTCTTCGCATTGCTGCTATCACGTCTTCAGCAGCTTCAGGAGCCTGTTTAATCGGATATTAGTATATTTAAGTAGAGAATTTCGTTATTAATTTAAATTTAAAATAAATAGAGATATTTTTATTATATAAATATATTATACGAGAAAATTATAAAAAGTAATCGTGTATCAGTTTTATATATTAATTTAAAAAGAAATACAATGGTAAAAAATGTGTAAATAACAAAACAAATAAACTATTTATTAAACTAAATTTTACTATGAGAGACTTTTAAGTAGTTTTCCTTTCAATCAATGTCAAGGGTCAAATTATTATTTTTCAATTTTATACTTCATACCTGTAAGAGTCGAACAAGTGCATGTAAAGATGCATGTCCTAGACCCAGTAAGGCTTGCAGACTCGCACTGCATCTAGTCAATCTTTCTTCCGGATCACTCTGGGGGAAAAATACTGAAGGCCGAATGCCATTACCCGCGGGTTCGAACCTGAAGCCGACAGACATAAGAAGTTCACGCCAGCCAGTGGCAGAACCCACTTTGTTCTCTATACTCTTTTGCGTTGTGTACATAGCATTCTTTTGACCACAGTGTATTCGCTGTAAAGATTTTTCAACTAAGTGTAGTGTAACGCGTAAAGCATCTCGGCTCTGGTCAGGTCCACTACGCAAAAGTTCAGCCAAAGCTTGACCCATTAATGCTACCTAAAGTTCAAATGTATAATGTTTTACTTAATATTTAATACATTATATTTGATTTAATTTTATATTATATAAAAATTAATTATCTACTTTATAAATTCTAATTATTTATAGAACGACAAGTTAGTCACAAATATTCAGGGGGAATAAAAAACTTCGTATAAAAAAGATTATTTTTCATTTTTAAAAAGTGCATTTTCATTATTTTAATATTTTTTAAGATATCTTTACAAACAATCATACATTTGATCGATTGTTTTTATTGACATGCCTAGATTTTATAAATATTTTCTAATTAGTTATTAACTAATATTTTTGAAATCTTATTTTTATTACATATAATCAAAAGTATTATAAAAAATTTTTATTTAACATATTACGAAATTTGTATAACTTTTCATAGTTAGCCATTTAATTAAAATAAAAATAAATATCTAAATGTCGTTCTTCCATAAAACACTTATTAAGTAAAAAAAATGTATAAGCAAACTTACCTTATTGGACAGTCTCGTATCGCCTCCAATTAAGAGCCAACCAGCCCAGTTTGCTGGATGCGCAAAGTGTTTTGTATGTTGAACGGTCTGCATAGCCTCCGCTAGGGCTCTAGAGGCTCTTTGACCTTGCAACATGGCACTGTAAAAGGCCCGCAGCAATATACTACCAGCTGTCGGTGGTACGGGCCACGTTCCAATTAAAACACATTGAGCTCCAGAACTCAACAAAGCTTTTGATAACTGCTGCACACCTTGGGCATTTATGGCAATACCGGGGAAGTCATTAGCCCAGTGGCTACCAGAAACGACGACGAGACGCGCGGCCAATCGTGGTACATCTGAGCGACAATCAAGTTGGTATTCCGGTTTATCGCTTGGTTCTTCGCACTGCTCCGCAGTCAGACCAAAGTTTGGACTGCTCGTCCAAAAAACTGGTACTGTTAAATGTACACACTCGGCATCAGGCAGGCTTCGCAATACCGCTGATCGAGTTGCTTCAACGCCTGTATCAATAAAAAATTATTATTATAATAACTTATTTATTGATTAGATAAAGTTAAATTGATCTGTATAATTTAATTCCTTCAAATGCTTGCTCTAATTTAAGTTTTTTTTTACTATATCATTTGACCGAGTTTTGTATTATTACAAGAATTGAAAATAGTAAATAATAGCTATATTCTCTTCGATATGAGCTGACATACCAACTAAAGGCCTCGTTTCAAGTAATTCCGCAACAATATTAGCTTCAGATTCTGCCGATGGGACGTTTTCGATCCATCCGTACTCCTCTCGTACTTTTTCCGGTATATTTGGATTACCAGCCACCAAGGCAGCAACTGTCGCATTACCTTCGGGCATTGGTGTTTTCGATCGTCGCTTCAATGCATTCAGCGATGGTACAACGAGCAATGAAAATCTTTCACAAAGATAGTCTTCCCCTGAAAGACAATATAATGTTTTAATATCTTATAATTATAATTAAATATTTATTTATTAATACAATTATTTAAATAAATATTACAAATCAGTGAATTTTGTGTATAATATTTAAATCAATTTAATAAACTGAATATTAACTTTGTAAAAAGAAGATAATCGAAGTTTAAAATACACAAATACATATACGAGTACTAGATGAACACAAGATATTTCGTAGAGTTTTTATTGTTAGAATTTACAATTACAGCTCACGATAAAATGAAAATGTAATACTGAGAAAACTCGGCACTTTTAAATCAAATTAATTATACATTTCAATTGCGATTTCACTTGAAAAAATATTGATATTATACCAAACATAATTGGAAATCAGCTTCCTAAAAAACTGGATTTTCACTCTTCTCTGAAACGCATAATGTACTGCGTAGATAGAGCATACTATAAATTAGAGGACTCACCTGGACTAGCTTGCAATGCAGGTAGCGGTGCCAAATAGAGCGACTCTTCAACTACGAGTATGAGTTCCCGCCTGGGCATTGGTAGTAGATCCTCGAATGGTAAAAGCAGAAGATCATACAGAGCTTGTAAACTTGCTGGTGCTTGCCAAAGGGGTCCGGGCCTTTGTTGGGCCCAACGAGCACTACCTGCGCGAGAACTCAAAGAGCCTACGCTGAAAAGGCTACTTAGACTGTAAGAGCTAGCGTTTAAATGGTGACCCCGGGTTGGCATTTTAGCTAGGCAACTACCCTCATCGAGGCTCGTTGAATCTGAAGCCGATTCGCCCAGCAATAGAGCTTCTCGAGCCTCCATTACGCGTTTTTCCAGACTTGGCCCGTTTTCTAGACTGCTTGAATGAAAACGAAGAAGACCACGACCCGGAGCTAAACACCAGCTATGCACCTCATTATCTACCTCACTATTAATGAACAATACACTGTATTAATTTTAAAGAGGAATGCATCAAATTATTTAGATGTGTAAAATATAAATTAATAAATAAAAAAATAAGGAAACGAACGGATAAAAAATCAATCAAGAATAAAGAATCTTACCTGTAATACAACACAACACCTCTTTGTCTATCAACAATCTCGGAATAGTGAGTTATCTCCTCGGTCACATTTTCTTTTGTTCTTTTCGACCTTTCAGCCCAATTCAGAGCTTCCTCGGTGCGCCCTAGACTAACAAGAACCTTCTGCAGCATGCGATACGTCTGAGAGAGAAGTTCGATTTTACCGGTCTGGTGATTGTAAGTTGGAGCTAAGTTATCCAGTGATTCAAGTAAGCTGGCAGCCTTCTCCAATTGCTCGACAGATATCGTCGCCTCACCCGCTTCCCAATGTACAAGCCCCAACCGGTGTCGCAGTCGCGCCGCTTCATCCCGACGACCCAAACCCTCCGATAATGAAAGCCCTGACTGAAGATAACTCAACGCTCGAGGAAGATCGCCTGCATCAGGATCATTGACCAGATTATAATATATATGTGTATATATAAATGCCCACATTTTTAATATACATTAAGTAACCACAATATTCGTGTTTTTAATTTTATTCTTATAAAAAAAAATTATTTAAAATTATAAATTAATGTAAATTATTATTATTATTATTTTATTAATTATTATTATTATTTTTTATCATTTTGTTAATATACGTAACTTGTAAGCATATGATTGTAAAAGCTTAGCTTATAAAAGCGATGAAAAAATCTCTGGCGATATAATTATTACGCGAATGTAAAATTATGGATATGAAGATATAATAAAATAGTATTTTTACTATACCAGAAATTTATTCAAAACAGATGCAATATCTAATATAAGAAAGAATATAAATTCACCGCATAAATGATGAAGTCTTCCGAGACTTGAAAAGGCAGCAGCTCTTGCGGGTAAATTGGCCACCGCGGCTGCAAGACTTAAAGATTGCTCTTGAAGCCTGATAGCCTCTTCTAATTGGCCAAGGGCTTCCTGCGTAGCAGCCATATTGGCGCAAGCCCTGGCTTGCAAACCCGCGGCATCTAAGCTTTCAGCAATTGAAAGCTCAAGTTGATGATGCTGTAAGGCTGTGTCTGGATCATTCATGAGAAGGTGCACAGCCCCGAGACCACTCGCAGCTTCCGCTTCTGCAGCTTTGTCACCCAAGCCCCGTGCCAGTGACAACTGGTGGGTTAAACAACTCACTGCTTGCTCGTGATTACCTAAAGCCGCGTGTATTCTTCCTACAATTTTACATTAAATATTTTTTTAGCCTCGTACTTATTTTATAATATTTTTGTTGTAAGTTCGTTGTTCACAAAAGTATTAAAAAGTTGTAAAAAATCACGTATTTGAGATATTAAGGTTACGAAAAATACATCTATTTTACATTATAAAATTTTATATACGAAAAAAATAAGAACTAAAATTTATAGAACTTATCCCAAAAATAATTCTGTGATCATAAGCGTAATGCGGGCATGCGTATGCATGCACACACCTGCATATATATCACTGAACATATCCATGAAAATAAGTCGAAAATTTTCTTTTATCAAGTCGGTAATAATTCTGTACTCCGTGATTCTACAATACTTTTCTATTATTGTGAATAGTATGGTTTTAATGCGAATAAAAAAATTTTGAAGTTAAAATTGCGATTTAATAATTTATTAAAAATAATCAATTATAATATTTTATTTTCTTTCAAATTAATATTCAGAAACGTACCTAAATCACCGTACGCTGCCCCGCGTGATTCGGGACTGTCTGCTTCGTGAGCGGCGAGTAGCCTTTTCTCGAAGCAAACCAATGCCTCCTGATAATTTCCGGAGGCTTCTCTAGCTCTACCTAAACCTCGGTAAGCTCGTTCTTGATCTCTCACGCTTCGCAAGCGTACCGCAGCAGCGAGCTGTTGTTCGTGACATTTTACCGCTTCCTCGGGATCGCCTAACGCTTCATAGCAATCGCCGAGGTTGCCAAGAGCTCGAGCTTTATCTAATAATGCTGTGCCATTTGTCAACGGCTCAAGGGTTGTTAGTTGTTGCTCAAAGTAGCTAATGGCATCCTCGTAATGTCCCATATTTAATCGAGCTATTCCCAGGTTACCTATTCCAAATGTAAATATTCTTTGTCAACAGTGTATTTCTCTATGCAAATATTACATTATTCAACTGTTAAGAAATAATTATAATGAATAATACTCGTACCACTGCTAATACACACAATTTTATCATTACGTTTTAAAAGTAAAATTGTATTGTGTAATTAGTAAAGTTAGCTATTTAAGAAGTCAACGAGTTTTTATTAGTATTTGAAAATAATTTAAGTACATTTTAACTGGTTTATTATACTTTTACTATTTACATAAATTATACAGTGACGTACTCACTTTTAACTTTAAAAATATTTTATATTTGATTAAAACTATATTTTGTTATCAGTGATATGTATGTAGTTATTTTTAATTTTTTTACAATGTTTCCAAGGATATGAATATAGATTAAGTTTAAATAATTTTTTAATTTAATTTAAATTATCATTTGCAATAAATATTAAAAAAAAACAAAATACATTTTGTTAATAAAGTTAAACTAGAAATAGTACACGTTTAGGCTTGTATCGTTTACTACTAATAATAATCATGTATTTTCCTTTAAAATTTTTATACATTCTAAGGAGTCTAAAATAAACAAACTGAAAATACTTATGAATTTCTGATAAATTTACACATATAATTTTTAAGGAATTTATTCAATATCGACAAATACGTTCTGATACATTGTTTACCTGATTTCCAAAAGCTAAAATTTATAAAACACTTTTTTTCCAGATGTTTGTTGTTATAAAAACAACTTATATAAATTAATTTTAAATCCAGCTTCCATTCCTACAATATTGTGAGATAAAATTATAAAACTATGTGTCATAGTTAAAAAGAAAAAAATTTTGCTTTTATAAAAATATTTATGCAATTGTAGTTTAAAATAGTTTGATGCAGATACTCAGTACGGATATAAGAAATACTCACCTAACGCTTGTGCTTCGACTCCAGAATCGCCAAGTTCCCTGGCCCTCTCTAACTGTTCCTGATAACACTTAACCGCATGCGTGTACTGTCCGAGTGCCATGTGTACAGCACCAAGGTTACCGTGAGCCCGACACTCACCCCTAAGATCAGCCGCCTCTTGACGCAATGTCAGTTCCTGCGTGTGAAAGCCCAGAGCTTTGTCAAGGTTGCGTGTTGCACGATGTGCCACCCCTAACGCTCCGTAGGCCGCAGCTTCAAGACTTCGATCCGTGGCTTGGCGCGCGAGATTTAGTTGTCGCTGGTGCATCTTGATTGCTTCCTCTGCCTCACCGAACCGTAGCAAACAATCTCCAATATTACCCAGAGCTCTGAATTTACCCGCTACATGCTTCGTCATGTGAGCTATGGCTGTGTAGAAATTCGTATAATTTATGCTCTCAGAAACCAAGAAGTAAGATAGATATTAGCCAGAATTTGTAAATGAATTTCTTTTCATTGTGTATTTGTTTATTCTACAAATTAAATATATTTTCATATGATAAACGGTACATTAACTCTGTTGGATACATGATTTTTTAATATGTTTTCTAATATTATATATCAAAGATTAAACAATTTTAATTAAATTATACACTTCATATATCACCTCAGATTGATTTTACTGTATATGATAATTAATCTTATATTTTAAACAAGCTATGTAATATCATTTGACATAAATTATTCTGCACATGATAATAAATATGATCTATGAAGCAACCTATCTAATACATGAAGAATATAAAAGGTTTCAAAATTCTACGATCTAATATCCTAAAATTATTTTTAGGTTTGTCAAAATTTTAATACTCAATTTATTTAAAGCTCAATAACAATTTTTAAATTATCAAAATTATATAATTTACTTACAATTTAACATTAAAAGTTCTTAGATTTTGTGACATCGAAGTTCTTTCATTTATGTACAACGCTGTTATATACATTCATTTTTAGCGATTTTTATTTTGAATATCATCATAGAATGTTAAATAAAAGAAAATAAATCTTGGTATATCATGGTTTTTCATTTATTCATTAAAGGATTTAGAAACAATTATAACTAAAATGAAACGTTCATTGTTTTATATTATTGATACTGTTTTGAAAAAATTTTTGAAGGTAAATTTTGTAAAAATAAATAATATAACCATAAAATAAATAATTACTATCTAGTTAAACTTAATACTAATGATAATTTTTTATGATGATTCATGAATTTTACATTCATTAGTTTACCTTTTTCGTTTATTTATTATGCTGGTCTATTAAAATAATAATTCGTTTAAAATATGGAATGAATTAAATTAAAATTTATTGTATAAAAATATGCAGAAAATTGATATTATTCTTTTGAAGAGTTTTATAACTATTAAACCCATTATATTTATTGTAGTCATATTATATTAAAAATAAAAACACATTCAAAATTGTTACATGAAAAATAAAGTTAAACTCAAAATGTTATTTTAATGTCATAACTAAACTAATATTTTGATACGTGAGATTTTTTTTATAAACACTCTACATATTAATCTATAAACATGTCAAAATAATTTCGTATTTTTATAAAAAAAATTTTTATGTAAATTAGGAAGCAAAAAATGGATATTAACTATATTGAAAAATATAAAGTGTGAAGAATATTAAATAGTGAATGAATAATAAAATAATAAATAATTATACTTAAATATACATTATATTCTTATTTAATTTCTTAAAATTATTTAGAAGATATAAATCTAATTACAATGTTTAAAAAGAACAATTTTAATTTTAAAAATGTGAAAGCTATTTATATTTTATAGATATTATTCTTTTTATAAATCATATGTATAAAAAATAATACATACCTAAATAATATTTCTGGCACTCCAAAGCCGTATCGAGGTTACCAAGAGCAAGGTGGGCCAGTCCTAAATTGCAATATGCCCTTCCCATTCCAGACTTATCTTGAAGATCCTTTGCGAGAGCCAAATCTTGATCATAATACCTCACAGCCTCTCGATGATTTCCAAGACAATAATGTGCATAGCCAAGGAAATGACAAGCCTTCGCTTCACCTTCGACATCGTGCAGCTCTTGTGATAACATAAGATAATTCTCATAGTAAGGTATAGCTTCGTCAAAACGGCCGCGCGACGACAGACAATTGGCCAGGTTGAGCAAAGCACACGCCTCTCCTGCTGCATCCTTTAGTTCACGAGCTATCGCTAAATGTGCACGATAGTGCCGCAACGCAGTCTCATGACCCTGAACTGCTTGATAAGCCACTGCCAGGTTACCGTGTGTACTCGCTTCCGAACTCCTATCATTCACCTGATGAATAACAAATTCACAAATCTATTTTTTAACTTTCTTACACGTATGAATTTTATCTTCGTTAGTTTCATCGACATATATTTTAAATAGTATAAGAAATAGTAAAAAAATGTTAAACCAAAATTTTCATTCGGGTTTAGTTTTTATCAATAGTTAAAAAAAGATTTGCATAGAAATATAAAAAAAAATATATATATATATATATATATTTCATTTAAGAACAATCTACTTATGAAAAAAATCTATGTAATATTACTAATTAGTAAGAAATAAAAATTAAATTTGTATCTATACGTTGACAGTTATCTAAATAAATTTTATTATTTTCATCTTTTACACAAATACAACCTCTTTTCTAATAATAATATTTTAATTGAGAAAATCAAGGTTTAATAAAATAATGTTAATATATAAATTTAAAATATAAATAAAAAAAAAAATTTTATTTCACTTTTTGTTGTTTAGCGTGAAATGAAAAAAGTATTCCAAAATTGAGAATAAGAACAAATTAATTTAAATTCTAACGAATCTTTTATCTAGAATTTATTAATATTCTTTAAATTTGAAAAAAGCTCAAAAAACAATCATAAAAAATTTAAAAAATTTGAATATAAACATATTGATATGAATTCGCAAAAATAACATACCTCTTTACTTATGGTAAGCTCCTGTTTATGATATTTTATAGCTTGTTCGTAATAACCGAGAGCATTATAGGCATTGCCGATGTTGCCGTAAGCTCGACCCATGCCCGCTCTGTCGCCAAGTGCACGTGCGATGCCAAGATGTGCTTGATGCAATTTAAGTGCAGCGTCATGTTCGCCTAGCAATTGGTACACGATACCTAAGTTACTGCAAGCTCGACCTTCTGCGACTTTGTCCTTTGTCGTTAATGCCACATCCAACTGACGCTGATGCCAGAGCTTTGCCTGTTGTAAGTCGCCTACAATAATAATGCCACGCGGAATAAATATGTCAAATAATGTATTGTATAGATTTATGTTTTGTTAAAAATATGAAAAACACGTGCGAAAAGTATAGTTAGCAAAAAACGATCAAAAATATTTATGATATACAAACTACAAACAACTAAATTGTTTCAAACAAATTTAATAAAATGCATAAAATAAGGTAATTAATCCCATCTAATATTTATAGAAAATAAAAATTTTAATGGAATTGTTTTAAAGTTAGTTAATTTATTTTTTATTACAAATTTTTTTATATATTAATAATACATTTAAATATAACCCAATTACTAAATAATCGCAGACACATTTATTTTCTTTAAAATTTTTTTTTAATAAAAAAGAATAAATAATATTTTAAAGATTTTTGCGTTATTTTAAAAATAAAAATAAGTTTTTTAATTACTTTATACTACATACATAATACAGATACACCGTTAATATATTTTTTAACGAATTTTTTCTTTTCACTTATTAAAGAAGGGTACAACAAGTTAAAATACAAATTTCAATATTTTTTAAATTATTGCGTTTTGCGATTTAACTTTGGCTATTTACAATACAAATACAAGATACAAACTGAAATTTACCTGCACATCTAGCTGCGTGCCCCAATCCAGCATATGCTCTGGTTTCAATGGATTTGTCATTCAATTCTTGTGCAATTCGGAGAACATTTTCATGATAAGTCATAGCTTGATCAAAATTTCTTCTATAGTGATGTGAAGATCCTAAGTTACTAAAAGCTCTTGCTTCTTCAACTTTGTCACCTAATCTACGGGCAATTCGTAGATGTTGGGTGTGACAGTCAACCTGTTACAAAATTTTTATTTTTTACTTATAATTAGATTTTGATGCAGTTATTGTTTATTGATTATTAATAGTAAATTTTTATTTTATTTATAATTTAATATAATACCGAAAATATGAGAAAATCCGATATTTAATTTATAACTTTTACAAAGTACGATACATAAATATTTTTTGACAGTTTAAAAATATGATATAAAAAATTTAAAAAACTCAGGTATTTGTTTAAATCATTACAAACAAATTCATTATGTTCTCCCTTGTTTTTTAACTGACCGCACTCTCGAACTCGCCCATGGCAAGGTAAACGGCACCGACGTTGCCGATCTCCCTGGCTTCTTGGAGTCTATCTCCGATCTGCTTGACAAGCTGGACACATTGCTTGTGTGAAGCAAGAGCATTTGGCAGATCGCCGATGGCTGTGTACACGTGACCAAGACTTGTAAGCGCGGAGGCTGCGGCCTGAGTATCTTTACATTTCATGGCAAGCACCAACTGGTATCGGTGCGCCGTCAGCGCCTCTTTGAAACTACCCTTGCTAAAGTAAGCCGAACCAAGGTTTCCATGAGCTCGACACTCGCCTTGCGTATCGCCCAACGAACGGGCCACCTCTGTGACAAGTGTACAATTTTTTAAATATTTCTACTTGAATTCAAGTATGTACTAATTATGGCTTGAAAACCGATTCATAAACCTATTACATTCAAATCAAGTGTCATTTTAAAAACATTTCATAATTTTATTTAAACATAATGACGATTTATTTAAGATATAAGATTAATAATTATTTTTTAATTATATAACGAAAAATAAGTAAAATTTATTTAAAATAAAAATACTAAAATCTTTAGTATTGCTCACCTAAATCCTGTTGCATATAACTAATGGCTTTGTCGAGAGAATTGAGTGCCCAATAAGCACTAGAAAGTGCGGAAAACACACTGCCCCTAAGCTTCAAACTACAAGACCCAATGGATAAGGCAGCTTCAAGAACTCCTGCAGCAGCCCGATACTGGCCTGCACCCAATAGTTCCTGGCCCACCACCGATATTACCACGAAAGGCGACTCGTCCAGTTTCATGGCACGTAATTGCTGAAAAGTTGGCTCCAAAGTAACGCGCAATGGAGACTTGAGGGATGCCTCGACAAGGCCTGAGAGCAGTTGACAGTTGTTGGGCTCGCGTCCTAAGCCGATGCTGAAGGCCACCAGTGCCTCGCCGTATCGGCCTAGACACTGAAGAGCTACACCCTGCCGGTAATATGCCTGAAATTCATATGCGAATTTCTTCACTGAGATGAAAATTGTTGTATTCTTTCACACGATATGGTGACCTATTCTTGCTAAATATTAGTTTATTCAAACCAGATGTACTCTGGAAAAAGTTTAGCATTCACATTGATGTTTGATATCAATATTCTTAGGAAATTTATATTTTTTTTCAAAACAATTTACATTGTATAATAACAAATAGCGCTGTGCACGTATTATTTCAAAGTTATTACTAGGTTTCTTAATACCAATATTATTATTTTCCTCAACTACGTATTCAAAGATTCATTAGTTAATATTAAATTTAATTTTTATAAATATCTATATTTATTCGAATATATTAAGAATATTAATTATAGAAAATTTACAAATTAATATTAAATTTTACTAAATTCAATTGTTCTAAAAAATGTATATTCCTGTTGTTATTTTTATAGTTCTGCATTATTAATAAATACTTAATAAATATATAAGAAAATAGATTTGTATTCATAAATTAAAAATTTATTTTTTCTAAACGACATACTTTAAAAAAAAATATCATTTCATTTATTGAATTTATCGAATCTGCTATTTAATTAGTTTTAATGAATATTTCTATAATTTATAAACTAAAATTGTAAATTTTTTTAAAATATCGTAACGCTTTACTAAAATTTTTTTATGGCATTTTATAGAGATTAATATTTTCAGTAACCCAATTAATGAAAAAAATGTTCTAATGTTTCTTTTGGTTCTAGATAATAATTCGATAAATATCCCATATCAATTTTAAACAAAATATAAAAATATACAAATTCCTATTGTGATAAATAGCTAAGTTTCGTAGTCGATTTTATTTCATATAATATGAGTCAATTACACGAAACATCTACAACTTTTTTTCTTAAAAAAGTTGGAATATCTTACAAATAAAAATATTATAAATATTAAACAATATTTTGTTTTTAATATCTTAAAATTTCACATGATTATGTTGAATTCAAATTCAAATTGCAATCAGGTGTAAAATAGACCTCTATGTTACCGATATCCAATTAATTTATGAAAATAAATTATATTTTTAAATTTCACACTTGAATAATTAAACTTTAAAACTGAGATTTTATTAAAATCTTCGTTTTTATCTAAATTTTCGCGAAATTCTCTTCAATCATTTTAAGTAACTTTAAGTAAATATAAATTAGAGAACTGTATTGATATAAATACCCTGTCTGATTGTAAAGTTATAATAGTGCAATTTATTAAATTATTTAAATTTCATTCTATTTTAAACTAATAAAATACTACAGATATAATAAAATTTTAAGTTAAAGTAATAATTATGACTTTTATAAAGCTCTTAATTTTATCATAAATTACTATAAATATCAATATTTATAGATAAAAATTTAAATAATTTAAAGTAAACTATGATGTTAATTTATTTAACACTGAATTCACAAATTTAATTTTTAAATTTTACCTATTTTTAATAACAACACATTTACTTTTTATCTAAAAAATTGTTTTTTAAATGAACAGATTAAATTAAATTGTCTTAATTCATTGATATAATATCTTCTATATATATATATATATTAGTTATTAGCAATCTTAATTATAATGAAGAGTATTTTAATAAAACAGATTCAAGATTATAAATTATTATAAAAATTCTAAAACTAAACTACAATTATTTAACTCAATTATAACTAGTTTTTAGATATATGTATATTTAGATATATAACTTGAAAAAAAAATTTGTCATTAAAGTTATTTGACATACTTTTGGCCATTGTGGGTTGAGCTCTGTAGCTCTCACAGCATCTTGTAAAGCTAAGGCAAACATGCCCATCTTGAGACGAGCTGCAGACCTATTTGAATATAATACATGGCTTAGGGGATCCAAAGCTAGTGCTTCTGTATATAAAGTTGCAGCTAAAGCATAGTCTCCATTTTGACAGGCAGTATTACTTCTGTGCACTGTCTCCAAAAACAGTGTCTGAGATCCAGCAGCCAAGGCCGACGAACCTTCGGGCTCCACCTTAATATCATAAAATTTATAAATTCTCCTATCTTAAAGGCCACCTTATTACTCAAGAAATTAATAGACTCTATAACAAAAATTTATATATTTGAAAAGAATGATGTTTAGTATATTAAACGTACAAATATATTTTGAAGTAATTTAAAAAAAATCAAAATATTAAACCAAAAAAATATTTCTACCAAATATAATTTAAATCAGATAAAATATTGGTACTTTTATGTGATAGTTTAATAAAATTAAATATTTTATATAGTTATTTTTTATTCACATGATAATATAAAATAAATATGTATTTCAGATACTTTTATTAAAATTTGTATAACTTATTGAATATTGATTGCTATATTTTAAGATATATAAAATATCATTTAAAATATCTTGGAAATTTTTTGTAGTTTATCATTGATTTTTATAGTTTTATTTTATGTAAAAATATCAACTATTGAATAATTTAATTAATATTTTCACTTTTAGTCAAAATTATACTTAAATGTATTAGTTAAATTTATTATTAAATTTTAACAATCAACAAAATTAAATTTATGAAGATCTATTTTCTACAAAACTTTATTGAATTAAATTAATTTTATTATAATTTTATTATAATTTTATAGTTTTATTATAACTGTATTGTAAAATTTCGAATTCAAAATGTTGTAAAATGAAATGAAAAATATAAAATAATAATTGTATAATTACGTTTTATAAAATGTAAAATATATTCATGTATAATTTCAGTACAGAATTAAAACTATTTTTAAAAAAGGATAAAAACAAAAAATCGGGTGCAAAAGTTCAAATTTCTCTGCGTACCCGAGAACAGCCATTTTTATTCAGGTAAACACAACGAAATAAAAAAGCTTTAGGTATATCCATTAATTATTAATTTAAAAAGATGAAAAATGAAATCTGAAAAATACTAGAATATACAAACTATTCTAGTAGCATAGAGAACAAACTGAACAAAAACAAAGGCTCTCGCGCACAACAGGTGTGTATGTATACAAACAAGCGAGAGCGGTACTAAAGACAAAAAACCCATAGCAGCATTCCACGTATGAAAAACATAGTTACGCATGAAAGCTAGTTCTCATACCTCAGAGATATCCCTATGAGACATTGTTTAAAACGAGCCGGTAGCATGCTTCGGCGTGGGCATTATCTGTGAGTAGGAGCAGGCTCGTATCGAGCCATTTTTTTCAAATATTGATCGAAAGCTGGAAATCGGATCTCACTCGCGCGCACCTTGGACCAAAAATTTCTCTGCTGTATTTTACGAACGAAAGAAAAATATTTCTTTACGGACACACGCGCACAGCCGTTCGTGCACTAAACTTCCTTACACTGGTCTTCCTCGGAATTCCGTGTGTACTTTTCTCGCGCAGCATCCGAACGGGAAAAAAATAACATAAAAGAGTATGGAGAACAAGTAGCTCTCCACGTCGTCCACTTTTCACTCTCTTTTCGCGCGCGATCCGCGATGAGAGTAATGTACTCTCTATCCTTTTCTTTATTTCTCTCTCACTCTTTCGGACTCTTGTTTTCTTTTACTCTCTACTTCCGCAAACCAACGATAAAAAATTCTCGAAATCTTACAGCACATATAATAGAAAAACACAAAAACGAAACTCGCGGTCACGCGCGCATCTTTTATAATATATGTGCGCACGCTAAGTGAGGAGTTTGTTTTCGGAAGCGCGTGTATAAATCAAACCGATTAACATGAGTGAGGAAGAGAGAAGGATGATACACGATTTTGCTACACGAGAGAGAAAAAGAGAGGTGATACAGGCGTCTTATGAAAGCAGGACGGAGGGGAGGAGGCACCCACTGCTACATTCCTCCACAGCCATCTTGGAATGTGACCCCGGGTTCCCCCTTTGGGGCCTATACCAAGCGAGCGGCCTTATGGTGCGAAGCAGCGTGGGGGAAACACTGGGGCACCTGCGCTGCGCGACATGGGCCCGTAATCTCTCTCTCTCTCTCTCTCTCTCTCTCTCCTTATCTTTTCTCCTCTTTCATTTTTTCATTGGGTACAGCGGGCACGAGAATAACACCAGGGCGGTCATTATGATTATATTTAACCCTTTTTCCGTGGAGTAGCATCGGCTATGCGTTGGAATGTTACACATTTCTCCGGAAAATTATTACGAACTACATTCTCTCATATACCCGAACTTAAAGAACAAATTAAATATCCAATAAGTATGAATATCATTTTTATAAATTGATCATATAAATTCTTAAATAAATTTATTGTTGATTTGTGTTTGTATTTTATATAAAAACACTTGGAAAATTATTTTGCGATTTGTTGAAAAAATATCTATGATTCTAATCATTATAAATAATTTTTTAAATATATAATAAAATGTAGCAAATATGTTAGAAATATTTCAACAATATCATTGTTAATAAATAATCTGTACAAATATTTAATTCTTTCCAAAAATTTTTAAACGGGAATCTACTAAATGAATAATACGTCTCAAGGCAAACTTAATTTAATTTCAGAATTTAAAATAGAAAATTTGTTTATAAAAGATGATTTTTCTATTTATTACATTAAACTGAATAAGTTTTCGAATCGTTTTTACTGTCTAGTTTAATTTAAAATTTATATTCTACAAAATGTTCAATATAATATATAATATAATGTATTATATAAAATACCTTTATCTGAAGAAATTACATTCGAACAAGTTTTTGAAATTTCATAAAATTTCAAGGCTGATATTTTAAAATTATCTAAATATTCAATAAAATTAAAGTTTTATATATAAAATTTTCAGAATTTTAATATGTATCTCATTCATAAAATATATAAATCACTGTTTATGCGTGAAACTTATAAGAGTTTACTCTTTAAGTTCAGAAAGTATTATTTAAATTAATTTACCATAATATAATTTATAAATTATAAATTTATAAATGAAATACGAATTTTTTGAAGTATTATTACTTTTACTTTGCCACAAATTAAATATTTTATTTTATTTATATAAACGTAGTATCTGATTTATTAACTTCAATAGTGTATCATAGAGAGTATTATTTAAATTATTTTTTGGAAATATAATCGTTTCAATATTATAATACGAAAATATAAACAAAATCAATGAAAGCCTCTAATACACATTTATGTTTGATTTTATTAGTAATTTTTATAAGAAAAATAACATACTAAAAATTTGGTGTGTTTTTGAACATTGAATGCAATTTCTAATATTATTACTAGATCTACTACTGTTTAGTCTTCTTATACACTTTTAAATAACTCTTTCTTCATTATAAAGCTATATTTCTAAAACACACTAAACATTAACGATAAGAATAGAATTTTTCTCAAAAATAATAAATTTAATTTGTAAATTGTTATAAATAATAGTTTCATACAAATAATCAACTTTATCAATACCCGTTATGTATTAATTCAGATGCATCCAAATACTATAAAATTTTATTTTTGTTAAATTTCGTTTAACTTTTGTTTTTAAATATAATTATTTAAAATATGACGATTTATTGCCCATTTACATACACAATGAAATACTAATGATTTGATCACAAAATAAAATTTAGGTAGAAGATTATATACGTATTAATATATAATAAATATATTACTTCGTGTTTTAATCTTCTTAAAATATGTTTTTATTTTTTATATTATTATAATAAAAAATATTTTTTAATGTTAAAAACTCGTAATTATAACTAAAAATAATCAGTCGGAAGATATAAAAACACTATAAAAACATTATGGAACTGAAAATAATATATAACTTTATTTGTGTGCGCGCGCATAAATGTGTGTGTGTGTGTGTGGATTTAATGCACTAAACCTCGAGCATAAAATGAGTGCAATAAAATAAAATCAGACTATATTTCACTGGTATAATTTCTATTTAATAATAATAATTTAATAATTTCTATATTATATTTCTACTCTCTATTTAGTGGATCTATACAATCACTTCACAAAACAGTCTTGAATTATATATGAAATGTGGGATCATTAGATATAACTATTGTTTAAGTTCATCCTTGAATAAAGACGACGGTCCTGATAATTAGTGAAAAATAAACATAAATATTATAAATAATAGTGATAATATATAAAATAATCATAAATCATCTAAAAAATCATCTTGTGGAGATAATAATAATTTCTTATTCGGATCTAAAATGAATCATTACCTATAAAATTATAACAATAAACAAAATTATAAGGTAATAATAGAAAATTAGTTAAATGATATATGCATGATTTCTTTAAGGTAGTAGTTTCCTGTTGAAAATTCATAATTAAATAAAATAGATATAGTATTTAGTTTATAGCAAATTAAATAATTTAATAACTCATATATATAATAAAAATAATAAATATATAATAAAAATATGTTTTTTAATTACAACAAAAAATATGAATTCTTACAGAAGATTTTTGTTAACGTTAGATTATTTTATTACAAACGACCATTTTTGTAAATATATTCTTACAAAAATTCAACAATAACAATGAATAAATTTAAGGTAATTTCTGTGACGAACTATGGATGTCAAATTTTTTTTTATTTCATAATTTATATGACACTTGCTTAAAAACTGAAAAATCTCGCTTTTTAATATAAAAAATAAATCAGCTTTCTGCTTCGTTAGTGATAAAAATGGTGTTCAATTAATATAATTTAATAATTTTAACTATTTTATTTTAAAAATTATGAACTTTCAATATTCATAAGAAAATCAAAATTTGAAATAAGAATAAGATGAATATTTTATTATGAATACTTTTTATATTTATAATTGAATACTTTCTCCTCGTTCATTTTAATAATGGTTTTATCTATTTTTGAGTAAATTGATAATTACATACGGTTTACGTTTGAAATTTGTAACTATTATTATTGTAATTATAAGAGTGTATGTAGATTTAATTATTAAATTTAATTTATTAATATATATGTTTTATATTATAAAAATCATAAAGTATTGTTAACTCTGTTACAAACTTATAGTATTTTATCACAAACATTTTTAATTATATAATTATAAAAAAACTCACGTATAAATTGAAATTTTTTTTTAAAACAAGAATAGTTAAAGAAATTAATATTCTATTTTGTTTAATTTCTCAATATAATTGTAGTTTCGTATACAAACTATATTTATTTATTTATTTCAATTTTTTATGTATTGTATATTTAATATTGCATATAATAGAATCTTCGTTAAATTTGCTTTTAAATCAAAAGTTTCAATTAATTTTAAAACATTAATAATCAATTATATCAGTCTACGTTTAAATATAATATACAATCGTCCATTGTTATTAAAAGTCCTACCATCTATATATACTGTTTATTATTAATTAATTTAAAAAATTCTCTGTTCTATTTTAATTTTGTCTAAAAAATTATTCCAAAACAGTTATACATTTTATGTAATTGTTCCATATATTTTAGATCTATTTATTACTATTATAAGACAACACTAGTGTTTTGCTAAATTCAAACTATTAAATTATGTAACAATTGAAAAAATTTCAATAGTTTATTAATGAAATAAAAAATACGTTATATTAATTTATTATTTTAATAGGATTTGCATTTTTACATTGTATTAAAGATTTTATTACATTTACATTATGTAGAAACTATAATTTGTCTATGATTATATATTTAATGTTTTCTTCACATTAAATTTTAAGTTAAAATGAATTAAAAGTAAGATAAAAACTTCATACTAAATTAAATATATAGATTTTTTTTATGTGCATTTCCGCTTAATTTCTCTAAATGTATAATATATGTTGACTAACCCTTTGAATAATTTTATACGTTGGAAATTGTCTCGCAACCTATGATTTTAGATATAAATACTATTACAGGTACATATGGTTGAAATACGAAATGACTACAACAAAATAATTATATAGCTAATAATTTATCACATAACAAATAATTGTGCATTTTTTCATTTTTATATTTCTATTAATTTATTGAATTTACTGTTTTTCACTAATTTAAAGCATCTGTGCAGCAATTTTTCTTTTATTTTAAGAATTTTTTCACAAATTCTTTTTTATAAATCCAAAATTATTCCAAAATCAAATTTAATACAAATATTCATAACTTAATACTTTATTTTCATTTTTAATTTAAAAAACTTCTCATTGATACATTATTTTCTACTAGTACGTTGGCTTACTTTTTATTAGAATTTATGTGTATTAATTTAAATAAAATTTTTGTGTATTCTAAATAATTTACAATTCAATTGGTTCTTTAATTAATATTCTATATTTGTTTACAATTTTCAAGTAGTTGATTCATTACTATATGAAACTTTAATTTTAATAAATATGCAATTATTGGCTCATTTAAATGTCTGTAATACTTTAATCACTGTAAAAATTTAATCAATAATTATTTTTTAATCAATATTATATTATGATTTATTCTTATAAATAAAAAATTCATTAAAAATGTATCAGAAATAGAAAGTTTGAAATGTTATTGCATTATAATTATACAATTATTATAATTAATAATATATAGAATTATTATAATCTGTGTCATGTCTTTTTTCAAGATAATAAAAATTAGCATTTTTAATTTTTTTAACAAAATCTTTTATTCTATATTATAAAAAAATTTTATTCATTAATTTATCGGTTCTATAATTTCTGTGTTCAATGATTAAGCCAAGTCTTAAACTTTTATTATACTTAATTTGAAATTGTATTGAATAGTTTAACTTTTCTCTATTATATTTAATTCATCATTTAATTACGTTATGTTTTATTTCACATTTCATATGTGAAACATACGAGTGTTAAACAGCTTATTAAAATATTCTGTATTAATTGAGAGCATTATTGATATATACTATCAATTTATCATTCTCGTCTCATTTTAAATTTGACCTGTCTTAGTATAACCATTCTTGATTGAGTTTATACTATCGCGACTCCACAAATATTTTTCTTATTATTTTGTACGTTTAGTATTTCATGATTTTCTATTTTAATTAATAGTTCTTCTAATTCGATATTTTTTCTAATCCAATTGTATGTTTGAATTTAGATTTATTGTGTCATATTCAATTTTATTTTTTTTATCTTTTTACTATATCTCATTTGTAGAAATATTTTCATAATATAAAACTCTGTATACGTTTTATAAATATAAAAACAAATGGAAAATATCGAGAATTTTTAATTTACAATAATCCATATATATATATATATATATATGCAAAAATTACTAAAATAATAACATATTAAATATAAAAATAACTGTTACATCTTCATTTTATTTATTTTTTAATTTTATTTTCAAAGAATAATGGATATTAATGTTAATTATGAATAATACATATCTTTAAAACCCTATAAGATAATGGTAGTATACTATAGATATGTTAAATCTTTTAATCGCAGATATTTTGTTTTATTTATAAAAAGTTGTTTCCGAAAACATAATGATGCATTTCGTTGAAAATAATATATAATTATCAAGAGATATAAGTTTTATTTTGGAATTGAGTTCAACATGAAGATAATTCGTATCTGTAACTTCTCTAAATAGTCCTAATTTATTCGATAGCATTAAATAGTAGTAATGTTAAATGTAAATAGTATATGACGTTAACAGTATAGACTCGTTACCACTAAGTAAAATTCTCCTTTAATGTTTCAAATTAATTAATTCTATAGCTGCAGTACTTACTATTTTAAGACCTTACCTTTTATCTGCAATTCATAGACAATAGGAATTTATCAAATATAAAATAATATAATTTTTAATTATATTATAAAAAAAAATTATTAAAAAATTTTTTTTTTTAAATGTATAACTTGCATTAAACTTGAGGTTCTCGCAATAAATGACATATGAAAATAACTAAGTATTATGTCATTATTAAATTTTACCACTACATTATACTAATTAAATATCAAATAATAGATTAATAAATTATAATATTAAAGAAAATATTAAAATCTTTGTATACTTAGTAAATAAAAAAGAACGAAGTAAATAGTCTTTCACCAGTCAAGATATTTCGTAAATAATTCGTAAACTTTTTGTTTGAAGAATTAAAAAATATTTTAATTACACTAATTATATATTTATTATGAAAATAGACAAAAGGTTTTATCTGTTTTTTGATATACTTGATATACTTTTTTATTCAATATAATTAATATTAACCTTGATATAATTTCCTGATAAAATATTCTTAAAGTTAAATGAAAATCTTACATTCGATTAAATGTTACCATTTAAAAGAATTTTCTTATATAAATAAAAAATACATTTATAATGTATTTTCATTTATAAAATAGATTAAAACGTTAATTTTAATTTTTTAAATCTTGTTTTGTGTTGTATTTATTCACTTTCACTGTTATTTTTTTAATTACAAAAATTTATGAAAAATTGAAAAAATTATAAATTTATGTAATTAATTTTTATTAATTATTTTTTATAATTATTTTTAAATAATTTATTTACAATTAATATATACATTATATTTTATTCAAAATTTGTATAAGAAAGTTTATAATATTGATTTTGCTTTTTACAATGAAATTATTTGTTTATATAGATTTATTTTAAAATAATAGTATGCTTTATAATGAAAGTACTCATTTTAGTTTTTATTGAATTAAACATAATTTATTTTATTAAAATCAGCTTCATTTAGAAAAATACATATAACAAACAAATTTTTGTTTGCTTAAATCGTGAATACCAAAAAAATTATTCAAGTTTAAACTATATTATTTCTTTTTAATACATCTAAACACTTATTTTAGCAAATTACATTTGTTCATAATTAATTGATGAATAATCTACATAATATTTATTTTATAATTAAATTATTTTTATTTTAGAAATATAAGACATTGCAACAATGTATAATAATGCACAAAATATTAACTCATAAAAGTAAATCAAGGTATTAAATTAAGTCTTAATAACAAGGTAAAACCTATTAAAAATCTATTTTATATGACTAAATATTTTTCACCAATTAATAGTTTACCTTTTTATTCATATAATTTATTCTTTATTCACAAAATTTAGTTTCTCACTTATAGTATTTATCTACAGTATTACAAAGTTTAAACAATTTCAGAATTGTCATTGTAATTATTCAATAACTTCTTTTTCATTCAATATATTTTAAAGCTTACCTAATAAACATTATTTTAATTTTTTCACTTTTGAGTAAAATTTATTATTAATTTTATTATTATAATAATATATTGTAATTAAATAAACATATTGAATATATTTAGTTTTCTCAAAAATGAAAAAACAATATTAATTTTATTTGCAAATATTAACTACATATTTACATATAAAAAATTGCAACACTTAGACAATAATTATAATTGAGAACATTAGAACAGCATTATTAGCAGTATTTCTAAAACAAAACTTTAATATTAAAAAAATTAGCAAAACCTCTCAAAATATTATACTGCATCCAGAAAATACAGGAAATATAAAATTGTGTACAAACAAAAAAGCGTAATCTGTTGAATTCAATGGTTCAGTCAGTAAAGTAAGACTTTACCCATATTCCCATTAAATCATCTTGTCTCTTTAAAAATTGAGTTGATGTAGCTCGTTTTAATCCAGCATGGAGATTCGATGGGGAATGTGAAGATCACGATAGAAATGGAACCACTAAATCCTCTTTGTGTTCAACCTGAATTTCATTTAATGCTATCACAGCTTTTTGCATAAAATCTGTAATCTGTCAAATTAAAATAAAAAATTATTTGTTATGTAGTATTCATATGTTAATTACATTAAGTAAACATAAATATTTTTCTACTATAAAATAAAGTCACATAAATTTTTTGGTCCAATAAAATTAAATTATTAAATTATTAAATTAAAATTATTAAATTCTGCTTTTAAAAATGCAGAATAAAAGTTTATATTATATATAAATAAACAAAATTTAATCATATGCATATATATATATATATACATACATATGTGTACATTCATGAAAACTTACAAGTTCCTTATCACTTTTATTTATTGGTTCTGATGCAAGAACTCTTTCTGGTACTGGAATATCTCTAAGTATGCAATAAGAAATATCTGGTACTTTGATTCCTACCGTTTCTATTCTTTTTGCATATGCTCTTGATCTTTCTAAATATTCGTGTTGCTCTAAATTATGAGAATCTAAAGCTCCTACATCTATTATATTCCTATACATAAAATATCATAATATAAATTATTTTATAAAATACACAACTATCTTTTATAATTATAAAATCTTAATTATTCATTTTATTGAATTATAAAACTATAAAAATAATAAATAAATAACCTACGCTGCAGTCTCGTGAAGAATTCTATTAAGTGCGCTTTGCTCATCTGTTTTCTTAGGCTCTGAATTGGCATATTGACTTACATAGTCATCACTGTAATATCAACAAATAGTATGTTATTCACAAGTTAAACTTTTATCTTTTTATTTTATACTAATATCTAATTTTGTTATAAGCAAACCTATGAACTCTTGGTATATTAGTGTTATTACTAACTGGATCCACAAGCAAGTGCGTACGTTCATTAACATCACCACCCTAATAATAAAACACAAGATATATCTTTTACTCTAGATCTAATTTTGAAAAAATTTGAAAAATAAATTTTTAAAAAGTATGAAAAAAGTCATAGTTGAACTCAGATACACTGGTATTACCATATCTAAGAAATATAGATAAGATAGTACATCGAAGGATGAGGAAAACAATATCATTTATAATATATTTTGTAATTTGAAGAATATAGTGCTTACCTGCTGGCTGTTGTCCTCTTTACAGAAACTGTAGCAACACCCCATTTTTATGAAAATTACGTAAAACCACTTAAAAATGTAAAAGAACAACAATAGAAAAAAAGTCTTTATAAAGTCATAGTTTTGCTTTTGTTTGGATTTTTCACTATCTACATCAACAACAATGTCACAACGTTCAATCAGCTGTCGTGACTTCCATAAACCAAAAAGTACACTACTTGCAATCTTTGAAAAATACTCGATTGTATAAACTGTGACGAAATTTCTCGTCAAAAATCTAATGGTTACAGGTCACAGAAAAAAATCTGTGTAAACGCAAAGAATTGCTTTAATTAATTTTTTTAATTAATATTTTATATTTAATTATAAAACTTTTTTATTTAATCACAAAATTATTGATTATGTTATAAATGGGATATTTATATGTTTATTATAAATATAATCTTCATGTATCTTATTTACAATTGTTTTATTTTTATATTATAGTTTAACTTACTATATTCAATAAAAAATTAGAATTAAATATATATAATTCTTGAAAATCACTGTGAAATGATATCCTTTTGGATTTTAAAAGTAAAACACATTTCCTTTGGTTCATCTTCCAATGAAATTTTCTCCCGCGGTTTAGGTTAAATAATCAAAAAGACATAACGAATCAAAATTCAGATACAAAAGAAACATAGTATAACTATTGGATAACGTAGTAAATAATAGAAAAAAATGCGAAATGCTCGTGAATCCTTATAAAGATTCCATGTGCTGTGAGAAAGCAGAATTTTTGTCAAGATTCCAAAATAAGTACAAATACTTTCGTAAAAATTCTAAAAATAATCTTTACGCTTATAGATATGTGTATTAAATTTCTGTTTACTAACGAATGAAGGAATTTATAGTTCTTAAATTTGAATAAAAATTGAAATATATTAAAGTGTTCTTAAACATGTCAATTTTATAAATAAACTTCAATTTATTTTTCAACATTATTGCAAAGATAACAGCTATACATAAGTTTTGTTGTATAAATATAAAATTTTGTAATAATTGTTGAAGTAATAACGAATCTTGGTATATCTCAGAGCAATGACCAGATGTTACAGCATAAAATTATTATTTTTGCTTATAAATAAAAATATTCAGGTAAATAAACTTTATAAGAAGCTAATGACTAAGGTAGCTTGTTAATAAATTAATTTATTAAATAAGTTTTAAGAAATCAATCTATTCCTCAATTATAATTATTTATTTAACATTTTATTAACCATATGTTTTTTAAAGACAAAGAACATTATTACACAAGTTTTATATAATTTACAAAATTCAGTTTTGTATTTTATTTTTTGTATAAAATAATGCTTTCAAATATTGGAAAAAAATATGAAAAATATTGTATTAAAGAATTTATATTGCGTAATTTAACTATATTATATGTTTTATATAAATTTTTTTTAGTGAAGTATTCAATATAAATCGATAAATTCATAATAATTTTGAATTTTATTTTTATATGAAATAAAAAATTTTTATATTTTCAGATTTACATGGAATGTCTTCATGTTCAAAATACTAAATGGAATCCATTACTTTAGAACTTAGAACACAATTACGTTCTTTGAATGCTTATATTTCGTTGACGAAAAATATTGACATTTCAAGAATTAAAGTTAAATTATTAGAAAATGCTATAGAAATTGAAATTGAAGAAGACATTTATAGTCTTCCATTATCCAGTGTTAAATTATTACCATCTTCACTTTCATCATTAGGAATAACTAATCGTTGGATATTTTTTCGCATTCAGACACAACCAAATTCAATTTATGGAACTTTTGAAACTGAATTTATTAATACTGAAAAAAAATTAAGTAGTGATTTTGTAAACAGTACAAACAAAGTAAAATTACCACCAAAAAATGTAAATTGTAAACTTGTTTGTACTTGCTGTAAAAATGAAATTACAAAAACAGTTTGTTTTCAAAGAATTTTACCATTACCAAGTGCTGATTGTGATCCACAAGAGTGGTTTTGTTGTAAGCATGGCAATGAAGAATCATTTTCACTAGATCCAGGAGAATCAGATTTATTTTATTCTATTAACTATTCTATTTTCAACAAAAATGTCTTTAAAGAAAATTTAAAGTTACGAAACTTTTTAATTCATTGCAATCGGTGTTTTTCTATTTTGGGTTCATCAAATTATAAGAATTTAAAAAGTCTTAAAATTTGGAACTGTGTTGTAGAATACAAAATTTTCAATGATGATAATATTATTAAAGGAACACCTCCAATATCAGATTTTTTATCAATTGTTAAACACACGGCTGAACTCGTTACTGGTGAACAAATACTCCTAGAAGCTCAAGATATTAATAATATTCATTATATTTTATTGAGGCCTATGGAAGCTAAATTGAATCTTTTTACAACAAATAAGATAAATTCAAAAGATCAAGTTCTGAATTTAAATTCTTCATTTGTTGTAAAAGTATTATACAAATATGGTGAAAGTAAAAAAACAACAAAACACAGTGATCCTGATAGCAAGTATTGTGAATTAGCTCTTCCTAGTATTTTAGCTGGAATGGATCAACTTGTTTCTTCAAGTGCACGATTTCCTCCAGCTTATAGAAAAGCAGATGATTTTTATATCGGTTATTTACCAATATAACTTATTGTTGTGTAAATGTAATATAAACTATAATTATGCAAGTTTACACTTTTTAAATATTTTTGCCAAAATTTTTATTCTATCATTATATCACTGCATATATCTAATGTATATAAAATGTTCTTTATAAATGTGTTTATAACAAATTTTTTAATTTAAATACTAAATTTTTAATATAAATAAATGACAAATGATTATTTTCAATGTATAAAAATATTAAAGATGTGCAGTACGTAGATTATATTTTCAATTGGTACTCGCAAATTTAATGTAAATAACTGTAAAGAAAAAATGAACAATTATAAGAGAAATAAATATTTTATTATATTTTTTGCAAACGATTGGAGTATTTTATTTTCACAAAAAAATCATGCAAATTATAGAGGCTGTGTAACATTTTTATTATAATAATTGTACTCTATTTATACAGTTTGATTTCTAAATATAAGTTTAACTCTAGGCCAGAGTTACCACATTATGAACCAACGTACATTATGAAACTTCGTTTTTGTCGTAGCCAGTGTTGATATACACATTACTTTACAAGATTATGCATTAATAACTTTAACAAATTACTATAAAAAAAAAAAATGCTTTTTAATGATCATCACAAATATACAAGTATTTGCGTTAATAATTATATTAATAATTATATAATTATATATATATATATATTAATAATTATATAAAATCATTTAATATTTTATATTAACAAACAATAATATTAAAATTTCTCTGAAAAATTCTATATTTTTCAAGAAATATTCATCAAGATAATCAATTGTGATAAATTTACCATATACATCATCATAGATGACATATGTTTTAAATTTTTTTAAATATTTATGGTTTAATTAATATTTGTATAAAATAATAATATTCGAGTGTAAACACAATATTCTTCATTTAATGCACAAATGCGCGATGTGACCTATGCTCTTCATCTAGACGAATGCACTACATAAACTCATGCAAAATCATTATTAATTTGTAAATATACAAAACTAAATCAATTGTAATATTTTTTTCTTATGACCTTGTTTAATTTTTTCATTTGGTTTTTTATAGACGAAGAAACGGGAACAAATGTGAAAGAAAATATTTTGCTTCCCGTGCCTGTCTATTTAGCTGAAAACCACTTTAAAAGACTCAATCTACAACCATCTTATACCAGACAGGTAAGGTGATTATATTGTCCACTTAATATTTTCTCTATATAAAAATTTTAGTTTTTCTCCGATGCTCAAACAAGAAGTAGTATTTATATTTTATCATAGCATAAGATTTTTCTGAATACTACATTTACAAAAAATAATAATATTTAGTCTAAATAATTTGGATATTTAATTTTTTATTAAATTTTACAAGTTGAGCAAAGAGAAATTTGTAATTAAAGAATATTTATTATTGCTAGAAAAAACTATGCATAATAAAAATATTAATTAATATTCATTAATGCATGAGAAATAATTTTTCCTTTTCATAATTAGGTACAATCTTTTTTCTAAAATTAATTTATGGATGAAAATAACTAAGAAAACGATACAAGTTTATTAAATTTAAGGCTTTATTTTAACCATTTGAGAACAATATCAAAGTATGAATTAAAAAATATATATATAAAACTCGTAACATAAATATCCATGTATCGATTTGTCTCAGCAAGAATACAGTTGCGGAAAAAATAAAATCCATCTCTTGCTAAAATTAAACTCAGTTAAACATGTATCTAAATTACTAACGCTGTTGAAATCATTATCTATAATTCTCCCTGAATAACGTTAATTTATTGTCACACTTTATTTCAGCTGATTACAGATCCATGGCACTCATAATCGATTTTATAGATGAATGCTGTGATGTACGATTTAGCTAGTCCATCTGGGTGTAGTACGTATGGGCACCCCATACGATACGAACACACGCCACGTTAACAGACATGTTTTAGGTAAACGGAGTTACCAGCCCATTTTCGTATCAACCGACGTTATCAACGGCTACGTAAGACGGAATGGTACGATATCGGTGAGTGAGGTCAAGTACCGCGAATTGTGGTGTATCGCTAATTTAGACATTATAATAATCAGAATGAATTGTAACGACTATACGTCCAATATCGGTATAGTCATTTGTATTTTATTTCACCTTACTTATCTATTATATTAGACGACTGACACTTATGAAATACATGATGTGATAATGAGCATCAAAGGCGTGGCTAGGAAGTAAACGTTTGTTCGCATGGTATCCCTCATCATCTTCATGTTCTCGGATAAAAATTGGCACCAATATCACCGACTATACCATCGTCTTTGCCTACGACCATGAGAAAATACGTAATGCAGCCATAGTCATTCATGAGATTTGTGCTGATATAGAGATCATTCCTACCCACTGTATGATGAACAGAGACTGTTTTCGACCACACTTTGATCAATGGTTATGTGAATTTGCTTCGGTCAGTGTTGACTAGTTGGAAATCGATCAGATCTCTCTGCTGTTAACAGTACGTTAGTCTCTCCAACTAAAACACTAGAACAGATATACGATTCGATAGGGCCTACACTATTCACAATTGGAGCTTTCCGACTATCAGCACAATGATCACGTGCAACCGGAGGTGTGAACACAGTTAGTTCTATGAACATGCTTTATATACACCATGACCGAGTTCATCAGATTTCCTATTTCTACTTCGAGCTATGGAATAATATGCTGGAAATATTCTTGGGATGTGGTTTTACAAAGTTTGCGTTACTTAATCACGAAAATCGGGGACAAATGCTCTATTGGCTGCAACGGAGTGTATATTTACGGTTCGTATTTGAGCAGTTCAAACGTAAAGCCGATATTACTGATTATATCGAACCCCTACCCATCGACTGCAAATTCCAAGGTGTTCACATTTTGACTCCATATAATAGTTGAGGTCGTATCCAGAGTGAGTTCGGTATAGTTTGCGACAACGATAATCATCACCTGCGCCCAATGGAATTGGAATGTGAATTTGACTTATTCTTATGCTTTTCGTGTCGAGGATAATAACTAATGGGTAAATTAGATTTATCATCACGTCTTTGCAACACACTAACTTACCGCATGAGTATGATCTGATGTACGATGTGTGAATTTGTAATATCTGTACCCAACTAGGATTAGGAATGGAGGATATTACTTTTGAGTTTGTCTTCAACAGACTCGATCTTAAGGCTATATCAAACATCGATGCAATCTGATTGACAATTGGACACTACTGCAGGAGAGCGCTTAGCCTATGACTTAGGAGTGGAAGCATACCTATGGTAAATTATCATTTACATCCTGAGGATTCGCTGGGATATTGCCGTATAACTTATGGATTGGCATCTTCAGTTAATTAAAACCTTGGCCATTATTTCGGATTGGATTTTGTATCTAAATTTTGTGTCTAGAGCTTTAAAAATAACATCATAATATATAAGGCAATGTTGTGATCAACTTCGACATCGTGATGATTGATATTCGCAACCATAAGAAGCAACCTCCGGGGGATCCTCGGAAGGGCGAGGAAAGCTCCGCCCCCACCCAGCAGATGCACATTCGGGGTGGGAATCTGTAAAGTTATTGAAAATATCGCAAAACTATATCAATTTATGATTATGAAAAAAAAGTTAAAACATATATGTTAAATCATTTAACATGTATCGAAATTGTATCTCAAAATAGTAGACTTAAAATTGACCTTTTAACGATAATCAGATGAGCCGTTATAAATAAATACGTGTTCTCTATTATCGACGCATATACAAAGTATGTAAGGCTTTTCCCTAGCAAATCTATAAATTCACAAAAGATAATAAGTTGTTTAATAGAATGTTTCAGACAGAGAAACGAACTTTATGCAGAAATTGTTTAAAGGTTTCGTAATTACAAAAGAAATTCATGACTGCTACACCAAGAGCAAATAACCAAATCGAGCTATTTAATATAAGTATTGCGCATATAATTGCAAAATTATTTTTAACAACGAAAAAATTAGATAATTTTACAGCAAGTAGAGTTTACTGTAATATAGCTTGCCAAACAACAAATAAAACCTAGGCTACAATTTAGCATTGATTAAAAGGGAAAAACAAATGACAATTTTATTAGAAGATGATAATAAAAGAATACAAAGAAAAATAGCCCGTATATAGAAGCTCGAGTAAAAAATGAAAAGTATTATAGTACAAAAGGAAAATATATAAAATTTTTTATTACGTCATCATTTCAAATAATGACACGACATTAATTGTTAATAAAAAGTTAATTCGTAAATTTAAGTGAAATTAATAAAGTATTAACGTATGATCGTTGCGTGATAGATAATTTTGTCGGTTTCCAGATAATTTAATTATTATTTATTTACGAACAATCTTTACATTATTATTTACAATAAATACATTCTTATATACTTTTTTAACAATATTATACATAACTTAACAACTATAACTAAAAGTTTTTATATAACTTCATGCTATTTTTTTTCCTTCTTCTTTCTCCAATATTCTGACCTTCATTCTGATTTTTTCTCTTTTCTTAGCTTTATTCTCTCTTCCATTGGATATCGTATAGTCTGCGTATATCTTTTCTTTCTCTTTTCAATACATCCTCCCACTTACTCAAATTGACCTGTTTACAGATAATTTAAATACCATATAATGGTATTTATAAAATAAAGCTATATATAAAAATGTAAAAAGAAATAATTTATTCGTCATATACAAATAAATTGTAATAAATGTATAAATTTTACAAAAGTATAATTTCTCTGCTTTGTTTTGTAATAGGTAATCAAGTTTACTATTGTAAATTAAGCTGGGATGGCTAAATAGATAAAAGGGCTGAGCTGTAGGCATTTTGTGTAAGGGCATACGAGTTTTCTAAAATATAATTGCCACCAGGGTAAAAACAATCTCAGGTTATCACTCGGTTTGAGCATTGTAAACTTAAGAAAATAAAAAATTTTATTTTATTTAAGTTGAAGCAGAAATAATCTCTCTTTTCTTTAATAATTCAATTATTTCCTACAAAATACAATATTTAACAAAATGATTGTGCATAGTATTTAACTTAATATTTTTGTCACAATATAAGCAATGAAATGGATATTAATTAGATCTGTACCAGGAATTGAAGAAACTATTACTGTGATGTTAGCTAATATTTTCCAAATTTTTCTAATTTGTTCCTTTTCATTTTTGTAATTCTAAATTATATTATTTTTCTTTTATGTCCTTTTCTTTCGTATTAATCGAATTTTCATTGTCTTTGTAGATTTTTCGAAGAATAAATAATGCCATTATCATATAATAAAATTATTTCCTTTCTTAATAAACATCAACATATTTATAAACAAAAACATTAAATATAGATAAAAAGTGAGATCGTTTTTACAGGATAAAATATAAAAATTATATGTTCTTAAAAATTATAAATTTTAACAAAGAAATTATGTTTTTCGCGTAATACGAGATGCTATTTAACAAAAACTACCGTAGCGAGTAGCTGACATTTATTAGTGCTACTTAAGATAAGAGGGACATAAATTGAATTTAAAGACAATTACAACAAAAAAGGTCAAATTGATTCAATTAGAATTAAGAAATTAGTGATAGAAGAATTATTCAGAGAATTATTTAGAGCTTGAAATATATAAGTAAAACAAGAGTTTAAATGATAATATACCGTCTAAGTAGCATCTAATAATACTCAGGTGCACAAGTTCATATCGTAATGATATCCTTTAAATGTACAGGAATAAGTACATATAATAAGAATATGCTTTTTTTGAGTTGTGGTATGGATGCGAAAATGGCGTTCGCGGTCTATGGCCGTTGATCTATATTTATGTGGCCATAAATCTAGATGTATCGTCATACAAGATGAATTCCTGATCTCCATCAGCAACTTGATACTTTTTTATTCTTTTTTAGCAATTGATTACGATTCAAAAGTCTTTAGTAGTTAAAGGTCTTCATTTCTTTAATTTTCTAAATTAATCTTCATTGTTAAAACCTTGATCGAGAAATAAAGTTTTTTAGACGAAATAACAATATTATAAATATTAGAATTCAAAGATATTAGAAAATCATTATTTATAATATAAGTACACAATATTATAGAAAAAAAAAGTTAAATACGCTTTCTGTTTGTTACAAATATTTAGACTAATATGTAACCTTAATGAATTGATTTTATAACTAAAAATCTGCTTTAAAAATATAAAATTTAAAAAAATATTTAAATTTATACATGCTTTGTGTAAATTAAATGCATGCCTTATAAAAAAAAATTAGAGAAAAAGTGTTCTAGAAATTATAGAAAGTTGATAACTAATTGAATTTTATACTAATATTAATTGATTAGAGATATAAATTAAAATTTATACAGATACAGAAAAAATTGTATTGCATTATGTTAAATTAAAACAAAATAATGAATGCATAAAATAACAAATTACAATATGTAATTAAAAAATAGTTATGTTACCTTCTGAAAAAGACGCGATAAAAAAACGATTGTGCTAAAAAACTAATATTTTTTATTAATATACTAGCTGCAAAGAAACACCTAAGTAAATTAAAGATTATTGGCAAAGAGTTTAAATGTAAAACAAACTTTTGAATCTATTCTATGCCTAAAAAAGACATATGAAAAATTTAAATTAAAAAGTCAGTAATAACTGTTACAAATTAAATAATTGAATTACATATAACAAACATCGTTTTCGATATTATATCTTTTATAAGAAATAAGCATCTAGACTTAGAACTACAACAAAAAATTTACAACTTTAGTTGTGAAATTTTTAACAATGCCAAGTAACATTTAAAAATAAAATTAACGAAAAATTACTAGCACATATAAAAAGCTTATATAATACACGATTTTTAACATGAAATTGAATGAAAATAATACAATAAATGATAATTCTAAATGTATTTTTTACATGCCATACCCGATCACACTATTTATTCTATTATTCTAAAACATACGTAGACGTTTAACGAGAAAAATTTCATGAATAGTTTTACAAATTTAATAAGCTCAACAAAGTTCGTTTATTTGAAAACAATAATACTAAATAACGATTTAGAAAGAAAATTAAACTTATGTAAACAATGTGAGATCACATACTTTGCTTAAAAATTAGATATATATTTATTATTATTAATTTTAGATATTGCATAACTGCATTTTTAAGTAATGATTAAAAAGAATAAATTAAAATTTCTAAGAAATAAATAAATTATATCTACAAAGAATCGTGCCCACTAAAAATTGTTCCCTCTCTCTTTCTTCCATTCTCTATTTACTTTTACGTATACATTTACAAAATGTAAGTACAAAAATCTAAGGAGATTGATTTATTATAATAATAACGTTTGCTATGTGTACAAACTTTTAACAATCTATAATGAAATAAAGAATGCACAGGTAGAGGATAATTAATTTGTACGAATCATTTTCTAATAAAATATACGTATTGCGTGGATCATTGCATTTGATTAAAAATCTGATTTATAGGTGTATTTTAAGTTTTTTTTAAGGAGATGTGAAATATCGGAATATAGAAATAATATTCATTCTATTTACGTGTAAGTAAATTAAAAAGTTGCAAGAAATGCTGGATACTAGCAACGAATGTGTATCTTATTACAATGAATTTATTCGAAAAATTATAGTTATTATAACTAATTTTAGACTAGATTTCTTCAACAATATAAATTTCTAAATGCATTCAATGCACAATATTGGAAATAATCCTGATTTAAATTAAAATTAGTATTGATTCTCATTTATTTTAAACTATAAAATTTCAAATAATTTACAAAAATTATTACGGTAAAGTAGTAGTTTATAACTTTCTAGTAATGTTATTTATTATTTTATTATTTTATAAATAAGACGTACTTTGTATTTGGAGCTATTGCCGATTAATATAAGAAATTCATTTCAACTTCTGAATCATAAAAAATTACAAAAAACAAAAAAAAATAATAAAAAAATTATTTTCTTCTTATATGCTAATTAATCGACGACGGAGCACTTTCACATCCCCTTAGCAGCTTCAACCATCACAAGTACATATTTGTACAAGTCTGCGATATAAATGACTTTTCATATTAACTATTATTACTATGTGCGATTAGAAAATATACGAATGTATTCTCCTTATGTGCTTCCTGTTACGGATGCGTCTACAGTTCTATCAGCACTTGTAGTAGCTACTGATTCATTCACTCGTAATCTCGATTCCAGTGGATTTACGTATACCCAAACGCCGTCTTTGGTTTCCTTAAACAACTGTAAGCAAGCCATATTAAACATTTTTTAACTTATGTTAACATAATACTGTTTTGATATTTAATTTTAAGAATTAATTTTTTTCATAATAATTACAAAATTGAAAGAAGTAGTTTTGAATAATTTAGTAGCTTAATATAATGCGTTATCAACGTAACGTATAAATTAGAATAGTATCATTAATTTTATTAAAAATCATGCATAATAATTTATATCCAAGTAATATTTCTAAAATATTAATAGCTCAATTTTGTACTGTTTCTAAAAATGATTGAAAAATATTAAAAATTATAAAAACATTTTATATATCTGTTCATTAACTATTATCAACTTCAAATGTAAAATGAATCAACACCTTTGTTTGCCAGCCAATGTTGTTTTCTTTACGGTATCGCACATCTTCTCGTTGTTTTTGTTCAATTGCACATTTTGCAGCCGTCGCCTTATCCATGTCATTGATGCGAAGTCCCATGGTTACTTCACGCCATATTTTACGTGACTCGTCATCGTCCTGCTCACTCATTGGCTTAACCATCTTTTTTTCTATCCTTTGTTCTCTAACATCCGCAAACATTTCTATTCTCTATTTGATTAAAAAAAATTATTTATAATCATTACATGTAATTTGTAATAAGTTTCATAAAATATTTGAAAAAATAATATTGATGTTAAGTATTGTAGTAAATTAAAATGTTAAAAGTAAGTATTTTTGAAAAACGCTTTTTAAATAACAAAAGAAAATAATAAACATATCTATGCCAAAATTCGTTCATTCAACATTTACTGAGTTTTCAAAATAAATAGTAAAAACAAGCGGTATTCATACTAGAATAAAAAATAAAAAATAATCGTTTACATACACCATCAGCCCATTTGGCTTCCATGGCACCGCTCCAATCGCCGCTGATAGATAGGAAGGGTTTCTTTTCACTGGGCCCAGTTATCTGACACGTAATTCTATTGCGTTTACCCCCATAAAACGGCTTCGTTAGGAAGTCGATCGTCGCGTGGTATCCGGTCTGAGCGCAAGTGATCGTGATTGCACCGCCCAACTCGATCCAGGGTACTGTGAGTATAGATCTGGCATACCCGTTCGGAAAAGTAAGTACGTACTCTTCGCCATGACTGTGCAAGTTGACCCAGCCTTTGCCGACGTTATGCACCCCAATACTGAGCCCGAGGAATTTGCTCTTCGTCCAGACGTGCGCACTGAAGCTTATCTTCTTCGCGTAGTGCTCTGCGTAAAAGGCGCTGACTATGACGAACAACAGACGAAAATCATTCTCTCGATTACTACTTGTTTTCTAATATACTCATTATTATAAGGTAAAACATGAATTAATTACGTAAAAATAAAATATATGTACATTATGTTGCATTTTTTTATTTTTTAGGAAAACTTCTGAACGTAATTTTATTATCTTCTTGATAATTTGTGTTTTCAAATATTAAATTATATATTTTCAACTAATTAATATATTTACAATGTAACATTTTTTTATTACAATACCACAAAAATACTGCATAATTCTCGTTACTACTATTCCTAAATTTTTCTGACCCATGAGTGCGAAAATGGTTTAATTCATAAACATGAAATCAATTAAGATTAAGTAAAGAAAACCATATTTAACCATGGAGTGATATTTAATAATATGTTTTAATTATATAAACAAAGAAAAATGGGCTGAATCACATGCTGAATACCACAATTACAAAAACAGTACTATCGACAGGCTTCTAATTTATGAATTTAACATGTTATTTTTAGTTTTGACTATGTGCTAGTAAAATGTGATGAAGTGAGTTACCGTATTTGCTGACACTTTTCAATAGCTAAATTAGAATGTTTACGCGCAGAAGTGATAATATAATATATGAATTTGCTTCTTTCTTAATCTAGCAGACTTTTTATAATTTTGTCATATCATAAAAATTTACTTTCTATTTGTGTAAAAATATAGTATAAAAACTCAAATCTAACAATAAAATAATATTCTCAAATTGACAAACTTGTTTCGCGTGCTACGAGCTTAATTTTTATTATTTGTATTGGACTTGATTAGGTGACCTTACATAGTCACATCAAGGCTGGTCATCCACTTTTGAGGAGTGGCTAAGGCCACTCCTAACATTTACCTATCCGTTATCCTCACTATTAACGCTAGTCTTTTTCCCCAATACTCAATCTATTTAAGTAAATAACTTGTCTGTTTCCTTCTATAAGTGTCTAAGCTTGACTCTTGTTAGATTTTCCTTGGGTCAAATTACTACGAAACAAAAAATATGACAGACATCAATGCTGTGTAATTCGAAATATTATGTCCCTAAAAAATTTCATAATCTCTTATATCTCGTTATTTCCGTTATATAAATCCGTTATATAAATATACATAATTAAAATATAGATATTTTTGACTATACTTTTATGTAATTGTAAAATTATATTTATTGAATAAATGCTCGGTAATTTTTAGTTACTAATAACAGTTATTAGTAAAATTTCTTGTAATATTAAATTTTAATGTATTTCTTTTATTTAATCATAATTAGAGAATACATAAATGTACATTCTAAAATTGATTTTAATTTTTTAATTATTGTAAAACATAGTTTTAATATTGGAAAGCAATTTGTTAAGCCTCTTTCACAAGTTTTAATTTTATTAAGCGATATTTAGATAAATAATTTAAAACAATACTGCCTTTCTACTTATAAGGTATTATTGAAATAAATAATTATTCTACATGTTTTGTATTCAAAATACAATTTAAAATTAATATGATTATAGTAAATTTTCACTGTTAATATATGTACCCAAGTGATTCATGAAACGTAGTATATAGTTTATTCATTATTTTTACTATTCTTGACTTCAAAAGTGACATAAATATAGGTCATTATAATATCATATGAATATATTTAAAAGAATTATAATAGTTACCTTCTATTAAAGGCATGGTATGAATAATTAATCACTGCACAAACCAATTTATAAAATATAAAAATCATGTCAATTTTCAGAAGACTTAAGTAACCAAAATTTTATAAACCAGTTTTAAATACGAGTGCAATCAATCCATTAAATGAATTAGAGTTTTTTATTAGAAAAACAACATGTATATTTAAAAAAAAAAATAATTTTATTATTTTCTTTTATTCACTTTGACAAATTTTTTTCGGATTTATTTATATATAAAATTTAAAATAATAATTTTCAACAATAAAATTTATTTTAAAATTCTTTCGAAATAAAAATTTTATACGTAAATAATTTTGACCTTAAAAGATAGAAATATTATTGAATGAAAAAATGATCGTCCCAATTATATAGTATATTAAACTTGAATTTTGAATTTAGAAATCATGAGATAATTTAAAAACAATTTTTATATTGGATAATGAAATAAAAATTTGTTGCCGTTTAAATTATTATAATCAATTTTTAAAAGCAATATTATGAAAAAAACATAATATACCTGGAGGATGATGAGAAACTTGTTCAGCTATAAACGATAATTGATTTTCATTACACCAAGGTATCGGCCCATTTTCCACCAACTTGGTAGCCATCGTATCTTTATCTGTAGTCGGCAGTTCCCAAAAACATCGAAATATCTCGCCTAAAACCGGATTGTACGGCTTTTTCGCCACCCCCGACTTTCGCCCGGCATGAAAACTACACACATACCATTTCACTACTTGTACCATACGATCTTTAGGTGTTGACATGTCAGCGATACTGTTAAATTAAATTAAATATTTTTATTAAAATTTTTTTATCACGATAAAAAGATGCAAATAAATATATTTTTCTTTGTTAATAAAATTACAAATATATAAAAATAGATTTCATGTTATTCCTTGTTTTTAATAACTACAGTGGATGGATTGTTTTTTATAATAAATTGCGATAGTGAAACATACTTTTTTCTTAATTATTTTTTTAACTTTTAATAATAAGCTAATAATATAATAAGCTACTATTATATTTATATAAAGTATTTACCTATTATCAGCATTAATTTTTATAAATTAATTACTAACAATATCTGACATTTAATATGATTTTTATAAAATATTAAGATATGTACTGGTAATTTAATATATAAATTTTATAAAATAATAAAAATACTGTGGATATTACAATTATGAAATCTTAATGCTTAAAAGCTTAATGATTAAAATGTGTTAGACGATCATATAGAATGACGATAGAACGATAAGATAAAAATAAAAATATATTTTGCAAAATATATTTTGCAAAATAATTTTATAAATAATTTACAATGAATGGATTTTATTATAATAAATTAACTTACTATAATGCGACAGTGCACGCGCGCGCATTGTATAATATATATATATATATATATATTACATGCCTTCAATCAGTCATTATCCAATAAAATTACATGTAACTAAATTTTTTGAACGTCTGATTAGCAAAATGATTATAAACTTCGAAATAAACAGTTTTATACATTTGGAATGTAAGAGTATTCATAATATTTAGCTGAATATATTAAAACATACCTCACAAATTGATCTGGATGTGCAAAATAATCCGCATACATTTCTAGTAATGATCGCCGTTCCAAAATGAAAGTTGGCAAGGCAACTTTTGTCAAGTCCATACCAATTTTCACTTGAGACAGAAGATGTGTCACTACTGATCCATGACTCTCCATAGAGTCCACTAAAAAATTAATTATAATCATTATTTAATAATTTTATTTGTTTTAAACATATACATAGAATGTAATGATGAAAACTTACTCTCTCCTTCGCTCTCTTCCTCGTACAACGCTAAAATAATTAAAAAAATTATTCATGTTAATTATAATTTTTAGTAAGATTTTCTTAGAAGAAATTATTATAAATAAGGAAATTTATTGTTAATATAATAATAATAATAATAATAATAATAATAATAATTGTTCTTTATTGTATAAGTTAGCCTCAATTAGTTCTTCAGTGTTATACATTTTTTCTTGAATATCATTTTAGTATTAAGGTATGACAAATGAAAACGATAAAAAAGCGTTTATCATAAATAAATGATAAATTTATATTATATATATATATTCATACAAAAATTAAATTAAGTAAATCATGAATCATTATTGTTATTATTATTATTATCTTAATAATAATAATAATTATTATATGTAAATTTCATGAGAAAAATATTAGTTTGACAGGGTGTGGTTCTTAATTTTTATAATATAGAGTTGCCAAAAACTAAACCTGTAGCTTTGTACCGAAATATCAAATTAAATATATACGTTAAATATAAATAGATGGAATTTCAAATTATAAAAGAAAGACGAGCTAAATAAAACTGTTCCCGTTTTATAAATTAAAAATCTATTTAGTTTTACAACTGGAACATTCAATTTCATTCACATTCATATCGTAATTAGAAACAAGTAATGTATGAAAATTTCTGATTTTTTTCTTCTTTTTGTTTCTTATATTTTTTGTTTAATAATAACAGATTTAAAGACAAATAAATAATCTAAAGTTATATTTTCAAAATTCATAATCTTGTCTAGTAGAAAAAATTTATAACTGAAACCAAAGAAGATGAGAGCGTAAATTTACCGAAAGTAATGGTTGAAAGGTTAACGAAATTAATGAACGGAAAATAAACTCACAATTTACTTCGGTTTTCAACATTGTTCCGCTGTGTTTTATGGCAGCACATATCCATTACTACAGGTAAAAATTGTGAAATTGCAAAAACGCAAAATCAGATTTTTCTCGTTATTGTTCTCTTATTTTTATCTAGTACAAATGATTGTGTATCTCCGAAGCCTCGCGTAAACTCCTTAAATTCGTGTGACGACCACAGCTTGTGCACGAATACGAATTTTCGGCATACGGCATGATCGATGCTTATACGACTTACGTACCGTGGATCGGATCAGGGCAGACTGAGCATTAATATCTCGACGACTCCTTCCCTCGCGGAGAGAAACGCATATTTTTGTTCAGTATATCTATAGCGATACGAGAGAGACGCACTAACTGGAGTATATAGGTCGGGGTGCCTTTGTTAAATCAATATGTCGTGAATGTAGGTAAAGTCACCCGCAACTTTTTCCTTACGTCGATAATTATGTAGGTGTTTTTTAAAGTTTGTTTTATTTTTTTACACATTAATTTTTTTTATCTATGATACAGTGTTTTATAAACAGCTTTTTATCAAAACACATTAATTTAAATTTTCATTATGAACTTCAATTTACGATGTGTGAATAATGAGTATAATTATGTTATAAAATGCCAATTAACTTTTTTTTATATATCAAATATTTAAATTAATGTAAGTGATAGTACTTATAATGAATGTATATATTTCTTTGTGTTAGCGCACGTATATACATAGAAAAATTCTTAAAACATCCCGTTCATTTATCTGTCAATTATAATACTTTAAATTAAATTTGACATAAAATTGAAAACTTCAAACTTTATAGTCCAATATATTCTATACTTGCTAATTTTATCCTTAATATTAAGCTATCACCGTAAATTATTTTTAGTTTTTATAATTTCTTCAAATATATTGGATTTTATTTTTCTTAAATATTGTCTTTTTAATAAGATATATTATTTTTTCAGATTATAATACTTTATTATTAAAAAAATCATTATTATTAACTTTATATTGCACTATATTATATCTTCAATTATTAGAGTATTAAATACAACAAATAAGTTCATAGGACTCAAGATCGCGCATTTAAAATTACTTTTATTTAAAATCAGGATAAATTAAACCGACATTATTTGAATAAACAATTCTGCAATATTAAATTATAAAAGTTTATAATCATTATTGTAAAAAATTGAAATTTCAAACTAAACGTTTAAGTAGAAAGATAAAAAAAAATAATTCGAAAAGACTCAAGCATGAAGTGGAAGGATTGATTAATGAAAATAAAATTCAACACCCATAAATTGCTGTCCTGTATCCTGAATGTTAATACGTATCATATCGTAATATATAATTGTTTCAAATTATTAAATATTTATACTCTATTAATAATTATTATTTTACAATATAGATATTAAAGAGTATTATATAAAAAAAAATTAATTAAATATAATTTAAATAAATGTATTTTATTTAACGGCTTATTTTAAAAATGCTTTTTGTTTGAAAGCAATTTATTCTTGAAAAGCATTTAATATAATGTGAAGATTAAAAAAAATTTTTTCCTCGAACGTTGACAATTTCAATATAAATTTTGATATATATTTCACATTATATTTTGATAGGTTAAACACTTTCATTAAAGTTTACTAAATCTTTTTTATTTATAATAATTAAATTGGCAGAAATAGTTTTTTTTAACAAGTTAATCTTCATTACAAAATCTTTATATAATAACCCGTAATTGTTATTGTTTTAAAGAAACAGCGAAAAATTCTAGCCTTATATTTATAAACAAAACCCATCATGCAATAAAATTCATCATTCATGTATCAAATATAATAGTAAAAACAAAAATATACCATCATAATCTATAGATCCATCATGTTTAATGGGTGGTGGTGCGGGTATTTTGGCCATGGGACGATTGTCCATAACAGTCTCAGTTACGGTTGATATTCTCTCGTTTTCGCGTCTTTTTCTATAATTATATTTTTAAAATCATAATTCTTGAAATATATTATTATTAAGTAGTTTCATTTCATATTCAGTATTAAATTAATATTACAAACATAAAATTTTATATAAGATTCGAGAACAAAAATTGTTAAGTTTCTTATTTTATAATTTTTTTTTTTAAATAACCAAATATTAACTTAAATGAGCAATAACTGAAAATGATGAAACTTTATATATTTCGCAGCTTATTCATAACGTTATAAAAGTATAGTTATCAATTTAAAATTTGTGATAAAATACTATTTATGGACACATTATAGTCTTCAAAAAAGAATCTTTGAATCTTAGGTACTTTAAAAAATATATTGACTTTTCTTACGAAGCTGATTGCGAAGGTGTTGGAGACATCTCATCAGCAGCATCAAAGTAATCTTCATCTTCGTCCGAAGATGAATAAGAATATTCTGGTACAGGAAGATTTCTAGTGGTGGCTGAAAATTCGGAATAAACCTTCTCATTTAAGTATTTAATTTTTTAAATATTACAACTTCAATTTAAATTTTTGAATGACCGAAAAACTTTGAAATCTTAAAAAATTATATTAAATATAATTAAATAAGCAAAACTATAACTTTAAAATTAAATATATTTTCATTTTTTAAATGTTTATTGTTTGTTTTAAATTTGATTTTTTTAAAGCACTACTCAATAATTTATACTAATTTATTTTGAGCAAATATTTTATGTAAATTAATTAAAATCACTGATTATTACAATTTAATATAAATAATAAACGCAACAATGTCTTACATTAATTTTTTTATCATTAATGTTAATTTTGCAGAATTTAACGGTAATTCCTCATTATCTAATTAATTTACCTAATTAAAATCAACCAAATCAGAATTAAATATAAATTTCAGTTACTCCTTTCATCTAAATAATTTATCATTAAGTGTTTACTGTATGGTTAAATTTATATGCAAATGTAAATCTCCGAGAAAAAAATAGATTAATTTTCATTTTTTTTAAATAGAAAATTAAAAGAATAAATTATTAAAATTAAAATCAAGACTGAAAAAGTAATATAAACATTTTCACTTAATTTTATATACTATTTTATATACTATTATTTTATATGTTCAAAATAGTAAGTAAATATTTGAGATAAAATTAAAATTAAAAAATTTGAATAAATTTTTAAAAAGTGATAAAAATTTTCATATCTTGAAATATTAATTAAATTCAACAATGAAAAGTTTTCAAAGTAACATTTTTAACGAAATATTTTCTACTGTTATGTACAATGATCATATTCTATCTTTTAAAATCGATTTTAAATATGTATTGATATTAAATTTTTTATTTTAGTTTTAAATTTTAATTTATTTATTAATTTTAATTAATTAGTATTTATAAAATTAAAATATTCCTAAACTATTAATTCCCTTTAAATAGTAAAATTTGATTTCTAATTTTTATTTAAATACTTGAGCTCGAGACTAAATCATTACATGCAAGTTTATGTGACCAATGAACATACTATTTTAGAATACATGAAATTTTGGCAATTCTAATCTTCCTTAGTAATATACTTAACATATATAACGCATATAATACGCAACTTATTTTATAAATTCGTAATTATTTAAACGAATGTTTAAGTTTAAAAATTTTTAAAATTAAAAGTCGAGATTACTTTGTACACAGATTGAATTAGATTTAAAATTTATCGCATTATGTATATAGTTTAAATATACATCAGAGATATTTACAAAATATCCTATGATCACTTTCATAATGAATACACAGTATTTTCATATTGTGCAAAGATCAAGAATAACAAAGAGTTAAAGTTATTTTTATAAGTTTCTTATAAAATTATTAAGACTTAAATATAAATAAAATTTTTAATACATTAAATTTAAAAAAGTGTAATTTTACGTAAAAATAACTTTATAAATAGAACAAAATAATAAAAATTTTTACGACGATAAATATAGATATAAAAAAACCAACCACTGGAGTTGCTAACTCTAGGTTCCGTACACTCTGAGCCTAATTCGATGCCAGTTTGAACCATTGTATTCGGTTCTCTAGTTAGAACTAAAACATATAATACTTTAAAATACCTTTGTAAAAATTTCTTAAAATATATAAATGAACTCAATGCAAACCATGTTTTAGAGGCGGTGTAACATGAGTTGGTTCTGTTGGTCCCTGATATATACCATTAACTGGAATGGCAGTATTCTAAAAATAAATAAATAATGTTAACTAATTAAATAAACGACTACGTTCAAGGTTATAAAAATAATTGATCTTTATACAAACGAAATTTTGTAAATGCATAATAAAAAATTATTTTATATTATTCATATTTTTCTTAATTTAGTTTAGTTATGTACTAAGGTTAGTTACGTATAAATAAATCTAAAATTACATAATTCGAAGCTGAAAAATCAATATTCAATAAATTTGCTAATTTTAGTCTGATGCATAATTAAACTTTACATTTCCGAAAAATCAACTTCGAATTTTAATTCACGTTCATACCTTCAAATACTTATAATAATATAAACAAAGTGTTGCTAAAAAAACTCAACTATTATATTGAATTATCGTAACATTTATAAACTTATAAAATTCTGTGCTTCTTTTATAGTAGGAATTGGAAATAAAAATTCAATAAATATTTTAAATATAGATAAAAAATCAAATTTAAAAAATTGATAAATATTAAAACCATTTTACAAATAGCCCGTTAAAAAAAATAAAAAAAATTCCTGATTACTCGAAATGAGGCATGCGTATGGTGTACACATGCCTTAGCAATCTGAAGCTGAACAATGGCATGTTTGACAGAATTGAGCATTGAATTAGCTTGATTCAATATTTGTGTGTATCGTAGTGTTTTTTCTTCGTTGTCATCTCCGAGATTCTTCTGCTTTTGTTCGATGAATTTGATCTGTTCGATTAGCAACTGTAGATAAGCATCAGCTTCCGCAACTTTTCGATCAAAATCCTGCTTTGGAGGTGGTTTTCTCGGATCCCATCTCTGAAAAAGAGATAAAACACCAATTATTATATATAATTTTTATTTTTATATAATATATTATTTTCATATCGTAATTTTTACATATGATCTTTCTTAATTCACATTATATAAGAATTTCAGCTTAAATTTTCTATAAAACAATAAATATAATATAATGATTAACTAAAACAAATATTAGAACATATTTAGTCAAATATAGGTCTTAATTTATTTTATTTAGCAATTTGATCTTTGTAAAATAAATTTCATATAACTTAAGAAAAAATATATATCAATTTTCATTAGAGTAATCTCATTAGAATAATTGTTGATATCAACACTTATTATTAAATAAAATTATAAGTAAATAAGTAACAATTATTTTTTCGACTGTAACATTAAACATTAAAACACTGGATATTACATAATTTTTTAAAGAAAATATTTGTGAGTCACGCATGATAATAAATAGTTTTGCAGTAAAATAATTATTTAAAATATATCTGGTATTTTTACTGATTTTATTATTTAAACAATGTATCTATTTATCAAATTGGAGTATAAACGTTAAAGCGAATATATTTTTTAATTGTTTAATTGATAAAAAAATATTAACATTTTTCATATAATTTTTACATAACATTGATTAATATTTCATGCATAGCTTTATTCAATGCACATGGATATTAAAATTTATGAGTAATTTAAATGTAACGATTTGAACTTTTTAAAAATTTTAAGCCTCAATATTTAACATGTTTTTTTATATTCAACAATGTAAATATTCATTTTTTAATTTCTATTTATTGACATAAATAATAAATTTCTATGAATTCAACGATTCTATACAATAATTTAAACAGAGTTAAAATGATGTGTAAATTCCGATAGGTATAATAATTGTATCAGACATCTGTCTATAAATTTATGTTACTTTTTATAAATATATAAGTGAATTCAATTAAATTTTAGCTAAGTTCCCTACAAACTACTCTAATTATAAATAAATAAATTGTTCATAATAATTTTATACTTTATAGATTTAAACTTCAACGCATATTAAGTTTATAATAAAAGCTCAAATTTTATTAGAATACTCATTGAACGATATTACTTTCTTCCCTTACAATTTATCTAATAGTTATAATACAAAATTATTATTTAAAATTAGGAGGTTAGTAAAAAATTCTATTCTCGTTAAGGAATGATAATTCATTTTTGAAAAAAATAAAAATATAATTAAATCTAGCAGATGTTTTTTGAAAAGACTATTTTATAAAATAGATGAAAATAATGATTTTTATTTAAAAGTTAAGGATTTGCTCTTTACATTTACCGTATGTGAGTGCCGAAGTATTGTGTCCTCGAGGGCGCGTACCCAGCGTTCGCGTTCTTCGCCGTTGCGTGTTTGAAAGTGAAAAGTCTTGGGGTCGTCTTTACTCGAGGAAGTTGTTATCGTAAACGTACTGTCATCTTCGTCATCTATGCCGATTACAGCACCCTTCAATCTTACACAGCCACGACGTGCACCTCTCATCATTTTTTCTTTGCTCTGTAATGACCAGTAATATTCCACTCAATATTTTTTGATTATAATACTTCAAGGCAAGAATTTATATATTTTTCATTACTTCATATATTTATTAAGTTACACGATTATTTACTTTTATTTTGAGGTTAATAATCTTTTTACTTATAGGCGTGAATATAGAAACTAAGTTTCTTGTTAAAAATTTGTAAATATTGACAAATTTATCAAAAAAATATTTGTCCGTATTTAAGTAACATCGAAATTATATAAACAAAAAATGTCACATGATTACTCGTTGAAAATCACAAAAAATAAATAAATTATTATTTGTAGAATACCAAAGTTCTTAGTTTTTTTTAATATTTTCATTATTTTCATCTGAAATAAATATATTTGACCATATAAAATCTTATGCTTAAATTAATAAATGTAATTTAAATACAAATAATATAATCTAAAAAAATTGACTATCGTAAAATAGAAAATATAAAAAATAATTTAAATACAGTTATAAACGGTTGACAATAAATTAATATTATTATTATTATTATATATATAAAATTTTTGCTTAAAATATTGTCAGAAAACAAACATATTAATATAATTAAATATTTTATAACCCTTTAAAAATATTAGTTCAAAGATTTTATTCTAAATAAAAGTCTTATTAAAAATTAACAATTAAAATACTATCAACATAACATGAAAATATATATTTATATTGTTAACAAATATAAATTAAGATTTTAATATATTTATACAAATATTAACACTCGAAAAATTTGAACGAGAATAGAATTTGTATAAATATTGTAAAATCAAATGTGGGAAAAAAATTAAAAAACATATTACGAATTAAACAAAATTTAACCACGATTGCCTGTAATGATATTAAAAATTTTTAGTATTCAATTCTTTTATGTAAAATTTTAATAATTACATATTTTTTATTTATACGTTATTTATATTAACGAGCTATACGTATACATTACGCCAAAATAATATCGTACTTTATAAACTATATTCTTGATACACCGTAACTTCAAATTCATAATATATAAAATTTTAATTTAAAAAAAATAGCGCCGATCGATAATTTTTATAAATCATTTTTTAATGCATCCAATAATTAGTTACTTATTAACATATATTGCAGAGTGAGCATAAAAACTTAGTTATCATTCAAGATATAATTTTTGAAAATAACAGCATTAGCTATATATTTTCAGTTCATTTTTACATTTTAGCTATTTTAAATCTTTATCATCTTATTATAAGTATATTTAAAGTAGTTAAAAAGTGCTTACAAAAAATACTGTAAACATACACACACGCGAGCACACACACACATAAGCGCACACACGCGCACGCGCGCAATTATAGAATATAAATGAAAGTTAAAATAAAACAGCTAACAATCGATACAACATTTGTTATTGATAATCGTTTAATTAAAACACTTCATAAATATTCTAGCTGTTATCTTTATTAAATAAATAATTATTAATTAATTTCCTATTATTTAATTCAGTTTTTAATTTTTCATAGATATTGCTTGGTCATAAAATAATCTTTCGTACAGCAAAAATACACAAACTATTATTTATTATTTATACAACGAATAATGTAATTCGACGCATAAATATAAAAAACTTTAAAAGTAATGTTTGATTATATTATATCAATAAATAAATGATTTAAAATATTTATTTAAATATCTTGTTTAGATTAAGCGTTACAAGTCTGGTTTAGTAAATAAGGAGTCGATTCGACATCATTAAAAATTGCTTTAATTTATTAAAGATACTTTCAATTATAGATTTAATGATCTAATTCGAATTTCGTTTATAATTACCAAATCAGCGATCTTTGAATAAGATGATGTTCTATGTCAAAAATGCGAATCAATATAGCAAGTTTTGTAATGAGAAAAAAACATTTTAAAAAAACTTCTATGATTCAGTATACTTACGTATAATGGAATGAAGAATATGGGTATGGAGATATCCACAAAAACACCTCAAATTTAAGTGATATCTTTTTTTGTTACACTGAAAGAAGATATTTACTTTTTAAGTAATAATTGAAAAAACCTAAGTGCGACATTTTTATTGACATAGAAAATAAATAATATATTTTATAAATTTCATAGAAATAAACGTTCATAGAAAGTATAGTAATTATTTAAAAAAATTTAATTTTCATCAAATAATTCTTTACTTTGTAATTTCAAAATTTCGAATAGATTATTAAAAGTTATGATAATTTTAATAGTTTTTTTTTTATAAATTTTGTAAATATTATGTACATACGCATAAAACTATACGCATGCGTTGTTTTTAGAGCCGGAAACTCGAAGGAAAAAATTACAGATTCTTGAAATTTCTTTAAGTCTTTTGAATTCATTAAAATTTATAACTTCAATATTATAATTTTCGTACAAAATTAATATTCGCTATTTTATTCTTTTTTTACTCATATGAGTTATATTTTATTTGATAATTTCCATATCAAATTTTTAAATATCAAATAACAAATACAAAATAACAATAATTAAAAATAAGGTAGAATTAAATTTTGCATTTAAATTAAAAATGTATACAATTATGTAAAAGTTTTATATTTTTTGCTACATATTCTTTTAGATGAGCATCAACATTACTGTAAAAAATTTTTGTATTATAAAATATAAATAGTATAGAAAAAAACCTATTCAAAATAGTTTAATTTAAAAGAACATTAGAATATATTCAATAAGTAAGCAAAAATAATGAAAATATGTTTGCTTTTAATTAAAAATGTTAAAGATAAACCTTGTATTAAAAAATTATTATGTTATGGTTGTTATATAAAATTTCATAATATAAATAACAATAATGACTTTTAATTTATTGCATAGCATATATGTAATAATATACATAACAAAATTAGCTGTAATCGAATGGTTTAGAATAATTAACATCGCAATAATTTATTATGGTAGTTATTTCTCTGATTATTTTATAATATTTTACTGCGACAAAATCAAACTCACTATTTTTTATATAATGCACCATTTGCCTCTGATGCTTGAGGTTATAAGGTTAATAATCAAATTTAATTTTACTATATTTTATTTATTCTAATCATTTAATCAAATACTTGAAGATAAATAACTTTCTTTAGATGTGTGAAGGAAAATAAAAAAAATTTTACAATACTACTTTTATTCTTATGTTAATTAAAAATTAAATGATAATTTATTTTAATATTACAGTTCAATCTCTTTTTCCTATTAGCAAACTTACATTACATTTTATCTGTATTAAATATTTTTTATTTTTCTTATTTCTCTTATATTAAATGTATTTTCTGTAATGTACATATAACTAGAGTATATCTTGAAAAATAAAATACAACTATTTCTTTGTTTATAACATCATTGTTAAAATTTTTTATTTGTTTATGCATTAAATAATTTATATGTATAATTCTTTGGCACACTGTAAAAAAATTACATTAATTGTAACTAAATATTTTACAATAAAATAAATAAGATTAAATAATCTTAGTACTTTTTAATATTTTTTTTTGTCAGATATGATTCACTTAAGTTACTTTGTTAATTTTTAATAAAAATATAACATTATTCTAAAAATTTTGTTTATTAAATATACTCAAATATTAAACTAATAATCAATATTACATTAAATTAATTATTGTAATAACATTTAAACACAATATTATACTTATCAAATCTAATAAAAATATAAATGATATTAACAACTAATTACGGACAAAAAATAGTGTTATTAAAAAAATCAAATTTATTTCTGCTTATCAATATTATTCTAAACGACACTAATATTTGATTTTTTTTATATGCAATAGATAATAGAGTAAAATTTCAATTTTTGTTTTTGATATACTTATTTCTGATAGTAAAAAATATAACGCTTGACTTTATTCCAGAATAAAGTATTTTGCTTTTTGATTTATTTTGCTTCTTGAAAACAAAGAAAATTACCATTTTCACCTCTGAACTTTTAAAAATGAAACTTTTTTCTGTTTGACTATTAAAAAACACTTTGTAATACAAACATTGTGTATTACTTTTATGTATATTTTTTAAACATATTTAGAGTAATTTTTCGAATTATTGGTATTTTGTGTTTAAAATATACATTCCTAATTAAAACGATTATTATATTGATCGTATATTTTTTATTTCAGTTGTAATTATTATTTGAGATTCTAATTTAGATTGAAATAAGAATATTTCTTCGAAATTTCAATAATACTCGTAATTGTAAAAGTAATAATGTTTTACAGATTCAGTAATTTTAGAATATATTATTTGATATGAAAAATCAATGTATTATTTGTAGTTTCCTAATGCTACATATTTTAAACTTTAAGCAGGTGATACGTTATGAATTCTTTATACTTTTTTAAAACTATCGATTAATCAAAATTTTAAAAGAGTTTAACCCAAAATAAACTTTCAATAAAATATGGTTAAACTAATATCTAACAGTTACATAGAATTTACTCTAAAAAATTTATAGAATTTTAATTGGTTTTACTACTTAAAAATTTTATTATCAAGTAAATCATAAAAATACAACGGGATTACGACATTTAAAACTTTTTTCGCTCTTTAGATGAAAATTCTAGGGACGCCATTAACAGTGACTATTGGATTATGCCAAAAACCGTATTAACTTAAATTATGACTGGGATATCGAAGCAGTCCATAGCATGCACAAACCGCATGACTGTGGCCATCGGTCTGATACAACTTCAACAAGTTTAGATCGTTTCATTGCAGCAAATAATGTATGGGTGGTGACATCGAGTACGAATTCAGTAAAGGTCAAGAGTTACATTCTGATTATCTATACATTGGCGCTGCTTCATATTATATACTACTCGTGTAAGACGCAAATCACTAGAATAACCATAATTAAGCATACATTTGATGATGTTTATACAAAATATTCCAAATTACAAAAAAGTCTTTACTTACAAAAATTGAGTTTGTAAGTATTGTTATTTAAATCAACATTATCTCAACATTATTCAGTTACTTTGAACATCAATTCCACCAAGTTAACTTAAAAAAATTACGACGATTATTTTTTTAAATTTATTAAAGTTATATATGACGTCCGGAATTAATTAAGAACTAAAAAATATAATTAAATGTTAATTTTCACATTTTCTTTTTCCTTCTGCCTGTCTGTCTCTCTCTCTCTCTCTCTCTCACTTTCTCTCTCTTTTTACGATTCAGATTTGTAAAACTTAAGTGCGTTTTATTTATAGAAAATATTCATTAAATAAAATTAAATATACAAGTAAATAAAGCACTTTTCATATAAAAAATATCAAATAATAAAAAAAGGTACACATTTTTAAATTTAAATCTAAGCAATTAATATTTTATAAATGTAAATATAATACATTTTTTATAATTATGCTTTTTAACTATGACTAAAAGGTTTACAAGGTAAAAATAATAATCATTTACAATTTCACAAGCTCACTACAGTCATGAACTGGCTTCTTACTAGTATCAACTTTTACTAATTATTTTATGTATAAAGTTAACAAATCGAAATAAATTTTTATGAGATTTCTTATAATTTTCACTATTTTTAATAATAAATTATCATTTGTAAAGATAAACAAATTTTTATTATTGCGAATTAAAATCATAATACCATTTAAAATTTAAGTACAAAACTAGAATTATTTAATTACATTTTTACAGAAATAAAATAAAATAAAAATATGATAGTTAAATGTCATTTATAGAAATTCATTTTTATCTAAGTATAATATTAGTAATAGAACACTGAAAACACTGAAGTTTTTATTAATTATTTCTAATTTGTTGAATGACTTTTTATATAAGCTGACCGGATTGAAGATCAAATAGGAAACTAGTGAGTTAAGTTAAAGTATCAGACAGTTTCAGAATATTCGAATAATCGCTTTCGACAAGCAACCTTCTTTTTCCTTACATGGTACTCTATGTGAATACACAAAAAATTATCAATGAACCAAGGTTCATTTTAACAAAAGTTGAAATTAAGAATCAATATAACATTCTACTCCGTTTATTTGCAATGGAGTTAACTCCAAAAATTGAATAAGTAAACATCTTTATATAATATATTCATAATTTAGAAAGGACCAAAAAACAATTAAATTAAGCTCATCCTTAAAGAAATATATAATTGAATTCACGATTTTTCTTAATTTTATAAATAATCTTCTGTACTTCGTTAAATATATTTTGAAAATGAAAATATTTACGTTTTCTTTTATAAAAATTCATGATTTTTAAACCATTCTTTGGGTTAATATTTTATCTCAAATTGGCACTAATTTATTCAAATTTCATGAGCCGATATTCAAGTTAGAAGAACTTCTCTAATTTATTTTGAAATAGCTTAAAAATTCGATTAAAAGTAATTACATTTTTTCCTTCGATTAATTATACAATATTACTCACAATATTATAGATTTATTTTTTGTATATTATATGATATTATTTATAATTTTATTAATTAATGAATTATTTCTTTATATAAATAACTTAAAAATAATGATTAGGTAATATATATTTTATTATTTATTAAAGAACGATATATCGTCTAATAATAATTTTATATAAATATTATAATAAATAATTAATAGCCTTACTAAATTATTTATTTCCATAATTATTTTGGTCTTTTAATACGAAAGATAGTTTACAATATCTATTTTATTTATTAATTTAGACAAATTTGGGAAAAAATACTTTTAGAAGGAATAAAGTAGTAAATTGAAAAAGTATTGTCAGTGCAAATATATAATAGACACAAATTTTTAGCATATTTGCTTGTTAGACATAGTGTAATGTTTTAATAATTTTCTCTGTATGTTTGCTACGTTGATGACAGTGCACTTAAGAAAATCCACATGTAGAACTCCAATATTTCAATCTATCTCTCTTTCTCTATCTCTCTCACACGCGCGCACACACACACGCATACAAAATTCCCATCTCTCTTTTTCTGTAAGACATAAATATGTACGTACATGTGTATACATGCATACATGCGTATACCAACATAAGCACACAATCTTATTTTTCATGAAAATTAATGCAAATGCTATTCTATTTTACAAGTCCGCTCAAGTTATCTTTCTTTAATGACGAAAAGTTCATCAAAAAATGTAGCAGCAATGTGAATAAAGGATGAACGAATTGAAACCGAAGAGACGAAAAATTTTCAAACTATTGCCAGTCAAACGTCGGCTATCGAAGTGTTCACAGCACGTTTCAGGCTTTTTCGAAAGCCTTACTCGTAACTCAACTCTTTGACAGCCGACGTACAGTACAAAAAAGTGCAATTGAAATTAATTATTCATATTTATTTCATCAAGAATAAAATTTATCTATAATTACCTTATTTTAAAATTTTTTGCTTAAATATTCATACGAAATGGAGTTGTGGTATGCTTTTGTTGAGAGCTACAAAAGCACTGTTGTGGGTAAAATATAAAAACTGTTTATTGTTAATAAAAAAAAGAAAGTGTGAAAGTAAATATAATACAAAAAAGTGCCAATTCTTTGTTTTATTTTAGTGATTTTTTTAATGTAGCACATGTATCATGATAAAACGTGTTGATAATACTGTTGATTTTCATTAATAAAGATTAACCAGGATACTCAAATATTACTGACTGTAATTAATAGGCTGTTCTATTATTCACGTATTTGATTTACTTAAAATTACTTATTCTTCTTTTCTTTAACATCACACTCAATATCAGTAATAAATTTGCATTATTAAGTATGATATATGTAATATTGATCTATAAATTAAGTTTATTATGATAAATTACTTTTACGAGAATATTCAGATTAAACTATACATAAGTTTGTATTTTTATTTATAACTATTTCATTTCGTATATTAAAAATATCCACTAAAAAGTACTATACTTGATATCAACTTTTTCAAAAAATTTTTCTATTAATCATTGGAAAAAAATGCAATTTACATAAACAGCAATAATAAAAGAAGATTTAAAATACAAGATCGTCATTACTTTATAATTTTTATTTTAATTGAAGAGATATAGCGTTTTACGTGTAGTGTATGGTGGCTAGATAAAAGAAATTAAATTACATAAACTTGAAAATAATTTATGTACATTGCAGACGAAAGAACGAAGGACTGGTTCATAATAAAATACGAGCTTTCCATATATTTCATATTCATATCGTATCTTTATTTTGTTCTACAATGTGGTCCAAGATATATGGAAAACAAGAAGCCCTACAGTTTAAAAACTTTTATAAAATATTACAATATATTACAAATAATCTATAACTTTTTGATAGTCTATTATGCTATTAAAAATGGCTTGTTTAACAAAATAGGACTTGGTTGTGCTATAATTAATAGAGAAACATATGGAATTCCTATGGATGTAAGTATATAAATTATTGAATTCATCGTAAACAAAAACAATATCGTCACCTACGGTGTATAAAGTATATCTGAATATTGAAGTAGTGTGTAATGAAAATATATTTGAGATAGAAGAACTAATTACTTAAAAAAATTCATTGATCTATTCGTAGAATCACCTTATTATTTAAATATTGAAATATTAATTCATAATGAACGTTTAAATTTAATATTCTATTGCAAAGTAATTTATAATTTGTATAATTATATCGTTTTTTTATTTGAATTCGCCGTAAACCAAAACCAATTTCAGATTTAGTGTATTTTCATCCAATTATTGAGATATAAATTGATAAACGATTTATGTACTCAATTCATTATATAAAATCAATTACTCATTAATTAAAATATGAAATTTTGTATTAAGCGTTAAAATTCATAGTTATAATTTAATAATTTTTTTCAATATTCGAAGATAATTTCTCTTTTTAGATAAAATTATTTTTCTTCGTCTTACATGATCAATATATAAAACAATACAAAATTTCAAGACAAAATTCACAAAAGTACCACATATAAGCATTTTTGTGATGTATGATATATTCACTAATTTTACATTTGAATTATTTTTTTTACATACAATGAATTTGAATGGAAGGTGTTTAAATTTTTTATAAGTGGGATAAAAATTAATGTTATATATATTTTATAATGTAAAAATAATTCATCTTTAAAATATATTTGGAATAATAATATTTTCAACCAAGATTCTGATATCGTATAAAATTGTTATAGTTTTACTTTAAATGACTTATTACCATGTAATTTTAAACGATCTTTTAACGCAACCGTGTTTTGTCTTTTATAGTTTTAAAAATGCTACTTTACTGTATTATCTTTAATAATATTTTTATTTGGATTTTATAAAAAATGATAAATTAAAACTTTAATTATTTTCTAAAAAATTATTCTATATAAAAAAACGAAATTTTTTAAAATTGAAATTCCAATATAGAAGATTAAAAATACTAGTAAAAAATTAAGAATGACTTGGCTTGTTTTAACGTTTTAGTTTATTAACAATTAAACTAAATTGCAATATATTTATTCAACAAAATTAAGTATATTTCACATTTTATCAGAATAAATAATAATTTCAAATAAGAAACAATAAACATACAAAAAATCTATTAGATTAATTTTTATTATGTAGGACTAGTTATGTAAAATCTGATTAATTAAATAAATGGAATATAAAATACTTCGTAATTCAACGAAAAAAATGTTAGAATATCAATTTATGCAGTGAATCTCTAAAGCCACGATTGTTGCCTGCATTGAATTGGTAATTAAATTTTTTTATCGAATAATATGCAAATAGACTTGAAATTTTACAAGAAAAAAATATAGAATAACTCAATTTATATTCAAAATCATTTATTTCCATCAAATGATCTGTTAATTTTATACAGTTTTATAAAAATAAGTAAAATTATAAAGTAAATACAGAGTTATAACGTAATTTTAGTTATTCATTTCATATTATATTAAATTTTCAAAATTACACCATGATTATGGATAAAAGCTTCTGATTACTTAAATGCATAAATATATTAATATACTATTTAAAGTAATCCGAAATATTTTTTATTTTTATTTTTCATATTAGACTGCTAACCTCTTCTTCTGGGTATTAATGCTAAAAATAATTGACCTTAGTGAAACAGTAGTATTCGTATTAAGGAAAAAAAATAGGCAAATTTCATTTCTTCATCTTTACCATCATATTTCTACTATATATTTGGCACATTCGTCAACAAAATTCTATCCTGGTGGCATGGCTTTATTTCCAATAGCTCTGAATTCTGCTGTACATGTAATCATGTACACATATTATCTATTAAGCTCTCAAGGGCCACAGATTCAACGGTTTATAAATCCCTTTAAGCCTTACATCACTATAATACAGATGGTAAGTAACACAATATATATTTATACAGTCGCACATAAAAAATTTATAAAATTCATAGTCAGAAGTTTAATAAATACATTTTTGAAAAATTTCTTTAAAAATCTTATAAAAATTAATTGATTAATGATTAATAACTAAGTTCAATTATAATGTACTATGAATATTTATAATCGCTTTTAACTTGTTTCGAAATTGTATTAATTATTAATTACATAAAAAATATTTCTAGATTTATCATCTTAAATAAAAATTAGAACAATTTAGAAATTTAAAGATGTATACAACAATTCAGTAATAATAAAAAATTAAGACTCACTTCAATCTTAGTAATCGATACACGGTTTCATATTGCATAAAGTTGTTAATTGTATAAAAATTCTAAAAATAACTTTATAAATAAATATAAAATTGATTATACAATTGTACGTTATTTATTAAATAAAAATAACATGAAATAAAAATAAAAATAAAAAATATAAAGTTATAAGCATAATACTTTCATAAAATTTATAAAATTTTACTAGAATAATAACATCATTTTAATAAATTATTTGTCTTTGTGAAAACGATTGACTTTTTCAAAATTATTTTTCAGATTCAATTTTTTATTTTATTGGGTCATACTATTCAAGGATTCCTTCCATCATGCAAAGTTCCAAGATGGGGAGTCTTTACTATGTTTACCAATCTATTAATAAACGTTATTCTATTTTATAATTTTTATAGAAGAAATTACAAAAAATCGGAAAAAAACAAAGCAAGCTAAAAATTAAAAAAAAATTATAAGCTGATTCGGTTTTTTCATCTTATTTGAATAACTATTACTATAATTATTATCTTATGAAAAAAAATAATAATCAATAATTCACATTTATTAGCATATTGTAATAAATGTTGATTTCGTTATACATTTCTATAACTTTTGTGTAAAATATGTAAAATATTGTCTTCTAAGAACAAGATATTAAGGTAGATACTAACTACATACAGTATCAATAAACCCAGTTAAATTTGTCACATTAAAATGTTTTCGTTTTAAAAATCTCTTGTTATAAAATGAAATTTTTTTTAAAATATGATACTTATAGTATCATAATTTCTAACAAAATATAATTATTTTAGACAGATATGAAACTAAAATCATTGTTAATCAAATACATTTCTTAATAATTAAAATTATAAATTATTGGGCTATTTGATTAATTGAGTAATAGACAAAAAAGAAAAATAGAAAATAACAATAAAACTGTATGTTATTACAGATGATTCATAAAAATTTTAAATAAAAAAGTGAATCTAATCACTAAGTTCAAAAGTATGCTAGGAAATATTTGAACAATAGTTGAATAACATCTTTATTTAAAATATAATTTAAATAATATTTACATAAAATATTATCATTCTAACTAATATTCTACTGTAATTACAAATTAATAAATTCTGTTTTAATTGCTTTTGTTTCATTAGTTTTTATAAACAAAATGAAATATATTTTGTAGAATAATTAAATTATAATCTAATAGGTATATAAAAAAAATTTTTATACATTTTGCACAATTATATTCTAAGAAAAATATTAAATATAATATGTATATACTCGATGAACATTATGAACTGTAAATAAGTGAACTTCTAGAGAAAAATAAAAATTATAGAATATTATATAATATATAGTTATTTAAAAAAGAAAAATAAAGATATTAGCAACAGGAACTATGTTTAATTTTAATATCAATTAAAATTCCAAAACTTTAAATTAAAAGATAATTTATAAACAATTGGATAAACCAGCTTAATTACGAGTATTAAAATATAATTACTTGACTTATCATTTATTATGCTCTCATTTATGCTTATCTATCATTATACGTATCAATTTCTTGAAGTTCTTATTTTAATTTTTCTAATATAACAGTGATTTTCCTTACCTACATCTGTCATTATTTCTTTATTTAATACTCTTATTTCTTGAAGAGTCTTAAGCAGAAATTTAATTAAATCTTTGAAGTATTTAAAATTTACATACTTTAATACAGCTTTAAATAAGGTGATTAAAACATTTTACATACCATTTGAAAAACTATATTTAAATTTAAAACTTTTTATAAAACAAAAAATAAATTTTAAATTTGTACTAATCTCACTAAATAAATGACTCAAAAATAAAATATAGGCTTTTTGAAAGCGAAATCCCATTACTTTTCGTGAAAATCGATGAGAGAGAATGTAGAATTAAGTTAGTCTATTCCTTAACCTACTAACCTCAAAATAACCTTATAAAGCTTGTAGCTCATTTGAGAAAAACTTTAGATTTATTTTTGAAGAGTTAAGTAAAATATAGCTTACCGTGTAGTAGGACAAAAGGCCGGCATTGTCATCCAGTACGAACCAGCGATACTGCCAGCCGTTGACGACATTTGTCCACTTGCTCAATGAGCCCTCCATCGTCGATGTCGACATGTTGTTTTGTTCGTCCTGCAGGTGCGCCGCGCCACGCGAACGCAAACCCGATGCGGCGCCAGCGCTGTTCAAAGCCTTGCGTACTCGTCGTGCGAGTCTCTTCATCGCATCGCAATTTCGCACCCATTGACGACACTATATGTACACGTAATACAATGTCACTTTTGATTCGTATTTTATCCTGACGTTACTTAACACTCTGCTGCCCACTCGTAATTTATTTTATATTAGCTTTCAATTTTCAACGTTAATACGTTGATTAGTCAACTGCTTTTAACAATTTTATTATGATCAAAGATACTGTGCACAAAAAATACATTACATATGTTTTTCTGCACGATTGTGTACGTATGTAATTTATATATGCGGCAGTTATTTTGAATTTTCATATGGAAGTGCATTGAACTTTTGATTATATGTTAATAATGCAGACTTAATTTTTTGTTTACATAATGTTTTTTTTATGTAATTATACGTTCATACATAGAATATTTTAAGAATACTAAATTACAGTTCATTTACACGTACTAATATTCTCACCCGTAGATATATATACATATACATATATTCTTATTTTTATTATTTGTTTAAGGATATGATGTAAAAACAAATATAAATATCGCTACACTTTAAAAACCGTTATTAATAAACATTCGTTTTTATATTTTTTATTTGTCTGATATTTGTACAGTAGCTACTATAACAGTTTGGGTTATCTTTTGAACTTTTACACGATTTCAAATATTTTCTGATATACACAAACACTGCACTTATTAACGATAACCTTGTAAATTTGTAATAATTTCTTTATATGTGATTGAAAAAAATTCTAAAATTTACTCAATGTTCTATGTTTGACAAAACTTATGCTCGAGCAATAAATAATTTTTTCCTCCATTCTTCGTACGATAAACTTCGGAAGCTTTTTTTTTAAATTTTTGCTATTACTCTGTCACGGCAAAGCCGCAAGGGCGTAGCGACAATTTACACATGAAAACTAACTTAAACATCTGATCAAGGGTGTTTCACACTGTTAGAATTCAGAAAATTCTTGTATCTTCAAAATTTATTTTTTATTCTATATATTACAACAAAAATTTATTATCATTTATTGATAAATATAAGCTTATTTTTATTTATGCATATAATCAAAAATACTGAATTCCTTAAAAATAGAAATTAATTTTAAAATCGTATGTGGAACATTTTCTGTTTTCACAAAACTCATATTTTAAATTTGTTTTTAAATATTCTATGTTTTAATTTCGATACCATAACTTTTCATAATTCGTAAAAAAATAGTTCTAATTTTATTTCCTGTCATCAAGTTATAGATATTAATATTCAAATAAGTTTTGTGTTTAATTTTGAACTAAAAATTTGAATTAAAAATTTCATTCTAAAAATATAATATACTGATTAAAATAAACTCTATGTAAATTTAATCAAAACTTTTAATTTCCTGTTAATATTTCTAATAAATTTGCTAATTCTTCTATAAAATTTTTCAACGCGCCATCACAGATTTGGTATCATAAACTTTTTCTTAATAAAATAAAAATATTTTGAATTACATTAAATTTCTGTTTATTTGTACTTTAAGTTCACTTTAGTGAAAGTAATAACATATTGTAATAACATAATTTAATATATTACACAATTATTTATACTTTTTCTTACATACATGTGAGAATCGTATATTAATTTATTTTCAAATTTATATACTTTTAATTAATTCTTAACTAAATAATTTAAAGTTTTGGATTTACCATATTTAGTTATGATTACACTTTTTTCGATAAATATTTTTTAATTATCATAGTTTTAATTAAAACAAAAATAAAACTATTAAAATAAAATAATTTAAATTTAATTTTAGCTGATCTGGTAAGAATGAAAAATTAAATTTATAACCATTTTTTACCAATATTTTTTATTTAAAAATAAATTATTTATAAAAAAAATTATGAAAAAAAAGAAAAACACATATACAGTAAAATTTGTTAAAATCATCTTTTGCGGCTTTATAAAAAGCAAAAGCTATCTCGTAAATGAGTTTGATGAACAAAAATATATTTTCTTAAATATCTGAAAGGATATTTATATAATATATTATGTTTAATAATATATTAAAAATAATATTTTATATATAAATATATTTCTAAAATAAAAATTTAATCGATTAATTTTAATAAAAATCTAATTCAAATAAGAAAAAAATTATTTACTCTTAAAAATAAATCTTTTAAATTAAAGTTATGATATTATTTAAATATAAGCATATTTGAAAAAGTTTATATTTTTTCCTGAAAATTGTATCAAATCTATGAGATGTCTTAATTATATGATATTATCTTCTATTGGCATTTATTCTAATTATAATATTATACAATTATAACAGATTTTAGTTCCAGATATTATAAATATTTCCAATGGAAAAGTTAAATAAAAAAATATCAAATAGTATTATTAATTGTGAAAGTGATAGCTATGTGACAGATATAAAAAAGTTTATATCAAGTCTAAATGTTGTAATATCTTTATTTAATATAAATTTAAAATAGATTACATTACAATGTTATAGCACAATAAAATGTAATAAGTTGATACTACATGTGTTATTAGTTGTGTAGCATTAGTTTGTCTAGGAATTATGAAAGCGTACGTAAAAAACAATGTAATTAAGAAGGCACAGAATGTACAGTGTAACAATTGTTTCTGCATTGTATTTAAATTAAATTATTTTTACCCAAATTAATTTATTTATAATATAAGAGCTTTAATTAATCAAATTCTTTTTTAATTTTGTAATTAACAAGTATTGTGTTTTTATATTTGATAATCATTGTTACAAATATAAACTATGATGTACACTAGTTTAAATAATAAGACCAAGTAATAATATTCGAATTTAGTATAATGTTAAAGATAAAAGTGATCCATAGATAATTACTAAAAATAAATTCTTAGATTGAAAGTCAGATACTTTTATTTAATTATTAAATAAATTCGTAATATATAAAAATATTATAGGTTCAGTTAGTAAAAAATTCATTGATTATCTAAAAATCGCCTTTACACATACCTGAAATAAAACGCCTAGAAACTTCTATAATTCGTCTTTTATTTATACATTTTTAAAAGTAAGGGAACATAATAAAATAAAATAATAATATACTGTAAATTATTTCTACTAATCAATATATCAACAATGTTTTTTAAAATAAATAAATATTATTTTTAAATCTCTTTCAATTTCTTTCACAAAATTAAATAAATTTATTTGTATTAGTAGCTAATGTATGCTCAATATTATTTTTGTATTTTGCTTAAGTTATAATTTTAGTAAGTAAATTTGCTATTGAATTAAAAACTAATTTCTAGACACATATATAACACAATTCTTTTCGGCCATATCACATATCTTTATACAATTATATATTATATACTTTATTTACTAATTGTTTATCCAATATTTCATCGAATAAATAATTAAATAACAACTATTGAAACTATCAAAAGAAATTGTATTCTAAATTTGTTTTTCAATATTATATATAACCTATGTTTTTTTTAAATGATAGTTGTATTATTATTAATACTAACTTTTTTTAATAATAAAATTTTATAATACATTATAAGTAGATTCTTTTATTTTTCATATTAATAAGAGATAATTTAATACAAAATAAAAAATTACTTAGAAAGATTCATGAAGATATTAAAAATATAATTTTTAAGAAACTAATTTTTTTTACTTTTATTCATTAAAATGTTTTAATGTTTCAAATCTATTTTTCGAATGATATAATTATCTACTTTCTAAGGTAAAATTTAAATATATGTAGTATTTAGTAATCAAAAAATGTTTTATGAATAAACATATTTATATTCAAACATCAATACATTAAAATTTAGATAAAAACCTTGCAGAAATATAGTTTTATTTATTTTCTATTCTGAGCACATAGCATCAATTTTATAAATTAAATAGTATAAAATATATATAGTCAAAAAACATTTTTTTATGTATTAAAAAGTCTTAATTCGATAAAAGAATTAAAAATTATACATATCACTTATGTATTAAAATTATTTGTATATAGAAAAATTATAATATTCAAATAATTTTTTGTTTTTGATTTTTTTCATACATTTTAATAGATTAATAAATGATAAAAATCATTAAAAATTTATTTACTTGATTTTATACTGAAATACTTGTAACTAATACATTTTAGAAAGTTTCATAAAATTATACTTATATTATTTTAATAATTTTTAAGTTAGTGACATTTTTAATAATTACACGTAGTAAAATGTTATATAAATGTTAAAATATTAAAAATCATTTAAAATTATAAAATTATTACGCTTTTCGTATTTTAATATATGTTAATAAATATATAGAACGACTAATTATTAATAACTTATTATTAACATGTGTAAATAAATATAAACTCAGTATATATCAAATATTATCAGTTTAATAAAATATTATATATTTATGTACATACTGTTAATTTAATGTAAGTACAATTTTGCTGTAAAAATACATTAAATTTATTCAATACTAAATATTTATACTAAACAAAATTAAAAAATTATAAATCAATTATACTTACAAATATAACTTACAATACAATAATATAATATAACTTACAATATAACTTACAAAATAAAGTAACGATTTACAATCGCATATGTATAATTTTCATATACATTTTTATATTTAGAATACATTCATTCTATTTAGAATTAGAATTCCCTTAAGCTTTTCGAAGACATTGTGAGAACCTTTTAAATATTCATCCGAAGACAGATGTCAGTACATGCGAATAAGCCTTATTAGTCCGCAAAGTCGAGCAAAACTTGAAATCATGTATTACTGTCAATTCACGAGAAAACCAAGAATAAAAACTGTAAATACCTAATTAAGAAAGGTGAGTAAGAGACAGTGTAGTAATGCGATAATAGACATCCCTCTCAAATCTCTAGTAGAGTTGTTAAACTTCTGAAGGCCGTGTACAAATTCGTGGTGTAGTTTCATAGAAAATGGTTATTCTGCTGCAGCATTGCTTTTATTATACACTATAATGAACTTCATAAAAGCATACACACATACACACGCACCGATTTTACAATAACAAATACATCTACAAGATTTTTAACTAAGAATCCTATAAAAGTTTAAGATACAGCAGAAAAGTAGACAAAATTTTTTGTTCAAAAGTATATGAAAGCTTTTCTTTTGAAACTGCATGTTAAAAGCTGAGTTTGAAAGAACTAAATAATATATTTTTAAGATTTGCTTTATTTTGTTTATTTGGAAACTAATCAAGAAAAAAAGTGTAAAATCTTTGCATATAATTATTAACTGTAAGATAAATAAATATATATATATATACACATGTATATATATATATATATATATATATATATATAGCTTATTAAATTTATTAAATAGATTTAATAATCGATTCATAATCTTTGTTTGACATCAATAGAATCCAAAAACTGTGTATGTTGTTGTTTGTTTATTGGTGATATTTATTATGAATCTAGTCTTTCATGTTTGCCAATACAGTTATCCTATAAAATAAATTAATTAAATCTGAATAAACAAAGTGAATAAAATTTTGATATTAAATATATATAATATTTCTTCATTGTTATTAAATTTTTTAAAATTTTAATAGTAATTGTCAAATTATTTTTTAATTAATAAAAATATTTCAACTAATTTTATTTACAAATGATTTTATTAAAAATTTTGTATATATTTCTTGAATATTGGAGTTGAATAGTTTTAAAGTAAAAAGCGTATATGTAATTTAAGAATTAAATGTATCCTAATATTTATAAAAATATAAAACAAAATTTTTATTTTTATTTATAAATATATAAAACCTTTAGTTTGTAATACTCTTTTAATATAAAAAAGTTTGTTTTTACAAAATTGTTTATTATGTGAATCTATATATGCGCATAGTTGTGTGTATTTGTGTATGAATATATGTATATGTATAAATATATTTTTTTCTCTTTATACAGAATGAATAAATTTCAATTATTGAGTGAAATATGTTTTTCATCTCACTTAACAGCAATTATTTAAAAAAAAAGTGTTAAAACACAAACATGGAAGAAAAAAGAAATAAAAGTACAGAAGAAGACGAAGAGTCTGAAGAATCAGAAAATATAATTATTAATGAAATAGATGGTTTACCAAATCTTCATCCAAATTTTGAACAATTAGAATTAAATTGTCTAAAAGATCATAGTCATGATGATGCATCTTCAAAAAGCTTAGACGATCTGATTCATGATGAAGATTTACCAATGTCTGTTATTGTTACAAATGTAGATCCACGTGTCTTTAAGTCTGATGATCTCAAAGTAAGTATTTTTTATATTATATAAATTTTTTATGTAACATTTAAATTATATGTTATACGATATAAATATATATATATATATATATAAAGTTAATTAATTGTTTAATAGAATATAATATATTAAATATAATTATATTATTATAAATAATTTATATATACAAGATAAATTCATATATAAATAATTTTATCTTCATAGTATAACCAATATTTTATTTACAAATGAGAAAATTATTACCTGCATATAAGAAAAATTATAATTTCACAAAATTTTTCTAATAATTTTTATTCTGTAGATAGAAATTGAAAGATTATTCAAACAATTTGGGGACAATGCAACATTTCAATACTTTAGATCATTCAGAAGAATGAGAGTTAATTATAATTCTCCAAGTGCAGCTGCTCAAGCAAGGATAAAATTACATCAAACTCATTTTGGAGAAACTGATATTAATTGCTATTTTGCACAACCTGTAACGCCTATTGGTAGGTTTCGTTTTGAAATTAGGTATATACATTTACATTAGATAATAATTTTTTCTATGCAAACTTTATTAAAATATTTATTTTAAATATGAATTTATAAAAAAATTATACTTGTAAAATAAATTTATTTGAATATTAAGTTATATTTTATATAGATATTGAAGATCGACACTTGCATCCTCCTGCACCTCATAAACAGTTCCTAATTTCACCGCCAGCATCCCCACCCATAGGTTGGGAACCACGTGAAGAAAATGAGCCCTTAGTTAATCATGATTTACTTGCTGCAATTGCTAATTTAACACCAGGTTTGTGAATTTATTCAAAATTTGTCATGCGTCATTATTTTAATAATTTTTCTGATTATTTCTCATTGAAGAATAATATAACTATTCTTTAGGACAAATTAACAAATAAGCATCCAATTGTATACTAAAAGAATTATCTTAAATTTTTTCCTATTGAAACAAATAGAAAATTGCATATGCATACAAGTTTATATAATAGTTTGATACATAATTTTAATACAAAATTATAATTGTGCGCGCGTGCGCATGCACGTGTATGTGAGCGTAATTTTCATTAAATTAGTTGTTAAATTATAAATTATTTTAATTCAGTTCTATAATAAAACAGTTAATAAAATATTAAAAATGTTCGCTTATTTTAAAAAAGTTTGAATGTTATATTTGAAAATTATTTGTTTTTTAATCGCGAAAAAATAATTTTAAATAATTTAAAAAATGTTTCTTTAAAAATATAATACCGCTAACAATGAATTTCTTTAGTTCTTTGTATAATAAAATGTATACAAAAATATTACTTTTTTAAAAGATAGTTATATATACCATATTATAATACATTTTAAAAATTAAATTAAAAAAAAATTAAAAATTTAAAAAAAATTCTGAAATTTTGATTTAACAAAAACTTTTTTTTCGAAGTGAAATAAAAATAGTAATAACTAAACAAAATAAGAATAAATAATTTTTTCATATTTGATTGTAATAATTTTATATATTGATTATATATGTAACATAATTTTAACTTATTAGTATTTATAATTATATTTAATTTAAATGGTAAAATTTTAGGTACAGTTTCTAAGAAGAGAACGTAAATAAAAAATAAATAAATTACATACATTTTTTTAAAGCATTTTTTTAACTCATATACATACTTTAAGAGGAAAAATAAAAATTCATTATGATTTTTGCAAGATGAATATAAACAAATAATGAATTCGATAGCATTAACTAAAAAATGCTTTTTAGAATTAATAAATCATAAAAATAACAATTTATCCAATCATTGCAGGAGAAAGTCATGAACTTCATCCAGGAGGTACAAATCATCCTGGTATTGTTGTTCACATATGCGAGACTTCAACTAATACCGTCAAATGCGCTGGCCGCTTACCACATACTCGATGTCCCGAAGAACACTAATTCAATCTGCGTGCGTACAAAAAACAATTAAGACATATTTTATTCGAAGGCCATGTTTGCTGATTTTTTAAAATATTTTTAATTGCTTCGTTTTTTTTTAATTTTAAAAATATCTATATACGTATTAAAATATTATAAAGTAGATTTAAGGACAAGATTTATTATATAAAAAATTGTATTATTCTAATTTCATTTATTGAGTTTATTTTATATATTTAACAGAATTATTTTTTTAACATGAATAAAATTCAAATAAATAATGAAATTATAGATTAAAATAATTTTAAACTAAATTAAAAATGTTTATATTTTTCTACATATTAAAATACATTTCTAGAATCTAATGAGTTGATTAAAAAAATTTATTGAAGAATATTTAGTATTTTTAATATTTTAAATACATTGTTCTCGTTTTCATTTATAATATGTATAGTCAATCTATAAAATTCTTAACACAAATCCAAACAGTTAAAAATATTAAGAATCACAAATATTACCTTTTAAAAAAGCCAAACAAAAAATAGATTTATATACGTATTTTCTTCTTTGATTATTTAATCGGCACAACATGAACAAATTACACAAATACATATACATCGTTTCATCGATCCATCCAAAGAGTAAAAATAATTTTTCTTTATCAATATAGTTAAGTTAATAATAACTTTAAAAATATGGGAATTTTAATTATTCCAGTTGTTCTATTATCGAAACTTATTGTCACCAGTGTTAGCTTATCAGAAAATTGAAAAAGGGCTTAATGAATTTCAAAATAAATAATGTTAAAGAAAAAATGTACAATGTGTACTGCTGTTCAATACCGTATATTTCGAAATATGTACGTTGAAATAATGTTTTCAGGTATGTCAAAAGATAACGAGGGATAAAAAAGTGTTAAACAACCGCAATTATGAATAGAAATTTTTAATTAAACATTTATTTCTCAATAACGTAACTTAATATATTAATGAAAATTTTTAAGTTTTGATAACGCTAATTAATTAATTTAACAAAAAACTTTTAAAACATAGAAATCCGTATTAATAAAACTTATAATTATGTCAGAGTAGTTTAAAAAATAAATTATTTAGAAAATTCTTATAACTTTGAAAAGAAAATTAAAACACAAAAATATTTATTCATAAAAGTTTTAACTAATATAAAAAAAACTGTAAGAATTTTCAAAATTATTAAAACAAAATTAACAAAGAAATAAAAAAATATTGCATTATTGAAAAAATGTTTTCATATATTAATTAAAATAAAATATATTTCATTATTAAAATTAAGCATAGAAATTTAGTAAAGTATTTAATAAAATATCTTAACTTCAAAATGCTTTATATATTTAAATTTATATCTATTTAATCATATACCTTTTTATACGAGAAATTAATTTTTAGAATTGAAGTCTTTCTTTCATTTTACTACTAAAACAAATCCGTAATAAAATGTTTATTCTTAAATGTATAATTCATCTTTTATCCCTTTCAATATTTATTATAGTTTTCTGGGGAAAAATTATGCACAACTAAAAAAAATTTGAATAAAAAATTAGATATAATCGTCTTGTACATATTTTAAATGGTTTAAATAGATATATCAAATTTTTTATATAATCATTTCCCTAGTAACTTAGTCATTTAAAAACGATTATACTACAAAGTATTGCCTGAATTATAAAAAATAGATCTAAATAAAACGATTTTTAGTAGTATACATTAGTCAGGAATTGAAAAGTCAATGATCGCAATAAAAGATTATGATATTCCAATTTTTTTTGTATATGTAAATCTACCAAATATAAAAAAAAATAAATAAATTGTTAGTACTAGAATTTAATACACATAATCGATTATTTTCTTATGAATAAAAATAAGTTTTATACAGTCATGTGCATATTCAATAAACATAGATAAATCGAATTTTTTGATATATGTATATATATATATATATATATATATATATATATATGATATATATTATAAGTTTCAATTTCGACATCAATAAATGTTTCCTGCTTTTGTAGAAAATTTTGGTAGAAAAAACTAAGTATCGCAAAGAGCATTTTGAACAATCAAACTGGTGCACATAATATTATTAACAATTAAAACTTAATCAAAATTGAACAAAACTAATACAGAACGTGAAATATAATATTCAGATTTTAGCGTTTTTTCTTCTGTTAATTATTGTTTAAGTTAAAAAGTCTTCAATTTTTGGTTGCATATACAACAACGATTCATTTTTTCATGTAATTTGTTTAGCATTATATAGTGTTTGAAATGTAAATCGATCTACTGAAAAAAAAATTATATTTTATTAATATTAGGAGTATGTAACTACATAATAATACAAACATTTATATTTCTGTATAAATGTTTAAAAAATTGGATGATTCTATATTTGATTGTATATACTAATTTTTCAATATACTAAAAATATTTCCTATTTTATTAAAAAAAAATGTTTATTTGGATTTATAAACTAATTTTTATCTTTGAACCAAAAAATATTAAATTAATTAGGTGATTATTTTTATAATAAAAAGCTAAAAATAAGTGAAGCTTTAAAAATATTTTACGTATATATTTACTTTATAATCTTGAAAAATCGATAAACAATATATATGTCTAAGCGTAATAAATTTTTCCTTTAAACTTATACTAAATTACGGTAAAGGATGGGTGAATTTTATTCTTTGATAGCTTGTTGCTTCGAATTCTATTTACTAATGTAAACTTGAATGAACATTATATCAATGAAAATTTTTTAAATCTTATATAATTAAAAAAATATATCAAATTCATTTATAAAATTCTATAAGAAATTCTGAAAAAAAATATATTTTATTTCAATTAATTTAATTTTATTTTATTTCAAAAAAGTAATAAATAAAATTTGAATTACTTTATAAATTATTACGTATATAATCACATGGGGTATAATTTTTTCATGTAATATTTTACGAAAATTTCGAAACAAGAAATACTTTGCAAATATTTATGTAATTGAAAACTAGAAGCAAAACAAATGTTTAATATCGAAATCTTATGTACGAATGTATCTCATTATTACTTGTGAATATTTGTGTGTGTGTGTGCACGTGTGTATCTTTGCGTATACGTAAAACGCATATGTATAAAAATATGTATAAGGAAAAAGAAAATAAATGTATGATGGTTTTCTTTCCTTTTATTTAGAGTGTATTGAGTTCTCCATTCAGTGCACTGTAAAGTCTGAGTTATGCGTACTTAACTAGACAAAATAAATCGTATCAGTCTAATAAAAATAAAAGGACCTGTTTTTAAACGAGTTTATTTAACAAAAATAATGTATCATTTTTGATGGAAATAATGTAAATAAAAATGCATAAATTGTTTATAGATTTTTTAAATCTCCTATTACAAAAAAATAATTAAAATAAAATAAGTGTTGTTTTTAATAAAAAAAATTCATTCAAAATGAATACAAATAACAATAAAAATTATTTTAAATATGTAAAAAAATTTTATGATAAATAATATTAAAACTAAAATTCTAAATTAATTCTAAACACTAAAATTTTAATAAAAATGTTGTTATTGTTATTATGACAAAGATTGCTTTACATTTTATTTTTATAAATATAAAATTGTAATAAAATTTAAATCAACTAAATAAGAAGTTTCAAAAAATGTTGATATTTCTTTAATTCAAATGTTTCAATTGAATTTTTCAAATTCTTACATTTCGATATTTTTAACGCTTATTTATTACAAAGGCTTTATACAAATCATTGTTTTCCACTGCATTGTGGAAGAACAATGATACATAAATTCATACTTATGTTATTTTAACACACAGTTGCTAGAATTATATTTCTTTGATCGTCGCTAATACTATCCTTGCTTGCGCTTGATAAGCTAAGTACAATTTTAATAAAAAACAAAATTACTTTTCAATATAGTTTGATGCTGGAATAAAAAAAAAAGTTAAATATCATTTTGATCATATTGATTATATTCTATCTCTATGATGTAAAATACCAGTTTCAGACTTCAAAAGTATATAAAATTCTACGTCTTGTAAATATAATTAAAAAAACTTTAAATTGATTTAAAAAATAGGCATTCATAAAATTTTATCACACATGAATGTAAAAATGTGAAATACTTTTTGGATTGTAAATTTTTAAACTCATGTCTCATAATTGAAAAAATATAATATGATGAGTTAGGCCATATTATTTTCATTATGTTAAGGCCTTGTAATAGATAAATCTATCAAACTACGTTTTCTCAGTAATAGAATAAAATGAACGTGAATATAAATATTCACTTACATACATAGTTTTTCAAATTTAAACAGATTTTTAATCCCAGATAAAAATTATGTGTAATGTTTCAGTTTATGATTTAAAATTTTATATAATTTTTTAATAAGCAACTTGATTTAACATAATTTATTATTTACATTTTTTATTCAGAAAAAGGTGCGAAATACTGAAAATAAAATATACGAAAAATAATAAGAATCACATATAAAATAAAACAAGTAATTTTATAATTTTTGCCTTTAAGATTAGTAGTAATTTGATTATTACTTTTTAAAGATTCATCCAAACTTATAAGTAAGTAAAACGAATATCCTTTTCTCATAAATGAAATAAAAAAATACCTATATTCATACACCTTCTTGTATAGCATAATATTTTTCAACTGCACTATAAAACATAATTATTTATAATTTAAACATAATTTTTTCCTGGGACTTGAATGTATTTTACACAATATTAAATTCTGTATATATTAAAAGAAAATTTCAAGTGGTCACTTTAAAATCACAGTTACAATTAAAACGATATAGAAATAATAATCTTCAGAATTTTCTTAAAATTTTATTTAGTAAAAATTAAAAGCTATTAGCTATGTCTGATAAATCCATGATAATTTCATTTGGATTTTTTATTTTTATTTTTTCTTATAAATTTTAAAGCAACCTTGAGTCATGTTAATTTTTCAGACAAGATAAATTATGATCATCTTTTATAACTGCAGTAAAGTAGTTTTACGTAGCAAACATGATTATTCACTAAATCCAGAACTTGCAAATATTCCACACGTTCAACTTGAGTCTTTGCAGCAAACTTCAAGTTATTACAAAAATATAATGTTTAGTTAAGAATCGAGTCGAACAATTTTGTACATAATTATCGTTATGCCATGTACACAAATGTATTAATATCATTATCATGCCTTCGAATATATTTATGTTCAATAAGCCATTCAATTTGTTCCTTGATCATTTTTTTGCTCGGTAGAAACATATTCTTTAGTATATCAACCAATTCTGTCTGTAATTGACTATTGGTAATTTTCTTTCGCATCTTTAGAATTTTTATAATTGCTTCCTATTAATTAAAAATTTTAGTTATTATCATTGTAATATAATGTTATAAGCTCATGTAACTTCTCTTAACTTACTTGAACACGTAATATCCTAAGTTGAACAATAGACTGATTATCCTCCTCTTTACTACGTTCGGTCGACAATTGCAAACGGCCTACAAGATTGATTTTCCCTCGTTTTTGTAATTTACCATTTTTTCTACATTATAAGTAAATTAAAAATATTAGTATTTATTAATTATATTCTTTTACGTTATGGAAATTTATTGTTTAAAAAGTTATTGCAGTCTTTTTATTCAAACATGAAGGAAAATGTTCATTTGCTTATTGAATAAAAACACATTCATAAATATTTTATTCATATAATTTTATTTGATGACATTCTGTTCCTTTCTTTTTTAGTTAGTGATATTTTTGTATATATTTGAGTATTACAATAAATGTATTTGAGTTAATAAAAGAAAGTATACTTATTTATTAATTAAACTAAATTTTTAAATAATTTCACAACTATATATTTTTTTATTGACTCAAATATATTGCACAAATTATACACATGGATTATAAACATTATTTTTACTTACACAATTGCGAATTCCTGATTAACCCAGAATTTTGTTGCTTGTGAAAAATCCTTAGGGCTATGCGCAGGAGGATCAGCGACGATCAACTGTCTCTTAATCTTAGGAAAGGCGCAAAGCGACCAGAGTGTTCGTCTGAGCTCTGGATCAGGCAACTCTGTCGCTAATCTGAGATTTTCGTATGAGATCTTCTCAAGAGGACGTTGATTCCAAGCAAAGAGTACAGCCATTTGAAAAGTCGTAACATCTACGTCGAATCTACCCACTTGATTTGAAAACGTTATCTGGAAATTTTAATATAATTTTAAAAAAATTAAAGTTATTAAGGATTATTTGTTACATATACAATTATTAATATACGCAGAGAAAATTCTACGACAAGTTTGAATAAAATTTAATAATAAGATAATCAAAAACATTGTTTCAGATATTACAAACTATATGCACTTTTTTAAAATGAAGGAATTGCTATAACAAAATAAAGATTTTGCGTTAAAAAAGGGAAATTATAAAATTATGTCATAAAGAATATTTAAAATTATTCACCAGACCAAAAAAAATGAATAAAAATTTAATTTAATTTCTAATTTTTAACGTAATAGTCAACTATATATTCAATATTATTAGTAGATAAAGTATGTATAAGAATAAAATTTTTTATATAAATTGTTTAGATTACATTGCTTAATTGAAAATTAGAAGAAAAAATGTACACATGAAAAAAATAAGAATTGCAGCGAAGACATTAGTAAAATATAAAATGATTGAGAAAACGAGAATAAATAATCATTGATTTACAGAGATCTACAGCATGTACAGATTCTGCGATATTTAAAAACAATAAGAAATAACAAATAATGAAATACACTTTAAAAGATTATAAAGTTCAGGGCTAATGTAAAAAATTGGAAGTAAATAATGAAAATTGAAAGAAACGATTTAAATTTATTATACAACATTTATTGGGATAGAGAGTGCAGGAAGCGTGAAAGAGAAAGAGATATAGTGTAAAACGGACAATATTAAAAATAAAAAAGAAAAAATAGAAATAAATAAAAATGTATAATATAAATATATTGATTATGTAGAATAATGTAATATGATATACAATACAATATTAATTTGAAACAATTGTATAGATTGTTATTAAATAAATAAATAGATAATAATAAATAATACTTGATGAAACTCGTATATAAAATTATAATTTAATAAATATTTAATAATTAAAACGATTGATTAAAACATTTATTTAATGATATTCATGTATGTGATTTCAAAAACATTAGTAAATAAATTTCACATACTGTGCCATTTGACATGTGATGATACCACTGTAGTTTTCTACCACTGTGTTTTTTCTTGTAAAATTCTTCGACCTCAGGTATATAATCCTCCAATTGAAGTGGCAAACTAACTGTAACACGTTCGCTACCTCGCGCCCAAGCACCTGCGTTTAAGATCTGTAAAAATCGAAATACGTACTCATGGTGTTTTATTGTTACTACCGTAACTTTTATCAAATTTCTTAAATTTAAATACTTTAATATTGATGCTGTCAGCAATAGCAGCTCGGCATTGCTCCTTAAACTGTTGATTCAAGTCCTGTGAAACTTTTATATCTTGGAACATTCTAGCTAATTTATTAACGTAGTCTGCGGGCATTCCAACTTCTCTAAGCCATTCAACCATATTTTCTTCTTTCTCAGAGTCAGCCGACGTGTCCAGTATCAAACGCCGTGTTAAGTGTGCTTTATGATAGCGCATAAAAACATCTTTATTTTGAACGTATTTCAATACCAATAGCTGTAATAAATTAGCTAACATTTATTTGAGGAATACAAACTTATTATTAGTTATATTATTTATATCTAAATCTTTAAATTTAACGAAAATTAATAATTTTAATTTTAATATAATGTAACAGTATTATCTATTTTTGTAGAGTTTAAAATTTCATATAAATAAAATAATTCAAAATTTATTAATAATAATTAATATGCCAAGCGTAAAAATTAAACTTATTCATATTAAAATTAAATACCTTCAGTCTTAAGATTATAAATTTGATATATTAATAGAATTCACCTTATATAATTCATATAAACAAGTGTTACCATGTACAAATTAGAAAATAGCTTATGAAAGCTTATCAGAATTAAAATATAATAACAAATAAGCTTTAACTGATTTATCTTGAAAATGAAAGTTTTTTTATATAAAATAATTGTTAAAATAAAATATTGTGAATATTATTTCACAAATATACGTACATCGTTTTTTAATCAATATTAAAATATATAGCTCAATTAAATTAGAAAATATATAAATATGCATACCTTATATATCTTTATATCTAGCATTAAATAAAAAAATTTTGTCTTACACATGCTTTTTATAATTCATTTATCAAATCATATTTTATATATAATAATTTATTATACTAAAAGTAATACCAATTTTTCTAGATATTGCAACGATTTCTGTTTCAACTTATTCAAAATAAAAACATGTAAATTTTATATATTGTATAATTATGGAATTTGTTTCAAAGAAATTAATATTCATAAGCAGTATGTTAAACTTTTTATAATTTATTCACAACAGGCTTTTTTTATGAGACAAGGCCATAAATTTATTTCTCATTTTCTAACCATATATAAATCGGATATAGATGATTTCCGTGAAAGTATATTCATTTGAGTACAAAATTTTCAAAATATTTAAAAAAATATATTTAAATATTTAAAATATAAAATTATCTTTTGTATTCTAAGAAAAGTAAAGAGTTCTTTCATACATACCACGTCTCTCAGCTTGCTCTCAATCTCATCGGACGTCAGTTTCTTACTAAGTGGCGTTTTTCTTAAGAGCATATCACAGTAATTAGCCAGCAGTTCTGGGCACTTGGATTCAGGTTGTCCATTGTTATTGTTAGCTGGTTTGCTATTCAAACCAGAGCCCAAACTTGCAATAGTACCTATAATCGGTGCAGGAGGAACGAAAGGGGCACCACCGGTACCTTGCCTCATCGGCAGGTCCAGTTTAAAAACAGATGAATCATTGACGACTAACTTGTAGGCCTTGTCGCGGGCCGTGAGGAAACGTGGATCGTCGTCGAACGCTTCTTTTACGAGAGTAGAGAAGCGCCGGAATAGATCAAGAAGTCGTTCCACATATTTTTCTGAATCTTGAGTGATTATGTCTACGGCTGCCATCATGTCGTCTAGACCTGCAGTGGCTATATGCTCTTCCAAGTCGACAAGCATTGGAGTTACGCCTTCAGGAACTCGGTCCATGAGTTTTAACATCAAGCGTAACTCTGAAATGAAAATTGATTTAAACTTAAAAATATTTACTAATACTATTTTAATCATTATAAAACAAATCGCGAAGTAGGAAATATTCGTTTTAAAAATATTAATAATTATAGCCTTTAAAAAAAAAATAAATTTTACTAATATATTTTATATGCGATTATGCATGCTTATGACAATTGCTGCAATTAGTTTTTGTCCTTTTAAGAATTGAAATGATAATTACTTTCCTTAATTATCCTTTATTATAAACGATTATTATTCTCGTTATGTTTTATATAATTAAAATATTTTGTTGAATTTAAATTTTCTCATATCATCTTTTTAATATTTTTAATAAAAATTAAAAAAGAATGTATAGTAAACTTTAATATTAGAAAAATAATGGCTGCTAATTTTGGTTGATAAAAATATTTTTATGTAATCTCATCAAATAAATGTTTAAATGAATTATTATAAAAAAAATCTTAAGAATGATAAAGAATTTCAAACGAATATAAAGTATTCATTGAAATTTTTTTTTAAATCAATCAAATTATATTTTTTAAATATACTTTGTAATGATATTAATACATTAATAAATTAATAATAATTTGTATCATATTAATACATTAATACACTAATATTTTGAGAGTATACTAAAAAATTAATAATTGATGATTAATAAATGAAGCATTAATAATTTATAGTTTATAAATTAAATTACCTTTGAAATTTTTATTATTTTTTATTGAAAACTTTTAAAAATGCATTTATCAAATTCAATTAAAAAAAATTTCGATCTAGTGCTAAGTACATGTAATACAAATTTTCTGTAAAATAATCTACTACATCGTAATACTGTAACATAATACTGTAAAAATAATACTGTAAAAAATAATAATATAATTGTAAAAATAATATAAAAATATATAATTTACGTAATTAATTTATAGTTTTTTATAATATAGAACTAATTTAACATTGACTAAAGTTTAATATAAATATACAAGCGATATATTTATTTTAATAGTAAATTTCTTAATATTTCTCATTTTCTGGTTTTTTATAAAAATATTTAAAGTTCATCATAAATTTAGCTTTAAATAAAATTTTTAATTAATAAAATCAATTATTTTTATATATATTTGAAAAAAAGTACTTTTTTTCTTCCAAAACACTTACTTTCTGTTTGATGTTGTTGTATCATTCTTGGACACTCAGCGAGTATTGCTGTTCTGAAATTAGCAACCAATACTTTCACACATCGTTCCATTAAAAGTTGAACACTAGCACTATTTGGTTCGAGGTACTTTTGCGCGCGTAATTCCTCTTCTTTTAACTTAGTTTCCGCATATCTCATGTATTTTTCAACTCCATACAATGACAGTTGTTCAGGAGCTTTAACCCAATAAAATGCTTCTGTTGCTTCAATATATGCAGCTTCAAAATTATTTCTATAAATTTCTAATTTATCTGATGTATTCGAGCAAAGATTCACTGTAATAGTTATTAAATAATTTATTTATATAATATTAAAAATATTTTTCAGTAAGTTGCAAATGAATCATTTATTTAAAAAATAATTTTATTATTGATTTTAAAATATTTTTAAATACACTAATAATGAATACAGTGATAAATGTGGTAGTTTTGACAAAAATTTAAGAATTATAAGTTTTTTAATTCATATTTTATTTACTAAGTTTTTGTCAAACAATTTTATGTATTAAAACATAAAGAAATGATTCATGAATATTTGACGATTTTGTACCATATGATTCTCTAACACCAATAACAAGTTGTGAATCAAATACTTCTCCATTTCTCTCTGTTCGTACCAGCCTCATTGCTGAATCTTGGAGTCTTTGCTTAATGTCATTAAATATACTTTGATTCCAACTATCTAGCATCAACTATTAAAGTTAAATAATTTATTAGTAATTACCAAATACAAACAATTTTTCAAGAGAATTTATTATTTATAGTATTAAGTGTACATATTTATATTAAGTTTTAATCAACAAATTCTAATTGTAGAATATATTTACTTTATCAATTATTGATCATTAATAATTACAGTTTTATATTTCAATATTCATTGATTTATGAAATAGTTCATTTGAATACTATGTATAATATAGTTGTGATACACATTTTATTAATCTTCTATTAAAAACTTGGATTTTTAGCACTATAAATTACGGTATTATTTAAAAATGTATATACAACTTACCTTTCTCACAATACTTTCATCAGGTTGATTCTTTTTTTGCATACTTGTGCTTGTTTTTCCTCTTAAAGATGCTTCTAACTGTCTAAACGGGGTTGGTAAATAATTACACTGTGTAAAAAATTTTCTCCACTCTGCTATATAAGCTTTTAACAAAGCTTGCTCTTCTTGGTGTGCCATGACTCTCTAAGATTAATTATATTTTAAATTATTAATCTCATGAAAAAATATATTTACTTTTCTAAATAAAAATCATCATATTTATGAAAAATTTAATTATAAGAAATTTGTTATTTAAAAAAAAGATAATTATTAATATAATTATATATTTATTTGAATAAATCTGGATTTTTTATTACTAATTTAAATTATTTTAAATAACTTTAATGTTTAATAAAACATTAAAATATTAAAAAAAATTTTTTGAAAAATACCTGTTGAGCTTGCTTTATAAAATCCATAATATCTTCTTTTAAAGCGTCTCTTAATTTTGGTGGACCTTTCTCGTCTAAGCACACTTGATGAACAGAGTAAAAAAAGATCTTGCCATTCTGCCTGTGTAACTGGCTCTTGCTTTAAGAGTTTTAAAATAATTGGTCGCATACATGGCCACGCATCTTCAAATGTAAATTGACTCTAAGAATTTAATAAACAATTATACATTGCTTTATATTTTAATGTTATAGAATATTACTTAGTTTATAGATATATATATTTTTAAAACAATAATATTAATAAAAATAAACTACACATAAAATATGATGTATACATAATAATAATATAATGTAAATTAATATTGATAAATTTTAATATATACTACCTGAAATCTTATATTTAATTAAAAGTAAATTTAAAATTTACATTCTTTATCTATGAAAAATTTATTTGTAATATTAATAAATTATTTACATTATTTACATATATGAAAATTATTTAACAGTTACAATTATTTATTTATAACCTTTATTAATAATTATTTAATGTAATGAACATAATTTTTCGGTCAACAATTGTAGATATAAAAAAAATACAATCATTTTTAAAAATATGTTCGAAAATTATACTATTCACTGATCGACTCTTGAATGTTTTTAAAAATTTTCAAGAAAAAAGTAGTCATAAAATTATAAAAATCGGCAAACTTTCATCGCAGTAGATGAAATGATTTAAAATACGTGTTAATAATTTTTGATAATTTCAGTTTATCCTTAATAACTAACCTTTAATAACGACATCACAAAAACTTTGACATATCCCGTCGTCTTCACCCGTTGTCGTCGTGCATACGAGGTTATGTGACCACGCCAATGCAAGAGGCTAGTTTGTTTTCAATTTAGCGTAACTGAATAGTGTTGTGTAGTTGTTAAGTCTTATGAAAAATGGGTGGAAATCTAGGAACTATAAAAGAGTGAAAAGAAGAGGGAAACTAATTTTTCTTATAAGCACCGTTGTTACCGCGCGCGAAAGTTTTTCTGTATATCTATCGATAAAATCGTGGTTTCAGTTCGTAAGTTTGCAATACTGCGAATTATTTTTCAATATATTATGCAGGTATAGAGCAGGTATAGTATTAATTTTCTGTAACGACAAAACATTTTATTTAAGCTCCCAAATATGGATAATAATTCCTGAAGATTAAAATTACTCATTTTAAATAAAATAATTTTAATTTGAAATGATGCATTTATGAAAGTAAAATAAATAACAATATAGTTTTATAATAATGATTATAAATAAATAAACTCAGAGAAAAAGATAACAATAAAAATTCAACAAATATAGAGTTTAGATATATTTATTTTTTGTATCGAATATTGTATTGAAATATGTTTAAATATGAAAAACTTAGATTAATTAAATTATAATTTTCAAATAGTGCATTTAAAATTTTTCCTAGTATATTATAATCACATTACATATCATGTTCAAAATAAGTATAAAATATGAGTAGTAAAGACTTTATTATTTAAAATCAAATAAAATATTTGAAGAAAACACCTATGTTATTAAATGTTAAAGTTATATAGTTCAATTATTACAAAATATTAAAAAGTATAAATGGAATAATTACAATAATATTTTATTCTCTTTTATATGAAAGTATAATAAATAAATGAAGTAATTAACGCAAGTACTTATTTAAAATAAAAAATGAATATCTTCATTGTATTGACAAAAAATCTTATATGTTTGAGCGACAGATAACGATATTCATCGACTATATATACAGATAAAATTGTATAATTTTATTTTCATTCCATTTATATTTATAAAAATTTTGATTTTATATAATGTAACGCAAAATCTAAATAATTTTTCGAGTATTCATTTTAAATAAAATTCATGAATTACAAAATTTTTTAAAACAGATCTTACTATAATAAAATATAACATTTTTGATTGATAGAATGTAATTAAAATAGTTCTAAATGTTATTAAAATTATATGAATATTGTAAGTCGACGTATTTTAATTTTAAAAGTTAGGAAACCTTACATTATAAATATGTTAAACTCCTGCGTTAAAAAATACAGTGATACAATAATATTAATTGTTACAAGATAAAAAATGATTATCTGATTTAATTTATCTACTATTTTACCAAGTAGTAATTTATTTATTTTTAAAAAACTTAATTACTTACTAATTTAAATATTAATATTTCTGCAGAGTTTATATAGAAGATTATAGACAATAAGTCAATTATCAATTGCAATATAAACATTTTGTCGATGATTGAAAACTATTTACACTACATACGATTTTTATTACTATTGCAATAGTTAGTATAGTGGCAAAGACAAAATGAAACGAATTTGAATTTTAAGGGCATGAATAGGCATAACATTTGATATTTCTATTAAATATTAATGTCGAAAATATTTACATATTTAAAAAAACAATACTAATAAATTTAATTTCATGAGACAATTTTATTTAAACGAGTTTAAAAAATGTAAAGTACAACAATACACAAGAAATCACAATGGATAATATGTCAATTAAAAGTATACAAAGAAAATACGATATTTGATTTGATAAAAGTAATATATGAATTTATATTATAAATTATTATACAAATATAAATTCATATAAAATCTATAGTTTATGTTATAATTTGAATATATTTTCTTTTATTGCATTTGCTTCCATATTAAATATCATATATTAATAATTTAAACATTAAGAAATAATATAATATTTTAATTGAAAATAGAAAAAAATTATAGTCAATAAGCTGTAAGGTAATATTTTAAAGGTAATTTTTATATAATTAAAAACAGCTATAATATTTAAATCCATCTATAAAAACTTAAATAAATTTGTATTTCTATGTTTTTAGAAAATTATTGCTAAGTTTTAAATGAAACCAAACATATTTAATACAACAATTTGGTTATTTAAGATAATTTACAACAAATTTTTATTCATTAAAAAATAAACTTACTCATTTAATTTGAAATAAAATTTCCTTTTTTTTAAATATTTTAAAAGTTTATGTTTTAAGAAATATTAATTGACAACAGGTCTACACATTATCTAACATAGAAAAATTTCTTATTTTTTTATTTTTTATCGTAATCAAAATATATTTACAATGAACTTTAAGATTTTTTGTTATAAACATTTAAAAAAAAATATTTATTTCTTATTTTATTTTAGATATTAAAGGTCATTCGTTTTTATGTAATAAAATATTTAATACAAGTGTATTAATAACATTGATCCAAATATTGAATTTGTTTCACCTAAAGCTCAAAAAATAAAATTATGTTTGTAATAAATAATGAAAATATTATTACTTATTATTGCACAGAAATACAGATATAGTTATTTACAGATATCCAATTCACACATCTTTCCTAGATATTTTTTGGTGCTTCTACATTTACTAATCGCGAAATTGACTAATGAACTATTAATTTTAATGAGCGTAATACATTAATATTGAATATTTTGGAAGTATCCGGCACAAAAATTCTCTTTGATAAAAGTAATCGTAAATTCTTAAATTTAAATTTTATTTTTTTTGTTAATAAACTATTTAAAAGAATTTATTAGTTATGTTCTTTTTAAAATTTTTATATTTATTAATTTTTATTTACTTTTTATAGAATTTTGATCATTATTTTATATATTTTGTAATAAAGATAATATAATATTCTACGTTTAAAATCACTTTCTTAATAGTAAAAAGGTCTTGAATATCAAAATATAAATAGATAAAATAGGGAATAATATTAAATGAAATTCGTTAAAGTTGTCTTTAAAATATGTCCTTTTACTTATATATTTATTAATAGTAAAATAAAATATCTATTATTAACGTTTATGAAATTAATAAAATTAGTTAAATTTAATTTTAAATTAAAAACATAAATATAATGAATAAATACAAAATACTTTTAGAATATTAGTCTTTAATTTTCTAGATACTATATTATCAGACAAAAATATAAAGGATAAAATAAAAATACCTTATTCTTGCTTATTTATTCTTTAATATTTATTATAAGAATTCAGATATATCATAACAGACATCCATTCTAATAATCATTATTATACGTCTTTTAAAAGCATTTTTGTTAAATATTCAATGAATACTTTTAGATAAAAGCAGAATCTCATAAGATTCTAATTTAATTTTAACAGAAAACTATCAATATCTCGAATTTTTCATCAAAATTTTTGAAACATGAATGTTTAAATATTTTTTACAATAATATAAATATCACAAGGCAGGCGCATAATAGCATTTGAATGAACAATTTCATTGTAATGTATTGGATTTATAATCAGCACACAAATGTCGGCATAAAAAATTTGTTATATAAAATTTCAATTTTAAACATTTATTTTCAGTCGAGTTATTAATTTTTGCACATATAGAAAAATTGTATATTATTTTTTTATTTCTATATAACGATAATACACTTTGATTACCAATATTCTTTAGATATATATTTAATAAGTTGTACATTTTTGCATTATATAAATCGCTCAATGACATTCACGTGACTTAATAATACAAATATTACGAATCTATTTTTTTCTATGTTGCTTTTCTTAATCTTTCCTCTATTGGTAACGTTTAGCATCTTATATAACAATTATTACCGTTATAATTGCGCTTTCAAAGACAATAATCCACTAAATACCAGTTACTAAATATATAATAACGTTATAGATGCACAATGTTATTATATTTGTTTGCAATATTTTGAATGATTTTTTTGACATCGATGCATAATAATAGTGTATTCAAGCGAATGTTTACCGAAAGATCTTACAGGGTAAATATAATCATTTTCAAAATTCGCCTTCATTTTTTTTAATTTTTCTTTAAATGAGTGTATTTATGTGCGATGATGCTTAGGAATTGTGGTACGATAAAATATTTTTAATAGAAAAAGAAAGAAAAGAAATAAATCATGTGAATCTATAATAGATTCTCGTTCGATACATTTCTAAAAGAGAATAAGAATAAAACTTGTGAGAGACGCATACACATATATACGATAACAATGCAAAATTAAACATTAGATACACAATGAAGAGAGGACGCGTATCATAGTAATAGTATGAAGAAAAAACATTTCGCATTTTTCTTCCTGATACAAAATTACATTGTCAAACAGTATATATTTAATGCAACTCGTACATTAATAATAATCGATTTTCGATCCAACCGAACATAAAATATGGAGCTTGTCAAGTTATTCGTTGAATTATAAATTCTAGTCCTCCGTGAACGTCGAAGTACATCGGCCCTTCGAAGCGATGAAAAGCCATAGTTAACGCATTGTAAATCTTTCTCTTCACTTTAATTTACTTCTTTTTTACTTCTTGTCTTCTTTTTTTATTTTTGTTCAGAGATGCTTATTTAGTATTTACCAAAATCCACCAGCACTGCGTCCACCAGGCGGATTATTTACACGAATACAGGATCGTGCAGCTTCTTTAGAGTCCTCTGCAAATGAAAAATAAGAATAATGTTTAGTACGTAGTTAGAATTAAATTATTTTTGTTATTAAATAATTTTTGTTATTATATACGCTGCCAATATATAAATAAAAACCTTTTTAATCTGAATATATCTTAATAGTTTAATAACTACCAATTTGCGTATAAGTATTAGATGTGAAATATGCCTCGAATTATAAAACTGATTTAATAGTGCATAATAAAATTTACGGCTTATAAATATTGTCTGTAATACTTTAAATTGTTTATAGCACAGTACTCGAATTAAAAACAAACTTCTAGATGCTTACCGCTGATCGAGAACGTCGAGTCCTGCAGATTTCTCTGACCTTCTAATCTTGGGCCCTTGAATGAAGGGGTAGCGATCGCGGAATTGGGTAGTGTTGGGGTGCAAACAATGCTTCGGGGCCTTGCGAACTCGCCGTCAAAATGCGTGCCATTAGTATGGTGATTATTCTGGGCTGCAGCAGCCGCGGCCGCTGCTTTGGCAGCCCTCGCGATTTCTCGAGCCTTTGCGAATGCCGCCTCCTCCTCGGCATATTTGCGCGCCTCGGCTTCGGAGCGTGCGACACCCTTGGGACGTTTCTCGTGCTCCTCCACGGCTTCGTACACGTAGTTGGGATAAGGCTGACATTCGATGAACTTGCCGAAACCATGCACAGCCTTGAGGTCACACTCATCCACGCAGACGCGGCCGCCAACTACCACATATTCGGGCACACCGTGCACCTCCATGCCCTGCGCACAATTCAGAACGAATCTTGTTTATTTACAGAAATGATGGATAAATATTTAAAGCAAAGCTGCGATTCGTTTTTAAATAATATTGTAAGGAAATTATTTATTCTTTTATCTTTGTGTTTACCCGTGCTATAATTTTATTTTAGAAACAAAAAAAATCACTGGCAAATAAGATAACAACAAGATCAGAATATATAGTCAACATTATTTATAAAATGGCGATTTTTTGAAAAATATGCGTGCAATTAACGAAATGCATTCATAAGTACTACTATAATATAAATTAAATTTTTTTAATAGCATTTTTTTCGAATATAAATAAATGTAAGTAAAAATTTTTGTTTGGAAGGTATATTTATTGAATATTGTACAAACTGAAGCTATATTATATTCTTCAAATGTGTCAAATATCAAAGAATTGAATAAAAATATTCTTTTATAAATAATTTTTTTTTATTATTTTTATTTAATATTTCATTTACATAACTTATAACAATTAAAACTTCTATTTGTTAATTGTTTTCTTTAAAGTTCCTTTATAAATTATTCCGTTATTATCTTCAATCTGTTGATAAAAATATATTAACAAACTACTTCTAGGAAAATGTAGTTATTAACCGAACTTAATTTTGATTAATTTAGTCATTATTACATTATATTTATCTTTAATTCTATTTTTCTCAAGTAAAAAATAATTATTTATAATATTTTTTTACATTTTAATAAATAAAAAACTGTTAAAATAATGTATCATTTATGTATAAAATATATAAATTTATAGATCCCGAATAAAAACAGATTTTTTGAATAACTTAATTTTTAAGAAAATGACTTTTGTGATGAATTTCCATATTCCACTAAACATTCCAACTATAATTGACAATTATGAAAATTACTAAAAATAAACTATATTATAAATTAAGTAATTTAATTTTATAATAATTTAATATTTATTTCATCAATGTATAATACTATGTATCGAATATAAAAAATAAAAATAAAGAATTCTATAAATTATTGCTTGTAAATTATTAAACCGTGTTAATAATAACTATACTTTATCTAGTAATTTAATATTAATTTCAATGTATTGAAGGCAACTATTAGTACGATCTTTAAATTTACAAAATCTTTATAGCTCTAAGTCAAAGAAACTCAATTTTTGAATCCAGTATATTCATTAATAATAGAGTAATTTTTATACTAAAAATCGCATGTGAAAGAATAATATAATGATTTAATACGTACATTTTATGTACAATACTAAATCATAATATGTAAGTAAAATCCATAAATCATTTGCATAAACGTATAAAATAATGAGTTACCATGTAATTTTGCTTAATTACAAATTATAAATATTGTACAATACAATTAAGAATCTGTATTTAAAATTAAAATATTGAAAAATTAATATATTTATAATATTAACAAATATATAAATGGACTTGTAGTGAATTCATTTACAATGATAATGTATATGGTTTTTATAAAAATATTTTCTTTTTCCAAATACTGTTCGTACAATGCAGATATTTAATTAGCAAATACTAATTTTAATTAACCATTTAATTAGTTTCTGAATTATTTCTTACGTTTTGTCAAATATATTTAATGGATGCTGTTTATTACCCATAGTAATACTTTTCAAGTAAACTTCATTAAGCATAATTTAAAAATATAAAAAAAAAAAAAAAAAAATAATGTTGCTAGAAACTAACAATTACTTTATATATGATCAATTATCCTCAAAACTGTTTCGCTGTGTTCTCGGTAAGTCAAAATAACTTTTTGTTAATTGATTAAATTTCAAACGTACGAAAAAACAAACTCCATACAATATAAATATTAAATAATTAAAAATAATTAATGATAAAAAAATAATTAAAAAAAAAATGCAAGAACAAGTTAAAAAAATTACGAACCATTGAAATGAATTCTTACCTCGAATATGTTGAAATCAACAGCATGATGATGGGTTTGTGCGGAAATGGTCCGCTTCGCGGTTGGGTCCCAAACGACAATGTCCGCGTCAGATCCAACGGCGATGACACCCTTTCTTGGGTAGAGGTTGAATATCTTGGCAGCATTAGTGCTAGTAACAGCAACGAAGCGCGTGGGATCCATAATTCCACTATGTACGCCCTTATCCCAGACGATGGACATACGGTCCTCAACGCCGTTTACACCGTTCGGAATCTTCGTAAAATCATCCTTACCGAGGGCCTTCTGATCGCTGTTAAACGTGCAATTATCACTGCCCGTTACTTGTAGACCATCCCTAAACGTTGCATCAAAAACATTATTTTTCTATTTGTTTACCGATCAAATGCTTTTTCCCATTTATTATCAATTATTATATATTAAAATAATCAGTAAAAAAATATTTTAATAATTACAAATATTCTTGCAATTCACACAAATTGAAATTAAATTCTGTATAAAATAAAAAGAGCCTACAAAAAGTTTTAGTTTAAAACAAACTGCTTTTAGTTTAATTTATTAAAAGATATATTTTAACGTATTATAAATGATTTATTAGATTTGGTTGTAGCTTTTTATTGTGCTAAATATAAATTTTAAATTCAATTATTCTATAATAATATCCTACCATTAATAAATATACTCTTGTGTATCAATTTTAATAATCAATAAAAAATCATAAAAAGGCCTTATTTTCAATCATCTGTTACTAATATACTATTTGATCATTTCATTGTTTTAGGATTTAATTTTTTTTATTTTATTTTTTCTGATAAATGTTAAATCAATATTTATTTATTATATCCAAATTATTATTGTGTTAATTACTGAGCATAAATAATGCAACTTCATTTATATCTTTATAATTTTCACTTAAATCCAGTTAGATTTGTAAAATATTTTTCATCATCAATATTTTATATTCTCATATCTGTTATCATGTATGTTCTTTATAAAGTTATGCTGCGCATTGTTAATATTTAATTTCAAGAGATTTGAAAATATAAATCAATTAAAATATATTATTGATATTCTGTTCACAATAATTTCATAGTAATATTATAAGTAGTATCATAAGTAATATTATAATTTATAAAATTTTATTACGACTCTAACATTATGTTAACATTTTGAAATATTACAAAAATTTTAAATAATTGAAAATAGGAAAAATTTAATCTTTATACTATTTCAATTAAGTTAATACTTTCTTCTCAATGAAATTATTGTTTTTGGTTTGCACTAATCTTATGCTTATAAGTAAAGTATTTTATATTTAATTTTCAATTCTTGAAAATATTCATGCCTTTCTTCCTATATTTATTCATCTATCTCTCACGTAAATGAATTTATTTTTATTGAAACACATATTCTCTATACACTCACACATGGAACACTATTATTTTCTAATTCTAAAAATCCCAGACTACTTCTAGATAATAGTGCAAAAACTATCACATGTAGGAAAAGAAATCTATCCATGACTTTTACAGCTATGGATTTCACTGTCGATAAATCTCTCTTATTATGAGAGAGAAATTTTTTCTAAAATTAAAACGACATATAGAAGAATACAAATTAAATACGAAGATAATGAATTGATAATCACAATATTATTTGTAATCGACAAACTTTTATGGAAAGACTATGATCTTGACACATAACCAACCAATAAAGAAAACCAGCGTAAAAATTTATGATATATAAAAAACAATAGTTACTTTTTGATGGAAATATAATCTATAGAAACGATACTTAAAAACACTGAATCTGATATACTTTCTTAATGACAATTTCCTAAATTTTTGTTTAAATACTTAGTTATACAAATATATTTAGGTAAAGTTAAATTAGATCTGTGACCATATTTGTATGTTTTTTATAAAAATAATTAAATGTTTAGTTTAAAAGGGTAAACAAAATTTGCAGCATCTGATTGGTTTTTGGAATTACAAATTTCTGATATCTTATTGGCCTACCGTTTTTCATGAATAATATTCATTTAAACATATTCATTTACAAATTGTTCTAAATTATTATACTAATTGAATGATTAAAATATTTAAAAAGTATTAATTGATATATACCATATTAATATTTATTTTAAAAAAAAAATATAAATTTTATAAATAAATTTTTAAATTAATTTAAAGGCTTAGATATAAATTCTACTTTTAAAATTGTATATGTATTAAATTTCAATTATTAGTTATCCGAAATAAAAATATGTGTAAAAAGAGACGTTTATATTTACTCTTCAAACTTAAAGTATCATAATTCTAAGAAATGACTATTTAGGTTTAAATGATAAGATTCCTCCAATACTATTATAGTAATTTTATAATGGGTATTATTAAAATATAAGTGAAGTGGATGAATTTCAGTACAGTAAAGTTGGTCTTTAAAATCAAGAAAGATTAAAAATACAAATAAGACACTTTGTATCAACTGAACTGTTATTCAAAGCTGATAACTCACGTTTCCTGTTATATAAATTGTGTTACCTAATTGTTCCCATTAGTAAGTTGATGATAAATGCATTTTCGAAATAAGTCTCTAAGCAATTTTATGAGAAATTATGTTTTTTTTACCGATTAAATACACTACCTGGAAGATGAAGGCGAGCCATTTTTCTTACTACTACGGCGAATCAAATGTAAATGTATAATCTTAAATCTCTGAAACTAAACATCTAAAATTTTGCAAACAACTGCTCAGCGATCGTGTTACTCTCCAGTCTAATACTCTCCTTTTCAAAACAATGATAGGTAACTCAACAAACATCACGTAAGTAGATAGAATTCAGGATCGATGTGCACGCGTGATCACCTGAGGACGTTCGTCCATCGTTTTATATAGCGAGCAATTTAATAGCCCAGCGGTCCTTGGATAGTTCAAAGGAAGGCTAGATACCACGGGCTCATACTTACTGGGCGAGCTGCTCGACGAGGTAAGTTGGCGTGGTAGGATCGGGTCTGAGGGGCGGGCTGGTGACGAGGCGCCTCGCCCTGAGGACGTCGAGCCCATACTGGCCGGCCCCGTCGATGCCGAGGCTCGAGGCCAGGGGCTCGCCGTACACTACTGCCCCGTCGATGCGTCTCGCGGCGATCGCGTCAGCCGAGGACTTGCTCATCACCGCCGTCACGTACAGCGGACAGTTGAGCTGCGCGCAGCGGTTTACACGACCGTTAAGCCTCTTACCCATGCGCTGGGCGCGCGTTTCTTTGCGTGCGTGCCAGATAATAGAGGACGCCTTATACCGCGCTTATATGGGGACGTATGAGAGCTCACGAGCTCTTGATGGGTGCCGAGAATTCACGAGGGCGAAGAAAAGGACGAGTGATTATTGCGCCGATACATGCTCGTGTACTCGACAATGGCTACGAGTGAGGCTCTGGGCGACGAGATGGAAATCACGTTTAAATATTCAAATATTCTTGTTGCAAAAGCGAAATCGGCAAAGTTTTCTGGAACTTTTAACGCAATTTACATATTGCGTATAAATAATCTTCGAATCGTTTTTTCTCTTCTTCCAGTTGGCAAAAAGAAACTTTTTTTCATTTTTCATTTAAAATCTATCTTTGAAAAACATTATTGCTATCGTTATCGTAAATATGCGATGATTTTAATATTTTATTTTTTTTTTTTAATTCTTAATAAATACTGCCACTCTTATGTTATTCTTATTTAAACCACTTTGACGTTATTTTAAGTAAAGCTTATAAAAGAAAGTTAATAGAATAAAGTTTTTAAAAATTTGAACATTTTTTAGTTTTTAGTTCAATCATCATTGGTTTGGAACCATTGATGCTCAATTATTTCAAATATTTGAACATTTATACATTTGTTTTTACTAATTTATTAGCATTAGCAAAAACACCTAATATATTTTATATTTCACTTTACGGCGCTTGATGAATCAAATAGCTCATTATTATTTATAATAATTTTAAAATTAATGAAATAAGGGGAAAAAATAAAAAACTGAGCCCGACGAGTCTTTAATTTGTAATATAAAAAATCATAAATGAAATTCCATGGTAAGCGTAGAAAGTTGTGGTTAAATATACATTTCTTTCATAGACCTTCTGTGGTATTGGGCATATTATACATAATGGAAAAGTTTCACAGGACTTAAAAGTATTCCGTAATTAGTTCAAGGCGTATTCATTAATGACCGTCCTCTTTTTCTTGCACGCACAATAAAGAAACGCATAGATTTATTGAACATAATGTAAATATATAGCAATTTAACGTAAAAAACATTTCTATACAGATCTAAGTCAACATATAAAAAATAATGAAAAGAAAAAATATCAACAATGATTAAATTTAAAACTATATAAATAGTAAAGAAAAGTCGAATAAAAAAGGTGATTGGAAGGTCTATGATGAGAAAAACTATTGGAATAATATAATTTATGGCCCGTATTTACACACCGAACGAACATTACGTAAGAATTTATATTTCTGTATTTAATATTCACAAATACACATTGAATAAGCTATTCATTTAATAATGATGAGAATTAAATTATAATAAATTAGTGGCTACTTTAAGTATATATTTCCAATAATTTTTAACTCCAACATTTAGATACAACATAGAAATCTCACCAACCAGCACAAAAAATCTATACATCTAATAATATATATGTATAAAATAATGAAAAATGAAATTAATACGAGAGTGCAAAAAATACGTTAAAAAAGTTTCTACAAAAGAATAAGATTAATACATACATGTAGCAAATATGAATAGTGATTAGGGAAAAAATTTATGAAAAATTTAAAAATAGGAACATATTTCTAAAATAGTATTTTTTCATGTTTCTTCCAAACATAAATTACTTTACTTAAATTATAGAAAATATAAAGTACCTGAAGTTATGCGATTAAACGTTGCATTTCAATATATAAAAATACTCCTGTAAATAAATTCGTCTATTTTGGCTAAAATATTTCGATAATATTTTTTATTAAAAAAGATAACAATCATTTGCAAATATAAGATAAGATTATCATATACGGTTATAAAAAATGATAGCAGTATTTTCGTAATACTTGGTAATTAGATTAAGTACATAAATAATAAAATTAAAATCATTTGTTACGAGTAATTAAAACCCTACATAGTTCATTATTTAAGAACATTAAATATCTAGAAGTCAAAAAGAATTTTTACAAAAAAATTTATATAAAATTTAGATTATTTACATACCACCAATATAAACTTCTTCGTGCCAAATAATTTTTCTGCTTAATAACTGCAGCTCTGCTGATTACACTAATTTATTTCAACACCAAAGAAATGTAATTTTATTTTTAGATAATTGATTTGTTTTGAAAAATAATTTTATCAAAATCGCTGTTGACTTCTTAAATTTAATACCAAGACTGGTTTAACTAATTTTTTCGGAATTTCAAGTCGATTTTATATTTGTTTGATGTGACACATAAATGTAACATTGGAAATTGACATACTAAAATTTCAAATTTCATGTTTCAATTAAAAATTTGAAAATTGCTTGTAATGTAATAACAAAATGTAACGCGTACATTTTTATTTAAATAAATCGAATTCTCAAAATCCATGATTGTGTCAGAGAATGTCAGTTATTTAACAAATTGATTCATCCAGATCTAATAAAAATATTCGCATGTACATTATCTTGAAATATACATTAATATTGGTATTACGAACATTGGTAATAAAAAATTCCTGTGTACAACGGTAAGAATGAATTTAACTGATAATAAAGATTTATAAGAAATAATATAATTTTTACTGTATAAACCCTTGCTGTTGTGTTTGATAATTGCTATCATCACTACTCATCACTGCTATATTGCCATCAATTTCATGGTAATTTTTTTAATAATAATTGTTTGAGCTTATAACTCACAACTTGTACATCACTAATGTAAAAAGTATATTTATTTTAGTTTGATACGACCAAAGAACGTCTTCCAATTGAATAAAAAAATTGACGCTCTAAGTATATAAGATGCTTTAGTTAGTTTAGTTAGTTAGGTTTCTCTACAGAGAAAAAGTTTACATTTCAGTATATCTCGTTAAAATTCTCCAGTGTCGAGGCACAAGTGTCCCGTCAAGACTAAGAGCCCAAGAGCCCGAAGTACTCAAAACACGCTTGAATTCTCTCTTCTTCTTTATTCACACAATTAAGAGAGTAGGCCAAGCCCAGAGTGGCTATGTAAATATCTCGTTCACGCCCTCGCATTCGAAATCGGTAATGTACGAGAGATGAGAAAGCGCGGCAATTACAAAACGCGTTTTCCGTCTTTCTCCAGTGTGTCTGGTCCAGTCTCTGTTTCGATCGAGAAATCACTCGGTTCTCCATTAATGGTTAAAAGATCGAGACTGCAAAGCGTATCAGAAGCGGGGAAGTCTACCGGGCCGTCCTACGTGCGCGCGTGGAAAAACGCGCGAGACTCCTGGCGCGCCAGACACGTTACAACGGGCTTGAGCCGATGAAAGTCGTTGCGACGCTGACGAAGATTTTCTCGCGCTTTCTTACTATTGTGGCTGTACTTCCAGTTGTACGGCCAGATAGAGAAGGTGCACATGCTCGCGCCCATTCTTTTTTCGATGCCGTGCCTGCGCGAGAAGGAGTTACCAGTCTTCTCGTTTCACTTACGTTACGTACATCATCGTCCCTTTTTTGCTCATTCGAAAGCACTGCTTTTAATTTTGTTTGTATTTTGATGCTATTTATGAGATCGTGCACATCTTTCATTTAATTTCCACTATTTTTCTAAGGGTAATTATTAAAATAAGAAATATGTATTGCGCGCTTATAAAGGCAGACAAAAACTTATAACTATAAGTCATAATATATATAATTCATAATGAAATAAAACTGTTATATTTCATTAAATATCAAATGTTTTTTTATCGCTCTTTACAATTTTTTGAAAGTTTTAGCTTTTGATTAACTTATTTTAAATATTATACATTTCGTAAACACTTCAAACTCGAAATAAATTCAAAAAAACTACAAAAAGTATACAAGAGAATAAAAAAGGAGAGACTCAAATTAAATAGAAAAATTTAAAAATTAAGTGATTTTATTATTTTGTTATTGATAATAATTTAAAACCATTTTTTATTAGTCTGCAGTTCTATCTTTATTCAAGATATCAAATACGGATTTCTGAATAGCTTATCAGATGTTAATATATAATACTTAATCATTTAATTCTGTTTAATTCTTCGTTTATATTATTTCCATTATAATCTTTAGATAAAACAATAAATATTCCTTTTTAATATTAAAGAAAAATTTTAATTATTTATTAAAAATTTAATTCAATTAAAATTAAATCAAATTAAATTTGAAGTTAAATAGCTAAAATGAAGTTTAAATTTATATATATATATACTATATAATAAATTATATATATATGCATTTAATGTATATTGAAAATTCACTAACAAACGTAAAATTTTAATAAAATATGCTGTTTTTTACATTTGTTATTTTTTAAAAATTATGAAAATATTAAAAAATAAAATTTATATATAAAATTGAAATTTAATTTAGAAAAAATATATAATATATTTTTTCTAACACTCTGCGTAATATTTTTCATCATAGATTATAAAGTCATATTTTTAAAACCTATCCTTAAAGAATAAGTCGTATTATATGTTTACGCCCAGTTATCAGAATTACGCTTAAAAAATTAAACTAAAATTTCAAGAATTAATCGGTGCACATTAAAAATATATTGTACTATATTGAGTACACCTATTATTAAGTCTAATAGCTACGTACATTTTTCATGGTAAACTATGCGGTCAATGTCAATTAACTAAACGAAATCAAATTATATTTAATTAGAGTATAAGTTCGTTGGATTGTTCATAATAAATTTTTTAAATTCGCAAAATTAAATCTCAAAAAATTAAAAGTACAGAATAATTGATGATTTGTAAGTAACTTTTCGATATTCTCAACATTCTAAAAAATCTAAAAATATATTTTTTTCGTTAATATTTGATTGCACTTTTGCCGTATGATTTTATGGACATAGCCAATTAATTAACCCTTATTACACAGAGGACACATACCTCCGACTATAGAGTAATGATGATAAATTTATAACAGACGAATCTATAATACGAATGGTTTAAAGTTACATTATTCCGCTGTAACTTAGCACATTTTCGACTTATAAAGTTATACTTGAATTAAGTTAAACGAAGCTACATTAATAAGAACTTAAATTCTGCCAATTATGGATTCACTTAAAATACTGTAAAACAATAATTAAAGATACCTCTGTTTCTTTCTCTCTACACATTTGTAACACCTCCACCATTCTGCAAATGCCATTATGCAATAAATTAAAATTACGTTACATGTTAACTCACGTGATGAGTTTTCTCATGAGAGCTAGCGGCGTGTCTGGATCAGGTCTGAGGGGTGGGCTGAGCACATGTCCAGCCGCGTGCCTCCAGCAGGTATGGCTGTAATTGGTGCCGTCGGTGCCGAGGGCCGCCGCAAGGGTCTCGCCCCATACGCAGACGCCGCGCGTCCTCGCCTTCTCAAGCTCGTTAGCTGCACTGCGACTCATCACGTGCACCACGTACAGCGGACACGACACCTAATTCATGCATGTCAAGACCCTATATAGCTATACAAACCATGGGCTTACAAGTACCGACAGATCGTTTATCCTTATCCCAGTTCAGAGTATCCTAGTACGTTTATATACAGATACAATTTCGTGTTCTTTATGCTTTGATATGATGTTTCCTTCAATACAGAGCAGATATACTGTCACTCAAATTTATCTAAACTCCTGAACCGATTAATTCCGATATATGGACAGAATTTACACGGGATATAAAATTGGATAAATTCATGGGATTTAACTTGATAATAAAGACTTTGAAAAATAAAACTATAAAATAGATTCAATCGATTGTATAAATTAATTTTTGACTTAAAATACATGTTGCGAATTGTTTTTAATAGTTATCATTTTTAATGTTGGATACAAAGATTTTACGTTTAATAGATATTAAAAAGCTACTCTGAGATTCCGAAAGATAGTTAAAAATCTTAGATATTTTTCATTCACATAAATTAAGAATGTATAATAAATTACCAACTGTATTACTTAATAATTACTAAAATCTATTATTCTTTATGAATATGATAAAAAATCAACTTTTACTTCGAAAATCTTAGAACTATAATTTGTGTAGAATATAGTCAGTTATTTGTTCAATTTAAATGATTACAAGCACTTGAAAAGCCTTAGTATTCTATTTCATTTATTAATTTTGTGTAAGAAATGTTCTTAACTGAAAATATATTAAACTCATAATAATTTATTTATTTAAATTAATTATTATTTACGTTATAATTAATTTAATTTTCTTAATAAGTACAATATGTAATAAAAAAAAATACAAGAAAATAATTTTTTCATCCAATTTTTCAATTCAATAAAAAAGATAAATTACAAAAAAGATATCTATTATAATATTTTAAATACATTAAGTTCTTAACTAATTCATTGTTGACTATTTCATTTACTTGAATAATTTAATAGTCTTGCACAATGTTTTTCTGGATTTAAATAAATGACATAACTAAAATGATATTATTTAAATTTCAGTAAAATTTAAATACCATATAGTTTATAATAAATTAATATAAATGAAAATTCCTAATGTAGATTCAAATTTTAATTGTTTTCATTTTATTATTTTCAAAGTTTTTATATAAATAAATAATGAATGCTTAGTTTTCATCTCTATAATTATTCAAATATAATCAAATTTCTATTATAAAAAATTAAATATATAAAACATTAGTAAAAGATAAAAAATTGAAAATTATTATGATGAATAAAAAAATAAAAAATTTTTATTATGAAACGGAACAGAAAAACAGTCGAAACTTTTCAAGCACTCACACTCCTACGTACGTAGCATACGCTCTTCATCACTTAATTCACCACATAACAGTAGCCATTTCTTCGGTGCCGTCTTCCTTTTCATTATCTTTTTTATTCATCTTCTCTTACTTTTGATGGTCCGCATTAACACTCTCCTTATCATTAATGGGAGAATTAAGCGTGGAACCGGTCAATTTGATACATTCAAGAGGCCTTTCTTTCTCTACATTCTTTTAAAGCATTGCTTTTAAAGCATCAATACGATTCAACTAAATGAAATGCAACGTTATGCAATTGCTCATAAATACACATATGTTTTTACAGAACAAACTCTGTTACAAACAACAAAATATGCAGGGAGTTGAATATTCTTATTTACCAATAAGTAAGTATTTCTAGCACGTATAAAAAAATTATGTATTTCTATAAATACGATATGCACATAGTGTTTATACATATAAAGATAAAATCAATAAACTTAAAAATGAAATCTAGTATTACTTAAATTACGTTCATGTAAATGTAATGCTAATCTGCTTGCTTATCACACATAAACAACATAAATGTATATTTAACCAAATTTACTTTATGCAAATAAATAAAAAGCCAAAATATATACTGTTAACGTACAAAAAAATAAGGAAAGGAATACGGAAATTTAAATAATATTCGAAATGGAACTATCGAAATATTTCTATTAAATTAAATCGCGAAAGCAATGTTCAAAAATGAAAACCAGGCATTTAAAAAGAAATTTATCTTTAAGCCTCTTAAAATACTGCATATCCAAATTTTATGCAACTTTTAAACTTGAAAATTTTTAGTTGCAATGTGTATATATATTGAAAAAAATATATAACTTTTTCAAAATTTATTTACACATAATTGACATAAAATATAAAAGTATATCTGATAATCTTTTTCTAAATTAAACCTTTATACTTTCATCCGGTACAAAATAACGACTTCATGTGGCACGTCATATTTGCGCAAACACGCTCATGTATTTTTAATTGCCCTCTAAATTTATCGATCTACAAGTCACAATATGTGCTTATAATTTTTGTAAAAGTTTATAAATTTACAAGGTGGTGTATAGATCGTCTTTACACACTCAAATTTTCTGTTGACCGTACAGCAATACTCAAAGCAACAGGTAGTTATATAGGCAACAACAAGACATCCAATACTTGGTAGCGTGCTTATATGACTACGTATCATTAGCATATTTTCCGAACACGACAACCCCCAGTCATGTACAAATGATATTTTTACATGACTGTAGGACAAGTAGCGTATACTTCAAAGAATTAATAAACTAAACGAATATGACAATGATTTATTATATGTTTCATATTTAAAAGAAATTGTGTAAAAATACATTGTTTCGAATTTTCAATTTATTAAAATGAGATAGTTCCAAATCTTAATAATTTAGTATGTGACATACTGTATATGATGAACGTACCTGGTTTGCAATAACGCAAGCCCGATTGACGGCTTCCGCTTCAACTTCCTCAGGACGAGACATTTCGTGGCCTTCGGGCCCTGTAACACCTGCGGCCAGTAGCTTTTTCGTGTTCTGCAATCATTTAAATACGCATTTGTCAATTGTCATAATGTCCACATTATCATAAATATTTTTCTATATTTTAACCTCGTTGTTTTCAAAATCGTAAAAACTCGATGGCACGTACTACAATGTTTCTGGTGCTCTTTACAAACATTCGTTTTATTATCACAGTTAGAGTGAATGTTTGTAGTCGCCGTTTTCGTATAGATAACAAATAATGAACGGACAGTTTTAATATTATGCCCATATATTGTATTACGCTTTTGCGGTTGTGTGTTTTAAAAAATTGGTCACAAATTTTACAGAGAAAGAGGGTACAAAAATGCCATGTAAGGTAAATGTACGGTAAATATTAAAACTGTTGAAATTTATTAAAAGGATAATAAAGCTAAAACCAGTCTTAATTATTTTCATTAATTATTTAAATATTAACTTAATACATTAACTTAAACATTAACTTAATTATTTAAATATACATTTAAATATAATTCAAAGGTTTCGCTTTTGTCATATGCTTGTTTAAAAGTTATTTATTGCATAGAATGGGCATTTTAATTATTGCACATATTCACTATTGTTATCGAGGTATACAATATTTTAAATGTAGCATAAATAGTCGAAACTAAATATTATATATAGTATATAAACATAAAAACTATAGAGTCCTCACAACAAAATTTTGTTTTATTATTGGATAAAATTATTGTTTAACGACTGGTCAATATATAATAATACATAAGAAAATTATAAAGTCACTATTGTTGAACCCACATTTTCAAATACATAAAAATAATTGTTTAATAGTTATTAAGAATATTTTCAAGGAATTTTTAAAGTTCTGGAATTATTATTTATATTATTTAAATATATATGCTGTTTATTTATTTATTGTTAATGATAATCCAAAATTTAACGCTGCGAAAATGTGCATGTATATGCGTGTTACATGCTGGTATGTACACTAAAGCGCCGACTAAATTTATTATTTTAGAAGATAAATAAATTATTATGCTAAGATAAACTCAATTATTGATTTGTTTTTTAACAGATAAAGTATAGATTCGTAATGTAGATAATTAAAAAAGATGTACTCGATTCAAATAAATTCATTAATATAGTTATCGTAAATAAAAAGAACTTTATTATCGATATTCTATTATTTAAAATATAAAGATTATTAAGTGAAAAGAATATATCAATTGATCATATTAAACAATATCGTTATATAAGGCATCGATAGATAAATATTTGTGCAACTTCACTTCTGTAATTATTTGTAAAATAATATTTGTTATCTTCGCTTATATACAGCAGTTGCTTAAACATTTTCTAAAATAAGTGTTGAGAAGAGAATTGGAAAAATTTCTGAAAAAATATTTGATTAAAGAAAATAAAACAAACTGCAAACAATAATAATGAATGTGCCTTTTTAATTGAAAAACATGCGCAGAAAACATTTTCTAGATGTTTTAATTAATTTTTATCTTATAATTTAAAGAGTGTCTGTCAATCGATAAACATCAGATTTATAATACAAAAAACATAATACCTTTTAGCATTTAATTATACGTTTTTTAAATTGTTTTATTGATCTTTTTCATCTTTCTGAATAATTGCAAAATTAACGCAAATATAATAACAAGCATTTAATTAAGTTTTTAAGTTATTATCTTATTTCAGTTAATTCAATTATTTATTCATAAAAATGAAGTGTTTATCTGTTATATAAAAATCTTGATTTAATATTTCATTAATAACATTATTCAATGTCCATTGTATTTTCTTTTATCGTTACTCATCAAATACGGTCTTGATAAAGATCGCGAAAAATTTAATTATGTAAGAATGCTTAGAGCGCTTAAAATCTAAGCAGACATAATAACAATTAATTACAAACTCGAAAAAACGGACACGGTAATATTAACTTCACATTTTACCTTATGGAAATTAGAAATAAATTTTGCTTTGTTAAAAAAATTTATCGCTCGATTTAAAGCAACTACTGTATATACGTACGCTCATTGTTTCCCTTTCTACCGGAATAAGACATAACGAATTCAAAAATATGCGCATCCATACAACAAAGAAATTACTCCAACTTTTACGTACCTCATATATGATATCACCGTTTTCGGCGTGCACCATAGCAACGGCGCCCAAGCTCTTGCAGATCTTGAAAGCCTCAATTAATTCCGGATCCCTTAGCATGAAGAGATCACGATACGCCATGAAAAACTTAAAGCTGTTTATGCCATGCTGTTGCACTAATGTTGCCATTTCCTCTCTCGTCTGAAAAGATAGTTAAAGGGTTTTATCAAGGATGGAAGATTTTATCTTTCGTTAAAACTAATTATTCTTATTTAGATGTGTAAGTCTAACGTAAAACAGCTCAAGATATTAATTACTACAGCATTTAAGAGATATTTTGATGAAATTAAGTAAGGAGAGTGATAGCTCGTAGTGATACGAACTTATTGTTGGCTTCACACATTAGTTATGAAGTGACTAAATAAAGAGTCTTAAATTGTTAAAGATTTGTAATCAGGTTACGATGTCACAGCTTTTCTATTTTATAGTTACCACTTATAGCAATTATTGAGATACGTACGAAGCTATACGTAAATATTTCAAATGAACATAAAAATGATTGAAAGGCAATATATTTCACAACCTTCTTCTAATGTTTCACAATTACTTCTACAAAAATTAATGAACTCTTACCATTAATGACAATTTTCCACTTATAAAATGAAAATAGATCCTTGCTTTTATGGAAGCAAATATTTCTCATATTAATATTACTTTTCATTATTCGATAAATAATACAAATCATAAATAAAAATACAAGTTAAATATTTTTAAGTTCAAATGGATCAAATTAGACATTTAAATATTATACATTTAATTTATTATTATTATTATTAATAAAAATATTATTATTAATAATACATTGATAAACAAAAACTATTTATTTAATAACTTTATAAGTGCGCGCTATACATAATTCTTAATTATTTTATGAATACAAGTAAGATGTATTTTATTTTTAATTAACCAAGAAAATTGGTTAAGCATTACGTTAGAGTATTATTATATCGATGTAATTAATGATCTATTAATAAAAAATTATGTGTCTGGTTATTTAAAGATTACTTATATATAATTAGATAAAGTTCATTATGTAAATAAATAATAATATATTATGATAAAAATGTTAATAAGTGAAAAAGGGCAAATAACTGGTTATTAAAATATATTGAAAATAATTAATTTATTACATATACTCGTGATTATGCAAAATTAATTTTTATGTTTACTTTATAATAATTTATATATTCTTAAATAAAATTTTAAGATCTTAATATTATGTACAAAATTACATCTCTTTAACCGTATTGTTCTCATTTTAGCAATACATATCTTTAAAATTGCAACCATATTTTGCGTTTTCATATGGTTTCTAAATTATTGAGGTTAATCATACTATCGATTAGGCAAAGTTCTAAAAACTACATAAAAAATAAAAATAGAACGGAAATTCACATTGTAATTTATCAAGATCGACTCACAAAAACTTATAACCTTTCTTCTTATGCACGAAAGTTTCCTAATTTATAAATACGCTTATACTTTTGATATAATACTTACAAGGTTAATCATTACAATTAAATTTATTTTAAATTACTTCTTTCCATGAAGCCAAAAAATAAAAAATTTTTTGAAAGCTTAAAAATCTATTAAAAACTTATTTTCATCCGGTGTTTTCATAGAAAATGTTTTTTAGGAAATCTAGGCTTACAGGAAATTAATGAGACTGCTTCACATTTCGTTTTTACGAATAAACATTTTATATTAGAAAAACAATAAAAAATAAACAACAGAACATACGTTAAATAAATATAAACAAGCACCATTTAAAAGTTTAAAAGTCTAAAAAGTCGATTGCCAATTTACGTTACAACGAAGAATTATATTTTACCACGTCTTTCGTTTGCCAAGTTGGTAGAATTACACAAAAAAACTTAAAAAATGGTAAAATCCACGCGCGGTTTGTAGCGACAAAGACAACTCCAACTCATAATAGCCTTAACATTTAAAAATCAAATTATATTTAAAAGCGCGACAAAGACTTGACAAAGCACTTGATAATCGGACTATCAAATGAGGCACTTAAAAAATTGTGTTCGCACAAGGTTCACTGCCGAACGCTAACAAGTAAAATTGATGAAATAAAGGAAAGAGGAAAGCCCCGGACTACGTTAACGTGATGACCAGTCCGACGTGACGTTAATGAGTTCACAGCGTGGCATCGCGGGTTCATCGTGCCGTTTCACCACTACTCGCAACCTCTAACACGGTTCGCACAATTATATCATCTCCCGGCGCACTGACGTATATCTGTCCGAGAGCGATTTTCGACTCGCCAAACGTCAATGAGGAAGTTCCAGGGGCCCTAATGGGTCAACTGCGTTTCACCAAGTGAGGCGAGCATGCGATCGAAACCGCACGAAGGCGGAAGGAAGAGCAAAGAGAAAAATGCACGATTAGCATTTAGAAACTCGGTGCAATTTCTCCAATTAGAAGCTGAGAGCGAGTGCTCACTCTTTGTATTCGGGGACGTTTCGTGTACGTAGCTTATGGGTCTGCGCCGGTTGTAAAGCGTTGATTGTTTGCATCGGAGGGGCCTTGTTTATTAGCTCGTTCGTGAGATATATATATATATATATATATATAGAGAGAGAGAGAGATATTGTCCTTGAATTAAGTCTAACTTTGTTCGCAGCCAGGGGGAAGATGTTATCGTGGGTAGAGGTAAAGCTACTTTCGAGCATGCAACTTTTCTATTCGTAATATTTCCTTCAAGTAGGAAAAATACAACGGAAATTTACTAGTAGTTAAATTTAGATGTATGTAGGGAATAGATAGTTATATGCTAGAGTATAGTCTCGTTCTTATTCTCGTTCCTGTTCCAAAATTTTTCTTTTCTTTTATACTATTACAAGCATTTACTTCTATTTATTATTCAAAGTACAATATTTTCTTTTATATGTGTATATTATATAAGAAATACTAACATAAAATAAATTTTATTATTTCACGACTCTAACTAAACATAAATGTCATTCTTGAAAATTGATTTCTTTTTCGTCTCGGACTTTCTTACGATTAATAACTGCTTATTACGTGTTTATAAATTTAATAAAATAAAAGTTATTAAAAATAATTATATAATTAGAAAATATAATTTATAAAAAAAGAAAATCAATACTTTTCCGTATAGAAGTTTCGTTAGAGCCGTCAATTGGAACTTTATAACTTACATAGTACTTTTTGCTTGAATATTCAGTTCATCTCTTACATAATACAGTAACTTCAAATGTTACACGTGCCGGACAATAATTTTAAAAGCGATTCTTAATATTATAACGCCAGCTATTCTTCAATCAATTCTTTAATCACTTAGTATCAATTTGCTGGCAAGATATTGAAACCTTACTTAATAAACTCATTCAGATTTTAAATTTCAGTTGTTGCAAAGCAGCACATTAAAACAATAATACCTACATTGGATACATAAGTTTAATGAAGTATATAATAATAAAAAGATAGTATGAATGAATTATTATAATTAATTCAAACAGTATTGACACTATTGAGAGTGTGTGTCAAAAATTAACCTTCAATTTTTTACAGAATGAAACAATGAACAAAATCAAAGTTTTTGAACATAAATATCATTTGATTGCGAAACAATAAATTAAAAAAAAAACATGACTTTATAAGTGGTCGAAGACTTTTTTGCCTAGTTGTACGACACTAATTCTTTTAAATTAAAAATTTAAGGATTTTATTACTACTTAAGAAAAATTGTTCAAAATTGATTTTGTACAATTGTTAGTCATTACTTTTTATTTTGTTGTTTTATTTTGCTGTGAAAATGGGGAACAGATTTATGCCATAAAAAGGTCATATATTTCTTGTACCACACAAAATTATATAAACAAATAAAAAAGCATTCTAAAAATGTTCACTTATTTAAAAAAATTGCGTGAATTTTTGAAAACTCTTTACGTCGTCATACTTCTTGCGAAAATGTCGCATAAACAAATAATTATTCATACATATAGATAGACAGATACAGAAAATATCGCACGAATAGTCAATTATTCTCAATACGTAATGAAACTTCAATTTAAGTAACTAGCAGATATAACTTTTTCGACAAAAAACGTGGAAGCGTTTTTAAGTATAAGAAACGCAAACGTGCAATAAAAACAAAGCGAACCTTATTGTTCCAGCTGGTGACACCGACGTGGAGGGTATAATCGCAGCAAACCTTTTCGTCGGCTGTCATTCTGTACCTCTCGTAGGCCTCGAGCAGGCCCTCGTCGTCCTTGGGTATGACGAAGTCGATAATCATGGTTGTGCCGCCAGCTACCGCAGCTTTTGTGCCCTGATAAAAGTCGTCGACGCTTGTTGCGCCCATGAGTTCGAGCTCGAAGTGGGTGTGCGGATCAATGCCGCCCGGCATCACGTACTTGCCTCTAGCGTCGATCGTCCGGGTGCCGCCCGGTATGATGAGATTCCGACCTAGTTGTCTGTAAATTAGTTCGTACTTATTTTATTCCATTTTTTTTTAGTGTTTCCACTGCTATCGAAGGGGCAAATTTTGATGGTAACTGTAGATTAAATTTACACATGGGTATTTGATATAAATTATAAAATCAGTGTTGGTATTATACACGCTTACGATATTTACATCCTGCAAATAGTATTTATACTTTTATAATTTTAGTAATCAGTAAGAATAATTTGGTTTTAATGTGGAAGTATAGAAATTTAAACTGACCATAATTTTCTGTGATGAACTGACCATAGTAACTTTCTATTAAAAGCAGCCAAAAATATATTTCTCGATATCTTAACAGAATTTAATGTTGGCTCGGAAAATTTTGTGTGTATTTAAAAATATCAATGCCTTATTTAACAAAGATGGCGTAAAATATATGAACAATAGTATTAATATACATAATATAGTATAATATTTAATAACGCATGTATAGTATTATTATACCAATATAAAATCTAAATAAACAACTAAATATTAGCTATATTTAGTAAAGATTATTTAAAATTTCAATAATTTGTATTAAAAATTAGTTCATTACATTTTATTATTTAAAGATATTTAATTGCCATAAAAATAATTAAAAAAAATTGATGAAACTCGGATCGATAAAATTTTTTTTTCCTTTGAGAAATCGAGATTATGATACAACTATTGCAATAATTCATGCTCAGCTAGTTCGATTTACTTTTAGAAATTTTATCTCAGAAGTGCTCTTTATGAAATTTTTCATGCCTGATTGAATTTAAGACTAAAAACTTACTTTTATGTTATATTTTTAATTAAATGATTTTTATAATAAAATATTTAATAATAATAAACAATAAAATATATAATAAAAATCATTCTCACTTTTTTATAAAAATACCTTAAGAATAATATATAAATAATATTAACAGTGTTTACAAAAAATTATTCTTTAATAAAAATTAAGTAATAACAGTTATTCATGAATGATATGATGACAATAATCTGTAAGAAATAACAATAAAATATATAATTACTTATACATGATTGATCTTGTCATTAGATAGAATTTATTTTTACGATTAAAATAATTTTTAAATTAATTATAAAAGATTATTTTTATGAATAAATATTTATAAAATTTTTAAGGAATTATATTCAAAAAATATTAAGTACATCAGAAATAGTGTATAATTTAAAATTAACTTACTTAATGATCCCATCTTCAATATACACATCGGCATCGAAAATGTCATCCTCGTTGACGACTTTACCGTTTTTTATCAGTAACCGATTTTGTGCACTCTGTAATAAAAATATTTAAATAATAGCAAAAAATATCTCTAACAAATATTTTTATTTCTAAATAAATATAGAACTTAACTTATTTGGTTGAAATATAAAAAATATCTTTTTTATTAAAGAATATAATCGATAATTTCAATAATTATAAAAAATGAATAATTAATATTAATAGTTGTAAATCTAAAGTAATGTTTAAATTTTTTTCTTTATAGCAAAAAAGTATAGTAGCTATTACATGAGTATCAATATAAAAATATGCACTTGTTTCTTCCTAACTTTAAACGCTGGAGACCACAATGAGATGTTTTGAAGTTCTGTTAAAGTATTATGTATAGAAAAGTAATATTACTTGTAAAACTGTAAATTTGTTAAATTTTTTTTTTTATATGTACATATCACTTACTAAAATTTATTATTAATATTTCTAAAGCGTTTAATTCTTTTATTATTTAAAAATTATAGCTAATGCATAAATACTCGGAGAAATAATAAAAATACATTCTTGATTTTGAAAATAAGATGTCAATTACCTAATACATAAGATATAAAAAATCTGTACGACAATGAGTAATATTCGCCACACCCTAAAACATCGTATCATATTAAGTTTCTTTTAAACATCAATACAATATATTACTTGAAAGCATTTTATTTTTCATTCCCTTCTCAAAAATTTCATATATGAATATCCACTCAATCCTTAATTGATCTTTTTTTCTACCCTATGTGACTTTCTTATCCTTGACTTCATATTATGCGAGGAAGGGTCTGCAGTGAAAGTATCACACAGTTTCATCTTTTTTTGTTTGCTCACAACCCTTACTCCCAACACGCACATCCGCCACGTGTCGTCTGAGTGAAAAGCTGCGTACGCACATGAACGTTATAGATTTTCCGCGAACGATGCGACATAACAACCTAGAGTTTCTGAATCATCGTTCTTTATCCCCTTTCTCATCGTCTCTTTCTTTACGTACGTACAAAAGACATCCCAGGTTACTCTCCCACTACTCGAAACACTTAAACAACTCGTACATTGCGGTATTTTTAAACCGAAATATTATTTGGATCGCCATTACTTTTGTGATTATATCACTTTCATTTTCTACGTAACTGTTGTGAGCAGGTGGAAGATAAAAGTGTAGAACAAATATATATATATATATATGTGTGTGTGTGTGTGTGTGTACAATTGAGCTAAAATTAATGCTATATTTATTAGTTATAAATATGTAAAAAAGAACAACTTTTTATATTATATTGATTGATGCGAACATAATATTGAAATTATTTATAAATTTTCTATATCGCTTTAAAATATAAATGTTTGTACATTGTGTTCAGCTGAAAATATAAAAAGAACAGACCCATCCAAAGAGGCATGATTTGAACTATTCCCTTTTGCAGCATAGGAAATGCAATTTTCATTTAACGAGCTATATAGTAAAAAAACATGTTAGACGGCGATTGACGCATCAACCCGCATCGAGCAAATACGTACATATTACTACTGTAGATAATCTATCATACCTCATTTAACGTATACCCCGTTTCTCTACGACAATTTATGTAAAAAGCTGTAGCGATAAAAAATATTACATGCGTTTTATTTATATTATTAGTAACTAAATTTTTTAGTAGTATAGACTGAATCAAATGAGATAAATAAAATGAAAAGATATAAAATTTTTTATTTATTACTAGAAATTGTTACTTCTAGATTTCGGTATTTCGTTGAAATTTATGTAGGTTAACTGAGATCTTGTACTTTATTAGTTTGCTGTATAATTTTTTTTTTTTTTAATATTAATAAATACTTAACAACGAACAATTACAAGTTTTTGAATGTCCACTTAACTTTTATTGACTACTATTATATAAATCTTTTCAATGTCTTCAATGAAGAGGATATAAACTAAGAATAATTGATTGAAGGGTGCGTCCAGTCATTATTTTTCACTTCCTGACTGATTATCATCTGCTTAACTAAGAATAATATTGCGATGCTGTTTAATTAAGTCATTTACTTAATTTAAAAAAAATTTTTTCTTCATCACAATTTTACATTAAATTCGTTATTTAAATAAACTTTTTTTTCTTTATGAAAAGTTAGAAATGACAATGTTTTATTTTGTATCAAGTGATTTTCTTGGAATATACTCAATACTGATACGGTTTTCTTGTGATAAATATACATGTTTTTCTGTTTTCATTCCGTTTTTTAACAGTGATATTGGTTAATTTAAAATCTTATATTAATCCTTTCATATTTTTAAAAGTATTATTTCTAAATAAACTACGAAAACAGGAAAAAAACGCAATTATAAATAAATCAAAAAAGGATTTTCTACCAAACTCTTTTCTCTGATAATAATGTTACAATATACTTTATAATTTTATTGTTTATAGTACATACAAAGAATATATTATAACTTATGTTTTAAATTATTAAATCTTTGAGGAAAACGAACTTGATATAATATGAACAAAATTAAAAACAAAATTCAAAACCGCCATATAAATGAATAAAGATATAATATCGTACGCATAATTCATCAATATAATAACTTTTAGTTCTAACAACAAAATCGCAATTTACGCATATCACTTGAAAGACAGTAGGAGAAATAATGAAACGAAATCATTTGCGAGTATTCACACAAAGATGCTATTACGCTTTTTACTTTTTGGAATCGAGTTAGCTAATTATTCATGATACTCCATAATTTTACAGCTTAGACATTTACGCATTTATTTATTATATTTTATTAAAATATGTATTAATATTTATATTTTTAATTGCTTAATGAGATAATCCTTTAGATTTTTTAATATTATTCTTCTACAGTAATTATAAATCATAAAATTATAATAATCATAAAAATCTCAATTAATTGAAAACTGAATATTTAAAATTGAATAAAGAAAATATTTTTAATAACGTAACTAATTTTTGCAATAAATCACATGTTTATACTTTAAAAAATATGTAAGTATAAATGGAAAAAGTAAGCTAAACACACACTTGCTTTCAATATAGAAATTAATTTTCTTTATTTTAATACAATTTGATAACAGAAAGACAGTTCTTTCAAATATTTTATATAAGGAATAATTTATTCAATTTATTCAATTTCGAATAAAACGATGAGGAAATCTAGATTGGTTGTGTCCGTACTATAAATTCAAAGTATACCTCTTGAGGATGATCCGTTCTAATTATGAAATTTAGAGCAATAACAATTACCTGTAAAACATATACGCAGTTAAATATTTTCAGTATAGTTAAATAAAAGTTCGTGTTTTTTATCTGCGCGTTCATTAATTTTATAAAAAAGTAAAGTAAGAAGCAGAAATACTTGTAACACGAATAATTTAAATTGCAATCTATATATGTAATGAAATTAATTTTCATTTATTATTCATATATTTTTCTAGTTTCTTTTATTAGAAGTATTTTTCAATTCATTTTAATTCTAAAACAACATCAAACTTAATTTTTAATAAAATTATGAAAATAAATAAACTAAAAATATATATATTAAAATAAGTAAAAAAATATTTTAGATATTTTTGTGACACAAACAAAAACTTAAAAAAAATTTAACAATTTTTTTATTAATAATATTTTAATTCTTTTAAATATGTTAAATGTAAAAATATCAAGAATAATATTTTCGAAAATAACATATTATCTTTTATTCTATATTGAAAAACTATATTTTATATATTTATATTGTATTTACTTCTATGTATATATAATCAATAACTTTTTTTACAAAGAATTTATTAGAATGATAAAAGTGTGAGTTGACATTTGCGGTTGCCATGATGACAACTGAAACTGTAAAATCATCATTTGCAGTTATACGAGTAACTATTATAACGTTGCAAGTCATAAACAGTAATAAGTATAAACTGCAGAATTAATAAAACTTAATTAATTATTCAAATACTCTTCCGTGTACAGTGAAAGGGGAAATTAATCACTAATAAAGAGAGCTTAATTTTTTCAACCACAAAGCAATTTTCTCTGCATCTTTACGCATTGTGTTGATGAGATTTTCTAAGTACTCACAAGCATTCGTCATACATTGGTCAATTTCGATGAATGGGAAGGCACTGCACTTGCGAACGCCTACGCAGTTATGCATGCGTGTACTCGCTTGAATTACAGGGTGACATAACTGTACAGTTCATCGTGAATTGAAACAATTATTATTTACATTTATTAATTCTAAAAGATTGCATCAACAGTTATTTAAGAATTTTAATTATTAATAAATACTATTATTAAAAAGCATTCATGTTTTCCAATGTACAAACGAAATAAACAGTTGCAAATAAACATTTGCTTTGATTTATCTTTATTTGATAATATCCTTTTGTCGTTTGTAATTACAATTTTTAAATAGAAGGCATTTTAAAATTTCAAATTTATTAATGATTACTCGTATATACACCTTGAAACTATATTTCTCATATTCGTAACAAATCATACCTAAATTATAAGTACACTTGATCTTATAAATTATTTAAATTTTTGTAAGATTGACAGTACGTCTTGGAAAATTTTAAAATTATTAAAAAAACGTACAAAGAAATCTTTTTTCTTAAATAGACCTATCGTTTCATTTTAAAAAACGTTAAAAATACAATTTTGACGACACTTGTAGCACATATAATTATTTCGTATTTGATGCATAATTAGATAGTAAATACTTTGTAATTTTATTAAAAGTAAGAAATACGTATATTCATAAAATACAAGTATATTTCTCTATTTTTTCACTTACTGTATTGCAATTTGAGAGATAAGCAAGTACGATTATATTAGAGTAATTTTCATTCTTTACTCACTCAATTCATTATTGATTTCTAAACAGAACTTTGAAAAAAATCTTATTTTTTGCCATTTAGACTTACAGTATTAAGTAATATAGAATATAAGTAATATAGAATTACTTTAACGTTTTGAAAACAATTATAAATATTATAATTAGATACATTTCAATAAGCTAAAAAACTAATCAATAAATATAATTATTCTATAATATGCATGAGAAATCACGAACCTTTCAAATTCAAAATAAATTTTTTACTGCTGACTCATGACGTTCTGAACATATGAAAATCATTATTTCTGTCTATTTATAGTTCGTCCAACATTAGAATCTGAATTGGAGATACAGAACACTCTATTTTCAATAAACTCTGAGAGGATAAATAATGAATCAATAGATTATTTAATTAAAAAATTTTTAATAAAATGTCTTGATTATTCAGTCTAAAGTAGTTGCTAATTACATTCAAATGACTTATCTTTATGTAATATGTATTTAACTATCATAAGGTGATTTACAAACATTTTACGACTTTCAGGTCCTTTTTAATAGTTTGTTTTAATTATAATAGTTGTAAATGTTAAAGTTACAGTCAACAAATAAATTAGCAAAAAGTAAAATTTTTTTCAAGTTAATATTGACTTTTATATAATAATTAAATCTTATATAAAAGTTTCGAATAATATTAAACAATGCTTAAGCTTATGTAAATTAATAATATAATATTTACGTTTACATATGCCATGTATTATTGCATGCATATACGAAGTGCTCAATACTGAAGATTATGTGGAAATAAGTAAAATGTAAATGTGCTTTGCGTAAATAAAAGTTAATCTTGGTATTTCACTTACAAACAAATATTTGATTTTAAGATTTGCAAATTTTTGGTTTCCCAAATTTATATAATAATTTTTTTAAATTTATAATATAAAATACTATTAAAAATAATAAACAAATAATATGTACTTAATTGAAAGTATAAATCAGATATAATATAATTAAAGTGCAATAGATTACGCAACTATATTTGATATAACCATTTCTATACGTTTTTGAAATCATCAAAGCTAATATTTTAAGGTGCAAAATATTTGCATATGTTAATTATAATTTTCTTCCTAAAAATAACGCTTACTAAAGTAACAGTTAATGTATGTTATATGAATAACTTATGTATAATAATTACTAAATACGTAAATAAACAGCATATCTATACACAATAGTTTTCTGATACTTAAAATACATTAAAGTCATTATTCTTTCTTAATAATTACTTTGAATGAACTTCAATTATATTATGAATACGTATATGAATAAAACTGCACAAGCAACAACGACTATAATAAGAAGTTATGAATAAATTACATATCGTAAATCCAATTGAGGTAATTTAAATAATATATTTTAAATTTCTAATACCGTATTCACTATTCACCTATTGCTTTCTTATTCTTGTCTCAAAAAATCCTGCAACACAACGCATCACCCTCTTTAAAAATATTGTCATTGCACCACGTCATGTCTCTCGCTCTATCTTTGTCTTTTTTCGTTATCTCTTTTTCGCTGACTGCTTTTATTGCTCTGCAAAGTAAGAAACTTAACTCAAATAATATTAAAGACACACGAGTAACAAAAATTTACGTTGGCATGGCTATCGCAGCTCAAGCAGATTGAGAGCTAATAATTTCTGGTAGTTGATTATTAGGAAGAAAGACGAAGATTCCTATTGGTATTTATAACTAAGCAAGAGATTTGCACACATGGGATATGGACGAGGAATGAGATGTGAGCCCTAAAGTTGTACAGACGAGAAAAGAAATGCTTTCCCTCCCGTTGAAAGACTGGAATATTCGTTTATCCAGACTTGGGCGTTCACGAATCGCGACAGATTTATACGTGTGCTTGAAAAGCAAAACAGCAGTCCTCGTTTTTGCCTATAAGCATTTATGGGGAGCCTTCGTCGCGACGAGGGCAGCGCACACAAGAGGGACGATGATGCACCGTTTATATTTCTCGTCAGACTCATTTGTTTCGTTGTACACGAATCACTACGATGGTTTAATACTTCTTTATAGGCGCAAAAAAATTATCGTTAAATCTACGTATTTGTTCGTGGCGAAAACGTGGTGACGATAAAAAATATTGTAAACTTTTATATTGACGAATCCATAGAGGATAAATACTTTGAATCGACATTTATTAAATTTTTAATTTATCACTTGATAGAATTATCAAATTTTCTCTCTAATTAATAAAAAAAAAACTTTCTTAATTATTTTGTCCTTAAGTAAAGCCATGGAGCATGCAGTGGACAATTTTCACAACAGTTTTAACTCGAATAGTATCTAGGATTTATACCATTTTATCTGTGCTTAAAGCACAAATTGCTTGTTTTATTTAATTGATTACGTATCAAATATTAACAAATCCACAAGTTCAATTAATATTTTGATTAAATTTATCTCTTTTAATAGTTACTTTTGACTTGAAAACTTTAATTTTTAACGTGCATCACTTAAAAACTATTTATACGAGGATATTCACAAATTTGCTTATTGTATTTTTATGAATCTAATAGCACATTTATAATATATTTTGAAGTGTTTAATTATTATTCTCATATCTTCTTTACATCGTCACTTGACACATTTATTAATAAGAAATATTTTTATGTAAATAAAGTGCATTCAGTTTTTCGCAATTGTCAGTATAAAATTATAATTATTTTTATACAATTCTAATCATTTTGATGCAAAAAATACATGTTTCATAAAAAAATGTATAAATAATTAAATTTGAAAAAACGTTTATATTTAAAAAATTCAAAAAGGACTTTATCTAACTTTTTATTATGTTAATCGTTGTCAAAAAACGTATATTATATATTATATTTATATTATTGGGTTTCAACTTTGAAATGCATTTTATTGAATGATAATGGTAATTTAAAATTTAATCAATTTAAACAAGCATATATTGCTGTATATATATATATATAATAACTATAAGAATAATTTATTGTTATTGTTATCATCATCATCATCTTTATCATCAATTTATTGAACAATATATACACTGTTACTCAGTTTTCAATCATTCTACTTAATTAATTATATTTTAAAAATTATATATTACTTCAAATACTTATAATTTCAAGGAATTCTTCTCGAGTAAAAATTTCTTTTTTACTTCCCTGTTTCTCTAAATGTCTATCTACTCTAATAAATACTGTTCGCGTCTCTGTTATTCGGTCAACCTGTATTATTTTTTATTCGTATTTCTTTACATCGTTCCTCATAACAAAAGTATATGCTCATATAAAAAATTATTATGATTAAGTCTAACAGTTATTGAAAAGTCATTATTTTAGAAAGAAGAATTTTCCATTCAGCTAGGCTGATATAATGGTAACTATACATTACACATTCTTTTGCATGATAAGAATATTATATTATATTATAATATATTTTCTTATTAATGTGTTATGTCAAGTTATTTTGTAATTAAAATCAAATGTTTATCATAACAATATCAGATGAATAATTTTAAAGAATAATTAAACTGAATAAACAGGTACACATAGAACTATCTCCAACTGACCAACAAAAGTGTACTCAATTACATTTGTGACTTTGAGTTGTATATATTTATTAATTTGTATATGTTTGTATATTTTCTGAATAAATAAATTATTAAGATTTAACGGTGTACTATTTGCTTAATTAATTACGAGCTACGTGCATTATACAAATATTGCTTTTGAAGAATAAATGTCTCCTATTAAATCGATAATGATCCGATTAAAAAAGATTGAAATAACTCGCTTGACATTTTTATGTTGCCCAAGAATTATATTTTTTACTTCGCCTCTAATTATTTAAGTAAACAAAAACAAGTTCATTTAAACTGAGATTATAGATCGCCGCGTGGAAGAACCGGTAATTTTCTCCTAAGTCTAGATTTAACGTCGCGCAGGGATATTACGTTAAAAGTAAAAATTCACTTAAAAGGAGGAAACAAGTCATTTCTCGCCAAGTGGAAGGTCTTAGAAAGAAATACGTGCCATGCGTAAAAATCTAAACAGCGCCGCAAAATTTCAGAAGAGAAATCACAAGCTCAGTATCTCCGGAGGAAAGGAAAAATCTGATGATCGCGAGTACATCTTGCTAGCCAGGAGGCGTAAAATATAATCAGAGAAAATCGCGCGTCCAGTAATTCTAAGTGGCAAAAATGGAAAAGCGACGGAGGACTTGCAGACGTAGTTACAACGTGGTTAAATGGTGCCGGAAAAGCAGGTGCGAGCTGCGCGCCTCGGCGTTTCCTGCGCATTGCGAGTCTCGCTCACGAGCATTTGCAAATGTGAATTAGACCGTGGACGATCGCACGCCTTTGGCTGTCCTCCTCCTCCTCCCCTTCCATTATACCTATTATTTATGTGCCGTTTTTCCTTGGTTAGAGGCTCGACGAGCGAGATAAGCCGCCAGGAAAGTGGAAACGCTCCTGAATTTCCACCCACGCGTGTCGCCCCCCTCAGGCTTTACTCTCACCCGCGAACTTTGTATTTTACAACAGCGCCGTCCGGATACATAGAGTGGCCAACGAAGGAGACCGTCGGAAGTGGAAAATTTTCTTCTATACTATTCTTTTTTATTCTTATTTTATTTTTTCTATTGTAAGGCGAAGGATAATTCGTTAGCAGTTTGCGGCTAACCAGATTTGCTGTACTTTTTCCTTAGACGATAGTTTTAATCTCTTGCTTTGACCGGACGGGAAATTATTAGCTTAATAATCAATCTACCCGACTGCCTTCTTATATTTTATGGCTTCTAGAATTGTTAAATATTTCGAGTTATTATTAATATAGGTTAGCAAGAAAATTATTATCAACGGTAATAATCGAATAATCTACTACTCAAAGAGTTACGGAATGATAATTTTGTTGTTCATTTGTTACTTCACTTTTTAACTTTCACGCTTTAAGAATAATTTCGACTTTTCCTCAGTCACTATTGAATTCAAACTGCAAAACACTTTTATCGATTAAATCGTTGCAATTCAATAAAAGATTGCAACTTCAGTCACAATTTCGCACAAGTCTTGTAAATTGTAGTTTAATATCTAATAAAACTACATTATTGAGTAAATAAAAGGTAATTATGTATATAGAAATTTTCAACTTATAATACATTATAGTCTGCGGATATTATAGTTATCTGACAATTTTATTATTTATTTTAAAATTTTATGGATTAGTATTAATATTATTAGTATTAATTAATATTTAGTATTCATTTTAAGATTTGATAAATATTTTTCAGAGTAAAGTGATTTTTATCATTACTTGATAATTCAAAAACTTAACGTCTACAAAAGAATATTAACTTGATTAAACGATTAAATATACTATTACACCAGTGATGATAACTATATCTTCATCATAATGTTAATACTCCATAAACTTAAATAAAATGTTAATGTGGATAAAGAAGTGCAAACTGATATAATTACCATAATTTTATATTTTAACAATCAGTAAACGTGTAATACGCAAAATATATCCAGTTATCATTGTTTCGGTTTAAAAGTTTTATTTATAATTTATATTATTATTATATACAATTATACGAAAATTAATCGTTTAATCGTATAGAAAATGTGATTTAGTTTAAAATTTTCATTTTTTAAATACTATAAACAACTACAAAAACACCTTTTATAGTCTTATTTATGTTTGTCCGATATTTAAATTGTGCACAGACTCAAATTCAGCATTTATTAAAAAAACAAATCTCGCAAAGCAGATTTATAACATTGTAATAAATAAAAATACAATGAAACTGTAATTACAATAATGAAGAGTTAAGAGAAGAAAATTGTACATTATATTTTGTGTACTGTATTTTGATTTGTAATAAAAATAATAAATTTTTTTATAATAAATTAGTAAAATATTGCCGACTTTGTTTTGTTTCTTATAATTTTTACTATTTGGCCTTAGTATTATTTAAGTGCGGTTTGTATAAAAAATAAAAAAAAAATTAACAATAGTTAAAATTTTTTTTAAATTAAAAAAATGTTAATGTCTTAAGTGCTTTATAGACAAATGATCTACAAATATTAAAAGCAAAGGTTTCTATTCTATTATACATTTCGCTTTTTATGAATCATTGACATAAATTATATCACAATACGTATGAAACTCTGAATGATAGGTGGGATTTCTTTTATGCGAGATATCATTTCCCATACTCCCTTTTATAATTTAAAAAGCTTATATGTAAATATTATTGCACGTCGTAAATTAAGATTTACCAATAAATAAGCAATTCAACACGGTATTTAACCTATCAACTGTAATTTACGATAAAACTCCTTGTTATATAAATTAAAAATGGGGTATGTAATAGGTACAAGTAAAGTATTGTACCGTGACAAAATAAATGTGCTTGAATAAAATTTTTTTGTTATTTTTCACCTTTTTCCTATAAATAAGTCCTGATTTAGAGTAAAAATTTATGTGTGTGTGTGTGTGTAATTTTTGTTCTTTCAATTGGCGAATCAAGAAAAACCTCAGTAAAAAAGAAGACTTGAATCGTAGATTAAAAAAGATATGACACGACTACACGAGCTCGCGCAATCTCGGTGCGAGAGCTTCTTGCGAACAGCTTCGACCGTAAAAGTGCTATCCTTCAAAGAGTGGGAATGCGCTGCATTAACCTCGAAATCCGAATCCAATGTTCTCGGAGACGTCCCGGCTCCAGATAACCGGGGAAAAACGACGCACAAAATGGTGTCGTTATTTCTGTACATCACGGTGAGACACGCCTACTGCAACCTGCTGCACGATTATGCAACGGCTTTAAAAATCTATCGACTCGAGCTCCCGGCACAACGGTGCTTTGTTTATGATGTTGTAGCAGCAGCAACGGCGGCGGCCCACACGAGGTAAGAGGTCGACGTGCGTACATAGACGCCACAGCGATAAGGCACGCGGGAATCAATAATTCCTTGACACTCTCCCTCTCTTCCTCCATCTTTCTTCCTCATCCATGCTTCTTTCTTCTGCGCCACTTCGATAGAGCAGGATAGAGTAAAGAGACATGATGGGATATGTGATGTCAGAGAAAATATGGCCGTACTGTCTCGCCGGTTACTTTCTCACTGCGCTCGCATGTACGGGTGTCAAGCGCGCTGACCTCGGCGGCGCAGGATGAATGGGAATTTCATTGAACGCGGAATGAAGCGACCCTTCTGAGATCGTGTCACCATGGCTCGTTGCGCGATTATTGACTTGGATCGCTGGGGCATAATAGCTGCGTAACGATTGCGTCTCGGAGAAACCCGAGATGCATTGGGGGCAGGTCTGCGGAACCATCGTCTCGTTTTCGTTTGACCCCTTTTTCACTAACTTTCATATTCCGCTTGTCACTCGACTAAATGCGCTAGTGCTCCGTTAAATCTAGGCACAACAAGACAATATTTAGTAAATATTCGAGACCTGATTTAAGCGTCAAAGATATTCGATCCACTGGTTACTAATCATTATTGCATTACGTCTAATGAATAATTCAGTAAATTACGTTGGATATCTTGTAAGCTTCTTACCAAGATAATTCTTATATAATAATCGGATAAAGACTAACAACGATTTGTAATATATTATTTCTTCGGTAAACGTTTCAAATTCTGGTACATAATAATAGGATAATAGTCCTTGTATTACCTTATTTCATTTCATTAAAAACAGGACGACTCAATTATTTATATATACTTAAAAAATTCTACATACATGTACATACGCTACTTAAGTTAGTACTTTAAGCAGTTAATTATTAACAGTATTATTAAAGTTATTTATTAACAGAATAATTTCGAAAAACATAAATGGAAAACAATTATTTAGAAATTGATTTATGGTAAACTAACTTAATTTTAAAAGAATTAAGTTGATTCAAATATAAAAATTCATACTTAATTTGTTCAATATTTAAATATCAATATATGAAAAGTGAAAAATAAAAAATAAATTTGCTTTTAACATTAAATTTATAAGCTCTAAATCAAGTAAACAATAATTTACGCGCAAACGGAAGGTACCTTTAATTAAATCTATAATATTAAAAATCTTTTAAATTAATTATTTTCTCATTCTCACAGATTGTATAAAAGTTCAAGTAGGTCACCCTCGTATTAGCTGTTATTTTAGATTTAGCCTAGAAAGTTTACACTGAGCAACTAAAAGTGACATTTCGATTGAGCAAATTCATATGTAATATTAACAATTCTTCGTGGTCAAATGAACGCCAATGTAACGGTTAAGTCATATACAAAGAAATACCGCGGTTAATACTTCATATTACATAAGATCATCCTATTCTATATCGAAAAATTTGCTTGTTCAATCATTTCTTTTTAATAGATTTACGGAAAATAAGAAATGTTTCGATATCTCTTTTATACTTAGTTTTTAATAAGCAAATAAATTATTTCCAAATATTTAATACTACATAATTTATTACAAACAATAAGGAAAAATATATTCAAGTATTTTTAAGATATAATTCAATCAACTTACCAAATAAATAATAAACAATTTAGTAATTAACTATAATTAAATATACATTTGGATCTGAAAACTTTATTAAGAATTTTTAATATAATATTTAAAAAATAAAATAGTTCTAAACACTTCAATATAAAATTTTAATTAAACGTAAATTAATTTATATCCTAAAATAAAAAATTATTACTTAAAAATGTATTAAAAATAATTAATTATTGATAACTACTTCGATCTACAAATGCTTAAAATAGCGTATTAAATTTTTATTTATTGCATCAATATGACCTTTAAGTAAATTTTTATCCTAATTCGAATAACTAGTTTTATCAAATCAACGTAAAATGCAGTTGAAAAAGCATAAAAGAATACCGTGTGCTTCTTACAAACATAAATACTACAATCAAGAAACCCTAGTCTCGTCGCAGTTTCTAGCAAATCGAAAAAAGACACTTCCACTTAGAGTATTATAAAATAGTTTAATCGGAACACGCGGGCTTCGCAAAAATTAATTAAGTACATTTTAATCTATTTTTAAAAAATCTAATTTTAGAACCACATAAAATTCTAGAATTAAATAAAGAGTCCAATATAAAGCTGTTTTATTTACACCCGATAATGATAATTTGTTCAAACATCACAAGCTATTGGCATTATACTTTTTTTACGTCTTTATAAATTGTTCCGATTTAGTTCATCATAAATTCGCAAGCAGTTATAAACCCTATTGCGCAACTCGCGCATCAATATTACTGTTTAATAGTAGTAACTCAAAAATATAGCAAACAAAATGTTTAATCTTTGATCAATCAAGGTTTGACATTTGTGAACCAAAACAGAAAAGACTTTACCAATGTCTATGAAAAAGAAGTTTATTTTTTACAAGTACTTTTTGAGTATCGACAAAGCACGAGGAAAAAGTGCCGATAGAAACACAGCGAGAGAATTTGTCTATACGTGGGCACTACATGTGTGGGCTATTTTTGAAGTCTTGTGCGTACGGAGAACACGAGTGCGGCTTTATATTCCGTCTCTTTACTCGCTCGATTTACTCGATAGCCATGCAATCAATAAGGTGCGTGTGACCGCCGCGCGGCTGCTAAATCAGCACAGCGAATCTTATCTACTCGCTAGCAGCAATGTAAATGACATTATTGACTTTCAAGATCTAACGTGCTAATGTATAATCAGCTGATTTACGAAATAATTAATATTAAACGAATTCCACTCATTTGCAACTGCCCTTACGCAGCTTCTTAATTTATTAAGCCTTTTTTCAAATAGAAAATAAAATACGAAATAGTATAATTATTATAAAATTGACGGAATATTTTATTTTTGATTAAATATTTGTTTTATTCATCCTAGAATAGAATATTTTCTATATCTCGATCAATTGTTCATAGATTTCTTTATATTTTCTTTATATTACATAAAACAATTGTGAACAAAATTATAATTTTAAGGAAAACTTAAATTAAAGAGATTTTTTAATTAACAATCAAATTATTTAGTTTGATATAAATAATGAAAATTGTACAAGATTAATGCTCCTATTACAAATAATTTAATTATTAAAAGTAAATATTTTCAACGAGCAGATTAGTGTAAGGTGATTTGACCTAAATAAAACCACGCGCAATCAAATAATTTATAATTTCATTTATAAAAATCATTTTAAAGACACTTATTGTATTGGATCCCATATGTTTCTTTGACAATTTATTAGAGATAGTTTAAATCGGACTCGCAATACAAATCGGGTAAAACGTTGGGTTAACTAAGTAAAATAATTTAATAAGGAAAAACTTAATAGAACAGAGAGAATTTAATTTGTATTTAATTTAAACTTCTGAGTGATTTGAAATACTATGTAATTTTATGATTACAGATGCTATTAAAATTACAATAGTTTCCAAAAATTAAGTAAAACCTGTAGCTTTATAAGATATGAATATAAAATGATTTGTCGAATAATGTAAAACTAAAATAATAGTTTCGTATAAAATAAACAATTTTTTTATTAAAAAAACCATTTACACGAAGATGATACAAAATAAGAATATAAAAGCCATAAAGAATTGAATAAGAATCAAAAAGAACGCATGAGTAAAACATAAAATATATATATATATATCCATAATTGTACATAGATATAGTCAATCGTAAAATATACTAAGCTAGATACAATCTGTATAGACCTGAAAACATTTTACCAACCATTACTCTCGTTATTTTTTTTTTTTTTAATTAATTAAATTATACAATATAATTTACTTAAATAGGTATGATATTGGTTTTTTTTTATACCAATTTTGGAATTCCAAGCAGAAAATTTTGTCAAGATTATCAATATGGATTTCAAAAATACCTTGATAAATTCGATACTCTCAAATATATCCAATTATTATTATTACTGAAAATATACAGATATATTATTTTAAACATTATAATTACAATTAAGTAGATGTACATTAAGATATATTGCACTCCAAAAATTCATGATATATATAATAATAAATCAAAACTTTTATCACTCTCCTGATTCGAGTTACTTTTAAAATATATTATCACGATTCTATGAAGAAGACAACATAAATGATTAAAATATTGTTACTTAAATGTTGATATGCAAATATAAGAAGGTTATTAAATTTAATGGGAAATAATAGAAAAGTTATAATTTAAAAAATTTGATTTTATTAAAATTAAGAAATAATGCAAAAATGAATAAAGAATAAACGATTAAATATTAGAAATAGAAAAAAATGAAAAATAAAAATTATTTTAGGTAATATTTAAATTATGTAAATATAATATATCTATCGCATTAACCAATGGAATAATGTACATTATTAAAAAAAAAAGAATTTAGTAGATAATATTACCCACACCTACAGATAATACACAATAATATATAAAATATTCAAAAAGTATGTTTCAAACTTATAAGCTTTTATTAAAAAAAAAGGAAAGGAATAAATCGTTTTAAAGCGATAATATACAGATAATTTCGAATTACATTTAAAATAAAAACTGGTACTTATGAATTTTTTTTGTAACAATTAAGGCAAAGTATGGAAGATGTCACAATATTTTGTGAATCAAATAATATATTTTCAGGTTATAAAATTAACTAATATTAATAATGATAACAGTAAAAAAACAATGATAATAATGGTAAAAAATCATAAAAACAATAACCGTAACTATCATTTTAACATGAGCATATATTTAACAATAATATAACAATCAAATTCAAATAAATATTTCTTACAAAACCTATAAAATAGGGTTTTTCAAAAATATGACCAATAACATTCAATCTAATCTAAAAATATATGCATATATCAGCTACACATTTAGCATTTTCACCGATGGCCCATTATATGTGAATACCAATTCGTTTGAATGAGTCACGTTTACCGAAAAAGATCGTAATATTCATTTTAATCAAATGGTTTTACTTTTAATAGTAAAAAATCCAACGAAAACACTAGCAAATACAATACAAATAACGAGCTCATGGAGTCATACGTGCACACGAGACCGATAAACAAAAGGTTACGCAATTGCACCAAAGCACCGGTGATTTATAGCGAACTCTGCCAGGCATCGACACAGGCATCGGTATCAGCATCATTGCATTGCGGCAACTACGTACTGTCTCTCAAAGCGATTTAAAAATAAAACGAGCCGCGCCGACCGATGCGTGCAAAAAAGCTTACGTCTTGAATCGCCTCGAATTGGAAAAAGGATTAAAACAAACTTCTATTGAATGCGTGGCAAATTGGAACAGCGTCTTGTAGTCACAGTGTAAATGCTTTAAAATAAATCATTATATATGCGCGACAATTCATGTTGGAACTTACACTCGATTAGGCACCTGTTATTATCTTCGTTACTATTGATTATTAGCAGATTATTGAGTTTTGTAAGACAACATAATTATCTTTACCTTTTTCTTTATGAAAATATCAATGTATCTAAAATTCGACTTGTTTTTATGCCCCAACGATGTTTCATGTACGTCTAGCATACTCGACGGAAATTTAATTGATCATATTTTATACGTGTATTATGCATTAAAAATATTTAATTTTATCGAGTGCGTCGTGTTATAATTAAATACTACATTAATCTTTTTCTATTAATAAAGGAAAACATTAGCATTAAAATAAAAGAGTCCATTAAGCAGTAAACGTTTCCACGCTATAAAGCACGAAAAGGTATTATGAAAACAAAGAAGTCAAAGTTAATAATCATGGTAATATACAATGTTTGGACATGGCGTATCTAACAACTGACAAGGAAAAGTTTTATTTTTATAAAATATCAGACGATACTTCTTATAACTTTGATTCTTATTTTAATAACTTCAGTTTGTTAAATCAAATTATACCTATCCGGCTTCAAAATAACGTTCGAACTTACTTTAGAAAAATAAATAGAATCAGCAGACTTCATCCGGAAATTACAATACGGATGGAGTCTATTATGACACAGCAATATCGAGTTTGGTCTATACGTATTTACAGTAGTTCTGTGACAGAGAATGGGCACTTTTTACTTTTACTTATATTTCTTAATTACACAATACAGCGGTTATTTATTTGTACTTATATATAAATTAAGTATGTCAGAGAAGATTTTTTTATAAGTTCCAGAAGCATTTTAACAAATTAATGGATGTAATACATTTATTACAGTACCAGTGTCAAAATTGATGGTGATTCAAATGTTTCGGGGATTATCATTGAATTATTATATATATAATCTCAGATAGAAATGGATTATAATAAAATGAAAATGACTGAATATCAAAGCTAATTCTTGAGATGTATACCTAGTACAAACGTACATGCGTGCGCATACGAAACACATATATAACACTTTGCCTAGCTGCTAAAAGTCAAATCAAATACTTTAATAATACATGTAAAATATAATAATACATACACACACACACACAGTTATGGATACAGCGATTCCTTACATCACTTATTTTATTTTCATGATTTATTGGGTTATAATGGCATTAACGACTAAAATCGTGAGTTCGTTTTACGAACAAAATGTGAGCTTTCAATCAATACAGAAAGTATCCGCGTACAGCTCGTCTTTGTTCGAACCGCTCAATATTCAAAATAATCCGTTTATATATAATACGAACAAATTTCAACTTAACGATACAGTAAACTCCAGCGAAAGCGAAAAAACTAGAGCCCCTCCGGCTCTCCCTCGAAAAAATTAAAAATCCTTAATCCTTTCCAGTCAAACAGTTGCTGTAGATGATTATCATCATCACCTGCGGACCCCACAAGGACAACCGGTGTCAATGTTGCCGCCCATGTGAACGCACACATGCTCGACAATACAAAGTTAATCGCCCGGAATCAATATCATTCGAAACGAGCCTCAGCAGCGCGGCAATTAATAGTCGACGCATGGTAATGAAAGCGTGGGCACAAGACAAAGCGGTTACACGCTGGGCGGCACCGCGGCCTTAGAACCGCGAGGCGCCGGCATATGTATGTACTTAATCCTTAATACACAAGACGTTTGTCACGAACCTGCAGGTGTATCGGGACTTTCTTCACCGGCGTACTCATCTCGGCCGGCCAAAGGCTACGGCGCGCGCAGACACGGAAGCGGCACGAGATCGAAGTCGAGCGCGGACGACGCAGGCGCGCGCGCCAAAACTAAGCGCGTCCGTTTATTATATGTGTATCCCTGAGTGGTCCCTGCGTGCGTATGCCGCTGGGTGCTCGAATGCGTCCCTGTATGGATATGTATATAAATTCAAATGTGTGTATAAATATGGGCGAGAAAAAGAGACAGAGAGGGGACGGAGGTGTAAGGACGGTTGACTGGGTACGAAAAGTATCTGCTTGTACGTGTGTGTTAATGTGTGTACGTGTACGCGCGTCGAACTCAGGTCTAATGACAACGACGTGAATCTCCTTTTTCCGGATGAGTCCTGGCAAGGGATGTCCACTCTCCGTCTTCTTGGCTTGAACCTCGCGCACCGAATGAAGGCACTCGCGCGAGCGTCGGTTAACCCAATACACGACACCGCGAAATCTAACGTCTGCTACGGGCACTGGCAATCGACTGACGCGCCGCGCCGTGCGCGCGCTATTTTCCGTTCGGATCTTCCCTCTCGCTCTCACTTGATCTCTCCTTCTCGCTCTCTTTCTCTTGTCCTCTCTGTTTCGCGCGGCTCTATGTCTCTCCGTATGCATTCGTAGGTGGGGAATCCAGTACGTTGGAATAGTAGCCGGCACAAGCGGCAGAGGCCCGATTGCCGCGATTAATTAGGGAGATCTATAAGATCTTCCTATTTTTCCTTATCTCACGATTTCCATTGATTAAAAAACGCGCGAAAGTTGGATTAACTGATGTAAATGGTAAAACTTTAACAATACTCTTTACTTGCACCTTTTCTCAGTTATACAGTGTTAAACGTTATTCACAACTTGCTAAATCACAGAGCCTTGAAAGGATTTATTTAAATGTGAAAGATATCTGGTGAAATATGATACGATCTCCTTAATATTTTTTACCAACGTGAAATTCCTATTATTACCTTTGCACTATTTAATGAATCGCTACTTACGCATTCTAACATTTTCTTCGAAAACAATTAAAATTATAAATTGTCCTATTTCGAGTAATAAATATGAAATTACAATTTAATTTTTTTTTAATGATCGTTATAAAAATCAATATTGTACATTTACATTAACACCTGAATCTATGAATCTATGAAGGAATCTATGCGTGTATCAATAAATATAACATAATTATCTTCTATCATGAAACACAAATTCGTGATCTATATTAAGAAAATATAGAATTTAACATTATTATGTTAGATCTAAGCGTGCACTGCTTTAAGTTCTGAATATGAATTTTATGCTCTAACTGCATAGATATAATAATGTGTGAAAGTAATTAATTACTGTAGTAAGAATATTAAGCTCATTATTTCAATAATAATTGCTTAAAAACCAAATTAAAGAAATAATAACATAACAATACACTATCTGCTACTAACGTGCATATGTTCATGTAATAGAGATTGTATTATGGATATTATGGATAGATAATTTCATGATAGAAAATTTTGAACGGCACAGCTACAACTTTTACTCTGTAAGTCTTTCATTTGTGAATAAAGTTTTTGTAGCTATTGTGTAAAAGTGCGACTTCGTGGAATAACCTCCTTCAAAAAATTGCAAACTAATTAATGTGAGAACATATGCTAATTTAATTGAAATTAAAATATAATCACTGTAATTAAAACTTTTTCTTGAAAGTTTGAAATTTATATTTCATTTTTATTTCTATACGTGTGTCATTGTTTACTACTTAATCATTAAAATATAGTGTGAAATTCTGAAAAAATTATGAGAAAATATGAATTAGTAGAAAAAAAGTGAAACAGTTTAGACGGTTGAATACTATTAGAGGAAATAAAATTATATGATATATTTAGTAATATGACGTAGAATTATTAAGAACACTCTTTAAACATGATTTTTTTTAAACGTGATTCAGAATGGGATGAGAAATAATTATTCTAATTTTTGGCAATCATTTACTACAGAAAATGAAACTATTGAAATAGATCTTAAAAAAATCATGACTTCCAAATATATCTGTGAACGACGTATTAAATATTAAAGCAATCACATTCTTGTTAATCTACTTTGAAAATATGTAATATCATTAAAATTATTAAGAAAGTGAGTATTTCTGTTCACCCATTATATTATAATTAATTATATTTCTAAGTTTTTCATAAATTTTTATATTACACAAAAGTTTAAAAAATGTAATTTCTTTTGTTAAAAGTTTAAAAAAATACTATCATATGTCAATTTTATAATTTTCATAATGCAATTACTTTACTGTTACAATAAATGAAATATCAAGAGATGAAAATAAGTTTTTAAAAATTTTATTTCTTTTAAATAACGGTTTTTAAAACAAATATTTCTTTATTAAATTTCTATTTGTAAATAACATATAACAATAAAAATTATTTTCAAATTATCAATTTTTGAAAATTTTTTATGTACTTACATATTTCATAAAAATTTTGAATAAAAAAACGAAATATATATTTAGCATTTTTTGAAATTTTCATTTAACATATTATAAGTCTTTAATATTTTTTTCTGATATACAATTAATGTGGATAAATCTAGTTTTGACAATAGAACAAACATATGGATATTTAAATTCTCTTGAAGTATTAAATATCTTATTTAATAATTTAAAATCATTCCTCTCATGGTTCGAACCAAATATTGAATAATAAAAATTGTATGGAAACAATAAAAATATAAAATACGGAATAAAATATATTATTTTATTATTCTATGAATTCTTTTTTTCCAATATAAAATATTTAATTTTTAATGAAATATTTATTATAATGCATAAATACAATATCGAAAAAGTGTATGATATTTTAAAATTCCTCACCTATTATACAATAAATTTTATTTTGTTCGCAAATAGATAAAAAAGAATTAATACAATAAATGCATCGTGGCTTATGCAAATTTAATAATGTAAAAAAGATTAAAATAAAGAAAATACAGAAGGTAAATCCAATACGTATTCTTTCAGAATCATTACTTACCGAATTGCAATATTGAAATATATATATGAAAACTGTTTAAAAAATTATGCAACACCATTTGACGTTTTCTCATTGTTCGGTTGTACTAGTGTAAAATCATTTTACATGCCGAACGCGATTACGAGGCAAAAACAGATACAAGTGACGCTCAACGTTTCTGATGCTTTAACAGATAAACGAACTCATCGGTATTTAGAATGTGGCTTATGTCTTCGTCTAATTTGTATGTATATAGAACATTTCGTTTGCCAATTTCTTGAACAATAAATCAATGTTCACGAATGTTCGTGAACTAGAAACACTATATTGTATTAAAATGCATACGAAGATTTTTAAGTCACAAGGCTGATTATTCGTGTCTTTTTCATCAAATATTGTCTTTGCTAAGTATCTCTTTAATATCAATAAAATATATTTTAAAATAAAATATAGCATAAGATACTCGAAATTCTTAAAATACATAAAAAAAACCATAACAATACAAAAGCTAACATTAAATTTTATATTAATTAAATATTGTAGTACATAAATAAACCGTCAAATGTTTAAAAATAACGATAGCTACGTTGAAATTAGATTTTTTAAACTTTCTAGGTACTTAAATTTATTTTTCAATTACCAATATTTATTTCAAACAAAAATTGTATAAAACTTGTATAAGAAATGAGGCTAACTTTTGTGTGTAATATGGTTAATTTTTAAATAGTTACGTTACTGGAAATTTAATAAGTTAGTTGGTAACATTATCATTTACGGCAATTATAATTTTTATGTTACTATGCGAATTCAAAATAAGTATATTATATTAATTTAAAAAGTAATCTAAAAATTTGTAAAAATATATTTAAATTTATCTAACTTATCTAATTTAAGTTTATTAAGTATAAATATGTAGTTTTGAAATCATAAATAAAATTTTAAATCGTTGTATAAACCCATATATTTAGAATATATTGAATTCTATCCATGAAAAATTGTACATCTTTAAAAAAAAAGAAAATTATCTTGCAAGGTATACAGTGCTTAATATAAATAAAAAAAATTCTATGTGAAGAATATAATATTATATGATTACGAAAATATATTTTAAGAGAAAGTGAACAAAATACTATATTTTCTTTGGAATTATATATTTAAAACTTTATGTGATAAATGTTTGTCTTTATTTTATATTTTCAATGCATTAATGCTAAAAAATGAACTTTTTAAATTTGAGACGAAACATATTCACTTAATGTCGTATATATCTTACGCAAATTACTTCAATAAAACAACAAATTAGGAACAACAATATAAATCTAACTCATCTCGCCACAATTCCAAATCCGACGTACATGAAAGCATCAATGCCGACACGCAACTACATATATTATGATATACGTACGTAAACACACTCGAAGAATCGCCTATCACACTCATCACGTGCTGACGTTCCCTTCTAGTACTTCTTTTAATAAACTTACGTCTCACACACGGATACGTACGCGCGCACTCACGCATTACCTACATATGAGCAATATGTCGCGGTGCACTTTTCTTTCATCTGCTTGTGAGAGTCGCTCCTCTTATTCGTGGCCACTTTTTAAAAGATCTCCCGCGTGTCTAACGATACGAGTGACGCTTCGACACTCGCGCGTTCACTTTTAAACCTTTCAAAGTCAGTTTATTCTTTTATTTTTATATTCAAGTTCATTTTTTTAAGACGAGTTTAAACACATTTAATTTTGCTTTTATGATAATAACAAGAACTTCATTATATGATTATACGCGCTTATTGTGTCGAGTAAAAGTAACAAAAGTTATTTTTGCTATTCTATTTTTTAACATAATTTTTATATGGAATTTTTGGTGAAAGTACTTTAAAAAGCAGTTAAAAATATGCAAGGTTTAGAATAATTAAATATACACTAAGTAGAAATGGAATCGAAAATTTTCGTGCTTATAATATTTTATATATGTAATTATAAAATAAATAGATAATAAAATTAAAATACGTACCTTGTGATTAAGGTAATTTTTAATATATTGAGTTAAAATTTTATTTGCGATTTTATATTTAAATATTTGTACATAAGTATTTATTTAAATGGTGTAATTATTTAGTATAAGATTTGCTATTATTTGTGTAAATCGTTATTGAATAAAAAATTAAATATCTGTGTAAAATTATGATAGTCTCTTCAAAAATTTATGTTAAGAAAATATATGTAATAATTTATCTAATAAAATGATTTTGGGGCTCAAAAATTTTTCGTCGAGTGCTTTTAGGTGTTTATGTAGTCGACCTAAGAAAACTAAAAATGCATTTTTTATTACGCGAAAGCAGTTTATCGCAAAAATGAGTCTCGTAGATATAAATCAGTTGATTCTTAAATTCACTGGTTAGGCTGCTTTAACAATAACAATAGAGAGCAAGGTTCAGGTCTAATTCCAGTCTCGAGTTTTGTCTCACTTTTCGTTCTCTAGCTAAGTACTTATGATCGCTAATCTTTTCTGTTATTTAAAACGCGATAAATTCTCCAGTAAAAAATTTTATTATACTAATTCTTGTTCTTTATATCTAACTAATGAAAAAAATTCACAAATTAAAAAATTAAAATCATATAATACTATTTAAATTTAGTAAAAAAATAAAAACTTATTTAATGTAAATAAATAAATAAAATGTAACCGTTTTAAGTATATAATAAAATAAATGATTACCTTATTGTGTGACAGCTAATGTATATTTTCTTATTTGCAGCACGACTCTCCGTGATCGTTATACTAATTATTTCTTCCATGAGTGACGCATACGAACTTCCGAATCGTTCACTCGCATCCTTCCGCTCACATCACCTGTAATCATAGCTAACGGGATTATTAGCAGATTTGCACATAATCAATCTTGCCTGCCTGAAGTTATCACTACTCTGTTTAACATAAAAACTAATATTCTTTGATCTATTTAACCTTTTCCACAAAAATTATGATCACATAAAATTTTAGCAAATTGTATTAAAACACAACATGTTGTTTGAATAAATTTTTATCGTAAGCCCTAAATATGCGATTTATTGATAAACGATTTTAATATTGAAAGAAAATGTTACTGTTAAATTAATATTATCTTATCTATAAGGTAAAACATATCTAATATAATAGTATATTATTTCATTTATTGATAATTTTTTCTTACTATATTCTTGACTTGTGCCAAAAAGGTAACTAATTTTTAAATATTTAAAAAAAAAAGTATTCTTAAAATTTATAAAACATTATACTATTTATTAATAATATAATTTATTACAATATATAAAGTATTTCTTGAAAATAAAAATTAAAAATTCTCTGATAAACAACCAAAATTTACAAAGATGGTGTATCATCAAATTTAATAGTCTTTTGATTTATTTTTCACATTTTCACATTCGCATTTTATTCGTAGTACGTTGAATTTATTTTTGCACAAAAAGTTTATTTTAAAAATATTTTTTATATAATTTTATTACTTAATATTGTTAAATATGTAATATTATAAATTTAAAATTTATATAAATTAAAATAATAAAGATATGCATTAATATTGATGCATTCATTATTATCGAACATATTTTTTCTAACTTGACTTATATATATTCTTAAAAAGAAAATTCGTATTAAAACACGAGTGTGCTACAATTTTTATATTAAAGACGTCAAATACACTTTTATTAAACTTTTTAACAGTATAAATATAATTTTATGATAGTTTAAAAGATTTATGAAGTTTCACATAATAATTAATCTAGTTATAACTGATACGATATTTTTTTTTTAAATTATCACCAAATATGATAAAACTGAAATTTTAACAATACTTTTATGCGTATGATTAAAGTCAAGTATTAATAGTTATTGAAAATAAGTATTTTTTTTTAATATCAGACTTTAGTATTTTAACGAAAATTCAGATATTCATTATATAGGTTGCCAAAATAAATTGTTTTATTAACTATTACATATTTTCTTTATATTTGTACAACAAGTTTATAAATTAGATAATTAAAATTAAATACACTAAATAACAATACAATTTAATTTAGTAACAATATAAAAACATAAAATAAAAAATAATTTAAATCTGATTGATGTATTAGAATAAAATAAAATTGAAAATTATTGATAAAACAATTTTAAAAAATTGAAAATTATTCACGAGTTCAATTTTTAATTATAATTTGATTCCAATATACGTGTATAAAAACGGTTTTAGTGTTTTAAAATTATTAATTATTATTCAATAACAAAATCATAATCTAAATTGTAAAATATGATGGAAATTAAATTACTTTATTAAATTATTAAAGTTTATAATTTATAGAAAGTGGATAATGATCAAATTAAATTTAATCTATATATTTGTATAAATATTTTTTATGTTGATATTAATAAATATTTTAATTTAGAATCTTTTCTAAATTAAACGATGCAAATATATATTATAAGACTATATAAATATATTATTAATTAAATATTACACTAAATGATGGTTCATAAAATATTTTCGTTAAAATAATTAAGATCAATTATTTCCTGATATTTTCAAGTTATCAATACTGCACATGAAAAAATTTAGTGTTAATTAAAAATCGAAAGATGGCGCTGGCAGATGCAGTATATAATTTACCTGCTGTAGCTCGTAAGTGTACTTTATTTGAAACTTTTCACACTAGGTAGCAGTAGAATATGAGTTTTATCACAATCCAGTTTTAAAATTTTAACTCTCAAAAAAAAAATTTTTTACGTTACATATTAATTACATATCTAAGGTGAAGATGTAAGTACTATTAAATTATCAAATAAAAATTATAATTTTAATGAAAAAGAAAATTATTAGTATTATCTTATTAAAACGCAATTTCTGCATTACTGAGTTACAATTATAAAGACAAAAATTATTATTTTACCTATATTTACAATAAACTATTTGTAACCCGTAATCACTGAAATTTTATCAAAAAAAGTAAATTTTCCATTGTAAAACATTATACTCGAAACTATATAAATTCAAGCAAGATAAGTATCACACACACATATATAATATTAACCTAATTTATTTTTATTATAATTGCAGTATTTTGTTTTTGAATTGATATATACAGTAAATTATCACAATTTCGTATTTTGGTAATTATCATTTATAAAATTCTTGTTAAATTATTATTTGCTACTACTTTTTTGTTAGTGTAACAATAATTCTTAGTAAAAAATTGCGATTTCTTTTCAAATTAAAAACTAACAATTATGATACAAATTTGTATAAACTATATGAAAATCCTTTGTTTAAATTATTCTAATAACATTTATAGTGTGTGCATATTAATGTGTAATATTAATTATATATTTATGTAGAAAAAACTCATTTTATAAAAACCATTTATCGTTATATTTGAAAAAATGAAGAATCTAAAAAATTTAGTATTTTATAAATTCTTTGATTTTGTAAATTCTAGAAAAAAAATACCTACAAATTTTAAAAAGATTTCATGTTTAAAATAATTACATTATTTGTTATTTTAATATGAATAAAATATTCTACACCGAATATAAACTACTTTTTATTTGAACATAAATCAATGAAATAAATTAAAGGTTAAATTAAATTTAATAAAGTAAAATATTCATATAAGATAAATTCAATAAATAATATCTTTTATATAATTATATAAATAATCAATACTTTTTATATATATATATATATATATATATATATTTATTTATATATAAACTATAATTTTAATAGAATATAATCTGTTTACAATTTTATATTAATTAGAGCGTATTTCACAGATTGAATGTCTTTTTAAAAATAATTGCTCAAGTACATTATTTTAAATAGTTGATATTATAAATTACAAGTGATTAAAGATCTTAATAAATAAATAATTTATTAACCAAGATTGAGTAAATTATGTTAAATATACAGTTTTATACTGGGTAAAATATAATTTATACATTTAATAGTATATTATTAAAAGTTTAAGTATTAAATTATTAATTATATATTAATTTCATATAAATGATGTTTGAATAATATAATATGAACATCATGCAAAATAAAGAAGAATTTTTAAATGTATAATTGTAAAAAAAATGAAAACAGCAGATATAAAAAAGCGACATCGTGAAAGAAAGAGTGGAAGGGGGGAGAGAACAAGATAAAACAGTGATAGATCAAAACAGAATAGGGAATAAAAACTTTTAAAAATTCTAGAAATTTCACTTATTTTATTTACTATTTTATTAATAATTGTAATTTTATGTATCTTGTATAATTAGAAATTTTAATAATTTTTCAGTATCTATAAAAAATTTAATTATATTCATTTTTTGATAATAAATTTATCTAAATTACAAAATAAACTTTTTAATTTCAATTTTTTTATAAATGTATTACACAAATTAATTCAATGATTTAATCATTTATTTTATAAATTATATACATTTTGTTTCTGTACTATTTGTTTAAAACTTATATTATTAAAATACTAACATGTTGTTGACTTACCCGTGATATTACATTTTAATAATCGAAAAAGTTTACTATATTGCAAATAAAAAGAAAATTTACTATAATATGTAAAAAATACATTTATTCATTTAAATAATTTAACAATGTCTTAATTACTTTTTTAATTGCAAATACTCTAGATATAAAAAAATAATAATTAAAACTTTATTTATAAAGTTTACATAAAATTTCACTTTAATTCGCTGTATAATTTGATAATTATCTTTCAACACTTTTATCTAATTTTATTATCATGTAAACCATTAATATTATATTATTTATTTATATTCTCAATATTAATTTAATTAATTATTTTTTAATGAACTATATAATCACATATAACGTATAATGTAACATATTTTATTATTCAATTTTAATTACTTCTATTATTAAATTGTCTGTTACTAGTTATTTCATAGCAATATTTACATTGCTATATTTAGTTCGCGTAAAATTATTTTGAAGTAATTCAAACTTTTAATTGATCTCTTTCTCGTGTATTAAAAATATATTTTGATAAAATAATTGAAAAAATAATGCTCTGATTATTATTTTAAAAATTCTTGAATTTTTTTATTTAAATTTACTGTTAATTTAAATCATTAAAGAATATTAATTTTAAAGGCTTTAAATTATTTAATATACATGTATATACATATAATAATTACAATTTTTAATTCTTTGATAATATTATTAATAACAAATTAAATATAATCTTAATTTCCATGTTTCAAGTTTTACATTACAGTCAATGAAATCAGAATATTATTTGATTATTTAAAATTTTTTCTGTACATTATTTATAAAATTTAAAAAATCTGGTTGAGTTTGTTTTATAAATTGCAATAATTTAGTAAATATAAATTAATTAATTCTTCTTTGTAATTAATAAAAATTAATAAAATTTATATATTCTTACTTGAATATTAACTACATAATATGAATAATTGTATTTAAAACTATGTAGTATTAAAAAATGCACTAAAAGATTATCTATGAAAAGTGAAATAAACATAAAATAATACATTATCAATATTTGTTTAAAGATATTTAATTTATACTACTTTTGATAAAATAATTTTATAATTTGTTCTTAATATGAATTTGAAAATTAATATGAAGATCATTAATATTAATTATTTACTACTAAAGTTCAATATACGTAGATCTTCTCAAATTATTTTATGCGTTAAGTAATTGCGAAAGTTATCGACAATTTGACGAAAATTTGTAACATATAATTATATTGTACATTTTGAGATAGAAAATGTAGGTGAATCTGTGTATTATAGTAATCGAATAAAAATCTTTACACAGATTTATAATGATAATACTACATTGCTACATATTTTAGAAATAAGAGTTTTTTATTATACAATATTCTAATTGACAATTGCATATAACTAATTAAAAATCCATATTCCATATATATTAATTGTTTTTAGATTCATAAATAAAGTTAATATATGAAATTTTATCCTTTCAACAATATAAATGTACATGAAAAAGTATTATAATTGTGGACATATAATTTTTTGTATGGTAAAATTATTGTAGATTATAGTAATCATAAAATATAGCTTAAATTTTTTAAATTTTTTATAATTTAGATCGATCAACGAAAATGTATCAAAGAATATCTACTTAGATTGAATTTGGATAAAAATATAAAATTATTCTTCTATAGTTCAAAATCATTCGATAGTTTCTAAGAATATATTAAACGAAAAATCAAAAATAGAACCTGTTCATTTAATCGATAAATTATGCTTTTAAAATAGATAGTCTTATAGGACTAATACTATTTATAATGATAATAAGTGTATAAAATAATTATTTGTTAAAAAAGCTCGGGATAAAACCTAGAATAACGCTTATGAATAAATAATTAGTACACGAAACTTATCTGAATTACTTTCTTTTCTGTGAATACTATGCTACACGTGGTCGCACAAAAAGTTAAATGCAACGTGAGGCTTTCAATTTATACTTTCAAGTATAATACACTTCGATAGTGGAAGTCGAAAACCCACCTTCTTTTTCCCTAATCAAATAAATCCTAAGGAAATATGAAATGTTGTATTATGCGAGCGTTAATATCCGTAGATTATTTCAAGTAGAATAATTATTGAATTAAAAAATATTAATTTGCACTTTTTCGCAATATATACAATTTTCTTCGGGTTCAGAAATAGAAATTTAGGTTGCCATTTGATTCGTTCAATAACATAAATTAAATAACGGGTCGATGTTCCGCGTTGTATCGTGAACGGAAGTAACGTAAAATGAAAAATATAATTGGCTTTGACGTTTTCTGAAAACCGCGTAAATGCGGAAAGAATAAAATGCAAGAAATAAGATCAAGTGCCCAATAGGAGGCCAACTTTTCAAAGTAACAAAAACATTCTGCTTTCAGTTCATCGACTGTTAGTTTCTAGGACATATTCCTGCTATATTTTAGCACTCCTCTACCTAACGGGATCGATTACAAGAAGCGCATTTAATCAGTTGCCATTACCGGACTATTAGCTCGGGTTATGAAAAAAAACCCTTTCATAACAAATGCGTGTGTGAAAGATATGTCTAAACTGGAGCGAGCATCCTTTCGATCTTCCAGTGCCCACATGTGCCAGAGTGCGTAAACAGATCCAACTGCCAACATCCTCTCTCCTTCATCCTATACAGCTTTATCCTCGATTCATTTTCTCATTGTCTTAATCTTCTTTGCCCAGCAAGTATGGGCAAAAGGAAAGTGCGCGCGTTTTTTACGGCCCCCCTTTGACGCGGAGGCTGCTGTTACCGCCAACGGCGCGTCGATGACGGCACCTGGAGCAGAAGCTGTTCACCCTTCCCCACGCGTGTACGCGTACGCGACTCGGCGTCATCAGCCTTTAACCCCCCTCGAGAAATAAAAAAGAACTCTTTTTCTCTCTCTGTATGTGTCTATCTGTCTCTCTCTTCCCAAGCTTCTCCGGATCCTGTGTGGTGCAGAGCACACAAAGTTGGAGAGAGAGAGAGAGAGAGAGAGAGTAGAGTACAGTAACGCGTGGCCGAATCTTTGAAAAAGGGAATCCTCGGCAACCCCACCCCTTTTGTAAGCGCGTGTATGTGCGTTTTTTAAGGGGGAATCACGAGAGAGTGAGGCAGCTCGAAGGGTTGCTTTAAATAATAATGTAAAAGGGCGCGCGCGCGTTTTGGTTTGAGAGAGGAAGAAAGCGAAAGAGAGCGAGAGAGAGAGAGAGAGAGAATAGAGCGAGGACGGATCGAAAAAGTGCACGCAAGAGGCCGGTCAGTTGCTTGTCGGGATTTTGACGAAGAAGACACGTATCGACGGAGACGTGCTTCAAATTCCTCTCTCTCTCTCTCTCTCTTTTTCTTCTTCCTTTTACTCACACATTTCCACGACCCTTTCAAATACATCGTGTAGCACTGTCACGCGGACATCGCGAGAGTGTAAGATATGAAAGCTGGTCAATGAAGACAACGTGTAGTATTTTTTTGGCGGCAGTTTAGAGTCTACAGTAAGTGATCAAAAGAACCGCGACGCAAAAGTGGCTATCGACTACTTCCGAAATATCTTTTATAAACGCTTTGGTCTCTCTGGTGCTTTTTTCAAATTGAGAATAAAAGTGGGTGTACGAACATGTACCATTACTGTTTTTCTTGTTATTACTTGTAAAAGCTTCATATATGTACTTAGGATAGTTTTAGATATTTCATGGTGAATTTGATGATAAATTATTTTATTTTTCTTGTAGTTTGAACATAAAGAATGAAAATAAAAAGTTGCATGTTTTGATTTATTCTAAAATAAAGTAAGTCAAATAGTGCCACTTTTAAATTCTTATTTTTTAATTTTTATTTTTTACTATAATCTAACTACTCTGATCACTTACATAGCATTAAATAATTATAACCACATAAGGTAAGAATAAAATATATTTTTAATTTTTAAAATATATTAAGTTTGTTTATCACAGTCTTTTATGTAATTAGGGTTAATTTTGAAAGTATAAGAAAGTACCGTCTTACACTGATTTTACTTTTGTTATTACAAAATAACTTATATTATCTGTAATTTTGATTCCATATAATTATTGCTGTTTTATGCATAAAATAGTAACAAATACTGAATTTAAAATATTTCTATAATAATATATTGATAATAGCATAGTATATTTTTATATAAATATTTTTTATATTTGCAAGATAATTTATCACCATTTTTGTTACAGCGATAAATTTTTCCATTAAAACAAATTTATAATTTAAGCAATTAACTAATTTTTATTATTCCATTTTATTATTTGTATGATTACCATTTATTACTTTTTGTTATTCAGTAATTTTAAAGTATTTTTATTTAAAATTTTTATTTGATTCAAATAATTATAAAAAATCTTAATTATATTTAAGTTATTCTTTTAGACAACGATATTCCGATTAAAAATTTTTATTTTTTTGAATATTTTACAATGTAGTACTTACGTAAAGATTTAAATTAAGGCAATCGTAACTTAATTTTTTAATAGAATTAGAATGAAACTTTTTAAATAAAACATTGATTTATATCAATAAAAAATATTTTTAATTAAATGTATTATTTTTCATTTAGAGTAGTGAACTATAGTCACATCTTATGAGGCTATTTCTCTTGATGAAATGTATTACGTAACAAAGTATTGTTCCTACCGCACTTTTGTCGTGAATCGATTTAAAGTAGATTTAAGTAAATTTTGTCAGACTCTATTTAAGTAATTACACGATCTGTCAACTTTAAACCATGCGTTTGTCCTTCACGTGACATGATTTCACTTTACTTTTTTCTAATAATTAATGATTTGATAATATTGTTAATGAAATTTTTTAAAATTAAGGATACATTTAATCTTTTTCTGAATAAAATTAATTTGCAAGATAGTAACAAATTTATAAAGTATATAATTAAAATTTATAAGCAGTCAAATGTAAAAATTTTATTAAAATTATTAACATTAATTTTTTTTTAACTATTATCACTTTTTTTGAATTAAAATTAAAAAAAAAATTTTAATCTTTTTGTTATATCTACAAACAAAATTTCAGCTTAATATTATTATATTTATAAATTAATTTAAATAAAATAAATATCTACTATTAAAATAGTACATTGAAGGTAATAAATTTATTCAATTTTTAATGTTTGATTTTGTTATTTTACAGATATCAACAGAAATTCTTGAATTATTAACGTGTTTAATATTTTTAAATTTAACTTCTATATAATTTAAGTTTTTTTAAATATACTTTTGATGTTTTTTAAAACAGTTATTCTTTTTTTTAACTATTGAAATTTACAAAATTTTTTCAATTATCAATAGCTAAATATTATTAAACTAAGAATCATATTCCTAATCCTCAACTGATAAATTGAATTTTTTTAATTATAATCGTTTTAATAATTAATATACCTATTATATATAGAAATTTTTCATCTACATATTTTTGACATAAAAATTTATAGTTTGCATTTTTACTATATAAACGGTATTACTAATTTTATATTATTCTTAAATTATACGAATAGAAATGCTATGCTGTTAATTTTTTTTTCATTTTTTTTTTACATTCAAATATGTCTTGCATCAACGATAATTAAAAAGCAGTTATGAATTTAACTATGACGATATATTCGTAGAAGTTCAATTAATATATATATATATATATATATATATATATTCTGTGTGTTATTTATACATTAATATATATATAAGTATAATTTTAATTGTAACTAATATTAATTTGAAATGATAACATCAATTACCAAATTAAGTTTCAAAATATTGTACTATTTATTAAAATTATTAAAATAAGTCAGTAAGAAAAGTAAATAACAAATAAATAATAAGGTGAAATTTAGGTGAAATATAAATAACTGAAAAATGCTACTATTATTTCTTTTATAATTAAACCATATCTTTTTAAACTTTAATACTAATTTATATTACTATCATGTACCTAATTACTTTTCATAAATTAAATTAAATTATTACTTATAAATCATCATGATTTCTTTTATGATATTTAAACTGTAGTGGGATATTGTAAAGGTAATAATATTTTATTACTAACTTAAATATTGCAAAAAATAATTGTAAAAATTATTTTTTGATTAAAAAAAAACAAGTGCTTATTAACAATATGTATAAAATAAATCATTAATTTTGATATTTTCAAAGTATTGATTTATTTATTTATTTTTAAAAGAAATGAATTAACAAATTATTTAAATAAATTATTTAATTTTCCACCTATAAAAATAATTAATTTACATCACAAATATTAGCCATGAATAATGAATTTTTAAATTAAATTAATTATAAATTCACTACTTACAATTTTTTATGAACTTAAGCTTCATTTCTAGTATTAATATCTGATGGTCTTATCTAATTATCGTAAATGTCTGAATAGCAAGTAAATCAATTCTCAAGAAACCTCTCAGGTATAGAAGCTATATATAGAGATAATTAAATAAACAAATTATGGAATTGAGCGAATTTTTATAAAATTCTGAAGTTAAATAAACTTTATACAATCATATTAAAATGTGATTATACTAACAATAAATGAAATAATTATGAAATGAAAAGCATGAATCGAGTAATAAAATTTTGTTATTATGTCTAAATTTATTTATTAGCATAAAGAAACATTAAAAATTAGCTAAAAAATTACACAAAAGGTATATTTATTATAAGAGCGTAGAATAATTTGAAAGAGTTTAATAATTAATTAATGAAATTAATAATTTATTGCATGTAATAGTCCAATTGTTGACACAACTATAAATTGTTATGATTGTCACAGTATGATACAAAAATATTCGTAGGATGAATTATATCAAGAGAGTATAATATTTTCAATTATTAGCAATACGTTATTAGATAATCAAAAGATATAAAATTAATGGGGATACAATGCAAAATGAATGAATTCGAGTGGCTCAATGACTAATTAAGATCAAAAACATTTACTGCTATAATTATCTTCACGAGACTGGGGATAGAGGAGAAAACTGAAACCGCATGGAACACGGGGGAAAAAGTATTTTATATTAGTAGTTTCCGGTGAAAAAGCGTAAAAGCGTAAAAACGTAAAGGTGAGGTGATCGTTACACCCGTATGTACCAAAAATGAGACAATGAAAACCTAAAAAAGACACCTCTACAGTAAAAGCGAAAGGCAATGAAATATAAAAGAAAAAAATTAGGTGCCGGATTTTAAGGGGGTAGATATGAGTTGCTGCTGCCGTTGCTGCTGCTGTTTCTGCCGCCGCCGCCGCCGCTGCTGCTGCACCCTTGAATAAAATAGCGGCCTATTCAGTTGCGCGCCGCTGATCTGCCCCTTGTGTAAAATTGCGTGAACGTGAGTTGACAGAATACGGGGCCCTGTAAAATAAAAGAGCGACGAAGAGGGTAAAAAACATGAAGTAAACCGAAGAGAGATAGAGCGAGAGACGAACGGGGAAAATCGTAAAGCTCGCGCGCTATAGTGGCTCCTCTCTAGTGTTATAACAGATGTTTAATGCGCAGCGATGAGCCGATGAGCCTCGAGAATCGAACGCTTCCGATAATCGTGAAATTCCGATTTTGCGCGCGGCATGGTTTGGTCGAAAAAACGAAGAAAGCCTGCTCACCAACAAAAGGGAAAGCTAAGTTGACGTTCATAGTCTTCACTCTTTCTTAATGCCACAATTTGTTCTTTCGAGAACATTTTTAAATCTTACTCATAGATATGGGAGCGCAGGCAGCCAAGTCTTTTCGTTTTTATCGTTCTATAAAAGTCGAAGCCCAAAGATAAAGCCATGTAAAGTATTTGGTTTAACGACTGAATATTCGATGACAATGCTTCATTAATCTTGTTGCGCATCTTATTGAATAGCATATGTATAGCAAAACATTCTGCATTTAAGAAAGTACCTGACATTATTTATTTTTTAGGAGTCCTGTAGACCTCAATTTGATCGGAAATTTTTAATTGTAGGCTGCTTAAAATATTTTTAAAAATGACTTAAACCAAAGACCGTATACCGTACTATAAATATGCAATTAGATTTAAAATTATTCATTGCATAAACTAATTTTTCAATTATTCCATTAAATCGAAAGTATCTGTAATTCTCTCTTAAAAATATAAAACAGGAAAAATTTTTCTTTACATAATAAATGTAATTGATTATAATTTGATTCTAACTGATGCTTGTACAAAAAATTATCTACTTTCTGCAATATTATAAAAGGAGAAAATTTGAAACTGATTTAACGTATCATTACTAGGTATACTAACTGTAATAATATATTTGGAATTAAAAGATATTTTTTAAAATACATGCAATGCACTTAATTTAAAAATTTAATGATAAATTAACGACTAAATATTGTAACTTTCTAATTTCTCAAATAAGTAATCAATATATTTGGAAATAAAATTAAATAAAAGAAACCTTATTCCATAATCATATTCAATTGTAAATACATGAAAATATTCAGCTACAAAATAATAATAATAACAAAAACAAGCATTTAAAATTATTCACGAATAGTTTGTGCTATCTTTTAGTTTTGCTTTTACTTAAAGACATTTTCAAAATTTATATGTAATTTTACTTGAATAATATTAAGATAAAAAATTTTATTCAATTTATCATACATTGAAATATTTGACTTATTCTTATACAATTATGAGACGAATATTAAAAATTAATTTAACTTCCAACGTAAAAAAAATTATCAACGTAATTTACTTAATTAGTTATATATCAAAATTAAACTATTATTGAATTACATTGCATAATTTTTTTATTTTTAAAAAGAATTTAATGTTAATAAATAGTAATTATATTTTATAAAAAATAGTTTAATTTAATAAAACATAATGTATTATATAATTTTTTTTAATTATAATATTTTTAATCATAATACTTGTAGTAATTAAGAAAAAAGTTTTTTTATATTTAGCTACTTCAGAATATACAAAAAAATAATAACAATTTATTCAAGAATAAACAAAAATTATCAGTCATTCTCATAAGAAATTACCATTTTTATATATTTATGATAAAAATTTATTAATAACTCTAATAATTTTATTTATACAAAAAACAAGATTTATATAGTTTTTTAAGCTAATTTTTCACATACAAAGAAATAATGAAAGCAAGTTTTTAATTAGTTTATATTTAAATATTTTTCATTTATCCCTTGTTAAAGAAAAGTGTAATAAATATAAATTTAATTTCGAAAATTAAATTTAAACAAATGAAACCATAATTTTGAAAACTAGTTAATTTTTTTTTTAATTTTAATTATAAATTTATATTTTATCAATTATAGTTTATACAATAATTTCTCCATAATTATCAAATTCTTAACGTATAAAAATAAAGACTTTTTAAATTACTGATATGTATTAATGATTTTTATACCAAATTTTTGTTTTAATCCATATTATATATTTAAAAAAAATTGTTAACATAAAATTTGATATTAAATATTTTAAAAAGTATCAATTATGCGTAAATTATAAAACAATTTTTTAAGATTAGTTGTACCGGAAAATAGATGGATCAAAATAACAAATGGATCACTCTTTGGGGTTATGAGTATAATGAAGACATACCAGATCAAAAAAAGGGAAAAAATGAACTATTAAGAATCGTGAGTATCGTTAGTGTATGACAGGCGTACAAAGAAGGCGCAAAAATTAGCAGAATTTGAGGACGCCATTTTGGGGAAAACTCGGACGGCTCCCATTGAAAGCCAGCCTTCGATCACCATTTCTCCGAGTAGCCGAGGGGATTTGGGCTGGACAATGTGACACAGTGTTACTGCTTCCCCCATTATACGCGCGTGCGTGAAACAGAGATAGAGTAATACAATCACGAGTGGGGGTAGTTTACTAACGCGAATGGAAAAATAGAAAGAAAGAGAGAAGAACAGTAAGAAAAACAAAAAGTTAGGTTGCGTGGGTAGAAGAAGGAGAGCGACAATTTAAACACAAAGCATGTATATACCTGTATTATAGGTGCAAAGAATTATTAGATAAGAAAAAGGTGTGTCAAAAGAAAAGAGAGTACAAGGGTAGGGATTTTAGGAATATCTTCAATGTACAGTCATATTCAAAAGTATTGGTTACAAATTGCTTCGATACTGTTTTATAAATGCACATATTATTTTTTATAACAAATATTACTTTATGTCTTTAATATGGAATTTGTTAGAGTTTGATTTCCCTTGAATAAACCAATAATCGTAATAATATAAATAATTTAATCATAACAATAAACTTATTATTTTATTAATCCATTGTTTTAAAAGAATTGTTTATCCATAAAAATTCTTTAATGTATAACTGAACGTAAGTCAGTAATTTTTAAATTTTTTCATAATTACAAAAACAGTTTTTTTAAATTTATACTTTGAATGGTAACATGCGTTTGACAAATATTAATATAAAAATTCCCGAAAAGATGTACACAATATTTTTCTTAATTTCCATTTTCGATAATTTCAAATTAAAAAAATTGTTTACGTGTTACTTATTTGGAATTTTTATACTCTGTAATTTTTTGGGAGTTACTTGTTAAAATTCTTTTGTATCGATTTCTAAAATATTCAAACAATTAATAATTATGAATAAATATAAACAATTAATATAATAATGTGCATAAAAATAATTGTAACTACTTAAACTAGCATACCTTTAAAATGCAATCTCTTACAAGAATAACATATATTAAAACTTTTACCCTATTTATTAAGACTATAAATAGTTAAATTATTAAAATAAAGTTACTAAAATAATTTAAAATGTTATTACAAAAATTAAATTAATACTGTTAAAAATTAGTTAATAGTATATACTGTATACATAAAATAAAAAAGAAAATAAGGAAAATATTCGTATGAAAAATGCATTATATCGTTACTCTAAGATACAAAAATATTTAAAAAAAAATTGTACAATTCAAATTTTCGAGTCAATAAAATAATAATATTACTTACAATGTAATAAAATACAAAATACAGATTTATTATGGTAGATAGAAACAAAAATAAGACTATATGAATGTAATATTTTGAAAAATATTCAGTATACAATAAAATACTAAAAAGATAATTAATTTATATTGAAACTTAATTGAACATTGATTAAATTTAAATAAAATTTATATATAGTTGTGTTTTAAAAGAAAATTTGAGTAACAAGTAAATGATTACTGGTTATATAAATATTCTAAATAGAATTAGTTCAATGTAGAACAATGTAACATTTTTATTTAAATAGTGAAATTTTTTATTATAAACATCCATAATAAAAAGTAATTAATAATCATATTTTTATTTTTTTTTCAACTATATGAATACATGAAAATGTAGTAAAAATACAATCTTTAAATGCACTATTTAAAAGATTGTAAGAAATTTATAACGTTTATAAATTATAATTTTAACTTTTGAATATCTAATATTTATTTAAAGTCACAGTAATTATGCATAAGAGGATGTAATTACAAATAAAATATATTTTAAAAACATTTAATTTAGAATCTGAACTTCCAATATTTTGATGCTATAAGTTATGTAAACTACAAGGCAGAAGGGTGCTATACAATAATATATTCCTTTTTAAGATAGCAAAAATTATTTAATAAATTTGCACTCGCGAAAAAAATTTTTTAATGCTCGATTGTTTCGAAATAAAAACTATGAAAGTGAAATTTATAAAATAATGTTAAAGTATGTGAATGTTTATTTAAGCCAGTATGAAATTTTCAGCTTTGAATGTGCATTTATTTATTTAGATATATCTTGTTAAAAAATAAAAAAAGATGAAGATATGTATATTACAATGGAAGTCAATAGCTTAGAGACGCGGGGATGTTCCTAAGCCAGCTACTGATTGGTCAAAATGTCGGTTGTAGCTCTCTTCTATTCTTTTATTCTTCGTGATATCGATTATATTCCCTATCAATTGGCTCCGTCTCTCCACTAACTGACATTTTTTGGAGTCGGAGGTGTGGTTTACGTAGATTAGAATAACTTCTCTCTCTCTCTCTCTCTCTTCCCCTTCCTCCTACTCTTTCACCGATTTTTTCTTTGATACGTCAGAATTGCCTCCTACCATATCAATTATCTCGGCGTATCAACAAACCGGTTTTACTGATATGTTACTTAGATCACGACTTTTCTATTCTTCTATTTATTTTTCACTAACTTTATAAAGTCATAATTCACAAATTCATATTTTTTTATTAATATCCTTAAACGTTATTATTTTTTGTAAAAATTGATGCTATTTTTTATATGCTTTTATTTCATGTACATTATATACAATGCAATTATGCAATTATGCATTATGCAAATAAACGTGTTTACATTCTTTATTGATAATGAAACATATAAACATTTATACACTTCATTATTAAAAATTTGCTTGATATGTGTTATAAACAATATATCTCCGATTATTTAAACAGTTTTAAAAACTTTGTTTTATTTTTAGAAATTCATTCATTTCAAAATTATGATGAATAAATAAATTGAGATAAATTCAAATAATTCATATAATGAATTGGTATATTAATTTAGATTTTTGTGTTTGTATTCGAAAATTTAGATCAAATATTATTCAATATTAGAGAGCTGGCACGTGAAAATAGGAAACTTTATTAGAATAACTTCTCTCTCTCTCTCTCTCTCTCTCTCTCTTTCTTCCCCTTTCTCATTTTAATTTTTTATACCGATTTTAACCAATTATATATAACTAATAATCTAATATAAGATAAATAACTGAATATAATACTTTTCGGGCAATTGAAATTTTAAAGCAGAATACAGAGAACAAAATGAGGATGATCTTGATAGAATATTATTTCGAGAAAATAAGACTGACTCCATTTTCCAAACGTCAACTGAAAACAATGTATACGATAAAGATTGAATTTATCTTGATTCATGAAAGAAAATCTAATATTTTAGTTAAAATAATTATGTTTATAATCAGTCGTTACACACAATAATATATGCAATATTATTCATTTTATTATTTTTTATTAATGAATTGAACATAAGATTGATTGTAACATCGACTTAATATTTTAAATTTATATTTTTTAATAAAATTATTAATATTAGTATAAATGATTTTATTTTAGTTTTATTATATTAATTTTATTTTTTTATATATTTTTATTAATAATGATACGTGAAAATAAAAATCTTTATTTAAAATGAATGTAAATTATTTTATTATTTTATTTATTAGAGCGAATATTCATCATTTTTTAAAGTAAACATCCATTAATTATCTCATTTTTAATAGATTTGCAATGATTATTTATATCAATTTTATATTCAATTTTTTTAATAAATTTTCTTTTAATAAAATTTTTTATAACAAATTATATGAAATTAATACTGAAAAATTAATTTTTCTATTGAAAAAAATTTATTTTAAGAAAATCATAATTCACTTACGTGTAAAAAGACTTCGATAAAATGTGAAATTCTGTTTATAGTAATAAAATTACATTTGAAACAGTTAGAAATTATTTATAAATATTTTCTCATAAAATTCTCTTTAAATATGTAAATATATATATAGATTAAATTAATTTGAAAACATTATATGTTAAACTTAATTTTAATTTTAATTGTATAAGTATATAGAAGTATCTTAAAATATTTCACTATCTTACATTTTAGGTTCATAACATTAGTTTTTTACTTTTATTTATTTATTTAGTTTTATACTTCATGAAACAAAATTTTATCATATCATACAGAAAAAATGTAATTCATTAACCTTCAATATAGTGCCAACTAATTGTAATCGAATTGAAAATAATTTTAATAAGTCATACAAAATTCAGGTATAAATGTCTTTTATTTTAAATGTGGCAATGATAATAAAAAATTTAGTGATTCTACTTTTAGATTCCAAATTGTATTATAAATTTATATTTAGAGTACCAAGAAAGATTTTATGAAAAATAATTATTAATAAATAATTTAGTTCTAGCTAAGATTTACAAATAAAATTACTTTAGTTTTAGATTATGTATTGATAATATGATTACACAAGATTGATGTACAGACTATTACTAATAGATCTATTAGCATTGTAATAATTTCAACAGCAATTACGAAGATAAATCAATGTTGTCAATTATTTTATAATTTTTAGTGTAAATATGAATTAGAAAATTCAAACATATAGCAAAATCACTTTTGTAGTAATTAATTTTTTCTTAAAGCCACAAATAAATTTTTTTTTTTTATTTTCATTTTCGATCATATATTTCCAAAATCATTAAACAATTCGTTTAAATAAGGCTGGGAATTATTTAGAAACTCGGATTTGGGTTATCTTGTGCGACCGCATAATATAGTTTATTATCAACGCTTAGAAAAATTTCTTTATCGTGAGAAAAGATTTTGTTTTTTATCGTGACAAAAGACACAATATAACAAAAGCTTATGTTCCTTAAACACACTATACAGCAAAGCCCTTTTCGCAATCAAATTAAGCAATTAGAAAAGTCGCTTTCTTTAATTTTTAATGAGTTTAAGATAGTTTACTAAACATAACCTTCAGCTTCAAAAGTTAATATAAGCCGAAATGAACCTTAGACATATACGAGTTTGCGTAGTGCGATGAAGTGCCGTCGATTGAAAAATTTAAGCTACAGGTTCACCCTCAATGAAAGTGTGAAAAGTTGAACGAAACGCGCAATACGTGAGAAACGTTTGAAGAGAGCGCAAGAAAGAGGGTCATCCAGTAGTGCGGGTGGGGTCCTCTCACTCGCACTTGGCATATTTCTCTTGCGGCGCGGGGACGAACGGAAAAAGCTGACGTGCGATTGGCGCGTTGAAAGAAAACGTGACACCGTTGTGAGAGGGAGAAAGAGAGAAAGAGAGAGCGCGCAGGGCTTCGCCACCGGCCTCCTCCAGCACACAAAACGGAGTCGCTCTGGTTCTGTCGTTGCGCTAAGACACTATACGTACGTACACTACGTCGCGAGCGGTCGAGTAAACAAGACGTCTCTTCTCTCTTCTTTATGAAGAATTCATAGCTCGCGGAACGTTAATGATGTATTCACGCCGACGCTGTTTCATCGATTCAGCGATCGAACTCGCGCTAACGGAGCACAATCTGAAGAACTTTAATCAAGCAGGACCCGGAGCAGTCGTGTGACACTCACGGCGCATGCTCGACGACATATTCGAAATTTGGAAGATAGAGCGCCTTTAGAGGAGCTGCTAAACGGAGAATACGTGTGGCTGTTTGACGATCTATAATTAGGGTAAGATAATAATTGTTGGCGTTTATCTGCATCTTTTTAAATTGGAGGGTGTGCGCTTACAAGCGCGGCTGAGTCATACACGCTGACTTCTTTTCTCTGATTGTTGCTATTGGACTTACAAGTTGGTACTTGGAAAGATTCCCAACATAATAATCATAGATTTAATGTGAAGGGAAGAAAAATTTTTGTATACTATTACGTGTGTCAATATCGTTTTTAGGTTAAAATCTGCATTTTATCAACAATTTTAATTATTAATCTCAAATATACTTTATAGACTGCAAATTATCACTTAATGAGATTAAATTTTCTTAATTGGAGAGGGAAAAATGTGTAGTATCGTATTATTATACGCGTTAGATTATTAACGAGCATTAATCATTTTTATTATCAAATAACATATTATTGGATTTAGTTTATTGATTTAGTTAATATACAATTCAGATGTTATTTAAATTACATATTTATAAATTATGCAGATTTATTATAATAATTAAATTTCTTAACAAAAAGTTTCTATACTTTTTATTTTATCACTCAAATCAGAATATTAGATAGTATATATAATGTAAAATTAATTTGGAAGCGACAATTCATTTACACATACACACACATTTTTAATTTATAATTTAAAACTTTATATAGAATGGAGTAAACAAGCTTTCTTGAATCAATACTTCAAGTTTGATTTTAATAAAATTATAAATTGTATTTTAATTTTTAATAACTTAATAACTAAAAATAGTAGAAATAGTTATTCATTTCATTGTTTGTTCATTTTTAATGAATTGCAAAATCACTAAATTTAATACAAGTTTTATTCTTTAATGCTGCATTTCAAAATATAATTTTCTTTGAAAACATTACTAAATATTTAATGTTTTTACGAAACATTTGAAATATTTTTCTCGTTACTCATAAGTAAGGTTAAAGTCAGCCTACTACACCGAAGTAATTATTTTCCATTATATACTTCGATTTTTTCCTACGTATCTACTCGAAACATTCTTCAAATTTCCAATGTAACAATAAATCTCCAAGTTTGATTGATACAATACGTTAATTCTCTATTTAATTGAATGTGTTGATAATTATTATTGGCAACCCGAAAATATAGCTTACAATAATTTTGAAAGCTCATTACAATGTTCGTGCGCCCGAAGAATTGGATAAAAAAGATCAGAAATTCTTCCGTAACATTCGAAGAAAATTGCGGCATCTCCGGCGGAAGAGAGGGACCAAAAAATGTTTTAAAAAGAGCAAAAAGCGTAGTACAGAAGACCAGCTACGATTAACGCCGCAACATCAATCGTTGAAGAGATACAGTGAAGAAACTTATTCACTGTCTTTCTCTCTCTTTCTTGTAAAAATGAAATCTCGGGTAAATCCGGGCGCTTCATCACTCTCTATCTCCTTCCTATCTTCGATATATACATTCGTCTCATTCTCTCTCTTCTGGTTGCGTTCGTTTAGTTCTCGTTACGGTTCACTTGCTGCACGTAGTACATACCGCGTAACGGAACGACTTTTTCTTTTAAGATCCTGCGCACTTAGGATGGATTTTCTTTGGGTAGAGAGATCGAAAGTATATATATATATATAGACGAAAGTCAGTGCCCTCCACACTTTATGCAGCTTCACCATAATTTTTTCCCATTTGGTCGTTGCGTTGCTGTAGTGTTGTTGTTCCTTTTATTGTCGACGTGAAGAGGCCCCATTTTTACGGTGTGCCGATCTTTCTGTTCTTCTTTTTCTGGCTTCGCCTGTGGCTCCACATCATCGTGAGTTCTGCTCCCGCAACCGTGAACATTTTGTCCGATTTACGATCAGCAAATTTTTATTGTTTCTCTGGTAAGAGAGGGAGAGAGAATGAGAGAGAGAGAGAGAGAGGAGAGAAAGAGAGAGAACGGAAAGACTAGGTGGGAGTGACGATGATAATTAAAGCGCGCAAAGTAAATGCATCCATGCGTCCATTCACTCGTTCTTGCCCACAAGTTTGCTCAATTTTTAGTCATTTATCTTTTCAATTCAGTACTGCCATAACTGCTGGTAGTATAATATAATATGATAAAATTTCACTCTTCGATTGATCATAATGTTTCATATTTGTACTACAAAAATCAAGAGTAATTATAAATACTTCGCCTAACAGGTGTCAATCCTAATACATTTTTTTTCTTCTCCTCTATCTATTGTACTTTAATTTTGACTTAAATACTAACCAAAACAAAAAGTTAAATGTAATTGCAATTCATTTCGTGATTAAATTCAAAATTCTATTCAAGAATATCTAACTTGGAAATTTTATAATATTAAAGGTTATTGAGGATCCAAAGTATTTGCAATTTTATGGAAATTAGTGTACATCTAACCGCAGTCCTTTAAATAAAATTGAAAAAAATTTCATTATATCCTTAATAATGTACATAATTACTTGAATTTCAATTTCATTCTTTTCATAGATTTTCATTCAAATTGTAAAAGAGTATTCTAAAAATAACATTTTTTTAAATCAAACAATTATTTTATGAAATTAATTTTTGGAAATAATTTTGAATTTATAGAATCTAAAATTTAAAATAATTCTTTCTACTTATAATCACCAATACAACTAATGTTAATTAGATTTCAAACTTTCAATTCGAAAAATACCGTGTTTAGTAACTCATTTCTTCTTTTTTATAAAACATTTTTGTATTTCTATACACAATAAAAATTAAACTATTAAAATCTGATATTGAAATATTTTCCAAATAAGAGAGAGACGATTCAAAATCTTTGTTTTTTATTTAAAGTTATTCAATCAAGAGAAACATCTTATAATTAATGTTATAAATAAGTTCAGTGATGATATCTCGGTACCGGGCAAATTTATTGAATGGAAGAGCCAAAATAGAAAAATGAAATCAAAAGGTTAAATTTTACGATAGTAGAATTTACTCTATAAATGAAAAGTTTCAACTTTGAGACATTTGAAATAGCCGAGTGATTCGGTAAACGAAATCAATAACTTATACAACGTAAGCATCCCAAAGTAAGAGACATCAGCTTTTTTAAGGGCGTATACAACTGTATATACTATAAAATTTCAAAGCGTACATAATCATATGTATACATAGTTATAACAGAAGCTCCTTAATGATCGCTGCTTGCATCGTTTCTTTAAAATTGCTTGTTTAAAAAGTAAAAAAACTTGCATCCTTAACATGCCCTCTTAGCTGTAGTTCAAAATGGTTCCCCTACTTCGGTCCTTACGAGATGGCAGAGCTTTACGCTTGGTCTACTCTTTCTTTCTGCCTAACCTTATAGTCAGCAACGACGTCGTCATGGCGACCACGCATATGTGGGATGTTGCTGCCCTTGTGGCATCCGTTGATCCCCTGTGCCACGCATGCGAATGGAAAGAGAGAGAAAGAGAGGTGTAATCATCTTAGATGTGTACTGATCGAAATCAGAATTGCCTTTTTTAGAACTTATTTTTAAAATAAACAGCACAGCGTTTATGTAGAGTACAGTTATAAGCCATATCTTCTAATTTATTGATACAATCCGAGTTACAGTCTCTTATTTCATTTTGCTTTGAGGAACTAGTGTTCGCTAATATTATTCGCAATTGGGAAATGCAATTTATTCTTAAACTTATTTTTAGTATTATCATATTATATATTACTAGCAAAAATTAATTTTTAATGATTATTAATAAAATTTTGTGAGAGTTGATATCCAGTTCAATTTTTAAAATAATTGTTCGTAATTTAAAAATGTATTATGAGAAGAAAGAATTTTTCGTTTAATTACGGCTGTGGTTGAAGCATTATAGTAAAAAACCTATGCTTTATACTTGTAATACCTATAAGTTTTAAAATAATAGTGAAAACTTTATATATTAAAAAATTTAACCAGGAATCGCAACGTACCTCTATAGTATATAAAAAAAGTAGAAAAGGAATCTAAGAAACAACGAAAACAAACATTTGTTTGAGTTGTACATTAAATATATTACGTATAATAGAAAGTTATTAGTCACACATAATTAAATATATTACAGTTCTTATAAGTTATTGATAAAAATTCCTTTATAGGTAATCTTTATTACATGTAGTACTTATACTAATATAAGCATTAATTGGCTTTATAAAAAGCTATTGCATTTTACAATCTCATAAAAAATATATTTTTTTAAAATTTGAACAGATTAATAAATTTAATAAACATTTATGTAAATATAAAACTGAATTATAAGAAAAGCATTGAATAGAAAAAATGTTTTTAATTTTTTTACGTAATACTTAGTTATTTGTCTAAAACTTTTTGTTATACATTGCAAAAAATATGAAAATTTAAATTCAATTTCGGCTAGGACTTAATAAAGAGCTCGAGCCTGAATTACTATTAATGATAAAAATCATTAATAGTAATTTATTACGAAGATAGTGTTTTTGTTTTATGTTATATTTTCTAATTTTAGAAAAATTAAAAAAAATTAAATATTTCCATATAGATGAATCGATGAAGTTAAGAATCAAATGAAATAAATTTATAAAAAATATTCAGTATTAAAACTTTTTATTATTGTAAATACATTTTTTAATTTTTAAATTAAAATCATAATTTTGTGTAGTTAAGAATTTATTTCGATAAAAGATATCTTTGAATAAAAACCGAATAACTTTTTCAATGAAATTTATAAGAATTTAAAAAATTAAAAACTCAATAAACAAAGTATACTTTGAGATCTTCAATAAGTAGAAATCTATAAAATAAGTAAAAATGAAATCCTTACAATATACATCAATAGTGAAAATTTAAAAAGTGTATTTTAAACCACAAGAAAATAATGATAAATTTGTGTATCACATGTAAAAATTTTAGTGTTTATAATTGTCGAAAGTATAGTTACAGAAATGTCTAATTAGTATTTTTATCTCAATCAGAATCTTATATATTCATTTTCTTTTAAAAACTTTTTTTAACTTTTTTAACTTATATCGATGATAATCTGTATTCAATATTTCAGGAATATCGTAAAACCATCTTTATTTAATGAGGATATATTAAAATATATTTCTGAGAATTTTTTTATTTAGAAACCAAAAATACGTATATTTTAATAATTAATCAACATTTACTAATTAGATGTATATGTTTTAAAATTTTTGTAGTTAAAGGTTATATTTATTTATATTCTTGTGTCTCCTTTTTTATCCTTGTTTACAAAGTTCCTTTCCCGAAAATACGTGTGCAACGTACTTCAAATATTATATGAAGTTTGTACAACGAATTGGTCACGTAATTATCCCTTACAAAAGACAGTCGTTTGTGTCGTTTTATGAAGCTCGACAAGGATGTAAAAAGGAAATGTGCGTTTCCGAAAATGTTAATATTTATAAATTGTCACAAAACATCTGTAATGTTTTAAAGTATGTATCGCATCATCGTTGAAATACTTCCGAATTGCGAATCGCTTTGAAAAATAAAGCACCAATTAAAAAATCTATCCCGCATTTTTAAGATGCTCTTGTTTTAAGCGAGAATACACTTTTTATTGTACTTTATAAATTAAAAGATAGGAATTAATCGACTTAATTCTGCCTCTCCTCTAAATGAAGAAATCGTATTTTTATTCTTGTAATTACAATCAAATCTGGGTCACGAAGATCAGTTGAAAACAAATGAAACATGGAGCAATTATTTTTCATTTCCATCAACTGACCTTAATCGTCAGGTTAAGATCTTATTAATGATCGTAGTTGAAAGGGTGGGCCGGAACACGAGTTTTATATAAATTTTAGTAGTGTATAGCGCGTGTAATGCGATAAAAGTTAAACACATACTGCTGCGAAATTATTGACTGCAACATTAGCATAACTCGAAATACTAGTTTAATTTGTAACAGTGGGCTAGTCGGCAAATCTCCTCCTCATAAGTGCTAATCGCTAAGAAGAAAAGGCACTTTCAAAAAGTGGAGTTTGTCTGTTTACGACGAGGCATCGGAACGGGACGCGTTCGTGCAGAGACCGCCAGCTTATTTACTTATTTACTTTTCCCGGAGCGTGAAAATGTTTTCAGCCCCCAATCCTCGCTCGGAAGCCATTCGAGCACCTGCACGCGACTCACAAATGTGGAGCAGCGATCCTGATTTCGTAATCCGTCGCAGGAGGCGTCGCGCAGATGTAGGGGAAAAAGCGCTCGGCCGCGTGGACATTAGCCAAGGTGCACAATAGGCAGGACGCTGATGAAAACAAAGAAACGAAAAAATTGTGCAAGCGCGCGTTCGCGCGCATACCGCGGGTGAAAAAAATTGTGCACCTCCAATGGCCTCAAGGATAACGAAAGTGCTAGAGAGGCAACTCTCGCGCGCACTCGAGTTCATTGCTCGGCTTCTTTCATTACCGTAGCTTCTCGGAAATGCATGACTCATCGTGGCTGTTACGACTTTGCCGCGCTTGCTCTCCTTCCCCTCGCTGCCCGCGCACTCCTTTCATTCTTCTTTTTTTACTCGGCACTCTTCCTTTTTTCACTCCTGGGAGTTCACCTTCTTCTAGGCTCGGTCTATGTCGATCTAATAGAGAGATGTGCTCTGGCGGTTCGATATTGCAGCTGTCATGCTGCTGAATTCTGGCTCTGGAGGAAGTTGGGAATTAGTATACGGATTGATGAACACAACTCTTAATTACTAATTTTCTCACCTGGACTTGTCGGAAATCCTTTATTATTTTTTACTTTTATACATTCGGGGATCATATAATGAGCTTGCAGAGTGAAAAGTCATTCCTTCTCGAATCAGAGCCGATCCAATTTTCAATTTAAAATTACGCTTCTTTAGAATTGATTGTCACCCTGTGTATAATGCGTATAATCTTCGTATTAGCCTTGATTTTGAACGTTCAATAATAATTGTTTCTTTATTCAAGAATTTTATTGAATTTTATCAGCTTTGATTTTCAAATGCAAATAGTACTCTTTCGCCTTTCGGCTTTTCTTCGAACGCAACTTCGCTTATATTATATATTAATTACTCTGAATTGCCACAGAAAAAATTGAAGTAAGTACATTTTTTCACGTTACGTGCATTTGAGTTGCATTACATAGTTACATAAATTCGCATTTGTGCTAATATTTCGAGCACAATATGTTAGCGTGTTATGCAAGGTTAACTATATTTTACAAAATACTTAACACGCGTACAAATTATTTCAAGTAAAATATTTTCACAAAAGTATCATGGTGCAGTTTTATTAGGCTTTTACAGAAACTTACGGCTTACTGTATTGCGCTCAACCCACTGCGCATCCCGGTACTCCCCTCTCGCTCTTTTGGCGCGAAACGCCACACTGCGCTCAAGCGGAATTTTTATAACCTTTTCTCTCATTGTGTTTTACACATCTCTGTGCGCGCTCGCGGACTTGCACTAAAACGGCTGTGCGATTGCGCCCGAGCGATCTGGAAAATTACAGTACCGAGTATTACGTACAGTGTACAACGTAGCTTTTTGTGTTTTGTGTGTTCACACACTTGCGGAATACTTGAGCACTTGGAGAAACAAGAATGAAAGCCACGTATTGGAAAATTTGTAGTTTAATGCTAATCTATGCCCGTAAATTTTATATTAAACGAACTTTTCAATATTATTCCTAAAGTCTACGACGAAATACATGTTACACAGTATACAAAACGATGCACTGGTGACTAACACTTAATAATTACACATTAAAAATAATTTTTTTAATTACGAGGTTTTATCGTTTTCTTCTATAGAATATTAATTAAAAAAGATATAATATGAGAACAAATTAAATTTTAATTCAACCTGTTTACATTGAAAAAGGTAGATGTCCAATGTTTTGATAATGTTGGAATGTATGCCGATTTATTTCTTTTTTTTTAAAGGCAAATACCAGTTACAATGGTAATTACAAGTATTATAAAATTCAAAGAGTTACTATGTCAATAAATATCATACTGTACGTTCAATATTTATTTCCTAAATTATGATGTCAAGAAATTAAGTTGACATAAAATCGATTCACACATCGGAAGATTGAAAATGTACAAAAGCAACTGTTTCAAATATCTCAAATCCAATTACATTGCATAATAATAATTGTTTATGGTCAATTTTTATCACTTTCGCAACATTGCACTTCATAAATTACTTTTCAAGGCGATAAAGAAATAATGGTTGTACTAGATCATTTTGTTTGTTATGTATATGTGACTGTCTTTGTATTTTATAACGATTATTTAGTGAAATTTCACTTTTTACTTTTATTTGTCAGTATTTCTTGTTTATTCTTAACAACTAAGTAAGAATGCGAATACCTTATTTAATGCTTTTTTAATTTTTGGGAACATAAAAAAATTACATTGTATTTTCTGTTGAAATATAAGTTTTTGTCTATTTAGTTCAAAATAATTAAAATAAGGCTCTAATCTATAAATTATATTGTATTGTTTTGTAAAAATCTACTTTAAATTGTATCGAACTCCAAAAAAAACAGTGGCTTTAAAGTTGTTTTTAATCCTAGAAATTCCTATCTAAGATGTCTTATCAAATATTACAGCTGATTGACGTTGGCTACCTGATAAATCTTGTGCAATTGACTCTAGCCATTTTTTACACAAGACTAAGCTCTATGATCCCGATCGATTCTTGTTTAGCGGGAAGCCACAATGCAACCGCCAATCCAAGCAACAATATTACGTTAAAACGTAATAACCCAAATAGTTCGGCCAGAATCTTCGCGTGAAAACTGGAAGCTCGATTCATCATCAAACGGCTCGTCAATAATTTCTATCCAGAAGCTGTGATTGAACTTCAGAACTTTTCCACTACACCCGTCACGAGAAAACTCAAACGGACGTCGGATTTTCTGGACATCGAGCCTTCACGAATTAAGCTGTAATGCACACATAGAAAACACAACTGAATGATGAACTGTAATGTGGTTGTGTAACACACTCGATTGACTTCGCTTCGAGGGCAACTCATCTTTCTTTTCCTATCTATTTTCCACCTTTTCGTTTCACTTTATACGCTCCTTCAGTTTTGTAACCAAGGCTATTTCATCTCGATGTCTCAATCCGTGTCAAACTGAATAGTCTTTCTTTTAATTGTTTTTTTTTGCAGGAAGATTTTTTTCCAGTCACAGTAAGCTCACAGATTATTTATAGTAATACTAGATAAATTTTAATATCCACTAAACAGGGAATTGAAAATAAAGTATTTTTATACAGTAAACATTACAAATATTAATTAAATATTGCTCCTTATTGCATACATTTGTAAACATTTTTATCACTTTCAAATAATCATAAAAGTTTATATCAATAAATTTACAATAAATTTTACATACAATAAATTTTAAGTACATAAAACATTTTTTAAATACAATAAATTTTGAATACATTTAAATACAAACTATTATAAAAATATTCAAGTAGATGATTATAATCTATTTATAAGTAATAATGAGTAATAATGAAAAAAATTTAATTCAATCTATGCTCACACTCGAAATTTCATACGATAAAGGTTTAGTTGTACAGACCAAAATTACTTTCAATCAGATTATTAGAAATTTTTTTAGAGCGTACATTTTGACCGAGTATACGTTAAAATGAGAATTGGTGGGAGCAGTACTAAATTATTTTTTTTACAATTAGTTATATTTTAGGAAATTTAGAGCAAAGCTATAAGTTTAAAGTTTACGTAAAGATTATTGTTAATATTATTAAAACTGTTAAATTTATTTTAAAATATTATTATAAAATACTTATAAAACTAAATATCTTTTATAATTATAGTAATAACTTCGAATTTACAATTACGTGTTTAATAATTATAAGAATATATTTTGCGAATGTTAATGCAAATTTAACAATAATATTATAATATTATATTGTCAAATATGAAATTGATAAATGTTTCTGTTTCGTTTCTAATGGAATTATAAACAATTATGTAAAATAAATTAATAATATTTAAATTGAATGGAAAAAATATACACAATTATAAACAATTAAATAATAAATTTTTTATATAAAAATAAAACACAATATGTTTTTAATTACATTATTATAGTTTGAGATAATGCATATTGATTTTCAGTAATTTAAATAGTCATTTGTATCTTTTTAAATATATTTATCATTAATTTATTTTAGTGACTTTCATGATGGATCCATTCAAATTCTATTAACTAGACTTAAGTTAACTTAAGATGCATGGTATCAATTAATTATTAAATTTTCTTTAAATATTAAAATTTTAATAAATAACCTTATTTTGCATACGAAAATACAGTTTATATAATTACTAGTATTGAAAAGTCTAAATTACGTATGATATATATTACTAAATAAAATGTAAATTGATTAGATAATTTTGTAACTTACTTTACATAAAATTATATTATATAATTTTATAGTTTTATATATATATATAGTTATTAATATATTTGCGTCATCACTTATTGTAATACCAGTAAATTCATTTCATTCATTCATCATTAATAATTAACTGTAAAAATTTAAATACATTTTGTTCAACTAATAATTTTTAAGAACTTATCATATAACAGCATTATATGCTTAATTTTTAAATGTCATTATAAATATGTAGAATTAATATATGTGAAATAAATTCAACATTAACGAAACATTTTAAATAAAAAATTTGTAAAGTATTAAAATATTATTAAATTGTAGATGAACTTTTAAGATGAACAATAATTAATACAATAAAAAACTTGACAATTACAATGATAGGTTACAATGATTGGTTAAGTAGGTTCCTGCAAAATTTAGTATGTTTTTATTGAATGGAAGTATGCATTATATAATAGTTACGAACATAATATTACGTTTGTATTCGTATACTTAAGCTTTATTTTAATTGTATAAATTATATAAAATTTTAATAAAGTTTTCGAAAAAAAATTTTTCCTTAATAAATGTTACCATTAAGAATAGAATCAGGTAAAATATTTATCAAGTATCTCATTATTAAATTTTTATAATATTTATAATAATTTTATTATTTGATATTACTTATTATTCATATTTGGTACTCTCTGAGAAGCAAAAGTCACATGTGTGAAAAGTATACAAAATAACCGGATGAGAGAGAAAGAAGGCTATGGAAAAAGACAAATGCGAGAAAATCAAGGTAGAGATAATAAGAATTACGCTGCAAAGATCAAAAAATGAAAAAAACATAAAAAGTCGAAAGAGAAAGAGAGAGAGAAAAAGAAATCAGAGTAAAACCTGCCTGCCACCTTGATCGAACGAGAAACTTGGAGAAGTCGATCGGGCCAATTGTCTCGAGCGTGTCAAATCGCTTCGAGGCCTCGTTTTATAAAACGTCGACGTATTCGCCACTGTACTTTCACCGTACCTTTGTATAAAGCCCAGCCCTTGGATCTCCAATTTTTTACTCTAATTTTTTTCAACTCTTTAGGTCTGCATCTTTTATCATGCACTTCACCCGACGAGAGAAATCAACATTCTCAGGAGATGTGACAATCTTTCTTTCATTTTTAATTAAAAGTTTGTTGATCGAATACACATGAAGTAGTCTATTTACTATATATTAGTAGAATATATGTACTTTCAAGTAGCTTGTAAACGTTGATTTATAGTAGGCAACCGATATGTAGTACTTTTTAAATTCGGACTTTACAAGCATAAATCAGACTAAAGTTGTTGACAATATATAAGAGTTTTGTAAAAAAATTTGAAAAAATTTTTTGTTTTTTAAATAATTATAATTATAATTAGAAAACAAATTTAAGAATTCACATAAATTTGAGTAATGTAAAAGAAAATTATGATAGCGAAATATCTAGAATTATATAAGTATAGTTAGAAACGAATCGACATTCCGATAATTAACGAATTAATAATTTTCTTTAAGTACACATTTATCTGCGTTTATGTACACATATATAAGAATTTACCAGGTGTATTCGAATAAGATCTTTCAAATCTACGAACTCTTCGTCTCTTACCTGTAATTGTAATTATAAAATTCTAAACTTAAAAAATCTTTTATACAATGATCAATAATGACTTTAACTCTTTTATATGCTCAGCCACAAAAAATAGAAAGCATTCAGTGTAAAGTTTTTATACTTATTACGTTTAACACAATAATAAAAATATAAAACACACCAATACTGACACATTCAATACCAAATTGTTAAAATTAAATACCGGTACATTTGGCTGCGATTTTTAAGACTAAATAAATTAAGGAATATAGCACAGACTCTTTCTGTAGATTAATAAATAAAAATTTGCAAAAATTCTTTTTCGGCGTTCATTCTTATTTTTCGATTATTTATTCGAAATATGAACTAAATATTTCAGAGTAAGGGAAAAAAAGTACGTCACCCCTATACCGATATCAAACGGGAAAAAGTTTCACCTTATTCTTTCTTCTCCTTCACCCTTCGTCAAAAAAAGAAGGAGAAAAAAGAAAGCAGTACGAGCGTTCCCAAGCCTGTAAACGGTACTCACAGGATATCACAATCCAGGAAAGGGGGAAACAATGTGGAGGAACGGCGCGGTGCAAAAGAGTGGAAAAAAGTGTGTTCTCGGCGCGACGAACGGAACAAATGTAAAAAGCGGAGAAGCTGCGCGTCGCGCTTGCCGGATTATATCGATCGTGCGCGCTTTTGTCGAACGGGAACCGGCAGAAACTTCGATAGCCGCCGGCTGCGATCATCTGTGTATGTATAGGTACGTGTGTACCCCTGCTACTTTTTAACTCCCCTTTCGTGATTATGATTGTTCTCAGAAATCACTTCTCAATGTCTCATTTCATGCTTCGAACCACGTCGATGGGAAGCCCGCAATTTCGTAAGCTAATTTCACCTTTTTTCATTTTTTATGACTATTCTTCTCTCTTTATCTTGATTTCTTATTCATTGATGAGTTTAGAGATATTTTTTAATACAGTAGCAGAATGTCGATGTGTATAAGGGCTGTTGGAATGCCAACATAACTTTCCTATTCTGGAGGTACTTATCCGTATTAAAACTAACACAAGGGCTATACTAATAAATCCACAAAGAGAAATTCATACATATTTATAAGGTGGTAAACAGTTCATCATCTGTATATGTATATATATATATTTTTTTTTAACTTTATTTATTATTCTACGCTATTTAGTTAATGTCTTTGTTTCTCAACTGATTCCTTTCAATCTTATTTTAGTAATGGGGAGCTTCCTAAAATGTATAGTACTTATATTATATATTTCTAATCGACTATGTAGAACTTACGATCTTTTAAGAAATAGCAAATAATTTTATTCTTACACATTATTTTAATTACTTAATTTTTTGTTAAACATTGAATATTATGACAAATAAAAATAAATTTCCAATGAATCTACTTGTCTTATAAATTAATAAGAATCTGCAATAAAATTCATATAAATGTATATTTCTTATGAATTACTGCAACACTTATTAAATTAAACAAACGCATATTTCGAAATTCTTTCAAATACTTGTCTAATATTTTAAGCTATTATTATAAATCTCAGTTAAATGTGTCTTTTTTGTATGAATATATAATACGAAGATGTTTTTGATATAAAAGTAATTTCTAATTATTTCGATTTCATAGAATTAAATCAAATTAATTTTTTCTAAAGTTTATAAATTTGAATTTTATTTAAATTATCGTTAGTTGTATATTATTATTTAAAGTGCTTTTTGTTTAAATACAATAAATATTTCATTTTCTGAATTTATTATAAAATATTTCAAATTAATGATATAATTTATCATTAATGAATCTAACAATTTATAATATCATCATTATCATTAATGAAATCTAACAATTTTTATAATATACTAATACATAAAACGTCGATAGTATTGAAAGAAAAATCGCTTTTTGAGATTAAACCTGTAATTTGAAATTAATTTTCTTTTGTGAATTGGAAAGTGAAATCATCGTATACTGAAATCCTTCAAAATGCAAAAATTTTTAATGTTTACATCTTAACAAAATAATTAAATTATGTATATTTAGCCGTCATATCTGTAATAATAATTAATAATTAATAAAACCCTTGCCGCCATTACAGCAATTTAATGAAAGTTATTCGTCGAGGTTCTTACTAAATCGCAAAACGCAAAGCATGAGTTCACTGAGAAAAAAATGCTAAGGGCAACAAATGATGAGACCACATTAAATAATAAAAGTATGCGCAATTTATTGAATCATAACAGAGTATAGCAACAGACAATACGAGCCACAACGACAGCTGACGACTCGTGAAGGTTCCCGCACGCAAACGCCGCGATAAAGGCAAAAGCGACTATAAGAATAAGAATGAGTATTTGCAATTTTTCACCAAAATTAACGATGAGGCGATCTTTTGCTTTTTTTAGACTCATTCTACGAACTCGCGTTAGTAGCTCTACTCTCATCCCGTTCGTCCTCGTAGCTTGGAGTCTTGTATTTTTTATAGTTCCGCCTAGTCAACTAGTACCAGGTAAATACCCAGGAAATGATCACTCGCTGATGTGCTGATACTTACGACGAGTAAACTTTCTGAAACGCGAGGCAGCCCGAATAATCACGAGTTATTTTCACACAAAAAACAAATCGAAAAACGAAAAGACAAAGACAAATGACGGTTAAACTCTCGATTTTAGGGGGACTATTGTCTCAGCTTATCTCTCCTCCACTGTGTCGCTCTCGTAGTCTGTCTGTTCCTCTCTCTCTCTCTCTCTCTCTCTGTCTCTGTCTTTGTCTCTGTCTCTATCTCTGTGTGTGTGTTGTCTCTCTCACTCCTTGTTGATTACGCACTTGAAGCGCCGTACCTTCAAGGCACTGCTGCTGCACTCAAGTTTGTACATACCTTTTGTATAACAATATTCAAGTAAATTCAATTCCCCGAAAGAGAGAATTATATCGAGTATTTTTCTTCCATATAAGGAATATGTATATATTTTAAAATACTTTTTAAGTTTAAAAGATTATTTAGGTTAAATTTCAATATTTTTATTGTTTTTATAAAAATATATTTTTAAGTGAAATCAATACAAAAATAAATAAATACATACTTGAAAGAAGTTAATTTATACCTGTTGAAGGTATTATAATTTAATTAGCGAAAATAGTAAAGAAAAACTATTGAGTTAATATTGCCTCCGTAGTTTCATAATGCTCAGGTAAAAGATTTTAAAAAAGTTTTTATATTTTTGTTATATTTATATTATTATATTTATGTTATTTTTCATATAAAATATTTATAAATCTATAAATCAATTTAATGAAAGACAAAAGGTTCTAACAATAACCATAATTTTTATAATTTGAATATCAAAGGAAATATATTTGCACATTGAAACGTATGCTATAGAAAGTTTATAAATTCAGCATACAAGTGCAAATTGTAGTTATGATTTGAGTTAGTATAAATTTATTTACCGCGATATTGTAGACTATTGTAATTGATATTTCTTTGTATGACAGTTTTTCTCTGCAGTTCGGTTACAAATTACACATATTACAAAGAAGTTTTTATTAGAAGTACAAAGAAGTTTATATTATACTAAGAAGTTTATAAGAAGATATCATAATATCATAATCCATTATTTATAGTATTAGACCAAGTATTTCTCAAGTACTGTTATAAAATTATATTTAAAGAGCCATTATTCGACGGAATATGTAAAACTATTCAACAGTTAACAAAAATATTTTAAAAAGATAGCATATAACCAATTAATTTTATAGAATACCTTAAAAGATAATTTTGTTGTATTTATAAATTCTTAAATTATTATATAAGGATATGCATATTTTAATGAGTATATAAATATTTACAATAATTTGAAATCAGACACGTAGTGTTAAAAAAAACTTATTTTGTAAATAATTATTATAGCCTTAGTTTGAATATATTTAAATTCATTGTGCAAGAACTAGCAGTAAATAAGTTAGCTGCATTATAATTTTTTATTTATAGATGAATACTCGAGCAATTCGAATCAATTATTCACGTTAAAATTGTATTCGCCTCAGAATAAAGAAAGATGAAAGAAGGATCTAGTTTCTTAAGCATTATATAACTTAAAAATATTATTTAACTATTAAGCAAGTTAACGCAACTACAAGTTTGCGTTACATCATGAAAGCTGCTAGATTTCTAACATAAAAAGAAACAGTCGATAATTAAAGGCGTCTTTTCTGTTTCCACTTTTATCTCGATTGCGTACTCCCAATAAGCGATTTTTCATTAATTGTGAAAACTCGTACTTGTACACAATGCAATTATCGTAATTTTCTGGGCTCGTCTTTGAATTCCGATGCTAATAATTTAAGAGCGCTGTGCATTCCCCTTCCCCTCCCCTCTCGGCCCCTGCCCATCAGTCGTCTCTCCGCCACCGATTTCGCCAACCCCTCCAGCGAACGACTCACGTCGCGATGTGTACACGTAAGTACGATCAGCGCGAGTGCAACGAACTCCGCGGGCGTCATATACCGTCGCTAAAATTATTGAAAAATCAATTAGCGCCAACTTAACAATTCTGGAAACCTAATTTGGCAATTGGAGCCTTGAGCCGGGGCTGATGCCATTTCTCGGTGTCTGCTCGGTTGTATTGAATGATTGACGCGCCTAGCGTGTCCTGTACACACGTACGCTTTTCCTTAAGTTCGCCTGTGTTGGTCGGGGGTACACGGAATCAAATTTGAAAATTAACTCGGAGAATGAGCTACCGAGGACGACGGTTGCCATAAGAGACGCGTACGTACTTTGGCATGAGCTATGCATGAGATGCCCGTTAGACTTACAAGAAATGATCTTCTTGATCGATGTCACTAAAATTCGATTGTTTCAAGTAAACTCGCGGCCCTTTCCTTTTAAAATCTCTACTTGGTGAATGAAAAAGGACGAATCCGGGTGAGAAGTTTGGGCTGATGGAGTGAACTTTCAACTTTTTATTCAGGAGGTGGGAAATATACATTTTCAAGTTAAAACGAGAAATTGGGCGAATTTTCAAATTTGTACGGAGTGCTAAGGAAAAAAAATTTTGTTGCAACATAAAATAATACGTAATTTTTTTTAAGTAAAATGAATTATATCAACGATTTTCAACTTATATCTTCTTTTACTGCACAAACTATACTGTCCACAATTTTTATAAAACATATACTCTTAAATCTAGAAAATAATCAATTATATAATTTTACATTTTATATTAAAAACAACTATTTTACCATCAAAAGCTTTCTTTAATTTCAAGCAGAAATCGATTTCTAAAATGATTATCTTTTAAATTATATACTGAATTAGATATAATTAAGATGAAAACTGGTTTGTGAAGAGAATTCATAAAATTATTTCCTTTTATAATCTCAATGTATACCGTAATTTATATACAGATTGGTACTAAATCTATTTTGATTCGTATTTAATAAAAATACGACAAATAAATATGCCCTCACATAAGTGTTTCCTCTCATAAATTTGTTTGTATGTAACAAAATTGTTATGATATTCATTGAAAACCTTATATAGATGTTTTATAATCAATTTATTTGTATTAATATAACGTTTTATAAAGTCTGTAGCTCATTTATTTTGAGCTGAAATAAAAATAATTTCGTGAATTAAATATCGTCTAATATATATTAATTAATAATATAAAGCTAATATTAATTCGTAAGAAAAGAGTAATTTAGATTGTTTTTAAGGCTTATAAATATTTATATGCGTAATATTGTAATTATCCCGAGCTACAAATGTTTAAGTTTTTTTTAGATTTTTATCGTATTTTTAAATTATAGATGATGGTTAGTAATTAATCATCGTCAATAAATCTATTTTTAATATTTTATTGATGAAATATTATTAATTTATCTTATTTATAAATTATATTTGAAACATATTGAACACTTAAAGATATAATTAATAATATTTATTTTGAATAAATAGTAAAATAAAATTTCCTTAACAATTTGTTATTTTGTAACATACAAAATATGAGGTTATTTCTTATATAAAGTATAATTACTTTATTGAAGGTGTTAAATGATATTCTATTTATCATTGCACAATATAACTTTAAAAGAAAAAATTTTGTATGGTAATAGAATCTGTAAGAGCTAAAAAGATTTTGAAACAAAAAGAATAAATTTTTTATTATATAGTTAAATAGAGGCAATTATTTTTTCGACACAAAATTTAAATAAACAATCGGGTTGCTATTTTAAGAGGAAATTTAGAGTAGACAAGCTTTACATGGATACTTTACGTAATTCAACATCACTGCAAATAAAAATGTTTCCATTATAAGCCATTGGTTTCTTTTCTTTAAGTATTCGTACTTTAATTGTGTAACAGTCATGAAGGTACACAAAAAGAACAAGAAAGTTACCCCTTAAAAATTCAATGAAAGGAAAAGAAAGAGGGAGAGGAAGGAAGGCGGAGAGTAAGAGATAAATATAGCCATGGTGAGAGAGCAAAGGGTGGCGAGAAAGCGAGGGCAGATCAACTACTAAAGCGACGCGCGACGCTTTAATGGATGTTTCAAATGATTAGCGGGGATTGACAATGTAGCAGTAGCAAATGGCAACGGGGACGTCGCACCAGGTGAAATGGATCTCCCGATTCGCCGCGCTGTTCAGTCCAACGACCTCCCCCTCATCTCCCCCTCGTTTCAGAATTCCCTCACACTCCCGCGACGCTGACTTCATCGCCGCGACACGCGTACTCCCTTCTCGAATCGCGCTCCAACATCGACGCAACTCACTTATTCATAGATACAAGCGAAAACTTTCGCGCGGCCTCTGTGCAAGCATTTAGCATTTCGGCGTCATTATCTCTTGATATCTCTCGATTAGCGATATCTCGGTATCTCATGACGGTTCGGATGCACTTTTCGTGCACGTGGACACGCCAATTACCAGTATGTAACAAAAATTTATGTTTTTATCACCTGGTTTCATAGCTGCAACGTTGTTATTAAATAGTACATGTATTTGGCAGATCATTTTTGTCTGTATTTATTTGTGTAGAAAATTGAATGTCGAGATTTTTCTAAAGAAAATGTCTCCTAATTATTCCAGCTTAAATTATTATAACGAGTAATTAATTAATATTCTAATAGATGTTACTCTTCTATGCTTTGGTAACATATTATATCTTTTAAAAAAGAGTTAAATATTCTTACAGTTGAATTTGCAACCGTTATTGTAATTTCAATGATTTGCAATCGAATAAATATAGAAATTGAATTTTTTATTAAGAAATAAATTAAAAAATCGGAATTTATACATATATCCACGTAAATATATTTATTAAAATAATATTCCAGTTATTAAACATGTGTGTAGTTATTTAAGTAATTTTTTTGTGTAATACCTATAATGTGATAACAACAGTTCCGCAATTCCTAATTAAATACTTCCGAATTTTGAAGTCTGCGGTTGCTTCTCGGAAATTTCGCTTACCAAAAATAACAGTTTGAAGTTTTCAGTCTTGCTCTTTCAAACGTAAATATTATTTTTATTGAAAAATACTGCAACGTGTATACAATTCCAAATTTTTTCTTTTATGGTATTGCGTAAAATATTTTCTTCAAAATAACAATAATTATTTGTTTTTCCACTTATCTAATTCATTCTATTCCGCGAAACTTTATTTATTATAGCGCTTGTATATATAATAATCACATCTTGAAATTTCAATAATTAAATACTTTTTTTCTTGTCGACTTATATTCAGACTTCAGTGTAATAGAGAAATATCAAAAAATTGATTTTAGTAAACGAAAATACATTTCATTTACTAAAACAATACTGCAATGTAATGTTTCTGGGAACGCTTAATTTAATTTCAACTTTTCTATTTTTTTATATGAAATTGTACTTATAAATAAAAAAATATAGCTGAATATTTTTATTTCAATTTCTGTTTTAAACTGAAGTCGAAGATATTTTTTTATTTTTTAATCTTTTTGTATTATTCGTAGAGGTTTTAGCATACATTACTAAAGAGTACCAATTGTGCCTTTAGAAAAATTTTAAGAAATTTTTTTATTTAAAAATTTAGGGATCGATTAAAATAATAATTGTAAAATAATTTTTGCAAGAGTAATAAGATTTTAAATAATTTCATCTAGTTTTTAATTATCAGAAATTATCGATAATTGGACGAATATTTCAAATTTATAAAAGTAAAAAAATAATATAACTTTTTTCTACTTAAAGTTATATATAATTTCATTATTTATAAATTTTATCTTTTTAAGATAGAAAATATTAGTCCTTGTCTGATGATTAAATAACGAAGAATAATAATTAAAGAACTGATTTTTAAAAGTTCCTCGTTTTTGACAGATTTACAAGTTAAATATAAATGATGTATGAAATAGTATTTTTAAATGCAATATTTTTAACCGAGCTTAATAAAATAATTATCAGTTTTAAAATATAAATAAACCCTTTACTATTTTGAATGAAGTATCGAGAGAAGATTATTTTTAAAAATGAGGATTTGTAGCCGAATATTAGTACCCAATTATTAGATTATTTTATTAATTTTTTTTATGCAAGAATAAATAAAATACTATCAGTTTAATTTAGTAAGCACAAATCTATGAATGTTTTATCATTGTATATGTTCACTTAATGAACGATGCTCCTGAGAGTGTGAAGTAAACCGACTTTATACTTGTTATATCTCTTACACGTTACGCGCGTGACGTGATGCAAGTTTACCGCATTTCGTAAGGCATCATCAGCAAATTTGTGGGATTATGCCAATGGAAACGAGATAAATATTTAATGAAGTTATAACAACTTGTACAAGTGAATACAAATGAACTTATACTGTAAGTAATTATAGCGAATAATTTTTCCACTTTAGTTCACATCATGATTTGTATTTAATCACGATAACTTTAAACAAGTTTTCTCCGGGCATTTTTTAAAAGTAATTTGAAGCATGAAACTTCATGGAAGTCGTAAGTCAATCACTGATTCTCTACTCAATATTCAAATTATTTTGTAAAGCTAATCTTGTTAGAACAACAAAGTTGTTTCTCACAGGGTTTATTGAGCTTGCGGGATAACAACATTCAATACCCCCAGCTAAGGTCCTCATTTTAGAGGACAAATCAAGGAATCCTTGATAAAAACTCTATAAATGTCAATTCGTGTCAGATGATCCGTGGTAAACGGGTGAGTTCGAGAACTTCAATGTCTTGCGTATCCTTATCAGTTACCTTCTTATTCCTGTTCACACGTTTCCCCCAAATCACCTGTCCCGCAATTCGATTTTTAAAATCCCGTACATACGTAAGTGGCAGCGACTAAGCGGTGGCTTTTCCAGCCTCCAGCAATAAGCGCATGCGCAACTACCCCCACGCCGGGGCTCCCGTCGCGGAAACCGCGTGGTCACAGGTCTCCAGGCGATCGCACGAGTCTCGCCACCGTATCATTCGGTCGCGCGAGTTCGCGCCCGCTGGACGCGTCGCTGCTCTTTCGAACTTGGAAACCCAGACCACAACTCGGCACGCGCCCAGCCACAGCCACTTACTTCCGCTTCCAGATGTGCGCTGCCCCGGCCTACCTATTGGAGTTCTTCAACCCTTCATTCGCCTTTATTTAGTAAGCCTTTATTTTTTGCATATAATCGCACTCGCAAACGTTAATAATTGCACCGGCTCGCCATGCGTATTACGCCCTTGATGCTATCGGCGAGAGTTCGACGACTCAGGGCTTTGACCTACGGGTGTGGGCCTTTCTTCGATTGTTGTGGCAAATTATGACGATGCAAGGGTTCATGAGGGAGCCGTCCCGTCCACCTTGAAATTCCCATCTTGGCTTTCTGCTCTAAAATACGACGTCTTATTTAACTATTAGTATTGCATACATTAATGATATGCTGCTGAACACGAATATTGTATTTTCAAAGCAAAATTATTACGGAATCGACGATGATGAATTAGGCGCTTTTTTCATTTCTTTTTCACTCATCAGTCCTGAAAACGAGAGTTTTTCATTGTTTGCTAAATACCCTTTCTGTTTATCTTGACTATTATAACTTTTTTACTTAAGAAGATACGAGATAAAAAGAGATTCGTAGCTAATTCTTCGTTTTGGATTTTCATTGTTCGAAATTCCTACGGTTTTTTAACATTTTTAACTATGCACTCTTCGAAAATAAAAAATTCAACGCGCATTTCAATCTTTTTAATATCACGAAACATTTGTATCCCTAGAAATTTAAATTATTTGTAATTAAAAATTTTTTATTTTGAAATTATACAATGCTTTTTAATCTTTTCATCGTACTTTCATGTTATTTTTAGCTTCACTATTTAATTTTTATTGCATTTTAAGAATGTAATTTTAATTCAAAAAAATTTTTTTTTACGAGTATGTGACAGGGAAACAGTAATTTGTTGTGAAAACTTTTTCACAACCTTTAAATTCATTGTACATGTACGAAAAATTAAATCTATTATACAATTTTCTTAAATGATTTAGTGAATTTGTTAAAAATGCATTTTATCTAATCTGTTTTTGTAGTTAAAAAACAATTACGATAAAATCTTTTCACACTTGACATATTTTTATAGATGTAATAACTCTTATTTAAAGGTTTTTGTTATGTAAGTATTGTTTTATTTGCAAAACAGTTTTGCCGCCAAATCGAGATTTTTTTCTGAATGAATCGATATTTCTATGTTATGTTAAAAATATAAAATAAAATATTTTATGAAATTGTTGGTTAATGAATTATAGTTTTAAAAAAATTTTTAACTAATTTGTTAATAAAACATTAGTTTTTTGTTGAACCGACCACATTCTAGTAGTTAAATATTGATACAAAATTATTAAAATATTAAGAATAGGAATTAGTGATAATTACAATTAAAAAAATATATATATTATTTTAAATGAAATATACTAATATTGTACAAACAAAAATTATTACGTATCGACTGATAAATATATCGATGCAAGATAAAAAATTTTTTCTGTATAAAACTATATAGCAGTTTCTTTAATATAAATAATAAACGTTATACTTATATAAAACATAGAAACTTTATACATATAATATAATATGGCATGGTATGACATGATGAAATCTTGATAATACAAATAGAATACATTTTTTCAAAACAATTTATAAATAATATTACATAATCATTGATTTAACAATATTTACATGTTTTGGAAATCAAATCAACATTTTCATTTTTAATATATCTTTTTAAGATTAAAAAATTTCATCATTACATCTATAAAATTTATATATGTATATAAAAATAATTTTTTTCTGTAAAAATATTGATAAAATGATGGGACATATTTCTTTCATTCTATCAAAATTGCTAGTATCTACAAACTTTTTAAATCGAATCGTGAATAAATATATTACATCATTTGCAATTTAATAAAAATGTTTCGAGAAATATTCGTTTAGTAATATTTCAGTAAATGTTTACGATAGTTAAAAACAAACTTAATAGATTTTTATATTAAAAATTACATGTAATTCGTAAAATATTAAAAAGAAATATTTCTCCTTACCCTAGAGCTGTTACTTTTTCTTTACTTTTCTCATGATCCGAGTCTTCATTACAATTTTTTTTGGTTTTATGGCAAGAGTTGTTATAGTTCTTACTGATAATGATTTAAGTACTGTATTTCTTTGAATTTAATATTTGAAATACTTCGTATTGTACGGCTTGGTCTTTCACGATTTCGTATTATTATTTTTATGACCGAGTTATTATATTCAGGATACAAACCTAGCTTTATTCTCTCCAATTTTTGTTTTAAATGAAAAACGTTAAAGTACTAGTATAAATACAAAACTACCAATAAATATTACTGATCATATATAATAGCTTAAAGCATCTAATTGATAATAATAACAATTAATATTAGTTGTTTTGATGACTGTTTTTATTCTTTTTAACAGCTAATACCTTATAATATTAAGTTATAGAAAAATTTACAATAAATGAAGTTACTCAATGGGTATTTAACAATGAAACTTCAATTAATATATTAAATAAAATCTTTTATATTCTGTGTTCTAGCATTTGAACCTACGGTTAAATATTTGAAATTATTAACTATTAAAATATAAAAATAGAGGAAACGAGTTTCTTCGGTCAATCAATTAATTTCCATTTAATATTGACTGTTAAGTGTTTTAAATTATAATTCTGAATCATTAATGAAATTAAAAATCATCAAATATTTTCAACGTGTAACTTCTCGATAGAAAATTAAAAAATTAACTTGCATTATTCAAAGTAATAAAAATATTATAATTCTAGTAATTATAATATAATGTTTGCAATAACTAATATCTTATAATAACCCGAGTAATATTAGATTTATAATTATCAAAATACAATCTGTACTCACCAGTTCAACTCCTTATAATAACGTTTAACTTTCGCATCTAGTTAAAAGTTATTGGTATTAAAAACTGTTGAAGTAGATCATAACTAATTTTTGATATCGTATGATATCATATAAACATATGAATATTAAAAATAGCCTTCCAAATTGGTGTTTAAATCTTGGTTTTTTCCCTAACAAACATAAATATTGGTGATAATTGTATATTTTTAGTAATTGTAAATTATAAGCACACATATAATATTGGATTCATTATCAATTTTCATTACGTTAACATTATAAAATTTATCAATCTAACCAAAAAAACTAGTAACATATTGTCTTGTTAAATCTTATTATGTGAAAAACCGAATAAATTTAGATTTATTACTCTTTGAACTGGTTACACTTTTTATGAATCATATATTTATATTAAACAATTTCGTTACCTTCATTCGCAATGATTTATAAAATTAAATGTTTACCTTTTTAAAAAATTTTAGTCAAATAATATTTATATGATATTTGTAAAACATCATTAATTTTATGATAAAAAATGTTTAAAAAAAAACAATCAATAAAGAAAATATGAAAAAAATATTAGCAAAATATGTAGAAATCATTAATGATACGAGTCTAGAATATTTAAATAGCATTTTTTACTCTTGATCATATTATTAAATCTTTTAAAATATATTGCAACGATAATTCTCATAAAACATTCGAAAAGAACTAACAATGATATATCGGTAAAAATTTACGAAAACAGAGAATCTGTATTTTATTTATGTACAATCGCGACTCTTCGAGACACGTGGCACATCATTAAAACGTAAAACCAAACATAAATCGGAAACCTACACTTTTACTTTCTGCATCCCACGTGCAATTTCAATCAGAACGTACTAAAGCTGTTATTGGTTGAAAGTTCATAGGCATTCCGTTTCCTCTTTCACGACTATGTGTTGCATGGCTATGGTTTTATAAACCAATCGCTATTTTTTTGCATGCTTTCAAATGTTGACAGTTTTTGTGTTTGCATGTATAGCTTATATTTGAATAAGTGAAAACATTGTCACTTCCTCTTAAAATACCTTTAATTTAATAAAATAATGATCATTACCTGCTAAATATCATCACATAAACTTAATGTACTAGATTAATATTTATATTTTAATATTTTTTAATTTGTTTTATAACAACCTTCTACAAATCTTCTTAATATATTGTTCTATAACAGTGAAAGTAGAGTGCTCAAAGATTATCTTTAAGTAATTGGTATAATAACCTCCTATAAGATTTAAATTATAAGAAATATTGGCTATTATAAAATAAGATTCATTATCTCATTATAATTAGTCATTATATATTTCGAATCCTTTGATCAATTTTCTGTTCAAGCTGTTTAAACTCTAATCTCTGTTGATAAATTTGTAATAAAGATTTTTGTATTTATCCTTAATTACGATGAGTATAATTGTTACAGTTTATAATTTTAAATGTTATTCTTAATCCATGGATTTAAAATATTAAATAATATATAAAATTTTCATTAAATAAATGGAGATATCTGATAAATCTATAATATCCTTGAATAGATTTTTTAATTTTTTTGATAAATTACCCACTGACTAGAAGACAGATCAAGTGCTTCGTTTGAATCAGAAGAAGTTTAAGTTTTGAATAAGATTCCTCTATAAATATATCGAAATAATTATGTGAATTATAAAAGAAATTTTTGATTCCCTTAAATTAACGAAATAGAATTTTATAATTTAAAAAGTTACAAATACTTGATTTTTAATAAGGATGAAAATGTTCAATGAAAATTTTTATACGTATAAGAATAATCTTTTTATTAAAGTATAAATGTGATATATTATTAATAAAATTTTACCGAAAAATTTAACAATACAAAATTATAATTCTTTATATAAAAAAAATATGTTCATAAAATTATGTTTTCTAATAATTGCGTTTATTTTTAATTTTCAGATGTTACAGTAGTCTGAACCCGAATATCGCAGAAAATATTCATAGATTCTTCAAAAACATTGTCCGTGCTCTTTATGCTTTTGATTGTTGCTCAGAAAGCCTTGAAAATGATACTGGCTTTCGGGCAATAATCATAATCACAGGAGAGTAAAAATTCGACGTCGAACTGTATCTTTTTTTTATTGCCGTAAAGAATTGCTGTATTTCTTCGAACTCAGTTGCCGTTATGATTGAGAATAGTCTCATAAATTTTTTATAAGTTAACACTAGGTGTAGGTTATCATAGTATTGTGATATTTATAGAAGTAATACATAAAGTTTCAAAGTTTTTTGTACTTGACATAAATAATTTTATGTAAGTTGTCCTACAAAGAAAGTTACTGAAGAAATGGTGCTGATTTCTAAAAGTGCAAATTTGTAACAGATATGAGCTCTCATAAATACTTTTAACAGAAGTTTAATGTATACTAAGAATGAATTTTAATAAATTGAATATTTTATGAAAATCATACAAGAAAAAAAAAACAAGCTTATTTTACGCTAAATAAATGGAACAGCAATTTATACATAATTACTTTCTCTTCAGTGATCTTAATCTTTTAGCTAATATAAAAAATGTATCTTTTGAAGTAATATTATGATTAGCGTTTTAAATATACAAGTATTCATTTTACATAACTGAAAAATTAAAAAATATTATTATCATAAAAATATGATACGTGTAAGTAAATTAAAAAGTGTTTATTGAATATAAAGTTTTAAAAACAAATATATAATGAGACGAGTGAACTTCGATTACATTTTTGCTAAAAGAATTTATTAGAACTCATAGAATTCAAAATTCATAAGTTAATATGAGTTTATTCATTTTGTTAGTTTATTCTATAAAAAGTATTAATCCAAATTTTTCTGTATTCATCAAATCTATAAAAAATATATGATAATATTGTTAAATAAAACTGTTGGCGAGAACATTCATACATTTATAGACATATATAAAATCTTATTTTTTATGTTATTTAAAAATAATCTATTTTATATAGAATAAATAGTATAAATTAAAAATTTTTCATTAATTTAACAAATGTTTCAATAATGAAAACTTATGAAAATGAATAAGACTATGAAGTATATTTTGAAGTTAAAGAATTTTGCATAGATAGATCTTTAACTTAACTGCAAGTAATGATCTACATTATTTAATATTTATATGATTTTAGACATGTATTAGGTATAAAAATATAGTTGAATGGTAAATAGATTATAATAAAAATTTGTATTGAAAATTAAAGTAATGTACATATATTAAAAACTTGTTCATAACATTTCTTAAGACAATAAAATAAAAATAGATTATTTTCTTACATTTTTAACTAGTTTCAATACTTCTTTTTATATTAACTTATATTTATTCGTTAATTTTAACCAATTTTTTTTTTGTTAAATTAAAATAATTAGAGATTACATTTAAATGTTATATTATTAATAATTAACAATTATTCTTTTACGATATTTTGTACTCATAATCGATATTATTATAATATAAGAATAATAAATAGGCTAAAAAATATATATTCATATTCTAAATAAATGGCTAATCTTTTTATTATATTGTTTTTTTTATAAATTTATAATATTAATCGATTACTATTTATTTTTTACCTATAATTACAAAAATGAATAAAAATTTATATTATATTTAGTATTAGTATTAGTATTATTGTGAGTATATCTTTTTAATCGATTTAAAGTATGGAGGATACAAAGTAAAATAGAACCTACCTTACCATTTAGTTAATTGTAATAAATACTTTACTAGCAAACTATTAAAGACGTTTTAAAAACAGTTATTTTGTACTCTATTAAAGATTTTCATCAACCAATTTTGTTTAAGTCACTTAAATTTTGAACGTCATTTAATAGCTCTTGAAATTATTGCAAAAAGTAAAGAATTCGTCGACAATACATTCCAGTATTCAGATCACTTCCTTTTTCTGTCACGTTTCCGAACTTTCATTTTTATCCTGAATTTAACATCATTGTAAATTAAGTAAAATATTTTATCGAAGCATCAAAAATAAAGTGTTCTAAAGAGAATAAATAATGTAATTATTTTAAAGACATTTCAATCGGAATCAATCAGTATTAATTTAAAAAAATATTTTTCATGCATTACAAAATATAAAACATGTATCTTACAATTCACTGAACAATAAAAAATGTAAGTCATTATAAATAATCACCAAAATCATAGTATAATTTGAGAATTCAGATTATGAAAATCGAATAAATTTGAGTTTAGCGATCTTATTTTTTTTTCGGGACTAAAGTTCGTGGAACAGTATTCATTCGTATTCAAGTACACGAGAAGGAAAAAATCAGCCCTAGAGATAAAAAAATAATTGTTGGAATTATAATGTATGGAAATTAATTATTTATAACATTGAAAAATGTAGTTTGATAATAATCGATAAAAGATAAAGGACAATAAGTTTTTTTGATACTTTAATTCGTAAATGATCCAAATATCTATATAATTAAATAGCTATATAAATCATTTTAAGTTATAATGACTAATTTTATAGTTTTTAGATTGAATGTTATTATTTTTTTATGAATTTTACGTTCTTGTATTCAAAAGTAATTTTCCTGCTTGCTTAGACCAAATATATTATTATTTTTTCTATATTATGCTGTATTATTTGTTCTTTTATGAATAATTGTTTTATTTATATTTTATTCTAATTAAGTTTTATTAAAATTGTTACTTTTTTAATCTGACGTTTCACTTAAATCTATTAATTTTTTTTCTTCGTCATTTTTAATTCAGTCTAAAATACTGTGTAATTTCATTAATTATCTGCAAATACTTTCTAAAGTTTCTTAATATAAAAATATTAATATAGTTTCATCATTTAAACATCAGAATTATAAATTTTATTACATTATTATCTCAAATAAATTAGAACATTTATAAACTACTAAATTATTCTAATATTGTATTATTTATTGTTATAATAAATATTCTTTTTAATAATTTAAAAAAAATTTCCATATATTATTTTATATATTTATAGCATTAGATAAGTCATAAGAAACTAGTTTATATTTACTACTTATTTTTCAAATTGTAATAAATAAAAAATATATAATCTATTAAATATTTAATATTTAATAAGTAATTGTTTCAGGAACTTATTTCGTACTTGAAATTAACAATTAAATATTGTATTTGTATATTATTTAATACTATAATTGGTACCTAAAGAACTTGTAATATTAAAATTTTTATTGAATAAATAATAGAAATTTTTTTTAAAATTAATTTTTAACACTACTTATTGTTTGTAAATTATTTATTCTTTATGTATCTATATTTGTTCGTATTTAATTCATATATTTTTTTTATAATTGAATTTAATTCAACATACTTTTATCTATATTACTTATTAGTTATAATTTATAATAAATAATTATTAATATTCGGAAAAAAATAATACAACTTAGAAAATGAAATTTCATTATTAATTTACGTGCTATATTTCTATTACAGCTATTAAACATATAATTAATAAAATTACAATAAATTACTATTAGCAAATAAATATATACATAGATTAAAATTAAAGATATAAATAAACTAAAATTACACTTAAGATCTCAGAAATCAATAATAGATTAAATTGAAAAGAAAAATAAGCAATAACTTTCCATACATTTTATATTAATATTTATCATGAAATGAATTAAAAATTTCTAGAAATTTTTGTAATACATAATTTTATATTATATTTAACGTCATTGAATTTTTAATTATTATGTAAAAGAATAATAATATCATATTAACTACACCCGAGATATATTTTATAATAAAAAGTGTTTTCATATAAATCTGAACTGAAGTTTTTAATTTTATCTAAATAATAAATTCCATCAAATTGTTATTAATATAAAAATATATAAATTAATATAAATTAATAACTTGAAATGTACTTATTATACGATATAGAGTAGAACTAAAAAAAAAAATAAATACAAAAATTTAATCACAAACAATTTAAATTAAAAAAAGTTTAAATATATTGATGTAATTAGAAAATTAATTAGACCGCTTTGAAAAATTTTTTAAAAACAGTTTGAATTGGAACTTATTTGGTTATAGATAATATTTTTTCAGATATAATTTATATAATTTTTTTAAAAAATTATTTATTATATATAAGTTGATAGCCATACAAATATCAAAATGCATTTAAAAAATGAAATTAATAAAAATAAGCTAAATTTATTCGAATATTTTATTTCATGAAACAGCTCCAATTTCGCGACGTCTTGTATTGATCAACCTAAATCTAAAAGTGCAATAGTCTGTTAATCAATTTTTATACATTTCAATAATAAAAAATTGATTGCTTAAAATTTTAGTTATATAATACTGTAAATCATTATGTACTTTTAATTAACGAGATACTGTTTATTCGAAATATATACTGTTCAAAGTAAAACAATGTTCTAAATATACTCTAAAAAAATGTTTTCTTAGAATTTAGAAATATAAAGTTAAAATAATAGTTCAATAAATTTGTTTAATTATTATACCGAGTCTAAATGAAACATACAGGTTTAAGAAATAAAGTAACTTTTTTAAACACGAATTAATAATAATATAAAGTGTTTGAAGATTAAGAAATACTAAGTATTTTAAATGTTATATTTTCTATTTACTTATTTTTGCTTACTTATCATATTTGTTAAAGGATTATACTTTTAAATTAATTTAATATTTTATATTTTTTTAAAATATCTTAAGGCAAATTATAAACGAATATTCAATGGTTATTTAAATTGGGACATGCAATGAATTTAAAATCTATAAAATGACGGTAACATAACGATCTTAACTGAAACTTATACATGTCATAGACTTAAACTTGAACAAATACAATTGTTAAGATTTATAGAATGTATTAATTTTCGATTACGTGTATTGTAAGAAAAATTATTAATTATGGATAATTTAATTGTTTATTTCCTTTAAAAAAGAAGCTTATCATTGAATTATCCTATGTTAATTTAAAAATGTAATTTAAAAATTTTTACTTATTGTATTAATCTTGTATTATTACACAGGTGTAAAATAAAATTATCAATAATTGAGTTTTCAGAGCATTATTATCATTCAATATAAAATTTCGATGTTTTGAATACAGTATTTCTTAGACATGATTCGATGGTATAATATTATAGCTGGTAAGAAAATACAGTATTAAAGTAACCTTATTTCTATACCGTTCGATAGACGAGTACCTGTACACTTAACTCAACAGCTGATTTATACTTGAACCAAGTATTGAGTGGAACCAGGAAGGTAAGTGAGAAAAACTGCTAGAGGCGAAAGGGACAGAAAGAGTACTAACGGTTAATCGAACGTAAGAAATGCCAGGATGACGGAAGCTCTTATGTATCCCTTCTTCTCAGGTTTTGGTTCTCTGTTATTCCCTTTATCACGAATAGCGATATTCCATGAAGTTACGCGACGTCGTTTATTGTTACCAAGCATCGATTAAAGCCAGGTCACGACCACGACAGCAATGCAGGAGGTATGAGATATACTTGGACTCGGAAGCAGAGCTGCACCGCAAAATTATTTTAACTTTTTCTTGACTAGATAACTTCGTTGTGGAACAGGGGACCAAAAAATTAAACGGTTATAATAGCAACGAGATGCCCCAGCTCTTGTCTTTATCTAATATTACAAGTACATTGTGATGATAAGCCTAGATTTGCGATGGTGAAAACTGAGCCGAGATCATTGTCTTTGCCATTTTCTGCTTGTTATATTTTTTCTGTTACCATCATTTTTACTACAATGAGATTATTCGAGGTAAAGTTAAAGTTATTATGTTCTTGGTAAAAAGAATAAGAGCATAGGAATAAGTTTGCTGTAAAATTTTATGCGTCAGTTATTAGCCATCTGTTGAAAAATAGTCACCTTTAAAAGAACGTTCGATTACAAATTACATTCATAAATGAAAATATAAAAGTATAAAGAATATAAAGTATACGTGTAAAATATAATGTATAAATTGCATTCATTATTGTTGGTATTATGTAAATTGAAATTCTAAAAATTAGATTTATGAATTAAAACATTGAAAAGGAAATATATTGACAATAGAAGAGCAATAATTGAAGTATTATTTAAGTTTCATGTCTTTTTTGCTTAACTACATAATTATGTAAAATGTACGAGAATAAAATATTATAAAGATTTTTATGCAAATTTATTCTTCTTCGAATTTTTTCCTGGTTTTAATGTATAAAAGAATAGCAAATATCTCTTTAAAGTTTCGGTTACTTTAGTTAATATTTTTATAATTTTCCTTTAAATAATAAATCTATCTATTTAAAATAGTCAGTTTTTTAATTTTCAAAAAAATTATAATTGGTATTTAAAATATGCAAACATATTAAAATAAAATTTTTAATAAAGTTAATTGGTATTGAGAAGTAATAGTACTTTAAAATTTTGGTTTTATTGCAATTGTAGAAACTTATCTTTTCACTTAACGCATAGCAGCTTTTGTGCTGATATATTTATGAATTTCTCAAAGCATCAAAGCCTGACTCTGATAAGAATGTACAGTAGATCGATATGGATCTGCATTCACTATCATAGGAAAACTTTATTAGAAAACATAATTAATTTCAAACAATATGGCTAAAATTTTTTAACAACAGATTCATTTTAGTGTGAATCGAGTAATAAATGTTCAAATTACATTATATTTTGTAGCTAATCTAGAAAATCCGCTTTAATTATTCTTTTAATAATATTTTATGAAAAAACTTATTTTACTATTTAGGATTATATATATATGTATTATAAGCTATTGAAATCGACAACGTGAAAATACTCAAAAATAACAAACTAATATTCAAGTTGTCAAAAAAGTATTAAATTTAACATTGCTGTATATATATTAAAATAATCATAGCTATTACATCAATTATTATTCAGATTAGTTCAATCCTAAAATGTATAATAGTTTTTATATTGATAATACTATTTGGAATTGTATTTAGTAGTATAAAAAAGTATGTACGCACTGTTAAAATAAATAGAACGATTATGATGTGAAATATATTGAGAATTTTAATTATTTTTTTCTATTATTTAATATATACAACTCATAATTAAGCAAATTAATTTTTAAACATTTTTCTGACTTTTTTTATATTGATTAATTTTGGAATCAAAATATTTTCTAAGAATTATTTAAAAAATTATTGTTATCAACAATTAATTAAAAAGTGAATACAAAGCCTCAAGTTAACGTTAAAAAAATCAAATTATAAATTTTTACGAGTTACATTACAACCAAAATTAAAAATATACAAATATGAATTTACAAATTTGCAAATAATAATTACAGTACTGCCAACTATAATGGTTAAACTATTAAAAAATAATAATAATAATAATAATAATAATAATAATAATAATAATAATAAATAATAATAAATAATAATAATAATAATAATAATATAATAATATAATAATAATAATAATAATAATAATAATAATAATAATGAAAACAGTATGCGTAAAAAATTGAATACTTGTAAACATTTGTTTTTTTAGTATTGATAAAAATTAGAATAATATATATTTAAGAAAAATATCTCAAATTTTATAATACTATTTTATGAGAAAAATAAATAATTTGTTTTAAATTTACTTAGGATTAAATAAGAAACGATTTTCCAATAATAAGTTTATAATTAATTTTCTGGTTTGAGACCATTAAAGTTGTATTACATATTAAAATATTATAATAATATTTTGTATATTAATATTTTCTAATAATTTGAATTTTATTAATTGTGTAAATATTTTGCTTGATAACTCAGACGCTGATTATGAAAAGGAAAATTTGAATAATCTTAATTTTCAATTTCATTTTCTTAGAAATATATATCTAGAACTATACTAGGTTTATATTTAAAGAAATGTATTATAATATATTATATTATCTTCATTAAAAAATTATTAAGATACTTTTAAAGAAGAAAAATGGAAAACAAAATAATTTAAAAAAATAAAATTACTTATAATTAAAAAAATCTGAAATTATAAATTATAACATCTTGAAAAAATTTTTGGTTATTTTACAGAACTATAAAAAATTTCAAGTAATAAGTGTTGAATTACATAAAATTATGAATACTTGATTTTTTTCACTTCTTTTGCGTTCATGAAATTTTTATTTTTTAAATTTGATTCTATTCATAAAGTTGAATTATTTTTTTTAGTCATTGATTCCACTAAATTGAATTTCCATAAAAATTTTATCCAGCAATCTATATTTAGACAGTAAATGAAATAAATAGTTAATTATTTTTAAAATACTTAATTTACGCGAAACTTATATATTTATTATATGTGTTAATTGTTGTTAAAAATGTATACTGTATTAAACTAATGGATCGATTTATATTTTATTTTTAGAAAAGTATTTTTAAGATTAATTATTGATAATATTCAGTGGGTTATACTTTATTTCCAACAATATCTATTATTCCTATTACCATAATTGCTTGAAATATATATTTGCTGGATTTAAAATTTGTCGATAAAGTGAGCATTCAGAGACGCGATTTTTGAAGGACAAATTCGACAAGTATTAAATAGAAAAGGAGCTCGGTCCACGAATTTTATCCTCTTCTGCATAATACATCGTCAAAACCAGTATCAACATAAGCAACAGAAAACAGAAGCACTTTATGGCGAGGCGAGGCTGAACCAGACGGACATTTGGAAAACGAGTCTCGTAACACTCGACAGGTCAGAACTTCACCGCCTGCCGACAATGAATAAGGAATACCAGAATCACCCCTGCCCGCCATTGAAAAAGAGAAAAAGAATAATTTTATGCAGGAAAAATCGGCAAGCAACTCTCGCGAATCCTAGCTGTCTTTCAACCCTCGGTGCGATCAGTAATAACGAAGGCAGTCGACTCGCGACTAGCCGTCAAGTGGTGTGAGGTCGATGTGGGTCAGACGCGCATTTATGGAAAATTTAAAAGCCTTTCCGAGTTCACTGTACCGCCGGCTAATTGGTCAGCAATAGATGCGACGCACTTGGCCCTTCACGAGACTTCTCATTATCCTGTCGTTTCGTTTGTGAGCCTGCGAGACAGACTCAAAATATTATTACTCTTCGTATGCTTGTTCAAGCGATGCAAAAAGTACTACAAGTGTAGGAAAGGGCTGACAGCGCGGAACCGTCACTTTTTGATGCATAAAAGATACTAGATGAATAACGGAAAATAAATATTTATATCAAAATAATCCATACTAAAAATCAGAACAATATTGGTCTTTCATTTTTCTATAATATTATTTCAATTTTAATTATAGCATTAAAATTGAATTCCACTTTTGTCTTTAGGAATTAAAAATATCGATTTTCTTTGAATCTTCTAATATCTGTCATTTTATATAATAATGTTTGGCCCAAAAATCTATTATTATGAAACATTTACATTACACCATGATAATTAAAAATTATAGGTTCAGTCCTCGAATACGTGCCTATGAATTCCTTTTCGTATTGTAATTACATTATGTGTTTTAGGAGTGCACATATTAATCGAGACGTGAACTTCACTTAAACTTTTTACTTAGATTAGTAATTGATAAAAAATATAAACATTTGATTATAAATATAATAAACCATTATTTTTATTATGAAACGATATTTTATATGAAAATTTATTTTTATGATTTTTTGAAAATGTGTTTCTGTGAAATTGCACAAATTTTTAAACACTAATTAAGTGCTTATTAATCTTTCATTTTTTATACTTATGAAAATATATATATCACATAGAAAAAATATAAATACCATAGATCCTTCAAAACTATATTTCTAAAAACTTGATTTACAATTATCAGTAGATTTTAATATTAAATGAATTTTTACATAGAAATTTTTAGTGCATTTTTATGAAGATTTTTTTTCTTTTATTTAACTTTAACTTAGAATATTAACTGTAGATGGGAAATGATTGAGGATAGGAGATCTTAAATACAAAGTTATAAGTATTCAATTTATATTTATTCGACAGTATTTGAATGTATTTCAGATTATAAATATCTTTCAACATACAAAAATCCTATTTTCTACATTTTATATTTTTATTACAGTTTGAATATAAGAATAATGCAACTTTTATAACATAAAAAATGAAAATAACTATTTTTAGACCCAGTAAAAATGAAAAAAAATCAAAGGCTTTTTAAAAATGCGTTAATTCTTATCGAAAATTTTCTCGATAAAGAAATCTGACATTCGCATTCCTGTGTGTAACAATTAAATAGTTTCGTGGTAGTCATACGAAGAAAACTTCATCGCAGTAAGTATATTGCATACATATCACTCTGAAAGAGACAATCGTTTGCACGACGATTGTAGATCAATATGGGCAAGACATGTATTATTGAAATTTTAAAAGCACTTCAAAGTTCACTTAATTCTGTCACCACACCCGGACGCACATGTGCACACGTGTGTCATACGTGCGTATATACATTTATGTTCGTGTCTGATTAAATCTGACGTCGCCAATGCGTCTCTGATGACTTAACTTCTGGGTCTGGTATGTGTTGAAAACAATAAATTTAAATTCAAAAGATGAAATCAACAGAAAAACAGTAATAAATTGAATTAAAATAAGTATAAACAAATATTATTAAGCTTCATATATAATTTCATCGTTAAATTTACTCATATATTTTACCAAAGATCAATCCATTTAAGATATTTTAGTATAATTTATCAACTGTTTATATTTTTATTCTGTTAATATACATTTTATTAACAAAAATCTTATTAAATTTAGTAGATTTTACCTATCCGAAGGTGCTTTCTGCAATTAATAATTTTGCCTTTTATTCCTTTTCATATTAATGTTAGCTAAGGTTTTATGAACTTGATAGATTGTTTACACAAATTTTCAAATATATAATTATTTAAAATATTTCGTCAAAAGCAATACTGAGTATATTATTAAATTTTTTGTTATTAATCAATAATATTGCAAGTTTTTCCAGTAATAAATAATTTCAGTTGAATCTACTTTATGACTAATTTATAAATATCATTTTATGCCGATTATCATAAAATATTAATGTAATTATCAATAGTATAATCATTCTGGAAACATTTTTCCGTAAATATTTATTCTTATGATTGTTTAAGCAAATCAAACTATTACTAGAATTTAAAACTACTTTATAAGGAACAACATCGTGTAATTTTTTCACCTTATACTGCGTTTATTTTTCTCTCGAACTGAAGCGTTTCTGGCATTTCCGCGGAGTTCAAAATATCCAAAAAAGCTACTTGCCATGTATATAATAATATGATGCGGTAGTCGGCTAGATGAGGTAAAAGAATAACGCTAAAAGAAGAGAAAAACGATATTATCCCGGGCATCCTTAGTCCGCACAAGAGTATGTAAAAGATAACCTTGGTTCCGTAAGCGAGAGTCCCATAATGGCTTCCGAGCAAAAGCTTTCCGGAAAGTATACAACATTGCTACCAATGTGAACACTAAAGGAACTACCGACTGGGTCATTCGCATGTTAACTGTCCTACCGGCCACTAATGAAACATCTGAAAACATCGACTATTTCAGTCATGCCGGCTGTTCAAGCATCAATTTTGTTTCTTTTTTTCAACTTTTTTTATTATAACTTAAATAGTATAGTTTAAAAACTGTGAGAAGTGTATTTTTATATAGAAGAAATCAATATTTATTTATTTATTTTTTTAAAAGAAGAGAATTATTTATAATTATGGTTTTAGATTAAATTCTTAAAAATAATTTTAAGGCAATTTTGATCCATTCAAGAGAGTTTTATTCTTTTTTACATTAAGGATTAATAAATACATAATTATTACAATTATTTATTTTTTTAATTTTATAATTATTCAGATGTAGATGAAGGAAATTAATAAATTTTTCTTAAAATCAAAATTAATTTTGGTCAAATTACATACTATTTTATATATAATAATGAAACTTTCACTTTTTAAGTTCTATAAATTTTTGTTTACGATTGTAACTCTCTTTTTGATGCGTCCTTTATTTTTTCTCTTCCTCTCTATTTTTGTCTCTCCTCTCTTTATGTTCATTTTCAAAAACTATTTAGACTTTTAGTAATATTGTACAAAAAAAAATGCCTAAAAATAATTTGTATAAGATAATCACTTTTAAAAACATCTTTTTCTTTTTCTTTTAGAAATATACTATATGTAATTTTAGTTTAAATTTTTTAGTTTAAATATCTTAGGCTGCTTAAATATATTCATTGTTGTACATGAGGAATTTTAAATAAAAAGAGAAATTTAAAAAGAAAGTAAAATATGAAGAAAAGGAAATATCGAGATATGAAGGAAGAGAGAAAGAAAGAGAGAGAGAAGAAAGAGAAGTAAGCAAATAGAAGGTGGTAAGTGGCATAAGAGGTAGGAACTGAATTTCGTAGGGATGGGAGTTGAAAAAGGAAGGAATAGTGCGAACTGCAAACGTGGAGGGCGGTTGACAGATTGACATTTAGTCGCGCGAATTCGCCTGAATATTTCATCTCGTTTCACCTGTCAGGACAAGCGAGATTCTATGTTTAGGATGCCCTGACGAACTTTCGACCTGAAGTGACCCCGCATTCAGGATATAAATGCGACAGATCGCAATTGCAAGTTTATATAACTATATATTCGTAAAAAAATTACGACGTGTTAATATAATTTCAATAGAAAAATAACTAACTTTCTTTTTTACTTTTGTATATCTATTATTAAGAGTTGATTTAAACGTAAATTTTTTAAACTTAAATTCTTTAAACTGTTTAAAGAATGAATTTATAAACTCTGTTAAATATTAATATAATTGTATACTTTTAAATATATTTAAATAACCATGATTCATATAGGTTTTTTATTAAAATATAGTTACTTCTTATGTAAGTATGTAGTTTAAAAAAAAATTATTTGAGTTTATATATTAATTAATAATACTTATTAATCATATTTTTTTCTATTTTAAAACTATTGAAGATTTGATGAAAAGTTTTTATAACAGTAAATTATCATTCATTTTTGTTCTGAAATATTGTTTTGTGAAAATATAGAAACATTAATTAATAACATAAATTAGAAATAAAAATTAACAATTATATTCTACAGTCAATTTGCTGTAAAGTATGACTGTGTTATAGTAATAACTGAAAATTAATATATAATATAATATATTAATATAAAATAATAATATAAATATAATGTATAAAATTCTTGTTTGAATAAACTGCGAATCTCAATCGAAACGACTATTTGGATTATTATTTTTAGAAATCTAAATTATTATTCTTAAATTACCGGAAACCACAATCTGTCTCTCTCTCTCTTTCTCTTTCTTTCTTTCTCGCTTTCTCGCATTATCTACCCGAACCTTAATCAAGTTTCCGATCAAACTGTCGATTATCGGAAATTATAAAATTAAAGGATGAAACCATCTGAATATAGAAAACTCAATTCTTGTAATTATAGTTTTTAAACGATGATTTCTATTATTCCTCAAAATAAAAATTTTTAGGTGGATGGAAGTATTATGAAAAAATTAGACTCTTATGAACTTTAACTTTTATATTTATTGTTTATGTTCATTTTGGTAAAGGACTATCAAGATAGTAGTGTTATATTTGAGGCTGATATGACTACATTTTCTGACTCATTAAAAGTTTACATAAAATTGTAGTATCTATTTTTATTTTATTACTTTCATCTCTGTGCATATATTTTATAAATAACAAGGTGAACAAATATATAAAAAAATATGATCAATTCTTTTGAAAAATAAATAAAATAAATATCTCAATTTCATATATAATTTAATAATAAATTAATATTATATTACACAAAAATTGTACTTGATTAGACCAATTTCAGTACATAAAACATAAGCAAAACAATCTAACTGTATTAGATACTTGATATAAAATATGATTTTGGTCATTTCTTTGTATTTATTAATAAAAATTATAAATACTTTTATATCTTTCTCTTTACAAAGACATGTATTTATAAAGCATAATAGATATTTTTATTACATTTTAAAAATATTTATTAAATTTCTTGAATAAGTAAAAATTGCAATGAATAATTATATTTTAATAAACGTTCAATTCTTTTTTATAAAACAATATAGGTTTATATACAATAAGTACAATAAGTTTAATGTATAAAACTGGAAGAGAAAGATGAAAATGCAAGAAGATGGTAGATAAATAAGAAATGGTAACCTTAAACATTTCATATTTATTTAAACATTAAATGTAAAGTCTTAATACAGTAATTGAAGTATAATACTAAATGTAAATATTTTATATGTAACAAACCTTTACTTATTCAAAGGAAAATGGTTACCAAAACGTAAAATATAAGAAAACTGGTAAAATTTATGTGGAAATAGTACAGCAACTTTATATATGTAGATTATAAGATTATAATACATATGTAAGTGTTTATATGCAAAAGAAATGTTGTAATATATCAACATAATGTATATATATATTGTTTAATAAACTTATAATACTATATTATAATATAATCAAATAATATGTTTAATAAAACTATAAAAATAAATTCACATACATTAAAAATTTGGTTATAAGAATAACAAAAAGAAATTAACAAATCGTAATTTATTTAGCTAACTAAATATAATCTGATCTAGAGTATTAAATCAGTGTATTCACCTTTGTACAAAAATCATAATTTATATTATTTGAATGTAAATGTTTAAAAGATGAATTATATTTTATGAAATAAATATAATTTATAAACCGATGGAAATATTATTTATATAATGAAAAATAGTTTCATTTTCATAAAAAAAATTAAACTATGAAAATTTGAATAAATATAAATTTTTCTTTCTAATTAAGGTATCTATGTAACAAATTTTTATCGTTATTTTATAATGTATCAACGAATCACGATTAGCTGTAGACTTCAGTTTCAATGAATGATAATAATTGGATGTAAAAGTGATAAATATACATAGAATCATATATTTTTCTCGAGTGAATTATTCTAGGATAAAATACTTACCGATATGGCGTATTACTCGTAGAAAAAATGCACCGCGTGCAAGCGACGGACCTGATCATCGTTCGCTGCGCGCAGAGATTTATGACAACTCGACGCGGCCGAACCGCATCAAAGATTGGGTGACCCGAACCTTCGAGTGTCTACGGACACATGCCCTTAGTTTTAGTTTTAGTTTTACTTAGACTGCAAGTAAATATTAAACAGCATGTAATAAACAAAAAGGGCTTCGCGCCCGATGCCGAGGGCACGCGGGCCAGTTGGAAAAGTGCAAGTGTTCGAGTTGCACGTACTGCTCCGCATATATATATATATATTCTTGTAGCTATTTATAGTTAATAAATAATTAACTTAAGAAATACCTGTTTGACTATTACACACATACAACGCTACACCGATTTATATTTTAAAAATAATACTATATGACAAAATCTACGAATACACATGTAATTCAAATAAAAAATTTAAATATATATAGAATAATAATTATTTTTTTAGTTCAGTCATGCATCAGCAATAATACGGATATAAATGTAAACTTAATACAATAGTAATTCAGTAAGTGAAATAAGTTTAAGTTATGAATATAATTCAGATGAATCAATTTCTAAGGATAAGAAACGTTATCCTATTTTATATCTTTTTGATATTTATTATTTATTAGAGGTTTTTCAGTTTATATTAAGTAAGTGCATATGAGAAGTATTGTATCTGCTATTTGATAACTTAAAGTTATTGTCTCAGTGTCTATAAAGTTTTATATACCAAAGATTAATTTAAAAGTCAAGAGAAAAATGTGCAGTATAATAAATTATTTAAAAAATTAAACAAAATATTTATTTATTTTCACTCGTATAGTTTATATTATATTTTTATTGTTGGTGTTCTTGTAGCTTAGAAGAGAATGCACTTTGTATAAAAACTTGATATTTATTTTGTTATAGCCATATCGGTATTACTTTCTTGTTATATTGTTAGATGATAATATTTATTCTTTATTTATAACTTAATTACATTTTGTATAATTCATTTCCTAGCAAAAAAGTGTATTAATTCTTAAGTTTACCTTGAATCTTAATTGTGGGCAGCTTTAAAACTTGATTGAGTTTATTCACCTAGAGATTTTCCTAATATAGCTTAGAAATTTGTTTATGCTTCCATTTTAGGTTATATAAACAAAAATAATCTATATATATATTAATTAGTTAGTTCTCTAATACAATTAAGGAATAATTTAAATCTTTATAGTCGCTCTATTTTACTATATGTAAGACGTCTGCTATTCAATAATTAATATATTTAAAATAATATCTATACATATATATATATAAATAACAAAATTTGAACATTTTCAAATGCAATGATAATTGGATGATTATTTTTAATCGATAAAAAATATAAAATATCCATTTCGGATGTAAATTTTTTTAAATTGTAAAATATTAATTTGATCATATTTTAGTATCGGTAAATATAAAAAATTAATAAATAATAGTTAATAATACTTATTTCAAAATAAAATAATTTGTACAAACATTTAAGGAAAAAATCAAATTGATTTTTTGAATTTTTATTAAATTGAAAATTATTATTAAAGTATTCTATTAATTAAAATATAATAATATTTAATATAAGTCTAATATCTAATTAAATTTATAATAGGTATAATATTACATAGAAAATAATTAAAAATTATAAAAGTGATTTAGAACAAGTAAAATATTGTAAAATAAAATAAATATTAAATTATATATTATTACGTTAATGAAGTATTGATTAAACTTGTAGGTTTTCATCATTGATCAAATCATGCAAATACCTTTTATTAATTTCTAAAACATCATTTTTTAGTATTGTCAATTGCATTTTTCTGACTTTTCTATTTTATTATCAAAACTTTATCTTTATAATTTGTTTTGTGCGACGAATCTTAATGATATAATATACATTAATTAAATTAACCTAATTTTATTATTAAAATGATGATCAACATAAAATTATGTCGTTTAAAGCTTCTTAATTTCAGTTCAATATATTATTTAATAATTTAGCCTAGATAAAAAAGTGTCATACATTTTTATTATTTTTAACATTATAGTTGTATTGTAATTTTTATTATTTTTAAAAAACCAATTCTAATTTCACATAAGATTAATTATAGAATTCTTAATTTTTATTTTATTCTAATTAATAGTTTAGTAATAATCTGTTTATAGAATTTGCATATCTCCTTAAGTAAACGTATTTAAAACAAACTTACGATATTAAATGTAGTTTTAGTTATATGGAAATGATTTCTAATTCATCTTTATTTAAATATCTTCTAAATCATTTCAAATAAATCTATACACCTCTGATATTTAGTAAAGTTTAACTGTAATATACGAATAATGTATTTCAAAATACATTTTTAGAGAAAAACGACAAAAATTGCATGTGTTTCTTTAATCAATGGTTACTCAATTTTACGTTAATTGATAGGAGAACTAATGGTTTGTTTTGAATGTTGCTTCGAGTTTAATACTTACAGCAGAATTTCTTATATTTAAAAATACCGCCAATTTTTGTATCAATGCACTCTGGTAATATGATCTACTGCCGTACATGTAGCATTTTTCAATTACGATACCTAATACCACTTGTGCACGAGGTTTCTAACCTAGATTGTATATGAAAAGCACGTTTTATAGTTAACATTCCATAAGCTACCTTATTTTACATAATCTTATGTATTTTTGATAAAATAAATTCGTTTAAATAATTGATAAGAAATAATGATTATTGAGTAGAGAAAAACGTATTTTTATGTTTTTTGTTTGAACTTATTGCAATAAAATATGAGCACGGAGAGAGGAAACGCGCATCGAACAAGATCACAAAAGTACCAAAATCATTTTACATTTAAAAATTCTTTACATGATACATCTAAAAGAACGAAGGTAATTAATAATCTTCAAATACACAGTGTATGTGAAAGATGTAAGAAGATAATAGAATGGAAGATAAAGTATAAAAAGTACAAACCATTGTCAGCACCTGCAAAATGTAATAAATGTCAAAAGAAGACAATTAAACATGCTTATCATACAATATGTAGTCCTTGTGCAAAGGAACACAAAATATGTCCAAAGTGTGGAAAACAATCTGAGTTAGTAACACCTCAACCAGACAAAGAGGAAGTAATCAAATTAGATAATGAAATGCAAGAAATGATTAAGACATTACCAGAAAGAAAAAGAAGAACTTTCATGCGACACGTAAATAAATCATGTTAGTAATCTTTATTATAATATATATAAAATTATTGATTTCTTATTTTTTGATTGATAATCAAATAATTTAACTTAACTTTAAATTTTTGCTCATTTTGTAAATTTATAGAAATAGTATCGAAATAATACTTTAAAACTGATTATTCTATATATTTATAAAAAATTTAATTACTTTTAAATTTATTAATAAACAATATTTTTATATTACATAAGGGTGAGTTATTGAAATAAAAAACTTGATTTTATTTCTATAAATTGTTTTTAAATTATACACAAAAATATAGTATGAATTTATCAATCTAGCAAGAAATATATCATTATTAAGTAAGTTTTCTAGTAACTATAATAATTTTTATATATTCGTTTAGATAAATCAAAAAATAAAAAAAAATCCAATATTGATGAAGAGGATCAAACAAGTGATGAAAGCAGCACTGAAGAAAATGAATCTGCAGAAGAAAATATTCGTGAATATTTGTTTAATAAGTTAAAATCATTAGTTATTGATAGTAAGAAGAAAATTAATGATTCTGATAGTAAAGATTCTAGTAGTGAATTTTCTGAAGGATATTCAGATTTTGATTAGTACTATTTTAATAGTGTTATTTTATAAACATTTTATTGATTCTTTCTATTATTTGTAAACTACCTTGTTAATTATATGAAATTAGTTACATGTATTCTTCTTTTTTTCCCAAATCCTTGTTATAATAAATTTGTGTATATTTTTTTAAAATTCTCTCTAAATTTATATTAGATTATTAAATTTAGCTTTATAAAAATAGCTAAAAATGGATGTTGATAAAAAAAATAAGCCAAAAATTCTAAATTGCAGGTTAAAAGGTATGTACCTTCATTTAGAAATTTTTATTGATAACTATATGTCTATAAAATTTTGTAATATGATTAATGTTTTGTATAGGACCTGGTCCTCAATATATGCTCAAAACTTTGATTGGATTTGATGATCATGATCCATCGAAAACTCGAAATCCAGCATACACAATGAAGTTTCTCCCTAAACCTAAATTAGTTAGTACTGGACCAGGACCTTATGCCATCACTCAACATATGACAAATCGTGGTTTAGAAAAACCCCCAGCTTATACTCTAGTGTTTAAACCTCGTGAACAACGTAAATTTAATCAAACGAAATTGTTTTTTAAATCATAAAAAAATTCAGTACCATAAAAGATTAAAATATATAAATTAATATTTTTTATTTTTAATTCAGTTAAAGATAGAATTCCTGGACCTGGTGCTTATGCACCAGAGAAAGCACGACCAATGAATCATCATAAAAGAGTAGCAGCTTATACAATGCGGTTTAAACATTATAAAGACCCAATTAATCTTGGCCCTGGCCCAACATATATGCTACCAACTTCTATAGGTCCAGAAATACCTGATATCCGAGCAGAAGGAGCATACTCGATGTAATTAATTACTTAATACAGTCCATATAATTAAAAGTTCTTAAATTTATGTATGTATTATAAAAAAATAATTTTTTTTAGGACTTTTCGACATGACACACTAAAACCTCCTATCGGCCCTGGTCCAGCAGCATATTTAATTGAAACAAATTCATATAAACGAAAATATCCAGCATATTCAATAAAACTAAAACATAATCTTACTGATCTTTCAAGAAACTTTCCAGGCCCTAAATATCATTATAATTTAGATGTTACTAAAAAACGTCAGCCTAAATATTCATTTGGTGTTAAATATAGTGAATGTACTTCTGTTGCACTTTTAGAAGATGATGAAAAATAAATTTATTAAATTTAAAAACATACTCGTGATTGTACATTATTATTTATTAAAAAAACTATTAAAATTGTAATCTATGAATAAGATTCTTATTTTCCTGCCCATGATGATTGTATCTAAATTTTTATCTAAATAGGCTATATTAATAAATAAAAGAGATAGTCAATTATTTTTTTTAACATGTAAATCGCAGAAATTTGTACATTCACTTCTCAACTCTTTAGGTTAACACATCAAAATTTTCCGTTCAAAATTTTTCATAATTTATCAATAATTTAAATTTAAAAAAACTAAAAAAATTAAAAAAAATGAGCAAAGAAACTAAAGAAAAAGAAAAATTTGTAACCAATCCCAATCAACCATCAGCTTGTGGAAAATGCGGTGTTGTATGTAAGTAAAAATTATGCAGTTTATTTGGTTATAAATAATCCGCTTTTAAAATTAATTAACGGGACTTTTCATAGCTCCTGGCCCAAAATACGAGTTAAAAACAGCAGTTGGTTACATTGATCATACTACAAATAAAATTCGAAATCCAGCTTATACTATACCAAAGGCTAAATTAAGAAATCCTCCTTGTTTTGGTCCTGGGCCAAAGTATTTGTATAAGTTACCTGGTATTCCAGGATATTCATTTCCTCGCTCTGTTTATAGACCCAGTAAATGCAATGAAATTTTTTCTTTTATTTTTATCGATTTCGTTCATAGTTTCTAAATAATCACAAGTTTATTATTCTATTATTTAATAAGGACCACCGTGCACCCCAGGACCAAAATATAAATTACCAGAATTTTGGTCACCAGCTTATACAATAACAGGCAGATCTAAACCGAAATGTCGTGAAGCAATTGCAGGTCCATATGATCGACCTAAACATTCAACAGGCCCAGCATACTCATTGTAATGTATCAAATAAAATCTTGTAGAACACTCGAATGAGTATTAACGTTTGTTTTTTATTAAAAGTTAGCGTGCATTATTGGTGCATAATATCTACATTTATTTGAGTTTGAAAAATATTAAAATATTTTTTATAAATAATTTATTTTGCATAAATTCACTAAACAAATTTTTTTATTTATATAAGAATAAATTAAAATCAAATTAATTTAAATGTTTTTATTAGTGGATTAAAAGGGAAAGATCCAAGATGCACTATTAATCCAGCGATAAGAGATGTTGGACTGACAACAATCATCAAACCAAGACCACCAACTTTTTATATAATACCTAGACGTCCAATAAGAGAAATCTGCAAAAGTCCTGGACCAAAATATGAATTACCAAGCGATAAAGGTCCACGATATAGTTTTGGTATAAAACATCATATATGCAAAATAATTCCTACCACCGAATGTGACGAATTATGTTAATGCAACAAAAACTAAAGAAATAATTAAATTTTAATTGATTCAACCATTTATAAATCATGACATAAAAATCGAAATATAATTATTAAAATAAAAAATGCTTTAATTGTTTATTTATAATCCAAATAAATAAAAAATACTTGTATTTTTGTATTTTGGAATTAAAAAATATTTGTTCCAAATTCAGGTAAAAAATATTTATCATTCAAAATAATTAACAAAGATATAAATTTATTAATTATTTATTTTTTACATAAATTACTATAAACTATATATTTATTTTCTTTACAAAATTAAATAAAAGAATTTTATTTTAATTTAAACATAAATTATGAATTTATTTCATACTTTAAAAAATTTCAATTCAACATATTAAAAGATGTTTTTGATCAATTAATATTATATTAATGCCAATAATTTTGCTTATATTTAATAATTCGCATGATTAAAGATCTGTATCATAATGTGATTTTAGACGAATGTTGAAATGTTTATTTTATCATTAATTTTTGTACATCTTCATCGTGTATTATTTACGTGAGTAATAACTTTTAGCGTATTTAACGATTAATTTTTCTTTCTCATTTTAGATCTCGATTTATAAATTATGTTGAATAATACTAATATCTAAAAGTATAAAAATGTGTTTATGTATAATATTTATTATTTAATAAATAAAATAGTACAATAATAATCCAATATAATTTCTTTAGTTAAATGAGCTAAATTTAAAAATATTCAACTGAATTTACTCACAAAATCAAATAAAGTTTTTGTTATATTCAAAAAGGTTATTTTTTCAATTGATATTATAATAATTTTTCATAAATTTACAAAGAAAATGTAATTAAATTTTTATAATTTAATTTAATCTATTTCAAAGTATTTAATAAATGAAAACCGTTTTAATTATCTTATGTTTACCCGGGGTTTTTTTTAAAGTTTTTCGAAAAATGAATAAATAAATAAAATAATAATAAACAGTATTTTTTTTAATTTACTGCAATAAATTTGAAAATAAATTAAATCAACATATAAAAATAATCCTTTGTAATAAACTTATATTACTGTGATTCTTTTTTTATTACATGCATCAGATTCAGGTCATTTAGTGAAAATTATTGATTTTATCACATTCTTTACATATAAATTTTCCCTTAATTAACTTTGATTATACTTCAACCTAAATTTTTATAGGTCTTAATTATATAAACTTCATATTTGCAACTTATTCCGCTATTTACCAGCTATCAAATTATATTTATTTAAAAATATATAAATTTTATATTTATAGTGACCTTCAGTCTCTCTCTCAATGTATTACAGCTGTACACCAGTTTTTTTCTTTTGAAAGTTTAGATTGTGCATTCTTTCAATCCCTTATATAAATTAATTGTATTTACATTTATAATTGAAAAAAAAATTACTATTTTTTTTTTCAATCTCATTATTTATAACCAGAATATATCTTATCTCTTTTTTGTAACTATTGAAAATTTTACTTGTAGTTTCTTTATCGTTTTTAATTAAATCATTAAATATAATATTTTATTTTCATAAAAATATTATTATTCATATTTTTTTCATTAAGCTCAGAATCTTTCTTAGAATAAACTTTTTTCAATGTTTAAAGACTTTTAATAGGCAGTTTTACTCTGTTTTTTATTATTTTATTTTTTTAAACTATAAATTTCAAAAATTGAATAATTCGCAGTTTTAATTTTAATTAGCTTTTTTTAATTACTGATTTATGTTTTTAAATATGAAAATGTCTAAAAAAATATTTTTCGAAAATTTCCATTTTATGTATTTTAATTTGATATAAAACATGCTTCGCTAAAATTCAACTTTTTTCTATTATGTAAAAATACGCGTCAATCAATATAAACATATAACTAATTCTTTATTTAGAAAAAAATTATATTTCACTATTAATTAACCTAGGGCATATATATATATAAAATTTTTCGGTACCTGCAATTTACGAGTTATAATTAATTTCAAATATTATTTATAAAATTTATTTATTATTTTTTTAAATAAATAATATAAAAAAGTTTATAACAGTTAAAAATATTTAAATTCATAAATTTTTAGTCGAGACTTCTCTATTATAAACAAATATTACATAGGAAATTATTAGACAAAAATATCACATTTATAATTTTTATTCAGTTTCAAAATATAATTGAATTTGTCATCACTAATTAGTTTGAAAAACTATGCATTGTAAAATACTACATGTATAAATAGTCTTTTTTGTTAAAATACTTTAAAAAATTACGTTTACTTTTTAAGTTGATAATAATTCCTAAGAATGAAAAAAGAAAGTTCAATCGCATTAAGTACACACAAGATTATTAATCATTTATCCTTTTAAATTAATAATTTATTCTTGAATTAGTATATTTAAAAGTACAGTTTATTATTTCATTCTTACTGAATTATGAATTTAATTTCTAAATGATTTCTGATGAATTTAATACTTTAAGTAATTAACAAAATTATTAAAAAAAAAATTATAAAAAAAATCAGGAGTGACGTTGGCCTACAAAAACTTTATTTTTTTATTTTTTTACAGTTATATTTGTATCTATGAAGGCCATTCTAATAACACATTACTGTTTTTTTAAGTTATATATATTATGCACAAAGCAACGAATAATAATTAATTGACCAATAAATGAAGAGAAGACATGAATCGAAAAACGATTTTAAATTCAATGGCTGAAACGGATAATGAAAAACATGGACAGATTCTTATTGCACGGTGGACGGACAGTTCTGTCGTTGCAGTCAACCCATGAGATATTCATTTGTACGAACGCGCGTTGTACAAAAATTGAAAATATTATTATAAAAGTGTGATAGTCAGCTTATTTTATGTCATATGAATTAAAATGTTAATGTATTTTTCGCCAATATAAATTTAAAATCAATACAAAATTCTTGTTCCAAAAATAATTTTAATTACTAAATTCTTTATAAAACCGAGAAAACCTCAATATTTTAATTTATTCTAAAAATATATTTTATTTATAATTTAAATTGCATCGATCTTTTATTTTATCGATTTTAATCTAGTTTTAAAATTACTATAAAACTTTTATTTTATTCAGTTCAGTTGAAGGTCTTTATTATTATATATTTAATTTTAACAATTTCCTTCATTTTTTATATACCCATTTTTTTAATGTACGAAATATATATATATAACCATTATTTTTTTTAATTTAAAAAAAGGTTTTATAATTTATATATAAATATTTCATGTTAAGTTGTATTCATATATACTGAAACAAGAGCGAAGTTTCAAAATTATATTTTTAAATGAGAAATTTGAGCTGGGGCTTAGTTTCTCATTATTCTTTAATGACATAACAACATATAATTTGATTAAATTCATATATTATATTGTATTACATTAGCAAAAAAAAACTACAAAAACATATTAAAAATATGTTTGCATTCTAATAGCTCAGACCAATTTAAAAAATAATGTAAGTAATTTAAAATTAAAATACCTACTATAATATTAAACTACTGCTATGTAGTTGAAAACAAATAAAAAGTTTTTTAACTATCAGAATAAAAATATGTTAAAACAAGTTTTTATTGGAAAAATATATTTTCATTGCGACTTAAATTTTATAAGTCCATTAAATTTTTCTATTTGTTTAATTTTTTAATCTATTATTTTGTATATCGAATAAATTACTGAAGTAATTAATATATTTTAAACACCTTTTTTTTTAAATTTTTTTTTTTAAATTTTGATATGTAGAACTTGTTTACTTATTACATTAAAAAAAACCACATTTAAAAAAGTATATAAATTTTATTTGTATGTTCAAATTTTTTTATTAAGTTTAATTTTAATAATTTTTTACTAAAATCAATAATAATTATAAAATTAAAATAAGTACATGACTAAGGTTATATATAAAAGGTATTAATATATAATATAAAAATACTCTTGTACCAGTTCGCAATAAACAATAATAAATAGATAATGTATTTGTTGTAAATAATTCTATTCGTTAAAAATTATGAAGAACCCCTCATATTCTATATGCACTTATAATTCAATTTTCTGACTTCGTTTTAGATCACGTTCCATACAATAAATTACTATAAAATGCTGTAAATTTTAATATGGCAATAATTATAAGAAAACACAAGAACTTTTTGCATAGAATTAATTTTTTAATATTTAGAAAATATTGTACAATTATTGTTTATATTATTTTTATACAATAGTTTTATAAATAAATAAATAATTTTAGAAATATACAAAATTATAAATTGAACATTATTGACATAATTTATTTATACTTTAATTTTAACAATAATTTTCACAATTTTCATTTATATATCTGTAATAACAACAGTTATATTCCTTTAAATAAATGTTGTTTTATCAAATCTTCTATATCATTAGTTATAACAAATATTTAACAATAAATTAACAAATTAACTCAGATAAGACATGAAATAAACTATGTACAAATACCTATAAAATATAAATATATAATAATTATTCTTAATTGCATTATTTCATTATTAATTAATGAATGACATATATTGTATTATGATTGATTCAAAAAGATTTACTTATATTTAATTTTATATTATATTCACATTTAATATTATCGAGTCATTTGCATTTATACTTACTAACACAAATAGTGATGTTATGTAATCTATAATAATCTCAAAAAATTTCTTGTTATTCTTTATTTAGATCCCTTTTTAAAATATTCATCATATGATGGTTTCCAAACATATATTCCACCAGACACTCCGATTAAAGCGCTTAAAAAAATTTGATACCTTGGAATTCTTAGATACATTTTATTACTTTATACCTCACTTGTTAAAATTTAACAATCTTAAACTTCGTGTTCCTTGTTTAAGTATAGTTACAATAGATGTACATATTCTGGAGCTCCTTAAAAATACGTAATAATAATTTAAATAAAACTAACCTATTAATTTAGACAACTCTTTTAAATTAAAACAAAATTTACTAGATGAAATTTTATCAATATTATAAATATAATATTTTATACATAAATATTTAAAATACACACTATAAATTAATTAATTATTACTTCAGTACTTTCATTTTGTGTTATACAGCACCTATACAATAAATAAGATTAAAGTTTGAGAAGCAGTACTAAAGCACTATACATAATTACCAGTTCTTATGTAGTGATTATACTAAACTTTTTATATATTAGATATTACGTGAATATAAGTGACGCATGTACTAGAACTTGTTTTAGCATTATTTTTTTTTATTGTTTTTGTTAAAAGAAAAAGTACTTAACAAAAAATTAATGTATAATATAATTATGAAAATTAATACAATTAACTCATTTATTCTATAATTCAAATTTCTTTTAATTATATTAAATTTTTTTTATTTTAATAATCTTCATATTTTTCTATCTAGTCGTAGTAAAAATAGATAATTGGTCATATATATATTTATTAAGGCTAGGGCTGTGATTACACCGATAGAGAATTAGTAATCACAAGTGAAATATTAGAGATGGGAAGATAGAGGGCGATTTTTAAAAAATTTCATCTTTTATTAATATTATTAACTACTATTATTTTTATTTAATATTATCCATTATTCCAATTTTTTTTTACGTGTCAAAAATAAAATAATTTTATTTTTTTTTAATATTTTTTTTAGCCGTTATAATTAAAAAAAAAAATTGTTTATCAGCAACTTCCCTGAAAGTGTATTTATTATTTCCGAAACACAATGTTATTGTATGTAATTTATTTATTACCATTTATATATAATAAATATGTTTTTAAAAGAACTCAAATAGATTATTAAAATTTGTTCTTAATTGAAAAAAAACAAAGAGATGCTTATATTTGTAAAAATAAATAAAAGATTAATAATAGGGAAATTGTAATGTTCATAATCACTGTATCGATATATTTGTAAAAATAAATAAAATTTTTTTTAATAATAGGGAAATTGTAATGTTCATAATCACTGTATCGATACAATTATTGTCAGGATGTAAATATTATCAATCTACAAATTTTTCTTCTGAATTTTTTTCCAAATTCGTTTTTAGTCTCCTTAAATATTTAAGAAATGCAACAGTAGCTATAATTGTCAGTTTAGATTGAAATACCAAAAGAAATATGTCACATTGCAACGATTTTCACTCGTTGTACAACTTACATTATCAAATTACATAATACATTACACTCATGATACTCGAAAAAGTTTGTGACTTATAATATTTATGTGAAAATAAAAGACACTAATCGCGTATTTTATTTAAACGAAATCTTTGTCAGCCTATAGAAAAAACAACTTAAACGAAATTTTAGCAGAAAGCATCGTTCACCAGTGTTATTATTATCACATGAATTAAAGTTAAGACTGTATAATAATAAGTCTAATAATTTTTTTATATTAATATTTAATAATTATTTTATATCAACACAAAATATATTTTTATCTTTAATAATATATTTTGAGCAGAACAGGATAAAAGATTAAAATATAAAAAAAATTATATAAATATAAAATAAAAAATTAATCAAAGAAAAAAGAAAAGTACTTGTAAATTCTATTGATGTATAATCATTAGAAATTATGATTTTTATAATGGGGGGTATTATTACGTTGTATGTTATTTTAGTATATCGTATTATAATTTATTTAAGGGTGGGGTGGGAGGGGGGACGGGCGGTGGGATGGGGGGGGGGGCAGGGAGAGGGGGGCGGGGAGACTGGGGGGGGTGAGAGAGAGGTTAAAACATACCTTCTTTCTTTACGAGAAAGATACCGCTACCATGATATACTTCTGTCCTTTTGATTTTAATTACAGTTCGTCCATAAGACGACCTAGTCTAGTAGATATTATACTCAGGGGTTAAATATTAATCTAAGATAATTTTTACTTAAAGATACGTAATTAACTTTTAAATAGTTCCATGTAATCTTTTAACGAACGTCAATAATGTCTCACGCTGGAAATTAAATAAATATAACCTTACCTGAGTTTTTAATATGTCAGATTATAGTTTACTTTATTTCTTTTTTTCAGTAATAACATCAATATAATTTATATAGTAATTCGGTATGCGTGTCATTCGAATCAATGTGAGAAATGTAGCTTATATTATTTTAGCTATTCTGTCGACTACAATAAGACAGTCTCATACTGGTCATGGTGGTAAGTTAAGTTATTATTATTCAATTATACAAAATTGTTTATAATTATTACAAAGTAAATAGATTTAAATAAATTTAACATACTTCATAAATATAAGATAACGAGACAGAGGGAAGATGAGGGAGACCAGTACATGATGAGCTCCATCAGGCAAGGTACCATACATAATCAAGGGAGACGTTAGGAGAAGAGATGGATGAAGAAATACAACAGTACTAAAGTCAACAACTCTCTGGTTTTATTGTACAATAGAATGAACAAAAACTTGGAATTAAGAAGGCTATGTGAGATGATGTAGACTAGTTGAAAGTTTAAAATATGAAATACTTAAAATATGTATAGTTATAAATTTCTATTTAGATGGTAAAAAAATGAAATAAAATTTTAATATAGTTTTAAAAGGGGGGTTCATACAAGAACAGTGTGTTATTCGGAAATAATAAAGAACGAGACGGTCCGCAGGTGCATGAAGTAGGTGGCAATAGGCACGAAATTACAAGGTGGAGGTTGAAATGCATAGACACATCGTGGGGAAAATCGTGCGTGATATATCTGATGCTACAGAAGGAAAACGATTATATGTTTATAAGAATAAACTTAGTAAAAAATTCTAATGGGTGCTATAATATATTTTAGAAGATTTAGTTATGGTGGGACACGGGAATAATTCAGAGATATTGATTGAGCATAGAAGTATATTAGAGACGTTAATGCTAAATTAAAGACAATCAAAAATATACTACAACGTGACACTGTGGTAAATAAAAAGGTAAGTTAGTCGTAATTCTATAAAGTTTAATATAGTCATGATATATTTATTAAGCAGTAATTCCATATAGGATGAATTTTTAATTGCCTTATGCGAGGCAGGGTCATTATGTTCTGAACTAAGCGTGGAATGTTTAACTTGTACATTGAATCAGAATTGTGTTTATGGTTCTTCATATACTGCTAATTGTACAGTCAAAAGTCAGGTTGACTGCTTGGTTAGTAATATTTTTTTTATATAGTTATAATAAAAAATTATTCATTATTTTTCCAATAAAATTTCTGATAATAAAATTTAACACATAATAACTAATAAAAATTTACTTGCATACTTAAATTTGTTTTTTTCATTTGTTTTGATTATACATTAATGTGATATTACAAGATTAGTCTTATACAAGCTCAAAAAGAATGAGAGATCACATTTACTATTTCACAACTATTTTTTATTTTTAGGGTAAAACTAATTTTGTGAAAACTTACATATGTCGTTATTGTTATCAAACAGAACATTGGGAGCATGATTGTCATCAGAAGAATTCATGTAGTTCTGTTTCCTCTCCACAGCAATATTATCGGTTAGTTTTAACATTATATGATATAAATTCATAATTCTATTAATTACTGACTAATTTTATTACAAGCATTTTTTGTTTAAAATTATTGTATTAAAATAAATTGCAGATACCAACTTAAATAATATTTAACAAATTATTATTATTTAATTTTCTAGTACAAACTGTACAGTAAATAGTAATATCTTGTGTTTGGGAAGAAGAAAATTTTTAAAAAATTTACCTTGTAATTGGACAGGAGGGTACAAATGGTCTACAGCACTTATTTTAAGCATAACTCTTGGAGGATTCGGTGCTGACAGGTATGCTTATAAATTTTAAAATATAAAATAGAATTTTTAAATAAAAATACCAATAGTAATATAACTTTTACTAAATTTTAATATACTATTTAAAATAATAAATCTTTGTTGTGGGAATAGTTTTTTAGCGTGTTAAATAGTAAGTTATGGTTTGTTTAGGATGAAGAATGACCTTTCTTAAAGAAGTTAAATCGTCGGATGAGGAGGCTTGATTGCAGATGGTTGTCTGTGGGTCAGTTGGCACGAGGGTAAGTTGGAGGAACTGCGTGTTATCTTGTTTGTGGAGGACGTGATGAGTGTGTGGACTTGTCCGGCGATGTAATAGCTTATAGATGCAAGTTGTTGGACACAATGTAAAGAAAGGTGGGGGTCCAAGGCGTGAAGTGGTTCATATATGACGCTGTAAAATAAGCTATCATACATGAGGCGAGATTAACAAAGAGAACAATATAATTTTTTACGCCTCGACTTAAAGGCGGTAGACAATTCCCTGATGGACAGAAAGTTAATTTAGTCACGCAATATGTTCGATTGTATGTATTTAGCAGGGGTTAAAAAATAAATTAAGCAATATATTTGTGGGATTGATATATCGTTCAGGTCGAGTTGTTTTAATTGTATAAGGAATGGAGAGTAAGTTTGGTAAAAAGGGAATGTTGAAAGTAAGGAGGATATATAGAAACGTAGGTAGTGAGATGTGGGCCTAAGAAAGAATAGTAGAATAGAATAGAGGACATTATTCCTGGTATTGAAATAATTCAAAGTGATTAAGCAGTATGTGATAACGACGTCAGATTCAAACATTAGAAAATAAATTAGCTTTTTATGGCATTTTAATTAATTTTATTTCTGATATAAAAAAAATACTAAATTGTAAAAATAATAGGCAAAAGATGTAAATATAACAATTATAATACAGAAAAAAATGATTATTAAAATTTTGTAAAATAAACTTAAATTGTTAATAAATTTTCATTTTAAAATACATAGTGATATTTAATAGCTATGACTATTATTATTATTATTTTATTTGTATTTTAAAAAAATTATTCACTTCCAAGAAATTTACAATATTCTGATATAAATTGTATAATTATAAGATGAAATGTTATACGTAACAAATATAAAAATGTTTACTTGTAAGTTTATAAATAGATGTTTATTTTTATCTATATTTGTAAATACTGTTGTTTGTAAATAAAAATAACTATGCATCAAAGACTTATTTATTATTTTAATAATAAAATTTAGTTATAATTTGTAAATATATTTGTAAATACTGTTGTTTGTAAATAAAAATAATTATGCATCAAAGACTCATCATTCTTTATTATTTTAATCATAGAATTTAGTTATAATTTTTTAATTATAATTATGTACTTCATTATTTAGAAGTTTTAACAATATTTTCTAAATATTTCTGAATATTATTTT